>OY751351.1:5000-2791250 GCA_963564715.1 Catocala sponsa | reverse complement strand
GTTTTTTTGTTTGTTTGTTTGTAAGAATTTAACTCAAAAACTACTTAACCGATACTAAAAATTATTTTATCACTAGTAAGCTATATTATCACCAAATAACATAGTCCATTTCTTTTTTAATTTTTTTTTTAACCTGTGTTTTACTTTGACGCATACCTCTCCGCGGGGCGAAGGAGAGGTTATGTCGGGCTCACTGGGGAAAAGATACTCCGGTAATATCGACTAAACCTACCACGGTGTTCCTTGACATAACCATAGATGGCGAGGCCGCGCGAATCGCTTTCACATGCAATCGTGACCTCGCCATGGTTTCGACCCGCCGTGTGAAACGGCAGGCCACTACCCAAAAAATACTTCCTCCACCGTCCCCCTAGGGGGGGGGACAAAGACACGGCACAGAGGCGCACGTGGAAACACGCACGCCGCCTCTCGGACCTGATGCTAATCAGGTGGCGAGCAGGCCCACGCAGCCCACCACCTCCAGGTCAAATCTCAGGGTGGCTGGAGGTCATCTCGCGCTCTCCGTCGCCCGGGTCTGTGGTTGGGGAGAGGGTTTAAGCACTCCCTCTCCCGCTCCGCCGCTCCTTGATGGAAATACTTCCTCACAGAAGGAGGCGACGGCGTTCCACGATCTCTCACTCCGGACCATAGACTGAACCACGGCCGGGAGTGAGAGGGCAACCAGTCCGACTGCCGCGATCATCTCACGGCGCTGCGATGCCCAGGCGGGGCAATCCGCCAAAGTGTGCAGCGCCGTGTCCACAACAACATCGCGGCAGTCGCTGCAGTGATGACATCCGGGCGTCGCCTGCCGACCCATGCGACACAGGAACTGGCCAAAACAACCGTGGCCAGTCATTACCTGTGTCAGCCGGAAGGTGAGGGCGCCATGCCGCCTCTCCAGCCATTCCTCAAAAACGGAACTTACCGCCACGATCGTGGCGTGCCCGGCACTGGGGTGCACAAGTAGATTTCTCTATTCTTCCACCAGAACCTGGCGGCGTTCGGACCGTGCCGCTTCTAAAGCGTAAAGATCTGATCCTTCGTCCCGAGCTAGCGCTTCCTGGCGCCAACGACAGAGCGACGCCAGGAGCGCCGCTTCCAGGTCCCAGGGCATCAATCCGGCTAGGAGACTCGCTGCCTCAAACGAGATCGTGCGGTAGCCTCTAATTAACCTGACGGCCATTGCACACTGTGGAGCCCGAAGCGCCGAGACATTACGGGCCGTCAGGTTATCTCCCCAAACTGGTGCCCCATAAAGGGCCATGGACCGCACGGCCCCTTCGTAGAGCCTCCGGCAGGAGGTGCCTGGCCCTCTTAGGTTGGGCAGCAGACGTGCGAGCGCACCTGCAGCGCCCAGAAGCCTGGGGCTAGATGACGAAAATGGGCTACAAAGTCCCATCGGCTGTCGAGCAAGACTTAAAGGTTGGCTCGAAAGCGATTTTTTTTTGTAACTTAGCCTAACCTACTTTTACGCGAACAAAGCCTCAGAAAAATACTAGTTTTATTATATAATATGAACACTGTGAATAAGACCTTTGCCGTATTTTAATGAACAACTGAGTAAACTACTGTCGAACATTTAACATACTAATTATCTGTTTACTAAATCTGTATAAACTTATGTCAGACACCTTACTCATACATCAAATTATATACCTAATATAATAAATAACATAAGTTATATATAACTGTTTGGCACTATCTATAAAATATTTAAATATTCACAATATATTATATTAACAAAATAATGTATTAATGTAGTATATGAGTCACTATTCTTTATTATTTAAGTTAAATAGTTATATAGTTTCCATACTCTAAACGAAAGAAGTTTTGAAATCTTCTTAAAAGTATATAAGGTACACTTGTCACATCTGGTAATAGCGGTAATTGTGTAAATGACAGATAAAGGATGAACTATAGAAACCGCGACGTTACCGCTTTTTAAGAGAAAACACAAGGGCCGTTTTTTTCCATACAAAAGTAGTCCCCTATTTCTTCCCTGTATAATGCCAGTAGAGCAATAATTTTTGTTTTCAAAAATGTATGTGCTCTTTTGGCATGCCCCTATGTTTTCCTTCTTTTCATAAATGAATTATTAAAAAAGACATGAGCCTTCAAAAACCTCAAAAATTGACCAGATTTTCCGTTGTGTTCAAACATCCAGAAAACAAATTTGACTAGATTATATAAAAAAAGGAAAACATAGGAACACGGCCAAAGTCTTTTTTTAATTTTTAATAAAAAAAAGTGTTTAAATCGGTCCAATTTTGGAGAAAAAGTCAGGGGACTACGAAAAGTTGAGTTTGTGTACTTTTAATAAGTATTTTCGGTCCAAGCTGCAGTTGTCTCTATCGCGCTAGTCAAGGTTTAATGAAACCGAATTTCCAAAAAATATATTTATTTAGAAAGCAAGGTGTTTACAAAGTCGTTCGCGAGAACAGAATGAATGTTAATTAAATTATAAACTAAGTACATAAAATGTCGGTTGCACGGGTTTCATATAACCGGAATTCTAGTAAGTAAAGTGACAATCAGCATTATTTGTTCTAGAACATTCGATGTTTACACGGGTTTCCAGTAACAAGTATTATAAGTAAAAGTCAGCATTATTTGTTCTAGAACTTTCCATTAAGTTTCTCACGCTGCCTTACACGTGTTATGTATATATGTTATTTAGAGCTAAGTAGGCATATATATATGGGGGTGGCATCCTTAACTCGCTCATGATACTGTACATGGCACTGCGCGACAGCAATAGATTTTACAAATACCTATTTTTCAATTCTCTTGCTCTTAGTGTTTACTCTTAGACGCAGCTGTTAAATGGAGCTAGCGAGATATCTCTAGTAACCCTTTTTTATCGAAATTAAACTACTATATACGGATTTTGTCGCGTTAAATAACGCGATGAAATCCGTATATAGTAGTTTAATTTCAATGAATAACATTCGCGTAAACAGAAGACAATATTATGTAACCCTTTTTTATTCTTATATCCAAATAATGTACGAAATCAAATAATCGACAATAGCAAATATCCTATTATATAATCGTTATATAAGTACCCAGAATATTACGTCCTATTCAAACTTTTAGCAGGCACACAGCTTTGGCCAAGTTCTAAGGAAAATTAAGCTTACTTAATTTCTCTTCGAATCTGAGTGAAGCCGAAAGCAAAAATTCGGCATTGTGCTTTTATATCTCAATATAAACTAAGTAAAGTTTTATTTTAATAAATATGCGCTGTATATACATAATCTGTCCCACTGCTGAGCACGGACCTCTTCTCAGTGTGGAAGGGTTAGGCCATAGTCCACCACGCTGGCCTAATGCGGGTTAGCAGACTTCACATACCTTTGAGAACATAATGGATAACTCTTAGACATGCAGATGTGCACAACGTTCTCCTTCAGGCTGAGGCTACATTAGTCCGCGACACGACCTGCGATACGTAAGCGATAAAAACAAATAATTCATATTCACGTTTATGGCTACACCGTACGCCGTATATCGCTATTAATCTTTGATTTGTTTATGCGATAGAAACAACATTAGTGTAATCCCGGCATCGGCTGCATCAACTTGTCAGCGAAATTGAAGCGAATTCATTAAAAATTTTCGCTGATAATATAGCCATTCCATGTTTATATCGTTTCGCTTTCACAGGCGAATCGCGAATCGCTGCCTACTGTAGCCTCAGCCTCACCGTTAAAGAGAGCGAATGATTATTAAATACGTACATAACTTCGAAAAGTTTGAGGTGCGTGCTCGAGACCTCTGCGTCCTGCCGGTCGGTCGGTCTCCCACTAGTCAATCGCCGCTTCTATTTTAAATAAATTATCCTTACTAGATCGTAGGTCCACTTTATGGGAAGCTTACCTACCCCTGAAGCGTCTTCTTATGCGTGGCCGCCACTCTAGAATCGATGCCTCGATGGCGTAGTGGTTAGTGTAACCGACTGCCACACCTGAGGTCGCGGGTTCGATTCCCGCGCAAGTCAAACATTTGTGTGCATGAACATGGATGTTTGTCTTGGTCTGGGTGTTTCTATGTATAATATGTATGTATTTACAAAAAATCTAAATAATATATAAATGGCTCATGATCTATGCAAAAATGATTTTAAAACCTTTATAATTTCTGAAACAATGTATGTATGACATTGATTTTTTATGATTTAAGATGGCATAGCCTTGAACACTTCATACCACATGAGTAGATAAACGGAACAGAGACTAAGCTTCTTAAGAACGTGCAAAATTGTTATCTTTATTATTACTTTTAATGGTATGGTGAATTCTGAACATAAAGTTTTCCAAGAGTTCCCTCGTAAGGAGACAATGCTGGCTGCAGCAGCAGTTCATGATAAAAATCGTGTTAAACTATCAAAATTAAACTAACATACAACATTTCGTGACCGTGCTACTACCCGTTGAAGAGTTCCCTAATGAGGAGACAATCCTCGCTCCAGCATCAGGTTATATCTATCAAATTATTGCATTGTCACTGAAGTTACGGTATACAAAAATTCAGCTCAATCAGACATCGGGAAGTGGTTCAAATCGTACTTGCAATATTTGAATTTAACACACATACCTACTACATACCAACCCACCCACATACCTACAAATTATTTTAAAAGCTTGTAATAACAATAAAAAAGTAAAACACACCGTGTTCTTATTAAAAAAAGGATCATACAATAAAATAAAGGTACCTACCTACTTGAAAAAGTAATAATCCAATATTTAGTTACCTATTGTACTCCTTGGGATAGTTAAAGTATGATAATATATTTTTATTTTTTCTAGTATTATTCATACACACAGTACAATAAACAACCATTATCAATAATAAAATACCACGTTTTTACATTAAAATATTCAAACTTGCAACTAACAAAACAAACAACGTGCGTCGCACTGACCCTGAGATTATCCACTGGCTGTACCAGCGTAAACCGGTTTTTTCCAGTCTCACCGCGTACGCGACAAGCGGCCAGTGGTCACGCACACATGCCCCGGGTGCTTGTAGTAGTGCAACCGATTCGCGCGGTTGTATGAAGATTATATTCTGTTCCGTTTATCTACTCATGTGCTTCATACTTCTTTTATATCACAATAATCTTTATTTATACGGTAAGTAAATACTAGTTTAAATGTATCAAATTTTAATATAGATTTGACTAATAAAATCATAATATTATGTTTTTGTTACAGAATTTATATACAGAACTAAAGACCTAAATTGCCTGGCATATATTGCAACGATATAGATCAAAATGTAGTTTGTTTAAGCCCAATCTAATTGAGAATTGCTGGTTCATTTGCTGATCCAATCAAGATAAACAGCGATGATACATTACGTCCACGATATTGAGTCCTTATAACAACACATTGACTATCTGTTCTATGGAAAGTGTGTAGTAAAAGGCTTCAATGGTTATAAGCGAGAAGACAAAAGAAGCAGCGCCAGCTGTATTTGAAAAGCTGATTTTAAAATATATCCCGTATATGAGATGCTAACATTAAGGTATATATGTATATACATATTTTAGAAAAAATTGGTATGTTTCATTTTTGATGAATAGTATTGCGTATTTAAAAATAGTGTGACTTGTATATTTGTCACCGAACTATACAATGACTTCAATATGTTTGTAGCTTAAAATAAATCATGATTTCCCAATTAATCTTCGTACTGATTGTGGTAAATAATGCTTAAGCTTGATGCAACACGGCTTTATTTTTATTTATTTATTTATTAAAGGTACATCAACAATATACATATACAAAATCGGTTCACATAAGAAGCTGAAAATAAAAACTTATATGTATATCTATTATAGATGTACACAACATTTTGTGTACAAAATTATAAAGAATAAAAATTAAACATAAATTAAGAACTTAATACAAATTTAACAAGACATAATTATTATATACAAAATAGAAAGAAAAAAAATTTGCTAATCTATACAAATAAATAAAATTGAAGTGTCTTTTTGTAATATCAAAATAACAGTTTTTTATCTAATGCATATGAAAGTATATAATGTACCTATACGAAAACAACTATTTTTAAAAATTTTGTTTGTCTGTCTGTCTGTTTGTTCCGGCTAATCTCCGAAACGGCAGAATCGATTTTGACGGGACTTTTACTGGCAGATAGCTGATGTTATAAGGAATAACTTAGGCTACATTGATTTTAGAAAAAAAATAGGATTCCGCGGAGACAAACACTTTTTAGTTAAAATATACGCGGACGAAGTCGCAGGTAACAGCTAGTGCCGAATAAGATAAGTAATACAGCCATTTCTAAATATGAACGTAACGAAATAAAGTACTTTAATTTCAATATACATACATATAACCAGCGCGTAACCGTAAGGCAATATTATAAAAAAATTAGGGCAGTCATTGGGGACCGCCGATAGAAGTGAAAACTTTAATTCTTGATCATAAACACTTCATAAGAAACAAAAAAAAAAGGGGGCGGGTCGGGTTCCTGATACTATCTTACGGGTTATTAAGGGGGTCAAAATTTCGTAATTTTTTGCGTTGGACGCACCATTCCTGAGATATTGTTAATATTCTAAAATAATTCAAAAATAGAAAGCGTGGAAGCGTGACGTTGACGCGATTTCTATGACTTTTGTTGACTCAAGAAGTGCTCAACGCGCCAAGTCAGTGTTTGTTTTGAAGTGAAAACTTCTTTAAGTTTTCACTTCAAAACAAACACTGACTTAGAACACTAATTTAGGGATCATACAAATAATTAACCCGGGTTAAATTCGAACCCATTTTCGAACTGAGAAGAGGCCTGTGCCCAGTCGTAGGACAGTTTGTACCGGCCTGATGTTGTTACTTTTAGTAAATATACAGGTAACTCCATAAATTTCAGTACTTAAATTCTTTATTCCACTGGTACAAACTTAGCTCCGTGTAAGGCTCAACCGGAAAAATCCTATTCTTTCTTTTCCACAAAGATCAAGATAGAAGCAATTTATTTCTAATCTCTAGAAAAATACAACAGTACAAGGAGAACATTGTATCTTTTGTAACACTAACTTATCTGACTTTAAATGCCTTTTGTTTGTTTTTCGATTAGCGTGGATTTAAGATGGTATTATTGCTGAGAACTTGAATGCCTCGATGGCGTAGCTGTAGTGAATGAGACAGCTGTACATGAGGTCTCGTGTTCAGATTCCGGGTCGGAGCAATAAAACGTTTTTGAGTTTTGCCACAAAAAAAATCTCAGTTGGTGAAGGCAACAGTAAAGTATGATCAAATTTGAAGTCATTTTAGAAATCGACTTATTACGCTCGTGCGATTTTAAAAGATTTATCTAAGCGGCCAATCAACGCTTCACATGACCAGAAAGCTAGACTTTTCTTGGCTCAAAGAATCAGCATTGCCATTCAACGTGGTAATGTAGCCAGACTTCTGGGTACTTTCCCAGACGACAGCGATGCTGAAGAATTGACGGCCTCGATGGCGTAGTGGTGAGTGTAACCGACTGCCACGCCTGAGGTCGCGGGTTCGATTCCCGCACAAGTCAAACATTTGTGCGCATGAACATGGATGTTTGTCTTGGTCTGGGTGTTTATATGTATAATATGTATGCATTTACAAAAAAAAGGTATATATGTATGTTTATCCATTGTCTAGTACCCATATTACAGGCTCTGCTTAGTTTGGGCTAGATGGTGTTGTGTGTATGTGGTAGAATATTATATTATATTATTTTACGATGTGGCCTAAACAAGACATGACTTTATTTAAATTTGTTATTTACAGTCATATATTTTACCGCCATTCCTTTTTATTTTGTTTTACTGATAAGTACACATGACACATGCGCTTGCGCATCGGTCAGTACAATATAGTTTAGTTAAGTATCTAGGTACAGTACAGTCTTCGATCAAATATACCATAGATGCACATTCTCATACAAAAACCGCGTCAATATGTGGCACTGACCAGTACTACTTACTTATAAGTGTCTGCATTTATTATGCAATCCAGGAAATAAACCGGTATAACCATTGAACGCCCACTGAGAAACATTTTGTAATAGTTTAGTTAAAACGCGTCAACGTAATGCGTCCTAAGTGTGTTACTCGCGATACGCAAGCGTACTAAGTATATGGTACGGTCTCCACCGTAGTAGTAGTGTCGATTCGCTCTCGCTTACGGGCAGCGCACGCAAGAGTAAGTGGGACAGGTGCATAATATAGCGCATACGACAGAATTATGCACAGTTTTGTTGGGGCCGTTTTTCGAGCGACGATCGTGCATCTATGGTATATTTGATCGATGAGTACAGTACATTGAATAGTAATTGAATGGTTGAAGTGGTCGCCTCGCTACTTCCACTGCGCCGAGTGTTGTGGGTTCGATTCCCACACGGGACTAAAATTTCTGTGATCCACAAATGGTTGTACCGAGTCTGTATGTGCCTTGTGTCCGTTGTTTGAATGTTTGTAAAGTCCCCGCGATACAAACACTCCTCTTAGTGCAGGATTAAGCATTCTTTACTAAGATCAGTACCTGTATATTAATACGTGAAGCAAAAACTTTGTACCCCTTTTTAGGAAAATTGCGCGGACAGAGGAGTATGAAGTTTGGCGCAGTTAAAGTTTATATGAAGAAGGAGGGGCGAATTTTAATATTTTTATAAAAAATGCTTTAGAAATACATTAAATTAAAGAAAAAATACTACACGCACACAACCATGCATTTGACACACGCAGTCGAATCGCGTTCGTAGTATTTCGGCATTGTTCGTCTGACGTCGTACAATTCTTTGTAACTATGGTTACCTATACTTTATGTATATGTAATAAAGATAAATATAAAACAAAATACAAGCTTAGGAATGTTGGTCGAATTTTGACCACTAGGCGACCGCTAGTACCTAATCATTAATTAAGAAATTCTATTAAACTATATAATACTATATAAAACTGAAGCGTCTGCAGTGTCGCTACAGGCACCTAAAACCCAAGCTTTTTTTTATACAACTAAGTCAAAGTCAAAGTCAAAAATCATTTATTCATTTAGGTCACAAAGTAACACTTATGAACGTCAAAGTATATAGGTTAGTGAGTTTACTAAGTTACTGAAG
This sequence comes from Catocala sponsa, assembly GCA_963564715.1. Lineage (NCBI taxonomy): Eukaryota > Metazoa > Arthropoda > Insecta > Lepidoptera > Erebidae > Catocala > Catocala sponsa. The sequence goes on along the minus strand of OY751351.1, from coordinate 2,782,115 downwards.
CTACATTTAGGTTAGTTGCTAGGTTCAGGCAAAGGGTAGAGCCTATGAGAAGAAACCTGCAAGAAACTCACGGCCACTCTTTTAAATCGCCAGTTAAATATAATTTCAGTATTTTACAACTCAGATTAACAAGGTGTTACAGCCATTATGCCATATACTACTGACTATAAAAAACTAAAGATAATAACAATAATAACTTAATAATATTATAGAGAGGAAATAATTTGAGCTAAGATATATTATTTAATATAAATCTAAAATAGACAGTAAGATGGCATGATGGCGCATACACTTACACTTTGTGACTATGCAAAGGCTTAAATTGACTTATAAGTAATACAGATCTTTGAATCCTGTATGCAACAAGCAACTAGCTCCATGAGTTTTTGTCATTTAAGTAGTCGTTGACTGAATAATAACCCTTCCGAATAAGTTGTTTGTTAACGGCGTTTTTAAATTTAAACAATGGTAAATTAATTATAGTAATAGGTAATTTATTAAAAAAACGTATACCGAGTCCCGCAAATGTATTGTGAACTTTATGTAAACGATGATATGGGCCTACTAACTTATGCTTATTTCTAGTGTTTACGTTATGGATATCACTATTCTTATTATATAAGTAAATGTTATGTTTAATAAACATAATGTTAGCAAATATATATTGCGACGCAACAGTAAGTATGCCAATTTCTTTAAATCGATCTTTCAGGGAAACTCGTGGTCCTAAATTATAAATGCTACGTACTGCACGCTTTTGAAGAATAAAAATTGTCTCAATATCAGCTGCCTTGCCCCACAATAATATACCGTAGGACATGACACTATGAAAGTAACTGAAATATACTAGTCTTGCAGTATCTATATCAGTAAGCTGTCTTACTTTCCGAATTGCGTATGCGGCTGAGCTAAGTTTCCCTGCAAGACACGATATTTGAGCGCCCCACTGAACTTTATGATCTAAAGTTAATCCTAAAAAGACTGTTGATTGAACTAAAGTAATAATTTCATCATTTAAAATTATATTCACGTTAGGACTCTTTACGTTTGGCAATGTAAACTTGATACATTTAGTTTTTGTAGAGTTAAGTAGTAAATTATTCGCCGTAAACCAGTCCAGGACTTCCGCGAGTGAATCATTAACAGCACGTAAATTTGGTGCTTTTCGGTCTACCTTAAAAATAAGGGATGTGTCATCCGCGAATAAAACAATGTCACACAAATGCTGAACAAAGAACGGCAAATCATTTACGTACACTAAAAACAGAAAGGGTCCCAAAATCAAGCCCTGTGGCACACCATTGTGACTGGTAATCCAGAAGATCTACTTCCGTTGATATCAACGTGTTGTAGTCTATCGCTTAGGTAGGAATCAACTAGGTCAAGTGCAGTATCTCGGATGCCATAATGCCTGAGTTTTCGCAACAGCGTTTGATGGTCAACGCAGTCAAAGGCTTTAGAGAGATCACAGAATACGCCAATGACATCATGCGAATTCTCCCAGGCACTGAATATATGTTTTAAAAGCGTAACACCCGCATCTATCGTAGAACGGCCCTTCCTAAAACCATATTGATCTGCATGAAATAAATTGTTTACACTGAAGTGGCTCTCTAATTGCTGTAATATAATCTTCTCAAATATTTTACTAATAGCAGGTAATATTGAAATCGGCCTAAAATTACTGGGGTCACTTTTGCAACCATTTTTAAATAAAGGCATTATTTTACTACATTTCATTAAGTTTGGAAAAATGCCCACATCAATGCATCCGTTGAATATTGCGGCTAGGTGTGGCGCTATATTAACAATAATACTTTCAACTAATTTTACCGAAATACCCCAGAAGTCAGCTGATTTTTTTGAATTAAGCGACTTAAATACTTTAATTATATCATACGGATGTACACGCTCAAAACTAAATAGTATCTTGCACTCTTCCACGTTGCACCTAACTAAGTATTCTGCTCGAGCTGGGCAAGACCTAAGGGTACTAGTTATGTTTAAAGGTATTTTTGCGAAGTAGTTATTGAATGTATCGGCTACTTCCAAATTATTTGAAATTACGCTATTATTTATATTCAGTTCAAATTTATTATCACGCACCTTGCTGCGACCTGTTTCATTGTTAATAATGTTCCATGTAGTTTTAATTTTATTATTAGATTTTTGAATTTTAGTTTTTAGGTAAAGGGACTTGGCAGTGGCACAAGTCTTTTTAAATAATTTTGAATAATTTTTAACATATTGAATAAAATTTGGATCGAAATTGTATTGTTTCATACCATATAATTCATATAGCTTTGCTCTACTTTTATATATCCCAGATGTTGCCCAGTCACAAAACTTAATCCTATTATTCTGACTAAAGGTCTTACATTTAAAAATATTATTATATTCTAAAGTAATTATGTTAAGTAAAGACTCATATAGTTCGTCTGGATTATCCAGAGAAAGGTCCATATTGACAACTTTGAGACATATGTTATCATTAAATTCCTTTAAGCGATTAGATGTCATCGGTCTACATGTGACCTTATTCTCTTTATGAATTGTACTCACAGGAAATACTACCTTTTGCCCACAGTGGTCAGATGTAAGTTCACTCAATATGGCCCTATTTAGAAATTGGCAGTCGCAAAATACATTATCTAAGCAGGTAGCAGAATGTGAAGTGATCCTAGTGGGTTCAGAAAATAAATGCTGTAAATTAAATGATCTAAATAAACTAATAAGTCTTAAAGAGACAGCTGACTGCTCAAGTAAATTAACATTAAAATCACCACACACTACTATATGCCTATTACTAGAACTCAAGCGTTTTAAAATATCCTCTATTACGGTTTCAAATACACTAAAATCACTTTGCGGTGGTCGGTATACACAAACTATGACATGTTGCTCTAATTCCACACAGGATAGTTCAACAGTGCGCTCGATAGAAAGATTTACTATATCTTTACGTTCTTTACATTTTAGATTGTTACATACATATATTAGAGAGCCACCATGTATAGAATTCTTTCTTACAAACGCACTTACAATTGAATAATATTCGTTATTAAATATTAATTGATTAGTTCTTAACCAATGTTCTGTTATGCAACATATTTGAATATTATGTTGTTTAAAAAATAAATCTAATTCTAACTCCTTGCCGGATAGACCCTGAATATTCTGATGAATTAGTCTAATACTGTGTGTATGCCTATCCTTTGTCTCATCTAACAGTTTAAACTACTAGAAGTGTCAATATTTGAATTTGTAGTAGAAATACTACTATGTCCTAAAACCTTAATTACCCTACTGGTACCTGAGTCGCTACATATTATATTAAATGCTAATAATTTAGCAAGTTGCTTTTTATAAAAAGAAGATAGATACATTGTATCTTTAGTCAATAAAAATTTACTAATAAACTTATTAGTGTCAAAAAATAAACTATAATTGTTGTAACATGTACTGTTATAAAAAGTAAATTAAATTTTTCAATATTCCTATTTTGTTCATTTGTTAGTACATAGGAATATGGTAATGCACAAAGAATAAAGTTACACCCTACTTTATAATGTAATGATTCTATTACCTCTGTCAAATGGATTGCCTCTTTTTTAGTGACAGATAAGCTGTCACCATAAAGAAATATTACTGTTGATTCTGCATTTAATTTTGTAGTTTTTAACTTATCAATTATAGAACCTAACCTAGCCCCAGGGGAACAAATATTTATGCAAGGCGTCTCTGTATGAGAATTAATTAGTCCACTAAAACCTACTCCTATTTGGTCAGAAAACATGAATATATTTTTGTTAATGTTATTCATCAAAGAAGAAGAAGACACAGCCATATTTTCATGATCAGAAAAGGAGGTGGTACCACTGTTTACTGAATCCAAATCACAAACAGCTGACAGGTTATTATAAGGTGTAGCCTGTAAGCTCTTACCGCAAAGATTGTTATTAGTTAGTGAGAGAACATGTTCCATGTTCTCCCTACCAACTCTGGCAATTTCCTCATACTTCAAAATATATTCGGATGTTTCTTTATGGTGATTAAGGCTCATTCTTGTAAGTTGTTCTTCTAAGTTGTTAATTTGATGATTTAATTCGGCTGTATGTGCTTCATACTGTAACCTACTGGCAACTACTTGATCATTGCTTTTTTCTAAATTTATTAATAAAGCATCATGCTCCTTCACCAATTCACTGTTATGCTGTGTCACCTTCCTAACCTTGTTTAAGTTATTAAGATTAATATTTAACTTTTTAATTAATTTATTTAACTTAAAGTATTTTCTCAATTTCCTAGTACTTTTAATAAATACATTACTAAGTTTATTTTTATTACTATCCAATATACTAGTTTTGTCCCCCAGGAGTTCTGAGTAGAGGCAAACTAAAGTGGCAAACAAGCTTACGGCCCACCTGATGGTAAGTGGTCGCTGTAGCCTATGGACGCCTGCAACACCAGAGGCATCATTTGCGCGTTGCCAACCCTTTAGGAAAAAAAGGAAGTGGGAAGGAGAAGGAGCGGGAAGGGGGAAAGAGGGTGATTGGGCCTCCGGTACTCTCATTCACCAAACGAACCACAACAGTAGGAACAATGCTATTTCACGTCAATATTCTGTGAGAGGGTAGTAGGTACTTCGCCGGTCGAGCCGGCCCTTCATGCTGAAATCAGCGAGGCTCTACTATTCACAAAAGCTGGTAAAATGTGGGTGTAATAAACCTTAGCCTACTCCTTTGGGAATATATACGTGAGACTATGTATGTATGTTAAACGAGCAGCGATAGCTCAGTGGGGAGACCAACAGACTGCAATGCAGAGGGTCTCGGGTTGGAACCCACGTCGCGCACCTCTGATTTTCTGAAGTTATATGACTTTTCGAAATTATGTGCGTATTGATTGACAATTATCGCCTGCTCCATGCCTCGGAAAGCACGTTAAGCCGTTGGTCCCAGCTGCCATGAACATCTATGGCAGTCGTTATTGGGAGAGTGTCGACACAAAAGATCCCACTGGGTCGAAGTGTCGCCGGTCTGCACTGACTGGCCCCCACATAAGATAAGATAAGATGTATGTTATACAAGTTAGATTTCCCAATTACATATGGAATTTTACTCAAGCTTGCACTAACGACCGAGGTAATAACTTCAACCTACGAAAGACCGAGAAGCTACCCAAGTACTAGGATTCTGCAGTGAGTATGGTTTCTAGTCTCCTTAAAGAGCTAATGCATTTCCTTAATATGCTAGCTCCTCCGTACAAATGCATCACCTGTACAACAAGCTTCGGCAGTTCTAACCATGGAAAGCACTGAGTTTTGACACTCGCGAAGAAATGTATTATTAGCAGAACACCAGTTTCATTTTCCTTCCTAAAAGCAGGAGAACTCGGTTTTTGTAGGGTCAAGAAGTTATATCCTTGGTGTCTTGGACTTCATAGGCTACGGTAGTCAAGTGGCTATATATATATGGTAATAAAGCATATGGTGTGCTTGATGTAAGTACTTCAAGCACACCATATGCTTTATTGCCATCTTTGTTGTATACTTATAAAAAACTTCGTGACAGCACTGGAACTTTAAAGCTGCCAAATCGTAGCATCCATTAAGTTATCTTATCTTATCTTATGTGGGGACCAGTCAGTGCAGACCGGCGACACTTCGACCCAGTGGGATCTTTTGTGTCGACACCCTCCCAATAACGACTGCCATAGATGTTCATGGCAGCCGGGACCAACGGCTTAACGTTCTCCGAGGCACGGAGCAGGCGATAATTGTCAATCAATACGTACATAATTTTGAAAAGTCATATAACTTCCGAAAGTCAGAGGTGCGCGACGTGGGTTCGAACCCGAGACCCTTTGCATTGCAGTATGTTGGTCTCCCTACTGACCTATCGCTGCTCTATCCATTAAGTTAAGTTCTTAGCTGAATACGACAGACCAGCTAATTGAAAATGGCTTGCGAATTTCTACCACTTAATCAGCTACACTGCTAGCTTGTGACTGCGCCTAGTGCAACCAGGCTGAAACGTCAAGCCTTCAAAAGAAGATGGTCGTGTTAATACCCGTTTTCCGATATATAAATCATACAACGCAAAAGTACGACAGTTGCATTATACCACACAAGAATAAAAGAATGAACGTTTAATAAACATATGTATCTGCTATGGAAAACAATTAAATCCATTTCATCGAACCGAAGAAATTAATTCCGTACAAATTAATAGCAAAGAATTGTGCAAGCGTTCACAAAGGGATTGGAAAATCTAATATTCATACATTCATTCTGGCTCAATTAAAACCCTTCTTTGTCATAGTAGTAAGGTTTCTTTACACAGGCTCTTCGGAGGCAGTTAGCTGCGCTCTGTCTACGTTTTAAACTCGGTTATTTTTCCATTTCTTCTTTCTAGTTTATGTAGTGTAGGAGCGCCATGAGTTTGGGTTGATATCGGATTTGTTTATGATGAAGCCACTTACAAATGCTCTATAACTTAAGGCTAGATATAAAAAAATTGCTTCGCTGTGCATCTTCGAACATGTTCACTACTTATTTTTTTAAAGTGAAAACTTCTTTAGGCGCGTTGAGTACTTTTTGGGTGAACAAAAATCATAGAACTCGCGTCATCGTCGCGTTTCGTCATCGTCACGCTTCCACGCTTTCCATTTTTAAATTGTTTTAGAATATTAACAATATCTCAGAAATGGTGCGTCCTACGCAAAAAATAACGGAATTTTGACCCCCTTAGTAACGCCTAATAGAGTATCAGGAATTCGACCCGCCTTTTTTTTGTTTATAAAGAAGTGTTTATTATCAAGAATTAAAGTTTTCACTTCTATCGGCAGTCCCCAAAGACTGCCCCAATTTTTGACGTGACAACGTCTAATAAATCGATGCACGCCGGTTGCACGCACGAAAAAGGATGACTCCTTGTCCTGTTACGCTCATTGTCCCGTTACGCTCATTGTAACGTCACGATAGGAGCGAGAGCGCTACACGAGCGAGCGAAAGGCACGATCGTGACGTTGTCAGGTTAAACTATCGTCCGTAAACCGACTTTACAGACAAGCAATTTTTTTTTATTTGATTTCTCTTATGGCGAAGAGGTTTTGGTGGTCGCTATGCCAATGCAACTGCGCCGGGTGTTATCGGTTTTGATCCACACAAGGGACTATTTTTTTTTGATTTCCAAAGATTTCCGAATATGGGTGTACTGTGTGTCTGTTGTTTTAATATTTGTAACGTTCCTACGTACAGGAATTGTTGTAGGTAGTAAGAAGTAAAATTTGTGTCGCTGCAGTGACGGATTCGACACGACAGCTACACGACTGCATTCAACAGTGAAACGCAGTCATATATTACGTCATATCGTCTAATCGATCTTATCTTATCTTACGTGGGGGCCAGTCAGTGCAGACCGGCGACACTTCAACCCAGTGGGATCTTTTGTGTCGACACTCTCCCAATAACGACTGCCATAGAAGTTCATGGCAGCCGGGACCAACGGCTTAACGTGCTTTCCGAGGCACGAAGCAGGCGATAATTGTCAATCATTACGCACATAATTTCGAAAAGTTATATAACTTTCGAAAGTCAGAGGTGCGCGACGTGGGTTCGAATCCGAGACCCTCTGCTTTGCAGTCTGTTGGTCTCCCCACTGAGCTATCGCTGCTCCGGTCGTCTAATCTAAATCACAGGCATTGTTGACACAATCTCATGAAATCGTGACTATTACTCGTGACTATAGATAATTACAAAAACCATTAAGTATCCATAAACAAAGCGATTGTGAAATAAACTTTATTCATAACTAGCTGTTACCTGCGACTTCGTCCGCGTAGATTTTAACTAAAAAGTGTTTATCGCCGCGGAACCCAACTATATTTCTCTGCCCAAGTTACTTAAATGGCGTAGTTTTTATAGTGTAAAGCTAGATAATAGCATGGCTTACTCAAAAACAACATTTAAATATGCGTCGTTAGATTACATGCTGTCACAGAATGCGTAAGAAAAATAAAGATTCACAGCTCCTCCCCCGTAGGTGATAGCGTAATAATATGTAGCCTATATGTTGACTCGACCTGTTAGTAATATTCATGCAAAATTTGAAGTAAATCCATGCAGTACTTTTTGAGTTTAGCCCGGACATACATACAGACAAACAGACAAAAATTCTAAAATCTATATTTTTGGCTTCGATATCGATTGTAGATCACGCCCCAAGTATTCTTTTAAAAAAATATTCAATGTACAGTTTTGACTTTCCTACGATTTTATTATATGTATAGATGTTAATGCAATATACTTATATAGTATATATTATATTTTCATTAATCGCGCCTGAATCCATAAATGGGTTGGTTTTGACGGCCTCGATGGCGTAGTGCTTAGTGTAACCGACTGCCACGCCTGAGGTCGCGGGTTCGATTCCCGCACAAGTCAAAAATGTGTGTGCATGAACATGAATGTTTGTCTTGGTCTGGGTGTTTCTATGTATAATATGTATGCATTTACAAAAAAAAAAGTATATACATATATGTATGTTTATCCATTGTCTAGTACCCATAGTACAAGTTCTGCTTAGTTTGGGCTAAATGGTGTTAAAAAAAAAAAACCAAATTAATGCGATTGCCGAGCTACATGAGGTCTTAGGTTTCGCTTTCGGGTCGGTCCAACAAAAAATTAGGGTTATGAGAGTTGAGGAATAAGGAGGGCGAAGGCCCAGAAAGCACTTTCTACGCCTCGATGATAAGAAACAGGACTAATACTGTTACCTCGGTTACTAAAGCAGCTAGACGCTTTCTTGGACTTTAACCCAGAAGTTGATATTTTTGCGGATGAATGGCAAGTATTATTATTAGAGTATTTGCGGTACTGTGAGCAGAATGCGTGAACGCTAAATTTTAAATTTATATTATACTAGCTTTTGCCCGTGCCCGCTAGAATTTGATAATCAATTCGGGATGTACTCTGCTTGTAATAATATAATTCAATCATGATTCGAAAGACACGTGGCGCCATCTACTATCATAAGAAAGTTATTGTTGTTTTCCTCAGGAACGGTAATTTTTTTCGGGTTGAAAGGTAGCTTATGTCTGTTTCTGTACATCTGATAATGTATATGCAAAATTTCAGAATGATCAGTTCAGTGGTTTAGGCGTGAAAAGGTAACAAACAAACTCATTTTCGCTTTTATAATGCGCCACGTGTCTTTCGAATCATGATTGAATTATATTATTACAAGCAGAGTACAAACCTGAATTGATTATCCAATTCGAAATTAACGCGAGCGAAGTCGCGGGCATAAGCTAGTAAATAAATAAATAATAATATCGTCCAGACCGAGTTTCGGTCACGGCGGCCAGTCTTAACGGAGACTGGCCAACTATGTAATATCATATATATACATTGCGCTCTCTGTTCCCTAACTCTCATGATCCGATGGGACGGTAACCCGACACGACCGGAGAGAGATCAGGCGCAGGACCAACGGCTTTACGTGCTTTCCGAGGCACGGGGGTGTCTAACACCGCCAACTTCCTAACTCCGGGCTGGTATTGACATTTCTTAACTGAAAAACCCAATAACTTTTTGTTGGCCCGACCCGGGATTCGAACCCGAGTCTTTATGGCCAGCAGTCGCAGCCAGCAGTAAATAAGTGTTACTTTGTGACCTAAATGATTTGTGACTATACTAGACAGTCCAATATCTTGCCTAAAGCTGGCTACAAGCATTGGACTGGAGGCGTACAAAGTCGTCCAGGCCCGCATGCTAGTCTACGTCCAGTTTGTTTTACATACATAGACCGACGCCGCCGCGGCAAATTGTGATGGACATTTATTTGTTTTCGCTACCTTATAGCAGCCCGGAGTACTTTTAAAAGGACTCAAATAAACTTGGTGTTTTATGCTCTTTTGTGTTTACGTGTAAATTTATTTGACTGCTATTTAGCGGGAGCTTTTTGAATGGTCATTTTAGTTTTGGTGTCGATTCTTGAGTCAGATATGGTATTATGGATTTTTGAAGTGAAAACTTCTTTAGTAGGGTTGTGCACTTTTTTGTGATGGGTAAAATGTTAAACTCGCGTCAGGACACGTTACCTGATTGAAAATTCGTAAGACGGAAGGAGAATTGTCATATTTGTGTACGATAGCCCAATAAATGAATATTGTATTTTACCACAGTCGCAAGAGCAAAACCTAGGCGAACGTTTCTCGATCAGATCGGAGGCGTTCTGGACAAAGGCCAGGTTAAGAGCTCCTTGAACCGACGGGCGTGTATGAGGAATGTAATGAAAGTGAATGAAGCCAGAGAAGTGTGTCAGGATCGTAGCAAATGGAAATCCGTAGTCTCTGCCTACCCCTCTGGGAAATAGGCGTGAATCTATGTATGTATGTATGTACCACATAAATGATAGTACTTTTATACTGATAATTAAAGCAATTCGTGCATAATTATTCCCTAACCATTCCAAAATATCAAAAATGCACAATGTTAATATTCAAGTTTTCACTTCTGGCGGCACTCCCGGAGGGAATTTTTTTGTGTAAGAAAAATCTTACTAGCTGCATATTGTTTTGTGATTAAAAGTACAACTATTGCGGAATAGGGATAGATGCTGTATATTTACAAACATCAATCATAACAAAAACAACTATTTGTGTATCACACAAACGTTATCTGATGTGGGGTGGACTGGGGATTGAACCCACAACAATCGACGCAGTCGGAATGGCAAGGCGACTACTTAAACCGCTAACGCTTTCTGTGCCCTTATATTCTAGTCTAGTTACGATAAACAGTATAATAATAATAATATTCTACCACATACACACAACACCATCTAGCCCAAACTAAGCAGAGCTTGTACTATGGGTACTAGACAATGGATAAACATATATATATACTTTTTTTTTGTAAATACATACATATTATACATAGAATCACCCAGACCAAGACAAACATCCATGTTCATGCACACAAATGTTTGACTTGTGCGGGAATCGAACCCGTCACAGTCGGTTACACTAACCACTACGCCATCGAGGCCGACAATTGTAATTGGCTGGTCAACCATTACTGGCTAAATGTAGGTGTAATAGGAATATCTGGCTATCTTGTCCGCTTCGCCGCCGTACCAAGTGTTGTGGGTTCTACCTCACACGGGATAAAAAACTGGGGCAGTCTTTGGGGACTGCCGATAGATGTGAAAATTTTAATCCTTGATCACAAACACATCTTTATAAACAAAAAAAAAGTGGGTGTGTCGGAATCCTGATACTCTTTGAAATTAAACTACTATGTACGGATTTTATCGCGTTGTTTATTTGACACTTTATTTCCATAATTTAATTAACTTAAAAATTAGTAAAGTTTAATAGTAATAGTAGTATAACAGTTTTCAAAATTTTGTAATAAAGTGTCAAATAAACTACGCGATAAAATCCGTATATAGTAGTTTAATTTCAATGAATAACATTCGCGTAAACAGAAGACAATATCCTGATACTCTCTTAGGGGTTATTAAGGGGGTCAAAAATTCGTTATTTTTTTGCAACGTAACGTCACGTGCAACGTAGGATGCACCATTTCTTAGACATTGTTAATATTCTAAAATAATTCAAAAATGGAAAGCGTGGAAGCGTGACGATGACGCGAGTTCTATGATTTTTGTTCACCCAAGAAGTGCTCAACGCGCCTAAAGAAGTTTTCACTACAAAAAATATATATATATATTTTTTTTTCCTTTATTTGTTTTAGGAACTTTTAACAATATGTTACGCTAGTTCCATCATAAACTAATCTAATTACTAACAAACTTACAAATTAACCAATGAATATACCAATGCAGCCTCTGGCGACATTGGTTTCGCTAAGGTCATATTAAATATACCTACATCTAACTTATTTATGTTTAGTTCACTAACTAACGCATTTCTTTCAGGCCCATTCCTGACAAACTCCACCAAGAGGTGATAAACATCTTCTACTTTACTATCACAGGCTAAACAAAACGGAGATTCTACCTTCTTCATCAGAAATGCAAAGGATCTTAGTGGCATGTGTCCGGAACGAATTCTGAAAGAAGTTACCAACGTTCTACGGCTAACTTTAAAATTACTAAACCATGGGATCCGAGGAGGCTCACTTTGGATGGTTTTGTACCACCCTTTGTCTTTAGATTTGAAATATTCTTTCCATTCATTATAACAATAAGTTTTGAATTTGGCTAAAATTTCTGAAAAAACTGGTAAAACATAAACCTCTATTCCTGTAGTTGCTGCTATCCTAGCTAATCTGTCAGCCTCCTCGTTTCCCTTCAGGCCAATGTGTGACGGAATCCATTGTAAAACCAAGTTAACATTATTCAGCAGAATTGTATTAATTTTACTCAAAACAGCAAAGGCTGTCGATACACCTCTCTGTCCAGAGGCGCATCGAGCCAAATGCTGGAGCGCGCTCTTGCTATCTGTGAATATAACTATATTAACGTGTTGTAATGTAGCAACGTAAGACAACGCTTCAGAAATAGCATACAACTCCGCTGTCATTATGGAAACCTTAGATACAAGTTTAAAACATTCGCTATTTTTAGTGGTAGCATCATAAAAAGCGGCTCCAATCTGAGAACTCTTAGAACCATCGGTAAACAATTTATGCCACCCATTGTATGTGTAATTTAATTCTTGCAAGATATCGTTCCTCAAACAGTTACTCTCATATGATTTCTTAGGCCTGTTGACAGTTTCTAAATTAATTTTAATAACATTTTTAACTGATATATAGCTACACCAAACATTTAATTTATACATATCTAAAGAGTTAGATGAATATATATTTTCTTCTTTAGTAATATTATATGTATCCATTAAGACAGGTATTTTTTTATTTGACCAATACCTATGGGTTCTAAGAGCTCCAAGATCAGATAAACATTTACTTGACACACAGTTGGTACAAGACTTAACTTTAAGACAAAACTTAAATGCTAAAAATTTACGTCTAATATGTAATGGGGGTAAGCACAACTCGCTCTCCATCACATGTATAGGTGTAGTTTTAATGAAGCTACCTACAATTCTCATAGCCTTATTTTGAATTTTCTCTAATTCACATAATCGAGACTTAATACTACTATCATAAAAGACACAGCCGTAATCTATTCGACTTCTAATTAAAGATATATACAAAAGCCTCAACTGTAATGGATGCATACCCCAATTAGCACCAGCTAAAACTTTTATAATATTTAACATTTTCTGACATTTTTCATTGAGTTCATTAATATGTTTGCCCCATCGAAGTGAAGGATCTAACCAGACACCTAGATATTTAATACCATCAACTGGTACTAAAGGGATATTATTTAAATATAATTGAACAGTTTGCCTTCGATATCCTCTACTGAAAAGGCAAACTTGTGACTTAGACGTTGATAATTCTAAACCTATATTAGATAAAATCTCCACAATATAATTTAACGATAACTGCATGTTATGCACATTGTCACACATCTTTTTCGAACTAACAAAAAGGACAAAGTCATCAGCATATTGACAAATTTTGATCAAATTACTGTTGTTGATATTTTTACAAATTTCAAGTGTTGCAATATTAAAAAGCAGTGGAGAGATTGGGTCTCCCTGTGCCAACCCCCGATTAGTCCATCTTATGATATCACCCTTCCCATCCGTGTCATCTTTAACAATTAAATGTCTTTCCCCAAGAAATTCCCATAAATAGTTACATATTCGACTGCCCACTTTGAGGTTATCTAATGTTTTAACTACACTGTCGATTAAAACATTGTTGTATGCGTTCTCAATATCTAAAAAACACGCTAATGTGGTCCAGTTTTTAGTAAAAGCTACCTGTATATTGGTTATCAACTGTGCAAGTGAATCTAAGCATGATTGGCCTCTGCGAAAACCGGTAGTACTGGGAGATAACACACTGTTATGTTCAATAAACCACTCTATTCTTTTAGTTAGCATCAAATGGAAGATCTTACAAGGGCAAGAGATTAATGAAATTGGTCTAAGTTTGGAGTTATTCCCCACTTTAGGTATTGCAATTATTTTTATATTACGCCATTCATTAGGAATACAACCAGAATAAAAGATTTTGTTGAATATACGGAGTAAAAACGTTTTTGCGACATCTGGAAGGTTAAAAATCATAGAGTAAGTGATATTATCATCTCCAGGAGCAGTATCATTCTTTTTGTACACGACTCTAATTCCTGAAATGTGAACTCTGACTCTAAAAAGACATTACTTGAAGAAAATAACGGTTTAGAGACGAGAGATGAATCAGGAGCTAAACTTTGCAAGAGCTCTCTTTTTTTAACCATTGGAACGAAATAACCAGCTTGTCTATAGCCCTTAATCCATTTCATTTTGCGCCACATTTCTGATGAAGTCACAGTGCCATCAATAGAGCTACAAAATTTTTGCCAACAATTTGTCTTGGCTTGCCGGATTTCCTGTTTAGCTTTTAAAGTTTTACCCTCTAAGATAGCTAAGTTTGCCGGAGTAGGGTTACGTCTGAATTTCTTCAATGCGAGTCTTCTTTCCGCTACTAATTTAGAAAGATGAGAATCCCAATACGGCTTAGGTTTGAAGTTATTTTGAGGGTTATTGCACATTTTAATTATTGGGATATTTTTATCAGCAGATTTATTAATAATAGAAATAAAAGTTGAATACGTTTCCTGGATGTCACATATATTAGGATCAACATTAGAGAATAACTGTTCTATATCTTTACGATAGTCCAGCCAATTAGACTTTTTAAAATTACGTTTAATAGTTGTATTAACTGTATCTTGATAATTCATTTTAATTTTAATAATAAGATGATCACTCCCCAAGTTATCACTTAACACTCGCCAAGAGAAATGTATAGCTATATCGGATGAGGAAAATGTGATATCAGGAGATGACTGTTGTAAAACACTACTTACATATTTTACCCGAGTGGTACTGCCATCATTAATAGGTATAAATCCATTTTTCAATGCCGAGTCCATAATTTGTGTACCTCTTGTATCAGTCTTATAGGACCAATTGGAGTGATGCCCGTTGAAGTCCCCGACTATAAGACTTTTTCGTGAACACAAAGAAAATAACTCGTCCCAATCACATTGTCTCGTTTGGACGGAGGACGGACAGTAGACTGATACTATGTTTTCTAGATATTTACAATTAATAATCTTAACATGTAACATTTCGATGCCAGTATTATTAATATTAGATAATTTCAATTCAGATATAATAGATTTATGTACCATGATTGCGACACCCCCATAACCATCGGTTCGGTCTTTTCTATAAATATTATATTGGGATATGTTTAAAAAATTATGTTCCTCTAACCATGTCTCACAGATGACGGCTATATGGATTTGATCCTTAAACAAAAGAGATTCAAATTCAGTGATTTTAGGTCTAATACTCTGTGAATTCCATTGCAATATATTAAGAGCGAAATCGCGTAATTTGTTAGGAGCCATCGTTAAATAAGGAAAATAATTTTTTCATCAAATCTCCCTCTCTTACAAATCCTAAAACAAATTGAACCGTTTCTTCAAAAATAACACTAATTACTAACTTGATTTTAACAGCAATACTCGAATTGGAGAATACAATTTCATTCAGTTTATCCATTAATTTTTTAAAGTAAAATATATTCCTAGATGTATACGTCTGTTGACCTTCTGTACTTTCATTTTTCTTAGATGATTGCCCCATCTCATAGACTTCAGCCTTTTCCAGTCAACTATTATTAATTGTTTCTTTCGATTTTGACGTAGTTTTAGAGATAGTAGACTCCTTCATAGTAATATCTCGACTCGTCTCGCCAGGATAATAATTTTTGGGTACTGAATCTATCCGTTCTGTATGATTGTGAACTTGTGACAACAAAACATCCCTATATGACTTATCTTTGTCAACAGAAAGTGGGACTTGGCGCGTTTGAGTTATATTATCTTCTAGGTTATAACATTCTTTAGTCTGATGCGAATTACTTTTATTAAGATACAGCGTCAATGCTCTTCTATAGGTACAATGCTCCTCGCACATGATTTGTCGAATGGCTTTTTCTTTTTTAAACATAGGGCATGATTTATTCATTGACATATGCGGGCCTTTACAATTAATGCATTTAAATGTGATGGTTTCACAATTGCTGTGATTTCCTCCGCACTTTGGACACAGTAACTTCTTAGTTGGGCAACTTTTAAACAAATGCCCAAATCTCCAACATCCCGAACATTGGCTAACAGGAAATGTGTAAGGTTCTACCTTAAACCTGCACCCGTATATTAGGAGATACGGGGGTAAAGTAGAACTTTTAAAACAAATGCGAATAGTCTCGCTTTGTATCCATTCTCCACTATCAGATTGCCTTTTTAATCTCTTGACAGAAACAACTTCCCTCTCACATTCAATACTCTCTAGAATCTCTTTCTCTTCAATATCTAAGTCAATTTGTTTCACTACACCATATGATAAATTAATTTCATCTATAAACTGACATCTATAATCCAAGTTTTGAAACTTGCTGCATTTGATCAGATTCTCCGCGTCTTTTCGGTCTTCAAATTGAATAAGTATCTTGTATGGGTTCTTATATTGTATTTTAAGAATATTTTTTATATTTTCTACTCTTAACAATTTGGCCATGCCGAAAGGTTTGGGTAAAACCTCTTTCGACGTTACGCACACTATTATTTTCTCATTTGTTGATTTACATGTATTCTCATTATTCTCAAGACTATTATTAGAACACATTGACGGCCTCCTCACTAACCTACTTTTGTCCTTTCGAACCGTAATAAATCCCTCATCATCTTCTATTATTTCTTCACTGTCTGATCGTTGCCTTTTGTCCACCTTTTTTCCCTCTTCCTTCGAATTCTTATTATTAACTAGTTGCTCACTCTCATTCACCATCTCTTCTTCTACAATATCACTTCCACTTGAATCGCAAAAGTCTATGTTATCCATTATCGCGTAACATTGATTAAATGAGGGTATTGCGAAAAAAAAAACTCGAACAAAGTCGACCTTAGCTTATTGCGTGCGCTCACCTCGGCGATTCGCGCGAGACTGACAAAAAATATGATTTACTAATGGTTATACCGAGTTTGAGTGTTCTTCGGTCCGTTGTTTGAATGTTTGTAAAGTCCTCAAAGACATAAATAATACCAAATGTGAGAGATCATAGAATATGCTAATAGTGTCTTGCGAATTCTCGCAAACGCTAACGGTATGTTTATAAACTAACACACACACACACACATTAATTTTGAACGAATCTTTCTAAAACGAATTTCTTCTGTAAAAAAAAATTGATTTTAAAAAGTGTAGTTTCTCTCAATTCGTGCGTACAGATTTATACGAAACGACGAATAAGCCTCTTTTATTTTTTAAATATAATTAAGACATGCAGTGTTTTATGTAGCATAATATAATATTATATTACGGTAATTATTATAGACTATTTACGTATAATTATATATGTATGTATGTATGTATACATACATAAATGTATACTATGTACTATTATAAAGCTGAAGAGTTTGTTTGTTTGTTTGTTTGAACGCGCTAGTCTCAGGAACTACTGGTTCGATTTAAAAAATTATTTTAGTGTTGGATAGCCTATTTATCGAGGAAGGCTATAGGATATATAACATCACGCTACGACCCACGGGGGCGGCGCAGTAATGATAAACGAGGGTGAAACCGCGGGCACATCTAGTATATGAATTTAATATAAAATATATTGTTACAAGTTTATATATAGTATATTTATCCCATTTTATGCATGTTTTATTTTCTTATATATTTGTAATTATTTATTATTCGTAAGCCTACGAGAAGACCAGCGTTGTAGCCTATATTGGAACAATAGCGGACGCAGCTGTCTAATTTGATCTATGGAGATACAAATAAACATTTTTCTTTCTTTCTTTCTTTCTGTAATTTCATACTGAAAAACCTTAATATAAGAAAGACTATATTTTAATCTTGCTGTAATAAATTAAGTTGTTCACGTTGAAGACGATTGTTTTAATTCAACGTTATTTTATTTTTAATTAACAGTGTACTAGAGAATAAGTAAGTTGCTACAAATTTTCGAATTAATTATGTCCCTAGATCGCAACTTCTTGGCATCACTAGATTGCCAGTTGGCAAGGATTTTACTATTATTTAATCTGAATACGGGAGATATTTAGGGAGTATACGGGAATGAATTTCGACTAACACGCTAGGTAGGAGCAGCGATAGCTCAGTGGGTAGACCAACAGACTGCAATTCAGGGGGTCTTGGATTCGAACCCACGTCACGCACCTCTGAATTTCGGAAATTATATGACTTTTCGAAATTATGTGCGTATTGATTGACAATTATCGCCTGCTCCGTGCCTCGGAAAGCACGTTAAGTCGTCGGTCCCGGCTGCCATGAACATCTATGGCGGTCGTTATTGGGAGAGTGTCGGCACAAAAGATCCCACTGGGTCGAAGTGTCGCCGGTCTGCACTGACTAGCCCCCACATAAGTTAAGATAATAACATGCTAGGTATATATGCAAATTATTATCATCATCATCATGTCAGCTGAAAGAAGTCCACTGCTGGACATAGGCCTCCCCCAAGGTTTTCCAGACAGACCGGTCTTGGTCTTAGACCGGACCACCCGCATCAAACCGCTTTCTGCGACCCTTACCAGGTCACGTAAATCATAAAGGAGGAAAAACAAAAAACAATGCATGGGGCCTGCCCCAGGCATTGCCCTGGCAAGTGCCATCTAGAAAGAAAGAAAATACATTTATTTTGACAGAAAAATACACAACACATACTGCAGACAGCTAAACGTAGTAGGTATACAGTTAGACAGGAAAAGACAATGGGACACTAGGACAAAAGTAAATGACAATTTAAAATACATAATATCATAAATTGATCGCATCATTAATTAAAATAAATATTACATAATATAACTGAAAGCAAAAAATATAAATTAAGAAATTTGACTACACAGATGACGTAGTGGTTTAAGTGGTCGCCTCGCCACTGCCGCGCCGACTGTAGTGGGTTCCAATCCGACTCGGGACAAAAATTTGTGTCATTCACAAATGGTAGTTCCAAGTCTAGATGTTCTTTGTGTCCGTTGTTTGAATGTCTGTAAAGTCTCCCGCGACACAGGAATTATTCCAAATGCCTTTTAAACAAAAATAAATCTTATTAAAAAGCAACTCCCGTACTAGGAGACATACATGCTTTGTTAGAAATAATTACATACATACATACATAGATTCACGCCTGTTTCCCAGAGGGGTAGGCAGAGACTACGGATTTCCATTTGCTACGATCCTGACACACTTCTCTGGCTTCATTCACTCTCATCACATTCCTCATACACGCCCGTCGGTTCAAGGAGCTCTTAACCTGGCCTTTGTCCAGAACGCCTCCGATCTGGTCGAGAAACGTTCGCCTAGGTTTTCCTCTTGCGACTGTTCCATTCACACTAGCCTTATAAACTTTCTTAGTCAGCCTTTCCTCGTCCATTCTTTCTACATGTCCAAACCAGCTTAACATACCCTTTTCTATTCTTGTAACTATATCCACTTTCATCCCGCATCTCTCTCTAATCACACTATTTCTTATTCTATCTTTATAATCTATTTCTATCTATTTCTATCTATCTAATAGAAATAATTAAATTAAAGTATGTAAACAAAACTATTGTTACAACCTTAGTTTACATTTACAATTTTTATCTTCCGCTTGTTTTTTTTTTTTTTTTCTCTCTTTTTCTTTGTTGATGTAATAAATAATATTGTCACTATACAAGGGAAAGACGCTGGCACCTGCAACACAGTGTTTACTAGCGCAGGTGTTAGGGTTTTTTGTTTTAAACTGTATGAAACATGTCAATAAAGATTATTATTATTATTAACGTAGTGTAGGACGCCCTCCGACCAGGTGGGATGACGATCTGCGAAAGACTGCAGGCAGATGCTGGATGCGGCAAGCTGAAGACAGGGCGCTATGGCGCTCTTTGGGGGAGGGCTATGTCCAGCAGTGGACTATTATAGCCTGATGATGATGATGATGATTATTATTATTATTATTATACAAACAACTGACACAAAGAACTATGTACAAAAATTTGTGTAACCCACTCACATGAATTTTTGTCCTGTGAGGGGATCGAACCTACAACACCCGGCGCAATAGCAGTGGCGAGCACTTCAACCACTTCGCCTATCGTGCAATCTAAACAAATATTATACAGAGGAAACATTTGTTTATTTATAATCGACGAACTCTTAAACTACTTAATCGATTTTAACCATTAGAAAGCTACTCAATCCAGAAGTAGCATAAGCTGACGGCCTCGATGGCGTAGTGATTAGTGTAACCGACTGCCATGCCTTAGGTCGCGGGTTCGATTCCCGGACAAGTCAAACATTTGTGTGCATGGACATGAATGTTTGTCTTTGTCTGGGTGTTTCTATGTATAATATGTATGTATTTACAAAAAAAAAGTATATATGTATGTTTATCCATAGTCTAGTACCCAAAATACAAGCTCTGCTTAGTTTGGGCTATACAGTGTTGTGTGTATGTGATAGAATATTATTATTATTATATTATAGCTATATAACGTCACGCTACTAAGCTGGGGAGTAGAGTAGTAGTCAGTAGTCATAAGCGTGGGTAAAACTGCGGGGGAGTTACTACTTTTCTAGAAGAGCAGCGACAGCTCAGTGGGGAGACCAACAGACTGCAATGCAGAGGGTCTCGGGTTCGAACCCACGTCGCGCACCTCTGACTTTCTGAAGTTAAATGACTTTTCGAAATTATGTGCGTATTGATTGACAACTATCGCCTGCTCCGTGCCTCGGAGAGCACGTTAATCGGTTGATCCCGGCTGCCATGAACATCTATGGCAGTCGTTATTGGGAGAATGTCGACACAAAAGATCCCACTGGGTCGAAGTGTCGCCGGTCTGCACTTACTGGCCCCCACATAAAATAAGATAGATACTACTTCTCTAAACTAACTACTATTGAACGAACAAAACACAACAGTAGGAATACTGCTATTTCACGTCGATATTCTGTGAGAGGGTAGTCCTTCCCCGGTCGAGCCGGCCCATTCATGCTGAAATCAGCGAGGCTCTACTACTCAAAAACGCAAGTGTGACGTCACTACCGAGTCATGCTTGGACGCGACCGTTAGAGTGGGCGGGCATTCTATAATCGGAGCTCGCACCGAGCGGACGTGTTTGTTCGAAAATACTTGCTAGTGATTATATTGTGAATTTATGTAAATAAACATTGTTAAATCGTAGAGTCTCGCTTATTTCAGCATGAATGGGCCGGCTCGACCGGGGAAGAACTACCCTCTCACAGAATATCGACGTGGAATAGCAGTAGTCCTACTGTTGTGTTTCGTTCGGTGAGTGAGAGTACCGGAGGCCCAATCACCCCCTTTCCCCCATCCCGCTCCCCTTCCTTCCCACGTCCTTTCCTAAAGGGTCAGCAACGCGCAAGTGATGCCTCTGGTGTTGCAGGCGTCCATAGGCTACGGTGACCACTTACCATCAGATGGGCCGTAGGCTTGTTTGCCACCTTAGGTGTATAAAAAAAAAAAATACGCGCCCACTGAGTCCGGTGGCCGAGCTGTCTGCGACAAATATATATGTATGTATATTTGTCGGAACAAGTTCGACAGGTCTGTTTTCAGTATGTTTCCACGCCTAACTCCTAAGGAGAGAGCTATGCCGTGTAGAGCGTGCAGAAATTTACTGCCGCGCTACCTACTCTGACATTTTCTTGGGCATCACCCATTCTACTATAGCGCTTGCTGTTGAATAGAGTAAGTAGATATAGTTGTATGGTAAAATTAAAAGTCTTACTTTATACATCAACTAGCTTTTGCCCGCGGTTCCGCTCGCGTTAATTTAGAATTTGAAAATCAATTCGGGTTGTACTCTGCTTGTAATAATATAATTCAATTATGATTCGAAAGATACGTGGCGCCATCTATTTATTATCATAAGAACGTTATTGTTGTTTTCCTGGGGAACAGTAATATTTTTCAGGATGAAAAGTAGCCTATGTCCGTTTCTGTATAACTGACAATGTATATGCAAAATTTCAGAATGATCGGTTCAGTGGTTAAGGCGTGAAAAGGTAACAAACAAACAAACAAAAAACTCATTTTCGCATTTATAATATTAGTTAGGATTAGGATACATCTATACAAATAAATAAAATTGAAGTGTCTGTTTGTAATGTCAAAATAACAGCTTCTTATCTAATGCATATGAAAGTATATAAGGTACCTATACAAAAACATATATTTTTAAAATTTTTGTCTGTCTGTCTGTCTGTTTGTTCTGGGTAATCTCCGAAACGTCTGAACTGATTTTGACGGGACTTTCACTGGCAGATAGCTGATGTTATAAGGAGTAACATAGGCTACTTTTATTTTAGAAAAAAAACAGGGTTCCGCGGAGACAAACACTTTTTAGTTAAAATCTACGCGGACACTACTTAATATAACTAGCGGTCGCCTAGTGGTCAATATTCGACCAAAATTCCTAAGCTTGCTACTTTGTTTTCTTTATTACATATAAATAAGGTATAGGTAACCATAGTTACAAAAAATTGTACGACGTCTGACGAACAATGACGAAATACTACCTAATGCCGAAGTAATAACGCGATTCGACTGCGTGTGTCAAATGCAAGGTTGTGTGCGTGTAGTGTGTTAATTTAATGTATTTCTAATGCATATTTTATAAAAATATTAGGATTCGCCACTCCTTCTCCATATAAACTTTAACTGTGCCAAATTTCATACTCCTCCGTCCGCGCAATTTTCGTAAAAAGGGGTACAAAGTTTTTGCTTCACGTATTTAAATATACATTTTTAATTAAATTTGTGTTGTAGATTACTAGTATGCTTACTTTTCTAAGATAAATGCATTTGCATCTGGGTGTTTCTATGTATAATGTGTATGTATTTACAAAAAAAGAGTATGTACATATGTATGTTTATCCATTGTCTAGGACCCATAGTACAAGCTCTGCTTAGTTTGGGCTAGATGGTGTTGTGTGTATGTGATAGAATATTATTATTATTTATTAGGCACAGATGTCGATTTTTGAAGTGAAAACTTCTTTAGGCGCGTTGAGCACTTCTTGGGTGAACAAAAATCATAGAACTCGCGTCATCGTCACGCTTCGTCATCGTCACGCTCCCACGCTTTCCATTTTTGAATTATTTTAGAATACTACCAATATCTCAGAAATAGTGCGTACTACGCTAAAAAAAACGAAATTTTGATCCCCTTATTAACTCCTAAGAGAGTATCAGGAATCCGACCCGCCCCTTTTTTTTTTGAGTGTTTTTGTTATTGGTCTGAGATGGTCTTTACAACTTTACGCGGACTGTGGGTGAGCGCAGAAGGCTCACAACCCGTGCACAGATGCCTATGCACCCTTATTACGTTTAAATATAGTCATCTTTCTGGACGTTGTCATCTGACACAACGCCAATAAGACATTTGAATTATAAAATTATAAACATAGTATTATCACGCTCACTCATATTGAAAATTGCACACTATCGTTCTCTATCATGCAATGAGTGAGCTCACTCTTCTTAGCGTGAACACATTTTTCGTTCGATCTAAGTACAGTTTTGAGTGGTAGGGCCATGCTGGTTACAGCATGAATGAGCCGGCTCGACCTGGGAAGTACCACCCTCTCACAGAAGATCGACGTAAAATAACAGTATCTGTTATGTTTCGTTCGGTGAGTGAGAGCGCCGGAGGCCCAATCACCCTTCGCTTCCCAAACCCCATTCATTTCCTTTTTCCTTCTGGTAGGCAGCGACTTGGTTGTGTTTTTTTGACATTGCTTCTGTAATGCTAAGAAAACACAGCCATGTGTATGAGCCACGGTTCTCGCTTACTATAAGGTGGGAAAAAAAAGAAACATCAATGATTTAAATCTTTGACATTAGGATTATGTTTTGAGGCATTAATATAAATAAAAATCGAACCTATGATCTCTATATCGGCAGTCCAATGCCTTATCGGTTTCCAAACATCAAGGCTCAAGAACGCGGCAGAAATTGTCGTGAACGTGTCGTGATGTAGAAGACAAAACGACAAAAAGAAGCACATAATGGATGCCACGCGCTTTCGCAATAAAATAATCGTAAATACTTGCCGGTACCGTTAGCAAAATGAGCGAAACAGGTCAATTAAAGAGTTAAATTTTATTACAATTATAGTAAGTAAGTAAGTAATTTTATTTTTCAAAATATAGGTACACAAAATACAGACAAATATTATAACACAGCAAAAAGCAAAAAAAAGTACATACATAATGAAAAACGAGGTTACTACTCAGGTTTATTGTTGGTTTGCGGTTAATACCTCAAACCAAACCTGATGTTATGTGGTACCCCAAGTGACGCCCGGACGTACATCAGCTACTCTTTAACATCTTCCACATTCAAAAAAAAAAAAAAAAAAAAATATATATATATATATATATGACTGTGTAATCGCAATAATTTATTGTAATGGGATACGGATGACGGTTTCTTTATACTTAGTCCTCTACGCCGAATTTCAGTCATGGCGGCCAATCTTAACCTGACTATTTATTTACTTTGAGTCTCTTACAGGAAATATTTTAATGATTGCTATTTTTGCTGCATAGGTGGTAGTGGTAGGAAATGCGACTGCTATGCATGAGGTCTCAGGTTTAATGCCGGGTCGGTTAAAGATATACCAGATTTTTCTGTCAAGGTTTTCTTAGCAGCGTATCGTTTTCCGGGGCTGTGGCCGCTAGACGGCAACAGTCTCCTCGCATATTACATGAAACATAAAAGCCTTAGCTCTTGAAATATGGGCATAATACGCCTCTGGCAACCCTTTCAGGAATAAAGGCATAAAACTACATATTATGTAGGTATGTTCTCTTCTTTTTTTATTGGTGCCCTTCCTCTTACACCTTCATCTTTATTTTCTTTTTTTTGGCGCACGGAAATGTGCAATCACATTCCCCATCGCCGGTTTTGGGGCGGGCGATGGGGATATGTCGGGATCCAGCCCCTAGGATAGAATTGGGCTGAACCGATTAAAACCACGGCGGTGTTCCTCACACCTTTATGGCGGGGCCGCGCGAATCGCTCTCACATTCGACTCGCGACTCCGCCGAAGGTTCGACCCGCCGATGGACGTGGCGGGTCCCACACAACCATCAAACAAAACTTGGAAAGCGGGGGACCTATTCCCCCTTTCGACATCGAGAGGCGTGCGCGAAACACAAACGCCGCCTACTCGGACCTGCGCTGATCGGGCGGTGGACGGCCCCAATGGGTCCACCGCCCGCAGGCCTAAAGAAATAAAAGCCTTAGCTCTTGAAATATGGGTATAATACACCTCTGCCAACCCTTTCAGGAATAAAGGCATATAACTATGTAGATATGTATGTTTGTTTTGCTGACGCTACCGTGAAATGCCAAGATGACTCGGAGTAAAGGTGAGTGCAGAAAGATTAAATTTATTTTGATTACTTCATTCCGTCATCTTGCGTACTGTTGGCAATAAGGCTTCAGTGTTTCAGCGTGTAACAGAAAGATGCGGTCATTTATTGGTGCCCTTCCTCTTATTTTTTTATTGGTGCCCTTCCTCTTGCACCTTCCCATCTGTAACGCTTGTTAACTAACTAAAGCCTAACCTAACAAATATAAAATATTTAAGAGGTAGTAAACTATTAACTAATAAAAAACAAAATCACCAATAAACTTTATAAAACTTTGAGTGGTAGTTAAAAAATAGTTAAGTAAGCGTTGATCAAAGCTTAATCATTGATCAAAGATTTGAGAGCTATTTAGTTGAGAGGTAGCCTGAAGCTAATTTAGATTAAAGCTAGCTGCTTTAATAAATTTCGGGTATAGAAAGGAAAACCTCCATAAAAATTCTACATTGTCTTGGCTTGGTCATGATCTACCGTTGTCTCAAGTATCATCTAAATCCATTCAGCGATTTACGCGTGAATACTCCACAAAGGTGGACCGACGACCTGGTAAACGTCGCGGGAAGCGGTTGGATGCAGGTGGCCCAAGACCGGTCTGTGTGGAAAACCTTGGGGGAGGCCTATGTCCAGCAGTGGACGTCTTTTGGCTGACATGATGATGATGACTCCACAAAGTTACTTTCATATAAACAATGTTAGTAAGACCATAATTA
Organism: Catocala sponsa; assembly: GCA_963564715.1. Classification (NCBI taxonomy): domain Eukaryota; kingdom Metazoa; phylum Arthropoda; class Insecta; order Lepidoptera; family Erebidae; genus Catocala; species Catocala sponsa. Next base: position 2,755,818 of record OY751351.1, on the reverse strand, counting down.
TGTCAAGTAGGTACATGCCTTTACTTCATACTATGGCTCAAGAACCTACAAAGGGCTAGAACATAATGATGTAAAATTAGATGAATTCCTCAAATAGCAGGTGTCCTTTCTTCTATTTGTGGAGCATACAGAAATGTATCCTTTTATCTCGTAATGCCAGTATTTCTACTCTGAAAAAGGGTGTTAAAAATAAAATTTAAATAGGTGAACAGGTTGTGCGGTGTGTGCTAAATTACATGTTTTGCGGACGCATTTTTTGTAGTAGCAGGTTCGAATATATTATTTTATTTTTAGTAAGCTATTATACAGAACGACGCTTTGTTATGTTTGTTATTCAAATGAAGGTAAAAGTGAAAGGTTTGATATTGTAAGTGGTTTTGATATTTTTAAATGGGATTAAATGTAATGACCACCAAAATTACTAATTGCGCAGCAAATTATGCTTACTAAAATATATCATAACGAGCACCTATATGCCTCAAATCACTGCATTCCGTCTCGGAAGGGTTAGGTTATATTAGGTTCCTTCTTAAACCCACCCAAAAATAGGAGCCCCGCGAAGCGAGGCTCCGTCGACTTAGTTTAATCTCTTTAAATATATTTTGGTGTGCAATTAGTATTTTTGGTGAGCATATTTTCAAATCAAATCAAATCAATTAATTATTGCAAATATGGGTACATTTTAAGATGATACATGTGTATTATATAGTTGCTTACGCCATATTTTACCATTGTGGTGTGCAAATTTGTTTAATATTGACATAAAAGTTAACTAAATGTCACACAAATTTATAAATGTCATGAAATTACATATTGGTATCATAAAAAATAATAAATTTTAGATATAAGAAATATAAATACAAATTAAAATTATGATTATTCTGGATACTTATAAGCTATAGGAATATATTTTGCTGTGCAATTAGTATTTTTTTGCTGTGCAGTTAAATACTACCCTTTTTAAATTAGATTTTTAGTTAAATACAAACTATGAAGGTTTATATCAGCATTTGTTTAAAATTAATGTGTACTGTGTTTGAAATAAAATTGTACATGTACGTGTCTTATGTCATGGGAGATACTAACGTCTAAGATGCAGGCTCGGCCTAGTTTTGACGTTAGTGTTTACATCGATTTATTCTTTTGGAAATGCATCATTAGTTGTAAGACATTATATTATTGTTGTGTAAACTTGTTTCAATAAAGTATTTTTTTTTATTATATAGTAATTTCGCTGCGGTGTGTTACTAACTAGTGTTAGCCTAGTGGTCGAACTTGACCATAATCATTATTGGAAATTTGAGGGAACCCTATATAAATAAATTTACATTTTTAGAGACGAAAATTTCCAAGAAATATTCTTGTTCAGTCTTAAGTTCAGTATTCAGAATCGATTTGATTCTATACAGGTTTTAGACGCAATTATCGATATTTTTAATGTCGATAAATAATTTTGTTACGATAATATATATATTCCAAGTAATAGAATTAAATTAATAAATTAGAACACAACCAAAATCGGATTTGTTGCCAGTATGCTTACTTTAAATAATATTACGGTATTTATATTATAATATAATAATAATAATAATAATATTATATTATATTCTATCACATACACACAACACCATCTAGCCCAAACTAAGCAGAGCTTGTACTATGGGTACTAGACAATGGATAAACATACATATATACTTTTCTTTTGTAAATGTTTTAAATAAATTGCTCATTTTTACCTACAAGCTACTTTTACAAGAAGAAAGATAACCCATGTCCTTTTCTGTTCCTCTGACAACGTGTATACGAAATTTCATGATAATCGCTCGAGTAGTTAAGGCGTGAAAGCGTGCCAAACAAACACTCACATTCGGCTTTTTATTATTAGTTAGGATTGTATCTGGTTTAATTCAAAAATAATGTATTCCTTTAGGTCACAAAGTAACACATAATTATTAACTTCATTATTGATTAGTGCGCACACATAGACAGTCTTATCTGTATACACACACACACACACAACAACATCGCCACTGTCTCGTGTCTGTACCAAAGAGTACAAATACATTATAAGCCTCAAATTGCCGCATTTAGTCAGCTTACGTTCAGAGGGGGAGTTCTAAGTACCTTAAGTTTAGTACATCGCTGAAGTATGACGGGTTCGCGTATGTGCCGTGAATTATTTCGTATATTAGTATATTTAGGTAGATACATTGAATAGTTGGCAAAGATTAAGTTTAGTTTTACAGAGAGTGCAGTGCAAAGTATGTTTTATGCATACAAAAGTAATATATTGTGATCCTAGGTCATAACTGCACAGATAGTATATTAGTTTAAGTGGCCGCCTGCTACTGCCACTGCGTCGAGTGTTGTAGGTTCGATTCCCGCACGGGACAAAAATGTATGAGATCCATAAGTGGTTGCCTGGGTGTTTTTTAGTTTGAATGTTTGTAAAGTTACCCAAGACACAAGAGGAATTATTGCTAGGGAGAAGGCTCTCTTTTTAACAAATCCCTTTGTTAAAAGACCTTATAGTATAAAAATTTAATCATAGCACAGCTGAATGTTTACAGTAAATCTATATGTACCTACTAATATTATAAACAGAAAATATTTGTAGTTCTGTATGTTTGTTTGTAATGAATATACAGAAATACTTGTATTATAATAATAATAATAATATTACATCACATACACACAACACCATCTAGCCCAAACTAAGCAGAGCTTGTACTATGGGTACTAGACAATGGATAAACATACATATATATATATATACACGCATTCGGATGACACAAAAAATTTAAACTTTCGAATTTTCCATTGATAAAATAGGCAGAATAACAAAAGGCACATCCCAAAAACCTATCATGTGACCCATCTGCACATAACAATCTTTGCTGTTTCTCTCCCTCAAACAAAACGGAATTCCGGCGCAGACGGACGCTAGTTTAAGAGAACGGAGTGCATACGAGGTACAAAGGGGCGAGAATTAACCCCCACTGTTTGCTGAGCTGCGCTACCTACAACAGACGACATACACAACTATGTATAGGCACTTGAACTTCGGCTATCTAGTCTAGCAGACTATCTGTATATTGTTATCTGTCTATCTGTCCTAGAGGGACCGTTGGACTACCAAGCAGAGGCGTCAATTTCGATCCCAAAGTCAATAATCATTTATTAATTTAGGTCGCAAACCAACACTTACCGATACTTATACTAATATAATAAAGATGAAGATTTGAATTTTTTGTTTGTGTTAAGGGTTTAATTCAAAAACTACTCAACCGCACACACTCACACACACGCGCACACACACACATACACACACCTTTATTCTCTTGTTTGTTTTCTTTATTTTATTTTGTTTACTTTATTTTCATTCTCCGTTACTGTAAATTTTGCATCATCAATGTAAATTAGAAATGGGGCCTGGTTATCCATCACAAAGGTTTAACCTAGTTTGGAAACCAGTCTCCCACTGCTATGTCATCAAAATATTGTATACTTATTTTTGTCAACTGGGAGAAAATAAATAAATATTATTTAAAAAATTATTTCGCCATTAAAAAGCTATATAAGGGCCTTTTCATTGTCATGCGTGTTTGCGCCCGCGTGCAGGCCAGGCACGCATGCGTGTTGCGGGCCGCACGCAGAGCAGATATTTTTCGACCCGCTGCCCGTGCGCCGCGTGCGGTTTGCGCGCATGACAATAAACACATGTATGATACGATAGGTTGCGGGCAGCACGCATGCGTGCCTGGCCGCATGAGGGCGCAAACACGCATGACATTGAAAAGGCCCTTAGTATAGATAACGGGTATTAACGCGATCATGCATAATGTTTACCTTTTAATGCTTGACGTTTCGACCAGGTTACACCAGCCGTGGTCACAAGCTGACTGGTGCTGCGATGTCATGTCTCCGTTTGTGAGGCAGAAGAATCTTGATCCACCCTCACTTTTTATATTTATTTATTATTAAATACAAATTAACAATATCATACCGTCACACACTACACTCATGGTATCTCTATCACGTATGTTACCCGAAATGTAAATTTTTGTCCGTTACGTATTATAAATATTATTATACTAGCTTTTGCCCGCTGCTTCGCTCGCGTTAATTTAGAATTTGACAATCAATTCGGGTTGTACTATAATTCAATCATGATTCGAAAGACACGTGGCGCCATCTATTATCATTAGAACGTTATTATTGTTTTCCTCGGGAACAGTAACTTTTTTCGGCATGAAAGGTAGCCTATGTCTGTTTCTGTACACCTGTCAACATACATACATAGATTCACGCCTGTTTCCCAGAGGGGTAGGCAGAGACTACGGATTTCCATTTGCTACGATCCTGACACACTTCTCTGGCTTCATTCACTTTCATCACATTTCTCATACATACCTGTCAACGTATATGCAAAATTTCAGTAGGATCGGTTCAGTGGTTTAAGCGGGAAAAGGTAACAAACAAACTCATTTTCGCTTTTATAATATTAAGTTAGGATTGTGTAATTAATTCTTGTATTAATTTCAGTCAAATAGGTAATTTTAATACATACGATCGTTTTCCATTACAAGATGCTCTGCAAAGACGTATCTTGTTACGGAATGAGCCAAACTTTGAACCAGGCTCTAAAGAAATATTAAAATTACTATTTGGCGGAGATACGTGTGCAGCTAGAATTACGTATGAAGGTGATGCTTGCATATTTTTTTTATTTTTTTTTATCGTGCTCGTCAAAATGACCACACTCCACCTGATGGTAAGCAGTCGTGTGGTCTAAGAGCAGTGGCCTCCGCCCTCATAGTAGCCGAGGCGATGTTGAGGTCTCTACTTTGACGGCCTGAGAAGGTGCTTTTTCACGCCCCGCTTAAAGGACCCAGGATTGAAGGAAGAAGGAAACACGTGCCTTGGCAGAGAATTCCATGCCTTGGTCGTTCGGCAGAGGTATGAGGATCCAAACTTTTTGGTACGCGCTCTAATCGACTCTACCGTGTAAGGATGGCATCTGAGCCCAGCACACGTTGTTCTGGATAGGAAAGGGGAGGGCGGGATAAGGTGGAATAACTCTTCAGAGCACTCCCCGTGGTATATTCTGTAGAAACATGCCATGCATTCTTAGAAAACCTATTATTGCATTGACAAATAGAGATATAATTCCTAACGATACTACTTTTACTAGTAGAGTATGGAAATACTATTGATTAAGAGTAGTAGAGCTTCGCTGATTTCAGCATGAATGGGCCGGCTCGACCGGGGAAGGACTACCCTCTCACAGAATATCGACGTGAAATAGCAGTATTTCTACTGTTGTGTTTCGTTCGGTGAGTGACAGTACTGGAGGCCCAATCACCCTCTTTCCCCCTTCCCGCTCCTTCTCCTTTCCACTTCCTTTCCTAAAGGGTCGGCAACGCGCAAGTGATGCCTCTGGTGTTGCAGGCGTCCATAGGCTACGGTGACCACTTACCATCAGGTGGACCGTATGCTTGTTTGCCACCTTATTCGTATAAAAAAAAAGACACGCCCCATTTTTTATGTATTTATTTAAGAAGCCACACATTGGTTGGTAATAGTTTTATTAATATATTTTTGTTTTCTTTGTCAATATACACATTTTCCTTATGTAAATTACTGACCTTAACACGTTAAGCGCCAGTGTACCTGTATGTCATTATACATCCTAGTGCTACTCTCACAGGCCAGTGTATATCTGGTTATACACCTGGAGTAGTCAACTTCAGAGGCCAGTGTATCACTGAATATACACCGCGCCGAACATTTTGTATATGACTTTGTAGCCCTGGCCCTCACAAATCGTTTGGTGTATCTGGGGTACACAATGTTCGGCGCGGTGTATATTCAATGATACACTGGCCTCTGAAGTTGACTACTCAAGCTGTCCAGATATTCACTGGCCCGTGAGAGTTGCACTAGGAACGTGTTAATATGATTACTTTGTCGTTTCCTGCTCGTTATCGAACAACTCGCCGTAACATTGGTTTACCATGTACAATTATTATATTGTTATCGACAAATGTTTACTTTTGAACAAATGAGCCACGAGATTTTCGATAGCAATCATTTTAGAAAATTTTGTATACAAAAATTACACGAGTTTTCGATAGCAACTATTCTAGAAATGAACTTGTTATATAAGTGTTTTTACGAATTTGATACCCTTATATGAGCTACTATTTCCATTGGATTTTCAATTTCCGTATCTAAATTTTTACATAAGCAATAATAAACCTTAATCTTTAACATGATTAGAATAAAACTTATCTATTTACAAAATATGATCATACATATATAAATATATCTGGTCGTTGAGTTTTCCACCAGTTCCAGAACTCATTCACTCTATTAAAAGACATATCTTGCCAATAGAATTCACTATTTGGTACATTTACGACTAGTTTTCGTGTATTAAAATAACAATCTTTATAAACGTGATCGCCAGGATGGGGAGTACGGTCAAAACTAATGAATAAATCATACATATCTTTAAAAGTACGACGAGTATATTTTCTGTAGGTAACATCATTTTCCATTTTCCTTTTAAAACACAATTTTGATGAGATAGGCTTGTTTCAAGTAGATTCAAATCCTTCGAGGGATTCGTAGTTGTCGATGTTTGGGTCTGATTCGCAGGATCTTTGCACTACTGGAACGTTTCTTTCCCCATCTCTAACTGCAGCATGTTTGAGAGTCATAGCCCTGAGTCGCTTTGCTAGTTTGTCAACTCGTCCTTGAGTAATGGATTTATGTTTGGCTCCTGGGGTACGAGTATTCGACGACCCTGCTTGGCGCTGCATTTCGAAGATGATGGGAAAATTGGGCTCGACCATAATTTCTGTGTTTTTTCCCCCTTTTCTTTGTTAATAAAGAATTTAACATCTTCAGGCCAATCATATGGATCACCACTAATACACGTACTTTCCATATCAAATTCAACATCACAATAATTGGTATAAGATACTGTATATAATTTTCTGTAGCTAGATTTAATGCAGGAGTTGCAACTAAACCCAAATGCGCTTGCAGCTGATAACGGAATGAAGAAAGTTCGCCAGAACGCACATGTATTTAATTACTTGCAATTAATTACTTGAAAAGTGCAGTGTAGCACAGTAAATCAAAACAAACCGTCATACCTGTTATCGCCTCCGATAATGAAATGCTGGCGAGATGGCCGACCTAAGGGCTTTTGCACACGGGTTTAGGATTATTTTGTGTTAGGAATAGATTGATTTATTTTTTACTATCAGTTATTACACATTTATATTTATATGATAGGTAATTATTGTAGGTAGGTATATATTATACATTTAATCTATACAAATAAATAAAATTGAAGTGTTGTAATGTCAAAATAACAACTTTTTATCTAATGCATATGACAGTATACAAGGTACTTATAAAAAACATATATTTTTTTAATTTTTGTCTGTCTGTCTGTCTATTTGTTCCGGCTAATCTCCGAAACGGCTGAACCGATTTTGACGAGACTTTCACTGGCAGATAGCTGATGTTGTAAGGAGTAACAAAGGCTACTTTGATTTTAGAAAAAAATAGGGTCCCGCGGTGACAAACACTTTTTAGTTAAAATCTACGCGGACGAAGTCGCAGGTAACAGCTAGTATTTAATAAAATTACAATATTTTGCATAAGTGGAAATTAGAAAATATTTAAAAAAAAATTAAAAGAAGGAATATATAATTCTAAGGCTTGTGATACGCCTTGAAATACTCGTCAATACAAAGGTTCACGTCGCATTCCTCACATTTCCAAATAAAATGTATCGCGTTGTAAGTACCATTAAACATAAATAAAGGTATATAGCTAGTTATGTTAGTATCAATCAAACACCTATTACATTTAAATACCAGTGCACCATCACCTAACTCAAAGGGAGGACGAAATAACCGTCCGCATCGTCAACGCGCTAAGGTGTACCGCAGCTCTTCATAAAGTGTTAGTGTCTAAGTTGATAAGCAGAACCACAAAAATTCGCGTCTACAAAACAGTAATTAGGCCGATTTTAATGTACGGGTGCGAGACTTGGACATTGACACTGAAGGAAGAAAATAGACTATTAGTCGAGGAGCGAAAGATATTCCGTAAGATTCTGGGACCGACAAGAGGAGAGAAGGGGGAGTGGCGACAAAGATTTAATAGCGAGATTGAAGATCTAGTGTCAGAGCCGAATATCATCGGGGATATAAAAGCTACCCGACTTCGCTGGCTCGGACATGTGGAACGAATGGGAGAGGATCGAGCTGCCAAAAGAGCATATCTCGGGCGTCCCACCGAGCGTCGTCCGGTGGGTCGTCCAAGGTACCGCTGGAAAGACGAAATAGCTAAAGACTTGAAAGAGATGAATGTGCTCGATTGGTCTGACTTGGCACAAAATAGCAAAGAATGACCCACTTTAATGTCGGAGGCCAAGATCCACTTTGGATCACTGAGCCAGCGAAGTAAGTAAATAGTAATCACCTAAAGCATCATTGGATTAATTAGAATTAAAAATAATAAATTAATAAATAATTTATTGATTAATAGTTACTATTAATTCTATAAATATATAACAACTATATATGTATGTGTAACGAAAATAAAAGGTTTAAATGGTTTAATTAGCATGCTTGTTGTGAATTAATGTTTATTGTAATTGTAATTGTAATTCAAAAATTATTGAAAGTAACAGTCATTCAAACAAGGTGAAACGACAAGAAGTGCTTATGCCAAGTGTGAAAATGAAGCAATACTTAACAACAACTAAAATACACGTGGTAACTTCAAGCAGTATCAAATATTGCAAACACACTTCCTCATTTGTTCAGACTCTTATTTATAACTTACTAGCTTTTACCCGCGGCTTCGCTCGCGTTAATTTAGAATTTTACAATCAATTCGGGTTGTGTTTTTATTATTTTTCTCGGGAACAGTAATGTTTTCGGGACGAAAGGTAGCTTATGTCCGTTTCTGTACACCTGTCAACGTATATGCAAAATTTCAGGATGATCGGTTTAGTGGTTTAGGCGTGAAAAGGTAACAAACAAACAAACTCATTTCGCTTTTATAATATTAGTTAGGATAGTTAGGATTAGGATTTTATTAAAAAGCTCAGTGGGGAGACCAACAGACTGCAATGAGGGTCTCAAATTCGAACCCACGTCGCGCACCTCTGACTTTCGGAAGTTATATGACTTTTCGAAATGATGTGCGTATTGATTGATAATTATCGCCTGCTCCGTGCCTCGGAGAGCACGTTAAGCCGTCGGTCCCGGCTGCCATGAACATCTATGGTAGTTGTTATTGGGAAGTCAGTGCCCTCTAATATCCTGACACTGGTCTAGCTTTAGAGTATCGTTAGCCTTCGGGTTGCGGAGGTCAGATGCCAGTCGCTCCGTGTCAAAACTGATATCCAGTCAAATCCGGTTAGACTAGAAAGCCGACCCCAAGTGACTTGGGAATAAAAATGGCTAAGGAGAAGAAGATTAAAAAGACAACATAATATATAAAGTTAAAACAGTAATTGTTTAAAACCTTGACAAGGTTGATCCCAGAGTCAAAGTGCAAAATATTTTTATGATGTCTAGATGCAGCCTAGAGTTACGAAGTTGGCAGTGTTGCACACCTGTGCATCGACAAGCTCGTAAACCTGTTGGTTTTACGCCTAATCTTTCTTCGGTCGTGTCGGATTACTGTCTCATCGGATTATGAGAGTTAGGAGACAGAGAGTGCACTTGTATCTGTGCACACACGTATGCACTGTAATGTCTCCTGTGCAGATGGCCTATCTCCGTTAAGATTGGTTGACCGAAATTCGTTCTGGAGGACTACTACTCTCGGGCCCTTTTAACGTGTTAGTTTCCACATAGGGGACAAACCTATTACTGTTTACCAGGAACAGTTGCTTTGCTTGTTCTGTGCTGCTACTGACAATTCCTTTACAGAAAATTGCAATATTTTTTTTAAAGTCAGGATAATATGCACAATAAAGACTATAGGCTTACTCCTATTGGATACAATCTAAAGTTGATGTCGCATACCTCTGCTTTCTTCTTCGAAAATAAACAGGTGCAATATAATATTCACAAGTCTGCACAGCCTTTAAATGAATTTGTAAAACAATTATTCTCGACAAAGTCCTCGTCAAAACATTCTAAATATGCAAAGTATTTTGCAACTGTTTTTACAAACCTGCTCACCCTTCAAGGCATAATCGTCAATATACACTTTGTATACCATATTATCATAATGCTAAAAGAAGCAGTAATCATTTACCAAAACATCTGTCGAGTAAATGCCAAGGTTTTGACCAACTTGCTACGTTTTAGCAATTCAAAATTCAACTCTATTTTTAAAAAATAAGGTTGATAATCGCTTGTAGTAATATGGTTATTTATGCAAGATGTTGGTGGAAAAGAATTATTGTTGAAGTATTTACAGTAGCTCGTCTTCATTTGACTTGTACGTCCTAAAGGGGAAGAGCGCTTCTCAAGAAGTTATGGACAATTCAAAAAGTAATGGTAATATTAGCCCTGTATAAAACAGTCCCATTGCTGGATACGGACTCTTATCAAAGTAAATAAAGTTAGGTCATTTTCCACCACGCTGGCCTAATACGGCAGACTTTACATATCTTCTAGGCTGCCTTCGTTATGCAAAAGAGAGCATTGAGAACCATGCTTCGTTTAGACCAAACTGAATCGTGTAGGGAACATTTTATCAAGTTAAGTATTTTAACAGTACCTTGCCTTTATATTTTAATTCACCTTACTCATTTACATAAAAATCTAAACAAGCTTGAGACTGACACTGAGAGAGAATATATGGTAAAAACTCGGAGGAAAGATCTGCCTACTATCCCCCAAGCAAAGCTTAAAGTTGTAAAACACTCATCAAGTGTGCAGTCTGTAAATATTTTCAACAAATTACCACCAGAATTAATGAATATTGTGAATGTGAACATATTTATAAATAAACTCAAGACATTATTGATTCAGAAGTGTTATTACAGTATTGACGAATTTTATAATTATTTTTTATTTTTTATTTTCAACCTGTATTGTCCCACTGCAGGGCAAAGGCCTCCCTCTCGCTTTTCCACATATCCCTATTATGCGCTAGTTTGCACCAGTTCCTCCTGTAGTTAATTAATTCGTCTTGCCATCGACGTTTTGGTCTACCACGTTGGCGTTTAGCACCGTCTGGGATCCAATCTGTGCTGATTTTAGCCCAAAGCTCCTGCGGCATACGGCAAACGTGTCCAGCCCAATCCCATTTCAGTTTGGCGGCTTTCTGGGTGACGTCTGTGATTTGTGTTTTGGAGCGTAGTGTAGAGTTTTTAATGCGGTTCGTTAACCGTACCCCTAGGATACTACGCTCCATGGCTCGCTGGCAAACCTCTATATTTTATAAGGATAAATATGCAATAATTTAATAAATCAATAATAGTATTTTGACTTCCAACAATTCAGATGATTTGATATTATGTATTTTCGTTATAGTATTATTATTTTAATGAATAAAAATTGATTTATATATTTGGTAAAGTGTAATCACGATCCTAATGTATTTATGTATGATTCAAATATTTCGACACAAATGTTCATTTGTTTATGAAATAAATAACTGAACTGAACTGAACTTCGAGAACATTATGGAGAACTCTCAGACATGTAGCGTTTTGCTTCACCGTTATTTGGTACTCTTTCACGCTTTAACTACTCGACCAATCATCATGAAATATCGCATACACCTTGACAAGAGTACAGTAAAGGACGTAGGGTATTCCAGATAAAAAGTACTGTTACCGAGCAGAAGATAATAAATACAAAAGAATGCAATTTATATTTATACTATATTTTGCAATAATATATTATATTTAATTTAAAACTATTGGCTAGATCCCAAAAAACATAAGTATTTTTTTTTCTACTAAGGTGGTAAACAAGCTTACGGCCAACCTGATGGTAAGTGGTCACCGTAGCCTATAGACGCCTGCAACACCAGAGGCATCACTAGCGCGTTGCCGACCCTTTACGAAAGGAAGTGGGAAGGAGAAGGAGCGGGAAGGGGGTAAGGTGGTGATTGGGCCTCCGGTACTCTCACTAACCGAACGAAACACAACAGTAGGAATACAGCTATTTCACGTCGATATTCTGTGAGAGGGTAGTCCTTCCCCGGTCGAGCCGGCCCAGTTCCAGTTGAATTCTTCAAATTTAGTCTCAATGATTGGGGATCGAACCCACACTACTCGGCGCAGTGGCAATCACGACCTGACCACTTAATCAACACGTTATCTGTGCAGTCCGTCTGTATATTTTTCATAGCTTAATAGCATACAATATAAGGGAGCAATGTAATCGCGATAAGTCATCTATAGTCATCTATGGCTGACTTATCGCAATTGCATTGCGGCCTTGTATTTTCGCATCACCATCACCTAACCAGTGCGACGTCAGCCTAAGGCCGGGTTCCTATACTAACAAACGGTTCGTTTTACATACAGACAGTTAATTTTTGACATTTATTTTGTTGTATAAAAAATATGTCAAAACTTAAATGTGCGTAGCTAAAACGAAGCGTTCCTGTATATAACAACCGGGCCTAAGTCTATGCCACGTGACCAGTATGTGCAGCAAGCATACATGCTAATTAGCCATAACCACTTTCCCATAAGCTGCGTTTACACATTACCTATAAAGTAGCTACGTTATTATGCCTGCATTAGTAATTATTATAATTATTCCTAGTATCGGGTAGGCGTATGCCTAAGATGTTCTTATGCAGGAATTTCTTCCTAGATCAATTTATCGGGGCATATTTGAAATTAGTATTATTATTAGACATCTTATCAAAGAGCAGCGATAGCTCAGTGGGGAGGCCAACAGACTGCAGTGCAGAGGGTCTCGGGTTCGAACCCACGTCGCGCACCTCTGACTTTCGGAAGTTATATGACTTTTCGAAATTATGTGCGTATTGATTGACAATTATCGCCTGCTCCGTGCCTCGGATAGCACGTTAAGCCGTTGGTCCCGGCTGCCATGAACATCTATGGTAGTCGTTATTGGGAGAGTGTCGACGCAAAAGATCCCACTGGGTCGAAGTGTTGCCGGTCTGCACTGACTGGCCCCCACATAAGATAAGATAAGACATCTTATCGATTTAGTGGTAAAATTTACGCTTACGATTGTTGTGACGCTAGGGTCTACATGTCGATTCCCGGAAAGATTCTGTTTATTGAAGTGAAAACTTCTTTAGGCGCGTTGAGCACTTCTTGGGTGAATAAAAATCATAGAACTCGCGTCATCGTCACGCTTCGTCATCGTCACGCTTCCATGCTTTACATTTTTGAACTATTTTAGAATATTAACAATATCTCAGAAATGGTGCGTCCTACGCAAAAAATAACGAAATTTTGACCCCTTTAATAACTCCTAAGAGAGTATCATGAATCCGAACCGCCTTTTTTTTCACTTCTATCGGCAGTCCCCAAAGACTGTCGCATTTTTTTAGAGACATCTCCTAAGCTGGCTATAGTTTTGGGAGTAGTAGAGCCTCGCTCATTTCAGTATGAATGGGCCGGCTCGACCGGGGAAGGACTACCCTCTCACAGAATATCGACGTAAAATAGCAGTATTCCTACTGTTGTGTTTCGTATGGTGAGTGAGAGTGCCGGAGGCCCAATCACCCTCTTTCCCCCTTCCCGCTCCTTCTCCTTCCCACTTCCTGTCCTAAAGGGTCGGCAACGCGCAAGTGATGCCTCTGGTGTCGCAGGCGTCCATAGGCTACGGTGACCACTTACCATCAGATGGGCCGTATGCTTGTTTGCCACCATAATCGTATAAAAAAAAACTATAGCTAAAGACCGCCTTTAGGGGAAGGCTCTATCAGCAGTGGACTATTATAGCCTGATGATGACCTGATGACCTTCTAACAGAAATCATGATTCTTGACACAGAAATCAAACCTATGATCTCACAATTGGCTGCAAAGATTATACCACGCGCCACTTATGCCACGAGACATTTTTAAAGCCATAATCACTTTGACTATTCAAAATGATGATACAATAATATATTCCTGGCAGACCTTAATGTGTAGCCTTTTTCATAGCAATTAAGGTTCAGCTGCCATACACTTATAATTAATTAGTAGAACCTACATTAAGGTTTCTGTAACTTAAGTTCTTCGCATACGATCAAGTAGATATATTTATTTTGTAGTACTTTGACAAAACATAAAGATTCTTTTAATATAGATTTAATTATTTTCCAATAATAATTTCGGCTTCGATGGCATAGTGGTTAGTATAACCGACTGTCACGCCTGAGGTCGCGGGTTCGATTCCCGCACAAGTCAAACATTTGTGTGCATGAACATGGATGTTTGTCTTGGTCTGGGTGTTTCTATCTATACTAATATTATAAAGCTATAAAAATCAATCAAACAAACAAACAAACTTAGCTTTATAATATTAGTATAGATAACCTACCAATAGCCTACGTACCTACTTCGACTATGTACGTACAACGTATTATCCTGTATCTATACTAATATTATAATGCTGAAGAGTTTGTTTGTTTGGTTGTACGCGCTAATCTCAGGAACTACTGGTTCGAATTGAAAAATTATTTTAGTGTTGTATAGCCCATTTATCGAGGAAGGCGTTAGGCTACATAACATCACGGTACGACCAGAAGGAGCGGGGCATCAATGAAAAATTTTGTAAAATGGAGGAAATTCTCTTATGTGAAGCAGGCGAAGTTGCGCGGGTCAGGTATCAGGTCATATAGGTACACATTTGTAGTCCAGTACCTGTGTAGTTACGTGTGTGTTAAGATATTGCATTCCTTGTAGTTCAATCGAGCGATGCTGTAACGTACAACGTTTTGTTGTAGGTATACGACGGATATTCGAGTAGTTAGGTATTTATTTGAAATGCGTGATATTGGGTAACTATTAATTATTATCCTAAATCTATACTAATATTATAAAGCTGAAGAGTTTGTTTGTTTGAACGCGCTAATCTCAGGAACTACTGGTTCGAATTGAAAATTTTTTGTTGGATAACTTATAATGATATATACAGACGGTCCCACTGCTGGGCACTGGCCTCTTTTCAGAGCGAGAAAGATTAGGCTACAGTCTACAATCAATATTATTATACTAGATGTTCCCGCGGTTTCATCCGCATTTATCGTTACTGCGCCGCCCCCGTGGGTCGTAGCGTGATGTTATATAGCCTTCCTCTATAAATAGGATATCCAACACTAAAAAATTTTCAAATCGATCCGGTTGTTCCTGAGATTAGCGCGTTCAAACAAACAAACTCTTCAGCTTTATAATATTAGTATAAATAGAAAGTTGTAGTTTAGTGACTAACAACGCAGTGTGCAAGATTCCTTCTCAA
This sequence comes from Catocala sponsa, assembly GCA_963564715.1. Taxonomy (NCBI): domain Eukaryota; kingdom Metazoa; phylum Arthropoda; class Insecta; order Lepidoptera; family Erebidae; genus Catocala; species Catocala sponsa. Next base: position 2,740,382 of record OY751351.1, on the reverse strand, counting down.
ACTAAAGTGCTACCAGCATATTTCCAAGGAATGTGTACCAGTTATAAGGTTCATTACGCTTAGATAATGATTATTCATATTAGATGAAATCGCTTTGAATTATCAACTGAGTTCCGTAACTTCTAACTTAGATTCTGGTGTTTGGTGCAAATTTATAGGTTACAAGTTTACTTTTTTCTGGATGTAAAGTACCCTATATCCTTTTCTGTGCCCCTGACAACGTGTATACAAAATTTCGTGATGATCGGTCGAGTAGTTAAGAGGTAAAGGCGGAACAAACAAGCAAACACACTTTCGCATTTATAACATTAGTAAGGACTAGCTTTTGCCCTCGGCTTCGCTCCGGAGCATTGATTTGTCTGGATGAAAGGTACCTTATGTCCTTTTCTGTACCTCTGACAACGTGCATGCCAAATTTTGTAATTTTGTAGGCGAAAATATGAATTATTTTAAGTACGGAGTAATTGTAAACACATTCATTGTTATGGTAAATGTATATTTCATATTTGTACTAGCTTTTGCGCGCGGCTCCGCCCGCGTCGTAACTACATGAATAAAACGTAGCCTATGTCCTTCCCCAGGTTTTAAACTATATCTGTACCAAATTTCATCTAAATCGGTTGAGTGGTTTGCCGTGAAAAGGAAACAAATAGACAGACAGACAGATAGACAGACAGAGTTACTTTCGAATTTATAATATAAGTAAGGATTAAACAAAAAGTGTTGATTTTATTCACTTAACTGTGACCGCCTGTTTTGGCACATATCGTTCGGCGGTCTTAAGGCATTTTGTCGGAGTATTGGGGTGTCAACCAGATGTATATTACTAACCCTAGTTTTAAGTCTTACTTACAGTGGTCGTTGTTACCGTAAAATAAATAAAAATTATATTATTATTATATTTGTCTGCAAAATCGCAACATCCTGTACATGACGCCAAATCCTATATCATAACGAAGCGCATGATTTACATATTATTGTGCGCGCCCTGTATCGATATAGAGCTGTTGTGTAATGAGCTCAATGTTAGTCATTAGCCCTATGATGTTCCGCTTAATAATTCATACATGATATGTTGAATACAACATTGAATTATATACAGTACTGTAAGCAAAATTCTCGCTTAAAATTCGCTTAAGCAGAAGCAGGTTGGCGAAGCAAAAGTCCCACCAAAATATGAATCTAAGTTTGTTTGTTACGCTTTCACGCCTTTACTACTTGACAGATTATCATGAAGTTTTGCATACGCGGTGTCAGGAATACATAGAGTTTCTTGACAGAAAATCCCAATAATACTTTGTCCGACCCAGGTATTAAATCCTGACCTTATGCACAACAAACACAAACTTATGGTGCACAGAACACGTTCATAGTGTATTTTTGAAGTGAAAACTTCTTTAGGCGCGTTGAGCACTTCTTGGGTGAACAAAAATCATAGAACTGGCGTCATCGTCACGTTTCCACGCTTTCCATTTTTGAATTATTTTAGAATATTAACATCTCAGAAATGGTGCGGTCCTATGCAAAAAATAACAAATTTTTGACCCCCTTAATAACTCCTAACAGAATATCAGGAATTCGACCCACCCCTTTTTTTTTGTTTATAAAGAAGTGCTTATGATCAAGGATTAAAGTTTTCACTTCTATCGGCAGTCCCTAGACTGCCCCAATTTTGTTTCTGGATAAAGGATGCCTCATATCCTTTTCTGTACCCCAGGCAACATGTATGCGAAATTTCATGATGTTAGGTCGAGTAGTTAAGGCGTGAAAGCGTAACAAACAAACTCACATTCGCATTTATAATATTAGTTAGGATATCATGTAACATGAAACTTCAATATTTATCAGTACACACAAGACTACCTACAGATATTTTACTTAGCGTCAGCATCACAGTCGTCCGTATAAATACACGGCGACTTTAACAGCTCGCATTTACTCCAAATTAATTGGATTTTTACCACTCTTTGTTTTTGTCAAGTGAACTTTTTTCACTTTAATTAAGTGAACCCGGACGCTAGTATTTTCGCAGCCATCCTTATTGGACTTCGTATTTGTTTTTTTTTTTATTTTCAGGTGCTCTATGTGGCTGCTGTAGTCTGGTCTTTTTGTTGTCTTGTGTGTGCAGCAATAGCCCAGTGCGAAACCGTCGGTCAGCCATGCTAAAGTTTTGTACTCGAGCTTAAGGTACGCAGAGCAATCTCTGAGTTTTCGGAGTTAAATCCGTATATCCTAGGTTGTTAATAATAATAATATTATATTCTACCACATACACACAACACCATCTAGCCCAAACTAAGCAGAGCTTGTACTATGGGTACTAGACAATGGATAAACATACATATATACTTTTTTTTTTGTAAATACATATATATTATACATAGAAACACCCAGACCAAGACAAACATCCATGTTCATGCACACAAATGTTTGACTTGTGCGGGAATCGAACCCGCGACCTCAGGCGTGGCAGTCGGTTACACTAACCACTACGCCACCGAGGCCGACAAATGTTATTAGCAACTTGTAATATACTCGAACCTCACACAAACACACACACACACACACGCACACACGCGCGCACACCATCACAAACATGCACACACACACACATTCTGCATATTTTGTAGAATTTTATTTTTCGGATATAAAGTATGTTTATGACTTACCGACATCAATAAAACTAAGTCATCCACTGTGTCTAGCGTAAAACTTTTTAACTGAGCACTGTCTCCCAAAATACATGCTACAGCCTAGTTTGCGAAACAGGACCAGTACCGTTTGTAAATATAAAACAACACTATTTTGTAATTACTTGTTGGTAGCTCATTATTTTTTGTTCAAATAAACATTTTTTTTTTACCTATTGTTATAATTAGTCAGTAAGTTTTTCTACAAAACAGAAATGTTGAGTATTTAATTATCGTTTGGTATAACGGTGAAGGTAAGCATCGTGAGGAAACCTAGTACTTAGTAATAGTAGAGCCTCGCTGATTTCAGCATGAATGGGCCGGCTCGACCGGGGAAGGACTACCCTCTCACAGAATATCCACGTGAAATAGCAGTAGCCCTACTGTTGTGGGTCGTACAGTGAGTGAGAGTGCCGGTGGCCCAATCACCCCTTTCCCGTTCCTTCTCTTTCCCACTTCCTTTCCTAAAGGGTCGGCAACACGCAAGTGATGCCTGTGGTGTTGCAGGCGTCTTTAGACTACGGTAACCACTTACCATCAGGTGGGCCGTATGCATGTTTGCCAATCTAGTTGTATAAAAAAAAGAAAACCTGCATGTCAGAGAGTTCTCCATAATGTTATTTTTGGCACACAGTTACTACAAGCCCTGGTTTATCAATTTACCACAGTATACATTTTAGCAGCAGGAGCCTACTGCAAGACTGACACACAATGGCGTAGTGGTTAGTGTAACCGACTGCCACGCCTCAGGTCGTGGGTTCAATTCCCACACAAGTCAAACATTTGTGTGCATGAACATGAATGTTTGTCTTGGTCTGGGTTCTATGTATAACACGTATGTATTTACAAAATAAGTGTATAAGTATGTTTATCCAATTGTTTAGAACCCATAGTACAAGCTCTGCTTAGTTTGAGCTAGATGGTGTTCTGTGTATGTGGTAGAATATTATTATTATATTAGAGGTCTCAAGTTCCCGATCCCAAGACACGCATCTCGGGTTTTCGAAGTTATGTGCGAATAATATTCGTCCATTATCTTTAAAATCGATCCAGTAGCTTTTGAGTTTATTTATCCTTACTAATATTATAAATTCGAAAGTAACTCTGTCTGTCTACCTGTATGTCTGTTACCTTTTCACGGCTAAACCACTCAATCGATTTGGATGAAATTTTGTACAGATATAGTTTAAAACCTGGGGAAGGACATAGGCTACTTTTTATTGATGTAGGTACCACGCGGGCGAAGCCGCGCGCAAAAGCTAGTTATTGATAAAAATAAAATTCTTCCTCTTTATAATATTAGTATAGATTTCTGCCGTGTAATATGTTTCCGTGGTCACGTTATTAGGTTATCATAATCCTAAATCCTAACTAATATTATAAAAGCGAAAATTAGTTTATTTGTTTGTTACCTTTTCACGCCTAAACCACTGAACCGATTATTCTGAAATTTTGCATATACATTGTCAGGTGTATAGAAACGGACATAAGCTACCTTTCATCCCGAAAAAAATTACTGTTCCCGAGGAAAACAACAATAACGTTCTTATGATAACAGATGGCGCCACGTGTCTTTCGAATCATGATTGAATTATATTATTACAAGCAGAGTACGACCCGAATTGATTGTCAAATTCTAAATTAACGCGAGCGAAGCCACGGGCAAAAGCTAGTAATAGATATAAATGCGAATGTGAGTTTGTTTGTTACACTTTGACGCCTTAACTACTCGACCGATCATCATTGAACGCATACACCTTGTCACATACAAAAAAGGTCATAGCCTATCTTTCATCCAGAAAAAAAACACTGTTCTCGAGGCACAAAAATTTATTGACATAATCTAGCTTAACGCGAGCAAAATCTATACTAACAATATAAAGCTGAAGAAGTTAAGCTGAAGAAGTTACTTTTCTCTCGCTTTTACGGCGAAGGGTCTTCCTTCGCCGTAAAAGCGAGAGAAAAGTAACTTTTTAATATAACACATAACTTCGAAAAGTCAGAGAGCAAGTCAGTGCCTTGGGATCGAACTCAACACCTCTGTTTTGAAATCCGACGATTTCTCAATGAGCTATAGGTAATGGGTATAGTATAACGGAGATTTTTAATAAAAGTACTGTAAAGCTGAAGAGTTTGTTTGTTTGTTTGAACGCGTTAATCCCAGGAACTACTGGTCCGAATTGAAAAATTATTTTAGTGTTGCATAGACTATTTATCGAGGAAGGCTATAGGCTATATAACATCACGCTACGACCCACGAGGGCCACGCAGTAACCATAAACGCGAGTGAAACCGCGGGCACATCTAGTGTATTATAAAATATGTTCTCCATTCTTGCTAACGACAACCAATAACAGTATACATAAAAATTATCTCAAAGTGCACATCGGCATTACAGGTGAGCGTCTTATACGGCACGTACGTTGCATATGTGGCATACGACACATACGTGGCGTATCAAGCTCGTTAACTTGTATAAGCTAGAGTAAGTGCAGGTGATGTAGGATCTAATTAAGTTTTTGTACCGTTTACGGTATACAGCTTCTGTTGAAAAACGGACCATGTTGAAAGACATCGCGAGAATAGGATAGGTGTTATGTTTGATTTCGTACATAGGTAATCATCATCATCATCATCATTTCAGCCTATTGCAGTCTACTGCTGGACATAAGCCTCCCCCAGGGTGCACCACAAGGCCCGATATCCCGTTTTCGCCATCCAGTCATCTCCAGCCACCTTTTTCAGGTCATCGGTCTATCTGGCCGGAGGGCATCCTACACTACGCTTGCCGAGTCATGGTCTCCACTCGAGAGCCCGTCTGCTCCAACGATCATCGGTTCTGCGACAGATGTGACCAGCCCACTGCCACTTCAGCCTGCTACACTTCTGAACTACGTCAGTGACTTTGGTTTTTGTCGGATAATCTCGTTACGTTTTACATAGGTAATATAATAATAATATTCTATCACATACACACAACACCATCTAGCCCAAACTAAGCAGAGCTTGTACTATGGGTAGGTACTATACTATACATACATAGATTCACGCCTGTTTCCCAGAGGGGGCAGAGACTACGGATTCGCATACGATCCTGACACACTTCTCTGGCTTCATTCACTTTCATCACATTCCTCATACATGTTCCCCGGTTTAAGGTGCTCTTAACCTGGCCTTTGTCCAGAACGTCTCCGATCAAGAAACGTTCGCCTAGGTCTTCCTCTTGCGACTGTTCCATTCACACTAGTCTTATAAAATTTCTTAATCAATCTTTTCTCGTCCATTCTTTCTACATGCCCAAACCAGCTTAACATACCCTTTTCTATTCTTGTCACTATATCCACTTTCATGCATCTCTTTCTAATCACACTATTCCTTATTCTATCCTTCAGCGTCACACCACATATTATGTCTCTTAGCGCTCTCATTTCTACAGCATTTATTCTGCTCTCATGCTTCTTTTTTCAGCTATCAGCGCTCAAACGCACTAGCGGGTAACCGCGGGGGCGGTTCGTCTGAGCAGTCCAGCCGCCTGACGCGGTTGCCATCGCGGTTGGCAGCAGTAGTGGTCAACCGCGATGGCAACCGCGTCAGGCGGCTGGCCGCTCAGACGAACTTAGGCCCTCAAAGTCCAGATAAAATCGCTATAAGGTTGTATCTTGGTATATTCGCAATATGATGGTTCGTTAAGATGCAGCCTCCGCGGCACGCGCGCGACAGATGTACGTAACACGACGCGTGCGTACTTAAGGGGAAGATGCTTTGTCTTATGGCTCAGTGGTTCAAGTGGTCACTTGCCCAAAAGCCTCGATATGAGCTGCCATTTTCTTTTTATAAGTAACTAGATTTTGCACGCAGCTTCACTTGCGTAATAGTGGATAAGGTTAGGTTAGTTTATGTATGTACGTAACAGTACGTCTATAGCGATAGCTCAGTGGGGAGACCAACAGACTGCAATGCAGAGGGTCTCGGGTTCGAACCCACGTTGTGTACCTCTGACTGTCAGAAGTTATATGACTTTTAGAAATTATGTGCGTATTGATTGACAATTATCGCCTGCTCCGTGCCTCGGAGAGCACGTTAAGCCGTCGGTCCCGGCTGCCATGAACATCTATGGCAGTCGTTATTGGGAAGTCAGTACCCTCTAATATCCTGACACTGGATTAGCTTTAGGGTATTGTTAGCCTTCGGGTTGCGGAGGTCAGATGGCAGTCGGTACGTGTAAAAACTGATATCCAGTCAAATCCGTTAGACTAGAAAGCCGAACCCAAGTGAATTGGGAATAATAAAGGCTAGGGAGAAGACACCTACCTATTGCGTCTGATCGCCGTTCCACTACAGCTCAAAAGATTAAATTAAAAATATATATATCTAGGCAACTTCTTTACTAGTAAAACGCCTAATACCTTCACCTTAACATAAGCAGTAACTAATAGTAGTAATTATCTAGTAACAGGTGCGTCAGTTGAAATAATTTTATATTTTTTTTTAATTCCACCTGTTTGCAAGGTGGGATCGCAGCTGCTCCAAATGTACGTGTGTCATTCTTGACCAGAGTAATAGTGGCAGTAAGATATGACCTTCGCCTGTCATGCATTTTTTATATTTTCTTTGATTATATTATAGATGGTTTATATCCGTGAGTCACTAAAGGACCCAGTTGAAAACCAGCGTCAGGCTTTCGTCTGACACATGCTGAACTGGGCCCTATTTGACACTACTGTTGACACTTTATATGTATTTTGTTTATTTTTCTGTTTTGGTTTAGTTTCGCTAAGTTTATGTTTGTATCTAAGTATTTCTTTTTATTTCATACTTGTTATTATGTGTTTGTGGTATGTGTCAAATAAATAATTTTTCTTTCTTTCTTTCATCGGTATTTTATTAAAAAATAAACACTGCCTCGTTGATGTAGTGTATTGGTATTTTTTTTAGTTTACCTGTATTTTTAGGGTTCCGTCCCTCAAAAGGAAAAAGCAGAACTCTTATAGGATCACTTTGTTGTCCGTCTGTCTATCTGTCAAGGGCCTTTATCTCGGGAACGCGTGGCGGTATCGAGTTAAAATTAAAACGATATACTCAGGTGTATAGTCTTTTGGAGCTGTGAAAATCAAACTTCTAAGTTAACGTAAAAAATACTACTATTATATACGGATTTTATCGCGTTGTTTATTTGACACTTTATTATAAAATTTTTGTATATAGTATTCTAATTTTAATGAATAACATTCACGTAAACAGAAGACAATATTACTATAACTATTCACACTTCCTAATTATCCTAACTTCCTAACTAATATTATAAAAGCGAAAATGAGTTTGTTTGTTTGTTTATTACCTATTCACGCCTAAATCACTAAACCGATAATTCTGAAATTTTGCATATACATTGTCAGGTGTACAGAAACGGACATAAGCTACCTTTCATCCCGAAAAAAAATTACTGTTCCCGAGGAAAACAACAATAACGTTCTTATGATAATAGATGGCGCCACGTGTCTTTCAATTCATGATTGAATTATATTATTACAAGCAGAGTACAACCCGAATTGACTGTCGAATTCTAAATTAGCCGGCAAAAGCTAGTATTTTCTAAAGACACAATCAATCAATCCATCATCAGGCTATAATAGTCCACTGCTGGACATAGCCCTCCCCCAAAGAGCGCCATAGCGCCCTGGCTTCAGTTTGCCGCATCCAGCATCTGCCTGCAGTCTTTCGCAGATCGTCATCCCACCTGGTCGGAGGGCGTCCTACACTGCGTTTGCCGAGTCGCGGTCTCCACTCAAGAACACGCTAAAGATACAATTAAGTGGTAGAATTATCTGTTACATCATCCAAATCATGGTCTGTACACCTCAGAAACCAAAACACCATGACATAAACAAAAAGTCATATCCTCTGTCACTTTCCCTATAGACAATAAGTTTCCCGCACGGGCATCGAACTGTGAACCTATTGTGCATTAGACACACCACGTATTGATCGGTTCGACTGTAGTTCAAAGACCTTTTAAAACAATCAGGTTGTATAATTACAAATTGTCTTGTTTTCACGGATAGCAGACAGTGGCTAAACTTCAGAACATTGAGACAACTACCATCTTAAGGCCATCGCAAACTGGGCGACTTGTCGCCGCGTCTAGTCGCCGCGACAACACGCGGCGTGTCATTTGCATCTGGCGTCTTGTCGCCGCGACTAGACGCGGAGCTGTCGCTTGCGTCGGCGATTAGTCGTTACGACAGACGTCGTGCAAGGAAGCGATCTTTAGTAGTAGAGTATTCAACAAAGACGGCCGTGTTGTTCATCTTGTGAGTGAATATGGAGCCTCTAGTTGCACTTGCCTTGGTGCTTGTCTTGCGAACGCGAAGGCGCAGAGTACGTCGAATCCATCGCCGTTATTGGGTCTATCCAATACTAACCTCATAGCGAGACTGACGCTGCGCTGTCGCGCGACTGCCGTCGTGTGTGCGCGTGCACAGAGCGACTAGACGCGGCGACTAGTAGCGAGCGCGCGCGACTCCCCTAGCTTGCCGTCGCGACTCCGCGACTTGACACCAAGTGTGCGGAGCTTTGAACAAAATATATGAAAATTTTCGGTCGCAGCCTGTCGTCGCGTGTAGTCGCCGAGCTGTCGCTGTCGCGTGTCGCTGTCGCGTGTCGCTGTCGCGTGTCGCTGTCGCGTGTCGCTGTCGCGTGTCGCTGTCGCTTGTCGCTGTCGCGTGTCGCTGTCGCGTGTCGCTGCCGCGTGTCGCTGTCGCGTGTCGCCTAATGTGCGCCTAACAGCAGCCATGTTTACTGCCTCCGTGGCGCAGCGGTAGTGAATGTGACTGCTGTGCATGAGGTGTGGGGTTCGAACCCCGGGTTGGGCCAACAAAATCATATTGGATTTTTCTGTTTAGAAATCTCAGTACGAACCCGGAGTTAGGAAGTTGGCGGTGTTAGACACCCCCGTGCCTCGGAAAGCACGTAAAGCCGTTGGTCCTGCGCCTGATCTCTCTCCGGTCGTGTCGGATTACCGTCCCATCGGATCATGAGAGTTATGGAACAGAGACGGCACTTGTGTTTGCGCACACGCTTGTGCACTAGAATATGTCCTGCGCAGATGGCCAGTCTCCGTTAAGATTGGCCGCCATGACCAAAATTCGGTCTGCAGGATATTATGTTGGCTGCTGTAAAGCAACCTAAACGTCGGGGCAAAGTGTAAACTTAAATATAAATAGTTTTAATTAATTTAAATAGCTTAAATAGGAGTAAAGTTCAATAATAGTAGTGTGAGAGTTTCAAAATTACGTAATATACTACCTGATGGTAAGTGATCACCGTAACCTATGGACTCCTGCAACACTAGAGGCATCACTTGCGCGTTGCCGAACTTGTAAATACCTTTTAACGCTCTTTTTGAAGAACGCCATACTGTAGTCTAAACCTGGGCAGGGAGTTCATTCCACAACCTGAGCGTCCGCGGGAGAAAATTATTATAATAATAATAATAATATTTTTATTTATTCAAAAAGTTACAGATGGGTTCACATTATACATATATACATTTATTATATATATATATATATATATATATATATATATATATATATATATATATATATATATATATATATATATATATATATGCTAAGATGTTTTATTATATATATACAATAAAAGGATTTACATAACAGTTTTGAAGATCCATTGTAGTAAAAATCTGTATACAATTATTTTGAAACCCTGTCTCTTAAACTAGGATAAGACCTGTATTATAAGAGACAGTGTTTGGCTGTTATATATTACTTGAGTAGATGTAAAACTTACAGACTGTGTCTAGTATAATTATATCAATGAACTACATAACAGGTATGCGTAAATGTAACTTAGTTAAACTGTGTGCGTGTGGATGTGTGTACTTACATATACATATTATGTGGATGCGAGCGTTCAGTTCTATGTGTGCTTATTTGAATGTGCATGTGTGTGTGTTTGCGTGTGTGTGTGTGTGTGAGTGTGGAGGGTAAAGATGAACGTGTTTGTGAGGGTATTATATAGTTGTGCGAATGTGTTTATATTTATGTTAATGTTAAGCGATGTATGTTAAAATAGATTCAGTTTTCGTATAATCTTGTTGAAGAAGCCATTCTGTGACTTTATATTTCAATTTTATTCCTTTGGAACCGCTAGGTGCGGCGCCAATTAGGTAGTAAGGTTGAATGAAATCACTGCCGATGGCGAGCGGTGCGATGATAAAAAATAGCTGAGGGCATCGTCTCAAACAACTCATCAGAACACAATCCATTATATAAGCGGTAGAACACACAAAGGGAGGCAAACTCTCGTCTGAGACTTGGTAATAAAAGTATTTTAATATAAACAACTCGACAAAATGCGTATAAAGTAGTTTAATTTCAAAGAATAGCGTTCGCGTAAACATAAGACAATATTGTCTTACGTTTACGCGTTGAAATCGATGTTTAAAGTATATTTTTGGTGTCGATTCGCACACGTTCTTTTTCAGCCTGGTCATTTCGCACTCGAATTAAATCAATGAGTGCGAATCGACAAATAAAAAAAAATGTAGAAAGTGTCGTTTGGCACAATACTTGCGTACAGATTCGTGCGAAATGACCACGACGACGACGCCTAGACAAAGATTTTATTACCGAGGGATATAAATTTATTGACACAATCTATACCTATTAACGCGAGCGAAGCCGCGGGTAAAATCTAGTAACTAGTATTATAAATGCGAATGCGAGTTTCTTTTTTTGTTATCGTTTAAGGGCTGTACTACTCGACCGATAATAATATCTAATAATAATATTCTATCACATACTCACACCACCATCTAGCCCAAGCTAAGCAGAGCTTGTACTATGGGTACTAGACAATGGATAAACATACTTTTTTTTTGTTGTGAATACCTACATATTATACATAGAAACACCCAGACGAACACAAACATCCATGTTCATGCACACAAATGTTTGACTTGTGCGGGAATCGAACCCGCGACCTCAGGCGTGGCTGTCAGTAATACTAACCACTACGCCAACACTAATTTCACATACACATTTATTTTTTCAGGAGTGCAAAAATAACTTAGGGTACCTACCTTTCATCTAGGTAAAGATTCTTAAAAAAAAATTGACAGCCTTGATGGCGTAGTGGTTAGTGTAACCGACTGCCACGCCTGAGGTCGCGGGTTCGATTCCCGCACAAGTCAAACATTCGTGTGCATGAACATGGATGTTTGTCTTGGTCTGGGTGTTTCTATGTATAATATGTATGTATTTACAAAAAAAAAAGTATATATGTATATTTATCCATTGTCTAGTACCCATAGTACAAGCGCTGCTTAGTTTGGGCTAGATGGTGTTGTGTGTATGTGATATGTAGAATATTATTATTATTATTATTAAAGGATAACATCTCGGACTTTTCAAAGTTACGCACGTAACTTTGAAAAGTCCGAGATGCGTGCATTGGATCTCGAGACCTCTGACTAGACTAGACTAGAGTAAAGAAGCCTAGACTAGACTCTGACCTCTGGTAGTCCAACGGTCGTCCACTAGCCTATAGCTGAATCCACTACGCTCTTTCAAAAAATATATTACAATTCTTCAAACATGTGTTAAGTCCTTGTAACAGAAGCAATAGCGGCACCGAGTCCGATACTATGACATTCCGGATGATGTCCGGTCGAAACCGGCATGTGACGTCACAACCGGCTGTGGAGCTTTACAAACATATGAGCTATGAATGTTCTAGATATGTTATCTATACATATAAATAAATAAAATTGAAGTGTCTGGAATGTCAAAATAAAAGCTTTTTGCTAAATCCATATGAAAGTATATACGGTACAATATAATGTTTTCTGTCGGCTAATCTCTGAAACGGCTGGACCGATTTTGACATTACTTTCATTGGCAGATAGCTGATGTTATAAGGAGTAACTTAGATTTACATTATTTAATTAAATTCGACGCGGACGAAGTCACGGGTAACAGCTAGTCCTAACTAATACTATAAATGCGCATGTGAGTTTGTTTGTTTGTTATGCTTTCACGCCTTAACTACTCGATCGATCATCATGAAATTTTTGCATACACGTTTTCAGGGGTACATAACTTTAATCCAGAAAAGTATTGTTTCGAACCTAACCTAATCTACATTTACACGAGTAAAGCCGTGAGAAAATCTAGTAATATTATAAACTGTGATGAATACCTGTGTGGCGAGGCGGTAGTTACAGTAGCTGATTTCAGCATGAATGTGCCAGCTCAACCAGGGAAGTACTACCCTCTCACAGAATATCGACGTGAAATAGCAGTGTTCCTACTGTTGTGTTTCGTTCGGTGAGTGAGAGTGCCGGAGGCCCTATCATCCCCTTTCCCCCTTCCCGCTCTTTCTCCATCTCACTTCCTTGTTTTCCTAAAGGGTCGGCAACGCGCAAGAGATGCCTTTGGTATTGCAGGCGTCCATAGGTTACGGTGACCACTTACCATCAGGTAGGCCGTATGCTTGTTTGCCACCTTATTTATTGAGTCAAAGTCAAAGTCAAAGTCAAAAATCATTTATTCATTTAGGTCACAAAGTAACACTTATGAAAGTCAAACTATATAGGCTAGTGAGTTTATTAAGTTAGTGAAGCTACATTTAGGTTAGTTGCTAGGTTCAGGCAAAGGGTAGAGCCTATGAAAAGAAACCTGCAAGAAACTCACGGCCACTCTTTTAAATCACCAATCTATAATAATATTATAAACCTGACGAGTTTGTTTGTTTGAACGCGCTAATCTCAGGAACTACTGGTCCGAATTGAAAAATTCTTTTAGTTTTGGATAGCTCATTTATCGGGGAATTCGGAATTTCGGTTTCACCCGCGTTTATGATTACTGCGCCGCCCTCGTGGGTCGTAGCGTGACGTTTTAGAGCTAATAAATTTTCTATTTTACTTGAGTTTTTAAAATATCAACGAGGATTAAAAAAGAACATTAAATTTACTTTGCATGACTCGGGAATTAAACTCGGATCCTCAAGCACCATTTTTAATTTATGTTATAATAGCGATCCGCCTGAGCTTCGCATGGATAGTACAATCTTAACAAATTATATATCTAAACCTTCCTCATGAATTACTCTATCTATTGGTGAAAGCCGCATGAAAATCCGTTCAGTAGTTTTTGAGTTTATCGCGAATAGACAGAAAGACAGACAGACGCGACGGAGGACTTTGTTTTATAATATGTAGTAAAACGTATTTATTTTTATAATAATCTTCTGACTACCCCTCTGGAAGGTAGTAACGTATTCTAAGTTAAACATAAAAAGAAAATTACGTAATTATTATATACATATAAAAAAAACATTAAACCGATCATTTCAATGGAATCGTAGCTCTCTGACCGGAACCGGATGCAATCCACCAAATTCGTTCGCAATTGAAATTTTCTGAATTCTCTTTGACGTCTAACGGATGTGACGTATTCAGTGTAAATAAAATGGCGTTTCAGTGTAGCGGTATATATTTTGTCTTCAATATTTACGGAGATTTATTTAATTTGTGTAGCTTGTAGTTAAGTTTAAAATTTTATTGACTTTGGTGCCAATAAACTACTTTTATACACACCTGCTTCCCTGAAAAGGTAAATAGAGGTGCTTTGCACTCACATTTGGCCAATGTGGTCATAGGTCCCACGTAATAGGGGATGAGGTTTTTAGTATTACTAATTCAATTATTATCGGGCTAGTTTTCAAATTTCAAAAGTATTAATAATATCAGCCCTGTATTAAACTGTCGCACTGCTGGGTACGGGCCTCTTCTCAATGTGAGAAGGGTTAGGCCATAGTCCACCACGCTGGCCCAGTGCGGGTTGGCAGACCTCACATATTTTCGAGAAAATTATTGAGAACTCTTTGTATACGGCGGCCAGTCTTAACAAAGACTGGCCATGTGCTCAATAGATATTATAGTGCACAAGTGTGTGCGCAAACACAAGTGCTCTCTCTGTTCTCTAGCCCTCATAATCCGTTGGGACGGATAATCCGACACGATCGAAAAAAGATCAGGCACAGGACCAACGGCTTTATGTGCATTCCGAGGCACGAGGGTTTCTATTACCGCCAACTTCCCAATTACGGGCTCGTATTCAGATTTCGTAACAGAACATTTTTATAAATTTTGTTGACCCGACCTGGGATTCGAATCCGACACCTCAAGCACAGCAGTCGCATTCACTGCCGCTCCGCCATGGAGGCAGTTTACTACTCATGCAAAGCCGGGGTCGCTACTATCCACAAAAAATATTTTTCTTATCAATTTTGACGAATCGTATATTCGATTTTTTACACACCTTTCGTGAACAAAAAAAAAAATTGAAGTTTCCAATATGTGCGTTAACCATGCGCGATAGTTGTTTCAAATCTGTATCGCATAAATGGTACGATATTGTAAAAGTTTTCAGTTTCAGTTCAATTAAAATCTCGAAACTAGATGTCGATAACAATCAGTTCGAAAGGTTGTGTTTAGATCGGTGGTATTTTTGGTATGTAGCTTGTACTATTATATTGATGGCATCGATAGAGGAAGACCGCTGTACTGTTATTGGGTCACAAGTTCGATTCCAAGGCATTTTGAAGCTATGTGTAGTAATCTATCGTCTTTCTGAGCGGAGCTGTTGTGGTAGGAGTGACCGATGCATTCTTCACATCGATCACTTGCACACAATGGTTCAATTGTGAGTTTACTTGCAGAAAACACACGTCTAAGTAACGCATTAGTAAATTATCGCTCGCTTTAACGGTGAAGGAAAGCATCGTGAGAAAACCTGCATATCTAAGAGTTCTCCATAATGTTCTCGAAAATATGTGAAGTATGCCAACCCGCACTTTGTCAGCGTGGTAGACTATGGCCTTTCCCATCTCACGCTGAGAAGAGCCTCGCGCCTGGCACTAGCAGTTTATATGGGGCTGATGTTTTTTATGCAGCTATTTACCTACAGTAGATTTTCTAAGCGAAGCGAGAGACAACAAGAGAATATTTATAAATACCAGAAAAATAAGCACCATGGACATCTTGTGAAGATGATTGCATGGGTGTTACGAAATCACGCAAAAACCGCTAAACGGATTTTAATTAAATTATGCACAAGGACAGACCAATTTCCTAAATGAACACATATGATACCTTCTACCCCTTAATACGTGTCCGAGAAGACGTTGCATGCAGAAACTATTCCCATACACATCTATAAACAGTTTCAATCACAACACTGCACTGCAATGATATTCCACAATGGAAATTTTATAAAATGAAGAAAACGATTCAAAATAACAAAGGAGAAAACATCCAGCGTATTGTTATCTATCAATAGACGAAGATCTCTAATTGTACCAACATCGCAGCATCTCAAAGGGCTGACGTTTGCTTTGTGCTAAAAATAAACAGAATAAATCTTAGTAAGGGTAAAATATTTGTATATATTATCATGTTTGTTTTTAATGTTCAATGTATTTTTAAACTATTAAATGGCATGTTTTATGACCAAAATCCTAATCCTATCCTAGCCTAATCCTAACTAATATTATAAAAGCGAAAATGAGTTTGTTTGTTTGTTACCTTTTCACGCCTAAACCACTGAACCGATCATCCCGAAATGTTTTTTTTTTGCATATACGTTGTCAGGTGTACAGAAACGGACATAGGCTACCTTTCATCCCGAAAAGAATTACTGTTCCCGAGGAAAACAGCAACAACTTTCTTATGATAATAGATGGCGCCACGCATCTTTCGAATCATGATTAAATTATATTATTACAAGCAGAGTACGACCCGAATTGATTGTCAAATTCTAAATTAACGCGAGCGAAGCCGCGGGCAAAAGCTAGTAAACTATACTAGATTACGTCCGCGACTTCACTTGTGTAAATGTAGGTTAAGTTAGAAACATAGTTAGTATTTTTTACTCGATGAAAAGTACCGCATGTCTTTTTCTGTTCCCCTGACCTGAAATCTTGCATACACGTTGTATGCAAAATTTCAGGATGATCGGTCGAGAAGTTAAGAAAGAAATTCGGACAACATCCTAGAGAACATTTTGGAGAATATTTTTGGATACTATAAGGTCGTATGACTTTAGCCCTGAGGGATGACATTGGCCCCTAATTGGAAAAAGTTTGAAGTTTTCACCAGATCACTATCATACTTTTTGCCGAAAAAATACACGTAGAAATCAATAGATAGCACTATAAACTGTCAGTACAACAGCTTCTTCCAAATAAACAGCATATTCCAATTAAGGGCCAATGTCACCCCTCAGGGCTAAAGTCATACGAAGTTACTATATCTAGGTATTTTAACTACCAGTATACTTCAAAACAATAAGATGCCGACCATTTTAATCTCCTCGTGACCATAACTGCTGAAAAACAACGAATATGTTCAAAATCGTTTAATAATTTAGTATATGTAATTAGATAACGCAGATGGCCGGGGGAGACTGAACAACAGGCCGAATTTCGATCACAGCGCCCAGTCTTAACGGAGGTTAAGACTGACCGCTGTGACCGAAATTCGGCCTGCAGGACATTATTATTATGAGATATTATATACTGACTGTCCTTCGCGGTTTACTCATGTTTATATGTGAGTTTGTTTGTTTGTTACGCTTTCACGCCTTAGCTATTCGATCGATAATCATGAAATTTCGCATACATACACGTTGTCAGGATAACAGAAAAAGAAATAGGCTACCTTTCATCCAGAAAAAGGACTGTTACTAAGCTAACCTAATTTACATTTCGCGAGCGAATCCGCGGGATAAATTTAGTTTATCATAATAGTTAGTAGGTAGGTGCACATTTGTAGTCCAATACCTGTTAAGTTACCTGTGTGTAAAGATATTGCATTCCGTGTAGTTCAATCGAATGTCGTGCACCGCGGAAAAGCTTTTGTTGTAGCTGGTATGCGAGAGTTATTGGAAAAGCGGCATTTGTATGTGTTATTATAGAGCGAGGTGTGATTTCAGAGGTTTAATTAGTTTGATATGTAGTTATCTTTATTGCATACTATCTTTTGCCCGCGGCTTCGCTCGCGTTAATTTAGAATTTGACAATCAATTCGGGTTGTATTCTGCTTGTAATAATATGATTCAATCATGATTCGAAAGACACGTGGCGCCATCTATTATCATAAGAAGGTTATTATTGTTTTCCTCGCACACTAATTTTTTTCGGGATGAAATGTAGCTTATGTCTGTTTCTG
The DNA here is from genome assembly GCA_963564715.1 of Catocala sponsa. Classification (NCBI taxonomy): domain Eukaryota; kingdom Metazoa; phylum Arthropoda; class Insecta; order Lepidoptera; family Erebidae; genus Catocala; species Catocala sponsa. The sequence goes on along the minus strand of OY751351.1, from coordinate 2,722,436 downwards.
TACACTTGACAACGTATATGCAAAATTTCAGGATGATCGGTTCAGTGGTTTAGGCGTGAAATGGTAACAAACAAACAAACTCATTTTCGCTTTTATAATATTAAGTTAGGATTAGGATTAGGAAGTTAGGATAGGATTAGGATTAGGATAGTTAGGATTCATATTTTAGTAGGGCACAGCAGCGACAAATATGTTAAAAGAATTTCTTTGAATGTTTTGATGCTGGATATACCAGCATCAAAACATTATTATGAAATTTGATTGACTGCATCCGTGACGCAGCGGTAGTGTGACTGCTGTGAATAAGGTCTCGGGTTCGAATCCTGGGTCGGGCCAAGAAAAGTCATTGGGATTTTCTTTTAAGAAATCTCAAGAGCAGCCTGGAGTTAGACACCCCTGTGCCTCGGAAAGCACGTAAAGCCGTTGGTCCTGCGCCTGATCTCTCTCCGGTCGTGTCGGATTACCGTCCCATCGGATCATGAGAGTTAGGAAACTGGGAGTACACTTGTGTTTGCTCACACACTTGTGCTCTATAATACTCCGCTTGGCCACTTGCCCAGTCTCCGTTAAGACTGGCCGCTGTGACCAAAATTCGGCCTTTAGGACATTATTATTATTATGAGATATTATATACTGACTGTTCCACGCGGTTTCACTTATGTTTATCATTACCACTTTGCTCCCACAATTCGTGGTGTGAGGTTGCTTAGCCTGCTAGCTTCTGCCCGCGGCATCGCTAAGTAGCAGTACTTTTCTGGATGAAAGCAACCGTATTTCCTTTGCCATACTGAAATGCTTCTTACATAAAAATATTAGCATTTCCTTTATTTTTAGAATTTAGTTTTATATGGACAGTGACATATGGAATAATGACTGCAACACCTGGTACATAAATAAGTTGTAAAATACTGAAATTATAATTTGATGGCGATTTAAAAGAGTGGTGGTTTCTTGCAGGTATCTTCTCATAGGCTCAACCTTTTGCATGAACTTTGCAACAACAGTAAATGTAACAAACTCACTAACCCCTTTGACGTTCATAAGTGTTACTTTGTGACCTAAGTGAATAAATTATTTTTGACTTTGACTTTGTACCCCTGACAACGTGTATGCGGAATATTATGATGATCGGTCAAGTAGTTAAGGCGTAAAAGTATAACAAACAAACAAACTCAGATTCGCATTTCTTATATTAGATAGAATGTTACTTAGCTTTCCAATGTTGAAGGGTACAGAAAAGGACATAGGATACAGTTGATCCATGAAAAATCAACGGGTTGCACTCCGGGAGTGCCGGCAGAAGTGAAAACTTGAATATTAACGTTGTGCATTTTTGATATTTTGAAATGGTTAGAGAATAATTTTGCAAGAATTGCTTTAATTTTTAGTATAATATATATATGTGATAAAATACAATATTCATTTATTGCGCTATCGTACACAAACATGACAATTCTCCTGCCGTCTTACGAATTTTCGATCAGGTCACGTGTCCTGACGCAAGTTTAACATTTTTTACCCATCACAAAAAAGTGCACAACGCCGCTAAAGAAGTTTTCACTTCAAATAAATACAATTTCCGCATAGCAGTTATTGACAAAATCTACATACGCGATCAACGCGATCAAATCTACAGACAAAAGGTATTTCTGTATAAATGTAAGTGAAGATTCAATTAAAAAATGACATAGCGAAATTCAAATCTTTGAAATTCAAACTTCCAACTATCTCAGTTTTACTCAAATGTTGAATGACACGAGCGGCGGCGACAAGGCGACAATGTCGTTGGAAATATGCGAAACAACAAACAAACAGTACGAAGGCATTTCATAAATGCATAGTTTTGACTCCCACTCAAAGTTTTAGTGGCAGTACTGTAGTACTATTGAATCTCGAACCAATATCACTGTAAAGAGTCAAAAGAAGGTAGGCGCCAAAGGTGTTTTACTGTCTACACCAGTAGTTCCCAAAGTAGTCCAGGTGGACTCCCAGGGGTCTACGGGAGACTCAATGGGGATCTACGTAGGCGTGACAAAAAAATGGAGGAGCACAATTCGTAAACGGGGGTCCATGAAAATTTATTTGCTTTCGATAGTGGAGAACTAAAATGTTGGCTTGTCTTCACCGACTGTTCGACAAGTTCAGTGACTGTTACTTATATCCCAACTTGTTTATCTTAGGCGTGGTGGGCTATAATGAACTTAGGGTTAGAAGAGAACTTGCTCTTGTGTATTACATTTTTAAAGTACTACGAGGAAAGCTTTACAATACAGCTTTGTTGGAATGGTTGTGGCTATGTGTTCCTAACAGATACGTTTGGCGCCGACTACGTCCACCACTGCTGGCGGTGCCGAGGGCGAGAACAAACCTGCTCAAGGAGTCGCCTATGACGCGCGCACTTCGCACTCTCAATCTCATACACAACAAGTCCGACCTATTCGTTTGTACTTTGAGTGAATTTAACAGAGTAGCACTAGCGATTATTTGCTATTGTAATTAAATGAAATAAGTGTAGGTACTGTATAATTACTAAGTTATATGTAATATTGTTGTTGTTGGCTGTACTGTCGCATTAGGTTTTTTCCTGTAAAGATAGTATAAGTTTGATTAAATAAATAAATAAATAAAATAAAATATTGCATATTCAGTACTTGTTGGGGATGCGTCCGGGAATGTTTAAAATACTAGATGTTAAAGTAAGAAATATCCGTTTATTGTATATAAAAGTTTACACTAATACGATCACTGTTCATAAAACTGTTCTAAACTAAATGTTGTAAATGTTAATGTTATAATGTTAGGTAATGTTGTGAATGCACCCGGTCGCGCCGGTTCCGAAAAGTACACTAATTGATGTTAATGAATTAAGTAATATAATGCATCGCCGGCCGGACACCCTTCACGTGTTCGATGTCAGCGTTAAATCGAACAGTACCAGTGGTTTTCCGATAGAGAATTACTAAAAAATAAAAAGGTCAGCCCGTCTACCGTGGTAGGTTCAGCTACGAGAATTTCTAAAAAAAAAGTTCAGCCCGTAGAGATTTGATCAAATTTTTTATTTGCATGAACTTGTTTAGCCGCAGAGGGTCCACCGGAACCAGCTAAATTTTGAAAGTGGTCTATGAGAAAAAAAGTCTGGGAACCTCTGGTCTACACTGACAGTAAAACACCTTGGGCGCCTACCTTCTTGACTTGTTGACTCACAATTATTTATTACTAGCTTATGCGCGCGGCTCCGCCCGCGTGGTATCTACAATAATTTAATACGCATATAACTTCGGATAGTCAATGCGTGCCTTGGATTCGAACTCGAGACTTCTGCGCGACAGTTCAACGGTTTCCCATTAGGCTTTCGCTGCTTAGGTGGAAATTAAGTGACGTGAAAGCAAGCTTTAAATGAAAGATTGTGATGTTGTATAGTGCTTTGGCGATCTGACAGTATTCGAGAACCTTTTGGATGAATGCCAGGAAGTGTTATACTGGGCGTAATTGTATTTATGATTTGGCATCACAACACATCTCGGTGTAACTTATGTGTGTGAATTATATACTTGGGTTTTGAGGTCTCGTATTTAAAAATATGGTTGGTGATGCAACTGTGTGAGAGGTCTCGGGTTCAATTTGAGCAGTAGAGCCCCGCTGATTTCAGCATGAATGGGCCGGGCAGGCGACACTCTCTCACAGAATATCGACGTGAAATAGCAGTATTCCTACTGTTATGTTTCGATGGGAGAGTGAGAGTGCCAGAGGCCCAATCACCCTCTTGCCCCCTGCCCGCTTCTTTTCCTATCTACTTCCTTTCCTTGACTCTGGTGTTGCAGGCGTTCATAGGCTACGGTGACCACATACCATCAGGTGGGCCGTAAGCTTGTTTGCGACCTTAGAAGTAAAAAACAATAATATCTAGTTGGGAAAAGTGTTATTGGGTTTTTCTGTTGAGAAATTCTCATTAGCTGAACGAAATATGGAACTGTACCTATCGGTAATAGCTCACCCTCTCTTACGTGGAATCTAAAACCATAGCTGGCGATGTATGTGCAAACACAGGTGCACTCTCATGTCCCTAAATCTCATACTCTTATAGGACAGCAATCCAACAGAGAGAGATCAGACGCAGAATCAACTGCTTAATATTCTAAGGTTCGAGGATGTGTAGTCACTTAACGTTTTAACTCCTGACTGCAATTGAGAATTTCTTTGTAGAAAACATAATAACTTTTTGATTGCCCGACTTGGGATTCGAACCCGAGACCTAATGCACAGTCGTATTCACTACCGCTGCGCCACCAATGCAGTCAAGCCTAAATAATATTTTAAATTGATATAGAATGATTATATAATTATTGTTTGTTACGCATTCACACCTAAAGTACTTGACCGATCACCATCTAATTTTTCGCTGAATTCATTTACATTCGCTAACATATTGTCAGGGGTGCAGAAAAGGACAAAGGGTACTTTTCTGCCGGAAAACACTACCGTTCCCAAGCCAGGGCAAAAGCTATAGTAAGTCTTGACTTACTCCCTGATTGACTCATGATCTCGCTTGAGTTGTAAAATGACAACGATTAGACAGAAATACATTTGGAAGGAATTAACCCTGGCTGTATTTCCTCTTAACATTTAAATATTAACATTCTAAACATTTCCGTGAACATTTTCATGAAGCGGGTAGTGTAAAATCAAATATTTAAAGAGACTAACACTTTCAACCTTACCCCAACATGGTGTACGGTGTTTGGATTAACGCGTTCAAAGCTGTGAACAGACATTTTAAATAATATCAACCCTGTATTAAACTGTCCCACTGCTGGGCATGGAACTCTTCTCACTGTGAGAAGAGTTCCATGCTAGATGTTCTTTGTGTCTGTTTGAATGTTTGTGAAGTCCCCCGTGACACAGAAATTATTCCCAGTGCGAAAGCTGTCTATAAAAAAAATCAACGGGAACAAGTTAGACCATAGTCTGACGCGCTGGCCTAGTGCGGGCAGACTTCACATATCTTGGAGAACATTATGGAGAACTCTCAGATATGCAGGTTTCCTCGCGATGTTTTCTTTCACCGTTAAAGCAAGCGATAATTAACGATTAGTCACAAATCCGTGTCTCAGAATCAAACTTCAGACTTTTGTGTAGAAGTTTAATAGTCATCTACTAAGTTACAACTTAGCAGAAGACTGTTCAACTGCCACAAATATGGTTATAACGTAGAAATGCGCCCTACGTTTAAATATGACTAGCGGTCGCCTAGTGGTCAAAATTCGACCATAATTGATTTAAAAGTAAGATATTGCTGATATATGTAATTATATATTGATATATGTAACCATAGTAACGAAGAATATTATTATATCAGTCGCACAATGCCGAAATACTACGAACGCGATTCGACTGCGTGTGTAAAATGCATGGTTGTGCGCGTGTAGTGTTTTTCCATTAATTTAATGTATTTCTAATGCATATTTAATAAAAATATTAGGATTCGCCACTCGTTCTCCATATAAACTTTAACTATGCCAAATTTCATTCTCCTCCGTCCGCGCAATTTTCGTAAAAAGGGTACAAAGTGTTTACGTCACGTATTAATATATAGATTACTTTTCTGGAATGGTTTAAGTAATCACCTCGCCACTTCACTGTGCCAAGTGTTGTGGGTTCGATCCCTGTGATAAAACTGTGTCATATACAAATGGTTGTACCGAGTCTGAATGTTTTTTGTGTCCATTGTTTGAATATTTATTAAGTCCCCTACAACACAGGCATTATTCCTAGTACAGGAATTGTCGTTCACAAAATAACTATCATGTAAAATTGTAATGTGTAAACTCACTCTTTTTAGTTTCGACATTTTTCGTATAATATGTGCGGTGAGACCAATGTTATAAATGCGAATGTCAGTTTGTTTGTTACGACTTCACGCCTTAAATACTCGACCGATCACCATAAAATTCAGCATGCACGTTGTACAACAGAAAACGCATAGAACCTTCCATCCAAAAAAAGTACTATTACAGATTTTAACATTTTTTCTGGATGAAACGATTATATATACTTTTCTTAAAGAACCTAATCCACGTTTACGCGAGCGAATCCTCGGCCAAAATATAGTACGACTAGCTGACCCGCGCAACTTCGTCTGCTTCACATGAGATTTTTTCTATTTCTGCAACATTTTTCATTGATTCTCCGCTCCTATTGGTCTTAGCGTGATATTATAAGCCTATCGTCTTCCTTTATAAATGGGCTATCCAACACTAAAATAATTTTCAATTCGAAGCAGTAGTTTCTGAGATTAGAGCGTTCGACCAAACAAACAAACTCTTCAGCTTTATAATATTAGTATAGATTGAACGAATATCTCGGTTCCCAATTATTTTTTGGTATAAAATGTATCCTATAACCTGTCCAGGATTAAGAACTATTACTGTACCGAGTTTGATTAAAATTCCTTCAGTAGTTTTTGATCCATGCGTGCACATACAGACAGACAGACAGACAGATAGACAGACAGACAAAAGAATTACTAATTGCATTTTTGGCATCAGTATCGATTGCCAATCACACCCCAATAGTTATTTTGTAAATATATTCAATGTACAGAATTGACCTCTCTACAATTTTATTATAAGTATACATACAAAAATACAAGGACCGAGCGATTAGATCGAGAACCACTAGTAATACAATAAACTGTAATGGAAGTAACACTTGTAGAACAAACTTTAACATCCAGCGATGTACTCGTCGGGTGATATTAACTCACTGTCTATACGACACGCTTGTGTTTTATATACTAGTTTCAGCCGGGCTTCACTCGGGAACAGAAGATTTTCTGGATCTGGATGAAGGGTTTCCTATGGCCTTTTCTGTACCCCTAGGTTAGGCTAGTTTAGGTTACTTACTTTTTTCTGGACGGCTAACTTCGTATACCTTGTGAGTGTGAGTGTGTGTGTGTGTGTGTGTGTGTGTGTGTGTGTGTGTGTGTGTGTGTGTGTGTGTGTGTGTGTGTGTGTGTGTGTGTGTGTGTGTGTGTGTGTGTGTGTGTGTATATGCGTGTATATAATATTAGTTAGAATTACTATATTTATTAGTTCCACTATGTATTAAAACAAGCACAACTTTTAGTAACATTAACCATTTCCCCTCCAAAAATATACTTGGAAAGATATCATCACATCACAATGATAAAACTCCCGGTATACAACAAAAGCAGGGAACCTTACAATTGCACCCCTACCAAGTCTTTTGTTAAACTACATATGTATGTATGTTTGTATGTCTAAACACAACTCGGAAAACGTAAATCCAAAACAATTTAACACCTTACAACCGCCATGAGAAACGGAAGTTACTCGTTTCCATCCGAAAAACGCGAATAATTTTCCCGCCGACGCTTAAGCCGTTATGACGTCGCGTCCGGTTGGATTGCCATGACGTCATGAGCGACGCGTGACGTACTTCCGGTAGGATTATGTTCAGTTTGTATGAATATACGGTGCGGTTTCATTTTATTGAGCTTTTAAAATAATGGTGTTGTGAACTTTGTGCTTTTATTAAATAAAATATCTTAATATTGTCTTCTGTTTACGCGAATGTTATTCATTGAAATTAAACTACTATTTACGGATTTTATCGCGTTGTTTATTTGACACTTTATTACAAAATTTTGAATTCTGTTACACTACTATACACTGGAACATTGAGACAACTACCATCTTAGTCTCTCCGTGACCATGGCTGCTGAAAAGCAACCGAAACGTCGAGGAAAGTTTAAACACAAATATAAATATTATAATAGTATAGTAATAGTTTCAATAATTTAATTAGGTTAAAAATTAGTAAAGTTTAGTAGTAATAGTAGTGTAACAGTTTTCAAAATGTTGTAATAAAGTGTCAAATAAACAACGCGATAAAATCCGTATATAGTAGTTTAATTTCAATAAAATACATACATACATACATAGATTCATGCCTGTTTCCCATAGGGGTAGGCAGAGACTACGGATTTCCATTTGCTACGATCCTGACACACTTCTCTGGCTTCATTCACTTTCATCACATTCCTCATACACGCCCGTCGGTTCAAGGAGCTCTTAACCTGGCCTTTGTCCAGAACGTCTCCGATCTGATCGAGAAACGTCCGCCTGGGTTTTCCTCGTGCCCCTGTTCCATTCACACTAGCCTTATAAACTTTCTTAGTCAGTCTTTCCTCGTCCATTCTTTCTACATGTCCAATGTCAAATCTATACATATAATAAAATCGTAGGAAAGTCAAAACTGTACATTGAATAATTTTTTAAAAGAATACTTGGGGCGTGATCTACAATCAATATCGAAGCCAAAAATATAGGTTTTAGAATTTTTGTCTGTTTGTCTGTATGTATGTCCGGGCTAAACTCAAGAAGTACTGCATGGATTTACTTAAAATTTTGCATGAATATTACTAACAGGTCGGGTCAACATATAGGCTACATATTATCACACTATCACCTACGGGGGAGGAGCTGTGAATCTTTATTTTTCTTACGCATTCTGTGACAGCGTGTAATCTAACGACGCATATTTAAATGTTGTTTTTGAGTAAGCCATGCTATTATCTAGCTTTACACTATAAAAACTACGCCATTTAAGTAACTTGGGCAGAGAAATATAGTTGGGTTCCGCGGCGATAAACACTTTTTAGTTAAAATCTACGCGGATGAAGTCGCAGGTAACAGCTAGTGTTCAATAAAATATCTTAGTTTATTAATAATAATATATAATAATAATAATTTATTTATTGATTACAGTGGTAAAACATGAATACAGTCCATAAAATACTTAATATAGGTAATATAATATAAGTAATATAATATGGGTGCCTGTACTAGGGTAAACCTGCGCCACAGGCGTTAAGGGCACTTACAACATACTACTAGGAACTAAGTTACATACAATTAGCTGTACTTATTATATAAATATATGCAAAAACAACCATCAACAAATCTTCCGTATCCTCATAATTAAAAAAAAAAAAAAAAAAAAAAAGCTTTGTAAGTACCGACAGACTATCCGCTTAGATCTTACATAACTTAGATCATATATCGCTGTTTGTTTATTTATCTTGTTATAAAGAAAAGGCCCTAGGAATGTGAAAAATCTATTTGTAAAAACAAACTTTGATTCAGAAAGTGTGGTGCAGACAATATCTTTCCGTCTGTTAGTGTTAGTAAGGTTGATGTTATACGTAAGCGTTGCGTGCTATTATGTCACGTGTTTCCTTCTTCCTTCAATCCTGGGTCCTTAAAGCGGGGCGTGAAAAAGCACCTTCTCAGGCCGTCAAAGTAGAGACCTCAACATCGCCTCGGCTGCTATGAGGGCGGTGTGGAGGCCACTGCTCTTAGACCACACGACTGCTTACCATCAGGTGGAGTGTGGTCATTTTGAAGAGCACGATAAAAAAAAATAAAAAAAAAAAAAAACTGTGTACATTATAAACAACTGTCGGACAGTTAATACGTTACAATTTTCATACAAAAGATGTGTGGAGAAGCGGTAGGGTCGGCGGGTTGCTACCTTTAGAAGCACTCTTTGTGCTCGCTCAATATTTAACATGAAGGATTTTGCGCTACCGCCCCATGAAGTGATGCAATATTGAATTAAAGACTGACACAATGCCTTATAGATCTGTATGATGAGTTTCTGATCTGCAATGAGGCGCAATTTTTTGAAAACAAATCATAAATTGCGTACTCTGTTAGTTAAAGCAGTTATGTGTTCTTTAAAGGAGAGTGTGTCGTCTAATATAACACCTAAATATATGTATAATGTTAGTAGTGTTAGAGATATCAGGACAAGTGCAAGCGGTAATGTTATAACAGTAATGATATAATATTGATTATGGAAAGCGTTTTACGATGCAAGCTATGCCTCTACTTTGCCCTTTTATTTACTGCTATGATTTCCTATTTAACATTAGCCGGCCTATTTAATTCAAATCTGAATGAAGAAAACCTATGTCGCAAACCAGGGCTCAGACAACTCTAGCTGATGCAATGTCAATCAGAGAGGTGGAAAGCAAGAAAACCTTAAATTGGCTTCAAAAACATGCGATCCGTTGTGCTGTTCGCCCGTTGTAATTGCTCACATACTGTATAAGTCCTGCGAAAATACCAGCGTTGCAATTTCAACTTCAACAATAGCTGACGCTGGTACTATTTTGGTCTCCATAAACAGACTGGGCTATATATAATTATATTTTATTTTATAGTGGTATGAAGGTACAAATAAAAAAAAAACAACGGGTTGCACTCCGGGAGTGCCGGCAGAAGTGAAAACTTGAATATAAACGTTGTGCATTTTTGATATTTTGGAATGGTTAGGGAATAATTTTGCACGAATTGCTTTAATTTATCAGTATAAAAGTACTATCATTTATGTGATAAAATACAATATTCATTTATTGCGCTATCGTACACAAACATGACAATTCTCCCTCCGTCTTACGAATTGTCGATCAGGTCACGTGTCCTGACGCGAGTTTAACATTTTTTACCCATCACAAAAAAAGTGCACAACGCCGCTAAAGAAGTTTTCACTTCAAAAATCTTTCTTCTTTCTTTCAATCGACGCATACAAAAAACCCCATTCGCCACTTGTAGACCACATAAATTTTTATCCCCTGTTATCAAACCCACAACACTTGGAGCAGTAGCAGCAACGAGGTGAAGACCTAAACCACTGCGCCTTCAAGTCCAAGTATGACCACAGTTATGTGTTATATAACATATAGTACCTTGCTAAAACCTGTTTGTAATGTCACCATAAAAGTAATAGTTTCCTGGCTCTTATCCGTATAAGTCTTTTATAGTAAACTGGTCACATAAACCAGTAAGTACAAGATTCCATTCTTGGATTTAAAACGAAATCATTCATACTTACCTTCGCATACATAACATGGAAACATAATTAATTATACAAGCGATTGAAATTAGACGATAAAAATCGAATTATTCGGTTTCGATTTGAATTCGATTTTTGACGAATATTCAAATGCAATTAAAATAATCTCGATGTCTGTCTGTGATGTTAATGACATTTTTAATAAAAACTAGTTTTGTCGTTAAACTTCGTACCACATAAAATTGGTAGCCCGAAGTAGCAATTCCCATCAAAATCACCAATTTCTATTGTTTAGGCTTTTCCTTTCGGTTTATCTTAAGCCAAACCAACCCAGCAAACAAAACTAAAAGCATATTCGGTCAAGCCATTTTCGAGATATTGCAACAAAGATGAACGTAATTTTTATATATTTTTTTGATGTGAAAACTTCTTTAGGCGCGTTGAGCACTTCTTGGGTGAACAAAAATCATAGAACTCGCGTCATCGTCACGCTTCCACGCTTTCCATTTTTTAATTATTTTAGAATATCAACAATATCTCAGAAATCATACGTTCTACGCAAAAAATAACGCATCCGACCCGCCCCTTATAGACGCCTGCAACACCATAGGCATCACTTGCGCGTTGCCGACCCTTTAGAAGAGAAAAAGGAAGTGGGAAGAAGAAGGGACGGGAAGGGGGATAGAGGTTGATTGGACCTCCGGCACTCTCACTCACCGAACGAAACACAACAGTAGGAATACTGCTATTTCACGTCGATATTATGTGAGAGGGTAGTCCTTCCCCGGTCGAGCTGAGATGAGATTCATGCTGAAATCAGCGAGGCTCTACTACTCTGAATTTGCGTTATACCAAAAACACTTTGCTCCATCCGCAGATCGAACCCCAGAACGTCAAGCATGCTACCGCTAAGCAACCGAAACAATCAACCGTGCCGTTTAATTTGAATCAAAAGTAAATCTATACTAATATTATAAAGCTGAAGAGTTTGTTTGTTTGTTTGAACGCGCTAATCCCAGGAACTGCTGGTTCGATTTGAAAAATTCTTTTAGTGTTGGATGCAAATAGGCATCGGCATCGTGGGTCGTTGCATGATGTTATATAGCCATAGGAAGGCTATAGGCTATATAACATCATGCAACGACCCACGGGGGCGGCGCAGTAACGATAAACGCTGATGAAACCGCGGGAAGATGTAGTTCAGAATACGTACAATGGATTCTATGGCTATTATTACGCCAGGTGTATTTGCTTATTCAGATTGATTTCTAACCACCTAACAAGGAAGCGAATAATTTATACATCTCTACTTACTACCGGGAGTGCGCAAAGGTTTGCACATAGCGTAAACGCCGGATGTCCAATTAGACAGCGAGCATCGAACCTTGATCCACCGTTCGAACGCCGAGTAACTATCTGTTTAGTTAAACAAGGATATACTTTGTCTGTTCGGATGGCGAAGTAGCTTAGTAGTCGCCATACCAATGCCAATGTTATGTGTTCGACTCCCTTTCGGAACAAAAATCTGTGTGATTTACAGTCAAAATGACTGCACTGATGGCGTAGTGGTTTAAATGGTCACCTCGCCACTGCCACTGCGCCGAGTATTGTGGGTTCGATTCCCACACGTGACAAAAATTTGTGTGATACACAAATGGTTATTTCGAGTCTGGGTGTTCTTTGTGTCCGTTGGTTCAATGTTTGTAAAGTCCCTCTGGACACGGGAATTATTTTTAGTGCGGGAATTGTCATTTTAAAACGGCTTATGTTTAACTTATCATCAGATATACTTAGTAAAATATAACAGTCAAAAGTAGTAAATGATCACCAAAATTAAAACCGCATTTTAATACCAAAACTATTAATTGCACAGCAAAGAGACCAAAATAAGTCGACGGAGCCCAGCTTCGCAGGGCTCCTATTTTTGGGTGGGTTTAAGAAGGAACCTAAAATAGCCTAATCCGACCAGGTGGGATGACGATTTGCGAAAGACTGCAGGCAGATGCTGGATGCGGCAAGCTGAAGACAGGGCGCTATGGCGCTCTTTGGGGGAGGGCTATGTCCAGCAGTGGACTATTATAGCCTGATGATGATGATGATGATAGCCTAATCCTTCCGAGACGGAATGCAGTGATTTGAGGCGTATAGGTGCTCGTTATGATATATTTTAGGAAGCATATTTTGGTGTGCAATTACTATTTTTGGTGGTCATTATATTTAATCCCTTTTAAAACAAAAAAAAAATACTTAAATACTAAAAAGTAAAATTACTCCTACCTTGATACACACGAGTGGTTTTGGTTGATTTGCTACTATCAGTGTTCTGTGTTGTGAGTTCAATACTCATTCAGTACAAAAATGTATGTGATTTACGAATGGCATAGTCAAAATAAAATTAATTAGAGGAGAAGAATCTGGCGAGAAACTCACGGCCGCTGCTTTTAATATATCACTTAACTAGTTTTTACCCGCGGCTTCGCTCGCGTAAATGTAAGTTAGTTTAGATAAGTTTTGAAACAGTTCTTTTTTCTTGATGAAAGGTACCCTATATCCTATTCTGTACCCCTGACAACGTGTATGCAAAATTTAATGTTGATCGGTTGAGCAGTTAAGGCGTGAAAGTGTAATAAATAAACAAACAAACAAACTCATTTTCGCATTTATAATATTAGTTAGGATTAGGATTAGCTTTTGCTTGCGGCTTCCCTCATGTAAAAGAAGGTCCACACTAAGAAGAGTGAGCTCACACATCAGATAGAGTGAGTATATATGAGTGAGCGTGATCCTTAGTTAATATTATAAATGCGAATATGTTTGTTTTTTGTTTGTTACGCTTTCAAGCCTTAACTACTCGACCGATCATCATGAAATTTCGCCTACATATTGTCAGTGGTAGAGAAAAGGACAAGGGCCACTTTCCATCCAGATAAAAGTGCTGTTTCCAACGTATAAAAATTTATTAATAATAACTAGATAAACGCGAGCGAAATTTAGTAATACTGTATTTATAATTGACTAGATGTTCCCGCGGTTACACCCGCTTTTATCGTTACTACGCCTCCCCGGTGGGTCGTAGCGTGATGTTATATAGCATATAGCCTTCCTCGATAAATAGGCTATTTAACACTAAAAGAATTTTACAAATCGAACCAGCATTGCCTGAGATTAGCGCGTTCAAACAAACAAACTCTTCAGCTTTATAATATTAGTATAGATATGTCATGTTGAAATTGTGTGTCACATCTGACACACAATATCAACATGACATATGAATTGATGACAAAAATTACAGCTTAACGATCTAGACAAGTGGCCATATTTAAACGTAATAGGGCGCATCTATACAGGCTGATTGGTAAAAGACTGGACATATTGAAGGAGGGGTATTCAATACTCGATCCTGGACCCAAACATCTAAAAAAATAGGTACTTAAAATTTTACCTAGTTATCTAATAAAAGGGGAGGGGGAGGGCTATGTCCAGCAGTGGACTATTATAGCCTGATGATGATGATGATAATGATGATGATCTAATAAAAACTTAATGTGCGGACACTCTTGCGCATATACCAAAGCTAAACAAAACCTCCGCCCCCGCCCCCAGCTACCGCACCCCGCACTCTCCCGAATTTGCACCCCCGCCCGTCCTTTTCTAATCAAAGGTCATTAGCCTCGACAGCTGTGTGGCAGTGTCCACATTTTATGGATATTTCATACAAAGGAGATTGGCCATCTTTCTTAGGGCTGCCGTCGCGCAGCATATATTTAAGTATGGCAGCAAATATTAGATATATAAGAGGAGCTATAATGTACTTTTAAAACAAATATAAACAAACCTTTTATTTTGTGGGGTTCAATTTTGTTTTGTAATTTACTTTTTAGGTGTGACAAACAATACGAAAAAATGTCGAATAAGTAATTAATTATTATATAGAATAAGTATCCTACATATGATTTTGAGCAATTTTACTTATAGAAAGTATAAAAATGCGTTATGATTTATACATAATTTATCATGACCATACTCCACGCTTATTTGCACGCCACTAATTATGGCAAACATGTATGAACGAAAAAATGTTTAACATCTTGCATGCATTATTATTACTGTATGTATACACGTGTTTGAGCAAATAGATCAATCAATCAATCCACTGCTTTTAAATATTAACCAAGAAACTACATAGATTGGGCAATGTCCTTTACATAAAGGTTTTCTTTGCAGGTTATACAGATTTATTTTCATTTTTATACGTTACGTTTGACCATAAATTATCATGTCATATCACTGTATATGTTTTAAACCTTTGAGTTTATTGCATCAAGGCTTAGAGAGCCAGCGGTTCTGTTTATTTCCTTAAATAACTGATAATTATCACAATAACTTGATATACCGAATTACTACAACTCGAGTAAAACCGTATAATGCCCCAGGCTACTATAAAAACCATAATACAAGGCGTAGTACCCGGTGTTGCCTACAATTTGGACCGATCGTTAACGTATTATTTGTATCAAACAAAATAATTATAAACTTACTTTAAGTTTAGATAGAGATTATCGTATTTATAGTCTGGGTATTATGGATATATTATAGGATATACTTTCACGTTCAAGTGAGAAAAAATATATTGAGAGCTAAAAGGGAAAAACTGTATCAAAGAATAGCTGTTTTTGAAGTAAAAATTCCTTTAGGCGCGTTGAGCACTTCTTGGGTGAACAAAAATCATACAACTGAAGTAGAAAGAGACAATCATAACCCTTTGCCTCGCTGCCTTAAATGTATATCAAAGATCATTCGTGTTTTCAATCGAGTTTCGCGCTTAAGACGCATGCGCTGGTGACAGGGAATCCGCAGTTTACACTTTGAGCTTATTGAAATACTAGCTGACCCGCGCAACCGCGCTTTGTTTGCGTCACATAAGAGAATTTTCTTCATTTTTGCAACATTTTTCATTGATGCACCACTCCTATTGGTCGTAGCGTTATGTTATATAGCTTATAGCCTACCTCGATAAATGGGCTATCCAACACTTAATAATTTTTCAGTTCGAACCAGTAGTTCTTGAGATAAGCGCGTTCAACCAAATGAACAAACAAATACTTTAGCTTTATTATATTAGTATAGAAATATAGATTTACATATAAGACATACATTATAAAGCCGCAATCTATACTAATATTATAAAGCTGAAGAGTTTGTTTGTTTGTTTATTTGAACGCGATAATCTCAGGAACTATTAGCTCGAATTGAAAAATTATTTTATTGTTGGATAGCTTATTTACCGAGGAAGGTTATAGGCTTTGTAACATCATGCTACGACCCACGGGGGCGGCGCAGTAATCATAAACGCGGGTGAAACCGCGGGCACATCCAGTATATAATATAATGGCTACAGCACCTTAAACATGAGTTGTAAAATATAGAAATTAAAATTAAATGACGATTTAATAAGGAGGCCGTGAGTTTTTATTCGGTCTCTTGTCACTTTTAACTTTTGTTGACTTAACCTTTTGCCTGAAATAGAAACTAACCTAATTCTAAATTTATAACTTCAGTAACTCACTTATTCATAAACTTTGGCTTCATAAGTATATTTATTTTTAAATTTGACGTATGATTTTCTGTATGATATATTACAGTCGATTTTATTAATATTTTTATGATAGAGTATAATTTATCATGTCCTGAAACAGGACCCTCGTTAATCCTTACTCCCTTACTAATATTATAAATGCGAAAGTAACTCTGTCTGTCTATTTGTCTGTCTGTTACCTTTTCACGGTTAAATCACTCAACCGATTTAGATGAAATTTAGTACAGATATAGTGAAAAACCTGGGGAAGGACATAGGCCACTTTTTATTGATGTAGGTACCAAAACCCTCGTTAATATAATATAGTATTAATAAGATGCTTTTAATTGACGCAACATTCTTATCTACGGAATAAATATAACATCTATTCCGTGAACTATAAATAAGGGTCCATATCCTTTGCTTCAGAACCTGTTTACCGAGACAGTGGCTAAGGAGCGGAGGTTTTGTTGTTCTATAAATACAAGCCAATATGTTTCTTATAAGCGATACCTAGTAACGATGCAAGCTAATAAATATTGTGGCAAGTTTTATTTACGTGTTTTAAATGTCTTACGTGTTTCAGACTGCCTGGCGCAGCTGGAGTGAAAGCAACTGCTATGCATGAGGTCTTGGATTTGATTCCCGAAGCGGGCATTGTTATTGAAATTAATAAATAATATAATATTGTCTTCTGTTTACGCGAATGTTATTCATTGAAATTAAACTACTATATACGGATTTTATCGCGTTGTTTATTTGACACTTACACACATTACAAAATTTTGAAAAACTGTTACACTAGTATTACTATTAAATGTTACTAATTTTTAAGCTAATTAAATTATTGAAACTATTAAAACTATTTATACTATTACTATACTATTATACTATTTATATTTATGTTTACACTTTCCCCGACGTTTCGGTTGCTTTTCAGCAGCCATGGTCACGGGGAGACTAAGATGGCAGTTGTCTCAATGTTCCAGTGTAGTTATTTCAAAGTACCCGAACATAATTTAATCATGGGTGTTTCTATTTACGCAGAAAGAGCTCAAAGTATCACAGCTAGACTTCATGATACTTTGAGCTCATTACATTAGTATAGTAATAGTATAAATAGTTTTAATAGTTTCAATAATTTAATTAGCTTAAAAATTAGTAAAGATTAATGGTAATAGTAGTGTCACAGTTTTTAAAAATTTTGTAATAAAGTGTCAAATAAACAGCGCGATAAAAGCCGTATATAGTAGTTTAATTTCAATAATAAATAATAGTTTGAAAAAACTAAAAAAAACACGCTTTATCAAAAAAAACCTAAAAAGTATAAAATAAGTTAATAATTATAATGTAAAAAAGCGTGGGGTGGAGGTTATCAAAATATCTTAGAAAGCACCCCACGCTTTTTAACATTAAAATTATTAAATTATTTTCTACTTTTTTGTTTGTTTTTTTTAGTAAAGCATGTTTTTTTAGTTATTTTAAACTATTATTTACCATTATTTCTTTTTTTTAATTTTTGGATTGTCATCGGTCCTCGATAAGTCTACAAAGTTTAAATTAAATCTGACCGTTTGAAATGGGCCAAGATCGAGCTCAAAGGAGTCAGTTACATACAGACAAACATACAACTGAAACTAATTAAAGCCTGTTAAAAATACAGCATGGGCTGTTACTGAAAATTTGAATAACAATGCCCTTTTTCAGACTCCATGGTCTGACACTGGGCCCGGTAGATGGCAGTAGTTGAGTAAGTAGGATCTAAAACTTTAGCTGGATAGTTGTAGGTATAATACATATCTGCTTACCCTTTCGCGGATATAGACGCGAGACTACATAGTCTACATACATATATATGTCAATGAGGGCATTGACTTAGGGTTAAGTCGGTATGAAGGAACAGTTGAACCCAATGCTACCACTTTGTAGCATAGTAGTTCATGGAAACTGAACCATGGCCCTCATACACAGCGGTCGCATTGAGCATTCAATGCACTGCTCAGCGCCTCAGTGGCAGAGGTCATCAAGAAAATTTCTTTTTTATACATCTAAGGTGGCAAACAAGCATACGGCCCATCTGATGGTAAGTGGTCACCGTAGCCTATGGACGTCTGCAACACCAGAGGCATTACTAGCGCGTTGCCGACCCTTTAGGAAAGGAAGTGGGAAGGAGAAGGAGCGGGAAGGGGGTAAGCGGGTGATTGGAGCTCCGGTACTCTCAATCACCGAACGAAGAACAACAGTAGGAATACTGGTATTTCACGGCGATATTCTGTGAGAGGGTAGTCCTTCCCCGGTCGAGCCGGCCCATTCATGCTGAAATCAGCGAGGCTCTACTACTCTAAGGTAACAGTCGAAAGGTTGACACAACACAATTTGAACTACCTACTAATATTTTAATAGCTATAACATGACCACACTTATCACTTACTCGTGTTACAACCTCAATCTCTACCTACTCCCTCTAAAGTCGAAAACAGCGGAAACAGCGCATTATTACAACGGCAAGATTCCAACTGGTTTATTGTGCAACTATAAATAACACTAGTTCTTCCTTTAGTGCCTGCTGAAGCAACGGTTCTCAACATTAGTTAGTCTAGACCCCAAGATGGATGCAAGCTTGTATAACTTGCACAAACTGTGAAGTAACGTGGCGTTGTATCCCTTCTACACAAAGAGATGACAGTGTCTGGCGGACCGCGACCTTACAGTTGATGTCAGATACTTGCATATATTGAGATTCAGAATTGTGTGGAGTAGTGTATAATTATATAGAACGCCCTTTTGTTATGTGTTGTAATTTTTTCGCATGTGTGGAGTAAACAAAACATTTTATTTATCCTTACTAATCCTTACTAATATTATAAATTCGAAAATAACTCTGTCTGTGTCTGATACCTTTTCACGGCTAAACCACTCAACCGATTTCGATGAAATTTGGTACAGATATAGTATAAAACCTGGGGAAGGACATAGGCTACTTTTTATTCATGTAGATAAGTACCACGCTGGCGGAGCCGTGCTCAAAAGCTAGTTTACTATAAATTTATGTTTAAGGATGTGTCAAATAAATAAAGATAGCCCAGACACGCGCATCCAAGATTTCGTATCACTATACAATGAGGCAAGTTCAACTCAAACTAGGCCAGTTTCTATTATTTGTTGGATTTACTTTATAACTATATTCACATTAGGTGTACGAGTTTAAAGTAAGTCTTTTTTAACCTATGCTGTCCCAATGTAAAGCAAATGTCTACCCCAAGCTTTACACTGCTTCTTGTGCCTGTTTTATTCAATGATAGCCAAATATTAAGTACCAGCGAAAAAAAAGCTCTTTGATATTTAAACAGAAAAATATCTTAATAATAAAAACCTTTTGGCATCAATTGGATGAAGCAACTTCAAAAAATATTCAATATCTGCCATTCTGATCACACAATAATATAAAGGGAAAATCATTACAAATGGTATAAAAATAACAATTATTAAAGGGTTAATGACAAACCCAAAAAAAAAAACATAATTTATTAATATTTCACAAAGTTTGAGTTGAATTTAGTGGGGTGCGTAATAATAATACTCTTACTATTTTAGGGGTCCAAACTATAATAAGTTTGAGAAACGCCGGTCTAGTGTATATTGGAAGCTCTGGACACTGGTATTACAATAAGAACGAGTAAGTTATCAAGCGAAAAAAGCTCTAACTAATATTGTAAATGCGAAATATTTATTCTCTTTTCCTTTATTACTTGCTTTTGAAAAAATCCTATACGCTAATCTGATATATTTACCTAATCCAAAGCATGAAATCTCGCTTTTATCTCACAACACGACCGCAATAGAAACAAAAGATATTCCCCAAATAAAATATAAAAGGGTCTCTTCAAGGGGCCCCCTACGTGAGGTCAGGGCCCTTAATGAATGAAGTAATTAGGCCGCCCATGTTTTATATTTTTACTCTTGATTGTAAAAAGTTAGGAGAAATAAGGTTTTGTTTTTGGAGGATTTTTTGTGACGCTTTTCTATGTTGGCGTTTTATCGTTTGGTTGCCTGCTTCGTGGCGTGTGGATTCGATTTCTGAGTCAAGCATCAACCCAAGTGTAACATACGGGTTTATACAAGTGATACAAAGTCAACATGTGCAGGTTCAGAATCAGTACCTACATTTCGCTGGCTCACTATTGCAAGGTTCTATGTTATTTTTTTTAACTTTGGGGAAATGAGGTTTAAAATTTGCATATCAGTAAAAATAACTTAAAAAGTAACTTAGAACTATTTGCGATTTAATATAGTGAGGTGTTAAGTGCTTCCATTTATTACTATATTAGTCTAAACAAAAAGGAATGACATATAGAACCATGCAATATTCATAATTAATTTTTTTCAAAAATGTAACATAGAACCTTGTAATATTGGACCAACGATTTCTAGAACATCTTTGATGAGAATGCAAAGCAACGCGCTGTAATGTCAATTACACTTGCGCTTATGTCGAGATATAAAGCGCTCGGTTCGTTTGTGCATTATACGGCGCGTAAGTGTGTCGCGACGGCTTATACTTCATCCGTTTCACGTTGCAATTGAACGTACTTTCTGTAAAACGTTCCAACCCACACTCGGGTCAAAATCGAGTTATTGTTAGCAAATTAGTCACGGGGTTACTATTTACTAGCTGGAAAAATTTGGTAGCTCTACTATCACTCTAAATATGAAATCATGACTTATTAGCCCAACCCACATGTATGAAGAAGCAATACGGGATAGAACTTCAATCACTATTATCTCAAAATGTAAACTTCGTCCAATTGGAGTTTTACGTAAAAAATCAAAGCATGACTATTGCGTTATCTATACTAATATTATAAAGCTGAAGAGTTTGTTTGTTTGAACGCGCTAATCTCAGGAACTACTGGTTCGATTTCAAAAATTCTTTTAGGGTTGGAAAGCCTATTTATCGAGGAAGGCTATAGGCTATATAACAGCACGCTACGACCTACAGGGGCGGCGCAGTAACGATAAACGCGGGTGATACCGTGGGCACATCTAGTGTGTAATAAAATAGTAAATATTCGGCAGGTGCACTGCGTTTGTAACTTCAATTAAACTTACGTTAACGTCAACCTTTAGCACTCCATTTGCTGCGTCTGCGTTGCTGATACGACATGCGTTGCACTCTGTGATGGACCCTGCATTCTATGAAAAAACAAATCTTGCAGAATCATTACTAAATAAAGTGTTAGAGTTTGTTTTTGATTACGCTCATTTCTGGAGCGTTACAAGCGCCGCGGAAGACAACTTGTCTTTACTAATACTAATATAATAAAAAGAAAAGTATGCGATTCTAAAAATGATTTTAGCATTGGAAAACTACTTAAGCCGGAATTAAAATAGGCTATATAACATCACGCTATAATCCACAGGATAGGAGCAGTAATTATAACCGAAAGAAAAACCGCGGCTAACAGCAAGAACTTAATAAAAAGATACGCGGCAATCGCAATGCATTAAACGCACTGTTTGCCGGACAAATGAACCAAGCGCCTAAAGGTACCATCGGAATCAGTAGTCGAACAAGTCAGGCTTTGAAAAGTGTGAATGTAGCCTTATATAGCCCTTATTAGTGTCACAATTTCTAGTGACATATTTGGTACGATCTAATCTAATTATTCCGTGTCAATGCACTGTTTCTATTTAAAGTTTATGTTTATGTCACTAGTGTTGTGACAGCCATGTTTTACAGTTCAGTTATTGACTGCACGGATGGCGCAGTGGTTTAAGTGGTCGCCTCGCCGCTGCCACTGCGCCGAGTGTTGTGGGTTCGAATCCCACCCGGGCCAAAAATTTGTGTGATCCACAGACGGTTACAAATGATTGTCTCGAGTGTGAATATGCTTTGTATCCATCGGTGGAATGTTTGCAAAGTATCCCGCTACGCAAAATTTATTGCTAGTGCGGTAGAAAGTACTCTTTTAAAAAAAAAGTAGAGTAGTATTTTTTTTAATAAGTTATAGTAATCATAATTAATTAGTTTCTGTGAATAGCATAAGATTCTAATTAATATCATAAATGCGAATGTGAGTTTATCGTTTCTTTATTTGTTGGTTTGATTGTTACGCTTTCACGCCTTAACTACTCGACCGATCAGCATGAAATTTTGTATATATGTTGTCAGGGGTATAAAAAATGACATAGAGTACGTTTCATCCAGAAAAAGTACGAGTTACTTACCTAACCTAATCAACATTTACGCGAGAGAAGCCGCAGGAAAATTCTAGAAAGACAGAAAGAAAGAAATCTTTATTGCTGTACAGCTTGGCACAATATGTATACAGATATAAAGAAATAACAAAAATAATAATAAAAAAGGAAGAAATAAAAACACAGTAACATAAAATACACTTAATAAATATCTTGACATGTGTCCCACAGCTGCAGCAATCAGGACTCCAGTTCAGCATTTACCAAGAACCAGGCACTGGTCTTCCACAGGAGACTTTTTATCTGGTAATAAATAAAAATATTTTATGTCATTAAAGTGCTTGAATTTAGGTGTTATTTCTAGTGCGAGAACAGTATTACTAAAAAGTAATCCCATCACTATTTTCTCTTATACACAGAAGTATCTAACACCAGTACTAAAACCACTTAAATTTAAACAAGTACTTACATATATGAACATGCCCACTTAGGTGACTCAATTTCCTACAGTTAGGTGTTAAAAGTATTGTCTAATCATTTTTGAACGGCTTTTTGAGTCGAATATGTTCCGGAAATTACTGTTGCTTCCTTATATGAGAATATTAAAAGGTTTGGTTCAACGAATACTTAAATGACAAAGACTTATGGAACTAGTTGCTTGTTGCATACATGATTCAAAGCTCTGTATTACTTATAAGTCTTCGATCAAATATACCATAGATGCACATTCTCATAAAAACCGCGTAAAAATGTGGCACTGACCAGTACTACTTACTTATAAGTGTCTGCATTTATTATGCAATCCAGGAAATAAACCGGAATAACCATTGAACGCCCATTCAGAAACATTTTGTAATAGTTTAGTTAAAACGCGTCAATGTAAAGCGTCCTAAGTGTGTTACACGCGATACGCAAGCGTACTAAGTATATGGTACGGTCTCCACCGTAATAATGGTGTCGATTCGCTCTCGCTTACGGGCAGCGCACGCAAGAGTGAGTGGGACAGGTGCATAATATAGCGCATATGACTGATTTATGCACAGTTTTGTTAGGCCGTTTTTCGAGCGACGATCGTGCATCTATGGTATATTTGATCGATGTTATAAGTCAGTCTGGCAGCGATAGCCTAGTGAGTGACCATTGAACTGCCACGCAGAGTTCTCGAGTTCGATCCTGCACACCTCTGACTGTTTGAAGCTATTTGCGTGTCAAATAATTAATTGTCGCTCGCTTAAATGGTGAAGGAAAACATCGTGAGGAAACCTTCGTGTTTGTGAGTTCAGTGTTCTCGAAGATATGTCAAGACTGCCAACCCGCACAGGGCCAGCGTGGTGGACTAGGGCCTTATCCTTCTCAGACTGAGAAGAGGCCCATGCCCAGCAGTGCGGCAGTTTAATACAGGGCTGATATTATTATATAAGTTTATCTTTTATTTCTTATACATTTTTCGGAACAAGAATTAAGAATTAATGAATGATTTATTTATTTGCAGAACATGGGTACATTAAGTTCTTAGTCCATAGTCCACCACGCTGGTTCAGTACGGGTTGGCAAATCTTCAAGAACATTATGGGGAATTGTCGTACATGCAGGTTTCCTTACGATGTTTACCTTCACTGTTAAAGCGAGGGATAATCAACTATTTGATACGCACATAACTTTGAAAAGTCAGAGATGCGCGCCTTAGGATCGAACTCGAGACCTATGCTTGGCAGTCCAGCGGTTTCCCATTAAGCTATCGCGTCGCGTCTGTAAAAATATACTTAACCACAATCATTATTTTTCTTTTATATTGTCATAAAGTACTTGTAAAGTACAAGCTATTTTAGTCTTTTATAAATTAATATTAAAAGCTACTAACTTATAATGTTCCATCTCCTTTATATTCTTAAGCAATTCTTTTTCTCTGTCGTCACACTCTTGGCAGAGTGGTCGTGGTCGTCATGACAGGGGTGATGGCAAGCTTCACAATTCGCCGCCATTCCTCTCGTACTGTTGCTTGTCTCGTGCATTTTTATTTATTTATTTATTGGACCATCTACAAAGATACACACAACTTAAAGCTAAATATAAAAGTGTTAGGTCAATAGGTTAAGTGTGCACCCTCACTGACAGTAGGCCACAGCATGCAAAGTAAAAACGTACATATACAGTTAGCGAAATTGGACAAAGTTACAAATAGCAGATTATTAATAATTAATTAAAAATGAATTACAAATAACAAATAATGAAATACAAATAATAAATTACAAATAACGAAATACAAATAATGAGTTACAAATAATGTTATACAAATAATAAAATAACAAATAATTAGTATTATTAATTATTATTAAATAAAAATAAAAATAGGCTCAATCAATGGTATCAGTCAGGTAACAATACAGCTGTTTTTTGAACAAAGGTAAAGAGCTACTAATATCTATATCAGATGTCTTAGATAGTGAGTTGTATTGTCTACAGAGTCTGGGCAACGCAGCGAAGTGACTGAGGTTAGTTTTTGATGTTGGTATATGAAATAAGTTATAAGCATTTACACGTGGCAGGCGAGATGGTGTGTTGATTAGAAGTTTAGATGTGAGTTCATTATTGTCTACATTCCCATAAAATAATTTGTGCAAGAAAGTGAGATCTAGATACTTTCGTCGGTTGGCAAGTGAACACATGTGGTAATCATCGAGTCTTGCTTTATAAGATGTCAATCGTTTTAATTTGCGGTCGGTATATGATAGATGGTAAAGAAATCGCTTTTGCACTCGTTCCAGTAATTTTATATATATGTCATAGTTGGGGCTCCAGATAACACTATTATATTCTAAAATAGGAAGAACTAACGCGTTGAACAGTCTTATCCTTGTAGATGGCTGCTTAAAGTCTTTACTGTTTCTTATTATGAAGCCAACCAGCTTAAGTCCTTTGTTTGCCGTATTAATAATATGTTTGTCAAATTTTAGCTTGTCGTCAATTAATAATCCTAAGTCACGTATATTGGCACCGCGGGTTAAAGATTTGCCGTTTATGTAATATTGATTTTGTGATGTGGATTTGTTACGAGAAAAGTGTATATGATGGCATTTTTCGATGTTAAGATTCATTTTGTTTGCAGCACACCACTGAGTCAACCTGTCTAAATCCTCCTGTAATAAACTCATGTCAAGTTTAGTATTAATCGATCTTATAATTTTAACGTCATCATTCGTGGAGTGGACCATTTAGTGCAGTTTTGACTTGGTCGGTCCAGCGCATTGGTGGTCTACCGCGCGCCTTTGTGCCCTCAATTTTGCCCTGAACCACGAGTCGCTCCACAGACGTGTCCTCTCGAAGTGTAATGTGTCCAAAGAAAGTGAGAATACGACCTTGAACGATGGAAGCAATTATTATAATAATAATATACTATCACATACACACAACACCATCTAGTCCATACTAAGCAGAGCTTGTGCATAAACATACATATATACTTTGTTTTTGTAAATACATACATATTATACATAGAAACACCCAGACCAAGACAAACATTCATGCTCATGCTCACAAATGTCTGACTTGTGCGGGAATCGAACCTGCGACCTCAGGCGTGGTTAATCTTTTTAGACCCGCTTGACTCTGACGACGGCTAGAAGACATCTATCTTCTCCTCGTCGTCACTGTCTCTGGACTGTAATTAGACTTTCCATCAGGTCCGTTACAATCACTTGTTTCTTCTCCCTAGCCTTTATTATTGCCAAGTCACTTGGGGTCGGCTTTCTAGTCTAACCGGATTTGACTGGATATCAGTTTTTACACGTAGCGACTGCCACCTGACCTCCGCAACCCGAAGGCTAACGATACCCTAAGGCCAGACCAGTGTCAGGATATTAGAGGTTACTGATACTGACTTCGCAATAACGACTGCCATAGATGTTCATGGCAGCCGGGACCGAATAAAAAATAATAGTTTAAAAACTTAAAACACGCTTTATTAAAAAAAGTAGATAATAATTTAATAATTTTAATGTAAAAAGGCGTGGGGTGCCACCCCATCTAGACTCGAAACAACTATCTTTAGATCACTGAAATTTTTGTACCATCTGAGAATCGAATCCACTCGACTCAGTGAATGTATCGATCTCTCAAAGAACTACGGCATCCGTGCATTCTAGGCAATAAAATAGCGGATACCCATCTACCCCCGGTTCGGATATAGATACCTACAATTGTGAAGTTATTATCAATACGACTTCCTAAAACTGTATATGATAATCTGTACCATTCCCCGTTATAAACATTGTACCAGGTAATATGTTCTCACTATTAGTTAAAATGTTGATAAAATAGATACAAAGAGATATAGTAGGAATAAAAAATAGTCCAATCCGCGTCCGGTCTGCGATGCACTTGGATGGCGTTACGAGAGAGAGAAGCAACGTGTAAAATTCAAAGAAACAACGCGTAATCTATATTAATATTATAAAGCTGAAGAGTTTGTTTGTTTGTTTGAACGCGCTAATCTCAGGAACTACTAGTTCGATTTGAAAAATTCTTTTAGTGTTGGATAGTCTATTTATCTAGGTAGGCTATAGGGTATAAAACATCACGCTACAAACCACGGGGGTGGCGCAGTAACGATAAACGCGGGTGAAACCGCGGGAACATCTATACAGAATAAGGTGCAATATTTCAGTATGGTGTAGTAATCATCGTTATCATTTCAGCCGAAAGACGTCCACTATTGGACCTCCCTTACGGTTTTTTACACAGACCGATCTCAGGCCGCCTGCATTCAATCGGTTGCCGCGACCCTTACCAGATCGTCAGTCCACCTTGTGGGAGGCCTATGCCTGCTGTTTCTCTCAGTGCTTTGCTGCCACTCTAGAACCTTTGTGCTTCAACGGATATCGGTTTTGCGAGCTAAAGTCTTACCTTGGAATGGACAACATCTAAACGTAGGACTGGAAAACCGTACCACTACATTTTTAGGACTATGTGGCCATTTGATTGTACAAATATTTATTAAGCTGCATACAAAAAATCAGCTTGTTATCAATAATTTTGATGACCTCGTTATTTGGACATATTCGGAGTGTAGGACGCTCCAGTCAAACCATCCATTCTGTAGGACAATTGTTTTTCCGAGTTTATCGTCCAATTACCTCAATATTCGAAAAAAAATCTTACTGTTATTCAGACAATTTCGACACCCCACCAAAGCGACATGTTTTATAGCTGCTCTCTACATTAGCTACCTCTGTCGAGAATTTTTCAAAGGAAAAGCTTGGGCGTCTCGTCGATCCGAACCTGCTCACGAAGATTCAGCCTGTTATTACTCACTAAAAAAAACAGGGGGTGGCTGCTGGACTATAATGGATTGTTCCTTCTTTTACATGCGATCACAGTTTAATAATTATCTTGCTATGATATCGCCATTGGTCTAATAGCTAGGGTGTAAGACTGCGAATTGTAGGGGTTCAATTCTCGGCTTAGGGTAAAAAGTCAAGTGTTTAGGCCTATAAACTTGGCCCTGTTCCAACCCTGTGCCTTGAAATGCATGTAAACCATTGGTCTTGCGCCTGATCAGTTACTAGCTGTATCGAATTGCCGTCTTTCCAGTCTATTAAAATGTGAGAAGAGAGAATGCACTATATTCCAAAGAGTCTTTTTTTTATACAACAAACAAGCTTACGGTCCACCTGATGGTAAGTGGTCACCGTAGCCTAAGGACGCCTGCAATACCAGAGGCATCACTTGCGCGTTGCTGACCCTTTAGGAAAGGAAGTGGGAAGGAGAAGGAACGGGAAAGGGGAAAGGGGTGATTGGGCCTCCGGCACTTACCGAACGAAACGAGTCTTTGAGATAACTGTCCTAGTGGCTTAAATTAGATTCGTAGAACATTTATATTTTGACCCCGTTAGCGCGAAAATGTGTGCGAATACTAAGTATAAGGTCTGGAGTTCGATTCTCGAGAAACTCTCAGTAGCTGCCTGTGCATTTAATGAAGATTACCGTACACAGTTTTAGATCACAGGGTCTGGTGTCCGATAGCTAGCAATAGGACCCATATTACATGCAACCTAAAACAATAGCTGCGGTTGATAGCGAAATGCGGGTATAATACATCTCTGCTTACCCCCTCCGGATATAAACGTGAGACTGTATATAAGTATGTTCATTTAAGTAACAAAACATATTTAAAGCACCTAAACTTATTATTTATGTAAACACAACAACTTAAATGTAAACATATTTCCAGTAATCTGAAAATCATTACTTCCCAAAAATAAACTAAACATTTATCCAAAAGAGTGGAAGAAAACCATTTTTTTCCATTGTTTGTTGGTTGTTTGACGGGCTGAAACGCACCGTCACGACTAAGATAGCTTGTGTATACAAAAAGCGTAATGAGACCGTGATACAGCCTTTAAAATTGGGAAGGCGTACGATATTTTGCGGGTAAGCCGCTTTTTGTGAGAATTCTTGGTAGATTCTGCGATGTTCTACGTGTGTTTGAGAGATATGGTTGTTTTTAAGGGTCGTGTGAACTACCTACCTACTCTAAGATTAAGGCTTGATTTCTATATTCAAGCAATGAGTCGTTCTGCTGGCTATGACATTATAATACATATTAATAACTAGCTAGTAGTTTAGGAGTCCATAGCGGACAAACAACGTGACACGTAATTTATAAATATTAAGACTAGATGTGCCCGCGGTTTCACCCGCGTTTATCGTTACTGCGCCGTCCCCATGGGTCATAGCGTAATGGTATATAGCTTAAAGCCTTCCTCGATAAATAGGCTATCCAACACTAAACGAATTTTCAAATCGAACCTGTAGTTCCTGAGATTAGCGCGTTCAAACAAACAAACTCTTCAGCTTTATAATATTAGTATAGATAACTGAAACTGATGAAAATAAAGTGTCAAAGGCGAATATAATTTACTAGATATTGCACCCGGCTTTGCTTGCGTAAATGTAGGTTAGGTTAAATTAGTAACATAACTGGTTGAAAGGTACTTTTCTGATGCCCTGACAGCGTGTATGCGATTTGATAACGGTTGGTCAAGTAGTTAAGGTGTGAACGCGTAACAAACAAACAAACAATCTCACATTCGCATTTATAATACTAGTTAGGATTAGGATAGTTGTCGGCCTCGATGGCGTAGTGGTTAGTGTAACCGACTGCCACGCCTGAGGTCGCGGGTTCGATTCCCGCACAAGTCAAACATTTGTGTGCATGAACATGGATGTTTGTCTTGCTCTGGGTGTTTCTATGTATAATATATAAGTATTTACAAAAAAAAAGTATATAGGTATGTTTATCCATTGTCTAGTACTAGTAATATTATTATATTATTATTATTATTTACTGTCAATTTCAAATATAGTTGGTAAACGCACCTATATATTAGAAAAGTATTTCAAAATTCTAAAATGTTAATAAAGAAATTTAGAAGATTCAGATATTGTATATAGTAGACAGTCTCTTTGCCGCTGCAAGAAAGAGCACCTGGGTGTCGGTTGGTTCTTTGTGTCCGTTTTTTGAATGTTTGTTTGTTTGAAATTCCGCTCCTTCTCCTTCCCACTTCCTTTTTCTCTTCTTCCTTTCCTAAAGGGTTGGTAACACGCAAGTGATGCTTCCGGTGTTGCAGGCGTCCACAGGCTACGGTGACCACTTACCATCAGGTGGGCCGTATGCTTGTTTGCCACTTTGGTAGTATAAAAAAAAAAACAATATGTGAAGTCTGTCAATCCGCACTACCTGCGTGGTGGAATATGGCCTAAACCTTCACACACTGAGAAGAGGCCCGAGAGACATTGGAACAGTTTATATCCAGGGCTGATACATATAATATCATATATTATACTAGCTGTGCCCGGGGTCTCACCCGCGTCAGTGGTATTTATGGTTGCTGCGCCACTTCCGTGAGCCGTAGCGTGATTTTATATAGCTTATGTCCTTCCCAAGGTCTCAGGCTATCTACATTCCAAATTTCATCTAAATTGGTTCAGCGGATTGAGCGTGAAATGGTAACAGACAGACAGACAGACAGAGTTACTTTCGCATTTATATAACCTATGTCCTTCCCAAGGTCTCAGGCTATCTGCATTCCAAATTTCATCTAAATCGGTTCAGCGGATTGAGCGTGAAAAGGTAACAGACAGACAGACAGACAGACTGACAGACAGACAGACCGACAGACAGACAGAGTTACTTTCGCATTTATTATATATATATATATATAAATATATATATATATATATGTATATGTGTATATATATATATATATATATATATATATATATATATATATATATAAGTAAGGAATAATTAAGGATAAAAACAACAATGTAGAATACAGAGTATTTCGAAGATGGCTAATCAAAGATATTTCTTTTTCTTAAATTTACTAACAATTTGCTTTACAAATGGCTAGTATTCTTGTTTTTTCTTGTGTTCTTGTTACATAACGCCATCCAAACTCTAAGGACCGGTTTGTGGCTATAAAAAGAGACAGTACCAGGTCGTCAGCCCGCAGGTGCAGGGCCGGACAGATGTGATGCGAATGTTGCCGTAAATGGACGATATTGGACATTTACAGAAACGTCCGGGGTTTGTTTACAAAGTGGCAGTTTGACTAACGCCAAGCTTCAACGTAAACATGATATTGTGCATACGTTTAAGTTTTAGAGTGATGTTTTGGCTTATTAGGCTCGCATGGTATGCTTGCGAATAATCGTAAGGTTTCAGGTTCGATTTCCAGCGTGAGCATTGTGTTATTGTATTTTGCTGTTAGAAAATTTCCATGAGTCTCGTGCGCCGTAGGTGACTATTGACTCGATCTAAATATGACTCAAAAACTTGAAGAAATGTGGGTGTAATGTGCCTCTGTCTAAACTTTCGAGGATTTATAGACTCTGAGTATATTATGTTCTAAACTTGAAGTAAGGAGTAATCAGTGTGTGTCATCTACCAGCCCCCGCTTCCATCATTTGCTTGCTAGCTTTCAACATTCTACTGCTTGTAGTTACAGCGTTGAAACTTCGTTCTGATAAATACATTTAGCTAAATCTATTAATATATTTAAATTTATATTTAAGCTAGATCAAAAAACTATTTCAGTATATTATGAATAACATAAGTAAATTAATAAATATAAGCATGTAATAAAAATTTTCAAACACTAATAAATAGCTTAAATAATTTTTAATAATAATTTATTAATATAATAAAAATATTAAGGGACAAGCCCTCCTCTCTCCTAATATATTTAGTTGCTGTGCCCGACAGGGTCCACAATTGATACTTAGCTATATGTCTACCATCTATTATTACATACTACATTGTGCAAAGCAATAAAAATTTGAATTTGAAATTTGAATTTGAACAATTTTAACGTACAGATGTTAATTAGTATTTCACCCAATTGACTTCTTATATACAAACCCTGCAGATTAAAATAATTTACGATCTGTAAACTATTTAATATTTGAATAAAAATATTTATTTGTTTGTAACTGCAAAATACTAGATCACAAATGTATTCCAGTTAAGGTTTCTAATTTTAGAGGAACTCAGATCTCATACGTAGTCTTTCTTGAAGTTATGGATTTGATCAAGATAAGTTCCATAACTCTCTCGTTTATTTAGGAGGTAGCCTTAAAACAGCCTTCTTAAATCTTGAATTGTGGAATTGACTTCTTGAATTCTTTTGCCAAAAATAAAAGCGACATCACACTTGGCACAGCAGGCTATTGGATACTTTACCGCTACCGCCGCCCTAAATGTTATAGGTTCGAATCCCATATGGGACAATCATTTATGTGATCCATTAACTGTACATTATATTCTGTAAAAACGAAAATATGTAGTATAGTTTGCTTTTGACAGCTTACTCTTATACTTCGGTAACGTATCCAGACAGTTTGAAAAACGTCAGTATTACAACTTTATCGATAACAAAATACGAGTTTATATGCCTTTTGAGTCCGGAAAAGATGATCGATATAAAAGTAATATATTTTGGGTCTTAATGAAGAGACGGGAAGATTCTACACACACTTAAATATTTCATTACAACATAAATAGGCAAGACAAATCGAATCAAAGCTTTAATTTGCGGTATACAGGTCACAATACATCTTATAAAAGTTCAATTATTGAGGCCGCTGTATAACTTTTTAGGTGTGCAAATGTTGCGTACAAAACATGTAATATTCTAGATATACGGTCAAAATATTTATCTATACTAATATTATAAAGCTGAAGAGTTTGTTTGTTTGAACGCGCTAATCTCAGGAACTACTAGTGCGAATTGAAAAATTATTTTAGTGTTGGATAGCCTATTTATTGAGGAAGGCTATAGGCTATATAACATCACGCTACGACCCATGAGGGCGGCGCAGTAATCATAAACGCGGGTGAAACCGCGGGCACATCCTAACTAATATTATAAAAGCGAAAATGAGTTTGTTTGTTTGTTTGTTTGTTACCTTTTCACGCCTAAACCACTGAACCGATCATCCTGAAATTTTGTATATACGTTGACAGGTGTACAGAAACGGACATAGGCTACCTTTCATCCCGAACAAAATTACTGTTCCGAGGAAAACAATAATAACTTTCTTATGATAATAGATGGCGCCACGTGTCTTTCGAATCATGATTGAATTATATTATTACAAGCAGAGTACAACCCGAATTGATTGTCAAATTCTAAATTAACGCGAGCGAAGCCGCGGGCAAAAGCTAGTTTTATTATAATGGACTTCCGCCTAGTAAAGCCTATTTCGATTCAATATAATATTAGTATGGTTTACTTTGATTCAGAATCAGTGTAAAGCCTTGTACATGGCACTGTAATTACAGCGCCGCGCCAATTTGTTGAAACCTCATTGAATTTTAACATGCCACTTCTATACCCGTGCAAAATTCTCTTTGAAACAGCGTTACTAATGCATATGTAATTTGTCTCATCACTACTCGGTTATATACATACTAGACTTTGCCTGTGATTTCGTTCGCGTGGATTATAATTCGCTCTTACTTACTTACTTACTTCGCTGGCTCAGCGATCTAAAGTGGATCTTGGCCTCCGACATTAAAGTGCGCCATTCTTTCCTATTTTGTGCCAAGTCAGACCAATCGAGCACATTCATCTCTTTCAGGCTATTTCGTCTTTCCAGCGGTACCTTGGACGACCCACCGGACGACGCTCGGTGGGACGCCCGAGATATGCTCTTTTGGCAGCTCGATCCTCTCCCATTCGTTCCACATGATTAATTAATTAATTCATTCCATTAATTCTAGCTATCCTATCTTCTTCTCCCTAGCTTTTATTATTCCCAAGTCACTTGGGCTCGGCTTTCTAGTCTAACCCGATTTGACTGGATATCAGTTTTTACACGGAGCGGCTGCCACCTGACCTCCGCAACCCGAAGGCTAACGATACCCTAAGGCTAGACCAGTGTCAGGGTATTAGAGGGCACTGACATCCCAATAACAACTGCCATAGATGTTCATGGCAGCTGGGACCGACGGCTTAACGTGCTCTCCAAGGCACGGAGCAGGTGATAATTATTGTCGATCAATATGCACATAATTTCAAAAAGTCATATAACTTCCGAAAGTCAAAGGTGCGCGACGTGGGTTCGAACCCGAGGCCCTCTGCATAACAGTTTGTTGGTCTCCTCACTGTGCTATCGTTATAATTCGCTCTCAATGTCATTAATTCTAGCTATCCTAACTAATATTATAAATGCGAATGTGAGTTTGGTTGTGAAACTTAAACGCCTTAACTCCTCGACCGATCATCATGAAATTGCGCATACACGTTATCAGGAGTACAGAAAAGGGCATAGGGTACCGTTCAACAAAAATATACTATTTTCGAGGGATAGCTAGTAATATTAGAATGCGAATGTGAGTTTGTTTGTTACGCTTTCACGCCTTAACTACTCGACCGATCATCATTGAACGCATACACCTTGTCACATACAAAAAAGGTCATAGCCTCTTCATCTTTCATCCAGAAAAAAAACACTGTTCTCGAGGCACAAAAATTTATTGACATAATCTAGCTTAACGCGAGCAAAATCTATACTAATAATATAAAGCTGAAGAAGTTAAGCTGAAGAAGTTACTTTTCTCTCGCTTTTACGGCGAAGGAAGACCCTTCGCCGTAAAAGCGAGAGAAAAGTAACTTTTTAATATAACACATAACTTCGAAAAGTCAGAAAGCAAGTCAGTGCCTTGGGATCGAACTCAACACCTCTGTTTTGAAATCCGACGATTTCTCAATGAGCTATAGGTAATGGGTATAGTATAACGGAGATTTTTAATAAAAGTACTGTAAGCAAGTGCTTAATTTTGCTTACAGTACTTTTATTGTGAGGGGTTTAGAGCTTTAGAAGCTAAAACAATTATTTTTAGAATTTCTGTCTGTCTGTATGTTTGTACGATCACCGTGCAAAAACTACTGTACAAAATTAAATACAGTTTGAGCAGCGATAGCTCAGTGGGCAGACCAACAGACTGCAATGCAGAGGATCTCGGGTTCGAACCCACGCCGCGCACCTCTGACTTTCGGAAGTTATATGACTTTTCGAAATTATGTGCGTATTTATTGACAATTATCGCCTGCTCCGTGCCTCGGAAAGCACGTTAAGCCGTTGGTCCCGGCTGCCATGAATATCTATGGCAGTCGTTATTGAGAGAGTGTAGACACAAAAGATCCCACTGGGTCGAAGTGTCGCCGGTCTGCACTGACTGGCCCCCCAGAAGATAAGATAAGATGGGGTTCCTCAAAAAGGGCGTTAAAAGGTGCTTACAAGGTTGGTAACGCGCAAGTGATGCCTCAGGTGTTGCAGGCGTCCAAAGGCTACGGTGACCACTTACCATCAGGTGGGCCGTATGATTGTTTGCCACTTTAGTTGTATAAAAAGAAACATAGAAAGATCGGTATCTATTGCTAAAATCCACGCGTCCGAAATCGCGAGCAATATCTACTAATTAATAAACTTAACCTTTCCAACATGGTTGTCACTCAACACCAATCAAACACCGGTGACTATAATAGCAATTATGCTAAATACCCGGCCCAGAACACCGATATCCGGATGTAATCTACATTATTATCCGGTTTTATGCAGTTCCAATCGGTTAACCGATGTTCCCTCGGGCGTTTTCGATAAGCGGTGCCCGAATCGTTAATAACTGAGTTATGTGTTTTTAATGGTTTTGGTTTAGCCGCTGTAGTCAAATTATTGTTGTTATCAAACCTAGCTGTTTAGATTCCACTTATACCACAATCTGGTGTTATTTGGATTAACTGGCATAGCGGTAGTAAATGTGACTACTGTTCATGATATCTTGGATTCAAATCTCGAGTCTGGCTGACAGTTAAGTTTAAGTTATTAGATTTTCTCTCAAAATATTCTCTATGGCAGTTAGAAAGATGGCGGTGTAGCAAAAAACACATAAAGAGGTTATTCAAATCAAAGTTAAAAATCTTTATTTTCATTCAAATGATTTAACATTTTTGGATACGTTACTTTAAAATATTATTTACTAGCTTTTGCGCGCGGCTGCGCCCGCGTGGTACCTACATCAATAAAAAGTAGCCTATGTCCTTCCCCAGGTTTTAAACTATATCTGTACCAAATTTCATCTAAATCGGTCGAGTGGTTTAGCCGTGAAAAGGTAACAGACAGACATACAGACAGATAGACAGACAGAGTCACTTTCGAAGTTATAATTTTAGTAAGGATAATAAAATAAAAGAAAATAAAATTTGCATTGAAAAAAGTTTGTTCGAGAAGTAGAGCTCTCATAAGAAGAAGCTAACAGGATACTTATGGATGGATACTCTTTTCAATCGCCAATTAATTTTATCATTACAATATTTCACTTAAATAATATGATTAGAGATAGCCTGTGGGTGAGAGCAGTTCAGCTCCAAGTATGCCAGGTCCTGCGTCTGCCCAACGCCGATTGCGGTTACATCGGATTATAAAAGCTAGGAAACAGACTGTTTGCGCACACACTTGTGCACTATAGTTTTCTCCATCTACCCTAGCCCTATTTTGTACTTAGTATTTTCTTACTATTTATGAGAACTAGCAGTCGCCTAGTGCTCGAAATTCGACCAAAGTTTGCCTGTAAGATGTCATTATATGTATATTAATATATGTAACCATAGTTACGCGCTTAGACTGCGTGTGTCAAATGCATGGCTGTGTGCGTGTAGTGTTTTTTCATTAATTTAATGTATTTCTAATGCATATTTTATATAAATATTTGGATACGTCACTTCTTCTCTGTTTAAACTACAAGTGTGCGAAATTTCATACTCCTCCGGCCGCCCAATTTTCGTAAAAATGGATCCAAAGTTTTCGCTTCACGTATTAATATATAGATATCAATGATTGTAACCATTTGTAAGGCTTATATTAATGTTACTATCAGAAGGTAGCACTGGCTTCTAAGATACAGGTCTCTACCTAGTTTAGAAGTCAGGGTCTCCAGTTTGCTATGTATTCCTTAAGCCCTCGTTTTGTACTTAGATTAAGTGTTTTTCTTATGAAGTAATAAACTTATCTAAACTTATCTCTGCGCAAATGGCTATTCTCTGTTAAGATCACACAGATTAGTTTCCACGTACGTCAGATGATTGCACGTATGACGTAGTAGTTTAAGTGTTCGCCTCATCACCGCAACTGCACCGAGTGTTGTGGATTCGATCCCCAGACGAGACAAGGAATTGTGTGAGCCATAAATTGTTGCCAGAAGCTGGGTTTTCTTTATGTCCGTTGTTTGAGTGTTTGTAAACCCCCGCGACATAGGACATATTCCTGGTGCGGGAGCCGTTTTTAAATAAAAATAAATAAATAAATCTTATGTTATTTGGCTTAAGTGACATAGCGTCAGTTAATGCGACTGCTTTGCGTGAGGTCTCGGGTTCAATACCGGACCCGGGTAACAAAAAAAAGCTTTTGGGTTTTCCTCTCAAGAAATTCTAAATTGCAGTTGGAGAGATGGCGATGTTGCAAACCACGCCGTGCTGCGAAAAGCACATAAATTAGTGAATGTAAATGCTGTGCATGAGGTCTCGAGTTCAAATCCCAGGTCGGACAAAGCGTTCTTGGGTTTGTCTTTCAAGAAATTTTCAGAAGAACACTAATCGTTTTCACTACAGCTACGCCAATGAAGCAGTTTCTGTTTTATAAACAACAAAAGCTCAACATTACTGTAGGTAATTAAATAATAATTAACTACCTTTCAGCGACAACCGGATATTCGGTTATTAGCAGTAATAAGTGGTAAATAATCCGTGTAATTACCCGGGTTATGTTTACAAAAGATTTTGTTTATAATTGATTATGTAATTATTAAGGCTTTATAAATGAAATTGACGTTTGTGTGCTGAAAATCAATGAAATTGTAATTTATCATACAAACTATTTTATTAATTTATTTCATACTAGACTATGCCCTCGGTGTCGCTCGCGTTGATGGAGATTTCGTCAATAAGTTTCCATACCTCGGGAACAGTAGGTACCTACTTTTTTCTGGATAAAAGACACCCTATGTCCTTTTCTGTTCCCCTGACAACGCGTATGGAAAGTTTCGTGATGACCAGTAGTCAAGGCGCGAAAGCGTAACAAACAAACTCACAATCACATTTCTAATACACTAGATGTTCCCGCGGTTTCACCCACGTTTATCGTTACTGCGCCGCCCCCGTGGGTGGTAGCGTGATGTTACATAGCCTATAGTCTTACTAGATAAATAGGCTATCCAACACTAAAAGAATTTTTCAAACCTGTAGTTCCTGAGATTAGCGCGTTCAAACAAACAAACTCTTTAGCTTTATAGTATTACTAGCATTTGCCCGCGGCTTCGCTCGCGTTAATTTAGAATTTGACAATCAATTCGGGTTGTACTCTGCTTGTAATAATATAATTCAATCATGATTCGAAAGACACGTG
The DNA here is from genome assembly GCA_963564715.1 of Catocala sponsa. NCBI lineage: Eukaryota > Metazoa > Arthropoda > Insecta > Lepidoptera > Erebidae > Catocala > Catocala sponsa. The sequence continues at coordinate 2,683,816 of OY751351.1, read as the reverse complement.
GCGCCATCTATTATCATAAGAAAGTTATTATTGTTTTCCTCGGAACAGTAATTTTGTTCGGAATGAAAGGTAGCCTATGTCCGTTTCTGTACACCTGACAACGTAAATGCAAAATTTCAGAATTATTGGTTCAGTGGTTTAGGCGTGAAAAGGTAACAAACAAACAAACAAACTCATTTTCGCTTTTATAATATTAGTTAGGAAGTTAGGATTAGTATTAGTATAGATTATTTGTTTTCATTTGGCTTGAGTCAAGAACAATACCAGTTCTATTAATTTATAACACATTTTTTTTATTTGCAGCCCTGAAACGCTGGTTTTAGACTTATTTATATTTGAGCCACATTTTGTGCCGGTAAGTATATTAGTTGACATGACATTAGATTATTATATTTTTATTACAAATAAAAAAAGTAATTATTATATTCGAAACACATAACGCAGATAATAAAACAAAACATGCTGTTTCGTTATTGGGTAACGCATAAACGCTTATAGCTTTTAAAGCAGGTGTTAACTGCTATATCAATAACGATAGCGTTAACGACACTCGTTGGCGGGACAGCGTTTTATTAATTACTAGTTTTATCCCGCGGCTTAGCTCGCGTAAAAATAGGTTAGGATAGGTTAGCTTCCCTTTCACTTCCAATTGTGACGAGAGAGAACGCATGTTCCCCACGTTATAAAAATGTGTAACAGTAGTTTAAAAAAAAAATAGCCTATTACTCGGTGATAACTGATAACTGATAACATAACTTTAAAAAGATAAAAGAATTTTCAATATCGGTTAAGTAGTTTTTGAGTTAAATCATTCCAAACAGACAAACAAAAAATAAAATCTTTCCTCTTTATAATATTAGTATATAGACTAGTTTTAGCCTGTAGCTTTGCCTGTGTTAAAAGTGATGACGTTCTTACACAGGTTCAATTCCTTCTTTATGTATTATCTTTTTCCTCTGTTGTAATTGGCATTCTAACTGAGCAAGGTAAATATCTATATATATAAAGGAAGATGTCCTGACTGACTGACTTAGAGACAACGTACAGCCTAAACCGCTGCTCGTAGGAACTTGAAATTTGGAGAGCATGTGTGTTTTAATTTGTAGGGGTGTACAAGGAAAGGATTTTTTGAAATTCCACTCCTAAGGGGGTCAAATAGGGAGGTGAAGTTTATATGGAATTTGCTCATTTATGGACTTATAAGTGGAATGGACAAAACTCTCCCCTAGAGGGGTAAAATGGGGTTAAAATTTGTAACGAAATTTTCTCATTTCTGGACTTAGCAGTATGAAAATTGATACATAAGTTTTCGATTACAATTGAAAAATATCTGTGTTATAAAAATTCTTTCACCATTAGTAAGCTACATTATCACCGAGTAACATAGCTATATTTTATTTAATAAATAGTGCCGTTACCTACTTTTACGCGAGCGAAGATGCGAGCAGAAGCTAGTTTATAATATAAATCTTGATATGAAAGTTGACTGCATGGCGTAGTGGTTGAAATGGTCGGTTTGCCGTTGCTACGCGTTGAGGATTACGGGTTCGATCTCAGAGCACAACATTTTGTGTGATCCACAAATCATTATTCCTAGTGCGGACGTTGTCCTTGTATAAATAAAAATACAGTGTGACTGGTTAAACATTGTGCATACATAAGGACATGATAACTTATGGTCAGACGTAACGTATAAAAAAGAAATAAAAATAAAATCTGCATAACCTGTAAAGAAAACCTTTATGAAAATTTGTATGAAACATCCATAAAATGTGGACACTGCGCACACAGCTGTCGAGGCTAAAGACCTTTGATAAGAAAAGGACGGGCAGGGGTGCAAATTCGGGAGAGTGCGGGGTGCGGTAGCTAGGGGCGGAGGCGGAGGTTTTGTTTAGCTTTGGTGTATGCGCAAGAGTGTCCGCACATTAAGTTTCTATTGGATAACTAGGTCAAATTTTAAGTACCTATTTTTTTAGATATTCGGGTCCAGAATCTAGTACTGAATACCTTCCTTCAATATGTTCAGTCTTTTACCAATGAGCCTGTATAGTTAAAAATATGCTTTATTATGTTACATTCAAGTCATAATTAAATTAAAATGAGTAAAGTAGTTCGAGCGTTGTTGAGTTACAAACAACCAAACTTTAAAATCCAGTACATTTATAATAAGTAGTCCAATCCCGGCCACGCTTCGCTGTGGCTCAGTCTAATATTTTATATTTTCCGTGCTCGTGGGAACATCAGAATAAAAAGTAGGTTTATAAAAACACTGTAAACATTTACTGCACTCACATTTTAAACCCAATAACATTTTTCTCGACTCGAGAATCGAACCCGCCCACATGCTCGGCAACCACAAACCACCGCTGCGCCACTATATGTATAATATAATATCAGCCTGTATTAAACTGTCCCACTGCTGGGCACGGGCCTCTTCTGACTGTGAGAAGGCCATAGTCCACCACGCTGGCACTGTGCGGGTTGGCAGACTTCACATATCTTCGAGAACATTATGGAGAACTCTCAGACATGCAGGCTGCCTCACGATGTTTTCCTTCACCGTTAAAGCGAGCGATAATTAGCTATTTAATACGCACATAACTTCGAAAAGTCAGAGACGGACGCCTTGGGATCGAACCTGTGACCTCTGAGTGGCAGTCCAACGGTCTTTCACTAGGCTATCGCTGCGCCACTAAGCCTTTTAAATAAAGAATGTTTTTCATTTACTACCCACAACCGCGAACGTAATTTCACATAATCCTACTAAAGCTCTTCAGTAAAAAAATAAAAGTTGAACTAAGAATATTCAGCACTACCTCTGCTGATACCACAAAAGTACTAGCGCAGTAAATTATCTGGGAGCACAATAACCGTCTCATTTGCACGCCATGTATACCCAGCTTTATGCAAAAGCATGATTTATCATCGCACAATGTGTTCCGGCCTTTATTTTCTGTTCAGTTTATCTGAGTAAGTAATTATTTTGATGTCCACATTGTAAAGGGTGAAGTCATGCCTTTATATTAGGTCTTTAACTGTGAAATTGCTGTTTATGTACTAAATCTAATTTCGTAGTTTCTGCAGAAAAAACAAAGGTAATTTTAAATAATCCTAACTAATATTACAAATGCGAAAATGAGTTTGTTTGTTTGTATGTTACGCTTTAACGCCTTATCTACTCAACCGATTAACATGAAATTTTGCATACACGTTGTCAGGGGTATAGTATAGGACATAGGGTACCTTTCATCGAGAAAAATAACTGTTACAAACCTAATCTAACCTAGACTAAATTTACGCGAGCGAAGCCGCGGGTGAAAACTAGTAATTAATATTTCGAGAATTATAGTCAAAGTCGAAGTCAAAAATCTTTATTTCCATAAAAATGTGCAAACAATTCTTGGACACGACAATTCACTATAATATTAATAAAAAAAATATAAAAATAAATAGAAGAAAATAAAAATTAAGCATTGAAAAATAATAATAATAATATTCTATCACATGCATACCACACCTGGGTTAATAGAAACACCCAGACCAAGACAAACATCCATGTCCATGCACACAAATGTTTGACTTGTGCGGGAATCGAACCCGCGACCTCTGGCGTGGCAGTCGGTTACACTAACCACTACTAGCAAGTGACGAGGCGACCACTTAAACCACTAGCCATCTATCCAGAGATGGAATTTAGATTGTCTTACTTCTCTGCCTACCCTATTTTAAGATATAGAACTAGGTATCAAGTTACCTTCCACACATTATTACATTCAAAACACATACCGCCCAAATACCCACATAAAATAATTCACAGTGTTACCTGACGAAAAAAAATGCTTAGACCACTTGACTTAATTAATAAATTTATTACTGGCAACAAGACTGAGAAACTGCCATTACGAAGCTCATTTATTAATGGGTGCCATTTTGGGGATTTCCTTAGGGGAGGCAGAGGGTAAATGGGGTATAAAAATTGGCCATTTTCTTGCTAATTCTAGTGTTGATTTTTCTCAGTTGATACTACTGGTTAATAGGGGATGCGTAAATGTTAGGCGTGAGGATTTGGGGATTCAGTTTCATGTGTTTTATTTGGTGATTGTTTAAGTTAATGTTGTGCCGGCTAAATCAGAAGATAAAGTTATATTAATGTTTGTGTCTTTTCTTATAAGGGTTAGTTGTCTCGGTGGCAAAACGATATTGAAGGGGACTGCTGCACATGAAATCTAAGGTCTGATTTGTGGATTGGGCAAAGTGCTATTGAGATTTTTTATGGAATTAAATACAATGACCACCAAAAATAGTAATTGCGCAGCAAAATATGCTTCCTAAAATATATCATAACGAGCACCTATACGCCTCAAATCACTGCATTCCGTCTCGTAAGGGTTAGGTTATGTTAGGTTCCTTGTTAAACCCACTCAAAAATAGGAGCCCCGCGAAGCGGGGCTCCGTTGACTTATTTTGATATCTTTAAATATATTTTGCTGTGCAATTTGATGATAATTTACTATTTTTGACTGTTTTTTTTAACTATACTGGTGATAAGTTAAACATAAGCCATTTGTTATCCGAATGACCTATATTATTTACTTTTAGAAGAATGGCATAATAGGTATAAACATTAAAATAAAATAATTTCATATCAAGAAATTATGAAACCATCATAAATTTTTTGCACGGACGTTCCTACTAATCCTACCAATATCATAAATGTGAAAGTTTGTGAGGATGGATGTTTGTTACTCTTTCACGCAAAAACTACTGAACCGAATTTGATGAAGCTTTACAGTGTTATTGTTTATATATCAGAATAACATATAGCTTACTAAAATCTATCTTAACATAAATATACATTAACGCGAGCGAAGCCGCGGTCAAAATCTAGTAGGTATGATATAGGCAATTGTTTAAATTTAACAAAATCGACGTGTTTTACAAATAAATGTTCCAAGACTGATTTCTGATTTCTTTGTTAATTGCACGTTTGTAAAGTTTTTCGCAAAATAGACATTAATAAAAGTGCAGAAGTAGTCTATTGAAAAAGAAATCAGAAGACAAAATATTTGAGCATAAGCTAAGCTTTTGAAGTTTTTCTTTTTTTTTCTTTTGACTTTACTGGTAGAGATTTGTGGTCAGTACAGAGGTTATTGAATGAAATCAGTGCAGGAAAGTGAAGATAGTTTTAATTACATCATACCGTGGTCTAGTTAGTGGCACAATCGAGCGATTACTCGTGTGAATGGGATGCGTTCAGCTCCGGCGCATCACTACGTCTTCGTATACAGGACGCTCCACAACGTAAGGAGGGTCAACAAAACATAGCTTTTGACCGCAGCTTCGCCCAGAAACACAATTTTTTCCTAATATAAGGTATCCAGAAAAACCATACAGTAAATTTCATCCAGAAAAATAGGGTCGTATTTATTGTATACTAGCTTTTGCCCGCGGCTTTGCTCGCGTTAATTTAGAATTTGACAATCAATTCGGTTTGTACTCTGCTTGTAATAATATCATTCAATCACGATTGGAAAGACACGTGGCGCCATCTATTATCATAAGAACGTTATTGTTGTTTTCCTCGGTAATAGTAATTTTTGCGGGATGAAAGGTAGCCTATGTCCGTTTCTGTACACCTGTCAACATATATGCAAATTTTCAGGATGATCGGTTCAGTGGTTTAGGCGTAAAAAGGTAACAAACAAACAAACAAACTCATTTTCACTTTTATAATATTAGTTAAGATAGGATTAGCTGTTGAGTTCGTTCGTTTTTTATGTTATAGGATGCAAACGAGCAGACGGATTGCCTGATGGTAAGCGATTACCGCCGCCCATGGACACCCGCAATACCAGAGAAGTTACAAGTGCGTTGCCGGCCTTTTAAATTTTCCCTTCCCTTCCCCAGAAAGAGGGGGAGGGGATTCGTGCCGAAGTGTGGCTAATATTACTTCCTTATTTTGCGACCAATTGTTGATACCATTTGCACAATTGATTACTTTTGATTGTTATTTGCTCTTGTGTGTAAATAATGCATAAAATCAAACATAGGCTACCCTATTGTAATAATTAAAAAAAAACATAATTATGTTTTTTAACAGCCACGGACTGCCACGCCTGAGGTCGCGGGTTCGATTCCCGCACAAGTCAAACATTTGTGTGCATGAACATGGATGTTTGTCTTGGTCTGGGTGTTTCTATGTATAATATGTATGTATTTACAAAAAAAAAGTATATATGTATGTTTATCCATTGTCTAGTACCCATAGTACAAGCTCTGCTTAGTTTGGGCTAGATGTTGTTTTGTGTATGTGATAGAATTCATAGAATATATTAATCTCAAAATAAAAAGCATTTTGGTACTTTATACCCGCCCTGTATGTCGCGTCACCGGTTATCTCGGTAACCCTACGCCCGTCACACTCGGCGGTGCAGTGTGGGACGGTCCCACGGACCCTCACGTTAATAACTCTGGGTCATGGATTAATCAACATTTAAAAACTGCGATGGGTTAAAAATATCGGCTGTGTTTGTTAATTATCAAATAAATAAATGGATGTTTTTGGATTTTTTATGTAAAAATGTGTATTACTCCTTCAATGGGAGTGTATATGGCTGCAGGTATGCTTGAAGTCTTGAGTTCAGTTCCCAGACGCTACCAAACCTAAATAAATATAAGATCTTTTGAAAAACAAGTGAGAAACGGCAATGAGCTGCCGTAAATCTTAGAGTTCGAAAAAATTATTCAAGTAATATGCAAAGGTCACGTGATACCACGTGACTTTGAGGTCATAGGTCAAAGGTCATAGTCATTTCAGGGTATATCGACTATGCTGAGTCGAATGGCGTTTACCGCGAGTCTCTAACTCTTACGGTTCTTGAGTTGAAAGTTGTATAACAGACAGACAGACGGACAAAGCTGTTGTATAACAGTTTTTCCGAACTCTAAATAGCAATGTTAAAGTTTGAATTTGAAATGTTTTATGTAAAAACGTGTATGGTCAATTTCTCGGTGGCGCAGCGTGAGTTTAAGCGACTGCTGTGAATGAGGTCTCAGTTTTCATTCCCGGGCCTACGAGGTGTCATAAGGTCTGTCAAGAAAGCCTTAATAACAGCACGGAGTCTGGCACTGAGCCCGGTAGACGGTAGTACACTGAAAGTCTCGATATCTATTCCCAGATAAAGTCTAGAAATATATTCCCAGATGAAGTCTCAAAATACATTCCCAGATGAAGTCTAAAAATGATTTCAGTAGACAGCAATAACGTAGATCCTAAAAATATTGCTAGTCGAAATGTGTAATATCCCTCTAGTTACGGGGATATAGGAATAGGTGCATGTACATATGTAAGGTTTATAAAGGTTATATGTCAGGCAGCTATGGGTTTATATCTTACATAATAGGGTGAACATATTGCTTCCTACAAAACACAGCATCAGACTTCGTGTTGATACTAAAAATTTTCATATAAAACCTTTAGTGTTGCTCTAATTGGTATTTTGAACCCGTTATATTACACTGCTCACACTACCGGAAGTACTTTTTTTTTCTGCAACTAAGGTGGCAAACACCCTACGGCCCACCTGATGGTAAGTGGTCACCATAGCTCATAGAGCACTTCCAAAATTTAGCTGGTTCCTGTGGACCCGCTTCAGCTACATTTCTATCATATTCCTTGAAAAATATTTGATATATTTTTTTAATTGTCAGTACTGAACCTACTATGGTAGACAGGCTGACCTTTTTTAGAAATTCTCTACCGAAAATATGCAAGTTTTTACATGTAACAGTCGCTGAGCTTCTTAAAATATTATCTGACTACATTGATAGGTTCAGCAGCATAAGTCATCAGTTTATGAGTAGTAGAGCCTCGCTGATTTCAGCATGAATGGACCGGCTCGACCGGGGAAGGAATACCCTCTCACAGAATATCAACGTGAAATAGGAGAATTCCTACTGTTGTGTTTTGTTCGGTGAGTGAGAGTGCCGGAGGGTCAATCACCCTCTTTTCCCCTTCCCGCTCAATCTCCTTCCCACTTCCTTTCCTAAAGGGTCAGCAACGCGCAAATGATACCTCTTTTTTTGTTTTTTAGTGTTGCAGGCGTCCATAGTCTACGGTGACCACTTACCATCAGGTGGGCCGTATGCTTGTTTGCCAACTTAGAGGTATAAAAAAAAATTCAAGCTAACATTTTAGTTCTTCACTATCGAAAGCAAATCAATTTTCGTGGACCCCCGTTTACGAATTGTGAACCTCCATTTTGTTGTCACGCCAACGTAGACTCCCGTCGAGTCTCTCGTGGACTCCTGGCGGTCCACCTGGACCACTTTGGGAACTATGGATCTAGACGTAACAGAGGCTTTATTACATCACGCTACGAGCCACAGAAGTGTGACAGTAATTATAAAATTAGGAGAAAAGACGTGGGACACCTATTATAACATACTAATGCGAATGTGACTTTGTTTGTTACGCTTTCCAGTCTAAATTTCCAGATAAAGACAAAGGGTACCTTTCATCCAGATAAAATTTCTGTCCCCGGTCGACCCTGTGCGACCGAAGCCGGGAGCAAAATTTGATATATTACAAACATTGTATACTGATAATCAAATCTTGCAAAGTTTCTTTAAACAACTTATCAATTTAGCAGAAAATGCAAGTCACTTTTAAACAAAAAACCACTTAATATACTCCTTGCCCATCAACCCTCACCCCAATTTCATTTCGCTGTCTTCGAAAACCATATCCGAAACTTAAAAAAAAACACACAACTGACCCAACTTCATATTACTAAAACTCATTCAAAAGAATAATATTGTATGTTGTATATTGCTCGTTGAATAGGGCTGGTAATATGTTCGAGCAGTTGTAAGGAATCAATGTATTGGAATCGAAGTATTGAGTCAACGCGCACTCTGTGGATGCTTTGTGTCGAAACCCACCCATGGGAACAGGTGGTAATGTACACTGCAGGACAAATATATTTGGCTACTTAAATTACAGATGGCGTAACAATAGTGTATGCACCTGCTGTGTTTGAGATGCGCCGGTTTGATGCCCGGGTCAGGCTGTATATACTGTCATGAATTTCGTGGTGTAAGGTGGGTTAAGCCTTAGGGCCTTATCAAATTCGACAAATTTCAAACATCCATCGAAGCATAAGCACAAATGTATGCCACGCTATCAATGACGCCATAAAACGTATCAGTGATGTTGCGAATAGTCGCATCCGCAATCGCGGAGCATCCGCATCGATTTAGACATCTGCATTCGCATCCGCAGCCGCATCCGCATCCAGAATAAACAACGCGGATCTTAATGCTGATCCAGATATAGCGTAAGTTACGATAAGAAAGAAATCAGTTGTTCAGTAGTACGTGTTTAATTTATGACCTTTGCAAAACAGGCTTGAACCTGCGAAAGATATATTAAGGATATATTAGATACTTTTTATTAAGATAAGCCAGTTTCGTTGAGCTGGTCTAAATTGATGAACAATCAGATGTGCTTGTACTCCAAAGAGTAATAGGTAATATGAACGTTGAAGCATTGATTAATACACTCAAATAAGATGAACAATTTTCATCAACATCCGCATCCACAATTGCTGAGCTTCCGCATGGATTTGGACATCCGCATCCGTATCCGCATCAGCGGATGTGAGATTTCTAATATCCGTTTCCACATTCGCATCCGCGGATGTCAAAAAATCTGCATCCGCAACATCCCTGAAACGTATTAATAAGATAAAGGTCATCTAAAAGCATTTTCATTTAAAATTAAAATGCCAGCAATTGTACCTTCTATCATTTTTAAATGAAAAGATCGCACTACCCTTTCAACTCTGACACCGTGTATTAATAGCGAAAAAAAACCTTTCCCCATACGATTTGTCGCAAACAATTAAAAAGCCATTTATTTGTCGCCGCGTGAATTTGATTAATTGTCCAAAAAGGTTAACGCCGTTGTACCCAAGCATAATACGAGTATGTTCATTAATCTATTATAAGGTTCACAAACAGTATCTGATTTACATATAAATGAAACAAATTCGATAAAAAAATATGGTATCTGCTCAAAAATTTAAATTACGGACTCATCTGTCTTTATAAAAATGTAGTTAGCGAGTTTATTTTTGTAAAAAAGGCATATTTCATTTCGGAATTTGCCGAATTAAATTGTAGAGCAAATGTTATAAAGTTTGGTGTTGATTTATTGATGTAGAAAATTATAGTCTATGCTACCAATTTGGACTAGTCATCGACCTTTGCTTCGGATTGTAGATATATAAAAAATATAAGGACTATAGAGCTACATTTATCGTGTTTCTGAAATTCCTTTTTTTCCTATCTATCTCCCTTCCTCTCTCTCTCATTCTGACATTAAAATAGTTTTGCATACATCCGTGTTTGTATAAGGGATATTTGGTTTCAAATCAGATTTTAAGTGAGAAGATTGTTATCGGGTGTTATTGCGTCGAATAATAAACATAATTAGAGAAATGTGAATGCCTCTTTCTCTGTTTAACTATTTGTGTGATCGACAAATAATTTTCCTGACTTTGGGTGTACTTTGTCTCCGATAATTGTATGTTTGTAAAGACCCGGCGAGAGCTTTATGTCCAATGCGGTTGTTGCTTTTTCTAATAACGAAGAAAAAAGAAATCTTACTTCGTTTACAAAGTCGTAAATCATAAAATTTTCAATATTTATTTACAAATTTATAAAAGAAAATCTGAAATATATTCTTAAGAGGATTTTTCATAATTTGGTTTACGTATAACTACAATAACTACTACTATTCAAATTTAACTGCTTTTAGGAGCAGGGATCGAACCCATAAGTTCTTGATTGCAATTATCCACATCACATTTCCACAACGCAGAATCGATTTTAATATTTTATTGGTCATTAAAATACCAAGAAATATGACCAATAATTCCTTTTTTTCAAGAGTTTTTGTAATTTAGGTTACAAATTACTAATATTCTTGTTAACCGCTTCAGCTAAAAGCAACACTGAGAAGTGCATAGCACTTAAATTTTGGATGGATGGTGCTAGGAGTAAGTTCACGCCGGTAGTGCAATAGGTGAGATTCAAACCCACGACATCTCGGTCGGAAGTCAAATGCCTTATTTGAGTACTAGCTGTTAACCGCTAATTAGCCTGCGTGGCACATAACAAAAAGAAACTAAAATAAAAGTAGACTAAGTTACTCCTTATAACATCAGCTGTCAGTGAAAGTGCCGTCAAAATCGGTCCAGCCGTTTCAGAAATTAGCCTGAACAAACAGACAGACAAAAGTTGTAAAATTTTATATTTTGATATAAGTACCGCATATACTTTCATGTGCATTTAGTAAAAAGCTGTTATTTTAACATTACAAACAGACACTTAAATTTTATTAATTTGTTTAGATTGCTAATACAATTTAGTTTTAGGCGTACAACCAACCAAGAAATAAAGACAGAAAAAGTGGGCTATTATTTGTGGCCTGCAGTGTAGTGAGTCACGTCTATTGTCGCCACCTGCCACCGGCTGCCTCAGACTAAACCGTTGACTTACTCTTTGTATTCATTTAATGGTGCTCGTTTTATAAATAATACATTTATTTACACACAAATGTAGCCTAAATAAATGACTTTAAGCCTATTTCTAGCCTGGCTGTTAAGCCCTGTGTATAACTATAAAATAGTTGGCACATCGCCGTGACTACGACCGATGAAGACAGACGAAATGTTTGGTAATAATAAAAACCTTAAGTTAAATTGATTTTTTAAGATAGGTAAGGAAATATTCTAACTTAATATTATAAATTCGAATGTGAGTTTGTTTGTTACGTTTTCACGCCTTAATTACTCGACCGATCGTCGTAAAATTTCGCATTAACGTTGTCAGGGTTACAGAAAAGGTCATTTCATCCAGAAAAAGGTACTGTACCTGACTATAAAGATGGGAAAAGAAAGTAGTAGGAATGAGTTAGCCGTATGAGACTCCACTCACATTACTTTGTGGGCTAAATAAATTAATGTTTGACCTGACTTTGACTTTGAAACGTAGTCACTATTTGTACGTCAGTTTCATATGTTTTATTAAAATAATAAATAATAATATTTTTACGGGCAAGAGCTTCAGGTTAATCCATAATCCACCACGCTGGCCCAGTTTGGCTTGGCAAACTTCATAATATATCTTTGAAAACATTCTGCAAAACTAACATACATGCAAATTCCCTGACTTTGTTTTTTCTTCCATCGTTAATACGTGCAATAATTAACTAAACAATACACACATGACTTGAAAAAATCGAGCCTTATAATCTCGAAACTACTGCGTGGCTATGCAAAGATCTCTCACTAGACAACCAGTGCTCTATCTATACAAATAAATAAAATTGAAACGTCTGTTTGTAATGTCAAAATAACAGCTTTTTATCTAATGCATATGACAGTATATAATGTACCTATACGAAAACATCAGTTCTTAAAATTTTTGTATGTCTCAGATAGCTGATGTTATAAGGAGTAACATAGGCTACTTTGATTTTAGAAAAAAATAGGTTTCCGCGGAGACAAACGCTTTTTAGTTCAAATCTACGCGGACGAAGTCGCAGGTAACAGCTAGTCCATAATAAATAATTATAATTTCCATTATCAACACAGATTATTCTATTCGAGTTTGGCATACCGTTTCCCCATAAAATAGGCAAACTACTATACCATTATGTCTAGCGGGAATTCCGCTAGAATTCCTAGCATGGGAAATAATCCTCTTTGAAACGACTGAACGCGCGTAGCTTCCTAGCCGACGGAATGCGAACCCGTTCTAATAAGTACTTCGGTTTGAATTAAAATTGTACGATTGCACAGGTCGACGTATTCTCTGATGTATTATTTTGTATAGTAATTTGCCTAGATGGCACAGCAGTATGCTTGATGAACCGGCAACGAATTCAATTCGCAGGTCGGGCAATGTGTTATTGGGATATTCGGTAGAAAAATCAGTCACGATTTTAAAATTATATTATTTAAAATCGTAGGTTTATTAGTCGAGATGACTCTAGTACAGTTTTTTACATAATAACTGTTAAACTTTCGCGTTGCTTGATATTATATATAAAAATCTTCTGTACATGTGTTTGTATTTAAACTCCTCCTAAATGGCTGGACCGATTTTGATGAAATTTTTTGTGTGTGTTCAAGTGGATTCGAGAATGGTTTAGATTTAGGGTTTTTTTTTCATGTCTACAGGGCAACGTCTGTCGGGACAGCTAATATAAGTATAATATGTAACGGGTATTAACGCGATCATGCATAATGTTTACCTTCTTTATGCTTGACGTTTCAACCACGTTACACTCCATTGAATGCAATGTCTTATTTTTCTTTATTTAAAAAGATATATCCTCCATTAGGAATGAATCCTGTGTCGCGGGGGAGTTTACAAACATTCAAACAACGGACACAAAGGACACCCAGAATGGAAACAACCATTTATGGATCACACAAATTTTTGTACCGTGTGGGAGTCGAACCCAGTTCAGTGGCAGTAGCCAGGTGACCACTTAAACCACTACGCCATTCCTGCAGTCAACTACTGTTGCGCTGCTAGACAGTCATTTAAGTTCACTGATATTTTATTTTTATTTTATACTTTCGGAATCGAATATCCAAAAATCCAAAACTACACAGTCAAAGTCAAAACTCATTTATTCGTTTAGATCACAAAGTGACACTTATGAACGTCAAAATATATAGGTTAGTGAGTGTACTAAGTTACTGAAGCCACATTTAGGTGATGACAATATTACTTAACCTCCTAGTCACAACGTTACCTAAAAAAGTTAATATAAAATTCAAGCTTTTTAAAATTCCGGGATGAGCAGACATAATTGATCGTATCACAATTTTGATGAAAAACTTTTGACATTTTTACAATTTATGATGGCGTAATAAAATATGTTGGATTCGAACCTGTTGTCTACTCGTAGATGTTTTAAACTAAATTCTTTTGGATGTTCTTTTCTTTAGGACGATGTTCTTTGACTTTGTCTCTGATGTTGCAGGCGTCAATAGGCTACGGTGACCACTTACCATCAGGTGGGCCGTATGCTTGTTTGCCACTTTAGTAGTATAAAAAAAATCTAGGTAGAAAATATTTCGATGTTAAACGCGCCGTATTTTATAAAGTAATGTTTTTAGGGATTACTTTTTTATATTTGCTCATGTTAAATTATTATTCGAAATTAAACAACTTTATACGGATTAAAACACTTTTATTACATAATTTTGAGACTATTAAACTTTTGCTGTTAAACTTTACTACTATTTAAGTCATCAACATTTGACCAAAGTCTTGAGTCAAAAATATTCATGACTGTTTTCTAAAGCTAAATGTTTTACTAAAGACTCTTTTTATGTCAAAACTACATTTTTTACTAACAGTCAAAAGAGATTAGGTATACGTCTATTAAAACATTTACTTCTTATACTATAAACGATCAAAAGTGATCTATCAAAACGTTTACAATACAAGCAAACCCAAAAACAATAAACAGTTAATTTATTCGCTGGTTTTAACAGCAGCGAACAGTTACATCGATAATCAAATTAAAATGTCGTAGCCAATATTGCAGCGGTTAATTGTGGATAAACTTTAAACTTAATTATGCATGCAACCCGTTGTAGGTTGTCCTTTGAAACTGGTTTAGTATACAGACGCACATGCAAGTAAACATATAAATGTTTTGAACCCGTGACCACGATCGGTGTAAATTGTTCGAAACGTCAGGAAAGAAATGCTTACCATCGTAATTAAGACTCGTCTGCTGTGCTACAAGCTTTCAATGCATCGTTTTGGTATTATGAAGTGGTTTGCTTTGAAAATATGCTTTATTAGTTTTGCAGAATATTGCTCTGGTGTGTTAATCTATATATTAATACGTAAAGCGAAAACTTTGGATCCCTTTTTACGAAAATTGGGCGGACGGAGGAGTATGAAATTTCGCACACTTATAGTTTATACAAAGAAGAAGTGACGAATGCTAATATTTTTTTAAAATATGCATTAGAAATACATTAAATTAATGAAAAAACACTACACGCACACAACCATGCATTTGACACACGCAGTCGAACGCGTAACTATGGTTATATATATCAATATATAATGACATAATATGTCAGCAATATCTTACAGGCAAACTTTGGTCGAATTTCGAGCACTAGGCGACCGCTAGTTAGTATTATCGTTCATAATTTTGTGTTAGTATTCCACGATTGGTGTAAATCGATCGAAACGTCGGGAAAGAAGCTTACAACCGTAATTAAGATCCGTTGTCTTCGTTTGTCTGCACAAATGGCGTAGTGATTAAAGTCGTCGCCTCGCTACTGCTACTACGCCGAGTGTTGTGGGTTCGAATCCCACACGGGACAAAAATTTCTGTGATCTACAAATGGTTGTTTCGTGTCTGGGCGTCCTTTGTGTCCAGTTGAATGTTTGTAAAGTCCCTCGCGACATAGGAATTATTCCTAATAGGGAAAATAAACAAAAAGTTTTGCCTATACATACACGTTATATTGTCTTCTGTTTACGCGAATGTTATTCATTGAAATTAAACTATTACCTATATACGGATTTTAACGCGTTGTTTATTTGACACTTTATTACAAAATTTAGAAACTGTTACACTACTATTACTATTAAACTTTACTAATTTTTAAGCTAATTAAATTATTGAAACTATTAAAACTATTTATACTATTTATATTTATATTTACACTTTCCCCGACGTTTCGGTTGCTTTTCAGCAGCCATTGTCACGGGGAGACTAAGATGGTAGTTGTCTCAATGTTCCAGTGTAGTTATTACATACAAGCATAAGACTGTGCTTATAGAAAAGAGAGCTAATATAAGTCTGTAGTTGCTGACACAGTTTCCCCTCCCTTCAATGTTGAGCATAGTTATTTTTAGAGCATCCTAGAATACTTCTATCTCTATGTAGTTCTAATAAATAATCGAACTTAAGTTCAAACCGTCTGGTTTAATGCCAATCTTGAGACCTCTGCGTGGTATGTATACGGTCTCCAGTCTCCACTCTACTTCTTCTACCTAGCCTTTATTATTCCCAAGTCACTTGGAGTCGGCTTTTCTGGTCTAACTGGATTTGACTGGATATCAGTTTTTACACGGAGCGGCTGCCACCTGACCTCCGCAACCCGAAGGCTAACGATACCCTAAGGCTAGACCAGTGTCAGGATATTATAGGGCACTGACTTCCCAATAACGACTGCCATAGATGCCGTAGATCATTTCAACATCTTTCGTTACCCCGACTTCCCAATAAAGACTGCCATATATGACGTAGACCATTTCAACATCTTTCGTTACCCCGGTGAGTCCGACATAACCACTCCGCCCGCCCCCGCGGAGGGGTATGCGTCAATGCATTCCCACACGTAAAAAAAAAGAAAGGGTAGGTATGTTAGTAACAGAACTTAAAAAAAATATATATATAGCCTATGTTAATCTGTGATGATATAGCTTTGAAATGGTGAAATAATTTTTATATAATAATAATCATTTATTTGCACAGAAAGTAGGTAGATACACTTTTTATTGTTCCTTGTACAATCTGCCTTACGTTAGGCACGCAAACATTAAGAAGTAAAATTAAAATATAAAAAATTAAAGTCGGTTAAGTAGTTTTTGAGCTAAATCTTAACAAAAAACAAAAAACAAAATCTTTCAACTTTATAACATTAGTACAGATAATGGAAAGAAACGTTCAGATGTGCAAATTACCTCACGATGATTTCCTTTTCCCATAAAGCGAGCGATAATTAACTATTTAATACGCATATAATATAATATTCTAATATAATATATTCTATAATATAATATTCTACCACATACACACAACACCATCTAGCCCAAACTAAGCAGAGCTTGTAATATGGGTACTAGACAATTGATAAACATACATATATACCTTTTTTTTTGTAAATACATACATATTATACATATAAACACCCAGACCGAGACAAACATCCATGTTCATGCACACAAATGTTTGACTTGTGCGGGAATCGAACCCGCGACCTCAGGCGTGGCAGTCGGTTACACTAACCAATACGCCATCGAGGCCGACAATATAACTTCAAAAAATAGCTATCGACCTAGGGCTTGAACTCTAGACCTTTTCGTGACAACGGTCGTAATATTAGTCATAATTTTTTTCTTCATAACGTGATCAAACTATTCAACCACATCCAGCTCACGCCTGACTAATTTCCCAAGGTGTAAATGAAAAAAAATAACATCCCAGCATGCAAAACATTTATACATTAATATGTATGTAAATAAGGAACTTTTAAGTCATGGGAAGTGCTTTTGTTTTCAATGGGAATTATGGGAAAATTCAAAATCATATTTAAGGCTTTGATGAGATATTATGAATTTGGTAGTGGGCTATTAACATTGGGTGTAGATTACTTTTTTTCTGTAGTTAGTATAGCCAATGAATAATCCTTACTTAATATTATAAATTCGTAAGTAACTCTGTCTGTCTATCTGTCTGTCTGTCTGACTGTCTGTTACCTTTTCACAGCTAAACCACTCAACCGATTTAGATGAAATTTGGCACAGATATAGATTAAAACTTGGGGAAGGACATAGGCTACTTTTTATTCAAGTAGGTACCACGCGGGCGGAGCCGCGCGCAAAAGCTTGTATACTATATTCTGCCCGCGACTTCACTCGTATTAATGTAGGCTGTGTCAATTTTCTATCCCTCGAGTACTGTACTTTTTCTGAATGAAAGGTACCCTATGTCCTTTTATGTATCCCTGACGACGTTTATGTGAAATTTCATGATGATCAGTCGAGTAATTTAGGCGTGAAAGCGTAACAAACAAACACATATTCGTATTAATAATATTACTTAGATTTTTTTTGTAAATACACACATAGAAACACCCAGACCAAGACAAACATCCATGTCCATGAACACAAATGTTTGACTTGTACAGGAATCGAACCCGCGACCTCAGGCGTGGCAGTCGGTTACACTAACTACTACGCCATCGAGGCCGACAACTATTCTAATCCTAACTACTATTATAAATGCGAATGTGAGATTGTTTGTTTGTTTGTTACGCTTTCACGCCTTAACTACTTGTCCAACCATCATCAAATCAACAATCATATCCTTGTCAGCATCCCTTCTTTATCAAAGACCAATTGTGTTGTCGCTAGAGTGCTTACATGGTGAAGACACGCGCCCTATAATAACATCAGCCCTGTATTAAACTGTCCCACTGCTGGGCACGGGTCTCAGCGTGAACAGGATTAGGCTATAGTCCACCACGCCGGCCCAGTGCGGCTTGGCAGACTTCACATATCTTCGAGAACATTATCGAGAACTCAGACATGCAGGCTTCCTCACGATGTTTTCCTTTACTGTTATCTTATCTTATCTTATGTGGGGGCCAGTCAGTGCAGACCGGCGACACTTCGACCCAGTGGGATCTTTTGTGTCGACACTCTCCCAATAACGACTGCCATAGATGTTCATCGCAGCCGGGACCAACGGTTTAACGTGCTCTCCGAGGCACGGAGCAGGCGATAATTGTGAATCAATACGCACATAATTTCGAAAAGTCATATAACTTCCGAAAGTCAGAGGTGCGCGACGTGGGTTCGAACCCGAGACCCTCTGCATTGCAGTCTGTTGGTCACCCCACTGAGCTATCGCAGCTCTTTTCCTTCATTGTTAAAGCGAGCGATAATTAACTATTGAATACACACATAACTTTCAAAAGTCAGAGATGCGCGCCTCAGGATCAAACTCGAGACCTCTGCGTGGCAGTCCATCGGTTCCCACTAAGCTATCGCTGCCTACGCGCACACGCGCCCTAGTGATAAAGAATCTACCTACATCTTGGTCATTTTACTACAAAACTTTGTTTGTAAATATTATAATAATGTATATTTGAATTTTACTTTTTACATAAATATGTATAAGATTCACCTTTTTCATATCACCCACATTTAGCCATAGTTTAATCCTACTTAACTAGATGTTCCCACGGTTTCAACCGCGTTTATCGTTACTGCGCCGCCCTCGTAGGTCGTAGCTTGATGTTATATAGCCTATAGCCTTCCTCGATAAATAGGCTATCAAACACTAAAAGAATTTTTCAAATCGAACCAGTAGTTCCTGAGATTAGCGCGTTCAAACAAACAAACTCTTCAGCTTTATAACATTAGTATAGAAGTATAGGTGGGGTCGAAACTATTGCCATTTACCAGGCACAGTTGCTTCTGCTGTAAATTTCTTTTCAGAAAAACACTGTATTACTTTGCCTCACCTGGGAATCGCACCCGAGACATGCAAACCAGTCAAATACACTACATAAATACTTATTAATTCTAAAATTCGAATACATTCAAATTTCGAAAGTCTTTGGAACATTCGCTTTCCTTTTCCCTTAAAAATCATTTACAGCAAACGATTCGCCGTCTTACACTGACCATAATACCTTATAGAGGACCCCTCAACAAAAGCACATAAAAAGATAGTCCCACGGTAGTCATAGGCTCACTGACCCGTGCTCTGAGTCACTGCCGTCACGGTTCAAGCGACTTGGTAAACACAGGTGAGTAAGGCGCTTGAGGAGACGAATAAGATACTTGTAAAATAACTGCTGGTCAAGAAAATATTGTAATTTTCATGTCAGAACTGTTTATAAGCCCGTGCCTAGCATTAGAAGGACGCCAGCTTGACCAGCGCTCAGTATTTACCGCATCTACCTAAATTATATAGATCTTCTTCTTTCTTCTTTTCGTGTGGTTAGTGGTCAATCTGTTGTCAAGAGTTGTTCAAGCCGCCCGTAGGCCTCTGACATGACTTAACGACTGCTGTCAATTTAGCAACAACCGGAACCGATTGTTTACGTGCCCTCCGAAGCACGGAGACGATCAGATGAAATACCACTAAGCGGTCACCCATCTATAGACTGACCGCACCCAACGTTGCTTAACCTAACTAATCGTTTACAGATCAGTGAGTGCAACTGGCTATGTCTTGTACAGATAAGGCGGTTGTTTTACACACTTAGCCTCACAATAAGTTCGCTTTAAAAATTATTACCAGCAATTTGGGTTACAAATAACTCGTATTCTGGTTGATCCCTTCAGCTAAGCTAGAATGCTTGTGTGGGTTCACGTCCATAGTGCAATAAGTGGGTTGTGAACCGGTGACTTCTCGATCGCAAATTCTAAATCCCTTATCCTAGAGTGTACTATTTATCAGATGTATTTGTTTGATAAATAATTGTAATAACAAGATTCTTATCTTATCTTATCCCATGTGGGGGCCAGTCAGTGCAGACCGGCGACACTTCGACCCAGTGGGATCTTTTGTGTCGACACTCTCCCAATAACGACTGCCATAGATGTTCATGCAGCCGGGACCGACGGCTTAGCGTACTCTCCGAGGCACGGAGCAGGCGATAATTTTCAATCAATACGCACATAATTTCGAAAAGTCATATAACTTCCGAAAGTTAGGGGTACGCGACGTGGTTTCGAACCCGAGACCCTCTGCATTGCAGTCTGTTGGTCTCCCCACTGAGCTATCGCCGCTCTTTTAACAAGATTCTTACTTTTTTAATTTGTTTTGGATCTGTAATACCTTGGTCTGCCACGCAGAAGTCTCGAGTTCGATCCCAAGCCACGCACCTCGCCCCACTTTCTTTCAGCTTCGGTCAAATTATCGCTTGCTACAAATCAATTATGATTCGAATCTTACTCAGCGGCAACGCGCAGTGATGCCTCTGGTGTTGCAGGCGTCCATAGGCTACGGT
Organism: Catocala sponsa; assembly: GCA_963564715.1. Lineage (NCBI taxonomy): Eukaryota > Metazoa > Arthropoda > Insecta > Lepidoptera > Erebidae > Catocala > Catocala sponsa. Next base: position 2,662,949 of record OY751351.1, on the reverse strand, counting down.
GACCACTTACCATCAGGTGGACCGTATGCTTGTTTGCCACCTTAGTTGTATGAAAAAAGGGTATGTGAAGTCAGCTAACATAACATGCTCGCTGCATGGGCCGGCTCGACCGGGGAAAGACTACCCTCTCACAGACTATCGACGTGAAATAGCAGAAATCCTACTGTTGTGTTTCGTGTGGTGAGTGAGAGTGCCGGAGGCCCAATCACCCTCTTTCCCCTTTTCCGCTCGTTTTCCTTCCCACTTCCTTTCCTAAAGGGTCGGCAACGCGCAAGCGATGCCTCTTTTTTTTTTAGTGTTGCTGGCGTCCGTAGTCTACGGTGACCACTTACCATCAGGTGAGCCGTATAGTTGTTTACGACATTAGTTGCATAAAAAAGAACATTCCCTGAGCCAGCATGAGGTACTATGGCCTAATTCTTCTTAAACTGAGAAGAGGCCCGTGCCTATGTTTATATACAGTCCTGATATTATTATTAGAATAATAATGTTATCAGCAAATTTAGGAAACGATATATTATATTTTTGTAAAACAGTATTTGCTATACGCATACCTTAGATGTCCTCATACTGGTCTCTTGAGTTAAGTACACTCGCAGACTGAACAACTAGGCTATAAAAGAGCATTCATACAGTTCGATTTTAGTTCCACGACTAAGTCACGCGACTAATACACACGACTGACACCACGGCGAAAATCAGTCTAAGAGCTCTGCCCCATTAGTGCGTTGCGTTGCGTTGCGTCGTCGCAGCGGCGACGCTGCGTCGTTTCACATATATTTTAAATGACATGCCACATTATAGCGTTGCGTCGTCGCAGGCGTCGTTTCAACGGAACGGATGGACGAGAGACGTAGCAGGGGGAGGGTGATGCGCTGCGTCGTCGGAACTCCGGTGCGACGACGGACAGTGTTCCACTGCTAGAGGTAGGTAATCTACGGACTGAGGACGTGCGTCGTCTTCTTGCGCTGTGACGTCGTGCGTCGTCGCAACGCAGCTGTGGCATACAATGCGTTAATCCGCTGCGTCGACGCAACGCAACGCACTAATGAGGCATCACCGTTACCTTACGCGAATGCGTGACGTGCTATTGGTTGCGCGCAACTGAATAGTTGGCAAAAGACTTGGCGTTTGAAGGGTCAGCCTTTAGTGCAGTCCACTGCTGGGCATAGATGTTTGCCAATTGACTGCAATGTTGGCGAAGTGGTAAGATGGTCGGCAATTATCGATAAATATTGAATTAAATTTAATCGAAACTTTGATAATGATTGATTGAACGTAGCTTTACGTATTACTACACAATACTGCAATTCGATTACTCCCAGCATTAAATAATAGTATCTAAATAAAAAAGAGAACGTGAGTTTGTTTGTCACGCTTCTACGCCTTAACTACTCGACTGATCATCATAAAATGTCGCATACACGTTGTCAGGTGTACAGAAAAGGATATAAGTTACTTTTTATCCACAAAAAGTTCTAATTCCAAGCGAATCCGCGGGCAAAAGCTAGTATATAATACTTATCAATCGTACCATCATCAATTAGAAAGTTTCGATTATAATTCGAATTATAACCAGTAACCACGAATCCAAAATGTTCGAATGCGTCAACACAGTTTTCAAATATTGATTCGAATTTCAATTTCATAACAAATGCACTTCGTTAGGCGATTCGAACGACTAACAAGTTAGTCGAAAATCGACTAATGTGAAGCCTCTTTTAGGTTAAAGCTCCCATGCGACTATCAGAGTATTTAAGTGTGTCATTTCCCTTTTGTACCGGATGTCTTATAAACATGAGGTTTCTACTTGCAAGACTTTGACTTCAAATAATTAAGACTGACCACTGGTTACGGACAAATGGTTCCGTATTGTAAGCGTCGTGTTTGCGGTCGATTGTGAGATACCGGGTTCAATGTTTGGGTTAAGCTAATTCTCACACGCGGGTTGGCCTCTGTCCCGCAGGAGTAAACAGGTGTGCATTACACCAACATTTTGCCAGTTGCAATTTTAGGCCTTAAAGTAATAAAAATAAGTTACTTTTTGCAGTATACCGGATCTAAGGTACGTAAAATTTTAATATTTCATTTCACCTCTCTATCTCTCTAAATTTAAGATAGTGGTGTATTTATTGCAGTTTACACAAAACCAAATATTAATTTGGTCGAACAAAGATTCGAATATAATAGAAAATACAATACTTCAAGGATCACGTGTTGATTAAACGCTTACAAATTATTAACTTTTCAGGTTTAGATCTAAAAATATTTACATAAACCATCATCTTTACAATATTTTTACAGAAATGAAAATTCAAAAAACATTGTCTATACCCTTTCTTAGCAACCCATCTTAAACCCAACCTTACCTTTATCTACACCCAAACATAAAAACTCCTACGCAACTAACCTTGAAACAAAGTCACCCTCCACGCATCCCTAAAAAACCGCCAAAATAAAAAACATGGCTGCCTGATGCGCCAACGCATTTTGTGCGACAGAAACAGCAACAGCCTGTTAACAAGTGTAAAAGAGACAACTGTATACAGTAGTAGGTCCCACGCCGGATCTTAATAAGAGTAACACAAACGGATCATGAATGAAAACTTGTTTTATAAGTAGGTATATGTATAATGACTACCTACTCCATGGCATCAGGTTCATAGATCAATTGAAATATGTGTAGATATATCTATGTAAATAAAAATCAATTGCCACATGTATGACAGAGCATCACTAAAGAACGGCTCGACCGATTTGGTTTTTTTTTGTTGTGTTCTTAATTGTCAGGATAAGGTTTGCATGAACGAAAATTCCGCAAAATATGTCGAAAATTTAAATGATGTTTTTACATGAAAAATATTGGTTGACGTTTTGATATTGAATTTAATTACGTGCAATGTAATTTTGTATAGATTGACAGGACAACGATGGTCGGGACAGCTAGATAATAATATACGCTATAGATTGGATTTTATGGAAGAAAGAAGAGGTGTTATACTTTTAAGGGGAGGCAGCGATGAATACAACAGCTGTGCATAAGAACTTTCGATCTTTGAGCTTTTCTGTCAAAGGAGACCGACCACCTTGTATGGGATCCTGGCCTGGGCGTGAACAATTTTATATTGTAATAACAATATTAATTTTGAGTAGCCTAAACTAAGTAGAAAACATTATTCTTTGAAGGTTAGTATCAAGTTCGTTAAATACTAAAATAAAACACATTGTTTAAAATAAATATTTATTTTCATGTGTCACCATCACCTTCATAAGTTATTAAAATATTTACCAGAAACTGGGCTGGTGGAGTGACATTTTCATATCTTGCCCAGCTTAGGTACCATATTACAGACATTATGTGAGCACAGCAACCAACAGTCCTTCGGCCGACTATGCAGTTGCAGTAATACTGCCTTATTGCTTCCAGGCTGTGTGTATTATTTTGATATAATATAGAAATAAAATAAGTCAATTTCATACTACTGGATGGTAACCAATATTTTTTATATATTAAAACAAAACTTTAAATATTTTACTTTGTTTTTATAACGATTGTCCACGTGCGAGCCGAATATGGACGGTCTCCTTTCCAAGTCTACCTCGGTGGCACAGCGGTATTTAATGTGTGTACTAGATATGAAGTCTCGGATTCGATTTACGGATTGGACTCCTGTGTCTGGCATTAGGTGTTTGAGTTATATTTTATACGAAGGTGGCAAACAACCCTAATGGTGAGCGGGTTTGTTATTTTTTCTTTATACGATAAAGATGGCAATCAAGCATACAGCCCACCTGATGGTAAGTGGTCACCGTAGCCTATGGACGCCTGCAACACCAGAGGCATCACTTGCGCGTTGCCGACCCTTTGGGAGAAAAAGGAAGTGGGAAGAAGAAGGAGCGGGAAGGGGGAAAGAGGGTAATTTGGCCACCGGCACTCTCACTCACCGAACGAAACACAACACTAGGAATACTGCTATTGCACGTCGATATTCTGTGAGAGGGTAGTACTTATCCGGTCGAGCCGGCCCATTTATGCTGAAATCAGCCAGGCTCTACTACACAAACCTATAATATATATATCGTAACCTATAATTGCTTGCAGGCAAATACATACACACATACATAGGTTCACGCCTGTTTCCCAGAGTTGTAGGCAGAGTCTACTGATTTCCATTTGCTACGATCCTGACACACTTCTCTGGCTTCATTCACTTTCATCACATTCCTCATATGTTCACACTTTCCTCGATTTGGTTGCTTTTCACCAGCCATGTTCACGGGGAGATTCTCGGTACACTTAACTAGACAACGCAATTTCATTTCAATGTCGGCCTCGATGGCGTAGTGATCAGTGTAACCGACTGCCACGCCTGAGGTCGCGGGTTCGATTCCCGCACAAGCCAAACATTTGTGTGCATGAACATGGATGTTTGTCTTGGTCTGGGTGTTTCTATGTATAATATGTATATATTTACAAAAAAAAAGGTATATATGTATGTTTATCCATTGTCTAGTACCCATAGTACAAGCTCTGCTTAGTTTGGGCTAGATGGTGTTGTGTGTATGTGGTACAATATTATTATTATTATATTACATTTGAGTAAACATAAGACAATATTAATCTATACTAATATTTATAAAGCTGAAGAGTTTGTTACTTTGTTTGGTTGAACGCGCTAATCTCAGGAACTACTGGTTTAGTGTTTGATAGACCATTAATCGAGGAAGGCTATAGGCTATATTACATGACCCTACGACCAACAGAAACGGAGCTTCAATGAAAAATGTTGCAGAAACGGGAAAAATTCTCGTACTTTATAATGTTAATTAATTAAAAATCTCACGTAAAATCCTTTTGTTTTTATTATAATATAATACTAATAATATAATAATCTACCACATACACACAACACCATCTAGCCCAAACTAAGCAGAGCTTGTACTATGGGTACTAGACAATGGATAAACATACATATTATACATACACCCAGACCAAGACAAACATCCATGTTCATGCACACAAATGTTTGACTTGTGCGGGAATCGAACCCGCGACCTCATGCGTGGCAGTTGGTTACACTAACCACTACGCCATCGAGGCCGACTATATATATTATAATTACATTATATCTATATACCTCTTTAATTTGGCAACGGCAAGCTCTCGCCAATAATGAATTTCACATCAGTTCATTATCTTAAAAGCAAATTATTAATTCAATTATGTAAATTGTAAATCAATTGTTAAAACCAGAGACAAGAACGTGTTTCAAGTCTAGTAGGGGAATGTAGGAATGTTAAATGAGAGATTTTTAACCTTATTTATAACACACTCCCGATTATATTTAAGCCTAAGTTTAAGCTAGCGAATAATCATAAAAAACCGTCTGATAAACGGGATACAATGTTGAGTGACAGTTAAATAATATTTAAATATTCAAGAGGTAGTTAATTATTAACTAGCTATTAATCAGAAAAATGTTAATTATAAACGTGATAACGTTGAGTGACAATTGAATAAGAGTTGAGTAACGGCAGAGCTATTGATCAGAGGAATATTAAATCAGACTTTTTTAGCCTTATTTGTATACATAATATCAGCCCTGCATTAAACTGTCCCACTGCTGGGCACGGACCCTTCTCAGTGTGAGATGGGTTAGGACATAGTCCCCCAAGCTGGACTAGTGCGGGTTGGCAGACTACACAATATATCCTTGAGAACATTATGGAGAATTCTTAGACATGCATATTTCCTAACGATGTTTTCCTTAATCGCTAAAGGGAGCGATAATTAACTTTTTAATACGCACATTACTTCGAAGAGTCAGAGGTACGCGCTTTGAGGTGGAACTCGAGACTTTGCGTGGCAGTCCAACGGTCTTCTACTTGGATATCGCTGCTTTGCATAACTGTGCAGGAAACAGTATAGTGCACAAATGTGTGCGCAAACAAGTGCACTCTCTGTTATCTAATTCTCTTAACGACACGACAGAAAATAAAAAGACTGTATAATAATAACTAGCGGTCGCCTAGTGGTTAAAATTCGACCAAAATTCCTAAGCTTGCTACTTTGTTTTCTGTTTTTCTTTATTACATATAAATAAGGTATAGGTAACCATAGTTACAAAGAATTGTACGACGTCAGACGAACAATGCCGAAATACTACGAACGCGATTCGACTGCGTGTGTCAAATGCATGAATGTGTGCATGTAGTATTTTTTCATTAATTTCATTTATTTCTAATGCATATTTTATAAAAATATTAGGATTCGCCCCTCCTAATATAAACTTTAACTGTGCCAAATTTCATACTCCTCCGTCCGCGTAATTTTAGTAAAAAGGAGTACAAAGTTTTTGCTTCACGCGTTAATATAGATATCAGCCGTATATTCAACTGTCCCACTGCTGGGCCCGGGCCTCTTCTTAGTGTTGGCAAACTTCACATATCTCCGAGTGATCTCCGTGAGCGAAAATTTACTATTTAATCCGCACATAACTTCCAAAAACCTATGACCGCGACTTAGAAACGAACTCGACACCGCCGCTTTACAATCTAACTGTCTCTCAGTATCGCTACTATGAAAGAGAATGTGTATGTAATTAAAATCACTTAACGTTGATGAAACCGCGGGCCTATAGTTATAAATATCAATAGACCCGGTACAATGTTGTCCTAGCCGGTATTCAAACCCGCGAGGGTACTAACCTCAGGCGGCAGACGCTCCAATCGGGTCACGATATCCTGCGTGCTGCGTACATAGATACCATCTATTGACAAACCAAACGTTTGAAAGGATTGGAGGACGAACGTTCACTAAACACCAATCTATTGAAATGTCATCCGTTTTACATGATACAAGCGGAATGCAGAAGATTAATCACGTTTCTGAAAGACAATGACGTGTCAAAATCACGTCACTTTGAACTTTGACATCGAATTAGCAAAAGACATTTGATAGGCTTTTGCTAATTCAAAGTCAAACTTAAAAATCTATATTTTCCTAATAAATATTTACTACTAGATTTGGAACGCGGCTTCGCTCGCATACATGTAGAATTTGTTAATAAATTTTAATACCTCGGGAACTGTCTTTATTTTTTAAATTATGGTACTTTATGTCCTTTTCTGTACCCCTGATAACGTGTGTATACGAAATTTCATGATGATCGGCCGAGGAATTGAGGCGTAAAATCGTAACAAGCAAACAAACTCACATGCTCATTTATAATATTAGTTAGGATGTAGTTAATATTTTTACAGACATAACTTCAAGAAATATTTAAGTGGTAGGGCCACGCTAGTGACAGCATGAATGGGCCGGCTCGACCGGGGAAGTACCACCCTCTCACAGAAGATCGACGTAAAATAACAGTATATTTTGTTATGTTTCGTTCGGTGAGCGAGAGTGCCGAAGACCCAATCACCCTTCCCTTCCCAAACCCCATCCTGCTCCATTTCCCTTTTCCTTCCGGTAGGCAGCGACTTGGTTGTGTTATTTGACATTACTTCTGTAATTCTAAGAAAAGACAGCCATGTGTATGAGCCACGGTTCTCGCTTACTATCAGGTGGGCCGCTGGCTCGTCTGCCACCGATGAAAGCAATTAAAAAAGAGAAGAAGTATGTTACAGGATATCAACTGCAAAGTTTCACATATTTCATCAGGAAACATGCACCTACATCTCTTTTTCTCTATATCCTTATTCCCCTTCACCTTAACTGATACTTCCATCAGTAATAATAATGTCCTCCAGACCGAAATTCGGTCACGACGACCAATCAACGGAGACTTGCCATCGGCGCAGGAGATAATTATTATGTGTGCAAACACAAGTGCACTCTCTGTTTCCTAACTCTCATGATCCGTTGGGACGGCAATCCGACACGACCGGAGTGAGATAAGGACCAACGGCTTTACATGCTTACCATCAGGTGGAGTGTGGTCATATTGAAGAGCACAAAAAAAAACATGCTTTCCAAGGGTTCCTAACGTCGCCAACTTCCTAACTAAATATTGTATAAAAAAATAAATATTGTATTGTTGTCATATTGGTACCGTAAACGCTACTATTATTATTATTTTATATCGTTTGTCATCTTTGTGTTGTGTTAAGTATATTATTTACAAACATGGTCGCAACGGAAGACCAGCACTAGTTTTTTCAAAACTAGCATTTTGCTGAGTTGCGACCAATTTGCAGTAAGATTTCTTTTTTTCTTTGTTTTGTAATTAACTGTGTCTGAAGTATGTAACTATGTAGTGCATAATTTGCTGCAAATAAATGTATTTTCTTCTTCTTCTTTCTAACTCTGGGCTGGTATTCTAGTATTGAGATTTCTTAAAAGAAAAACTATTTCATCAGTAAAACAGTAGCGACGACTTGTACTTCTGCAATTTGCTTGTATTGCAAAACCTCTCACCGCTCACACACAGGTGTTTCTAAAACTGCCAAGGCTGTAATAAATAGACCATTTAAGTGTTATTTGTTTTAATACGTAATATCTAGCCTACTGGCTAAACGGACGTCCGGGTAGGAATGACTAATGTTCTTGTGCTACGCCCTTATCAGACCAGAGCGATAACAAGCATTGTTGTAAGATACTTGCTTGCATCTAAACTAGTGATAGGCATTATGCTGAGCAGCATCTCTTTTTAATGAACACTGCGACGCACATTGAACAGCAAGGACTCCATATATATATTATGTGTATTCTATATTATTTATAATAATGTTGGTATATAAGTTTTATTATTTATTTTAAATTATTTATAATTTTCTTTTTAATTTTTTTATTACTGTTACACATTAATTTTGTTATAAAATAGTTTTGATTGTGTGTTGCAATGTTACATTAAAATAAAATATTTCTTTCTTTCTTTCTTTTATTTCTGCCGGATAATCAAAAATGTAGATCCGCAGATACAGATATAGATACGGATCGTTAGCGTCAAGATCCGCGGATACGGATACGGATACGGATCTTAACTTTCTTACTCAATCGGTGTCGGTGTCGGTGCACGTGACTTTAAGATTTAGGTTTTGTTATAAAAGTGATCTTATAACTTTCTATAATTTTCTATAATAAATGTTACAAAGATTTAAACTCAATTGATCTCATTATAAAGATATTTTAATTAATATTTTATAATAACTTCCTATACTATAGTAAGTGTTTAAACATAATTTTATTATATTAGAGAGTTGATTTAGTTCCTTTAAGTTACGTGCAGTATTGTATCGTATGTTAACTCACTACGATAAATGTTGATTCCAAATATATTATTTTAAAAAATAAAAAATTGTTTGATTGAAATATAATAGTATTTTATTGCTATCTAATCACCTACATATATGTATAATTGAATTTATGTATTAAAAATTAATAAAGTAAAAGATCTGTCAAAAATGTAACGGATATGGATCTTTTTTCTCCCGCGGTTATCCGCGGATATGGATATCCGGAACATCACTAATCTAAACATTTCTGTCTTTTCGAAGTTATATAGTGGACTAGATGTTTGCCGCGTTTTCGCCTAATGCAGGTTGTGTCAAGTTTCTATCACTCAAGAACAGTTTTTTCTGTACCAAAGGTACCTTATGTCCATTTTTGTACCTCTGAGAACGTGTATTCGAAATTGCATGATAATCGGACGAGTAGTTAAGGCGTGTAAGCGTAATAAACAGGCAAACAAAAACACTCATATCGCATTAGGATTAAATAGGTAATGATGCCTTTTTGGCAGATCGGAGGCGTTCTGGACAAAGGCCAGGTTAAGAGCTCCTTGAACCGACGTGCGTGTATGAGGAATGTGTTGAAACTGAATGAAGCCAGAGAAGTGTGTTAGGATCGTAGCAAATGGAAATCCGTAGTCTCTGCCTACCCCTCTGGGAAACAGGCGTGAATCTATGTATGTATGTATGTATAAACGTTTACGCCAGGTCGCCTGTACGGAACGGCAACGTCGCACTTAAATGTCATATTTTGTGGTTTGTGTATGCAATGAATTTACTAGGAGTTTATTTAAGCATGTTTTTAATACACTCTACAGATTAAGTTACGAGTATTATTGATGGAATTTAATTAGTTAAGACTGCGCCGTGCGAAATCTGAAAAACAGGCGGTCACAATTAAGTGAATAAAATCAACACTTTTTGTTTAATACAAATATAAAATATACATTTACCATAACAATGAATGTGTTTACAATTACTCCGTGTGAAAAACTTAAAATAATTAATATTTTCGCCTACAAAATTACGCAAATTTGCACGAAAAATACAAAAACGTAAGCTTGTGTTACGTGATTTTTAGATTATAACAGTAGAAATCTATCATATTTTACAGGTTTAACGAAACATAAATAGTTATATTACAATTTGTCCGTCCCAAATATTTAAGTTATTGGTTGACAATAAAGATACATATTATCAAACAAGCACTTCAAATCCTCCATACAATTTTACTATGGCGGCCGCGCGCCGATTTGAATATGCGCCGCACGAGCTCTATCATTATCTGTCTTACGCTCGGCGCAGTCTTAAACTACTTATACTTCGACAACAGAACTTTTTCTGGACGAATGGCACCCAATGTCCTTTTCTGTACTTCTAAGAACGTGTATGCGATTTCATGATGATTGGTCGAGTAGTTAAAGAAAATACATTTATTTGCAGCAGATTATACACTAGCATAATATAATATATATATATATATATATATAGTTATGGCTTCAAAGCGTAATAAACTCTGATTCGCATTGATAATATTAGTTATGGTTTTTTAATCCCTTAATCTATAATCCTTACTTCCTTACTATAATATTATAAATGCTAAAATTATTTTGTTTGTTACGCTTTCACGCCTTAACTACTCAACCGATCAACATGAAATTTTGCACACACGTTGTCAGGGGTACAGAATAGGACATAGGTTACCTTTTATCCAGAAAAAAGAACTGTTGCAAACCTAACCTAACCTAACGTACATTTACGCGAGCGAAGCCGCGGGTGAAAACTAGTAATATTATAAAGCTGAAGAGTTTGTTTGTTTGAACGCGATAATCTCAGGAACTACTGGTTCGATTTGAAAAATTCTTTAAGTGTTGGATAGCCTATTTATCAAGGAAGGCTATAGGTTATATAACATCTCGCTACGACCCACGGGGGCGGCGCAGTAACGATAAACGCGAGTGAAACTGCGGGAACATCTAGTAACTAATAATCGCTCGCTTTAACGGTGAAGGAAAACATTGCGAGAAAACCAGCATGTCTAAAAGTTCTTCGTAATTGTCGAAGATGTTTAAAGTCTGCAATTGACAAGAGCTGGCGTGGTGGTCTATAGTTTACGCCTTCCCAAAATAAGAAGGGCGTGCCTAGCAGTGGCTTATAATAATATCCTCCAGACCGAATTTCAGTCACGGAGGAGATATTATAGTGCACAAGTGTGTGCGCAAACACAAGTGCTCTCTGTTCCCTAACTCTCATGTTCCGATGGGGCGGTAATCCGACACGATCAGAGAGAGATCAGGCGCAGGACCAACGGCTTTACGTACTTTCCGGGGCACGGGGGTGTCTAACACCGCCAACTCCTAACTCCGGGCTGCTATTGAGATTTCTTAACAGAAAAACCTAATAACTTTTTGTTGGCCCGACCTGGGATTCGAACCCGAGACCTCATGCACAGCAGTCGCATTCACTACCGCTGCGCCACGGAGGCAGTTACTTAGTGAGTAGAGCTGATATTATTATTACGAAAGTCGTAGTGGTTTATGTGGTCACCACTGTCAACAAGTGTTGTGAATTTGATCCCAAAAGGAGACAAAAATTTGTGCATTCCACAAATTCATAATTATTCCGAGTCTAGATGTTCTTTGAGACTGTTTGTTCGTTGTTGTGGGTGGAAGCAAACTATAAAAAAAGGATAGTCCACAAGAATTATTTCAAGAGCAAGAGGGTATTTTAAAAATAGTGCAGTATATAGTGCAGGTCGAAAATATATGGGATTAAATATAATGACCACCGAAAATAGTAATTGCGCAGCAAAATATGCTTACTAAAATATATCATAACGAGCACCTATACGCCTCTAATCACTGCATTCCGTCTCGGAAGGGTTAGGTTATGTTAGGTTCCTTCTTAAACCCACCCAAAAATCGGAGCCCCGCTTGGCAGGGCTCCGTCGACTTATTTAGATCTCTTTAAATATATTTTGCTGTGCAATTTGGTGATCATTTACTATTTTTGACTGTTATCTATACAAATAAATAAAATTGAAGTGTCAGTTAATATGAAAGTATATATGAAAAGATCAATTTTAAAATTTTTTGTCTGTCTGTCTGTTTGTTCCGGCTAATCTCCGAAACGGCTGAACCGATTTTGACGGGACTTTCACTAGCAGATAGCTGATGTTATAAGGAGTAACTTAGACTACCTTGATTTTAGAAAAAAAAATAGAGTTCCGCGGAGACAAACACTTTTTAGTTAAAATCTACGCGGACGAAGTCGCAGGTAACAGCGAGTATTTTACTATATCTGGTGATAAGTTTAACATAAGCCAAGATATATTACGATTGCTGACTAAGCACACGCACTGCATCGGTTCTTGGGCGCATTTAGAACAAAACATTAGTCTTACCAAAGACAAAACATTAGTCTTACCAAAGACAAAATCTGAATGTTGGCGCCAAAACTATACTACCCACATCTGCATGCCCTTGATATTCTTATCTTATCTTATGTGGGGGCCAGTCAGTGCAGACCGGCGACACTTCGACCCAGTGGGATCTTTTGTGTCGACACTCTCCCAATAACGACTGCCATAGATGTTCATGGCAGCCGGGACCAACGGCTTAACGTGCTCTCCGAGGCACGGAGCAGGCGATAATTGTCGATCAATACGCACATAATTTCGAAAAGTCATATAACTTCCGAAAGTCAGAGGTGCGCGACGTGGGTTCGAACCCGAGACCCTCTGCATTGCAGTCTGTTGGTCTCCCCACTGAGCTATCGCTGCTCTTGTCCTTGATATTAATCCTACATCATTAAATAAAACACCTACTCAAGCTTTACTTGATTTTATATCTATTTGTGAGTAAACCGTACCAAATACACACCATCTCCGCCCATTCATGTTTTAAAACATAGGTTTAATTAGCATAAACTCATAAAATGAGGTCAATAAACTTAATACTCGTACTAGACAGCCAGTTAAGTTAGACCCTTCAACACCTTTTATCTCTTAAAGCATAGCGCTCTTATTAATTTGGACACTAATTGCCAATTTAGTAAGAGCCACGCGCGGAAGTATTTTGTTTGTAATCAGAGGTCTTGTATTTTGGTGTTTTGCGAGGTGCGTGGGATTGGTTTTGTCTAGAATTTGGCAGCTAATTGAGCTTCGGTCGTAGATTAATGATCATATTATTTGACTTTCATATTATACTAATACGTTTCTTGTATCGATATTATTACATTTGTTCAATGAATCTGTCTTTTATCATGTTGGAATTAAAATAACCGGTTTTATTATGCAAAGATACGACTACGATTATGTCATTAATATATTTATTTTTTATTTAACAATGGCGGCAAGTAAGGTTTCTAGCTTTTGGTAATAAGCGGCTATTGTAGTTTAAAATCGCTTGCAATGCTAGAGGTATCATTCGCTATTTCTCGACTTTAGAAATGAGCACTGAAAAGTGGGATGAAAGAAAAGAACTCTTAGGGTCAGCGCCGACGGACGGCGACTGTATTTCGTACAACGAAATAAATTAACGGCGAGCGACTCAAAGCGCGGTCATTTTATTTCGTTGTATCAAATACAGTCGTATTCTGAAGCACTTTAGGTTGAATTTAAATTGTTACTGAATTAGTCTCTTCGCCGCCACTCCGTCCGTCGGCGTTGACCCTTAGTTACTCAGTAGAATGCAGTAACATTGATTTGCTAAAGATCAAGTTTACTGCACGGATAACATAGTGCTTTAAGTGGACGTCTCGCTACTGCCGCTGCGCTGAGTGTTGTGGGTTCGAATCCCACACGGGACAAAACTTCGTGTGATTCACAAATGATTGTCCCGAGTCTAGGTGTTCTTTGTGTCCGTTGTTTGAATGTTTGTAAAGTCCCCCGCGACAGAGGAATTATACCAAGTGCGGTAAATGTCTTTTGTAAAAAACTAGATGTTCCCACGGTTTCACTCGCGTTTATCGTTACTGCGTCGCCCCCGTGGGTCGTAGCGTGATTTTATATAGCCTATAGTCTTCCTCGATAAATAGGTTATCCAACACTAAAATAATTTTCAAATCGAACCAGTCGTTCCTGAGATTAGCGCGTTCAAGCAAACAAACAAACAAACTGTTCAGCCTTATAATATTAGTATAGATAATAAAATAGCCACATTTGTTGTATAAAAATAGAATACCCGATAATCTGTATTGCCAAAGATCATATTAATAAATTAAAAAATACGGAATACATGTTTAAAATTATTGAAACGTATAACGGTAACTTCGTATGACTTTAGCCCTGAGGGGTGACATTGGCCCTTAATTGAAAAAAGCTGTTTAATTGGAAGAAGCTGTTTTACTGACAGTTTATAGTGCTATCTATTGATTTCCGCGTGTATTTTCAACAAAAAGTATGATAGTGGTCTAGTGGGAAATTCAAACTTTTTCCAATTAAGGGCCAATGTCACCCCTCAGGGCTAAAGTCATACGAAGTTACGGTACAGAATATTCAAACGCAGAACGCTAGATTATAAAATCATGCTTTATGTCTCGTACGGGAATCGAAACCGCAACACGCAGTCCAAAAGTCAGCAGTCCGTTAATAAGCAGTCTAGACAAGTCACCATATTAGTTTACATGAAGGCTAAATTATGAGTAATTTTGATTCTACTCAAATACCATTATACATAAATTTAAATAGTGACTTTATTAGTCACTATTTTGTCTCGTGGTTTCACTTACGTACAATAAAAGACGTTGGTTTGTTTGTTTAGGTCGCACAGTGATCATTTAGTAACCTTTAATAATCTTCTTCTTCTTCTTCTTTTCGTGTGGTTAGTGGTCAACCTGTTATCAAGAGTTGTTCAAGCCGCCCGTAGGCCTCTGACATGGCTTAACGACTGCTATCAATTTGACAACAACCGGGACCGACTTTAACCTTTAATAATAATAATAATAATATTCTACCACATACACACAACACCATCTAGCCCAAACCAAGCAGAGCTTGTACTATGGGTACTAGACAATGGATAAACATACATATATACTTTTTTTTGTAAATACATTCATATTATACATAGAAACACCCAGACCAAGACAAACATCCATGTTCATGCACACAAATGTTTGACTTGTGCGGGAATCGAACCCGCGTGGCAGTCGGTTACACTAACCACTACGCCATCGAGGCTGTCAATCTTTATTTTAATACTAGTTAGCTATCTCTAGGGAATAATACGTATTTTTTTCTGGACGATAGGTATGTCCCTATGTCCTTTTCTGTACTCGTGACAAAGCGTATGTGAAATTTCACAACGATTAGTCGAGAAATTAAGGCGTGTAAGCTTAATAAACAAACTGTCATTCGCATTTATAATATTAGTTAGAAAAAAACGAATACCAAGCAGCCACAACAACTAAAGTACTCTGTATATTTGTTGTAACGATTAAGCTCAAAAACTACTGCACCGATTTTATTAATTCTTTCATCATTAAAAAGCTACTTTATTCATAAGTAGCATATGCTATATAAAATCACGCTATGAGTCATGGGAGTAGAGCAGCGGTCATAAACGTTGGTGAAAATGCGGGGACATGAGGTATAAAATGAATAACTTAAAAAGTGGTTGTAGTGTTGCCCACAGAAAACGTTAATTAAAAATCGGTTTATGTAACCTAAAAACATTTTCAAATCGGACTAGTACCTAGATTTTTTTCTTCTATTTTTAGAGAATTTTTGCCCTTCGGCATGTCAGTCTCGGACTAGTAGTTCTTGAGAATAGAGCGTCCGAATATACAAAAACTTCACTTCACTATGAATATGCGTCGGTGATTTGCATTTTCGCCTAATTTGGCATATTTAATTATACAAAATTAATTTTGCTGATCTACATTTAAATTAAACTACCTACTTTATACAGATTTTATCGCGATGTTTAGTACCTAACACTTTTATTTCAGAACTAGAAGTTCCCGCGGTTTCACCCGCGTTTATCATTACTGCGCCGCACCCGTGGGTCGTAGCGTGATGTTACATAGCCTATAGCCTTCCTGGATAAATAGGCTATCCAACACTAAAATAATTTTTCATATTGAACCAGTAATTTACCGTTTATCGTTACTGCGCCGCCCCCGTGGGTCGTAGCGTGATGTTATATAGCCTATAGCCTTCCTCGATAAACAGGCTATCCAAAACTAAAATATTTTTTTATATCGAACCCGTAGTTCTTGTGATTAGCGCGTTCAAACAAACAAACTCTTCAGCTTTATAATATTAGTCTAGATAAAACACCGTTATTACATAATTTTGAAATTTCAAATTATATACTTAATATTGTTAAACACTTTTACTGGTTACTGTTTACTTCTGTTTAAGCTATTTATTTAATAAACATCACGATAAAATCCTTATAACGTTGTTTAAATTCAATCTATTTCAACCATTTTGATGTGTAAGTACATACCCAAAATGTCTAATTAATTTATTACCTAATTTACCTGTTTATTCCATTTTAAACAGTAACAAAGACAACTTCAATATCGGACCGTCAAACTACCAACAGACAAAACACCTGTTCGTCAAACAAGGCATTAAAAAAGAAAATAAAAGGTCAAAATACTTACCACTTGACATTAGTCGGATGTTGACCACTTTAGTACAACACTATCTCGTACGAAACCCAACCCTAACGTCAACGGAATACGTCAGTCAATAGTGATGGGAACGTTCATTTAGTTGGTAACCGATACCAAAAAAAAACGGGTATCGAAAAAACCGAGACAGGTTGTGTGAGAACAAAAAATGGAGCAAGATGCTACCATTTTTTTAGGAGCTCATAAAGTTGTTATTTATCGTCTGTTTTTAGTAAATAAATCTCTTTTGGTGGCGATTAGTGATAAGTTGGTATTTGTGATATTAATTTTTATGTTTTCCTGTGAAATTTTGACTCGTTTTTAGCGGTGAACCTTCATATTGAAGATTAAATTTTATGATTTAAGGACTAGATGTCATTATTAACGCAATATAATAAACAAATTAATTTTAATTCGCACTGCCATATTTTTAATTATACTATTTAATTTTATGACAACATTAGCATTTAATTTGTCGGCCTCGATGGCGTAGCGGCTAGTGTAACCGACTGCCACGCCTGAGGTCGCGGGTTCGATTCCCGCACAAGTCAAACATTTGTGTGCATGAACATGGATGTTTGTCTTGGTCTGGGTGTTTCTATGTATAATATGTATGTATTTACAAAAAAAAAGTATATATGTATGTTTATCCATTGTCTAGTACCCATAGTACAAGCTCTGCTTAGTTTGGGCTAGATGGTGTTGTGTGTATGTGATAGAATATTATATTATATTATATTATTATTATATTATTTACTGTAACAAATTACAAATATTTTGGCTTGCCATATTGATAATTGCTTTTTGACTGCCTCAGTGGCGCTTCGGTAGTAAATGCGACTGCTGAGCATGAGGTCTCGAATTCGATTTCCAGATTGCGCCAACCAAAAGTTATTGAGATTTCCAGTCAAGAACGGGGTATTTTATAAACATTCAACGGGTACAAAAAACACCCAGAGTTGGAAATCCTAATTTCTTCCTTTTCTTTTAAAAAAGACAAAACCCGCACTGGGAATGAATCCTGTGTCGCGGGTACTTTACAAACATTCAAACAACGGACACAAAGAACACCTAGACTCGAAACAACTATTTGTGTATCACACAATTTTTGTCCCGTTTAGGATTCGAACCCAAAACACTCGGCGCGGTGGCAGTGGCGAGTCGATCACTTAAACCACTACGCCATCCGTGCAACATGTAACACGGAACGACTATTTGTGGACCATTACGTTTTCTATCCCGTGATCAAACTAACAACATTTTTTTTAAAACAACTTTCAGCACTAGCAGTGGTTAGGCGACCACTAAAAACTACTAACAAACAATATTATTATTTACCTGTAAGATAAGATAAGATAAAACTTTATTCATAGATAAATTTATCCTAGGTTTACAGTGTGTTCCATTTTAATATATGTACACAGCATGTTTAAAACAGATACAATGAGTACAGTTAAACATATTTACACTATTAAACATATTTGACTACTTATATTAACTTAGAACATTAGCAAATTAATGTATAAATTAAAATAAATATTCTGTTTAACTAAGACATAAAATTGCCGGTAAAGCGATAAAAATTCTTTACCTTCCGTGCTGTCAATTGTTTAAAAGCCAGACATGATTAAAAACCGTGTCTGACCGCCGGTGTTCCGCTGCGACTCAATCCTTACTTCCTTACTAATATCATAAATACGAAAGTGAGTTTGTTTGTTTGTTTGTTGGTTATGCTTTCACGCCTTAACTACTCGACCGATCATTATGAAAATTACATATACACGTTGTCAGGGGTACAGAATAGGACACAGGGTACCTTTCATCCTGAAAAAAGTAACCTAACCTAATTTACATTTACGCGAACGAAGCCGCGGGCAAAATCTAGTACTCAATATATTTATTGCATACTGATACCACAATGTTAGGTTAGGTGGTCGGTACAATAGTAAGTTTTGACCATTGTGGACCCTGTCCGGCACATCAATTTAGGAGAGAGGAAGAAAAGTTCTTTAAACATTTTGTAATATTACAAGCTGTCTCGCGCAACTTCGTCTGTTTCACATAAGAGAAATTTCCCCATTTTTGCAATATGTTTCATTTATGCTCTGCTCCTATTGGTCGTAGCGTGATGTCATATAGCCTACCTCGATAAATGGGCTATCCAACACTAAAATAATTTTCAACTCGAACCATGCCTGAGATTAGCGCCTTCAAACAAACAAACACACAAACAAACTCTTCAGCTTTATAATATTAGTATAGATAGTGTTAGTATTTGTTTTATTATTGTTCTGTTTTTAATTTTCTTTTAAATTTTGTAATTTGTATACTTTTTGTTTCTGTTTTTTATTTCTTCGTTCCTATTTTGCGTGTGCCCTTGTGTGTCAAAATAAATATTTTTCATTCTTTCTTTCTTTTTTCTTTCAATGCCCCAAAAATTCGGGCATTACATAATATTGTTTTTATAATAGACAAATACCTCACTAGGACGAATTCCTGCGTCAGGAGGGATTTTAGAAACATTCAAACAACGATGACGAAAAATACCTAAGCACGGTATAACCAATTATGGATCACACATAATTTTCATCCTGTTTGGGGATCGAGCCCATAACACTCGGTTTGTGAAATTGGCAAAGCCATCACTTTAACCAGTATGTATCTGTGCTGTTTTTGCATGACACAAATATTCGCCTCAGCTAAGCATTTTCATTCCCATCATTTAAAGAAAGAAGAAGAAGAAAAATGTTTTATTTGCATCTCCATATATACATAATTTTAAAAACAATATTAGATAATACAATTAACCCGAAAACGGTACATGGAGATCAAATTAGGCAACTGCGTCAGCTATTGTTGCAGTATAGACTGCAACGCTGGTATTCTCGCAGGCCTACTAACAATAATTTATTAATATAGATCAATGCATAAAAAAGTAAAACATATAAAACATGAGATAAAAATAATAAATATAAACTTAAACAATATATTTATTTATACTATATTTATTCATACATAAAAGTGTATATAAATATATACATGTATATATAGTAGTCTATAAAAAATTAGTGTAATATAACCATATGATATACTACAAAACACTGCATGTGAAAATTACACAACAAAACACAAAACAGAAAAAAAAGAAAAAAGCAAAGGAACATTGTCTTACAGATTGTGTTTCCGAACGCCACTTATAGTTGAGTGTAGTTGTTACGTCTGTCATGAATGTCAAAAAAAGCGTCTCACAGAGCTGGAGCTGGATGCGTAAAAAACATTGCCGCTGCGTAAGTGCGTACGCGCAAATTAACAAAGTATGCATTACACAATTATTATTATATAATATATACGTCATATTGTTGTTCTTAGCTGTTATAAAGGTATGTAAAATTATTATTACAATGATTTTTGTTTGTTTATTAAAAACATCTTAAACTTATTACGGAATGTATGCAATGTTTATGCATTTAAATAGTTGGCAGTCCACAACTGTGCGTTTCTCCAGGAATTTTCTGCCTCGCACAACAAATCTGTGGAATGAGCTATCACCTGCGGTATTTCCGGACCAATACGACCTTCAGCACTTTAAGAAAAGAGCGTACTCCTTTTTAAAAGGCTGACAACGCACTTGTAACTCCTCTGGTGTTGCAGGCGTCCATTGGTGGCGGTAATCGCTTACCATCAGGCGATCCGTCTGCTCGTTTAACCCATAATCAATTTTAAAAAAATACCATCAAGCAAAATGGTTCAATTCAATCATTATACCAAAAAACAGCATCACCAAGCTAGTCTTGATTTTTCTTCAAATCTGTTACAGAATAGATAGTCTTTGTCCAAACGTGGGACAGCTCATAAAACAGGCAGCATTATTTATGAAGTGTTATACTCAATCGATAGCTTTGACTGAAACAACAGATGAATATTTATTACCTATTCATATCGAAACGGTTGCACGGATTTATAGTTTAACATCAAGTTTGCATGAATTCCAGTCTACATAAGTTTGGTTTAAAACTGTAAAATAGAATATTCGGTTATAAGCCCGAATATTTATTTTATTTGGTTTGTCAACAGCACATATATGATACTCTAAAATAATATACATGTCAAGAGCAGCGATAGCTCAGTGGGGAGACCAACAAACTGCAATGCAGAGGGTCTTGGGTTTGATCCCACGTCGCACACCTCTGACATTCGGAAGTTATATGACTTTTCGAAATGATGTGCATATTGGTTGACAATTATCGCCTGCTCCGTGCCTTGGAGAGCACGTTAAGCCGTTGGCCTCGGCTACCATGAACATCTATGGCAGTCGTTATTGGGAGAGTGTCGACACAAAAGATCCCACTGGGTCAAAGTGTCGCCGGTCTGCACTGACTGGCCCTCACATA
Source organism: Catocala sponsa (assembly GCA_963564715.1). Lineage (NCBI taxonomy): Eukaryota > Metazoa > Arthropoda > Insecta > Lepidoptera > Erebidae > Catocala > Catocala sponsa. The sequence continues at coordinate 2,641,701 of OY751351.1, read as the reverse complement.
AGATAAGATAAAAAATATTCTGATACATTTACACATAGTACTTTTTTCTGGATGAGGGTACCCTATGTATTTTCCTGTATCTTCAACAACGTGTTTGCGATATTTCATGATAATCGGTCGAGTAGTTACGTCGTGAAAGCGTTTCAAACAAACTCACATTCACATTTTGTAGCCACTGGTCGCCTGCAGGCTAGCATTGCTTTTTCCTATAATGTCCTCCAGAGCGAATTTCAGTCACGGCGGCCAATCTTAACGGAGTCTGGCCATCTGCGCAGGAGATATTTTAGTGCACAAGTGTGTGCGCAAAGACGAGTTCACTCTCTGTTCCCTAACTCCCATGATCCGATGAGACGGTAATCCGACACGACCGGAGAGAGACCAGGCGCACGTGCTTTCTAAGGCACGGGGTGTCTAACACCGCCAACTTCTTAACTCTGAGCTGCTATTGAGATTTCTTAACAGAAAAGCTCAATAACTTTTTCTTGGCCGACTCGGGATTCGAACCCGAGACCTCATGCCCAGCAGTCGCATTCACTACCGCTGCGCCACGGAGGCAGAAAGTCTATTATATGGAACCTAAAATCTTATATGAAGTTATACCCACTGGTCACCGGCAGACTTGCCGTGCCATAACCTTTTGTCTATACCAACCAATCAAAGATTGACTTATCTGTAGGTAATAAATATGTACTAATTAGTTACTAATTGTCATAATTACCATTGGATTACACCTCTAGCGTGTACTATGACGTCACAGTTATGTCGTTTAAGGGTTAACTTGAGGATTAGTGATGTACTATTGGTATCTAATCATGTTTGACATGTGACATGATCGATGTTTCATTTGATCGATTAAATCTGTTGTAAATGTTGTGTAATTGAATATTGTGTGTTGGGTTTCAATAAGGAAGGAAGAAAATTCGTGTTTCTTTTATCACCGACATTGTGTATGGTGGCAAGGAAGAATACGATCATAACACTTGTTAACAGAGTGTAAAAAGAATCATTTCCAAAGATACTCATGAGACAGTACAAAATAAATGTTTTAGATTTACATAGATATCATTGTGTAGGTATTTTAGTAGGTTTTTTTTTTTACACTCAAACCAACTAGTCCAAACTAAGCAGAGCTTGTACTATGGGTAGCTTGTACTATAGAAACACCCAGACCAAGACAAACATCCATGTTCATGCACACAAATGTTTGACTTGTGTGGGAATCGAACCCGCGACCTCAGGCGTGGCAGTCGGTTACACTAACCACTACGCCATCGAGGTGCAATGTGCTTTGCTTAAGCCTGGTTCGGAATTAGCATTGGCCATAGTTATATAAAATGGTAGCAGCCTCTCATGAATGAATCTCTAAAATCGCTAAGATAAATTGATATTTTGTGTTATTTTGTAATAGGTTACGATGGAATTGGCATATTCGTCTGGATTAAAATTCCTAAAATCAATAAAGAATAAAAAGTAAGTATACGATCAGACGGCCGATGGTATGTGTGCCGCAGCTTGTGGTCATTTATAAAATGGATGGTAGAAATAGAAATATAAACTTTATTCGCTTAAGACATGGTTTAATCAAGGTGTTACAAGATAAGAAGGTTTGAACACATCTCGCTCTTATTTGTAATTTATATAATACTATCTTTTGCGCGCGGCTCCACCCTCATGGTACCTAAATCAATAAAAAGCAGCCTATGTCCTTTCCCTGGTTTTAAACTATCTCTGAGCCAAATTTTATTTAAATCGGTAGAATGGTTTAGCTGTGAAAATGTAACAGACAGACAGTCAGAGTTACGTTCGAATTTATAATATTAGTAAGGATTTTTTACAAAATTACATAATTATTGACTATCTTATCTTATCTTATGTGGGGGCCAGTCAGTGCAGACCGGCGACACTTCGACCCAGTGGGATCTTTTGTGTCGACACTCTCCCAATAACGACTGCCATACATGTTCACGGCAGCTGGGACCGACGGCTTAACGTGCTCTCCGAGGCACGGAGCAGGCGATAATTGTCAACCAATACGCACATCATTTTGGAAAGTCATATACCTTCCGAAAGTCAGAGGTGCGCGACGTGGGTTCTAACCCGGGACCCTCTGCATTGCAGTCTGTTGGTCTACCCACTGAGCTATCGCTGCTCATAATTATTGACTATACTTATGCTTATTTCTACACATTACAAAATCTTTAAATATCAATAAGATACATATTTTTTTTAGGTAGGTATAGCTAATAAATTCTTTAACATTGTAAAATCTGCTTTCCAGGAGCCATGACTAAATCTACTTTTAAATTTACGTAAAGGGAGTTCTCTTATATCTCTAAGTATGTGGTTGTAAATTTCTGATAAATTATCATTCGGCTATTATATCAATATCAAATCCTCGATACAGACATCGACACTTTTCCCCGCACTCTTAAGATAATGAAACTGTCAAAACTATCAAAAGTGTCAGTAGATAGGTGACAGCTGTCAAAATGTTTGCTGAAGTATTTAGTTTTACTGTATGACAATATTTATTCTTAAATGCCTTCTTTTAATCATATAAGGCTACAAGATTCGCGCTTAGCTTTATAAACAGAAACTAGATTTTACCCGCGGCTTCTCTCGCGTAAATGTACCTAGGTTATGTCAATTTTCTATCAATCTGGAACAGTACTTTTTCTGGATAAGGTACCTTATGTTCTTTTTTGTATCCCTGACGATGTGTATCCGAAATTTTAAGACGATCGGTCGACCAGTTAAGGCGTGCAAGCGATACAAACAAACTCACATTCGCATCATCATCATTACACAACAAAGTCCTCTGCCGCATCTGTTCACGATAAACTCAAAAACGACTGAATGAATTTACATGCGGTATTCTCCAATAGACAGCAGCAATAGCTCAGTGGGGAGACCAACAGACTGCAATGCAGTGGCTTTCGGATTCGAACCCACGTCACGCACCTCTGACTTTCAGAAGTTATACGACTTTTCGAAATTATGTGCGTATTGATTGACAATTATCGCCTGCTCCGTGCGTCGGAGAGCACGTTAAGCCGTTGGTCCCGGCTGCCATGAACATCTATGGCAGTCGTTATTGGGAAGTCAGTGCCCTCTAATATCCTGACACTGGTCTAGCCTTAGGGTGTTGTTAGCCTTCGGGATGCGGAGGTCAGGTGGCAGCCGCTCCGTGTAAAAACTGATATCCAGTCAAATCAGGTTAGACTAGAAAGCCGACCCCAAGTGACTTGGGAATAATAAAGGCTAAGGGAGAAGATTCTCCAATAGACCGAGCTGTTCATGAGGAAGGTTTATGTGTATAATTTGTTAAGGTTTTGTACTACGCGTGCGAAGCCAGGGCGGATGGCTAGTTTATAATATTATAGTTGGGATGAAGGATGCTACACCTATACTCGGAACTAATTATCTGTTAATCAGACAAATTCCTAACTTGTAATTATTTTAACTGCAACACCGAGCGAATCGGAAGAAGCCACTTAACGTACGGCGCAGGCGTCCGTCACGGCAGTATATGAACTTGCTGAGAAAAAAGTAATTCGATTATACGGAAATCGTATGACCCAGCTTCCAAATATTGATCGATTCCATGCCACTAATTATAATTCGAATCATAATCGAGTGTTCGAAACTTGATTTGATAATGACACGATTGATAGAGAGGTCGCAGTTCTGAAAAGTGATTACTGGCCCTTTTGTTAGAAAAATCTTCTATTTCTACATACCGCTATGCACTATATTATGCTGCATTAACAAACTAGTACTATTTACATCGTATTTACGTATATGCCTAATATGTAGGTAATCAAATACCTAATAACAAAGATAATGCGTTCGAATAATTTTTAATGTCTCGAATATTTTATTTGATTGACAGTACGAATATTTCGATATTTTTTATCGACAAGCACACGTCTCTAATGTGTAGCAAGCACAGCACTTACTTTATGTTCCTATACAACCTACCCCACAATAACGTTGTAGGTATTATGTTACAGATAATACCGTTACTTCAACTTTACAATATTAAAGCTTGTAAACTGTATTTATCCTTTACGTAGCAAAGAGTGAACTAAAATTATTCTGTCACTAGCGTAAAGCGAGGGTTATTATCTGTCATTTGTAAACGGTCCGCCAGTTAGCTTTGAGAAACATTCGATATTATTCGCAGGAACAAATGGCTTTTCTTAGCTTTAAACAGAAAGCCCAATTATTATCAAGACTTCGGTAAAGCAACATGGCCGCGTAAATGTCAATTTTGACGAAACAAATAAGAAACAAAGCTTCAATATCTGTTCGGAATTCGAATTTGAGCACAAATTTAAATAATAACTTGTATATTATGGTATAAGCTGTTGCGGTTCCATATTTTAATTGTTGCAAACTCGAATCCAATACGCGATTCGAAAATAGAACGACGGATAAAAAAATAACGCAAATTTTTCTCAGAAAATGAAAACTATAAGGAATGGCATTCCATAAACGCGAATAACCAATTCATAATTCAAAAATCAGAACGCAATTCGCCAAAATTACCACTACGCAGTAAAAAAACGCCCTAGCAGCGTAGCAACGTCAAGCCCGAGCACGCAGGCTCTGGCAGCTCCCCGGGACGCTGTAGTGATCTCCCCCCGCGCCCCGCGCGCGCGTCCCCCCACGCGCACGCCCCGGGTCACACGGCATCAGTCGCCCATAGTGCGTGCACGTATTTACCCGTTCGCTCCCAACCTGTAGCGTCGACGCAGTGTTTACGGATTACAGTGAAAAATTAGTGACAAGGTGTGTGTTTCTCAGTGTTTTTATGAATGAAAACCAGCGTGTTGAACCGGTCCACCGGATGGTTGGACGTCGGACCGGTCCGGGTTTCCGCTGATACAAGTTTCGTGAGAGTAAGCCTATGTTATTTTTTTTTATGTAACTGGATTTTTGATATGTTTAATTAATATTTAAGTGCATCGGTTGGTGTGAAGTGCGTTTCTTGAGAAAATAGAATGTACATCTAAATCGTAATTGTGTTTATACGGGAGTCGTTTTTGTGTGGAACGCATTTAAATATTGTCTGTTTAAAGCTGGTACGTTGGTATTAGACGTAGGTAAGTGATATATTCTTATTTTAAACATAATCAGATAGAAAAATGTGAAAATAGTTGCTTAAATGTAACGGTTTTGTTCGAAGTACGTATTTATGCGGGAAGGATGTAGGTAGGTTCTATGATATGTAATCTACCTTCATTTTAGCCATATGTCTTGATGCCATCTATGAAACAATTATACAAATCTAATATAGATATATTAAGACATTATATTTCCTAAGATACGTTGACAGATTGAGAAATATATACAAAGATATTATTGCGAAATTTCGCAAATTTTGCAATATTTATTTAAATTGTTCCGTCTGTTTCCTTCGGCTTAGTCATCTACTGTTAGCCAGTATTGTGCTAGCCGCTTAAAATTCTCTAACTTCAATAATAAACTGCGAAAAGCGACGGCTTTTCGATATTCTGTATCACATTTCGGCAATAGAATTTCGCATTATCTAAATAGATTTCTACTGATCTGTATTACGATAAGATGTTTGAATATATACGCTGAACATTGTATTACTTTGTTAGTTCAATTATGGTAATAAGCCGTCGTTAGCTTCATAAAATGTTATTGTATAGGTATTGAGAGTTTTATAGCTAAAGAAGGAGCCATTTTATAGATAGCTTACACGTTCATACTTACATCCGTCGACTGCCTTATTAGTTCAGTCCGGTGGCGTAAGTTTGCCGCCGATTGTAAGGTTTCAAGTTAGATGCCCGAATGAGCGAAGTCCCACCGGATTTTTCTGAAAGTTCGATTTCAATGGGAGCGCGGAGAAATTGCTTGGTCAAGTCTTAATAGGCTGCGAGAATTTTGTAGTAGGAAAGCCCATTTTAGTGTCTCGGGAATCGAATCTGAGATATTTTAGTCGAAAGCATAAAGACAAGTAAAAGTTTATAATCACTACATATGTATTATAAAACAAAGAACCTCGCCGCGTGTGTCTGTCTATTCGCGATAAATTCAAAACTACTGAACGGATTTTCGTGCGGTTTTCACCAATAGACAGAGTGATTTATGAGGAAGGTTTAGGTATATAATTTGTTAAGATTATGTACTGCCCGTGCGAAGCCGAGGCTGGTCGCTAGTATTAAGATAAATATTGGTAGCAGCTAAGTCATTTTGTATTGAATATTGACGCTGCATTTAATAGCAGCCAGTAACTTAGAAAAATATGCTGTTTATTTATTTGGATCGTCAACAAATTATACACATTTCTTACTTCTAAATAATAATTTACAGACATGCCTTGTGCTCATTCACTTACAGGCAACCACATCTCACAAAAATAAAAATTTTCGCCACAAAAGCTAAGTAAAAATCTCTAACATAATTGAAATTAAACTACTATATACGGATATAATCCGTATATAATCCGTATATAGTAGTTTAATTTCAATGAATAACATTCGCGTAAACAGAAGACAATATTATGTACATTAACATAATATTAAAATTAAAATTATATTGAAATTAAAAAGAAAGAAGAAATAGAAAAGTTATAGTAAAAATGGGAAATTATACTTAGTCTAGTATGGTATCATAATTACCGAAGCCTGGGACCCAGGTATACAGTGATTTTTTTCTTAAATCTAAAGAAGTTGTCACCAAATATATCTAAATCTGCCAGTCGCTGAAGACTATTGTATGATTTGGCTATTCTTGTTAAAGGTGAATTAAGACCTATATTAGTCTTGTATCTAGGGACATTGAGCAGCTTGTACACACCTAAGCGCGGTAGTCTACTTGGAGCAGAGATATTAATTTTAGACAATAATTCAGGACAATCTATTCTATTGTTTAATAAGCTGTATAAGAATAATAAATCAAGCAGTTGGCCCCTATAGTTCAGCGCAACAATTTTGAAGTTCTGTTCTGTTATTTACACCTGCAAGAAACTCACGGCCACTCTTTTAAATCGCCATTCAATCGTGATTTCAGTATTTTACAACCCATAATATGTATGAGATGCTGCAACTATTATACCATATATTATTGACGCATGACGAAGTGTCCACACTAAAAAGAGTGAGCTCATATATCACATAGATGTGGGTTGTAGCGTGATGTTATGTAGCCTATAACCTTCCTCGGTAAATAGGCTATCCAACACTAAAATAATTTTATAATCGAGCCAGTAGTTCCTGAGATTAGCGCCTTCAAACAAACCAACAAACTCTTCAGCTTTATAATATTAAGTATAGATACATAGATGTGCCCGCGGTTTCACCCGCGTTTATGATTAGTGCGCTGTCCCCGTGGGTCGTAGCGTGATGTTATATAGCCTATCCTTCCTCGATAAATAGGCTATCCAACACAAAAATATTTTTTCAAATCGAATTAGTAGTTCCTGAGATTAGCGCGTTTAAACAAACAAACAAACTCTTCAGCTTTATAATATTAGTATAGATTTACATGATAGAGAATGATGGAGAACAATTTTCAATATGAGTAAGCGTGATAATACTATATTTGTAATTCAGATGAATATCGTGTGTGAGATGACAACTTAATGTCCAGAATGGTGACCATATTAAAACAGTGGGGAGCATATGTCTTTTAAATGTATCATTCAGAATAAATATATTAATATCTAGCTTTTTCCTGCGGCTTTGCTCGCGTAAACTAGTTTAGGTTTTATTAGGAATTAAGTTTAGCTATGTAGCTCGATGATAATACATACATACATACATAGATTCACGCCTGTTTCCCAGAGGGGCAGGCAGAGACTTCGGATTTCCATTTGCTACGATCCTGACACACTTCTCTGGCTTCATTCACTTTCATCACATTCCTCATACACGCCCGTCGGTTCAAGGTGCTCTTAACCTGGCCTTTGTCCAGAACGCCTCCGATCTGATCGAGAAACGTTCGCCTAGGTTTTCCTCTTTCGACTGTTCCATTCACACTAGCCTTATAAATATAATATAGCTGATAATATAATAATAGCTATGTTACCTGCGACTTCGTCCGCGTAGATTTTAACTAAAAAGTGTTTGTCTCCGCAGAACCCTATTCTTTTCTAAAATCAATGTAGCCTAAGTTACTCCTTATAACATCAGCTATCTGCCAGTGAAAGTCTCGTCAAAATTGGTTCAGCCGTTTCGGAGATTAGCCGGAACAAACAGACAGACAGACAAAAATTTTAAAAATATATGTTTTCGTATAGGTACCTTATATACTTTCATATGCATTAGATAAAAGCTGTTATTTTGACATTACAAACAGACACTTCAATTTTATTTATTTGTATAGATTATAATATAGGTACTTCGCTTTCTAATGGTGAAAGAATTTTAAAATTGGTTGAGTAGCTTTGAGTTATATCCTTACAAACAAACAAACCAAAAATCAAATCATTCCTCTTTATAATATTAGTATAGATAAAATTAATAATAAAATTGGATGATGTAACGTCCATTTTCGTCAATTAATATCTACCCAAAATATCCAATGAAGAATTATAGTTGCAAAAAATGTATTTTCATTTCATGATTTTTGCATCTTTGAATAACAAATCATATTTGGTCTATGTTTACAATTTTGACTTTGTTGGTCTTATAGGATAAGTTTGCATTTATTTGTGAGGAATTAGGATCAGTTCTCTCATTGAGTTTTTATTCAGTAAAATTTCCTCAATAGCGACACGGGGTCTGGAAATATATTATGTACGTCGTCTTAGCAGACGCCAATAGATTAGTCAAAATGTATTATAATTTTATTATTTTTGCATGTTTAAATAACAAAATCACATTTTGTCTAAGTTTATCAGACTGCGTTGGTCTTGTGAGATAAGTGTGCATTATTATTATTATATTATTTGCCTCGATGGCGTAGTGGTTAGTGTAACGAACTGCCACGCATGAGGTCGCGGGTTCGATTCCCGCACAAGTCAAACATTTGTGTGCATGAACATGGATGTTTGTCTTGGTCTGGGTGTTTCTATGTATAATATGTATGTATTTACAAAAAAAAAAGTATATATGTATGTTTATCCGTTGTCTAGTACTCATAGTACAAGCTCTGCTTAGTTTGGGCTAGATGGTGTTGTGTGTATGTGATAAAATATTATTATTATATTATTATTATTATTTCGTGAGGTCTCCGGATCAATTTCTGACTCGATCATATTATTGTTAAGTTATTCTGTTGAAGCACCCAATAGCAGCACGAAGTCTGAACATGAGCTTAGTAGTCTTCAATAGACTTGCCCTTTTGCCCATAAAAGAGATTTCGAAATGTGGGTGTATTTACATCTCTGTTTATCCCTTCGGATGTGTTTGTCTATGTTTGTGTATAAACACTACTAAGAATTTTTAAGGCAAGCTTCCGAAGCATAACTTTGCGCATATTGCCATGTTTTTTATTTTTTTATTTTGCTCGTCTGTATGACCACACGCCACCTGATGGTAAGCAGTCGTGTGCTCTAAGAGCAGTGGCCTCCACATCGCCCCCACAGCAGCCGAGGCGATGCTGAGGTTTGAAGTCTGAAGATCGATGCTTGAGTTAGATTTTCTGTTCAGAGTTATTCAGCAGCCGCATAGGTATAATTTGTGCCTAGTGACTCCAATAGGTTCTCTATTACGTGAGGGACTTAAATATAACTGACGATGGCTGTAATTCTTCTCAGCCTATCAGCCGCTATGATCATCTCGCTATGTTTAAGTCACAAACTAGTGACCGCTATGACTTTTTCGTTATGTTTAAGTCCTACATTCTAGTGACTAACATCAGCACTTGAGACTTAAACATAGCGTCTATAAATATCACACATATGTATGTAACTAACATTAGTAATGGGAATTAACAAATTTCCTACTCCTTCAGGATAAGTCGCCGTGATAATTTATAACGGGGCGTGTAAACTGCGTAGTTAGTTCAACAAAAGTGTCATACCGAGGATAGAATTCGACCCTGATCCACTTAAATATTTGCGTTAGCCAACTTTTAAACTTACACTGCAGTATTTTAAGTATTTTTAAGTTATTGCTTATACTGTGACCTCTATACTAGAAAGCTGGACTGACCATCGCCAACAAAAAGATGACTGCATTTGTTTTTCGCCATTTCGGCGCTGAGAGCTTGTGAGTGTACTTGGAACAATTGGCTCTTGTCGATAAGAACTTTAAAGGTTTATTATTACGTAGATTGTGCCTGCGGCTTCGCTCGCTTAAATGTAGCTTACGTTAGGTTAGTAACAGTAAAAGGTATCCTATGTCCTTTGCTGTACGCCTGACAACGTGTATTCGAAATTTCATGATTATCAGCTATCTATATCATATAAATTTCGCATATATATACGTTGTCAGCGGTACAGAAAATGACACAGTGTACCTTTTATTCAGGACAAAGTATTTTTCGATCGCAGCCGCGGGCTAAAGCTAGTAAAAAATTTAGTTTTAGTTAGTTCTCTCATAGAAATCTAATCATATTGACTAATAGGAAATTCCTTTTGAAGTTTTATATCATTTTAATGTAAAAATAGTTGAAATATTCAAACAGTTAATTTCACGCATCGCCATTCGTCACACATTAGAATTTCAGCTTACGTGACACAACGGAAATGTTTCTGAAAAGAATGTCGTTTGTATATTAATCACAGTTTCTTTTATAACTGCATTAGTCAGTTGTATTAATTTTAGTTTGACTAACCGAAAACATGGTCATGAAAAACGGGATCTCCCCATGGCTGCTGTAAAGTAACTGAAACGTTAGGGCCAATTATAAACTTAAATATAAATAGTTTTAATTAATTTAAACAACTTAAATTGTAGTATAGTTCAATAATAGTAGTGTTATAGTTCAAAATTATGTAATAAAAGTGTTTTAAAATAAACAACGTGACGAAATCCGTATACATACATACATACATAGATTCACGCCTGTTTCCCAGACTACGGATTTCCATTTGCTACGATCCTAACACACTTCTCTGGCTTCATTCACTTTCATAAAATTCCTCATACACGCTCGCCGGTTTAAGGTGCTCTTAACCTGGCCTTTATCCAGAACGTCTCCGGTCTGATCAAGAAACGTTCGCCTAGGTCTTCCCCTTGCGACTGTTCCATTCGTACTAGCCTTATAAACTTTCTTAGTCTTTTCTCGTCCATTCTTTCTACATGCCCAAACCAGCTTAGCATACCCTTTTCTATTCTCGTCACTATATGTGGATAAAGTGGTTTCATGCCGCATCTCTCTCTAATCACACTATTCCTTATTCTATCTTTCAGCGTCACACTACATATGTTTCTCAGTGCTCTCATTTCTACAGCATTTATTCTGCTCTCACCCTCCTTTTTTTTTTCGAAATTCGTATAATTTTTTTTTATGTCAATGTATAACATTCGTGTAAACGTAACCGAAAATTTAATTTGGCAAAAGGTGTATCGCACTCAAATATATCCCCACCGTTTTGGTTCCACGTTAGCTTATTAACATCTACCGAGTATACTTTCAGCTTCAGTGTTACTACTGAAAAATTCTTGATAGACCAACTTAATTTATTTTTATTTTTAAAAAGGCAACTCTTGCACTAGTAATAATGTCTGTGTCGCGGGGGACTTTACAAACATTCAAATAACGCCCACAAAGGACACCCAGACTCGGAACAACCATTTGTGGATCACACAAATTTTTGTCCCGCGTGGGAGTCGAACCCACAGTACTCGGCGCAGTGGCAGCGGCGAGGCGACCACTTAAACCACTACGCCATCCGTGCAGTCAAAAACTCAATAGAACTTTACCGACCCGGGAATCGATCCCAAGTCGTTATGCACAGCAATCGTATTTAACACCAAGACAAATTTTAATACCATTGTATAAATTTGCGTGAACATCCATTATAATACATTTCAAAATGGCCACTGCAAGGTGTACAATAACATTTACGGAACAGGTGGATTTGAACCAGTTGCCTCACACACAGCTGCTAATTCTGTTATTACACTGAACCACCTTGCACTTTTAACCTTATATAGATATATTTATATCGGTTAAATGTATATATAGAACAAAGCCACACGCTAAGAGTTGTTTTTATTTTTAACTGCGTATCCCACTTGTCTTTATAAAGGTTAATGATCTCACGCTTGTATTCATAAAAGTGTAGGTAAAGTTGTATTATTTTATACTAGATGTTCCCGCGGTTTCACCCGCGTTTATCGTTTCTGCGCCGCCCCTGTGGGTCGTAGCGTGATGTTATATAGCCTATAGCCTTACTCGATAATTAGGCTATCCAACACTAAAATAATTTTTGAAATCGAACCAGTAGTCCCTGAGATTAGCGCGTTCCAACAAACAAACAGATGACACCTCCGACCAGGTGGGATGACGATCTACGAAAGACTGCAGGCAGATGCTGGATGCGGCAAGCTGAAGATAGGGCGCTATGGCGCTCTTTGGGGGAGGGCTATGTCCAGCAGTAGACTATTATAGCCTGATGATGATGAACAAACAAACAAACAAACTCTTCAGCTTTATTATATTAGTATAGATAATATATAAACATTTTGCAAAGTAGACACATGTACAAAATTTTGGGTCACTGGTCATTTCGCGCGAATACATACCCACGAATTGTGTCAATCGACACATTCTAAAATATTGTTTCAAAGTGACGATTCGCACACGTCTATATAATTTTGTGCTCAACAAACCGAACTGCAAAAGTTGTGCCGAAAAAAAGAAATATTATTTTTAAACAGTTTTTATTTCGCACAATTATTAACCAATAAACCAAAACACCGACGACCTGGTAAAGGTCGCGGGAAGCGGTTGGATGCGGGTGGCCCAAGACCGGTCTGTGTGGAAAACCTTGGGGGAGGCCTATGTCCAGCAGTGGACGTCTTTTGGCTGACATGATGATGATGATGATGATGAAACCAAAACTTTGTTTGTTTCACGAATATTAGTTGTTTCAAGTCTGAATGTTCTTTGTGTCTCTTGTTACAATGTTTGTAAACTCCCCGCGATACAGGAATTATTTCTAGTGTGGGACTTGTCTTTTACATACAATTAACATTGAAACAATAATATCAGCCCTCTATATAAACAGTCACACTGCTAGGCACGGGCTTTTCCTCAGTGTGAGAAGGGTTAGGCCATAGTCTATCACGCTGGCCCAATGCGGTTTGCCAGACTTCACAGATCCTCGAGAACATTATGGAAAACTCTCAGACATGCAGATTTCCTCACGATGTTTTCTTCACCGTTAAAGCGAATGACTAACTAATTAAAACGCACATAACTTCGAAAAGTCAGAGATCTGTGCTTTGGGCTTAGTGGTTGTTTCACTCAAATCTATCTCTCTATTCTTCTTTTTAATGTCGATTCGCACACTTGAATCTAGTGCAGACGTGGTCCACTATGAATTCAAGAACTCTGCGTAGTCCAAGTTGCCGATTCGCACACATCAAAATAATTTGAGTACAAAACTAGTGCATTTCGCACAGATTCGTGCGAAACCACTATGCCGTGCTTTATTAAAGTCGAGAGCTCTGCGTAGTCCAACGGTCTATTATATTTAAATATTGCTATTGCTATTTATTGCTCTATTCAAAACCTTGAAAATAAACATACTACTCATTATCGGTCCACACATTACACTAAATGGCACTTTTTAATGTCATTCGCTTCGTAGTTCGGTCACACATTACACATGATCACGTGTCATGCGAACGATAACAACCTAATCCGGGTAATTTGACACAGCTTGATAGCTGCAGCCTGATAGTGAATACGCCCCTAAAATTAATTATGTAGTTGCTGTTTTGCAGCTTAACATTTGCTGTATATTTCATAATCCTAGTGTAGTTCAAGTAGCCAATGTTCAGGGATTAAAGACCTGTAATCCTACTGTACTTCTGGTAGCCGATGGTCAAAGACAAAGGCTGCTGAAAAGCGAATGAAACGTCGGAGAAAATGTAACTCTAAACAGTTTAATAACAGGGTACTCACATTTCCTTTATTAGTAATTAATCCTTACTATCCTTACTAATATTATAAATTCGAAAGTAACTCTGTCTATCTGTCTGTCTGTCTGTCTGTCTGTTACCTTTTCACGGCTAAATCACTTAACCGATTTAGATGAAATTTGGTACAGATATAGTTTAAAACTTGGGGAAGGACATAGGCTACTATTTATTCATGTAGGTACCACGCGGGCGGAGCCGCGCGCAAAAGCTAGTCTAATATATATTTATAAACGTATTAAAAAAGATAACATAATTACAAAAACACTAATAATTATAATACTAAATATTTACAAAAATGGATTAGGCATCGTAGAATTCGTCAGTATCGCTGTCAACTGGTGACGTGCCCAGGAGACGGGCAGCATTGCCACGTTGAATGGCAACGCTGATTCTTTGGGCCAAGAAAATACTAGCCTTCTGATCACGCGAAACGTCAATCAGGCATTTTGTTTTACTTTTTTATTATTTAAGTAAAATAGTTACATTACCCATTGTCCCACTGGGTTGAAGTGTCGCCGGTCTGTATTGACTGGCCCCCACACACAAGATAAGATAAGATACATTACCCATATTCTAAAACACAAAGAATTTTATAAAATTTACTCTAGAATAAATAAGATGCAAGCGTTTTAAATCTGTTAGTAGAAATGTTGATCTCGTACCTACATTTTCTGTCTATTTGTCACTTATTGAAATAGTAGTTGAATAGTTTCAAAATTATGTGAAAGTAATGTTTTTGAAAACAACAAACTACGAAATAAAAGCTGTATATTATAATGAAAAACAAAAGGTTTAAATCATAGTTGTGCCTGTACCACAGAATAAATAGTACTAACGCCTGTACTTAGATCGCATTTAAGTATCCATATTAACAAGAACTAGCGGTCGCCTAGTGCTCGAAATTCGACCAACTGATATATATTATGTCATGTCATTATACTCGTATATTGATATATAACCATAGTTACGCGCTTCGACTGCGTGTGTCAAATGCATGGTTGTGTGCGTGTAGTGTTTTTTCATTAATATAATGTATTTATTATGTATATTTTATATAAATGTTAGCATTCGTCACTTCTTCTCTGTATAAACTATAAGTGTGCGAAATTTCATACTCCTCCGTCCACCCAATTTTCGTAAAAAGGGATCCAAAGTTTTCGCTTCACGTATTAATATATAGATGAACTCTGTCAGTTATATGAGAAATTAAATATAATGACCACCAAAAATACTAATTACGCAGCAAAATATGCTTACTAAAATATATCATAACGAGCACCTATACGCCTCAAATCACTGCATTTCGTCTCGGAAGGGTTAGGTTATGTTAGGTTCCTTCTTAAACCCACCCAAAAATAGGAGCCCCGCGAAGCGGATCTCCGTCGACTTAGTTTGATCTCTGTATTTTTTGCTGTGCAGTTAAATACTACCCGTTATATGATAGAAAACGATGGTGCACAATTTTCGATATGAGTGAGCGTGATAATAATATTTAATTCAAATGTTACGTTGACATTGTGTCTGATGGCAACTTAAACACCAGAAGCGTGACCATATGGTCTATCTGTGGTTTATTTTTCGAATCATTTCTGTGATAAAATCATAAAAATCCAATCATCTTCACAACCATACAAATTGATGTTACTAGGATAGACCAGAAACTTAATCATAATAATATGGTCTATCTATGGCTATATTTTTTAATCCTTTCTGTTGTTAACTAATAGGTACACATTCAAACACCTGCACAAAAATATATATATATTCTACCACATATACACAACACCATCTAGCCCAAACTAAGCAGAGCTTGTAATATGGGTACTAGACAATGGATAAACATATATATATATACCTTTTTTTTTTGTAAATACATACATATTATACATAGAAACACCCAGACCAAGACAAACATCAATGTTCATGGACACAAATGTTTGACTTGTGCGGGAATTGAACCCGCGACCTCTGGCGTGGCAGTCGGTTACACTAACCACTACGCCATCGAAGCCGTCTAAAATACACACTTATGTTATAGTAGACTTTCATAAGCATGTAAAATTCTATTTACTAGGTATATAATATTGTTATCAAATACATACATATTTTCACGCCTGTAAACTCCAAAGGGGCAAGCGGAGGTGTATTAAACCCACATTTAAACAGGTGGTCAAAGTCAAAATCAAAAATCATTCACTTAGGTCACAAAGTAACACTTATGAACGTCAAAGGGGTTAGTGAGTTTGTTACATTTAATGAATTTACATTTATGTTAGTTGCAATGTAAGGCTTTAAATTTGACTCCAAGCGGCTACTGAAAATATTTTTTAGAAAAATCCAACACTACCAATATGACAATATTACTAATTGCAGAAACCAAAAATACCCATTTTCGTAAAAAACACGTGACTATGGCTGTTGAAAAGCAAACGAAACATCGGGGAAAATGTAAAATTAAATGAAATAATAATAAATGTAAAATAAAGTGCCAAATAAACAACGCGATAAAATCCTTATATAGTAGTTTAATTTCAATGAATACACAATATTCAAAAATTATTCCGTCACTAAAACTAAAACGAGCATCTATAATAAATAAAAGCTGGTCAACTTGGGAATCGAACTTGCACTAATCTTTAAGTGGGCGTCACACCGGACGCGAAACCCGTATGGCTTCGGAACTGGTTTCTGTCTACACCACTAGTTTATTTTTAAAGTCACCCATGGTCCATGGCCATAGTTTCAATGTATATTTGCTTTCATTTTATTATCTACTAAGTTTTGCCCGCGGCTTCGGTCGCATAAAAATAGTAGGTAGGAATGTTATGTTATGTTAGAAGCAGTACTTTTTTAAAATAAAGTATTTGCTGTGTTACTCGGTGATAATATTATAGCTTGCTAATGGTAAAAGAATTTTTAAATTAGGTTGATTAGTTTTTGAGTTAAATCTATACTAATATTATAAAGCTGAAGAGTTTGTTTGTTTGAACGCGCTAATCTCAGGAACTACTGGTTCGATTTGAAAAATTATTTTAGTGTTGGATAGTCTATTTATCGAGGAAGGCTATAGGCTATATAACATCACGCTACGACCCACGGGGGCGGTGCAGTAACGATAAACGCGGGTGAAACCGCGGGAACATCGAGTCCTTACATATACAAACATACAAACAAATAAAAAAGCAAATCTTTCCTCTTTATAATATAAGTATAGAAGTATAGGTGATTGACTATTAAATAATGTATTGATGCTATTTGTATATTTAATCGTAACTAAAATATATTAAATGTGAATGTGAGTTTGTTTGTTACGATTTCTACCTTAACTCCTCGACCGATCATCATGGAATTTAACATATTATAAGTTGTCAGGGGGACAAAAACGTACAGAGGTTACCTATATCTGTTCTAAGTTTCGTCCAAATTTGTTCAACGGTTTACCAACCAAACATCTTTATCGTAACTAATATTATAAGTGCGAATGTGAGTTTGTTTGTTACGTTTTCTACCTTAACTACTCGACCGACCATCATGAAATTTTGCATACAAGTTGTCAGGGGTACAGATAGGGTAGTGTCATCCAAAATTTGTTCAATGGTTATCCAACAAAACATCTTCATTTATAATATTACTAGCTTTTGCTCGCGGCTTCGCTCGCGTTAATTTAGAATTTGACAATCAATTCGGGTTGTACTCTGCTTGTAATAATATAATTCAATCATGATTCGAAAGACACGTGGCGCCATCTATTATCATAAGAACGTTATTATTGTTTTCCTCGGGAACAGTATTTTTTCGGGGTGAAAGGTAGCTTATGTCCGTTTCTGTACACCTGTCAACGTATATGCAAAATTTCAGGATGATCGGTTCAGTGGTTTAGGCGTGAAAAGGTAACAAACAAACTCATTTTCGTTTTTATAATATTAGTTAGGATTAGGATTAATAACTATTTTTATACAAAAAGTATCTATAATTAAACTCATTAGGACTATATTTACATATTAAATGAATATTAAAGCGTATATCTAGAAGCCTGTTACCTTTCCCACAGTCAGTAAGCCTGAATAACGTATGCATATCCGGTCAATTCCGATTCGAAACCGGTTTCCTTAAGGGATATTACAACCTTTTGATACCGTAGTTACATACTTATTGATTCAGTAATTATTGTTTTTATTATATTCACGCCTATATGGGGTGAGCAGAGATGTTTTACGCTACGTGATTTTAGGTCCCAGGCTTTATAATACTAGATTTTGTCCGTGGCATTGCTCGCGTAAATGTAGGTTAGCTTAGTAACAGTACTTTTTTGAAAATGAATCGCTGAAAAGTACCCTAAGTCCTTTTTGTACCCGAGACAACGTGTATGCAAAATTTCATGATCATCGGTCCAGTAGTTAAGGCGTGAAAGCGTAACAAACAAACAAACTCTCATTCGCTATTATAATATAAGTAAGAATAATCTATATATATCTATATATTAATACGTGAAGCGAAAACTTTGGATCCCTTTTTACGAAAATTGGGCGGACGGAGGAGTATGAAATTTCGCACACTTATAGTTTATACAGAGAAGAAATGACGAATGCTAATATTTATATAAATTATGCATTAGAAATACATTAAATTAATGAAAAATCACTACACGCACACAACCATGCATTTGACACGCGCAGTCGAAGCGCGTAACTATGGTTACATATATCAATATATTATGACATATATCAGCAATATCTTACAGGCAAACTTTAGTCAAATTTCGAGCACTAGGCGACCGCTAGTATATATTAATACGCGAAGTAAAAACTTTGTACCCCTTTTTACGAAAATTGCGCGGACGGATGAGTATAATATTTAGCATAACCCTTCTAAGGCCCACGCCCAGCAGTGGGTCAGTAATACAGTACTGCTATTATTATAAAAGTGTAACAAACAACGTCACATTCGCAGTTGTAATATTAGTTAGGATTTGTCCTGATTTATTTGTATATATTTTTATATTAGGATTTTTTCTGATGTCGCTAGTTAACACTTAGCTACCTCTCAAATATTTGAGATTGGTTTATAAGTAAGTCTTATAATGAATAGTTCTCAATTAGAGAAGCACGTGCGTTCCTATTTAAGTACATTGTGGATATGCCGCGTTGGTCGACACTCCATATATTTTTAACGTTCGTTCGCATTTAATATGATGCTTGTTAGTTTGTACAGGATGTGTCTAAATACACGGTTATTAAAAAATACATTTTAATAAAATTGTTTACTCGAAAGACATGGTTGGTTATTAGTAAAATCATATACAAAGTTATTAAAATACATTTTTGGATTATTTTTTATTAGTTTCTGCTTGTGGCTTTGTTTGGGCACAGTACTTTTTTCTGGATGAAAGGTATCCTATGTCCTTTTCTGTAACCCTGAAAATGTGTGTGCGACATTTCATGATGATCGATCGAGTAGTTGAGGCGTGAGAGTGTATCAAATAAATAAACTCACATTCGTATTTATAGTATGGGTAGTTAACTGTTCCTTAATTTGTTGCCTTTGTTCCACCAAAAATACTAAATGCACAGCAAAATATGCTTACTAAAATATTTTAAAGAGATCAAACTTGTCGAGGGCTCCTATTTTTGGGTGGGTTTAAGAAGGAACCTAACATAACCTAACCCTTCCGAGACGGAATGCAGTGATTTGAGGCGTATAGGTGCTCGTTATGACATATATTAGTAAGCATATTTTGCTAGTATGAATGCAACAGTCGCAAGAGGCGGACCTAGGCAAACGTTTCTCGATCAGATCGGTGACATTCTAGACAAAGGCCAGGTTAAGAGCACCTTGAACCGACAAGCGTGTATGAGGAATGTGATGAAAGTGAATGAAGCCAGAGAAGTGTGTCAGGATCGTAGCAAATGGAAATCTGTAGTCTCTGAGGAAGGTTTAGGTATAAATTTTTGTTAAGGTTTTCACTGCTTGTGCGAAGCCGAGGCAGATCGCTAGTAATATATTAATTAAATATGCTTATTGAAGAATGAATCAAAATCAAAAATATGTTTATTTGTAATACCTCACAAAGTAATACTTGTAAACGCGAAAGTTACATTACAATGACTATAAAATTACTATGTAAATATATTTAGTTGAAAGAGTGATAACTTAAATAAGCCGTGATAAAATCCGTGATATTAATTTAATTTCAATCTATACTAATATTATAAAGCTGAAGAGTTTGTTTGTTTGGTTGAACGCGCTAATCTCAGGAACTATTGGTTCGAATTGAAAAATTCTTTTAGTGTTGGATAGCACATTTATCGAGGAAGGCTATAGGCTATATTCTAGGTGTTCTTTGTGTCCGTGGTTTGAATGTTTGTAACGTCCTCCGCTATTCATAATCTATTTACTAAAGCGAGAGTTGTCATGCAAAAAAAATAATTTTAATAAAATTACCAAGTACTTTAAAATATGTGATAAATACTTATTCTTAAAATAGAGACCTCAACATCGCCTCGGCTACTGTGGGTGCGATGTGGAGGCCACTGCTCTTAGACCACACGACTGCTTAACATCAGGTGGAGTGTGGTCATTTTGACGAGCAAAATAAAATAAAAAAAATAAAAAATTTCCTCATGTGATTTTTATATATAAGTTCTTATAATATTTTCTGCTAAAAGTTCGATTGATCTTACGAATATACTTTTTTCCAATAAAATCCATATTATAACTTCGTCGCTAAAACCCTATTATATTTGACTTTGTAAAATACTTTCAGTTATGACCGAACATACATACTATTCGATACTGTAATTTCGCTAATGAGTCTGAAAAAGTAATTTTTCAGGTCATTATTGCTTTTTAAGTGAGTAATAAACTTTATTGAACATTTTCTGTGACATTTAATTACTTTTACTACTCACTTAGATAATTGGTTTGCAAGTAACTTTGAATTGCAATGATAAAGTCATATAATAATTGAGATTTCATTCGTATTTATGAAGCCTCGGCCTTTATTATGTAAGTCATACCCCGCGGACTTTTTCCTCTTTTAAGCGTTGTAGCGGCCGTTTATGAGTAGTAGAGCCTCGCTGATTTCAGCATGAATGGGCCGGCTCGACCGGGAGAGGACTACCCTCTCACAGAATATCGACGTGAAAATTAAAGAGCAGTATTACTACTGTTGTGTTTCGTTCGGTGAGTGAGAGCGCCTGAGACCCAATCACCCCCCCCCCCTCTCCTTTCCACTGCCTTTTTCTCTTCTTCCTTTCCTAAAGGGTCGGCAGCGCGCAAGTGATGTCTCTGGTGTTGCAGGCGTCCATAGGCTACGGTGACCACTTACCATATGCTTGTTTGCCACCTTAGATGTATAAAAAAATTAAATAATATTTGTAAATGCGAATGCGAGTTTGTTTATTACCCTTCCACGACTTCAATACTTGACCGATCATCATGATATTTTGGATTCACGTTGTCAGGGGAACAGAAAAGGATATAAGGTAGCTTTCATCCAGAAAAGAGTCCTGTTACTAACCTAACCTGCATTTACGCGAGCGAAGTCATGGGCAAAATCGAGTAGCCTATGAAATACAGAAGCTATTTTTAAAATCGGATTGTTATTCAGAGATTAGCGCGCTCAAACAGACAGCTTTATAATATTAGTATAGATGACCGATCATCATGAAATTTCTCATACACGCTATCAAGAGGGTACCTCTTCCAGGAAAATTACTGTTCGCGCGAAATCGCAGGCAAAAGTTAGTACGTAAATATCGCTTAAGAGTTTTGTAATGCTAACGTGGTGTCAACTAGATATACAGTAAATAGTAACTGTAGTCTTAGTTTGTTAGTAAAACTAGAACTATCAATCAAGTCTTGTGGTCCCTAGAGAAAATTCTAAAGATATGATAAATGGAAGGAATGGAGCGGCAAAGATTTATTCATAAATTCGCCCTACTACGTTTAAATATGGGCACCTTTCTGGACGTTAATTTCTCATCTGCCACACAGTGCGAACATGACATCTGATTTATAAAATATATAGTACTAGCTTTTGCGCGCGGCTCCGCCCGCGTAGTACCTACATGAATAAAAAGTAGCCTATGTCCTTCCCCAGGTTTTAAACTTTATCTGTATCAAATTTCATCTAAATCGGTTGAGTGGTTTAGCCGTGAAAAGGTAATAGACAGACAGACAGACACACAGATAGACAGACAGAGTTACTTTCGAATTTATAATATTAGTAAGGATGACAGTTCTTCCAACTCACGAAGGCGAGCGGGCTTTATATGTGTGCGTAAGTGTCGCTCGCAACTGACCGCCCGCACTGTGTATGTACACGTTTACCACAAATAAAGTCCGCTCGCTTTCGTGAGTTACAAGAACTATACCAGACGTTGCCCGCGGCTTCGCTGCCTTAAATGTGGATTAAGTTAGGTTAGTTTAGTAACAGTACTTTTAACCCTCTCACCTCCCCTTGTGGCGAGAGGCATCAGGCGCATTTACCCACGTAAAAAAAAAGAAGTAACAATACTTTTTTTGGATGAAAGGTACTCTATGTCCTTTTCTATATCCCTGACAACGTGTAGGCGAAATTTCATGTTGATCAGTTGAGTAGTTGGCGTGAAAGCGTAACAAACAAACTCACGTTTAAATTCATATTTATAATATTAGTTAGGATCACGGTTACTCATATTGGAATTGTACACTGTCGTTCTCTATGTGATGAGTGACCTCACTCTTTTTATTGTGGACATTAATGAAACTTCGTGTGATCTAAGTACGATGAGGGCACATCTTTGTTGAGCGATATGTGAGCATCTAGCACTCTTACTCATCGAAAGAAATGCAGTAATAGTGTTACTAAGTGTGTTTGTATTAGTTACACTGCACGGATGGCGTCATTTGTCGTCAATAGTGCCATCATTCGTGCTGTCAATCGTGCTGTCATTTGCGCCATCATTGTGCTGTCAACTGTGCCGTCACTTAACAATTGCCAATAGCATAATCGCTAAAGTAAATTAAATGCTTTAACGTAGCTAAATGTCAATCGGTTTTAATAATGACGATTGATAATCATGCAACGCAATCAATGATATTATAATCAATTTGTTAGCCATTGCATTTTGATTGTAACTGTTGCAAATATTCGTTTCGTTTGAATACGACTGTGAGTTGATTGAGAATTGATTAGAATTTGTATGGTATTTATTAGTTAGCTGATTACGTGGCCTTATTGTGTGGATTTGTTGTTTATTAAATGCAATATAAAGCTACTATTCTTTGCGACGTAAGTTCATTAGTGCTTAGTTCACTTTTTTATTTTAATATCACTTCGAGATCTTCAATCTTATATTTTGAAAGACGATTAATGAAATTGCCATTAATACGCAGTATTAGCTGCCCGCTGTTTCATCCACATTTATGATTACTTTCGTGACTCATAGCGTGATGTTATATATCTGACTCAAGAATAGAGTAGTAATAGAATAAAATTTAAAAAAAATTGATTCAGTCTTTGCGGACTGCCGATAGACGTGAAAATTAATTTTTGATGAACACTTCTTTATAAACCAAAAATAATTCAAAAATGGAAAGCGTTCGGTGACAATGATGCGAGTTTCATGATTTCACAGTTCAAGTTTATATGGAGAAGGAAGGGCGCATCCTAATATTTATATAAAACATGCATAAGAAAGACATTAAATTAATGAAAAAGCTCTAGACGTACACAATCATGCATTTGACACACGCAGTCAAAGCGCGTAACTATGGTTTCATATATCAATATATAATGACATAATATATCAGCAATATTATTGTTCGAATTTCGAGCATTAGGCGATTGCTAGTATTCTAAATTAGTTCAAAAACGGAAAGCGTGGAAGCGTGACGATTACGCGAGTTCTATGATTTTTGTTCAGCCAAGAAGTGCTCAACGCGCCTAAAGAAGTTTTCACTTCAAAAATGCGTTTCAAATCTGCTTGTATGGGTGAATGTAAAATGACTGAAAAAGGGTGCACGATACAAATTGTGACGTAACCGCCATTTTAATGTTCGAGGGAGATAGTGAGATATCCTCTCTAGAGCCCCAATTTTTCTCATATCAAAATTTAAATATTAACTAGCTGCGCCCTGCGGTTTCACCCGCGTAAGTCCCGATACCGTGGGAATATCGGGATAAAAGTAGCCTATGTGTTAATCTAGGTCTACAGCTATCTACAAACCAAGTTTCATTGCAATCGGTTCAGTAGTTTTTGCTTGAAAGAGTAAGAAACATCCATACATCTATCCTCACAAACTTTCACATTTATGATATTAGTAGGATTACTACCTCTATAATATTTTCAACCAATTTTTATACTGTTTGCACAAAAATATTACTACCTATTGATTGCTATTTGCTCTTGTATGTAAAATAATCTATACTAAGTTAATATTATAAAGCTGAAGTTTGTTTGAACGCGCTAATCTCAAGAACTACCGGTCCAAATTAAAAAATTATTATAGTTTTAGATAGCTCATTTATCGTGGAAAGCTATAGGATATATAACATCACGCTACGACCCACGGGTGCGGCGCAGTAACAATAAACGCGGGTAAAACTGCGGGAACATCTTGTGTATACTAATATTATAAAGCTGAAGAGTTTGTTTGTTTGAACGCGCTAATCTCAGGCACTACTGGTCCGAATTGAAAAATTCTTTTAGTGTTGGGTAAATCATTTATCGAGGCAGGTTATAGGCTGTACAACATCACGCTACGACCCACGAGGGCGGCGCAGTAATCATAAACGCGAGTGAAACCGCGAGCACATCTAGTGTATCTATATAATCAAACGTAGACAACTAACAAGCTATCAAATGCAAAATATGGCAGTTATAAAAGTCAACGGGTTCAAATAAAAAAAAATACGAACCAACTTTTCAGCTTTATTATAACAGAAATAATATTAAAGATATTTTTAAAACAGCCTGTACATTCGGTCAGCAACGCATATCTCCCACGTAGGCAATATGGTCGCCATATTTAGCGCACAGATGTGACAGACGAACATACGTGCCGATTATATTGTATATGTTGAGGATAAGCAGTAGTGTATATTGTATTTGTTTTAATCTTTTGTAAAATACAGTTTTGTGTTTGATCGTGTGATTCAAGATATTTATTTGCAAACCGACGTAATTTGTATCGGACATGTTAAAATTCAATAGCTAGTAAAATCCAAATATTCATACAACGGACACTTTGGATAACACAATTTCTTGTCTCGTGTGCGATTCGAACTTACACCACTCGTGTAGGCAGTGGCGAGGCAACTATTTAAACCACTACGCTATCCGTGTATTCCAACTTTATCCTGACTAATATTATAAATGCGAATGTGAGTTTGTTTGTTACGCTCTTTCATGCTTTAACTGCTCGACCTAACATCATGAAATTTTGTTCACACGTTCTCACGAAAGAACATAGGGTACCTTTCATCCAGAAAAAGGACCCTTCCCGATGGATACTTACATAGGATATATTTGTTTATTAATAAAAAGCCAGTTTTGGGAGTTTAGGTATATGAAAAGAAGTAGGCAAGAGAGTCATGACTCACCACAACCAATCCGTCGAATCCCACACAGGACGAAAATTTCTGTGCTCCATAAATTTTTGACCAGACTAAGCATGCTTTGTTTCCGTTATTTGACACTAGAGAAATTCCTAATTCAATAGTAGTATCTATATATTAATACGTGAAGCAAAAACTTTGTATCCGTTTTTACGAAAATTGCGCGGACGGAGGAGCATGAAATTTGGCACATTTAAAGTTTATATGGAGAAGGAGTGGCGAATCCTAATATTTTTATAAAATATGCATTAAAAATACATTAAACTAATGAAAAAATACTACACGCACACAACCATGCATTTGACACACGTAGTCAAAGCGCGTAACTATGGTTACATATATCAATATATAATGACATAAATATGAGCAATATCTTACAGGCAAACTTTGGTCGAATTTCGAGTACTAGGCGACCGCTAGTTTAAATAATAAGTCCTATAAGTTAGTGTCAAGTACAGTACCAGAATAAGTTTTCCTTAATAAAACGGCTTATATTATTATTTTCAGCCTGTGTAGTCCCACTGCAGAGCAAAGGCCTCACTCTCCCTTTTCCACATATCCCTGTTAGCGCAGCGCTAGTTCGAATTATAAAACAGTTGGCAACAAAAAATCTACCCAACCATCCAACAAACATCCAATCGCCGACTATTTAAAAACATCAAAAGAAAATCTATAGCCATTATTAAAAACTTGCCAAACACATAAAATTGGGATCAGTTTTTTACAAGTTGGCTCGTAAAGAACTTTGGGTTGTAACAATAATTAAGGCCGATAATATTCTGTAAAGTTTGAGGTCGTAAAATACATAGAGGTCTGGTTTATGGGGAGGTTCAGTGTTGGTTCGTAAATACAGTTAATGCTGACAAAGTCAGTCGCAAATTTTACTGTATAACTTACAGAGCCTTACCTAAAGAGATAATGAGTAGTAGACCCTCGCTGATTTTAGCATGAATAGGCCAGCTCGACCGGAGAATGACTACCCTCTCACAGAATATCGACGTGAAATAGCAGTGTTCCTACTGTTGTGTTTCGTTCGGTGAGTGAGAGTGCCGGAGGCCCAATTACCCCCTTTCCCCCATCCCGCTCCTTCTCCTTCCCACTTCCTTTCCTAAAGGGTCGGCAACGCGCAAGTGAGGCCTCTAGTGTTGCAGGCGTCTATAGGCTACGATGACCACTTACCGTCAGGTGGGCCTTATGCTTGTTTGCCACGTTAGTAGTATAAAAAAAACTAGAGGTGTATGACACTCAGATCTTGCCAGCTGCGGCTTTAGGTCCCACGTTATAAGGATGCAAAAAGCAGCGACAGCCTAGTGGAAAACCGTTGGACTGCCACGCAGAGGTCTCGGGTTCGAACCCAAGGCGCGCATCTCGGATTATTGAAAGTTATATGCGTTTTAAATAATTAATTATCGCTTGCTTTAACGGTGAAAGAAAACATCGTGAGGAAACCTGCATGTCTGAGAGTACTCCATAATGTTCTCGAAGATATGTGAAGTCTGCCAACCCGCACTAGGCTAGCGTGGTGGCCTAACCCTTCTCACATTGAGAAGATACCCGTGCCCAGCTGTGGGCCAGTTTAATACAGGGCTGATATTATATATAAGGACGAACCTATTGCCGCCTACTGGATACCGTTTCAGACTCCTGCTGATGCAGCTACAGAAATATTTATAACAGAATAATATAATAACACTTTGCCCGATCCAGGATTTGAAACCGAGACAAGAACGAAATTGTACCAGTCTACTATTTTTAATTGCCCGGACGATAAAAATAGTAGACCAAAAGAATCCTGCTAATTAAAAGGTCTCGCATTCGATCCTTTGCCCGACCTTTCGAAGTTACTGGTATGTTCATATTAAATAGGCTTTTCATTCTTCATTAAAAAAGAGGCCTTTGTCGATCATAGCAATGTTGCCTTAATTGAAAGAGCTTAGAAATAAAGGTCTATATTAATTTAAATACAAACTTTTTGATAAACGGCTAGCTGGCATATATGAAAAACATTTTTCGCCTTCATGACAAACAAGCTTTTGCGCGCGGCTCCGCCTGCGTGGTACCTACATCAATAAAAAGTAGCCTATGTCCTTCCCCAGGTTTTAAACTATATCTATACCAAATTTCATCTAAATCGGTAGAGTGGTTTAGCCGTGAAAAGGTAACAGACAGACAGACAGATAGACAGACAGAGTTACTTTCGAATAACATGTCTTTATATGAGAAGTCAGTTAACGCGCACTGGCCAGCGTGGTGGACCATACTCCACCAGGCCCTAGCCTTCGCGTACTCAGAAGAGGCCCGTGTCCAGAAATAGGACAGTTTATCAACAAGGTAGATGGAAAACGTTGAACGGCTTTGCAAAAAGCAGCGATAGTCTATTGATCTCCATCTAGGCTATCGTTACGTTTTGGAAATTCGATAACCTGCTACGCAGAGGTCTCGAGTTCGATCATAAGGCTCGCACCTGCTCGCTCTCTGACATTTAGAAGTGTCACGTAATCGACTCGTGGCGCACGGCTGCGTGCGCGACGAGCGAGGAGGTGCCATCTCTAGTCATTACCTCAAGACACCACGCCCCTACAGCGTGGCTTGTCCTATTTCCATCACAGTCAGAAGGTTACAGAAGTTCATGTGTTCATGTTCACGGCAAAGCAAAATATAGCGAGGAAACCTGTATACCTAAGAGTTCTTAATAATGCTCTCGAAGATATCTGTATTCTGCCAACCCGCACTGCGCTAGCGTGGTGGACTAATAATGAAAAGAGATCCATGCCCAGCAGTGGGACAGTTTATATACAAGGCGAATATTATTATTACTAGCTTTTTCCCGCGTCTTCGCTCGCGTTAATTTGGAATTTGACAATCAATTCGGGTCGTACTCTGCTTGTAATAATATAATTCAATCATGATTCGAAAGACACGTGGCGCCATCTATTATCATGAGAACGTTATTGTTGTTTTCCTCGGGAACAGTAATTTTTTTCGGGATGAGAGGTAGCCTATGTCCGTTTTTGTATACCTTACAACGTATATGCAACATTTCAGGATGAGCGGTTCAGTGGTTTAGGCGTGAAAAGGTAACAAACAAACAAACTCGTTTTCGCTTTTATAATATTAGTTAGGAAGTTAGGATAATAACAGTTAGACAGGTACCTAGTGACTAAGTGCCCGTAACGAAAGACTAAACAAAACTATTTTGTTTACAAAATCTAGCTACAGTTTGTTTTTGTTTATGAAACAAACAGTCGTGTTTACTTAGATAACAGACATTGTTAGTCGGTGTTTGTTTTTGATCAAAGAAAAGACAATGAAAGTGATACTAGAATGTTATTGAATATATATACCATAGACCCAATAAACCACTACGTCATCTGCAGTCAATTTGATGTTTACTCCGAAGGCCTTTAAACATATATCCAAACCAATTTATATGATTCCAAAACCAGCTTTTCCTTACCTATTGCGAACGTCCTACAGTCCTATATATGTATTTATAAACTTTTCCATATAAATATTGGTAGCTGCGAGTTCAAGACTGCGTCTGACAGCGTTCTAATCAAATAACATTGATGGAAAATTCGTGCTGTTTACTTTAACCAGAGATTATCATATTTTACTCTGGGTTTAATGGATTTTTAGGTATTGGAGTGATTTTTCACTTTAAGGTTTGTTGGGATATACATAATCGCACTCTTAATAAAACACTAACTTTACTCAACATTTGGAAGAAAGGCAATTTGAACTCTAATGCGTGACTATAATTCTATTATTATATTTGTGTTATAAGTAATTGCAACAGAGTTTAAATTTGTTTAATCCGAAAATCTCAGATAGGCCTCTGTTTGAGTGCGATATATAGTGTAAGTAGACTTCTCTATTGTTGAAGGAGTACGGAGTTACTTATTGAGCTATATTTCCAGACAAGATCAATGTTTTCTAGACATTACATTAACACCTTCAAGCTTCTATCGCTGAAGGGGAAGCCATTACTTCTACGCCAGCTATTGACTGCACGAATGGCGTAGTGGTTTAATTGGTTGCCTCACCACTGCCGTCGCGCCGAGTGTTGTGGGTTCGATCCCCACTCGTGCCGAGTCCGGATGCTCTTTGTGTCCGTTGTTTGAATGTTTGTAAAGTGCTCCGCGACACAGGAATTATACAAAGAGCGGGCATAAAAACAGTTTTTTTTACGTACCTTAAATAGGCAAAAACATTTAAATTAAACTGCTATATACGAATTTTATCGCGTTGTTTATTTGACACTTTATTACAAAATTTTATGTATTCACTTTATTACAAAGTATCATGAAGTCTAGCTGTGGTTTGCTTCTTCTTGGGTTTGACTATTTGAATTACTGGATCCCAAGCTGGTGGTACATTCCAACCATCTTCTCTATTGAAATTAGGATGTTTCTTGATTTCAATAGCCTCGCGAAGCATCCTTGGTAGGAATCGGTGTAGTTTAATTTCAATGAATAACATTCGCGTAAACAGAAGACAATATTAGGCAAAAACATTTTTTATTTCATAACATAGTTTACCTACCTCACGGCTATATCCCCGAAGGGGTAGGGAGGGTTGTATTACACTCACATTACGCTAGCAAAGGTTAAGGACCCAAGAGGTCAAGTAATAGGAGAAGCTTAACGTCATCTACCGTACTCAGCTCCAGGCTTCATGTTGCAACTGAGATTTTCTTGAGAAAAAGCCCAATAATAATTTGCCGGACCCATAGAATCTGCGACTTCATGCGTAGTAGTCGCAATTCTTACCGCTGCGCTATTGGGGTATCTCAAGCTGCAGCTGAACCCAAATCTAGGTAGAAAGTATATCTAAAGTTCCCTGCTTTCAAAATAAACGATTGAAAGTTTATACGTTGATTTTCAATAATTATATCGATTAAAAGTGTAATTTAATCCTAACTAATATTATAAATGCGAATGTGAGTTTGTTTGTTACGTTTTAACGCCTTAACTACTCGACCGATCATCATAAATTTTCTCATACACGTTGTCACGGCAATAGAAAAGGACATAGGGTACCTCTAGAAAAAGTATTGTCACTAACAGAACACCTAAAGCCGCGGGCAAAATCTAGTTAATTATATATTAAATAAAATTAATGATATCTAGACATGGGTCATTAAACGACATTGAAATGTAAAAAAAGCTAAATGTACTTGACAAACATGTCTGCTGCATATCACACATGTGCTCAGTTCACACGGTGAGACACAGCGTGAACTGGTCGTATAATATTAAAATACTTGCTTATATGGTGCTAGCTTTTGCCTGCGGCTTTGCTCACGAAAATTACTGTTTTCTGTAGTGTGTCAAGGCGTAACAAATACATTCCCATTTATACAGGACTAGTTTTTGCGAGCAACTCCACCTGTGTGGTAACTACAACAATAAAAAGTAGCCTATGTCTTTTTATAGGTTTTAAACTACCTCTGTATCAAATTTCTTCTTCTTTCTTCTTCTAAAAAACAAGAAAAGAAGATCAAATTTCATCAAAATTGGTTGTGAATACGACCGCTGTGCATAAGGTCTTTGGTCGATTCCCGGGTCACGCAAAATATTATTAGGATTTTCTGTCAAGTAATTCTCAGAAGCAGCACGGAGTTTGGTGTTTGTAACGTTTTCACGGTTAAACTACTCGACGGATCATCATGAAATTTCGTATACATGTCCTCCAGAATTCCGGTCACGGCGACCAATCCCAACGGAGACTGGCCATCGGCGCAGGAGAAATTATAGTGCACAAGTGTGTGTGCAAACACAAGTGCACTCTCTGACTCTCCGATGGGACAGTAATCCAACACGAGAGAGATCAGGCGCAGGACCAACGGCTTTACGTGCTTTCCGAAGCACGGGGGTGTCTAACACCGCCAACTTCCTAACTCCAGGCTGATATTGACATTTCTTAACGGAAAATCCCAAAAAATTTTTGTTTGCCCGACTCGAGATTTGAACCCTGGACCTCATGCACAGCAGTCGCATTGACTACCGGTGCGCCACGGAGGCAGTAAAAAGTTTTTGTCGGGAATACAGAATAAGACAGGGTTACCTTTCATCCAGAAAAAACTCTTCGCCCAAACCGGGAATCGCCCAAATACCTCATGCACAGCTGTCATATGTCGCCATCAAGACAGTCTATTTCCCATATTGAAGATTATTCTTTATCGAACTCAAGAATACGGAATTACTCTATATTGAAGTGGACAGAACCGTCATGGGTGCCGGCAACTATCCTAAGGCCAGGACTCCACCAAAGCAGAGATGTGTGCGGTGTGCTGTGCGAGAAGAGATGTTTTTCAGCTCGGGCCGGCTCGGCCGGCGCGCGCGCGGGGTTCTGCGGGTTGCTGGCGGGCGAGAGGAGGGAGGGTGACATCGCTCACTGCACGCCGCTCACATCTCTCATCTCCACTGCGCGTCGTCCGCGCACAGCTCACATCTCCGCTTCCATCGCGCCATACAAATATTACACATCTCCGCACAGCGATCACCACTGAAGTTGAGTGGAGAGATGTGTCAATAACATAATTCTATTGGTTGTTTAAAGAAACATCTCCTCTCCGCTCGTCACGTCTCCGCTTTGGTGGAGTCCCGGCCTAATTGCAATATTCCGCTTCGAAAACAATATTCAAATCGTGAACCATAAATTCAGATAGTTAATTAAATTTCCACAATACCGCTTAACTGCCGAATTGAAGACTAATTTTATTAAATTTACATACGTGCATATATCAGACACCGGGTTGCCTGCAATCGGCAATAAAAATTAAATCAAATCTGTGTATTACCCAAGCCAGATATCGCTGGTTCTGGTGATTCACTGCTCTACTGCTGAGCATGGGTCGCTTCTCAGCATGGTGTGAGGCCATAGCCCAACACGTTGGCCCAATGCGGGTAGGCAGATTTCATCTCTTCGAGAACATTCTACAGAATTCTCAGACATGCAGGGTTCCTGACGATATTTTGCTTCATGAGAGTTTTCTTTCGAGAGATAATTCAATATTAATCCTAACTAATGTTATAAATGTGAATGTGAGTTTGTTTGTTTGTTACACTATCACGCCTGAACTACTGTTAACTTCTTGAGTGTCAAGGGGAAATACGGAAAAATTATAAAAAAGTCATTGTGCAAACAATACACAAGCGGACAAACGTATACCCCGCTCGACACTTGACTCATTAATGAGTCAAGTGTGGAGCGGACCTACGTTTGATTGTTTTTTGTTTTTTAATGACTCATTTTTGCGGACAGACGTATGTCCGCTCGACAGTTGATGGGTCATGAAATTTCGCATACACGATGTCAGGGGTACAGAAAAGGACATACCTTTCATCCAGATAAATGTACTTTTCCAAACAAACCAAGAAACTCATATTCCCATTTTTAGTATTCCCTTGGATAACTTAAACGTAAACTCACTAACCAATTGACTTAGACGTTCATAAGTGTTACTTTGTTACTTAAATGAATAAATGATTTTGGAAGCAACTTAAGCGTTCCATTTTCAGGGACGTTTACTTAGCTTAGACAGGTAATTT
The DNA here is from genome assembly GCA_963564715.1 of Catocala sponsa. NCBI lineage: Eukaryota > Metazoa > Arthropoda > Insecta > Lepidoptera > Erebidae > Catocala > Catocala sponsa. The sequence continues at coordinate 2,608,468 of OY751351.1, read as the reverse complement.
AACTATTAATAATAATCAGCATGTCAAGCTTAATTTCAATAGGAAATTAGTGTCTAATACAAATGCATATTGGTAATAAATGACCGGAAACACAAACACACACACACACACAGACACACCTCTATATTATTTAACAGTTTAACATATTGATAACTTGACATACTTAGTTATTGGGCAATGAAGTGTCAGTTTACTAAACGCGGGCGGACCGTGGGCGCGAGTAATATACCTACTCTCGCTATTCCTGCACGGATGGTGTAGTGGTTTAAGTGGTCGCCTCGCCGCCGCCACTGCGCCGAGTGTTGTGGGTTCGAATCCCACCCGGGACATATCGCTCATAGCCAGTTGCACTCACTGATCGGTAAACGATTAGCGAGGTTAAGCAACGTTGGGTGCGGTCAGTCTATAGATGGGTGACCGCTTAGTGGTATTTCATCTGAGCGTCTCCGTGCTTCGGAGGGCACGTAAAAAGTCGGTGCCGGTTGTTGTCAAATTGATAGCAGTCGTTAAGCCTTGTCAGAGGCTTACGGGCTGCTTGAACAACTCTTGATAACATGTTGACCACTAACCACACGAAAAAAAAAAAAACGAATACGTGACATAACTTTGTGTGTGCAAATGGTTGTTTGAAGTCTGGGTGTTCTTTGTGTGCGTTGTTTGAATGTTTGTTAAGTGGATGCGATACAGGAATTATGCCTTGTGCGGAGTTGTGTTAAAACAAAATAATAATAATAATAATATTCTATCACATACACACAACACCATCTAGCCCAAACTAAGCAGAGCTTGTACTATGGGTACTAGACAATGGATAAACATACATATATACTTTTTTTTTTTTTTTGTAGATACATACGTATTATACATAGAAACACCCAGACCAAGACAAACATCCATGTTCATGCACACAAATGTTTGACTTATATATGTTACATTCGTAGTAACTGATGTTTATAACCTGATCGCGCAATCTATATCGATACATATGATAAACTGCGTAATGAAGTTGCTTTAATAGGATTTAATAGGTATATTCTGCGTAAATAGAAACAGCTATGATTAAATTATGTTCGGATACTTTGAAATAACTACACTGGAACATTGAGACAACTACCATCTTAGTCTCCCCGTGACCATGGCTGCTGAAAAGCAACCGAAACGTCGGGGAAAGTGTAAACACAAATATAAATAGTATAATAGTATAGTAATAGCTTTAATAGTTTCAATAATTTAATTAGCTTAAAAATTAGTAAAGTTTAGTAGTAATAGTAGTGTAACAATTTTGAAAAATTTTGTAATTAAGTGTCAAATAAACATCGCGATAAAATCCGTATATAGTAGATTAATTTCAATTAATAGGTAGGTTGAAAGAGATAGCTATCATTTTAATGATACTGCTTCAAATGTTTTGTGAAGGCATATATTATAATTAATAATAATACCAGCCTTGTATTAAACTGTCCCACTGGGCACGGGCGTCTTCTCAGTGTGAGAAGAGTTAGGCCATAGTCCTCCACGCTGGCCCATTGCGGATTGGCAGACTTTACATATCTTCGGGAATATTACGGAGAACTTGCCGCCATGCAGGTTTCCTCACGATGATTTCCTTTATCGTTAAAGCGAGCGGTGATTAACTGTTAACTTATCTTATGTGGGGCACATCAGTGCAGACTGGCGACACTTCGACCCAGTGGGATCTTTTGCGTCGACACTCTCCCAATAACGACTGCCATAGATGTTCATGGCAGCCGGGACCGACGGCTTAACGTGCTCTCCGAGGCACGGAGCAGGCGATAATTGTCAATCAATACGCACATAATTTCGAAAAGTCATATAACTTCTGAAAGTCAGAGGTGCGCGACGTGGATTTGAACCCGAGACCCTCTGCATTGCAGTCTGTTGGTCTCCCCACTGAGCTATTGCTGCTCTTCCTTCGCCGTTAAAACGAGCGGTAATTAACTATTTAATACGCACACAACTTCAAAAAGACAGAGATTAGCGTCTTGAGATCTAACTTGTAACCTCTGCGAGGCATTTCAAAGCTCTCCCACTGGACAATCGCTGTTATTAAAATCAGTATAAAACAGTTTAATTTCAATAAAGACAAAACGCTACAATTGGAGCGTTTTCGAGTTTTCAGAACGCATAAAATTGTACAATGAATATAAATGTAGCCTTAACTGATTAACTAAAGCCTTAACCTTTTAAGCGCTTGGCTAAATATCGATAAAATAATACCTACAATAATTAGTGAGGTGCAGAAATACAGAATTTTAAGTAAATGTTGAAAATCATATCTCAAATTCGAACCATTATTCAATAATGGTTTTAGTTGTACCACGCAGTTAATAGATCGAAAATAGAACAAAAGTATCGTGCATGTTCTCTGTCGCAGAAATACGACACGGGCGGTAGAGGCACGGACATGTATCGCATAAATGCGACACAAGCGGTAAAAATTTTAATAATTATTTTCTGTTACATTTAACTGTAAATAAATATACCAAAATTATAACTGCAATAAATTCCACGTACCATAATGACACTTTTAGTGGCACATATAATAATTTTAGTGACAATCAAAGTGTTTATATTACATTTTTAGTGCCATATTACGGTTCGGCGTAATCTGAATAGTTTTATGTACTATAAATTTGATTTAAGCGTTTTTCGTGTAAAGTTATTGTAAAATATATTGGGGATTTTGGTGATAAATATACTGCTACTATAATGGTACTGTCCCACTGCTGGGCACAAGTCTCTTCTCAGTGTGAGAAGCTTTAAGCCAGTCTTACTTTTTCTATGACATTTTAACATAAGTACATTATGGCATTTTAAAGTTGATAATTTTTGATTAATTATTATTGTTCATAAGTAAATATTAATTTATTGTTAGTTGAAGTTATTATTATTATTATTATAATTAATGTAAAATTTGTTAAAATATTATTGTTTAAAGCTTAAGCATATAATTACGGTATCTTTGTACGCTTCAATGCAACACATAGACGGACATATCCATTTATTGTAACATCCTATGTATTACCTATGTTTACAAATAAATATTTCTGATTTCTGAGTTCTGGTTTACTTAGTCTTACCACGCTGGTCCAGTGCGGGTTGGCAGACTTCACATATCTTCGAGAACGTGATGAAGATATCTAAGACTCGTTGTATACCTTAAGATGTTTTTTTTCACCATTAAATAGAGCGATAATAATTAACTTAAATACGCACATAACTACGAAAAGCCCTTAAGATCGAACTCGAGACCTTTGCGTGGCAGTCCAACGGGGAGTCCACTAGGTTATCGCTGTATTTAGTTAGTTTTAGTTACTAAGCTTTATGCCAATATAAACCATGATTTATTAACCTTAGATTATCGATTAGCAACGAATCCGAAGAACGAAGATTAATAAATATTATCTCCTCCTCGATGGCGTAGTGGTTAGTGTAACCGACTGCCACGCCTGAGGTCGCGGGTTCGATTCCCGCGCAATTCAAACATTAAATTTGTGTGCATAAACATGGATGTTTGTCTTGGTCTGGGTGTTTCTATGTATAATATGTATATATTTACAAAAAGAAGTACCGGTAACTTCGTATGACATTAGCTCTGAGGGGTGACATTGGCCCTTAACTGGAAAAGCTGTTTATTTGGAAGAAGCTGTTGTACTGACAGTTTATAGTGCTATCTATTGATTCCCGCGTGTATTTTTCCGGCACAAAGTATGATAGTGGTCTGGTGGGAACTTCAAACTTTTTCCAGTTAAGGGCCAATGTCACCCCTCAGGGCTAAAGTCATACGAAGTTACAGTATATATTTATGTCTATCCATTGTCTAGTATCCATAGTACATATAAGCTCTGCTTAGTTTGGGATAGATGGTGTTGTGTGTATGAGGTAGAATATTATTATTATTTAATTTAGTGTCTCATATTATCACTTATCAAAGTCCATATGAAAGTTGGGTATGGCAAAAGAAGCATGAGAGCAGAATAAATGCTGTAGAAATGAGAGCGTTGAGAAGCATATGTGATTAGAGAGAGATGCGGCATGAAAGTGGATATAGTTACAAGAATAGAAAAGGGTATGTTAAGCTGACGAGGAAAGATTGACTAAGAAAGTTTATAAGGCTAGTGTGAATGGAACAGTCGCAAGGGGAAAACCTAGGCGAACGTTTCTCGATCAGATCGGAGGCGTTCTGGACAAAGGCCAGGTTAAAAGCTCCTTGAACCGACGGGCGTGTATGAGGAATGTGATGAAAGTGAATGAAGCCAGAGAAGTGTGTCAGGATGTATGTATGTATTATCACTTATCTCTTAATTTGGCGCCTATCATAGCTGTTACCGTGATCTAGTTAAAAAATCTCTTGTTTCACACGTGTGTATATAGACAAATATAAACAAAAAGGCTTGTATCTACATCGAGACTAACAGCCATGACAAACAGACGAACAGACAAAGTAATTGTCTCTCAGAAACATTATACCGCCTACATGTGATTTCAATATGTGGTGCAAGTTACAAGACAAAGATAAGACGATATATTTAAGTATAGGATCAAGAGCAGCGATAGCTCAGTGGGGAGACCAACAGACTGCAGTGCAGAGGGTCTCGGGTTCGAACCCACGTCGCGCACCTCTGACTTTCGGAAGTTATATGACTTTTCGAAATTATGTGCGTATTGATTGACAATTATCGCCTGCTGCTTGCCTCGGAGAGCACGTTAAGCCGTCGGTCCCGGCTGCCATGAATATCTATGGCAGTCGTTATTGGGAGAGTGTAGACACAAAAGATCCCACTGGGTCGAAGTGTTGCCGGTCTGCACTGACTGGCCCCCACATAAGATAAGGTAAGATAGGTATAGGATCAAGGCGTGGTGGTTCAAGTGGTCATCTGGCGAATGTTTTGGGTTGGAATCCAACTCGGGGAAAAATTCTGTGGTCAAGAAATGGACGTTCTGAGTATAGGTGTTCTTTGTGTCTGTTGGATGTTTATAAAATACTCCGCAATATAGTTAAGTAGTTATTTTTTTTTATTTTTTTTTTTATTTTGTTTGTCAAAATGACCCCCTCATAGCAGCCGAGGTGATGTTGAGGTCTCTACTTTGACGGCCTGAGAAGGTCCTTTTTCACGCCCCGCTTAAAGGACCCAGGATTGAAGGAAGAAGGAAACACGTGCCTTGGCAGGGAATTCCATGCCTTGGTCGTTCGGCAGAGGTATGAGGATCCAAACTTGTTGGTACGCGCTCTAATCGACTCTACCGTGTAAGGATGGCATCTGAGCCCAGTACGCGTTGTTCTGGAGAGAAAGGGGGTTCTAATGTGGGGATCACTCATACGGTCGAATTTTGAGCACTAGCTTGATATATTATGTACCATGTATGTTTATAATGTACGTCCCCCGCAGGTTATCCACGTTTATGATTACTGGACCTTCTCTCCTGGGACTCGTAGCGTGATATTAGTGCAAATTCTGTTGTCACAAAATTCCCTAAACTTAACTAAAAATCACAAAATTTTTTTTATTCCTGTCACTTTTAACGATTTCAGAATACGAAATGTCATTTGAGAGGACTAAACTAAATTTTAGTGATGTTTAGTTAAGCTTAGAGAATTTTGTGACAACAGAATTGGCACCATTATATAGCCTATGATCTTCCTCAAAAATTGGACTATCAAATTCAAAAATAATTTATAATCCTTTTACTAGTGACAGATGTTTATAACTTGTATGTCGTATTAGGGCCACCTGTAAAGATGGATAAGTGTGTTCATAATTAAAAAAATAAATAAATGAGCGCTTTTAAACGAAACTGCAAATTGTTCAGATTTTTTATTAGTATAGGCTTCTATGATGAGGAGGTTCTGGGTGTTTTTTTGAGTCTATTGATTCTAGACATTGAAACAATAGACACAAAAAACACGCAGACCCGCGATTTTTGTCTATATTCCGGTCGAAGTCTTTATTAACCGATTACCATGAGATTGTTTCCCAAATTAGTAATATAAAAACAAAGATACGAATACGCCGTACAATTAAAATTTACCCTTCTGTATTCTTTCCTACTCATATTATAATTGTGAAAGTTTGTGAGGATGAATGAATGTTTGTTACTCTTTCACACAAAAACAACTAAACGGATTTTGATAAAACTTTATAGTATTACTAGCTTTTGCCCGCGGCTTCGCTCGCGTTAATTTAGAATTTGACAATCAATTCGGGTTGTACTCTGCTTGTAATAATATAATGCAATCATGATTCGAAAGACACGTGGCGTCATCTATAAGAACGTTATTATTGTTTTCCTCGGGATCAGTAATTTTTTTCGGGATGAAAGGTAGCCTATGTCTGTTTCTGTACACCTGACAACGTCTATGCAAAATTTCAAGATGATCGGTCAGTGGTTTAGCCGTGAAAAGCTAACAAACAAACAAACAAACTCATTTTCGGTTTTATAATATTAGTTAGGACTGTTTATACATCAGAATAATAATATTCTACCACATACACACAACAGCATCTAGCCCAAACTAAGCAGAGCTTGTACTATGGGTACTAGACAATGGATAAAAATACATATATACTTCTTTTTTTTTGTAAATACATACATATTATACATAGAAACACCCAGACCAAGACAAACACCCATGTTCATGAACACAAATGTTTGACTTGTGCGGGAATCGAACCCGCGACCTCATGCGTGGCAGTCGGTTACACTAACCACTACGCTATAGAGGCCGACAAATATAATATATATATAGACTATTCAAAGTCTATCTTAACATAAATCTACATTAACGCAGCGGAGCTTAAACCTTACTCGCTTTATCGCCTCACTTATCCCACACGATTGTATTAAACTGGGCTAAGCGTGGGCATAGGCGGTGTGTCGCAAGCAGAATCAAGTTTTTAACTTAATGATTATTTTTTTGTGTGGGCAACGGCTACTTGTGTCTGTTATGGTGAGATGATTTCATTCATAGAGCTTAGAAAGTTAGGTGGGGTTAAAGATTAGCGATTTGATAGATGGGTCGTGGGTTATAGTTTGGGTTGGTACTTTGACCACAAACTTGTGGATTTGACAAACGTAATGGTCAGTTTCTTCCAACGTAAGTCTGCCAGCTTGCCAGGTTAAAGTTTGACTGCTCAAATAGTGGTGTAAGTGGGTTTGATGCCCGGGTCGGGCCAACAAAAAGTTATTGGGTTTTCTGTTAAGTAAACTCAACCGTGCCGTCTCTTTATAGTATGTTTATATAGTTTTGTAGTTTTTCCCAGATGTGTTCTTACATGTGGTGCTGGAGTCGTATGCTTAGGATCCCATGGACCGCGCACAGAACCAACGCTTCGATCCTGAAAGAACTCGGTATCAAAGAGAGATTATCGTCGCCTGTGCAAATACGAATCCTCAAGTTCTTCGGGCATATCACCCGTAACGAGGACTCGATGGAACGATTGGTGGTGCAAGGGAAAGTCGAGGGCAAAAGATCCCGTGAGCGCTCTCCAACAAGGTGGACGGACCTCAACAAATCTGTGACACACTCGAACATCGATGTCAACTCCCAGGCTCCCACACATAGAACTACATGGCGTCGCATCACGAGAGATGCGGTGGCGCAAGATTCGACCGAGACATGACCACGACCACTCTGTCAAGAGTGTACGTCTAAGAAGAAGTTTTTCCTAAAGTTGATAAATTACTATTTATGTAGAATAAGCTGATCATGAAGTCTTGCTATGTTTAATATGTATTGCGTCGCCTCTCGTTCCGACTACTTTTTATTTTAGTTTTTTTAATAAGTTCTAACAATGTGAGCTACCAACATCCCCTTCGACGCGATTCCCGGTTTTTCTGTCACTTGTTGCATAAAACTTTATCATATTCGCCATCATAATAAGGTTAAAAAATATACTTTATCTGCAGACGGGAATATAGACTCAGTGGCGCAGCGGTAGTGAAAGGAACTGCATGAAGTCTCTGGTTCAATTTCTTGTTCGAGCAAAGTTTTACTGGTCTCTTCTGTTAAGAAATTCTCTTCTAACTACGCGTTATACCGGGAAAATTTTAGGTTTCTTGTTGCTACTGTAAATTTTCAACCTAACATCCCTATTATACGTAGCTCGGGCATCGAACCCTGGACCTCAATCAATCGTATTCAGATAGTGTTGTTAGGATTTTGTTTGGGAATTTCTCAGTAGTAACTTATTATACGCCTCTATGCATTCCTTTTGGGAAATACAGGCGTGAATCTAAGTATACTAGAAGAAAGAAATGAGTTAAAGTCTAAGAATCGTCCAAAGACACTCCTTAAGTAATTAGGTACATCAATAAAGAATTTAAAAGAAAAACTTCATTTTAAATAGGGGCAAGTCTACTCCGACGCAATCTAATTTATCTCGGCCCCAATTATGATAAAAAGCAAATATTTTACGTAAACCTTCAACAAGTTTAATTTTAATAATCCTCCAATTAAAATTAAGAAAAAAAACGGATTGTATTTGACTTTTGCAAATGGCTGAAACGCGCCGAGATTTTGCGAAGTATTTCTTTACAAAATTGATTAAATCATGTAATTTACATTAATTATCTCATCACAGTTTATATAAAGTGGAAAGATAAAAAAACAGCTTATTAAAACTATATATTAAATCGTCGATGTTTATTAGATTATGTCAATTTGCATATGTTTAGATTTTACGCGGTTATAATTTTTCGGTTGGCTGAATGATTATTTAAATAAATATTACCGCTTTGGCCCCCATTGAGCGAATTGCAGACGATTTAAGGATTATTAAGTGGTTTGGAGTCATAGGTGAATACATTATGACGTGTTTTTAAAAGAGTAGGTTTACTATGCCTATGAGTATGCATGGTACATGACTACGCGGATGGCAAAATGGTTTCAGTGATTGTTTGTTTTAGGATAATCTCTGTAGCTGTATGTAGCTCCGTGGCGCAGCGGTAATGAATGCGACTGTTGTACATGAGATTTCCGGTTCGAATCCCGGGTCGGGCCAACAAAAGCTAGAGGTTTCTGTTAAGAAATCTTAATACGAGCCCGGAGTTAGGACGTTAGCGATAATAGACACACCCGTGCCTTGAAAAGCACGTAAAGCCGTTCGTCCTGCGCTTGATTTCTCTTCGGTCGTGTCAGATTATCCGTCCCACCGGATCAAGAGAGTTAGGGAACAGAGAGTGCACCTGTGTTTGCACACATATTTGTGCACTATAATATCTCCTGCGCAGATGGTCAGTCTCCGTTAAGAATGGCCGCTGTGACCGAAATTCGGTCTGGAGGACATTATTATTCCTTTTCAGTCAGTTTTAAGTTGATACTCCAATGTACCCCAACTCACTTGTTTACTCTAAAAGGGTTTATTCTCGTTTATCGAAGACTCCAAGTGAATATGCTTGCATTAATTACTGAGCAAGGTTCTTCTATAAAAAATTCTCAGTAGCAGCATCTGACACCGTATCTAGCAGACGGCGATAGGCTTGTCCCCTATAACATGGGGCCTACACCCCTGCCTACCCTTTGGAGGGTATAAATAACAATACATACGTAGCCTACTAAGTAGGTAAGTAGGTATGTATTCATATTAATAGATAAAAATCCATTATTCCCTCTCAAAGTATTCGAATTATCAAACTAATATAATAAAAGTAGGGGCGGTCCTAACTTTAGATTATTATAGGCCACACAAAAACGAAATCTAGTCCGCGTTAAAACTTATCTAACTACTTATACCGAAATAAATGTTATGGCATTAATTCTGGCGTAGTTTCAAAACAAAACCTGCACGCATTGTCGGTTAAAATGATAAAGTAACAAAAATCTCGTAAGTTATTTAGCGAATGAGATTTTATGGGCTCGCTGGGCCCCAAACATATTACAACAATGACCCCAAATTTTTACTACTATGACTCCAAAATAACACAGCTTTTATCTACAATATTAATGTGTCATTATTCTTTTATGGACCTTTTAAAAATATCTCTGGAAATAAAATGAGGGATTTGGCTATTGAACATGTATTTTTTTTGTGTGACGCTTGTTCATTACAGTGAAGGCGGTGTTGAGTTCGATTCCCGGGTAGGAGATAGGGTTATTGGGATTTTCTTTCAACAAACTCTTATTAGCACTACGCCATCCGTGTGGTTAATTTTATCCTAATTAATGTCCTTACTTATCCTTACTAATATTATAAATTTGAAAGTAACTCTGTCTGTCTATCTATCTGTCTGTCTTGTCACGGCTACACCACTCAACCGATTTAGATGAAATTTGGTACAGATATAGTTTTTTAAACTGGGAAAGGACATAGGCTCCTATTTATTGATGTAGGTAGTAATTTATGAAGTACTAGCTTTTACGCGCGGCTCCGTCCGCGTGGTACCTAGTAGGTATCACGCGGGCGGTGCCGCGCGCAAAAGCTAATATTATAAATGCGAATGTGAGTTTGCTAGTTACGCTTTCACGCTTTAACTACTCAACCATCATGAAATTTCGTATACACGTTGTCAGGGGTACATATGGTACCTTTCATCCAGGAAAAAGTACAGTAAAAAAATCTACAGTAACACGATCAAAGCCAGGAGTCATAGTTAGTTTGTTTTATAAACTAAACATAGCTTTGATTACTTATCCTTTTGCTTTCGTCACTTCGAGGCAGCAGTCCTTTTTCAGATTCCATAAAAGTTTATCCAGTATTTTTTTGTTGTCACCCAAAAAAGAAGATGTACGTTTTCGTTACAAAACTTTCTGTAGTTTCAGCAGAAAAACTGTGTGTTTGTTTATTTAGGACTGGCTGGCGTAAACTTTGTTTTTTCAGCGTCTAGGGTTTTGTTCCAAGTTAAGGTATTTATTCGTGTTAATTTGGTGGTAGTTTTAGCACTGGCTTTGGCTGTAGCTTACTGTAGGTGGATTAAGTGTCATTGTGTGTATGCTCTATCATGCTATTATATATCATGCATGTCTGTTGACTGCATAGGTGGCGCAGCGCTAGTACATGCGACTGCTGTGCATTGAGTCACGGGTTCCTATCCGTTTGGGTTATTAGTTATTATTAAAAAATTCTTAACTGGAGTAAGGAAGTTGACGGTGTTGAAGATCTCTTGTCTTCCTGATCTTTCACCGGTCGTGTCGGATTGCTGTCCCATCGGATTGTGGGAGTTAGGGAACAGACAGTGCACTTGTATTTGCGCACACACTTGTGCACTATAATATCTTTTACGCAGATATTTGCCAAGGCACGTGTTTCCTTCTTCCTTCAATCCTGGGTCCTTTAAGCGGGGCGTGAAAACGCACCTTCTCAGGCCGTCAAAGTAGAGACCTCAACATCGCCTCGGCTGCTATGAGGGCGGTGTGGAGGCCACTGCTCTTAGACCACACGACTGCTTACCATCAGGTGGAGTGTGGTCATTTTGAAGAGAAAATAAAATGAAAAAAAAGAGGTATAGCCAGTCACTGGTAAGATTGGTCGCCGTGACTGGAAAAAACATCTGGAGGACATTTCTTTCACCACACTGAAAACTTGCTGGTGATTATATCGGCACTCTGTATGTATGTATTTTTATACTATTGTATACTAAATTCGTGTTTCTTTTTTACAGATTAGCAGACGTAGCCGGTATTGGGTAACCCGCCGAAGTAAATACCAGTGACATGAGCTCTCAGTGGCTGTGACAGTGTAGTGACATAGTGACAATAGTGTTGTGCAGTGACAAACTCGGATACGCGTGACTATGTGGCGGTAACTCAGATCTGCTCATGTATTATGTTCAGTGTTGTTGATAGAAAAAGTCAAAATGTGTGCCAGAATTAGAAATCTAATCGTCGCTCTTTGTGGTAAGTTTTTTTCTGTTTGTTTTTTAGTGTTAAGTATAAGCGTGGGCGGTGATTTTTAATGTAAATTGAATAGTGATCGACATGTCTATTTTTATATTACTACGATGGCTAATAAGATGTCCGTCTGATAGTAACCTTTGATGCTATTTCTTTGAACAGTAGTAGTGGCACTGCCAGCTTAACTTTAAACGGAAACTTCAATTTGAAGAATCTATGTGGTACTTTTCAAAATGTGACTAATAACGGACATTTTAGAGAATCTATTTTATAAACATACATTGCCTTATTTCCCTGAAAGAGTGGACTGCAGTATATACACCCACATCTCGTCCACTATGGTTCCACGTATTCAGGGCTCGCTCTCCAACAAGGCATCTACAACGATACCTCGCTATATGTTAGTGTCATTCTCTCTTCGGGATATGGGCGTAAGGCTTTATATGTATATTTAAGGGATGAGCTAATTGTGATATCTGCTAGGCAAAGTTCCAGACTCTAAAACTACAATAACCCAAAAACGGTTCAAACCAGATACTTCATTCAGCAGTTGAATGCACTGCGCCACATAAGCAGTCTTCAACATCACATTTAAGACAGTGACTGCTAGTATAACGACTGTCTCTAAACGAGATCGATCATTAACTTGGCACTAACAGACAGAAACAATGCCTGACCTTAGAATAGAACTGAAGACTTAATATTAATAATCAGCTTAAGCTTACGTCATTAGTCTAGATATTAGACAGCTTTGTCTTCCAATTTACGCGAAATAATTTTCCTTTGGTAGAGCATTCAGATTAGATTGTTTGACTCCGTTATATACGGTCCATCGAACTAAGTATATTATGATATTTTAGAGCTAAAAATAATGCGTAGTATTTCGTATGTTACTTATAAAATTTTTAAAATCACACACTAAGTATTATTTTAGGATTGTATTGGTCAGAATTGTCTTTATTATTCCAGTTGAAGTTACACGGATAGAATTTAGTTTTTGAAATCTGTGTGAGTTCTGGTTAAAGTATAAATGAATTAAGCCTAAATCCTTGATTCATGGTGTATGTGTCAAATTGATAGGCTGAATTGGAAGTCCTACATTGTGTTAAAACATGAATACCCTTGAATTGATACGGTATTCTGTTCCATTAAAGTAAATGGGCACTAGTTAGTAAATTTTGTGATGTTCAGGTTAAATTTGTCTTTGCAAAGGTTCTTCAATATTGCCTGAGGGGTATACGGCAGCTCTATTCAGATGTTAGGATAAGCTGAGATTATACCAGGATTATACGTACTCGTCGATGAAGAAAAATAGACTGATCTTTGCTCTGTAATTAATGAGACACAGCTAGTTGGAAATGGTAATAATCCTTATCTATACTAATATTATAAAGCTCAAGAGTTTGTTTGTTTGAACGCACTTATCTCAGGAACTACTGGTTCGATTTGAAAAATTATTTTAGTGTTGGATAGCCTATTTATCGAAGAAGGCTATATAACATCACGCTACAACCCACGGGGACGGCGCAGTAACGATAAACGCGGGTGAAACCGCAGGAACATCTAGTTATCTTTTTTTTTTTTTTTAAATCTTTATTTAAGAAAGAAAGAGGGCTTTATCATAGTCGATAATGTTGCCCTCATTGGATATACACAAGAAATTCATACACTATACAACGAATGTTCTATTTTTAAGTATTAAAAGGAATAAATCATAAATTAGTCCTGCTTTATGTGTCAAAGGATCTGATAATATAGTAACGTACTCGCACACATTTAGGTTGTTAAAATTTAATTGTCGTCTTTGGTCCTCGCTTCGGACACATTCCATAAGAATATGATGAATATCTTCAATCTGATTACATGTGCTGCAATTCGGAGACTCCACTTTGCGCATCATGTAAGCAAACTTATTTAGGGGGAAGTGTCCGGAGCGAAGTCTCAAAGCTGTTACTATAGTATGTCGTCTCATATCAGAGTAGTCAAACCAAAGTGAGCGCGGTAGGATAGGCTGTATGACCTTGTACATTCCTTTGGTTAATGATCTCTCATTAAAATATTCAGACCATATTTTGTAACAACTTTGTCTAGCCTCACAAAGTATGTCTGCAAAATAAGGTAAGTAGTCCGTTGGAATGCCCGAATAAGTTGCTTCTTTTGCATATTGATCTACCTTTTCATTTGCAGTGATACCCATGTGAGACAGTATCCACTGAAGGACAACATTTATATTTTGCCTTTTAAGACTTAAAATATTACTTATAATTAAATAAGCCACTGGCATGCCCCAAAAGCTAGAATGATTACATCTTTGTAGGTGTTGAAGTGCACTACGGGAGTCTGTGAATATGACGACATTTTTTGCAATCGTACTTTGTACATATGATAGTGCTTCTAATATAGCCAGGAGCTCGGCATGCATAATAGATATCCTCGCGTCCATACAAAGCTTAACAAAGTGACCTGATTGTACGTCCAACAGAGCTGCTCCAACACCATCCGCTGTTCTCGACCCATCAGAGAATACTTTATAAAAATGCCCATATTTATAAGTCATAAACTGTTCACAAAGAAATTTTAACATATTACGATGATAGTTTCTTTTAGGTCTATCTATAGCATCTATGTTTGTAGATACAACATTTGATAAGTCCACATAGCCTACCCAAACATCCAGAGAAAACATATTCATGGCAGTCGTTCCTTGATCTGAATTAAACTCATCATGAATGACGATTAACAAAGGTTTTTTTCTATGTCTCCAATACCCACTTTGTCGAACCAATAATGAAAGATTGCTTAACTCATCTATTAAAGAGTTTTGATGAAGGAATTTTAATCTCAAAAGGTACTTATATGACAAATATCGTCGTCTAATATGAAGTGGCGGTAGTAACAATTCTGACTCCATAACGTGTATAGGCGTGCTTCGCCTATAAGTCGCATACACTGGTTTTGTACGGTAGTCAATTTAGATAAAGAAGTCGCACAACTGTTATCATAGATTATACTAGCGTAATCCATTCGGCTCCGAATTAATGAGATATATAATTTTCTTAAATGAATTGGGTGAACACCCCAACCAGATCCCGCTAAAACCTTAAAAATATTTATATATTTGAGTATCTTGTAATGTGTTTCTCTTATATGTTTAGTCCATCTTAAACTTTTGTCTAACCAAAGGCCTAAATATTTGACTGCATCTTTTACCTGTAAGTCAATATCGTTAATTTTGAGATTAATCCGATACCTAAAACGTTTACGCGTAAATAAACACACTTGACTTTTGCTCGCTGAAAGTTCCAGACCTAAATTTGATAGTAATTTCTGTATAGTGCTTAAAGATTTTTGTAATTTGTGGCAGCCTGCTGTAACATTGCTATAGGTATGATATATAACGAAGTCATCGGCGTACTGTGAGATGAACACATCACGTTCTATATATCTACAAATATTAATAGTAGCAATATTAAATAATAAAGGTGAGAGAGGGTCTCCTTGTGCTAAGCCCTTACAAGTTGACCTACTAATGAATTTTGATCCTATTTTAATTTTAAGATATCTTTCTTTTAAAAAATTCCAAATGTAAATACAAAATTTTGATCCGATATTTAGATGGTCTAAAGTTAATACTAACGAAACAATATCAACATTATTATAGGCGTTGTCAATATCCAAAAAACACCCTATGCTAGACATATTTTGAGAAAATCCAATTTGAATTGTAGTTACTACCTAATTGTGCCAGGCCATCCAGACATGATTTGCCTTTACGGAATCCAATGACATTCGGTGAGAAACTACATCTTTTCTCTAAGTACCATTCTAACCTCATATTTAGAATAGAATGAAAAACCTTACATAAGCATGACATCATAGAAATTGGTCTAAAAGAGTTTATGTTACTCCGATCTCGTCCGGGTTTAGGAATAGGTGCAATAAGGATATCTCGCCACTGCACAGGGACATAGCCGGTTAAAAGAAATTTATTATATAGAAATAGTAAAATGTGTTTGCCGTTTTCAGGAAGGAATTGGATTATTTTGTAGGTTATGTCATCACATCCAGGAGATGTATCCTTATGTGTAATACATCTATCTAGCTCCTGAATGGAGATTTCTATTTCTAACTTTGGGCAAAACGATGAAAAATGGGGTTGATTTGGCACAACATAATCAGGAGACAAGGAATGAAGGAGTTTATCGGCTTTTCCGTGGTCTATATCTTGTCTCGTACACCTGTAGCCCTTGATCCAACTCATTTTGCGCCATAGTTCTGCAGAAGAGATAGATTCATCGAAAGAAGAACAGAAACTATGCCAATGAGCGTTCCGAGCACGACGTATTTCCCTCTGCGATTTAGCAATTTTGTTTTTAAGTAATATTAGATTACTAGGAGTGGGATTACTTCTAAATATTGACAATGCACGTCTTCTTTCCGCCACAACCTTTGACAAGTCTGCGTTCCACCACGGTTTAGGTATAAATTTAGACGAAGGATTTTGGTTAATTCTAATAAGAGGAATATTTAAATGAGCTGATATATTTATATAATCAATGAAAACATCATAAAGTTTTTGAATATCGTCCGTGAATGTATAATTTCCGAACAATTTATTCAAACATTCTGTATAGGAACGCCAGTCGGCGCGTTTATAGTTAAGTTTACATATTGGTGCATTATTACCACGATATAAAGAGGATAGTTTAATGAGTAAATGGTCACTGCCTAATGACTCGTTTAAAACATGCCAACTGAAACCAAAACAAATATCTGATGTGCATAGTGAAATATCTGGGGAGGATTTTTGTAAATAGTCATTCACTAGTCTCATACGCGTTGGCGCGCCGTTATTCAATACCACGAAGTTACTGTTTAAAACAGAATCGAAGACTTGATTGCCCCTTTGCTCTGTTTTATACGACTAAGACAAATGGTGCGCGTTAAAATCCCCCAAGATTATAGTTTTCTCAGTAAATTTTGTGAATATTTCGTCCCAATCATTTTGTGAGGTATGAATATTTGATGGACAATAGACGGACATGACATAGTTAATTAGCGGGCAGTCTAACACACGTACGCATACAACCTCAATACCTGGGTTACTGAGCTGTAACGCAACAATCTGACTCTTAATCGTATTGTGCGTCAAGATAGCCACGCCTCCGTATGAATCATATCTGTCGCGCCGGTAAATATTGTAAATATTGTAATTATTGATTTTGAATACACTGTCGGTTTCCATCCATGTCTCACTGAGGCAGGCGATGTGGACCTTCTCCTGTGCTAACAACTGTTCGAATAACAACTTTTTTGGTTTAATACTTTGGGCATTCCATTGGCATAGATTTAATTTAATATTTTTGTGGCCGTTATCCATATCCGTAATTACAGAAATAATCTACGATAATCTTAAGTAAGGGCCATTCTGAAACATAATCTACCACTACTAAAATAATCCATTCTAAACAACACTGAATTACTGCATTCAACTTTGATTCTACCCCCGTTCCCTTTAAGAATATAATTTCTCTAAGTCTACTTATCAGTTCCTCAAAGTGCACTGATTTCTTTGGCTGTTCCTCACGAGGCGTCTGCTCTGTCTCTTCCCTGTCCCGAGATGTTACCGATGCGGTGGGAGCTGCGAATTCTGGCATATCGCCCTCTTTTCTTTGTCGAACGGGTTTTGTCGATGATATTTTGGTAGCACTGTTACGGGCCTCTCTGTGTATATTTACCGCGGTTCTAAGAATTTCTGAATATAGGGGAGTATAACCCAAATCTGGCACTTGGTGTTGTTCCGAAACGCAGCCGTAAGAGGTTGAGGGCAGTGGCTGTGGTGCAGTATCTACGTCCTTCATACTCGAAGGCGGTGGTGACGGCGGGACATATATTTCTAGTGCTTTACGATAGGTACAATTATACTCCGCCATGATTTCACGCAGGCGTTTTTCCTTCAGAAATATAGGACAAGCTGTTTTTAATATTGCCATATGGCTGCCATTACAATTAACACATTTGTATGTCTGTGTGTCGCAGTTTGCGTGTTTGGCACCACATTTTGGACAAACTATATTTTTTGCTGGGCAATGTCTCGTCATATGGCCATACTTCCAACATCTTGAACACTGCGTCACTGGATGGATGTATGAATGGACTTTAATTCTGAGGCCGTCGATACTTATGTAAGGAGGCACAAAAGAGCCTCGGAAGGCAATTCTCACAGCCTCACTTGTCACCCAGCCTTCTTCCTCTCGATCCCGCCGCTTAAGACGATGAATTGATACTATTTCCGCCGGGGGTTCACATGTCATACTGTCCAATATCTCCTTATCCGGTATACCAATATCTATATCTTTGATGACACCGTAGGACATACTCTTTTCCAAGGCTCTCTGGATCCTCCAACCCTTCTCTAACAAAGCCTGACACTTCTCGACTTTAACCGCGCTTTCCTCATTGATGACAGCTAACCGTACTCTGAATGGGTTGATGTATTTAACACTATCTATGTTAATAATATTATTGGAACAAAATAATTTAGCCAATGCGAATTGTTTCGGTAGCTTTTCGTTACTCGATAAATATATCTCAATTTTATCTGTTTTCATTATTTTCTCCTTTCTTGATACTACTTTCCATTCACCATCTTCCTCTAGTTCTCTTTTCCCCGCTTTGCTTACTTTTAATCCTTTTCCTCCATCTATACTAACTACATTCTCCTCTTGAAGGACTTCCGTTTCTTCGTCTGATATACAGTCCTGTTCGCTCCCTAATTCCGGCCTCTGATCTTCATCCATAACTACTGTATATCCGTCTTCTAAATGAATGGTTATAGGATCCATTTATATAAATAAGTGAATCTGCCGGCCGCCGCTCGCAGGTAGCCGGTACCTGGGGTACGGCCGAGCGCGACGATTGCGCGCGCGCAATACGTAAACAAAGTCGACGTAATACCAACGCGAGACGAAAGGTTCGAACGTCTACCTCGCTCGAATACCGAAACGAGACTCCATCTAGTTATCTTATATGATGCATAAGAATTGACAGAGATCGACGTTATGTGCATTGATCCTAACAATAATTACAATGCTATGAAGACCTTAATATATATTATGAACGAATTACTTAGAAAAGTGGTGTGTTATACGATGAGATCTATTCCAGATACCTGACTTGGCAGCACAAACTATCTAAAACCTAGGTAATCTGCTCCTTTATTTCTATGCTCAGTACAAAAATATGAACAAAAATTAACATATTTTCCTTGTAAATTAAATTAAGCAATGTGGTTTAACAATTCAGTCTATGTTAAAATCAGTGAACAAATAAAAATCTCGCAGTTATAGAAGTTCTATTGTCGAGTTAGTATTTATTGGGCTACGATGTAGGGTTGAGAGTAGGGTTGGCAAGCGCGGATATATCCGACAGTACACATCGCTATATTTCTCTGTGAAAATGTTATTCGTATATAAAATATATCTAAAAATAAAAGTTAGATGTGCTTTTAAGGTATTGGTTTTAAATATTCTCACAATCTGTAAATGAATTTGTACAATTCTTGCAATATTTATGTTACTACTAAACGAAAGTAGACTTTTGATCACAAATTTTCTATAACATTTGACAATATTAAACTAAAGTCAGCTGTCCTTTTGACTTTATCTATCGAAAGCGCAATGGTTTATGTGTGAGTTCGAGACGAAACAAATATTGGTATCAAGTTGTTGGATCGAGGCTAAGTGATATTTATATTGGTTGTTTCAATGTTTGTTACTACTTACTCAAATTGACTACATTTATTGCTGTGTTCAATATTTGTTCATATTAGTAAACTGTTTTTAAAAATGAATAATGTTTAATATAATTCATGCATATGTTGTTCCCATCAATTTCAACTTAGATTACAGTACTTTTATCCTTTCAATTTCGAACTGATATTGTTTCAGCGCTAAAACAATATCAGTTACGAAACAAAATATTCGAAATCGGATTACTTTAATACTTTAACGTTTTGAATATCGTTCATGTAAAGCGTAGGAGTAATATTTTTTTATCAAAATACGCGAATCATTGCAAACTGTAGCATCAAAATTTGTACTACATAAAGTAATTACGCTTTGTCTCATGATGCATATATACATAGTTTCATGACTATATCCGCGAAGGCATAGGCAGAGATATATAACTTTCATCAGTTATGGTGTTAAGTTCCGCGTGATAGGTGGCAAAACAACTTCAAATTGTATGCTCTTTAAAATTTTCGTGGTATAAAAAACCCAGTAACAATTAGCCCGATCTAGACCCGAAATTGACCTCATGAGTTTCATTCATTACCGCTGTGCTATTGAGGCATGTAACCAACATTTGTTATTATCATTAAAACGTTAATTAAATTGTAATACTACAGTCCTTAAGTGTGTACCAAACATTATAATTAAAATGTATTTTAATTATGATGTAACGATTAAAATGTTAATTTATTATAATTCTTTATAGTTTACTGCAGTGCTAAAAGGCCGTTAAGAAATTCTCGTTGCGTTCTTATACGACTTATAGTCGTCAGCAGGAAAATGCTAAGATTAAGAATAAAAGAAAAGAGTTATTATATACGACTATCTTATAGGTCAAGTGTTAAGACCTATATTGGAACCAGTGTTTTAACTCGATGGCGTAGTTAGTGTAACCGACTGCCACGCCTGAGGTCGCGGGTTCGATTCCCGCACAAGTCAAACATTTGTGTGCATGAACATGGATGTTCGTCTTGGTCTAGGTGTTTCTATGTATAATATATATGTATTTACAAAAAAAAGGTATATAATATGTATGTTTATCCATTGTCTAGTACCCATAGTACAAGCTCTGCTTAGTTTGGGCTAGATGGTGTTCTGTGTATGCGATAGAATATTATATATTATTATATACTGTTTTAACTCCCAAGTTGGTCAAATGTAATTGGCTTTACTAGAAAATCCTTAGTATTAGCATTTAGACTAGTAATCAGTCCAGTAAAACGAAATACGCTCATACGTACGCAGAAACAAAAGATAAATAATTGCTGCAATGTGAATACGATACACTTATGTTTAACTCTTTTAGGATATATGACATGTTTGATCCTATCTCATTGCATACGTTGTACCGAAACCATTTACATTTCTTTTTTAAACTGTTTAATCTTGAATCTTTCATAATCGTAATGTAGATTGTTTAAAAAATGCGAACACTTATTTTAACCGAGTATCCGCAAAAAATATCCGCCGCCATACTAAATCGCACAAACACTGTCCCATCCCTATTCACTAACAAGGTGGGACCATAATTTATGGCTGCAACCCTGTACCAATTAAACTTTAATTAAAACACTACAATTGTTACTCGCTCTGTAATTTTTTATTGTTTTTATTTTTGAATATTTTTGTTTTTGAGTGTTTTGTTTTTGTTTTTAAATTTAGGGTTGGTTTAGCATTGTTTTAAAGTTGACTGTGATTTGAAGTGGTGTTGACGAATTGACTTTGTTATATGAGTTATAAGTATGATTTGTGTTGACTGCGCAGTGATTTATAAGGTCGCATTAGGTACTATAAAGCGTCAAGAGTTGCGGGTTCGAATCATACTTGGTACTAATAATACTTTGGAGTCTAGATGCTTTATGTATGTAGCAGCGATAGCCTAGTGGGAAACCGTTAAACTGCCACGCAGAGGTCTCGAGTTCGAACCCAAGGCGCGCATATCTGACTTTAAAGTTATTTGCGTTTTTTATTGAGTTAAAATGTATGTATGTTACTGCCTACATGCACCGAAATCATGCAGGCTCTGCGAGAATACCAGCGTTGTAAATATTCTGCAACATTGCTGACGCAGGACCTTATTTGTTTCTGAACATGGTTGTGTTTCCTGTTACCGTGTAAGCGTGGAATAAATAAAATTATTTTCTTTCTTTCTTTCTTTAAATAATAATAATAATAATATTCTACCACATACACACAACACAATCTAACCCAAACTAAGCAGAGCTTGTACTATGGGTACTAGACAATAGATAAACATACATATATACTTTTTTTTTGTAAATACATACATATTATACATAGAAACACCCAGACCAAGACAAACATCAATGTTCGTGCACACAAATGTTTGACTTGTGCGGGAATCGAACCCGCGACCTCAGGCGTGGCAGTCGGTTACACTAACCACTATGCCATCGAGGCCGTCAATTAGCGCTCGCTTTAACGATGAAGGAAAACATCGTGAGGAAACCTTCATGTCTGAGAGTTCTCCATAATGTTCTCGAAGATATGTGAAGTTTGCCAACCCGCACTAGGCTAGCGTGGTGGTCTATGGTCTAACCGTTCTCATAGTGAGAAGAGGCTTGTGCCCAACAGTGGGACAGTTTAATACTGGGGTGATATTATTATGTTTTATGTTACCTGTATATCTTGAGCAGCGATAGCTCAGTGGGGAGACCAACAGACTGCAATGCAGAGGGTCTCGGGTTCGAACCCACGTCGCGCACCTCTGACTTTCGGAAGTTATATGACTTTTCGAAATCATGTGCGTATTGATTAACAATTATCGCCTGCTCTGTGCTTTGGCAAGCACGTTAAGCCGTTGGTCCTGGCTGTCATGAACATATGGCAGTCGTTATTGGGAGAGTGTCGACACAAAACATCCCACTGCACTGACTGGCCCCCGCATAAGATAAGATAAGATAAGATACCTGTATATCTTAGAACGGGCAGGCAGAGGCGTATTAAACATCACCACTTATGTTTGCAATTCTTTTGACATCAACTTGGGTATATTTCCAGAATCAATGCTGATACTATGTTATCATGTTATCGTAAGCGATAGTGGCGCAGCGGTAGTGAATTCGACTGCTGTGCATGAGGTCTCGGGTTCGAATCCCGGGTCGGGCCAGTAAAAGTTATTAGGTTTTATTTATTTATTAATAGGAAACTCAACAACTTATTTACAGTGTACATGGAATTATAGCAATGACATTAAAAACTAAAGCCAATTACAGAGTTTCACGACATTCGTATAACTGTATAAAACTAGAAAAACAGTTAGGAAATTTTCGGTATTTTTATGTTTAATAAAAATACCGAAAATTTCCTAACAGATTTATTCAATAATAATTTGCTTTATCCGAAAATTATCGTTGCCATCGACACGATAAGTAAGTTCGGAATTCAAACCGGGGTTCTGATAAAATAAGCATATAATTATATCACGGCCAAAAAGACAGTGCACTTGGAATAGCTATCTGTAAATCACACAAATTGTCTCACGTGGAACCGAACTCGTAACACGAGCTGACGAACTAAATTAACAGCTGTGTTATACAGCCAAAGGTTTAACGACTGAACATTTAAATAAAACTATAAATTCAATTTCAAATTAATAGCTCAATAAAAATTACAATAAGTAATCAATTTGATTGTTGAATAATTCAAAATGGCCGTCCTCTATGGAGCGAAAATTTCATGAAACTTAATAATCTAGCTGAATAATTAAGCAAGATTGGGCTAGATTTTAGTTTAGATTAGAACTATGTACCGAGCCCAAGCAATATATTTCGACGAGCCAATATTAAATAATGAATTGGCAAATTTATTTAAGTAAATTAAAATGTCTAAGGTTAAATCAAATTAAATTTTGCCTCTCTTATTTTATTGGATACTAGTTTTTGCTTCGCCCGCGTAAAAGTAGGTTGCGTTGTGTTAGTAACAATACTTCTTTTTAAATAAGATATAGCCTATGTGACTCGGTGATAATATAGCTTTCTAATGGTGAAAGAATTTTGAAAATCGGTTGAGTAGTTTGTGAGTTAAATCGTTACAAATAAACAAACGTAAACATAAAATCTTGCCTCTTTATAATATAAGTATAGATAATCTATACTAATGTTATAAAAAGGAAATATTTAGATTTTCAATAATACAAATCAATTGAAATTAAACTACTAAGTTTGTTTGTTTGTAAGGATTTAACACAAAAACTACTGAACCGATTTTAAAAATTCTTTCACCATTAAAAAGCTACATTAACACCAAGTAACATAAGCTTTATTTTTTTTAAGTGTAATCTTTTTTAGCGGCGTTGTGCACTTTTTTTGTGATGTGTAAAAAATGTTGAACTCGCGTCAGGACACGTGACCTGATCGAAAATTCGTAAGACGGAGGGAGAATTGTCATGTTTGTGTACGATAGCGCAATAAATGAATATTGTATTTTACCATATAAATGATAGTACTTATATACTGATAATTAAAGCAATTCGTGCAAAATTATTCCCTAACCATTCCAAAATATCAAAAATGCACAACGCTAATATTCAAGTTTTCACTTCTGCCGGCACTCCCGGAGTGCAACCCGTTGATTTTTATATTTTTAAAGTACCTACTGTTTCTAACCTAACTTACGCGAGCGAAGCGGCAGCCAAAAGCTAATTAAAAAAAAAAGTACTAGGTATAATAGTCTACAGTTATATCCAAACAGTGAATTATGAAAGGATTTGTTTTTGATATCGCACGAATGATTGCCAGATAGACATCGTCATAAAGTTTGTACGAAAATAGCAATAGTAGAATAAGGATCAGGGGCTGTAATAAAACGAGACCTTCGGAGGAAAGGGCGCGACCTTATTCTCAAATACTTTGATCCCAGAGACAGCGAATCAAAGCTTGATAGGGATGTGCTATGTATCGATATGTTGTTATCGATTCGTTTGCGAAACAAAAGATGGATTTTGTGTAACATATGCTATTGCGCTTTATGTTGATGAGAGTGCCTTTAGTAAATTAGTTGTAGTATTATTTTTGGAATTATAATTAATAGATATAGTCGTTCACTTGTATATCATTAGTCGAGCTCTGATTATTACACCCTCATATCGTCAACTTTTATTTTAGGTTACACGTGATAGGGGGGGGGGGGGGGGCACTTCTAGGTATTGTCATCTATTAAACACAGTTCCAGACTCCTTGCTGGTACTGAAAATTTCTTATCAGAAAACGCACATAATATTTTGACCGCCCCGAGATTCGAATTCGAGACTTCATTCAGAGCAACCGTGTTTACTGCAAATGTCGATTCGCGTCAATTATATAGTATTTTTCAAAGCTGTGGAATCATCCTGGTTTTAGACTGGCTCGATGATTCAATGACACAAGCATGTGCTCATATTTGCAGCTAACCTTGAGGGTACGATTCCCGGAACGAACAGAAAATTTGATAATACTTTTTATCAAATTTTCTGTTAAACAATTCCTGATAGCTTGCATGAGCCTAATAGTGTCCAAATAATAGCATTATCTATTATTCTATTACACAGGACCAAGAATTACTTGTGCGAATGTGATTTAAAACGTAATTTCACTTTATACACTACAGTTCGTTCACGAGCATGACACACCTACAAGCATGACGTATTCTCGGACGTAACGCAAATATAAACTAATGTCTTGTTTGTTATATTAAACATCCGACGCAGAGCCGCAAGCATTATAAACATTAGCTATTCTATAACATCTAAAGGAATGAACAACCTCAGACAACTACGCAAGAGTGGCTAAGTTCTTTGTAAAGATTAACTATTTAATTTAACTTTTGTGTCATGCTCGGGAATATAAAGGCAACGGAAACTTATGTTTGCTGCAATCTTGTCGTTTGCTTTATGCTTTTCTTCTAGCGTTATGTCTTAGTAAACAATGATTTATATTAAAACGAGACTAGGAAATAGCTACTATGTTAAGTATATTTTATACTAGTTTTCACCCGCGGCTTCGCTCGCGTAAATGTAGGTTAGGTTAGGTTAGTTTTGCAACAGTTCTTTTTTCTGGATGAAAGGTACCCTATGTCCTATTCTGTACCCCTGATAACGTGTATGCAAAATTTAATGTTGATCGGTTGAGTAGTTAAGGCGTGAAAGCGTAACAAATAAACAAACAAACAAACTCATTTTCGCATTTATAATATTAGTAAGGATTCGTTTAAGTCATGGGCAAACTTGCTTATATTTGCTAAGACTGCAATGTTTGTGGCTGAGCGAGAGTTTTTAGGCAGTGTTATTAGGTTTTTCTGTTAGGAATTGCTTAAATTGCCCGGTTAGTCTCGTCGCAAGTTTGTGCCTATGTTTGCCTGCATCGTGTCTCGAGTACGATGCGTAAGTTCGAAAAATTATAATTATAATATAATTTATTTATTTTCTCCCATATCACAATTAAACACAAATCAAATCAAATCAATTTATTATTGCAAATATGGGTACATTTTAAGATGATACATGTGTATTATGTAGTTGCTTATGTCATATTTTACCATTGTGGTGTGCAAATTTGTTTAATATTGACATAAAAGTTAACTAAATGTCACACAAATTTATAAAATATGTCATGTAATTACATATTGGTATCATAAAAAATAATAAATTTCAGATATAAGAAATATAAATACAAATTAAAAATATGATCATTCTGGATACTTATAAGCTATAGGAACTTATACATTCTAAATTATTGTATTAATTTATCCATTTATACAAAACTACAATGTTGTCAATAAAAGGTATTGGGAGACT
The DNA here is from genome assembly GCA_963564715.1 of Catocala sponsa. Lineage (NCBI taxonomy): Eukaryota > Metazoa > Arthropoda > Insecta > Lepidoptera > Erebidae > Catocala > Catocala sponsa. The sequence continues at coordinate 2,582,031 of OY751351.1, read as the reverse complement.
GGTTTCCAAGCTAGGTAAAAACCTGTGTTATGGATAACCAGGCTTCCATTCAACGGAAAAGTCGTACTGGAGTTTAGGATTGGTGTTGTTCTCTTGCCATTTTTTTTTGTAGAATATAAATTATAACAGAGGCATAAAGCCCTTAAAGCAGGAACTAACTATCTCTACAAACTTTCGTCACTTTACTAAGCTATGGTTCACTTCGTACGTAACGTCGGGGAAAGTGTAAACACAAATATAAATAGTATAATAGTATAGCAATAGTATAAATAGTTTTAATAGTTTCAATAATTTAATTAGCTTAAAAATTAGTAAAGTTTAATAGTAATAGTAGTGTGACACTTTTCAAAAAATTTTTTGTAATAAAGTGTCAAATAAACAACGCGATAAAATCCGTATATAGTAGTTTAATTTCAATGAATAACATTCGCGTAAACAGAAGACAATACTATGGTTCACCATCAGGAATTTAAATAACCGCTCTGTTTTGCATCTAGGCAATTCTATGCCTCATATATAGATTCTATAGTATAGTGATAGAAGAACGTAGATTGGAAAATGGACTCAGTTGACGACAATAAGCGAGTTCGCACCTAATACATAAAATTACTGACGAAATGAGTGTGATATTACCTACCCCTTCGGGGCACAAAGATAAGGACTATATATTGCTAAATAGTTTTTAACCGCGGCTTCGCCTTCGTGAATCTCAAGGGAACACTTATTTGATGGGATAAAAGGTAGCCTATGTCCAGGCATGTCGGCCTCGATGGCGTAGTAGTTGGTGTAACCGACTGCCGCGCCTGAGGTCGCGGGTTCGATTCCCGCACAAGTCAAACATTTGTGTGCATTAACTCCATGTTCATGTTTGTCTTGGTCTGGGTGTTTCTATGTATAACATGTATGTATTTACTAAAAAAAAACAGTATATATATATACATGTTTATCCATTGTCTAGTACCCATAGTACAAGCTCTGCTTAGTTTAGGCTAGATGGTGTTGTGTGTATGTGATACAATATTATTATTATTATATTATTATAGACCACCTTATATCCCACTAAGTGTTCCTAAATCTATCTCCATATCAAATCGGTTCAATGTGAAAGCATAACAGGTAGTTGTTTATGCATTAATAATATTAGTACGCATCAAAACACGACCATTTAAAAACAATGCTATGCATTGAATTTTATGTATAACACACATAAATACTTTTACCCAATTACGCCGCAATGTAAACCGTAATACTATCCAACCAATCTATCGACATTTAACCTGTCCAACACTAAAATGCCACCATTAGCTTCGAAATTAATTTAATATTTTAAACAGAGAGCTTATGACGACCAAAATACGCTCTCGCCGGATAATATGAATATTTGCAGGTCAAAAAGGTCTGTAAACAACTAATTTTAATGAAACGACTTTTTGGAGTAAATGTAAATTTGATGACGCTTTTTATTTTTGAATGGGTGTCCTATCGCCTGTATGACTCGGTGGTTGAGTAATGAATGCGACAGCTGTGCATGAGGGGTTTTATTGTCGGGTTGAAGAAAATGTTATAGAGTTTTTAAGTCACGAAAATGGCAATTATTACGTAATTATAATACTAGCTTTTGCCTGCAGTCTCGGCCGCTTAACAGTCCTTGTTATGGGTGAAAGACACCATATGTCCTTTTCTGTAACTCTGATAATGTGTATGCGAAATTTCATGATGATCGGTTGAGTAGTTAAAGCGTGAAAACGTACAGACTAACTCATAATAATAGTTAGGATAGACTGATCGATGAAAGGAATTTAATGGACTAGTAGGCAACTAAAACACTGGCACTCATTTACAAAACTTCCTTTATAAACTCAACTTGGCTCTTAAAGATGACCACGAGTTTAAGTTACATCCTTGTATACATAGCAATAGTATAAAAACTAATCTATACTGATATTAAAACGAGGAAAGATTTGATTTTGTCTAGGATTTAATTCAAAAACTACTCAACCGATTTAAAAATTCTTTCACCATTAGGAAGCTAAATTATCACCGAATAACATAAGCTATACATTTTTTTAAAAGTTACTGTTACTAACATAACCTAACCTACTTTTACGCGAGCGTAGCCGCGGGCAAAAGCTAGTCTATAGTAAAACAGAGCTTTTTCTTCGCCCTTATCAATAGCCTTGCTTCCATATCTAAAATAATATTTTCTCCCGATATTTCTCGCTTCTAAGCTCACCAAAGCCACCCATCATTCTTTCTGAGGGCCTTAAAAGATTTCATCTTTACAGAGTGTTTGATTGAATACCAAACGGTACAATTAATAATAACAGGAAAAATTATGTAATCAATTATGGCTGGCGTAAATGCTGACTTGATGGATATGGTCTTTACTAGTATTTTTTTTGGTAGAAGAGCGTTTTTGGTGAGTTTTCTGCGAGTTGTTGTTCAAAGGTGACATATTTTTTAAATAGACAGTTCTGCTCTCGGAATAAATGCTGTGTAGCACGGCACTTTGTAACCAGTCAATATCAAGACACAGAGGACATCTAGACTCAGTAGAACGACTTGTGGATCACATAAACCCTTCTATCGTTTAGGGATAGAATCCACAATAGTGGCGATGGTGAGATGATCACCCCACCATCCACGTTGTCAATTTTATACATGTTCTTTGACGGACTTGAAACCGTAATGAAAGGCATAAATAAGAGAAAACTTTTAATTTATCCAATGATGTTATTTAACTATATCTATATCATATATTTCTAATCTAATAAGCAATGTAATCCAAACGGTAGTGCGTCGACAACGGAACTAACTATTCCATTAAGTACGTTCGTCATTGTTTAACTGTTCCTATTCTCACGGAGAAGACTTCAAACTCACATATACTATATGCAATTACGGTACAAAAACAGTCAGGTTGCAAGCAATATATAACTCGTAGTACGTACACAACTTCACGGCTATATCTCTGAAAAGGCAGGCTGAGGTGTATTGCATGAGCATGCCGCCATTTTTTTTTATGCAAACTGGCCTGATGGTTAGTGGTCACCGTAGCCTATGGACGCCTGCAACACCAGAGGCATCACTTGCACGTTGCCGACCCTTTAGGAAAGGAAGTAGGAAGGAGAAGGAGCGGTAATGGGGAAAGAGGGTGATTGGGCCTCCGGCACTCTCACTCACCGTACGAAACACAACAGTAAGAATACTGGTATTTCACGTCGATATTCTGTGAGAGGGTATTCCTTCTCCGGTCGAGCCGGCCCATTCATGCTGAAATCAGCGAGGCTCTACTTCTCAAGGCTTTCATAACATTCAAAGGAGGCATGAACACATTTATTTATAGTCCCAGAGATACAGCCTTTCCTCCCAGGCACCTCGTTCCTAATGAGAAAGGCCTAACAGAAAAAATCCATTAACATTTCGTCCGATCCGGAAATCGATATCAAAAGACCTCGGTTAGTAATCACGACCCACGTACTAAATAAAAAGGCCAATATTTTATACTAGGTTTTGCCCGCGGCTTCGCTCGCGTTAATTTAGAATTTGACAATCAATTCGGGTTGTACTCTGCTTGTAATAATATAATTCAATCATGATTCGAAAGACACGTGACGCCATCTATTATCATAAGAACGTTATTGTTGTTTTCCTCGGGATCAGTAATTTTTTCGGGATGAAAGGTAGCCTATGTATGTTTCTGTACACTTGACAACGTATATGCAAAATTTCAGGATGATCGGTTCAGTGGTTTAGGCGTGAAAAGGTAACAAACAAACACTCATTTTCGCTTTTATAATATTAGTTAGGATAATATATCGCTGAATATTGGTTATGATAAGTACATATACATAGTTTCAAGCCTCTATCTTTCCTAAAAAGGGGAGGGTAGAATTATTACATCCACATTTCACTAACTGTGATTTTGGATAGTCTCTCCGTGACCATGACTGCCGAAATGCAACTAAAACGTTGAGTGAGATTTTGGTTATTTGTTTATTACGCTTTCCCGCCTTAATTACGCGACAGATAATTTTCATATTTACTGACCAAATTTAAATTAACGCGAGCAAAGCTGCGGGTGAAATCTAGTCCTTACTTTCTTACTAATATTATAAATGCGAAAATGAGTTTGTTTGTTTGTTTGCTACGCTTTCACGCCTTAACTACTCAACCGATCAACATGAAATTTTGCATACACGTTGTCAGGGGTACAGAATAAGACATAATGTACCTTTCAACCAGAAAAAAGAACTGTTGCAAACCTAACCTAACCTAACCTACATTTACGCGAGCGAAGCCGCGGGTGAAAACTAGTATAGTATAAATGTAAATCTTTCAACAGTTCAAAAATATCGAAAAGAATTGTTTTTTTTTTTATAATCGCGTTAGTCCTTGTATAGTAGTTCAATTTCAATGGTCAATTGCAATATTCCAGGCACAGCAGACTCCGTATTGAAAATTTCATGACAAAAACAACATTTCGATAAGCAAATGTATTTATTATTCGATGTATCGAGTTTCCTTGTAAGCTTTTAATATGTCAAACATTCGATGTTTTTATTCGATTACGCGTGGTAGGGGTCGATATCGTTCACTGTATTTGCTACAGGCCACATTAATACAGGAATTAGGAGGACGAATGATAAATAATACAGACTGTATAGCGGTGACGTCAGAGATTGAGTACGACGCCATCTTGGGGCGTTGACAAAATGGATTCCGAACAGTTTTCGATAGAGGTGACATTATGATAAGTTTTATGTTTTCGATAATTAATATTAATTACTAGATTTTGTCTGCGGTTTCGCTTGCGTAAATGTAGATTAGGTTAGATTAGTTATAGTGTCTTCAGTGGGGAGACCAACAAACTGCAATGCAGAGTGTCTCGGGTTCGAACGCATCGGAAGTTATATGACTTTTCGAAATTATGTGCGTGTTGATAGACAATTATCGCCTGCTCCGTGCCTCGGAGAGCACGTTAAGCCGTCGGTCCCGGCTGCCATGAACATCTATGGCAGTCTTTATTGGGAGAATGTCGACACAAAAGATCCCACAGGGTCGAAGTGTTGCCGGTCTGCACTGACTGGCCCCACATAACATAAGATAAAATGATTGTACAAAAACAGTTCCCAAGTGAAAAAGCACTCGAATGATATTAAAATATTTAAATGTAAGTAGAAACAGAAGTTAAGCAGTTTGAAGTCTTTTAAAGTCATACTTGAAAAGGCAGCCGGGCGTGAACGTATAAAAGTTACCAACAAAACACTGAATGCTTGGAGCCTTATTTGTTTGGTATGTTTTAACTGAAAACAACATCTCATTCATCATATCTTATGCATATGAAAGTATATAAGGTACCTATACGAAAACATCTATTTTTAAAATTTTCGTCTGTCTGTCTGTTTGCTCCGGGTAATCTCCGAAAACGGCTGAACTGATTTTGACGGGACTTTCACTGGCAGATAGCTGATGTTATAAGGAGTAACATAGGTTACTTTGATTTTAGACAAAAATAGGGTTCCGCGGAGACGAACACTTTTTAGTTAAAATCTACGCGGACGAAGCGCTATAGTATATACTAATATTATAAAGCTGAAGAGTTTGTTTGTTTGTTTTAACGCGCTAATCTCGGGAACTACTGGTTCGAATTGAAAAATTATTTTAGTGTTGGGTAGCTCGTTTATCGAGGAAGGCTATATAACATCATGCTACTACCAACAGGAGCGGAGCAGCAATGAAAAATATTGCAAAAAACGGAGAAAATTCTCTTATGTGTTGTGTTATTATTTAACTAGATGTTTCCGCGGTTTCAACCGCGTTTATCGTTACTGCGCCGCCCCCGTGCCAATACAACACTAACATAATTTTTCATATCGAACCAGTAGTTCCTGAGATTAGCGCGTTCAAACAAACAAACAAACTCTTCAGCTTTATAATATTAGTATAGATTTTGGCGGTGTTTAGGCGGTATTTATTTATTTAGCCAATAACTATCTACCGGGCACAGCTTCAGATTCTACTCTGCAACGTAGAATTTCTTGATAAAACCTAATAACATATTCACCGACCGCGGCATCGAACCTATGACCTTATGCATTGCAGTCGCATTCACTACCGATGCGGCGAAGCAAGAAACAGCGAACTGTGAGTGCCTTAGTCTATCGTGAATAAAGCCATGAGTTATTTTAACCTCATATTTGAATACCATATTGTATGTATAATTGCTTGCTTCAAACTTGCACCAAACTTGTTACAAACGGTAGCGAGCGTAAGTTTAACAGTAGCTACACACATAACGTCAAAGTTTTTGATAATACCAAACTTAATTAATACGTATTGATTAAACTTTGTAGATAAGGAACACATAGTGAATAATCTACAAAGTTTGGTAATAGATAAGTTAAAAGTTCAGTGTAGTTTCATCAGTTCAACTAATGTGATGGGTGTAATGTATTAGAATTTAGTAGCGACATCTTTTGGCAGGTTTAGGAACTAAGTAAGGCTGTATAACCGATTTGGTGGTCGCCTCAGCCATAGCGTGGAGTTTTATTTATTTTATTTATTTATTGGGTTAACACACAGCATATATATGATACAATTTAGTGAAAATTTAGATGACAGAGTTCTAATATCATGCCACTTACGAGCTAACACAGCATTCATAGTTGAGACAACGAATTTATGTTAAGAGTTTACAATGTTCATAAAATGTAAATCTAAAATATAAACTTACATAAGGTAGATTTTTAAAATTTAAATATGAATACAATAACATAAAACAAAAAACAGGAAAATAAACAAAACATAACACTTTGCTTATTCTACTTAAATTTAATGTTTTAGAGCAATAAGTACTTATTTATTTATCCAAAATTACACATATCTTTACAGGTTTATACCTAATGCGATAGTGTCTAATACTTAATACAATAAGTTCATTTAGGTTTATAACATATTACAAATAATGCATATTATTAATAATAAGGTGGACCGACGACCTGGTAAAGGTCGCGGGAAGCGGTTGGATGCGAGTGGCCCAAGACCGGTCTGTGTGGAAAACCTTGGGGGAGGCCTATGTCCAGCAGTGGACGTCTTTTGGCTGACATGATGATGATGATGATGATGACAAATAATGCCACTCTTGTAAATTCACTCAGTGCAATACAAAATAGGTCAGTTTCTTTAGCTATAAGGTTGAGAGTGCGCAGTGCGCGCGTCAGCGGTGCCTCCCCCAGTAGGTTGGTGCGGCCGCGCGGCACTGCCAGCAGCCGGGGCCGGCGTCGCCGCCCTACATATCCGTCAGGGACACACATATTCACCTGTCTCAGCATGTCGGCCTCGATGGTGTAGTGGTTAGTGTAACCGACTGCCACGCCTGAGGTTGCGGGTACGATTCCCGCACAAGTCAAACATTTGTGTGCATGAACATGGATGTTTGTCTTGGTCTGGGTGTATCTATGTATAATATGTAAGTATTAACAAAAAAAAATATATATAAGTATGTTTATCCATTGTCTAGTACCCATAGTACAAGCTCTGCTTAGTTTGGGCTAGATGGTGTTGTGTGTACGTGGTAGAATATTATATTATATTATATCTGCGTTATGTATCCTTCCTCTAAATATTTTAAATATATATGAGGTCATATCGTTATTAATATCGTGTTGTAGATTTAATTACCACACAGAACAAAAATTGTATGATCTACAGTTGTCCCGAGGCTAGGTGTTATTTGTGTCTGTTATATGAATGTTGTAAAGACCTTCGCGATACACAAATTATTTCTAATACGGAATTTGTTTAGTGGTATTCCATCTGAGCGTCTCCGTGCTTCAGAGGGCACGTAAAAAGTAGGTCCCGGTTGTTGTCAAATTGACAGCAGTCCTTAAGCCATATCAGAGGCCTACGGGCGGCTTGAATAACTCTTGACAACAGGTTGGCCACTAACCACAAGAGAAAAAAAGTTTTTTTTTATGATCAATAATATGATTCACAATTCATTGAAATTAAACTATTTTATCGCGATAAAATCGGTATAAAGTAGTTTTATTTCAATGAAACACATTCTCGTAAACGTAAGACAATAATATTATTCACTATTATAACAAAACCCATCATTAGCTAAAATATTTGAACATATATTAAACATAACTAAATATATAACAGTAATATTATAAAGAGGAAATATGAATTCCTTTTTTTGTAATCGGATTATTCTGTAACTACTGAACCGATTTAAATAATTCTTTCACCATTGGAAAGCTACGTTATCCAGAATAACATGCACCGAGTATGTGTTTGCGCACACACTTGTGCACTATAATATCTCCTGCGCCGATGGCCAGTCTTCGTTAAGATAGGCCGGCGTAACCGAAATTCGGTCTGGAGGACATTATTACCCGGTTGGGGATATATAAGCTAGAGTACAGTTTTATTATCAAGTGGCAACATTAAATGATATTGAGCTGAAACGTTGTGTAGTTGCAACATTGTGACGTCATAATCTTTAACATTTATTTTACGAGTTAAGTCTTTATGGAGTATAAACTTGATATTTTACATAAAAGTATTAAGATGATAATGTTCTAGATACTTCATAAATATACTGACAAAGTTTATAATGTTTCTTTCAATAGATAATAATAATATTCTACCACATACACACAACACCATCTAGCTCAAACTAAGCAGAGCTTGTACTATGAGTACTAGACAATGGATAAACATAGATACATATATACTTCTTTTTTTTTTGTAAATACATACATATTATACATAGAAACGCCCAGACCAAGACAAACATGTATGTAAAGTCGTCGTTTTTATTTAAACAGTTATATTAAACTACGGACTACAATCATGCCTTGCCTTGATTATTTATGTACATGTAAGTGGATGCTCCTGTTTACCATACTGCTGCTTTAGAGGCTACCATCAAGTTTTATTAAATGCTTGAGTATGTTCAGTAGTAGTTCATGGAGAAATGGTTGCAGCACCTTACAGTTATAATTTGTAAACAACATTTTATTGTAAACTTGGCAAAAAGAGTGGCCATGAGTTTCTTGCCCGTTCTTCTCATGAGCCCTACACCCTTGCTTTGCTGAACGTGGCAGTAAATGTAAATTCACAGAAAAGTGTAGTATAACTTAGACATTCATAAGTGTTACCTTGTAACCTAACTTGAATAAATTTATTTTTGATTTGATTTGATTTCCTTCCTGAAGAAGACACAAACACTAACATAATATTGTCTTACGTTTACGCGAATGTTATACATTGCAATTAATCTATAACTCTGTCCCAATATAATTCATATTTTATGTAAACAATATTTTCATGCCTAATTAAATAAAAAGTCATTTAGAAAATTCAAACTCTCTTTGAAAAGTAGTTAATGAATAATGTCCTCCAGACCGAATTTTGATCACGGCGGCTAATCTGAACGGAGACTGACCATCTGCGCAGGAGATATTATAGTGCACAAGCACAAACACAAGTACACTCTTTGTTCCCTAACCCTCAAGATGCGATGGGACGGTAATCCGACACGACCAGAGAGAGATCAGGCGCAGGACCAACTTAGCTTTACGTGCTTTCAGAGGCACGGGGGTGTCTAACACCGCCAACTTCCTAACTCCTGGCTGCTATTGAGATTTCTTAATATAATATAAACCCATCGTCGGCCTAGATGGCGTAGCGGTTAGTGTAACCGACTGCCACGCCTGAGGTCGCGGGTTCGATTCCCGCACAAGTCAAACATTTGTGTGCATGAACATGGATGTTTGTCTTGGTCTGGGTGTTTCTATGTATAATATGTATGTATTTACAAAAAAAAAGGTATATATGTATGTTTATCCATTGTCTAGTACCCATAGTACAAGCTCAGCTTAGTTTGGGCTAGATGGTGTTGTGTGTACGTGGTAGAATATTATATTATTATAATAACTTTTTGTTAGCCCGACCCGGGATTCGAACCCGAGACCTCATGCACAGCAGTCATATTCACTACCGCTGCGCCACGGAGGCAGTCAATTAATAATCAGTCAGTTAATGAATATAGTGTTTTGGTACTCTAGAAATAGGAAAAGGAAATGAGGCAGACAGATTCGAAGGTGGGAAGACGAGAAAACTATGGACAAGGAAAGCTCTAAACCGAGCAGAGTGGCAAGAAATGATGGAGGCCTTTGCCAAAGTTGGGCAAACAGACCAAGTTGTCGATGTCATCAACTCGGCAGAGTCGTTAACTTAAGCCGTAAAGTCCTTTTGATAATCCTAACTAATATTATAAAGCTGAAGAGTTTGTTTGTTTGAACGCGCTAATCTCAGGAACTACTGGTTCGATTTGAAAAATTCTTTTAGTGTTGGATAGCCTATTTATAGAGGAAGGCTATAGGTTATATAACATCACACTACAACCCACGGGGGCGGCGGAGTAACGATAAACGCGGGTGAAACCGCGGGAACATCTAGTTATCCATAAAATTTTACATTAAAATATTTTATGATATACGAGTAGGTCACTAAAAGTTGTTTACCTTTTTTAATTCTATTGGGATAGACTATACTTTATATGGATTTTGTGTTAAAGTTTAAAATTATGTAAGTAATAAAAGTGTTTTGTAATAAACAACGCGACAAAATCCGTATAAAGTTTAATTTCACTACACTGAAGTCAGTTAACAGACGTTCAAATGTATATCAACTGCTGTGATTGGCTTCCCGAATCAGTAACAACCAATCATATCACTTGACGTTCATAAGTGTTACTTTGTGACCTAAATGAATGAATGATTTTTGACTTGACTTTGACATGACTTGACTTAATTTTGATACATTATTGATTAACGTGTCTGAACGCACGGGTGGCGTAGTGGTTTAAATGATCGCCTTGTCATTGCCACTGCGCCGTGTGTTGTGAGTTCGAATCCCATAATGGACAAATATTTGTGTGAGCCGCTAATGGTTGTTTCAAGGCTGGATGTTCTTTGTAGCCGTTGCTTGCATGCCTGTAAAAGTTTCCTGCGCCACAGTAATCTTTACTCCTTACTTAATATTATAAATGCGAAAGTAACTCTGTCTGTCGATCTGTCTGTCTGTCTGTTACCTTTTCACGGCTAAACCACTCAACCGATTTAGATGAAATTTGGTACAAATATAGTTTAAAACCTGGGGAAGGACATAGGCTACTTTTTATTGATATAGGTATCACGCGGGCGGAGCCGCGCGCAAAAGCTAGTAATATTATAAATGCGAAAGTAACTCTGTCTGTCTGTCTGTTACCTTTTCACGGCTAAACCACTCAACCGATTTAGATGAAATTTGGTACAAATATAGTTTAAAACCTGGGGAAGGACATAGGTTACTTTTTATTGATATAGGTATCACGCGGGCGGAGCCGCGCGCAAAAGCTAGTAATATTATAAATGCGAAAGTAACTCTGTCTGTCTGTCTGTTACCTTTTCACGGCTAAACCACTCAACCGATTTAGATGAAATTTGGTACAAATATAGTTTAAAACCTGGGGAAGGACATAGGCTACTTTTTATTGATATAGGTATCACGCGGGCGGAGCCGCGCGCAAAAGCTAGTAATATTATAAATGCGAAAGTAACTCTGTCTGTCTGTCTGTTACCTTTTCACGGCTAAACCACTCAACCGATTTAGATGAAATTTGGTACAAATATAGTTTAAAACCTGGGGAAGGACATAGGCTACTTTTTATTGATATAGGTATCACGCGGGCGGAGCCGCGCGCAAAAGCTAGTAATATTATAAATGCGAAAGTAACTCTGTCTGTCTGTCTGTTACCTTTTCACGGCTAAACCACTCAACCGATTTAGATGAAATTTGGTACAAATATAGTTTAAAACCTGGGGAAGGACATAGGCTACTTTTTATTGATATAGGTATCACGCGGGCGGAGCCGCGCGCAAAAGCTAGTAATATTATAAATGCGAAAGTAACTCTGTCTGTCTGTCTGTTACCTTTTCACGGCTAAACCACGCAACCAATTTAGATGAAATTTGGTACAAATATAGTTTAAAATCTGGGGAAGGACATAGACTACTTTTTATTGATGTAGGTACCACGGTATTAAAAAAGAGAAATCTGAGTGTTAGATATGCCGGTATCCCCACGATGTTTTCCTTTACCGTTAAGGAGAGCTATAATTAACTACGCACCTACCAAACTTTAAAAGTTAGACTTGCGTCCGAATTTGACCTTTGCGTTGTACCAGTCCGATCACCCGTCTAAACTCATTAAAGTATTCTTTAAACATTGTAAAAGCATTCTTACCCCATTTTAATATCAATACTTTCTAAAATACTTAAGAAAGTGGTTTGTACTTCAAAATGCCCGGTATTCTAATATTTTAAATGTCAGACACAGTACCTTACGATAAAATACTCGTTAAGTTCACAGTTGTTGTTAAAAGTACTTTTAGTTGTCCCCATCCGCAGATAAAGGAACAGGATAGCTTTTTAAATTTTTGAGATATATTCTGTTTGGTCGTCGGTTTGTATGACTTGATTGCCTGGATATCGCAGTAGTTCAAGAATGGTTCGTAATGTGTTTGTAGGTTCGATTTTGGGAAAAATTTACGATCGTGTGTTGTGTTGTGAGCCTGCGTGATGTTTGTGTCTATCGATTTAATGGTGGCTAACTTCGATCAAATATACCATAGATGCACATTCTCATACAAAAACCGCGTCAATATGTGGCACTGACCAGTACTACTTACTTATAAGTGTCTGCATTTATTATGCAATCCAGCAAATAAACCGGAATAACCATTGAACGCCCACTGAGAAACATTTTGTAATAGTTTAGTTAAAACGCGTCAATGTAAAGCGTCCTAAGTGTGTTACTCGCGATACGCAAGCGTACTAAGTATATGGTACGGTCTCCACCGTAGTAGTGGTGTCGATTCGCTCTTGCTTACGGGCAGCGCACGCAAGAGTGAGTGGGACAGGTGCATAATATAGCGCATACGACTGATTTATGCACAGTTTTGTTGGGGCCGTTTTTCGAGCGACGATCGTGCATCTATGGTATATTTGATCGATGGTGGCTAAGCAAGAGACGAGGTGGCAAAAGGTGTGCAGCGGGAGCCTAGTAGGAGACAGGTGGACTGCCACGCAGAGATCTTGATCTCGATCCCAAGACGCGCATCTCTGACTTTTCTAAGTTATATTTGTATTAAATAGTTATTATCGCTTGCTTTAACGGTAAACGAAAACATCGTGAGAAAACCTGCACGTCTGAGAGTTCTCCATAATGTCTGCCAGTAGTCTGCCAACCCGCACCGGGCTATTGTAGTTTTTTTTTTATGCGCCTAAGGTGGCAAACAAGCATACGGCCCACCTGATGGTAAGTGGTGACCGTAGCCTATGGACGCCTGCAACACCAGAGGCGTCACTTGCGCGTTGCCGACCCTTTAGGAAAGGAAGTGGGAAGGAAAAGGAGCGGGAAGGGGGAAAGAGGGTGAATAGTAGAGGGTGAATAGGGCGTAGTGGACTATGCCCGAAACCTTCTAACACTGAGAAGAGATCCGTGCCCAGCAGTGGGACAGCTTAGTACTGGGCTGATATTATTATAAGCGAGAAACACTTACGTCTTCTTCTTTTCATGTGGTTAGTGGCCAACCTGTTGTCAAGAGTTGTTCAAGCCCGTAGGCCTCTGACATGGCTTAACGACTGCTGTCAATTTGACAACAACCGGGACTGACTTTTTACGTGCCCTCCGAAGCACGGAGACGCTCAGATGAAATACCACTAAACGGTCACCCATCTATAGACTGACCGCACCCAACGTTGCCTAACCTCGCTAATCGTTTACCGATTAGTGAGTGCAACTGGCTATGAGCGTCTCAAAACTTACGTATAAAATCTGCAATAAGGCAACTACGGAACAAAGTTAACCCATTGACTAATGTTTCTTTATGAAGCGTGCTGGTACTGAAAAAGTCATTACAGGAATCTAGATAATAATTAGCCCATCCAGATATACGCCGAACTCACTATCTGCAATTATACCACTCGTGTTTTCCACGTAGGTGAGGTACCAAGGTTCTGTGGAGTATTCTAAGAAAATAAATAAAACCAGTTCTCTCCAGACTATATTTAAAAAAAATCAATATTACAACGATGCCACCGTAATTGACTTAAGAACTTTCCCCAGCTAAATACTCACAAAGTTGCCCCAATATTTCCAACCTTACCCCAAAATTTGGGAGCTTTTTTTCATCCGACACTTTTGGGTAAAGTTTTCTTTTTATTTGGCACCTTTGATATATTTCTATTACAGTTAAATGATTGGCCAATGTATGGATAGATGAAAGTTACAAATAGTTTTAGTATTTGTTTCTTGTCTGTTTTTCAGTGGGTGAGCAGAGATTCAGAATTCCATTTGTTTTCATCCTGATTCTTTGTTTTGCCTACTTGTATCATAGAATTTTTGGAAGCGTAGCATGGTAGCGTGAGGTCGTGTGTTGAATTCCTGGTGATACCAAAGACTAGATTTTCTGTTTGGAATTTCGCAATCCTAGGTCTTGCACTTTTTAGCAGCGCTTCAAACCTAGTTGGCAAAAATTAGGTACGTCTTAATTTACCCCTTCACCTATTGTATATAGACTAGATTTTGGCCGCGGTATCGCTCGCTTAAATGTAGGTTACGTTTGGTTAGATTAGTAAACATTTTCTGGATGAAAGGTACCTATGTCCTTTTCTGTTCCCCCGACGTGTATGCGAAATTTCATGATAATTGGTAAAGTAGTAAAGGCGTGAAAGCGTAGCGGACAAACAAACTCACATTCGTATTTATAATATTAGTTAGGATTACAGTTTATGATTCTCTGTAAAACAATTTACTATTTATCCGTATCGATTGCCATAATTTTTCATGTTCCGTGTACGTGCTCATATCATAACATTATACTTTTAAAACATTATTATGCCAAGATTAAAATTCCATTGTTCGTTGTATATTTTCTGAAAACAAATGTATTAAACAGAATATTCCAGTGCGTTTAATGTTTTCATAATATCGTTTTAAGAGCTCTATATAAATCTGTTCAGATTTCAGGGTATTAACAACTTTATATAGTTCCTTATATTCCAGGGCTGTCTCAAGTAATTCTGTTGTTTTTTTTTAACATGTCAAATACTATTTATAACAAGCCTGTGATCGCTTACAATAAAAGAGACCCGTCGCCAATTTTTCTTGTGTTGCGGGGAGGGGATCTTTACAAACATTTAAACATGCCGTTGTTGTGCGTCCGTGTAGTCATAATTATTTAGTGACAGTACCAGTGAGCTGGCTTTTTTGGAGTAGTACTACCACTTAAGAAGAAACTGGTATTGGATTTGTAATACTGTCTTTCACCCAGTGGGTAAGAATACAAACATTTCCTACGTTTCTGCCTTTCAACCGTTTTTGAATTCCTTTTCCCTTAGGTCGATGAGGCGCAAGTTATATGTCTGGTATTGTAAGCGATTCTCCTACGACATCTGTTCAGCTGAACTCTGTGCTAGCTTGCCACTTTTGAAGTAAAAAAGACTCATAATGTCATGAATTGTTCAAAAGATTATAATGATACAATGAGAAACTGCCTCCGTGGCACAGCGGTAGTGAATGCGACTGCTGTGCATGAGGTCTCGGGTTTGAATCCCGGGTCGGACCAACAAAAAGTTATTGGGTTTTTCTGTTAAGAAATCTCAATACGAGCCCGGATTTAGGAAGTTGGCGGTGTTAGACACCCCCGTGCCTCAGAAAGCACGTAAAGCCGTTGGTCCTGCCCCTGATCTCTCTCCGGTCGTGTCGGATTATCCGTCTCATGGGATCATGAGAGTTAGGGAACAGAGAGTGCACTTGTGTTTGCGCACACACTTGTGCACTATAATATCTCCTGCACTGATGGCCAGTCTCCGTTAAGATTGGCCGCTGTGACCGAAATTCGGCCAGGAGGATATTATTATTATTATTATATGTAAAGCTAGAGTCAACCTGTGACCAAGATCAATGCAAGTCGGTGAAGTCTTATGCAATTCATATACCTATATATTTATTTAACAAGACCCGTTGTCTAATATTGTTTCCAACATGTGAAAGATTTGGTTTATTAGTAATCAATCAAAATCAAAAATAAATTTATTCAAGTTTTTACAAGGTAACACTTATGAATATCAAAGTTACACTAAATTTTTCTCTGAATTTACATTTACTGCCACGTTCAGCAAAGCAAGGGTGTAGGGCTCATGAGAAGAACGGTATTTTTAAAGTCAGTAAAAAGTACATACACCATATTTCTAACTCTCTTAAGATACAGTTTCTGTACTTCCGTGTTATTATGAAGGTTGTTTTTCCTTTCCCTTGAGCAGAGGCCAGTAGTGACTCAGTATTACCGTCAACCAGTGTAACTTGTTTTAAAAGAAGTTAGAAATGGAATGTCTATTAGGATTAGAATTTCTATAGCTTCAGGGTAGTTAAGGATACTTGGACGGTGGACCCGATTTAGCGAAATAGTACCATTAGTATTAAGTGGTAGAAAACTTGTTTTACTATACAAGTGTACTATTTATTTGTCGTTTAGTGAAATGTCGTAAGTTTTAAGGTTATGTTTAAGTTTATTCGTATCTATCCGTATAATGACTGCCTCTGTGAGGTGGTGGTAGTGAATTCGACTGCTGTGCTTGAGGTCCAGATTTTGATGCCTTAGCCTGGCAAAATGTTATTTGATGTTTCTGTCAAGAAATTTTTCGGTAGCAGCTCGATGTCTGATACTGTGCACAGTAGATGGTAGATACGGTCGTTCCCTATTACATTGAACCTTAAATAGCTGACGAAATGTAGGTTTAATACACTCCTGTCTGCCTCTTATTTGACTGCACTAATATTGCTAAAAACATCATAATATATATAATCAAAGAATTATTTCTAAGTAACAAACAATTCTATGCGCCAAAGAAGTAATAAACTGGTAACGCTTTATACATAAAGGAAAATTCAAGTACACATCACTTGAATTGCGCACAAAATAAGTTGTAACCTATCAGGCTAGTCACATTGACGTAATCACTACATGAAGACACAGTTATCTAAAGAGATAAATGGGGAATTCATTCCTTCAGTAAAGAATGAATTGCAATTGAAAATTACGACGCTCCGTTGCTTTATTTCACAATAGGATTGACAAAGAAACAGATATTGCTCATACAAGGTTAACTAATATGATTTTATAATCCATTGAGCAGACTATAGCTGTAATGTTTTAAGTGGTTGTATCACAGATCACAGGACAAAAATTTGTGTCACGTATGAAAGTATTTTGTGTCCGTTGTTTGAATGTTTGTATAATCAATACAGGAATTATAAACAGGGTGTTGACTTGAAAAAATGTCTGTATTGTCCCTAACTTTGAAGTAGTAGTCAGAAGTATTTCTTATAAAATACTATCAGCTATGTTTTCTCACGGGCCGCACGTATGTCCTTCTACCAGTTGGATTTACAGACTCCGTGTTGTTAATAAGTAATGTCTACCTGAAGGACTAAATTACACTTCGCCTGACAAAATTTAAACCATAAACATTACATTCCAACGCAAACATAACAGCAAATTTAAGTCTTAAGGCTGGGTACCGCAATTTTTCAAAGCTAGTTTCTAGCGTAAGCTAAAACTGCTTATTTTCAGTTATTTATCCGAAACCAACTGCTCAGAATTTTGGGCACACATCCAATACTAACCAGAGCCCCGTAAGGAATTAAGAACGTAACCTAGAATCATGCTAGTTGGTATATTTTCAAATGGCTAGTCAAAATTGCACGTATGCCGCAGCGGGCCACACGTGTGTGTGATCTACAAATTATATTACTGTTTTGAATCTGGGTGTACTTTATTTTCGTTAATTTTATTGTAAAATACTCCAAGACTAAAGGAGTAAGTGCAAAAGCAAGTGAAAAAGCACCTTCTCAGGCCGTCAAAGTAGAGACCTCAACATTGCCTCGGCTACTATGAGGGCGGTGTGGAGGCCACTGCTCTTAGACCACACGACTGCTTACCATCAGGTGGAGTGTGGTCATTTTGACGAGCACGATAAAAAATAAAAAAAATAAAAAAGAGTAGCCGTGAGTTTCTTGGAATTATCTTCTCATAGGTTAACCGTTTGCCAGAATCTAGCAACAAAAGAAAAATATTAAAATAAATGAACTAGTCAACTCTTCTCGCGGGTCCAGCTTAGAGCGGGATCAGTTAACTAAAGAGCCAATATAAATTCAGTAATTTTAGTAAACTGACTAACCGATAACCTTTTACTTTGTGACCTAAGTAAATAAATGATTTTTCACTTTGACACAAGCTCTGAAAGCGTTTGCGATAGCTGTATTAAAAAATATCAATCCAATTATTTGACTCCTATCTCGCTTTTCTCTGCCATTGTATTGGGTGCCATGAGTACATTTCCAATTCCAATACCTATTATGACAAATTTCCTTCAAAAACCCTCAGTAAGCCGTAGCTTAATTTTTACCTGCCGTTTATACGGGATACACGAACGGCGGCTATTAGATCACCGAAGTAATCTATTTACCAAAAAGGATCATCATTATATGTAACCCGAGAATCCTCAACAACCAGGCCTGTACCAATCATTAGAAAAAAAAATGTTAATCACGTCCTATTTATTCTTTTTCGACAACCCTAACAAACCAGTATCCACCAGCTCAATAACTTACCCAATCTTTATTCGAAACTGCACTTTATTACAATGCATTAAAATTGAAATTCCTTTTCAATGTTCCTCTGTAGTAGATGTTAAAAATATATCAAATGAATTTCCACTTTAAACGAAGAGATTACAGTTGGAATTCCTTTGCCAGTGTTTTTTCTATAGTGAAGATGGAACATTTCTTGTGGTAATAATTATGGCTGTGCCATCGTAATGCCAGTGATTGTCGGGTGCAGTAAAATTAATAATTTCCTACTAGATAATACGGATCTACGAGAAATGGTAACAACACTTAAACTACGGATGACGCTGATCGGTTGAGATTATTGAAGTATCTTAGCAGCTATCTCTAAATAGCTACTCTAGATGTAATAATAATATCAGCCCTATATTAAACTGTCCCACTGTTGAACAGTCTGGGTATGGGCCTCCTCTCAGTACAAGTAGGTTTAGGCCATAGTTCACAACGCGGACCTAATCGGGTTATCAGACTTCACATATTTTCTAGAACATTATAAATAAAATAAATAAAAAAGATATCTTTATTTCGGACATTATCTTATGTGGGGGCCAGTCAGTGAAGACCGGCGACACTTCGACCCAGTGGGATCTTTTGTGTCGACACTCTCCCAATAACGACTGCCACAGATGATCATGGCAGCCGGGACCAACGGCTTAACGTGCTTTCCGAGGCACGGAGCAGGCGATAATTGTCAATCAATACGCACATAATTTCGAAAAGTCATATAACTTCCGAAAGTCAGAGGTGCGCGACGTGGGTTCGAACCCGAGACCCTCTGTATTGCAGTCTGTTGGTCTCCCCACTGAGCTATCGCTGCTCTATTTCGGACATTAATAAGTATGTATGTACATAAACAGTCCATAAGTTGTTTAGTAATGGGTTAGTAGCAGAATGTGCTTATAGTATACTAGCATTTGCCCGCGGCTTCGCTCGCGTTAATTTAGAATTTGAATATCGATTCGGGTTGTACTCTGCTTGTAATAATATAATTCAATCATGATTCGAAAGACATATGGTGCCATCTATTATCATAAGAATGTTATTGTTGTTTTCCTCGGGAACAGTAATTTTTTTCGGGATGAAAGGTAGCCTATGTCCGTTTCTGTGTACCTGAAAACGTATATGCAACATTTCAGAATGATCGGTCCAGTGGTTTAGGCGTGAAAAGGAAACAAACAAACAAACTCATTTACGCTTTTATAATATGAGTTAGGATTATGGAGAACTTTCAGACAAGCATGTTTCCTCACGATGTTTTCATTCATCATTAGAGCGAGCGATAATTAACTATACAATACGCACATAACTTCGAAAAGTCAAAGGTGCGTTGGATCGAACCCGAGACCTCTGCGTGGCAGTCTGACGGTCTCCCACTAAGCTATCGCTGCTTTTATTGGTCAATTAGTGGAAAAAAACATATCTAGAAACGTTTTGGTATGCTTGGCAACCATGATACGCCTATTAAAATTTGAATTAATTATTATCTATAGTAATATATAAAAGCAGCAGCGATAGCTCAGTGAGGAGACTAACAGACTGCAAGCAGAGGGTCTCGGGTTCGAACCCACGTCGCGCACCTCTGAATTTTGGAAGTTATATGACTTTTCGAAATTATGTGTGTTTGACTGACAATTATCGCCTGCTCCGTGCCTCAGAGAGCAAGTTAAGCTGTCGGTCCCGGCTGCCGTGAACATCTATGGCAGTCGTTATTGGGAAGCCAGTGCCCTCTAATATCCCGACACTGGTCTACCTTTAGAATATCGTAAGCCTTCGGGTTGCGAAGGTCAGATGGCAGTCGCTCCGTGTAAAAACTGATATCCAATCACATCCTGTTAGACTAGAAAGCCGACTCCAAGTGACTTGGGAATAATAAAGGCTAAGGAGAAGAAGAGTAGTATATATAAGGAGAAGAAGAGTAGTATATAAAAGGTGAAGGATTTCTTTGTTTTCTTTTGAACGCACTAACCTCAAGAACTACTATTCAGATTTGGAAAATTCTTTTTGCATTTGATAGCTCAATTCTTAAGGAAGCTTATAGGTTATATAACATCATGCTACGAGGCACGAGAGCGCAGCAGTAATCATAATCGGCCTCGATGGCGTAGTGGTTAGTGCAACCGACTGCCACGCCTGAGGTCGCGGGTTCGATTCCCGCACAAGTCAAATATTTGTGTGTATGAACATGGATGTTTGTCTTGGTCTGGGTGTTTCTATGTATAATATGTATGTATTTACAAAAGAAAAAGTATATATCTATGTTTATCCATTGTCTAGTACCCATAACACAAGCTCTGCTTAGTTTGGGCTAGATGGTGTTGTGTGTATGTGGTAGAATATTATAATCGTGAGTGAAACCGCAGGGGACAACTAGTTAACAAAATAAATAATAGCTATTGTTTAATATGACGTTGTTATAAAAGAATGTTGTATTGTTGTTGAATAATTAAGTGTGAATCATTAATTTTTTTATCTAAAATATGCGGAGGTCAAGCTACGGATGGTCATCATAAATAAACTATATATATCCAGTTCAACTGGAAACCTCTCCTAAAATACTTTGGGATAGGCATTACATAATAGATCTTGTCCGTCGAAGGCAGAGGTGTTTCACGCCCACATTCTGCCATATGTATTAGAGAGAGATGCGGCATGAAAGTGAATATAGTGACAAGAATTGACTTCAGCAATGTCAGGACACAGCAAAGCCGCTGCCTACCGTAACATAACATTCGAGAACATTATGGAGACTGTCCCACTGCTGGGCACGGGCCTCTCCTCAGTGTGAGAAGTCCACCACGCTGGCCCAGTGCGGGTTGGCAGACTTCACATATCTTCGAGAACATTATGGAGAACTCTCAGACATGCAGGTTTCCTCACGATGTTTTCCTTCACCGTTATTGCGAACAATAATTAACTATATTTTACGCACAGAACTTCAAAAGTCAGAGATGCGCGCCTTGGGGTCGAACTCAAGACCTCTGCGTGGCAGTCCAACGGTTTCCCACTTTTTATTATTACATTATTATTATAACCGGATAGACTACAACAAGTAAAAAATGCATTCGTCCCAAAAATTGTTTCTTATATGCCCCAAATATTAATTTCTTAATTTAATTCCTATTTCGTTCCAAATTATGTTCCTTGCCAGGCCCTTTACTTTTTTTGTTTTGAAGCTTTTGTTGTACCGTCAGCCTAAAAATATTTGAATATAGCTCGTTGATCTCTCGGCGAAACTTTGGGCTTATGATTGCATGACATCATGAGCCCGACAACGAAAATATATAAAATATTTTTTAAATTTGTTTTGTTTTGCTAATCATATGCTTAGAAATGTAGGACGAAAAAGGAATAATTTAAAAAGAGGGGCGAATGAGGAACATTTTGGAATGTGGGACGTAATGTAGGGGCAAATGCGGAACAGACCTTAATTTACGTATTGTTTGTTATTTTTCACACAATCACATACTTAATGCTTGTTACTCCTTTCTTAATTGTATCAGACAGTATATTGTCTTATATTGTCTTCTGTTTACGCGAATGTTATTCATTCAAATTAAACTACTATATACGGATTTTGTGACCATGGCTGCTGAAAAGCAACCGAAACGTCGGGCAAAATGTAAACATAAATATAAACAGTATAATAGTATAGTAATAGTATAAATAGTTTTAATAGTTTCAATAATTCAATTAGCTTAAAAATTAGTAAAGTTTAATAGTAATTATAGTAGTGTAACAGTTTTTCAAAATTTTGTAATAAAGTGTCAAATAAACAACGCGATAAAAGCTGTATATAGTAGTTTAATTTCAATGAGTAGGTACCTTATCGACTCACAGCTTAGAAACATAATGCACTTACACAAACAACATCTATATAAAAATCACATAATTTTGTATTTACAAATATCGAACCCGTGGCACCCACCACTGTTTACTCAAAAAGTGACCACTCAATCAATTGTGCCACGTATTTTTACCACTGTCAAGTTACTATTTTGTAAGAGCAGCGATAGCTCAGTGGGGAGACCAACAGACTGCAATGCAGAGGGTCTCGGGTTCGAACCCACGCCGCGCACCTCTGACTTTCGGAAGTTATATGACTTTTCGAAATTATGTGCGTATTGATCGACAATTATCGCCTGCTCCGTACCTCGGAAAGCACGTTAAGCCGTTGGCCCCGGCTGCCATGAACATCTATGGCAGTCGTTATGGGAGAGTGTCGACACAAAAGATCCCACTGGGTCGAAGTGTCGCCGATCTGCACTAACTGGCCCCACATAAGATAAGATACTATTTTGTATTTACGAGAATCGAATCCTGAACTCCCAGCGCTGTACACCCGAAAAGTGACCACACTAACAACTGTGCTACTGAACTTATCACTGTAAACACAAGTAGCAATTAGCTAGCTAGAGTTCTGCTACAAAACAGCGCGACTAGTCGTGGCTAATTCCACGCACTTGTCGCACGTGTGAAGACACCCTTACTCATGACGTGTAAGAGACTGCTAAGTCGAGGTCTCACTGCGAGCGATCCTTACAAATCCTAATCCTAACTAATATTATAAATGCGAATATGAGTTTGTTTGTTACGCTTTCACGCCTTAACTACTCGACCGATCATCATAAAATTACGTATAAACGTTGTTAGGGCAACAGAAATGGACATAGGGTACCTTTTATTCAGAATAAAAGTACTGTTACCTACATTTACGCGAGCAAAGCCGCGGGCAAAATCTAGTAACAAATAATTTCAATGAACTCAACCTATCAACAATTAAAATAAGCAACATATTAACTAATATCCTATACTAACTAATATTATAAAAGCGAAAATGAGTTTGTTTGTTTGTTACCTTTTCACGCCTAAACCACTGAACCGATCATCCTCAAATTTTGCATATACGTTGTCAGGTGTACAGAAACGAACATAGGCTACCTTTCATACCGCAAAAAATTACTGTTCCCGAGGAAAACAACAATAAAGTTCTTATGCTAATAGACGGCGACACGTGTCTTTCGAATCATGATTGAATTATATTATTACAAGCAGAGTACAACCTGAATTGATTGTCAAATTCTAAATTAACGCGAGCGAAGCCGCGGGCAAAACCTAGTTTTTTATAAATGTAATAATTACAACCGTTCACAGCATTCCTTCTAACAAAATCACAACGATTCATTCAATCTATTAAAATAATAATAATATTCTACCACATACACACAACACCATCTAGCCCAAACTAAGCAGAGCTTGTACTATGGGTACTAGACAATTGATAAACATACATATATACATTTTTTTTTGTAAATACATACATATTATACATAGAAACACCCAGACCAAGACAAACATCCATGTTGATGCACACAAATGTTTGACTTGTGCGGGAATCGAACCCGCGACCTCAGGCGTGGCAGTCGGTTACACTAACCACTACGAAAACTATTTAAATACTACTACTATTCAAATGAAACTGTATTTTCCAAATATATTAAAGGATCAAAATTTAAATCCTATTACACTTTGAATCACGGTATTACATTCAAAATTTCAATTCGTTTAATATATGAATGTGGTTTATTTTGAAATGGTTTCTATAATAACGGTAGAAGCGAGTCGATTTAGAAATTCATTTGATGTGTATTATAATCGAAGGCCTTGCAGTAAATTTCGTGTATTGTCGAATAATTGCCTCTAATAATCGGTATGCATTGGAATATGAATTATTTATTGGAATACTAATGTATTACGTATTTGTTTTCGAAGCGATATTTTGTATCAACCGCAGCTCATTTACTAGTCTACATGTAGACTAACACTCATGCTTATAAGTCTATGAAAGTGTAATCAGAAGTGTATGATATCAACATTTTGTCAAACATGTTTTAAATACCACGAAACAATTATTATAATATCATCAACATCGCCTCGGCTACTATGAGGGTGGTGTGGAGGCCACTGCTCTTAGACCACACGACTGCTTACCATCAGGTGGAGTGTGGCCATTTTGATGAGCACGAAAAAAAAAAAAATATTGCCTCTATAAACTGTCTAACTGTCTGTCCTCTGGGAAACAGGCGTCAATCTATGTATGTATGTATGTATAAGCTGTCTCACTGCTGGGTAAAAAGCCTCTTAGTGTGAGAAGGGTAGCCCATGGTACACTACGCTAGCCCAGTGTGGGTTGGCAGACTTTACATATCTTCGAGAACATTATGGAGAACTTATTGGACATGCAGGTTTCTGCCCAATGTTTCCTTTACCGTTAAAGCGAGCAATACTTAACTATTTCATTGAACGATGAATATTCATCGAAATTTTAGAAGCTTGCTTTTTTTTTATTCGACTATGCATGGTAAACAAGCATACGGCCCACCTGATGGTAAGTGGTCACCGTAGCCTATGGACGCCTGCGATACCAGAGGCATCACTTGCGCGTTGCCGACCCCTTACGAAAGGAAGTGGGAAGGAGAAGGAGCGGGATGAGGGGAAGGGGGTGGTTGGGCCTCCGGCACTCTTAATCACCGAACGACGATGTTCTGTGAGAGTTACTTTGGGATCGAACTCGACACCTCGGCGTGGCATTAGAACGGTATCCTACTACTCAACGGACAGTTTAATACAGGGCTCATATTATAATATCAGCTCTGTATTAAACTGTCCCACTACTGGGTACGGGCCTCTTCTCAGTGTGAGAAAGGTTAGCCCATAGTCCACTACGCTGGCCCAGTGCGGGTTGACAGACTTCACATATCTTTGAGAACATTATGGAGAACTCTCAGACATGCAGGTTTCCTCACAATGTTTTCCTTCACCGTTAAAGCGAGCGATAATTAACTATTTAATACGCACATAACTTCGAAAAGTCAGAGATGCGCCTTGAGATCGAATTTGAGACCTCTGCGTGGCAGTCCAACGGTTTCCCACTTTTTATTATTATAACCAGACAGACTACAATTAGGATAACCCTCTGGTCCAAAAACTTATCTTTAAATTCGCTTGCTCTCCGCTCACCGCTACCCGCTAACAGTGCTACCTATCCCCCGTACATTCACCTCGACGTCTCGCCGTTCCCACTCAACACCCACTTCAGACTGTTGCGTTATTACCAATAAACTTTTTGTCTCTCTCTCTGATACATAAAATAACAGAGAATACATGACTTCAATAGATTGCAAACATAGCGCAGTGGTTAAACTGTGGTCACTGATACTGCGCCGAGTGTTGTGGGTTCGGTGCACGAGAGAAAACATTGTGTGATCTACAAACTGTTGATCAGAGTCTGGGTGTTCTTTGGGTCCGTTGTTTGAATGCTTGTTAAGTCCCTCGTGACACAGGAATTGTGCATAGAACGGGAGATGTACTTATATTAAAAAAAATAAAAGATTGTTAACATAAGTCTTGTTTATTACTAATAGTCGCGTCAATGAAGCTTTTTCGTATAAAGTCCCAAGAAACAGCTCCGATTTTGATCAATTATTATTTAAATTTTTGTTTTTTTAATATTATTTTTAAAAATCAGAAACCTTTCAGAGTGGCGAAATAATTATTTTTATTGTTTGAACAGTATGTATGTTATTTTTTTTTTGAGCAGCGATAGCTCAGTGGGCAGACCAAGAGACTGCAATGCAGAGGGTCTCGGGTTCAAACCCACGTCGCGCACCTCTGACTTTCGGAAGTTATCTGACTTTTTGAAATTATGTGCGTATTGATTGACAATTATCGCCTGCTCCATGCCTCGGAAAAGCACGTTAAGCCTTTGGTCCCGGCTGCCATGAACATATGGCAGTCGTTATTGGGAGAGTGTCGACACAAAAGATCCCACTGGGTCGAAGTGTCGCCGGTCTGCACTGACTGGCCCCCACATAAGATTAGATGTATGTTATTTAAAAAACAAAAATTATAAAAATATGTCAATATCGGAGGTGTTTCTGAGGACTTTCGAAGTTTGCCTGTTTTACGACTCCATTGACGCGACTATAATACGTATAATCATATACGAATACCTCTCGTATGAGATGTTTTAGAATGATCTGTTATTTATGCGACAGCCTGTATACTTTATTATATACGGTTTTGATTAGACAATTATGATTTTGATGTTGCATGTACCTGATATATATAATATTTGCACACTTCTTTTGAGGTTATAATTCAGCATGTTCTATATTATATACCTACTGTGTACCAAATTTATCTACCTGAGTCATGCAAATAAATGTTTGATTTGATTTGATCTTCATTCCCGCAATATTACAAAAGTAATCATACAGCTAATTGTTAACTCGAATTAATTAAAAAACACCTAACAAAATATCAATCTATACAGTTTTTACAAAATCAACTTGAATTTTATTTAATTTCAGTTATTTATTACATTAACAAGCAAACATATTTTTATGCCCGAATATTTTAAGTTATAAAGGGAGACACAAGAAATATAACATTGTAAAAATGACATAAATAAATAAAATGGGTTACGGTCAGATAGTCTGGATAGAAAAAAGTCTGTGTAAACAAAATGACTAGATAATAAGCAGAGGCATGCGGTTTGTATATTATTTATCTTATCTTATCTTATGTGGAGGACAGTCAGTGCAGACCGGCGACACTTCGACCCAGTGGGATCTTTTGTGTCGACACTCTGGGAGAGTATAGACACAAAAGATTCCACTGGGTCGATACCGACTCCCATAGATGTTCATGGCAGCCGGGACCAACGGCTTAACTTGCTTGCCGTGGGACGGAGCAGGCGATAATTGTCAATCAATACGCACATAATTTCGAAAAGTCATATACCTTCCGAAAGTTAGAGGTGTGCGACGTGGTTTCGAACTCGAGACCCTCTGCATTACAGTCTGTTGGTCTCCCCACTGAGCTATCGCTGCTGATATATTATTTAAATAGTTATTAATTAAAAAAAAAAATCAAATAATTATTACTTTGTCATCATTACAAATGCAACGATCCTTTGACGCACGCCGACAATCGTCGCCGAGTTATATTTTATTAACGAGAGGTTTATCACACCGCACATCTGTAGTGTAATTAACATTAATTAAATATATGGATTTTAAACATATGGATATCAGTAAAATTAATATTGTATGTTGAAATTAAACAAACTTTATACGGATTTTATGGCGTTGTTTATTATTACATAATTTTGAAACTTTAAACTACTATTGTTAAACACTTTTACTAGTTACTGTTTACTTCTATTTAAGCTATTTAAATGATACAACTATTTAGATTTAATTTTACACTTGTGGTAATAGTGTTTTATAAAAAATAAACAACGCGATAAAATCTGCAGGTTTGTAGTTTGTTAAATTTCAATAAAACAATAATATTTTATTTATAATAATAAATTTTTATTCAATAAATAAATAAAAGTCTCTACAAAACACATTAAAGGCTACTTATTGTATTAAATTCACATTAAAACTATATTTAATCTAAACGAAAACATTTTACAATTTAAAAATTGGACACAAAAAGTCTTCTTTATAAAGTCTGTTTTTACATTTTATTACCTGAACTAGGTCAGAGACCTGTGTTTCAGGCTGTTTCTAATATTACATTGTTATTCTATTGTTAATAAAGTAAGGGTCTATAAAAAACATTTAACATTTATACATGTACTGCAAACATATATAGGTAGTTAAGTATACCTACAATTAAAATATTTATAAACAATAACAATTATAAATGAAAAATTGCTGAAATTATTTTACAACTACTAGCAATGTATAACATTCGCGTAAACATAAGATAATAATATTGTATGATTAAATAAATGTACCAATTTTTTTACATAATGCCTTGTGTAATTATACGTGTTCTTTGTTTGAATGTTTGTTAAGTCCCTCGGGATACAGGAATCATTCCTTGTGCGTGAGTTATCTTTTTAATGAAAGAAAGACGCATTTACAGCGCCATTGAGGCAGTCACTCCTTGTTAATTCATGCGCAAATTTCAGCCTCGATGGCGTAGTGGTTAGTGTAACCGAATGCCACGCCTGTGGTCGCGGGTCTGATTCCCGCACAAGTCAAACATTTTGTGTGGATGAACATGGATGTTTGTATTGGTCTGGGTGTTTGTATGTATAATATGTATGCATTTACAAAAAAAAGTATATATGTATGTTTATCCATTGTCTAGTACCCATAGTACAAGCTCTGCTTAGTTTGGGCTAGATGGTGTTGTGTACATATGTGATAGAATATTATTTGTTTCTCTTTCACGGGTATATTCATAATACGTTAGGAAAATACCCGGCCATTTGGGAGGCTTACACGGAGACATAGGTCCAACGAGAAAAGGCCTGTCGAGAGTTTTAATCAAAGGTGGGGATGGAACACCTACAGCGGCACTAGCCGCAGCAGGCGTAGGACTATTGCTACGTATGGATTCTAATATATGGGATATGGGTATGGGTGTTTGATGGACTGGTGTATTGGTAACTATGG
Source organism: Catocala sponsa (assembly GCA_963564715.1). Lineage (NCBI taxonomy): Eukaryota > Metazoa > Arthropoda > Insecta > Lepidoptera > Erebidae > Catocala > Catocala sponsa. The sequence continues at coordinate 2,552,809 of OY751351.1, read as the reverse complement.
ATGATAAAACGGCGTCTGCCCTGAATACTCTAATAGCATCAAATAGAATATTATATATTATTACTTGGTGACCCCATTTCATAATACTTAATTTGTTTTTTCTTGTTGCAGTACTGGTATCAGCATCAGGCTTCCAACAGCAGTACTTCAGGGTAGTACCACGAAGTCTGAGAGTTCAGGAAGGTTCCGAAGCTGTGTTAGAATGCGCTGTGGCCAACCTTGCTGGGCAAGTGCAATGGGCTAAGGATGGATTCGCACTTGGTAAGTGAAAATTTACTTTTTTTATGTACATGGTTTTGTGCTGTCAGGCGCCAGTAATTTTGTACCTTCGCAGCCGGCAGTGTATTTTATACAATCTCAAAAGTCCGACCGTACTAATATGCTCGCTACGGAGTTTGCGCTATAACTGTCGATATTACATACATACATAGATTCACGCCTGTTTCCCAGAGGGGTAGGCAGAGACTACGGATTTCCATTTGCTACGATCCTGACACACTTCTCTGGTTTCATTCACTTTCATCACATTCCTCATACACGCACTCTTAACCTGGCCTTTGTCCAGAACGCCTCCGATCTGATCGAGAAACGGACTGTTCCATTCACACTAGCCTTATAAACTTTCTTAGTCAGCCTTTCCCCGTCCATTCTTTCTACATGTCCAAATCAGCTTAACATATCCTTTTCTATTCTTGTAACTATATCCACATTCATGTCTCATCTCTCTCTAATCACACTATTCCTTATTCTATCTTTCAGAGTCACACCACATATGCTTCTCAGCGCTCTCATTTCTACAGCATTTATTCTGCTCTCATGCTTCTTTTGCCATACCCAACTTTCACTTCCATACATGAGTGTGGGCACTAATAGTCCTCTATGAACAGCCAAACGTGCCTATATTATGATAAAAATTTATTAATATAGTATTAGTCTTGTATATAAACTAGGTACTCCACTGCTGGGCACGAGTCCAGGAGTGGGGTAGTTTATAGCTGCTCACTGTGAGATGGGTTAGGCTATCGTTTACCTCGCTGGCCCAGTTCAGGTTAGCAGACTTCACATATCTGCTCTCAAGACTGCAGATTTTCCTTCGCCGTTTCCTTTAAAACAAGTGATAATTAAATCCTAATCCTAACTATATCCTCACTAATATTATAAATGCGAAAGTAATGTCTGTTTGTCTGTCGGCCTATCTGTCTGACTGTTACCTTTTCACGCTCAATCCGCTGAACCGATTTTGATGAAATTTGGAATGGAGATAGCCTGAGAGCCTGGGAAGGACATAGGCTATATAACATCACGTTACGGCTCACGGGAGCGTCGCAGTAACCACAAATACCACTGACGCGGGTGAGACCGCGGGCACAGCTAGTAAAATATTATAAAAGCGAAAATCAGTATTTTGTTTGTTTGTTTCGTACCTTTTCACGCCTAAACCACTGAACCGATCATTGTGAAATTTTGCATATACGTTGTCAGGTGTACAGAAACGGACATAGGCTACTTTTCATCCCGAAAAAATTACTGTTTCCGAGGAAAACAACAATAACGTTCTTATGATAATAGATGGCGCCACGTGTCTTTCGAATCATGATAGAATTATATTATTACAAGCAGAGTACAACCCGAATTAATTGTCAAATTCTAAATTAACGCGAGCGAAGTCGCGGGCAAAAGCTAGTATTGAATAAACACAAAACTTTAAAATGTCAAAAGTGGACCTTGGGATCGAATTGAGACCCCTGTGTGGCAGACCAACAATGAAATTAAAAGAAATAACTAAGCCAGCGATAAGAACATTAACATTAAAATTTTATTCGAATACAAATTGACTTCTTTTCAAATTAATCGAATGAATACGAATGAATATGAATGAATGTGAATTCATTCATACCTTAATTATATAAAAAATAATCTAGTTATCACTAAGCTATAAAAGAAGTCAACATATCTGCAAATCCCCTGCAAAGAAACGCCTATATTTATATTTTGACCTTAAAACATAGCAGGGGGTATGTCATCTCCCATTTATGTTTAACCCAGTTTATGTCAACATGTGTTTAAACAATAATAATATTAACCCTGTATTAAACTGTCCCACTGCTGGCTCGGGCCTGTTGTGTGAGAGCAGGGTTAGGCCATAGTCCAACATGCGGGCCCAGTATGGATTGGCAGTCTTCAAATATCTTCAAAAACATTATATAGAATTCTCAGACATGCAGGTTTCCTCACGATGGTTTTCTTCCTCATTAAAGTGAGCGATAATTAACTATTTAATACGCACATAACTTCGAAAAGTCAAAAATGTGCGCCTTGCTATCGGATTCGAGACCACTGCGTGGCAGTCCAACGGTGTCCCACTAGACTATCGCTGATATTAAACAATATCTATACTAATATTATAAAGCTGAAGAGTTTCTTTGTTTGTTTGAACGCGCTAATCTCAGTAACTACTGGTTTGAATTGAATAATTCTTTTAGTGTTGGATAGCCTATTTATCGAGGAAGGCTATAGGCTATATAACATCACGCTACCATCCACGAGGGCGGCGCAGTAACCATAAACGCGAGTGAAACCGCAGGCACATCTAGTAATAAGATAAAACGAATATGTAGCTTTAGATCTGAATACAAATTTATATTAAGATATATTTTTAGTAATTTACATAAAGCAGGATTTATCTTAACGCTACATTTTGCCCGCAGCTTCACTCGCGAATATAGTTTTTGTCAATTTTCTATCTCTTGAGAACAAGTACTTTTTTCTGGTTGAAAGATACCCTATGTTCTTTTCTGTACTCCTTACAACGTGTATGCGAAATATCATGATCGGTCGAGTAATTAAGGCGTGAAAGCATAACAAACAAACTCACATTCGCTTCCAAACTAATATTATTAACTAGTTTTGCCCGTGGCTTCGCTCGCGTAAATGTAGGTTAGATTACAGTACTTTTTCTAGACGGAAGGTACCTAATGTCCTTTTCTGTTCCCCTGGGAACGTGTATACGAAGTTTCATGATGATCGGTCGAGTAGTTAAGGCGTGAAAGCGTAACAAACAAACTCACATTCGCATTTATAATATTAGTTAGGAGATATAGTAATTAGCATAAAATAGGACTTATCTTAGAATTCTCGTTATCCATACATTTTAGGATAACGTTTTGTATTTAATGTTTATAGAGTTAATTATCTTTAGACTGGAATTAGGTAGGATTTAACAGAATTTGCGGTTATATTGCTGTCTAGATTTTATTATGTCTATGTACGATAGGTGTTGTAGATTAAGGTTTTGAGGGCGTAAAGGACATTTTATCAGTAAAGTTGAGCTGCCAAATTATGTCTATAGGTACTAATATTATAAAGCTGAAGAATTTGTTTGTTTGTTTGAACGCGCTAATCTCAGGAACTACTGGTTCGATTTGAAAAATTATTTTACTGTTGGATAGCCTATTTACCAAGGAAGGTTATAGGCTATATAACATCACGCTACGACCTACGGGGGCGGTGCAGTAACGATAAACGCGTGTGAAACCGCGGGAACATCTAGTATTTTTTTTTTTTTATACAACTAAGGTGGCAAACAAGCATACGGCCCACCTGATGGTAAGTGCTCACCGTAGCCTACGGACGCTTGCAATACCAGAGGTATCACTTGCGCGTTGCCGACCCTTTAAAAAAGGAAGTGGGAAGGAGAAGGAGCGGGATGGGGGAATGGGGGTCATTGGGCCTTCGGCACTCTTACTCACCGAACGAAACACAACAGTAGGAATACTGGTATTTCACGTCGATATTCTGTGAGAGGGTAGTCCTTCCACGGTCGAGCCGGCCCATTCATGCTGAATTCAGCGAGGCTCTACTACTCAACTGTTGATATAACGGTCTTTGAGTCTAATAGATATATTGTTTGTAAAGTAATTTGTAATTTTGACTATGTAAATAAAATTTTCTTTTGAAATATAAAGCCTAGCGATCCGCCCCGGCTTCGCACGGGTGTTATAAAACCCTAACAGATTATACACCTAAACCTTCCTCATGAATCACTCTGTCTATTGATGAAAACCGCATGGAAATCCGTTTAGTAGTGCTGATTACCCCTACAGTAGTTTTTGAGTTTATCGCTAACAGACAGACAGACGCCGCTGGGGACTTTGTTTTATAATATGTACTGAAGACTACAAGTAAAAGTGAAGAATTCCGGAACTTTAACAAAAATTTCTAAGATGTACAAAACTGTATACGAATAGTGAATGTTTTCAATCGCGTGACCGATGACTAGTGATGTCCATTCGATTAAATTAACCGTACGATAGGAAATCGTTTCGATTCGTTCGTAACAAAGCGATTAACACGGAGAACAATGATATTGGTCTGTAATTAAGGTTGTGTCTTGCGAAATCGATTTCTTTTTTTTTGTGGTGTAATACTCGAGTTTGGGAATATCTGTCAATTGTGTTTTTTATTTATGTATGCTTGTAGCATCGTTTGTGTTAATCTGTTGGGAATGCATCCCGGGGTAAAAAGTATCCTATGTGTTATTTTGTACATCTTTTTAAAAAGTTAACTCGCTTGAATTCCTGTATCGCGGGGAGACTTTATACACATTCAAACAACAGACACAATGAACTTCCAGAGTTGGAGCAACCATTTGTGGATCACACAATTTTTTGTACCGTGTGGGATTCGAACCCACAACACGATCACTTATTGAAATGAAAAATGAAAAATTTATTTCGCTAGAGATATGGTTTACATTAGTGGTGGTAAATAATAATATGAAGGCTCTTTGCACATCTCGCAATTGTCAGGCGTGCGAAAATTTACATAGTAAGTATCACAACTAAATTAAATACATTTTAGAGAAATTACTATGATTAATAATATGATTATACAATTATTTTGATTATAATACGAATATCATACATTTATATGGAGGCAATGTCATTAGTAATTATAAGGGAAATAATTATTGTCATACAATGTTAAAATAATAGTAATACTAAATTAAAGCAAAACCGCTTAAACCACTACACCATCCATGCAGTCACATGGTCTATGTGTTCGAAGCGGAATACTGCAAGTAGGAGTACGGCTTGATACCTCGACGCGGCTCTTCGGCCAGAGGAGTTCGGTAATGTCTACCTTTTAGAGTTCGAACAATTTTAATCAACTAAGGTGGCAAACACACATACGGCCCACCTGATGGTAAGTGGTCACCGTAACCTATGGACGCCTGCAACACCAGAGGCATCACTTGCGCGTTCTGTGTTTTAAAGTAATTATGGTGAATTGAAACAACGAATACGGGCAGACACTGAGCGATCTAAATTTTAATAGGTACAAATTTTATAAAAGGTAATTGATATCTGTTATAAATAATACATGTAATTAATATCTATACTAATATTATAAAGCTGAAGAGTTTGTTTGAACGCGCTAATCTCAGAAAACTATTGATTCGATTTGAAAATTCTTTTAATTTTGGATAGCTCGGTTATCGAGTAAGGCTATAGGCTATATAATATCCCGCTACGGCCCATGAGGGCGGCGCAGTAACGATAAACGCGGGTGAAACATCGGGAACGTTTAGTTAATAAAATAATGATATGCACAGAATCCACGAAATTAGATATAGGACATACACGGCAATTTCATAGTAAAACATCTGATATAAGGTCGAAATTCGAACTTAGAAACGGAAACTAGATTTTTTAAATTCAATGACGGACATTCTCCGGCGCCGTCCATCGCTGCCGATCCCATTATCCGAGCATCGTATGTAGACATAAATCTGATAAATCCCATTGGATACTCTGAAACATCAAGAGCTGTGAGCTATACCGATGCCGCAATGCGCCGGTCTGAGTGCCGAGAGATGGCGTTTATACAAGTTTAAGATATTGAGTCGCAGCGGTACACCGGATAGACACATTAGACTTTTAATTATGTCTGGTCTTTTAAGAATTGACAGGTTAAACATGACTGCATGGATGGTGCAGTGGTTTAAGTGGTCGCCTCGCTGCTGCCACTGCGCCGAGTGTTGTGGGTTCGTATCCCACACGGGACAAAACTTTGTGTGATCCACAAATGGTTGTTCCGAGTCTGGGTGAGTCTAGGTGTTCTTTGTGTTGTTTGAATGTTTGTAAAGCCCCCTGTGACACAGAAATTATTACTTGTGCGAGAGTTGTCTTTTTAAAAGGAGTTGCCTTTTTAAAGATGTCTTTTTAAATATGTTTTTTTAAAGATGTCTTTTTAAAGACGTCTTTTTAAATATGTCTATCTAAAGATGACTTTTAAAGATGTCTTTTTAAAGATGTCTTTTTCAAAGGAAAGAACTTAATAATTCGTACATAGTCACGCCTATATCCTCGAAGAGACAAGCAGTGGTGTTACACCCACATCAGAGAAGTATGATGTTTTAGGCCATGTAATAGGGGGTAAGCCTATTGTCGTTTACCAACTCAGTTCCAAAGTCCGTGCTGCTATTGAGAATTACTTAATAAAAATATCCAATGAAATTTATCAGCCTGGGAATCATGCCGAAGATAAGCCCTCATGCGATTGCGTTCTCCGAAGCTCTTAGTAATATATACATATGATACACTAGAGGTGCCCGCGGTTTCTCTCGCGTTTGTGGTTGGTTACTGCGCCGCTCCCGTAGGTCGTAGCGTGATGTTATACAGCCTATAGCCTTCCTCGACAAATAGGCTATCCAGCACCAAAAGAATTTTTCAATTCGAACCAGTAGTTCCTAAAATTAGCGCGTTCAAAAAACAAACAAACTCTTCAGCTTTATAATATTAGTATAGATTGGGTAGTATTTAACTGTTCCTCAATTTTTTGCCTTAGTTCCGCCAAAAATACTAATTGTACACCAAAATATGCTTACTAAAATATTTTAAAGAGATCAAACTAAGTCGACGGCGCCCCGCGAAGCCGGTCTCCTATTTTTGGGTGGGTTTAAGAAGGAACCTAACATAACCTAACTCTTCCGAGACGGAATGCAGTGATTTGAGGCGTATAAGTGCTCATTATGACATATTTTAGTAAGCATATTTAGCTGTGCAATTAGTATTTTTGGTGGACATTATATTTAATCCTGTATAGATTGACCTGAATTTATTTGCTCTTGTTTAAAAAATTATGTGACAAAATTAAACTTAGGAAACTACCCTTTTAGAGAGAAGACTATTGCGTACAATCACTAGTGCGGGCGTCTTCCTAAAAAAATCAACTGGTTGCACTCCGGGAGTGCCGGCAGAAGTGAAAACTTGAATATTAACGTTGTGCATTTTTGATATTTTGGAATGGTTAGGGAATCATTTTGCACGAATTGCTTTAATTATCAGTATAAAAGTACTTATAATTTATGTGTATACAATATTCATTTATATCGTACACAAACATGACCATTCTCCCTCCGTCTTACGAATTTTCGATCAGGTCAAAAAATGGTAAACTCGCGTCAGGACACGTGACCTGATCGAAAATTCGTAAGACGGAGGGAGAATTGTCAAACTCGCGAGTCACAAAAAAAGTGCACAACGCCGCTAAAGAAGTTTTCACTTCAAAAGAATAAGAAATTCTTATTGAATTTGAACACGCTGCTTCCCGTTGCTTGCAGCTACAGTAATTAGCCTTAGCGTGTCCCGTCGCCTCACTAGCTCACTATCAATTGACGACGCAAGCTCAACTGATAGCTAGAATAGCGTCCACTCGGATCTCTAGCACATACCGTGAGCTGTTAGGAATGAGCTGGTTAGTGTATAGGATACGGATATGAAAGGCTATTAGTTAATCTATGGTTTAATGGTCCTTTGTGTATACGCAAGTATTGGACGGTGGCGCAGCGGGTGTGGATAAGACTGCTGTGCATGAGGCGTGAGGTTCAATTTTCGGGTCGGGCAAGATGTTTTTATATTTTCAGTAGCGTCACGGATTCTGAAACTGTGCGCAGAAAACAGAGATAGGTTTGCCGTTTATCACAAAAATTGTAAATTAAAATAAAAAATTGTCCAAAATCGAAAATAAAAAAGTAGTTAAAGTACAATTAAATAATAAATAATAGTTAATATTATTTATAAATAATTAATATTTATTTATTTACAATTTTAGTAATTTATATTTTTTTTATTTATTTACAAATTCAAATTTTTATCGTTTTTAATTTTTCCGTTTATTGTTTCACTTAAAGATATAATATAGTTGTCGAAATATGGATGTTTAGTGTAGCTTTGCCTTACCCTTTGGGAATATCGGCGTATAGGGATTAGTTCCCGGACGAAGCCCGGTAATTGATTCCCAGACCTCAAGCAAAGTAACATACACGTTCACTACGACACTGAGGCAATCAATATGATCTATGATTTTTACAACTCCTGCACTAGGAAAAATGTGTCTCGGAGAACTTTACGAATATTCAAACAATGGTTACACAGAACACACCGTCTTGGAATAATTATTTGTAGATCATCCAAATGTTTGTCCCGTTTGAACCAATACCACAACGTCAATAAAGAAAAAAAGTCAGTCAAATTCTTTAGAATGTCGACAAAACAAACCAAAAAAAAATGGGGCAGCCTTTGGAGACTGCCGATAGAAATGAAAACTTAATTCTTGATCATAAATACTTCTTAAAAAAAAAGAATATATGCGTGATTCGGATTCCTGATACTCTCTTAGGAGTTATTAAGGTGGTCAAAATATCGTAATTTTTTGCGTAGGCCGCACCATTTCTGAGATATTGTTAATATTCTAAAATAATTCAAAAATGGAAAGCGTGGAAGCGTGACGATGACGCGAGTTCTATGATTTTTGTTCACCCAAGAAGTGCTCAACGCGCCTAAAGAAGTTTTCACTTCAAAAATATTAAAATCTTATCTGTCCTTTGAACGATCAATTTATGATATTATGACATTACCAACTATTTGTCGACCACAAGAATGGTTGTCCCGCTTGTTGATTGAACCTTCAACGCTCGGCACAGGGCCTAGGCAACCTTTTAAACCACTCCGCCAACCATACACTCTCAGATAAATATTTTACTATTATTGTAAATTTGACTACCGGGGTCCTCAAATGAAACTAGCCAAAGTGTACTGCACCACTGAATTTATTACTCGAATAATGGACAATATACACTTTAAACAAAGTTAAAAAAATTGTTTTTGTTCGAGCTTATATACCCTGGCGTGGAACGAAACCATATCGCGATCTAGACACATGGTACAACGCCATCTATCGAGCCAGGGTATAAACTTTTATTACATTATTGAATTTGGACAATCATTTTTTCTAATATATACTATCTTTTTTCACAGGTTTCTCTTCAGTGATCCCCGGTTATCCTCGCTATACGATGTTTGGGGACCGCCGTCACGGCGTTTACAACCTTCGTATAGTGAACGCGACCCTTGAAGACGATGCCGAATACCAGTGTCAAGTCGGACCCGCGCAGATGCACAAGGTCATAAGGGCCAACGCGTCTCTCACCGTTATATGTAAGTGGATAGAATTTAATAAACTGTTTATTTATATCTTAGGATTATCGAGTGAATTGAAGAAAGTACTAAAGCAATTTAATATGGAAAGTGGTGAATCAGACCATTTGCTTGATATCGGTAAAAAGGATGCCTGCGACATTTTATCAAAACGGCCATGGATTAACGATTCCAAAGGTTTTTTTTAGTTGTATTTTTTTTTGTTTAGTAATACAACATTTACAATATCTTTACATTATTAATTTTATAAAGAATTAATCTAATATATGTTTACAAACTTATAAAAAAAGATAACATAATTATAAAACACTAATCATTATAATACCTACTAAATATTTAGAAAATTGCTTTAGGAATCGTAGAATTCGTTAGCATCGCTGTCAACCGGTAACGTGCCCAGAAGACTGGCAGCATTACATCAACATCCATTAATCTATATAATTATAATAAATGTCTTTATTTATTTAAACATTAGTACATTACATATACACATCAGTAGACTTAGACACTAAAAGAAAAAAGAAAAACATATCTTTGGCCCCCACACTAGGATTCCCTGTGTCGTGGGGTCCAGACCCTTCCGTAAGTTCAAAAACTAATAAAAACAATGCATTTCTTGTGTAGGTATATAATACAATTGTTATTTTCTTTGTAACGAAACTTAAAAGAAAATATTAAAAATACTAAATGGAAAAATTATGTGATCTATTCATTTATTGGACGCGTGGTACAGTCTCAGTGTGAGAAGGTTTAGACCATGGTCCACCACGCTGGCCCTGTGCGGGTTGGTAGACATTACACATCTTCGAGAATATTATGGAGAACTCTCAGATATGTAGGTGTTCTCACAATGTTTTCTCACACCGTTAAAGCGAGCGATAATTTACTATTTAATACGCACATAACTTCGAAAAGTCAGAGTAGGGCGCCTCGAGATCAACGTGACGATCTCTGCGACCTCTGTGGTCCAACGTTCTTCCACTAGGCTATCGCTATGTTTTTTATACCTAATACAATATTTCAGCAAGCAATTTTATATCACCTATATAGTTTTTATTTCGTAAATAAAACGTTGAGTGCCACTTTAAAAGGTTTTAGACAAATAGCGGATTAAAATAAATAGCTTTTAACATTATCGGATTTCTAAAATATTTACTACATTTAATACGCGCTATATTTAAAGTGTTTTTATTTGTTACCATTTAAAAAATAAATGTTTAACGAAAGACCTTTTTAATACTTTCTTTTAGTGGTTTAAGTGTTCGCTTCGCGACTGTCACAGGGCTGGAGTAGTTTGATTCCTACACGGGACAAAAATTACCGACTTTCCTATTAAAAAAATTACTACGCTTCGGTGCTTCATTTTACAGTAAGAATGACAACGATACAAATATTCCTCAGACAAGAAACTACACATTAAAAAACACAGAATTCGAATTGGCTATTCAAAATCTATACTTAATATTATAAAGCTGAAGAGTTTGTTTGTTTGTTTGTTTGTTTGTTTACTTGAACGCGCTAATCTCAGGAACTACTGGTCCGATTTGAAAAATTCTTTCAGTGTTAGATGGCCTATTTATCGAGGAAGGCTATAGGCTATATATCATCACGCTAAGATCAATAGGAGCGGAGCACCAATGAAGAATGTTTCAAAATCGGAGAGTATTTTTTCCTTTTGAGAGCTTCCGCTGCGTGCGCTGCGTAAACAGTTAAAGTTTCGCAAAAATCATGTACGACAGAATTGTTCCCCTTTAAAAGTTCTAAAAAAAACTCCGCGACAGCATATGTCTATCTTTTAAGGTTGGCTCACTATAACCATTTTTATGCTTACGAAATTTGTTCTAAAATAATGCATTATTTGCGAAGGTATTTTTATAAACATGATATTAATCCTTATCCAAATAAATACGTTATTCATCACAAGTATTTAATTTAAAACAAAATTGCCCTGTACATCATTCGATTTCAATGAATATCTTAGGAGATATAGCAGTTTTAAAATAACATCGCAGCAAAATAATTACCCATTACAGACATAGTACAAACGATGTTTCTCCTGGTTTATTCTGCGTGATTACTACTGGTTCGATTTGAAAAATTCTTTTAGTGTTGGATAGCCTATTTATCGAGGAAGGCTATAGGCTATATAACATCACGCTACGACCCACGGGGGCGGCGCAGTAACGATAAACGCGGGTGAAACCGCGGGAACATCTAGTAATTGATAAAATTGTTAGTACGAAAACAACATTACCGATTTTTTTCATACGAAATTACAACTTTATATTGAAATACCCATTATTATTAGAAAAACTAGATTTTGCCCGCGGCTTCGCTCACGAAAATGTAGGTTAGTTTAGGTGAGAAACAGTACTTTTATCTGGATGGTAGGTAGCCCATGTCTTTTTCTGTACTTCTGATAACACGTATACGAAATTCCATGATGATCGCTCGAGTACTTAAGGCGTGAAAGTGTAACAAACAAACAGACTCACATTTGCATTTATAATATTAGTTAGGATCAGTGCAAGGGTAAATCATATCTAATGATTTTATTAAAATACGTACGTATTATAATCTTCTTTTCCGTAGCCTTTATTATTCCCAAGTCACTTGGGGTCGGCTTTCTAGTCTAACCGGATTTTACTGGATATCAGTTTTTACACGGAGCGACTATCATCTGACCTCCGCAACCCGAAGGCTAACGATACCAGTGTCAGGATATTAGAGGGCACTGACTACCCAATAACGACTGCCATAGATGACTGGCAGTCGGGACCGACGGCGACGGCTTAACGTGCTCTCTGAGGCACGGAGCAGGCGATAATTGTCAATCAATACGCAAATAATTTCGAAAAGTTATATAACATCCAAAAGTCAGATGTGCGCGACGCGGGTTCGAACCCGAGACCCTCTACATTGCAGTCTGTTGGTCTCTCCACTGAGCTATCGTAGCTACGTACGTACTTATAATATATATTATGTAGTTATATACTAAATCTAATCAAAAGGAATTCATTTGATCTGCACTACAAATATATTAGATGGAGTTAATTTCTTATTTATATGCGGTAGCGCGACTCGCGTGGTATGTCATTAAACCCAGCCTGTATTTCTTAGGGGTAGTGTAGTATGTATTTTAATACAAGAAATGTGTTCTAGATACATATATTGAGTCTGAGTGTTTTTGTGTCCGTTGTATAAGTGTTTGTGAACTGCCTAGCAACACAGGCATTTATTGTTTGATTAGTATTTTTTAGGGTTCCGTACCCAAAGGGTAAAACGGGACCCTATTACTAAGACTCCGCTGTCCGTCTGTCTATCCGTCTGTCACCAGGCTGTATCTCGTGAACCGTGATAGTTAGACAGTTGAAATTTTTACACAAATACTAATAATATACTAATAAAAATTAAACAATAAATACTATAAAACAGAATAAAATAAATATTTAAGGGGGCTCCCATACGACAAACGTGATTTTTTGCTCGTTTCTGCTCGATATTGATAACGGCAACAGGTAAGACGCTTGAAATATTTACAGAATATTTAGTTATATATTCACTTTAAAAATAAATAATTATATTAAAATAAAACAAATATTTAAGGGGAGCTTCCATATAACAGACATTACTTTTTTGCCGCTTTTATAGATAATGGTACGGAACCCTTCGTGCGCGAGTCCGACTCGCACTTGGCCGGTTTTTAATAGATGTATAAAAAGTCTTGTTTTGTCTAAAGAGCATTTTGGATAATTACAAATTTTGAAATCTTTGAACTTTCCTCAGTTGAAGTTCTGAAGTATTGAGAGATCTTCTTTAATTGGTCGTGTGCACATGTTGAACATATGTTTAACTGGACACATTTGGTCCAAACATGAGGAGACGTCATAACTTTTATTTTTTATGTATGTATATGTTATTCATATGTACATGATTAATTGTGATTGCAAACTTATGCCAGAAGACGTTAAAAAATAAAAATACATACATACGTCGTAGCTTCTCGCTTACATTGCCAAAGGGGAAAGCAGAGGTGTATAGCACTCACATTCGCTAACTCGCTTTAGGTCCTACGTCACGAATCTATTGCCTTCTACCGAACACGGTTCTTAATCAGAAAATGAAGTTTTACCTTCAGACTCCATGCTGAGAGTTTCTGATCAGAAAAACTGAATATCACTTGCAATTGAACCTTAGACCATGTACAGCAATCGCATTCCCGACCGCTGCGTCACATATCAAATTGTAGGTAATTTTTTTGAAGTGAAAGCTTCTTTAGGCGCGTTGAGCACTTCCTCGGTGAACCAAAATCATAGAACTCGCGTCATCGTCACGCTTCTACGCTTTCCATTTTTGAATTATTTTAGAATATTAACAATATCTCAGAAATGGAAACCTCCTACGCAAAAAAATAACGAAATTTTGACCCCCTTAATAACTCCTAAAAGAGTATCAGGAATTCGACCCACCACATTTTTAGTTTTGTTTGTTTATAAAGAAGTGTTTATGATCAAGGATTACAGTTTTCACTTCTATCGGCAGTCTCCAAAGACAGCAATTTTGCTAGTGTGTCATTTTGCTAATGTGGCATATTGACCAAAGACATTTTGCGAATGTGTTATTTTGTGTCAATATGTAATTTTGCGAATGTGGCTTTGTACGCCTAATCCCATTGCATGACTCGGAAATCGAATCTAATACCAAATTACAAGCAATTACGCCACTGAATCAACAATTCAAATTTTACATAAACACTTTCAACAAAGAACATTTTAATTAACGTCTTATATCTACAATTATATTCATGGTTCACGATGGTATCACATTTATTCAAAGCACCCATAAAATTATAAGAACCTCATAGCTTTGTTTGACGAGGTTTTATAATATATTTTGCGTCTCCTAACGATCATTAGAAATGTCTTGATTCATTAACTTTACTGCTTACCCCCCTTTTATCAAAGCTTTATGATGGTATAAAAACTTCCAAAATTCTCTTAAGTAGGTAATGAAAGAATAATATTTAATTGGTGTACCTTTTTTAATTATAATAAATATAAAGAGAGCTTCGAGAGAAATTCTGCGCATGCGTGAGATATACTATTTTTTTATGAAGGAAACACATACGTAATAAATAATGTCTTCCAGACCTAATTTCGGTTACGGCCCGTCTCGTCGGAGACTGGCCATCTGTGCAGGAGATATTAAAGTGTACAAGTGTGTGCGCAAACACGAGTGCGCACTCTGTTCCCTAACTCTCATGATCCGATGGGGCGGTAATCCGACACGACCGAAGAGAGATCAGGCGCAGGACCAACGGATTTACGTGCTTGTCGAGGCACGGCGGTCTACCACCGCCAACTTCCTAACTTCAGGCTGCTATTGAGTCTTAAAAAACTCAATAACTTATTGTTTGCCCGACTCGAGATTCGAACCCTGGGCCTCATGCACAGCAGTCACATTCACTACCGCTGCGCCACGGAGGCAGTAAAAACACATACGTACATACATAGTCTTACGCGTATACCCTTGAAAAGGTGGACAGGGGTGTTATACCCACATTTCTGCCACTAACTAAAAATACGTCAAGACATAATATGAGTTGCATATCACTTAATTACATTTTAGTTAATGGCAGATTTCGTCAGCTGTAGTTTTAGGTTCTATGTAAAAGAGGGCGAGTTTGTTACCGTCTATTGAAAACAGTTCCAAGCTTCATGCTGCTATTGGGAATTCTTGACAGAAAAATTATATAAACATCAGTTTTGTCTCACCCGAGAATCGAACTTAAGTCCTCATGTAGGACATGTAGCAGTCAGCTACAGTCTAACGGATGCAGGATGGGCAATACTTACGGCACAAAGACGCTCTCAAACGTCATCTCGTTGCTTGTGGTTTGCCCGTTGATCGATGGCAAGTGCTAGCTCAATACCGAGGAAATTGGCGAACTTCAATCTACAACGCAATCGAACGCTTTGAAACAAATCGTCTTGAAGATCTAGACAAAAAACGCCAGTTACGCAAAAGTCGCCCCAAGCAAGTACAATGATGTCGGTCAGCTCTTCTGCACACTGTGTGACCGGGTTTTCATAGGCAAAATTTAATTTTTTTATTTTGCACTTCAAATTGACCACACTCCGCCTGATGGTAAGCAGTCGTGTGGTCTAAGAACAGTGGCCTCCACACCGTCCTCATAGCAGCTGAGGCGATGAGGTTTCTACTTTGACGGTCTGAGAAGGTGCTTTTTCACACCCCGCTTAAAGGACCCAGGATTGAAGGAAGAAGGAAACACGTGCCTTGTCAGTGAATTTCATGCCTTGATCGTTCGTTCAAATTTGGTTTTGCTAGTCATCATAGAGGCCACAAAAGACACGATAATTGGTCCGGGTCGCTGTCATCGGAAACGGTGAACAGGATTATATCTACATATATACAGTGTGTCCGGTAATTAATGGATAACCTTGAAATGTCTTATAGTAGAGAACTGAACGCCGTTCAGAAAAATATGAAAAAACCTGAGATATGACTTTTTTTTAATTACCATATTTAACTTTCTTGTACACTACGACCATATGAAAGAATTCCTTAGTTTTTTGTTGTTTTATTATTAAAAACTAATTATGATAATAGATAGATAGTCAAAAGTATGACTAGCTATTGCACTCTTTTTAATTTTTTTTCTGAACGACCATCAGTTCTAGTATAAGACATTTCAAGGTTATCCAGTAATTACCGGACACCTATATATGCCACAGTGAAGGGTTTCAGGGAACATGGTTCATGATTAAAATGCAAGTATTACATTTTCTACGACTACTTTTAAATGCCATCTCTCACTTTAGAAATAGACCTTATATCGCCAGGAACCTTACAAAAATTGGACTAACGGACACAAAGAACATGCAGCCTCGGAACGAAGTATGTATAGAAGCTGTCACGTACATACAGACAGATAAGACAGTATTATAACGTTCCTATTTTACCTAAAGAATCCTAAAAATGAGTAATGTTTTCTTTAAGATGTTATTTCAATATTCCAACGTTTGAATAAATAATATCAGAGGCAAACGTCAATAGAATTCATTCACCAATAATATGATTGGACACATGTATTAAAAAGGGTCAAAATTCAAAAATTCCAATTCATGTTTCATGCAAATAAATAATCATTTCATTTCATTTCATCATTTCAATCATTTCATTTCATTTCAATCATTTCATTTCATTTCAATCATTTCATTTCATTTCAATCATTTCATTTCATTTCAATCATTTCATTTCATTTCATTTAATTTCAAAATCATTTATTTTGAGATATATAGGTATTACAATAATAGTTGTTACAATTTAAGCAGTGAGTACCACCATATTTCAACCAGGCTGGCATGCAAATGCCATTACTCATTACAATCAAATGCAAATTTGATCAAATATTCGAGGTATCTTTGATATTGGATAAACCTTATATTACGCTTGAGTTGTGTTTATCATTTCTATACCTACATCTAAAAAAGACGTATTTTATGTGGGTAGATAGGAATAAAAAGAGTAATTAACTCTATTATCTACGTCAACATGCCGAAGGTATTTATTAGGAGGGTAGTTTTTAACGATAGATTTTTCTGTTAGTAAATAGCTCTGTTAGTGTTTAAACTGTTTCATTGCTTGACATATTCTCAGAAAAATGTAAGGTTATTGTACAAAAGTCTATACACCTCTTGAAGGTTCGTTAAAGTAGTAATACCGTCTTTAACAATAATTCCTGTATCGCACTAAACTTTAAAATACGTATTCAAGTAACAGATACTCGCAACAAGCATTTGTGGTAAGCAAAATTTTCGTCTCGCGTGGAGTTTGAAAACTTAACATTTAAACGCGGCCATTAAAACCAATACGCCAACCGTATAGTCAATTCTCAGTGTTAAAACCATCGTAAGAAAACAGCATGAGGATATCTTACAATATATATACCCATTTCTTCATCGTTACAGTGAGCGATAGCTATCTATTTATCACGCAGTTTATCACTAATTTTGAAGGTATACAAAGTGAGAGGTGCACGCAATAGGCCCGAACTCAAGAACTCTTTGTGGCACTCAAGTAGCGCTCACCTAGGCTGTTTTGTAACGATTTTAAAGTCGCGGCTTATAGCTAGTGTATACTGAAACTCCTGAATTAAAAACTTTAAAGATTGATTTATAATATTAAAACCAATTTATCGTTATTACAATATTGGATTTCTGATAATCATCTTAATCTAATTTGAAAACAAATATGGCCAATATTTTGATCGGTATTTAAACCGAATCTGTTTACAAACATAATTTAGTATAAAGATCCTTATATTTTAAGTGGGTAAGTAGTGTATTATATTACCATTTCGGCAGTTATTTGTAAATACTCATTGGCGCAGCGGTATTGAATAGGATTCGTGCATGAAGTCTCTATTTTGATTCACCGATTGGCATAACTTACCGGGATTTTCTGTCAAAAAATTGTTCGCAGCAGGAAGGAGTTTTGAGTTGTGCCTAATATCCAGCAATAGGCACACCTTCTATTACCTATATATGATACTAGCTGACACGCTCATCTTCGTCTGCTTTACATTAGAAAATTTTCCCCGTTTTTGCAACATTTTTCATTTATGCTCTGTTCCTAGTGGTAGTAGCATGATGTTATATAGCCTAGCCCTCCTCGATAAATGGGCTATCGAACACTGAAAGAATTTTTCAATTAGAACCAGTAGTTCCTGAGATTAGCCCGTTCAATCAAACAAACAAATAAACAAACAAACAAACAAACTCTTAAGCTTTATAATATTAATATAGAAAATAATAATAATATCAGCCCTGTCCCTATATAAACTGTTCCCCTGCAAGGCATGGACCTCTTTTTTCCTTCAGTGTGAGAACGGTTAGTCCATAGGCGAAGTCTTTTAACCCGCCCTAGGCCAGCGTGGTAAACGCCTAGAGCAGAAAAGAGACGTCGCATATTTTCGAGAATAATATAGAAAACTCACAGATATGTAGGTATTTGCACAATGTTTTTCTTCACCATAAAAGCGAACGATAAAATTAATTATATAATACGCACATAACTTCGAAAAGCCAGAAGAGCGTGTCTTCGAACTCAAGACCTCTGCGTGACAGTCCAACGATCTCTCGCTTGTGTACACCCATATTATAATTCTTTCTTCTTTCTTCTCCGAAGCCTTTATTATTCCCAAGTCATTTGGGGTCGGCTTTTCTGGTCTAACCGGATTTGATTGGATTACAGTTTTTACACGGAGCGGCTGCCACCTGACCGCCGCAACCCGAAGGCTAACGATACCCTAAAGCTAGACCAGTGTCAGGATATTAGAAGGCACTGTCTTCTCAATAACGTCTGCCATAGATGTTCATGGCAGCCGGAAACGAAGGCTTAACGTGCTCTCTGAGGCACGGAGCAGGCGATAATTGTCAATCAATACACATATAACTTCCGAAAGTCAGAGGTGCGCGCCGTGGGTTCGAACCCGAGACCCTCTGCATTGCAGTCTGTTGGTCTCCCCACTGAGCTATCGCTGCTATTATAATCCATATTATTATTCTTTATTCTTTAAAAAGACAACTCTCGCACTATGACTACGACTTTACAAACATTCAAACAACGGACCCAAAAACACCCATGCTCGGAACTACTGTTTGTGGATCACACAAAGTTTTGTCCCGTAAGGGCTTCGAACCCACAACACTCGGCGCAGTGGCAGCGGCGAGGCGAACACTTAAACCACTACGCCATCCGTGCAGTCAATAATATGCTATGTTACATAGCTGCTTACGCTTTAGGTACCTACCTACATAGGAGTAATCCTAACTAATATTATAAAAGTGAAAATGAGTTTGTTTGTTACCTTTTCACGCTTAAACCACTGAACCGATCATCCTGAAGTTATGCATATACGTTGTCAGGTGTGCAGAAACGGACATAGGCTACCTTTCATCCCGAAAAAAAATACTGTTCCCAAGGAAAACAATAATAACGTTCTTATGATAACAGATGGCGCCACGTGTTTTTCGAATCATGATTGAATTATATTATTACAAGCAGAGTACAACCCGAATTGATTGTCAAATTCAAAATTAACGCGAGCGAAGCCGCGGGCAAAAGCTAGTACTATATACTAGCGATCGCCTAGTGGTCAAAATTCGACCAAAATTCCTAAGGAGTAGTAAAGTAAAGTTTTTTAAAGATACAGAATAATATATATTGTCATTACTTAATCCTTTTCTTAAATTAGCGATCCGTCCCGGCTACGTATGGCTAACCTTAATAAATAATACACTTAAACCTTCAGCATAAAAATCCGTTTAGTAGTTTTTGTGTCTCGCTGATATGTGTAATAGAGCCTCGCTGATTTCAGCACGAATGGGCCGGCTCGACCGGGCAAGGACTACCCTCTCACAGAATATCGACGTGAAATAGAAGTATACCTAATGTTGTGTTTCGTTCCGTGAGTGAGAGTGCCGGAGGCCCAATCACCCCTTTCTCCCTTCCTACTCCTTCTCCTTCTCACTTCCTTTCCTAAAGGGTCGGCAACGCGCAAGTGATGCCTGTGGTGTTGCAGGCGTCTATAGGCTACGGTGACCACTTACCATCAGGTGGGCCGTATGCTTGTTTGCCACCTCAGTTGTATAAAAAAAAAATCTTGCTACTTTGTTTTCTCTATTACATATAAATAAGGTATAAGTAACCAAGTTACAAAGAATTGTTCGACGTCAGACGAACAATGCCGAAATACTACGAACGCGATTCGACTGCGTGTGTCAAATGCATGGTTGTGTGCGTGTAGTGTTTTTTCATTAATTTAATGTATTTCTAATGCATATTTTATAAAAATATTAAGATTCGCCCCTCCTTCTCCATATAAACTTTAACTGTGCCAAATTTCATACTCCTCCATCCGCGCAATTTTCTTAAAAAGGGGTACAAATTTTTGCTTCACGTGTTAATATATAGATGTACTAGCTATTACCTGCGACTTCGTCCGCGTAGATTTTAACTAAAAAGTGTTTGTTGCCGCGGAACCCTATTTTTTCTAAAATCAAAGTAGCCTAAGTTACTCCTTATAACATCAGCTATCTGCCAGTGAAAGTCCCGTCAAAATCGGTTCAGCTGTTTCGGAGATTACCCGGAACAAACAGTTAGACAGACAGACAAAAATTTAAAAAATATATACTTTCCTATAGGTACCTTATATACTTTCATATGCTTTAAATAAAAAGCTGTTATTTTGACATTACAAACAGACATTTCAATTTTATTTATATGTATAGATATAGTCTCATACATGGTAAAGAAAAATCTCTTACTAAAATATTTAAACGGCCTCTGGTCAAATTTTCAAGCACAGCATTCATGAATAATTACATAGCTCCGTTCAATCTCCTTAGCTTTAGTCTACATAATATATTTTATAGCCGCGATATAAACCGTGTGCCACACTGGATAATAAAACATAATATGGTGCTTCACTTGCGTCCATAAATTCTCTAATAACACCCCTTTAGTAAGGATGACATTCAATTTCATGTGAATTTTTTATATACCTCCCTCCGTTATTGGTTCGTAGTTCACCTCGTGGGTTGCAAGGTGAAAATGTATGTATAGGAAAGTGTGTTTACTGTCATAAATGTGGGAGATTTTTCGAGTAGTTTGCAGGTTGTTAATTTTAAAGGTTTTATATAGCGATGGTTTACATAATATTGTCTTATGTTTACGCGAATATTATACACTAGATGTTCCCGCGGTTTCACCCGCGTTTATCGTTACTGCGCCGCCCCCGTGGGTCGTAGCGCGATGTTATATAGCCTATAGCCTTCTTCGATAAATAGGCTATCCAACACTAAAATATTTTTTCTAATCGTACCAGTAGTTCCTGAGATTAGCGCATTCAAACAAACAAACAAACTCTTCAGCTTTATAATATTAGTATAGATTGATTTAGACAACTTTATACTTTATCGCGTTGTTTATTTTTTAAATAAAACACTATTATTACATAATTATGAAACTTTAAACTACTTGTATTTAAGCTAAATAATTATAAAAAGTATTTAGATTTAATTTTACACTTTCCCCGACGTTCCGGTTGCTTTACAACAACTACGGGGAGACTAAGATGGTATTGTCTCAATGGTCATAGCGATGGTTGTTTGACGGGTTATGTGTTAGGGTTAAGTGTGTGATGAGTATGCAATTATGTTTATGATTATGGGGATTCTAATCCAGGTTGGATTCTGAAGTCAAGCAAAATGTTTTTAGGTTTTGTTAAGAAAGTTTTCTGTAGCAGAACGGAGTCTGAAACTGTGCCAGATAGGACCTAAACCCAGCTGCCGAAATTTAGGTGTATTGTACCTGTATTCGATATTGTATCCGTACAGTAATCAAATCTACAACACACGAAGCAGTACTGGAGAGTAGATATCCTTAAATCTTATATGCAAATAACGAAAAACAAAAACGTGATTTAAAAGAAAACCTATATCGACAAACGGAATCTCCTATCTTTAGTACAACCATAATTTTCAATCACGCGTATAACCCTCAAACACCTACCCTTCCATTTCGTAAGCGAACCCTGACAAAAATCCCTTTACAAAAAAAATCTTTTTCGCAAAGTCAATATAACGGTAAGCGAAAATTCGTGTTAGTACGCTCGAGTTTTTGCTCCAAGATACATCGGGAGGTTAAACCGTGGGTCAGATGTACCGGCGCTTTATGGAAGGGTTACAATGATAGGCCGGTTAGGGTTGTTTCGTTATCGATAAATTATTTTCGATAATATTTTATATTTTTTTGTTTGTGTTTAATAGAATGAGCTTAGCAGTGCAATTTGTGTGTTTTCTTAAGTAGTAATTGATCTAATATTATTTTAAAATAACGATATATTGATAAACATTTGTAATTATGTATCTTGACCTATTGTATGCCGGAATCACAGACACAATGAAAAGTGCAATGTGCCTCGCGTGAGTCTGCGTTCCGGTATACAAGGAGTGAATTTTAGTTAAGTTTTCTAGAAGACCAATTAGTGAAATATTAGATTTCGGCTTTAACAATAAGCGACCAGGCTCTGAGTCTTGCGTGTTATATAAAACTAGCTTTTGCCCGCGGCTCCGTTGCGCAGAAGTAGGTTAGGTTAGATAGGTTATGCTAGTAACTGTACTATACAATAACTGTATGTATAGCCTATGTTACTCGGTGATAATATTTTCTAATGGTGAAAGAATGTTTAAAATCAGTTGTGAAGCTTTTGAGTTAAATCCTTACAAACAAGACAACAAACATTTTATCTATCTTTCTATTATTCTTATTATTTATCTTTCCTCTTTATAATATTAGTAGTATAGATAAATATTTTGCGACTCAGACTTTTGTGCGAAGACTTTTGTGCGAAGTCCGTACTCTAAAAATTGCGAACAACTAATCTAATCGCAGAACAGTGTTATACATTTTGTTTGCTCCAACCAGACATGCAAAACCCCAACAATATAAAAAATAGACAAGTCAAATCAGAAAAACCACAACACTTTCGCATATACAACATCAGCATACCCAATCAAAATTTCCAGTCACGATTCTTCAAACAAACTATAAATTTATTTTTCGATATCGATAAATCTATGAACTTCCCTACCGGCCTGTCACAATAACAGCCCCGCGACTATTTTATGAATGCCTTTTATTCAAATTCGCCGTTTCCATGCCCAATAACCAATCGAAGGGACCCTATAATATTTTTGGACCTTACATGTATGAAGGCTTCGTATAATTATGCAAAGCGACGTTTTATTATAGGACCTTTAGAAAGGTGCTATACGGTAATAGGGCGTTTATGGGAGGTGAATGGGTTGCGAGGGTGTCCAGCGTAGATGTGTTTTGTATCACTCTGTCTTATAATTTAACTTCCATATTGGCGTAGCGGTAGTGTATATGACTGTAGTACATGAGGTCTCAGATTCTAATCAGCTCGGAGTTAGGAAGTCGCCGGTGTAGGACTCCCGTCGGGGTTATGACAGTTAGGAAAACAGAGAGTGCACTTGTGTTTGCGCACACACTTGTGATCGAGGCTTGGGTCTTCCAAAAGGCAATTTTGTTTAGTAATTTTCAAAGACATTTTCAAAGATATAAAAAAATAAGCAGCGATAGCTTTATCGCCTGCTCCGTGCCTCGGAGAGCACGTTAAGCCGTCGGTCTCGGCTGCCATGAACATCTATGGCAGTCGTTATTGGGAAGTCAGTGCCCTCTAATATCCTGATACTGGTCTAGCCTTAGGGTATCGTTAGCCTTCGGGTTGCGGAGGTCAGGTGGCAGCCGTTCCGTGTTAAAACTGATATCCAGTCAAATCCAGTTAGACTAGAAAGCCGACCCCAAGTGCCTTACGAATAATAAAGGCTAGGGAGAAGATAATTTTCAAAGACATGTCTCTCACTAGAAATAAATTGTATGTCGCGGGGATAAAGATTGCAGTGATATAGGATTTAGTCAGTTGTTTAAATATTTGTAACTAGCTTTTGCCCGCGGCTTTAATTTAGAATTTGACAATCAATTCGGGTCGTACTCTGCTTGTAATAATATAATTCAATCATGATTAGATAGACATGTAGCGCCATCTATTATCATAAGAACGCTATTGTTGTTTTCCTCGGGAACAGTAATTTTTTTCCGGATGAAAGGTAGCCTATGTCCGTTTCTGTACACCTGACAAAGTATATGCAAAATTTCAGAATGATCGGTTCAGTGGTTTAGGCGTGAAAAGGTAACAAATAAACAAACTCATTTTCGCTTTTATAATATTAAGTTAGGATTACAAACATTTGAACAATGGACACGAAGAGTCAACGAAGAACACCCGGACCCAGATTTAATTTTGTGGATTTCACAAAGTTTTGTCCCAAATCCATTAATTGATCGAACCCATAACACCCGTCAGTAGCAATGGCGACGCGAACACTTAAACCATTACGCTATCCGTGCAGTGCACATACTGTTTTTTTTTTAATACAACTAATGTGGCAAACAAGTATACCTGATGGTAAGTGGTCACCGTAGCCTATGGGCGCCTGCAACACCAGAGGCATCACTTGCGCGTTTACCCTTTAGGAAAGGACGTGGGAAGGAAAGGGAGCGGGATAGGGTAAAGCGGGTGATTGGGCCTCCGGTACTCTCACCGAACGAAACACAACGGTAGGAATACTGGTATTTCACGTCGATATTCTGTGAGAGGGTAGTCCTTCCCCGGTCGAGCCGGCCCATTCATGCTGAAATCAGCGAGGCTCTACTACTCCATTAGGTTACAGTACTTGTAATCGAACCTTGGGATCGAACTTGAGACCTCTGCGTGGCAGTTCAACGGTCACCAGACAAAATTCTTTAGAATATCGGCAAAACGTACCAGCAATAATATTAAATTCTTATCTGTCCTTCGAACGATCAATTAACGTTGTTATGACCCTACGAAATTACAAGGACCCCTTCTTAGGGTCGCAAAATCAGTAAGGTTTAATGTAATTTCTTGTTGGCACGTGTAATGTGCTTTTCATTGCGCGTGAGCTACGGACATCTTGAGTACATAACTGTTATAACATAGCGATGGAATTACAATTTCGTGATTGTCGTCGAGATATTTATTTAATAAGTATATTAATGGGTTTGGGGACAAGCAGTTGACATGGCCGATGCGTTGTGTTGTGTGTTAAATTCGCGGGAAATAATAATTTGTGTCATGCATACATTGTTGATGTTAATTGTATGTTTATAAAATTAAATATGTGACAAACGTAATAATAATAATAATATTCCACCACATACACACAACACCATCTAGCCCGAACTAAGCAAAGCTTGTACTATGGGTACTAGACAATGGATAAACATACATAATTATATACTTTTTTTTTGTAAATACATACATATTATACATAGAAACATCCAGACCAAGAGAAACATCCATGTTCATGCACACAAATGTTTGACTTGTGCGGGAATCGAACCCGCGACCTCACACGTGGCATTTGGTTACACTGACCACTACGCCATCGAGGCCGACAAACGGTTTAATAAAAAGGGAGAAGGTGGCGTTGAAAGATCGTTTTTGTATTGCTGGTTATCTTGTCTTTCTATTTAAGCTATTGAATTTAGAAAGAGGGGAATAGTGAAAATGGGATGTTTTAAACTAAATCGCTTTTAAATTGCTAATATTCCAGTTAGCCCCTTCAGTTGTGTTGTGAAACATAGCTCAAGGGCACAAATAAATTGTAATGCTGGGAATTTTGTGATAGAAAAAAACTTGAGAGGTGTCAAGGGACACCTGGATGGAACGAGGTTCCTTTCGATTAATTAGTGAGGGAATTGCAATTTTTTTTTTTTTTTAAGTTATAATAATATTTTTTTTATTATTAACAAATATAATGTAATATAAACTTAATCAGTAGGCTCAATTTTACTAATAATTGGCTTGTGGACATTAACAATACATACATATTAAGAAATAACCTTAAACTTACAACTATAGCAAAAAGTGTCGTTACAACTTTTGGTCTTAACTTTTTCCGTCTAGCCCCCTTTCGCAACGCGCGATAAGGAACTTCGTTCCAAAAAAACATACCTTTACCGATTCGGGTATCGAAACTGAGACATCATGCACAGCACTCACTTTCATAACCGCTGCGCTACCGAGGAGGTTATACATAGCATACCAACTGCCTCCTTGGCGCAACGGTATTGAATACGACTGCTGTACATGAGGTCTCGGGTTCGAATCCCGGTTCGGGCCAACAAAAAGGTATTGGGTTTTTCTGTTAAGAAATCTTAATAGCAGCCCGGAGTTAGGAAGTTGGCGGTGTTAGACACCCCCGTGCCTCAGAAAGCACGTAAAGCCGTCGGTCCTGCGCCTGATCTCTCTCCGGTCGTGTCGGATTACCGTCCCATCGGATCATGAGAGTTAGGGAACAGAGAGCGCAATGTATATATATTATATTACATAGTTGGCCAGTCTCCGTAAAGACTGGCCGCCGTGACCGAAATTCGGTCTGGAGAATATTATTATTACATTGCATACCGTTAACCACATATGAACCTTCATTGAATTGTACATGTCAACTGTCTTACAGCTGGGCACAGGCTTCTTCTCAGTGAGAGAAAAGTTAGACCATAGTCCACCACGCTGGCCCAGTGCGAATTGCCAGACTTCACATATCTGAACATTATGAAGAATTCTTAGACATGCATATTTCCTCACGATGTTCTCCTTCACCGTTCAATCGAGCGATAATTAACTATTTAAAACGCACATAACTTTGGAATGTCAGAGGTTCGAGCCTTAGGATTGAGCTCGAGGTCTCACGTGTCCTCTCAGACATATAGGTTTCCTCACGATGTGTTTCTTCACCGTTCAAGCGAGCGATAATTAACTACTAATCTATACTAATATTATAAAGCTGAAGAGTTTGTTTGTTTGTTTGAACGCGCTAATCTCAGGAATTACAGGTTCGAATTGAAAAATTATTTCAGTGTTGAATAACCTAAGGCTATAGGCTATATAACATCAAGATCCGACCCGGTGGCCGCGCAGTAACCATAAACGCGAGTGAAGCCGCGGGCACATCTAGTATAACTATAATAATTGTAGTGTTGTATTGTCTTCATTTCAATATAGGAAACAACAGCTGTGAATACAATAACTATTCAGTTCAATTATTGTATTATTCGCAGTGAACAAACATACATTGCCATTTAGAGAGTTCAACCATGTTATATTAAATTCAGATAAGCAGTCATTGCGCGGATGGTGCTGTGGCTAACATGATCGCTTCGTCTAGGTTCGATCCCTTCACCAGACAAATAATCTCTTACGGCTTATGAAGGGGGTCAAAATTTAATTATTTTTTGCGTAGGACGCTCAATTTCTGAGATATTGTTAATATTCTAAAATAATTCAAAAATGGAAAGCGTGGAAGCGTGATGATGACGTGAGTTCTAAGATTTTTGTTGACCCAAGAAGTGTTCAACGCGCCTAAAGAAGTTTTCACTTTAAAAAAAAAAGCTGTCGTTACAGAACTCATTAAAAGTGATTGATGTTAATTTAAACTATTGCAGATTGAGAATATGAGATTCATCTTAATTGAAACTAAATTTAAGTGCAATCAATCAAGTCTAAATTAGATAGAGTGCAGCGTCTGTTATATTAAAAGGTTTTGCTAATTAAGCACTATCATTTTATCTATTTTACTAGATGTGCCCGCGGTTTCACTCGCGTTTATGGTAACTGCGCCGCTCCCGTGGGTCGTAGCGTGATGTTATTTAGCCTACAGCCTTCCTGGATAAATTGGCTATCCAACACCAAAAGAATTTTTCAATTCGAAACAGTAGTTCCTGAGATTAGCGCGTTCAAACAAACAAACAAACTCTTCAGCTTTATAATATTAGTAGATATAGATTTTAATAGATAACTTTAATATATCAAACTAGATTTTGCCCGCGGCTTTGCTCCCGTAAATGAAGCTTAGGTTAAATTAGTAGCAGTATTTTTTTCTGGATGCAACATACCCTTTGTCTTTTTCTGTTTCCCTGACAACGTGTATGCGCAATTTTATGATGATCGGTTGAGTAGTTAAGGCGTGAAAGCGTAACAAACAAATAAACAAAATCACATTCTCATTTATAATATTAGTAAGGATAAGGGTTTACAAATCTTTTGTATTAATATACTAGATCTTCCTGCGGTTTCACACGCATTTATCATTACTGGGTCCCGGTGGGTCGTAGCATGATGGTATATAGCCTGTAGCCTTCCTCGATAAATGAGCTATCCAACACTAAAATAATTTTTCAATTCGAACCAGTAGTTCCTGAGACTAGCTCGTTCAAACAAACAAACAAACAAACTCTTCAGCTTTATAATATTAATATAGATAAGAAGTCTCGTTCTAAGAGCCTAAGCAATGAAATTTAACCTCAAATGTGGATGGAAGTAAAAAAATAAGTACATCGTTCCAAACAATAGGAAATTGTCCGGAGACATTTCCATGCCAAACACTATGCCAAGAGGACAAAAATGGTCCTCGTGCTGCCAAAATGCATTGTAGGAACATGTACTTGGGAAATACAAAATATTTGGTACCAATAAATTATTCGTGGTTACTTGACTGAACGGATGTTGTATTGGTTTAAGTGTCATTCGCTAAGTGTTGTGGGTTCGAAACAAAAAATTATGTGAGCCAAATAGTCGAATTAAATCATTTATTGTCAACTGTCTGTCTTCTCCCTAGCCTGTATTTATTCCCGTGTCACTTGGGTTCGGCTTTTTAGTCTAACCGTGTTTCCTTATCTTTCGTATTTATAATATTAGTATAGACAAAATACAGATCATTCCTATTAATAATATTAATCCATTCAATGCGGCAACAAATTTTGCTTTCACTAGCCACAATCGGCTCATATTTAACGTAAACGCCGATCGGCGTCAGCCTCACTTGATGAAATAAAAAAAAACAACATATCTCAAAACTACTCATATCAGGCATTTCATTAGTAAATTCCAAACACATTTGTTATTTTATTAATATAATATCTTTAAATTTGGGTAAAATATAAAACAACTATACATGACGCCGATCAGCGTCCTCCGAATCTGAGTATGAAAAAATAAGACGCCGATCGGCGTCCGCCGCATTGAATGGGTTAATATAGATACCTATCATTTGAGAAGGCAGGGTATCAAAGCCGATTGAAACAGACAGACTGATCTAATATCTAATACACTACAAGGAAAAGCCTCAAAGGGGCTTACAATAATTCTAATGCTGCAAAATTGATAAGCTTATTAACTGACTACCAGTCGAGTAGTCCCGGGTTCTAGTTCTAATAACTATTGAAGTATAAGTTATCAATACTAGGAATAGAGACAGCTTAGTTGAAGCTATTAGGGGAAATACTAATAATATGAAACAGATATTGCTATAATCTTTGTGTTGAAGTGTGTGAATTTAAATTATAGATTTCGATGGTTCGGAAATGTATGCTCGCGGTTGTGCGATCAAGGTCGGTTCAATTACCAGGTTCAGCAAAGAGAAATTTAGTTTCCCGGGAACATTACTTTTTCCCGGATGAAAGATACCATATTATGTTCTTTTCTGTGTCCTGACTAAGCGTATGCGAAATTTCATGATGATCGGTCTAGTAATTAAGGAGTGAAAGTCGAACAAATAAACTGACATTCGCATTTATAATATTATTCAAGATTTTTAGCAATTTACTATTATATATTTTTGTTGTATAATATACTAATTGCTTGAATAAGACACTAAGTTATAAGCACAACTCTCATCATTATAACTTCACTTTATATATTACTAGCTATTACCCGCGGCTTCGCTCGCGTTAATTTAGAATTTGACAATCAATTCGGGTCGTACTCTGCTTGTAATAATATAATTCAATCATGATTCAAAAGACACGTGGCGCCATCTATTATCTTAAAAACGTTATTGTTGTTTTCCTGGGAACAGTAATGTTTTTCGGGATGAAAGGTAGCTTATGTCCGTTTCTATACACCTGATAATGTATATGCAAAATTTCAGAATGATCGGTTCAGTGGTTTAGGCGTGAAAAGGTAACAAACATACAAACTCATTTTCGCTTTTATAATATTAGTTAGGATAGGATTATGAATACACACAGTTATTAATTAATTATGTGCGTATTGATTGACAATTATCGCCTGCTCTGTGCCTCGGAGAGCACGTTAAGCCGTCGGTCCCGGCTGCCATGAACATCTATGGCAGTCGTTATTGAGAAGTCAGTGCCCTCTAATATCCTGACACTAGTCTAGCCTTAGGGTATCGTTAGCCTTCGGGTTGTGGAGGTCAGATGGCAGTCGCTCCGTGTAAAAACTGGTATCCAGTCAAATCCGATTAGACTAAAAGGCCGACCCCAAGTGACTTAGGAATAATAAAGGCTAGAGAGAAGAAGATTGTCAAGGTACACTAAGGACATAAGGTATCTTTCATGCAGAAAACAAGTGAGCAAGGCTGCATATAAAAGCTAGTTTAAATTTATAAACCAGACCAGCTGTTATCCGCGGCTTCGCTCATTATTTAGGGTTCGAAAAACTCTTATACAACAGCTTTGTCTGTCCGTCCGTCTGTCTTTCTCTTCTTAACATTACTTTAGCGTTCCATTTCTTCTCATAGCATACTCTTCTTCTTTTTTTTTGGCGGAATGCATTTACGCACACCTCTCCGCGGAAAAGGGGAGCAGAGATGATATATCGGGTTTCCCCGGGAAAAAGATGGAATGTCCCGGGTACTACTGACTAAGCCTACCACGGTGTGCTAACTCGCTGACCTGAATGGTGGGTGGGCCACTGGAACTGAAACTATATCAGTGACCCATCCAGATCTCGTCGTATACTTACTTACTCCGTTGGCTCAACGACCCAAAATGTGTCTTGGCCTCCGACACTAGAGACCGCCAGTTTGCCCGATCTTTGGCCACTTCTCACCAATCACCAGCTTGAAGCTCCCTCAGATTTGGAGTTGGCTCCACAACATCTTTCCAGCGGTATCTGGGGCGACCAACGCGACGTCCTGTTGGTCGACCCAAATACGCTTTCTTTATACCACGGTTTTTCTTATCCAATAAGATATAAAACATTGAGAATCCACTTTAAGTTATAAATGCCTTAAAAGTACAATTTGATGTTTTAACAAGCGTTGGGCGAGTGTCATTTGAAATATTCGAATATTCATGTTATTCGAATAAAAATATTATTCGCCGACTGCTATTTGATTGGTTAGTTAGGTCTTTTTTATGTAACCAAAATCACAAGCGAGCAACCTATGGAAGTTCACAACATCCAACATCACAATATACCATTTGCGGGTTGCTTTTCAAACAAGGAGCTCTTCTGCCAGCATAAGGCCGGGCCTCCACCAAAGCGGAGATGTGTGCGGTGTGCTGTGTGCTGTGCGAGAAGAGATGTTTTTCAGCTCGGCCGGCGCGCGCGCGGGGCTCTGCGGGTTGCTGGCGGGCGAGAGGGGGGAGGGTGACATCGCTCACTGCACGCCGCTCACATCTCTCGTCTCCACTGCGCGTCGTCCGCGCACAGCTCACATCTCCGCTTCCATCGCGCCATACAAATATTACACATCTCCGCACAGCGATCTCCACTGAAGCTGAGCGGAGAGGAGATGTGTCAATAACACATTTCTATTAGTTGTTTAAAAATCATCTCCTCTCCGCTCGTCTCGACTCCGCTTTGGTGGAGTCCCGGCCTAAGAGTTTATAAATACTAAAGCCCTGCTGAAAATACAGCTACTACGGTCTTCTCCCATTCTCTCAACGTGGCCGAGCCGTATATCTATCACAAATCTCTGAACAGTAGTTACCACATACTACCACTAGCAACATCAAAAAATACACACGCTACAATCTGTACTGTCAACTAACGAAATAAGCATTAACCCTAAACACATGTGTTGCCGAGATATCAAAATCCACAAAACGTATAAAAACATCTCCAATAACCCTCCGCCGCCCGCTCAAATCCAATAAACATGCCGTGTAATATTAAAATGACAGTTAACCCTGTCAGTGCTCGCGTTCATTTTTATTGCACTTCAGACCCCAAATTATTAATATCTTTTTTGTTAATATTTTCACCTCGTGCCCTTTTTGATCGTAAAATATACTTAGAGTGTTTAATAAACGTTATTTATATGCGATTTTAGTCATTTCGGAATTAATAAACGAATTTTGCTTATGTCTATATTATTACAATTGATTGCAAGTTGTGAATATTTAGATTTGTAAAATGAATAGCTCTACGAAAGTATAATTTAGGGTAATTTGTTAACAATTTAAATAAGATTTTGTTCATCATTCTCAGCTTTAGACGATTAAAATATTGAATTAAATTTGGAATTTGTGCCTCCCGGTGACAGCACGTCTTTTAGAGCTTACAAGGGGCTAGTTGTTATCAGTGTGTTTAGTGACGTATTATACAACCAATGTTCATTTACAGAGGAATATCCCTTAAATAGACGTATTTAATAATAATAATAATATTCTACCACATACACACAACACCATCTAGCCCAAACTAAGCAGAGCTTGTACTGTGGGTACTAGACAATGGATAAACATACATATATACTTTCTTTTTTGTCAATACATACATATTATACATAGAAACACCCAGACCAAGACAAATATCCATGTTCATGCACACAAATGTTTGACGTGTGCGGGAATCGAACCCGCGACCTCAGGCGTGGCAGTCGGTTACACTAACCACTACGCCACCGAGGCGTTTGTATTTATGTAATCTTTGTTTTATTCGCTTTTATAATATTAGTAAGGATAATAACTGGTACCAGTAATATATATCCGTATCTACCATCAAGCTATTTTATTTGACCATCCAAAACAACACAAAAAATTCCCCACATTGGTGTCACCGACGTGATGAAGATGCAGCTACACCCAAAAACAGACGGCTTTGTATGTACATAATCTCTTGAATATATTTTAAAATCCCTCTGTTTACTTCAACAAATACAAAATAGAATCCGACGTTATCAGTAGAAATACCCACTATCTACATATAACTAGGCAAGCTCTTATATCTGAGACGCAATCTCGTAGACGCATAAAATTTGCAATCGAAAGCCCGGGCAAAGTTGCGCATAAACCCGGTTGAAATATTGATAGCCGCGTTTGCAGGGTTAAGATAAAAAGAGCTAACTGTTTTGTGTTAGTTGAGGGTTAAAGTGTAAGGATGTTTGGATTTCGATATGCAAACGAAGGGTTTTGGATTCAAGCTTATATTTAGTAGGCAGCGAGATGGCACATCGTGGTGGTTCTAGTCAGTAGGCCCGACGTCTTAGGAGAGCCCGACATAGCCCTCTTGCTTCTCCGTGTGGCGAGAGGATATGCATCAGGAGCATTTTCCTACGTTAAAAAAAGGATAACTTAGTTTACTCAAAACATGTACGATGTTGTTTTCAGTTAAAACATACCAAACAAATAAGGCTCCAAGCATTCAGTGTTTTGTTGGTAACTTTTATACGTTCACGCCCGGCTGCCTTTTCAAGTATGACTTTAAAAGACTTCAAACTGCTTAACTTCTGTTTCTACTTACATTTAAATATTTTAATATCATTCGAGTGCTTTTTCACTTGGGAACCGTTTTTGTACAATCATTTTATCTTATCTTACGTGGGGCCAGTCAGTGCAGACCGGCAACACTTCGACCCAGTGGGATCTTTTGTGTCGACACTCTCCCAATACCGACTGTCATGAACATCTATGGCAGTCGTTATTGGGAAGTAAGTGCCCTCTAATATCCTGACACTGGTCTAGCCTTAGGGTATCGTTAGCCTTCGGGTTGCGTTGGGTCGGGTTGGGTCAGATGGCAGTCCCTTCGTGTAAAAACTGATATCCAGTCAAATCCTTTTAGACTAGAAAGTCGACCCCAAGTGACTTGGGAATAATAAAAGGTTAGGGAGAAGAAAAGACCTTATAGCTTGCTTTAACGGTGAAGGAAAACATCGTGAGGAAAACTGCATATCTGATAGTTCTTCATAATCTTCTCGAAGAAATGTGAAGCCTGCCAACCTGCACTGGGCCGTCGTGGACTATGGCCTAACCCTTCTCACATTGAGAAGATACCCGTGCCCAGCAGTAAGATAGTTTTATACAGGGCTGATATTATTATTATTATATATAAATATATGACTACAGATATAACTATACTAAGAGTAGTAGAGCCTCGCTGATTTCAGCATGAATGGATCGGCTCGACCGGGGAAGGACCACCCTCTCACAGAATATCGGCGTGAAATACCAGTATTACTACTGTTGTGTTTCGTTCGGTGAGTGAGATTGCCGGAGACCCAATCACCCTCTTTCCCCCTTCCCGTTCCTTCTCCTTTCCCATTCCTTTTATTCCTAAAGGGGCAGGCGTCCATAGGCTACGGTGACCACTTACCATCAGGTGGGCCGTATGCTTGTTTGCCACATTAGTAGCATAAAAAAAAAAACAAATATCCGACAGCCGCTAAAGACTGCATCTAAACAAAACCTCTAACTAATACAAGCTCTTTGATCTTAAACAAAAATAAATTAAAACTCAACACCTTTATCTAAGCAAGCAATAAAAACAAAAGTTTCTTTTACAAAGTTAGCTGTAGCTTCAAAACAAGCTGAAAACGCAACAGCTAATTTAAAAGTGTGCTTCTGAATAAAGTCTCAACTCTAGAACTAGCCTTGTCTAAGACAATGTTAGACTCTTTTTAACTAAACTTTTGGTTGAGAAACTTGAAGTTTTCTTCGTTTATTTCATGACTAAGTATATGATCTTTGTCGCAATTGTTGTTGGTCTCGTTTGGTGATTCGGATTTCTAAACATATTAAGTAAAATTGTAAATGATTATTGACGGTGGAAAAGTGTACTGATATGAGTTTCTTGACAGTTTTTATCGTAAGAGCTGTTATCCTTCTGCCTGTCTTGCAATGTAATGTTTTTATTTTCCTTATTTTAATTACAAGTTTTACCCGTCGGCTTCGGGTTTTTCTCTAGGTGATTGGTACCCTACGTCCTTTGCTGTATCCCTAACAATATGTATACGAAATTTCATGACGATCGGTTGAGCATTTAAGGCGTGAAGGCGTGAAAACGAAATAAACAGACAAACTGACATTCACATTTATAATATTAGTAAGGATTTAATAAGTATAACTGCGAGAAGTAAAGTGCGCGCTTTAGGGTCGAACTGGAAACATCTGCTTGGTATTCCAACGGTCTATCAGTTGACAAAGACTTTCTTTTTACTGTACTCGCGACAAGCCCAGGCTTCGCACGGGGTGTACATACATTAAAAATTTAAAAAATCCCCTACAGAAAATAATAAAAATTGTAATTCACCATTTTGCCGTGGCGGCCATCTTGGATTTGAAATTTGTCATAGTGTATAGTATTTTACTAATCAAGCCCTTTCATTTGATACTCATATTAAGATGGTTGTGAAAAAATATGTAATCATCTTAGACCGATTTTCATCAAACATAGCTAAGAACACACCCGAATAATTCACATTTCAAACAAAAAAAACAAAATCAAAATCTGTTCATCCGTTCGGGAGCTACGATGCCACAGACAGACACACACACACAGACACGTCATACTTATAATACCCCGTCGTTGCGTCAGGGGTTAAAAACAAAACCTTAACAAACTATACACCTGAACCTTCCTCATGAATCACTCGGTCTATTGATGAAAACCGCATGAAAATCCGTTCAGTAGTTTTTGAGTTAATCGCGGACAGACGTGTCGGAGGCTTTGTTTTATAATATGTAGAGATACTGATACAGTATCCCGACTCTATGTTTGAAACCATATTCTTTTGAACTGTAACAGGTCAATGACCTACAGCTTCTGTATGTAAATAGCTACAATTAAAAATCAATCTCATGTCACAAAATCGATTAAATCACTTGAGATTGTTCTTGAACCATAAGATATGAAATAGTCTCAAGCTTATGAATGGCTCTATTATAAAGATTTATTTTCCCATGGGACCGTTGTGTGTGCCGGTATAACTGCACTTGAATTTAATACGTTAGTGGTATAACGTTCACAGGAATATAGTTTATTTGTTTTTAAAAATACCTGTTAGTTTTGTATACGAACTTGCTGACCTATACGCTCTTTGGGTACTAAGCAGTATTTCACAGCGGTTTTTCTGTTTGATACGACACTAGTTTTTCGCTCGGGTTAATCAAGACTTTCAATTAATTACTATTTTTCGGGGACAGTACTTTTTCTAAATGAAAGGTAACCTCTGTCTTTTTTATACGCTTGACAACGTGTATGCGAAGTTTCATGATGCTCGGTCGAGTAGTTCAGGCGTGAAAGCGTTACAAACAAACTCACATTCGCAATTATAATATTAGTAACGATTAATTTTAAGTAGATAAGTACTACGTACTAGAAGAGATAATTTAACTAGATTTTTTGTTGCACGTGTTAGAGTGCATGCTCTCTATCTCACTTAGGCTGAGCCGGGTGCTTACTGCAACAAGACGTTTATGTTAGTGCAAAAAATCATCGGGCAGTATCGCAATACGCTTATATATAAATACTAGCTGTCCCGACAGACATTTTCCTATACAAACGAAAAAAATAAATAAAATAAAAACATATCTAAACCATTCTCGAATCCACTTGAACACACACAAAAAATTTTATCAAAATCGATCCAGCCGTTTCGGAGGAGTTTAATTACTAACACACGCACAGAAGATTTATCCTTATCCTTACTTCCTTACTTTAATATTATAAATTCGAAAGTAACTCTGTATGTTTGTCTGTCTGTCTGTCTGTTACCTTTTCACGGCTTTACCACTCAACCGTATTAGATGAAATTTGGTACAGATATAGTTTAAAACCTGGGGAAGGATATAGGCTACTTTTTATTGATGTAGATACCACGCGGGCGGGGCCGCGCGCAAAAGCTAGTATATATATAAAGATTAAAATGTAGCATTTAAACGCGTCGTTGCAGTAAGTGGTTGATTCAAACTAAGTTTTTTGTTTTTTTTTATATTTTTTTTTATGTTACATAGATAACGTATCAGACTGCTATCGTACCTATATCTCCATAGAACTAGGCAGATGTTTTCATAGTACATTCACATTTCGCCACTTAAATGTTGAGCCCCACGAAGCCTGTGTCTGTCTAAAGAGCAATTTCCTGCAGAAAATTTTTACATTTTGTCAGAGTTAGGACTCAAACCCAAGATCTTACAACACAAGCAAAATTATTCCAATAATCAATTTTATTGCTAGTTTAGTTTATCAAAAATCTCGAGAAGCTTCTATATGATAGATAATTCAGAAAGTTAGTAAAACAAACAATATTTTATCTAAATTAATAATTTATCTAAATATGTGTACATCAAAACTTTCCAAGTTTGTGTTGATATAACTAATTTGCAAGCTTTTAGCGTTAAATCATTTCAATGGATATGCAAATATTATGGCCTCTTAGTTATAAGTCGAAAACTTGAACTGTTAAGTGATATATTGTTTTTATGGAGGTTTGCCTTTATATTTTAGAGTAGTAGAGCGTCGCTTATTTCAGCATGAATGGTCCGGCTCGACCGGGGAAGGACTACCCTCTCACAGAATATCGACATGAAATAGCAGTATTCCTACTGTTGTGTTTCGTTCGTTGAGTGAGAGTGCCGGAGGCCCAATCACCTTATTTCCCCCTTCCCGCTCCTTCTCCTTCCCACTTTCTTTTTGTCTTCTTCCTTTCCTAAAGGGCCGGCAACGTGCAAGTGATGCCTCTGGTGTTGCAGGCATCCATAGGCTACAGTGACCACACACCATCAGGTGGGAGCCGTCTGCTTGTTTGCCACATAAGTTGTATAAAAAAAGAAATTGAGAGATATACATTAGTCACACGTCTATATCCCGAAGTTTTAGACAGAAGTGTATTACGCATACGTTACGCTAACTACATAATAAGTAGCGATCCTATTGCCATCTATCAGTTCAAAACTACGTGCTCCTACTAAGAATTTCACAACAGAAAAACCTAATAAAATTTCGCAAGACCCGGGAATCGAACTCAAGACTTATACCAGTCCCTGACTCAAAAAACACACAAACTCAAACCAACTATTCCTTCCTTATGTTCGTGGTTAGAATGTTTGTAAAGTGTCTCTTGATACAAAAGCTATTCGAGAATTCAGAATTACATACATTTTCTTCCTGTGTGTTTACGCGCTTTTATGAACGGTCGAAATGTATCCGAAAAGGCACGTTTGGCTGTTCATAGAGGACTATTAGTGCCCACACTCATGTATGGAAGTGAAAGTTGGGTATGGCAAAAGAAGCATGAGAGCAGAATAAATGCTGTAGAAGTGAGAGCGCTGAGAAGCATATGTGGTGTGACTCTGAAAGATAGAATAAGGAATAGTATGATTAGAGAGAGATGCGGCATGAAAGTGGATATAGTGACAAGAATAGAAAAGGGTATGTTAAGCTGGTTTGGGCATATAGAAACAATGGATGAGGAAAGTCTGACTAAGAAAGTTTATAAGGCTAGTGTGAATGGAACAGTCGCAAGAGGAAAACCTGGGCGAACGTTTCTCGATCAGATCGGAGTCGTTCTGGACAAAGGCCAGGTTAAGAGTACCTTGAACCGACGGGCGTGTATGAGGAATATGATGAAAGTGAATTAAGCCAGAGAAGTGTGTCAGGATCGTAGCAAATGGAAATCCGTAGTCTCTGCCTACCCCTCTGGGAAACAGGCGTGAATCTATGTATGTATGTATTCTTCCTGTGTGGGATTCGAACCCACAAGACTCTGCATACCGGTACGGCATCTACATAAACCACTAAATCATCCGTGCAGTCCACATTCATAAATTTCATTTCATTTTCATTTTTAAAAAGACATTATCTACTTTTGGAATATGTCTTGTGTCGCGGAGGACTTTACAAGTATTCAAACAACGGATACGAAAAATAGCCAGACTCGCAGTTGTGGATCACACATATGCTTGTTACGTGTGGGAATTGAACTCACAACACTCGACGTAGTGACAGTGGCAAGACAACTACTACGCTATCGTGCACTCAATTATAATCCTTACTTCCTAACTAATATTATAAATGCGAAAATGAGTTTGTTTGTTTGTTACGCTTTCACGCCTTAACTACTCAACCGATCAACATGAAATTTTGCATACACGTTGTCAGGGGTACAGAATAGGACATAGGGTACCTTTCATCCAGAAAAATAACTGTTGCGAATCTAACCTAACCTAACATTTACGCCAGCGAAGCCGCGGGTGAAAACTAGTTAAACAAATAAATGTCACAGAAAACCCATCGCAAAAGATTAACAAAGTCACTAGATCAAATTGAATAGAATCGTCCTATTCGTTGTTAAGGATTAAATTTTAGGTTTTTGTCAAATAAAATCAACTGGGCAGCAAAACTGCTTGTTCAGCAGAACTTCATTAAGCTTTCAAAGTATTCAAAGTTAAATTAATTATAGGAGCGACTACTTTATGGGGCGAATAATTAATTATAACATAAAGGGGCGAGATGTAAAAGTGTCGACGAGTTAGAAGATTCTCTGGGGTCTGTGCTAATGAGCTTGGTTATTTAGTGTTCTATTCATGAACTGAACAATGAGGACACCACATTGTATACATCTCCTTCTCTGTCAGCCATGTGTGTACACTCCATTGGCTCGTAGCGTGATGTTATAAAGCCTATCCTTCATCAAGAATAAAATTAGGCTATCTAATGCAGATTTTTGATTCTCAGTAGTTCCAAATTCGCGCGTAAAACAAACACCTCAGCTTATTTTGCTCGTCGAAATGGTCCCAGTCTACCTGATGGTAAGCAGTCGTGTGGTCTAAGAGCAGTGGCCTCCACACTGCCTTTATAGCGGCCGAGGCAATATTGAGGTCTCTACTTTGACGGCCTGAGAAGGTGCTTTTTCACGCCCCGCTTAAAGGACCCAGGATTGAAGGAAGAAGGAAACATGTGCCTTGGCAGAGAATTCCATGCCTTGGT
This sequence comes from Catocala sponsa, assembly GCA_963564715.1. NCBI lineage: Eukaryota > Metazoa > Arthropoda > Insecta > Lepidoptera > Erebidae > Catocala > Catocala sponsa. Next base: position 2,512,663 of record OY751351.1, on the reverse strand, counting down.
CGTTCGGCAGAGGTATAATAATACCATATTTTGCCCGCAGCTTCACTCGCATAAAAGGTGTCCCATATCCTTTTCTGTCCTTCCGACAACGTGTATGCGCTCAAATCATTCCTATCGCGAGAATTGTCTGTATCCTAATTAATATTAAACGTGTAAATGTGAACAATAATATAATAATAATATTCCTTTAAATCTAAGTTTAAATAAATATAAATAAATAATATTCTATCACATATACACAACACCATCTAGCCCAAACTAAGCAGAGCTTGTACTATGGCTACTAGACAATGGATAAATATACATATACACTTTTTTTAAATAAAAACATACATACATATATTATTATATATAGAACCACCCAGACCAAGACAAACATCCATGTCCATGCACACAAATGTTTGACTTGTGCGGGAATCGAACCCGCGATGACTAAATCTACAATAAAGCGAGCAAAGCCGCGGGCAATATCTTGTCAAATATAACAAGTGAGAAACGACGATGAATTGCCGTAAATCTTAGAGTTCGAAAAAATTGTTTACGTAATATGCAAAGGTCACGTGGTATGACATGACCTTTTCATATTGCCTTGTGGCCTTGAGGTCAGAGGTCAAATGTCATAGTAATTTCGGGGGTATATCGACTATTCTGAGTCGAATGGCGTTGACCGCAAGTCTAGCTCTTACGGTTCTTGAGTTGAAAGTTGTATAACAGACAGACGGACGGACAAAGCTGTTGTATAACAGTTTTTTCGATCTCTAAAAACTAAATCCGGTGAATACAGCTTTCCCGTCCCCTTTGGGGATGTAGGCGTGAGAATATTTATACATAGTAAGTCTTTATTACCTGTCAAAAGGTATTACAGTTAGAACTAGACAGTTATTCATTCGTAACATTTCTATTTACAGTAAGATAAATGTGACGACATTTCTCGTCTTGAGGGAAATCTTCGTAGTAACCATTAACATTAATGTTGAACGTAATATATTCTTATTGTCTTACTGCTTACGACAGTTGTGACGTAGTAGCGAGCCGACGAGGTTAAGCAACTTGACCGCGGTCGGCTTTTTGATGTGTGACAATTTTGGCCGTTGCATTTCGTGCTTAAAAAATAAGTTTGTTGGTAACTCGTTTTTTTTTGTTTAATTTAAAATTTTATTTTTATTATTTTTCTGAGGCACGGGGGTGTCTAACACTGCCAACTTCCTAACTCCGGGCTGCTATTGAGCTTTCTTAACAGAAAAACCTAATAACTTTTGTTGGCCCACCCGGGATTCGAACCCGAGACCTCATGCACAGCAGTCGCATTCATTACGCTGCGCCACGGACCTATATAGATACTAAATATTGGTAAACAATAAAGAAAAAGCCTTTGAATCTCAACAAGCCTAGCCTTAGGGCTTGCCTATATGGGCAGTCTTCTTCTTCTTCGTGTCAATGTACGAACACCCCTAAATTTTGTTTGCCCAATATCCCGCCTCAGCCACGGCATCGTCCGTTGCTCTCCACAGATCCTCCACAGTGCAGCTGGAGGGGCACATTGGACAAGAGAGCAAATGTGGCAGAGTTTGCAATGGAGCTCCACAGTCATAGCGCGTTTGCGACTGCTCCGTGTAGCCCCAATTTGCCATATTGTTCTTGCAACGACGAATAAGTGCAGTAAAAACCAAAAACAAAAAACCATACAGTAGTTTTCCTAGGTCGATGAGGTCAAACACTTCTGTTAATTCCCTTTAAGACAGTCGTGATAATTTACTAAGAATAAACAACAACAACGGCTCTGAAAACAACACATTTTCCTTTAAACATTTAAAAAGTGCACAACCATTTTAAATTTAAACTATCTAGGTAAACTTAACGAAGTCATTACACTTTAAAAAGTCATTTCCAGGAAGAGAACCTGTGACATTTTAAAGTCAAACAGCCTCTATTTATCCGAGTGCAATACACAAACAAAAGGCTGACAGCATTAAAAGATAGTTGGGAGATTTCCCCTCTGAATAGCGTGTTGTCTCCGAAGAATATACAACCAAGCGCTGAATACATTTTTTACAACAGAGTTTTCTCTAAAATTTTCTACTAGAACTGCTAGAGTTGAATATTTGAGGTTGAATTTTGAGAGTTTTACATAACATAATGTAATATTAAGAGATTTAAGTCTCTGGGGTATATACTAGCTGGATGTGGTAGGTTACATGTAACATATTCTTCGATTCAAAATCAGTCATCAGTTCTTTTTCCGGAAAAGATATTTTTATGTCCGATGACTTCTTACCAGAAGGATAATTTAATAATTTTTGAAGTGAAAACTTCTTTAGGCTCGTTGAGCACTTCTTGGGTGAACAAAAATCATGGAACTCGTGTCATCGTCACCGAACGCTTTCCATTTTTGAATTATTTTTTGTTTATAAAGAAGTGTGTATGATCATTCATGATTTTCACTTCTAACACTTTTTTTAACGATATCATTAAAAAAAATACGATCAATAAATGTTGATATTGCCCACTACATTTTTAAATATTCAATATAAAATCAAAGTCAAAAATATTTTTATTTATTTAGGTAAAAAAGTAATACATATAAACGTTAAATAGTATCTAATTTCACTACATAACTTACGTTATATACTTTAGACAAAAATGAAACAATAAAAATATAAAAAATACGAAAAGGATTATAAGCATTATTATTATAATGTAAGTCAAAGGGATATTAAAATATATAATATGTTTTTATATTCCACTAGCTTTTGCCCGCGGCTTCGCTCGCGTTAATTTAGAATTTGACAATCAATTCGGGTTGTACTCTGCTTGTAATAATATAATTCAATCATGATTCGAAAGAAACGTGGCGCGATCTATTATCATAAGAACGTTTTTGTTGTTTTCCTCGGGAACAGTAATTTTTTTCGGGATGAAAGGTAGCCTATGTCCGTTTCTGTACACCTGACAATGTATACGCAAAATTCCAGCATGATCGGTTCAGTGGTTTAGACGTGAAAAGGTAACAAACAAACAAATAAACAAACTCATTTTCACTTTTATAATATTAGTTAGGATTAGGATCGACTAAATACCATCCAACATTCTTCTACAGAATTCGTTTTAATACTATACCTAAAAGTACACCCTGCAATCCATTTAGTCACCGAAAAAGATAGGTCTTTCTTTTGACTTATAAACCAACCAGCTATCTCCAACAAGATTCTTAGCTGTCAACTATAAAAACTATACTATTCACAACAATTGCAAGCGAAAAATGCTGTCTGAATACTTAAGCTGTTGCCTTCTGAATAAGAAAAAGAAGTGCGCAGATAAACCTAATGTTCCTGAGTGGCGACGAATCCCCAGAGACTTGGAGGCTGGGCCGCAAATTGTACAATCATTGTGTTGTCCTGTTAAATTAAATCGTTGCGACTTTAAGATACTGTTTATCCATTTTAAGAGGCCTCGTTTGGAATGAATGACAGTATTGACGGATGATAAGTCTGCTATGATAAATGGGAAATACTGTTGGAGATTGTACTAGGTTTCATGATTGTGGCAAAATGGTGGATATGTTGTTTAGAATTTTGTTTATAAATACTTACAATGTTTTTAAATTGGGTGCATTGCCGACTACTAAGAATTTCTTGACAAAAAAAAAATAAGAAAAAAAAATTAAAATGTTTATTTCATTAACTTGGTAGGTTTACAAAGTTGCATTGAGGTATCTTCATTGAAGCAAAAGTTTGCTTTTGATTGAGGATCCCGCTCTTCTATAGACATTTTCTTTTAACCATTAGGTGAAAGGACAATAAAGCTTTGCCTGATCCGAGAATCGTACCCGAATCATCGTGCACAGTAGTCGCATATACTGTCGCTGCTTTACTGAGGCAGTCTAATCATATTACGTGTCCGAACAACGAAGTCGATACTAGAAATCGGCAGTTGCGATTCTTTAAAAATGACTACAAATTTATGTTCCGTTGGTAATAGGTTTGAATCCGATTATAGTCGATTCCCGTGTTGTACTCAAAACTGGAATCTAACGCTACTCTGTCTTACCAGTTACAGTAGCAGTACGAAGTCTTAAAATGCCCAGTATATAGCAATTAACCTTCTGAGTCGCAGCGGCACTCCGGTGACCAGGCACAAAAGATTTTTAATGATGTTAGGTAATCTAAGATTTGACAGATTACGCGGACTTCATTACATGCGACTGGTGGTGAATGTTGTGTGTAAAACACTTCTACCTACATCTTCAGCGACATACAAGTTACATTCCAGAATATTTTGAAACAATCCTTACTAATATTATAAATTCTAAAGTAACTCTGTCTGTCTGTCTGTCTGTTTGTTACCTTTTCACAGCTAAACCACTCAACCGATTTAGATGAAATTTGCTACAGATATAGTTTAAAACCTGGGGAAGGACATAGGCTACTTTTTATTGATGTAGGTACCAAGCGGGCGGAGCCGCGCGCAAAAGCTAGTAAAAAATAAATCCTAAGTAAATCTCGACATAGTACCCTTAGCACTAAAATCTTAAAACCGCTCACGAAACAAAAAACCAGTATTTGAATACGCAAAACCTTCATAGATACTAAATATTGGTAAACAGTAAAGAAAAAAGCCTTTGAACCTCAACAAACAAAGGATACCACATATTCCTAGCCTTAGGGCTTGCCTCAAAAAGATGGGACAAAGATATGCTACTCGTAAAAGACAAAAACATCTTTTATCATAAATGCGAATGTGAGTGTGTTTGTTACGCTTTATCATCATTTTTATCATCATCTTTATCATCATGAAATTTCGCATACACATTACCAAAGGTACAGAATGGGACATATTGTACTTTTCATCCAGAAAAAAGTACCTACTGTTCTCGAGTGAAATCGCAGACAAAAGCTAGTCCTAACTAACCTAATTACGAATATGAGTTTGTTTGTTACTCTTTCACGCCTTAACTACTCGACCGATCACCATGAGATTTCGCATACACGCTGTCAGGCCTACAGAAAAGGACATAATATGGTAGTTTTCATCCAGAAATTGTTGTTCTCAAGTGAAACCGTGGGCAAAGCTAGTTCTAACTTACGCCATCATGACTTACCTACTGGAGCAATCATCATGAAATTTCGTATACACGATGTCACGGGTACAGCAAAGGACATAGGGTAGCTTCAATCCAGATAAAGTGCTGTTCTCAAGCGAAACCGCGGACGAAGCAAGTATCGTATCTTATTAAAAGTTTCGAAATATCTATGAAAAATGCAATGGGGTAGGAATTTATGTGAATTTGAATTATGCAAGCTCGATAGCAGCCCATGCGTAAAAATATATCTCAATAATATATGGCGGTTATATATTTTATTTTATGGTATATGCTTCGGAATATGCAAATGTAGAGTCGGTATTTTGTATTGTCTTGGTCTTGTTATAGTTTTGTTGAGACATTGTGGGTACATGATCAAGAAATGTGTAAATATATTGTATCTATATATTAATACGTGAAGCGAAAACTTTGGATCCCTTTTTATGAAAATTGGGCGGACGGAGGAGTATGAAATTTCGCACACTTATAGTTTATACAGAGAAGAAGTGACGAATGCTAATATTTTTTTTAATATGCATTAGAAATACATTAAATTAATGAAAAAAAACTACACGCACACAATCATGCATTTGACACACGCAGTCGAAACGCGTAACTATGGTTACATATATCAATATATAATGACATATATCAGCAATATCTTACAGGCAAACTTTGGTCGAATTTCGAGCACTAGGCGACCGCTAGTATATATAAATGTACGAAGGGCCCAGTGGTTTAGCTATTCCACTTGCCGCCGCCACTGCTCGAGTAATGAGAGTTGTGTTAGCCACAAGTCGTCATTCCGAGTCTGGGTGTCCTTCGTGTCCGTTGTTTGTATGTTTGTGTGTTTTGTTGTCGGTGTACACCGAATGTGAATTTTTAAAGTTATGAACGATAAGTATCACTTGCTTTAACGGTGAGGGAAAACATAGTGAGCCCGCCCCTCTGAGAGTTTTCACGTCTGAGAGTTTTCCATAATTGATAATTATGGAAAACTCTCCTCTCCTTCTCCGAAGTTCCTTCTACTGCCTACTCCAAAACTAAGCTGACGTTAATATTTTAAATGTTTATATGTATTTACTGCATGCGTGAAAAAAACAGTGTAACATAAATTATGTTTGTAGTTTTAGTAAACTCTTTTTTTTGCTTGTTGAGGTAGAAAAAAGAGTATTTATATGAATAAACTAAAGCCTACACGCATTTTCTCTTAAACCACTTATGACAGAATCATATTCTAGAATGATTCACTCTTATAAGTAATAAAATGAATCAAAGATAGATTACTGTTATTACTTGTTACTGCTATTACGACACGTAGTACCATAAGTCATAATAAACCTACAAAAAGCAATTCCGCACAATTTTTACACTGGCAATAATTTTAAGAATGTAAAATTTCAATTCTCTGGTAACACCCACAATATGGCTAGGTCTCTTAGCAATATTTCACTCGGAGCTTTTGCTCCGACATGATCATTTCCGGAAATTCCCTTTCTCACCTCCTGAATTAAAATGTAGTCGTTTCCGGTATTGTCGTGTGTCGGGAAAAAATGAAACACTTTCTATTTTTTTTTTGGAATATTGAAATTTTTGCCTCGTTTATACGAATTGGGGGTTGTAAAGGGGAAAATTGGGGGAAGGATTTTTCAGAATGGTTTTATTGTAGGGCTTTAGCTGTTGTAGAGGGGACAGAGTTAATTGATTTTAAGGGGTGAGTTTATATGAGGGATGATATGATTGTTTTTAAAGTGATTGGTTTTTACTGGGAGCCTCTATAGTTTTGATTTGAGTGGCTTTTTAAAATTATATTACATACTTGAAAGGCATATACTATATGCCTTTCAAGTATGTAATGCATTGGTATTCGTTCGCGTGTAAGTATTGGATGGTTTTTAGGCGAATCTATACTAATATTATAAAGCTGAAGAGTTTGTTTGTTTGAACGCGATAATCTCAGGAACTACTGGTTCGATTAGAAAAATTATTTTAGTGTTGAGTAGCCTATTTATCGAGGGAGACTATAGGCTATATACCATCATGCTACGACCCACGGGGACGGCGCAGTAATGATAAACGCGGGAACATCTATTAATCATAAAGTCAGAAACATTTTTCGTAGTTTCTTACATACATAGTGACCCACACTTGTATATGCCTGTACAGGCAGGTGTATCACTCTCACATTTTGTTACCTATGTCTATGTCCCATGAAATATTTGTTAAGATTATTGATGTCTAGGATAGGCTTTGCCCGCGGCTTCGCTCGCGAACAATACTTTTTTCTGGATGAAAGGTACCCTATGTAATGTTCTTTTCTGTACCCCTAATGACGTGTATGCAAAATTTCATGGTCGGTTGAGTCGTTGAGGCAAAAAGCGTAACAAACAAGGTCACATTCGCATTTATAGTATTAGTTAGGACAATGTGTACCAATTTTTTTTAAGTAAAAACTTCTTTAGGCGCGTTGAGCACTTCTTGGGTGAACAAAAATCATGGAACTCGCGTCATCGTCACCGAACGCTTTCCATTTTTGAATTATTTTTGGTTTATAAAGAAGTGTTTATGATCAAGGATTAAAGTTTTCACTTCTATCGGCAGTCCCCAAAGACTGCCAGTATTTTTTAAATATTTATTTTGTGTAGGTACCTAATTATTCCTTTTTTGTATTTTATACCAAAGAAACCATATATGTATCTAACATTAATAAAATACGCCTTACTTTATATTTGCCCTGTATTCACACGGAATGTTTTCATGCACAAAAATGCAGAGTTTCTGAGGCAACCGGACGGGAAACTTGCCAAGCATAGACGCTGTTGAATGCGCAGAGATATTTCTAAATGTGCTATATAAGACATGGGAGAAAGACTGTTGTTTCTTTTATATTTTGCATGTAATAGAAATTTGCGGTTATATAGGTTTATATACATACGGAGGAAGGATATGAGAGATGGGGGAACGGATGGTATATATAGTCAGCTATATAAGGTCCCACGTTCCAAGAAGTGAGCCTATTCCTTCCACCTAGTCAAGACTCCGTGACGAATGAGATTTTTCTAACCGAAAAACTAATAAGTAACAATTTTTCTGACCCGGCACATCATCTTCTCCCTAGCCTTTATTATTCCCAAGGCACTAAGGGTCGGCTTTCTAGTCTAACCGGCTTTGACTGGATGTCAGTTTTTACACGGAGCGGCTGCCACCTGACCTCCGCAACCCGAAGGCTAACGATACCCTAAGGTTAGACCAGTGTCAGGATATTAGAGGGCACTGACTTCCCGATAACGACTGCCATAGATGTTCATGGCCGCCGGGACCAACGGCTTCACGTGCTCTCCGAGACACGGGGCATGCTATAATTGTCAATCAATACGCACATAATTTCGAAAAGTCATATAACTGCCGAAAGTCAGAGCTGTGCAACGTGGGTTCGAACCCGAGACCCTCTGCATTGCAGTCTGTTGTTCTCCCCACTGAGCTATCGCTGCTACTCACTTAAAGATTCTTAACAGTAATTAATACATTTCTATACCTTCCGGGCAACGAATGCCGGTCCTTCCAGTTGACCAGTAACAATATATGAATACCCACAGAAACACCTTTATACTACAACACAAAAGAGGCAATTATATATTACACATTAGATTTACAAACACAATAAAAGCGGTAACCACATTACTCCAGACATTAAAAAAACAAATTATCGCCTAAATATCATGACAAGAACCATTACAGCTCGTAATGGTTGTTCAAAAAACCACACTTTATCACATAACAGGTAAAACCCACATATCTGGGTAAAACAAACAGCCTATGTAAATTTGTAACCTAAACATTCAACGTATGTCATTCATCACATGGGTAAGGTGTGAGAATGGGGGTAAAAATGGAGATGGGTTGGGGTAAAAATACCGACGTGTTACCGGTTCTGGGAAAATTTTAGAAATGAGTTTTTGATGAATTGTTTTGTGTATGCATGGTCTATTAAATTAAGCTTTGTGGGTATGTTTCGCTGTGGTTTAAGTGGGTAGCAACTGTATGGTTATGGGTTTGAAGCCTACCGAACATTTTAACTTAGTAAGATTGATTAAAAGGGAAATATTTTTTGGATAGATAAGTGGTTGACTGGTTTAACCCATTCGCTGTTTCGTGATAGACACAATAGAAAATCTATTGTTATGTACCATATGTGGTTCATCGGACAGGGAACCAATCTATTAAGTTGTAGATTCGATTCTGAAACGAAAAAGAAAGAGATTTAAAACAGTTTTCGGCGCCCGAAGATCTTCGCGATTCAACTTTTAATACTGTCATGAGAGTTCTATGTTTAAATCATTTTATTACTATTTATTATAATACCCGCCTTAGAGAATAGCATTGTATCAAGGAGTGCTTAAGAAATATTAAAATAATAGCCATTTGCAGAACTTATTTTATTTTGTCTAGGGATGCACTCACTCGGTGCAATATTGTTGACAGTATGACTCCTTAAACTATCGTCTGTGCAGGCAAAAAATTATACTTACAATAATGGTAACTAAAATGAATAAAATAGGCAATTATCCTAACTAGTATTATAAATGCGAATGTGAGTTTGTTTGTTTGTTAAGCTTTCACACCTTAACGGCTTGACGATCATCGTGATATTTCGCATATACGTAGTCACGAGAACAGAAAAGGACATCGACTACTCTAACACAGCCTAAAATTTACGCGAGTGCAGTCGCGGGTAAAATCTAATATTCAATATATTAGAAAAATATCACGACTTTAGCATTTACTTTATACTAATTGTCGAAATAGGTTCTTAATTTATAAATTTTCTGCATAAATTTCAAGTTTCTGTGGCCTCCACATCAACTTTGACGATGCCAAATCACAAATTCCTCCGTGCACATGCTTCAAAAGAGGTACAAAGTTTTCTAGTTATATGTTTGCATATAGATACAGATATGCATCATAGCCGTTAGATATCCGTGGCATACGTCCTCTGAGAAACAGTGTGAATATCCGTATCCGTACCTACGTATTCTTACTCCATACAAATAAACAGCTATTGTCAAAGTCCCATCAACCGATCGTCATTCAGAAACAAATAACAAAACATAATGAAAAATCTATTTCGTTCTACCCGCAAAAGCACTAAAACCTAACGGATCTCTAAAATTACACCCTCTTACGTCACAAAAAGCTGTGAGATAGGGTTATTTTTATTACACTGCATAAAAAGATGATGGCCGGGTATTTCACAGGTTACAATCCCGCAGGATATATTGGTGGAATTACATCGCCAAGTGAAAATTATAATTCTTTTCAATTGCCCCCAAATGTGGGTAGACAGAAAATTTTCGTTAAAAAGACTTACATTAATACGACACGAAAATTCTCGCGGATATTTTTTGTTTGTTATTTATTTGTTCTTGACTGCCAAAGGCGCAGCGGTGGAATGCGAATGCGGTGCATGAGGTCTTGAATTCGATTCTCGAGCAGTTACATTAGATTTTCTATTGATTTTTTTTAAGTAGCAGCTCGGAGTTTGAGACTGTGCTCGGTAAACAACATTAGACTCACGTATAAAACGTAAACGTAAACGTATAAATCCGAAATGTGTAGTGAAAGCCTAGTGGGACTCTTTTGGACTGCCACGCAGTGCTCTCGAGTTCGTTCTCATGACACGCATCTCTGACTTTTCGAAGTTTGAAATTGAAATTTGAAATAATAATAATAAGTTTTCGCAGGACGAGCCCCTTTTAATAAATAATGCTCCAAATGAACCTGTGGTTTTCATGAAATACCGAATTTTATTTGGAGAAAAACAAATCAAACCAATCAAAATAATAATAATAAATTGAAATTTATTAAACACAAATAAGTAAGACACAGTAATTATTATTGAACACTGGTACCCAAGGTAAGATCTAACTTCTGTTATGGGTACCAGGCCCCACTTTTAGTTATGTACGTATTATACCGCACTGGGCCAGCGTAGTGAACTATGGCCTAACCCTTCACACACTGGGAAGAGGCCCGTGCCCAGCAGTGGGACAGTTTAATAGAGAGCTGATATGTGCGTATTAAAATAGTTAATTATCGTTTGCTTTAACTGAGTCTGAGAGTTCTCCATAATATTCTCGAAGATATGTAAAGTCTACCCTCACTGAGCCACCGTGGTTGACTATGGCCTAATACTTCTCACGCTGAGATGAAGCCCGTGCAGCAGTGGGGCAGTTTAATCCAGGGCTGGTATTATTATACTACAATCAGACGGCTTTTAGTTCAAAGGATGCTTTTACCTCTGTTACATAACCAGAAACTCAGTCTTCCATATTTATGTTCCAAAAACATATAATACAAAAGTTCTAAATCACCTGTTTTATCGCCGTTAATGAACGTGTACTTTTCCAAATTGCCCATAAAAATACCGCACATATTTTTGTCTGGCAACATCGAATTATTTTTATTTATATGTGCTAAGAGGACCTAGGGTAGTAATGGGGCAACATTTATCAACGGCAGCGGTATTGTAATACAGGTACAGGTAGAATACCGGCTTTTTCCTGAAAGGGTGAAACTGAAAGGGATTGCAATATATCGCGTATGTTTTTGTTATATTGCTTCGTCATTGTTATATACTGAGTATGAAATGAAAGCGGTATAGTAAACACTATTTATTAGTACTCAAGAAAATTAGTGCTAAAAGCCTTACTAATATTGTAAATTGCGAATGTGAGTTTGTTTGTTGCGCATTCTCGCCTGAAATACTCGACCGATTGTCACGAAATTTTGCATTCTTACACGTTGTCAGGTACAGAAACTGTAAAGGTACCTTTCATCTAGACAAAGTTACTGTTCCCGATGGATATACATACATACATTTATTGACAAAACCATAAATATAATCTAACATTGATTGATAGATTTACCTAAAATTTAATAAAAATAGGAGAGTATTTCTTTGTAACTGATTAGTGTTATTAAAGTATAACGTAAAACATCGGAGAAGACTAAGGAGATTTTTTCAGCTTAAACAGGATTGCTCATGACGTATATGGCACAACGGCTTTTTAAAAACTTTAGTCTAAGATCATGTTTCCAAACTTTAGTGTTTAATTCAAATATTTTTAAATAGAATTTCAAACGTCTTATTTTACAAACTTTTAAGATTTGACAATTAATCTATACTAATATTTTAAAGCTTAAGAGTTTGTTTGTTTGTCTGTTTGAACGTGCTAATCTCAGGAACTATTGGTTCGATTTGAAAAATTATTTTAGTATTGGATAGTCTATTTACCGAGGAAGCTTATAGACTACATAAAACACACGCTACGACCCACGGGGGCGGCGCAGTAACCATAAACGCGGGTGAAGCCGCGGGCACATCTATATTTAATACTAGCGTTTGCCCGCGGCTTCGCTCGCATTAATTTAGAATTTGACGATTAATTCGTGTTGTACTTTGCTTGTAATAATATAATTCAATCATGATTAGAAAGATACGTGGCGCCATCTATTATCATAAGAACGTTATTGTTGTTTTCCTCGGGAACAGTAATTTTTTACGGGATGAAAGGTAGCCTATCTCCTTTTCTGTACACCTGTCAACGTATATGCAAAATTTCAGGTTGATCGGTTGAGTGGTTTAGGCGTGAAAAGGTAACAAACAAACAAACTCATTTTCGCTTTTATAATATTAGTTAAGATTAAGATAGTTAAGAAGTTAATTTTAAGTTTAGGCCAAGGGTATTTCCGACGAACAAAGGCCTAAATTTTCAGCTAACACAGCATTTGTTATCATTTTCAAAGGCTTTAAACCCGAGCATACATAATGTGTTATGTAAGTTTTCATTGTATTATCTGAAGCCTATATAAAACTGTATATTATAAATAATATAATCCAACCCAATTACCTTCTTAAATAAATAAACAGTACAATCGCGCACACAACACGTCCCAATAATAATAAATAAGGCTCGCGCCGTCAATCGGCAGCATTCGGCAGTTGTCGGCACCATTCGTTAACTCCGCACAATACACTGCGAAAAAGGCAAGAAATACCTTTTTTTCTATCCTTTTCCCCTTTTTTTACGCGACGATATTGTCCACTTTGTCGTTATAAATGGGTTGCGTGTGTAATCTTTATTACTGTAACGTAAACATAGTTATCTTTAAGGTTAGTTTTTCTTTTTGCTGGTGTAATCATTGGGCATTGAATAGTTGGGTACGGGGGAAGAATAACGGGTGCTCTCTCTAAAAATGGCCGCTTATAAATCTTGTCTATGTCTGTTGCTAATAAAAAAGGATTTAGATATTTAGGTGTTTATTTTTGTTTTTGGGTTTTGTTGTTCTGTTTGTTCATAATGTGTAGGCAAATAATTTAGTAGACTTATGGCCACTTGCACGACAACTCACAAGATACGTTTAGCACTAAATAGTTTTAAAAATCGTGGCATCTCAGTCACCTTCACACGGATGACTGCGACAGCATCATGTTTTAAATATATTTAGTGCTAAACGTATTTTGTGAGTTGTCGTGCAAGTGGCCCTCAGTACTATGTTATTTAGTGTAGAACACTCTCTGAAGTTACTGATAGTTCTGAAACTAATTTTATCATGCTTTGTTTTAGTTTTAATGACTGTCAACTAATTGGTTGGTGTCGTAAGTGCGAAATCCCGTATTATTGGGATTTCCTTTTAGGCTAGTCAGTGTACGTAACTAACTGTGTTCAATAGATGGAAATAAGCTCGTCCTTGTCTAAGTCTTTGTAGTATTTTAGTTTTACTTTAACGTTACTAAGTGTTAAGTATCGTATCATTATGTATCGTTCTATCATTAGTAGTTCGACTTACCTCTCCATAGGTGGCGATACTGGCAAAATGAATTAGTGTCGTTATCGTTAAGTATCGTTCTACCGTTAGTAGTTCGACTTACCGCTCAGTAGGTAGCGCTACTGGCAAAATTAAAAGTCGCAAGCGTTTGTTGCACGGGCTACCCATGTAAGGTCCATAAACTTTATGTTTTGTGTGAGAATATAGGCACGTTTTAGAACAGACTCAGTGGTTTTATTTAATTCCCTAGTCATCAGTGCAGTTTCGTGTACCTATTTACACCACAATACAAGTACCATAAGAGTGCTTGTACACTAAGTGTCTTGAGCAATTCAAGTTCAGTTTGATTATCAAGTCAACCTAACTACAAGTAAGCCAGTCTAAAAGTTGCGACGGTACTTTTTACGGTACGATTAGCGGTACCTCTTAGGTATAGTCGGACTATACCTAAGAAGTGTCAAAAAGAATATTCGGATATTTCTCTTATACTCGGCCTTTTCGTCAAGATTACCGCACATTCAATATTCGCAACCAACCAAAAGTTCAGTCAAATGCTTTTTTATCTTATTTTATGTGGAGACCAGTCAGTGCAGACCGGCGACACTTCGACCTAGTGGGATCTTTTATGTCGATACTCTCCCAATAACGACTGCCATAGATGTTCATGCCAGCCGGGATCAACGGCTTAACATGCTCTCCGAGGCACCGAGCAGGCGATAATTGTCAATCAATACGCACATAATTTCGAAAAGTCATATAACTTCCGAAAGTCAGAGGTGCGCGACGTAGCTTTGAACCCGAGACCCTCTGCATTGCAGTCTGTTGGTCTCCCCACTGAGCTATCCCTGCTTAAAAATGCTTGTTTAAGAATTGTATGCACTTAGTGCAATAGAAAGTGCCAACGACAACTAATACAAAAATTCAATGCCTTACCCATTGGGAAATCGCCTTAACATTGACTTTGACACATTCAAGGTTACATCCAAAGCGACCATAAAAAAACATTCACCTTATACTATGAATATTTGTGGTGGTTTCAGTATATGAGCACGACTGTACATGGTTGATTGGTGACTTATTATTATTGGTGCGTTCTATTGTGTCTGTGAAATATGTGAGGATGTGGGTAGGCTTATTTTTATGTTGATATTCCGTTGTGTGTAGGGAGCTTTATATATAGTGAGTGTTTACTACTATCGCGGATATTTATGTGTGGGGTTGGATATGAGTTGGTTGATATGACTTAATGAATGATAAGATGGTTTAGTGGTAAGTTGTCTGTATGCGCTGTTGAATGGGTCGCACACAAATTGTTTGAAATGAAAGATCATTGATAGTTAAAATGAGATGCGATTTATTGGTCACTTAACTAACACGTAACTTATAATAATATGTTTGGTATAATTACTATAAATGAGTACCGCTGATTACGAAGTATGATCGCGCACTGGGGTTGGTTTACACAATTTATATGAGGCGACGTAAAAGTACTGATGTAAAGGAGGCGCGCGTGCCATGTACGATGTATGATTCGTACATTTATGCCAACGTTTTTTGCCAAAGAAAACGTATAAAATGGTTTGAATAGGAAAAAAATATAGTATTTGGAAGAAAAAAAGTATTTTTTAAATTTTATGTTTTTATTTCTTTAAAAACGTATTTTTGTGTGCTATTAGCACATGCTAACAATTTTTTGCTATCTTTAAATATTTCAAGGCGTGTTTGACAGTCAAAATTTAAATTTAAATAAATAAACAATTCGTTTTTAATTATATTTAGTGACGTTCTATTTCTTTCTTCTCGCCACTTTAGATTCATCACTGAAAAAAGTAAGTAAAAGCATCACAGTAAAGGTTGGAAATAAAGTATTTTCATATAGTTTATTTGTATGCAAAAGTATAAAGTATAATTACCAAAAATAAAGTAGGATACGTTATTATAAAGTATGGTTGGCAACCCTACGTACATTATCAGTTGGGTGCTGTTCTCAGGTTGGGTGTTTGCTTGCTGTGTTAAGTACTAAGTGGTAGAAGCGAGTTGCCGTCTACCAGTCGCCTCGTCACATGCCGTATGAGTACTGAATTACTGATTTCTCGTAAATTATGTACGTAGGACTGAAAATATGTAGTTGGTTAATAGTTCAATAAGTAGGTGCTTCCGTGGCGCAGCGGAAGTGAATGCGACTGCTGTGCATGAGGTCTCGGGTTCGAATCCCGGGTCGGGCCAACAAAAAGTTATTGGGGTTATTAAGAAATCTCAATAGCAGCCCGGAGTTAGGAAGTTGACGGTTTTAGACACCCCCGTGCCTCGGAAAGCACGTAAAGCCGTTGGTCTTGCGTCTGATCTCTCTCAGGTCGTGTTGGATTGCCGTCCCATCGGATCATGAGAATTAGGGCACAGATTGCACTTGTGTTTGCGCACACACTTGTGCACTATAATATCTCCTGCGCTGATGGCCAGTCTCCGTTAAGACTGACTAGCCGTGACCGAAGTTCGGTCTGGAGGATATTATGTGGGTGTAATAAACCTCTCAATCCCCTTTAAGGATATACTTGTCAATTTACTTCTACGTCGTTTTACTCTTGACAGAGTGGTCGTGGTCATCTTTAAGGTTGTGTAACATGCTTGACAATCCGTCGCCACTCTTCACGCACCCTTGCCTTTCTGGTGCACTCATACAAGGGACCATTGTCTCATGCTGCCTTAATTTGGTCGGTCCAGCGCATAGGCGATCTACTACGTGCTCGTTTGCCCTCGAAGTTTCCTTGTACTACAAGGCGCTCTATGGAGACGCCTCCACGTCTTGATACGTGCCCGAAGAAAGTGAGAATTCGAGCTTGTACGATAGAAGAAAGGCGCTGCTTGATACCTAGATCTTGTAAAATGGACAAGTTGGTTCTATACTGGGTCCAAGATATCTTAAGCATTCTCCTCCAACACCACATTTCTAGAGCATCTATCTTCTTATACTTGTCAGTACTGCATATTAAAACATCTGTCATATCAGTCTTTATTATCAGAAACGTATAATTTTATTATACTGGGTGTAAGGGACGGTGTACCGAAAACTGATATAGTAGATTCAGACCATTATTCTGAGTTAAAAACCGTTGGAATTTTTTTCAACAATCACAATTCCTTTTCTGCAATTTTTCATTTTTCTGACTGTCACATTTTTCTACAATACACCAATGTAATTAAATGGTCGTGATTTAAACAGAACAGCTGTTTTTATGCGCGCGGAACGCAGAGTTCATTCGTCGAGTGCGATGTATTGGTAGCAATCCATTGCGTACCGCGTAATAATGTTAATCTACATTACATTTAAATTTTGCGTTTTTTTATTAATTAAAGTTTGCGTCGTAATAAGTACTTATAGAAAGACGTCTCGCTAAAGTTTTCGGTACGCCGTCCTTTACACCCAATATATGTTATTGATACGTCTTATAAATCATTACTAAATTGGTAAACTGTCTACAGAACACTTCTACTTAATCTATAAATATTGCAGGCATGAATTCTGTGATCCTCTAATAGTTATTTTAATTCTGGATGTTCCTAGTGTGGGCACTAACTACTAAACATTCAAACAATAGATAAAGGCCGGGGCAATTCAGGAATTAAGCCTAGCGAGAATGGCATAGTACTTAGCAAGCCTGCTGTGCATTCACAGCCGTCGCATACAATACTGCTGAGCCACTGAGACATTCATAAAATCAGCCTTACAAACATTGCTTACCATATATCTGTTGAATAAATAACATCTTTATCTGAGACAACAAGCCACAGAAACTGTAATAGAAATGATAGTACTAAGAAAAAACCGTATTTCAGATGTAAATATTTGGGAGAAGAAAATTGCCCCGACTGAAATTCAGGTGGCTGTCTGAAAATGGTTGCGCGTGTATTTTGAGGGTAGCTGCGTGGCGGACCATGTATCTGGGCCGCTTGTGGGTATAATAGGGTAGAAAAGTGCTTAGGAATATAATTATTATGCTTGCCATATATTTTGGTTTCGCACTCTGCCTTTTTAGGATTGCATCGGTAACGCAGTGGTAGCATATGTGACTGCTGTAAATGAGGTTTCAGATTCAATTACCTAGTCGAGTGTTATTGGGATTTTCTGACAATACTTCCTTAGGAGCAGCAGACAAAACAACAAATTATAGTTAGCTAAATTTGGGTATAATAAATCTCTGCCTACCCCCATTTGAGAGAGAGGCATGAGAGTATGTATGATTGGTGTACATTTTATGACAAATTTATACATTTCATCAACATCATCAAATGTTAACGTATTAGTATATTATATCAAATGTTCTCTGTGAATAAATTTGCAGTGTAACCTATATTACAATTTTCTGATTTCGCAATACCATAATAATTAGGTACTTAGCATACCAAGTAAGTTCCAAAATTCATAATTTAACCCATCAAACGTCAATCGTAACACAATAATGTCTATTAAATATCAAATTAATTCAACTCATATCAACCTCAAGTCAAATTCATACAATACGTCTGACATATCGGAAAACACAGAAGGGTTCCGCTAATTAATATTTCCGGGACGTTTTAGGGTTGAATCGCAACAATGTATGTAATTTGCCGTCCGTTTGATATGTAGCCAAAATTAGAGCACCATGTATGCTTCACCATGGTTGATGAAGGGTTAACTAACCCCTCGTGTTACCCTAAGCCGGATTACATATGTTAAGATTTTGAATTTACTAAAACTAAATCAGGCATGTCGTGTTTTCTTAGCTCCATAGATTAAATAAATACAGACTGCTGTGCATGAGGTCTCACAATTTGAATTCAGGGAAAGGGTTATTGGATTATTTGGCCAGAAATCTTCAGTACCATTACAGAGTCTGTGACAGTGCTCAGTATATGGTAGAAGGCTCGCACGTAGGAACTCAAATTATCATCATCTTCGTTTACTCTTTTGAGGATGGCGTGAACCATTGTAAATGTTTTTATTGCCTGTCTAGTAGCATTACTAATAAAGGGCCCGCGATGACCTCGAGCAATGGATGTTTTACAATTTTCTTTTTTAAATATTATAAGTTTTTTTTAATTATAAGCTTTTTTTCGATGACAGGGGTCACAGTAGTTAGTTATTGCTTGGCATTACGACCACAATTTCCAATATTACACACATTTCAACATAGTAAAGAAGGATTTTAAAAGTGTTACGTTTGAATACATCCTGATGAGTCCTGGTAGACGTATTGAAGTCGGACGATAGACTAAAATATTTTTATCCGGTTACAATTTCAGCAATGCCTACATTGCAGTCCGAAACTAATTTTAACTGTAAAAAGCGGCAATAACTATTTTAGGCAATCACAATTTAACTGGCCACCATATAATTTGGCAGAATGGCATATGCCATCCGCATGGCCATACAGGAACCATTGAAATAGACCAACGAGGCGTCACAAACGGCGCGTCCCAAAAAAATCCAATTACCTACGCGGAAAAATAATAAAAAGACGAAAAAAAGACTGCAAAAAAAGAAAATAGTGGCAAAAAGAGCACTTTTGTTGACGACTGTGCGACGGAATTCTGCTGCCAAGCGAAGCGTTACTTTTAATCTCGAATATTGCAATGGCGACAATTTGAAACCTACCCTATCTTTCTCTCTTTTACACTTGTACACTATTGTATTTTGTTGTCCTTTTCTGTTGGTGCGTAAATTTATTTTTCCCTGCTGAGAGATATACGAACAATTATTATGTAATTCCTGACGACTTTGGCCGGAAATACGGAATATTGGACCGAATTTTCGAAGATAATTCGAATTTTCGGATGGCTTGTTCTCTGTTTGTTCTTAATCCGGTATTTGAACGATAGTCGTTAAGCATAGTGTTCGAGCGTGTTAGTAATTCAATTAAATCTTATTGCTTGTTAAATGTGAAGTGTAAAATATTTAAGAAGATGGCTATTATAACAAAGGGGTTCTCGGAAAAACCATGGTTTAATGACTGACGGAGCAAGCTATGGGTTTCTTCTTCTCCCTAGCCTTTTATTATTTCCAAGTCACTTGGGGTCGGCTTTCTAGTCTAAACGGATTTGACTGGATATCAGTTTTTACACGAAGTGACTGCCATCTTACCCAACCCGACCCAACGCAACCCGAAGGCTAACGATACCCTAAGGCTAGACCAGTGCCAGGATATTAGAGGGCACTGACTTCCCAATAAAGACTGCCATAGATGTTCATGGCAGCCGGGACCGACGGCATAACGTGCTCTCCGAGGCACGGAGCAGGCGATTATTGTCAATCAATACGCACATAATTTCAAAAAGTCATAACTTCCGAAAGTCAGAGGTGCGCGACGTGGGTTCGAAACCGAGACTCTTCGCATTGCAGTCTGTTGGTCTCTCCACTGAGCTATCGCTGCTCATCTCCTTTACACAATACAATAAAATATAAATATATACAGAGCAGTATATAGTATGGAGATCAAATTAGGTACCTGCGTCAGCTATCGTTGCAAAGATGGAAATATAAAATAAATTAGGTCATTATGGACCGTATCGGGCACAGCAAATTAGCAGAGAGGAAGAGGACTACGTAGCAATTAATATAATTTCTTTTAAGTTTACAAAGTATATTGTAAAAAATTCAAGGAACGGTTGAATGTTTGTAGAATTCCCTGCTATACAAGAATTATTCTTAGCGGAGGAATTGTCGTTTCTAGGAAAATAAAATGGAATAAGCTAAATTGATGACTCCAGACCGGTTTCGGTCACGGCAACTGCCTCAACTCCGTCCAGATAGTTGTCGAAATAAAAATAAATAAAGGAAGGAGCTAAATACGCGGTTAATAGCCTGACAACGGATACGGGAGTTGTCTTAAATTTCAGACGCGACTCATGGCAACGAATACGGGAATTGTCTTTAAAAACACAGTGAGCATATGAAGGGTTAAAAAAATCTAACGTAACTATCCAATCTTAACGCTCGAATGTTCACGTCTAGTCAACCCTGCAGTCGCCCCTTCGAAACAATACACATCGAGTCAAAGGGGTAGTACAAACAGGCTGAACCAAGTCAATCAGAAAAAGTTTGTTTTTCTTAATAAATATTGAAACTGTCTGGAAACTTTGTATATTTTTGTTTGGTTGTCGTCAAAGGGAGATTTTTATTCATACATCAATACGTTTAACTATATCTTTATATAGTCTATACTACTGTAACATCATAAACTAGATTTTGCCTGCGGTTTCCCTCGTATTAATGATGATTTTGTTAATAATTTTCAATCCCTCGGGAACAATACCTTTTTTCATGCATGCATTTTTTCATCCCTATGTTCTTTTTCTGTGTCCCTGACAAAGGGTATGCGAAATTTCATGATGATCGGTGGAGTAGTTAAGGCGTTAAAGCGTATCAAACAAACAAATGCATATTCGTATAAATATTTGAAATTAAACCTTAAGAATAAACCACGAATTAAACTTACGCACATTAAAAAATAATAAGTTGTTTTTGTTAGAACTTACGAAGCTGTGCAAAACCGAGGCAAATAGCTAGTGCCTATAGTTTAAAACTACAATTTGAAGGTGTATGTTAGCCTAGCTCCAATTTACCAAATGATCACCCATCCAAATACAAACCTTGGCAAGTGATCCTTAACTTCAGTTCTCTATCAGTCAGTAAGTTCAACTAGCAATGTTACACCATAAAAATACCATAAAAGCGTAGAATCCACGTGCCATACGTTACAGTTTTAACGATTATTAATCGATATTATTCGCTTCGGTAGTATCGATGACTGGCGATAATCGATTAAAGTGCGTTATTTTTATTGCCATAGAGGTATGCGAGTTACACATGCGATCTTTTGTTTTAATGGAACATTCGAGATATTTTTGTGGTGTGAAATATGTTCATGACTTCCGATGGTGTTGATATGTAACGACTACATAAAATAATAATATATTATTACTAACTTTTTCTCGCGGCTTCGCTCGCGTTAATTTAGAATTTGTCAATCAATTCGGGTCGTACTCGTCCAGAAGTGAGAAAATTTTCATACAAACTTTATCCCCCCTTCCGCCCCTTTAGGGGAGAGTTTTATCCATTTCACCTAAACAGATATTTTTCAATTATAATCGAAAACTTATGTACCAATTTTCATACTGCTAAGTCCAGAAATGAGAAAATTTCGTTACAAACTTTACCCCCTTATTTCACCCCCTTAGGGGTGGAATTTCAAAAAATCCTTGCTTAGTACACCCCTACAAATTAAAACACACATGCTCTCCAAATTTCAAGTTCCTACGAGCAGCGGTTTAGGCTGTACGTTGTCTCTAAGTCAGTCAGTCAGGACATCTTCCTTTATATATATAGATAGATTGTTATGTAATACCTGTATATAAGATATCCCACTGTTGGAAATAGGCCTCTTTTCCATGTGATGCTGCAAGGGTATCGACACAACTTACGTCTCACTTCTAAGGCCTATGGTATTATCATCTATACTATCTATACTAATATTGTGAAGAGGAAAGATTACATTTTTGACGTGACAACTTCTAATAAATCGATGAACGCCGGCTGCACGCACGAAAAAGGATGACTTATTGTCCCGTTACGCTCATTGTAACGTTACGAGAAAGAAATTATGTTATGACGTTGTCACGTTAAACTATCGTCCGTAAACCGACTTTACAGACAACCAATTTCTTTTTGTTTTTTTGTAAGAATTTCATTCAAAAACTAATACACCGATTTAAAAAAAAAATTTAAAAATATGTCGTGTGACTAACATAACCTAACTAACTTTTACGCGAGCGAAGCTATGAGTATAAGCTAGTATTGTATAAAGACGTTGGTTCGAAACTAGTCGAGCAAATCCTAATAAGACATGTGAGTTTAACCGTTTTATATGTTAAATACATTATGATAACTGTTCGCAAAAGATTCTGTAATAATAACACTTAAAATGATGCAAAATTTATAATAAATAGATATGTCCGCGGTTTCACCCGCGTTTATCGTTACTGCGACGCTCCCATAGGTCGTAGCGTGATGTTATAACAGCTTATAGCCTTCCTCGATAAATGAGCTATCCAACCCGAAAATAATTTTTCAATTCGGACCAGTAGTTCCTGAGATTAGCGCATTCAAACAAACAAACAAACTCTTCAGCTTTATAATGGTATAGATATCAGCCCTGTTTAAAAACTGTCCCACTGCTGGGCACGGCACGTCTCAGTGCGAGAAGCCATGGTCTACAACGCTGGTGCAGTGCGGATTGACAGACATCACATGTCTTCAAGAACACTATGGAGAAATCACAGACATTCAGATCTTCTAATGTTTTTCTTCGACGTTAAAACGAGCGAGAAACTATTTAATAGACACATAACTTCGAAAATTACGTGCCTTGGGATTGAACTCGTCATCTCTGCGTGACAGTCAAATATTATCCCACTTACAAGTTAAGGTGTAAAAATATTCTGCACGTTCGTTACGACGCATTATAAATCTTAGCTGCCCCTTCACCGGGTTCCGGGTGGTCTGTTTAACCGTCAAAAACTCATGTACAAGTCTTTAGTGACCCACAGTTAAGGGTCAAAAGGACCCATGGGACGCTATGCGGGAATTACACGCGTTAAAAACCGGGGCGTGACTGGTTAAGTAAAGTTTTTATTGCAGTTTGTTTTATTTGTTATGGTATATGGAGAAATAAGGGTAGGTATAACCTTTATTTTATTTATTTATTTTATTTTATTCAGTAGGTACGAAAACAGATAACAGATTAGCATATACAAATAATAGTCTTAATAGTACACAATGAGTAAATCTGACATCCAGTTACATTTGTACACAACATTTGTAATATACAGTACCCACGTCTTGTAAGTTTACATAAGCTTAAACTATTAAATAACTAACAAAAAAGTAAAAAAAAAAACAAAGGATACATGATAAATTTAAAATAAAAACAAAAAATATACAAGATTGGGCACCTACGATCTTATGATTTGATACATAGGTAACTAGATTTTGCCCGCGACTCCGCTCGTATAAATTTCCTTATCCTTACTTAATATTATAAATGCGAAAGTAACTCTGTCTATCGGTCTGTCTATCTGTCTGTTACCTTTTCACGCTCAATCAGCTGAACCGATTTAGATGAAATTTGGAATGAAGATAGCCTGAGACCCTGGAAAGGACATAGGCTATATAACATCACGCTACGGCTCACGGGAGCGGCGCAGTAACCACAAATACCAATGACGCGGGTGAGACCGCGGGCACAGTTAGTAGGTTATAAATGTACATTTTTTATCACAATAGCTATTTCTAGATTAAAGGTATCCTATGTCCTACTCCGTACCCCTGACAAAGTGTATCCAAAATTTTATGATGATCGGTCGACTAGTTAAGGTGTGAAAGCGTAACAAACAAACTCATATTCGCATTCAAAATATTAGTTACGATTTGATGTTAAAACCATTTATTTTTAAGGTTTCCATTATTCATACGGCTACAAAACTATCTCAAATCATCTCCACACGTTTGTATTACACTCTATTCATCGTTTATAAAAATGGCTCTGTCATACGCAAACCTAATTTACCTTAAAACCATTAAATAAAAATATGTTTCCAATTTCGTTGACATCACCTTCCATTTAAATCCAAATATCAAAACCAAAATATTAACAATGAATAGTGACGAGATGCCCAGAGCGGGCAACCCTTGTCATCTGACACAAACTGTGTTTGCTAGTGATGGGATGAAAATCGGTTTCGGCTTTCGGCGTCAAGGTGTTTGTGATTTATTTTGGTACAATAAAGGTTGCTAAAAAATATACGACACCTGATGGCGTGCGATTACCATAGCCTATAGTCTCAACGCAGTGACACAACATAATGGTTTTGGGCAACGATTATGTGTTGAAGTTATTTCCTCAGTCAGGTTGCTGCAGTTTGGGCAAGTCCCTCGGTCAAATTAAAAATAATTAACTAATTATCTCTCGTATTGCTTGTCTGGGTTTTTTTTATTTGTATGTATGTAAAAATACTAATACCTATTTAATAGCTATTTATCGCACATTTTTATTGTATGTGTTGACATATATACCTTTAATTTGTACGAAAGTATTTTAAACCACCAGTATTTACAAGCATTATTCTTTATGCTAGAATTGTCTTTATATAAAATAAAATGTTCTAACAACCTCTGATACCTCAAATATAATTATGTATAAGAATCTTAGCTTGTTCTACTAACTTTTTGCAATTATTTGTTTGTTTAATCGTAGACATAAATCGTACGGCAATCAGTTTCGGCTTACTTCCAAAGTATTGGTATCGGTTTCTACCTTTAAGTTACTCACTTCACTAACCTCTTTAATCCCCTGGGCGGAACTACGCATTATGTAATATATAATATCGAATATTATCACAATAGGGTAGAAAGGGTTTCTATTATTGGACCTTAATTGCTAAGGTCCAAATAAATGGAGTGAATTTGAACATAGCTTTATGCTTGTAATCTTCAAACGTATAAGCAGAACCCTTGGAAATATGGAATTCTCTTCACTTACCTTCAGTTATATCTTAAGAGGATAAGCAGAGGTCTATTACACCCACTTTCCGTCAGCTATAGTTGAGGTCCAAAATAATGGAGGCGAACCTATTATCAGCTTTCCAGACTTCAAGCTGTTACTTAGAATTTCTTAGCAAAAAACCACCAATAATACTTTGCTTGACTTAGAAATCGAATCCGCGTCATGCACACCGGAAATAGGCTCACGTCATTACATCGGGAATCGAACTCTTGACCTCATTTATACCGTTAATATGATCGTTCCCTATTACTTCGAACCTAAATTCAGTCAGGCATATATTGTTACTTGTCAACTACATATACACATTCAAATGCAATCCAATTGTAGTCTTAAGATCGAAATTGTTACCAATACGACCACATCTTCGTGACACATGCTATATCAAAACCACAGCTGATCAGTTCACAGTCGAAACCATAACAACGTGCAATTACACTACCCCAGAATCGAACTCCAACAGCTGCGGTCAACGTTGCTTACAGTACGTGCATTAATTACTTGGTATAGTTTAATTAAATGTTTGGTACTGACTAGTGGTTTTAGTTTGGCTGTTAGTGTTAGTTGGTTTCTATGAGCGGTTGAGGGTTAGATAGTTTGCGGTACTATAACGTGGTTTTTAGTGAGTTATTGGAGTATTGTTATGAGGATGTGTTATATTTATTCTTTAGTAACTTCGCGCGAAATAATAATAATAATAAGTACTTTATTTCGTTATCAATAGGTTAAAACAGAAACGTTGTTGAGGCCTTCTTTAGGAAAACTTGTGTCAGAAGACCCCAAGAGATGGAAATTAAAAATAAAAATCCCTTTTTTTTATTAACCCTCCAATCTTTAATAGTTTTCTCACTCGGTTGGTGCAGAAACTGATAATAGTCTATTAGTATAACCCAAAAATACTTTCCTTGATCGGAGATTCGAATAAACGAGGCAGGCATGACTGAGGTTTTCACTTGTATTATACTAAAATATGTTTACTTAAAAACATAATCACTATGTATTATTAGTATTATCTTTAATATAATATAATATAATATTCTACCACATACACACAACACCATCTAGCCCAAACTAAGCAGAGCTTGTACTATGGGTGCTAGACAATGGATAAACATACATATATATATATATATATATATATATATTGTAAATACTTACATATTATATATAGAAACACCCAGACCAAGACTAATATCCATGTTCATAAACACAAAATATGTTTTACTTGTGCGGGAATCGAACCCGCGACCTCAGGCGTGGCAGTCGGTTATACTAACCACTACGCCATCGAGGCCGACAATTATATACTTTGAATATAAACTGTTCAACTGCTGGGCACGGGCCTCTTCTCAGTGTGAGGAGGGCTAGGCCATATTCCACCATGCAGGTACAGTGCGGGTTGTCAGAGTTTACACATCTTCGAGAACATTATTGTGAACTGTCAGATATGTTTTCCTTCACCATTAAGAAAGCGATAATTAACTATTTAATACGCACATAACTTCGAAAAGTCATTGAAGGTCTTAAAATAGAAATCGAGAGCAACCAGGCAGTCCAACGGTCTGCCATTAGGCTATAGCTGCTTTTATATGACAGTTAGTGAAATGAAAATATCTATAAGCTTTTGGATATAGTTGGCAACCATAACAAGCCCATTAAAATTTGAATCTATACTACTACTAGCTTTAGCCCGCGGCTTCGCTCGCGTTAATTTAGAATTTGACAATAATCAAGTCGGGTTGTACTCTGCTTTTAATAATAGAATTCAATCATGATTCGAAAGATACGTGGCGCCATCTATTATCATAAGAACGTTATTATTGTTTTCTCGGAAACAGTAATTTCTTTTGGGATGAAAGATAGCCTATGTCCGTTTATGTACACCTGTCAACGTATATGCAAAATTTCAGGATGATCGGTTCAGCGGTTTAGGCGTGAAAAGGTAACAAACAAACAAACAAACTCATTTTCGTTTTTATAATATTAGTTAGGATTAGGATTAGGATTACCTATACAGCTGAACAGTTGGTTTGTTAGTTTGTTTGTTTGGTTGAACGCGCTAATCTCAGAAACTACTGATTCGAATTGAAAAATTATCTTAGTGTTGGATAGCCCATTTATCGAGAGGCTAGCTATATAACATCACGCTACGACCAATAGGAGCGAAGCATCAATAAAAAATGTTGCAAAAATAGGGGAAATTGTCTTATGTGAAGCAGACGAAATTGCGCGGGTCAGCTAGCTAATTATATAGTCTTGAGATCGAAATCAAGACCTTTGCGTGGCAGTCTAATGATATCCCATTACATTGCTGTGTTAGTATAAACCTTTAAAAATAATATCAAAACAAACATTTCTATGATTTTACCTAAAAAATAAAATCTGTCAGTGAATTGGGGGTGGAATTCTTATCGTGCAAGATAAGCACTGTGACGGAGATGGGACGTGACAAAAAAGAAACAGGCACGTCACAAAAATGAAGCCGACATAACGTTTTTCGAGCTGAGTGTACTTAAATATTAATGTAACACAGCTTTATCTAACTGTACTGTGTTGAGAAAAATCTCTCTTCTCTTTGTGTTAATTATTTTTAATGGACGTTACTTAGAAATGTTGATCTCTAGTGTTGAGGCGGAAAGCTGACGTTTTAATACTAAGTGCGGGCACCCATCTATATACTAAGTTAAATTAAGATTGCTTAACTTTGCAACTTATTTTAGTATTTTTTGAAGTGACAGCTTCTTTAGGCGCGTTGACCACTTCTTGGGTGAACAAAAATCATGGAACTCGCGTCATCGTCACGCTTCCACGATTTATTATTTTTTTTAGAATATTAACAATATTTCAGAAATGGTGCGCAAATAAAACGAAATTTAGACCCCCTTAATAACCGCTAAGAGAATATCAGGAACAAGCATCCGACCCGACCCTTCTTTTTAATTTTTAATTTTATGTTTTATAGAGAAGTGTTTATGATGAAGGATTAAAGTTTTCACTTCTATCGGCAGTCCCCAAAGACTGCCCCAATATTTTTTGTATCTCATTCCTGACTGCTATACCTCCTGGATGTTCTAAAAGTAATCGGTACTTGACATATCCACAATACTTAGCGCAATCTATGCAGAAGAAACCGCTATCAAAATCATATAAGGAAGTTTCAATTTAACATAGCACTTTCTAGTGCCTATGATGACTAGATATATCTTTTCTTTGTTTAAAAATAATATCTGTGTCGCGGGTATCTTGACAGACATTCAAGCAACGAAAACAAGGAACAGCTTTTCGTGGACCACACAAATTTTTGTTCCAGGTTTTGTGGTCGAATGCTCAACACTTGAGCACTTTACAAATAATCAAGTAACGGACACGGGGAATGAACTGATTCAGAACAACCTTTTGTGGACCACATTTTTTCCTCATACCTCAAAATGCCCGACGCAGTGGCAATTATTTCATTCGCATTTATAAGAATGCGAATGTGTTGAAATTAAACAACTATATACGGATTTTAGCGCGTTGT
Organism: Catocala sponsa; assembly: GCA_963564715.1. Lineage (NCBI taxonomy): Eukaryota > Metazoa > Arthropoda > Insecta > Lepidoptera > Erebidae > Catocala > Catocala sponsa. The sequence goes on along the minus strand of OY751351.1, from coordinate 2,483,637 downwards.
TTATTTGACACTTTATTATATAGTAGTTTAATTTCAATGAATAACATTCGCGTAAACAGAAGACAAATATAATTCGAATGTGTGTTTGTTTGTTACGCTTCGACGCCTTAACTACTCGACCGATCAATATAGAATTCTGCATACACGTTTTCCGAACAAAAAAGAACATAGGGTACCTTTCATCCAAAAAAAAAGTACCGTCGTTCGGGAAACAGAAAAGGACACATATATGACATCATTCATCCAGAAAAAAATACTTGTATAGAAATTTATTAAAAAATTAACATTAAAGCGAGTGAAGCCGCGGGAAAAGTCTGGTCTTATAATAAAAAGTCTGCATTATTCCCTTTGTGACTTTATCGTACAGCATAAACATAAGTCGGCCTCGATGACGTAGTGGTTAGTGTAACCGACTGCCACGCCTGAGGTCGCGGGTTCGATTCCCGCACAAGTCAAACATTTGTGTGCATGAACATGGACGTTTGTCTTGGTCTGGATGTTTCTATGTATAATATGTAAGTATTTACAAAAAAAAAGTATATAAAATGTATGTTTATCCATTATCTAGTACCCATAGTACAAGCTCTGCTTAGTTTGGGCTAGACGGTGTTGTGTGTATGTGATAGAATATAGAATATTATTATATTCTATCTTAATATTTGCGGTTGGTACAGTAATCGTGTCTAGGGATTGAACTGCAAAATTAAGTTTGTTTTTTATTGTATATACTTTTCCGGGATAAAAAGTACCCAGTGTGGTGCCCAGGATATAAAAGTATAATAATACGAAGTTTCATCGTAATCGAACTGGTAGTTTTTACGTGATGCTTGAACAAACAGACAGACAAATATTTTTTTAATCACATTGTTGGGTTCGGTTTCGATCTAGTAACACCCCCTGCTATTTCTTTTTTCAATATTTTCAATGTACAGAATTTAAACTTCTACAGATTTATTATATGTATAGATAACATTCAAACTGTTATTTAGTGACTATATCACAAATCTTTGTCATTTAATTACTGTGAAAGTGTTTGCTCATGAATACTCAATACAAATTAACATATGCTTAATTACTTACGCCGCATAAGACAATTCAAATCCCATCGAATGAATAAGACACTATTTAATAGGGGTACGATGCTAATAAATTAGCTACCCTTAACTTGTAGTGTAAGCAATAAGAGTTTGGCTGTTTGAAGGCGAAGGCGTGGCGTACTTCTAACACAGGCATTCTAGCTTAGCTGGAGCACTCACGGTCTCCCTGACCATGGCTGCTGGAAAGCAACCGAAACGTCGGGGAAAGTGTAAACATAAATAGTTTTAATAATAATAATAATAATAATATAGCTTTATTTCGGACCAATGAATCTATAGACTGTTAGTAATACAATTTAACTTATTTCCTTGTGTTAGTATAATAGTTTCAGTCATTTAATCAGCTTAAAGTTGATAAACTTTATTAGTAATAGTAGTGTAACAGTTTCTAAATCCTAATCCTAATCCTAACTAATATTATAAAAGCGAAAATGAGTTTGTTTGCTTGTTACCTTTTCACGCCTAAACCACTGAACCGATCATCCTGAAATTTTGCATATACGTTGTCGGGTGTATAGAAAAGGACATAGGCTACCTTTCATCCCGAAAAAAATTACTGTTCCCGAGGAAAACAACAATAACGTTCTTATGATAATAGATGGCGCCACGTGTCTTTCGAATCATGATTGAATTATATTATTACAAGCCGAGTACAACCCGAAATAATGGTCAAATTCTAAATTAACGCGAGCGAAGCCGCGGGCAAAAGCTAGTTATGTAATAAAGTGTAAAATAAACAACGTGATAAAATCCGTATATAGTAGTTTAATTTCAATGAATAACATTCGCATAAATAGAAGAAAATATTAGCTGGAGTAGTTTCAAGGATACCAATAATTTTAATCCAAATGATAATACTCATAAAAAAAAACAACGGGTTGCACTCCGGGAGTGCCGGCAGAAGTGAAAACTTGAATATTAACGTTGTGCATTTTTGATATTTTGGAATGGTTAGGGAATAATTTTGCACGAATTGCTTTAATTATCAGTATAAAAGTAATATCATTTATGTGATAAAATACAATATTCATTTATTGTGCTATCGTACACAAACATGACAATTCTCCGTCCGTCTTACGAATTTTCGATCAGGTCACGTGTCCTGACGCGAATTTGACAATTCTCCCTCCGTCTTACGAATTTTCGATCAGGTCCCGTGTCCTAACGCGAGTTTAACATTATTTACCCATCACAAAAACAGTGCACAACGCCGCTAAAGAAGTTTTCACTTCAAAAACCGAAGGCGTTTTGCAGTTTTATTTTTCTACGGGTCAGGAAAGTCTGGCTCTATCCGTTTTTCTTTGTGACTGCCTGCAGCACGGCAGCCGCAGTATGATTTGGCAGTAACGGACTTTTTATCCTTTTCTTTCGTATGTCAAATAGACAAATGAAAGAAAAAGATAAAATTATGTCTGCTGGTCATATAATTCCATACGATCTATAATGTCCGACAAATTGTTCTGTCTGTCTCTGGCTGTCGACGCCTTAAACGCTTGCTCTTCCAACTCAAACCAGGCGGTATCTTATTTAATTATAAACGAAACGGATACCGCGATACGTTGTCTATCAGAAAATATGTTGATTGAGCTCGTATTGTACTGCTTGATAACAATGTATGAGCCTTTATTATACTGTTTAACAATAGCCTTCCTTATCGAGCCGTTATTTTCCTATCCGGGACTTTTCTTGAGTTAGAACTGTTTTGGTTGCTTCAATTTGAACTGCACGGATGGCGTCGTGGTTAAGACTGCGCCGAGTGTAAGACAGATAATGACAGAGCTCATGAGGCGCATATTAAAATCGGCGCGCGGCCGCCATAGTAAAACTGCATCCATGGAGGATTTGAAGTGCTTTTTTGATAAATATGTATCTTTATTGTCAACCAATAACTTAAATATTTGGGTCGGATAAATTGTAATATAAGTATTTATGTTTCGTTTAAGCTGTAAAATTTGATAGATTTCTACTGTTATAATCTAAAATCACGTAACACGAGCTTACGTTTTTGCATTTTTCGTGCAAATGTACGTAATTTTGTAGGTGAAAATATTCATTATTTTAAGATTTTTACACGGAGTAATTGTAAACACATTCATTGTTATGGTAAATGTATATTTTATATTTGTATTAAACAAAAAGTGTTGATTTTATTCATTTAACTGTGACCGCCTGTTTTGGCACATTTCGCGCAGGCGCAGTCTTAAATGTTCGCCTCGCCAATGCATCTGCGCCAAGTGTTGTGGGTACGATGACTACAAAAATTTGTGTGATCTTCAAATAGGTGTTCCGAGTCTCGGTGTTCTTTCACTCGCGGCGCAGGAGTTCATAAGGCGGGCGCTGACTTTGCTTAAAAATAAAATTCTTTCGTTTACACTAGGTTGTAAGTACATGATCCAGTGTATATGGCTAGACGACGGAAGATTTAGTTTGGAGGCAAATTTGACTAAGCTTAAGGCATGTCGAAGGCGTGTTGCCTATGTGTATTGTGTAAGCAATGTACCGACCGAGCTGGCTTTGGTGAGGTAAAGTCTTTTGCTAAAGTCGGTTGTCGACCAAAAGTTTAAGCCGTTGGGAAAAGTTATAATATCGGCGACAAACATCGAAATGCGATTTTGAACGACGTGCGAACTAGTCATTAAATTAAGTATCGAATATTTGATTCTGGTTCGAATTAAAATCAGTGACAACTGATTAATCAATATTCGGATAAGCAGTCCTATTATCGAATATTCGAATTCCTTTTTTCTTTGCAATTGCCTATCGGTACTGCCAGTACCAGTAGTTATATATAATTACTATTCTTTTATGTTTTGACAGGTACGTAATTAATTTGACGGCCTCAATGACATAGTAGTTGGTGTAACCGACTGCTAAGCCTGAGGTCGCGGGTTCGATTCCCGCACAAGTCAAACATTTATGTGCATGAACATGGATGTTTGTCTTGGTCTAGGTGTTTCTACGTATAATATGTATGTATTTCCAAAAAAAAGTATATATGTATGTTTATCCATTGTCTAGAACCCATTACCCAAGCTCTGCTTAGTTTGAGCTAGATGGTGTTGTGTGTATGTGATAGAATATAATAGTGTTAGAATATAATTTGTGTTTGTTCCAAAACATTGTTTAATAAAATGCTTTTTCTTTTCAGGTAAGTGCCTTTAATGAGTTTACGGAGAACTTACAGCGTGGTTAAGGTAACAAATAACCTGGAAAGTCGTATTTATTTTATAAGATTTTAAACACACCAGCTCTTATTTAAAAATAAATTTACTATATAGGGTGGCGATTTAGGCACATACTGTACTTGAATATAGTGTAGTTCGGATTTAAATATTATACTTTTATATACAACTAGTGAGCCCGACAGACGTCATGAAACGAAAATAGAAATCCTAGAACCCGATCACAGCACAGCTCCCGGGTCTAATTGGTAATCTAATCCATCCAGGAAACCACACAATTTTTCCATTTAATTTTCCATACACTTTCCATACAGGTTTTCCATACATACTATAGGAATTCTATTACAGAAAGACTTTATGAAACACTAGATTTTGCCCTCGATAGATGCCCCTCTAGATTTTGTCAACAAATTTCTGTCCTTTCTCTGGATAAAAGTACCCTGTATCTGTTTTAGTAGCACTTAGTTACAACGTGTATGCGAAGTTTCATGTTGTTTGGTTGAGTGGTTAAGGCGTGAAAGTATAATAAACAAACTTACATTCACATTTCTAGTATAAGTTAGGATTGGGAGCAAAGAATACCCAGACTAATTATTAAATATAATGACCACCAAAATAGTAATTGCATAGCTAAATATGCTTACTAAAATATATCATAACGAGCACCTATACGCCTCAAATTAATGCATTCCGTCGCGGAAGGGTTAGGTTATGTTAAGTTCCTTCTTAAACCCACCCAAAAATAGGAGCCCCGCGAAGCGGGGTCCGTCGACTTAGTTTTATCTCTTTAAAATATTTTAGTAAGCATATTTTGGTGTGCAATTAGTATTTTTGGTGGAACAAAGGCAAAAAATTGAGGAACAGTTAAATACTACCCAATTATTAACACCAAACTTTTGTCTCGTGTGGTAATCAAACCTCACACTTAGACGTAGAATAGAAGAGACCACTAAAATCATTGTATATAAGTGCAGTCCTCGCTACCGCGTCCTTACATTGTGTTAAGAATCTCAGCTATATGTTTCTGAACATAAATACTCCATGCGGAAGTCTCATTACTCACAAACTGTTGAAACTTAAAGCCAATACGGTCCTAATTTATAGACGGGAACCTGGCTTACAGTTAAAACTACATCCTGAAAACAGATATAGACTCTACTATGTATTATATTGTACTAGCATCCCTCGGGAACAGTTGTTTTTCTGGATGAAAGTTATCCTTTGTCTTTTTCTGTACCCCTGACAACGTGTATGCCAAATTGCATGATGATAATAATAATGTCCTCCAGACCGAATTTCGGTCACGGCGGCCAATCTTAACGGAGACTGACCATCTGCGCAGGAGATATCATAGTGCACACTTCTGTGCGCAAACACAAGTGCACTCTCTGTTCCCTAACTCTCATGATCCGATGGGACGGTAATCCGACACGACCGGAGAACTTATTTAACCTAACCTACGCGAGTGAAGCCGCGGGCAAAATATAGTTTATGATATTAGGTAGCAATTTTTTTATGACTTTTCGAAATTATGTGCGTATTGATTGACAATTATCGCTTGCTCCGTGCATCGGAAATCACGTTAAGCCGTCGGTCCCGGCTGCCATGAACATCTACGGCAGTCGTTACTGGGAGAGTGTCGACACAAAAGATCCCACTGGGTTGAAGTGTCGCCGGTCTGCACTGACTGGCCCTCACATAAGATAAGATAAGATAAGACAGTGTCAAGGCGACTTATTAAACCAATACGACATTTGTCAGATTTGAAACATGGCTGGTAAAATTTGTGTATTAATATCCACATTCCTCTGCTTACCTCTACGAAAATTTATGTAGGTAATACAAAAACAATTATGTTTGTTTCATTACTCGAGCCAAGGTTGTCATTCTGTCTGCCCATTTGTCATTTTAAGCTTACGAAACGACTTAGCGCATATGTTCTCTGTTACGGAATATTAATAGGTTAGGGTGAGGTTTCACTGAGTATTCATTACTAAATACAGATTGCCTACATGCTTTTGTATAAGTAGAATTATATAATTATTATACTAGCTGTCCCGACAGACGCTGTCCTCTACAAAAGAGAAAAAAAGAAAAAAAGGCATATCTAAACCATCCTCGAATCCACTTGAACTCGTACAAAAAGTTTCATCAAAATCGGTCCTGCCGTTTAGGAGGAGTTCAGTAACATACACACGTACAGTATAATTATATATATAAAGATTAGCTCTGTATATGAACTGTCCCACTGCTGGCCACGGATCACTTCTCACTGCGAGAAGGGTAAGGCCATAGTCCACTACACCGGTCCACTGGGGGCTAGTAGACTGCACATATCTTCGATAGCATTATGTAGAACTTTCAGACATGCAGGTTTCCTCACGATGTTTTCTCTTCACCGTTAAAGCGAGCGAGAATTAACTATTCAAGACGCACATTACTTCAAAAAGTCAGAGATGCGTTGCGATTGAACTTTAAAACCTCTGAGTGACTGTCCAACAGTCTGTTAGAGGCTATCGCTGCTTACCTGCTATAATATGACCATGTCTTGATGTTTTATTCCACCGTTAAAGCAAGCGATACCTACTTAACAATTGAAAACTTAGAAAAGACAAAGTTGCGCGCCGAGGTATTGCTCTCGAGACCTCTGCATAGCATGCATCGGTCTTCTTATTAGACCATCACTGCTTACTATGATGATCATGTCACTATTTATGTTTCCACTATTAAAGTGGACGATAATGAACTATTATAATAATATTCTATAATATTCTATCACATACACACAACACCATCTAGCCCAAACTAAGCAGAGCTTGTACTATGGGTACTAGACAATGGATAAACATAATTTTTTTTTTTGTTAATGCATACATATTATACATAGAAACACCCAGACCAAGACAAACATCCACGTTCATGCACACAAATGTTTGACTTGTGCGGGAATCGAACCCGCGACCTCATGCGTGGCAGTCGGTTACACTAACGACTACGCCATCGAGGCCAACAAAATATAACTTCGAAACTTCAGAGTTGCGTGCCCAGGAATTGATCTCGAGACGTCTGCATACCTGTGCATCTTTTCCCACTAAATAGTTCTACAAACTTTCGCTTAATAGAAAGGTCAGAGTTGCGTGTCCAGGCATTGAACTCAAGACCTCTAGCTAGCTGGTCTCCCACTAAACTACTCCACAAACATTCTCTTAATAGCAATAATGTCTATCAATGTACAAAGTTTCAAGTTCTCGCAGCGAGCTTACATAACGGGTATAAAATTACCCCTGGCAGTTAATTAGGCTCTATCTACATCAGGGATAATTAACATACTCTGTATACTCTAGTGGGTGTAAGCCTTTATGTTGTGTACATTATTATGATTATGATGTTCTTAAAGCGACGAAAAGTGGGAGGGGGTGTGATGGCGACCGCGCATGTCAAACGATCTGCGTGGGTAACGTAATTTTTATAGATTAGTAGCTATTGACACTTTCAGCCACGCTCATGATTACATGTTAATAATAATATCCTCCAAACCGATTTCGGCCACGGCGGCCAGTCTTAACGGAGACTGGCCGACTACGCAGGAGATATTATAGTGTACACGTGTGTGCGCAAACACAAGAGCACTCTCTGTTCCCTAACTCTCATAATCTGATGGGACGGTAATCCGACACGATCGGAGAGAGATCAGGCGCAGGACCAACGGCTTTACGTGCTTTCCGAGGCAGGCAGGCATTACATGTTACATGATAGCCTAATGGGAGACCGTGGGACTGTGACACAGAGGTCTTGAGTTCGATCCCAAGGCGCGCATCTCTAACTTTCCCAACATGTGCGTATTAAATACTTTATTATCGGACGCTTTAACGGTAAAGGCAATTTCAATATGGGGGAATCGAACCCACGACCTCAGGCGTGGCCGTGATATTGATTGGTTTGGTAAATGGTTTGAGTTACTCGCGAACTGATTCGACAGCCGTGTGTGTACTTATTTCGTTGCGATGCACCAAAAAAACCAATGCAAAAATAGTAGAGACCTCAACATCGCCTCGGCTACTGTGGGGGCGGTGTGGAGGCCACTGCTCTTAGACCACACGACTGCTTACCATCAGGTGGAGTGTGGTCATTTTGACGAGCAAAAAAAAAAAAAAAAAGAAATAATATTTTGAAATCCGACTGTTACTTCCAGAGATTAGCGGACTCAAACAAATAATAAACAAACTCTTCAGCTTTATTCTATTAGTACAGATAACTTCCAATTAAAAATATTCCTCTTAAAATAGCTCATTAATGTTAAAATCTCCGTCGTTAGGCTTCCTATACATGACGTCCGAACCGCCTCGGCGCCGGATCGCTATACTGAGTAGTCACGTAACCGCATCGTTACCGCGTCGTTTTCACATTGAATAATTGAGTAACAGTTCAGTATAGCAATGTCAATATCCTAACTAATATTATAAATGCGAAAATGAGTTTGTTTGTTTGTTAAGCTTTCACGCCTTAACTACTCAACCGATCGACATGAAATTTTGCATACACGTTGTCAGGGGTACAGAATAGGACATAGGGTACCTTTCATCCAGAAAAAATAACTGTTGGAGACCTAACCTAACCAACATTTACGCGAGCGAAGCCGCGGGTGAAACTAGTATATAAATAACTGTAAAGACGTTGTTTTTATTGTAATATGTAATCCTAACTAATATTATAAATGCGAATGTGAGTTTGTTTGTTACGCTTTCACGCCTTAACTACTCGACCGATAATCATGATTTCGCATTCACGTTGTCAGGCGTATAGAAATGGACGAAAAGTGCCTTTCATCCAGAAAGGAGTACTGTGCCCATGCGATAGACAATTGACATAACCTTCATTTACGCGAGCGAAGCTGCAGGCAAACAATTCTATATACATTTATAATTTATACTCAAAACGGAAAGTTTTACGTATTTAATTTACTAACAAATTAAGCACTATGGCACTGAATGTCGTGGAAAATAGCGGCACCGCGACGGTTTGGCGCCAACACGGCCGCGATCCGGCGCCGTTACGGCTCCGGCATCGTATATAGGCAGCCTAACTTACCTATGTACTTCACTTTTCTTGTACCGTGTTCTGCTCGGAGCGAACTCATTTTTGAACCATCCTAGCCTTGTAATTACGTTAAGTTTGCCTGAACAAAATCTGTATATTTTGCGAAGTTACAAAACGTATATAAAGCATAAGTTTCTTTTTACAACAAGGGCAATGCATTCTTGAATGTATTTACATACTAGCTAGTCCTTTCGACTGCACTTGACATTACCGGGATCATAAGTATCCTAAACAAGGTTTTGCTCAAGACTTCGCTCGCATAAATGTAGGTTAGGTTAGGATAGATTCAGGCGTCACTGATGTAGTTTCAGTTCCAGTGACCTGCCCACTACTCCAGGCAGCGAGTTGGAAAACCGACTAAACCCACCAGGGTTTAGTCGGTAGTACCCGGGACATTCCATCTTCTCCCGGGTTAGCCTGACATAACCTCTCCGCTGCCATTTTCCGCGGAGAGATATGCGTCAAAGCATTCCTCCACGTTAAAATAAAAAAAGTTTAGGTTCAGGCCTTTTTCTGGATAAACGTTACCCTATGTCCTTTTCTGATGACCTGACTACGTGTATGCGAAATTTCATAATGATCGGTCTAGTAGTTTAGGCGTGAAAGCGTAACAAACAAACTCACAGTCGCACTTATAATTTTAGCTAGGATGTTAATCGAGGATAAGGTCTATCTGTGTACGAAGTTTTACCCAAATCTGTTCAGCAGTTTGCAAGTAATTAAGTGACAAATATACATATTCACAAACTTTCACAGTTAAAATATTAGCAGTATATTATTAAATTTGCTTATAAAATTTACTTTAATGGTTCCCTGGTTGGTCTCGTAGTATGTGTACCTGTGATATTACAGGCCTAAGTTCGATTCTCGGATTAGGTAATGTGAATTGGATTTTCTTGTTGGGCGGTTTTCAGTAACAGCGGCATCTGATTATTAGTGTGTCCGTTGGATGGCAATTAACGAACATTATGGAGAACTCTCAGCCATGCAGGTTTCCTCACAATGTTTTCCATTACCGATCAACGATAATTACCAATTTAATAAACACATAACTCCGAAGGCTCAGATGTGCCTTAGCTTAGAACTCGAGATCTCTGCATGGCTGCCCAACTTGCTCTCACTAGGCTATCGATTGCTTTTAATAAGTCTTACTGTCCTTAATACATTTGAATTCATCAGTACCCAGCTACCAGACTTTCATAAACGTTAGCAGGTGATTGTTTCACGAAAATAACGCTGACTACGGAAATAAAAAGCCCGTATTGAATTGTAATCCTGTAATATCCTGATCGGATTATACCTCTTGTACCTTTAAATCCAATAAAGCATTGATTGAATCAGGTTGAATCGAATACTCTATAAACATTCGGTTGGCTGAACAAACAATGTGATGTTATTGTATATGTGTGCTTATTTAGAACACACATACACTGACACACACACACACACAAACACGCACATACACACAAAGACAGTTTGACAGTTAATTTTATGTTCGAATATTGAATTTATACTGTTATTTGCATGTGTGAGTGTATATATGTCGTGTGTTGTGTGTGTGTGTGTGTAAGTGAATACGTGTGTGTGAATATAATGCCACGTCTATACATTCGGTTGTGGTTTATAATACGTAATTTGACAAGAGGTGAGCTCGCAATCAAATGTGGAAGCGTTTATGTGTAGATTTGTATTGGAAACGTGTGGTGTTTACAGTTAACATGTAAATTATGAATTAATTTAAACATATATTGTCTCACATATGTTGAGGTGAGCAGAGATATGATACTCGTATTGCGCCATATATGGTTTAAAATAAATAATCTATACTAATACTAATATTATAAAGCTGAAGAGATTGTTTGTTTGTTTGAACACGCTAATCTCAGGAACTAATGGTTCGATTATAAAAATTCTGTAAGTGTTGGATAGCCTATTTAAGAAGGCTATAGGCAATATAACATCACGCTACGACCCAGTACAGCGGCGAGCGGCGCAGGCAGTAACGATAAACGCGGGTGAAACCGCGGAAGCATCTAGTTTGTAATAAAGAGTGAGCCTATGGCCATCTATCAAACGCAGTTCCAAACTCTTGCAGCTACTGAAAAAATCGTGACAGAAAAATCAAATAACCCTTCTACTGACTCACAGTGACACACCAGCGGCGACGTTGACGTTTTCCGTTCCATGCCTCTATGTCCTTTAGAAACATACAATTTACTGACACAAAGTATACCCAAACTCAGGAAAACAAACAAACAAAATTTAATCTTTCCTGTTTATAATATTAGTATAGATTATTTAGTACAGTAGCAGCGATAGCTCAGTGGGGAGACCAACAGACTGCAATGCAGAGGGTCTCGGGTTCGAACCCACGTCGCGTCGACTTTCTAGTCTAACCGGATTTGACTGGATATCAGTTTTTACACGGAGCGACTGCCATCTGACCTCCTCAACCTGAAGGCTAACGATACCCTAAGGCTAGACTACTGTCAGGATATTAGAGGCAGTGACTTTCCAATAACGACTACCATAGATGTTCATGGCAGTCGGGACCGACGGCTTAACGTGCTCTCCGAGGTACGCACATAATTTCGAAAAGTCATATAACTTCGGAAAGTCAGAGGTGCGCGCCGTGGGTTCGAACCCGAGACCCTCTGCATTGCAGTCTGTTGGTCTCCCCACTGAGCTATCGATTATTTAGGGTATTACAATCAAAGCACCCCTGTTTGCACCTTGGCCGATGTGCCATAGTGTATATACGGCATTACGTAAAGGTAGCAGATGATGGTTGTTGTTTTAGAATTATAGCCGAATGGCTTCCTGGGATTTCAGATTATCTGTCACTCCATTTGTTTTGTTTAATCAATGATTGCTATTTATTTAACACTAGTTTTTGTTCGGTTTCGCACGTGTGAGCTACGGGACCGCATACTGGGATTAAATTTGATATTGACCTTGAACACTGTAGATTAAGTAGACTTTGCTCGCGGCTTCGCTCACGTAAATGTTGGCTAGATGTGGTTAAAGGTACTTTTTTGGGGTTAAAAGGTACTATGTTCTTCTCTGTTCCCATGACAACGTGTATGCAAAATTCCATGATAACCGATCGAGTAGTTAAGGTGTGAAAGTGTAACAAACAAACAAACTCACATTCGCATTTATAATATTAGTTAGGATTTATTAGGACCACCAGTATTTCGTTGGTTACGCTTTCACGCCTTAAATACTCGATCGATCATCAAGAAATTTTGCATATACGTTGTCAGGGGTACAGAAAATGACATAGAGAACCTTTCAGCGAGCAAAGCCGCGGGTAACACCTAGTATTATAAATATACGATGGAGGCAAAATACGGCTGTAACCCATAATTATATATAATCCTTTCAATTTGCCTGTTAAATTATAACTGTTTGAAGCAAGGCCTTGTCTTTACGACTATATGTTCTACAAAATTTATATAATATGGCAGTCAATTAATTGATACTTTGAATCCACCACAATTAGGGTCTAATTACAGAATTTATCTTAATTAGTAACAATATCGGCAGCTTGGCGTCTCAGAATCATTATCATCTTCTCATCTTTATTATAAAACAAACTCCTCCGCCTTAATTAATCACTTCACGATATACTAGCAAAAAATTTTACCGAAATTATAAAAGGTGATAAACAATTGCCTAAATTTATAACAAAAGGTACGTTACCTAAAAGTACAGATATAGTAAATCCATCACAGTACCGTCCAATCACATGTCTTCCAACAATTCTTCTTAGTCGTATACTCTTGACAGAGTGGTTGTGATCATGTCTCGGTCGAATCTTGCGCAACCGCATCTCTCGTGATGCGACGCTATTCTATGTTTGGCGGCCTGGGAGTTGATGTTCAAGTGTGTCACAGATTTGATGAGGTCCGACAATATAAAAACTCATTACATCTCTCATAACTCGTAACATCAACAGCCACTTAGAACGCAATAATATATTATTTGAAGAACAAAAAGGATGCAGACAAAATCATAAAGGATGTAACAACTAATAATAGATTCCACAATTTTGAAACAGGCTCAGAGTCAAAAAAGGATTTTTTATATATCTTATATTGACTACAAGAAAGCATTTGACAGTGTACCTTATTCCTGGTTATTAAAAGTTTTACATATTTATAAAATCAACCCTAGCATTAAACATTTTCTGGAAAGGGCCATGCCAGAATGGAGAACACCATTATATTATGTTTCTAATCGTGCAATCTCAGTCACGACAGATGAAATATATATTGAGAATGGTATATTTCAGGGAGCTGAGTCCCTTATGGTTTTGTCTCGATCTTAACCTGGTGTCTTATCTCCTTAACAATACCACTTCTTCTTAGTCGTTGATTCTTGACAGAATGGTCGTGGTCATCATGTTGTCTAGGTGTCCAGAAGAGTCGACGTCACACGCTTCACGATTTTCTGCCATTTCTTCCGGTTAGCGGCATGTCTTGTACACTCAAGCAATGGACCGCTCACGTTTGACTTAACTTGGTCAGTCCATCTCATGAGTGATCTTTCGCGCGCCAATACCGCAAATTAAGCAAAAATACTGATATTACACATCTTATGTACATGGACGACATTAAACTTTTTGCTAAAACCGATAACCGCTATAAAAAAACTAATCGAAATAGTTACATTATTTAGCAGAGATATGAACATGTCATTCGGGCTCGATAAATGTCGAACACTACACATTTACCGCGGCAAAACAATCAGTAATAGTTTCAATTCAGATCAATCTAATACATTTTGTATCTATGGAACCAACAGAGTTTTATAATTATATATCTCGGTATTCACCAGTATAATGCTATTAATCACACTCAAATTAAAAAAGATTTATTCAAAGAATATACCAACCGACAAAACTTTGGGAACTAATGCATTAGATGGGAACTAATGCATCTAATGCATTAGTTCCCATCTAATGCATTAGTCCCCAAAGTGGTCCAGGTGGACCCCTAGGGGTCCACGGGAGACTCGACGGTCTACGTTGCCGTGACAGAAAAACGAGGGGTTCACAATAAAATTCGTAAGCGGGTGTCCACGACTTGCAAAAACTTGCATATTCCATATTAATTACCAGTGGTTTTTCAATTTTTCGGTTTCGAGAATTACTAAAAATAAAGGTTAACGTGTAGAGATTTGATCAAATTTTTTACTTGCATGAACTTGTTTAGCTGCAGGGGGTCCACCGGAACCAGCTAAATTTTGAAAGTGGTCTATGAGAAAAAACGTCTGGGAACCTCTAATCTAATGTATACTTGACGATGCAAAAAGCCTCTATTCTATCTATAAAGTTTTTACAGAAAGATACAGCTACTAAACAAAACCCGAATTAACTCCACTTGGTGTAAACCTGTGGTTTTCATTAATTGACCGAAATTATTACAAATTTCGACAATAACAAAAAAAAACTAAATAATAATATAATATTCTACCACATACACACAACACCATCTAGCCCAAACTAAGATTAATAATTTAACTAATAAATAAGTATTCATTTCTAATTAATTAGTTGTGTTATAATTGTTTCCTGTTTTTAATTTGATGAACCCCGTTCTGCCCGTTTGCCTTATTTTCATTTTTGATTCCATTGGCTGCTGTCCGTTTACTCCTGAAAAGTAAAAAAAATACATTGAATAGTATATTCTTAATATCTTTAATTAAAATTTAATTTTGTTTTGGTTTAATTCTGATATAGGTACCTACAGTTTGGGTTCATTCCAAAATTATGTACCAAAGGTTCATTTTTAAAATTATGTCCTTATTGTAGATAGTTTTAGAAGGCTGGGTGGCAAAGGTATTTTGATTTTATAAAATAATAAAGCCCAGCGTGTTGTCTGGTATCAAATTATGTTCTATGAAACCATTGGCAGTTTCGTGTCGTTTCGCATTTCGTGATAGAAAACCCAATTGACCCGGGAATCAAACTTGAGACCTCATGCACAGCAGTCGCTTTCACTTCTGCTGCGCCACACGATAGTAAAATTATGTACAATGTATATACTAATAATATAAAGCTAAAGAGTTTGTTTGTTTGAACGCGCTAATCTCAAGAACTACTGGTTCTAATTGAAAAATTATTTTAGTGTTAGATAGCTCACTTATCGAGGAAGGCTATAGGCTATATAACATCACACTACGGCCAATAGGAGCGGAGCAGCAATGAAAAATGTTGCAAAAACGGGAAAAATTCTCTTAAATGAAGCAAACGAAGATGCGCTGGTCAGCTAGTACTATAATAATTATATAATATCAGCCCTATATATAGATTGTCCCACTGCTGGACCACTTATCAGTCTAAGAAGGGAAAGGCCACAGTCCACCACGCTTGCTCAATGCGGGTAGACATTATACCTCTTTGAGAACATTACAGAGAACTCTTACACGTCATGTGGGTTCCATAACAATTTTTTCCTTCACCGTTGAAACGAGCGATAATTATCAACTGATTACCACTTCTTTTACAGCTAGAACGATAATATTAACTATTTAAAAATACAGAGGTGCGTGCTTTGTAATCAAACTCTGCGTGGCAGTCCAACGGTCTCCCACCAGACTATTGTTCCTCTACTATTCAAAACTAGCTGACCCACGCAACTTGGTCTGCTTCACATAACAGAATTTTTCTGTTTTTGCAACATTTTCCATTGACGCTCCACTCCTATCGGTTGTAGCGTGATGTTATAGCCTTTAACTTGCATCGATTAATAGGCTATTCAACACTAAAAGATTGTTCCAATTCGGACCAGTAGTTCCTGAGATTAGCGCGTTCAACCAAACAAACTCTTCAGCTTTATAATATTAGTATAGACTAGATGTGCCCGCGGTTTTACTCGCGTTTATGATTACTGCGCCGCCCCTGTGGGTCGTAGCGTGATGTTATATAATATAGTCTATAGCCTTCCTCGATAAATGAGCTATCGAACGCTAAAATAATTTTTCAATTCGGACTAGTAGTTCCTGAGATTAGCGCTTTCAAACAAACAAACAAACGATTCAGCTTTATAATATTAGTATAGATTATCCAATACATCGAGAAAGTAAGCCTCATATCACTCAAATATTAAATAATATACTTACTGGAATTTTCAACTCATGAAATATACGTAGAATCTTTAATATAAGCTTATAAAAAGTCATATGCAATATTACAAGCTGGCTACGACAACATACTCGTAAACCTATCGACCTACATCCGAGCTGCATCGCTTAATCTCATGTTTAAACCTATTACTTGTATGAAGTACTAGCTAAGTCGCGCAACTTCGACTGCGTTACACAAGAGAATTGTTTTCCGTTTGTAATTTGATTTGATTAAAAAAACTCCCGCTCTAGGTATAATTCCTGTGTCGCAGAGGACTTAACAAGCATTCAAGCAACAGACACAAAGACCATTCAGATTCGGGACAACCATTTGTAGATCACAGTCCGTTCCTATTGGTCGTAGCGTGATGTTTTAGAGCAGAGGTTCCCAGACTTTTGGAACGAAGTTCCGTATCGCGCGTTGCGAAAGGGGGCTAGACGGAAAAAATTAAGACCAAAAGTTGTAACGACACTTTTTTTTCTCATTGACTACTTTCAAAATTTTGCTGGTTCCGATGGACCTCCTGCAGCTACATTTCTACTATTTCTACCATATTCCTTGGCATTCGTATTTATATTGGTAAAGAATCAATAACTTCATGCAATAAAAAAATTTAATCAAGTCTTTACGGGCTGACCATTTTTTTTAAATCTCGGTTCTGAACCTCCTACCACGGTAGGCGGGCTGACCTTATTCTCTACTGAAAAATCGGTAGGTTCGAGACCACTGGTCCTGAATATGGAATATGCAAGTTTTTACAAGTAACAGTAAAATATTATCTTCCTACATTGAAAGGTGAAGTCAAGCCAACATTTTAGTTCTTCCCTATCGAAAGCAAATAAATGTTCGTGGACGGCTTACGAATTGTGAACCTCCATTTTTTTGTCACACCAACGTAGACCCCCGTCAAGTCTCCCGTGGACCCCTGGAGGTCCACCTGGACCACTTTGGGAACTAAGGTTTTAGAGCTTATAGCCTTACTCGATAAATGGACTATCCAACACTAAAATCATTTTTTATTACATAATTTTGAAATATAACACCACTATTATTGAACTTTACTACAATTTAAGCTATTGAAATTAATTAAAACTATATATATTTAAGTTTACACACACAATAAACAACGTAACAAAATCCGTATAAAGTAGTTTAATTTTAAAAATATAAAATTCGCGTAAACGTAAGACAATATTAACTAAAATAATTTTTCAATTCGAACCAGTAGTTCCTGAGATCAGCGCGTTCAAACAAACTCTTCAGTTTTATAATATTTGTATATACATATGTATATGTCCTCCAGACCGAATTTCGGTCACAGCGACCTGTCTTAACGGAGACTGGCCATCTGCGCAGGAGATATTATAGTGCATAAAGTGTGTGCGGAAACACAAGTGCACTCTCTGTTCCTTAACTCTCATGATCCGACACGACCGGAGAGAGATCAGGCGCAGGACCAACGGCTTTACGTGCTTGCCGAGGCACTGGTGTGTCTACCACCGCCAAAATATTTGTATAGATAAGTCTGTGTAGTACTTACGGAGCCAGTATCAGATTAGTCAAGTTACGGAGAGGCGCCTCCACGAATAACCAGAGCAATACGGCGCATAACAGCGATGCTAGCAGAACTCCTAATCCGGTTACTAACTGGAAATTGAAACAGTTATCTTTAGTACTGGCTGTGCAGATAGCGTATTGGGTTAAGTGGTTGTTTTAGCAGGCGCAACGGGTGTGGTATAAAGTCTGGACACATGAATTATTCCTAGTTCAAGAACCGTTTTTGAAGTGAAAACTTCTTTAGGCGCGTTGAGCACTTCATGGGTAAACAACAATCATAGCACTCGCGTCATCGTCACGCTTCGTCGTCATGCTTCCACGCTTTCCATTTTTGAATTATTATAGAATATTAACAATATCTCAGAAATGGTGCTACGCGAAAAATAACGAAATTTTGACCCCCTTAATAATCCTCAAGAGAGTATCAGGAACTCGAACCAACCCTTTTTTCATTTGTTTATAAAGAAGTGTTTATGATCAAGATTAAAATATTCACTTCTATCGGCAGTCCCCAAATACTGCCCCAATTTATTTAAAGAATAAAGAGTATTTAATTATTATTTTAGTATCATCACATTGGCATAGTTAAAGTTTATAGGAAGAAAAAGTTGTAATTTTAATCTTTTTTTAGTCTTGGTTGACTTTTGAGAAAACATAAATAATAATATGGCTATCGTATTTCGCAACACACATACCTTTACAAAAATAAGTTAGTCTTAACTAATTTTTTAAAGATACAGAATAATATATATTGTCATTACTTAATCCTTTTCTTAAATTAGCGATCCGTCCCGGCTACGTATGGCTAACCTTAATAAATAATACACTTAAACCTTCAGCATAAAAATCCGTTTAGTAGTTTTTGTGTCTCGCTGATATGTGTAATAGAGCCTCGCTGATTTCAGCATGAATGAGCCGGCTCGACCGGTGAAGGACTACTCTCTCACAGAATATCGTCGTGAAATAGCAGTGCTCCTACTGTTGTGTTTCGTTCGGTCAGTGAGAGTGCCGGAGGCCCAATCCCCCTCTTTCCCTCTTCCCGCTCCTTCTCCATCCCACTTCCTTGCCTAAAGGGTAGGCAACGAGCAAGTGATGCCTTTGGTGTTGCAGGCGTCCATAGGCTACGGTGACCACTTACCATCAGGTGGGCCGTATGCTTGTTTGCCAATTAAGTTGTATAAAAAAAAAGAAAAAGACAGACAGACGCAGCGGGGGACTTTATTTTATAATATGTAGTGATTTATAATTAATGTTTTTTCGTAGATAGATGGATAAACACAAGATATTTTATAAAGATTTTCGCTGTCATGTTGAATAATACACACATAGTCTGTTACGTGTATATTTCCAAAGGAGTGATTTACACCCACATTTCTTCGCTTAGGTGCCACATAGTCGAGCGTATTGTCACACACGCTTTACCCGAGCATCAAACCCGGGACCTCATGCACAGCTGTCGCATATGCTATTACTGCGCCACCGAATCAGACTTAATGTTGGAAGAATATTTAAAATATTTTATATAGCAACGATAGCCTAGTAGGAATTCGTTGCACTGCCACGCAGAGGTCTCGAGTTCAATCCTAAGGAACCTCTCTGACTTTTCGTAGTTATGTGCATATTAAATAGTTAATTATCGCTTGCTCTAACGGTAAAGGAAAATATCGTGAGGAAACCTGCATGTCTAAGAGTTCTCAATAACGTTCTCGAAGATATGTGAAGTCTGCCAAGCCGCACTGGGCCAGCGTGGTGGACTATAGCCTAACCTTTCTCACACTGAGAAGAAGCCCGTGCCCAGGAGTGGGACAGTTTAATACAGGGCTGATATTATTATATATAAATGTTGAATGTAGGTACTTACTAAAATGAATATATCTAACTGCATAGGGTTGCGATGAGAGAAGTTATTCCGTTGTATTATGACCGAATGCGTGATGAACACGCCATATACTAGTCGATTTAAAATCACGAAGCCGGGCCAGCCAATAATCGACTGTATTACTGCTGAAAATAAGGTTCAATTTTATATTAACGACATTTCGACAACACATCGACATACTTTTGTATCGAAAATATTTGGTGTTCTTTTCAAAGATTTAAAATATTATTCTCACCGCATTTAGACCGCATGAAAAATAGTGTCCACGCTAACAAGAGTGAGTTCACTCATTATATATAGAGAACGATAGTATACAATTTTTAATATGAGCTAGTGCTAGAGTACAGACCGAAGTGACGGCTGATGAGTCTATTGACGTCTACCAAATACAGTTCCAGATTTCAATGCTACTGACATTTTCATGACAAAAAACTCAGTACCATTGGTTGATCCAGGAATTGAACCCGGGACTTAATGCACGGCAGTCGCATGCACAACAGCTCCTGACAGAGGCAGTCAAAACATGATTCATAGATTGTATACCATTCATATAAAATGACATCTAGACACTAACACCACATTCCAACCAAGATCTATAGCAAAATTTTTTCTACAGATCACACCTTGACATATGGTCAAATTATTGACCATATGGCCTAACTAAGACCTAAACCTGATTAGTTTCCTAAGTATCACACTTAAACACTTAAAAAAGCCTACCAACCATTTAATAATAAGCTTAAACATTTAAAAAATATACCACCCTTTTGAGGAGAAACATAAGTGGATCTTGATGGCCCTTACATATCTTCGTCGAGATTAAAATGTAATATTTTGTTCCGAGAAAGTAAGGGTGCCCAAGGGAAATTAGAAAAAAACTATAGCTGCATATCCCTTGATGATTTAGTTGCTATATTAAGCTTGGATGGGGTTAATACGGCAATTAGTGAGGCATTAAGGAAGCTGGCAAGAGTTAGAATACATTGGCAAAGTGAAAATGATTAGGACCCGAAATAAAATGTCAAATTTCGGTCTCACATCCAAAAGGTTCTCTATGATGACGCTAGCCTGTCTTGTATTTGGCTGGTTTAGTTATTTGGTCAGTTAGTAAACATGATTGACACTATAAGCAAACCAGGTTTTACATTTTATTATCCATTTTTAGTCTTAGTAGACAAAGACAAGTTAGAAACATTGGACTAAAACTTAGCATGGATAAAGTCGTTGGTCCTGCGCCTGATCTCTTTCTAGTCCTGTCATATTGCCAACCGATCAAACTATGAGAGTTAGGAAACAGACAGTATGTCTATGCTTGCACATATTTGTGCACTATAATATCTTCTACTGTCTTCGCTAAAATTTGACCGAAATTTGGTCAGGATACCATAAGAAATATCCAGACCAAATTTAGTCTAGTCTGGTTTATTAAATCCGATGATAAAAGCGTATATCAATGAAATGGCTCATAAATCAGAGCTGATACAACTTACCAGGTATGTCTCCATATACGATCATACCCATAATCAAACAAGTGGAAAGAGCCCAGATGTTCCTGTTGAACGTGGCATATATAGTCGAATCCCAAGCGTTGTAGTCTCTGAGACACCAGGCCGCTGCCGAAGTCCACACCATGAGACTGATGACACTAGCTAGTATTATACCTAGGAACGACCATCCCTGAAACAATGTTATCTGTATATTGGTAGGTGAAGAGAAAATATGTACCACTTTTTAAGCATGCTGCAGGCTCTAAGGAGTTTGAGATTTGGTATAGATAAAGCTTTTACGGAAAAAAGATGCAAAATGCATATTTAATTACAAAAGGATGTTTTTTAATTTTAGTGAATTATGGTTGAATTTTTACGTTTTGAAACGAGGCGATCACTGATAATCATAATTTCAGGTCTAGTCACAAGTCACTTATAACCATTATCAGATGTGCTTTGCTATTGTACCTTGTTATTGGTTGGTGTCAAATGAGTCAGCGGCCTATCTGATACATACAAGGCAGCTGTTGCTTATCATAATATACCTTAAAGGTGGAAAACTAGCACACTTTGCATTGCTTTGGATAGTCAGTCTATGTGGAGGGGGATTAGTAGTAAAGAGGTAGGAGGAAAAAGAGACTGTGCTGTGAATGGATCATCTGGTGTAAGAGAAGAAGGGATTTAGTTAAAAAGAAGTCAAGAGATTTTAAAATATGTATATAGCTACCATTGGCAGAAAGTGACTATGCAGAAGAATCTTACCCTAGATATGACTCTTTTGTACTTGGCAGGGTTATATTCAACCAGGATATACCCCATGGCCATACCGATGAGGTACGGTCCAGCTCTATGGTGACTTTTCATGTGCGTTTCGAGAAATACCACGTTCCTCCTCGTGTCTACGATTTGCCTGAAAAATTAGATGTTATTTTTATTTACAGCCTTAGTTCAGAATGACATCTAAATATTTGATTTGCACCTATATTCCTAATTTATTTTAGATAAAGCATTACATAATTATATTAAGCTTATAATTAACATTGTATGTACGAACATATTTTAAACAACAAGGTTATCTAGAACTTACGACAATAAACAATTTGAAAAAGCGACATAGTATTCCTCCACATCGGCAACGTTACCAGTAGACTGGCAGCATTTTCACGCTAAATAGTTATGCTCATTCTTAGCGCAAAGAAAATACCAGCCCTCTGGTAAGGTGAGGCTCCGTTGGCCCGCAGCGTTTTGACGCCATTGTAAATAATAAGTTGTCACCAATGAAGTTTGATATTTACACCGTTTTAGTGTCTCTGTTATTGCAATAGCAGCATAACCCTTTATGCTAGGAAGATGTAAAGGAGCAAGGGTATCGACACAAGTTGCATTTAACACTAAAGACCTGTAAAATTGCCTTTTTGTATGAAGATAAAAATTGTTTTGTAACTAGTCAGGCAATTCATGTAAATTCAACTATTTCATAGATTACGTTACGATTAACAGTCCGAAACGATTCTATAAAAACACTTATAAAGATTAAAAATGAAAGCATCTAGACTTAATTATGTCTTTAAATTCAAAGATTTATAACTCACCCAACATCATACAACAATATGCCAGGAAGCTGTTTCGAGTAAGTCGCTATTCCTGGCAGTGCCAAAGCCAATAAACTGGTCAGGATCGTGGTGACTTTGCCAACTCGATTGTTCCATTTCCAGAGGCAATAAAGAGCAGTTCCCATGATGGCTAGTTGGTAATCGCATGGCACATACCAGGTAACGAGCTGACACTAAAAAATATGTGCATGCTTTTTTTCCTGACATACTTAAATGTATCGCAATCTTCTTGCTTTTAAAGAAACCCTTCTCTTAAGGCTAACTAGTAATTGATGCTTTTATAAAGAAATTATTGGGATTATCTGATAAAAATGAATTAATGTTATAAAATATTGTATTGATGTCTAAAATTTCAATTGCTGATATTGTATTGAGGTCTGAAATTTCATTCAAAATTGCAAATGCTTAAATGGGCATTCTGTATATCTTGACTATGATGAATACTATTCCATTTTGTGCCTTTCAACAGTAGTCCAAAGTTTCACCATATTGGAAAATTTTAAAACCAATTCTCAGTCAACATTTATCTCTTTTACAAAGAAACTTTGGTTCAGTTTAAAATCCAAACCGTGAAAGTGCTGGTATACTTACAATATTCTCATTGTTCACATAGTTATTGACCATCAGTAGATTCCAAATCCAGTTTTCTTCACAGGCCTTATGTACTTTTCCTGTTAATTTGTTCCAAAGTGGTCCATCACCAGTATATTTGGACACCGCTATCGTATAATATACTAAGACAGTGACGGACCCTATTAATCTGGAAATGAATAGAGATTAAACCAGAAAAGAAGAGTCACCGAAATTACATAAACCTATAATTGGTCTGGAAAATACGTCAGAAAAATATTCAATACCTTATATATCGCTGTATTAAAGAAATCATCGGATGTTTCTTGCCCTCCATCAAATTCTTCATGACTAACAGTCCAGATATTACAAAAAAGTTTTCCAAAGACGGTAGATCAATATGTTGTATTATATTTCCCAGCATGAACTCTTTTTCGATGAAGATCTGTTGTAGTAGACAAAATATTATAATAAGTCAATTACTAAAATTCTATAATGCAAATTAATGTGTCACTTTTATACGGATTTGTTCGCATTGTTTATTTTTTAGAATGTTATTAGCACTAGCACATAGCTTTTAAACTTTAAACAACTATTGTTAAATATTGTTACTGGTTATTGTTTACTTATATTTAAACTATTTAATTTATGAAACCTATTTAGATTGAATTTAGAAATGTAGATTATTTTCAATGTATAACATTCGCATAAACATAAGACAATAATTATAACCTGTCAATTGATAGAATGACAGATATAATAAAAAAAGAAAATATCGCTACGTTCAATTTTAATAACATAAATCCTTACTAATATTATAAATTCAAAAGTAACTCTGTCTGTCTGTCCGTCTGTTACCTTTTTACGGCTAAACTACTCAACCGATTTAGATGAAATTTGCTACAGATATAGTTTAAAACCTGGGTAAGGACTTAGGCTACTTTTTATTGATGTAGGTACCACGCGGGCGGAGCCGCGCGCAAAAGCTAGTTAAGTATATATGGAATTCATATATATAATCAGGCAGTATAACAACACCTTCTTCTTAACCTCAACCAGCAGAAAAGTACACACTGTAACTGCATCTTGCTCAGAGTGGGTTTCGTAAGTACTTCTCGTGTGTTTTATGAACACCAGTGTGTGCATAAGCGCTAAGGACATCCTTTCACTTTATTTTGCCGGACATTTGACGGGTCTTACTAAGTCCATTTCTTCCCTTTCTTCCCATCGTTTATTCCTTTCTGCTTAGGTGCAGTACTACGCAAGTGATGTTTCTTGTAACTATAGAGTTCCAAGTCTGGTATTCCATCTTAAATCTATATACAGGTTCGATGAATACCTTTGGTTTACACCCGTTTTGTCATGTTTTATTTTGATTACCAATTTTAACTATTTTATACTATTAATATTCTATATCTTTTCTCGATTTTTTGATGGTTTTCCAGCAGCCATTCTCACGGCAAGATCTAATTAAATAAATAGCGGGAAAATCCATGCAAACTTATCTATACTAATATTATAAAGCTGAAGAATTTGTTTGTTTGGTTGAACGCACTAATCTCTGGAGCTACTGGTTCGAATTGAAAAATTATTTTAGTGTTGGATAGCCCATTTATTAAAGAAGCTTTATAACATCACGGTACGACCAAAAGGTGCGGTGCATCAATTAAAGATGAAAATTCTCTTATGTGACGGAAGCGAAGTTGCGCGGGTCAGCTAGTCGAATTACAATATGAATGTAACCGGTTGTCATGAGACGTGTCTTATCCTACAAATTTTAAAAGAAGTAAGTAATACTTACCTCTTCAAAATCGAGTGAATTCCCAACGGCCCCCATCATCAAGAATACGATCGTATGACAAACCGTGGTCATGGCGCAGTGAAAGAACTTGGCAAAGCTTATGAAAGGTATCTCGTCACCTGTAGTCCTGGTCAATGATGACCAGTTACGTTGGAGACTAAAGGAATAGACCACCCTTGTCACTGAAAGAAAAATGTCAAAAGATTTGAGGTGCACTTGAAAAATTAGCTTATCTCTCACGTTCATAAGGCTTAAAGTACTGCACGAAAGCCCTAGTGGTTTTAGAAGTCGCCTTGCTTACTGCCTTTACATCAAGTTCTGGGGTATGAATCCCATGTCATATAGTGGGAAAATTAAATCAAAGGTGGTTTTCTAGATAAATGTTTATTGTCAGTCACACAGTTACATTCACTCTTAAGCTTATTTAATTATACTGCGCGGGATGTATGCGCATCCTGACTCAGAAGCTGGCACGACACGACTGCCTATCCCACTCGTGAAATGTGCCTCGTAAGACATTTGCGGCGTCATCCTGTCGCTACATCCCACACGGGACAATTTTTTTTGTGAACCACCTGTTGTTATTCCGAATCTGGGTTTTCTTTCTCGACGTTGTTTATATGTTTGTAAAGATACAGAAGTTAATATTAGAGCGTGCGTTGTCTTTTTTAAAGAAAAAGAAAGGCTTCTTAATCCTAGTACGGGAGTTGTCTTTTTTTAAATAATAAGAAAACCTTCTTAATCCCAGAGCAAGAGTTGTCTTATTTAAAAGAAAAAACAAGGCTTCTTAATCCTAGTGCGGGAGTAGGCTTATTTCAAAGAAAAAGTACAAAGCCTTTCCAAAAATTTAAACGGACACAAAGACCAACCGGATTTGGAACAAAATGTCTACACAAATATTTGTCCCGTTTAGACAACGAATCGGCAATACTCATTACACAGCAAAAGACTACAGCATTCGTGCAATTAATTTTCCCAATATACGAAGTGAAACCCATCTTGTAATTTAATTATTCTACAATTTCACTTGCATACTGAGGATGAGATCACTAATGTATACTAAAGGCATACAAGACCAGATTGAATATATTAAGTAATATTAGGAAGCAAGCAGGCTTTTGGGCTTATACGATGATACCGAGACTGCAGCGTTATATGTGTATAACACCTTAATTGAACGGTTATGGCTTGCCTTTTGGTCCCAGTTTCCATGCTCGGATAAAGCAGTTTTATGTGTTTTTGGTTAGTAATCTATACTAATATTATAAAGCTGAAGAAATTGTTTGTTTGTTTGAACGCGCTAATCTCAGAAACTACTGGTCCGAATTGAAAAATTATTTTAGTGTTGGATAGCCCATTTATCGAGGAAGGCTATAGGCTATATAACATCACGCTACGAGCAATAGGAGCGGAGTAGCAATAAAAAATGTTGCAAGAACGGGCAAAATTCTCTTATATGAAGCAGACAAACTTGCGCCGGTCAGCTAGGTAATTAGATAAAATTGTCGTACGCTTTAACGGTGAAGGAAAACATCGTGCAAATCCTGCATGTCTGTGAGTGCTCCATAAAATTTTCGAAGATATGAGAAGTCTGCCAAGCCGCACTAGGCCAGCGTAGCGGTGGACTATGGCCTAACGCTTCTGAGAAGAGACCCGGGCCCGGCAGTGAGACACTATATTCTATAGAGCAAGTATTATTATTAATACTCAATAGCACAGTGGTTTTTTCGCGCAGTTTCGGAATGGTTAGGGCACATTTACCATTTAACACAAATACAAATAAGTATACTACTTACTTCTAGTATCTTTCGTTACGTATTGAAGATAAATTGTTGATGTTATTGCTACAATTACAAGCGACGCCATGACAGTTCTGAAAAAAGTGATTATTGTTTATTTTAAGCTTTTTGAAATATCTCTAAATTTTCAATTATTTTAATTTTTTCTATTGACTAGATTTTGCTCGCGAGTTTGCTCTCATAAATAAAGATGTAGTCGTACATAAAGAAATACATGATGGTATCATGGGATAAAGCATTTTAGTTCCGTAGTGATATTCAAAAGTAGCCATTTTTATTAGAACGTAGGCACATTGAGCTGCAACAATGCATACCAAGTCAAAACTAAAATGGTATAAGCCGGTAAATGACGCCATCTATCGGAAATTGATACAAGAACTGTTAAATAGTTTGGATATATCGTAATAGATGGCGGTGCACTCATCATCCTCTTGCCCTGGTCTCAATTTATTTGGGGTCGGCGCAGTATGTCCTTCGCTTCCATACTTCTCTGTCACCCGTTATCTGATCATTTACCCCTTTCCCTTTCATGTCCATCCATCTTTTCCTTGGCCTTCCTCTCCCTTTTCGTCCCTCTACCCTCATATTCATCATTTGCTTACCTACATACGTATCATTTTTTCGCATAACATGTCCATACCAAGCCAAACGATTTCCTTTCACCTTCTCGTCTATGGGCACCACTTTCAGACTATCTCTTACGTGTTCATTTCTAATTCTGTCTATTCTCGTCACTCCACACAACCACCGTAACATTCTCATCTCTGCTACATGCAATCGTGTCTCAAAACTCTCTCTAGAAAATAAAAAATAGATTTCATAATAACTCGATTTTGTTAAATTTACTTTAAAACATTTTTTTAATCTCTATTCACAAAAGTTTATTAAAAAAGGATACATTTCTTACATGAATAAAACCTGAGGGTTAAACTTATATAGCCGTAATTTATTAAACAATGCCTACTAGGTCATTCATATTCATTCTAATTTGAGTGTTCACAGGATTTTAGACCTTAAGGTATCCATGCAATATTATAATCATGGGTGACTGTACCTACATGGCATGAGGGCGCATGAAATACAAGCCTCCAGAAATACTCACAAAAACACATAATATTGTGTACTATAGACCGTCTTTTCACCAGCAACTTGGCAGTCTTCTATAGTGAAGTTAGGGTATCCTGCAGCCAGTGGGTTTACCAAATACATGGTCTTCACGATCTTGGTCACAGCATGAGGGTTGCATGATGCCGGTAGACATGTACCCCATGATATTATGTTGAAGCTTCTGCCAACCTTAGATGTTGCCTGTAATTTAAAAAATAATTTAACAGCCAATGGAGTGGTTGACTCAATTTCTTTTATATTATTTATGTCGAGTATGTACACTAATATTATAAAGCTGAAGAGTTTGTTTCTTTATTTGTTTGTTTGAACGCGCTAATCTAACACAAAAGGAATTTTCAATTCAAACCAGTACTTTCTGAGATTAGCGCGTTCAAACAAACAAACAAACAAACTCTTTAGCTTTATAATATTAGTATAGATTATAAATTCTGCTCACTTTAAAGAACTCATTAGTAGCGGCAAACGCATCAGGCTCCCCTTTTTTCTTTCCTTCCTCCTCAGTCAACTTCACATCAACTAAACAGTACTGAGTGAGGACCTTAGGGTCACCAGAAACTGAAGGTGCCTTTAAACACTGATCATAGTTCCCCAAGCTGTATCTGGACCCGTAGAACACGCCTGTTGGAGACTGCATGGAGTTCCAGACTGTAAAAAAATACCATCATAGTATACTAGGACATAGGTATTTCCCTGAGGGGGTCGGCAGAGGTGTATTTAGCCATATTTGCTTTTAGGTACTACGTAATGGCAGGCGACTATTATAGTATACTAGGCATATTTCCAGACTCCACACTTCTACTAAGAAATTCTTTCCAATAACCCTCCCCGACTTGGGTATCGAATGTGATACTTTATGCATAGTATTCGCATATTCTATCCAACCGCCACCGAGATTTTAAAGTCAAGGTCAAATATAATATATTCATTTATTGCAGAAAATCTCCATAACACTTACTAACTCGAGTATCGAATGTGATACCATGTGCATAGCATTCGCATACTCCATCCAACCGCCAACGAGATTTTTTAAGTCAAGGTACAATTCATTTACTCATTTATGACACAAAAACCCGATAAAACTCATTGACTTGGTTTGGGTATCAAATGTGATACTTTATGAACAATTGAACAGCATTCGCTTTTAATGTTGATCCTTGATCGAGACTATCAAAATCAAGGTCAAAATACATTTAATTTTATTCATTTAGGTCACAGAATAACACTTACGAATCTTAAAAGATAAAAGGTACCCTATGTCCTTTTCTGTATCCCTGACAACGTGGATGCGTAATTTCGTAATGACCGGTCGAGTAGTTAAGGCGTGAAAGCGTAACAAACAAACTCACATTCGCATTTATAATATTAGTTAGGATATATTGCACTTACTCCAAACAGCCCATAGAGTATGATTCCTTACATTGTTCAATATATTTAATGTATCTTGTGCACATTGTGTTTCATCGTCCAGCCAACTTTCATTTTCCAATCCTTGTATTATCAAATCAGCTTGTGTATTTTTTGGGATAGATTCTGTTGATACATCTGAAAATATAATTAAAATAATATGTATTTATCCTTAATTGGCGACCGGCCCAGGCTTCGCACGTATAGCACAAAATCCTAAAAAATTATACACCTAAACCTTCTTCATGAATCAGTCTGTCTATTGGTGAAAACCGCATGAAAATCCGTTAGTAGTTTTTGAGTTTATCGCGAACAGACAAACAGACGCGGCGAAGGACTTTGTTTTACAATATGTATTAATGAATTAATCATAATTGATTTTTAGGGTTCTGTACCCCAAAGGTGCCAACGGGAATAACACTAAGTCTCCGTTGTCTGTCAGCAGGTTGTGGCCGGACACAGACGGACGGACATCTCATAAACCGGTTTGAATGAAATGCAAGATTTACTATACCGTTCTTGTAATAAAATTATTTTATACTACCTTTGACCGTAGCTTTGCTCGCATAAATGTAAATTATCTCAATAAATTTAATAAATTTATTAAGAAAATCTAAAAGAGCACTCGGAACAGTGCTTTTCTCGGGATGACAGGTACCCTATCTCCATTTCTGTACCCCAGACAACGTGTGCCCAAAATTTAATAATGATAGGTCGAGTAGTTAAGGTGTGGAAGTGTAACAAACAAACAAACATACATTCGCATTTAAAATATTAGTTAGGAATTTTGCAAAACTGGTTTGACCAGTATTAAGGCGTGATACATGTCCTAAAAGGAAAAATGGTGTATAAAAATATTTGAGGCATTGGTCAATAATCTACAGCGTCGTTCACCTTGTGAAATAACATTACGTACGCTTAAGAGTGATGTCATAATATATTCGGTACCAAGTTGGTGTAAAGTATTTTTTTGTTATATTTCTAAGCTTGTGCACAAGAGCAGCGATAGCTCAGTGGGGAGAAGAACAGACTGCAATGCAGAGAGTCTCGGGTTCGAACCCACGTCGCTCACCTCTGACTTTCGGAAGTTATATGACTTTTCGAAATTATGTGCATATTGATTAACAATTATCGCCTGCTCCGTGCCTCGGAGAGCACGTTAAGCCGTCGGTCCCGGCTGCGATGAACATCTATGGCAGTCGTTATTGGGAGAGTGTCGACACAAAAGATCCCACTGGGTCGAAGTGTCGCCGGTCTGCACTGACTGGCCCCCACATAAGATAAGATAAGCTTGTGCACGGATGGCGTAGTGATTTAAGTGGTTGCTTCGCCACTGCCATACACCGAGTATTGTGGGTTCGAATCCCACACCGGGCAATAATTGTGTGATCGACAAATGGTTGTTCCATGTCTAGATCGTCTTTGTATCCGTTGTTTGAACGTTTATAAAGTTACCGGCGATTTTATTTTATTTTGCTCGTCAAAATGACCACACTCCGCCTGATGGTAAGCAGTCGTGTGGTCTAAGAGCAGTGGCCTCCACATCGCCCCACAGTAGCCGAGGCGATGTTGAGGTCTCTACTTTGACGGCCTGAGAAGGTTCTTTTTCACGCCCCGCTTGAAGGACCCAGGATTGAAAGAAGAAGGAAACAGGTCCCTTGGCAGAGAATTCCATGCCTTCGTCGTTCGGCAGAGGTATGAGGACCCAAACCCAATCGATGCAGGAATTATTGTTAGAGCACGAGTTTTCTTAAACAATAATGGCGTATTCAAACCTGAGCGGTATTTGCTGCCGCTGTGTATATAATTATAATAATAATATCAACCCTGTATTAAACTGTCCCACTGCTGGGCACGGGCCTCTTCTCACTATGAGAAGGGTTAGGCCATAGTCCACCACGCTGGCCTAGTGCGGGTTGGCAGACTTCACATATCTTCGAGAACATTATGGAGAACTCTCAGGTATGCAGGTTTCCTCACGATGTTTTCCTTCACCGTTAAAGCAAGCGATAATCAACTATTTAATACGCATTTAACTTCGAAAAGTCAGAGACGCGCGCCTTGGGTTCGAACTAGCGACTTGTGCGTGGCAGTCCAACGGTTTCCCACTAGGCTATCGCTGCTTTTGCTGCCGCTGTGGGTAGAGGTATACACCGCGCGGGTTTCGGTCAGGTATTTAGTATCAAGTTCCGCGGCTAGAGCGACCTGAGCGGTATTCGCTGCCGCTGTGGGTTGAAGTGCCTGCCGCGCGGGTTTCGCTCAGGTATTTAGTATCAGCTCTACCCACAAGGATAGCGAAATCTGCTTTGGTGTGAACAGTAATATTACCGCATACGCACTCGGTTTTCTTTACCGCAGACGGTAGCGGATACCGCTTAGGTTTAAACAGGCCGTAAAAGAAGAGTTATCATAAGTCTGTCTGTTAAGTAATGTGTTGTTCTTTCAAGTAACCTAACGTCAGTGTTGCAAACGATCAAAATTCTTGGTAACCGATTACGATCATGCAGGCAATTACATAATATATTATGTTAATTCAGCAAAAAAGCAACATTAAAATTAATGTCATTTAAATTATAAGAATTGTCGAGAAATATATGATATCACATCTGGCCGCGGTTTCACCCACGTTTATGATTACTACTGCGCTCCCGTAGCTCGTAGCGTGATGATATATAGTCTATGTTACTTCTGGATAAATTAGCTTTCGAATGGTAAAAGAATGATCAAAATCGGTTTAGTAGTTTTAGAGTTTATCAATCACAAACAATTAAAGATACCCTATGTCCTGTTCCGTACCCCTGACAACCTGTATGCAAAATTTCATGATGATCGATCAAATAGTTAGGCGTGAAAGCGTAACAAACAAACTCACATTCGCATTTATAATAGGGTAGTATTTAACTGCACAGCAAAAAAATACTAATTGCGCAGCAAAAAAAGCTAATTGATCAGCAACTCATGGCCAGCAAACTTTAAAAAGAGATCAAACTAAGTAATTCGCGGGGCTATTATTTTTGGGTGGGTTTAAAAAAAGGAACCTAACATAACCTAACACTTCCGAGACGGAATGCAGTGATTTGAGGCGTATTGATGCTCGTTATGCTGTGCAATATTTGCTGACCAATTAGTTTTTTTGCTGATCATTATATTTAATCCCTTTATAATATTAGTAAGGATTATACTGAAAGAATTATAATAGGTTATAAATTATAATAATTATACCACTAGAACAACCATTTATTAGATCGATAAGAAGACAATGGATTAATAAAACACTGGTTCTCTCGACTTTTTTCCTTTTTAACTTAATGTTAAACTTTATCTCGTGTGATATTAAATTAACATTATAATGACTCCATTATATTAGTCGGCAGCATAGCCTAGTGGGAAACCGATGTACTGCAATGGAGAGGTCTCGAGTTCGATCCCAAGGCGCGCATCTCTGACTTTCCCCTGTTATGTACATCCTAATCCTAAACCTTTTTTTTACATGGGGGAATGCATTGACGTATACGCGGGGGCGGGCGGAGGGGTTATATCGGATTCGCCGGGGTAAAATAGAAAGATGGAATAAGAATAATGTACCTCCCGGAATACCGACTAAACCTACCACGGTGTTCCTCAACAAAACCACTATCGGCGGGGCCGCGCGAATCACTTGAACATGCGGTTGCGACCCCGCCGTAAGAAACGGCAGGCCACTACACAAAAAGATCTATTAAGATCACCACTAAAAGTAATCCCTACTGTCCCCCCCCCTAGAGGGGAGACGGACACGACACAGAGGCGCGCGTCGAAACACGCACGCCGCCTCTCGGACCTGGTAGTGATCGGGTGGCGGGCAGGCCCACAAAGCCCGCCACCCCCAGGTCAAACCTCAGGGTGGCTGGAGGTCGCCTCGCGCCCTCCGGCGCCCGGCTCTAATCCTAATCCTATCCTAACTTCCTAACTGATATTATAAAAGCGAAAATGAGTTTGTTTGTCACCTTTTCACGTCTAAACCACTGAACCGATCATTCTGAAATTTTACATATACGTTGTCAGGTGTACTGAAACGGACATAGGCTACCTTTCATCCCGAAAAAAATTGCTGTTTCCGAGGAAAACAACAATAACGTTCTTATGATAATAGATGGCGCCACGTGCCTTTCGAATCATGATTGAACCGAACTCCGGTTGTACTCTGCTATAATAATATTATTATACAAGCAGAGTACAACCGGGGAAGGAATACCTTCTCACAGAATATTGACGTGAAATAGCAGTATTCCTACTGTTGTGTTTCGTTCGGTCAGTGAGAGTGCCGGAGGCCCAATAACCCTTTCTCTCTTCCCGCTCCTTCTCCTTCCCACTTCCTTTTCTAAAGGGTCGGCAACGCGCAAGTGATGCCTCTGGTGTTGCAGGCGTCCATGCTACGTGACCACTTATCATCAGGTAAGCCGTATGCTTGTTTGCCACCTTAGGTGTATAAAAAAAAAGAAAAGCACAGGTGTACTAAAGTTATATTTCGTTCCACGCTGGACAGAGACTGTTGCTATCTGATGGGCAAAGGTCATAGGGTGCGCCCTTTGCTTAAATAAGGTCACCTTTCTGAATGTTGCCATCACACACAATGTCAACATGATATCTGATAGTATTATCACGCTTACTCATCATGTAAATTATACAAAGTAATATGTTCTCTCTCAAATGAGTGTGCTCACTCTTTTTAGTGCGGACACTTTTTTAGAACTAAGTACGGTAACGGCGAATCTTTGATTGAAATATTTAGTGACGGGCATATTTTCTCTCTCAAATGAGTGAGCTCACTTTTCTTGGTGCGGAATTTTTTTGCGTGACCTACGTAGGTACGCTATCGGCACAGCTATGATTTAAAATTTTGCTGACAGGCTTTTATTTAGCCTATTTGTTATTATGGGAATTGCATACATACATAGTTTCACGTCTATATCCTCGAAGAGGTAGCCAGAAGTGTTTTACGCCTAAATTACGCAAGTTTGTTAAGGTCTCACGTAATAAGAGGCTGGCCTATTGACATTTACGCGCCATAGTTACAGATTCCGTGCTTCTGCCCGACCCGGGTTCAAACTCGACTCCTTATGCACATAAGTCACATTCGCTACCGCTGTGCCACCTAATATCGTAACAATAGTGTGATCTTAAAGCCTAACACTGGAATCGAACCTACACCTAATGATCGCACGCTAACATACGCATAAACTGATGCTATGGCATATGGCAATTCTAGATTTTGACACAAGCATACAATATGTTATTTTATCTAATCTAAAAACATCTCTCCCAATATTTACAATCTGTTAAGGAAGACTTTACAAACATACAAGTATCGTACACAAAAATGAACCAAACTTATAGTTAATTAATTTTTTTTAAATTTAATTCAAAATCCTATGTTACATTGACCCCAAACTAGGAAAGCCTGCATCTTGAGAGCCAATGTAGAAAATTAAATAAAATTAAAAATAAACTTAGGTAAGCATTTAAAAAGTAAAATAAGTAACAAAGCTAAACTAAGAAATGTCGAAATTAAATAAAACTGAAATCAATTCTTTTAGGTCACAATAATACAGCCTGCATTTGGGACCACGCCCTGTGTCACATAGAACATTACAAGCATACAACTAACGGACACAAAATACACTCACACCCAGAACGATCATATTTGGACCACACAGATATTTGTCCTGGATAATTGGACCCACTACACACCGCGGAGAAAGCGTCAAGGCGACCGCATGCCTACTCAATCACAGTTTAAATTATATTTGGACCACACAGATATTTGTCCTGGATAATTGGACCCACTACACACCGCGGAGAAAGCGTCAAGGCGACCGCATGCCTACTCAATCACAGTTTAAATTATATTTGGACCACACAGATATTTGTCCGCCTTGATGGCGTAGTGGTTAGTGTAACCGACTGCCTCCCCTGAGGCCGCGGGTTCGATTCCCGCACAAATCAAACATTTGTGTGCATGAACATGGATGTTTGTTTTGGTCTGGGTGTTTCTATCTATAATATGTACGTATTTACAAAAAAAAAGAGTATATAATGTATGTTTATCCATTGTCTAGTACCCATAGTACAAGCTCTGCTTAGTTTGGGCTAGATGGTGTTGTGTGTATGTGGTAGAATATTATTATTTGTCCTGTAGGAATTTGACCCACTACACCGCGGAGAAAGCGTCAAGGCGACAGCATCATATAATCACAGTTTAAATTCTTTGCAATAATCACTTACCTATAATTGCCGAAAAAAAAAACGTGTCTCATATTTATGTTATACAATTTAACTAATATTAAACAATAATACTTACAAATTAAACTCGTCAAAATACACACAATAAACGCACAATTATTAAACGTTTTTCGAGGCATGTTTTGATGTGTTCCCTTCGAACTCCGATCTTGTACTGCTATAAGAAGGTCTGGCTAAACCGAATGTACATTCATTAACAAACTATATATATATACAGAATATACGATGACGCGTTTCTTTAAAAGAAAAACGAAACAAAAACCTTAACGACTAAGATTGGCTAAATATATCTATTTATACTATAATATTATAAAGCTGAAGAGATTGTTTGTTTGAACGCGCTAATCTCATGAATTACTGGTTCGATTTGAAAATTTATTTTAGTATTGGATAGCCTAATTATCGAGGAAGGCTTTATAGCCTTCCTCGATAAAAAGCCTATCCAATTATAATACTCCGCATACAATAACACAATGCGCCGCCCCCGTGGGTTGTAGCGTGATATTATTTAGCCTATGCTATATAATATCATGCTACAACCCACGGGGGCGGCGCAGTAATCATAAACGCGGGTGAAACCGCGGGCACTCTAGTCTTATATAAAATTGTAATGTTAATTATATGGCATAAATTATGTTGTAATTTATTTTCAAAACAGAGTTATTTTTGTATAAAGCGTTGTACAAATAAATCTATATAGAAAATCTCGTGTCACGGTGTTTGTTCTTCTTACATATTAGAGAGAGAATGATATTGTACAATTTTCAGTATGAGTTAGCGTGATAATATTATATTTATCACTGTCGGCCCGCCGTATGAAACGGCAGGCCATTACTCAAATCATCCATATCACCGGGAAGTGTTCACATCCAAGATTGTACGCTTTCAGCGATCATTTCTCCCACGTACGTCCAAGCTCCGGAATGAACTGCCTGCTTCGGTGTTTCCCGAGCGTTATGATATATCCTTCTTCAAACGAGGTTTAAAGAGAGTTCTTCTTTCACGGTAGGCAGCGGTTTTGCTATGTCCTGACATTGCTGAAGTCCATGAGCAGCGGTTACCACTTTCCATCAGGTGGGCCACTTGCTAGTCTACCACCAATAGCAATAAAAAAAAAATCGACCTATAATAATATCAGCCCTGTATAAAACTGTCCCATTGCTGGGCACGGGTCTCTTCTCACTGTGAGAAGGGTTAGGCCATAGTCCACCAAGCTGGCCTAGTGCGGATTGGCAGACTTCACATATCTTCGAGAATATTATGGAGAACTCTTAGACATGCAGGTTTCCTCACGATGTTTTCCTTCACCGTTAAAGCGAGCGATAATTAACTATTTAATACGCATATAACTTCGGAAAGTCAGAGGTGCGCGACGTGGGTTCGAACCCGAGACCCTCTGCATTGCAGTCTGTTGGTCTCCCCACTGAGCTATCCTTACTAATATTATAAATGCGAAAGTAACTCTGTCTGTCGGTCTGTCTGTCTGTCTGTCTGTTACCTTTTCACGCTCAATCCGCCTAACCGATTTAGATGAAATTTGGAAGGAAGATAGCCTGAGACCCTGGGAAGGACATAAGCTATATAACATCACGCTAGGGCTCACGGGAGCGGCACAGTAACCACAAATACCAATGACGCGGGTGAGACCGCGGGCACAGCTTATGTAATAAATTATCGCCTGCTCCGTGCCTCGGAGAGCACGTTTAGCCGTCAGTCCCGGCTGCTATAAACATGCCATCAACGGCTGCTATGGCAGTCGTTATTGGGAAGTCAGTGCCCTATATCTTCTTCTTTTCGTGTGGTTAGTGGCCAAGCTGTTGTCAGGAGTTGTTCAAGCCGTCCGTAGGCCTCTGATATGGCTTAACGACTGCTGTCAATTTGGCAACAACCGGGACCGACTTTTTACGTGCCCTCCGAAGCTCTGAGACGCTCAGATGAAATACCACTAAGTGGTCACCCATCTATAGACTGACCGCACCCAACGTTGCTTAACCTCGCTAATCGTTTACCGATCAGTGAGCCCTATAATATCCTGACACTGGTCTAACCTTAGGTTATCGTTAGCCTTCAGGTTGCGCAGGTCAGGTGGCAGCCGCTCCGTGTAAAAACTGATATCCTGTCAAATCCGGTTAGTCCAGAAAAGCCGACCCCAAGGGACTTGGGAATAATAAAGGCTATGGAGAAGATGTAATGAACCTTGAAAATTACATTTTAATTGTAAGTTAATAAATAAGTGTTATTTCTAATTATATTATTTATTTTGTTATAAATGTTTCCCATTTTTAATTTCGTGAACCCGGTTCTGCCCGTTTGGGTTATT
This sequence comes from Catocala sponsa, assembly GCA_963564715.1. Taxonomy (NCBI): domain Eukaryota; kingdom Metazoa; phylum Arthropoda; class Insecta; order Lepidoptera; family Erebidae; genus Catocala; species Catocala sponsa. Next base: position 2,445,289 of record OY751351.1, on the reverse strand, counting down.
TTCATTTTTGATTCCATTGGCTCCTGTCCGCTTACTTCTGAAAAGTAAAAAAATATATTTAAGTATATAAGTACATAAATATATTGAATTCCTAGTTTAACTTTTTTTTTATACAACTAAGGTGGCAAACAAGCATACCTAATGGTAAGTGTTTTTGATACCTGATGGTAAGTGGGCACCGTAGCCTATGGACGCCTGCAACACCAGAGGCATCACCTGCGCGTTGCCGACCCTTTAGGAAAGGAAGCGGGAAGGAGAAGGAACGGGAAGGTGGTAAGGGGGTGATTGGGCCTCCGGTACTCTTACTCACCGAACGAAACACAACAGTAGGAATACTGCTATAACACGTCGATATTCTGTGAGAACCCTAGTTCTTCCCCGGTCGAGCCGGCCCATTCATGCTGAAATCAGCGAGGCTCTACTACTCTAAAGTATTAAATATATAAAATTCGCTTAAACGTAAGACAATATTAACTAAAAGAATTTTCAATTCGAACCAGTAGTTCCTGAAATTAGCGCGTACAAACAAACTCTTCAGTTTTATAATATTTGTATATAATATGTAACTCTATATAATATGTCCTCCAGACCGAATTTTGGTCACGGCGGCCTGTCTTAACGGATACTGGCCATCTGCACAGGAGATATTATAGTGCACAAGTGTGTGCGCAAACACAAGTGCACTCTCTGTTCCCTAACCCTCATGATCCGATGGAACGATAATCCGACACGACCAGAGAGATATCAGGCGCAGCTCTAACGGCTTAACGTGCTTGCCGAGGCACGGGGGTGTCTAACACCGCCAAAATATTTGTATAGATAAGTCTGTGTAGTACTTACGGGGCCAGTATCAGATTAGTCAAGTTACAGAGAGGCGCCTCCACGAATAACCAGAGCAATACGGCGCATAACAGCGATGCTAGCAGAACTCCTAATCCGGTTACTAACTGGAAATTGAAACAGTTATCTTTAGTACTGGCTGTGCAGATAGCATAGAGGTTGTTTCATCACTGCAATTGCGCCGAGTATGCGTTCGATTACGGGATAAACAATTTAAAAAGTTATTTTCAGTACAAATAGTGTATTGGCTTAAAGCAGAGGTTGCCAGACTTTTTTTTCTCATAGACCACTTTCGAAATTTAGCTGGTGCCGGTGGACCCCCTGCAGCTAAACATGTTCATGCAAGAAGTATTTATTACTATTTATAACTAACTATTTATAATCGTCAAAACCAAGAAGAAGAAAACCACAGCTAGACAAACTAAACATCCATGATTAAATTATGTTCAGGTACTTTGAAATAACTACACTGGAACATTGAGACAACTACCATCTTAGTCTCCCTGTGACCATGGTTGCTGAAAAGCAACCGAAACGTCATGGAAAGTGTAAACATAATAAATATAAATAGTATAATAGTATCGTAATAGTATAAATAGTTTTAATAGTTTCAATAATTTAATTAGCTTAAAAATTAGTAAAGTTTAATAGTAATAGTAGCGTACCAGTTTCTAAATTTCGTAATAAAGTGTCAAATAAACAACGCGATAAAATCCGTATATAGTAGTTTAATTTCAAAGCAATATTTTATTTTATTTTATTGTTACGGTCGCTCTTTTAACAAAACCATAAATATTAATATAGCTCTTGTTTCTAGTCTACTTTGTGAGGTTTATTTTAATGGTTACAAAAATTAAATTGACCATAGTACATCATTTTCTTCTGATGTTTCGCTATACACAAAACTACATTATTTCTTTGTAAAGAGACAAAAGAATATATTTTGATTTTAAAACCTTATTTTGTAATATATAGCATAAACACAAGATATTTTTATAATATTTTTGTAAGAATAGTTCTATGGTTCCATTACTGTATTCCCGAAGGAGTAAATTACACCCACATTTCTTCGCTTAGGTGCCATTTAGTGGAGCGTATTGTCACATACGCTTTACCCGAGCATCAAACCCGAGACCTCATGCACAGTAGTCGCATTCGCTATTACTGCGTCACCGAACCAGACTCAATTTTGGAAGAATATTTAAAATATTTTATATATCAGCGATAGCCTAGTGAGAAACCGTTGGACTGCCACGCAGAGGTCTCAAGTTCGATCCCAAGGCGCGCATCTCTGACTTTTCGAAGTTATGTGCGTATTAAATAGTTAATTATCGCTTGGTTTAACGGTAAAGGAAAAGATCATGAGGAAACCTGCATGTCTAAGAGTTCTCCATAACGTTCTCGAAGATATGTGAAGTCTGCCAAGCTGCACTGGGTCAGCGTGGTGGACTATAACCTTACCCTTCTCACAGTGAGAAGAGGCCCGTGCCCAGCAGTGGGACAGTTTAATACAGGGCTGATATTATTTTATTTAAAATATTGAATGTAGGTACTTACTAAAGTGAATAAATCGAACAGCATAGGGTTGCGATGAGAGAAGGTATTCCGTTGTATTATGACCGAATGCGTGATGTACACGCCATACGATAGTCGATTTAAGATCACGAAGCCCGGCCAACCGATTATCGACTGTATTTTAGCTGAAAATAAGGTTAAATTTCATATTAAGGACATTTCGACAACACATCGACATTCATTCGCAGTGAAAATATTTGGTGTTCTTTTCAAAGATTTAAAACATTGTGTGTTACAACAAACAAAAGTGAGCTCACACATTAAATAGAGAACGACAGTATACAATTTTTAATATGAGTTAGTGATAGAATACATGATGGGACGGCTGATGAGTCTATTGCCGTCTGCAAAATACAGTTCCAGATTACGCTGACACTGACATTTTTATGACAAAAAAAACTCAATAACACTAGCTGATCCGAGAATTGAACCTGAGACTTCATACACAGAAGTCGCATGCATTACCACTCCTAACAGAGGCAGTAAAAAAATTATTCATAGATAATATACGACTCATATAAAATGACATCTAGACACTAACACCATATTCCAACCAATATCTATAGCAAATTTTTTTCTAAAGATGACACCTTGACATATGGTCAAATTATTGACCATATGGCCTAACTAAGACCTAAACCTAATTAGTATCCTAAAGATCACACTTAAACATTAAAAAAAAACTACCAACTGTTTAATAATAAGCTTAAACATTTAAAAAATATACCACCATTTTGAGGAGAAACATAAGTGTATCTTGATGGCCCTTACATATCTTCGTCGAGATAAAAATGTAATATTTTGTTCCGAGAAAGTAAGGGTGCCCAGGGGAAATTAGAAAAAAACTGTAGCTGCATACCACTTCATAGTTTAGTCGCTATATTAAGCTTGGATGGGGTTAATACGGAAATTAGTGAGGCATTAAGGAAGCTGGCAAGAGTTAGAATACATTGGCAAAATGAAAATGATTAGGATCCGAAATAAAATCTGTCAAATTTCGGTCTCACATGCAAAAGGTAGAGAACCTTTTGCATGATGATGATGATAACCTGTCTTGTATTTGGCTGGTTTAGTTATTTGGTCAGTCAGTAAACACGATTGCAATTAATTGTTGTTTCGCTTTAGGGTTGGCACTATAAGCAAATCAGGTTTACCATTTTACTATCCATTTTTAGTCTTAGTAGACAAAGACAAGTTAGAAACATTGGACTAAATGTTAGCATGGATAAAGTCGTTGATCCTGCGCTTGATCTCTTTCTAGTTGTGTCAAATTGCCGTCCGATTAAACTATGAGAGTAAGGAAACAGACAGTATATCTATGCTTGCACATATTTGTGCAATATAATATCTTCTACTGTCTTCGCTAAAAGCAGTCCTGACCGAAATTTGGTCAGGATACCTTAAGAGATATCCAGACCAAAGTTTGTCTAGTCTAGTCTATTAAATCCGATGATAAAAGCGTATATCAAAGAGATGGCTCATAAATCAGAGCTGATACTACAACTTACCAGGTATGTCTCCATATACGATCATACCCATAATCAAACAAGTGGAAAGAGCCCAAATGTTCTTGTTGAACGCGGCATATATAGCCGAATCCCAAGCGTTGTAGTCTCTGAGACACCAGGCCGCTGCCGAAGTCCACACCCAGAGGCCGATGACGCTAGCAAGTATTATACCTAGGAACGACCATCCCTGAAACAATTTTATCTGTATATTGGTAGGTGAAGAGAAAATATGTTCCACTTTTTAAGCATGCTGCAGGCTCTAAGGAGTTTCAGATTTGGTATAGATAAAGTTTTTATGGAAAAAGATGCAAAATGCATATTTAATTACAAAAGGATGTTTTTTAATTTGAGTGAATTGTGGATGAATTTTTACGTTTCGAACCGAGGCGACTGCTGATAATCATAATTTTAGGTCTAGTCGTAAGTCACTTATAACTATCATCAAATGTGCTTTGCTATTGTACCTTGTTATTGGTTGGTGGCAAATAAGTCAGCGGCCTACCTGATATATACAAGGCAGCTGTTGCTTATCATAATATACCTTAAAGGTGGAAAACTAGCACACTTTGCATTGCTTTGGATGAGCAGTCTATATGGAGGGGGATTAGTAGTAAAGAGGTAGGAGGAAAAGAGACTGTGCTGTGAATGGATCATCTGGTGTAAGAGAAGGGATTTAGTTAAGAAAGAAGTCAAGAGATTTTAAAATATGTACAGCTACCATTGGCAGAAAGTGACTATGCAGAAGAATCTTACCCTAGATATGACTCTTTTGTACTTGGCAGGATTATATTCAACCAGGATATATCCCATGGCCATACCGATAAGGTACGGTCCAGCTCTGTGATGACTCTTCATGTGCGTTTCGAAGAAGACCACGTTCGTCCTTGTGCCAGCCATACTCCTGGAAAATTAGGTGGTACGTTTATTAAAAGCCTCAATTCAGAACGATATCTAAATATTTGATCTGCACCTATAAAATATTTCTAATTTATTTTAGATAAACAATTACGTAAATATATTAAGCTGATAATTAACATAGTATTTATAAACATATTATATACAACAAGGTTATCTACAACTAACGACAATAAACAATTTGAAGCGACATAGTATTTCTCCGCATCGGCAACGTGCCCAGAAGACCAGTCTACTGGGCACGTTCCCGATGCGGACAATGCTGCCAGCAGCATTGTCACGCTGAATAGATATGCTTAATCTTAGCGCAAAGAAAATACCAGCCCTCTGGTAAGGTGAGGCTTCGTTGGACCGCAGCGTTTTGACGCCATTGTAAATATAAAAACACTTATGATGATTCAAAATGAAAGCATCTAGACTTAATTCTGTCTTTAAATTCATAGATTTATAACTCACCCAATATCATACAACAATATACCAGGATGCTGTTTCGAGTAAGTCGCTATTCCTGGCAGTGCCAAAGCCAAGAAACTGGCCAGGATTGTGGTGACTTTGCCAACTCGCTTGTTCCATTTCCAGAGGCAATAGAAAGCAGTTCCCATGATGGCTAGTTGGTAATCGCATGGCACATACCAGGTTACTAGCTGGCACTAAAAAAATATGTTCATGCTTTTTTTCCTGACATACTTAAATGTATCGCAATCTTCTTGCTTTTATAGAAACCTTTCTCTTAGTTAGCCACTAGTATTTGATGCTTTTGTAAAAAAATTATTGGGTTTGACTGCATAGTAATAATAATAATAATATTCTACCACATACACACAATTTTCTGATAAAAATGTATTTACTTTTTTTGCTGATATTGTATTGAGGTCTGAAATTTCATTCAAAATTGCAAATGTTTAAATGAGCATTCTGTATATCTTGACTGTGATGAATACTATTCCATTTTGTGCCTTTCAACAGTAGTCCGAAGTTTCACCACATTGAAAAATCTCAAAACCAATTGTCAGTCAACATTTATAAACATATTTAACAAAGAAATTTAGTTTCATTTAAAAGCCAAAACATGGAAGTCCTGGTATACTTACAATATTCTCATTGTTCACATAGTTATTGACCATCAGTAGATTCCAAATCCAGTTTTCTTCGCAAGCCTTATGTACTTTTCTCGTTAATTTGTTCCAAAGTGGTCCATCACCAGTATATTTGGACACCGCTATCGTATAAAATACTAAGAAAGTGAAGGACCATATTAATCTGGAAATGAACATAGAGATTAAACCAGCAAAGAAAAGTCACCGAAATTACATAAGGCTATAACTGGTCTGGAAAATACGTCAGTAAAATATTCAATACCTTATATATCGCTGTATTAAAGAAATCATCGGATGTTTCTTGCCCTCCATCAAATTCTTCATGACTAACAGTCCAGATATTACAAAAAAGTTTTCCAAAGACGGTAGATCAATACGTTGTATTATATTTCCCAGCATGAACTCTTTTTCGATGAATTTCTATTGGAGTAGACAAAATAATTATTATATAAGTCAAAGTCAAGTTTTGTTAGTTTTTAAGGAGAAATTTTTACGGCAAGATGTAATTAAATAAACAGCGAAAAAATCTAAGCAAAGTAATTAGATTATAATATGAATAAAGCTGGTTTTTATAAGACGTGTCTTACTCTTAAAGATTTAAAAGAAGTAAGTAATACGTACCTCGTCAAAATCGAGTGAATTCCCGACGGCCCCCATTATCAGGAATAGGACCGTATGGCAAATCGTGATCATGGCGCAGTGAAAGAACTTGGCAAAGCTTATGAAAGGTATCTCGTTACCTGTAGTCCTGGTCAATGATGACCAGTTTCGTTGGAGACTAAAGGAATAGGCCACCCGTGTCACTGAAAGAAAACAGTTATAATTTGAAGTGTTTTAAAGAGAGAGCATTGCTCTGACATGTATAAGGTTTAAAAGGTTTGACTGCACGAATGTGGTAGTAGCTTAAGTGACTACTTGGCAGTGGTAGTAATTACGCCGAATGTGGTTTCGAATCCCACACGTAACAAAATGTTGTGTGATCCACAAATGGTTGTTCAGAGTCTGTGTGTTCTTTGTGTCCGTTGTTTGAATGTTTGTAAAGTCTCGCGATAGCGATCGCCTAGTGAGCTGTAATTTTAGAAAAAAAATGTCTTTCCAAGCAATCAACAAAACTAAGACCACCCAGTTTGGAACAAATGTGTCTACACAAATATTTGTCCCGTTTAGACAACGTGTCGGCAATACTCATTGCATAACAAAATACTACAGCATTCGTGCAATTAATTTTCCCAGTATACGAAGTGAAACCCATCTTGTAATTTAATTATTCTACAATTTCGCTTGCATACTGCGGATAAGATCACTAATGCACACTAAAGGCATACTAGACCAGATTAAATATATATATAAATACTAATATTATAAAGCCAAAGAGTTTGTTTGTTTGTTTGAACGCGCTAATTTCCGGAACTAGTGGTCCGAATTGAAATATTATTATTCTTTTAGTGTTGGATAACTCATTTATCGAGGAAGGCTATAGGCTATATAACATCACGCTACGACCCACGGGGGCGGCGCAGTAATCATAAAGGCGGGTGAAACCGCGGGCACATCTAGTTTAGTAATATTAGGCAGCAAGCAGGCTTTTGGGCTTATACGATGATACCGAGACTGCAGCGTTATATGTGTATAACACCTTAATTGAACGGTTATGGTTTGCCTTTAGGTCCCAGTTTCCATGCTTGGATGAAGCAGTTTTATGTGTTTTTGGTTATTAATAGTCAATATTCAGCGACCAGGTGGGATGACGATCTGCGAAAGACTGCAGGCAGATGTTGGATGCGGCAAGCTGAAGACAGGGCGCTATGGCGCTCTTTGGAGGAGGGCTATGTCCAGCAGTTAACTATTATAGCCTGATGATGATGATGATGATGATTCAGCGATAGTCTAATAGGAGACCGCTGGATTGCCACGCAAAAGTCGCGCGCTCGATCCCAAGGCACACATCTCTGTCTTTTCGGAGTTATATGAATATTAATTAGTTAATTGTTGCTTGCTTAGTGGGGAAGGAAAACATCGTGAGGTAATCTGCATGTCTGAGAATTCTCCACAATGTTCTCGAAGAGGTATATACTGGGTGTAAGGGACGGCGTACCGAAAACTTGAGCAAGCCGTCTTTGTATAAGTACTTATCACGACGCAAACTTCAATTAATAAAAAAACGCAAGATTTAAATGTAGTGTAGATTAACATTATTACGCGGTACGCAATGGATTGCTACCAATACATCGCACTCGACGAATGAACTCTGCGTTCCGCGCGCATAAAAACAGCTGATCTATTTATATCACGACCATTTAATTACATTGCTGTATTGTAGAAAAATGTGACAGTCAGAAAAATGAAAACTTACAGAAAAGGAATTCTGATTGTTGAAAAAAATTCCAACGATTTTTAACTCAGAATAATGGTCTGAATTTACTATTTCAGTTTTCGGTACACCGTCCCTTACACCCAATATAAATTCTGCCAATCGGCACTGGGCCAACTTGGTGGACAATGAAAACCCTTTTGAGAAGAGGCCCATGCCTAGCAGTGCGACAGATAATATAAAGGGCAGTTCGGTCTTTGAGAATTCGTATACTATTTTCTATTATGTTAATCTAATGTGTGAGCTCACTCTTCTTAGTGCAAAAACTTTTTCAAAACAATAAATAAAAAGAAATTCGCACCCGCACCCGCGCAAGCATACGCACACGCACACGCAAACGCACACACACACGCACACACACACGCACACACACACGCACACGCACTCGCACACGCGGACACACACACACACACACTATTTCTTATGTTATTATTGTATGTCTTACTAGCGAAGAGCGGAGTCCTCTAACACAAGCACTAATTGCTTAAAAGAAGACTCCAAGCACTAAACTAATCTATGAGCCATAATAAACATTTGAATTGAAAAAAAAATATACATATATATTCTACTTACTTCTAGTATCGTTCGTTACGTATTGAAGATAAATTGTTGATGTTATTGCTACAATGACAAGCGACGCCATGACAGTTCTGAAAAAGTAATTATTGTTTGTTTTAAGCTTTTTGAAACATATCTTAACAGTCAATTATTAGGTATTTTAATTTATTATATTGACTATATTTTGCCAGCGACTTTGCTCTCATAAACATAGGTAAGGTTAGATTATTGCAATGTACATAAAGAAATATATGATGGTATCATGGAATAAAGCATTTAAGTTCCGTAGTGATATTCAAAAGTAGTCATTTATAATAGAACGCATGCACAATGAGCTGCAATGGTAAAAAAACAAAATGGTATAAGCCGGTTAATGACGCCATCTAACGGAAACCGATACAAGAACTGTTAAAATCTCTTTTCACAAAAGTTTATTAAAAAAAAGAACATTGAATCAAATTAAAAAACTAATATAGCCGTAATATATAAAACAACGCCATCTAGTTCATTCATATTCATTCTAATTTGTGTTCACAGGATTTTAGACCATAGATTTAAGGCATCCATGAAATATTATAATCATCGGTGACTATACCTACATGGCATGAGGGCGCATCAAACACAAGCCTTCAGAAATACTCACAAAAACACATAATATTGTGTACTATAGACAGTCTTTTCACCAGCAACTTGACAGTCTTCTATAGTGCAGTTAGGGTATCCTGCAGCCAGTGGGTTTACCAAATACATGGTCTTCACGATCTTGGTCACAGCATGAGGTTTGCATGATGCCGGTAGACATGTACCCCATGATATTATGTTGAAGCTTCTGCCAACCTTAGATGTTGTCTGTAATATAAAAAATATTTTAACAGCCAATGGGGTGGTTGACTCAATTTCTTCTATTATTTATATCGATAATAAATACAAAGAATATTTAATATAATACTCAAAATAAATAAGTTACAAATCTGTAAGTAATGGGCGAGCTGCCTACTCAAACAACTACGCCATCCGTGCAGTCTTTATTATATTAAAGTTCTTGCAACGCACGAAGACGAGCGGGCTTTATTTGTGGCAAACGCGTATATGTATGTGTGTGTGTAAGTGTCGCTCGCAACTGACCGCTCTGTCAAACACGTACACTACATGTGCATGTACACGTTCAACTACAAGTAAAGCCCACTCGCCGTCGTGAGTTGTAAAAACTGTACTATAAATTATGCTCACTTTAAAGAACTCATTAGTAGCGGCAAACGCATCAGGCTCCCCTTTTTTCTTTCCTTCCTCCTCAGTCAACTTCACATCGACTAAACAGTACTGTGTGAGGACGTAAGGGTCACCAGAAACTGAAGGTGCTTTTAAACACTGATCATAGTTTCCCAAGTTGTATCTAGACCCGTAGAACGCGCCTGTTGGAGACTGCATGGAGTTCCAGACTGTAAAAGAAATACCATCATATCCGAGGATATAGGTGAGGGGGTGGGCATAGGTGTATTTAACCATATTTGCTTTTAGATACTACGTAATGGCTGACGATTATTATAAGTATACCAGGCATATTTCCAGATTCCAGATTGCTACTGAGAATTTCATTCTAATAACACTGCCTGACTCGTGTATCGAATGTGATACTTTATTATTAGTATTCGGTTTCTCTATCTAACTACAACCGAGATTTAAAGACAAGGTCAAAATCATTTATTCATTTATGACTGAAAATCCCGGTATCACAGCCTGACTCGTGTATCGATTGTGATACCATATGCATAGAATTCGCATACTCTATCCAAGCGCCAATGAGATTTTCAAAGTCAAGGACAAATATAATTGATTCATTTATGACAGAAAATCCCGGTATCACAGCCTGACTCGTGTATCGAATGTGATATCTTATGCATTCGTATAATCTATCCACCGTCACTGAGATTTCAAAGTCAAGGTCAAAAATAAATTATCCGTTTATGACAGAAAATCCCAATTACACTGCCCTTTCTAGGTATCGAATGTGATTCCTTATGCATAGCATTTGTTCCTTCTATCGATCCACCACCAAGGCTATTAATCAAGGTCAAACATAATTTATTCCTTTATGACAGAAAATCCTAATAACACTGCCTGACTCGGTTATCAAATGTGATCCTTTATGAACAATTGTCCAGCATTTTAATGCTGATCCGCGAGCGAGGTCAAAGTCAAGGTCAAATAAAAACATTTATATAAACACTTACGAATTCAAAGAGATAAAATGTCCTTTTCTGTATCCCCGACAACGAGTATGCCAAATTTCGTGATGATCGGTCGAGCAGTTTAGGCGTTAATGCGTAACAAACAAACTCACATTCCCATTTATAATATTAGTTAGGATATTTTGCACTTACTCCAAACAGCCCATAGAGTGTGGTTCTTCACATTATATAATATATTTAATGTATCTTGTACACATTGTTTTTCATCGTCAAGCCAACTTTCATTCTCCAATCCTTGTATTATCAAATCAGCTTGTGTATTCCTTGGTACAGATTCTGTTGATACATCTAAAAATATAATAAAAATAAAATATGTATTTATCCTTATGTAGCCACCGACTCTGGCTTTTCACAGGTAGTATAAAACCTTAACACATTATACACCTAAACCTTCCTCATGAATCACTCTGTCTTTTGGTAAAATTTGCATTTTCATGCTCTTTAGTAGTTTTTGAATTTATCTCGAACAGACAGACGGGCGTGGCGGGGGACTTTATCATCATTATCCAATTATGACCATTTACAATTACAATATCTATTCAAAGTAATTAATTACATATAAATGTTAAGTTGTCTAAGTATTATAATAAAACAAGCAGACAATTTAATAAAATAAGCCTACTTACTGCCTACACGACACGCTTACCTATACTGTGACACTGCGCTCAGCTTTGGGTTCATGTAAGTTCACGCCAACGACACGTGCGCACGGCTCCGCTTCGCGTAAACGGTGGTAGGGTTAAATACCTACTTTGCTTTGTCTACCTGGCCTTAACCCATTCAATGCGGCGAACGGCTATCGGTGTCTTATTTTTTCATACTCAGATTCGGAGGACGCCGATCGGCGTCATGTATAGTTGTTTTATATTTTACCCAAATTTAAAGATATTATATTAATAAAACAACAAATGTGTTTAGGATTTACTAATGAAATGCCTGATATGAGTAGTTTTTAGATCTTTTGGTTCAAGAAATGTTGAGTTTTCTTACTCTGGTGCCGAAAACGCCAATCGGCGTCTTCCAGGGATTGACAACTATTGATCTATAAAATGTCGTATTACCATAAGTAGTCTGTAATAAACATTAGTTATGTTTTGTTTATAATTACCAATGTACTGTTATATTAATTGTTCATCTTTATTCACAATTAATTGCACTTTTCAAACTGTAAAAAGCTTTTTAAAGCATGTGTATATACTTGTTTTTATTAATATACGACTATATGTGTATATTTTTCTAACTTCCTTTATTACAACACGAAACGACGAACTGTTTAAATTAAACATCATGATTTTTTTCAACTAAAGTCAATGTTTGCCGCTAAATAGGTATAATAAATAATCATTGTTTGTCTTAGTCTGGGTGTTTGTATGTGTAATATGTAGGTATTTACAAAAAAATGTATATATGTATGTTTATCCATTGTCTAGTACCTACCCATAGTACAAGCTCTGCTTAGTTTGCGATAGATGGTGTTGTGTGTATGTGATAGAATATATATAATATACATGTTTACGAAATGAAAACATAAAATGGTTTGCAACCTCTGATAATATGCGGAGTTATCAACTATATCAATTTTTATGCTTTAAAAAGGATGTTTATAAGATGAGAGAGCACAAAAGAAACATTTATCAAATAAAGACCAATTACTCACCATTTATATCCATAATCGAAAAAGGAAAACCGCAGATATTCCTTTTCTCAAATTTCTTTCAACAAATCTTTGCGAATCTTATATAAAATTGGCTAAATTAATTAAATAAATTATTCTGCTCTCTAAAAACCGTCGTTATTGCAACAATTATGGTGCATTACTGGAGATTTCTCATGGATTTGAAATTAATAAATTCAAATTCATAACAAGATCCTGAAAACGCCGATTGGCGTCTTTTTTCTATTTCATCAAGTGCGACTGACGCCGATCGGCGTTTACGTTAAATCTGAGCCGATTCTAGCTAGTGAAAGCAAAATTTGTTGCCGCATTGAATGGGTTAAAGCCTAACACTGGAATCGTACCTACACCTAAAGATCGCACGCTAACATATGCGTAAACTCATGCCATGGCATCTGGAAATTCTAGACTTTGACACAAGCATACAAGATCAATTAAAAATACGTTATTTTATTTAAATCTAAAAACAACATAATTATGCAAAGTACAATGTTACACTGACCCCGTTTCTTGAGAGCCAATGTTAAATAAAATTAAAAATAAGGCTAAATAAAATTAAAAATAAACTTAGGTAAGCATTTAAAAAATAAAATAAGTAACAAAGCTAAACTAAGAAATGTCGAAATTAAATAAAACTGAAATCAATTCTTTTAGGTCACAATAATACAGCCTGCATTTGGGACCACGCCCTGTGTCACATAGAACATTACAAGCATACAACTAACGGACACAAAATACACTCACACCCAGAACGATCATATTTGGACCACACAGATATTTGTCCTGGATAATTGGACCCACTACACACCGCGGAGAAAGCGTCAAGGCGACCGCATGCCTACTCAATCACAGTTTAAATTCTTTGCAATAATCACTTACCCATAATTTCCGAAAAAAAACTTGTCTCATATTTATGTTATACACTTAAAGTAATATTAAAACAATAATACTTACAAATTAAACTCGTCAAAATACACACAAAAAACACACAATTATTAAAAATGTTTCGGGCCATGTTCTGATGTGTTGCCTCCGAGCTCCGAACTTGGTCTGGCTTTAAATATATGGCTGAATGTACATATACATATACAAACTATATATACCTCCAGAATATGCGATGACGTATAGTCAATTTATTTCAATACAACAAAATTAAAACGTATACAAACGGTTCGTTGACATGACCATAGACATTTTAGTGATGTCCAATTGATATAGGGTACCTTTGGTTCAGAAAAAAGGTAACATGACCTTTTTTTTTTTTGGTACCCAGGAAAAATGCTTGATGCACTATCCGCCGGCTAGGGGACGGCACCGGCGGGGCGTGTGGGACTCCCCATACTGGTATACCCACTAAAAAACCTGGGGTGTTCCCTCTCTCACCCAATGGAGGGGCCTGTTGGGAGCTCTTAAAAGAATTGAGTCATCCATAGCAGGCCCCCCCGCAAAGGTAACATGACCTAACCTTACCTACATTTACGCAAGCGAAGCAGCGGTCAAAATCTAGTTATATATATCTATACTAATAATATAAAACTGAAGAGTTTGTTTCTTTGTTTGTTTGAACGCGCTAATGTCAGGGACTACTGGTTCTAATTGAAAAATTCTTTTAGTGTTGGATAATCTATTTATCGGGGAAGGTTACATACTATATAACATCACGCTGCGACCGACGGGGGCGGCGCTGTAATCATAAACGCGGGTGAAACCGCGGGCACAGCTAGTTTATAATATTAGGTAGGATTACTCAGAGCTTAGTCCTTGCTGCTACTAAAAAATTTTGTAACAGAATGACTCAGTAACATAGCGCAACACGGATATCGAACGCGAGACTTCATGTTGCAGTCGCATCACTACCTCTGCGCCACTGAGACAGACTTGCATGCAACCCTCACAGCATATAACTATGCACATAATCCATTGCACAAATGTTGATACATCTGCAAATCTTAAATAAATATTTTATCTCCATATAAGAAGTTTTCTTACTACATTTTTATTTGCATATAATTAGTATGAATATTTAGTCTTGTTTGGTGTTAAATATTATTAGATTCCGCCCTCGACTTCGTTTGCATAGATGTAGGACAGGTTACAAAAAGTATTTTTCTGAATGAAAGATACCCTATGTCCTATTCGGTACTCCTGACAAAGTGTATATGAAAATTCACGATGATTGGTCGAGTAGTTCGGACGTGAAAGTGTAAAAAACAAACTCACATTCGCATTTATATTATTAGTTAGGATTATGAATTTTCATAAATGTTTAGAGTTTTACTTATTAGTCAAAGGGTTTGAGACCTTAAAATATGTTACACCTTACCAAACACGATATATACTAGTTCTGTAGTTAAGACTGCGCCGAGCGAAATGTGCCAAAACAGGCGGTCACAGTTAAGTGAATAAAATCATCACTTTTTGTTTAATACAAATATATAATATACATTCACTATAACAATGAATGTGAAAAAACACTTAAAAGCTCGTGTTACGTGATTTTTAGATTATAACAGTAAAAATCTATCCTATTTTACAGCTTAAACGAAACATAAATAGTTATATTACAATTTGTCCGTCCCAAATATTTAAGTTATTGGTTGACAATAAAGATACATATAGGTATTTATCAAAAAAGCACTTCAAATCTGCCATACAATTTTAGTATGGCGGCCGCGCGCCGATTTGAATATAGAGCTCGTGTCATTTAGTCCAACCGGTTCTTACGCTCGGCGCAGTCTTAGATAACATAAGTAGATTTCTTGAAGGACCTCGTAACCTTACCCTGTGTTATATAGTACCTAAATATAACTGACACAATTTGAAACATGCCTCTGGCTCCTTTGGGCCGCTGTTATGTTCTTAGTTATATTTACACAGTCGCCGTATCGTTGGCACAGTATACCTTGTTTAATTTGTCCGTGATAGCAACATCCCTAGAGAGGATCCTTCCACTCATGCGTAGACGAATTTCAGTAATCCCAAAGCTAAAATCAACGTTTTTATTTATTCCTCACATTTCTGTGTAAGAGGTTGTACGTTTAAGATTGTGTTTTGTCGTACTTGGACATGAAAATTGTTGAAGCTAGACAGAATATTGTTTTACGTTTATGCGAATGTTGAACGTTGATATTTTGTTAATACACGTAGTGTAGGACGCCCTCCGACCAGGTGGGATGACGATCTGCGAAAGACTGCAGGCAGATGCTGGATGCGGCAAGGTGAAGACAGGGCGCTATGGCGCTCTTTGGGGGAGGGCTATGTCCAGCAGTGGACTATTATAGCCTGATGATGATGATGATGATTTTGTTTATATTAAAAACACGATTATTACATAATTTTTTAGCTATTTAACTGATACACTGCTGGGCACGGACCTCTTCTCAGTGTGAGAAGAGTAGGGACGTAGTCCACCGCGCTGGCTTTTAGCAGAATTTACATATCTTCTTTCTTTTTTTTATTGCCTTCGTTGGCAGACAAGCAACTGATGGAAAGTGGTAACCGCTGCTCATGGACTTCAGCAATGTCAGGACACAGCATAGCCGCTGCCTACCGTGAAAGAAGAACTCTCTTTAAACCTCTTTTAAAGAAGGACATAATATCATAGCGCTCGGGAAACACCGAAGCAGGCAGTTCATTCCAGAGCTTGCACGTACGTGGGAGAAATGATCGCTGAAAGCGTACCGTCTTGGATTTGAACGCTTCCAGGTGATATGGATGAACTTTGCTTCGTTGTCGAGTGGTACGGTCTTCGAGAACATTGCGATAAACTCTCAGACATGCAGGTTTTGTCACAATGTTTTTGCTTCACCGGTAACGCGAGCTATAATTAACTATTTAACTATTTAATACGCAACTAACTTCGAAAAGTCAGAGGAGCGTACCTTGGGATCAAACTCAAGACCGCTGCGTGGCCGTCCAATGGTTTCCCACTTGGCTATCGCTGCAGTAGTTATCTCTCTTGCACCATCATATTTCGTTCGGACCCAGCTATCGGTCTGCTAAAAATATTTTTAACAGTTTTGATGCCACTAAGCTGCACTGAACATCTTCTTCTCCTTAGCCTCTATTATTCCCAACTTAAAGCTGGCAGTTTCAACCTATGGTTTTTTAATTTTAGAGGTCTTAAATGCTACGGATTTTCATGAGGTCTCAGTTTCGATTGATGATATGAGTAATGTGGTTTGTCGGTTGAGAAATTGTTGGTAGCAGGATGGATTTAACTAAAACTATGGCTGGTGAAATGTTAGTGTGATACACCTTTGTCTATTTCTCCAGAGATATAGGCGTGAGATTATGTACCTATGTATGTCTTTTTCTCCCTAGCCTTTATTATTCCCAAGGCACGTGGGGTCGGCTTTCTAGTCTAACCGGGTTTGACGGAATATCAGTTTATACACGGAGCGACTGCCATCTGACCTCCGTAACCCGAAGGCTAACGATACCCTAAAGCTAGACCAGTGTCAGGATATTAGAGGGCACTGACTTCCCAATAACGACTGCCATAGATGTTCATGGCAGCCGGGACCGACGGCTTAAAGTACTCTCCGAGGCACGGAGTAGGCGATAATTGTCAATCAATACGCACATAATTTCGAAATGTCGTATAACTTCCGAAAGTTAGAGGTGCGCGACGTGGATTCGAACCCGAGACCCTCTGCATTGCAGTCTGTTGGTCTCCCCACTGACCTATCGCTGCACTGAACTTAAGCAGTATAATTTATAAGCCAGATTCCTCCATTTTTCCAAAGATTTCCAAGTTGAAAAACTTTGTGACGTATTATATTGTAAGTTCAACAAAACCTTGATTGATCGATTTTCTCTATGTTGATACAAAGTATTTTACCAAAGGGAGTTTTGTTGAAATCCGTGCGGTTAGATTTCTTCTTAAATTTTTGCGTTACACAAGGCGAATTTTACCGACGGATCTTCTTTAAGTTGGCATACTTTTTTTGTTTAGATTGGAAAGCCTTGTCGTTTTTTTGCGATCTTATTGAAAGGTTGCAATGTGTCAATATTGGATGAATATATTTTGTTCTAGATTTTGTCCGTAGCCTTGCTCGCGTAAATGCAGGTTAGGTTAGGTTAATAACAGTACTTTTTGAAGTGAAAACTTCTTTAGCGGCGTTGTGCACTTTTTGTGATGGGTAAAAAATGTTAAACTCGCGTCAGGACACGTGACCTGATCGAAAATTCGTAAGACGGAGGGAGAATTGTCAAACTCGCGTCAGGCCCCGTGACCGGATCGAAAATTCGTAAGACGGAGGGAAAATTGTCATGTTTGTGTACGATAGCGCAATAAATGAATATTGTATTTTAGCACATAAATGATAGTACTTTTATACTGATAATTAAAGCAATTCGTGCAAAATTATTCCCTAACCATTCCAAAATATCAAAAATGCACAACGTTAATATTCAAGTTTTCCCTTCTGCCGGCACTCCCGGAGTGCAATTATTTTTTTCTGGATGAAAGGTACTCCATGTCCTTTTCTGTACCCCTGACAACGTGCATGGAAAATTTCATAAGATCGGTTGAGTATTTAAGGCGTGAAAGCGTAACAAACGAAGAAACTCTTATTCGCATTTATAACATTACTTATGATTAGGATCGTGCATTCAGTTTAGGAATATAAATTGAGACTTAAAAGCTTCATACTGCTTGCTTTTAGAGCTTATAAACAAAACTGCGATGCGACGTCCCTTCGTAAAAATTACGACGTATCGCAAGAACTTGCGGATTGATTCGCATCGCGGATACCTGCGATGTTACGTCACACTTGTTGACGCCAATTTAGTCCGCTCTGAGACAGGTTGAAACAATTTGAAATTTTAAAAATTTATAAATTATATTATTATATCATACTAGCTTTTTCCCGCGGCTTCGCTCGCGTTAATTTAGAATTTGACAATCAATTCGGGTTTTACTCTGCTTGTAATAATATAATTTAATCATGATTCGAAAGACACGTGGCGCCATCTATTATCATAAGAACGTTATTATTAACGGCCTCAATGGCGTAGTGGTTAGTGTAACCGACTGCCACGCCTGAGGTCGCGGGTTCGATTCCTGCACAAGTCAAACATTTGTGTGCATGAACATGGATGTTTGTCTTGGTCTGGGTGTTTCTATGTATAATATGTATGTATTTACAAAAAAAAAAATATGTATGTATGTTTATCCATTGTCTAGTACTCATAGTACAAGCTCTGCTTAGTTTGGGCTAGAAGGTGTTGTGTGTATGTGATACAATATTATTATTATTATTATTGTTTTCCTCAGGAACAGTAATTTTTTTCGGCATGAAAGGTAACCTATGTCCGTTTCTATACACCTGTCAACGTATATGCAAAATTTTAGGATAATCGGTTCAGTGGTTTAGACGTGAAAAGGTAACAAACAAACTCATTTTCGCTTTTATAATATTAGTTAGGATAGTTAGGATTAGGATTAGGATATTATTAATTATATATATAAATAATGCAGCAAAATAATGATTAATTACTGCGCGCGCATTTATGATGTGCAAGGCCGGTCGTAAACTCTGCGAGATACCATGCCGCGCGGCTCAGACGCGTGTTCATGGTCGGCTCCTTACGGAGCGGTACGCGGAACATCACGCTACGCCCCGAGGGGGCGGCGCAGTAACGATAAACACGGGTGACACCGCGGGAACATCTAGTATATGTATATAGATAAACGCTCAAACTATCAGCCAGGCTGTATACACTGACTAATCTGTTTCGATAAGAAAATAAGTGCAAGGTCAGCATGAACAAAGGGACATTCAGATTAAACGATAATTACGTTTCGTTAATGCATATATTATAATATATTATTTTAGAATAACATTTTGTTTAAGCGTGTAAACATGGGGTGAGGTGGCGGTCAAACTCTGTCTAGGTATAATAAGTACTGATAATGAAAAATATAATAAAATATCATTATTGTTCTCATGAATCCTAATCCTAACTAATATTATAAAAGCGAAAATGAGTTTGTTTGTTTGTTACCTTTTCACACCTAAACTACTGAACCGATCATCCTGAAAATTTGCATATACGTTGTCAGGTGTACAGAAACGGACATAGGCTACCTCTCATCTCGAAAAAAATTACTGTTCCCGAGGAAAACAACAAAAACGTTCTTATGATAATAGATGGCACCACGTTTCTTTAGAATGATTAAATTATATTCATGATTAAATTATATTATTACAAGCAGAGTACAACCCGATTTGATTGTCAAATTCTAAATTAACGCGATCGATCACCCATCTATAGACTGACCGCACCCAACGTTGCTTAACCTCCCTAATCGTTTACCGATCAGTGAGCCCTATAATATCCTGATACTGGTCTAGCCTTAGGATATCGTTAGCCTTCGGGTTGCTCAGGTCAGGTGGCAGCCGCTCCGTGTAAAAACTGATATCCTGTCAAATCCGGTTAGTCCAGAAAAGCCGACCCCAAAGGACTTGGGAATAATAAAGGCTATGGAGAAGATGTAATAAACCTTGAAAATTACATTTTAATTGTGAGTTAATAAATACGTGTTATTTCTAATTATATTATTTATTTTGTTATAAATGTTTCCCATTTTTAATTTCGTGAACCCGGTTCTGCCCGTTTGCGTTATTTTCATTATTGATTCCATTGGCTCCTGTCCGCTTACTTCTGAAAAGTAAAAAAATATATTTAAGTATATAAGTACATAAATATATTGAATTCCTAGTTTAACTTTTTTTTTTATACAACTAAGGTGGCAAACAAGCATACCTGATGGTAAGTGTTTTTGATACCTGATGGTAAGTGGGCACCGTAGCCTATGGACGTCTGCAACACCAGAGGCATCACCTCCGCGTTGCCGACCCTTTAGGAAAGGAAGTGGGCAGGAGAAGGAGCGGGCAGGTGGTAAGGGGGTGATTGGGCCTCCGGTACTCTCACTCACCGAACGAAACACAACAGTAGGAATACTGCTATAACACATCGATATTCTGTGAGAGGGTAGTTCTGCCCCGGTCGAGCCGGCCTATTCATGCTGAAATTAGCGAGGCTCTACTACTCTAAAAGTATTAAATAAGTATATAAAATTCGGTTCAACGTAAGACAATATTAACTAAAAGAATTTTCAATTCAAACCAGTAGTTCCTGAGATTAGCGTGTTCAAACAAACCCTTCAGCTTTATGATATTTGTATAGATAAGTCTGTGTAGTACTTACGGGGCCAGTATCAGATTCGTCAAGTTACAGAGAGGCGCCTCCACGAATAACCAGAGCAATACGGCGAATAACAGCGATGCTAGCAGAACTCCTAATCCGGTTACTAACTGGAAATTGAAACAGTTATCTTTAGTACTGGCTGTGCAGATAGCATAGAGGTTGTTTCATCACTGCAATTGCGCCGAGTATGCGTTCGATTACGGGATAAACAATTAAAAAAGTTATTTTCAGTATAAATAGTGTATTGGCTTAAAGCAGAGGTTGCCAGACTTTTTTTTCTCATAGACCACTTTCGAAATTTAGCTGGTGCCGGTGGACCCCCTGCAGCTAAACATGTTCATGCAAGAAGTATTTATTACTATTTATATGTAACTGACTATTTATAATCGTCACAACCAAGAAGAAGAAAACCACAGCTAGACAAACTAAACACCCATGATTAAATTATGTTCGGGTACTTTGAAATAACTACACTGGAACATTGAGACAACTACCATCTTAGTCTCCCTGTGACCATGGCTGCTGAAAAGCAACCGAAACGTCGTGGAAAGTGTAAATATAATAAATATAAATAGTATAATAGTATAAATAGTTTTAATAGTTTCAATAATTTAATTAGCTTAAAAATTAGTAAAGTTTAATAGTAATAGTAGCGTAACAGTTTCTAAATTTTGTAATAAAGTGTCAAATAAACAACGCGATAAAATCCGTATATAGTAGTTTAATTTCAAAGCAATATTTTATTTTATTTTATTGTTACGGTCGTCTTTTAACAAAAACATAAATATTAATATAGCTCTTGTTTCTAGTCTACTTTGTGAGGTTTATTTTAATGGTTACAAAAATTAAATTAACCATAGTACATCATTTTCTTTTGAAGTTTCGCTATACACAAAACTACATTATTTTTTGTAAAGAGACAAAAAGAATATATTTTGAATTTAAAACCTTATTTTGTAATATATAGGATAAACACAAGATATTTTTATAATATTTTTGTAAGAATGGTTCTATGGTTCCATTACTGTATTCCCGAAGGAGTAAATTACACCCACATTTCTTCGCTTAGGTGCCACTTAGTGTAGCGTATTGTCACATACGCTTTACCCGAGCATCAAACCCGAGACCTCATGCACAGCAGTCGCATTCGCTATTACTGCGCCACCGAACCAGACCCAATTTTGGAAGAATATTTAAAATATTTTATATATCAGGGATAGCCTAGTGAGAAACCGTTGGACTGCCACGCAGAGGTCTCGAGTTCGATCCCAAGGCGCGCATCCCTGACATTTCGAAGTTATGTGCGTATTAAATAGTTAATTATCGCTTGGTTTAACGGTGAAGGAAAAGATCATGAGGAAACCTGCATGTCTAAGAGTTCTCCATAACGTTCTCGAAGATATGTGAAGTCTACCAAGCTGCACTGGGTCAGCGTGATGGACTATAACCTTACCCTTCTCACAGTGAGAAGAGGCCCGTGCCCAGCAGTGGGACAGTTTAATACAGGGCTGATATTATTTTATTTAAAATGTTGAATGTAGGTACTTACTGAAGTGAATACATCGAACAGCATAGGGTTGCGATTAGAGAAGGTATTCCGTTGTATTATGACCGAATGCGTGATGTATACGCCATACGATAGTCGATTTAAGATCACGAAGCCCGGCCAACCGATTATCGACTGTATTTTAGCTGAAAATAAGGTTAAATTACATATTAACGACATTTCGACAACACATCGACATTCATGCATGCACTACCGCTCCTGACAGAGGCAGTCAAAACATGATTCATAGATTATATACCACGCATATAAAATGACATCTACACACTAACACCATATTCCAACCAATATCTAAAGCTCTATTTTTCTAAAGATCACACATTATATTATTATCATATGGTCAAATTATTGACCATATAATATGCCCCAACTAAGATCTAAACCTAATTAGTTTCCTAAAGATCACACTTAAAAAAACCCTACCAACCATTTAATAATAAGCTTAAACATTTAAAAAATATACCACCATTTTGAGGAGAAACATAAGTGGATTTTGATGGCCCTTACATATCTTCGTCGAGATAAATGTAAATGTAATATTTTGTTCCGAGAAAGTAAGGGTGCCCAGGGGAAATTAAAAAAAACTGTAGCTGCATACCCCTTGATGGTTTAGTCGCTATATTAAGCTTGGATGGGGTTAATACGGAAATTAGTGAGGCATTAAGGAACCTGGCAAGAGTTAGAATACATTGGCAAAGTGAAAATGATTTGTACCCGAAATAAAATCTGTCAAATTTCGGTCTCACATGCAAAAGGTTCTCTATGATGACGCTAGCTTGTCTTGTATTTGGCTGGTTTAGTTATTTGGTCAGTCAGTAAACACGATTGCAATTAATTGTTGATTTGCTTTAGGGTTGGCACTATAAGCAAACCAGGTTTACTATTTTACTATCCATTTTTAGTCTTAGTAGACAAAGACAAGTTAGAAACATTGGACTAAAACTTAGCATGGATAAAGTCGTTGGTCCTGCGCATGACCTCTTTCTAGTCGTGTCAAATTGCCGTCCGAATCAAACTATGAGAGTAAGGAAACAGACAGTATATCTATGCTTGCACATATTTGTGCACTATAATATCTTCTACTGTCTTCGGTAAAATTTGTCGTGACCAAAATTTAGTCAGGATACCATAAGAGATATCCAGACCAAATTTAGTCTAGTCTGGTCTATTAAATCCGATGATAAAAGCGTATATCAATGAAATGGCTCATAAATCAGAGCTGATACTACAACTTACCAGGTATGTCTCCATATACAATCATACCCATAATCAAACAAGTGGAAAGAGCCCAAATGTTCCTGTTGAACGTGGCATATATAGCCGAATCCCAAGCGTTGTAGTCTCTGAGACACCAGGCCGCTGCCGAAGTCCACACCCTGAGACTGATGACACTAGCTAGTATTATACCTAGGAACGACCATCCCTGAAACAATTTTATCTGTATATTGGTAGGTGAAGAGAAAATATGTACCACTTTTTAAGCATGCTGCAGGCTCTAAGGAGTTTCGGATTTGGTATAGATAAAGCTTTTATGGAAAAAGATGGAAAATGCATATTTAATTACAAAAGGATGTTTTTAATTTTAGTGAATTATGTTTGAATTTTTACGTTTCGAAACAAGGCGATCACTTATAATCATAATTTCAGGTCTAGTCATATGTCACTTATAACCATCATCAGATGTGCTTTGCTATTGTACCTTGTTATTGGTTGGTGGCGAATGAGTCAGCAGCCTACGTGATACATACAAGGCAGCTGCTGCTTATCATAATATACCTTAAAGGTGAAAAACTAGCACACTTTGCATTGCTTTGGATAAGCAGTCTATGTGGAGGGGGATTAGTAGTAAAGAGGTAGGAGGAAGAAGAGACTGTGCTTTGAATGGATCGTCTGGTATAAGAGAAGAAGAACGGATGTAATTACGTATCTGAAGTCAAAAGATTTTAACATATATAGCCATACCATTGGCAGAAAGTGACTATGCAGAAGAATCTTACCCTAGATATGACTCTTTTGTACTTGGCAGGATTATATTCAACCAGGATATATCCCATGGCCATACCGATAAGGTACGGTCCAGCTCTGTGATGACTCTTCATGTACGTTTCGAAGAAGACCACGTTCCTTCTTGGGTCAACCATACTCCTGGAAAATTAGGTGGTATGTTTATTAAAAGCCTCAATTCAGAACGACATCTAAATATTTGATCTGCACCTATAAAATATTCCTATTTTATTTTAGATAAACAATTACGTAATTATATTTAAGCTGATAATTAACATAGTATGTAAAAATATATTATGTACAACAAGGTTATCTACAACTAACGACAATAAACAATTTGAAGCGACATAGTATTTTTCCGCATCGGCAACGTGCCCAGAATACCAATCTTCTGGGCACGTTGCCGATGCGGACAATGTTGCCAGTAGCATTGTCACGCTGAATAGTTATGCTCAATCTTAGCGCACAGAAAATACCAGCCTTCTGGTAAGGTGAGGATTCGATGAACCGCAGCGTTTTGACGCCATTGTAAATAATAAGTTTGATATTTACACAGTTTTAGTGTCTCTGTTATCGCAACAGCAGCATAACCCTTTATGATAGGAAGATGTGAAGGAGCAAGAGTATCGACACAAGTTGCATTTGACATCAAAGACCTATAAAATTGCCTTTTTATATCAAGATAAAAAAAAAATTGTAACTAGTCAGGCAAAACCCAATGGTTCATGTAAATTGAACTATTTCATAAATTACGTTACGATTAACAGTCCGAAACATTTCTATAAAAACACTTATGAAGATTCAAAATGAAAGCATCTAGACTTAATTCTGTCCTTAAATTCAAAGATTTATAACTCACCCAATATCATACAACAATATACCAGGAAGCTGTTTCGAGTAAGTCGCTATTCCTGGCAGTGCCAAAGCCAAGAAACTGGCCAGGATTGTGGTGACTTTGCCAACTCGCTTGTTCCATTTCCAGAGGCAATAGAGAGCAGTTCCCATGATGGCTAGTTGGTAATCGCATGGCACATACCAGGTTACTAGCTGGCACTAAAAAAACATGTTTATGCTTTTTTCCTGACATACTTAAATGTATCGCAATCTTCTTGCTTTTAAAGAAACCCTTCTCTTAAGGCTAACTAGTATTTGATGCTTTTGTAAAGAAATGATTGGGATTGACTGCGTAGTAGTAATAATAATAATATTCTACCACATACACACAATTTTCTGATAAAAATGTATTTACTTTTTTTGCTGATATTGTATTGAGGTCTGAAATTTCATTCAAAATTGCAAATGTTTCAATGGGCATTCTGTATATCTTGACTATGATGAATGCTATTCCATTTTGTGTCTTTCAACAGTAGTCCAAAGTTTCACCACATTGAAAAATCTCAAAACCAATTGTCAGTCAACATTTATAAACATATTTAACAAAGAAATTTAGGTACATTTAAAAGCCAAAATGTGAAAGTCCTGGTATACTTACAATATTCTCATTGTTCACATAGTTATTGACCATCAGTAGATTCCAAATCCAGTTTTCTTCACAGGCCTTATGTACTTTTCTCGTTAATTTGTTCCAAAGTGGTCCATCACCAGTATATTTGGACACCGCTATCGTATAAAATACTAAGAAAGTGAAGGACCCTATTAATCTGGAAATGAACATATAGATTAAACCAGCAAAGAAAAGTCACCGAAATTACATAAGGCTATAACTGGTCTGGAAAATACGTCAGAAAAATATTCAATACCTTATATATCGCTGTATTAAAGAAATCATCGGATGTATCTTCCCCTCCATCAAATTCTTCATGACTAACAGTCCAGATATTACAAAAAAGTTTTCCAACGACGGTAGATCAATATGTTGTAGTAAATTTCCCAGCATGAACTCTTTTTCGATGAAGTTCTATTGGAGTAGACAAAATATTATATAAGTCCAAGTCAAGTTTTGTTAGTTTTTAAGCAGAAATTTTTACGGCAAGATGTAATTAAATAAACAGCGAGAAAATCTAAGCAAAGTAATTGAATTTTAATAATTATGAATGAAGCTGGTTTTTATAAGACGTGTCTTACCCTTAAAGTTTTAAAAGAAGTAATACGTACCTCGTCAAAATCGAGTGAATTCCCGACGGCCCCTATTATCAGGAATAGGACCGTATGGCAAATCGTGGTTATGGCGCAGTGAAAAAACTTGGCAAAGCTTATGAAAGGTATCTCGTTACCTGTAGTCCTGGTCAATGATGACCAGTTTCGTTGGAGACTAAAGGAATAGGCCACCCGTGTCACTGAAAGAAAACAGTTATAATTTGAAGTGTTTTGAAGAGAGAGCGTTGCTCTGACATGTATAAGGTTTAAGAGGTTTGACTGCACGAATGTGGTAGTAGCTTAAGTGACTACTTGGCAGTGGTAGTAATTACGCCGAATGTGGTTTCGAATCCCACACGTAACAAAATGTTGTGTGATCCACAAATGGTTGTTCAGAGTCTGTGTGTTCTTTGTGTCCGTTGTTTGAATGTTTGTAAAGTCTCGCGATAGCGATCGCCTAGTGAGCTGTCATTTTAGAAAAAAAATGTCTTTCCAAGCAATCAACAAAACTAAGACCACCCAGTTTGGAACAAATGTGTGTATTTGTCCCGTTTAGACAACGTGTCGGCAATACTCATTGCATAGCAAAAGACTACAGCATTCGTGCAATTAATTTTCCCAGTATACGAAGTGAAACCCATCTTGTAATTTAATTATTCTACAATTTCACTTGCATACTGAGGATGAGATCACTAAAGCACACTAAAGGCATCCTAATACTAATATTATAAAGCCAAAGAGTTTGTTTGTTTGTTTGAACGCGCTAATTTCCGGAACTACTGGTCCGAATTGAAATATTCTTTTAGTGTTGGATAACTCATTTATCGAGGAAGGCTATAGGCTATATAACATCATGCTACGACCGACGGGGGCGGCGCAGTAACCATAAAAGCGGGTGAAACCGTGGGCACATCTAGTTAAGTAATATTAGGCAGCAAGCAGGCTTTTGGGCTTATACG
This sequence comes from Catocala sponsa, assembly GCA_963564715.1. Classification (NCBI taxonomy): domain Eukaryota; kingdom Metazoa; phylum Arthropoda; class Insecta; order Lepidoptera; family Erebidae; genus Catocala; species Catocala sponsa. The sequence goes on along the minus strand of OY751351.1, from coordinate 2,417,660 downwards.
ATGATACCGAGACTGCAGCGTTATATGTGTATAACACCTTAATTGAACGGTTATGGCTTGCCTTTAGGTCCCAGTTTCCATGCTTGGATGAAGCAGTTTTATGTGTTTTTGGTTATTAATAGTCAATATTCAGCGACCAGGTGGGATGACGATCTGCGAAAGACTGCAGGCAGATGTTGGATGCGGCAAGCTGAAGACAGGGCGCTATGGCGCTCTTTGGGTGAGGGCTATGTCCAGCAGCGAACTATTATAGCCTGATGATGATGATGATGATGATGATGATTCAGCGATAGTCTAATGGGAGACCGCTGGATTGCCACGCAAAAGTCGCGCACTCGATCCCAAGGCACACATCTCTGTCTTTACGAAGTTATATGAATATTAATTAGTTAATTGTTGCTTGCTTAGTGGGGAAGGAAAACATCGTGAGGTAATCTGCATGTCTGAGGATTCTCCACAATGTTCTCGAAGAGGTATATACTGGGTGTAAGGGACGGCGAACCGAAAACTTTAGCAAGACGTCTTTCTATAAGTACTTATCACGACGCAAACTTCAATTAATAAAAAAACGCAAGATTTAAATGTAATGTAGATTAACATTATTACGCGGTACGCAATGGATTGCTACCAATACATCGCACTCGACGAATGAACTCTGCGTTCCGCGCGCATAAAAACAGCTGATCTATTTAAATCACGACCATTTAATTACATTGCTGTATTGTAGAAAATTGTGACAATCAAAAAAATGAAAAATTACAGAAAAGGAATTCTGATTGTTGAAAAAAATTCCAACGATTTTTAACTCATAATAATCGTCTGAATCTACTATGTCAGTGTTTGGTACACCGCCAATCCGCACTGGGCCAACTTGGTGGACAATGACTAACTCTTCTGAGAAGAGGCCCGTGCCCAGCTGTGGGACAGATAATATATAGGGCAGTTCGGTCTTTGGGAATTGGTATACTATTTTCTATTATATTAATCTAATGTGTGAGATCACTCTTCTTAGTGCAGGCACTTTTTCAAAACAATAAACAAAAATAAATATACTACTTACTTCTAGTATCGTTCGTTACGTATTGAAGATAAATTGTTGATGTTATTGCTACAATGACAAGCGACGCCATGACAGTTCTGAAAAAGTGATTGTTTGTTTTAAGCTTTTTCAAACATATCTTAACAGTCAGTTATTAGGTATTTTAATTTATTCTATTGACTAGATTTTGCCCGCGACTTTGCTCTCATAAACATAGGTAAGGTTAGATTATTGCAATGTACATAAAGAAATATATGATGGTATCATGGAATAAAGCATTTAAGTTCCGTAGTGATATTCAAAAGTAGTCATTTATAATAGAACGCATGCACAATGAGCTGCAATGGTAAAAAAACTAAAATGGTATAAGCCGGTAAATGACGCCATCTAACGGAAACCGATACAAGAACTGTTAAAATCTTTTTTCACAAAAGTTTATTAAAAAAAGAACATTGAATCAAATTAAAAAACTTATATAGCCGTAATATATAAAACAACGCCATCTAGTTCATTCATATTCATTCTAATTTGTGTTCACAGGATTTTAGACCTTAAGGCATCCATGCAATATTATAATCATCGGTGACTATACCTACATGGCATGAGGGCGCATCAAACACAAGCCTTCAGAAATACTCACAAAAACACATAATATTGTGTACTATAGACAGTCTTTTCACCAGCAACTTGACAGTCTTCTATTGTGAAGTCAGGGTTTCCTGCAGCCAGTGGGTTTACCGAATACATGGTCTTCACGACCTTGGTCACAGCATAAGGGTTGCATGAAGCCGGTAGACAGGTACCCCATGATATTATGTTGAAGCTTCTGCCAACCTTAGATGTTGTCTGTAATTTAAAAAATATTTTAACAGCCAATGTTGTGGTTGACTCAATTTCTTCTATTATTTATATCGATAATAAATTCAAAGAATATTTAATATAATACTCAAAATAAATAAATTACAAATCTGTAAGTAATGGGCGAGCTGCCTACTCAAACAACTACGCCATCCGTGCAGCCTTTATTATATTAAAGTTCTTGCAACGCACGAAGACGAGCGGGCTTTATTTGTGGCAAACGCGTATTTGTATGTGTGTGTGTGTGTAAGTGTCGCTCGCAACTGACCGCTGTGTCAAACACGTACACTACATGTGCATATACACGTTCAACTACAAGTAAAGTCCACTCGCCGTCGTGAGTTGTAAAAACTGTACTATAAATTATGCTCACTTTAAAGAACTCATTAGTAGCGGCAAACGCATCAGGCTCCCCTTTTTTCTTTCCTTCCTCCTCAGTCAACTTCACATCGACTAAACAGTACTGTGTGAGGACGTAAGGGTCACCAGAAACTGAAGGTGCCTTTAAACACTGATCATAGTTTCCCAAGTTGTATCTGGACCCGTAGAATGCGCCTGTTGGAGACTGCATGGAGTTCCAGACTGTAAAAAAAATACCTTCATAGTATCGGAGGATATAGGTGAGGGCGTGGGCAGAGGTGTATTTAGCCATATTTGCTTTTAGATACTACGTAATGGCTGACGATTATTATAAGTATACCAGGCATATTTCCAGATTCCAGATTGCTACTGAGAATTTCATTCTAATAACACTGCCTGACTCGTGTATCGAATGTGATACTTTATTATTAGTATTCGGTTTCTCTATCTAACTACAACCGAGATTTAAAGACAAGGTCAAAATCATTTATTAATTTATGACTGAAAATCCCGGTATCACAGCCTGACTCGTGTATCGATTGTGATACCATATGCATAGAATTCGCATACTCTATCCAAGCGCCAATGAGATTTTCAAAGTCAAGGACAAATATAATTGATTAATTTATGACAGAAAATCCCGGTATCACAGCCTGACTCGTGTATCGAATGTGATATCTTATGCATTCGTATAATCTATCCACCGTCACTGAGATTTTCAAAGTCAAGGTCAAAAATAAATTATCCGTTTATGACAGAAAATCCCAATTACACTGCCCTTTCTAGGTATCGAATGTGATTCCTTATGCATAGCATTTGTTCATTCTATCGATTCACCACCAAGGCTATTAATCAAGGTCAAACATCATTTATTCCTTCATGACAGAAAATCCTAATAACACTGCCTGACTCGGTTATCAAATGTGATCCTTTATGAACAATTGTCCAGCATTTTAATGCTGATCCGCGAGCGAGGTCAAAGTCAAGGTCAAATAAAAACATTTATATAAACACTTACGAATTCAAAGAGATAAAATGTCCTTTTCTGTATCCCCGACAACGAGTATGCCAAATTTCGTGATGATCGGTCGAGCAGTTTAGGCGTTAATGCGTAACAAACAAACTCACATTCCCATTTATAATATTAGTTAGGATATTTTGCACTTACTCCAAACAGCCCATAGAGTGTGGTTCTTCACATTATATAATATATTTAATGTATCTTGTACACATTGTTTTTCATCGTCAAGCCAACTTTCATTCTCCAATCCTTGTATTATCAAATCAGCTTGTGTATTCCTTGGTACAGATTCTGTTGATACATCTAAAAATATAATAAAAATAAAATATGTATTTATCCTTATGTAGCCACCGACTCTGGCTTTTCACAGGTAGTATAAAACCTTAACACATTATACACCTAAACCTTCCTCATGAATCACTCTGTCTTTTGGTAAAATTAGCATTTTCATGCTCTTTAGTAGTTTTTGAATTTATCTCGAACAGACAGACGGGCGTGGCGGGGGACTTTATCATCATTATCCAATTATGACCATTTACAATTACAATATCTATTCAAAGTAATTAATTACATATAAATGTTAAGTTGTCTAAGTATTATAATAAAACAAGCAGACAATTTAATAAAATAAGCCTACTTACTGCCTACACGACACGCTTACCTATACTGTGACACTGCGCTCAGCTTTGGGTTCATGTAAGTTCACGCCAACGACACGTGCGCACGGCTCCGCTTCGCGTAAACGGTGGTAGGGTTAAATACCTACTTTGCTTTGTCTACCTGGCCTTAACCCATTCAATGCGGCGAACGGCTATCGGTGTCTTATTTTTTCATACTCAGATTCGGAGGACGCCGATCGGCGTCATGTATAGTTGTTTTATATTTTACCCAAATTTAAAGATATTATATTAATAAAACAACAAATGTGTTTAGGATTTACTAATGAAATGCCTGATATGAGTAGTTTTTAGATCTTTTGGTTCAAGAAATGTTGAGTTTTCTTACTCTGGTGCCGAAAACGCCAATCGGCGTCTTCCAGGGATTGACAACTATTGATCTATAAAATGTCGTATTACCATAAGTAGTCTGTAATAAACATTAGTTATGTTTTGTTTATAATTACCAATGTACTGTTATATTAATTGTTCATCTTTATTCACAATTAATTGCACTTTTCAAACTGTAAAAAGCTTTTTAAAGCATGTGTATATACTTGTTTTTATTAATATACGACTATATGTGTATATTTTTCTAACTTCCTTTATTACAACACGAAACGACGAACTGTTTAAATTAAACATCATGATTTTTTTCAACTAAAGTCAATGTTTGCCGCTAAATAGGTATAATAAATAATCATTGTTTGTCTTAGTCTGGGTGTTTGTATGTGTAATATGTAGGTATTTACAAAAAAATGTATATATGTATGTTTATCCATTGTCTAGTACCTACCCATAGTACAAGCTCTGCTTAGTTTGCGATAGATGGTGTTGTGTGTATGTGATAGAATATATATAATATACATGTTTACGAAATGAAAACATAAAATGGTTTGCAACCTCTGATAATATGCGGAGTTATCAACTATATCAATTTTTATGCTTTAAAAAGGATGTTTATAAGATGAGAGAGCACAAAAGAAACATTTATCAAATAAAGACCAATTACTCACCATTTATATCCATAATCGAAAAAGGAAAACCGCAGATATTCCTTTTCTCAAATTTCTTTCAACAAATCTTTGCGAATCTTATATAAAATTGGCTAAATTAATTAAATAAATTATTCTGCTCTCTAAAAACCGTCGTTATTGCAACAATTATGGTGCATTACTGGAGATTTCTCATGGATTTGAAATTAATAAATTCAAATTCATAACAAGATCCTGAAAACGCCGATTGGCGTCTTTTTTCTATTTCATCAAGTGCGACTGACGCCGATCGGCGTTTACGTTAAATCTGAGCCGATTCTAGCTAGTGAAAGCAAAATTTGTTGCCGCATTGAATGGGTTAAAGCCTAACACTGGAATCGTACCTACACCTAAAGATCGCACGCTAACATATGCGTAAACTCATGCCATGGCATCTGGAAATTCTAGACTTTGACACAAGCATACAAGATCAATTAAAAATACGTTATTTTATTTAAATCTAAAAACAACATAATTATGCAAAGTACAATGTTACACTGACCCCGTTTCTTGAGAGCCAATGTTAAATAAAATTAAAAATAAGGCTAAATAAAATTAAAAATAAACTTAGGTAAGCATTTAAAAAATAAAATAAGTAACAAAGCTAAACTAAGAAATGTCGAAATTAAATAAAACTGAAATCAATTCTTTTAGGTCACAATAATACAGCCTGCATTTGGGACCACGCCCTGTGTCACATAGAACATTACAAGCATACAACTAACGGACACAAAATACACTCACACCCAGAACGATCATATTTGGACCACACAGATATTTGTCCTGGATAATTGGACCCACTACACACCGCGGAGAAAGCGTCAAGGCGACCGCATGCCTACTCAATCACAGTTTAAATTCTTTGCAATAATCACTTACCCATAATTTCCGAAAAAAAACTTGTCTCATATTTATGTTATACACTTAAAGTAATATTAAAACAATAATACTTACAAATTAAACTCGTCAAAATACACACAAAAAACACACAATTATTAAAAATGTTTCGGGCCATGTTCTGATGTGTTGCCTCCGAGCTCCGAACTTGGTCTGGCTTTAAATATATGGCTGAATGTACATATACATATACAAACTATATATACCTCCAGAATATGCGATGACGTATAGTCAATTTATTTCAATACAACAAAATTAAAACGTATACAAACGGTTCGTTGACATGACCATAGACATTTTAGTGATGTCCAATTGATATAGGGTACCTTTGGTTCAGAAAAAAGGTAACATGACCTTTTTTTTTTTTGGTACCCAGGAAAAATGCTTGATGCACTATCCGCCGGCTAGGGGACGGCACCGGCGGGGCGTGTGGGACTCCCCATACTGGTATACCCACTAAAAAACCTGGGGTGTTCCCTCTCTCACCCAATGGAGGGGCCTGTTGGGAGCTCTTAAAAGAATTGAGTCATCCATAGCAGGCCCCCCCGCAAAGGTAACATGACCTAACCTTACCTACATTTACGCAAGCGAAGCAGCGGTCAAAATCTAGTTATATATATCTATACTAATAATATAAAACTGAAGAGTTTGTTTCTTTGTTTGTTTGAACGCGCTAATGTCAGGGACTACTGGTTCTAATTGAAAAATTCTTTTAGTGTTGGATAATCTATTTATCGGGGAAGGTTACATACTATATAACATCACGCTGCGACCGACGGGGGCGGCGCTGTAATCATAAACGCGGGTGAAACCGCGGGCACAGCTAGTTTATAATATTAGGTAGGATTACTCAGAGCTTAGTCCTTGCTGCTACTAAAAAATTTTGTAACAGAATGACTCAGTAACATAGCGCAACACGGATATCGAACGCGAGACTTCATGTTGCAGTCGCATCACTACCTCTGCGCCACTGAGACAGACTTGCATGCAACCCTCACAGCATATAACTATGCACATAATCCATTGCACAAATGTTGATACATCTGCAAATCTTAAATAAATATTTTATCTCCATATAAGAAGTTTTCTTACTACATTTTTATTTGCATATAATTAGTATGAATATTTAGTCTTGTTTGGTGTTAAATATTATTAGATTCCGCCCTCGACTTCGTTTGCATAGATGTAGGACAGGTTACAAAAAGTATTTTTCTGAATGAAAGATACCCTATGTCCTATTCGGTACTCCTGACAAAGTGTATATGAAAATTCACGATGATTGGTCGAGTAGTTCGGACGTGAAAGTGTAAAAAACAAACTCACATTCGCATTTATATTATTAGTTAGGATTATGAATTTTCATAAATGTTTAGAGTTTTACTTATTAGTCAAAGGGTTTGAGACCTTAAAATATGTTACACCTTACCAAACACGATATATACTAGTTCTGTAGTTAAGACTGCGCCGAGCGAAATGTGCCAAAACAGGCGGTCACAGTTAAGTGAATAAAATCATCACTTTTTGTTTAATACAAATATATAATATACATTCACTATAACAATGAATGTGAAAAAACACTTAAAAGCTCGTGTTACGTGATTTTTAGATTATAACAGTAAAAATCTATCCTATTTTACAGCTTAAACGAAACATAAATAGTTATATTACAATTTGTCCGTCCCAAATATTTAAGTTATTGGTTGACAATAAAGATACATATAGGTATTTATCAAAAAAGCACTTCAAATCTGCCATACAATTTTAGTATGGCGGCCGCGCGCCGATTTGAATATAGAGCTCGTGTCATTTAGTCCAACCGGTTCTTACGCTCGGCGCAGTCTTAGATAACATAAGTAGATTTCTTGAAGGACCTCGTAACCTTACCCTGTGTTATATAGTACCTAAATATAACTGACACAATTTGAAACATGCCTCTGGCTCCTTTGGGCCGCTGTTATGTTCTTAGTTATATTTACACAGTCGCCGTATCGTTGGCACAGTATACCTTGTTTAATTTGTCCGTGATAGCAACATCCCTAGAGAGGATCCTTCCACTCATGCGTAGACGAATTTCAGTAATCCCAAAGCTAAAATCAACGTTTTTATTTATTCCTCACATTTCTGTGTAAGAGGTTGTACGTTTAAGATTGTGTTTTGTCGTACTTGGACATGAAAATTGTTGAAGCTAGACAGAATATTGTTTTACGTTTATGCGAATGTTGAACGTTGATATTTTGTTAATACACGTAGTGTAGGACGCCCTCCGACCAGGTGGGATGACGATCTGCGAAAGACTGCAGGCAGATGCTGGATGCGGCAAGGTGAAGACAGGGCGCTATGGCGCTCTTTGGGGGAGGGCTATGTCCAGCAGTGGACTATTATAGCCTGATGATGATGATGATGATTTTGTTTATATTAAAAACACGATTATTACATAATTTTTTAGCTATTTAACTGATACACTGCTGGGCACGGACCTCTTCTCAGTGTGAGAAGAGTAGGGACGTAGTCCACCGCGCTGGCTTTTAGCAGAATTTACATATCTTCTTTCTTTTTTTTATTGCCTTCGTTGGCAGACAAGCAACTGATGGAAAGTGGTAACCGCTGCTCATGGACTTCAGCAATGTCAGGACACAGCATAGCCGCTGCCTACCGTGAAAGAAGAACTCTCTTTAAACCTCTTTTAAAGAAGGACATAATATCATAGCGCTCGGGAAACACCGAAGCAGGCAGTTCATTCCAGAGCTTGCACGTACGTGGGAGAAATGATCGCTGAAAGCGTACCGTCTTGGATTTGAACGCTTCCAGGTGATATGGATGAACTTTGCTTCGTTGTCGAGTGGTACGGTCTTCGAGAACATTGCGATAAACTCTCAGACATGCAGGTTTTGTCACAATGTTTTTGCTTCACCGGTAACGCGAGCTATAATTAACTATTTAACTATTTAATACGCAACTAACTTCGAAAAGTCAGAGGAGCGTACCTTGGGATCAAACTCAAGACCGCTGCGTGGCCGTCCAATGGTTTCCCACTTGGCTATCGCTGCAGTAGTTATCTCTCTTGCACCATCATATTTCGTTCGGACCCAGCTATCGGTCTGCTAAAAATATTTTTAACAGTTTTGATGCCACTAAGCTGCACTGAACATCTTCTTCTCCTTAGCCTCTATTATTCCCAACTTAAAGCTGGCAGTTTCAACCTATGGTTTTTTAATTTTAGAGGTCTTAAATGCTACGGATTTTCATGAGGTCTCAGTTTCGATTGATGATATGAGTAATGTGGTTTGTCGGTTGAGAAATTGTTGGTAGCAGGATGGATTTAACTAAAACTATGGCTGGTGAAATGTTAGTGTGATACACCTTTGTCTATTTCTCCAGAGATATAGGCGTGAGATTATGTACCTATGTATGTCTTTTTCTCCCTAGCCTTTATTATTCCCAAGGCACGTGGGGTCGGCTTTCTAGTCTAACCGGGTTTGACGGAATATCAGTTTATACACGGAGCGACTGCCATCTGACCTCCGTAACCCGAAGGCTAACGATACCCTAAAGCTAGACCAGTGTCAGGATATTAGAGGGCACTGACTTCCCAATAACGACTGCCATAGATGTTCATGGCAGCCGGGACCGACGGCTTAAAGTACTCTCCGAGGCACGGAGTAGGCGATAATTGTCAATCAATACGCACATAATTTCGAAATGTCGTATAACTTCCGAAAGTTAGAGGTGCGCGACGTGGATTCGAACCCGAGACCCTCTGCATTGCAGTCTGTTGGTCTCCCCACTGACCTATCGCTGCACTGAACTTAAGCAGTATAATTTATAAGCCAGATTCCTCCATTTTTCCAAAGATTTCCAAGTTGAAAAACTTTGTGACGTATTATATTGTAAGTTCAACAAAACCTTGATTGATCGATTTTCTCTATGTTGATACAAAGTATTTTACCAAAGGGAGTTTTGTTGAAATCCGTGCGGTTAGATTTCTTCTTAAATTTTTGCGTTACACAAGGCGAATTTTACCGACGGATCTTCTTTAAGTTGGCATACTTTTTTTGTTTAGATTGGAAAGCCTTGTCGTTTTTTTGCGATCTTATTGAAAGGTTGCAATGTGTCAATATTGGATGAATATATTTTGTTCTAGATTTTGTCCGTAGCCTTGCTCGCGTAAATGCAGGTTAGGTTAGGTTAATAACAGTACTTTTTGAAGTGAAAACTTCTTTAGCGGCGTTGTGCACTTTTTGTGATGGGTAAAAAATGTTAAACTCGCGTCAGGACACGTGACCTGATCGAAAATTCGTAAGACGGAGGGAGAATTGTCAAACTCGCGTCAGGCCCCGTGACCGGATCGAAAATTCGTAAGACGGAGGGAAAATTGTCATGTTTGTGTACGATAGCGCAATAAATGAATATTGTATTTTAGCACATAAATGATAGTACTTTTATACTGATAATTAAAGCAATTCGTGCAAAATTATTCCCTAACCATTCCAAAATATCAAAAATGCACAACGTTAATATTCAAGTTTTCCCTTCTGCCGGCACTCCCGGAGTGCAATTATTTTTTTCTGGATGAAAGGTACTCCATGTCCTTTTCTGTACCCCTGACAACGTGCATGGAAAATTTCATAAGATCGGTTGAGTATTTAAGGCGTGAAAGCGTAACAAACGAAGAAACTCTTATTCGCATTTATAACATTACTTATGATTAGGATCGTGCATTCAGTTTAGGAATATAAATTGAGACTTAAAAGCTTCATACTGCTTGCTTTTAGAGCTTATAAACAAAACTGCGATGCGACGTCCCTTCGTAAAAATTACGACGTATCGCAAGAACTTGCGGATTGATTCGCATCGCGGATACCTGCGATGTTACGTCACACTTGTTGACGCCAATTTAGTCCGCTCTGAGACAGGTTGAAACAATTTGAAATTTTAAAAATTTATAAATTATATTATTATATCATACTAGCTTTTTCCCGCGGCTTCGCTCGCGTTAATTTAGAATTTGACAATCAATTCGGGTTTTACTCTGCTTGTAATAATATAATTTAATCATGATTCGAAAGACACGTGGCGCCATCTATTATCATAAGAACGTTATTATTAACGGCCTCAATGGCGTAGTGGTTAGTGTAACCGACTGCCACGCCTGAGGTCGCGGGTTCGATTCCTGCACAAGTCAAACATTTGTGTGCATGAACATGGATGTTTGTCTTGGTCTGGGTGTTTCTATGTATAATATGTATGTATTTACAAAAAAAAAAATATGTATGTATGTTTATCCATTGTCTAGTACTCATAGTACAAGCTCTGCTTAGTTTGGGCTAGAAGGTGTTGTGTGTATGTGATACAATATTATTATTATTATTATTGTTTTCCTCAGGAACAGTAATTTTTTTCGGCATGAAAGGTAACCTATGTCCGTTTCTATACACCTGTCAACGTATATGCAAAATTTTAGGATAATCGGTTCAGTGGTTTAGACGTGAAAAGGTAACAAACAAACTCATTTTCGCTTTTATAATATTAGTTAGGATAGTTAGGATTAGGATTAGGATATTATTAATTATATATATAAATAATGCAGCAAAATAATGATTAATTACTGCGCGCGCATTTATGATGTGCAAGGCCGGTCGTAAACTCTGCGAGATACCATGCCGCGCGGCTCAGACGCGTGTTCATGGTCGGCTCCTTACGGAGCGGTACGCGGAACATCACGCTACGCCCCGAGGGGGCGGCGCAGTAACGATAAACACGGGTGACACCGCGGGAACATCTAGTATATGTATATAGATAAACGCTCAAACTATCAGCCAGGCTGTATACACTGACTAATCTGTTTCGATAAGAAAATAAGTGCAAGGTCAGCATGAACAAAGGGACATTCAGATTAAACGATAATTACGTTTCGTTAATGCATATATTATAATATATTATTTTAGAATAACATTTTGTTTAAGCGTGTAAACATGGGGTGAGGTGGCGGTCAAACTCTGTCTAGGTATAATAAGTACTGATAATGAAAAATATAATAAAATATCATTATTGTTCTCATGAATCCTAATCCTAACTAATATTATAAAAGCGAAAATGAGTTTGTTTGTTTGTTACCTTTTCACACCTAAACTACTGAACCGATCATCCTGAAAATTTGCATATACGTTGTCAGGTGTACAGAAACGGACATAGGCTACCTCTCATCTCGAAAAAAATTACTGTTCCCGAGGAAAACAACAAAAACGTTCTTATGATAATAGATGGCACCACGTTTCTTTAGAATGATTAAATTATATTCATGATTAAATTATATTATTACAAGCAGAGTACAACCCGATTTGATTGTCAAATTCTAAATTAACGCGATCGATCACCCATCTATAGACTGACCGCACCCAACGTTGCTTAACCTCCCTAATCGTTTACCGATCAGTGAGCCCTATAATATCCTGATACTGGTCTAGCCTTAGGATATCGTTAGCCTTCGGGTTGCTCAGGTCAGGTGGCAGCCGCTCCGTGTAAAAACTGATATCCTGTCAAATCCGGTTAGTCCAGAAAAGCCGACCCCAAAGGACTTGGGAATAATAAAGGCTATGGAGAAGATGTAATAAACCTTGAAAATTACATTTTAATTGTGAGTTAATAAATACGTGTTATTTCTAATTATATTATTTATTTTGTTATAAATGTTTCCCATTTTTAATTTCGTGAACCCGGTTCTGCCCGTTTGCGTTATTTTCATTATTGATTCCATTGGCTCCTGTCCGCTTACTTCTGAAAAGTAAAAAAATATATTTAAGTATATAAGTACATAAATATATTGAATTCCTAGTTTAACTTTTTTTTTTATACAACTAAGGTGGCAAACAAGCATACCTGATGGTAAGTGTTTTTGATACCTGATGGTAAGTGGGCACCGTAGCCTATGGACGTCTGCAACACCAGAGGCATCACCTCCGCGTTGCCGACCCTTTAGGAAAGGAAGTGGGCAGGAGAAGGAGCGGGCAGGTGGTAAGGGGGTGATTGGGCCTCCGGTACTCTCACTCACCGAACGAAACACAACAGTAGGAATACTGCTATAACACATCGATATTCTGTGAGAGGGTAGTTCTGCCCCGGTCGAGCCGGCCTATTCATGCTGAAATTAGCGAGGCTCTACTACTCTAAAAGTATTAAATAAGTATATAAAATTCGGTTCAACGTAAGACAATATTAACTAAAAGAATTTTCAATTCAAACCAGTAGTTCCTGAGATTAGCGTGTTCAAACAAACCCTTCAGCTTTATGATATTTGTATAGATAAGTCTGTGTAGTACTTACGGGGCCAGTATCAGATTCGTCAAGTTACAGAGAGGCGCCTCCACGAATAACCAGAGCAATACGGCGAATAACAGCGATGCTAGCAGAACTCCTAATCCGGTTACTAACTGGAAATTGAAACAGTTATCTTTAGTACTGGCTGTGCAGATAGCATAGAGGTTGTTTCATCACTGCAATTGCGCCGAGTATGCGTTCGATTACGGGATAAACAATTAAAAAAGTTATTTTCAGTATAAATAGTGTATTGGCTTAAAGCAGAGGTTGCCAGACTTTTTTTTCTCATAGACCACTTTCGAAATTTAGCTGGTGCCGGTGGACCCCCTGCAGCTAAACATGTTCATGCAAGAAGTATTTATTACTATTTATATGTAACTGACTATTTATAATCGTCACAACCAAGAAGAAGAAAACCACAGCTAGACAAACTAAACACCCATGATTAAATTATGTTCGGGTACTTTGAAATAACTACACTGGAACATTGAGACAACTACCATCTTAGTCTCCCTGTGACCATGGCTGCTGAAAAGCAACCGAAACGTCGTGGAAAGTGTAAATATAATAAATATAAATAGTATAATAGTATAAATAGTTTTAATAGTTTCAATAATTTAATTAGCTTAAAAATTAGTAAAGTTTAATAGTAATAGTAGCGTAACAGTTTCTAAATTTTGTAATAAAGTGTCAAATAAACAACGCGATAAAATCCGTATATAGTAGTTTAATTTCAAAGCAATATTTTATTTTATTTTATTGTTACGGTCGTCTTTTAACAAAAACATAAATATTAATATAGCTCTTGTTTCTAGTCTACTTTGTGAGGTTTATTTTAATGGTTACAAAAATTAAATTAACCATAGTACATCATTTTCTTTTGAAGTTTCGCTATACACAAAACTACATTATTTTTTGTAAAGAGACAAAAAGAATATATTTTGAATTTAAAACCTTATTTTGTAATATATAGGATAAACACAAGATATTTTTATAATATTTTTGTAAGAATGGTTCTATGGTTCCATTACTGTATTCCCGAAGGAGTAAATTACACCCACATTTCTTCGCTTAGGTGCCACTTAGTGTAGCGTATTGTCACATACGCTTTACCCGAGCATCAAACCCGAGACCTCATGCACAGCAGTCGCATTCGCTATTACTGCGCCACCGAACCAGACCCAATTTTGGAAGAATATTTAAAATATTTTATATATCAGGGATAGCCTAGTGAGAAACCGTTGGACTGCCACGCAGAGGTCTCGAGTTCGATCCCAAGGCGCGCATCCCTGACATTTCGAAGTTATGTGCGTATTAAATAGTTAATTATCGCTTGGTTTAACGGTGAAGGAAAAGATCATGAGGAAACCTGCATGTCTAAGAGTTCTCCATAACGTTCTCGAAGATATGTGAAGTCTACCAAGCTGCACTGGGTCAGCGTGATGGACTATAACCTTACCCTTCTCACAGTGAGAAGAGGCCCGTGCCCAGCAGTGGGACAGTTTAATACAGGGCTGATATTATTTTATTTAAAATGTTGAATGTAGGTACTTACTGAAGTGAATACATCGAACAGCATAGGGTTGCGATTAGAGAAGGTATTCCGTTGTATTATGACCGAATGCGTGATGTATACGCCATACGATAGTCGATTTAAGATCACGAAGCCCGGCCAACCGATTATCGACTGTATTTTAGCTGAAAATAAGGTTAAATTACATATTAACGACATTTCGACAACACATCGACATTCATGCATGCACTACCGCTCCTGACAGAGGCAGTCAAAACATGATTCATAGATTATATACCACGCATATAAAATGACATCTACACACTAACACCATATTCCAACCAATATCTAAAGCTCTATTTTTCTAAAGATCACACATTATATTATTATCATATGGTCAAATTATTGACCATATAATATGCCCCAACTAAGATCTAAACCTAATTAGTTTCCTAAAGATCACACTTAAAAAAACCCTACCAACCATTTAATAATAAGCTTAAACATTTAAAAAATATACCACCATTTTGAGGAGAAACATAAGTGGATTTTGATGGCCCTTACATATCTTCGTCGAGATAAATGTAAATGTAATATTTTGTTCCGAGAAAGTAAGGGTGCCCAGGGGAAATTAAAAAAAACTGTAGCTGCATACCCCTTGATGGTTTAGTCGCTATATTAAGCTTGGATGGGGTTAATACGGAAATTAGTGAGGCATTAAGGAACCTGGCAAGAGTTAGAATACATTGGCAAAGTGAAAATGATTTGTACCCGAAATAAAATCTGTCAAATTTCGGTCTCACATGCAAAAGGTTCTCTATGATGACGCTAGCTTGTCTTGTATTTGGCTGGTTTAGTTATTTGGTCAGTCAGTAAACACGATTGCAATTAATTGTTGATTTGCTTTAGGGTTGGCACTATAAGCAAACCAGGTTTACTATTTTACTATCCATTTTTAGTCTTAGTAGACAAAGACAAGTTAGAAACATTGGACTAAAACTTAGCATGGATAAAGTCGTTGGTCCTGCGCATGACCTCTTTCTAGTCGTGTCAAATTGCCGTCCGAATCAAACTATGAGAGTAAGGAAACAGACAGTATATCTATGCTTGCACATATTTGTGCACTATAATATCTTCTACTGTCTTCGGTAAAATTTGTCGTGACCAAAATTTAGTCAGGATACCATAAGAGATATCCAGACCAAATTTAGTCTAGTCTGGTCTATTAAATCCGATGATAAAAGCGTATATCAATGAAATGGCTCATAAATCAGAGCTGATACTACAACTTACCAGGTATGTCTCCATATACAATCATACCCATAATCAAACAAGTGGAAAGAGCCCAAATGTTCCTGTTGAACGTGGCATATATAGCCGAATCCCAAGCGTTGTAGTCTCTGAGACACCAGGCCGCTGCCGAAGTCCACACCCTGAGACTGATGACACTAGCTAGTATTATACCTAGGAACGACCATCCCTGAAACAATTTTATCTGTATATTGGTAGGTGAAGAGAAAATATGTACCACTTTTTAAGCATGCTGCAGGCTCTAAGGAGTTTCGGATTTGGTATAGATAAAGCTTTTATGGAAAAAGATGGAAAATGCATATTTAATTACAAAAGGATGTTTTTAATTTTAGTGAATTATGTTTGAATTTTTACGTTTCGAAACAAGGCGATCACTTATAATCATAATTTCAGGTCTAGTCATATGTCACTTATAACCATCATCAGATGTGCTTTGCTATTGTACCTTGTTATTGGTTGGTGGCGAATGAGTCAGCAGCCTACGTGATACATACAAGGCAGCTGCTGCTTATCATAATATACCTTAAAGGTGAAAAACTAGCACACTTTGCATTGCTTTGGATAAGCAGTCTATGTGGAGGGGGATTAGTAGTAAAGAGGTAGGAGGAAGAAGAGACTGTGCTTTGAATGGATCGTCTGGTATAAGAGAAGAAGAACGGATGTAATTACGTATCTGAAGTCAAAAGATTTTAACATATATAGCCATACCATTGGCAGAAAGTGACTATGCAGAAGAATCTTACCCTAGATATGACTCTTTTGTACTTGGCAGGATTATATTCAACCAGGATATATCCCATGGCCATACCGATAAGGTACGGTCCAGCTCTGTGATGACTCTTCATGTACGTTTCGAAGAAGACCACGTTCCTTCTTGGGTCAACCATACTCCTGGAAAATTAGGTGGTATGTTTATTAAAAGCCTCAATTCAGAACGACATCTAAATATTTGATCTGCACCTATAAAATATTCCTATTTTATTTTAGATAAACAATTACGTAATTATATTTAAGCTGATAATTAACATAGTATGTAAAAATATATTATGTACAACAAGGTTATCTACAACTAACGACAATAAACAATTTGAAGCGACATAGTATTTTTCCGCATCGGCAACGTGCCCAGAATACCAATCTTCTGGGCACGTTGCCGATGCGGACAATGTTGCCAGTAGCATTGTCACGCTGAATAGTTATGCTCAATCTTAGCGCACAGAAAATACCAGCCTTCTGGTAAGGTGAGGATTCGATGAACCGCAGCGTTTTGACGCCATTGTAAATAATAAGTTTGATATTTACACAGTTTTAGTGTCTCTGTTATCGCAACAGCAGCATAACCCTTTATGATAGGAAGATGTGAAGGAGCAAGAGTATCGACACAAGTTGCATTTGACATCAAAGACCTATAAAATTGCCTTTTTATATCAAGATAAAAAAAAAATTGTAACTAGTCAGGCAAAACCCAATGGTTCATGTAAATTGAACTATTTCATAAATTACGTTACGATTAACAGTCCGAAACATTTCTATAAAAACACTTATGAAGATTCAAAATGAAAGCATCTAGACTTAATTCTGTCCTTAAATTCAAAGATTTATAACTCACCCAATATCATACAACAATATACCAGGAAGCTGTTTCGAGTAAGTCGCTATTCCTGGCAGTGCCAAAGCCAAGAAACTGGCCAGGATTGTGGTGACTTTGCCAACTCGCTTGTTCCATTTCCAGAGGCAATAGAGAGCAGTTCCCATGATGGCTAGTTGGTAATCGCATGGCACATACCAGGTTACTAGCTGGCACTAAAAAAACATGTTTATGCTTTTTTCCTGACATACTTAAATGTATCGCAATCTTCTTGCTTTTAAAGAAACCCTTCTCTTAAGGCTAACTAGTATTTGATGCTTTTGTAAAGAAATGATTGGGATTGACTGCGTAGTAGTAATAATAATAATATTCTACCACATACACACAATTTTCTGATAAAAATGTATTTACTTTTTTTGCTGATATTGTATTGAGGTCTGAAATTTCATTCAAAATTGCAAATGTTTCAATGGGCATTCTGTATATCTTGACTATGATGAATGCTATTCCATTTTGTGTCTTTCAACAGTAGTCCAAAGTTTCACCACATTGAAAAATCTCAAAACCAATTGTCAGTCAACATTTATAAACATATTTAACAAAGAAATTTAGGTACATTTAAAAGCCAAAATGTGAAAGTCCTGGTATACTTACAATATTCTCATTGTTCACATAGTTATTGACCATCAGTAGATTCCAAATCCAGTTTTCTTCACAGGCCTTATGTACTTTTCTCGTTAATTTGTTCCAAAGTGGTCCATCACCAGTATATTTGGACACCGCTATCGTATAAAATACTAAGAAAGTGAAGGACCCTATTAATCTGGAAATGAACATATAGATTAAACCAGCAAAGAAAAGTCACCGAAATTACATAAGGCTATAACTGGTCTGGAAAATACGTCAGAAAAATATTCAATACCTTATATATCGCTGTATTAAAGAAATCATCGGATGTATCTTCCCCTCCATCAAATTCTTCATGACTAACAGTCCAGATATTACAAAAAAGTTTTCCAACGACGGTAGATCAATATGTTGTAGTAAATTTCCCAGCATGAACTCTTTTTCGATGAAGTTCTATTGGAGTAGACAAAATATTATATAAGTCCAAGTCAAGTTTTGTTAGTTTTTAAGCAGAAATTTTTACGGCAAGATGTAATTAAATAAACAGCGAGAAAATCTAAGCAAAGTAATTGAATTTTAATAATTATGAATGAAGCTGGTTTTTATAAGACGTGTCTTACCCTTAAAGTTTTAAAAGAAGTAATACGTACCTCGTCAAAATCGAGTGAATTCCCGACGGCCCCTATTATCAGGAATAGGACCGTATGGCAAATCGTGGTTATGGCGCAGTGAAAAAACTTGGCAAAGCTTATGAAAGGTATCTCGTTACCTGTAGTCCTGGTCAATGATGACCAGTTTCGTTGGAGACTAAAGGAATAGGCCACCCGTGTCACTGAAAGAAAACAGTTATAATTTGAAGTGTTTTGAAGAGAGAGCGTTGCTCTGACATGTATAAGGTTTAAGAGGTTTGACTGCACGAATGTGGTAGTAGCTTAAGTGACTACTTGGCAGTGGTAGTAATTACGCCGAATGTGGTTTCGAATCCCACACGTAACAAAATGTTGTGTGATCCACAAATGGTTGTTCAGAGTCTGTGTGTTCTTTGTGTCCGTTGTTTGAATGTTTGTAAAGTCTCGCGATAGCGATCGCCTAGTGAGCTGTCATTTTAGAAAAAAAATGTCTTTCCAAGCAATCAACAAAACTAAGACCACCCAGTTTGGAACAAATGTGTGTATTTGTCCCGTTTAGACAACGTGTCGGCAATACTCATTGCATAGCAAAAGACTACAGCATTCGTGCAATTAATTTTCCCAGTATACGAAGTGAAACCCATCTTGTAATTTAATTATTCTACAATTTCACTTGCATACTGAGGATGAGATCACTAAAGCACACTAAAGGCATCCTAATACTAATATTATAAAGCCAAAGAGTTTGTTTGTTTGTTTGAACGCGCTAATTTCCGGAACTACTGGTCCGAATTGAAATATTCTTTTAGTGTTGGATAACTCATTTATCGAGGAAGGCTATAGGCTATATAACATCATGCTACGACCGACGGGGGCGGCGCAGTAACCATAAAAGCGGGTGAAACCGTGGGCACATCTAGTTAAGTAATATTAGGCAGCAAGCAGGCTTTTGGGCTTATACGATGATACCGAGACTGCAGCGTTATATGTGTATAACACCTTAATTGAACGGTTATGGCTTGCCTTTAGGTCCCAGTTTCCATGCTTGGATGAAGCAGTTTTATGTGTTTTTGGTTATTAATAGTCAATATTCAGCGACCAGGTGGGATGACGATCTGCGAAAGACTGCAGGCAGATGTTGGATGCGGCAAGCTGAAGACAGGGCGCTATGGCGCTCTTTGGGTGAGGGCTATGTCCAGCAGCGAACTATTATAGCCTGATGATGATGATGATGATGATGATGATTCAGCGATAGTCTAATGGGAGACCGCTGGATTGCCACGCAAAAGTCGCGCACTCGATCCCAAGGCACACATCTCTGTCTTTACGAAGTTATATGAATATTAATTAGTTAATTGTTGCTTGCTTAGTGGGGAAGGAAAACATCGTGAGGTAATCTGCATGTCTGAGGATTCTCCACAATGTTCTCGAAGAGGTATATACTGGGTGTAAGGGACGGCGAACCGAAAACTTTAGCAAGACGTCTTTCTATAAGTACTTATCACGACGCAAACTTCAATTAATAAAAAAACGCAAGATTTAAATGTAATGTAGATTAACATTATTACGCGGTACGCAATGGATTGCTACCAATACATCGCACTCGACGAATGAACTCTGCGTTCCGCGCGCATAAAAACAGCTGATCTATTTAAATCACGACCATTTAATTACATTGCTGTATTGTAGAAAATTGTGACAATCAAAAAAATGAAAAATTACAGAAAAGGAATTCTGATTGTTGAAAAAAATTCCAACGATTTTTAACTCATAATAATCGTCTGAATCTACTATGTCAGTGTTTGGTACACCGCCAATCCGCACTGGGCCAACTTGGTGGACAATGACTAACTCTTCTGAGAAGAGGCCCGTGCCCAGCTGTGGGACAGATAATATATAGGGCAGTTCGGTCTTTGGGAATTGGTATACTATTTTCTATTATATTAATCTAATGTGTGAGATCACTCTTCTTAGTGCAGGCACTTTTTCAAAACAATAAACAAAAATAAATATACTACTTACTTCTAGTATCGTTCGTTACGTATTGAAGATAAATTGTTGATGTTATTGCTACAATGACAAGCGACGCCATGACAGTTCTGAAAAAGTGATTGTTTGTTTTAAGCTTTTTCAAACATATCTTAACAGTCAGTTATTAGGTATTTTAATTTATTCTATTGACTAGATTTTGCCCGCGACTTTGCTCTCATAAACATAGGTAAGGTTAGATTATTGCAATGTACATAAAGAAATATATGATGGTATCATGGAATAAAGCATTTAAGTTCCGTAGTGATATTCAAAAGTAGTCATTTATAATAGAACGCATGCACAATGAGCTGCAATGGTAAAAAAACTAAAATGGTATAAGCCGGTAAATGACGCCATCTAACGGAAACCGATACAAGAACTGTTAAAATCTTTTTTCACAAAAGTTTATTAAAAAAAGAACATTGAATCAAATTAAAAAACTTATATAGCCGTAATATATAAAACAACGCCATCTAGTTCATTCATATTCATTCTAATTTGTGTTCACAGGATTTTAGACCTTAAGGCATCCATGCAATATTATAATCATCGGTGACTATACCTACATGGCATGAGGGCGCATCAAACACAAGCCTTCAGAAATACTCACAAAAACACATAATATTGTGTACTATAGACAGTCTTTTCACCAGCAACTTGACAGTCTTCTATTGTGAAGTCAGGGTTTCCTGCAGCCAGTGGGTTTACCGAATACATGGTCTTCACGACCTTGGTCACAGCATAAGGGTTGCATGAAGCCGGTAGACAGGTACCCCATGATATTATGTTGAAGCTTCTGCCAACCTTAGATGTTGTCTGTAATTTAAAAAATATTTTAACAGCCAATGTTGTGGTTGACTCAATTTCTTCTATTATTTATATCGATAATAAATTCAAAGAATATTTAATATAATACTCAAAATAAATAAATTACAAATCTGTAAGTAATGGGCGAGCTGCCTACTCAAACAACTACGCCATCCGTGCAGCCTTTATTATATTAAAGTTCTTGCAACGCACGAAGACGAGCGGGCTTTATTTGTGGCAAACGCGTATTTGTATGTGTGTGTGTGTGTAAGTGTCGCTCGCAACTGACCGCTGTGTCAAACACGTACACTACATGTGCATATACACGTTCAACTACAAGTAAAGTCCACTCGCCGTCGTGAGTTGTAAAAACTGTACTATAAATTATGCTCACTTTAAAGAACTCATTAGTAGCGGCAAACGCATCAGGCTCCCCTTTTTTCTTTCCTTCCTCCTCAGTCAACTTCACATCGACTAAACAGTACTGTGTGAGGACGTAAGGGTCACCAGAAACTGAAGGTGCCTTTAAACACTGATCATAGTTTCCCAAGTTGTATCTGGACCCGTAGAATGCGCCTGTTGGAGACTGCATGGAGTTCCAGACTGTAAAAAAAATACCTTCATAGTATCGGAGGATATAGGTGAGGGCGTGGGCAGAGGTGTATTTAGCCATATTTGCTTTTAGATACTACGTAATGGCTGACGATTATTATAAGTATACCAGGCATATTTCCAGATTCCAGATTGCTACTGAGAATTTCATTCTAATAACACTGCCTGACTCGTGTATCGAATGTGATACTTTATTATTAGTATTCGGTTTCTCTATCTAACTACAACCGAGATTTAAAGACAAGGTCAAAATCATTTATTAATTTATGACTGAAAATCCCGGTATCACAGCCTGACTCGTGTATCGATTGTGATACCATATGCATAGAATTCGCATACTCTATCCAAGCGCCAATGAGATTTTCAAAGTCAAGGACAAATATAATTGATTAATTTATGACAGAAAATCCCGGTATCACAGCCTGACTCGTGTATCGAATGTGATATCTTATGCATTCGTATAATCTATCCACCGTCACTGAGATTTTCAAAGTCAAGGTCAAAAATAAATTATCCGTTTATGACAGAAAATCCCAATTACACTGCCCTTTCTAGGTATCGAATGTGATTCCTTATGCATAGCATTTGTTCATTCTATCGATTCACCACCAAGGCTATTAATCAAGGTCAAACATCATTTATTCCTTCATGACAGAAAATCCTAATAACACTGCCTGACTCGGTTATCAAATGTGATCCTTTATGAACAATTGTCCAGCATTTTAATGCTGATCCGCGAGCGAGGTCAAAGTCAAGGTCAAATAAAAACATTTATATAAACACTTACGAATTCAAAGAGATAAAATGTCCTTTTCTGTATCCCCGACAACGAGTATGCCAAATTTCGTGATGATCGGTCGAGCAGTTTAGGCGTTAATGCGTAACAAACAAACTCACATTCCCATTTATAATATTAGTTAGGATATTTTGCACTTACTCCAAACAGCCCATAGAGTGTGGTTCTTCACATTATATAATATATTTAATGTATCTTGTACACATTGTTTTTCATCGTCAAGCCAACTTTCATTCTCCAATCCTTGTATTATCAAATCAGCTTGTGTATTCCTTGGTACAGATTCTGTTGATACATCTAAAAATATAATAAAAATAAAATATGTATTTATCCTTATGTAGCCACCGACTCTGGCTTTTCACAGGTAGTATAAAACCTTAACACATTATACACCTAAACCTTCCTCATGAATCACTCTGTCTTTTGGTAAAATTAGCATTTTCATGCTCTTTAGTAGTTTTTGAATTTATCTCGAACAGACAGACGGGCGTGGCGGGGGACTTTATCATCATTATCCAATTATGACCATTTACAATTACAATATCTATTCAAAGTAATTAATTACATATAAATGTTAAGTTGTCTAAGTATTATAATAAAACAAGCAGACAATTTAATAAAATAAGCCTACTTACTGCCTACACGACACGCTTACCTATACTGTGACACTGCGCTCAGCTTTGGGTTCATGTAAGTTCACGCCAACGACACGTGCGCACGGCTCCGCTTCGCGTAAACGGTGGTAGGGTTAAATACCTACTTTGCTTTGTCTACCTGGCCTTAACCCATTCAATGCGGCGAACGGCTATCGGTGTCTTATTTTTTCATACTCAGATTCGGAGGACGCCGATCGGCGTCATGTATAGTTGTTTTATATTTTACCCAAATTTAAAGATATTATATTAATAAAACAACAAATGTGTTTAGGATTTACTAATGAAATGCCTGATATGAGTAGTTTTTAGATCTTTTGGTTCAAGAAATGTTGAGTTTTCTTACTCTGGTGCCGAAAACGCCAATCGGCGTCTTCCAGGGATTGACAACTATTGATCTATAAAATGTCGTATTACCATAAGTAGTCTGTAATAAACATTAGTTATGTTTTGTTTATAATTACCAATGTACTGTTATATTAATTGTTCATCTTTATTCACAATTAATTGCACTTTTCAAACTGTAAAAAGCTTTTTAAAGCATGTGTATATACTTGTTTTTATTAATATACGACTATATGTGTATATTTTTCTAACTTCCTTTATTACAACACGAAACGACGAACTGTTTAAATTAAACATCATGATTTTTTTCAACTAAAGTCAATGTTTGCCGCTAAATAGGTATAATAAATAATCATTGTTTGTCTTAGTCTGGGTGTTTGTATGTGTAATATGTAGGTATTTACAAAAAAATGTATATATGTATGTTTATCCATTGTCTAGTACCTACCCATAGTACAAGCTCTGCTTAGTTTGCGATAGATGGTGTTGTGTGTATGTGATAGAATATATATAATATACATGTTTACGAAATGAAAACATAAAATGGTTTGCAACCTCTGATAATATGCGGAGTTATCAACTATATCAATTTTTATGCTTTAAAAAGGATGTTTATAAGATGAGAGAGCACAAAAGAAACATTTATCAAATAAAGACCAATTACTCACCATTTATATCCATAATCGAAAAAGGAAAACCGCAGATATTCCTTTTCTCAAATTTCTTTCAACAAATCTTTGCGAATCTTATATAAAATTGGCTAAATTAATTAAATAAATTATTCTGCTCTCTAAAAACCGTCGTTATTGCAACAATTATGGTGCATTACTGGAGATTTCTCATGGATTTGAAATTAATAAATTCAAATTCATAACAAGATCCTGAAAACGCCGATTGGCGTCTTTTTTCTATTTCATCAAGTGCGACTGACGCCGATCGGCGTTTACGTTAAATCTGAGCCGATTCTAGCTAGTGAAAGCAAAATTTGTTGCCGCATTGAATGGGTTAAAGCCTAACACTGGAATCGTACCTACACCTAAAGATCGCACGCTAACATATGCGTAAACTCATGCCATGGCATCTGGAAATTCTAGACTTTGACACAAGCATACAAGATCAATTAAAAATACGTTATTTTATTTAAATCTAAAAACAACATAATTATGCAAAGTACAATGTTACACTGACCCCGTTTCTTGAGAGCCAATGTTAAATAAAATTAAAAATAAGGCTAAATAAAATTAAAAATAAACTTAGGTAAGCATTTAAAAAATAAAATAAGTAACAAAGCTAAACTAAGAAATGTCGAAATTAAATAAAACTGAAATCAATTCTTTTAGGTCACAATAATACAGCCTGCATTTGGGACCACGCCCTGTGTCACATAGAACATTACAAGCATACAACTAACGGACACAAAATACACTCACACCCAGAACGATCATATTTGGACCACACAGATATTTGTCCTGGATAATTGGACCCACTACACACCGCGGAGAAAGCGTCAAGGCGACCGCATGCCTACTCAATCACAGTTTAAATTCTTTGCAATAATCACTTACCCATAATTTCCGAAAAAAAACTTGTCTCATATTTATGTTATACACTTAAAGTAATATTAAAACAATAATACTTACAAATTAAACTCGTCAAAATACACACAAAAAACACACAATTATTAAAAATGTTTCGGGCCATGTTCTGATGTGTTGCCTCCGAGCTCCGAACTTGGTCTGGCTTTAAATATATGGCTGAATGTACATATACATATACAAACTATATATACCTCCAGAATATGCGATGACGTATAGTCAATTTATTTCAATACAACAAAATTAAAACGTATACAAACGGTTCGTTGACATGACCATAGACATTTTAGTGATGTCCAATTGATATAGGGTACCTTTGGTTCAGAAAAAAGGTAACATGACCTTTTTTTTTTTTGGTACCCAGGAAAAATGCTTGATGCACTATCCGCCGGCTAGGGGACGGCACCGGCGGGGCGTGTGGGACTCCCCATACTGGTATACCCACTAAAAAACCTGGGGTGTTCCCTCTCTCACCCAATGGAGGGGCCTGTTGGGAGCTCTTAAAAGAATTGAGTCATCCATAGCAGGCCCCCCCGCAAAGGTAACATGACCTAACCTTACCTACATTTACGCAAGCGAAGCAGCGGTCAAAATCTAGTTATATATATCTATACTAATAATATAAAACTGAAGAGTTTGTTTCTTTGTTTGTTTGAACGCGCTAATGTCAGGGACTACTGGTTCTAATTGAAAAATTCTTTTAGTGTTGGATAATCTATTTATCGGGGAAGGTTACATACTATATAACATCACGCTGCGACCGACGGGGGCGGCGCTGTAATCATAAACGCGGGTGAAACCGCGGGCACAGCTAGTTTATAATATTAGGTAGGATTACTCAGAGCTTAGTCCTTGCTGCTACTAAAAAATTTTGTAACAGAATGACTCAGTAACATAGCGCAACACGGATATCGAACGCGAGACTTCATGTTGCAGTCGCATCACTACCTCTGCGCCACTGAGACAGACTTGCATGCAACCCTCACAGCATATAACTATGCACATAATCCATTGCACAAATGTTGATACATCTGCAAATCTTAAATAAATATTTTATCTCCATATAAGAAGTTTTCTTACTACATTTTTATTTGCATATAATTAGTATGAATATTTAGTCTTGTTTGGTGTTAAATATTATTAGATTCCGCCCTCGACTTCGTTTGCATAGATGTAGGACAGGTTACAAAAAGTATTTTTCTGAATGAAAGATACCGTATGTCCTATTCGGTACTCCTGACAAAGTGTATATGAAAATTCACGATGATTGGTCGAGTAGTTCGGACGTGAAAGTGTAAAAAACAAACTCACATTCGCATTTATATTATTAGTTAGGATTATGAATTTTCATAAATGTTTAGAGTTTTACTTATTAGTCAAAGGGTTTGAGACCTTAAAATATGTTACACCTTACCAAACACGATATATACTAGTTCTGTAGTTAAGACTGCGCCGAGCGAAATGTGCCAAAACAGGCGGTCACAGTTAAGTGAATAAAATCATCACTTTTTGTTTAATACAAATATATAATATACATTCACTATAACAATGAATGTGAAAAAACACTTAAAAGCTCGTGTTACGTGATTTTTAGATTATAACAGTAAAAATCTATCCTATTTTACAGCTTAAACGAAACATAAATAGTTATATTACAATTTGTCCGTCCCAAATATTTAAGTTATTGGTTGACAATAAAGATACATATAGGTATTTATCAAAAAAGCACTTCAAATCTGCCATACAATTTTAGTATGGCGGCCGCGCGCCGATTTGAATATAGAGCTCTGTCATTTAGTCCAACCGGTTCTTACGCTCGGCGCAGTCTTAGATAACATAAGTAGATTTCTTGAAGGACCTCGTAACCTTACCCTGTGTTATATAGTACCTAAATATAACTGACACAATTTGAAACATGCCTCTGGCTCCTTTGGGCCGCTGTTATGTTCTTAGTTATATTTACACAGTCGCCGTATCGTTGGCACAGTATACCTTGTTTAATTTGTCCGTGATAGCAACATCCCTAGAGAGGATCCTTCCACTCATGCGTAGACGAATTTCAGTAATCCCAAAGCTAAAATCAACGTTTTTATTTATTCCTCACATTTCTGTGTAAGAGGTTGTACGTTTAAGATTGTGTTTTGTCGTACTTGGACATGAAAATTGTTGAAGCTAGACAGAATATTGTTTTACGTTTATGCGAATGTTGAACGTTGATATTTTGTTAATACACGTAGTGTAGGACGCCCTCCGACCAGGTGGGATGACGATCTGCGAAAGACTGCAGGCAGATGCTGGATGCGGCAAGCTGAAGACAGGGCGCTATGGCGCTCTTTGGGGGAGGGCTATGTCCAGCAGTGGACTATTATAGCCTGATGATGATGATGATGATTTTGTTTATATTAAAAACACGATTATTACATAATTTTTTAGCTATTTAACTGATACACTGCTGGGAACGGACCTCTTCTCAGTGTGAGAAGAGTAGGGACGTAGTCCACCGCGCAGGCTTTTAGCAGACTTTACATATCTTCTTCTTTTTTTATTGTCTTTGGTGGCAGACAAGTAACTGATGGAAAGTGGTAACCGCTGCTCATGGAGTTCAGCAATGTCAGGACATAGCAAAGCCGCTGCGTACCGTGAAAGAAGAACTCTCTTTAAACCTCGTTTGAAGAAGGACATATCATAGCGCTCGGGAAACACCGAAGCTGGCAATTCATTCCAGAGCTTGCACGTACGTGGGAGAAATGATCACTGAAAGCGTACCGTCTTGGATTTGAACGCTTTCAGGTGATATGGATGAACCTTGCTTCGTTGTCGAGTGGTACGGTCTTCGAGAACATTGCGATAAACTCACAGACATGCAGGTTTTGTCACAATGTTTTTGCTTCACCGGTAACGCGAGCTATAATTAACTATTTAATACGCAACTAACTTCGAAAAGTCAGAAGTGCGTACCTTGGGATCAAACTCAAGACCGCTGCGTGGCCGTCCAATGGTTTCCCACTTGGCTATCGCTGCAGTAGTTATCTCCCTTTCACCATCATATTTCGTTCGGACCCAGCTATCGGTCTGCTAAAAATATTTTTAACAGTTTTGATGCCACTAAGCTGCACTGAACATCTTCTTCTCCTTAGCCTCTATTATTCCCAACTTAAAGCTGGCAGTTTCAACCTATGGTTTTTTAATTTTAGAGGTCTTAAATGCTACGGATTTTCATGAGGTCTCAGTTTCGATTGATGATATGAGTAATGTGGTTTGTCGGTTGAGAAATTGTTGGTAGCAGGATGGATTTAACTAAAACTATGGCTGGTGAAATGTTAGTGTGATACACCTTTGTCTATTTCTCCAGAGATATAGGCGTGAGATTATGTACCTATGTATGTCTTTTTCTCCCTAGCCTTTATTATTCCCAAGGCACGTGGGGTCGGCTTTCTAGTCTAACCGGGTTTGACGGAATATCAGTTTATACACGGAGCGACTGCCATCTGACCTCCGTAACCCGAAGGCTAACGATACCCTAAAGCTAGACCAGTGTCAGGATATTAGAGGGCACTGACTTCCCAATAACGACTGCCATAGATTTTCATGGCAGCCGGGACCGACGGCTTAACGTACTCTTCGAGGCACGGAGCAGGCGATAATTGTCAATCAATATGCACATAATTTCGAAAAGTCATATAACTTCCGAAAGTTAGAGGTGCGCGACGTGGATTCGAACCCGAGACCCTCTGCATTGCAGTCTGTTGGTCTCCCCACTGACCTATCGCTGGACTGAACTTAAGCAGTATAATTTATAAGTCAGATTCCTCCATTTTTCCAAAGATTTCCAAGTTGAAAAACTTTGTGACGTATTATATTGTAAGTTCAACAAAACCTTGATTGATCGATTTTCTCTATGTTGATACAAAGTATTTTACCAAAGGGAGTTTTGTTGAAATCCGTGCGGTTAGATTTCTTCTTAAATTTTCGCGTTACACAAGGCGAATTTTTCCGACGGATCTTCTTTAAGCCGGCATACTTTTTTTGTTTAGATTGGAAAGCCTTGTCTTTTTTTGCGATCTTACTGAAAGGTTGCAATGTGTCAATATTGGATGAATATATTTTGTTCTACATTTTGTCCGTAGCCTTGCTCGCGTAAATGCAGGTTAGGTTAGGTTAATAACAGTACTTTTTGAAGTGAAAACTTCTTTAGCGGCGTTGTGCACTTTTTTGTGATGGGTAAAAAATGTTAAACTCGCGTCAGGACACGTGACCTGATCGAAAATTCGTAAGACGGAGGGAGAATTGTGAAACTCGCGTCAGGCCCCGTGACCTGATCGAAAATTCGTAAGACGGAGGGAAAATTGTCATGTTTGTGTACGATAGCGCAATAAATGAATATTGTATTTTACCACATAAATGATAGTACTTTTATACTGATAATTAAAGCAATTCGTGCAAAATCCCTAATCATTCCAAAATATCAAAAATGCACAACGTTAATATTCAAGTTTTCCCTTCTGCCGGCACTCCCGGAGTGCAATTATTTTTTTCTGGATGAAAGGTACTCCATGTCCTTTTCTGTACCCCTGACAACGTGCATGGAAAATTTCATAAGATCGGTTGAGTATTTAAGGCGTGAAAGCGTAACAAACGAAGAAACTCTTATTCGCATTTATAACATTAGTTATGATTAGGATCGTGCATTCAGTTTAGGAATATAAATTGAGACTTAAAAGCTTCATACTGCTTGCTTTGAGAGCTTATAAACAAAACTGCGATGCGACGTCCCTTCGTAAAAATCACGACGTATCGCAAGAACTTGCGGATTGATTCGCATCGCGGATACCTGCGATGTTACGTCACACTTGTTGACGCCAATTTAGTCCGCTCTGAGACAGGTTGAAACAATTTGAAATTTTAAAAATTTATAAATTATATTATTATATCATACTAGCTTTTTCCCGCGGCTTCGCTCGCGTTAATTTAGAATTTGACAATGAATTCGGGTTTTACTCTGCTTGTAATAATATAATTTAATCATGATTCGAAAGACACGTGGCGCCATCTATTATCATAAGAACGTTATTATTAACGGCCTCAATGGCGTAGTGGTTAGTGTAACCGACTGCCAAGCCTGAGGTCGCGGGTTTGATTCCCGCACAAGTCAAACATTTGTGTGCATGAACATGGATGTTTGTCTTGGTCTGGGTGTTTCTATGTATAATATGTATGTATTTACAAAAAAAAGTATATATGTATGTTTATCCATTGTCTAGTACCCATAGTACAAGCTCTGTGTAGTTTGGGCTAGAAGCTATTGTGTGTATGTGATACAATATTATTATTATTATTATTATTGTTTTCCTCAGGAACAGTAATTTTTTTCGGCATGAAAGGTAACCTATGTCCGTTTCTATACACCTGTCAACGTATATGCAAAATTTTAGGATAATCGGTTCAGAGGTTTAGGCGTGAAAAGGTAACAAACAAACTCATTTTCGCTTTTATAATATTAGTTAGGATAGTTAGGATTAGGATTAGGATATTATTAATTATATATATAAATAATGCAGCAAAATAATGATTAAGTACTGCGCGTGCATTTATGATGTGCAAGGCCGGTCGTAAACTCTGCGAGATACCATGCCGCGCGGCTCAGACGCGTGGTCATGGTCGGCTCCTTACGGAGCGGTACGCGGAACATCACGCTACGCCCCGAGGGGGCGGCGCAGTAACGATAAACACGGGTGACACCGCGGGAACATCTAGTATATGTATATAGATAAACGCTCAAACTATCAGCCAGGCTGTATACATTGACTAATCTGTTTTGATAAGAAAATAAGTGCAAGGTCAGCATGAACAAAGGGACATTCAGATTAAACGATAATTACGTTTCGTTAATGCATATATTACAATATATTATTATAGAATAACATTTTGTTTAAGCGTGTAAACATGGGGTGAGGTGGCGGTCAAACTCTGTCTAGGTATAATAAGTACTGATCATAAAAAATATAATGAAATATCATTATTGTTCTCATGAATCCTAATCCTAACTAATATTATAAAAGCGAAAATGAGTTTGTTTGTTTGTTACCTTTTCACACCTAAACTACTGAACCGATCATCCTGAAAATTTGCATATACGTTGTCAGGTGTACAGAAACGGACATAGGCTACCTCTCATCTCGAAAAAAATTACTGTTCCCGAGGAAAACAACAAAAACGTTCTTATGATAATAGATGGCGCCACGTTTCTTTAGAATGATTAAATTATATTCATGATTAAATTATATTATTACAAGCAGAGTACAACCCGATTTGATTGTCAAATTCTAAATTAACGCGATCGATCACCCATCTATAGACTGACCGCACCCAACGTTGCTTAACCTCCCTAATCGTTTACCGATCAGTGAGCCCTATAATATCCTGATACTGGTCTAGCCTTAGGATATCGTTAGCCTTCGGGTTGCTCAGGTCAGGTGGCAGCCGCTCCGTGTAAAAACTGATATCCTGTCAAATCCGGTTAGTCCAGAAAAGCCGACCCCAAAGGACTTGGGAATAATAAAGGCTATGGAGAAGATGTAATAAACCTTGAAAATTACATTTTAATTGTGAGTTAATAAATACGTGTTATTTCTAATTATATTATTTATTTTGTTATAAATGTTTCCCATTTTTAATTTCGTGAACCCGGTTCTGCCCGTTTGGGTTATTTTCATTTTTGATTCCATTGGCTCCTGTCCGCTTACTTCTGAAAAGTAAAAAAATATATTTAAGTATATAAGTACATAAATATATTGAATTCCTAGTTTTTTTTTTTTTTTTATACAACTAAGGTGGCAAACAAGCATACCTGATGGTAAGTGTTTTTGATACCTGATGGTAAGTGAGCACCGTAGCCTATGGACGCCTGCAACACCAGAGGCATCACCTCCGCGTTGCCGACCCTTTAGGAAAGGAAGTGGGCAGGAGAAGGAGCGGGCAGGTGGTAAGGGGGTGATTGGGCCTCCGGTACTCTCACTCACCGAACGAAACACAACAGTAGGAATACTGCTATAACACATCGATATTCTGTGAGAGGGTAGTTCTGCCCCGGTCGAGCCGGCCTATTCATGCTGAAATTAGCGAGGCTCTACTACTCTAAAAGTATTAAATAAGTATATAAAATTCGGTTCAACGTAAGACAATATTAACTAAAAGAATTTTCAATTCAAACCAGTAGTTCCTGAGATTAGCGTGTAAACAAACCCTTCAGCTTTATATATTTGTATAGATAAGTCTGTGTAATACGTACGGAGCCAGTATCAGATTCGTCAAGTTACAGAGAGGCGCCTCCACGAATAACCAGAGCAATACGGCGCATAACAGCGATGCTAGCAGAACTCCTAATCCGGTTACTAACTGGAAATTGAAACAGTTATCTTTAGTACTGGCTGTGCAGATAGCATAGAGGTTGTTTCATCACTGCAATTGCGCCGAGTATGCGTTCGATTACGGGATAAACAATTAAAAAAGTTATTTTCAGTATAAATAGTGTATTGGCTTAAAGCAGAGGTTGCCAGACTTTTTTTTCTCATAGACCACTTTCGAAATTTAGCTGGTGCCGGTGGACCCCCTGCAGCTAAACATGTTCATGCAAGAAGTATTTATTACTATTTATATGTAACTGACTATTTATAATCGTCACAACCAAGAAGAAGAAAACCACAGCTAGACAAACTAAACACCCATGATTAAATTATGTTCGGGTACTTTGAAATAACTACACTGGAACATTGAGACAACTACCATCTTAGTCTCCCTGTGACCATGGCTGCTGAAAAGCAACCGAAACGTCGTGGAAAGTGTAAATATAATAAATATAAATAGTATAATAGTATAAATAGTTTTAATAGTTTCAATAATTTAATTAGCTTAAAAATTAGTAAGGTTTAATAGTAATAGTAGTGTAACAGTTTCTAAATTTTGTAATAAAGTGTCAAATAAACAACGCGATAAAAGCCGTATATAGTAGTTTAATTTCAATGAAAGATTTTATTTTATTTTATTGTTACGGTCGCCTTTTGACAAAAACATAAATATTAATATAGCTCTTGTTTCTAGTCTACTTTGTGAGGTTTATTTTAATGGTTACATAAATTAAATTAACCATAGTACATCATTTTCTTTTGAAGTTTCGCTATACACAAAACTACATTATTTTTTTGTAAAGAGACAAAAGAATATATTATGAATTTAAAACCTTTTTTCATAATATATAGGATAAACACAAGATATTTTTATAAGAATAGGTCTATGGTTCCATTACTGTATTCCCGAAGGAGTAAATTACACCCACATTTCTTCGCTTAGGTGCCACTTAGTGGAGCGTATTGTCACATACGCTTTACCCGAGCATCAAACCCGAGAACTCATGCACAGCAGTCGCATTCGCTATTACTGCGCCACCGAACCAGACTCAATTTTGGAAGAATACTTAAAATATTTTATATAGCAGCGATAGCCTAGTGAGAAACCGTTGGACTGCCACGCAGAGGTCTCGAGTTCGATCCCAAGGTGCGCATCCCTGACATTTCGAAGTTATGTGCGTATTAAATAGTCAATTATCGCTTGGTTTAACGGTGAAGGAAAAGATCATGAGGAAACCTGCATGTCTAAGAGTTCTCCATAACGTTCTCGAAGATATGTGAAGTCTACCAAGCTGCACTGGGTCAGCGTGGTGGACTATAACCTTACCCTTCACACACTGAGAAGAGGCCCGTGCCCAGCAGTGGGACAGTTTAATACAGGGCTGATATTATTTTATTTAAAATGTTGAATGTAGGTACTTACTGAAGTGAATACATCGAACAGCATAGGGTTGCGATTAGAGAAGGTATTCCGTTGTATTATGACCGAATGCGTGATGTACACGCCATACGATAGTCGATTTAAGATCACGAAGCCCGGCCAACCGATTATCGACTGTATTTTAGCTGAAAATAAGGTTAAATTACATATTAACGACATTTCGACAACACATCGACATTCATGCATGCACTACCGCTCCTGACAGAGGCAGTCAAAACATGATTCATAGATTATATACCACGCATATAAAATGACATCTACACACTAACACCATATTCCAACCAATATCTAAAGCTCTATTTTTCTAAAGATCACACATTATATTATTATCATATGGTCAAATTATTGACCATATAATATGCCCCAACTAAGATCTAAACCTAATTAGTTTCCTAAAGATCACACTTAAAAAAACCCTACCAACCATTTAATAATAAGCTTAAACATTTAAAAAATATACCACCATTTTGAGGAGAAACATAAGTGGATTTTGATGGCCCTTACATATCTTCGTCGAGATAAATGTAAATGTAATATTTTGTTCCGAGAAAGTAAGGGTGCCCAGGGGAAATTAAAAAAAACTGTAGCTGCATACCCCTTGATGGTTTAGTCGCTATATTAAGCTTGGATGGGGTTGATACGGAAATTAGTGAGGCATTAAGGAACCTGGCAAGAGTTAGAATACATTGGCAAAGTGAAAATGATTTGTACCCGAAATAAAATCTGTCAAATTTCGGTCTCACATGCAAAAGGTTCTCTATGATGACGCTAGCTTGTCTTGTATTTGGCTGGTTTAGTTATTTGGTCAGTCAGTAAACACGATTGCAATTAATTGTTGATTTGCTTTAGGGTTGGCACTATAAGCAAA
This sequence comes from Catocala sponsa, assembly GCA_963564715.1. Lineage (NCBI taxonomy): Eukaryota > Metazoa > Arthropoda > Insecta > Lepidoptera > Erebidae > Catocala > Catocala sponsa. The sequence goes on along the minus strand of OY751351.1, from coordinate 2,382,262 downwards.
CCAGGTTTACTATTTTACTATCCATTTTTAGTCTTAGTAGACAAAGACAAGTTAGAAACATTGGACTAAAACTTAGCATGGATAAAGTTGTTGGTCCTGCGCTTGATCTCTTTCTAGTCGTGTCAAATTGCCGTCCGAATCAAACTATGAGAGTAAGGAAACAGACAGTATATCTATGCTTGCACATATTTGTGCACTATAATATCTTCTACTGTCTTCGCTAAAATTTGTCGTGACCAAAATTTTGTCAGGATACCATAAGAGATATCCAGACCAAATTTAGTCTAGTCTGGTCTATTAAATCCGATGATAAAAGCGTATATCAATGAAATGGCTCATAAATCAGAGCTGATACTACAACTTACCAGGTATGTCTCCATATACAATCATACCCATAATCAAACAAGTGGAAAGAGCCCAAATGTTCCTGTTGAACGTGGAATATATAGCCGAATCCCAAGCGTTGTAGTCTCTGAGACACCAGGCCGCTGCCGAAGTCCACACCCTGAGACTGATGACACTAGCTAGTATTATACCTAGGAACGACCATCCCTGAAACAATTTTATCTGTATATTGGTAGGTGAAGAGAAAATATGTACCACTTTTTAAGCATGCTGCAGGCTCTAAGGAGTTTCGGATTTGGTATAGATAAAGCTTTTATGGAAAAAGATGGAAAATGCATATTTAATTACAAAAGGATGTTTTTAATTTTAGTGAATTATGTTTGAATTTTTACGTTTCGAAACAAGGCGATCACTTATAATCATAATTTCAGGTCTAGTCATATGTCACTTATAACCATCATCAGATGTGCTTTGCTATTGTACCTTGTTATTGGTTGGTGGCGAATGAGTCAGCAGCCTACGTGATACATACAAGGCAGCTGCTGCTTATCATAATATACCTTAAAGGTGAAAAACTAGCACACTTTGCATTGCTTTGGATAAGCAGTCTATGTGGAGGGGGATTAGTAGTAAAGAGGTAGGAGGAAGAAGAGACTGTGCTGTGAATGGATCGTCTGGTATAAGAGAAGAAGAACGGATGTAATTACGTATCTGAAGTCAAAAGATTTTAACATATATAGCCATACCATTGGCAGAAAGTGACTATGCAGAAGAATCTTACCCTAGATATGACTCTTTTGTACTTGGCAGGATTATATTCAACCAGGATATATCCCATGGCCATACCGATAAGGTACGGTCCAGCTCTGTGATGACTCTTCATGTACGTTTCGAAGAAGACCACGTTCCTTCTTGGGTCAACCATACTCCTGGAAAATTAGGTGGTATGTTTATTAAAAGCCTCAATTCAGAACGACATCTAAATATTTGATCTGCACCTATAAAATATTCCTAATTTATTTTAGATAAACAATTACGTAATTATATTTAAGCTGATAATTAACATAGTATGTAAAAATATATTATGTACAACAAGGTTATCTACAACTAACGACAATAAACAATTTGAAGCGACATAGTATTTTTCCGCATCGGCAACGTGCCCAGATTACCAATCTTCTGGGCACGTTGCCGATGCGGACAATGTTGCCAGTAGCATTGTCACGCTGAATAGTTATGCTCAATCTTAGCGCACAGAAAATACCAGCCTTCTGGTAAGGTGAGGATTCGTTGAACCGCAGCGTTTTGACGCCATTGTAAATAATAAGTTTGATATTTACACAGTTTTAGTGTCTCTGTTATCGCAACAGCAGCATAACCCTTTATGATAGGAAGATGTGAAGGAGCAAGAGTATCGACACAAGTTGCATTTGACATCAAAGACCTATAAAATTGCCTTTTTATATTAAGATAAAAAAAAAATTGTAACTAGTCAGGCAAAACCCAATGGTTCATGTAAATTGAACTATTTCATAAATTACGTTACGATTAACAGTCCGAAACATTTCTATAAAAACACTTATGAAGATTCAAAATGAAAGCATCTAGACTTAATTCTGTCCTTAAATTCAAAGATTTATAACTCACCCAATATCATACAACAATATACCAGGAAGCTGTTTCGAGTAAGTCGCTATTCCTGGCAGTGCCAAAGCCAAGAAACTGGCCAGGATTGTGGTGACTTTGCCAACTCGCTTGTTCCATTTCCAGAGGCAATAGAGAGCAGTTCCCATGATGGCTAGTTGGTAATCGCATGGCACATACCAGGTTACTAGCTGGCACTAAAAAAACATGTTTATGCTTTTTTCCTGACATACTTAAATGTATCGCAATCTTCTTGCTTTTAAAGAAACCCTTCTCTTAAGGCTAACTAGTATTTGATGCTTTTGTAAAGAAATGATTGGGATTGACTGCGTAGTAGTAATAATAATAATATTCTACCACATACACACAATTTTCTGATAAAAATGTATTTACTTTTTTTGCTGATATTGTATTGAGGTCTGAAATTTCATTCAAAATTGCAAATGTTTCAATGGGCATTCTGTATATCTTGACTATGATGAATGCTATTCCATTTTGTGTCTTTCAACAGTAGTCCAAAGTTTCACCACATTGAAAAATCTCAAAACCAATTGTCAGTCAACATTTATAAACATATTTAACAAAGAAATTTAGGTACATTTAAAAGCCAAAATGTGAAAGTCCTGGTATACTTACAATATTCTCATTGTTCACATAGTTATTGACCATCAGTAGATTCCAAATCCAGTTTTCTTCACAGGCCTTATGTACTTTTCTCGTTAATTTGTTCCAAAGTGGTCCATCACCAGTATATTTGGACACCGCTATCGTATAAAATACTAAGAAAGTGAAGGACCCTATTAATCTGGAAATGAACATATAGATTAAACCAGCAAAGAAAAGTCACCGAAATTACATAAGGCTATAACTGGTCTGGAAAATACGTCAGAAAAATATTCAATACCTTATATATCGCTGTATTAAAGAAATCATCGGATGTATCTTCCCCTCCATCAAATTCTTCATGACTAACAGTCCAGATATTACAAAAAAGTTTTCCAACGACGGTAGATCAATATGTTGTAGTAAATTTCCCAGCATGAACTCTTTTTCGATGAAGTTCTATTGGAGTAGACAAAATATTATATAAGTCCAAGTCAAGTTTTGTTAGTTTTTAAGCAGAAATTTTTACGGCAAGATGTAATTAAATAAACAGCGAGAAAATCTAAGCAAAGTAATTGAATTTTAATAATTATGAATGAAGCTGGTTTTTATAAGACGTGTCTTACCCTTAAAGTTTTAAAAGAAGTAATACGTACCTCGTCAAAATCGAGTGAATTCCCGACGGCCCCTATTATCAGGAATAGGACCGTATGGCAAATCGTGGTTATGGTGCAGTGAAAAAACTTGGCAAAGCTTATGAAAGGTATCTCGTTACCTGTAGTCCTGGTCAATGATGACCAGTTTCGTTGGAGACTAAAGGAATAGGCCACCCGTGTCACTGAAAGAAAACAGTTATAATTTGAAGTGTTTTGAAGAGAGAGCGTTGCTCTGACATGTATAAGGTTTAAGAGGTTTGACTGCACGAATGTGGTAGTAGCTTAAGTGACTACTTGGCAGTGGTAGTAATTACGCCGAATGTGGTTTCGAATCCCACACGTAACAAAATGTTGTGTGATCCACAAATGGTTGTTCAGAGTCTGTGTGTTCTGTGTATCCGTTGTTTGAATGTTTGTAAAGTCTCGCGATAGCGATCGCCTAGTGAGCTGTCATTTTAGAAAAAAAATGTCTTTCCAAGCAATCAACAAAACTAAGACCACCCAGTTTGGAACAAATGTGTGTATTTGTCCCGTTTAGACAACGTGTCGGCAATACTCATTGCATAGCAAAAGACTACAGCATTCGTGCAATTAATTTTCCCAGTATACGAAGTGAAACCCATCTTGTAATTTAATTATTCTACAATTTCACTTGCATACTGAGGATGAGATCACTAAAGCACACTAAAGGCATCCTAATACTAATATTATAAAGCCAAAGAGTTTGTTTGTTTGTTTGAACGCGCTAATTTCCGGAACTACTGGTCCGAATTGAAATATTCTTTTAGTGTTGGATAACTCATTTATCGAGGAAGGCTATAGGCTATATAACATCATGCTACGACCCACGGGGGCGGCGCAGTAACCATAAACGCGGGTGAAACCGTGGGCACATCTAGTTAAGTAATATTAGGCAGCAAGCAGGCTTTTGGGCTTATACGATGATACCGAGACTGCAGCGTTATATGTGTATAACACCTTAATTGAACGGTTATGGCTTGCCTTTAGGTCCCAGTTTCCATGCTTGGATGAAGCAGTTTTATGTGTTTTTGGTTATTAATAGTCAATATTCAGCGACCAGGTGGGATGACGATCTGCGAAAGACTGCAGGCAGATGTTGGATGCGGCAAGCTGAAGACAGGGCGCTATGGCGCTCTTTGGGGGAGGGCTATGTCCAGCAGTGAACTATTATAGCCTGATGATGATGATGATGATGATGATTCAGCGATAGTCTAATGGGAGACCGCTGGATTGCCACGCAAAAGTCGCGCACTCGATCCCAAGGCACACATCTCTGTCTTTACGAAGTTATATGAATATTAATTAGTTAATTGTTGCTTGCTTAGTGGGGAAGGAAAACATCGTGAGGTAATCTGCATGTCTGAGGATTCTCCACAATGTTCTCGAAGAGGTATATACTGGGTGTAAGGGACGGCGAACCGAAAACTTTAGCAAGACGTCTTTCTATAAGTACTTATCACGACGCAAACTTCAATTAATAAAAAAACGCAAGATTTAAATGTAATGTAGATTAACATTATTACGCGGTACGCAATGGATTGCTACCAATACATCGCACTCGACGAATGAACTCTGCGTTCCGCGCGCATAAAAACAGCTGATCTATTTAAATCACGACCATTTAATTACATTGCTGTATTGTAGAAAATTGTGACAATCAAAAAAATGAAAAATTACAGAAAAGGAATTCTGATTGTTGAAAAAAATTCCAACGATTTTTAACTCATAATAATCGTCTGAATCTACTATGTCAGTGTTTGGTACACCGCCAATCCGCACTGGGCCAACTTGGTGGACAATGACTAACTCTTCTGAGAAGAGGCCCGTGCCCAGCTGTGGGACAGATAATATATAGGGCAGTTCGGTCTTTGGGAATTGGTATACTATTTTCTATTATATTAATCTAATGTGTGAGATCACTCTTCTTAGTGCAGGCACTTTTTCAAAACAATAAACAAAAATAAATATACTACTTACTTCTAGTATCGTTCGTTACGTATTGAAGATAAATTGTTGATGTTATTGCTACAATGACAAGCGACGCCATGACAGTTCTGAAAAAGTGATTGTTTGTTTTAAGCTTTTTCAAACATATCTTAACAGTCAGTTATTAGGTATTTTAATTTATTCTATTGACTAGATTTTGCCCGCGACTTTGCTCTCATAAACATAGGTAAGGTTAGATTATTGCAATGTACATAAAGAAATATATGATGGTATCATGGAATAAAGCATTTAAGTTCCGTAGTGATATTCAAAAGTAGTCATTTATAATAGAACGCATGCACAATGAGCTGCAATGGTAAAAAAACTAAAATGGTATAAGCCGGTAAATGACGCCATCTAACGGAAACCGATACAAGAACTGTTAAAATCTTTTTTCACAAAAGTTTATTAAAAAAAGAACATTGAATCAAATTAAAAAACTTATATAGCCGTAATATATAAAACAACGCCATCTAGTTCATTCATATTCATTCTAATTTGTGTTCACAGGATTTTAGACCTTAAGGCATCCATGCAATATTATAATCATCGGTGACTATACCTACATGGCATGAGGGCGCATCAAACACAAGCCTTCAGAAATACTCACAAAAACACATAATATTGTGTACTATAGACAGTCTTTTCACCAGCAACTTGACAGTCTTCTATTGTGAAGTCAGGGTTTCCTGCAGCCAGTGGGTTTACCGAATACATGGTCTTCACGACCTTGGTCACAGCATGAGGGTTGCATGAAGCCGGTAGACAGGTACCCCATGATATTATGTTGAAGCTTCTGCCAACCTTAGATGTTGTCTGTAATTTAAAAAATATTTTAACAGCCAATGTTGTGGTTGACTCAATTTCTTCTATTATTTATATCGATAATAAATACAAAGAATATTTAATATAATACTCAAAATAAATAAGTTACAAATCTGTAAGTAATGGGCGAGCTGCCTACTCAAACAACTACGCCATCCGTGCAGCCTTTATTATATTAAAGTTCTTGCAACGCACGAAGACGAGCGGGCTTTATTTGTGGCAAACGCGTATTTGTATGTGTATGTGTGTGTAAGTGTCGCTCGCAACTGACCGCTGTGTCAAACACGTACACTACATGTGCATGTACACGTTCAACTACAAGTAAAGTCCACTCGCCGTCGTGAGTTGTAAAAACTGTACTATAAATTATGCTCACTTTAAAGAACTCATTAGTAGCGGCAAACGCATCAGGCTCCCCTTTTTTCTTTCCTTCCTCCTCAGTCAACTTCACATCGACTAAACAGTACTGTGTGAGGACGTAAGGGTCACCAGAAACTGAAGGTGCCTTTAAACACTGATCATAGTTTCCCAAGTTGTATCTGGACCCGTAGAATGCGCCTGTTGGAGACTGCATGGAGTTCCAGACTGTAAAAAAAATACCTTCATAGTATCGGAGGATATAGGTGAGGGCGTGGGCAGAGGTGTATTTAGCCATATTTGCTTTTAGATACTACGTAATGGCTGACGATTATTATAAGTATACCAGGCATATTTCCAGATTCCAGATTGCTACTGAGAATTTCATTCTAATAACACTGCCTGACTCGTGTATCGAATGTGATACTTTATTATTAGTATTCGGTTTCTCTATCTAACTACAACCGAGATTTAAAGACAAGGTCAAAATCATTTATTCATTTATGGCTGAAAATCCCGGTATCACAGCCTGACTCGTGTATCGATTGTGATACCATATGCATAGAATTCGCATACTCTATCCAAGCGCCAATGAGATTTTCAAAGTCAAGGACAAATATAATTGATTCATTTATGACAGAAAATCCCGGTATCACAGCCTGACTCGTGTATCGAATGTGATATCTTATGCATTCGTATAATCTATCCACCGTCACTGAGATTTTCAAAGTCAAGGTCAAAAATAAATTATCCGTTTATGACAGAAAATCCCAATTACACTGCCCTTTCTAGGTATCGAATGTGATTCCTTATGCATAGCATTTGTTCATTCTATCGATCCACCACCAAGGCTATTAATCAAGGTCAAACATCATTTATTCCTTCATGACAGAAAATCCTAATAACACTGCCTGACTCGGTTATCAAATGTGATCCTTTATGAACAATTGTCCAGCATTTTAATACTGATCCGCGAGCGAGGTCAAAGTCAAGGTCAAATAAAAACATTTATATAAACACTTACGAATTCAAAGAGATAAAATGTCCTTTTCTGTATCCCCGACAACGAGTATGCCAAATTTCGTGATGATCGGTCGAGCAGTTTAGGCGTTAATGCGTAACAAACAAACTCACATTCCCATTTATAATATTAGTTAGGATATTTTGCACTTACTCCAAACAGCCCATAGAGTGTGGTTCTTCACATTATATAATATATTTAATGTATCTTGTACACATTGTTTTTCATCGTCAAGCCAACTTTCATTCTCCAATCCTTGTATTATCAAATCAGCTTGTGTATTCCTTGGTACAGATTCTGTTGATACATCTAAAAATATAATAAAAATAAAATATGTATTTATCCTTATGTAGCCACCGACTCTGGCTTCTCACAGGTAGTATAAAACCTTAACACATTATACCCCTAAACCTTCCTCATGAATCACTCTGTCTTTTGGTAAAATTAGCATGAAAATCCGTTCAGTAGTTTTTGAATTTATCTCGAACATACAGACAGGCGTGGCGGGGGACTTTATCATCATCATCCAATTATGACCATTTTGCATTTACAATATCTATTCAAAGTAATTAGTTACATATAAATGTTAGGTTGTCTAAGTATTATAATAAAACAAGCAGACAATTTAATAAAATAAGCCTACTTACTGCCTACACGACACGCTTATCTATACTGTGACATTGCGCTCAGCTTTGGGTTCTACCTGGCCTTAAAGCCTAACACTGGAATCGAACCTACACCTAAAGATCGCACGGTAACATATGCGTAAACTCATGCCATGGCATCTGGAAATTCTAGACTTTGACACAAGCATACAAGATCAATTAAAAATATGTTATTTTATTATAATCTAAAAACAACATAATTATGCAAAGTACAATGTTACACTGACCCTGTTTCTTGAGAGCCAATGTAGAAGGCTAAATAAAATTAAAAATAAACATAGGTAAGCATTTAAAAAGTAAAATAAGTAACAAAGCTAAAACTAAGAAATGTCGAAATTAAATAAAACTGAAATCAATTCTTTTAGGTCACAATAATACAGCCTGCATTTGGGACCACGCCCTGTGTCACAGAGAACATTACAAGCATACAACTAACGGACACAAAATACACTCACACCCAGAACGATCATATTTGGACCACACAGATATTTGTCCTGGATAATTGGACCCACTACACACCGCGGAGAAAGCGTCAAGGCGACCGCATGCCTACTCAATCACAGTTTAAATTCTTTGCAATAATCACTTACCCATAATTTCCGAAAAAAAAAACGTGTCTCATATTTATGTTATACACTTAAACTAATATTAAACAATAATACTTACAAATTAAACTCGTCAAAATACACACAATAAACGCACAATTATTAAAAATGTTTCGGGCCATGTTCTGATGTGCTCTCTCCGAGCTCCGAACTTGGTCTGGCTTTAAATATATGGCTGAATGTACATATACATATACTAACTATATATACAGAATGAGATGACGTATAAAAACGTAATACCCGAGCTATAGGTGTAGCGCGATTTCGTTAAAAGTCAAACGAAAATAAACTTTTATTAGTCGTGTGTCAGAGTAGGTCAGAGGAACGTCATATCACACCTAAGCAAAACGACTAACATAGAACTACAAGATACTAAATACATATATATACTTAATATGCCGTCATATTATAGAACGGAGTATAAATATTTAAGTAAGTTATTTTGTCGGCCTTGATGGCGTAGTGGTTAGTGTAACCGACTGCCACGCCTGAGGTCGCGGGTTCGATTCCCGCACAAGTCAAACATTTGTGTGCATGAACATGGATGTTTGTCTTGGTCTGGGTGTTTCTATGTATAAAATGTATGTATTTACAAAAAGAAGTTATATGACTTTTCCAAATTATGTGCGTATTGATTGACAATTATCGCCTGCTCCGTGCCTCGGAGAGCACGTTAAGCCGTCGGTCCCGGCTGCCATGAACATCTATGGCAGTCGTTATTGGGAGAGTGTCGACACAAAAGATCCCTCTGGGTCGAAGTGTCGCCGGTCTGCACTGACTGGCCCCCACATAAGATGAGATAACATAAGTGTTTAAGTGAAGATTTGATGTACAAAGCAAAGGTAGGCACGGAGCGCGTTCTAAGAAAATTCCTGTCTTTGGAGTCCTAACTAGTTTAGACTCTGTTTTCCAAGCCGGTGGGATCACCTTCCTTCTTTTTTGAAAAGACAACGCACTAGGAATAATTCCTGTGTCGCAGGGACTTTACAAACATTCAAACAACGGACACAAAGAACACCCAAACTCGTAACAACCATTTGTGGGTGACACAAATCTAAACCTACTTTTGTTCGTGTGGGATTCAAATACTTGACGTAGTGACAGCGGGAAGACGACCACTTAAACCATTACGCCATCCATACAATCATAGATTTTATATATATTTGTTTGCTTGTTACGCTTTCACGCCTCAATTACTTGACCGGTGGTTATGAAATTTCGCATACACGTCAGGGGAACTGAAATGGATATAGGGTACCTTTGGTCCAGAAAAAAGATAACATAACCTAACCTAACTTACCTACATTTACGCAAGCGAAGCAGCGGTCAAAATCTAGTTATATATATCTATACTAATATTATAAAGCTGAAGAGTTTGTTTGTTTGTTTGTTTGTTTGAACGTGCTAATGTCTCGGACTACTGGTTCTAATTGAAAAATTCTTTTAGTGTTGGATAATCTATTTATCGGGGAAGGTTCAGACTATATAACATCACGCTGCGACCGACGGGGGCGGCGCAGTAATCATAAACGCGGGTGAAACCGCGGACATAATATCATAGCGCTCGGGAAACACCGAAGCAGGCAGTTCATTCCAGAGCTTGCATGTACGTGGAAGAAATGATCGCTGAAAGCGTACCGTTTTGGATTTGAACGCTTCCAGGTGATATGGATGAACCTTGCTTCGTTGTCGAGTGGTACGGTCTTCGAGAACATTGCGATAAACTCTCAGACATGCAGGTTTTGTCACAATGTTTTTGCTTCACCGGTAACGCGAGCTATAATTAACTATTTAATACACAACTAACTTCGAAAAGTCAGAAGTGCGTACCTTGGGATCAAACTCAAGACCGCTGCGTGGCCGTCCAATGGTTTCCCACTTGGCTATCGCTGCAGTAGTTATCTCTCTTGCACCATCATATTTCGTTCGGACCCAGCTATCGGTCTGCTAAAAATATTTTTAACAGTTTTGATGCCACTAAGCTGCACTGAACATCTTCTTCTCCTTAGCCTTTATTATTCCCAAGGCACGTGGGGTCGGCTTTCTAGTCTAACCGGGTTTGACGGAATATCAGTTTTTACACGGAGCGACTGCCATCTGACCTCCGTAACCCGAAGGCTAACGATACCCTAAAGCTAGACCAGTGTCAGGATATTAGAGGGCACTGACTTCCCAATAACGACTGCCATAGATTTTCATGGCAGCCGGGACCGACGGCTTAACGTACTCTTCGAGGCACGGAGCAGGCGATAATTGTCAATCAATATGCACATAATTTCGAAAAGTCATATAACTTCCGAAAGTTAGAGGTGCGCGACGTGGATTCGAACCCGAGACCCTCTGCATTGCAGTCTGTTGGTCTCCCCACTGACCTATCGCTGGACTGAACTTAAGCAGTATAATTTATAAGTCAGATTCCTCCATTTTTCCAAAGATTTCCAAGTTGAAAAACTTTGTGACGTATTATATTGTAAGTTCAACAAAACCTTGATTGATCGATTTTCTCTATGTTGATACAAAGTATTTTACCAAAGGGAGTTTTGTTGAAATCCGTGCGGTTAGATTTCTTCTTAAATTTTCGCGTTACACAAGGCGAATTTTTCCGACGGATCTTCTTTAAGCCGGCATACTTTTTTTTGTTTAGATTGGAAAGCCTTGTCGTTTTTTTGCGATCTTACTGAAAGGTTGCAATGTGTCAATATTGGATGAATATATTTTGTTCTAGATTTTGTCCGTAGCCTTGCTCGCGTAAATGCAGGTTAGGTTAGGTTAATAACAGTACTTTTTGAAGTGAAAACTCCTTTAGCGGCGTTGTGCACTTTTTTGTGATGGGTAAAAAATGTTAAACTCGCGTCAGGACACGTGACCTGATCGAAAATTCGTAAGACGGAAGGAGAATTGTCAAACTCGCGTCAGGACACGTGACCTGATCGAAAATTCTTAAGACGGAGGGAGAATTGTCATGTTTGTGTACGATTGCGCAATAAATGAATATTGTATTTTAGCACATAAATGATAGTACTTTTATACTGATAATTAAAGCAATTCGTGCAAAATTATTCCCTAACCATTCCAAAATATCAAAAATGCACAACGTTAATATTCAAGTTTTCACTTCTGCCGGCACTCCCGGAGTTCAATTATTTTTTTCTGGATGAAAGGTACTCCATGTCCTTTTCTGTACCCCTGACAACGTGCATGGAAAATTTCATAATGATCGGTTGAGTATTTAAGGCGTGAAAGCGTAACAAACGAAGAAACTCTTATTCGCATTTATAATATTAGATATGATTAGGATCGTGCATTCAGTTTAGGAATATAAATTGAGACTTAAAAGCTTCATACTGCTTGCTTTGAGAGCTTATAAACAAAACTGCGATGCGACGTCCCATCGTAAAATCACGACGTATCGCAAGAACTTGCGGATTGATTCGCATCGCGGATACCTGCGATGTTACGTCACACTTGTTGACGCCAATTTAGTCCGCTCTGAAACAGGTTGAAACAATTTGAAATTTTAAAATTTATATATTATATTATATATATTATATCATACTAGCTTTTGCCCGCGGCTTCGCTCGCGTTAATTTAGAATTTGACAATCAATTCGGGTTTTACTCAGCTTGTAATAATATAATTTAATCATGATTCAAAAGACACGTGGCGCCATCTATTATCATAAGAACGTTATTATTAACGGTCTCAATGGCGTAGTGGTTAGTGTAACCGACTGCCACACCTGAGGTCGCGGGTTCGATTCCCGCACAAGTCAAACATTTGTGTGCATGAACATGGATGTTTGTCTTGGTCTGGGTGTTTCTATGTATAATATGTATGTATTTACAAAAAAAAAAATATATATATATATATATGTATGTTTATCCATTGTCTAGTACTCATAGTGCAAGCTCTGCTTAGTTTGGGCTAGAAGGTGTTGTGTGTATGTGATACAATATTATTATTATTATTATTGTTTTCCTCAGGAACAGTAATTTTTTTCGGCATGAAAGGTAACCTATGTCCGTTTCTATACACCTGTCAACGTATATGCAAAATTTTAGGATAATCGGTTCAGTGGTTTAGACGTGAAAAGGTAACAAACAAACTCATTTTCGCTTTTATAATATTAGTTAGGATATCCTAATCCTAATCCTAACGATTAGGATTAGGATATTATTAATTATATATATAAACCGATCATCCTGAAAATTTGCATACACGTTGGTAGCCTATGTCCGTTTCTGTACAGAAACGGACATAGGCTACCTCTCATCCCGAAAAAAATTACTGTTCCCGAGGAAAACAACAAAAACGTTCTTATGATAATAGATGGCGCCACGTTTCTTTAGAATCATGATTGAATTATATTATTACAAACAGAGTACAACCCGAATTGATTGTCAAATTCTAAATTAACGCGAGCGAAGCCGCGGGCAAAAGCTAGTAAGAAATAAATACTAACAATAAAATTTCAGCATATCTTCACATAGTTTTTCTGATGGAAATTGTTAATTATTGCTAGTTTAATTTTATTTATATATATTGAAAATATATATAAATAAAATATCTTGTATTTTTTGTATATTATTTGAATAAAAAACAACAAATATATTTATATAAATCAACAAGTCATTTATTATAAATTATTGTACCTATTATTAAAATTAAATTAATATTATTTTTATTTACAGTAATATTGAATTTATAACTTATAGTAATATAGAAAATTTATTACATATGCTTAATATGTATCTAGTGTAATGTTACCTAAATAATGCACAATATATTTAAATATATTATAGAAAATTTAAACTTTCCGCAAAACTTAAAATAATGCACAAAAATACAATATATCTAAATTTTTTTTTGTAATAATTAATATATATATATATATAATATATATAATTAATATTAGTAAAATAATTTTATATATTACTTTTTAAATTTAAAATCTGATTAACTAAAGAAAAACAAACGAAATAAATGTAGGTGCCTATTTCTTAAACTTTACACGTTGCCGAACATGTGAGGTGACATGTTGGCCAACATGTTGGCAGACCTAACCTACCGTCTATCGGGCAAAGTTATGCATGTACTCTTCGAAGGTTAAGTCATCAATCTTCAAGTTGCCTGTTTGTTTAGAGAACTTGGTACGCTTTTTTTCTTCCTTCCAAAACTTTCAATACTTCCCTCCGGATCGGACAAGTGTTGAATAACGATTATTGGTTTATGCTCGTCGAAAAATGTTCCCTCCCTTTCTTTCACAGGTGTTTGTTCGTTTCTCCCCTGTATATATTTGTTTTTTCCACGGCCCATTACTCGATTAATTTCTAAGAAAATCACTTTGACGAAACTGTGAGTTATAAAACTTATAGCCACATTTCATGCTACCCAATCTTGGAACTTCGTACTATTTAAGTGGTTCTATATATATAATATAATAATGATATCAGCCCTGCATATAAACTGCCCTAGTGATGGGTCTCTTCTCCGTGAGAGAAGGGAAGGGTTAGACCATTGTCCAGTACGCTGGCCCAGTACAAGGTGGCAGACTTCGCATACTGTCGAGGACATTATAGACAACTCTGAGACATACAGGGTTCCTCATGATGTTTTTCTTCACTGTTAAATTTATATTTCTACATACTTCAATGCAAGAAATAGCTAGACATGCTTTATAAGTTTTACACTTGAAATATATATTGCATCCTTACTTCCTTACTAATATTATAAATGCGAAAATGAGTTTGTTTGTTTGTTACGCTTTCACGCCTTAACTACTCAACCGATTTACATGAAATTTTGCATACACGTTGTCAGGGGTACAGAATAGGACATAGGGTACCTTTCATCCAGAAAAAAGAACTGTTGCAAACCTAACCTAACCTACATTTACGCGAGCGAAGCCGCGGGTGAAAACTAGTAGTTTTATAAATCAAGGTTCATTCATTTCGAAAGTTAACCTAAGATACTTTTAAAGTCAATGTTATATTATATTTACCTATCGCCGTGTTGAGATCAGAAAAATAATAGACTTTTTTTTGTCAGATATCTTTTATTTCGGCTTTACAGTCTATTTGGTTTTTGTTATATTATCAAACGTAGATGTCTCTGGTTTCGTCAAAACTTGTACTTTCTCATTATCTTCTTTGATTTGCGAACTTCTGCAACAGATAAACATATTTTTTTAATATAATCAAGTGCTGAGCTAAGTAGCCACGATTATTTCTAATAAAATAATTTATTTGTGAAACATAGGATAAGTCAAAAATCTTTATTTCCATAAAAAATTGTAAATACGTCAATTAACTAATTCTTACTTAATATTATAAATTCGAAAGTAACTCTGTCTGTCTATCTGTCTGTCTGTTACCTTTTCACGGCTAAACCACTCAACCGATTTAGATGAAATTTGGTACAGATATAGTTTAAAACCTGGGGAAGGAAATAGGCTACTTTTTATTGATGTAGGTACCACGCGGGCGGCGTCGCGCGCAAAAGCTGGTAAATAAATAAAAGGAGGTAAAAATTGGATTAAAAAGGCTTTTAGATCGTACATGTTATAAATATTAAATACCATTTATACAATAGAGAAAATATTGGTCGTTTTTCAGTGCACCGAGGGTTTTGAAATTGGAAATCAATTAGGTGAAAACATTTTGTGGTACACAAATTGTAATATTTGTTACGAGTCTTGATGAGATCGTAATTATTTTCTTCCAAAAATTAATTCTAACAATTTTGACTTACGAATTACCTATGTTCTTGTTAATCCCTACAGCTAGAACTAGGACTGAGGAACTGTATTAGGAGTAGGAGCATGTCGGTAGAACAATTAGGTGAGATTCCCACGACCTCTCGATCACAAATACGATGCCTTATCAATTGGATTACTCTCACTTTCATTTAATGTTTGTAACGTTAATAATAATAATAATTTTATTGGCAACCCATCTAACAATGTTTTCTATAAGGTACATCACGATGTTCAATAACAGTTATGTTTTAATTAACAACGTTGCCCGTTATATAGAAATTATTTATAGGGTCTTTTATAGAAAAGAAATGGAGAATTTAGCGTATGGCTGGTCTGTAAGCTTATTTAATACTAGCTGTTACCTGCGACTTCGTTCGCGTAGATTTTAACTAAAAAGTGTTTGTCTTCGCGGAAAACTTTTTTTTTTCTAAGTTACTCCTTATAACATCAGCTATCTGCCAGTGAAAGACCCGTCAAAATCGGTTCTGCCGTTTCGGAGATTAGCCGGAACAAACAGACAGACAATAATTTGAAAAATAGATGTTTTCTTATTGGTACTTTATATACTTTCATATGCATTAGATAAAAAGCTGTTATTTTGACATTACAAACAGACACTTCAATTTTATTTATTTGTATAGATGATTGAAATTACTTAGTTTAGAACCTAGAAATGTCTTAGTCTCACCGTGAACATGGCTGTTGAAAAGCAACCGAAACATCAGGAAAAGTGTTAAATTAAATCTTAATAATTTATATAATTTAAATAGAAGTAAACAGTAACTTGAAAAATTGTTTAACAATAGCAGTTTAAAGTTTCAAAATTATGCAGTAGTAGTGTTTTATAAAAAACAAATAACGCGATAAAATCCATATTAAGTTATTTAATTTCAATTATGCACATAGTATTGTCTTCTGTTTACGCGAATGTTATTCATTGAAATTAAACTACTATATAGTAATAGTATAGCAATAGTTTTAATAGTTTCAATAATTTAATTAACTTAAAAATTAGTAAAGTTTAATAGTAATAGTAGTGTAACAGTTTTCAAATATTTTGTAATAAAGTGTCAAATAAACAACGCGATAAAATCCGTATATAGTAGTTTAATTTCAATTCAATTATTCACGTTACATTCACGTAAACGTAAAATAATATTATGTAGATTACTTACTAAGAACCTTTTTATGTCCTATATAATTATGGGTAGTATTTAACTGCACAGCAAAAAAATACTAATTGATCAGCAACTCATGGCCAGCAAACTTAAAAGAGATCAAACTAAGTCGACGGAGCCCCGCTTGGTTTAAAAAAGGAACCTAACATAACCTAACACTTCCGAGACGGAATGCAGTGATTTGAGGCGTATAGATGCTCGTTATGCTTTGCAATATTTGCTGACCAATCAATATTTTTGCTGATCATTATATTTAATCCCTATAATTATTACGTTCATCCATGTGTTAATCATCTAAGCCTGAATCATCCACGCATACCATTCCTGATTCTTGCATTTACCTCGTTTTAATAGCTACGCAACGTAATTACACTTGCCTTGGATTAGTTACCAGATGCACCAAGTTATTAAGAGGTGCCTCCACGAAGAACCATAGTAGAACGGAAACCAACAGAGATAAGCACACTACTCCAATGGCGAATGTGATCTAAAACAACATATTATAATCAGATAAACTTATAGCACTTATGGAAATCGTATTCCGATATCATTTGCTTCATTTTACATACAGCTTATTGGCACAAGATATATAGTCTCACGTCGACATCTTTGAAGAGGTAGGTGTGACTTCCACATTTTGCGACCTTTGGTTTTGAAGTAGAGGAATGGTTGATCTCCTAAAAGTACGCCTAGGTAGACCTAGACATATTTTTCTCCAACAAGTGAAGGAAAATGTAGAAATCTAGTCGTATCAAATGTTTAGAAAAAAACAACGGGTTGCACTCCGGGAGTGCCGGCAGAAGTGAAAACTGGCATATTAACGTTGTGCATTTTTGATATTTTGGAATTATTAGGGAATAATTTTGCACGAATTGCTTTAATTATCAGTATAAAAGTACTATCATTTATGTGGTAAAATACAATATTCATTTATTGCGCTATCGTACACAAATATGACAATTCTCCCTCCGTCTTACGAATTTTCGATCAGGTCACGTGTCCTGACGCGAGTTTAACATTTTTTACCTATCACAAAAAAAGTGCACAACGCCGCTAAAGAAGTTTTCACTTCAAAAAAGTAGAAGATAGATGTGGAGATTGCTCCAACGACAAGACCATAATAGAAGCGAGCCTTTTGCCATCTATTCGCTATAAGCTACTGATTATACTGTTGACGGTAAGTTCAATAACACCTATACCGAAAATTGAACTCGAGGCCTAATGCTCTTTTTGAAATAAAGAATTTGGGCTGCCAAGTTTCTAGCAGTCTTTATGGCCTCCGACTAAGAAAAGTGCTTGTATGAAGGTCACAAGAAGTAATGAGCTGGTAGACTCAAATCAACCGTTGCAAAACATAGGATGCTATTATAAGTATTATTGACGATGATGATGATTATTCAGCCTTACCTCAGACACTAATCCGATTTCTTGTATATATCTCCTCGAAAATACATTTTGTTGAAAAAACAGTGAGTGAGTCAAATATATTCCATATGTAAGACGACTTATCACTGTAAAGCAATGGAATTCTGATATCCTTTTTAAGTAAGCTGAAATTGACACAATCATAATATGAGTAACACATTCAACGCCGTGCTGGTCACAATTGACCGAAAACAATACATTTTCTATTGTGTCTGCTATATGATATTTAGTTTGTTGATGGATGTGGCTATGCGTATTAGTTTGTCTGTGAACACGAAGATGTTATAAATACGAAAAATATTATACCTTTTTATTTCTAAAGATATTTTTCGTGTTTATTACGCCTGGGTACATATAAAAATTTATAATAATAACATATCTTCTAATAATGTAATAGCAAGTGAACTTGCTATCTTAACTAAGAATTTCTTGAGAAAATCAAGTAACACTTGCTAATCATGCAAATGCGCGAAAACAAACTTCAACGATTATTAATGATTAATTAATCGTTGAAGTGTTTATAATATGTTTAAATTCCAGTAGTTAAGTGATTTTGAATGAATTTAAACATATAAATGAAATAATATGTATGTGTGAAAATTTTTCAATCTGCTACTTAGTACCGTCTGAATTGCGGATTGTTAAATGGATTGTACCGCAAATTATTAAATTATAAGCTTGAGTAGACAACACATGTCATGGTATCTTACCTTATCTTATCTGGGGGCCAGTCAGTGCAGACCGGCGACACTTCGACCTATTGGGATCTTTTGTGTCGACACTCTCCTAATAACGACTGCCGTAGATGTTCATGGCAGCCGTGACCAACGGCTTAACGTGATTTCCGATGCACGGAGCAAGCGATAATTGTCAATCAATACGCACATAATTTCGAAAAGTCATATAACTTCCGAAAGTCAGAGGTGCGCGACAGGGGTTCGAACCCGAGACCCTCTACATTGCAGTCTGTTGGTCTCCCCACTAGCTATCGCTGCTCCATGCCATGGTAACTATAACTATATAATTTGAAGAAATACAAACTATATTATGTCCGACAGTTCATGAGCGATCAATTTTCTTCTATCTATGCCTAGTGTAGAAGTTGGACGAATCAAATATGAACTGGTGATCTCATTGCTAGAACAAAAGCTTCTAAGAGCTATAGTACCAATAAGTTCAGTACACAATTTGAACCAAATAGGCAAGTAGCCAAACACATACTTACACAGACTTCCGTACTCAACAATCCCGAATGATATACAAATTCCTAGAGCAAAAATTAAATTTTGGAAAGGCAAAAATATTGCTGTGGCCAAAAGATCATTGTTCATATATGTGACTGCTGTCAATGTTCTAAATATAGCTATGCCGCCTGCTGTGAAAATGAAAACTGATGGTACCTGAAAGGTGAAAATATTGAAGTGAGAAATTATATTGAATCGGCGTTTTAAAAGAGTGGATGTAGGTTTCTTGCAAGTAACTTCTCATAGGTTCCCTTTGTCTGAATCTTTCCTATCCAGAACAACGTGTGCTGGGCTCAGATGCCACCCTTACACGGTAGAGTCGATTAGAGCGCGTACCAACAAGTTTGGATCCTCATACCTCTGCCGAACGACCAAGGCATGGAATTCTCTGCCAACGCACGTGTTTCCTTCTTCCTTCAATCCTGGGTCCTTTAAGCGGGGCGTGAAAAAGCACCTTCTCAGGCCGTCAAAGCAGAGACCTCAACATCGCCTCGGCTGCTGTGAGGGCGGTGTGGAGGCCACTGCTCTTAGACCACACGACTGCTTACCATCAGATGGAGTGTGGTCATTTCGACGAGCAAAATAATAAAAAAAAATCTAACTACGAAATATAGTAACTTGGTAAACTTACTAGCCAATCGATTTTGACGTTCATAGTCGCCTAAATGAATAAATGATTTTTAAATTTGAATTTGAATTCTTTGGGTTAAGAATTCTGTGTTACTGAGATTAGCCTAAGGGTCTTCAAAAAATGTTTACCTTACCAGAGATATAGATTCCCTATATTTATTAGGCTTATAGACTGCCATGATGTAACCCGTGGCTATTCCCAGTAGATACGGCACAGCCTTGTAGTAAAACTTAATGTATGTCTCCAAGTAAAACTCGTTCTTTCTGAAGTCTGTGAACTTCCTGAAACGTAATTATAGCTATCATTAGTCTAAGGATGCCACTCAAAGAAAATTTATTACACATATATGAATCAGTCAGTATTCTTAAATTGATATAGTCAATGTATCTGTCTGAATACATTTGTAAATAATTATTTAAAATATCTATTTTAAATTGAAAAATCGTAAGGAAACCTGCATGTCTGAGAGTTCTACGTAATGATCTCGAGGCCCGTACCCAGCAGTAGAACAGTTTATATACATAGCTGATATAATTATTATTGTTTTAGCATTAGGTGGAATAGAGATGTTACGGATATGATATTTCGGATCTGGATATGGATATAGGAATAAAATTATATCGGTTTCGGATACGGTTACGGATATGTAATTATTTCGGTTTATCCGTTAGTTTCGGATAGTTTCGATTACGGATATTAGATTGAAGTAAAATTATAAAATATAAATTATAAACACAAATAATATGTAATAATTTGGTTTTATTTATAGGTTTTATCTAGTCTATGTTATCATTTGGTATTATAATCAGTCACATAGGTAAGTAATTATTATATACCTACTCAATTTTAAGTTTTATCTATTAAATAATTATTTAGACTCCGCCCTTATACGAAACTATCCGAAACTTGTGAAATGGATACGGTTACGGATATATTTTTATTTCGGATATCCGATAGTTTCGGTTACGGTTATGGAGCTCCATAACATCCCTGGAATATTAAAGTAACTATAAAAACAAAGTATCTTACTGTAAATCATCAAATAAGAGTATCCCTGGTAGCTTCAACCAATAAGTAGCAATTGCAGGGATCAACATAGCCAACACAGATACTAAAATTGTCGCCATCTTGCCAAGCCTGTAGTCTTTTTGCCATAACACAAATATAATCGTGCCCGTAATAGCTAATTGGTAATCACAAGGAATATGCCAGGCTATTATTTGAGTCTGAAATATAAAATATATTTCTGAGAGAGAAAATTTATTTAGACTACTAAACTATTTAGACTAATTAATTTTATTTAGATTTTTTGAAGTGAAAACTTCTTTAGCGGCGTTGTGCACTTTTTTGTGATGGGTAAAATATTTTAAACTCGCGTCAGGACACGTGACCTGATCGAAAATTCGTAAGACGGAGGGAGAATTGTCAAACTCGCTTCAGGACACGTGACCTGATCGAAAATTCGTAAGACGGAGGGCGAATTGTAATGTTTGTGTACGATAGCGCAATAAATGAATATTGTATTTTACCACATAAATGATAGTACTTTTATACTGATAATTAAAGCAATTCGTGCAAAATTATTCCCTAACCATTTCAAAATATCAACAATGCACAATGTTAATATTCAAGTTTTCACTTCTGCCGGCACACCCGAAGTGCAACCCGTTGATTTTTTTTTATACGCAACTCATGTAGTAGGACTAAACCCAGTGTCGCTAGAGACTTAAAAAAGTTTCAAACCACGGACATAAATCTGAATAGTTTAAAATAGTAGTAGTTTAATATTATCAAAATGATGTGCTTAACAGAACTTTTTTAATTCAATTTCAATGAGAAATATTCGCGTAAACGTAAAAAAATATTACGTAATGCGTTATTTAAAAAATATACAACTTTACTCACAATGTTCTCGCTGTTGATAAAATTATTGAGCATCAGTACACTCCACAGCCAGCTGTCAGAGGCTGCCTTTTGTTCTCGCCCTGCTAACTTGTTCCACAGAGGCCCGTCCCCTGTATGTATTGATACTGCAGCTACGTAGAATGTTACTAACGCGAATGAACCTATAAGTCTGAAAAACGAATATTATATACTTTTAGTTATATTATAAGTAGTAGTAACAGGCAGACCTTTAAGCATTTATTTATAGCTGAAAAATCTTTTCTTAAATTTTCCAAGAGTGATTTCTGATGTAGTCAATTTATTCAGGAATTATTATCAATTTGCCTGTAGCTTAAATTGTTAATAGCAATGTAATAAAGCAAAGTATTGCGCTATACAAAAAAGGGCCAGTGAAAATCTTCATAAGATACTTGTCATAATTATTCAGGTGTACAAACCTACAAAAATATAGTATTTGGATTGAATGCAATAAGTTTCGTAAGTATTAACTTAAATCAAAATGTAAAGTATAGGTTATTTTATTAGTGTTGATTACCTAAAATATCGGCTAGCTAATGAAACGAGCGGATGTTTCTTTGATGTCATCAACCCTCTCATCAGAAGTACACCCGCCATGATGAAAAAAACCTCAATACCCAAACCTAAATTTTTGATGAAATTTTTCACATAAACATCTCCGTCTCTCACTGAAAATATCTGAAAATAATTGAAACGTTCTCGGTTATAAATAAGAAAGGTTGCAAAGAAGTTTTGATGTTTGCTACGCAATCACACGTAAACTGTTGAATAGGTTTGAATAAAATTTTGCACACAGACAGATCATATCCTTAAAATATTATTTATTTTTAACCCGGTATAAGTTTCCGAGTCTTTGGCTTTGCCTGCAAGACTCGGCTAAACCTAGTGAAATAAAACATGAGATACATTTTATCTATGTGCATAAATATCTATAATATCAGCCCTGTATTAAACTGTCCCACTGCTGGGCACGGGACTCTTCTCACTATGAGAAAGGTTTGGCCATAGTCCACCACGCTGGCCTAGTGCGGGTTGGTTTGCATGCTTAATGAAATTTCTTACTAATTATCATATCCTATTAGCCTTCCTCTTTAACACTCTCACCGCCACCCTTATACAGAATTTTCCAGTGCAGCAGGCCATGCGATCCGCCGGTGTCCTCAACTTTGCCTAACCGTGCACGCCAAGGTGAAAATACTATATCGAGTCCAGCAGGCCATACGGGTGGCTGGCGGGCTCACCGTTTACTTTTACTAGCAGGCCATGCGGTCTGCTGTAACCTCGCATTTTCATATTAATTTTGTAGTGCGTGGCCTGCTGTTACAGAAACAGTTCAGTGCAACATACAGGTGGCGTGCTGGACTCGAAAACGTACGGACCGGCGGCGGACCGCATGGCGGTGAGAGTGTTAAAGACCAACATGATTAAATTCGTATTAAACTTCAACACAAACAATTTTCCGAATCCGTTCTAATCAGGTTCACTCGTGCCATCAAATTTTAATCAGTAGTATGTATAACATTAATACACACTGGTGTGACAAAAGCTAAGTTCCCTTTGTGTTATATTTAAGCTAGGCCTTTGATACGGTGACATCAACCGTACTCTCGTAACCTATCTCGAACAATGATTGATTAGTTTTGTTGTTACCTGTGTTAACAGAAATTATACCTAGACAATACTTAAAACTCATTTCGCTTAGTGAATAATTACATTACCCTATTTTAGTAACGAGTCAGAAAAATCTACTTTTGGTGTACCTCAGGTTAATGTTTTGCCACCTGTTTTATACTATAATTTAGCTATTAAGATTAGTCTTTGCTGTTGTTATCGTAGTTTGTTTTTTAGAATAAGGTACGATGGGATTAACATTGTCATTATTTTGTACCAAAATCCCTTATCAAGCAAAAATAAATAGAATACTATTATTGCCTGTTGGTAAATGGTTACTTAATCCATCATAGCTTTAATTAAATACGCGCATCATTTCGCGTTGCTAATCCCAGTATAAGAATTTAAAGATAAGATTGAAGGAAATAAATGAGAGAGATAGGTGTGCAAGGCTATCGCACCAAATGCCATAACATCGTTGCACTAGTCCCTAATAAAAGAGTGCTACTTGCACGAGCGAGCCGGCTGATTCGTATCGTCACAGGCAATTAACAACGGTGAGCTTCCCCACTCGTAAAAACTTATTCAAATGATTAAGATCCTACACTGAGTTTCAAGTCTGAGCAAAGGTATACATCGAGTGGTGATTGAGCTTTATTACGATCTTCAAATAGTATTAATATATTATAATTAATATAGGTAAATCCCGCACTAGGTATATCTTCTGTCTTGTGAGACTTTACAAACATAAAAACAAAGGACACAAAGAATAACCATACTTGGATCAACTATATATACTAGCGGTCACCTAGTACTCGAAATTCGACCAAAGTTTGCCTGTAAGATATTGCTGATAATATGTTATTATATATTGACATATGTAACCATAGTTACACGCTTCGACTGCGCGTGTCAAATGCATGGTTGTGTGCGTGTAGTGTTTTTTCATTAATTTAATGTATTTATAATGCATATTTTATATAAATATTAGCATTCGTCACTTCTTCTCTGTATAAATTATAAGTGTGCGAAATTTCATACTCCTCCGTCCGCCCAATTTTCGTAAAAAGGGATCCAAAGTTTTCGCTTCACGTATTAATATATAGATAATTTGAATCACTTTTTTGTCCCGTGGGGCGATCGAACCTACAACACTCAGCGTAGTGACAATACAAACAATCCGTTCAGTCAAATTATAAATTTGGCAT
The DNA here is from genome assembly GCA_963564715.1 of Catocala sponsa. Taxonomy (NCBI): domain Eukaryota; kingdom Metazoa; phylum Arthropoda; class Insecta; order Lepidoptera; family Erebidae; genus Catocala; species Catocala sponsa. The sequence goes on along the minus strand of OY751351.1, from coordinate 2,357,557 downwards.
ATAAATATTAATTTAAATTTGGTACTTACTCTATCAAAATATAAAACATTTCCGATTGGTCCGTTCATGCTGAAGCAAAAACTGTGTATGAGGATCGAAAGAACGGCTGCAACTACTTTTATGAAATTGAATGTTGTTATATCATCACTAGCCGACTTCTTTATTAAAGATAGCCAGTTACGTCTTAAACAAAAACATTCAGCTACGTGCGTGACTGCAATAAAAAATATAATTAAAAAACAAACAGTATAGTTGAATGAGTTTTAGATACGACATTAGTATTAGCAATTCACATTTGTTGAACGCAATATCGAATCGTTCGAATCTTTGTCAATCGAATTATTCGAAACATAAATAAATTTGTATGCAAGTTATATTTTGATTATCTGATGTTTATAAAGCGGTACAAAGGTAAAGAAGCAGAAATATATAATTTTGGGAAAAGTGATGTAGCGACTGACTGCTGACGTTTTAGTTTTATATACAGGCGCGCAATTGTATGAGCGCTGCACAGCAGTCACCTCCCCGCACTTGATTCGTTAACATGTAACAGTTTTATAATAATATTTAGGTAACTATGTATCTTGGTACCAGTAAATTATATATATTACAACATGTGTTTCTCATTGGCTACAACCCGGAAAAGACCCCCAATACGATTGAAGTTAGATTAAACTACGAACTACAATCATGCCTTGTCTTGATTATTTATGTACATGTAAGTGGATGCTCCTGTTTACCATACTGCTGCTTTAGAGGCTACCATCAAATTTTATTAAATGCTTGAGTATGGTCAGTAGTAATTCATGGATAAATGGTTGCAACACCTTAGAGTTATGATTTGTAAACAAAATTTTATTGTAAACTTGGCGATTAATAAGAGTGGCCATGAGTTTCTTACCCGTTCTTCTCATGAGCCCTACACCCTGGCTTTGTTGAACGTGGCAGTAAATGTAAATTCACAGAAAATTTTTTGTGTAACTTTGACATTCATAAGTGTTATCTTGTAAGCTAACTTAAATAAATGTATTTTTGATTGATTTTGAAGGAGAAATACTAGAAAAGTTACGGCATGACTTCGGTGGCAATTAAATCTTATCTTATAGTACCGGATACGGGTGTAAAAATATATGGAAGATCTATATAGTCACCGTATAATCAATACAAATTAAATTGTACCCAGTAACAACTAATTGATTAGAAATCGTCGCGTTGAAAATTAGAATTTGGTAATCTTTTGTTTTTAATCTGCGATAAGACATACATACATACATAGATTCACGCCAGTTTCGCAGAGACTACGGATTTCCATTTGCTGCGATCCTGACACACGATACACGTCACACACAATAACAGAAAAGAACAGAAAGTATTTTTTTTATGATTAATATATTAATGAAAAGTCAAGGCAGATGTATTATCAAAATTTAAATAAGTTATATGTTGTGGAGGTCACTGCTCTTAGACCACACGACTGCTTACCATCAGGGGGAGTGTGGTCATTTTGACGAGCAAAAAAAAAAAAAAAAATCTCTGTGTATTCTAATTATTTCAAATTATTTAATGGTAGGTACTTTTATAAATATACTAGCTTTTGCCCGCGGCTTTGCTTGCATAAAAGTAGGTTAGGTTATGTCAGTAACAGTTTTTTTTTAAATAAAGTAAAGCCTATGTTCCGCGGCGATAATATAGCTTTCTAACGATAAAATAATTTTTCAAAAAAGGTATTGTAGTTTTGAGTTAGATATATCCCTATAAATAAACAAAAAATCTAATCTTTCCTCTTTATGCAATTAGTATAGATGACAAGCTTGTCGGTCGCACTAAATTAAAAAACGTTCATAGGTACCTAAAAGAAAAGTAAAATAAAAAGTATAAATAAACTCACTTGTAAATTTCGGTCTTGCAAAGTGTACGTATATAGTACAGAATACAGCAATATTAACCAAAGCCAAAATAAATATGCTGAAAATAGAAACAACTTTACATTCTATTGTCTTCTGTTTACGCGAATGTTATTAATTGAAATTAAACTACTATATACGGATTTTATCGCGTTGTAAACAAATATAAATAGTGTAATAGTATAGTTAGTAGTATAAATAGTTTTAATAGTTTGAATAATTTAATTAGCTTAAAAATTAGTAAAGTTTTATAGTAATACTAGTCTAACAGTTTTCAACATTTTGGAATAAAGTGTCAAATAAACAACGCGATAAAATCCGTATATAATAGTTTAATTTCAATGAACTTTACATTCATTATTATTAAGTATATATTTAAATATATAATCTATACATCTTTATAATTTTAAAATGCAAATTGAGTAATGCTCATAACATAAAGAAAATTATGTTTATTATATTGTTCTGTCAATTAATTCAAATTCAAATGTTAATTATTCATGTATTATTCAATAATGATGCCTAAACTATTATAAATTACTAATGCGTTTCTATTTGAATATTTACAAATGAGTACACACGAGATCACAGTATTTTGTTTATTAGTGAAATTCCTAATATCAATTCGTTTTGCGTAACTCTTGCCAAAAAGTAGCGATATTGATTCAATTAGCAATTATGATGACTAGATAATCGTCTACGGTTTCAACCACGTCTCGTATCCTGATGTTAGCTAGCCTACAACCTTCCTCAAGAATTGGGCTATCGAACCCAAAAATAATTTTCAAATCCGACTGGTATTTCCAGATATTAGCGCGTTGAAACAAAAGCAAACAAATTCTTATTTTTATGATATTAGTAATAAATTTTTCTTACACATAAGCATAGAATCCTGTACTGAATTCCGTCTTAGCGCCCGCAACTTGACAGTATTCTATTTCTATGCTCGGTTCAGCAGCCATGAGAGGGTTTGCCATATAGATGGTCTTCAGGATCTTGGCTGCAGAGCCTGGCTTGCAAACAGCTGGTAGACACACTCCCCACGTTATCTTGGATAGGTCTCTATTCATATCAGTTGTAGTCTGTAATATAGATTTATGACAAGTATTATTGATTTGTAATCCTAACCCCACTAGTATTTTAATAACAATAATTTATGTATTTCTCTCTCACACAGAATGGTTACAAAAAAAAGGGTAGTATTTAACTGCACAGCAAAAAAATACTAATTGCGCAGCAAAATATGCTTACCAAAAATACTAAATGCACACCAAAATATATTTAAAGAGATCAAACTAAGTCGACGAAGCCTCGCTTCGCGGGGCTCCTATTTTTGGGTGGGTTTAAGAAGGAACCTAACATAACCCAACCCTTCCGAGACGGAATGCAGTGATTTGAGGCGTATAGGTGCTCGTTATGATATATTTTAGTAAGCATATTTTGCTGCGCAATTAGTATTTTTGCTGATCATTATATTTAATCCCAAAAAAAAAAACAGAAGAAAATCTAGGTTTTACATGATCGATTAGGTGAGTCTGTGAGAGAGACTGGTATCAGCACTAGGAGGACCTGTATGACTTTATAAACACTTCGTCTCCTGCTTTAATAAAGAGGGAAATTGACTTCATTGACGACCTCGATGGCGTAGTGGTTAGTGTAACCGACTGCCACGCCTGAGGTCGCGGGTTCGATTCCCGCGCAAGTCAAACATTTGTGTGCATGAACATGGATGTTTGTCTTGGTCTGGGTGTTTCTATGTAAAATATGTATGTATGTTTATCCATTGTCTAGTATCCATAGTACAAGCTCTGCTTAGTTTGGGCTAGATGATGTTGTGTGTATGTGATAGAATATTATTATTATTATTTTCAACTACTTCCTATATACTTAGCGCTCAAGTACACGATACCGCCGCCGCGCCGACACCGCTCCGTCACCGTGTCTCTTTGCTGTGTATACGTTCGCGACCGCACCACCCACGCGCCGCCGCCGCGCCGCCATTCGCCAGTGTTTGATTTTGCTTATTCCATTACCGGCCGCCAATGAGGACAGAGCAGTGTTATGCAATGTATTACTAACAACTGTCTAGTGGTATATTAAAATCAAACGGCGGAGACGCGGTGGCGGCGCGGTGACGGCGCGGCGGCGTCATCGTGTACAGGAGCCGTTATAATTAAAAATCATTTTGATAAACCTTTTTAGACTGTAGAAATTAATATTATATTAATTATTATTGCATTATTGCGGGTTCCAGTTAACTTTCCCGGGACTTCACTAGTGCCACAACTACTAAGTTGTGGCACTAGTGAAGTTTTCTAGGATCAGCAGTGGACATTTTTTATTTGGTTTGCCTGTCAAGAAGTTCTCGATTGCAGTTTGTAACCTGAAGACAGAAATTGGCTAGTCTCCTATTACGTGGTACTTGAAACCTAGCTAGCTGGCAAAATGCCTACACTTTAGGGAATATAGGAGTGAGACGGTGTATGTACTTCTTTAGTTATTTAGAAGATATGCCAGCGATAATTACACATCATAAATAATTTAAGCTAGGCCAGAGTGTATTATTTTTACATATACAACTTTTAATACTTCAATGATAAATAAAGAAAGGCGGTTTTAGCGTTGCTTAAACTATTTCTATGCTTCAAGTTCAGATCGCGCACAGTAGACTTACCCCAAGAAAAGCTTCAGTATCTCCCATCACATTTCTGCCCTCCCATTTATGTTTCCTACTCGTTAACTTGACATCAGCTAAACAGTACTGCGTGATGACGTCAGCAGCTTTGGTGGGGGCTTGCAGACATTGATCGTAATGCCCCAGACTGTATGGTGCCCCGTAGAAAGATCCCACTGGGTGCTGCATAGAGTTCCAAACTGGAAAATATTAGAGTTTTTTTAAGATTTAGCCGCATTGCACAGAGTGATGCGTTGAGAATAAATCCATAATAATATTACTAGTTTCACTTTTTTTTAATTGTTGACTATACTAAGCTACATCTCAATTAAAAATCTGTCCAGTCCTTGATCAATGATTAACCTTAAATCAATGGCGCGCGCTTAAATATTATTCAACTGAAACTCAACGCTGAGTAAAGTTCATAGCTGATTTTATCGTCGCCACTAGGCTACACTGCCATTATGCGTGTTGAGGAATCAAATCTCACAAGGGACAAAAAATTGTTTGATCCACAAATGATTGTTACGAGTCTGTCTGTACTTTGTGTCCGTTGTTTAAAAGTCCCCGGCGACATAGGAATTAATAATAATAATAATAATAAATTTATTGCCAATACGTACATAATATACAATTTCTTGTAATAAGTGACAGCTTATCAAAAATTAAATATTGATGTAAAAGAACCTGTTATGTCGGATTTTGCAAAGCGTCCTGCACTAGGCAAAGCCTGTCACGCAGTTTTTTATTTCATTTCATTTTTTCATTCATTTATTTCGGGCTGCATAGGCCCATAGATAAATACCTTAACCTAAATTTACATATTATATAATTTTATAATACATACAACACCATCTAGCCCAAACTAAGCAGAGCTTGTACTATGGGCACTAGACAATGGATAAACATTACATATATACTTTTTTATTGTTTTATAAATACATACATATCATACCTACATAGAAACACCCAGACCAAGACAAACAACCATATTCATGCATACAAATGTTTTACTTGTGCGGGAATCGAACCCGCGATCTCAGGTGTGGCAGTCGGTTACATTAACCACTACGCCATCGAGGCCGATTTGATGTTAGTAAATACACCTTAATACTATGTTAGTAAAATTTCACTTCGCACACTTATACTAGTGCGCTCGGCCGGTACTTGTCCGCGGAAGCGACGGAATACCACATCTTGCGGCCAAAAGCTTTCGTCTAACACCTTGTGCAGGTAGCAGTCAGGTACGCGCACGACGAACTTTTATTGCTTATAGTATATAGTTTTTTATTTTATTATTGCTAGTTTTTAGGTCTAGGTCCGAAAATTTGTTTTGTTTACCGGTTTACCTTATTCCAAAGGTTAACTTCAATGATGATATTTCAAACTGGTTATTTCAATGCCAAATAACCATATCGATGTATTTCCTTTATTAATAAATTATTCAATACTGTATAATTGATGTTATTTATACCGGTTTTACTAGATTCCAAAATAATGTTGTGCAATGCATGAGTAATTTATTTAGTATACCGATTAGCAACAATAATGTATCACAGAACAATCCAATTTCGCGAATGTGCAAACAATATGTATGTTCCCGGGTTGACATATTTTATAACAAATTAAATATATTTAAAAGACTTTTACTGGAAGAGTGTAAGCTACAGTAAGATAGCAGAAACCTTAAGGAAATAATAAAATAATCAACTAGTACCTATGTAAAACTTTTGTAATATTTATTTTATGTTTATGTAATAAGTGCATGAACATTACCGATTGTTTATATCTTATTCTCTCTCTCTAACTAAATGATGTGTATAGTTATAATGGGACTCCTGATGTGAGTATTGTATACTGTTTAACATTATGTGTGTATGTATGAGTCTGTAGCCTGTTACTGTACCTATTCAATAAAAAAAAATAAAAAAATAATGTCTTGTCCTTCTGAAAAATAATAATAATTGGAGCATCAATTTTATATATATTTCAAGAAGTGATGTTCTACATTTATAGAATATTAACTTTTTACTGTGACTTTCCTCGGGTACTGTACCATTTTTCTAGATGAAAGGTACCCTATGTATTTTTACAGAACAGACTATAGGGTACCTTTCATCTAGAAAAAAAAGTGAAATTTTACATAAATCCTGCAAATTTCATAATAATTGATCGAGTAGCTTAGGCGTTAAAGCGTAACAAAAAACAGACATTCGCATTTAATATTAGTTAGAATTTTATAATTTACAAATAAACTAACTTTGCCATTTAGAACATTAGTTAGGATTTAGAGGTTCAACGGAAAATTCGAAGAATCCAGCAAAGTGATATTAGAATTTTCCGTCAAGAAATTGTCCTCCAGAATGAATTTCGGTCACGGCGGCCAATCTTAACGGAGACTGACCATCTACGCAGGAGATATTATAGTGCACAAGCGTGTGCACAAACACAAGTGTACTCTCTGTTCCCTAACGCTCATGATCCGATGGGACGGTAATCTGACACGACCGGAGAGAGATCAGGCGCAGGACCAACGGCTTTACGTGGTTTCCGAGGCACGGGGGTGTCTAACTCTTCTTTTACGTAGGTAAGACCGTACCTGGCACTATTTCTAATAAAACATATGTACTGCTTTAGGGATGTAGCCGAGAGTAGCGATAGCTCAGTGGGGAGACCAACAGACTGCAATGCAGAGGGTCTCGAGTTCGAACCCAAGTCGCGCACCTCTGACTTTCGGAAGTTATATGACTTTTCGAAATGATGTGTGTATTGATTGACAATTATCGCCTGCTCCGTGCCTCGGAGAGCACGTTAAACCGTGGGTTCCGGCTGCCATGAACATCTATGGCAGTCATTATTGGGAGAATGTCGACACAAAACATCCCACTGGGTCGAAGTGTCGCCGGTCTGCACTGATTGGCCCCCACATATGATAAGATAGGGATGTAGCCGCTAGATTACGTATAAGAAAATAACCTACTAACTCCACATAGCCCAAACTGTGTAGTTCTTCGCGTTGTTCAGTGTGAACAATGTCTGTTCGAGACAAGGCTGTTCTTCTTGACTCCATCGCTGGTCACGTAATCCTTCTAGCACTAAATCTATTTCTGTCGTCCGATGCTGAACTTCTTTGGCTGTTACTGTGTCTGGAAAACAATAACATTACACTTGTAGTTTTACGTTGAGATGAACAGAAAAGTTCGCAAACTGTTATTATATTGTCTTAATTTATCTTAGTATTTATTTTAATCAGATTTATAGCTGATTAGCTTTTAAGTAGGTTAGCTTCTTATGATAGTAACAAGTAAGTAGGTAGGTACTACTTAAAAAAATGCCTATGTTACTCGGTGATAATATAGAATTTAAAATCGGTTGAGTAGTTTTTGAGTGAAATTCTTACAAACAAACAAACAAAAAATAAAATCTTCCCTCTTTTTAATGTTAGTATAGATTGGACCCAGGGCGAAGGTTTGCACTTTTGTTTGCGGTCATTATAAGATGCCAGTTTCGATTCCCGTTCAGAGCGCATAGGACTTTTGTTAAAACATTTTCAGCACACATTTCGCATTTGCAGTCGCATTCATAAGTATTGCGCCACCGAGGTATTTAAAACAGCCACCGTCACAACCAGTGAGCAAGCAAACAAATATAATTATCATAATTACGTACATATAATTATAAATACAACACAAAACACTTGCATGATTTTATTTACAACAGTTTCTAAACTAAATTTTATCTGACACTAGTAATCTTTACGATGGAATTTAACCGACTGACTGCCGCCTTAAATGAAGAAATGATTGCTTATAACTACGTAAGGTCACGCTATAATTATGACAGGCCAAGACCGGTAGATTATACAAGTGTTTCATAACTTGTCTAAATAATTATAATAAAACTCTCGAAGGGCCTCTGTACTTTGGACCCAAGCCCCGTGTAAGCCAAAAGGTCGCGTATGTTTTTATTGAAATACTAATAATTAATCTATAAATATAATATCATTGAAATTTGTTGATATCCGTATATAACAGCTATAAAACCATAACAATTAATTTTAGAATATTTGTCTGTCTGTTTGTTTACACGCAGAAACTACATCACGAAATTGAATGCGGTTTTCTTCTGTCATAGCTGCTGTCTAAAGCCGTAATTAGCGGTTTCTATGGTTTCTGCTGAAGTGACCATAAACTATGTGGTCCAGGGACCTTACTATCCAACAGCACATCTAGCGGTGTATCCAATCGCGATATTTCTAACCCTATTGCCGATTGCCCTAAAGAGCAATTCTACAGGAACAACAAAAACAAAGTATTACAATCGAACTTCACATTGCATACGAATGAATCATTAATCCGTGTCAGAAGGGAGCGAGGCAGAAATACAAACATTGACTTACAAACTACTTCCCAACTCTGTATTAAAACAAACAATACAGTTTCCCCAAGTTTAATAGACGAAAATAGTTTTAAGTTTTAATAAATGTTCAGTTGGTCGGTGCCTATATTAGTTGCGCATAGTTAGACTAATGTTGTACCAGCGATAGCTCAGTGGGGAGACCAACAGACTGCAATGCAGAGAGTCTCGCGTTCGAACCCACATCGCGCACCTCTGACTTTCGGAAGTTATATGACTTTTCTAAATTATGTGCGTATTGATTGATAAATTGTCGCCTGCTCCGTGCCTCGGAGAGCACATTAAGCCGTCGGTCCCGGCTGCCATGAACATCTATGGCAGTCGTTATTGTGAAGTCAGTGGCCTATAATATCCTGACACTGGTCTAGCCTTAGGGTATCGTTAGCCTTCGGGTTGCGGAGGTCAGGTGGCAGCCGCTCCGTGTAAAATATAATATCCAGTCAAATCCAGTTAGACCAAAAAAGCCGACCCCAAGTGACTTGGGAATAATAAAGGCTAGGGAGAAGAAGATGATATAAGATAATAGAATGTTCGTTCTTCTCTCCTAATTTTGCCGTGCCCGACAGGATCCATAATTGTTCTCTCTACATTTATAAGACCTGTATATACATTATGGAGTGCAATAAACGAATTGAATTGAATTTAATATGCTTGATCGCGTTAATACCCGTTACGAATTATATATACATCATACAACGCCAAAGTTTAAAAGCTACAAAGGTATCTTTTAAAAAAAAATCAACGGGTTGCACTCCGGGAGTACCGACAGAAGTGAAAACTTGAATATTAACGTTGTGCATTTTTAATATTTTGGAATGGTTAGGGAATAATTTTGCACGAATTGCTTTAATTATCAGTATAAAAGTACTATCATTTATGTGGTAAAATACAATATTCATTTATCGTACACAAACATGACAATAATTTTCCCTCGGTCTTACGAATTTTCGATCAGGTCACGTGTCCTGACGCGAGTTTAACATTTTTTACCCATCACAAAAAAAGTGCACAACGCCGCTAAAGAAGTTTTCACTTCAATATTCAAAATAGTTTTAATAAACGCACGAAATGGCCAAGTTATAAAACTCACCCGCCTGTCTTAAGAGGGAACCTTTGCGTTTTATATTTTAGATTTATTATAGGAACAATAAATTTTACTGTGTGGAAACTTTTCAGGAGAAGACGAGTACAGCGAGGTGGAAAAGCTTTAGCGAAAATATCTGTTCAAACATTTTTATTTTAATATTATCTTGCGGAGATGTTGATTTAATATAAAGACTCCACGATTTGCTTGTAGTTTTTGTCCATTTTATTATTAGGAACGTGTTAGTTTATTTAGCGTATAGCAGTAGTTTCTGTGAAAATTCTATTGTTAACAAATTAAGAGGCAAACATCTAGGTATAGATATCAATAATAAGTAAACAAAAATATATAATATACAATTTTCTTACTTCGAAGTGTATTTTTTTAATTTGTTTGTAATTCCGCTGGGATGGAGTTGATAATTTGGTAAAATCCAAGAAGCAGAACAGAACACATTAAATAAAACAATGTTTTGGATATTTTAAATTTTCTTCACACTTTAAGATGAGCCAACACTGTCTTACCCCATGACCATGGCTACTGAAAAGCAGTCGAAACATCCAGGAAAAACTAATCATAAATAGTTTTTAAACTAGCGACCCGCCCTGGATACGCACGGGTAACCGTAACAAATTATACACCTAAATCCTCCTTACGAATCACTCTGTCTTTTGGTGAAAATCGCATGAAAATCCGTTCAGTAGTTCTTGAGTTTATCCCGAACAGACAGTCAGACAGACGCGTATACTATTAAAATCGTTAATTGAAAGAAACCGCGACAAAATCCTGAAAAACTAGTTAAATTTCAATAAGATAAGATAAGATGGTTAACATTAAGTGTGTCTCCATAAAAATGATATATAAATGCAAAAGTTATTATAAAGATAAATGTCTTCCAGTAGTCCTGTTTCAGAGAATATAAGTAGGGTTATTGTATTTAACCGTCTGGAAATTTTCTGTGGAGTGTCGTAACCTAGAACTGTGCCCAGAAGAGTCATTACTTATGACATAAGACTTCATATTTCTGGTTAAAGTAAGTGCTTCAAACCTCAAATTTACTATTGGAGCTTAAGAGATAGGTATATTTATTACTAACTGTTACCTGCGACTTCGTCCGCGTAGATTTTAACTAAAAAGTGTTTGTCTCCGTGGAACCCTATTTTTTTTCTAAAATCAAGGTAGCCTAAGATACTCCTTATAACATCAGCTATCTGCCAGTGAAAGTCCCGTCAAAATCGGTTCAGCCGTTTCGGAGATTAGCCGGAACAAACAGACATACAGACAGACAAAAATTTTAAAAATAAATGTTTTCGTATAAGTACCTTATGTACTTTCATATGCATTAGATAAAAAGCTGTTATTTTGACATTACAAACAGACACTTCAATTTTATTTATTTGTATAGATAAGAAAACTAGATTTTAATAATATTCTAATATTCTATCACATACACACAACACCATCTAGCCCAAACTAAGCAGAGCTTGTACTATGGGTACTAGACAATCGATAAACATACATAATATATACTTTTTTTTGTAAATACATACATATTATACATAGAAACACCCAGACCAAGACAAACATTACATATGTGCATGCACAGAAATGTTTGACTTGTGCGGGCATCGAACCCGCGAACTCAGGCGTGGCAATCGGTTACACTAACTACTACGCCATCGAGTCGTCGTTTTGCTCGCAGCATTGCTCTTAAATGTAGGTTTTGTCAATATATTATGATAAAAGGCAGCCTATGTTCTTTTCTGTACCCCTGACAATGATGTATGCAAAATTGTATAATGATCGCTCGAGTAGTTAAGGCGTGAAAGCGTGATAAACAAACTAACATGCGCATTTATAATATTAGTAAGAATATCAGTTTAAACTGAAGCTCTACAGATAGGTTGATAAACAATTAATGAGATGGCGTGGCTCGAAGCGTGATGATGATGATAGAACATCAACATAAAACCTTTCTCAAACATTAGGCTACCAAATGCAAAAAGATTTTTGTGTGTTCGGCTAGTCGTTCCAGAGATTAGCGCGTTCAAACAAACAAACTCTTCAGCTTTATTATGTTAGTATAGGTTAGTTCTACTAGAGTGCATACTGTGATAAATATGTTAATCTGTGTGTCAAATAACATCCAAATCTGTTCAACGATTAACGCATGAACAAGTGACAAATACCAAAACATCTTCACAAAATTGACCATATTACGAGAAAAGATAGCCTAATTACAGATTTATAAAAGTACTAGCTTTTGCCCGCGGCTTCGCTCGCGTTAATTTAGAATTTGACAATCAATTCGGGTTGTACTCTGCTTGTAATAACATAATTCAATCATGATTCGAAAGAAACGTGTCGCCATCTATTATCATAAGAACGTTATTGTTGTTTTCCTCGGGAACAGTATTGTTTTTTCGGGATGAAAGCTAGTCTATATCCGTTTCTGTATACCTGACAACGTATATGCAAAATTTCAGGATGATCGGTTCAGTGGTTTAGGCGTGAAAAGGTAAAAAACAAACAAACAAACTCATTTTCGCTTTTATAATATTAATTAGGAAGTTAGGATTAGGATAGATAGACTAGATGTTCCCGCGGTTTCACCCGCGTTTATGATTACTGCACTGCCCCCGTGCGTCGTAACGTGATGTTATGTAGCCTAAAACCTTCTACGGTAAATAGGCTATCTAACACAAAAATAATTTTTTAAATCGAACCATTAGTTCCTGAGAACAAACTCTTCAGCTTTATACTATTAGTATAGATTTATAAAGTATGGATAGATGTATGTTTTACACGGCCATTTTAAAATGTTATCACTATATAAAATTCTGTACCGAAACATAAACTTATTATTTAATTTTTCGAATCTCGAGAGCGGAGCAGAGTGATAAAAAATTTACAACGCGATTTTATTTCATTTTTATTACTAAGATGTTGTCGTAAAGGCTTGTGCAAAACTCTACGGGGAATATTTTCGTATTAAACAGGTTTACAATTCAGATATTAATTTCACTGCCATTCTTGTAGGGGATCGCTTAGGGTGAGAAAAATGAAGTGTTACCAAAATTTTGTATTATCAGTTAAGTTTTAAGTTGATAGTTTTTGTTAAATGTACAATTTTGTCTATGTTAGTTTGTTGTTATAAAGATTGGTGGTTATGAAGTAAGTACGCGTCATCGGTTCTTCTGAGGAGCGGAGCCACCTATCACAAGCATATTGTTTGCTTAACAGGTGACTCCAACTACCTAAATTGTAAAAATGTACTTTTTGTTACTGGAAATAAACATTTTTATGTTGTTGGTTGATATTTAGCATTCAATATGTTATGAGTGTAAACTTATGGTTATGGCGCATTAGTCAATGCATTCCGCAAGGTAAAAAAAAAAAAATAATGCGTCGCGTATTTTACGCCAGCCATGCGTGAGTAGCTGCATGATTAACTTGCGCATGTAGCTCGCGCAAGAACATCGTTATTATCACGTGTAGACGCAAGATGTGTAGAAAAATCGACGATTATACAGTTTACGACATCAAGATTTATATTCATTCCTAAAATGATTTTAGTGATAACTAATTTTGACTGAAACATAATGTTTGATGCAGAGTGCAGAGGTTTGAATAATATGTCTTGGCAAGTGTTGAAGTTTCCATACCTTCCATACACGGAAGTAATCCACAAATAGAAGTACTTGCTGTGTTCATTGTTTGAATGTTAGTAAAATGCTCCGCGATACAGGATTATTCATAGTCCGAGAGTTGTTCAGTAAAATAGTTTAGTAGAGCCTCGCTGATTTCAGCATGAATGGGCCGGCTCTACCGGGAAAGGACTACCCTCTCACAGAATATCGACGTGAAATAGCAGCATTCCTACTGTTGTGTTTCGTTTGATGAGTGAGAGTGCCGGAGGCCCAATCACTCTCTCAACCCTTCCCGCTCCTTCTTCTTCTCACTTCCTTTCCTAAAGATTTGGCAACGCGCAAGTGATACCTCTGGTGTTGCAGGCGTCTATAGGTGACCACTTACAATCAGGTGGGTCGTATGCTTGTTTGCCACCTTAGTTGAATAAAATAAAAAATAAAATTTTTATCCTGTTTGTAAACTTTTAGCATTAGAATCATGTAAAACTATTACATGAATTACTTTAAACATATTACTTGTTATTTTATAAGTTATAACCATTAGCATGAAAGGTTTTCTTTTTTGAGTTTAACGTATAATAACTTATAGCTAAAAAACGTGCCTACTAATCTAAAAATTTCTTGAACAAGGTCAAAAAAAACATATTAAGAATATTATTTTGAGAGTGGTTGTACATTATTTCAGTTGTAAACTTAAACCGTTCCGGCCGGATTAATGTCTAAAGTTTAAGTACTGTAGGCCAACTTAGTAATTCTGGGGTATTTAAACGCAGACACGTCATACCAACTTTATTAAGTTATACCCAAGCGCCCTGTTAACATGGAACTCTCCCCTTTGTACATTTTTAATTCATACGCTTCATTTAAAATGATTTTTTATTCCAATTATTCTAAGAATTATATGTTGTACACCAGTATTTTTGGCGGTTACCCGTTACATTTTTAAATATCGAATGGCAATGTTTTTTCTAAAAGTAGTATTTATTTTAGCCGTTATTTGTTTCGTTAGAATTTTAGAACGTTGTATTTTTTGGTTGTTATTATAGAACTGTCAAATTTATTTTTAAGCGGTGTATATCTAATTGTTTTTTTTTTATTTTACCCATAGAATAAATAATGTGTTCGTGTCAATTTTTAACAAATACTTTTCTTTTTTCAGGTAAGTACAATTCATGAAAATATGGAGAACTGACAAGGATGTCGAGGTAACTAATAACTACAAGCTTACTGCCATGGTAGTGAATTCGAGTGTTGTGCGTGAAGTCTCAGATTCGATTCTCAAATCGAGCAAAATTTAATGGTTATTTTTCGTATAGAACTGTGCACGATAGGCAGCTTTTGGCTGGCCCCTATTACGTAAGACATTAAACATAGCTTATTAAAAGTAGATCGGTTACACTTCTGCCTAAGTCTTCGTGATATATGTAGGTGTTACTATAGATTTAAATAAATATATGAATAGGCGTATATTTTGCGATTCTGTTTTATACAAATTTTACTATTCCTTAACTAAGATTAAGCCTAATGGGAGACCGTTGGCCTGCCACGCAGAGGTCTCAAGTTCGATCCCAAGGCGCGCATCGCTGACTTTTCTAAGTTATGTGCGTATTAAATAGTTAATTATCGCTTGCTTTAACGGTGAAGGAAAACATCGTGAGGAAACCCACATGTTTGAGAGTTCTCCATAATGTTCTCGAAAATATGTGAAGTCTGCCAACCCGCACTGGGCCAGCGTGGTAAACTATGGCCTAACCCTTCTCAAGAGAAGAGGCCTGTGCCCAGCAGTGGGACAGTTTAATACAGGGCTGATATTATTATTATTATTAACTAAGATTCCAAAACATATGCAATCAGAATAATAACAAAAGGGATTAAATATAATGATCAGCAAAAATACTAATTGGTCAGCAAATATTGCACAGCATAACGAGCATCTATACGCCTCAAATCACTGCATTCCGTCTCGGAAGTGTTAGGTTATGTTAGGTTCCTTTTTTTAAACCCACCCAAAAATAGGCTCCGTCGACATAGTTTGATCTCTTTAAAGTTTGCTGGCCATGAGTTGCTGATCAATTAGCTTTTTTTGCTGCGCAATTAGTATTTTTTTGCTGTGCAGTTAAATACTACCCATAACAAAATACGAAACACATTTTAAAACCATTTTACTTTCTTAAAACACTTTAAAAATGTACTTAATTATATCGTCGGAAACCTTATAAAAATAAGGTGAGGGGAAACTTTATAACTCGCGAGAAATGATTTATTGGTTTACCCCTGGGCAAGGGATGAAATCTTTTTGATAAGGGCACGGTAGGGAGTTAAGGTGAAATCGTAATATGACACCGTGTTCTTGTATATCTGGGGTATAAGTAGATTAAGGTGTCTGTTAAAAAATTTCGGTATTTTACCGGTAGGTAAATAATAATAATAATATAATAAAATTCTACCACATACAACACCATCTAGCCCAAAGTAAGCAGAGCTTGTACTATGGATACTAGACAATGGATAAACATAATATATATATATATATATATACTTTTTTGTAAATACATATTATACATAGAAACACCCAGACCAAGACAAACATCCCTGTTCATGCACACAAATGTTTGACTTGTGCGGGAATCGAACTCGCGACCTCAGGCGTGGCAGTCGGTTACACTAACCACTACGCCATCGAGGCCGTAAAAGTTTTAGGTTATTTTGCTAGTGGTCGTGGTTATTAGAAGATTCAAGACCACGGCAGTACGAATGGCGTAGCGGTTGCCTCGGCACTGCTGCTGCGCCAAATTTTGGTTTAATCCCCAATTTTCCATGTTTGTCCAATTTGCTAATCCAATTGGGGCGGGGCAAAAATTTGCGTATTCCACAAATAGTTGTTTTATATCTAGGTGTTCTTTGTGTCCGTTGTTTGAATGTTTGTGAAGTCCGTGCGATATCTATACTAATATTATTAAAAGAAAATGATTTAACTCAAAAACTACTCAACCGATGTTAAAATTCTTTCACCATTAGTTAGCTAATTTGTCACCGAGTAATATAGTACAACATATTAAAAAAACGTACTGCTGCTAACAATTTTTTTTTTACATGGGGTTTTTCGGATACCCCTCAGCGGGGGCGGGCTAACCTAATCAAACCTACTTTTACGCAAGCGAAACCGCGAGCAAAAGCTAGTAAAATATATTCCTAGTGCAGGAGTAATCCGTTTAAAAAAAGCTTTGTATTATCAAATTAAACGTTAATAGTGGCTTAAATATATTTTTCAGTTTATGATTTGCTTTTAAATTGCTACCAGTTGGATACTAATAATTACAATACAAATACGAACTAAATTAATGATAATAAGCTAGAATAAGTTAAATTAGATCACAGCCAATAATATTAAGTTTGTACTTATCAATGGAACCCATCAGAATATTACATTACCCCAATTACACGGGGCAGGGTTACCTTGCGTAAAATTTCATTAAAATCCTCGCTTTTAGCTATAATTTCGACCACGTACTTGGAAACGGTGTTACCATCCATTAATAATTATAAAAATGCAGCGATAACATTGTGTGTACTTTCTTTTTTTCTTTTCTCAGTCTACCACGTTGTCTTCACAGCGTCATCTGTGATCCAGTCTGTGTTGACTTTAGCCCAAAGCTTCTTCGGCATGCGGCTAACGTTATAGATTGGTAATAAAAAAGTACTTAAAAGTATTTTTAATGGCTTTAGCCAAAGAGATATTTAAGCTATTACTTAAGAAGTATAATCTAACTTGGTCCATTATTATGATTTATAGTAAGGTCCACGATGTGCTTGTTGTATCAGATAAGATTTTTGAAGTAATTATTAGGGTTCAGAATATATTTAATCCTATGAGTATTACATCTTTTGAAATTTCGTGTAGACAAGAAGTGTGGTCGCTTATAAATAAGAAATCTACAGCAGATCTGAAAAACATCTCTTCTCGCACAGCACACAGCACACCGCACACATCCCGCCCTCCCCTTTCCTATCCAGAACAACGCGTGCTGGGCTCAGATGCCATCCTTACACGGTAGAGTCGATTAGAGCGCGTACCAAAAAGTTTGGGTCCTCATACCTCTGCCGAACGACCAAGGCATGGAATTCTCTGCCAAGGCACGTGTTTCCTTCTTCCTTCAATTCTGGGTTCTTTAAGCGGGGCGTGAAAAAGCATCTCAGGCCGTCAAATTAGAGACCTCAACATCGCCTCGGCTACTGTGGGGGCGATGTGGAGGCCACTGCTCTTAGACCACACGACTGCTTACTATCAGGTGGAGTGTGGTCATTTTGACGAGCAAAAAAAAAAAAAAAATCACTGCTTTGGTGGAGTCCCGGCCTTATGCTGAGTAATCTTTGTGAAGTAGTTTAATTTCTATTAACAAGAATTATTAGATATCTAATGGTCTTCTCTATATAAAATTTAACTATGCCAAGTCTCATATTCCTCCGTGCGTGCAATATATTTAAAATTGAGTTACAGAGAGAAAACTCTAATATAAATACTAACTAATATTATAAAAGTGAAAATGAGTTTGTTTGTTTGTTACCTTTTCACGCCTAAACCACTGAACCGATCATTCTGAAATTTTGCATATACCTTGTCAGGTGTACAGATACGGACATAGGCAACCTTTCATCCCGAAAAAAATTACTGTTCCCGAGGAAAACAACAATAACGTTCTTATGATAATAGATCGCCATCTATTATCATAAGAACGTTATTGCGTGGCGCCCCACGTGTCTTTCAAATCATGTTTGAATTATATTATTACAAGCAGAGTACAACCCGAATTGATTGTCAAATTGTAAATTAACGCGAGCGGAGCCGCGGGCAAAAGCTAGTTAGACTATATTTTAAAACAATATCACTAAATACTATAAAACAAAGTAACCCGCCGCGTCTGGCTGTCTGTTCGCGATAAACTCAAAAACGACTGAACGGATTTCCATGCGGTTTTCACCAATAGACAGAGTGATTCATGAGGAAGGTTTAGGTGTATAATTTGTTAAGGTTTTGTTCTACACGTGCGAAGCTCGGGTGGGTAGCTAGTTTAGTATATTTCACATACACGCTATATACCTAGGCACTTTTAAACTGTAAATTGTTGGATATCCAGACACGATTGATAACCTATTGTATCTGTGTCATTCAGGTTAATATACAATCCACATGCTACTAATCTTAAAAAATACATGACCGTGACTTTTAGCTACACGTTTTAATGAATTTTCCTTCAGTGACATCTCAAAGCTCAAGTTCCAATACCGTCAAGCGAGCCCATTGTACAATTTAGCTGTGCGAACGCCGTATAACTCTCGCCAGAGTTTAATTCTACAGTTGGGCTAATTCAAGTTTTACAGATATATTTCTGGCAAAACTTTTAGAATATATCGTGCTCTTCAATCGGGTTCCGAAGCGAAGTTAATTTTGAGATCGGGTGACAATCATTTGCGGTTTTTGTGGGACGCAGTTTTTTTGTTATTTACTATTGTTACATAATACATGGTTTAATGACTATATGGTATACCGTACGCAGTGGTGAATTACACTCACAAATTGTCAGATATCTGTTTAGGTCCAACATCGTAGGAAGCTAGCTTATTGCCGTTTATTGTACAGCTCTGGACTCTGAAACTGAAAATATCTTAACAGGAAATTCTATTTCACTTTCAATATGTGGCGTCGTGCATAGCAGTCGCTTTCACGACCACTGCGTCTCTTAGGCAGTCCTGGCTTGCAAAATATGAACACATCTTTGTCTACTTTCTCGGATATAATATAAACCTAAGACTATACATAGGTGTATGTAGATTGCAATCCTGTTGCCGAAACAAATCCAAAACGGATGAGCAAAAAATGAAATGTAATATTCCATTATAATGTATGGACACGCATCCGTTTCCGCAGATGTAAGCAGAAACATTTTTTTCCTCTTGTAACAATCCTAATATATTACTTTTTCTTAACCCCTCGTATGTCGAAACGGAGATCGTTACAAGACTATGCTTTTCGAAAATAAAAGGTTAATTCCGTCTTCTCATATTTATCTACAGACTTGGCGATTTTGATTAATGATTACCTACATAACAAAATTTGAGATGGTGATGTTTGTCTCTATTGCCCATTTATTTACAATACAGGTCGCCTACTGCCGTCTAGCAACCACAAATCCAAACACCGTATTGGGCAATTTCTAACGGCAATGCTAGTGATGAGTAGATTAATTTAGTGGTAATGGCTTTATAACGCTGTAAGCGGTTACCGTCTTCTATGACCATTGACAGTACCATAGAGGATGGCATTATCATGTGCTATAACTTAAATGCTTAATATCTTTGCCACAGTTCGGACTTGGCTAGACAAAATGTAATTTTTATTGTGTCTGATTTCCAGCAAATAATGACTTCACAGTTGTGACTATGAAGCAAAATGTGTCTGTCATATACTTTCGCCTGCTCCGTGACGGATATAAGCGTAAGATTAGGCAATGGCGGGCAAATCCTTCAAGCGGGGCGTGAAAAAGCACCTTCTCAGGCCGTCAAAGTAGAGACCTCAACATCGCCTCGGCTGCTATGAGGGCGGTGTGGAGGCCACTGCTCTTAGACCACACGACTGCTTACCATCAGGTGGAGTGTGGTCATCTTGAGGAGCAAAAAAAAAAATTTACTCAAAATCTAGGACTGTCCTTCAAAATTTGTGGTGTTACCACAAACTTGTCTTCGAGGCGTGGAGTTGGAACGTTTGAGAATTCCCATCGAACGGTTATAGATGTTCTGATTAATTAATTGGCTAGGACTTTGTAGATAAGATACTGTAGTTTTTGGCTGTGATTGTTATCAGGCGTTTAGGATTATCTATTCTATGGCTCGAGGTAAGGGCTCAACGGGGTTCAGACAAACTTAGAAACGTTGAGTCAAGTTTGAAAAGGCATGATTGCTTTCATTGGTCTAATTTGATTCGGCGATATAATCGGAACCGTTTTTGGGTTAGTTGTAGACTATCTATGAGTTAAGTTACAAGCGTTTGTAAAGTATGTAAAGTATGAGGAAAGACTGACTAAGAAAGTTTATAAGGCTAGTGTGAATGGAACAGTCGCAAGAGGAAAACCTAGGCGAACGTTTCTCGATCAGATCGGAGGCGTTCTGGACAAAGGCCAGGTTAAGAGCTCCTTGAACCGACGGGCGTGTATGAGGGATGTAATGAAAGTGAATGAAGCCAGAGAAGTGTGTCAGTATCGTAGCAAATGGAAATCCGTAGTCTCTGCCTACCCCTCTGGGAAACAGGCGTGAATCTATGTATGTATGTATGTAAAGTATGTTGAGAGAGTCCCTCAAGCAATGTTTTTAGAATGGAAATGTATTGTCTTTTCAACCAGTCAGGGATAACGTAGTGGGTTTTAGATCTCGCCTTGTCAATGCACTTATGCTGAGTGTTGAAAAATTGTATTATCCTTAAATGGTTGTTCCTAGTCTAGGTACTTTTTTGTGCCCGTTGTATAAATATTCGTAAGTACGGCAATACAGGATTAATACATCGTCTGGGAGTTGTCTAAAAGCAAATAAAGAATAGGTGTGGATCTTGAGACTGCGCCGAGCGAAATGTGGCAAAACAGGCGGTCACAGTTAAATGAATAAAATCGTCAGTTTTTGTTTAATACAAATATAAAATATACCATAAAAATTAATGTGTTTACAATTACTCCGTGTTCAAAACTTAAAATAATTAATATTTTCACCTACAAGTTACGTAAATTTGCACGAAAAATGCAAAACGTAAGCTCGTGTTACGTGATTTTTAGATTATAACAATAGAAATCTATCCTATTTTACAGCTTAAACGAAACATAATTTAAGTTACTGCTTGACAACAAAGATATATATTTACCAAAAAACTTCAAATCCTCCATACAATTTTACTATGGCGGCCGCGCGCCGATTTAAATATGCGCCGCACAAGCTCTGTCATTATCTGTCTTACGCTCGGCGCAGTCTTAAGACATCGGTATACAAACAAATAATATTGATATACATGTTTAGTAGCCTATTAGCTTAAAGAGTTAATTAATGGTATATTACATGAAATGAAATGTAGGTATGCAACAGAAATAATTTGACCATTGCCTAGAAGCGATAAAATTATGTTGTGTTTTCACCATGTTGAATGCTAGTAATACAAAACTTGTTACATATCTCGGGAATAAAACCCACATACTCACAACCGGCAATTTATGTTAAACACAATCTGTTTTTCCGAGTTGTATTGATTATGTGCATCCTTAATACCGAATCCGTGACTTCACGATCGGCATATATAAGTAAGTTGCTTACATCACTAAACCTGCATAATATATATTTTTTAAAGGATAATAAGTTAACCCAGTAGGTTTGATTTCACTGTCGTGCAAGACTTTACAAATATTAAAACAACGGACACAAATAATACTTAAATTAGAAACAACTATTTGTGGATCACATTATTTTTTGTTTAATAAACTTAATATTTTTGTTGTTTTATTTTTAAACTACTTACTTGCTAGAATTTACAAACATTTAAACAACGGACACAAATAACATAATAATAAAAATTCTTATTTTTCATGTTTAAATTTTTTAAAACATTTATTTGTCTACTAAGCGTAATATGCTTTTTGTTTTTTACTCGATTACAGCGAAGCCAAAAGGAAGGGTAATGATTTCGGCAGTATGTGTATGTATGTTTGTATGTTCCACCGTAGCGCCTAAACTACTGAACCGATTTTAATGACTGAGGTGTCAATAGTATAATGAAACTCACTCGTCTAAAATATTATGTGACTATATTACCAAATTCATAGCAATTACACGGACTATTGAGAACGTCTTACTGATTTGAATGCTAGTTCCTTACTGCTGAGCGATCTTTAGCCAAGAGACGAGTTACTTTTTCCCTTCCACAATCACCCCTCTATTTAAAAATGATG
Source organism: Catocala sponsa (assembly GCA_963564715.1). Classification (NCBI taxonomy): domain Eukaryota; kingdom Metazoa; phylum Arthropoda; class Insecta; order Lepidoptera; family Erebidae; genus Catocala; species Catocala sponsa. Next base: position 2,334,851 of record OY751351.1, on the reverse strand, counting down.
GTTGGCTGTGTTGCCAGTTGGGTAAATAAAAACTCCCGAACAGAATTATTACCAAAAATAAGAAATTATGACAATAGATTGGTAATAATGTCCCGAGTGACATAGGCTATATACATTTTTAATTCGTCCTTTTTAGATCCTTTTTTTTACTTAGTTGGGTTATTGACTTTTTTTAACTTTATATATTTCTTTTAGACTAATCACGCGCTAGCAATAATTCCTGTTTCGCGGTAGACTTTACAACGGTCACAAAGAACACCAATACTCGAAAAAACTATTTATGGCTCACACAATTTTTTTTGAAGTGAAACTTCTTTATCGACGTATGGGAGAAATTTTGTAGCAGTGTAAAAAAAAAATATCGTCACGTTTTTCGGTTACGCGCCATGTTGCTTTTTTATCAAAGTTTAGTATAGTGACGTAAAGAATATAATGTAATATATTATAATAATAACAACAATATATTAGTTTTGAAGTTTGGTTTGAAATAAGAATAACAATATATTAATTTGAAAGTGATAAAATAAAAAGACTTATTCAAATTTAAGTGAATTTACAAGAAAAGTGAGAGTGATTATATATTTCATTTTATAAATTCAACACGTATGAGCATGATTTTAATATTTATTTGAGGTTAACCTCACTTTTTGATTGTAAGTATCAGTGAATGTATATAAATCTGTTAAAATTAGCAAGTATTAATAAATATGACTGTAAATCTAGTGGACATTATTAATTCTAAAAACAATAAAAAATATAAATTAAATAATAATTTTAAAAAAATTGTTTTTCTTAAGGCTTAAGCCTTATCTACCCCATTTTCGTGAAGTTGCAAATAGTAGAAAAATGATATGTCGTAAAGAAGTTTCACAAACATCTATTTTTAAATTTTTTGTCTGTCTGTCTGTTTATTCCGGCTAATCTCCGAAACGACTGACCCGATTTTGACGGGACTTTCACTGGCAGATAGCTGATGTTATAAGGAGAAACATAGGCTACATTGATTTTAGAAACAAAATTGGGTTCCGCGGAGACAAACACTTTTTAGTTAAAATCTACGCGGACGAAGTCGCAGGTAACAGCTAGTACATAATATAAAACTACCCTCTTTTTCAACGTCTGGAAGCGCTTGCGTTTTATCTTGCGTTATATCATAAGATAAATTGTTTCACTTAAAGCGAGAAAGGGATATAAGAACAGCAGATATTATAGTTTATCTTATGTGAAAAGTGTTACCTATTTACGCAACATAAATAAGAGGGTAAGCAGGGATGTATAGAAGACAATCATATTTTGTAAAAAAATTTAATCATACCTACTTAGGCCCGATTCGTATATCAATATACGAGTCTTTTAAACTACGGACGTTTCATTTAACATGTATAAACTAATATTGTAAAGCTGAAGAGTTTGTTTGTTTAGTTGATCGCGCTACTCTCAGGAACTAGGTACTGGTACAAATTTAATAAAAAAGTAAATTATTTATCTGTCTTAATATTGCCATAGATTCTAAAGATTTGGCCAAGACGTGCCATGAAAATAAATATTCGTTAGATGTTGCTAGAAGCAACGACAAACGTGGTAACAAAATATCAGAATAAAGGTGGCAACCCTAGACGTAATAAACCTTTGCCTCTTTGGGGATATGAACGTGAGACTTTGTGTGGAGACATTTGACTGATATACCATTCGGCCTACCCTGTTGTGGTATACAGTCAATATCACTTATAAAAATACTAGATTTTGCCCGCGGCTTCGCTCGCGTAAATGTAGGTAGGTAACAGTAATTTTTTTGGATGAAATGTATCCTATGTCCTTTTCTGTTCCCCTGACAACGCGTTTGCGAAATTTCATGGAGATCAGTCGAGTAGTTAAGGTGTGAAAGCGTTAAAAACAAACTCACATTCGCATTTATACCTAATACTAGATGTTCCCGGGGTTTCATCCGCATTTATCATTACTGCACCGCCCCTGTAGGTCGTAGCGTGATGTTATATAGCCTATAGCCTTCCTCGATAAATAGGCTATCCAACACTAAAATAATTTTTCAAATCGAACTAGTAGTTCCTGAGATAACCGCGTTCAAACAAACAAACTCTTCAGCTCTATGATATTAGTATAGATTAGATAGGATTTTCTAAGTATGTACGGTCAACAAATAATATTTCGAAGAAAAGCAAACTTAACGAAATGATTTTACTTACATATTCCAAGAAGTATCGATAGGTTCTACCCTTTAAACCCGAGGGGGGTGGATACCACCCTATGTTAATGAAAATATACATTTTGATTTAAAGATCGCTTATTTAGGAAATTACTTTAATATATTTAGAGAACTTGAACTAAAGAAAATATTGAACAAGTTCTTAATAAAATATGTTTTGTTATTCGATCTATGTTAGCCTGTTTTAATATCTTTACACAGGCTGTCTTCTTATAGATATATACATAATCCTAAGGGGAAGACAGAGGCATAATAAATCCATATTTTTCGGGCTTTCTACCACGGCTGCTTCTTCTCCCTAGCCTTTATTATTCCCAAGTCACTTGGGGTCGGCTTTCTAGTCTAACCGGATTTGACTGGATATCAGTTTTTACACGGAGCAACTGCCATCTGACCTCCGCAACCCGAAGGCTAACGATACCCTAAGGCTAGACCAGTGTCAGGATATTAAAGGGCACTCACTGACTTCCCAATAACGACTGCCATAGATGTTCATGGCAAGTAACATTATAAATGCGTATGTGAGTTTATTTGTTGCGCTTTCACGCCTTAACTACTCGACCGATCATAATGTAATTTTGCAAGTTGTATTTCCAGGTCGAGCTGTTATCTTTTAGGAAATTTTCAGTAAGTCTGGTTAAATGTGCCTGTTAAACGACAATCACATCGCCATAATAACTTTTAAACTTACGCGTTGCATGATATCTATATATTAATACGTGAAACAAAAACTTTGTATCTCTTTTTACGAAAATTGCGCGGGCGGAGGAGAATGAAATTTGGCACAGTTAAAGTTTATATGGAGAAGTAGGGGCGAATCCTAATATTTTTATAAAATATGCATAGAAATACATTACATTAATGAAAAAACACTACACGCACACAACCATGCATTTGACACACGCAGTTTAATCGCGTTCGTAGTATTTCGGCATTGTTCGTCTGACGTCGTACAATTCTTTGTAACTATGGTTACCAATACCTTATTTATATGTAATAAAGAAAAACAGAAAACGAAAATAGCAAGCTTAGGAATGTTGGTCGAATTTTGACCACTAGCCGACCGCTAGTATATTGTATATAATACGTAACGGGTATTAACGCAATCATGCATAATGATTACCTTTTTCATGCTTGAGGTTTCGACCAGGCCCGACCGGCCGGTGTAACCTGGTAGAAACGTCAAGCATGAAAAAGGTAAACATTATGCATGATCGCTATAATACCCATTATGTATTATATATATATATATATACATATATATATATATATATATATATATATATATCACATCGCCTTTATTATGTAGAAAGAAAAACTGGTCTGCCTTGAAATTAAACTACTTTATATATCGTGTTGTTGATTTTTATATATAATGCTTGTAATAATATAATTCAAACATGATTCGAAAGACACGTGGCGCCATCTATTATCATTAGAACTTTATTATTGTTTTCCTCGGAAACAGTATTTTTTTCGGGATGAAAGGTAGCCTATGTCCGTTTCTGTAAACCTGTCAACGTATATACAAAATTTCAGGATGATCGGTTCAGTGGATTAGGCGTGAAAAGGTAACAAACAAACAAACTCATTTTCGCTTTTATAATATTAGTTAGGATTTTGAAATTTTGAACTACTATTCTTAAATACTTTTACTACTTAAATAATACAATTTATTTAGATTTAATTTTACAATTTCCCCAACGTTTCAGTTGCTTTTCAGCAGCCATGTTCACGGGGAGACCTCTGCCCCCTATTTAGAGACAGATACAGCCGTGATACAATGTATGTACATACAAAATCGAGTCTCAATTCAGACGTTATTTCTGAACAGAACGTTCCGTTCCCCACCCCATACGTTGCGGCTTGCAGCCCCTAATATATTCAGAGTTCGCCCCTATAACTCACAGGGACGTTACTGATAATATACCTATATTAAGGGTGATTTTATTATCATTCTGCCCTCTGGCGTTTTTTAATTGTATGTAATAGTAATACCTATGTATAATGTTTTGATTTTGTGGTTGTCTTTGTAATCTATACTATAAGCGTAAAGTTTGTTTGTTTGTTTGGTTGAACGCGCTAATCTCAGGAACTACTGGTTCGAATAAAAAATTATTTTAGTGTTGGATAGCCTATTTATAGATGAAGGCTAGGCTATATGACATCACGCTACGACTCACGGGGGCGGCGCAGTAACTACATATAAACGCGAGTGAAACCGCGGGAACATCTAGTCTATACTAATATTATAAAGCTGAAGAGTTTATTTGTTTGGTTGAACGCGCTAATCTCAGGAAGTACTGGTTCGAATTGAAGAATTCTTTGAGTTTTGGATAGCCCATTTATTGAGGGAGGCTTTAGGCTATAAAAAATTACGCTACAACCAATAGGAGCGCAGCATCAATGAAAAATGTTGCAAAAACGGAGAAAATTCTCTTATGTGAAGCAGATGAAGGTGCTGTGGGTCAGCTAGTGTTTGATATATGTCATGTATTGAGCCTAGTGGGAGACTGTTGGACTGCAGAGGTCTCAAGTTCGATCCCAAGACTTACTTCCTTGCGAAGGAAAGCATCGTGAGGATCTAAGAGTTCTCCATAAAGCAATCAAGGATTTTAACAACATATGTAAGGAAAACTCTTTTGACCCATTTAATACCAAAAGCAACGTGGCACGCGTGCAGCTGAACCTTAAATTCTTCAAGTCTTAGTAATAAGCTAGTTTTTTACATTTCATATCTTAATTGACTCGTAAGTGTGCTTTTCTATTGTTATCCGTGAGAACCTGTAACTGGCTTACTACTTCATATTTCAGTTACCTTTCTTTACTGTTATAGCTGTTGGTTTTCCAAATGATAAATAAATAATATTCTCGAAGGTGTGTGATGTCTGATGATTCACACTTAATAATGTTTTTATAATCATAGTTAAAGTGAGCAATAATTAATTACTTAATACGCATACAACGTCAAAAAGTCGCGCCTTGGGGTCAAACTTGAGACCTTTGCGTTGCAGTCTAACGGTCTCCCATTAGACTATCGCTGCTTTTTAATAAAATATTAGCATTTTAATATTTATAAGTTTAGTTTTTAAATAATATTATGTATTATTCAATCAAATTAACATAAATATTATCGGAAATTATTACCGTAATTCCTTACCATGGTCGGTCATTCCTTGATTCATTTCAATATGATGATAAACCGCTAAAATATACGGATATACGTCACGGCGTAGAATGAAAACAAGCGGGGTGGAACTTATAAATCGTTGCGGAAATATTCCGTAACTGCTAGGGTTGTCGCTTCGATAAGTTACAACAAACTCAAAGTCAAAAATCATTTATTCATTTACATCACAAAGTAACACTAATGAACGTCAAAATATATAGGTTAGTGAGTTTACTAGATTACTGAAGCTATATTTAGGTTAGTTGCTAGATTCAGGCTAAGTATTGAGCCTATGAGTACAAACTCATATTATATAAGTAATATTAATGCCTTAACTACTCAACCGATCGTCACGAAATTTCGTATACACGTTGTCGGATGAACACAAAAGGATATAGGGTACCTTTCATCCAGAAAAAGAGAGTGTTACTTATCTAACCTAACCTACATTCACACGAGCGAACCAGCGGGCAAAATGTAGTAAAAAATATACAAAGGAGAATTTATTGCAATAATATTAGTTACGTATTTCATAAGCAAAAGTATATTGAATAGTTGAGTATATTTCTGATTGTGCAATAAAAAGGGAATAAAATGTTGGTACCTATTGTATTGCGGGATATCGTCATGATTTTTATACAGGCATAGATGTAAAAAGAATAAGTAATAACTTATGAAATTACATACATATGTTGTCTCACGCTTAGGTCTATCTCCAAGAACTAGACAGAGAGACCTGAATACTACAGTAATATGTCGCCAGTTATGTTTTTTGAAACTACTCACAGCAGCTCATATAGAAAAAGAAAGATTTGTATTGTTAATAAACTTTGGCGATTGAAAAGAGTGGGTATGAGTTTCTTGCTTGCTTCTTCTCATGAAAGCTCTACTCCTCGAACAGGCTTTTTTTCAATGCTAAATTTTTATTTCATTTTTATTGTTCTATTTTTTTATTAATATATCTTATATAGTTAATTGACGTGTCTAAGAATTGTTTGCAATTTTTATGGAAATAAAGGTTTTTGACTTTGACTTTTGTTTGACGTTTTAAGAGTTCTGAGTCCTGTTGTCGTCTACCGTGCACGGATCACCAGATTCCGTGGTGCTACTAAGAATTTCGTAGCATTAGCACTTAATAATATTTTGCCCGAATTCAGCGTCGAACTGTAAACCTTATGCACCGCAGCGCAGCGGTAGTATATGTGACTAGAGTATAAAATACGGCTGAGATTGCTGAAATAATAAAATACGGCATTTATTAAATCATTATAAATATAAAAAAGACAAAAAGACTGGGACTCAGATTGTGGATTACACAAATAATTGTACTATGTAGGAATCGAACCCATAATAATCGTAGTCAAGGTGACCATTTAAGCAACTACGCTATTGTTGCAGTCAAAAATTAATCGGAGAAAAAGCAATTCTTCTTTTGTTGAAAACTGCTGACTCTAACTCACAATATATTCACGAAAGAAATAATTTACCAGAAACTCCTGTTTACCAATCAATCTTCTACAATACTGAAAAGACTACCCCGAAACTCGGCTTCACCTGCCAAAGAGACCGAAAACAACTATTATGCGACATCCATAATTTTACCCAAAAATAAACTTTTCCAATATCCGAGACTCCCTTATTGCAACGGACAGTCATTGGCATAAAGAATAAAAAGTCAAATTTATGACCATTTTCCTTTCCTCATTGCTTTGTTCCTTATACTATATATTATGCTCATTTGTTAACCCTACCGTTAAAATATTTGACGTTGCTAGTTATCTTGGAGAAAATAAAATAGTTCCTTCCACTATATTATTTAAGTGACTTTGTTCTGAAAAGACAACATTAATTTAATTAAATGAAATGTTCATGTTGTGTCATTTTGCAACCGCTTTTTGTTTAAATGTAATTAGTTATATTTAAAAATATTTTAGTGTCCTAACTTATGTTATAAATGGGACAGACTGTGGATGGAACAGTCGCAAGGGGAAGATCTAAGGAACGTTTCTCGATCAGATCGGAGACGTTCTGGACAAAGGCCAACTTAAGAGCACCTTGAACCGGCGAGCGTGTATGAGGAATGTGATAGGGAAGAGATATAGCAATAGTCAAAGCTATGTCATCAATCGATGCATATACACAGTGATTGTGTATAAATGTGCACGGATTTGGGCGTTGTCCAAACTGCAAGAGTAGCCATTGCGACGACAGAAGATCACGCTTATATTCTTCTATATATAATACTAGATATTGCCGTCAACTTTCCATAATATATGTATATACATACAGCACGTAACTGAAAGGTGTGGTCATATATAGTGCCGTAATATACCTATATCTGAAAATGACTTACTTGCCATATCCTTGAATCAAAAAAGACTTTTAACTAGCTTTTGCCCGCGGCTTCGTTCGCGTTTCGAAAATTTTTGTCAATAAATTTCTATCCTTCCGTAACACCTTTTTTCAGATGAACGGTACTCTATGTCCTTTTCTGTTCCCCAGACAACCGTCAATAATACGCTGTACAACGGCTGCAGAACCTTTTACATGACTTGTAAAATTATCAAATTATGAATAAATGCCGATTTAAAAGAGTAGCTCATTCTTGCAGGTCTGAATCTTCAGTAAACTCACTAATCCACAACCTTTGACGTTCATAAGTGTAACTTTATGACTTAAAATAACTTATTGGATTGCAGCGGCACACCGGCGGCCAGGCACAATCATTTTTAAATTATATCTAGTATTCTAAGAAACACTAATAAATGATTTTTGACTTTAAATGATACTACTTATCTTTTTAAAACAGAAGGAAATAGACGCGGCTTATCTTCAAAATAGCTGCCTCTATTTTTAGATTGCAACAACACTGTACAAACCACATCTAAACGTCTATTCCAGTCCAGATCCCTCAAAGAAACTCCTTGAGGCGCCATCACAATAACGACGACATTCTAGTCCCGCTTTATATCAACCGCAGTGTCGTTTGATAATAATTACGAGAAGTAAATATATATCTTTTTCAAGGTGCCATTGTTGTACCTTCATTCTACGAGTACAGATAAAAAGAAATAATTACATTCCACCATTACAAAAGCTCAATATTCTTTTATTAACTCTGGCTGTAGAGAAAAATGGAGATGTTTTTTATTTTTGCTTTTTTAGCGCCGCTCTTTAATTGGCTGTCTTTTTTCTATAAATTTAATCAGTGAGTACCTGGTGTCTTAATTATGTTATATTAATATGATTCAGAGTTTATTAGGTCTATTGAAATAGACTTTAGGTATACTTGGACGGGTGCGCACTAGTTTTAGTATTACACCGGACGTGTTATTGTTTTATTTTTACTACTATTGTGGCAATCTAGTATACAGCCCACCTGATGGTAAGTGGTCACCAACTCACCATAGCCTATGGACGCTTGCAATACCAGAGGCATCACTTGCGCGTTGCCGACCCTTTGGAAGAAAAAGGAAGGAGAAGGAGCGGGAAGGGGAAAACAGGGTAATTGGGCCTCCGGCACTCTCACTCACCGAACGAAACACAAATTAGTAGGAATACTACTATTTCACGTTGATATTCTGTGAGCGGGTAGTCCTTCCCCGGTCGAGCCGACCCATTCATACTGAAATCAGCGAGGCTCTACTACAGCGAGGCTCTTGTCGGTTTGATACCCAAACAAGACAATTTACTGACTTTTTTCGAGTTTGGGTGTTTTTGTTGTCCGTTGAAAGTCTACATTCACGATTTATGATTCCTATGTCATTAAATAATTTGCACGAGCAGATTCTCATCTACACTAATATTATAAACAGAAAAATTTGTATTTTGATTGCAATATACTTAAAAACTAGTAACATATATGATTTTTTTTAAATTCTTGTGTTACAGAAAAAAGCATAGGTTACCTTTCATCCAGAAAGAAGTATTGTTTCCTAGAGATAAAAATGTATTGGAAAATCTTAGACATTAACGCGATCAAAACCGATTGCAAATTTCAGTAATACATAATGTTTCACCATATATATTAGTACAATAAAAGCATTTGTTCCCAATTCGTTCAGCTACAAAATTAAACAAACAGCTACAGTTATCTCTAAGTAATTTATTGGTTGAATAAATTTTGTTCGGTACAGTTCGATGCTACCAATTCTACGTTGTTGTATTAGTTGGGATTTTTGCAGTATGTTTTTAAATATCTTTTAGATGTTATATATTATACTAGATGTTCCCGCGGTTTTACCCGCGTTTATCGTTACTGAGCCGCCCCTATGGATCGTACCGTGATATATAGCCTATAGCCTTCCTCGATAAATAGGCTGTACAACACTAAAAGAATGTTTCAAATCGAACCGGTAGTTCCTGAGATTAGCGCGTTCAAACAAACAAACAAACTCTTCAGCTTTATAATATTAGTATAGATTATGTTCAGCGACTGTCACCGACTGTACCTACGTAGCCATTTTTACAATTGCATAAAAGTAGTATCCGTACTTCGTAATTAAACTCCCTGCTGAAAAAAGGATGGTTACTTTCAATGATAGAAGAATTTTAAATGTTCCAAATCGTCATCAACTGTCTTTGACTGTACCTAAACAGCTACTTTTTCATTTGCGTGAAAGTAGAATCATTACTTTGTAATTCAACTCCTCTGTAAAAACGATGATTACTGTGGTAAAATAGGTAATTAAAAAAATACATATATTAAGCAACTGTCGATGACTGTACCTACACGGCCATTTTTTTCATTTGCGTAAAGGTAGTATCAGTACTTTTCTTCAGCTTCAAAACCCAAATCAATTTTGCTGCTCTCAAAGTTCAGAAGTCGCCATGGTTAATACCATGAGTCCCAAGAGTGAGTCTTTCAATACTTCCACAGAATGTTTCCATCGCATTTCTGTTGACGACTGCTCAAATCCCTCGAGAAGCCTCCGTAGGGATGCGACATCACATTCCCGGACTTTTGATTAGCGAGTGCCGGGATTTCGCAGCTCTAATTTTTGTGAAGCTGGGGTGCTAATTTAAAGTTTGTTTGTTTATTGTCTTATGTTTATGTGAAATTGAATTATAATAATTATTTTACTGATTAGCATAATATTTTTGTGGCATGATACTCTAATATTGTATTTTAACGTAACGTGAGTGATCTATTTAATGGCGATTTATATACTATTGTCTCGAGTATGGCGATTAATTTTTCTGTTGTCTTTTTTTAATATGAATATATAATATATTTCTGAAGTCTGCCTCCACTGGGCTAGCGTGGTGGACTATTGCCTATCCCTTCTAAAATTGAGAAGAGGCCTGCGCTTAACAGTGGGCCAGTTTAACAGTTTACAGGGCTGATAATATCTGTATATATGTGAAACAAAAACTTTGTACCCCTACTTTGTACAATTCTTTGTAACTATGGTTACCTATACCTTATTTATATGCAATAAAGAAAAAGAAAACAAAGTAGCAAGCTTAGGAATTTTGGTAGAATTTTGACCACTAGGCGACCGCTAGTTATTAATTATTACACTATTAACATTTTTATTTGCACGTTACCTAATGTTTTGGTTGCAAAAGCAAGCAAGACATAGTCACAGAGAAACATAGTCATAGATAGACACAGTCTAAATCAGAAATGTCGTAAGAAAATTTTTTTTTTGAGAATATATCGTAATAAAATCCTTAAACATACCTGTGTTTATGGATTTTATCACGATTTATTATTGTGACCCGACACAGGTGTTTAAATACCTATCACAGGCATCAGTGTCTCACAAAACATTGTGAAAAATCTTTGTATTATGAAATTTGTATGTACCTTTTTTGTGAAGAGAAATAAATCAATTATTATTATTATTATTATATTGACACTAAGTAGTTGAATTGATACCTGTTATAGGTATTTAAACACCTGTGTCGGGTCACCAGGTCCCCACTTTACTGAACATTATTATTTAAATTAATCACTGATTGATTTAAATATTATGTGTTTTTATTGGTAAACACCAATAAAAACACATAATATTTAAATAATGTTAAACCGTTTACGTAACGTGTCCTTTATTATGAATTACGTTTATTAAGTATTACAATTCGTTAATAACAATGTTGTATTGTGTTAATAATTACGAATTCGTACGCATTTTAATGAATAAGCAAAACAATGACTAATTTTGGCTTTTGGCCTAAGGAGTCGGGTCAACGAAATTTACATTTATAATTACGTTTTATATAATTATTTCATACTAATTACATATTGCAAAGTGGGTTTAATATAAATAAACAAAATAGTACCTACTATTTACTAATATTAATATTTATCCGTTTGTTAGTTAAACATTCTCGAATAGCAAAATGGATTTATTAATTTTTGCTTTATTAAAACAAGCAACGCCCGCACTAAGAATAAGTGCTATTTTTGTTGTGTTATCCGTAATGCTGTCTTTTAAAAAACAAACTCGATTTTTAAACCAGGTTCAACATTATCTGACTTTAAAAACGTATGCTACACTACAATCATGGGATATCCCGGGCATATCCCGGGGGAATCCTGGCCTCGCAACAACACTAGCATAAGAGATTTCAGCGCTTCGCTTGTATCAACGAGGTTTTCGTAAATTGATATGTTGTGTGTGCCGGATACACAAAACTCATTTCATTTCCGGCCCTGTCTTGATATGAAAAGCATCGTACTGATTATTTTCCGTATAATACAGTGAGAGATATCCATAGTTCGTATTTATGTTACGTAGTGATGTACGATTGTCGATTATGTATGCGAGTTATTCGATTATCGAATAAGTTTAATGTATTCGAATGATAGGTATATCATTTTCCTTTATCCTTTTTTAATTTAATTACTTTTCTTTCAATTATGTTAAAGCTGTAATTTGTTAATTATATAAGTACCCGTCGTCGGTTCTTTTGAGGAGCGGAGCCACCTATCACAAGCATATTACCTAAATTGTAAAAATGTACTTTTTGTTACTGAAAATAAACATTTTATTTTATTATTATTTATTTATTAAAATAATGATTATTAATTAATCATGTATTGGCTGTTAAATAATCTACAGAAGAACCAGACATACAAAGATTTTGAAACAAACACAATCATGTCTAGATGCGCATGTACTTGTATGAAGGATGACCACATGAATGCAGGGTAGAACGAGATAGTCATAATGTATGATACATTAAGCTAGAGAGATCGCTCATAGCCAGTTGCACTCACTGATCGGTAAACAATTAGCGATGTTAAGCAAAGATGGGTGCGGTCAGTCTATAGATGATGACCGCTTAGTGGTATTTCATCTGAGCGTCTCCGTGCTTCGGAGGGCACGTAAAAAGTCGGTCCCGGTTGTTGCCAAATTGACAGCAGTCGTTAAGCCATGTCAGAGGCCTACGGGCGGCTTGAACAACTCTTGACAACAGGTTGGCCACTAACCACACGAAAAGATGAAGAGAGAAGATATGAAGAGCTAGAGAGAGAGAGACAAATGTATAAATTGTAGCCTCGACTCAAAAAAAAAGACATCCACATACACTACGCTAGTTGAACGAAATAGTCTTTCTTTTTTAAATCTTTATTTATTTAGGGGCTTGTAGGCGAATGAAATATTCGAATGGCAATTAGAAAAAGGACGCGGGTTTGATTTCCGCACAAGTCAAACATTTGTGTGCATGAACATGAATGTTTGTCTTGGTCTGGGTGTTTCTATGTATAATATGTATGTATTTACAAAAAAAAAGTATATATTATGTATGTTTATTTATTGTCTAGTACCCACAGTACAAGCTCTGCTTAGTTTGGGCTAGATGGTGTTGTGTGTATGTGATAGAATTTAAGAGAACTCCGCTTAATGTTTTATAAGATATATTAAGTTAGATGATAGCATTATATATTATACAGAGAAGATGATTAATTCCGGAATGGGGTCTTAATAATCACAGCTGATATTTTTATCATTATCCCAATAAAAAGCCGCAACACAAACGAAACTCATAATCGATAAATGAGTACGGAATCGTACAATGTTCGATTCCTTTTTTGATTCAGCTTAGTTTACTTAAGCGTGTGCGTCCTAATAAAAATCCAATAATGCTGAATTTAATTTAGGCGATGTTTGAATAAAAATCGAATACTTCGAAAATTATACGACTCGTTATTCATTATTAGGTCTTTTGATTCATTATGGCTCAATGTGTTTTATTTTTGTCCGAATAAAATTCGAATAATTTGAAGGTTGTACGTCACCATACCTATTCATTAATAAGTTCTCGAAAGCTTGTATTGTTGACAAAAATGTGTATTTTCGCTAACAAAACAAATTTACAGATAAAGAAAATGTGCTAAAATAAAACATTACATTTATTTCCATCTTCACAACCACAAAACACAAGTGTTAAGCCTTTAATAATACCAATATAAACACAATCTGACCACCAGATGTCGCTATTGAACGCCTCCACAAATGCTTTAGTTGGGGGCAAAAAATAACTAGCTACCACTCTGCCAAGCGAAAATAAACCTTATGGATATTTTCATAAAGGTTTAGTGGAATACAGAATGAAGTTTGTTTTAGTTTAAAGTGTATGGTTTAAGTTTGAATGTGTTTATAGAAGTAGTAAATTGTCGTGAAAGTTTTCTATGCTAATATTGTGATTGAAAGAATGTGGGATTGTTGTGAACAACTGTGGTTTAATTTTACTGCTGTTTCGGTATGTGAATGTAACTGTAGAGGCGCCTTGCCATTCTTAGACTAGTTGTGAATCCGACTGATTTTTGAAGTGAAAACTTCTTTAGGCGCATTGAGCACTTGGGTGAACAAAAATCATAGAACTCGCGTCATTGTCACGCTTCCAAAGTCAAAGTCAAAGTCAAAAATCATTTATTCACTTAGGTCACAAAATAACACTTTTGAACGTCAAAGGGCGTAGTGAGTTTGTTACAATTACTGAATTTACATTTATGTTAGTTGCAAGGTTCAGGCAAAAGGTTGTACCTATGAGAAGATACCTGCAAGAAACTCAAGGCCACTCTTTTACATCACCATTAACGCCGATTCCACGCTTGTCATTTTTGAATTATTTTAGAATATTAACAATATATCAGGAATGATGCGTCCTACGCAAAAAATAACGAAATTTTGACACCCTTAATAACTCCTAAGAGAACATCAGGAATCTGACCCGCCCCTAATTTTATTTCTTTTTTTATTTAAAAGTACTCTTTATGGTCAAGGTTTAAAGTTTTCACTTCTATCGGCAATCCCCAAAGACTGCCCCAATTTTTTTGTTTTTATTTATTATATAGACACAACTACAGATAACAAATACGAATAATAATAGTTATAGAAATAATTTACATGTTAATCTGAAATCCGATTATGGTTGAGCACAACATTTGAAGAAAATAATTTACAATTAAAGGGCAGCTAAGTTAAGAAAAGAAAATATTCGGGCCTCTACTCAATGTGAGAAGGGTTAGGCCATAGTCCACCACTATGTCCACCAAACTATATGACCTCAGACACAAGACCATCCATTCTAAAAGCTTATATCGTATTTTATATCTGCATATACGAAGGAAGAGGCTCTATCTAAGATCACAGACCCCGGTCCAATCTGTCTCGGAACTCAGTTTGCAGTCTGTATTGTAATGATTGGAATTTACATAGGCAAGGTTTACTCAGGACGCCGGCCTAGCGACAACAACAGTTAAAATGTTCACTTGTAAACACTGGACAGGTGCCTCATGTAAAAAAGAGAATGGAAGACAGGCGTCGATAGACGAATTGAATAGCAACTAAAAATCAATATTTGTACTACGTATTCGAATAAATGCATTCGAATGATATCAAAGGAAAAAAAAGTCTTGGGTAATTCGCTATATATTTAATTAGTTATTTGTTAAATAATTGCTATGCTGGTACTTTTTTCTGGATGAAAGGTAACCTGTATCCTTTCTGTGCTCCTAACAACGTGTATGCGAAATTTCATGCTGATCGGTTGACTAGTTAAGGCTTTAATGCATAACAAACAAACTGACATTCACATTAATAATATAGAATAGAATAATGAAAATCGCTACACTGTTGTATTAGGCCAGTCCTGTGATGATAGTTGTATTGAGCAAATAAATAAAAAAAATATTGGCGCTGTCTTTGGGGACTGCCGATAGAAGTGAAAACTTTAATCCTTGATCATAAACACTTCTTTAAAAACCAAATTATAAACCAAAAATAATTCAAAAATGGACAGCGTGCATTTGACACACGCAGTCAAAGCGCGTAACTATGGTTACATAATAATATATAAGTATATAATGACATATGTCAGCAATATTATTGGTCGAATTTCGAGCACTAGGCGACCGCTAGTATTCTAAAATAATTCAAAAATGGAAAGCATGGAAGCGTGACGATGACGCGAGTTCTATCATTTTTATTCACCCATGAAGTGCTCAACGCGCCTAAAGAAGTTTTCACTTCAATAAAATATTAGTAAGGATTATCGCTCGCTTTTACGGTAAAAGAAAATATCGTGGAGATCCCTAAATGGGATAGGGATTTGACAACAGTTTTCGAAGATATGTCAAGTCTACCAAAGCGCACTAGGCCAGCGTGGTAGACTATGGCCTAAGCCGTCTCCTAATGTGAAAATATAGTTAGATATCGCTTGCTTTAACGGTTGCGGAAAACATAGTGAGGAAACCTCAAAGTCTGAGAGTTCTCCATAATGTTCTCGGAGATGTCTGATTTCTACAAATGTGATTAGGCTAGCTAGGTGGACTATCGCCAAACTCGCACTCAGACGAGGTCCATGCCCAGCAGTGGGGCAGTTTAAAAAAAGGATTGATATCTATATATTAATACGTGAAGCAAAAACTTTGTACCCCTTTTTACGAAAATTGCGCGGACGGAGGAGTATGAAATTTTGCACAGTTAAAGTTTATATGGAGAAGGAGGGGCGAATTCTAATATTTTTATAAAATATGCATAATAAATACATTGAATTAATGAAAAAACACTACACGCACACTACCATGCATTTGACACAATCAGTCGAATCGTGTTCGTAGTATTTCGGCATTGTTCGGTCGACTTCGTAGAGTGCTTCGTAACTATGGTTACATATATATGTATGTATCTGGAGTAGGTGACTAAATGAAATGTGATTATGGTTATAGACAATAAAACCTTAATAATCATCAAATTTAAAATTTACATAAATTATGGGCGCATTTCGACCACTTGGCGACCGCTAGTTATTATAATATTACGTATACAATCTCCCCATTGTCACATAACACAACATTTGGCGCACGACTAATTGCGCAGTGTGTGCCCGCCTTTATTCCACCCTTTTCATCCCCAATAGCTTAATGCCAGCTTTTTAATTACAGCCTGCAGTCCTACATTATTGTCATTCAATTATTAACTTTTTTATTCCCTTTTTTTAAACGGGGTTGACTTTTTAAAAGGTCGGTTAGCGTGTTGGGGTGTGTAGTGTTATGATGAGTGTGAATCGTTTAGTTGGATATAGCTATCGTTTTAGGATCTGATTTATCCAAACTGTGCTATTAATTAGTGGCTTTGTTTGTTATGCTATGCTAAAAACCTTTGTTTGTTATGCTATGCTAAAAATATTTATGGGGCGAAAATGTCTCCTTCACAAATGTTTAAAAAATTACAGTATTAGTCAATCTATATAATTATACTAGCTGTTCCGACAGACGTCGTCCTGTACAAAAGAGAAAAAAGAAAGAAAAAAAAGGCATATCTAAACCATCCTCGAATCCACTTGAACACACACAAAAAGTTTCATTCAAATCGGTCCAGCCGCTTAGGAGTTTACTGTCAACACACGTAAAGAAGAATTATATATTATATAAAAATATATCCATGTTTCCCTTGGTCAGGCCATAACTTCAGAATGACTTTACCGATTTCATTGATCTTTATTTATAACTTTTCTAATATCTTGTTGAAGGTTTTTATGGAAAGAAAACTTAAGAAAATTGCGTAGAAAATTAGATAATTACAGAAAACTTAATGGCTTTTTTAACTTCGCGAGATAGACACTTCGTTTAGGCTGCCTGTCCATTAAAGTGGAGCGAGGCTGCGGAGCGAAGAAACGGAGAAATATTAACCAATAGAATTGCATAAAATCTCCGCTCCGCTCTAGTATGCAATCATTTTGGTTAACATTTCTCCGTTTCTCCGCTCCGCAACCTCGCTCCGCTTCAAAGGACGGGTAGCTTTAAGACAGGACAACGTCTGTCAGGTCAGCTAGTACTTTATAGAAAAGATTTTTACTCTACCCTACCTTTAATGTAGGTACCCATGCTTGACAAAAACCACAAGTCTATTATAACCTCTTATGCTAAACACATAACAACTAAAATGAGCTACCAAATAACTCAAAATTGAAAAATGAGCCACTGCTTAAAGTCTCTCGCCATCGCATGTTCTAACATAAATTTGTCTTAGGTACTAGTCGACCAATCATTGAAAACGACATTCTGGCGACCACATTATATGAATTACTTTAGTATGGGTTCAATTTATAAGTTTTAAGCGATAATTTTTTAAATAACTGGTCAAATGCAAGTCGGATTAGTATATAATACTATGTACTTTTTAAATAGTAATCTTATATATAAAAACCTCTTCCGTTACCGAGTGACTGACAGACAACGCACAGCCGAAACTATTGGGCGCAAGAAGCTGAAATTTGACATGTATATGTTCCTTGCGTACTGTAGGGGTGCACTAAGAAGGGATTTCCCGAAATTCCCACGGGATTGGGAAGAAATGAATAAATAAAAAAATATGTGCGGGCGAAGGTGCGGGCATCCTCTAGTCTTATATATAATAATACGAGCCCCATATTAAACTGTTCCACTGCTGGGCACGGGCTTCTTCTCAGTGTGAGAAGGGTTAGGCCATAGTCCCCCACATTGGCCCAGTGCGAATTGGCTGAGTTCACATATCTTCGAAAACATTACAGCAGTTTTCATGATGTTTTTCTTCACCGTTAAAGCAATAACTTATTAACTATTTAATACGCACTTAACTCGAAAAAGACACAGTTGCGCCCCTTAAGATCGTTCTGAGACCTCTGCGTTGCAGTCTGAGGTCCAACTAGGCTAACGTTTCCTAAAAAGAAGCTATTTAATTAGTAATTCTGTACGGCTTTGACATAGATGCATATATATTGACAGAAATACGTCTTGCAGTAGAGTGTCCAATTATTTGAAGCTAACATCCGGACAACTACGTTATATAATTTGTACCGAGTTTGGTGTATTGTATGAGAATAAGCGATAGTTTAAATGATATTATTGTACGGATAGTACTTTAAGCGTATATATAATACTAGCTGTCCCGACAGACGTTCTCATGAACACACAAAAACAAAGAAAATAATAGAAAAACCAAATCTAAACAATTCTCGAATCCACTTGAACACACACAAAAAATTTCATCAAGATCGGTCCAGCCGTTTAGGAGTTTAATTATAAACACAAGCACAGAAGATTTATATATATACTAGAGGATGCCCGCAGCTTCGCCCGCACATATTTTTTTATTTATTCATTTCTTCCCAATCCCGTGGGAATTTCGGGAAATCCCTTCTTAGTGCACCCCTACAGTACCCAAGGAAAATACATGTCAAATTTCAGCTTCTTGCGCCCAATAGTTTCGGCTGTGCGCTGTCTGTCAGTCACTCAGTAACGGAAGAATTTTATATATATATAGATAACTAGCTAGATGTTTTCGGTTGCTGTTTGAATATTTCTAGTGCGAGAGTGAGGCGCTCATAACAAGTTGCACTCACTGATCGGTAAACGATTAGCGAGGTTAAGCAACGTTGGGTGCGGTCAGTCTATAGATGGGTGACCGCTTAGTGGTATTTCATCTGAGCGTCTCCGTGCTTCGGAGGGCACGTAAACAGTCGATCCCGGTTGTTGTCATATTGACAGCAGTCGTTAAGCCATGTCAGAGGCCTACGGGCGGCATGAACAACTCTTGAGAACAGGTTGGCCACTAACCACACAAAAAGACCGAGTAGCTTAGGCCATGTTTTATTTTTTAAAAATTATTGTTGCTATCATAACCTAACCTACTTTTACGTGGGCGTAGCCGCGGACAAAAGCTAATAGTTCATATACTGACCTAAAACGTCTGGCTCTAAACACCATTCAAATTAATAAACTGCTGTCCCAATAAATACAAAGCTTTGTGCATTTGATATATCGCACAATAAAATAAATAAATTGTCGTCCGCCTGTGCTTTGTGGCACACACAAATGCAGACAGAATGCGTTCCTGATGGTCCGTTCTGGAGGAATGCCAGCAATACGGACATACAACGAATAGGCAGCGAGTATTATATGAGATTTGTTAATATCATAAGTTAGTGGAAAATTTGTGGGGCAGAAGTCGCGCTGAAAGTTTTAAGTTGGAATGTTTTACTGCATTGCGTTTGTAATGGAATATTGAGCTTAGAAAGAGAGATTTATCTTACGCCCAGCAATGTATTGAGTTTAAGCTACTAGCAACTAACCTAAATGTAGCTTCAGTAACTTAGTAAACGCACTAACCTATATACTATGACGTTCATAAGTGTTACTTTGTGACTTAACTGAACAAATGGTTTTTTACTTTGACTTTGAATCGACTGAGATAATCAGGAATGTATATATGCACATACATGTAGTAGGTACACAGTCAGTATCAGTATCATGTAGTATCAGCAGCGATAGCTCAGTGTGTTGTCAGTCTTATGTGTTGGCTTGTCTCAGTCTATAGTTTGAAAGCAGTCTCAATGATTTTATAATGAGCGTGTTGTTAACCGAATATGACAACTAAGAAAAATTACATATACTGATGTACATATATTGAGACAGACCTGAAGAAGTAGACGTATATGACACATTTCCTCTGTTCCCGAAGATGTAGACAGGTATGACACATTTCCTCTGTCCCCGAAGAAGTTGACAGGTATGATACATTTCCTCTGTCCCCGAAGAAGTAGACAGGTATGACACATTTCGTCTGTCCCCGAAAAAGTAGACAGGTATGACACATTTACTCTGTCCCCGAAGAAGTAGACAAGTATGACACATTTCCTCTGTCCCCGAAGAAGTAGACAAGTATGACACATTTCCTCTGTCCCCGAAGAAGTAGACAGGTATGATACATTTCCTCTGTCCCCGAAGAAGTAGACAAGTATGACACATTTCCTCTGTCCCCGAAGAAGTAGACAGGTATGACACATTTCCACTGTCCCCGAAGAAGTAGACAAGTATGACACATTTCCTCTGTCCCCGAAGAAGTAGACAGGTATGACACATTTCCACTGTCCCCGAAGAAGTAGACAAGTATGACACATTTCCTCTTATTCAAAACATATTTTTTTAAATTTTTGTCTGTCTGTCTGTTTGTTCCGGCTAATCTCCGAAACGGCTGAACCAATTTTGACGGGACTTTCACTGGCAGATAGCTGATATTATAAGGAGTAACTGAGGCTACTTTGACTTTAGAAAAAAATAGGTTTCCGCGGAGACAAACACTTTTTAGTTAAAATCTACGCGGACGAAGTCGCAGGTAACAGCTAGTATTATATAAAGTTATGATTTGAAACGCATATACGATGCACAAATTACAGAAGGTTTACGTCTCGCATTCAAAATGATTATTGATGTAAGAAGAACAGTTCTAGTCGCTACTGGTTATTTCCAAAGAAAATTATAATAGTACCTACTATCGTGACAATGAACGTGAGACCTCAACATTTAATCATTTATTTTATTTGTTTTACCAGCATTTGTTTACACTAATTATACACAATAAAAGGAGCAATCAATAAACATCGGCAAGAGTTCACGCTAAGGAACCGAAATATAGAAATGAATCAAATCAAAGTTAAATAAATAAGTCTGTAGCAGTGTACTGGTAGGCATAAGCCGAAATGAATGATAGATTAAAATTGCGACTCGTAAAACATCAAGGGGATGTAAATATTTCCCTTCTATATACTTTATATAACAATTTGTTTGTAATCAAAAAGACATCTTCAAATAGAATCTCATTAATATTAATTCATCAAGATTCGCATTACCGAAATCCTTGCATTAATTAAAATTTTATATCCACGTTTTCTAAATATTTCGAAGTCTAATTAAAAGTTATGAATTACGTATTTTCAATGAAAATAAGGTACTTTATTTCTAATTTAGTGAGGGTATAAAGGTTACGCCGGCCCTTGTTCCCTCTAGGGCAAATTCTTCTGTTTTCCCACAAAAAATGGTTTTATTCCTGCATGAAAAGGGTTAATATTTTATTTAATATCTCTTCTTTTATTTTCTGTGATGAATAATATATTTTTTCCTGTTATTTTAACGTTTTGTGGCTGTCTACAATTTTTATAATTAATTTTTATTTATGGTGTGGCCAGCTACATCGTTGGGTGAAAATTGGATTGTTTTCTTTTCTGTGGCAGCACGGGAATTCAATCCACAATGCGAGACGTATTGATGGATGGTTAAACATCCACTTTCCTAATGCACCGATCGTATTTAGATAATAGCGTTTCGATGCCAACGTGAATTTTAAATTCATTTCATAAAGTTATTACCCTATTAAATAACCCGTGAAATTTATATCACAGATAGCAGAATAAATAAAATTAAATTTATAGGATTGTCAACCCTTGCGCTTCCGAAATATTAAACTGCGTTCATAAGTCATATTTAAAGTGACTGTCCGTTTTATCGGCGATAGTTAAATCATTACCGTCAATTATATACGACGAAAATAAAATTGACATGATTTAACTTAACGGCTGATGATTGATGACGATATAACTTTTTAAAATGGACGTTAAAATAATTTTCCATTTTTGGTTTGTAAATAACGTGATCTGTTTTAACGCTTACCCTTTTATTGCTATCGTTTGTTATTATATACTATTTATTGCCATGCGGTAGTTTCATTTTTTAGTACATATGTACATCGGTATACAGGGTGTCCGGTAATAAATGGGTAACCTTTAAATGTTTTATAGTAGAACTGATGTACGTTCAGAAAAAATATGAAAAAAATCTATCTTAACTACTACCTGAGATAATTATGATTTTTTTTTCAATTACCATATTTAACTTTCTTGTACACTACGACCATAAATGAATCAATTCCATCGGTTTTTTGTTGTTTTATTATTAAACACTAATTATGCTAATAGATAGATGGTCAAAGTATGACTTTTGACTTTTGACTTTTGCACTTTTTATTATTATTTTTCATTTCTTTTTTGAACGGCCGTCATGTCCATTAATTACTGGACAGCCTGTACTACTACTCTACAAATTAATCAGGCTATTAATTCTAAGAGTAGCCTAATTTGGGCCTGAACACCCAATCTGCATCCAGAAGAATTCAGGCCAAAGTTTGGCTTGGAAAACTTACTTTACTGGATGCATATCAGGTGTTCTGTCTATGCCAGCTATTTTCAGGACAGATCTTGGCTGGATGATGACCTACATTACGTAACACAAACTTTACTAAGGCATGAATTCTAAGTAGTAATAACTAAAACTTAATAAACAAGACCTTCAAACGAAACAGTGCGTAACCTAGGCAACGTAACAAGAATTTACATAATAAAATTGAATCAGAACTAATTGCGTAGTAGGTACTTAGTTTTCGTAACCAAAATACAAGTAACTCATACAAATCGATAGCTCGGCTTAACAGAGCCAAGTTTGGTACAGTAAAACTAAAAATTAAACAATCCTACTTGGTGTTCTGCCAAAAATCTTTGTTCAACCGATGCATATCTACTAAACTTGGCAATGGTCTGAGCGAAAATGGTCTCCTTGACTAGTACCGCTGATTTTCTTGATAAAAATTACAATATATACGCGTTTTCCTGTAAAATTTTCGCGGATTTAGCAAAAATATGTTTATTTTGATTCGAATCTCACATGCGAATTTGAATTGGATTTGTTATCTGATTATGTATATACGCATAGTTGGCATTCTTAAATAATATTTTTCTGAAGTAACACTGATATTAAATTGGTAACTTGGTATCTTTGTTATTCCAGTATAGACTAGTAGAAGACGGTTTCCACGTAAAACTCTCAAATGCGATCTCAAAACAAGCACTTCTAACTTTTGAAAGTTGAGTATTAGTTCATTATCGCTCGCTTTAACCCATTCAGTGCGGCGGACGCCGATCGGCGTCTTATTTTTTCATACTCAGATTCGGAGGACGCCGATCGGCGTCTTATTTTTTCATATTCAGATTCGTAGGACGCCGAACAGCGTAATGTATAGTTCTTTTATATTTTACGCAAATTTAAAGATATTATATTAATAAATTCAAATTTATAACAAAATGCTGAAAACGCCGAATGGCGTCTTTTTTTATTTCGGTTTACGTTAAATATGAGCCGATTCTGGCTAGTGAAAGTAAAATTTGTTGCCGCATTGAATGGGTTAACTGCGAAGAAAACATCATGATGCAACCTGCATATCTGAGTCTCCACCAAAATTTTATCGGAAACATGTAAAGTCTGCCAAACAGCACTAAGTGTGATAGTATTTGAAATATTTCCTTAATACGAGATTTGGCCATCTGATCAGTAATAACAGTTTGGTATAGTTAACCTTTTTATACAACTAATAAGATATGCACACAATCAGGTCACTGGATCTTTTAATCTGCAGAAATACTCACGTTCATTTCTTTTACAATAAACTTAAATTATAAAACGTATAACACGATTTCAAAAGTTTTGAAGATTGCCGGAGTGCAATCCAGTGATATTCAAATTAAAGATTCGATATCGTTGCACATATTCAACATTATGGATCACACATCGTATATTGACAGTCTCAGTATCGCAGAGTACATATCATGACTGCACAGATGGCGTAGTGGTTTAAGTGGCCGCCTCGCCATTGCCACTACGCCGAGTGTTGTGGGTTCCTCACACGGGACAAAACTTTGTGTGATCCACAAATGCTTGTTCCGAGTCTGAGTGCTCTTTGTGTCCGTTGTTTGAATGTTTGTAAAGTCCCCCGCGACACAGGATTTACTCCTAGTGAGGAAGGTGTCTTTTAAAAAAAAAGTTAATGTATATGAGTTTGATGTGTATGAGATCTAAGGTTCGAGGCCCGAGTCTAGCAAAGTCAAGATATTTTTAGTAGCAACACGAAGTTAAGAACAGTGCTAGGTAAACAGCAATAGGCAGTATTACGAGAAAACTAAAACAGCAAGAGAAATGTGAATGTAACAGAGGGATATTAGGCGTGAGACTATTTATGTAATTATGTATATAGCATATCAGGTTCATTGCCGATGTCCAAGTCTAGTCAAATCAAATTTTATATATATTTTATTATAGATTTTGTTCCTCTACCCCCTTCTAATTAATATTACCCGTGCGCAGTTAGCGGCACCGCTTTGAAATAACCGTCTGATTTCGCGCGATAACCGTCTGACTCCGCGCGAAGTTTTCGGCAATGAACCTGATATTAGCTTTTGCTCGTAGCTTCACTTGCATAGAAGTAGGTTAGGTTATGTTAGTATCAGTATTTTTTAATAAAATGTGGCCTTTGTGACTCGTTGATAAAATAGCATTCAAATGGCGTAAGAATTTTTAAAATCGGTTAATTAGTTTTTGATTTAAATACAAACAAACAAAAAATTTAATCTTTCCTATTTATAATTTTAGTATAGATTGCTCAGTCATGTAGCTAAAATCCCTGCACTACATATTCCTTTAAGCCGAAATGTGCATTCAG
Source organism: Catocala sponsa (assembly GCA_963564715.1). Taxonomy (NCBI): domain Eukaryota; kingdom Metazoa; phylum Arthropoda; class Insecta; order Lepidoptera; family Erebidae; genus Catocala; species Catocala sponsa. Next base: position 2,309,641 of record OY751351.1, on the reverse strand, counting down.
TGCCTTGACCATTTTAGTGAATAGAAAACCAGTCCCCTGCGTATAAAATACGGTCTGGCGAAAAGGAAGTTGAGATAAAATCTTTATTGATAAAGCCCCTAACATGAGTGCCAACTTAAAGATTGGACCGATATATGGTCCTTTATAAACTTCAATCCAACTCCAGGCTTAATTGAGGAGGTATTTTTAGAATACATAAGTGGGTATTGAAATTGAAATTCTTGGGAAATATTCTAATTATGTGTTTACGTGTCGGTGATATAAGATATTTGGACTTACTGTATTTATAGCAGCAGCTGAAAACTATATATAGATTTACGCCTGTTTCTCAAAGGTGAAGGCAGAGTCTATGATTTTTGTTTGCTACTTAAGATAGAGCAAAATATTTATTGTTAAAAAACTCTCAGTTACACTAAAGAGTCGTGAAAAGTGTATTTCGTATAGAATAGTATCGATAACATTTGATAATACTAGGATATTATAGAACGAATTCCTAAAATAATAAATAGAGATGACCCACAGAGTATGGACAGAGATGACCAAAAAAGTAATAATCCATAGGATCTGTATTGTCTCTAGATACCAGAACGCTGGATAAATAAGACAAGTAAATGTCATGAAATCGCCTGTCCTAGATGACGTGAACTTAAAATATGGCTGGTTGAAAATGGGTGTAATATATCTCCAACTAGTATTTCAGAAATATCCAGCAAATTAATTTAGCATTTGAAATTACATAATTAAATTACAGGCTGCAACTAGGGTGACCGATATATCAGACACCTAACTGTACAAGCTTTAGTTGATTCTACATGTGTACGATTTGTCGCACAAGTCAAACAAACAATACTTCACCAAAAATAACCCCAGTTTGCAATAAAGGCATTCAATGCTCACCCCCAACTCAAAATACAGCTAAAATATTTAACAAATACAAGCTTTGTCAGTACATTTTCCGTTTTTCCCTTTGTGTTCCACCATTTTTTACTCTGCTTTGTACCTTTGAGTCGTGTCAATATATCGTACGGTTGTTTATTAAAAGCCTGGAGGCTTACCGAATGAGTCGTGATAGACGAATTGAGAGCTAACTAGTATAAGTGACGTGGTCGAGAATTGAATAACAGCGTTTTAAATAAATATTTCAGTGTTTCGACGTGCTTTTGATTAGTTGATGATGAAGCTATATCTCTGTGGGTTAGATGATCTTGGCTACAAGCTAACATGTCATCAAGGTACACTAATATTATATAGAGAAACATTGTATTTTAGTTCGCAATTAATAAACTCAAAAACTTAAGACCGATTTTACAATTCTTTCACTATTAGAAAGATACTTTATCCAGGGATAACATAGCCTATATAACATCACGCTACGAGCCACGAGAGCGGAGCAGTAAACACTAATGTGAGTGAAACCGTGGCGGACATCTATAATTTGATAAATATACTTTTTTTTTGTATATACATACATTTTATACCTACCACCCAGACCAAGACAAACATCCATGTTCATGCACACAAATATTTGACTTGTGCGGGAATCGAACCCGCGACTTCAGGCGTGGCAGTCGGTTACACTGACCACTACGCCATCTAGGCCGACCAATATTGTTCAGTTCCCATTTGAACCACCGTAAATACAAACCTATCGTAATTCCGTTATATAAACCAGTGTATATAAAGGAATTACGGTGTAGTATATCCTTCTAAGTGTGGGTAATCCAAGTAAGTAAATTGTGTCCACTAAGGCAAGTCTGACCAACCGTAAATCTTACAATATACACGTATCGTTGTTTAACTAGGCTGTGTGGTGCCTTCACAAGAGAATGTATGGCATTCGTGTAATTATCAAAACGACACCAGTTGGCAAAAAATTACCATAAACATTATTGAAAACTATAGATTTTGCCCACGGCTTATCTCGCGTAAATTTAGTAGTTTAGGTTACTTTTTTCTGGATGAAAGGTACCCTATGCCTTTTATGTTCCCCTGACAGCATGTATGCGAAATTTCATGATGATCAGTCGAGTAGTTAGGACGTGAAAGCGTAACAAACAAACTCACATTCACATTTATAATATTACTAGTTTTCACCCGCGGCTTCGCTCGCGTAAATGTAGGTTAGGTTAGGTTAGGTTGCAACAGTTCTTTTTTCTGGATGAAAGGTACCCTATGTCCTATTCTGTACCCCTGACACCGTGTATGCAAAATTTCATGTTGATCGGTTGAGTAGTTAAGGCGTGAAACCGTAACAAGCAAACAAACAAACAAACTCATTTTCGCATTTATAATATTAGTACGGATTCAGGATTTGGCCCGCGTGACCACTACGAGTACGCAGAGCCGGGGTAAAAGTATTTTGTATTAAATCTAGGATATTGTACATCTGTGTGCTAAAGAAAACGTATATGATGAACTAACATTGTTTTAAGATTTTATCGTCTATTCTTTTACATACGTTCATCAATAACTAAATATACTAAAAAGTAGTTTAACAAATAGAGGAAAATAGGCCTTGAACTGTTTTGTAAAAGATACTGCTTCCAAAGTTTTCTAGTAATACATCCTTACTAATATTATAAATTCGAAAGTAACTCTGTCCGTCTATCTGTCTGTCTGTCTGTCTGTCTGTTACCTTTTCACGGCTAAACCACTCAACCGATTTATATGAAATTTGGCACAGATATAGTTTAAAACCTGGGGAAGGACATAGGCTACTTTTTACTGATGTAGGTACCACGCGAGCGGAGCCGCGCGCAAAAGCTAGTACAAAATAAATAGAATAAAAGAAAATTGGTTGAGAATCAGAGAAGCAAAAGATACTGAATTATTTTGTCTTTACCTATTTATAATAAAGACTAGCTTTTTGCCCGCGGCTCTGCTCGCGTAAAATATGTTAAGCTAGGTTTTTAAAATATAGTCTTATTTGGTAATAATATAGCTTTCTAATGGTAAATACCATTCCTTGACATTGTAATTTAATTGATAATATTCTGACATTTTCATTGTTAACTAAAATATTATATTAATTTAATTAATTAATCATTGTACTATAAAATTAATTGTCTACTCAAGCAATGAAATCATAATTTTAATATTTCTACACCAACAATGGTAGTATGTGTGAATCAATTTTGCATATATATGACCCTATACTTAGAAATAAATGCTATTCTAATCAAAATATCAATAAATGCTATTCTAATCAAAATATCAATAAATGATATTCTAATCAAAATATCAATAAATGCTATTCTAATAAAAAAGAAATAAATGCTACCATATACTTAGAAATAAATGCTATTCTATTCTAAAATATTTTTTAAAATCGATTGAGTAATTTTTGAGTTAAATCCTTATAAACAAAAATCTAATATTTCCTCTTAACAATATTAGTACAGATGGTATGTACTACAATAGGGATTATGTTTGTTCACTTGACTGTTTGTTTATGTTTGTACGCTTATATCCCTATAGCGATAGATAGAAGTATATTATTATTTCTCTAGCTATGATATGCCGATCTCATCACCAAGCCAGTTCAGGCAAGGTCGTAAAAACTACAATCCAACAACCAATAAATTTTAATATTTTGCCTAAGACAGTATAACTTAATTCCCACTTTGAATGCAGCCAGCCATGAAGTAATCCCTCAGTCTTCAACTCCATATTCAGACTCGGAAGACGAATTCTTTAGACGAAAAGATACCCATCTTTTTCTTTTCTAACCCTCACTTTACGAAAAGAACTACACTACGGGTTTTAATTAGGCAGCCTTATCTACTTTCGCCAGGCGTCCGGGCGGGAAGGAAGTTGAAAAAGTCAATAATTACCTTTTCTCACGGTCAGAAGTGGCTTTTAGTAACGTGGTAGAGTCTTTGTGTGAGCGGAAAGATAGTTCAAAACGCTTAACCACGTTGTTACGTAGGATTACACGTTTAATTATAATAATAATAATTTTTATTGAAATCCTTGTTACATTTTCACAATAATTAAACGATAATGACTACAGTAGTATAAACTGTGTCGTAGCCATTAACGATCACATCCGAATATATTTTAAATAACTAAGGTTAGTAATGGTGCAATTTTATTGTTTATTTTAGATAAATTTGTGTCTATATTGAGGATGAGAGTGTGTGTTTGTAGGTGAGTGCATGTGACTGTCTGTGTCTTTATGAGATTGCTTATCATAAAATTGGGAGTATACTTGTTTGAAACCTTAGTTGTGTTAAATAAACATACATTTGGATGGACTTAACACAAATATAGATCTTGTCCTGGATTATCTATATATTTAATGCAGAAAAATACAGAAACTTAAAAATGGCTGTAACGATTAAATTCTATACCTACTATTTTGTTCGACTGGACATTAGGGTGGTTAAATAGAGCACAAAAAAATCTTCCTACGCTATAAACATGTAAAGTTGCCAGGTGCAGGAGGGCGCGAGACGACCACCAGCCACCTTGAGTAAAGCCTGCGGGCAGTGGATCCATTGGGGCCGTCCACCGCCCGATCAGCGCAGGTCCGACTAGGCGGCGTTCGTGTTCCGCGCACGCCTCTCGAAGTCGAAAAAAAAAAGAATAAATTGACCCTTTATATAACTGTTGGGTACGAGCATCTTCTTAGTTTGAGAAGGGTTATACCATAGTCCACTACGGCCCAGTGCGAGTTGGTGAAATTATAATAGCGGAATGGCAAAGTAAGAACTAAAAATCGCAGATTTTACCGCTTCCGCTTATAAATGCGTCCAAACCTTTACCGTACAAGCGGCACTTCTAATTGCATTATTAACCTGGCACATTTCGATCGACGGAACCCTTTTGTGTTTTTTCGTTTTAGGGGTCCACGGGAATTGCTCCTTCAGAATTGGATTACAGAATTATTTAAATCTATTCTTGAAAACTTGGTTGTTTTTGCCTTATTAGATTCCGGACGCTATACAAGGCTTTTTGGTACTGACTGATAAATTGTATTGGAAATTAAAAAAGGCTTGCCTTAAATATTTTTAGTCTCGTTGTTCCCGGGTTGTAAGTTTGCGTGTGAATGTGACGAACAGAGTTCGATTCCCGGTATTAGCAAAGTGTCATTAAGTTGTTATATTAGAAAACTCATATGCAGCTCGTGTTTAGATTTTTTCAGTTTCATGCGATTTAAGTCGATGGCACATGTATAATTGACTGCACATCAGTGCATCAGGCTTAGTGGTTTAAGTGGTCACCTCGCCAATGCCACTGCCCAGTGCTATGTGGTTCGAATCCCACACGGGACAGAACTTTGTGTGATCCACAAATGGTTCTTCCGAATCTGAATGTTCTTTGTGTCCGTTGTATGAATGTCTTTTTTTTTCTTTTTTTCCCTTGGCGGCTGACGAGCAAGCGGCCCACCTAATGGGAAATGGTAACCGCCGCTCATGGACTTCAGCAATGTCAGGACACGGCAAAGCCACTGCCTACCGTGAAAAATGGACTCTCCTTAAACCTATAAATTCATTTTTTATGTAATTAGTTAATTTTATATAGTTTGTATGATTAGTGGTATAAGCTTACTATACTAGGTAGGTTCTAGGTCTGGTTCAATTAAACTTGAAGTGGTTTTGAAAGAAAGAAAGAAAGAAAACATTCTTTATTGTCACAAAACAATTAAAAAGACAACCAAATAAAGACTTTGTAAACAAGTATTATGATATTTCATAAAAATGCATAAACAATTCTTGGACACGTCAATTAACTGATATATTAATAAAAATATAATAGTAAAATTAAATAAAAGGAAATAAAAATAGAGAATTAAAAAGCCTTTTCGAGAAGTAGAGCTTTCATAAGATGAAATCGGAATTGCTGCTTTGAAAGTTATAATATGAATAAACACGATTTTGATTTTAATCACGCTGAATGTTGTATTGAAATCGAACTCAAGAACTAAATGCTCAGCTGTCGCATTCACCACCTGTCAGCTTTTTTTAGCATGTTGTTTATATGATTAAATACAAGTAAATAAAACTTGCTATTAAACATTCAAAACCCGTTCAAACATTTACGTAAGAAACTACCAACTACTCCGGACCCTTTTACTTTCATTCTTTCTCTTTCTAAAAGTTTGACGAATGTTCGGAATAAGTGATGGATGAAGGGCCAGTTCTCCGAATTAAGGAGTTACGAAGCATTTCCGAATAATTGCGGGGCATCCGATGTTTTTATTAAAAAGTTTTTAAAGGGTTCATTCGAATTGACTTGTAGAATTTGTGAGTTGTTTTTTTAAATAATCTGACGAGCAGATGTCGAAGTCAAAGTCAAAATAAATTATTCATTTAAGCTACAAAGTTACACTTATGAACGTCAAAGTTTATGAGTAGTAATAGTGTGAATAAAACACTCGCAAGGGGAAGACCTAGGCGAGCGGTTATCAATCACATCGGAGACGTTCTGGACAAAGGACAGGTTAAGAGCACCTTAAACCGGCAAACGTGTATGAGGCAGGTGATGAAATTGAATGAAGCCAGAGAAGTGTTTTAGGATCGTACCAAATGGAAATTCGTAGTCTCTGCCTACCCCTCTGGGAAACAGATGTGAATCTATGTATGAATGTATGTACGAAATCACGTAGATTAACTTTTCTACAAGTCATTTAAGCCTCACATCATTTCAAATATAGCTATTACTCGTATTATATTAAACCCATCTCATAAGCTTCAATATAGTGTATTATACCGAATATGTAATATATATTTTATTGTCGACATATTCTACCGTTTCTTCCCCCGGTTGCCATGGTAACGGAAGCCATAATGGACCACAAAGGCGTTCACGGGATGGAATATTGACGGAATCTATTGTTCAAATGTTTTTGTATTGCTTTATGGGTGAAACTAATGGAGCTATGGTTTCGCGTTTATTAAACTATAGTAGGTATGTTTGAAAACAAATAATGCATGACTTTGTGTAGGTAGCGTAATAGTTTAGTCGTTTCTATTGTCACTATTCTGAGTGTTGTGTGTTCGAATCATATGGGACACAAAATTAAATATTTGTGTGGTGTCTGGATGTGCTTTGTGACCGTTGTTGTAAAGGTGGATGCAGGTATTATAGCTAGTATTTTTTTATCCTCCGTGGCGCAGCGGTAGTGAAATCGACTGCTGTGCATGAGATCTCGGGTTCGAATCCCGGGTCGGGCCAACAAACAGTTATTGGGTTTTTCAGTTAAGAAATCTCAATAGCAGCCCGGAGTTAGGAAGTTGGCGGCGCCCCCCGTGCCTCGGGAAGCACGTAAATCCGTTGGTCCTGCGCCTGATCTCTCTCTGGTCGTGTCGGATTACCGTCCCATCGGATGAGAGTTAGGGAACAGAGAGCGCACTTGTGCACTATAATATCTCCTGCGTAGTTGACTGGCCGCCGTGGCCGAAATTTGATCTGGAGGATATCTAAAAATGTGAAAGTATGTCATATCCGTATTTAACCAGCCACGTTTATAATCAACTTAATAAAGAACCGGTCAATTACGGACTTTGCTGCAACTGACTTTGACTTTACTTTCAAGGAACTCTTGTTTTACCGCATTTATTGATGCCTTCTCAAAGTCAGTAATGACTATATTAGGTTGCAAATTGAGATGCTCGCGACTTCAGAAGCTCAAAATACAATAAATAAATTTTCTCACTTATATTGGACAGGAGTTCAAGCACCAAAGGTTTGTACGCCATCGTACACTCCAATTAATCCGTGCACTGTATAAATTTGATAAAAAACACTTGGACATGTACGAAATGTACCGTCTATGATCCAAAATGCCGAAAGCTGGAGAAGCCTGATCTTTTCTTGTGTACCAAACAATAAAATACAATTTTCTTCAGTACTGTAGTGAGCCAGCAAAAATTACTGTATTTATTGGGTACTAGTTTTCACCCGCGGCTTTGCTCGCGTAAATGTAGATTAAGTTAGGTTAGGTTTGCAACAGTTCTTTTTTCTAGATGAAAGGTACCCTATGTCCTATTCTGTACCCCTGACAACGTGTATGCAAAATTTCATGTTGATCGGTTGAGTAGTTAAGGCGTGAAAGCGTAACAAACAAACAAACTAATTTTCGCATTTATAATATTAGTAAGGATAAGCTCTGCATAAATACGATTATTTTACATACGGTGATGCGATACAGTAACTCGGTAGTGAGTCGTTATGAAATTCGATCGAATACTCGATTGTGGTTCGAAATATAATTAGTAACAACGAATTGTTAAAAATTCGGATACGCGATCGTACATTAATCGAATAATTTTTCGTTGCGATTATCCATCGCTAATAGTGACATAGGTATTGTAAATCATACTAAGTTTTGTCCTGTGTGGGATTGGAAACCAGCACTCAGTGGAGGTCAAAATATCCACTGCACCTATCGTGATACTAATTAACTATACCATTTTCTGTTCTTAATTAATATTTATTACAATGACGAGACAAGACTAATGACAACATAATATGAATTTCAATTACATAAATATATTTTTTTTTTTACTAAACCCATATTTTGATACTGCTATTTCATTTAAATGTCTTGCATCTGACATGTTATAAATTAGCTATTATTTCAAAACTATTCTAAAACATAAATAAAATGGGAATAAATATGTTTTCTCCGAAAAATATTTTATTAAATAATTATGATGTATCGTATAGGTTTGAAAACAATTTGCATTATTATTAATATTTATATTTTAATAATATCTGGCGCTATTCATTCGAAGATAGATTAGGATAACTCAAAGTGAAGTCAAAGTCAAAATTATTTATTTATTTACGCCTCAAAGTGACACTCATGTATAATAAACGTAGAAACTTGAGTAAATTTTTAAAACCCATTAAAATCATGAATTTTTCGTATAGATTACAAAATTATACTTATTAATGTGAATTTACATTTACCTGTTACCATGTTCAGCAAAGTAAGGACGTAGAACCAATGAGAAGAACTGGCAAGAAGTTAATCATCAATCAATCGCCATGTTTAAAATATTGTTTACTAGCTTTTGCCCGCAGCTTCGCTCGCGTTAATTTAGAATTTGACAATCAATTCGGGTGTGCTTGTAATAATATAATTCAATCATGATTCGAAAGTCACGTGGCGCCATCTATTATCATAAGAACGTTATTGTTGTTTTTCTCGGAAACAGTAATTTTTTTCGGGATGAAAGGTAGCCTATGTCCGTTTCTGTACACCTGTCAACGTATATGCAAAATTTCAGAATGATCGTTTTAGTGGTTTAGGCGTGAAAAGGTAACAAACAAACAAACTCATTTTCGCTTTTATAATATTAGTTAGGATAGGATTAGGATTAGGATTTGACCAATCAGTTTTGTTACGAGACAATGCAGAGCGTCTCGGGTTCGAACCCACGTCGCGCACCTCTGACTTTCGGCAGTTATACGACTTTTCGAAATTATGTGCGTATTGATTGACAATCATCGCCTGCTCCGTGCCTCGGAGAGCACGTTAAGCCGTCGGTCCCGGCTACCATGAACATCTATGGCAGTCGTTATTGGGAAGTGCCCTCTAATATCCTGACACCGGTCTAGTCTTAGGGTATCGTCAGCCTTCGGGTTGCGGAGGTCAGGTGGCAACCGCTCCGTGTAAAAACTGATATCCAGTCAAATCCGATTAGACTAGAAAGCCGACCCCAAATATTTTTCTATTTCTCCAAGTACCTACATACAAATTTTCTTAAGTATGACATCAAAAAGCCATAGGCATAATACAACCCTGTCGACGATGTCAACGACCAATAAGCTCTCTGCTTACCCACTCAAGGATATTTCGTTTAAAAAGACAACTCCCGCAATAGGTTTAATTTCTGTATTGCAGGGAAGGTCCCTGCAATACAGAAATTAACCTGACACAGAGAACACCCAGACTCGTACAACCATTTTTGGATCACACAAAGTTTTGTCCCTGTGGGATTCGAACCCACAACATTCGACACATTGGCAGTGGCGAAGTGACCACTTAAACCACTGCACCATCCGTGCAATCAAATTATATGGATGTATGCGAATCCACAATTAAAAATATTTTTGAAGTGAAAACTTATTTAGGCGCGTTGCGTTGAGCACTTCTTGGCTGAACAAAAATCATAGAACTCGCGTCATCGTCACGCTTGCACGCTTTCCATTTTTGATTTATTTTAGAATATTAACAATATTTCATAAATGGTGCGCCCTACGCAAAAAAATAACGAAATTTTGACCCGCCTTAATAACTCCGAAGAGAGTATCAGGAATCCGATCCGACACTTTTTTTTATATAGAAGTGTTTATGATCCAGGATTAAAGTTTTCACTTCTATCGGCAGTACCCAAACACTGCCCCAATTTGTTTTTTTAAGTGTCGTATCGCACATTTCTTGCGAAAAGACCAATAAGTCATCCAAGGATATTGGCATGGTAGTAACTATGTCGAATACACAGCCGGAACTCAACGAGACGTATTAACTAATACCCTTGCGCCAAGTACACAAAGTTTTTCTTTAGTATAACATCACAAAGTGTGACATAGACCGCAACAAAGCCAGTTCCCACCTTTGTGCTCAGACAGTAATATCCGTTTACAAGCCACAAGTCACGAGAGATGAGCGGATGGAGTTAGTTCGGTGAACTTGCTTTTTCGGAACTTAATTAAGGTGCCTTTGGGTTAATAAACAATTTTGGGTTTGTTCTTAAAATGTTTGTTTAGTTGCCCGCCTTTTTTGAACATAAGTTCTTTCGCTATTTGAAAGATACGATGTACCACATTGGAATAGTAAAATAAATTTAAATAGGTTTAGTGGTTCCAAAGATTACCGTCTACATACACACAAACACAAGATTTGTGCTATCTCTTTATATTATGACTAGCAGGTCGCCCCCGGCTTTCCTCGTATTGGACATATTATATTATTATAACCCAAGTCCACCTAGAATTACCTAGGTACTTTCAAATAAAGAAATATTTTTTGTTAGATATTTCATGTCAACTCATTAGCATTAGTAATCAAGCCCTTTGTCACCAGGGACTTTACAAATAAATTCAGTCACTTGTAAAGCACACTTATAATTGTTCTGTGTGTAACACTTAATCCGATCTGGGAGACGAACCCGAGACCTCATGCAATTAACTCTACAAATTCCAGTGTAGGAAAATTAACTTATTACAAACTGGTTTCAGAAGGGCATGGCAAAGTAGAAAGATAACTGAACAGCCAGGCATTGAACCCAGGACTTTGCGAATGCAATAAAACAAACTTAAATTCATACGACTAGGCTAATGAGGCAGTCAAATATCAGATTAGTTAGATAAGAGCACTTAATCGTCTTCGAAAGCTGAAAACACAGTTTGGCGAACTGAATGATTACAGTTCCACGCAATGCGATAATCGAAATTAATCGAAATATATGAATTATTCGAATAATTTATCGATCAATTATTTGATTACGTTTTAATCCGACATGCAGCATAGAGCATGGAGCGGTATAAAAATCGGCACTATAATAGAAAAATATAATTGAAGCAATACGAAACATCGTCTGTAAAACTCCATTGAGCTTGACTCGAATTAACTTTCGAATATTCGATTATAATTCGAATTATAATCACTAACAACGATGATCCAATTATTTCATGTTTAGTTACCAAGTTCACACTAGCTCATATATTTAAAAATAAAGTACAGAACCGTACATTAGTTTAGCTTCTCACACGCCGTGCATTCTGCACACGCAGTAGAATGTTATATTGCTAAATCAATTAGTTGTATGTAACCTACATTACAATATTAAATATTAATGCAATAAACATTGAACTCGGCCGGTTTTATTTATCTATCCCAGAAGAATCGCCCGTCATCATATCAACAGAAGTGTAGGAAACTCCTACATTATTTTTGTAATTCGCGATTGAAAACTGTGACCTTACGTTTCTTGCCTGCTACGTCTCATGACAGCACCTTAGATCGGTTTTTATTTCAATATTAAATTATTTTACTGTTTAGTTATATTTCATTTTATAATGTTTGCCGTGTGCAAATGATTCCCGAAATTATTCTATAGAAATAAAATATTTGAATTGGATTTGATTTATAAAATTTCTTGCTACACTTCTCTAAAATCGCTCTCGCTAAAGTCTATGGATTACTTATACGCATCTCTACGTACTTATAAATGGTTGTGGCACGTTATTCTAAGGTTTTGGTTACAATTTAATACACACGCGATGGAAAAAATAAACGTTGTAATAAAAAAATATAACTCACTTGTAGCGTAAAGTAACATTTTCCTTTGTAGGACATTGTTCACTTAAGATCTTTTATTTGTAGTTGACTTTTTATTGAAGCATGTTTATGCAACATCAAATAGTACAATTACGCGATATCTTCAGGTCTCACGACTCACGTAGCTTTCGTGAGTTGCATGCGCAAGCTAATCGTATGAGTTACATGCGGTCGCTACTTGCAGGGGTTAGAGGCGCAAGCCGCCTGCGTGAGTTACATACGCAAGCCTCGAGTGGGTTAGATGCAAGCCGCTTACGTGAGCTACGTGCACAAGCCTTGTCGTGTGAGTTACATGCTCTGGCTGCTAACGTGAGTTATATGTGCAAGCCTTAATCGAGTTATATGTGCAAGATGATCATGCGTCTAAAGTCGCGCCAGTAGTACTTGTAATTAGAGTAATATTTACATGCGCAAGCTGCTACATTATACATACATCCGTGCCTCGGAGAGCACGTTAAGCCGTCAGTCCCGGCTGCCATGGACATCTATGGCAGTCGTTATTGGGAAGTCATTACCCTCTAATATCCTGACACTGGTCTAGCCTTAGGGTATCGTTAGCCTTCGGGTTGCGGAGGTCAGGTGGCAGTTGCTCCGTGTAAAAGCTTATATCCAGTCAAATCCGGTTAGACTAGAAAGCCGGCCCCAAGTGACAGGAAGCTGTAAATAAGTTGTAGTTAAGGATGTTGTGTATTTTTTTTTTGTTAAAAAAGACAACTTCCGCACTAGGAATAATTCTTGTGTCGCGGGGGACTTTACAAACATTCAAACAATGAACACAAACAACATCCAGACTCGGAAAGACTATTTGTGGATCACACACATTTTTGTCCCGTGTAGGATTCGAACCCACAACACTCGGCGCAGCGGCAGTCGTGAGGCGAACACTTAAACTAATACGTGTAGTATTTTTAGCGCCGTAAGAATATTCAATTGCTTATACAATGTTTTCTCTCATACAAAGTAAATGATAAATATAATATAATCTATATATATAAAACTCTTCCGTTACTGAGTGACTGACAGACAACGCACAGCCGAAACTATTAGGCACAATAAGCTGAAATTTGACATGTATATGTTCCTTGGGTACTGTAGGAGTGCACTAAGAAGGGATTTCCCGAAATTCCCCCGGGATTGGGAAGAAATGGATAAATAAAAAAACATGTGCGGGAGAAGCTGCGGACATCCTCTAGTAATATCATATAATATTCTATGACATACATCAACACCATCTAGCCCAAACTAAGCAGAGCTTTTACTATGGGTACTAGACAATGGATAAACATACATATATACTTTTTTATTTTGTAAATACATACATATTATACATAGAAACACCTAGACCAAGACAAACATCCATGTTCATGCACACAAATGTTTGACTTGTGCGGGAATCGAACCCGCGACATCAGGCGTGGCAGTCGGTTACACTAACCACTACGCCATCGAGGCCATATCTACGTCACGACAAATTTTCTTAATATGGGATATATTAAGAACATTTTTCAAAACAGGCACAACATGACGGCCTCGATGGCGTAGTGGTTAGTGTAAACGACTACTACGCCTGAGGTCGCGGGTTCGATTCCCGCACAAGTCAAACATTTGTGTGCATGACCATGGATGTTTGTCTTGATCTGGGTGTTTCTATGTATAAAATGTATGTCTTTACAAAAAAACAGTATATATGTATGTTTATCCATTGTCTAGTACTCATAGTACAAGCTCTGCTTAGTTAAGGCTAGATGGTGTTGTGTGTATGTGATAGAATATTATTATTAATAGGAATAATATATATATTTTTCAAAGCCAGGGATACACTAGGGGACAAAATATGTATGTATTTACAAAAAAAAAAGTATAATTATGAATGTTTATCCATTGTCTAGTACCCATACAAGCTCTGCTTAGTTTGGGCTAGATGGAGTTGTGTGTATGTGATAGAATATTATTATTAATAGGAATGATATATATATTTTTCAAAGCCAGGGATATACTAGGGGAAAAAATATGTACGTATTTACAAAAAAAAAGTATATATGTATCTTTTTTGTAGTGGTGACTAGTGGGTAGGTCTTTTCGTGTAGTGGCCTGCCGTTTCATACGGCGGGCCGTAACCTCGGCGGGGTCGCGACCGCATGTGAAAGTGATTCGCGCGGCCTCGCCGATAGTGGTTTGTCCAGGAACACCGTGGTAGGTTTAGTCGGTATTCCGGGAGGTCCATTTTATCGTTTTAACATCTTTCTGTTACCCCGGCGAGTCCGACATAACCCCTCCGCCCGCCCCCGCGGAGAGGTACGCGTCAAAGCATTCCACCACGGAAAAAAAAATGTGGTAAAATATTATTATTATTATTATCATGTATTCGAACGTTCTACACTTCCTATTAATATTACCTTAGCACCACAACGCAATCACAGACTTTTTACCAAACGTTAATTATTAGAGTAATAGCTTGACGACCTTTGGGATTAAATTTTAATTTACGATCTCTGCTTTTTAATACCCATCTCCCAAATTGTGATTAATAATAATTTATGCAATTTGAATTTATTAAATAATGTCATTTTGTGATAATGGTAAAATGGGGTAATGTCAATAATTGAGGCTGTCTTTGCCTTAGTTTGCAATTGTGATCACGTTTGGTGAATTGTAGGTTTTAAGTCCTTACACCTACTATTCAGGTAGCCAACAAGCATGTGGGCACACCGGCGGCCAGAAACAATCGGTTTTCATTTATGTCTGGTATTCCAATAATTAACAGGTTAACTTACGGTAGCGTGCAATGCCAATGGGGTTATTATTTATGGACTGCCTGTCCCGACAGACGTAGTATTGTACACACAAAACAAAAAAACAAATCTAAACCATTCTTGAATCCACTTGAACCCACAAAAAATTTCATCATAATCGGTCCAGCCGTTTAGGAGGAGTTTAATTACAAACACACGCACAGAGGGTTTTTATATATAGAGATAGAATGGAAGGAACGGATGAGCGTCAGACACTCTCACCGAGAGAATTTGATTAACTTACGCTTATGATTCCTGCTCCGCTTCCGTCGCTCGTAGCGTGATGTTATACACCCTATGATACTTCTGGATAAAGCTTTCTAAATGAGAAAGATTTTTTTGAAATTGGTCTACTTTTTAAGTATGTTTATTACAAACAAAAAATTAAAAATTAGGGCAATCTTTGGGGACTGCCGATAAAAGTGAAAACTTTAATCCTTGATCATAAACACTTCTTTATAAACAAAAAAAAATGGGGCGGATCGGATTCCTGATACTCTTTTAGATCATTAAGGGGTCAAAATTTCCCTATTTTTTGCGTAGGACGTACCATTTCGGAGATATTGTTAATATTCTAAAATAATTCCAAAATGGAAAGCGTGGAAGCGTGACGATGACGCAAGTTCTATGATTTTTGTTCACCCAAGAAGTGCTCAACGCGCCTAAAGAAGGTTTCACTTCAACAATCTAATCTTTTCTGTTTATAATATTAGTATGATATCTATACAAACATTGTTAAATAAAAAGATTAGACTTTTGGCAATATAGTTAGGTAATATCTTTTTTTTATTCAACTAAGGTGGCAAACAAGCATACGGCCCACCTGATGGTAAGTGGTTACCGTAGCCTATGGACGCCTGCAACACCAGAGGCGTCCTTGCGCATTGCCGACCTTTTAGGAAAGGAAGTGGGAAGGAGAAGGAGCGGGAATGGGGGAAAGGGGATGATTGGGCCTCTGGCACTCTCACTCACCAAACGAAATACAACAGCAGTAGTATTTCACGTCGATATTCTGTGCGAGGGTAGTCCTTCCCCGGTCGAGCCAGCCCATTCATGCTGAAATCAGCGAGGCCCGCAAAACATGTCTGCTTACCCCATTGGACGTATATAGACATCAGTATATTACACATATGTATTTTGTGATTGGAAGATGATAAATGTATTTACAAACAACTGTGGTAGGCAACAATGATCAGGATTTCCTTTGAAAGATTGAAACATCTTGTCCTTAGATTCCAGGAAATGAGGCAGTTTTTGCCCGGATATATAAGACGGGTTTTCGCTTCTTCTTTCGCCAAATATTTTTAAAGAAACACCATCTTTTTGAAGCAAATACTTGCATGGTGTGTTGATAAAAGTAAGAAGAGATAAAATATTTATCGCTACTATTTATAAAGAGTCTTTAAGAGATAAGAATATTTATGATAAATAAGTTATTATATGAAAATCTTATTTGAAAACCGGTATCACATACACTAAAAAGCAAGAAATTAAAATTATTTTTTTAGACTTAGCTAAGCTCCCTATCTAATCAAACAAATGCGATATCAGTGCCAATTTTAATTATCATTCTTGGCTATATGTTCGACATTTACTCTAAATTAATTAGGATCGATAGAAACTTAGTTAAGACTAAGAAATAAAAAGACTCATCCGTGTCGATTGCGAAATGACAGACACAAAGAAACGACACAGGTCATATAACGAAGTGACCTCTCTTTGCAACTAAACTGTATGATTGACTCGCGTCAATAATTTGCGCATGTAACTTGCACTATCTACTTGCATATTTTTTATCGCAAACCTCCGCTAATATAGAAAATACGGGGTTTACAAGTAATTGCCGTTCTATTTGCGTTCGATAAAAGAAATGAGTGCACAGGTTAAATATAATGAAAGAATATTAAAAAGAACAGTGAAGATATTTCATTAAAATCTAGCCTAGAGGCTAATGAGTAATTTAATATCATCTTAATTGGCTTAATTATATCAGAATGAATCAGAGAAGAATTTCTTTAATTTGTGTAAGTGATTTTCTGGCATTGAGAATCTAAACCTTTTAGAGTTTGTACTTAAGGCAAGTAACTGGCGTGCTCTACATGCAATTGTTAACGACCTACTTGCGTGGGTGTCTTGCGTCTATTTCTTGATGCATACAGCCCTGTGAAGACGCAAGTAATATGTGCAAGTCATCTTATGGGGTGCACTTGACATGATTTGCTTCTTGCGCGATATTCACAGAATATCGACGTGAAATAACTCTTTTTGTACTAGTAAAAGGTCCAGAAATGGGACAATCCCTTTCATCATAACTAACCATATTTATGATATATCGTTATAAACATTGCTATTATATTATTAAACTAATTTCTAAATTTTGTTTGTTACAGCTCCTCCGACCGCAGTCGAGATAACGAACCACCCACCAAGCTCGAAGCTCGAAGTGAAGGAAAGTGAGGAGGTGTCCCTCGAATGCCTGGTGAAGAATGCGAAGCCAGCAGCCAGGATTGTGTGGTACAGAGGCAATGTGGAGCTGAAGGGAGATAAAGGTAAGAACTATTTAGGTTCCTCCCAAGTTAGGCTGATTCTTGACGGTGTCTTATGTGGACTGTTACTTGTATGATTAGCCAGAAACCAAAGACGACGTGACCCTGTCCGAAATGCTGCTCACAGCGGCCAATCTTAACTGGGACTTATCATCTGTGTCTTCTCCCTAGCCTTTATTGTTCCCAAGTCACTTGGGGTCGGCTTTCTAGTCCAACCGGATTTGACTGCATATCAGCTTTTACACGGAGCGACTGCCATAGATGTTCATGGCAGCCAGGACCGACGGCTTAACGTGCTCTCCGAGGCACGGAGCAGGCGATAATTGTCAATCAACACGCACATAATTTCGAAAAATCATATAACTTCCGAAAGTCAGAGGTGCGCGACATGGTTTCGAACCCGAGACACTCTGCTTTGCAGTCTGTTGGTCTCCCCACTGAGCTATCGCTGCTAGGGAGGAGCTATTCTGCGTAGGAGATATTATAGTGCACAAGTGTGTACAAAAACACAAGTGCATTCTCTGTTCCCTAACTCTCATAATCAGAGGGTACGAGTACGAGAGAGATCAAGCGTAAAACAAATGGCTCTACGTGCTTTCCGAAGCACGAGGGTGCTCAACACTGTCAACTCTGGGCTGCTATTAAGGATTACTTAGTAGAAAATACTTTGCCCGGCCCGGAAATCGAACCCGAGCTTATGCATAGCAGTGTACATACATACATACTAGCTTTTGCCCGCGGCTTCTCTCGCGTTAATTTAGAATTTGACAGTCAATTCGGGTTGTACTCTGCTTGTAATAATATAATTCAATCATGACTCGAAAGACACGTGGCGCCATCTATGGTCATAAGAACGTTATTATTGTTTTCCTCGAGAACAGCAATTTTTTTCAGGATGAAAGGTAGCCTATGTCCGTTTCTGTACACCTGTCAACGTATATGCAAAATTTCAGGATGATCGGTTCAGTGGTTTAGGCGTGAAACGGTAACAAACCAACAAAGTCATTTTCGCTTTTATAATATTAGTTAGGATTTTAGGTACTAAATAATATCATTCGTTATAATTTTCTGTACTTTATAATTTGACTGAACGTATAGGGCAGTAATGTCAGCGATCGCGTCGCCATTATCACTAAACCGAACCGTGGTGTGGCTTGAATCCCACGTGCGATGAAAATTAGTGTGATCCACAAATTATCGTTCTGAGCATGAATTCTCTTCGTGTCCGTTGTTTAAATGATGGTTAAGTTCCCCGCGATAAAGGCATGATTCCTAAGGCGGGAGGAGAACTTATTTATAAGATAGGGAAAATAATATTTTATGTCTGACATTCTAGCAATTGCTAAATTAATTTCATTTTTAACAGAAACGCGGTACAGTTTTCCATGTTCTGTGATAAACAGCATTCCAAACCGAAAATTGGACGTTACAAAGCTGGCTGAAATTAAATCAATGCAATATTCGTAGCTCCCAAAACGCGTATTTTGCAAAATGCATCCATCTCCAGTTACTCGGCACTTCAATCATCGGGATATAAACCAGATATCACTGATCTGTTATTAATTGAAATACCCGGTTAACACGCAAAACGATATTGGATTTTTTTAATCGTCTTCTTTCACGAATAAAACATTTTTTATTTATTTCCCAGTCCATATTCATGTGCTTTTCGTGGCATTTTCGAGTGGAAATCTATAGGGGGCGAATATGCAGTGTTTATTTAGTATCTCGCATTGGGGTGAAGCACTCGGCAGTGGCGTGCCAACTGGTATGTGGGTTGCATTGGAGTGATCGGTTTTTAGGGTTCCGTATCGTAAAGGAGCCAAGATAGCTGTAAGGAAGATAACTGTCGACCGGGGAAGGACTACCCTCTCACAGAATATCGACGTGAAATACCAGTATTCCTACTGTTGTGTTTCGTTCGGTGAGTGAGAGTGCCGTAGGCCCAACCACCCCCTTTCCTCTATTCCCGCTCCTTCTCCTTCCTATTTCCATTCCTAAAGGGTCGGCAACGCGCAAGTGATGCCTCCGGTGTTGCAGGCGTCCATAAGCTACGGTGACCACTTACCATCAGGTGGGCCGTAACTATGCATGTTTGCCACCTTAGTTGTATAAAAACAAAAGCTGATGCCGTCTGTCTGTATGTCTGTCCTACTTTAAAAGGCCGTGAAAGTACCGCATTATGTTATGGCGGGTGACATTGGCCCTTAATTGGAAAAAGCTGTTTAATTGGAAGAAGCTGTTTTACTGACAGTTTATAGTGCTGTCTATTGATTTGCACGTGTATTTTTTCGGCAAAAATTATAATAGTGGTCTGGTGGGAACTTCAAACTTTGCCCAATTAAGGGCCAATGTCACCCCTCAGGGCTAAAGTCATACGAAGTTACGGTAAATAAAATAAATAAATCGACCCACAACACACAACATGGCGGTTGCCAACTCAACTGCTTGCCCGCCGTTCTATCTTTACAGTCAAATATGATGCAAATATTTTTTTAGTTAAATATAAGTCAAGTGTAACCCGATATAGTATTCTGACGTCATACGAAAAAATAGACGTATCTGCCAAAAAAGACGTATCGGCCAAAAAAGACGTAGCTGCCAAAAAAGACGTAGCTGCCAAAAAATAAATCATTCGTTATAAATATACTGGCAGATTCGTCTTGTTTTAATGATTCCAAATATGTAAAGATCCTAATTTCGAAAAAATGTGTTAGATACGTATTTTTTCCTTATGACGGCAGTATTGTGGTACGGAGCCCATAGTGTGCGAGGCCGACTCACACTTGACCAGACTTTTTTTTATTTGCTTACATGAAGTAAACATACGCTGGTAGTGGTGTCGTGCAATGCTGGTTTTATCTGTACTAGAGTTGGATACGAACCTTATTTTTAGTTCGATCTGTAGTACATCAGTCATCTGAAGAGTGAAATAGAGGTGACTTCAGTTAAATCTATACTATAATATTATAAAGCTGAAGAGTTTGTTTGTTTGTTTGAACGCGCTAATCTCAAGAACTACCGGTTCGATTTAAAAAATTGTTTTAGTGTTGGATAGCCTATTTATCGAGGAAGGCTATAGGCTATATAATATCACGTTACGACCACCAGGTGCGGCGCAGTAACGATAAACGCGGGTGAAACCGCGGGAACGTCTATCAAATAATAAAATATAAAAGAAGAGACATGTAAATGATTTACATTCATACAAACATAAAGTTTTCGAAGAGATAGAAGAAGACTACGGATTTCTACATGCTCTAGAATTTCTTTAATTTGCTCATAATACGATCCCTGCAATTTTTTTGTTACAATCTAAGCATAAATTCTGTATCGCGGCGAGCTTTGCAAACATTCAAACTACGGACACAAAAAACATCCAGACTCGGCATAACCAAAATTTATGGGTCAGACAAATGTTTGTCCCGTGTGGGATTTGATCCCACAACACTCGGCGCAGTGACGGTGGAGAGGCGAACACTTCAACCACTACGTCATCCATGCAGTCTATTAAAATTTTGATTTAAATCATAAATGTGCCTTCTTCATACGTAGATTGCACGAAATTATCCTCGCTAGTAAGTAAGTAAGTATTTATTTATTTTCAAAACATAAGTAAGTACACATTATTACACGAATAATCGGCCTCGATGGCGTAGTGGTTAGTGTAACCGACTGCCACGCCTGAGGTCGCGGGTTCGATTCCCGCACAAGTCAAACATTTGTGTGCATGGACATGGATGTTTGTCTTAGTCTGGGTGTTTCTATGTATAATATGTATGTATTTACAAAAAAGAATTTAATTCACTATCAATACACATACATATATCCATTGCATTGAATTCAATTTCTATGTCCGTGCTATTTTAACCATTTGTTGAAATATGTAACCCAAATAATTACTGAAAGCTCCCAAATTCCGAACACCGTTAATTCCACATCGAACAATAGTAAATTAAAATTAATATTAGTTAAATTAACACGCCAATGTCGATAATTGGGTGGCCCCTCACTAATAGGCTCATCGGTTCGTCTGCACGGTCATTAATTAAACAAGTTTTCGATTTCAATTTGCAAACAATTGCACTGCGCTATTAACGAGTAGGGATGGGATGTACTCGATACTTTAATTAAATCACGAATGAGATCAGAACTTTCAATCGTAGTCAACTATTACATAGTTGAACTATTTTATTAAATGTTATACTGAATATTTCGAATATGTCGAAAATACTTCATATTGTGAGGGTAGGACTTAATAGTCCTACACTTTTTTTGTGACATAATTGTCACAAAAAAGTGTTCATATTCTGGTTTGAGTAAAGTGATATTAGGTTTTTCTGTGAATTAATTACAGTTGACGGCAATATACTTATATATTACTTTATTTATTATTCCAATTATAAATACAGTTTGCTGTTATGTAAATAGTTAGGCAACACTGTACTTAGCCTAGCAGCATCACTATCATTATCACGTCATATGATAAAACAAAGTCAACCGCCGCGTCTGTCTGTTCGCGATGAACTCAAGAACTACTAAACGAATTTTCATGCGTGATAGAGTGATTCATGACGAACATTAAGGTATATATTTTGTTAAGGTTTTGTACTACCCGTGCAAAACTGAAACTTATCGCTAGTGGTATTTATCCAATTTTAAGACACAATATTTAAAACTACTTAATCCACTTATGCTGTATTCTCTAAAATTAACTTTACTAACTTATTATTACGTGGGATGTAAAACTATAACTGGAGTTGTGTGGGTCTATTTCTATTATACATACCCCTAAGATTTAGGAGTCAGATAATTTAGGTAGACAGCCATGCGTGCTCTTCAAAAAACATAAAAACAAAGTCACCAATAAACAAATAAGATACCTTATATCAAAAACCCAATGAACGTATATAATCTTAAGTTCTATCAGCTCATATACGAATTTTATTCAATCCCTAACTTTATTCACAGAATATAACGTACAACTTATCTCGTATAATCCTGAGTTCTAATTTTTCGCATATTAGGCAAAAATAAACCACAGCCGTTGGCCTAAGTTTGACAAATATTAATAGAAAAAACGTCGATACCGGCACGTCACTACGCCGGGCCGAGTCTCGTAGCATAAAATATTAGATGTCGATATTCGTTAGTTGCATCACTAGAGATCTGGTGAAATAAAACAACTAGATATGACACACATTTTATGTATGTTTTATTTTAGTATGCATTTTAATAAATTATTATTCGTAAGCCTACGAGTATACCAGCGTTGCAGTCTATACTGCAACAATAGCTGACGCAGTTGCCTAATTTGATCTCCATGTACCGCCTTTTGTGTAATTGTAAAAAATGACTGACTAAGAAAGTTTATAGTCATAACAGTCGCAAGAGGCAGACCTAGGCGAACGTTTGTTGATCAGATCTGAGACGTTCTGGACAAAGGCCATATTAAGAGCACCTTAAACCGGCGAGCGTGTATGAGGAATGTGATAAAAGTGAATGAAGCCAGAGAAGTGTGTCAAGATCGTAGCAAATGGAAATCCGTAGTCTCTGCACACCCCTCTGGGAAACAAGCATGAATTTGTGTATGTATGTATTATTATATCTTGTCACGCAGCCGCTAGCATGACAGGTCCGTGCGGGACGATGGAGCTCCCCTCTCTCAATCCCTCCTTCCGAGCGGTGGCCGACTTCTATATAAGCTCAAGACGCCCTGGTGCGGCATCCACGGGTTGGAAGCCTTCTGCGCTCACCCACAGTTCGCATAAAGTTGTGAAGGCCATCTAAGGCCAACAACTAAAACACACATTAAAAAAAAACAGGTGAGGCCCCCGTTCCTCCTGTGCTGGCAACTAACACCATAGACCGTAGTGGTAGACCACGAAGCAAGCCTTCTAGAACCAAGCCCTGTTTCTTTTGTCAACCTATTGTGATATTAGTCAACCCTTACCAAAATATAAAACACACTTAGAACGGGTTATTTAAGTTTTTCATTAAGTTTCACATTGTTTATTTCTTTTGTTAAGTTAATTCCTAACGTGTAGCTTATTTTAATTTATTAATTTTAAATTTTTCTATTTTATGCTTTGTTGTTATATGTATGTGCATGCTGTGGTCTCCTATAAGTAAAGGAGTACACTATACAAAACTAATGTCCATTTGTCTGTGCAATTTTGTGTATATTCTTTGTTGGAGATCCTTAATAAATAAATAAATATTGATCACTGATTTACTTTCATGAACTTGTATAGCTGCTGGGGGTCCACCGGAACCAGCAAAATTTTGAAAGTGGTCTATGAGAAAAAGTCTGGGGACCTCTGGTTTAGATTAAGTGGCCGCCTCATCAGTGCCGTTGCGCTGATTATTGTAGTTGTAATATTATATTGTCTGATCCACAAATGTATCGTATGGAATCAAAGATGGGAATCTTAATTTTTAATGGAATTTCACCATATTATTCGGAGAACCATCCCCCCCACCTCCTGGAGGGGCGGATCAAATTTAAAAGGCTGGCAACGCACTTGTGACACCTCTGGTGTTGCGAGTGTCCATGGACGGCGGTAATCGCTTACCATCAGGCGATCCGCCTGCTCGTTTATCTCCTACAGGATAAAAAAAAATATATATGTATATATGCCATATTCTATGTTTGGTTACAAAATATCAAATAAGCCTTTAATATTTAGCAAGCCATCTTTGATTCTATACGACTCAAATATATGGTTTGAGCCTGATGGTTTCTTGTGTCCGTTGTTTGAATTGATGTAAAGTTTCCATCGACACAAGGATCGTTCCTAGTTACATAAAAAATTACCTTTAGTATGAATTAATTGAGGACTTTTTCGAAGGGGTTGGCAACACTATTGTTACCCATCTTATCTTATCTTATGTGGGGGCCAGTCAGTGCAGACCGGCGACACTTCGACCCAGTGGGATCTTTTGTGTCGACACTCTCCCAATAACGACTGCCATAGATGTTCATGGCAGCCGGCACCAACGGCTTAACGCGCTCTCCGAGGCACGGAGCAGGCGATAATTGTCAATCAATACGCACATAATTTCGAAAAGTCATATAACTTCCGAAAGTCAGAGGTGCGTGACGTGGGTTCGAACTCGAGACCCTCTGCATTGCAGTCTGTTGGTCTCCTCACTGAGCTATCGCTGCTCTCATTGTTGCCCATAGTCTACGGTAATCGCATACCATCGCGCAGGTTATATTTCTGTTTGAGACTAATAATAGGTATAGCTTAGATTTACTCGTATAATTTCGTTTAGCAAATATGGAAGTTTAATAGCTTTCTAATAGGCCTTGTTTGTATTCCATCAACATAAAAGTGAATTGTATCTAGGGACGGGAAACCGATTGTTTAAGTAAGTTTCCAATAAGTTTACTAGAACTGTCTCCACCAAAGTTACACAACGAACGAATTTTCTAGAAAAATACAACATTTTTCTAGACCATTTCTGGAACCCATATCAACCACAGACGTACTATTTCCGTCTCGCTGTTTCACGCAAACATACGCAGTTTCCTTCTCACTTCATTAGCACTAATACATATTCGAGACACATCTAGTCTCTATAAGTCCGTCCCGCGACTTCGTCTGTAATAACCGTCGTGTGACATTGACGCGACCCATCGAAAGTCCTCTCTCTATATTCCGAATATTTTCAAGCAAAAAATATACGAATTTTCCTCATTCCCTCCCAGGCCTCCATTTTATCGGAACATCGGGAAATTATTGAACTTTTAATTTGTTTTTTATGCCGCTTATGAAGTGGTATATGTGTATGTATGATTTGATGTCAAAGTCAATATTTTTTTTTAAATAATGGTTCTACTTTTGATTAGATGTAATTTTCTCACCCCACTTTAAGTTCTATATATCTAATCAAAGTCTAAATTAAGTTCTATATATATATATATCAGAGTCCTTGTTTATGCCGAGAAGTTTAATGCCAAATACGAAATTTTTGTGTATTTTCCGATAGCAGCTGATATAATGATAATATCAGTTCTGTTTGTAAACTCTCACTGCTGAGCACGGGTCTCGTCTCAGAGTGAGAAGGGTTAGGCCATAGTCCACCACGCTTGCCCAGTGCGAGTTGGGAATTTCATACCTACAGCTCCGAAAACATTAAGCAAACTCTCAAACATGCAGGTTTACTTCGCCGTTACAGTTAGTTATAATTAAATATATTATATACGCACATTCTAAAACTAAGAACTGCCTCCTTTGTGATCCAACTGGAGACCGCTGTGTGGCAGTCCAGCGGTCTCCGCATTAAGCTATCGCTGCATTTAGAAAGCCGAGGATATAGATAATTGTAATTATTTGACTTAGATGCAAACTGATAACTATCTAAAGCCAAATTATAATTGGTACGAACGAACAAGGATTCTCTGCGAAGTACTGCAAATTCTTAGAATATGTACTGACCTTTCAGAATAACAGTTGACAAACAAATTGGAAACACCGTACGTTGTCGATTTGTTTTTATTTTGAACCAAGGCTTTGTACTGAGGACTGCAGAGACAATACAGAGGTTCAACCTTGGTAGCCTTTCTATTGCAATTATTGGCAAGGTAAAGAAGATTGATTCTTTCTCTTCTCAACGTCTCTCTTAACAGTATAAAGGGTCCTATTGTTTATCCAGGACATGATCTATTTGTATGCTAAATTGCACGTTTGTTGGATTACGTTTGAAACATCCACAGATGTTCACGAATGATTAATTATTAATACTAGCGGGCGCCTAGTGCTCGAAATCGATCAACTGATATATATTATGTCATGTCATTATACTTGTATATTGATATATGTAACCATAGTTTAGCGCTTCGACTGCGTGTGTCAAATGCATGGTTGTGTGCGTGTAGTGTTTTTTCATTAATTTAATGTATTTATTATACATATTTTATATAAATATTAGCATTCGTCACTTCTTCTCTGTATAAACTATAAGTGTGCGAAATTTCATACTCCTCCGTTCGCCCAATTTTCGTAAAAAGGGATCCAAAGTTTTCGCTTCACTTATTAATATATAGATTAGTTAGATGCCTCATTGTTCTCATAGCTTGAGTTTACTCTTATGCTTAAGGCTGATTGATCCCGGTTTCGCTTCCTGAGTCAGGCAAAAAGGGCTCATGGACGCACTTTCTAATACATAATACCTTTATACTACGGAAAGAATATGGACGTAAAGCATCATTGCCTATCTCTTGAGCATTACAAAGCTGTGTTTATTATTATGTATAAACTTGCGATTACTTTATCGACAAAACAAAATTAGTCTTGAACCTGAAAAATCGGATTAACTCCTCAGAATCAACAGACCCAAATTGCTCCATATACCTTTATGTATCGTAAAAGTAATATCGCGATCAATAACACCAAATAATCCGAATCATGAACTCACATCAAATTAAATATTGAATCATAACATCACATTAAATATTGACAAAAATACTTCAATAAGATTGCAAGTTCGGGAAAAATAAAAATCCTTTTCTTACAGGAAATTTCTTTTACATCTAATATAAGGAGAGTAGGCACTTTATTTATTAGAGAGTACTCAGTCATCCTTATATACGGACCGAATTGGCCCTTGCGAATATGAGAGACCAATTTTATTTCTACATACATAAGCTTACGGCTATACAGACGGCTGCTATCCCAAAAAGGAGTGAGCAGAAGAGTTTCTAACTAATATTATAAATGCGAATCTAAGTTTGTTTGTTTGTATTTAAGGCTTTAACGACGCAACCAATAATTATGAAATTTTACATACACATTGTCAGGGGTAAGAAAAGGATGCATTTCATCCAGAAAAAAAGTACGTAGGTACTATTATTAATCTAACCTACATTGACGCGAGCGAAGCCGCGGGCATAATCTTCTATTAAATAAATAAAGTTTTCCATATAAATTATAAGTGCATGGAATCCATATAAAATAATAGTAACCCCATTTTATAAAGTAGGGAATCAAATACTCCTGTTTATAACATTAATAAACCGTATCATGATATATACAGAAATATATGAAAATATATTTAAATATATGAAAATATATAATATATCTGGCCAGAGATAATAACAGCAATAACACAGATAAAGAAACCATCAAAGGGTCGATGTTGAGACCCCGTTTCGTGGGTCTGTGGTCTAGCGTATGAGATGTAGCGATACTCAAGGTCTGTTATGTGATTCTTGATATGTGAACTTGTAAACTTTCACTCTACTTGACACTGTTAAGTGTAAGAGCGGTTAGGCATAATCGATCACGCTGTGCGCTGGCCCAATGCGGATTGGCAGACTCACATTTTATTTTCCCTTAGCCTTTTATATGTCCCACTTCTGGGCAAGTCTCTCCCTTGGACTTCCAAATCATTCTGTTGGTGGATTGCCCCTGCCAATCCCTATCAAATGCGTCTAGTTCGTCCCGCCATCTCCATTTAGGTCTCCGTCTCAGACCTAAACGGAGACTTCACATATCTTCGAAAATATTATGAAGAACTTTTGACATTTCCTCACGATTTTCTCCTTCACCGTAAAAGCGAGTGATACTTATTTAACTATTTAAAACTGCATATTCTAGCAAATTCAGAAGTACCTTGGGATTGTATTCAAGAACTCTGCATCGCAGTTCAACAGTCTCCTACTATCCTCATTATTCCTTCAGGAATACTACTTGGACAACGCACATATTATTATGTATCTATGTATACTCCGTATACTAATGACAAATCGAAAGAATATTACCTTGTCAACTGTTGAAATTCCAGACATACCTTATTAAAAAAACCTGTTCTCTCAGACTGCCGGTGTGGCTGAATAGGTCAAAATATTTTTTTATTTTTTTTATTCTTATTTTGTTTGGGAGCTTTTAGCCACACACGGCCATGTCAGCTCCATCATACGCTAAACTTAATAACTATTCAAATTCTACCTTAAGTCAACCTTACCTATTATCTTATAAACTAAAATAGCTGCTTTAGAAAGTGGCTCACCTAAAATACTAATGAAGGCACGAACATCCATAATACGTATTTCAAAAGTTTTTTTTTATACAACTAAGGTAGCAAACAAGCATACGGTCCACCTGATGGTAAGTGGTCACCGTAGCCTATGGACGCCTGCAACACCAGAGGCATCACTTGCGCGTCGCCGACGCTTTAGGAAAGGACGTGGGAAGGAAAGGGAGCGGGATGGGGTAAAAGGGGTGATTGGGCCTCCGGTACTCTCACTCACCGAACAAAACACAACAGTAGGACTACTGCTATTCCACGTCGATATTCTGTGAGAGGGTAGTCCTTTCCTGTTCGAGCCGGCTCATTCATGCTGAAATCAGCGAAGCTCTACTACTCAAATTGAAGCACAATAGTTCTTAGCTCCTGGGTTCTAACGCACTCCATCAACAGGTGATGAACATCGTCAAGAGTGCCGAACTCTGTGCAATTCGGGCTGGCACTTTTCCCTAACACTTTTCACTTTTCCTTTTGATACTAAATGTATTATAACTTACGTAATACGCGCAGTAATCGCTATCTTTTATATCTTGCGTTTACCACGAAGACATTTGTGAGCGGTTTGCGGTTTTGAAACTGTCTATTTATTGTAGCAAAGAGTTTTTGTGTGCTCCCCAATAGCAGGGCTTATGGCAGATAGAAACCTATTAATGTTATATACAGACAAAAAGTAAAGACACAATTTGAAAGGTCTTTGAGGAAATTACTTTTTTGTGGCATTGTTCTGGTCAGAGAGAATATATTGGTTAGGTGAAAGATTGGGCTTATATCGTTGAGTTTTTGTATTTGAGATGTCGGCTGCGCGATGTAGGATTTGGGTGTATTTCTTATACTGAAACTTTAGTTTATTTGAGTTGATTTGAAGTATTGGCTACACAAATCAAATCGAGACAAATGAACTATTAATAATAATTATGATTGCTATGCTTTTGATGAATCTATTTAAAATGTTTTTATGGAAAGGATCTTTTGTAATATTCTTTTAGTGGAAAAGTATATTCATTGGACGTAATATAGCGCTGCTTTTGTTGAGTGGTTTGGTAATTGCGATATTTGTGTCTTGGCAAGAGTATATATGATTTGAAAATATGTAAAATCAAAGTAGTGTATTTGAGTCAAACTGATATATCTAACAGGAAAAATAGCCTCTTAATATTAATATTTTCAATACTGGTTAGATTCAATATGTAGAATTGTGATTATATTTGTATCGCTTTTTGAATTGCGGCTTTGGTTTGTGCGAATTAATCATCAATCTTGACCTGATCCCAATTTATTAGGGGTCGGTGCAGTATGTCCTTCGCTTCCATAGTTCTCTGTCACCCGTCATCTGATCATTTACCCCTTTCCCTTTCATGTCCATCCTCACACAGTCCATCCATCTTTTCCTTGGCCTGCCTCTCCCTTTTCGTCCCTCTACCCTCATATTCATCACTTGCTTACCTACATACATATCATCTCTTCGCATAACATGTCCATACCAAGCCAAACGATTTTCCTTTCACCTTTTCGTCTATGGGCACCACTTTCAGACTACCTCTTACGTCTTCATTCCTAATTCTGTCCATTCTCGTCACTCCACACATCCATCGTAATATTCTCATCTCTGCTACATGCAATCGTTTCTTATCAGCTCCATACAGGCCTTTTATCCGCCTTATACATGCAAACCTTTATAAGGCCTTTATAAGGCTTGTGCGAATTAATGTCAATTCAAATCAATTCATCATCAGTCGGATTTGATTAGACTTTCCCTGAACCAGCTAACCTATAAACCGCTTCACGTAAATTGGCCTACATATCTTTAGTTCTAGCTTTCTAGTCAAAATAGATTTTGCTTGCTTCTTCGCTCACGTTAATGTAGATTTTTTAATAAACGTTCTGTCGGAAATAGTTCTATATTTCTTCATGAAGGGAACCCTATGTCCTCTTCTGTAGCCCTGAGACAGAGTATACGACATTTCATGATGTCAAATAATTAAGGTGTAAAAGCGTAACAAATAAACAAACTCACATTCGCATTTATAATATTAGTTAGGATTTCTTACTAAAATTGAAGTACTACATGATTATTATTGCATCAAAGCTTTTTTTTTTGAGAGCTTGTACTATGGGTCCTAGACAATAGATAATAGACTAAACATACATATAATAAAACTTTTTGTATTTTTTTTTGTAAATACATACCTATGTATTTACAAAAAACAAGTCAAACATTTGTGTGCTTGAACATGAACCAAGACAAACATCCATGTTCACGCACACAAATGTTTGACTTGTGTGGGAATCGAATCCGCGACCTCAGGCGTAGCAGTCGGTTACACTAACCACTACGCCATCGAGGCTGACAAAAGCTAAATGTTATTCAGTATCTTTCTCCGTAAAATCTTCAAATTGCTGTCATTTATTCTCAGAAGACTCTGTATTCATATTTTTTTAGTTAGTACTAATGCGAGATGAACACGATCGTTGGAACCAGGCTTGTTTTGTTTGTGTGACGGTCATGTTCGTTGCTACAAAAGCTTAATAGACTGAGTTCCCAGAAACGCCTGGCCTACGCCATTTAAACACAGTTGAGTTGTCACAGTATCTTATCTTATCTTATGCGGGGGCCAGTCAGTGCAGACCGGCGACACTTCGACCCAGTGGGATCTTTTGTGTCGACACTCTCCCAATAACGACTGCCATAGATGTTCATGGCAGCCGGGACCCGGCTTAACGTGCTTTCTGAGGCACGGAGCAGGCGATAATTGTCAATTAATACGCACATCATTTCGAAAAGTCATATAACTTCCGAAAGTCAGAGGTGCGCGACGTGGCTTTGAACCCGAGACCCTTTGCATTGCAGTCTGTTGGTATCCCCACTGAGCTATCGCTGCTCGTTGTAACAGTAAATATGTTATGTAGGTGACTATATTGGTCACGTAGCTGGAGTGAAAGCGACTGTAGGAGGCCTAGGTTTGTATGAGTAAATTGTTATTAAGTTCCTGTGCAAATAAATTGTTAGTTGCAAATTTGAGTCTGTAACTGTGCCCGTGAGACCTAAAATATACCATATCTCTCCATTCCTTCGGATATACGCAAACTGGATTCTGTGCGCCCTTCATTGCCGTCCATACAACATTATATTTTTTTATTACCACGACTTACTAGTCTGTCTAGTAAATTTATCCTCATACCTCTGCCGAACGACCAAGGCATGGAATTCCCTGCCAAGGCACGTGTTTCCTTCTTCCTTCAATCCTGGGTTCTTTAAGCGGGGCGTGAAAAAGCATCTTCTCAGGCCGTCAAAGTAGAGACCTCAACATAGCCTCGGCTACTGTGGGGGCGATGTGGAGGTCACTGCTCTTAGACCACACGACTGCTTACCATCAGGTGGAGTGTGGTCATTTTGAAGAGCAAAATAAAAAATAAAAAAAGAATAATTACGATATCGATCGTTGGGAACATGAGTTAAACGCATTAAATTCGATATTAGACTGACTTTATTTAATGAATGCCCAATACGTTATATATGTTAAACAATATTAACATTTATTTTATAATCATTTCCCATTATAAAGTGGAATGTAATTGTCTGCGTAAATAGACACACCCATGATTAAATTATGTTCGGGTACTTTAAAATAACTACACTGGAACATTGAGACAACTACCATCTTAGTCTCCCCGTGACCATGGCTGCTGAAAAGCAACGGAAACGACCGACGGGGAATGTGTGAACATAAATATAAATAGTATAATAGTATAAATAGTTTTAATAGTTTCAATAATTTAATTAGCTTAAAAATTAGTAAAGTTTAATAGTAATAGTAGTGTAACAGTTTTCAAAATTTTATAGTAAAGTGTCAAATAAATAACGCGATAAAATCCGTATGTAGTTTAATTTCAAGGAATGTAATGTTGTTCATTTATTTATTTAAGTCTGTGTACGTATAATTCACAAAATTAACATGAATACAAAACTCCGAATCTAATTTCACAATCTAATCGGCCGTCACGCCCAAATCCTTAACTGCAGCAGATTTAAACGACAGACACATCGAAGTACCCTCACAATACTCAATATCGTCAAAATATTTTCGAAGATCGCTGCCAATTAATTTCAAAAACCGAATCTGTCCCGCGCACGTCGTCTACTTTCAATAAGTTCGGGTATTTCGGGGTAAAATTTTGATTACGACCGCACTGGACGACAGATTTAAAACGACTGGTTTAATTGGCTTTCCAGTAGTGATGGGATTTATCGGGTATTAATTATTTTCTGTTTTGATCTCACTTCTAGTGTTGTTGGCAAGTTTGTTAAATTGATTGATTCTGAGTAAACGTTATTATATTTTAGAGGTGGTTCTCTAGGTAACATTGGTGCGATGTTAATTATTTTGCCTGAATTATAGTTTTAATAAACTCTAGCTTATCTGGAGCGTAGTTCTTTAGAGACTAGCAAATTATACATAGCTGGGTATAGACAAAGAGAGGGAGAGATACTTTTGCAGTGTGGAAATAGGATAATAAAAAGCACTGTACAAGTATACATTGACCCACTAATACTAATAAAGTTTATTATGTTTTGTCTATATCCCCGAGAGAGTAGGCAAATGTGTAGATAAGTCGCATTTTGTCTATGATTTTAGATCCCACAAATACGAAAAATGTGTTCCTATTTTAAAGCAAATTGAATGCATGGAGAAGTATGACATTTCTCATAATGAAAGTTTACATGGAGAAGAAGTACAGAAACAAAATTACTACCAGAAAATATAGCGCAAATACTTTCATTATCATCATCATCATCAGGGTATAATAGTCCACTGCTGGACATAGCCCTCCCCTAAAGAGCGCCATAGCGCCCTGTCTTCAGCTTGCCGCATCCAGCATCTGCCTGCAGTCTTTCGCAGATCGTCATCCCACCTGGTCGGAGGGCGTCCTACACTACGTTTGCCGAGTCGCGGTCTCCACTCAAGAACTTTCATTATAATCATATTAAATTTCATTCAAAAGAATAAAGTTCGTTATACCAAAAGATAGAAGCACTTCGCCTGTCGGATTGCTGTTAATTTTAGATGAGATTTCGCACGTCTTATACATTTAAAACTTATGTTTTATTTAAAAAGACAACGTCCGCACTAGGAATAAATTTTGTGTCGCGGGGGACTTTGCAAACATTCAAACAATGGACACAAAGAACATCCAGATTTGGAACAACCATTTTTTTTTAATATTTTTTTTTTTACTCTGGTATCCATATACAAG
Organism: Catocala sponsa; assembly: GCA_963564715.1. Classification (NCBI taxonomy): domain Eukaryota; kingdom Metazoa; phylum Arthropoda; class Insecta; order Lepidoptera; family Erebidae; genus Catocala; species Catocala sponsa. The sequence continues at coordinate 2,275,721 of OY751351.1, read as the reverse complement.
GTCGACACATAATTAAATAATAGTTAAAATTAGAGTTTAAAACAAATTAAGTGGCAATAGCCAATCCATATACAAGGTCGACACATAATTAAATAATAGTTAAAATTAGAGTTTAAAACAAATTAAGTGGCAATAGCCATCCATCGTCGGTACGGCAGCAGACGGTCTGACAGACTCATAATGATAGTATTTTTACACACATTTGAGGATCACACAAATTCTTGTCTCGTGTGGGATTCGAACCCACAACACTCGATAGCAGGCAGTAGCGAGGCCATCACATAAACCACTACACCATATTTCATTTGACGCAAATAAATCAAAGACCAATCCCGTTTAATAAATATTAGTAAGAATTGAGCTTATCATAATTATCCAGTAATATAACAACTGAAGTAAATTATTTCTCGTTTCCTTTTCTCTCTCGAATGAATAACGTAGCTCTCCCTTTGACTCTTATAACTTTCACACCATTTGATCGATACCCCACTGTGAGAACAATTACTGCGAACAGAATGAGCAGTTTATTACGACAAAATGGCGGCTTTCGGCAAATTCGCGCCAAAATCGCGATGCGTTACTGGGTTATGACGTCAGTGTAGGGTGACCATCTGGCGGTTAATTACTAGGATATTTTCAGTTCAGAGTGCGGATAAATATAGGCTGTTTGATGTCACCATTGTTATTATTTAGCGGGACGATGGCTGTTGTTATAGAAATATTGTTGTTTGTGTTGATAGAAATACATTTCATAATATGTGTTGGACTTAATAGTTTGGCCAGATTTAAGTTCAGGCTAACATTTTATGAGTAGTTTCCTATGGCCAACCTTAAATATTAGCACATATTGCACAAAATTAGCACAAAATAATATGGTTTCTATTTAAAGAAATGTAGCGTATGGTAAGGTAGCGTATGTTACTGCTGTGAATAAGGTCTCGTATTCGATACCCGGCTTAGGACAAAGTTTACCAAGAATTTCCCAGCCAATAAACGGCATTAGGGCCTTACCATATTACGTGGGACCTGAAACCACACCTAGCGAAATGTTGTTTTGATAACTTTTTTCTACTTTTCGTGGATATAGGCGTGATACTATGTAGAATAAGAATTAGAATAAGAATAATTTATTTGCAAAAAAATGTGGTAGGTACATTTATGGTTGTTACATATTATAATATTCGTTCGCACATTTCACCAAAGTTGGCACGCAAATTTAAATTTAAAAACAAAAATGTATTATTGACAATTGTTGAGGTCTATACACATGACATCAAATTACACTATAATATTATTAACATTAAGAAATAAATACGCTTAAGGAAAGATTATAATTAGGTTTATTTAAAATTTGTACAGCCGTATTATGATATTAGACAGCTAATTTTATACCTCTTCATAACTTCTAGATAGTAAATTTAAATTTATTTTAGTACCGAGATAGCTAATCTCTTAATAGATAGTAAAATATTTACGGGAGATTTCGTTTCGTAAATTATTTTATATACTTAAATTTGTACATCATAAAATTTGCTTTAATAACAATCATTAAGTAAATAAATTACAAGAACAATTTGCAAATATTTAAATAAGACATACTTAAAATATCTGTCTATGGGTCGTTTATAAATAAAATGAAAGGCACTGGTACTATTATTAACAATACCAAAACTATCATTTAAATTTTAAACGATATTTACCTGGTTCTCGCGAAGACGCAGCTATAGTTAATGCATCATGGACATAGATATGTTCGGTAGCTTAGTGGAAAACGCTGAGATTCGATTCTCTCGAGCTCTGACATTTCAAATTTATGAGCGTTTTAATTATCGCTTGCTTTAATGACGAAGGAAAACATTGTGAGGAACCTGCATGTCTGAGATTTCTCCTCAATGTACTCATCTTCTTCTTTTCTTTTTAGAGGCGCTCATAGCCAGTTGCACTCACTGATCGGTAAACGATTAGCGAGGTTAAGCAACGTTGGGTGCGGTTAATCTATAGATGGGTGACCGCTTAGTGGTATTTCATCTGAGCGTCTCCGTGCTTTGGAGTGCACGTAAAAAGTCGGTACCGGTCGTTAAGCCATGTCAGAGGCCTACGGGCGGCTTGAACAACTGTTGACAACAGGTTGGCCACCAACCACACGAAAAGATGAAAAGAATGTTCTCAAAGATATGTGAAGTCTGCAAACCCGCACTGGGCCAGTTTGGTAGACTTTGGTCTGACCCCAAATAGTTGTTTCGAGTCTAGGTGTTGTTTGTGTCCGTTGTTTAAAAAGTCTCCCGCGTCTCTGGAATTATTCCTAGTGCGGGGGAGGGAGTTGGCCTTTTAAAACAAAAATAAAATACCCTTCTCACACTGAGAAAAGGCCCGTGCCCAGAACTAGGACAGTTTATATTCAGGGCTGATATTATAGCTATGACGTCATTAAAACTTTATCCCGAATTCTACCATATAAAACATGGTGAGTGTACACTCTCAACGGGACACTGTCATTGCCTAGATAGCTTAAATTAAGTACAAGCATCCCCCAGTGTGTGATCACACCTTTACAACGATATAAAGCGTTCATTTTAAATAGTTATGCTAATGCCTCAGAGTTGCTTTTGAATAGCTTACCAACTTGTTTTTGTCGTGTAAAGTTAGTATTTCATATTTTGCGTTTGAACAATGCTTGTTTTTGAACTGTACCGTTTGTTGTCTAGATGTAATAATGCTACTTTGTCGAATTGGCTTTTGTATTATACAAAGTTGTATTTTGTATTAATTGCTTTGAAGTAGAAATTTTCGGTTATGTTTCTGCTCGATCGTGAGGTTTTGTGTTGGCAAATGTTATTGGATTTTCTAATAGATAAGTATCAGTTTTGTTAGTTTGACTATGTGTCCGAAATATTTACGCCATAATACTAAGCTAGACCTAAGATATAGTTAACAAAATGTGGGTATAAACACCTCTCCTTGCTGAGTTTATACAGACATTTAAAGAGTAACCACGCCAAAAAGGCTTAAGTAGCGTAGCGTAGGAATTCATTTGCTGTGTATAAGGTCTCGGGTTCACAACCAGATCAGGAAGAGCTTTTGGGTGTTTTACCAAGACATAATAACTAGGCTATCTCCGTGGCTCAGCGGTAGTGAATGCTACTGCTTTGCAGGTGGTTTCGAATTCAAAGGTTCGAATCCAAGGTCGGGCCAAGAAAATTTATTGGGTTTTTCTTTTTTAAGAAATCTTAATAGCAGCCTGGAGTTAGGAAGTTGGCGGTGTTAGACACCCCCGTGCCTCGGAAACCACGTAAAACCGTTGGTCCTGTGCCTGATCTATCTCCGGTCGTGTCGGATTACCATAGATTTAAGAACAGAGAGTGCAATGTGTTTGCGCACACACTTATGCACTATAATATCTCTCGCAGATGGCCAGTTTCCGTTAAGACTGGCCGCCATGACCGAAATTCGGTTTGGAGGTCACATTATAACTAGCAGCACGGGGTCTGGGTCTGGAACTGTCCCCTGTCCTACAAATAGTAATAGATTCGCCTGTTTCACCTTTGACCTTAGCTGGTGTATAATATTTTAGATGTAATATCTACACCTCTGCTCCCCTCAGGGATTTTAGGACAAGTTAGTTAGTAGCTAAGTTTATACTAGCGGTCGCCTAGTGCTCGAAATTCGACCAAAGTTTTCCTGTAAGATATTGCTGATATATGTCATTATATATTGATATATGTAACCATAGTTACGCGCTTCGACTGCGTGTGTCAAATGCATGGTTGCGTGCGTGTAGTGTTTTTTCATTAATTGAATGTATTTCTAATGCATATTTTATATAAATATTAGGATTCGCCCCTCCTTCTCCATATAAACTTTAACTGTGCCAAATTACATACTCCTCCGTCGGCGCAATTTTCGTAAAAAGGGGTACAAAGTTTTTGCTTCACGTATTAATATATAGATGTACTACGCCAAAGATAAGTCCTTTAATAGTCTTAATGTTTTTATAATTGTCATTGTTTAATATTTGTATCCCTCTTGTTGCAGTATCCAAGGAGGAAATTAAGGAGGTTGAGAATGCAAATGGGAATCCGAAGGCTATGCGGTACACCACTATATCCAGGTATGTATTATTTAACTTAAAAATTGCAAGGATACCGTAGTGCCCAGCGGTTGGTACCGCGACCGCGCCGAGTATTGTTGGTTCGACACCCACACCAGACAATAATTTGTGTGATACTTTTTTTTTTCTTATTTTCTTTGGGAGCTTTTAGCCACACACGGCCAAGTCAGCTCCATCATACCCTAAACTTAATAACTATTCATATTCTACCTTAATTCAACCTTATCTATTATCTTATAAACTAACATAGCTGCTTTAGACAGGGGCTCGGCTAAAATACTAATGAAGGCATCAACATCCATCATACGTATTTCAAAAGATTGAAGCATAATAGGTCTTAGCTCCTGGGTTCTGACGCACTCCACCAACAGTTGATGAACATCGTCAAGAGTGCCGCACTCTGTGCAATCCGGGCTGGCACTTTTTACCATGAGATGTCGTTGTGTGATACAGAAATCATTATCTTGTGTGGGATCTGGGTGTACCTTCTTTCCATTTCAATCCTGCAGGGCCTGATGCATAAAATTAACTACTAAATAATCCGGATTCTTATAAAAAAGCACTAGTTTTTGGGGTTCCGTATCCAAAGGATAAAACGGGACCCTATTACTAAGAATCCGCTGTCAGTCTTTCTGTCCGTCTGTCACCAGGCTGTATCTCATGAACCGTGATAGTTAGACAGTTGAAATTTTCACAGATGATGTATTTCTGTTGCCGCTATAACAACAAATATTAAGAAATAGAATAAAACAAATATTTAAGGGGGCTCCCATACAACAATCGTGATTTGTTTTTGCCGTTTTTATAGATAACTAGCTGTTACCTGCGACTTCGTCCGCGTAGATTTTAACTAAAAAGTGTTTGTCTCCGCGTAACCCTATTTTTTTCTAAAATCAAAGTAGCTTAAGCTACTCCTTATAACATCAGCTATCTGCCAGTGAAAGTCCCGTCAAAATCGGTTCAGCTGTATCGGAGATTAGCCGGACCAAACAGACATACAGACAGACGGACAAAAATTTTAAAAATAGATGTTTTCGTGTAGGTACCTTATATACTGTCATATGCATTAGATAAAAAGCTGTTATTTTGACATTACAAACAGATACTTCAATTTTATTTATTTGTATAGATATATGTATAATATCAGCCCTGTATATAAACTGTCCCAGTCCTGGGTATTCTCAGTGTGTGAAGGGTTTAGCCATAATCCACCACGCAGGTAGGGTTGCCAACCGTACTATAATATATAGCATGTTACTATATTTCGAGTCTGCGTACTATATACTGTTAAAGAAATATATAGTATGCTAAAATACTATATTTGAATAACGAAAACCAACAAACCAAAACCTTTATTCAAAAAAACTCGAAGCTCTTTTACTACCGATGCGAAAGCATATATGCGTACATAATAAATATACCGTAAAAATAACAAGGTCGAACATATTTAAAAAAACAGTAGATTACAAATAAATGTTTTTCCATAAAATACTATATTTTTATAATTGTACTATATTTTGTTATAGCTTATTTTAAAAATACTATATTTTGTCGAAAATATGTTGGCAACCCTACACGCAGGCCCAGTACGAGCCAACAGCCTGCACATATCTTCGAGAACTTTATGGAGATAACTCAAGCATGCCGATTTTCTCACGATATTTTCCTTCGCCGTTAAAGTGAACAATAATTAACTATTCAATGCACACATAACTGTGAAAAGTCGAACTCGAGACCTCTTTGTGGTCCAACGGTCTTCCTTAGCTGTCTTAATAATGTCCTCCAGACCGATTTTCGGTCACGGCTGCCAATCTTAACGGAGACTGGCCATCTGCGCAGGAGATATTATAGTGCACCAGTATGTGCGCAAACACAAGTGCAGTCTCTGTTCCCTAACTCTCATGATCCGATGGGACGGTAATCCGACACGACCGGAGAGAGATCAGGCGCAGGACCGACGGCTTTACGTGCTTTCCGAGGCACGGGGGTGTCTAACACCGCCAACTTCCTAAATCCGGGCTCATATTGAGATTTCTTAACAGAAAAACCCAATACCTTTTTGTTGGCCCGACCCGGGATTCGAACCCGAGACCTCATGCACAGCAGTCGCGTTTACTACCGCTGCGCCACGTAAGCAGTTAAAGTTTAAAGTTTTAAAGTTAGGCTGTCTTAATACGCATATAACTTCTAAATATTAGAGGTGCGCGCCTTGAGATCAAACTCGAACTCTATGCGTGGCAGTCAAACCATCTTCCACTAGCCCATCTTAGCTGTAGTTTATTATTATACAATTATAAACGCAGGAATAAGAATGTGCTTTAATATAACTACGATTAAAAACGCATAAAACGCAGCTACCCCATAAGAATAATAACAAAAACCTGCGCATGCACAACAACTATTCGCTGTAATTGACAACAGGTTTAGCCAAGTCGCTTGCGTACAAAAACTGAAGGCTTTGCACTGGTTGGCCTAGGCAAGCAGTTATGACGCTCAGACCGGTTGAGGAGCACGTTACTTTATAAGGAACTAACGTTATTTGAGTAGTACTAGCTTTAAGTATTTCTTGGTGGGTTTGTAATGAAATATATACGATCCTAGATTTTGTCCGCAGCTTCAATCGCGTTAACATAGATTCCGATATTTTTTTTGCCATTGGTACAGGACTTTTTGCTAGAGGAAAATTCTCTATGTCCATTTTTGTTCTCTTGGCAATGTTTATGCGAAATTTTATGATGATTAGTCGAGTAGTTAGGGTGTGAATTACACATTCAAGCTGGTTTGGGCATGTAGAAAGAATGGACGAGGAAAGACTGATTAAGAAAGTCTATAAGGCTAGTGTGAATGGAACAGTCGTAATGGGAAAACCTAGGCGAACGTTTCACGATCAGATCGGAGGCATTCTGGACAAAGGCCAGGTTAAGAGCTCCTTGAACCGACGGGCGTGTATGAGGAATGTGATGAAAGTGAATGAAGCCAGAGAAGTGTGTCAGGATCGTAGCAAATGGATATCCGTAGTCTCTGCCTAACCCTCTGGGAAACAGGCGTAAATCTATGTATGCATGTATGTACATTGTGTGTTCTATAAAAACAGATATGTATGTTTCCTTTTTTGTTTGAAAGTTAAAAGGAAGACCTCATATTGTACTCATCATTTAATTAACAAATTCGTGGAAGTTAGGATAGAAAAAGATTTAATATTTCACAGAATACCATTTTTATGAGCTCTAGTTTTCATCTCTCGCTGGCGTGGGTATAAAATTGTACCGTATTAATATTTAACTTTAATTTAACTAAAATATTTTTTAGTAATGAAATGTACTAAATTGAATGACGCGAAATAATTTAAAATAAAACGTATAGATATCGAAGGATAATTATTTTAAAAGCTTTGGTTAATCTGTCTATCCACACAAATAAATAAAATTGAAGTGTCCGTTTGTAATGTCAAAATTACAGCTTTTTATCTAATGCATATGAAAGTATATAAGGTACCTATACGAAAACATATATTTTTAAAATTTTTGTCTGTCTGTCTGTCTGTTTGTTCCGGCTAATCTCCGAAACGACTGAACCGATTTTAACGGGACTTTCACTGGCAGATAGCTGATGTTATAAGGAGTAACTTAGGCTACTTTGATTTTAGAAAAAAATAGGGTTCCGCGGAGACAAACACTTTTTAGTTAAAATCTACGCGGACGAAGTCGCGGGTAACAGCTAGTACTACTATAAAAAGTAAATATTGGTGTTTATGTTTATAATGAACTAGTGACCCGCCCCGGCTTCGCACGGGTAGTACAAAACCTTAATTATTTATGCACCTAAACCTTCCTCATGAGTCACTCTGCCTGTTAATAAACCGGATGAAAATTCTGCCTGTAGTTTTTGAGTTTATTGCGAACAGACAGTCGCGGAGGGGAACTTTGTTTTATAATATGTAGTGTTAAACTCGAAGACTACTAGACATATTTTAAAAAATTCTTACACTATGGAAAGCCAATTTATCCAAATTAGGGGAGAGTAACCTATATTGAACCGGCGCGCTTAAATTGTACCACTTTTATAATTCTACCAAATTGACGCTATTTATTTACACTGGCAACTGAAAAATAAGCGACTGTGGCGCCACTAACACTATCTGTTCGAAGCTACGCATCCGAACAGCTCAGCGCTTTACATTTGTGCATTCCATGCACATTTGAGACGCGTTAATTTTATCATTTTATTGGACTTTCTAAGTCAGTTCGCAATCGAGCAGCGACCGAGCTCAACTACCATTAAACCATTAAGTTTACCATTTAATTTAGTATTTTAATATTAATTTACCATTTAGTAACCAGTTGTTAAGTGTTAAGTGTTTTTACCAATATTGACTTTAGATTAAATATTCTCTCTTAACATACCAAACACCGTAGTATCTATTTAACGCAGTTACTCCTTAAAACTACTATATTAAACACCAAAGAGACGATAAGGTACGATGGGGTTGGCGTATCCTTGTGGATAAAAACCCCTTAGATAAAATAAAGATTAAAAAAAAAAGAAAACCAAATAGCTCGCTCCGCTACACCATCATTTCCACAGTCGCCTCTTTTTCTGTTGCCATCGTAAAGAAATAGCGTTAATTTTTTTAAATTTTCGCGATTTGTATACATGTTTAATACAATGCTTGACACCGGGTTTACTCGTGATTAAGTATTTGAAGGTAATAAATACAAAGGGCAATCAATATGTACCTATTTATTATAAAATGTAAGTATGCAATAAGAGCAGCGATAGCTCAGTGGGGAGACCAACAGACTGCGATGCAGAGGGTCTTGAGTTCGAACCCACATCGCGCACCTCTGACTTTCGGAAGTTATATGACTTTTCGAAATTATGTGCGTATTGATTGACAATTTATCGCCTGCTCCGTGCCTCGGAGAGCACGCTAAGCCGTTGGTCCCGGCTGCCATGAACATTTATGGCAGTCGTTATTGGGAAAATGTCGACACAAAAGATCCCACTGGGTCGAAGTGTCGCCGGTCTGCACTGACTGGCCCCCGCATTAGATAAGATAAGTATGCAATAAATACGCCCATTTTTTTACATGAAATCTAAACACATTGCTGTCGAAATATAGATATGATAGAGCTCTGCCTGTCCCTTACCCCTACACTCACGCTTATTTATACCTACAGTGATGGACAAAAAGGAGAACTACCGATTAGAAAAATCCAAAATTTGTTTCTTCTTAACGGACTTCATAAAAAGGTTCTCAATTTGTTTCTTCTTAACGGACTTCATAAAAAGGTTCTCAATTTGTTTCTTCTTAACGGACTTCATAAAAAGGTTCTCAATTTGTTTCTTCTTAACGGACTTCATAAAAAGGTTCTCAATTTGACTGTATGTTTTTTTATGTGTGTTACCTCATAATTCTATTACTTTATTTATTCCTTATCCTGTACTATGTAACCATACTAACATTACTTATTGTTTTTCTTCCTTTCTATATCAATTTGTCCAACTAGGGAAACGAACCTCACAAACAGCAACAAACAAACCCAAATTCAAGCACACAGATACAGAAAGCCAGTTACAACAACAACATTATTATTAAATTTAATATTACATTCATAAAGAACTACTGTAATATTCCCTCTGTTATAGCTTGACCTGTGTCAAATTCTGACGGGAATTATCGTTGAAACAAATTAGTTTTCGGCGAGTCCATTTCCCTTTAATATTATGTTCTATCTACGTCAGGGGTATGTGTAATTTCTATTGCTCTAAATGTACTGGAATTTACCGCGTCTGACTTCAAAACAACATGTCTTCCGGACGAATCCGAGGTATTATTTGAAATGTTTATTCAAAAACTGGCTGCCAAGTTAGGATTCTACCACATACATGCAACACCATCTAGCCAAAACTAAGCAGAGCTTGTATTATGAGTACTAGACATTGATTGAAATTAAACTACTATATACGGATTTTATATAGTAGTTTAATTTCAATGAATAACATTCGCGTAAACAGAAGACAATATTATACTAGACATTGGATAAACATACATATAAATATATATATATTTTGTAAATACATACATATTATACATAGAAACATCCAGACCAAGACAAACATCCATGTTCATGCAGACAAATGTTTGACTTGTGGGGGAATCGAACCCGTGACCTCAGGCGTGGCAGTCGGTTATACTAACCACTACGCCATCGAGTGTTTTTGTATATGTAAGGATGGTGTTGTGTTTTAAGTATTCGCCTCGCCACTGCCGTCGCTCTGAATGTTGTGGGTTCGACACCGGTAAATAAATTGTGTGATTTACTTATAGTACTTACTTACTAGTTTTCGTATTCTTTGTGTTCGTTGTTTGAATGTCACTGAGATATTTTGTCAGTTCTGTGTCTGTCCTGGAAGACAACTCCTGCACTAGAAATAATTGCATTAATTACCGTGTCATTCACAATCTAGGAATGATTCCTAATGTGGGAGAGACCTTTAAAAAAACTTCAGTCTTAAATTTTTCGTTGCTGTAATCGCTTAAGTGAATTAGGGAGCATGGACTCTAACGCGTTTTACAAACGATTTAGTTGAGATATCATCTCTTGTTTGTAGTACTTATAACTCAATGTTTTAAAAGAGAAAATACAGTATTTTGTTGATGTTGAACGCTTTTGTATATTTAATATAAATATCTACTCTGTTAAAAAGCCTCAAAGAAAATAATTTGGTTATAACTCTGAGCTTGATACTGTAGACTTGATAATGATTGATGTTATTTGCGTCCATGTTTTCGTTGGTTTATAACTTATTATTATTTAAAGAGCAGCGATAGCTCAGTGGGGAGACCAACAGACTGCAATGCAGAGGGTCTCGGGTTCGAACCCACGTCGCGCACCTCTGAGTTTCGGGAGTTATATGACTTTTCGAAATTATGTGCGTATTGATTGACAATTATCGCCTGCTCCGTGCCTCGGAGAGCACGTTAAACCGTCGGTCCCGGCTGTCATGAACATCTATGGCAGTCGTTATTGGGAAAGTGTCGACACAAAAGATCCTACTGGGTCGAAGTGTCGCCGGTCTGCACTGACTGGCCCCCACATAAGATAAGATAAGAATATTATTATTTATAGATACATATTTTTGCTTTTTTATTCCGGTAAGGTTACAAACAAATATTCCGGTGATTGGTAAACGGTTACTGGAATCTATGATCGCTGACGGGATCAGATGAATTCAATTACACATAGCCGATTCTGTGAAAAATATCATTGCGTTTACCCCTAACGCAATTGGACTACTTTAGTTTAGAATTAATCGTAACTTGCTTATTTTTTATAATATAATCTTCTGTTTATGTTAATGTTATTCATTGAAATTAAACTACTATTTAGCTTGGAATCCAATAATTCAAATAGTCAAACCCAAGAAGAAACAAAGCACAGCTAGACTTCGTGATACTTTGAGCTCATTCTGCGCAAATAGAAACACCCATGATTAAATTATGTTCGGGTACTTTGAAATAACTACACTGGAACATTGAGACAACTACCATCTTAGTCGCCCCGTGACCATGGCTGCTGAAAAGCAACCGAAACTTCGGCGAAAGTATAAACATAAATAGTATAGTAATAGTATAAATAATATTAATAGTTTCAATAATTTAATTAGCTTAAAAATTAGTAAAGTTTTATAGTAATAATAGTGTAACAGTTTTCAAAATTTTCAAATAAACAACGCGATAAAATCCGTATATAGTAGTTTAATTGCTTATTTTTTATTAAGTTTATCAGGTTAGATATTAGTCTGGATATTCGAGAAATACTTATTGAAAGACCCATCACGTTAACTTAATAATTATATAATATATACCACTGCTGGGCATGGGTCTCTTCTCAATGTAAGAAGGGCTGGCACCCTTCACTCATCTTAGAGAACACTATAGAGAACTCGCAGACATGCAGGTTTCCTCACGATGTTTTCCTTCACCGTTAAAGCGAGCGATAATTAACTATTGAAAGCACATAATTTCGAAAAGTTAGAGGAAGCCTTAGAATCCGACTTGAGACGCTTGCGCAGAGGCGCAGCAGTTCAAAAGTCTCCCTATAGGCTATTGCTGGCATTGCTTTGTTCTTTAAAATTTCGCTAAAACATGGCTTGACAAATATTGCATTTGGTCTAGTAGTGATTATTTAGAATGCTTAACAATCAGTGCTAGGCCGAATGCAATAGTTCAACATAATATAAATAAAGCTGTAATGTTTTGTTATATTTTATATTCCCATTAAACCATCTTTTACAAACAAAACAACTCCGTAACACGAATACTTTCGACCAACACGAACAAATACTCATTAAATTCAAAACACAACACGCATCTGTAAAACCCATTTTGTCATCCAAATTTTCTGTTAAAACAACACCAAAAAACCGTTTCAACAAACATCATACCGAAACTTTGGTGAATTATAAAACTGGAAAGTTTTGCGCGGAGTTCAAGCGGTGTTTTCATCATATCCAACTCCGAAACAGAAACATTACGGAGTTTATGCGACAAATGTACATACACGCTGGATTACTTTTTGCCAAATATCTGTTGGATGCGCAGAAACTAAATGAATGGAGGCGACAGTTGGATGTAGGTTCTGAAGTTAAATTTGGCTGTAATTTTTATGAGAGATTGCTACTCTGGTGGTGTAAGTTTGCCCTGGGTCGAAGTGTCGCCGGTCTGTACTGACTGGCCCCCACACACAAGATAAGAGAAGATAAGTAGTGGTTTATTTGGGGTCTCAAAATATGCCTGAATCCAGCAAAAAATTAGTAGCGCTCTTGTCAGGTATTTCTTTCGTCTCTCCGAGGCACGGAGCAGGCGATAACTGTCAATCATTACGCACATAATTTCGTAAAGTCATATAACTTCCGAAAGTCAGAGGTGCGTGACGTGGGTTCGAACCCGAGACCCTCTGCATTGCAGTCTGTTGGTCTCCCCACTGAGCTATCGCTGCTCACATCACTTCACATAGTTTAGTAGCGTCCTATACTATGTTTACCAATCCTGTCTCCCGTTTTCCCCAACGGTTTCCAATTCTGCGTCTAATACGCCCAACTGTCATTTCTGTTCCCTCTAATTCCAGACGACAAACATATGACAGCAGTATAAAAGTTGTGCAAAACTTTCAAATTGATGTGAGCAACAAATGACAATGTTCCGGATTTATTTATCTAGTTTCGCGGCGGTAACTTTTATGAATACTTTTCATACGTTGTATTACGTTGAGTTTAGATTAAAGGATAACGTACAGAAGTGCTTTTGATTGAACGTGAATGTTGTAAGCATATGTTACAAAAAGAGCTTATGTTATCTTCCATCATTGAAATTAAACTACTAAGTATATCCGGATTTTATCGCGTTGTTTATTTGACACTATATTACAAAATTTTGAAAACTGTTACACTACTATTACTAATAAAAATTTACTAATTTTTAAGCTAATTAAATTATTGAAACTATTAAAATAATATTTGTGCCAAGTCAGACCAATCGAGCACATTCATCTCTTTAAGGTCTTTAGCTATTTCGTCTTTCCAGCGGTACCTTGGACGACCCACCGGACGACGCTCGGTGGGACGCCCGAGATATGCTCTTTTGGCACAAAATAGGAAAGAATGGCGCACTTTAATGTCAGAGGCCAAGATCCACTTTGGATCGCTGAGCCAACGAAGTCAAGTCATTAAAATAATATAATAAAAGTATAATATTTTGATGTATAAGTATATAGGCGCGCTCGCGGCGTAGTAGTTAGTGCATTTACGCTCATTACTTCGAAAGGTCTTGGAATCTAACACGAAACCTCTGCGTAGATCATCCTTCCAGGCTATCCATATTGTTGTTACTTCTTTATACGTATTGGCTCTTTAATAAGCTGCTAATTGTGATGGGTCCCGAACGCTGTAGCTTATTCTTCTTAAAATGAGGAGTTTTGCTATAGTGCTTTAGCTTAGATGAGGCACATCCTTAAAATGCTAAAGTATATGAACGGTAGGGACCAATTTCAAAATGGTAGGACTGGGAAATAAAATAAGATTTTTCCATGTTGTTTTAAATGACGACTTCTTTTATTTCTAGCCAGTACCTTTTTTTAATTTCTTAATTGGCTTGCGTTTGACTGCGATCTCACCTGTTGTAAGGTGACGATGCAGTCGACGATGAAGCACGCTTGCCTAGAAGATACCTATTCACTCGCGACTTGAAGACACCTAGATTGTACTCATCGGGTAATACAGACTTAGGTAGCGAGTTCCATTCTTTTACTTCTCCTAATAGTACGTCGTAAAGTGGTGTGGCTAAAATAATTCTTGTGCAATTTTAAAAGGTTTACACGAAACATATAGCCGTTTCATCTTAGTTCAAGCGCGTACTAACCGACTTGACACATTCATTCTACGACTTGCAGGTTTTCTGCCAGTGAAAGTGATAAAATATATTTCTAAAGCTTCACTCGTCAATGTTTGCAAGGCTACTAGTAAGTTAACCAACACGTAGAACACTTGAGTATTTTTACAAGTTTCTACCGACTGCCAAGGGTCTTGGTTATATTCTTGCCCTGACGACACGCAAAAGGACTTTCTTGTTGAATTAATACGTTAGCTTGCCGGCGTTCGCTACTTCACGCAATAATATGGAGGCCTTCACATTGAGTAAACTCTCGGAGGTTTTCTTTATGGGAAAGGGAAAAGAAAATTTGTACATGAGGTGCTATGTCGTCTGTACGTGTTAAGGTAGAATTTTGGACTCAGTAGCATGTTTGGAGGTCACCTGTGTTGTCCTTGGTATGATTATCAGTAGTATTAAAACCAAATATAGATATATTTTGCGGTTTTGTTTGCGTAAATGTTGATTAGAAACAGTATTTTTGAATTGAAAATTTCTTTAGGCGCGTTGAGCACTTCTTGGGTGAAAAAAAATCATAGAACTCGCGTCATTGTCACGCTTCGTCATCGTCACGCTTCCACGCTTTCCATTTTTGAATTATTTTAGAATATTAACAATATCTCAGAAATGGTGCGTCCTACGCAAAAAATAACGAAATTTTAACCCCCACCCCTAAGAGAGTAACAGGAATCCGACCCGCCCCTTTTTTATTTTTATTTTTTTGTTTTCTTTATAAAGAAGTATTTATGATCAAGGAGTAAAGTTTTCACTTCTATCGGCAGTCCCCAAAGACTGCCCCAATTTTTTTTCTAGATATAAGGTAACCTTATATCCTTTTCTGTTCTTGTGACAACGTGTATGCGAAATTGCATTATGATCAGTCCAGTAGTAAAGGCGTGAAGGCGTAACAAATAAACAAACAACGTATTTATAATATTAGTTAGGATTTATGTATCTCACCACGAGTTAACTCCTACTATACGGGTCTTTACTACAGCAAATATGGATATAATACATCTCTATTTACCCTTCAAAGATTAACAAGCTTGAGGGATGTCGATATCGACGTCGGCAAGCGTACTTGTTGTATCTCCAAAACAGCAGTTGGTTTTATGGTTAGTTCTGTATGTACGAAGATATGTGAAGTTTTGGTCGCACCTGCACTGGGTCAGCGTAGTGGGCTGTACCCTGGTACCCTATGGCCTATGGCCAGCAGTAGGACATATTAAATACAAAGCTGACAAGCTAACCTGTAACGTAATTCCCAGCGAGCCAACTCATTCGTACTGTCAGCGGGCTCTGTCACTCAAACAAATATTACTTCATGGACAAGAGAGAGACACCTCATCCAAACCCTCGTTAAACCGCAAAACTCAGCGAACATCGTTAGCTGTTATTCATCCAAAAATTACATTTTTATTTATTTAACAACACTAACTCCCCGACTACAACGTACGTGAAGCAAAGTCACGTAAATGAAAATTACCAGCTAACTGTTAACTTGCGCCTCTATTAAAATTGGACGTAGTATTTCGTTCTAAATTGAGTTTATTATTTACGTTAACTATTTATTTAATATTTTAGTGTGGAATAGATTAATTGATTTAATTGTTCACGTGTTCGTTCAACTGGATAAACGCCCACGTAGTAAACTTTTCGGTATTATGGGATTTAATTCAATATTAATATATGTGGCCGACAAGCTTATATCGCGGTAGATGGGTACGAACTACGGTACTTTCTTATGATAAGCGAAGTGCGATTGCTATAAAAAAAGGATAATTCGAAAAATTTTGCTGTCACATTTTCGAATGGATTCACCATTCGAATTCCTTGTCTTGTTATCATTCGAATAATTTAAATCGATTATTCGTAACACGAATTGATGATAACTCGTTCATAAGGTGACGGGATATCTTTTGGTATAGTCGATAATGTATTCTTTAAGGCCTTACTAGGAATAAAGATGATGAAATTTGTTCACTAGAATTACCGTGACTTCGTCGCGGAGACTACCTCGCTGGTTCATGTACATAATCATATTATGCATCATATATCTTAAACGAAATTGGATACGTGACTTAGATTCTAAGATCCAAGCTACTATACTGTGAAAACTACTTCGGTATGCTCTCAGTGGTTTTTGCGTGATGGCCGAATAAGTAGACAGACAAAAATGAATAAAACCAGTGTTTTAGGATTCAGACTCTTCTAAGCAGTTGATCCGAACTAGTTTTTCTAAATTATCTGCAATGAACACACCCATTTTCATTACAGATTTATAATAGTATAGATTGACGAAATGAAAATATTTTTATGGTTTTATCTCCACATAATCATGGCGAAACATTGCAATAGGATAGTTGTTAGTTAAAACAGTAAAATGTTGTAATTTAAATAAACCGCGTCAAAATCGCGTGAAAATAGTTCGATTTTAACACAAAAATATAACATACCAATAGCAGATGACGTTAGTATTGTCAATCATCGCATATTGCAATCTTTAAGGTTGAAAAAGCGATAATGTAGACATTCTCGCTTTTCATCATTCATCATCATAATCGTCATGACGACAAATCGTGATGTTTGTGTTGTGTTGATGATAAATATTTAATAATTTTTAATAATATTTAATAATATTCTATCACATACACACAACACCATCTAGCCCAAACTAAGCAAAGCTTGTACTATGGGTACTAGACAATGGATAAACATACATATATACTTCTTTTTTTGTAAATAGATACTTATTATACATAGAAACACCCAGACCAAGACAAACATCCATGTTCATTCACACAAATGTTTGACTTGTACGGGAATCGAACCCGCGACCTCAGGCGTGGCAGTCGGTTACACTAACCACTACGCCATCGAGGCCGACAAATCATTAAGTTGTTTCATAAGTGGAATAAAGGATCAATTTTTTTCGTTAAAATAGACAACTTCCGCACTAGGAATAATTTCTGTGTCGCGGGGGACTTTACAAACATACAAACAACGGACACAAAGAACACACAGATTCGAAACAACCATTTGTGGATCATACAAAGTTTTGTCCCGCGTGGGATTCGAACCCACAACACTCGGCACACATCAACTATGGCAGTGGTGAGGCGACTGTTTAAACCACTACGCCATCCGTGCAGTCAGATGTATCTCGTGTAGACTTAATGAAAGGATTTAAGGACACTTATTGGACTTAGCAAAAGGGCTTGCTCCGATACAATGTCGAGCGACTGTAATCATTCAAGTTAGATTGGAAGGGGATGTGTGCGGTGGGTACGGCTGCGATGATGATTGGTTTGTGGTTTATCTTCATAATTAGAATGGCTGCGGGTAGCTTTGTGAATTTTCCTTTTAAGTCAAGGGATGACGGTCGGTCGTGTCATATGTTTTCTTTTAACAGAACTAACAACCATGGTATTGGTTCTGCTTCGTCAGTTGAAGGCAATATATGCAGGTGATTAAAAGGTCCGGGTTAAAAATCCGACTGAGGAAATGTTATATCAATAATCTTAGTATTTAATAATATTAATAGGTAGTAGAGCCTCGCTGATTTTAGCATGAATGGGCCGGCTTGACCGGGGAAGGACTACCCTCTCACAGAATATCGACGGGAAATAGTACTGTTGTGTTTTGTTCGGCGAGTGAGAGTGCCGGAGGCCCAATCACCCTCTTTCCCCTTGACGCTTCTTCTCCTTCCCACTCCCTTTTTCCCTTCTTCCTTTTCTTAAGGGTTGGCAACGCGCAAGTGATGCCTCTGGTATTGCAGGCGTCCATAGGCTACGGTGACCACTTACCATCAGGCGGGCCGTATACGTGTTTGCCGCCTTAGTTCTATAAAAAAAAATAGTACCGTTATTAGGCAACAAATATATACGAGATACCTTAAATATAGCAAGAAATAAACTTGGGTGTAATGGACCTCTGCCTACCCGGTACTGCAAAAAGCGTAACACTATGCATGTATATGTGATGCAAAAGCATTAAAATTTATGTAGTTAACAAATTTTTGCCACCAATAGTGATTTTAGTAATCCCATCACTAGGCATAATTTATGACAAATTTTGCTTATCCAAAAATTTATACAAAATAAGCGTGATCGTCGTTTTTCTTTAAATAGTACCTTCATAGACTTTACAAACAACATTTTAAAGACCTCATTAAAGTCACAAAGAAACAGTCATGAACATAAAGCTCCTTTTACTAAATCATAGTCTTTAGAATCTCAAAGGATTTAGACTTGAAACAATGTTAGCTAAATTGTCAAATGCGCTCTATTAAAATATCTAGAATATTTTAATATCATTGGATAGTAAAATACTTAATTTAGATAATTATTATTACAATATCAGCTCTGTTTAGAATTTGTCGCCCTGTTGGAAACGGGTCTTTTCTCAGTAGAGGTTGGGCCGTAGTCCACCACGCTGGATAAGTACGGGTTCGTAGACTGCATACCTTTTCGAAAACTGTATTTATTTAATTAAAACGCATTTATACTACATTTGCAGGATATCCTACAACGATATTATAAGCTAATACATAATATAATGTAACTATTGAAATTAAACTACTATATACGGATATTATCGCGTTGTTTATTTGACGCTTTTTGAAAACAGTTTCACTACTATTACCTACTAGTAAACTTATATAAAGTGTCAAATAAACAACGCGATAAAATCCGTATGCAGTAGTTTAATTTCAATGAATAACATTCGCGTAAACAGAAGACAATATAATGTAACTAACACAATAAAATAATTGTATAAATTTTACACCTTAAAAATGCATAAGAGTATGCATTTTTGCGCAACTTCTTTGAATTTTGGCAGGCGACAGTGTAAAAAAAATACTCAAAACTTTATTAAAAGCCTAAGAAATAATTGGTACATGGTATCATACATTTTACACACATAATAATCACGTGCCTTTTTCAAGCTCAATACGTTTGCATGTCACTTCAACGGTCTGCCCACTAGGCTATTAAAATCAACGTCAAAAGTCTGAATTGCCATAAAGAGTAAATAATAACTCTTCCTAGATAAGCCAATTACGTTATATATATGATATAAAAAAAACGTAGCATTTAAAAAAGTGAGTTCGACTAGTAAAGCTCTCATGTGAAGTATCAATCACTCATGGCCATTCTTTTCAATCGAAAATATTGTCCATAACATTTTTCTTAACAATACAATAATTCTTTACTTTTTATCTTATAATATATGAGATGATGTGTACCGCTGCTGGATCTAAAATAAAAAATGTTTTGCTACATCTAATTATATCACAAAATGCATTTTCGCCTCTCTTCAGTGCCACCGTTCCCACAACAATAAATTGCGAAAACACATTCTGTATAATATACAGCGTGTTGTCAAAAATTGTTAACCCATTTTATGCCTTTAATTTTTATGTCAAAAGTTGGCACATTCACCGATATACTTTTTATATTTTTTTTCTGTCACGTTCTGAATCGCGTGGTAAATAAAATTTGGAAGTAGTTTTTATTTTATGAAATATCGCTTTCGGTAACGCAACCGGACGTACGTGTTATGTTCAGAACAAGCAGATTTAATCGTAACTGTATTTAAAATTGTCGCGATAGTTGTACTAAACGTTTGTTATTTATACCTTTTAAAAATAAATTTCATTTTTCAGCCGATATCAAATAGTAGGGTAGAGTTTAAATGGAAATAATCAATAAATACAACCTATATGTCATTGTATCTTAAAGATGAGTTTATTTCTAGTGACATTTAATTTATTTTGTGAGCAATTCTTTTGTTAGTTTATCAAAGGTTGATACTCAAACCTTATAGCGAATCAGAAGTCAAATAAATGTACAACTGAGAGGAATACAACAATATCTATAAGTAACAGCATATAAACAGTTTTGAACACCATGTACTAGTACCGAAGACTTCACAAACAGTAATTTTTGTTTTCTCTAGCCCTTGGAATAATTCCAGTGCCGTACGTTACTAACATTCAAAAAAAAAAACAACCAAACTCAGAACAATGATTTGTGGATTAGGTACACAATCTTTTGTCCAATGGCAATAGAACCCACAGCCCTCAGCGCAGTGCTATGGCGACATATATTTACATTGGCACATAAATCCGCACAACTAATTAGTATTAGGTTGTAAATCCGCGGTACGTACATTAAAAGCGAGACGTACAAAGTTCGCGATGGTACAAATTCCGCATTATTGCAGATTTTAGCTGATATAACCGGATTAAACTGGATACGGGATGTCGCGCAAGTGACAGCCAGGGAATTACGGGACATGTCCCGCTTGAAATTAAACGTGTGGCCACAATAGCTTGATGTTTTACGGATTATTTCTGTTTGACTGCGGTGACCACGCTTTAGTTGTGAGTTTGGATAGACGTCCCGTTTTTATGGAGTTTGCCGACGCTTTTGTATGAATGCAATATGGTGTTGTGGCTTTGTATGCTATCGTTGGAGTCCTTTAGATGTGTATATTTCAGTGCGTCCATTTCGCTTTAACCATTATACTGGGTACGATTTGGGCTTTTATCAAATTATGTACTGACTCTAACTTTGGGTTATACTGTTGGCAATAGTTGGTCTCTATGAATTAAAGTAATTGTCTTGGTTTCAGTCCAGTAGTGATTTAATTGAGCTTTTAGGAAGATCGGATGAAGTGTAGAGCTTAGTTGATTCATGGCTGTATTCCCGAATAATTAGGCAGAATTACAGATAACCTTCATTTTGTTATAATATTGTGTTAAATGGCGTGGCGTATCTTAGATTTTACAAACATTAGATGGAGTGTGAATAGGTAGGGCTCTGGCTACCTATTCATCCACATTTCGCCAAATATGAGTTTAGGAATACATCGCTGCTTACCCCTTTTGGGATATATGTAGGATTGAGCCTACGTATAAATCTTGATTCCTTAAACCAAGTTAAGCACTGCTTCAGAGCTCAATCACTTGACCATTTACTAATCACTAAAATACAGCCAAGACTAAGCGAGACACCGTTCTGATGATTTCAAATTATCCATTACTTCATAACATTTTCTATAATTTTAAATTTTCTAAAATTTCTCCTTTACTGAAATTGCCATAACACTCTTCTCCAGCCCATTTCTACCAACCATGTTGACTCTGACCGTGATATTTCTGGCATGTTCTCGTGAAAAAATATATAATACAGAATATTTACATTATGAATCCGTGGCAGTACCGTTGCTTCGTCACGTACACACATAACGTGTGGTGTATATTTACGCCCTTGTATTCATAAATAAGATATTCCACTTGCATATATTTTTGGTTATGCTCGCCTTGTAAGCTGGCGATAGTTTTGGTAATGTTAGGAGATTGTGGTGAATGAAATGTTATGTGTTTTCTTTGCGGTAGTGTTATGAAGAGACTCATTACCATCTTGATGGTAATGTCTCTGAAAAATAAATACAAAACTGGTGTGAAGCAAATGTGTATTACACAGTTTACCAGACCCGGTGGAAATACTGAAGATTTGTTAACAGAAAACCCCAATCACCTTATATTTATCTTATCTTAGCTTATTCGGTGTTCATAGTGTAAAGTTGTGTGAGTATATTTTTATGTAGTAATGTAAGTCAAGTCACAGATTTTACTCCCGAGTCAAGCATAGTATATATTATTTCTACTCAATAAACCATTACTAGCAACAGTAGACACCAAAATCAGTTCTATGATAATAGAACTAACATTTAAAATGATTTTCTTTCACCACCAGTAGCAGAAATCTTTCAATTTCAATCAGTCAACTAGTTATTTGCAGTCTACTACTTCAGGCCACTTCTAATTTGCGTCATAGCACTAAGTGTTCCATCTGTCCTGACCATCAGTACACCTGTCTAACGGTGACATTATGATTACCAAAGTCTCAAGTGTAAGACTTAACTTCTTCAATTGCTTTAGGCACTTCAGTAGACATGAACTGATTTTTTTAGATCAATAACTAAGTTCAAGACCGTTGTTCTTGCGTCTCTTACCCAGTTCTAATTCCCAAATGGAAAGTTCCCTAGCAGAAAAAGGTTTTAACTCTTTTGCTCGACCAGAGTACTCGTTGACATTTATTTGATTATTGAACAATCTAACGCAAACACAAGAGTTTAAGAACTAAATATTAAACTTGTTAAAACAAAATGTTCCAAGCATTTCAACTGGTGAACCCACTAAAATACTTCTTTCACGAAGAAAACAAAAGTTTATTAAATATACAACTTTATCATGTTGTTATTTTCCTTCGCCATGAGGATGTATTGTTTCGTTCCATGGGGCTCTTCCAGACATCTGGCGCTAGTCGTTTACTCTCAAACGCCGGCACGATACATGTGTCTTTTATGGTCATATTATTTTAAGGGTCTTTTGCAATGACAAGTTAATTTTACACTCGCGTAAGGCTTAATGTTCTTGGCAGATATAATTTTGGGGATTACATATATATAAAAGACTAGCGTCTGAATATCGCTGAAGGTTGAGGTGAATTATACAGTACAATAATATTTCTTAAAGGAAGCAGGTTATAGGGCCATTTACGGAGCGCACTGTCTGAACATTTCCTAACAAGACACCCATTTACGCTTCGCCCGATTCATGAATTGATCTTAGGTCACTGTGATCGACTGCAAATATAATTGAATACTTATGCTAACAGACAGATAATTATAGTCAATGGAAAATATTGCAACAACATATCTACATACATACATAATTATATTAGTGTCTTAGTTTATGAAAGTATTATAGGTACATTGAAATTAAACTACTATACAGATTTTAATACTAAAACATTATATAAAATTTACACTCCCCGATGTTTCACATGCTTTTTCAGGCATTGTTTGCCCATGATGGCTGCCGAAAAGCAACCAAAACGTATTAATAGTTTAATTTAAACTTCGACTTTGACTTTAAAAAGAATAACTGCTTACTCTTGAAACTACGAAAATCTATACTTACTTTTTTTTAAGTCTAGGTCTTCAATTATCCGTGACCTTATTACCAGGCGTCATTTTAGACAGCCGCCGTGATAATTAATACTAAGAATTTAACAGACAGCTATATCCAGTTGCCTGCCCCGTGCATCATACCTGGAACCTCATAATTTTCTTTTCTTAACTAAGAAAATACTGCTAATTTTTAAACTTTACGTTAGTAAAGTTTTTATTTTTCACTCGTTCATATTTTTATAGTTATAAATAAATAAAATGCATAGTGTATTTCCCAGCGAAAGCACAACTTAATTAAGAAATATGTTAACTTAAAAGAAAATATGTGTTCAACAAATGAATGCAACTTTCATTTTGGAGGATTAGCGGCCGGACGACATTGCAACTGTGGCGACCACTAATCCTGTCGAGGTCGAAACAAGGTTTTAGTGGATGAAGCAATTAAACAAAGGTTGACATTTTTTGTAGGTAGTTGCTTCATGCGAATTTCTCAATATAAATTTTTTTGGTGGGAAGAGCAAGCAGTTGCATAATAACGGTTTACTGAGAATGGTTATGTCATTCTAAATTTTGTCTGCGGGTTCGCTCGCGTAAAAGTCGATTAGGTTAGGTAAGGTTTTGAGAGTAACAGTACTTTCTTTCAAATAAAATATAGCCTATGTTACTCGGCAATTATATAGCTTTCCAATGGTGAAATATTTTTTTAAATCAGTATACAGTAGTATCCTAACTAATATTATAAAAGCGAAAATGAGTTTGTTTGTTTGTTTGTTTCCTTTTCACGTCGTGTTCACAAACCACTGAACCGATCATACTGAAATTTTGCATATACATTGTTAGGTGTACAGAAACGGACATAGGCTACATTTCATCCAGAAAAAAATTACTATTCCCGAGGAAAACAACAACAACGTTCTTATGATAAAAGATGGCGCCACGTGTCATTCGAATCATGATTGAATTATATTATTACAAGCAGAGTACAACCCGAATTGATTGTCAAATTCTAAATTAACGCGAGCGAAGCCGCTGGCAATAGCTAGTTTGATATAAATCGTTACAAACAAACAAAAAAAACAAATCTTACCTCTTTATAATATTAGTATAGATGTACCTAGTACTTATACGGTCATGTACACACGGCTAAGCATCAAGTTAGACATCCTATATACGCATAACTGCGCTACATACAAAATAGAGAATTGTCGGCAAGGGACAGTGTATAGTGGTGTAATGGTAAGGATAGAGCGTCTCGTCCCGTTCAGCGTGAGTTAGACAAAATAACAAAAATATAACGCACTCTCTCGCACGATTCGCAGCGTTCAACTTCTAATAGTTCAAAGTCCAAACAGTCTAGGTTTATGTGTCGCTGTGTATACATTAACGTTTTCAGCAGCAATAGTGCGCCGTTTCTGTTAATTTCTGTAAATAAACAGATATCAATTGTGTCTGGCGTTATAGAACTATACTACAATTTTAATCTTTCATTATATTTTCAGAAAGTTAACACAAAGTGTCACTTTTCAATATAGTTGTTGTTACTGATATGATATAACGCGACGTCCTGCGTGAGCGATCTAGACGCGAAGCGGCGCGGCGCGGCGCGGCGCGAAAACAACAAACAGTCGAAACCTATTGAAGTGGCCTACGTGACCAAACGCACGTGGGGTGCGGTGCGGAGCGGCGCGAAATGAAGCGAACGCGATTAGTTGGTTTGATATTTTCGCGCGAACTGGATGCGGTGCTGTCGTGTTTTGCACAGTGCCCACTGAACGGCGGCGTCGGTGGTGGCTGTACGGGACGATTCGCGTGCACGTAGGACATAGCCGCCGCGTCGCACCGCTTCGCATTGAATTCGCGTGTCACCGCTTCATAATCGCGTTCGCTTTGAACCACCTACCTAGGACGTAGCGTAAGCTATTACGGATGGCCCATGACCGGTCTGTGTGGAAAACCTTGGGGGAGGCCTATGTCCAGCAGTGGACATCTTTTGGCTGACATGATGATAAGCTACTACGCTTGTGTTAGTAGTGGGTTCATTACGGTAGTTTAATAGGTTTTCTTTTTTTTTTTAATTTGCTCGTCGAAATGACCACACTTCACCTGATGGTAAGCAGTCGTGTGGTCTAAGAGCAATGGCCTCCACGGCGCCCTCGTAGCAGCCGAGGCGATGTTGAGGTCTCTACTTTGACGCCCTGAGAAGGTGCTTTTTCACGCATTGGTATTCGAGTCCATCGTCTCTATTAAATTGGTAAGATTCATTAGTCTAGATGTTCTTTTTACATGTACTAAACAGATCGGTTAGTAAGCGCTTTTAAAAGTCTGTAAATGCTTAAAATACCACAGAGTACACTTGCGTGTTGCTAACATTGCAGAAGAGACATACTTGTGCTTTCAGTTCTTGTGGCAAGAGCACACTTGTCCCATGCAGACTACACACCTTCTTTTCAAGGAGTTTAGAATCCCTTAATAACTAGACACAACATAAAACTATATACACAAAATAAAACTATTTTAAAAAGGACTTATTAAAACTACAAGCAAGCTAACACTGCTATTGGTGGAATTTGGATCTACAATATTATAATCCCAACCTTAATCATAAGACGTGACTTAAACATGTACAGGATTATCCTGTTGATTTCTGAAGCATAGCTACCCTACCATGTAGGAATGTTGTCACGAGACCTTTGTTCATATTAGTTGGTTTAGGAGCCTTCATAAATGGTATGTACGTGTATGACAGACATTTGTCTCTATATGAAAAGACATGTACATACGTCACATGCCTAAATAACTTAGAGTTCGGTACTGAAGAAAGGTCTTTGTTGCGCAGCGATAACGAATGCGACTGTTCTGCTTGGGGTCTCGGGCATAGTTTATTAGATAATTCTGTCAATAAATTTATAATCAGTCTTTTCTTAGTCATTATAAGGCTAGTGTGAATGGAACAGTCGCAATAGGAAGACCTAGGCGAATTTTTCTTGATCAGATCGGAGACGTTCTGGACAAAGGCCAGATTAAGAGCACTTTCAATCGGCGAGCGTGTATGAGGAATGTGATGAAAGTGAATGAAGCCAAAGAAGTGTGTCAGGATCGTAGCAAATGGAAATCCGTAGTCTCTGCCTACCCCTTCTGGGAAACAGGCGTGAATCTATGTATGTATGTATGTAAATTAATAATAGCTGTATAGAATGTATAACTGCCGGATAAATCACAATGAGATTGAACTCTGATAAGTAAGATCTAATGAAGCGATAGATATTTATTTATTCATCTCACCTGTTAAAAATTACACGGAATCTATACTACAGATTACACTACACTACCCTAGTATCTACTTGTCTAGAGTTAGGAGAGGCTGGTCATCTGTCATACAGGTTTCTACCTAGTACGGAAACCAGTCTCTCACACAGATTATTACATCTTGAATTGTATATCTGGGTTAAAATTGATTTCTGTTAACTATTATCTGTGTGAGAGAAGAAATAAGTGATTTATTATTATTATTAGCTTAGTGAGAAACCGTTGGACTGCTACGCAGAGGTCTCGAGTT
Organism: Catocala sponsa; assembly: GCA_963564715.1. Taxonomy (NCBI): domain Eukaryota; kingdom Metazoa; phylum Arthropoda; class Insecta; order Lepidoptera; family Erebidae; genus Catocala; species Catocala sponsa. The sequence continues at coordinate 2,248,640 of OY751351.1, read as the reverse complement.
CGATCCCAAAGCGCACATCTCTGACTTTTCTAAGTTATATGCGTATTAAATAGTCAATTATCGCTAGCTTTGACTGTGAAGGAAAACATCGTGAGGAAACCTGCATGTCTGAGAGTTGTCCAAAATGTTCTCGAAGATTTGTGAAGTCTGCCAATCCGCACAGGACCAGCGTGGTGGACTATGGCATAAGCCTTCTTACACTGAGAAGAGGCCTGTGCCCAGCAGTGGGACAGTTTAATACAGGGCTGATATTATTAAGTAAGACCGAAAGCGAAACGTAAGTGTAATGCTCTTCGACTCTTTCAAGACGAGGAGAGACTTTTCACATAAGAAATACCAAACAAAATCTTTCCCACATTATTCTTTATAATAGAACTGTAGAACACAAGATAAAACTGTATTATTTATGGAATTAGCACAAGCAAAACTAAACTTAATTTTCTTCTTCACAGGGTACATTTTAAAGCGACAGCCGACGACGATTACGCTGACTTCACTTGCGAAGCGAGACACGAAGCTCTGCAGAGAGATAGCCCTATGAGGAGCACGGTGCAACTAAGTGTGCTATGTAAGTATTTTTTATAATAATATATTTTTGTTACAATCTTTTTGTTAATTTCTTTTTTAATACAACTTACGTGGCAAACAAGCTTACGGCCCACCTGATGGTAAGTGGTCATCGTAGCCTATAGACGCCTGCAAATTTCTAAGATATTGTTAATATTCTAGTCGCTCCGTGTAAAAACTGATATCCAGTTAAATCCGGTTAGACTAGAAAGCCGACCCCAAGTGACTTGGGAATAATAAAGGCTAAGGAGAAGAAAGAATTGTTAATATTCTAAAATAATTCAAAAATGGAAAGCGTGGAAGCGTGACGATGACGCGAGTTCTATGATTTTTGTTCACCCAAGAAGTGCACAAAGAAGAATTTTTCACTTTAATTATGGTATAGTGTTTTGATAGATCGTATCATCACTGCCATTACACCAGTACGGTAGGTTCAATCCCTATACGAGACGAAAATTTTCTTTTCAATAAATAGTTATCATGAATCTGGATGTAATTTGTCTTCGTGAGTGAAATGATTTTAAGTCTTTCGCGACACAGGGATTAAAATTGTAATTTTAGAGCAAAGGTAATACCTATACTACCGCTAAATTCCATTTTAAATAAAACGCCGAGGAATGTTTTATGACTTAAGTCGTAACAGTAAGTTTAGCACCATACCACGTTCTACTATTCATTGACAGACCAAATGATAGTCATATTAACCCAAAGTGCATATGATAAATTTATGAAGACTTCAATTTTAGTTTTTCCTATGCTACGCTAGAATATAAATTATAAACGATGTCACAGGTACAAGACTTGGTTCATAGATCATCCCTTTCTGGTCATATCCGTTAGTCATGGTTATCATTTATTTTAGCATAGCAATTACTTAAAAGTAATTCTTAATAAATTAAATATCAAGGCGTCTTTTATCTTTAAAAGCAACAGTTACCTTCGGTGTAGGTACGTTATTATTCATCACATAGGTCGATAATCATATAGAGATGATGTATAGCATCGCCTAAGATACTAAGCACAGAGATATACATTTTAAACCGTGACACGCTTTACGCTTTCGAGCATACGCTTATTTTCGTCCATCGCACAAAATATCCCTTGACGTACAAAGACTTGTCCTAACCCAATTCTTTTCAAAGGCTTGGAAAAAACAAGTAATACGACAATTTGTTCTTACAAATTTGATTACCCCAAACAATCTATACAATACATTTGAGAACTCGTAAAAGTAGAGCAATAAGGACATTTATAAGGGATCTCCCGCGTAGATGATATTTCTATCACAATTCCATCAAATTGGGTCGCGCCCTCCCACTGCGACGCAAACGTTACAATATACTCTCGTGCTGTTTGTTACATATTTAGTTTTATGTGGTTAGAATTATTACAAATTTGTTTTTGATCTTAATAATCTTATATAACTCTTTATTTAACCAGCTTTACCCGCGGTTTCGTTCTTGTGCTTCTAATAGAACGATTACAGGCCATTTTCAAAATAAATGAATGTCCATTTTACTGCCTGATCCTTAAATTCCTTGTGTCAATAAATCACACTGATTCGTTGCCCTGTAGCTGCGTAAAATAATGACCAATGAACGGGCATAATTTATTATATTAGTAAGGAAATATAAATATTAAGTGCCTTTGAGACGCAGTAGTATTGAATTCGACATCGATATTTCACCGCTGTTTGGTCTTTTTATTTGCGAAATCTTCTTCGTTTTCGTTATGTTTCTAAAGAACAATGATAAACTATGCTTCTTACTGGAAATTTCAGTGAACTACTATTTTTTTAAACAGAACTGAAGTTTATGAGTAACTGATAATCTATACGTCGATCACTTACCAAACTGCGACGACAACGGGGAAAGCCCAAATAAAACACGATGTAAACAGAAAGCCTATCCACCACAAATATGCATTCTTGTGTTTATAACATTGAATCATGATTTTTTTTCATACATAGTGCTATTTTTAAAGATTATGTAATGATAAGGAAAGTCTTTTTTTACAAAAAAACTACTAAAACATATTTTAATATTTTTTTGCTCTATCTCTATCTGCTTTGTCTGTTTCATCATTTTATAATCGATTAACACGACTGAATATTTTAAGTACACACTGTATATTTACGTTAACTATGTCATGCCTATATTCTAATCTTGTGACCTTTTAACATTTAACTGTATCAAAGCTTGTAATTACTGTGTACTAACTGGAATGTGTACTAACAAATATTATAATAAAGAATATAATATAACAAACCATTACTGAACATTCCTTGACTTGCAAACAACGTGTTTATCGCTTTCACAGCCACTCACGTTAGTTCTTCTGGGAATCTAAGGTCTGATACTAGGTGTAAGTGAATAAAACCACCTTTACCGCTATCTTGAAAGTGTATACAAATCTCAGCAAAAGCTTTCACCTGCAAGCTTTTGTCTATATGAAAATTTCCGTTTCTCTTTCTAGTAGACAAGTTCTTCCGACCTCATACCTAGCACAAAGTGCAACCTATCTGCAACTCGGCACTTCCTTAAACAAATTGTAACCAAAAGGTGTGTTTTCTCAAGACGACGCGACCGAGAACACATGAATTATTAATCAACTGTTCCATTGAGAATACTTTGTGTTTAGGCAGCGGCATCTAGCGGTGAATTTTGCAAAGTTCGCATTATTATTTCTGGTTTACACTAACAAATTAGTTTCTGAAAGTTGTTGAAATGTGCGCAATATTTGGAATAGACTTTGCCAACTATGTTCTTGATTGTTGTCAAGACTGTCAACATTATGCTTGAAATTAAAAGTAATTTTCCATTACTGCGAATGCTGTCATTTACTTTAGGAATGTAGGCTCAGTTTTAGGGAGTTTGAATGTACAATATATCATTCAAATGTGTACACATGTATCGTTTACTTTTGTACCCTGGATGAAAGGTTGCCTATGTCCTTTTCTGTAAACCTGACAATATGTATGCGAAATATCATGATGATTGGTCAAAGTTAAAAAAATTTATTAAATTAAGTCAAAGTTATGAACGCCGCAAGGGTTAGTGAGTTTACTAAATTTATTGAATTTATATGCCTATGTCCAGCAGTGGACGTCTTTTGGCTGACACGATGATGATGATATTTATGTTAGTTGCTAGATTAAGGCAAAAGGTTGAGCCTATGAGAAGATACCTGCAGTCGTGTACTTAGGGCGTGCAAGTACAACAAACAAATAGACTCACATTCGCATTTATAATGTTAGTAAGGTTTCTTATAAATAGATTTTCAATGGACTTTCAATACATTAAACATTTTAAACCCATCATTCATACCTACATTGTAGCTTAGCAAACAAAACAAACTTCGAACTTTAAACAAATTCGCAACTGAAAGGTTTGTTTTCTCACCGCGACACGGCCACGGGACGACCGCATGCATTATTAATAGAGCATTCGATTGAGATCGCTCTTCGACGTTTACATTTCGTGGACTCACTCGGTGGTGTACTCGACCGTATCACTGTTTAGAGGTAGGTTTAGTACGGTTAGAATTTTTTTATTACGAACTGAAATTAATTACTTTTCTACGAATTACTTCGTTTACCAAACTAATGTTACAAATATTTAAAATTTCCAGTTATTTAGTTTGTAAAGTCATCCTAGGATTATACCCTGTGGTACACCATTTTGGGCATCATAAATTTGTAATTTATCACCGAGCAAAATAGTTTTCTTAGTTTTATTTCAAACAAAATTGTTACCATATTTATTTACCTGGATAAACTAGCCTTAAGGACTTACTTTCATAACGTTGTGTCAAATTACAAAACAAATTATGTTATATAAAATATGTCTAACATCTCCATATTGTTTAAGAGAGCACATGTTTCCTTAATAGTTTTGACCCAAATTTTCTCAGAATTTAAATAGGGAGGTTTGGGTTAAATGGAGCAAGGAAGTGAGATTTCTTCTCTTATTTTGGAAGCTTTAATTATGAATTTAAGGACTGAAAATTTTGTTGCTAATTTTAAGTAAGAAATTAAAGTTCATTTTCTGTTGGAAAAGTTACCGGCTGTTGATGATAATATAATATTAGAACTTAGCATTAGCGCAGTCACTGTTTAGATTATCATCATGTTTTTCATTTTTTAAGCACCTTTCGTGTGGTTGGTAAACGGCAAAATGTTTCCGATATATAAGCTTATGCTAAGTCGTATGGCCGAAATAATTTTACTTTCACCTAACATTAAATATTACAATAGTACGTCTTTGTAACTCTCCAATAATATCGAATTGAATCTTCATAACACATAATTTATTTTTTAAATGCATGAGAAATTCGAGACTGACAATTCTTACTATTGTTATCTATTTCTGCCAAAAACAAAATTCCAGATAAATTTCTTGTCAATTTCTCACTAGTTTAATGCGACAGTCGTCACATCTGATGTAGTAAATTATCTTTGCATAGTAACATTTTATATGACTGGATCTGATTTATTTTGCATTTTAATGTAAAATGTTTAACCATATAAATATCTCTCATCAAAGACAAAACACACAATACCGAAATTGATCACTCTGGAAAATTTTCACAAACGTTACTGGCGCAATTAATTCCCCTACCATCGAATAGCGATAAAGTCAATAAGGGACATCGGGGCAAAGCAAACATGGCTCGCACCGGTTTAAATGGAAAATTAATAATTCATGCCCCTAAGTCCGCGTTCGCATCGCAGCCGTGTCGTGCCGTGAAGTGGGCTGTTTGCTTTACCCCTGCAAAAATGTAATTTGTTCAAAATTATGATTGGATTCTGTTTGTTGCAAATATTTTTAGTTGACTTTGTATTTTTATGGGTTCGGATTCGTGTTGTTGGAAGTAAGCAGTATTTTAAACAGGTGCTTTTTGCTGTTTGGGATTTGATAAAAGTATATCTCTCTCTTTTTGTTGTTCTTTGTTAGGTGAATCTTTGACTGCATTAGATTAGTTTATTCTTAATTATGCTGAAAGATTGCTGATATTTTAAGTACCAGCAAAATATGATAATGTCATTTTATTTGTACGTTATTTTGTACTTTTACTTTTATCAACGTACTATTTTATGGAAATTAGGCCATATTACTAAAAAAATATTCTCAGCGATTTATTATAATACATAAAAGTATCCTATTATGGTTTATTTCAGTAAATGTCTACACCAGATATTTCTATTGCAGGCACTGTTTAGAAAATGATTGTGGTTAAACCGAATTTCCCATAAGGCCTCAACCAAAATGAGCTCCAACATTGACACCGACGTATTATGGATTAAACTAATTGTCCGATGTGACTATCTAGATAAATGTTCCCATTAAGCCTTATTGGAGCATTTACTCATTCACTGGTAACAGTTCTAGTTCATATTGTCATTAACATTTGTAAATGTGGTGGATAAAAATGCCATGGCAAATACTATAAAGATATTAAACATGAAACGATTGATATATGCAGATGGTGGCAATCAAGCATAGAAACCACCTACTGCTAAGCGGTTACCATCGCCTTTGAACGCTTGCTACAAACATCACATACGCGTTGCCGATCCCTGAAAAACCTATTTGAAAATAATCTATAGACATTGGTCATGATTGAAATGGATTATTTTCCTGCCTAAAACGCCATTTATTTTTTATTTTTCACGCTATCATAGCAATGATATGACATGAATGCAAAGAGGTAGCTGAAGAAAGTACTGGTATTGTTAAATTTTTTTAGTAGTTTAATCCCAGATAGTTGGCAAATTTAAGCAGGATATGGCACGCATAACTACATTCGATTATTTACGTCCTATGATCTGATAATATAGAGAATCACTACTTATGACACTTGCATATGATGCATTAAATTATTTATCTATCGAGCAGCCCGTGCGAGTAATCTTTGTGCCCGATATTACTAGCTGTACCTATCCTTCAAAAAGATATCCATGTTTAACATGGTTTCCTCTTTAAATGATTTTAATCATTCAAAGGCATAGCCATGTTCTAGACTTAATTGATGAAGACTTGGTGACTTAAGTAGATGTTTTGTGGTAGATATGTATCCAAACAGTCATACATTGTGCACTAAACCTCACCTCGTACAATTAGAAAGGCAATGAAGCCGTCTCATAAGAAAAATGGAGAAAATATACCTCAAACTATCTACAAAAATGGAATTCAGACCCTCGACCTTTAAGCGTGGTATGTAGAGCGCACCGGCCCCCCGCCGTTATATTCGTACAAACAAAATTTAATATGCGCGCGAAGGTTAGTACACGTCTTTTGAATAATAACTTAGCTTGTTCCACGAGAACATATCTACAATGTATCTAAGTTAGGAAGGACGGTGGGTATACGAACATGAACAATGGCATGAGACAGTCTAATGGAAAACTATTAAACTGCCAACTTAAAGCTGGCAGTTTCAACCTATGGTTTTTTAATTTTAGAGGTCGTAAATGCTACGGATTTTCATGAGGTCTCAGTTTCGATTGATGACATGAGTTATGTGGTTTTTCGGTTGAGAAATTGTTGGCAGCAGCATGGTGTCTCGTACTGTGACCAGTAGACGGCTATAGGTATTAACTAAAACTACGACTGGTGAAATGTTAGTGTGATATACCTTTGTCTATCTCTCCAGAGATATAGGCGTGAGAATATGTACCTATGTATGTCTTCTTCTCCCTAAATTTTATTATTCCAAAGTCACTTGGGGTCGGCTTTCTAGTCTAACCGGATTTGACTGGATATCAGTTTTTACACGGAGTGACTGCCACCTCACCTTCAAAACCCGAAGGCTAACGATACCCTAAGGCTAGACCAGTGTCAGGATATTAGAGGGCACTGACTTTCCCAATAATGGCTGCCATAGATGTTCATGGCAGCCGGGACCGACAGCTTAACATGCTCTCCGAGGCACGGAGCAGGCGGTAATTGTCAATCAATACGCACATAATTTCGAAAAGTCATATAACTTCCGAAAGTCAGAGGTGCGCGATGTGGGTTCGAACCCGAGATTCTCTGCATTGCAGTCTGTTGGTCTCCCCACTGAGCTATCGCTGCTATGTACCTATGTATGTATATAAACTTATATTACAAAGCTGAAGACTTTGTTTGGTTGAACGCGCTAATCTCAGGAACTACTGGTCCGAATTGAAAAGTTATTTTAGTGTTGGAAAGCCCAATTATTGAAAAAGGCTATAGGCTATATAACATCACGCTACGACCAATAGGAGCGGAGCATCAGTGGAAAATGTTGTAAAAACGGCGGAAATTCTCTTGTGTGACGCAGACGAAGTTGCGGGGTTATCTAATATATCATATCTGTTAATTAAAAGAACTTCATAAATTAATTTACAATATTCCTTTGCTTTACAACAAGCTTGAGTTAAAGAAAAAATGTACCTTAATATTTCGTTACAAAAATATCAAATTCAAAAATCATCAACTATTTTCCCGTGTATATTATGTTACCTAATTACAATGGTGCTTAAAATTTTCCAATGCCGTTATAAGCTCGGGGCTATTTTACTTGGCTGTCTATTCTCTTTGCGAATCAGCCTTTGTTTTCGTGGGCGTTGAGATTTTTCATGTTTTTATTTTAAATATTCCTCACCCTCGTGGTCTCTGTCAGGAACAGTGATGTGCTGTTGTCGATAGTTTTGACTATCGATTAAAATGTGTTTCTTTAATTCATTATTATGCTTACACGACTTACATTATCACAGTTGACGAGCTGCGTATATTAGATTTTCTACTGACATATTTTCTGTCAAAATAATTATATAGCTTTTGCTAGCGGCTTCGCTCGCGTAAAAGTAGGTTAGTTAATGTTAGTAAAAGTACTTTTTTTTAATAGTATGTAGCCTATGTTACTCGGTGATAATATAGCTTTCTAATGAAAGAATTTTTAAATTGGTTGAGTACTTTTTGAGCTAAATCCTTACAAACAAACAAACAAAAAATCTAATCTTTCCTCTTTATAAAATTACTATAGATAAAACTATAACTGTTATTCAATTTAGCTCGCTTCTATAATATAATAATAATGTCCTCCAGACCGATTTCGGCCACGGCGGCCAGTCTTAACGGAGACTGGCCATCTGCGCAGGAGATATTATAGTGCATAAATGTGTGCGTAAACTCAAGTGCACTCTCTGTTCCCTAACTCTCATGATCCGATGGGACGGTAATCCGACACGACCGGAGAGAGATCAGGCGTAGCACCAACGGCTTTACGTGCTTTCCGAGGCACGGGGGCGTCTAACACCGCCAACTGCCTAACTCCAGGCTGCTATTGAGATTTCTTAACAGAAAAACCCAACAACTTTTTGTTGGCCCGACCCGGGATTTGAACCCTCATGCACAGCAGTCGCATTCACTACCGCTGCGCTGATTCGTGAAGGAGTTGACAGAGTTCACTACACCATTTGATATGATCCTGCCATGTCACTCTTGCTTGATTCACTTGCGTTATATTCTCCATGTACGTTCATCGGTTTAAGTTACTCTTAACCTGGCATTTGTCCAAAACATCTCGGATATGGTCAGATCAGTTCAATGGTTCCTCGTATCTAGATTGAAGGTACTGGCAGTAAGGCCGAATTAGATCGCGATATGGTTTCGTTATACAAGTAAAAACAAATAGCTGAAATATAAGAATACATTATATCGGGTTGATAAAAGAACGTTTTATTTTATATAAAATATATTTGGATAGGTATACATAAATATTATAATATGTATTATATACTTAGAAAATAAGATTTGATAAGCTAGTTTGAACCGATCCGAGCATATATAATTATGCACCCACACCCACAGGACAGGCTCCACAGTAGGCACCCACAGGACAGGCTTGCCTACTGTGGAGCCGCCGGATATATTGTAATGTTTTTTTTTACTGTAAATAGATATTTTTCTATTGTCTATTACAGGAGATCGGCTTTTAGGTGTACCTATGTGTGTACAGGTATAAAGACTTACGGCTGTTTTCCTGGATTATTTAGCTTGTTGACTTATTTATTAGGTACTAGGTTTTACCCGTGGCTTCGCTCGCATAAATATAGATTATGTTAGTAACAGTATGTCCTTTTCTGTTTCCCTGACAACGTGTATGTGCATGCGAAATTTCATGATGTTGGGACGAGTAGTTTAGGCGTGAAAGCGTAACAAATAAACTCACATTCGCATTTATAATATTAGTTAGGATTTTAATACCGAACCATACCTCTCTGCGGTATTTGCTCTCGTAACATTATTTATGCAAGCTCAATTTGTTCATAACTATAGAACTATGACTGCACGTTTGGCGTAGTGGTTTAAGTGGTCGTGTCGTCACTGCCACTGCTACAAGTGTTGTGGGTTTGAGCTCTACATGGGACAACATATTGTGTGATCTGCAAATATTTGTTTGAAATCCGGGCGTTCATTTTGTCCGTTAGTTAAATGGAGTAGTAATGCCTCGCTGATTTCAGCATGAATGGGCCGGGTCGACCGGGGAAGGACTACCCTCTCACAGAATATCGACGTGAAATAGCAGTATTCCCACTGTTGTGTTTCGTTCGGTGAGTGAGGTGCCGGAAACCCAATCACCCCTTTCCCCCATCCCGCTCCTCCTTCCCACTTCCTTTCCTAAAGGTTCGCCAACGCGCAAGTGATGCCTCTGGTGTTGCAGGCGTCCATAGGCTACGGTGACCACTTACCATCAGGTGGGCCGTATGCTTGTTTACCACTTTAGTTGTATAAAAAAAAACGTGCACAATAATTATTCCCTGCGCGGGAATGGTCATGTGAAAAAATTTTTTTTTTTTTATTTGAACTCTATCTACTCAATTGACTTATATTTTTTCAACAGTTTATGGGAAATATAATTATACTTTTTGCTAATATGACTAAAGTAAAAGCAATATTACCCTAAACCATAATTCGCCAACGGATTTTCGCAAAGTAACGCTTTATTCGATAAATTAAGGTACTTTCGTACAGAAAATAAAATACTGGCCAACAAATTAAATTTCAACTTTCGGAAAATCTTGTTACTTGCGGTAAGGGTAGAAAAAAAGGTTTTATTCTGTTAGCCTTGAGTGCTTTTAAAATACTCGAATTGGGATTTGACAAATCAAATATTTTAATAGTAAAACATTTTATTTTACCTTTTCAAATATGATTTATTTCTATGTAACCTTTGAATGTGTACTTGGATTGTTTTTATTTGACTTTTTTTCATTATTTAAACATGAGAAACATCTTAGGTGTAGACTACATTTAATGTTCTGAAAATTCTTGAATACATTTTGCCTTTAAGCTCCAAATAAAAGAGCCTTATAAAACCCTCACCTTTTTTAATTGTGAAGGAATATTTACTAAGTGACATTTAATTATTTTTATTTAATAAAGAGGTCGAATTCCTTGTTTCTTATGTTATTATCAAGTTTCTCTATGATGTTTACGTATTTTTTTATGTAAATCAGATTACTTTGCTTGGTTGATACGGTATGACGCTTTTTTAACAAATTATTTTCATATAATTTATATCTCTGCCCTTTGCTCCCATGTCATAAGTATACGCTTAGTTTTGTATGCAATCGTTAATGCTAAGGTCTCGGGATCGAGTCCCTCTCGGACAAAGTGTTATAAGGTGTCTCGCTTAGAAAATTCTAAGTAACACTGGGCCCGGACAATGTGTTATTAGGTTTCCCTGTTAGGAAGGTCCTAGTAGCAGTAACTCTGGGCCTGGAAATGTACTTAGTATAAGCCTTATATAATATGCCTACCATGTATTACGTGAAACCTGAAAACGAACTGGCGAAAAGTGGATGTAGTAGAGCCTCGCTGATTTCAGCATGAATAGGCCGGCTCGACCGGGGAAGGACTACCCTCTCACAGAATATCGGCGTGAAATACCAGTATTCCTACTGTTGTGTTTCGTTCGGTGAGTGAGAGTACCGGTGGCCCAATCACCCCGTTTCCCCCATCCCGCTCCTTCTCCTTCCCACGTCCTTTCCTTTAGGAACAACCCTAAAGGGTCGGCAACGCGCATGTGATGCCTCTGGTGTCGCAGGCGTCCATAGACTACGGGGACCACTTACCATCAGGTGGGCGGTATGCTTGTTTGCCACCTTAGTTGTGTAAAAAAAAAAATATACGATGATTCTAGATATCTGTATCTAAAGTATAAACGTTAGATGGTAGAGCTCAACGTCTATATTAAATTCTTAAGTATCGATATAATCTTCTATTAATTGCATACGATAATAAATTATCGATAAATATAATTAAAGCCATGTATCACACCACTGGTCTATGTAAGCTGAGCATAGGGGAAAGAAAACAAAGTGAACAATTTAATTATGCGATGTATTTAGCAAGCTCATAATGTAGGTATATTATATTAATAATACGTAATTATGTGACGAGAGTGTTGTGTTATGGCTCAGAGGGAATTCTTTAAGCTGCCAAGTGTGAGGTGTTACGTTTGAGTCATCAACAAATAGTTTCTGAATGACGTGTCATAATCAAACTCTTGTCAAGTGACCTGATTGGCTGTTGCTAAATTTGCCAATGTATCACAGGAGTTAATATGCGTTTGACTGTCTGTTAACAAAATTTTGTGTTGAACTGTCGTTCAGAAACCGAAAATAAGACTAAATGTAATAATATCATTTCAGAATATGTATTTATTATGTATTTGGTAAATAAATCCTTTATTATTTACTAGATTTTTCCGGCGGCTTCGCTCGCGTTAATGTAGATTTATGTTAAGATAGATTTTTAGTAGTGTATATGCTATTCTGTTGTATAATCAATAATACAGTAAAGTTTCATCAAATTCCGTTCAGTAGATTTTTCGTAAACGTTTGTACATCCTAATCCTAATCCTAACTAATATTATAAAAGTGAAAATGAGTTTGTTTGTTTGTTTGTTACCTTTTCACGCCTAAACTACTAAACCGATCATCCTGAAATGTTGTATATACGTTGTCAAGTGTACAGAAACGGACATAGGCTACCTTTCATCCCGAAAAAAATTACTGTTTCCGAGGGAAAAATTATAACGTTCTTATGATAATAGATGGCGACACGTGTCTTTCGAATCATGATTGAATTATATTATTAAAAGTAGAGTACAACCCGAATTGATTGTCAAATTTTAAATTAACGCGAGCGAAGCCCCGGGAAAAAGCTAGTAAGAGATATTTAAGAAAATATTATGTGATAATATTACTTAATATCACACACACAGCACAAGCCTAACGCAAGGCTCACAGTTAGGACGAGCAAAGGGCTTTTAGATAGACAAGCAGCTATATAACTTACTATAATGACATTACAGTTCAAATTCCAACAACGCTGCTGTAAGCTCAGGAATGCCGATTCGGCAGCTTTGTATTTATTGCTGTATGGAAATTTCAACCAAACATTTAAGGACTCGTGTCTGTATGTGGACTATTCGTTTACAGAGCACATGTCCAGACTCCGTGATGCTTCTGACAATTTCTTTATTGAAATTCATTTTAGCCGCTTGGCAAAGGCTTCAGCTGTTGCATTGCATTATGAAGACAATCGTAAATATTAAATGTCTGGAATTAAACTTCAGACTTAATGATCAGCTGCAAATATAAGCTGAAAGGGAGCTATAGAGAGAGTCAAGAGAATATATTAATATCCGTCTAATAGGAAAAAGGTGAAAGTTTGTTTCTTTGTAACCTTTTCACGCCTAAACCACTGAACCGATCATTCTGAAATTTTGCACAAAAACGGACATAGACATAGATTTATTCCGAAATAAATTACTGTTCCCGAGGAAAACAACAACAACGTTCTTATGAATTATTAAGATGGCGCCACGTGTCTTTCGAATCATGATTGAATTATATTATTACAAACAGAGTACAACCCGAATTGATCGACAAATTCTAAATTAACGCGAGCGAAGCCGCGGGCAAAAGCTAGTATATTGGTAACTGTGAACTTAGATAATCGTCATCATTTTCATAAGACAATACTGACAATTCTGAGTCAACTTATTGACAGTTGAAACGAGAATTCAGGCAAACAAAAAAATCTTCCAAGTAATTGGCAAAATTTTTTATTTGAAAACTCATTTAGTCAGCGCTCAGGATTATGTCAATATAAAACTTTGCTATCGTGGCGTGAATCACTTTGAACGATGGGTACTTTACGTACCTGAATTCATTGTTAAAATTGTATATTTAACAGCAATTTTTTGACTGTCTTCTTGGAGATTCACCCGTTTATAATGTTATCATTAAGGCAGCGATAGTTTAGTGGGAGATCGTCGGACTGACACGCAGATGTCTCGAGAATAATAATATAAATATAAGATTCTATCACATACACACAACACCATCTAGATCAAACTACGCAGAGCTTGTACTATGGGTACTAGACAATGGATATACATGCATATATACGTTTTTTTGTTGTAAATACATCCATGTTCATGCACACAAATGTTTGACTTGTGCGGGAATCGAACCCGCCACCTCAGGCGTGGCAGTTGGTTACACTAACCACTACGCCATCGATGTCTCGAGATCACAAGGCACGCATCTCTGACTTTTCCAAGTTATGGGCGCATTAATCTGAAAAGTCTTAGAATACCGGACATAATTAAAAATCTATTGTGACTGGCCACCGGTGTACCGCTGCAACTCAATAGGTTAAATAGTTAACTATTACTCGCCCACTTTATGGTGAAGGAAAACATCGTGAGGAAACCTGCATGTCGGAGGGTTCGTTATAAAGTTCTCGAAGATATGTGAGGTCTGCTAACCTGTACTGGACCAATGTGGAAGACTATAGCCTAAGGCTGTGCCGAGCGTAAGACGCAGTTGGACTGAATGACAGAGCTCGATATTCAAATCGGCGCGCGGGCGCCATACTAAAATTGTATGGAGGATTTGAAGTGCTTTTTTGATAAATATTTATCTTTATTGTCAACCAATTACTTAAATATTTGGACGGACAAATTGTAATATAACTATTTATGTTTCGTTTAAGCTGTAAAATATGATAGATTTTTACTGTTATAATCTAAAAAATCACTTAATACGAGCTTACGTTTTTGCATTTTTGTGCAAATTTGCGTAATTTTGTAGGCCAAAATATTAATTAATTAAAGTTTTTAACACGGAGTAATTGTAAACATATTCATTGTTATGGTAAATGTATATTTTATATTTGTATTAAACAAGAAGTCTCGATTTTATAAACTCAACTGTGACCGCCTGTTTTGGCACATTTCGCTTAGTGCAGTCTTAAGACCTTCACAGAAGAAGCCACATGGCAATTAATTTAATCACTGCGCTAATCCGTGCCATACTGGTTTTAAAACATTCTTCTTCAATCGGTCTTAGTCTAAATATAATAAAACTTACTTTATATAATACTAGGTAACGGGTTTGACTCGCGATAAAGTATTTAGAAGGTAATAAATACGTACTTATTGATTGCCCGACGTTTGGACTGACTTGCATCGATCATTTTCACGGGTTGATTGAAAGTATAAAACTTATAGTACCAATTTTAATTTTCATCCTGCCGTAGCTTAAACAACTAATAAAACTAACCAAATACACGTCTGAAATTTATTTCATACTTTGTATGAAATAAATTTCAGACGTCAAAATTATGAACTTAATTTCATGTAACAACTCTCGCATATGTAACCATGCATCTCGAAACTCATGTTCTTTATAATTGAAGCATGAGAATAAGCATGTAAACGTGGAAATTATAATAAAAGTTCACGACGGGAATATACCGCCGCCGAAGTTTTTAGAACGACACATTATGTTGGGATTTGAGGGCTGGCTGTGTGTTATACGGTATCGTAATATTGGCAATATAAGATTTACACGGATGGCGTAATGGTTCAAGTGTTCGCCTCGCCGCTGCCACTACGCCAAGTGTTGTGGGTTCGAATCCCACACGGGACAAAACTTTGTGTGATCCACAAACAGTTATTCCGAATCTCGATGTTCATAGTGTCCGTTGTTTGAATGTTTGTAAAGTCCCCCGCGACAGAGGAATTGAGAAGAAAGTTGTCGTTTTAAAATTTAAAAAAACCAAATCTGTGACGTTCTGTCTCCTTCTGACTCAAAATGATGACGTTAAAACAATAGCTTAAAATAGCGGTGACATATACCTCTTTCTAGCGTTAGGAGATTTAGGCGCGAGACTATGTATCTTTGTATAATCAATCCAAATATATATTTAAAGACTAGATTTTGACCGTGACTTTGCTCGCGTAAATTTAGGTTATGTTAGGTTATGTTAGTAACAGTATTTTTTTCTGGATTAAAAGTACCTTATCTTGTTTTCTGCTCCCCTGATAACGCGTATGCGAAATTTCATGATGATCGGTCGAGTAATTTAGGCGTGAAAGCGTAACAAACAAACTAACATTTGCATTTATAATATACTAGACTAAACTAGATGTTCCCGCGGTTTCACCTGCGTTTAAGCGGGGTGCCGCTCCCGTGTGTCGTAGCGTAATTTTATACAGCCTTTTGGCCTTCCTCGATAAATAGACTATCCAACACTAAAAGAATTTTTCAAATCGAACCAGTAGTTCCTGAGATTAACACGTTCAAACAAACAAACTCTTCAGCTTGTGTGTATGTGGTAGAATATTATATTATATTATTATTATATTATTAGCTTTATAATATTAGTATAGATGTTAGGATTACGTTACAGTTAATTTGTAGTGGCAATGTAGCAATTACTGAAACCAATTAATGGTATCTATATATTAATACGTGAAGCGAAAACTTTGGATCCCTTTTTACGAAAATTGGGCGGACGGAGGAGTATGAAATTTCGCACACTTATAGTTTATACAGAGAAAAAGTGACGAATGCTAATATTTTTTTTAAATTATGCGTGAAATTACATTAAATTAATTAAAATACACTACACGCACACAACCATGCATTTGACACACGCAGTCGAAGCGCGTAACTATGGTTACATATATCAATATATAAGGACATAATATATCAGCAATATCTTACAGGCAAACTTTGGTCGAATTTCGAGCACTAGGCGACCGCTAGTTAATTATAATTACATCGCAGTCGTGATAATTATCGATGTGTACGACTCATTGATAAATTCATCATAATGAACAAGGCTATGGAATATTGCCAAAGTATGCCATCGTCCAGGCAGCACCATAAATCTACGATTTCAATAAAACCAAGCCAATTCATTAGATTAATTTGGAATCTCTCGTCAGTAGAAATTTCTAGATTTTGAAGCAGAATTTATCTTAGATTCATTTTCTAGCCAAAAATTCATAGAGCGAGAATTGGTTACCTATATCTATACTTTTATACTAATACTGGATGTTCCCGCGTCTATCGTTACAGCGCCGCCTTCGTGGGTCGTAGCCTGATGTTATATAGCCTATAGCCTTCCTCGATAAATAGGCTATCCAACACTAAAATAATTTTTCAAATCGCACCAGTAGTTCCCGAGATTAGCGCGTTCAAAAAAACAAACAAATTCTTCAGCTTTATAATATTAGTATCTTCGAGAACATTATGTAGAACTCTCAGACATGCAGGCTTCCTCACGATGTTTTCCTTCACCGTTAAAGCAAGCGATAATTAACTATTACGCATATAATTTCAATCAGCGATGCGCGTCTTGAAATCGAATTTGAGACCTCTGCGTAGCAGTTCACCGGTCTCCCACCAGGCTATCTTATCTTACCCAAAGGGGGGTCAGTCAGTGCAGACCGGCGACACTTCGACCCAGTGGGATCTTTTGTGTCGACACTCTCCCAATAAATACTACCATAGATGTTCATGGCAGCCGGGACCGACGGCTTAACGTGCTCTCCGAGGCACGGAGCAGGCGATAATTGTCAATCAATACGCACATAATTTCGAAAAGTCATATAACTTCCGAAAGTCAGAGGTGCGCGACGTGGGTTCGAATCCGAGACCCTCTGCATTGCAGTCTGTTGTTCTCCCCACTGAGCTATCGCTGCTCTTCCCACCAGACTAAAATCGTAGTAAATGAAATGTGTGTGTGCTATTGCCTATGCCCACCCCATTTAACTTAGGCGTGATAGCACTTACGTAGTTCCTCCCTTTTGTTTTCTTAATAGACTACAACGTTACCTAAAGCCATTCAAACAATATTCCTCAGGCCTAAATCAGTTTCCCAACTTCAAACATTTTCCTTTACGCGCTGTAACTTCGGTGTGAGAAGCGTCCTAGTAACAAATTTGTCGTTTGAGCCGACAATGCCCGTTTAATTACAACGCTACACTTGACGTATGTATTACTTGCGTTCTGCGTTACGAAACGCTGTGTACCCGATTTGATACGGTAGGGTTACCCAAGAATTAAACGGGTTAAAAGTTTTAAATTTACAAAGTACATACTGATTGAATTCGGTGAAACGTTGAATGTTGCGCGACTGGAGCTTTGACTTTTACCAATGTATGTGTGTATACAAAGAACGTGTTCGAATAAAGAAATACTGCCTAAAGAAAATGTGTATATAACAATTATTCAAATGCAAGACATGATTAAAATCCTTTTGTGTGTGGCCAGCGGGATGCCGCTTCGTCTCAATAGGGTAATACATCTATAGCTGTCGCGAAGAAATGTCAATTTGAGAAAAAGATGACTACAGATCGGACTGATTGTATTTTTGAAATCATAATCATCTGTTTACCATGTACTCCAAAATCAAGAACGTGAAAGAACGTGTTCGATTAAAAACAACTTTAAAAAAGACAACTCCCGCATTAGGCATAATTCCTGTGTCGCGGGAGACTTTACAGAACTCTCAGACTCGAAACAACTATATGTGGATCACACAAATTTTTGTCCCGTGTGGGATTTGAACTCACAACACTCGGCGCAGTGGCGGTGGCGAGGCGACCACTTAAACCACTACGCCTATTATATATTTAAAACTGTACATTAATATTGATATATAGCAGGTAATTAAATGGGCGATATTTGAGACCCGTCCGATTGCACGTAATGACTGTCGAATTAATTCTACTGTTATGTCACTCAGAGTTACAGGGAAGCGACGAAGGTTTCCATTTCAAAAATTTTGTTTGTTATTCAACCATGACGATGTATTGTGACGTAATTAAAATCGTATGAATAAATTAATTATTTATTCTCGATATACTGTTTTACGTATTCTCTTTAGTTGTTATATTCCTGGTATTTATAACTGTTATCCAATTCAAATATCAATAAAGCGAATAACGCTATAAGTTACTAATAAATCTTTGAAATTTTTCAAAAGCATATTAATTTCATTTAAACGTTTAAAACTAAAACATAATTAAATCTATTTAATGTTCGCGAAATTTTTTAGTTATTTTCGATTTAATTAGTAAAGGTTACGATCGATTACTGTCTTCGCCAACGCAACAAAAAGGTTTCTTTTGAATTATTTTTACTATTAGGTATAAAATAATGTATAAATAAACAAAGAAACCTACCCTATAGTTATGAATTCAGATATTCTCTGTCCGTTGTTTTAATATAACTGTAATTTGTAATCCAAAATAAACTTTAAAGATAAAAATTTGTATAGTTTCGACTCAGAAACTATTCCTGGAGCGGAAGTTGCCATATTTAGATAAAAATCGCTTTATTATAGAGCTGCGTAGTTTTATATAGTTCTTTGTGTCCGTTGTTTGTTGTTTGTAAAGTTTCGACACAGAAATGATTCCTAGAGGGGAACATTTATGCCTAGAGCAGAAGTTGTAATTTTTAGATAAAAAGGCTTTGTTTTAGACATGCGAATATTATATTGGTCTTCAACACTGATTAATGTTGGAATCCCGCTATAGGCAAGCCTTCCCTAGTATTTATGTCTGATAATCGTTGATGTATTACTGAAGAACCGGACGAAGATGGCATACCGATGCTATCGAGCTTAGAAGACGATGTCAACTTCATTGAAATAATCTGTTATGTGGTAAGATTAATTATGAACAGCAAATCGCGATAACGGCGTGGTAGGGCTTAGACCAGATTCAGAAAGAATTTTAAGTATTATTTAGACATAAATCCTGACTAATATTATAAATGCGAAAGTGAGTTTGTTTGTTACGCTTTCACGACTTAACTATTCGACCGATCTTCATGAAATTTCTCATACATGTTGTCAGAGGTACAAAAAAGACATAGGGTTTTTGAGCAAAAAGAGTACCGGTAGCCTCGTATGACTTTAGCCCTGAGGGGTGACATTGGCCCTTAATTGAAAAAAGCTGTTTAATTAGAAGAAGTTTTTTACTGACAGTTTATAGTGCTATCTATTGATTTCTACGTGTATTTTTTCGGCAAAATGTATGATAGTGGTCTGGTGGGAACTTCAAACTTTTGCCAATTAAGGGCCAATGTCACCCCTCAGGGCTAAAGTCATACGAAGTTACGGTACTTTTTCGAATGGATACAAATTTATCGAAAATTAAAGCAGTAAAGCGAAGCTGCGGACATAAAAGAATTATGAATAATAATAATAAAATCAGTCCTGTATATACAATTCAACTGTTAGGCACGGGTTTCTCAGTGTGACAAGGGTAAGACTAGTCGCTGGTTCAGAGCGGATCGGTAGCCTTCACATATTTTTGATTACATTATCGAGCATTCTTAGACATTCAGGATTTCTCACGATGTTTTCTTTCACCATTAAAGCGAGCGCCAACTAATATAAGAAAGAAAGAAAGAAAGAAGGAATGAAAAATGTTTTATTTGGATCTCCATAGATACATAATTTTAAAAACAATAATAAATACAATTAAGCAGAAAACGGTACATGGAGATCAAATTAGGCAACTGCGTCAGCTATTGTTGCAATATACTGCAACGCTGGTATTCTCGCAGGCCTACTAACAATAATTTATTAATACACATAATATAATAAAATAAAATAAGCAGGAGATAATTGAATATTGAAAAGGACAATTTTCCTATGGAGGAGTATATCTTGTGTTTAGACGTCAAAACTGCTGAACCGATTTGACTGTAATTTTGTATAACTTAAACCTTTAAAAATAAACAATACAATACTATACTTACGCTATATATAGTCTACCTAGAAACCTCCTCTTTTCGTCTGCTAAAAAGCCAATAGCTGTATTGTCGTTCGTTTACGCGAATTATATATTTTTACACACACACACACACACAAACACATGCACGCACACCACACACACGTGCGCACACACACACGCACACACACACACCTTTATTCTCTTGTTTGTTTTATTTTTTTTATTTTGTTTACTTTATTTTCATTCTCCGTAACTGTAAATTTTGCATCATCAATGTAAATTTGAAATGGGGCCTGGTTATCTATCACACAGGTTTTTAACCTAGTTTGGAAACCAGTCTCCCACAGCTATGTCATCAAAACAGTGTACCTATACTTATTTTTATCAACTGGGCGAAATAAATAAATGTTATTATTATATATAATATAATATTGAACTAAAACTAGTGTATACAGATTTTATCCGTATAAAATTTTAATTTCAATAGCTGCTTACAAAAATCTCGAACGACGCGGCTGACAGCTAGCGTTATAGCCAGGCGAAGTAATAAAATTACATTTTTGTTATACGATTATACCATGCATATACTTGT
Organism: Catocala sponsa; assembly: GCA_963564715.1. NCBI lineage: Eukaryota > Metazoa > Arthropoda > Insecta > Lepidoptera > Erebidae > Catocala > Catocala sponsa. Next base: position 2,227,396 of record OY751351.1, on the reverse strand, counting down.
AATGAAACAAAGTAGAGCCTTTTAGCCAGCCCTGTTCCCCTGAACTTAATTATTCGCTCACTGGCGGCGCAATTGTAGGGGTAGTGGGGGGGAGAAGGGGACTCTTGAACGCAGACAGCAGTGGCCATCTTTTAATAGTGTATTTGTCGAGGCATTCCTTGTGAGTGGTTGCTAGTAATTGTCGTTACACGATTTTGTGTTTAAGGGTAGATAGAGAATGAAATTAGTAAGTGTTGGTAATTCTTTTAAGACTGCGCCGAGCGTAAGACGCGGTTGGACTGAATGACAGAGCTCGATATTCAAATCCATAGTAAAATTGTATGGAGGATTTGAAATGCTTTTTTGATAAATACGTATCTATATTGTCAACCAATAACTTAAATATTTGGGACGTACAAATTGTAAAATAACTATTTATGTTTCGTTTAAGCTCTAAAATAGGATAGATTTCTACTGTTATAATCTATAAATCACGTAACACGAGCTTACGTGTTTACATTTTTCGTGCAAATTTACGTAATTTTGTAGGCGAAAATATTAATTATTTAAAGTTTTTAACACGGAGTAATTGTAAACACATTCGTTGCTGTGGTAAATGTATATTTTATATTTGTATTAAACAAAAAGTGTTGATTTTATAAACTTAACTGTGACCGTCTGTTTTGGCACATTTCGCTCGGCGCAGTCTTAAGTCTATTTGAAAATATTTGGTGCCTCTAAGAACTGTGAATGTAAAATACATACGAAAGAAAAATGTAGGCGATATTTAAAAGGTATTTATAAAAATGTCTAAGTCGCGCGTCACGCTTGGACAGTACCAATGCGCCGAGTGTTGTGGGTTCGAACATGGAATAAATAATTTTATGATCCACAAATAGTCGTTATGAATGTGGGTCTTCTTTTAGTCCGTTGTTTGAATGTTAGCAAAGTATACATAAAGAGAAGAGATTTCTTTAAAAATTCTATTTTGTACGCTACGTAGGTCCTTTCAACGGCTTTTTGAAGTAGTAATTGATAAATAATATTATGATTATTATTTTATGTAAGGAGAACGATTGCTGGCAACAAAGTGAATAGAGCTCTACGCGCTTTTATGAATAGTCGAAATGTATACGAAAAGGCACGTTTAGCAGTTCATAGAGAACTATTAGTGCCCACACTTATGTATGGAAGTGAAAGTTGGGTATGACAAAAGAAGCATGAGAGCAGAATAAATGTTGTAGAAATGAGAGCGCTGAGAAGCATATGTGGTGTGACTCTGAAAGATAGTATAAGAATAGTGTGATTAGAGAGAGATGCGGCATGAAAGTTGATATAGTGACAAGAATAGAAAAGGGTATGTTAAGCTGGTTTGGACATGTAGAAAGAATGGACGAGGAAAGACTGACTAAAAAAGTTTATAAGGCTAGTGTGAATGGAACAGTCGCAAGAGGAAAACCTAGGCGAACGTTTCTCGGTCAGATCGGAGGCGTGCTGGACAAAGGCCAGGTTAAGAGCTTGAACCGACGGGCGTGTATTATGAATGTGATCAAAATGAATGAAGCCAGAGAAGTGTGTTAGGATCGTAGGAAATGGAAATCCGTAGTCTCTGCCTACCCCTCTGGGAAACAGGCGTAAATCTATGTATGTATGTATTATTTTCGCCATAAAATAAGTACTTCAATCTTGTATATTTTTGCTGTGTAGAATAGATTCCAAATAATAATACAGCATCATAGTCACTAGTTTCCAATGGAATTTACAATTGACATACATCTGTGATTGATGATGAAGTAAATCGAAATGTTTCAAACATTGTTAATTATTGGAATGCGTTAATTTTTAATATTGATTGATTAGTTGTTTGCGTATTAGCTGTACGCAAATACGAATATAGACACCTTCAGGTTGTTTACGCGGTGTAAAGAGATAGAGACAGAAACTTGAGGATGAATACGTGAAAACAATAAAAATGTAATCGACATCGTCCGCTGCGTGTGACTGCAACGTCATACGCGCATCATCATCATCATCATTATCATCAGGCTATAATAGTCCACTGCTGGACATAGCCTTCCCCATACGCGCATATTGTGACATAATTAAATCAAGATTCGAATATCAACAACATATTATAAAACAAAGTGCCTCGTCGCGTCTGTCTGTTGGCAATAAACTGAACGGATTTTCATGCGGTTTTTACCAATAGACAAAGTGATTCATACAGAAGATGTAGGTGTAAATTTGTTAAGATTTTATAATACACGTACGAAGCCGGGCGGGTCTCTAGTTAAATTATAATTCGAATTAAAATTAGAGGCAACAAATTGATCATTCGAATGCGATTATTTAAGTCTCGAATAATCGAATAATTTTTCAAAGGAATGGCACACTGCCAGCGACGAAGTTCATGATCAATCGTGTATTTAAATGTCTAACTAGTTATACCAAATGTTCTTTTTTCATCAAACGACAAAGAATGAATACAAACTCGGTACCTTAAACGGGGGTCCATCATAGAACTCAATGGGTCATATCCAATGAATTGACCTCTCCAATCGAGGGGTACCTATAAAACTATTCAAGCTTAAATATCGAGGGTTCCGTAATAAAAATATATGGATTTTAACCCTTAGGAGGATGGAAACTTAATAGTTATATGAACGAGAAATGAAGCAATTTTGTATGAAATTTCGGGAATGGTGATTGAGTTTTTTGATATATTTGGATCGTGGGTTTGCTTGCGTGGTGTATAGAGGTATGACGGACATACATACATATATAGATTCACGCCTATTTCCCAGAGGGGTAGGCAGAGACTACGTATTTCCATTTGCTACGATCCTGACACATTGGCTTCAGGTTAAGGTGCTCTTAACCTGGCCTTTGTCCAGAACGTCTGCGATCTGATCGAGGAACATTCGCCTAGGTACGCCTAGGTATGACGAACATTACTGCATTTAAACGTCTCACAATTATTACATTTACTGCATGTAAAGTGATTTAAGTAGCGTCAAATAACTCGCTATCTCATAAACGTTGACGTTCATAAGTGTTACTTTGTGACCTATATGAATAAATAATTTTTGACTATACTAAGTGGTCGTCTTGCAAGTGCGACTAAAAATTTTGATCCCATGTACGACAATATTCTGTGATCCCATACATGGGCTGTCGACTGGCCATGTGCTTTGTGTCCGTTGTTTCAATATTTTTAAAGTCGCTTGTAATGCAGAAATGACTTATAGTGCATGATATGGCTTTAAAAATAATACCATTGTTTTATTGTGGCTTATAACGAAATGAGAAACATATGCAGTGATACTATTGTAAACAATCCTAATCCTAATTCTAACTTCCTAACTAATATTATAAAAGCGAAAATGAGTTTGTTTGTTTGTTACGCTTTCACGCCTAAACCACTGAACCGATCATTCTAAAATTTTGCATATACATTGTCAGGTGTACAGAAACGGACATAGGTTACCTTTAATCCCGAAAAAAATTACTGTTCCCGAGGAAAACAACAATAACGTTATTATGATAATAGTTGGCGCCACGTGTCTTTCGAATCATGATTGAATTATATTATTACAAGCAGAGTATAACCCGAATTGATAGTCAAATTCTAAATTAACGCGAGCAGTGCTGCGGGCAAAAGCTACTATATAATATAAACTTTTTTTTAAATCCTAATATTATGTATGTTTATCCATTGTCTAGTACCCATAGTACAAGCTCTGCTTAGTTTGGGCTAGATGGTGTTGTGTGTATGTAATACTAGACAATGGATAAACATACAAATATACTTTTTTTGTAAATACATACATATTGTACATAGAAACACCTAGACCAAGACAAACATTCATGTTCATGCACACAAATGTTTGACTTATGTGGGAATCGAACCCGCGACCTCAGGCGTGGCAGTCAAGTAATAAATAATATTGTCACTATACAAGGGGAAGACGCTGGCACCTGCAACACAGTGTTTACTAGCGCAGGTGTTAGGGAATTCTGTTTTAAACTGTATGAAACATGTCAATAAAGATTATTATTATTTATTATTATTATTGATTACCACTAGTATTTCATTGTCCCTGCTTACACTTTGAATGAGTCTTGACTAATAAGAAAATGACCACTTTCCAAGAATAGAACATTTATATAATTTTCTCATAGGCTCTTTGTGTAAATCTGGCAACTAACATAAATGTAACTTTAGTATCTTTAGTCAACTCACTAATCGATAACCTTTGACGTTCATAAGTGTAACTGCGAGTCACAAAGTGACACTTATGAACGTCAAAGGTTAATAATAAATATAAATAAAGTAACCAATTAATAACTAAATTTCGACTCATCGTGGACTTTAAAAAAATATCCAAGTTATAAACTACTTTAGCTTTAGCGCGCGGCTCTGCTTGCGTGTCAAAAAGTAGCCTATGTCCTTTCCCAGCAATTAAACTACCTCAAATATTATCCAAATCGGTGAAGTGATTTTGCCGTGAATATGTAGGTTACAGACAGACAGACAGACAAGAGTTACTTTCGAATTTATAATGTTAGTAAGTACATATATGAAGTAGGTATATCTATGTAATTGAATTGTGTCGTAACATTTTCATGAATCATAAAAATGTGGACAGATCAAGGTAAAATGAGGCATGTTATGCACAGAAATAAAATAAAATGTGATATACTGTCTAATCATTGAAACAAATGATGGTTGACGTCGCCATTTTATGGGGATTTTAATATTTTTCTCAAGGAACCCTTATTAATAATGTTAGGGTTCCCCGTTTGGGGTTAATGAACTCTTGTTGAAGGCAATTTTCCTGTACAGTCGCTCGGAAAAGTGTTCCTTTGTGGGGAAAATCTTTATGAGATTTTTCTTGCCTTTTTGATCATTCTCAGAGTTTTATAAAAAAGGGATTTTTTTAAGAAAAGTTTTGTAAATAAGATCTTATTCTGAGATAAAAGGCAGGAATTAAGGATTTCAGCTTTTTGTATATACTTCAATGTAAGCTTTCTAAGTTTATAGTTACTTAATCTATAGGTATCTACTAAGAGACATACATATTTATTCTCTCTTCTTTTAAAATCGAGTGGCAGCGACATGTGAGTATTAGAGCTTCGCTGATTACAGCATGAATGGGCCGGATCGACCGGGGAAGGACTTTCTCACAGAATCACGACGTGAAATAGCAGTATTCCTACTGTCGTGTTTCGTTCGGTGAGTGAGAGTGCCGGAGGTCCGATCACCGTCTTTCCCCTTTCCCGCTCCTTCTCCTTCCACTTCCTTTTTCTCTTCTTCCTATCCTAAACGGTAGGGAACGCGCAAGTGATGCCTATGGTGTTATAGGCGTCTATAAGCTACGGTGACCACTTACCATCAGGTGGGCTGTAAGCTTGTCTGCCACCTTAGTTGTAAAAAAAAACATCGGCTGCCAGACACAATAAGTTTACAAATATGTTTGGCCTTCCAACAATTTACAGGTTAATTGTTTGTGATCTAAGTTCCTAACTCCTTATAGAGTTTCGGAAGCGTGGGTCTATGGTTAAGTTTTTGGAATTGTGATACAGTAGACATGGATTCAATAATACTACTGACGTGGACTCATAACACAGGTATTTTCTTAGCCAAAGCCGGAGCCTAAAAAGAGTATCAGTAATTGGGGCTACAAATGACTATATACTATAATAAAAAAAATCTGATCTTTATTTTTATTTTATTTTATTTTTATTGAATAGGTACAGTAACAGGCTACAGACTCATACATACACACATAATGTTAAACAGTATACAATACTCACATCTGGAGTCCCATTATAACTATACACATCATTTAGTTAGAGAGAGAGAACATGCGAGTGAAGATTCGATATAAACAATCGGTAATCGAGTTACTACTAATTACTATTTTAGCTATTTTAAAACTATATCAAAAACGGTTCTGATAATATATTATCTCATCTATATAGCTCATAGCCAGTTGCACTCACTGATCGGTAAACGATTAGCGAGGTTAAGCAACTTTGGGTGCGGTCAGTCTATAGATGGGTGACCGCTCAGTGGTATTTCATCTGAGCGTCTCCGTGCTTCGGAGGGCACGTAAAAGGTCTGTCCCGGTTGATGTCAAATTGACAGCAGTCGTTAAGCCATGTCAGAGGCCTACAGGCGGCTAGAACAACTCTTGACAACAGGTTGGCCACTAACCACACGAAAAGAAGAAAGAAGAAGATCTATAGACCCTTTTCGGCGAGGGCATACACATTGTGTTTTTTAATATGTATAATATTTTTGTTTATTTTGTTTTAATTAATTGTGTGCTCTGTACATAATAAACAAATTTCTTTCTTTCTTTCTATATACGTGAAGCAAAAACTTTACACCCCTATTTACAAAATTTGCGCGGACGGAGGAGTATAAAATTTGGCACAGTTAAAGTTTATATGGAGAAGAAGAGGTGAATTCAATATTTGTATAAAATATGCATTAGAAATACATTAAATTTATGAAAAAACACTACACGCACACAACCATGCATTTGACACACGCAGTCGAATCGCATTGGTAGTATTTTGACATTGTCCGACTGATGTTGTAGAACTATTCGTAACTATGGTTACATACATATGTATGAGGAGTAGGAGATGGAATGAAATGTGATTATAAGGGTAAAGCTATAAACAATAAAACCTTCATAAAGATCAAACTTAAAATTTAAATCAGTTATGGTCGAATTTCGACCACTTGGCGATCACTAGTATAGTGACCGTCACGTAAAAAGAACGCTGCCCGTTTACCTGCGCACTGAGCGATTTATCAATCAAATTGGCGGTATGAAGGCGCGGGACGGGGGGACGGTCCGGCAGTATGTCTATGCGCGCACGCTATTGGTTCCTCAGTAGACACATGCGCAGACACATCCCCTCCACTGTCGCTCAGCGTTCTTTTTACGTGACGGGACCTTTATATATGTATAAAATCGCAACTGCGTATCCCTAAATGAATAAATTAAGGCGCATTACACTTACATCTCGCGATGTACAAATTTAAGTCTTAGTAATAGAACAAGTCTACTGTTGTCTGCTAAGCATCAAACACCGTACTGTTACTGAAAATATCTTATGTAACTAAATAGCATATTGTCTTACTCCAGCATCAAAACCAGGACCTCGAGAGCGGCAAACATTGCGTCCAAGCATCAACAAGGCATTAGAGAACAAAACAATTGTTTTGCACGGATGTATGGCGTAGTGGTTCACCTCGCCACTGTCATTACGCCGAGTGTTGTGGGGTTCGAATCCCAGATGGAACAATATTTTGTTCCACATATTTTTGTTCTGAGTCCGGGTGTTCTTTGTTTAAATGTTTGTTAAGTCCTCGCAGCACAGGAATTAGGCCTAATGCGGAAGTTAGATTTCAACAAAAAATAACCTAAAAATTATGACCCCATGTTTAACCTGAGGTTAAGCCTAGCTAACGAGGTAGACTACACATAATCCTGCTTTACTAAAGCAAATATTGGCGTGATATTACAATTTGAACAAAATCATTAAAATTCGTTGACGCAATGCGGATTATGCACCGACATATTATATGTAACGATGCCAAGAATTTCAAATAAATAATTGTATTTAACTAAATATATAGGCTCGTAACTATTTACTTAGGACTTAAATCTATATACAATCGGATGGCGTAGTGGTGTAAGAGGTTGCCTCGCCACCGCCACTGCGCCGAGTGTTGTGGGTTCGAATCCCACACGGGGTTTGTGAAGCATTAGTCGGGAGTTGTCTTTAAGAAAAGGAACACTTCAGACCGGACTGATAAATCCCCGAGATCATAATCTCGTATTCCACTGTTTCCTTCTTCGTTTTTTTCATGAATAATATAAAAGGATTTTTACTGTATTTATGTACTGATTAACTATACCTAATAATATGAGTTTCGTTAAATTTGAGCGAATTTTATAATTTTAAAAGAATTATTATAAGACGGCCGGTTTTACAATAATTAAATTATGAAAATATCAATATACAAGTGATTTTTGTTGTAGTGTCATTTTTCAAGAATTTTGGTTCTTATTGAAAAAACACCCACACTAGGAATGATTCCTGTTTCGCAAATAACTTTACAAACATTCAAACAACAGACACAAAGAAGACCCAGACTCTGAATATGGATCACACAATATTTTTGTCCGTCATTGGATTGAACCTAAACTCCTCGGTGTATTTATTTATTTATTTATTTATTTGGACAATTAACAAAACATACACTGATATAAAATTAACAAACATGATTTAAAAATTGCATGCTAAGTGTTGATTCACTTATAAGTTGCCACGGCATGGTAAGGGACTGTTTAAATTAAGGTAATTAAATTAAACTTAAAATTAACAAAATATTATACATGAAGGCAAGAAAAACAAAGTGAATTTACTTGCAAAAGAAATATGGTTATGTCAGTCGTATAAAAACACATAGAACATGATCGAGATAACAGGACATAGTGATGCACTTTACTTCTTACACACAGAAAGGTTAAATGATGCCGAAACTTGGCTTTTAAATTTAGGTAAACTGTTTGAAAATATATCAATTTCAATTTGATTATTTTTGGCGAGCTTATTATACTCACTCAGTAATCTGCTGATAGTAGCGTTTTGACCCAAATTGGTTTTAGATGTTTTAATCGAAAAAGGAGTGTATTTACTTGCACGAGGTAACTTCGATGGCGCATATATATTTAACTTCTCAACGAGAGTGGGACAGTCCAACTCACCGTTAACTAATTTATACAGTAAAATCTGATCCAATAAGCGTCTTCGATCCAACAAACTATGGAGACCAAAATGCTTCAACCGACTTTCATATGTTGGTAGCAGTTTTGCCATGTTACACTGGTACGACAGGTGCCAGAGAAAACGCTTTTGGACCCTCTCAATGCGCTTGACATGGATCTCATAGTGGGGTGACCAGACCTGAGCACAATATTCTAGACCAGATCGAACTAAGGCTGAGAAAAGTCTTATCTTAGTCTGTGGCTTTTTAAAATCTTTGGAATTTCTAATGATAAAGCCAAGCATTTGAAGAGCTTTAGCAGTTATCCTGTCGATGTGAGTGTGGAATCTAATTTTGCAATCCAAATCAACCCCCAAATCTTTAATTGTAGCCACTTCTTCTAATGTTTTATTATGGATTGTATAGGTTTGCGAATTTATGCCAACACTACGAGAGAAGCGTATATATTTACATTTGTTGATGTTCAGTGCCAAGCCGTTTTTCTCACACCAGTCGACCAAGCGGTTTAAGTCTTCTTGCAAAAGAAAGGCGTCGTGCTTATTTTTTATTTGTTTTGCAAGTTTGAGATCGTCGGCGTATAGGAAGCATTTGCTGTGTTTAAAAAGTGGTACAATATCATTAACAAATATGTTAAACAAAATTGGCCCAAGAACTGATCCTTGGGGAACTCCTGATGGGGTTAAAAATGATTGGGACGAGTATCCATTGACAACTACCCTGGAAATCCGATTGCTTAGATACGAGGAAAACCAATTTAGCAAATTACCTGTTATACCAAAAGTAGAAAGTTTGTAAATAAGGATATTGTGGTCCACTGTGTCGAAGGCCTTACTTATATCGGTGTAAATGGTGTCAACTGGAATATTGGAATCAACTGAATCAGTCAGAAAGGTCACAAATGAAATGAGGTTAGTTGTTGTTGATCGAGCTTTGCAGAAACCAAACTGGTGTGGTGAAATCAATTGTTTTATATGCCAGGTAATTGTGGGTGTTATTAATACTTCAAAGAGTTTACCGAAGACAGGTAATATAGAATAGTGTATTGACAGTATTGTCCGTTATTGGATTGAACTTAAACTCCTCGGTGTATTGACAGTATTGTCCGTTATTAGATTGAACTTAAACTCCTCGGTGTATTGACAGTATTGTCCGTTATTGGATTGAACTTAAACTCCTCGGTGTATTGACAGTATTGTCCGTTATTGGATTGAACTTAAACTCCTCGGCGTATTGACAGTATTGTCCGTTATTGGATTGAACTTAAACTCCTCGGTGTATTGACAGTATTGTGGCTGGGACTACCCAGTTGACTACGTGAACCATTACGCTATCGGTGCAGTCATAATTATATGCATACTAGCTTTTGCACTTAAAAAATAGCCTATGTCCTTCCCAAGGTTTTTAATTATATCTGTACCAACTTTCATTGAAATCGGTTGAGTAGTTTAGCCGTGAAAAGGTAACAGACAGACAGGCAGAGTTACTTTCGAATTTAAAATATCAGTGAGGATTATCTTTTTCGCTTATGTTTTGGTTTAGTACGACTGCACGTTATTACAAAATGAAAAAAATTCTATCTTTTTTTATCCGTCCCTTTGTCTGTTTCCTTAGGCTTCACGAAAAAACGGATTGAGACTCGGTTTTTACAAGTTCGACATAAAATCCTAAGTCTTTTTCATGCAGTTTGATATTATCGATCCGCAAAAATGGGTGCGATGTATTCCACGAAAATGGAGATCCATGTCAACTGAGAGTTAGTTCTCACGAAATTAAGGTTTTTGTGTAATAAACTTATATTAATATAGAATTATAGATATTATTAACAAATTTGTATCCCTCGAGATGTACTGTACATTTAATTTTGTCTAGATGAAAGGAAGATAAATATGTTCTTTTCTGTACCCCAGACAACGTGTATGCATTATTTCGTGCTGATTGGTCGAGTAGGTCAGACATAACAAACAAACACATTCGCATTTTTATAAGTATGCATTGCCAATTTTAAACAATTTGAAATAATAATAATTTTATAATAATATTCTACCACATACACACAACACCATCTAACCCAAACTAAGCAGAGCGTGTACTATGGGTACTAAACAATGGATAAACATACATATATACTTTCTTTTTTTTTGTAAATACATACATATTATACATAGAAACACCCAGACCAAGATAAACATCCATGTTCATGCACACAAATATTTGATTTGGACGGGAATCGAACACGCGACCTCTGGCGTGGCAGTCGGTAACAGTAACCACTACGCCGTCGAGGCCGTCTAGCCTTAGGGTATCGTTTGCCTTCCGGTTGCGGAGGTCAGATGGCAGTCGCTCCGTGTAAAAACTGATATCCAGTCAAATCCGGTTAGACTAGAAAGCCGACCCCGAGTGACTCAGGAATAATAAAGGCTAGGGAGAAGAGAAGATTCATGAAAGTCGAACAAAGCACAACAAAATAAATTGCTATTTATATTATTACTAGCTTTTGCCCGCGGCTTCGCTCGCGTTAATTTAGAATTTGACAATCAATTCGGGTTGTACTCTGCTTGTAATAATATAATTCAATCATGTCATGATTCGAAATACACGTGGCGCTATCTATTATCATAAGAACGTTATTGTTGTTTTCCTCGGGAATAGTAATTTTTTGCGGGATTAAAGGTAACCTATGTCCGTTTCTGTACACCTGACAATGTATATGCAAAATTTCAGAATGATCGGTTCAGTGGTTTAGGTGTGAAAAGGTAACAAACAAACAAACAAACTCATTTTTGCTTTTATAATACTAGTTAAAGTTAATATTAGGATTAAGATAAGTTTTGTTCTCGCCAGTACTCTGATATTTAGTTTGTATTATAAATCATCGTCACTAACTTGTTTATCTCAAAAAGTAGGTGAGTTGTAACCTTTTATATATTGTAGGTATTCGCGAACGCAAAACTTTACCGAGAGAATATAACACTGGATGTACACTGATATTTATGTACTAGAATTATAATGAAACCGACAGAATAATAGTTGTATTTTGTTGTAAGTAAATAGAGGTGTCTCACGCCTATTTTGTACTAGTTATGGGTTTAGGTCCTACGTATAGGAGACGAGCTTATTCCCATTTATGTATAACTGGGTGACCTGCGCATCTTGGTCAGCTTCACGAGAATTTTCTCCATTTTTGCAACATTTTTCATTGATGCTCCACTCCTATTGGTCGTAGCGTGATGTTATATAGCCTATAGCCTTCCTCAATAAATGGGCTATCCAACACTAAAATATTTTTTCAATTCGCACCAGTAGCTCCTGAGATTAGCGCTAGCTAGCGATTCAACCAAACAAACTCTTCAGTTTTATAATAGCGGCTGGATCGATTACGATGATTTTTGGTGATTGGGTCGGCCTCTGGGTGATTTATTGGGTCTGTTAGATGGCTTGCGATCGGATCGCAAGGTTATGTTCGGACAGGACAACGTCTGTCAGTTCGGCTAGTAATCTATAAATATGACCTCTTTGTATTACTTAGGTAATAGATTTCGCACTCAGTTGCATTCGCGTTTATCTAGATTTCATCAGTAAATTGCTTTCCCTGAGGAACGGTACTTTTTCCCGGATGATGATCTTTTCTGCTTTATGTTCTTTCTGTACCCCTGACAACGTGTAGGCGAAATTTCATGATGATTGGTCGAGTAGTTAAGGCGTGAAACTGTAACAAACAAACTCACATTCGCATTTATAATACATACTAGTAAGGATTATTGTTTTACATTGCAGTTTACTATTTCAAAGCACGACATCTCTTTCTAGCAAAAACGATAAGAAAAGTCAGTGTCTTTGTAGATGGTATCAACAGACGTCTGTAAAATATTATTACAATAATGTCAAACCAATATAATTTCTATTCTAAATGCAGTAAGGTATATATTTTAATGAAACTTTTCTTCGTCCTATTCTCTTGGAGATTGCAAACCAATATCAGTCCTATTCTGTGAAAAATAAGGTATATATTTCAATATTACTTTTCTTCCTCAGATCCGCCAGGAGCACCTTATATTGAGGGTTATGCTGAAGGGGAGACGGTTCGTAGAGGTCAGAGTTTGGAACTGGTCTGTCGCAGTAGGGGAGGAAACCCACCAGCACAGCTCATCTGGTACAAAAACGGCGAGCAGATAAGGATGGCTTACAGGTAAGGTATAGAAATAAATGGGTTTGCAAACAAGACGATTAGATCGTAGAACTAAACATAATGCGATCAGAAAATATTATGTGTGTGGGTTTAGGGGTACACTTCTTGTGTATTGATATACTAAAATTATTTTTCCTACCCTTTGCCTGAACCTAGCAACTAACCTAAATGTAGCTTCAGTAACTTAGTAAACTCACTAACCTATATACTTTGAGGTTCACAAGTGTTACTTTGTGACCTAAACGAATAAATGATTTTGGACTTTGACTTTGACCATTATGTCGCTTATCTGAAAATGAAATGCTGCCTTTTTATTAAACTAAAGATAACACCTGCACTAGGTAGGTATATTTTCTGTGTCAGAAGGTTCTTTATAAACATTCCGACACCGGAAACAAAAAACACCCAGACTCGGAACTATGGCTTTAGATCTCACTTAAAGATGTTCAGGCCGTCAAAGTAGAGACCTCAACATCGCCTCGGCTGCTATGAGGGCGGTGTGGAGGCTACTGCTCTTAGACAACACGACTGCTTACCATCAGGTGGAGTGAGGTCATATTGACGAGCAAAATTAAAAAAAAAAAAAATATCTAGGTCTACTGGACACAGTTTCAGACTCCGTACTGCTAATGGAAATGTCTTGACAGAAAAGTGAAAAGTCCAATACATTTTTTTCGGAAATCGAACCCGAGACGTTATACACAGCAGTCACATTCACTACAACTGCGCCAACAAGGCACCTGCAATCCACATCAAAGACTTATACGAGATATTTATAATCAAACCTTATCTTCAAACTATTTTCCTTTTACCATTTATACCTAAAATAAAATAAGATAAGCACTATATAATATACATTCTGTATATGAAAACTCATGTAATACCGAACTACGAAGCAGTTCCAATATTGATTCCACCAAAACGGAAGCAGGTTCGATGTCTTGCCGCTGAATTTTTCAGTACATATAAATATTTATGTACCTCGCTAAATGTAAGATGGCAAAATTGAGCGAACAGGCATCGTGGAGAGAATTCGACTTGAGTCTCGTTAATATGTACATAATATTATATAGGCATGTGTTGGGAGCTTATGCTGCTAGTGGGAGGGAGAAGGATGTATTTTTAGAACGAGAGGTGCAATGCGAATGTGTAGAAGTAGGCTACAGGAAGCGCGATACGACGGTTGTGATGATTCTGGGGTTTACTTGTGTTTTTTTTATCAGTTTCTCGCTTGTTTGTGTGGTAAGCAGAGGTCAACATATCAATGAATATATTGATATGTACGTATTATGGTGTCTATTGCCATGTACCGGTCATATAGCTTTGTGTTGCAACTGAAAATATCTTTAAAGAATCCTAACTAATATTTTTTTTTTGTTTGTTTGTTACCTTTTCACGCCTAAACCACTGAACCGATCATCCTGAAATTATGCATATACGTTGACAGGTGTACAAAAACTGACATAGGCTACCTTTCATTCCGAAAAAAATTACTGTTCCCGAGGAAAACAATAATAACGTTCTTATGATAATAAATGGCGCCACGTGTCTTTCGAATCATGATTGAATTATATTATTACAAGCAGAGTACAACCCGAATTGGTTGTCAAATTCTAAATTAACGCGAGCGAAGTCGTGGGCAAAAGCTAGTAACTCAATAAAAGAGTCCGACTCAAGCGTTGAATGTTAGACCTCATAATTGTTAGTCAAATTTGGTCCAATATACTAACAATCTTGTAATAAAGTATCAAGAAAGTGGTCGCCTCGGTACTGCCAGTGTGTCTAGTGTTGTAGGTTCGATTTCCACACGGGACGAATATTAGTGTATAGTCTAATATATAAAATTCTCGTGTCACGGGGTTCGAACTTGAACTCCTCCGAAACGGCTCGACCGATTTTTGTGATCCTTAGCGTGATTGTGGGCCAGGGTGGAGAATCGGCCAACATCTATTTTTCATCCCCCTAAATGTTAAGGGTAGTCCACCCCTAAATTTTAATTTTTATTTTTTAGGCAAAATTTTTTGTTTTTATTTTTTTATGACACAACATACAAAAATACATACAACCCTAAATTTTCACTCCTCTACGATCAACCCTTATATTTTATTTGTTAATTAAAAACTTTAATTTTTTTTGGTAAAATTTTTTTTTATTTTTTGATGACTTATAAGTGGAATGGACAAAACTCCCCCCTAGAGGGGTAAATGGGGGTAAAGTTTGTAACGAAATTTTCTCATTTCTGGACTTAGCAGTATGAAAATATTATTATAAGCAGAGTACAACCCAAATTGATTGTCAAATTCTAAATTAACGCGAGTGAAGCCGCGGGCAAAAGCTAGTATTCTATAATATTCTATCACATACACACAACACTATCTAGCCCAAACTAAGTAGAGCTTGTACTATGGGTACTAGACAATGGATAAACATACTTATATACTTTTTGTTTTGTAAATACATACATATTATACATAGAAACACCCAGACCAAGACAAACATCCATGTTCATGCACACAAATGTTTGACTTGTGCGGGAATCGAACCCGCGACCTCAGCGGTGGCAGTCGGTTACACTAACCACTACGCCATCGAGGCCGACAAAAGTGTGATTGACGGTTGCCTTGTTCCGAGTCCGAGTGTTCTTTGTGGCTGTTTATTTGTTTATACAACTAAGGTGGCAAACAAGCATACGGCTCACCTGATGGTAAGTGGTCACCGTAGCCTATAACACTTGCGCGTTGCCGATCCTTTAGAAAAGGGTGATTGGACCTCCGGCACTCTCACTCACCAAACCATACACAACAGTAGGAATACTGGAATTTTACGTCGATGTTCTGTGAGAGGGTAGTCCTTCCCCGGTCGAGCCGGCCCATTCATGCTGAAATTAGCGAGGCCCTACTATAAAATTGTTTAAATGTTTTTGAAATGCCTCGCGACACAGAAATTTGTTCACGTGAGAATCTTTAAAAAAGTTATAGGTACACAGACTTACGCATCACAAAGAGTGAAGCACGTACGTCATGCGTATGTAGGTGTATTGCAACCACATTTCTCCAGCTTTGGCTTCAAGACCCACGTATTAGGGTGTAACTGCCTTAGTGGCACAGCGGTAGTGAATGCGACTGCTGTGCATGAGGTCTCGGGTTCGAATCCCGTGTGTGTCGGGCCAACAAAAAGCTATTGGGCTTTTCTGTTAAGAAATCTCAATATGAGTTAAGAAGTTGGTGGTGTTAGACAGCCCCGTGCCTCGGATAGCATGTAAAGACGTTGGTCCTACGCCTGATCTCTCTTCGGTCGTGTCGGATTATCCGTCCCATCAGATCATGAGTGTTAGAGAACAGGGAATGCACTTGTGTTTGCGCACACACTTGTGCACTATAATATTTCATGCGCAGATGGCCAGTCTCCGTTAAGATTGGCCGCCGTGACCGCAATTCAGTCTGGAGGACATTATTATTAGGGTGCTAGCCTATTGGTGAACACCGAGCATAATTCCAGACTACATGGTACTTCTGAGAATTTCATGACATAAAACCTCAATAATACTGTGTTCGTCCCGTTAATAAAACCCCAAATATTACGTACAGCAAGTCGCTTTCGACTATACTGTCACCGAGACTTCAATGCCTAGCTAAAATATTTTAAAATCTTAACAAAATTCGTGAGAAAATCGCTTGTATACGCAAAGTCGCAAACTTTGCCTCGTTGAAGGAAAAACTGTCATTATATTTTCCTTTTAAATCTGCTGAATAATAGTCTAAAGATTTTCGATATAAAGTACACAATACAGGGTAGAATCAGCTTTTTGCCTATAAAAAACACCCCCACCCCTATTTCGGGGATCGTATTAAGCTGGCAACAGATAGGGCGTATGTCCTCATGATTTATGTAAGCTGAAAGCTAGGGAGGGGAAAAATTCGATATCGATAATGAGAGTTTAAAATTGGGTTTTTGTTTTATGAGGAAAAATATGTTCGATTTGGGTAATATTTTATTTAGGGATGTAACGAGGTTGATTTGTCTTTTTGGAATGAAAATAAGCTTTTGGGAAGATTACGTTTGAATGTTTAAGATAGTGAAGTGGTTTTATGTTAATAAATTTGATAATATGACTTTTCAGCAGCCATGGTCACGGGGTCAACCGAAATATCGGGGAAAGTGTAAACACAAATATAAATAGTATAAATAGTTTTAATAGTTTCAATAATTTAGTTAGCTTAAAAAATAGTAAAGTTTAATAGTAATAGTAGTTTAACAGTTATCAAAATTTTGTAATAAAGTGTCAAATAAACAACGCGATAAAATCCGTATATTATTATAGTAGTTTAATTTCAATGAATAACATTCGCGTAAACAGAAGATAATATTATGTAAATTAATGTCTCGCTTTTTTTAAAAAAAGGACCAGACATTCGAAATCCTATTTCATATTATCAGTTGACGCATTCCTATATAAGTTAGTTACAATAATCTATATTCAATTTAAGTCCTAAACTCACATTGTGTGCAATATTCAGAATACATTTTCCAGTCTACCTACCATATTTTATCGATAGATCCTGTTTGCATCCGTCACTTATAAAATTGTATTAAGACGCGCCTACGGGCGGCGGAAACTGATTTATGGGCTCCACTAACTGCACTTCCTAGTGATACGACAAAGTCGACAAAAATATCGATATTTATCTATTGATTTATTTTCCTTGTTGATGTTTCATAAAAATAATAATAGCGCTAATAATGTCGGTCGTGATTGTTATCGATAATGAATAAACGATAGGACGTTCCTATTGGCCTCGATTTGTAGTAATCTCTACGAGAAATATTTGCCAACTATAATTGGTTGGCAGGGGAGTAGGTACTCGGAAATCCTACATAATGAGATGGTTTGTTATAATGTTTGGGCAAATATTAATTATCAAAACTGTAATTGAATATATTGTCGTATGTTATTTGACAACGACATATATGTATACTTAGATAACGAATAAGAAAGTGGGGAGACCAACAGACTGCAATGCAGAGGGTCTCGGGTTCGAACCCACGTGGCGCACCTCTGACTTTCGGAAGTTATATGACTTTTCGTAATTATGTGCGTATTGATTGACAATTATCGCCTGCTCCGTGCCTCGGAAAGCACGTTAAGCCGTTGGTCCCGGCTGCCATGAACGTCTATGGTAGTCGTTATTGGGAGAGTGTCGATACAAAAGATCCCACTGGGTCGAAATGTCGCCGGTCTGCACTGACTGGCCCCCACATAAGATAAGATAATCTTGCGGGAGACAGCATGGTATGCAACTAGTAGTGGTGTATATATTATTAAATAAATCTAAAATGTAAATCACAGCTTTGTTGGTAAAATGACGTCATGGTTGTGATGTCGAGGTCATGGCTTCGCTTCCTGCTTCACGACCTGACGTTCTATCTTACAGTACGAGTAACAATAGTCAAGGATAAACCGAGGACTAAGGCTCATGTATGTAGATAATCTCTATGGTCTGCTTAAATGGTGGGAGATTCGTTAAACATTTAGTGGTCGTCTCCAAAAAACTTGTGTTTGAAATTGGATGGTGATAAGTTATTGTAATTGATCAAGAGCTCAATTTAGAAACCAGTTATCTTAAAACTAAAAGGTACTTTGCAAAGTAAATGGAAACCACTTGAGATTTTATTAAAAAGTTCTTTGTATAATTTTCTGACCTAGGCATACGAAACTTTTGAAAGTTTAGTTTATCTTTAAGATATTATCCTGAAATTTCATTTATATTATCCTGAAATTTCATTTATTATTTCTAAGTGAAGTCTATCATGGTTATTGTCTGTATTTAGTATAACTTTTACGGGTCACTAACTGAATTGACTCACTTTACGAAACTATCTTGTATAGGTGACATTGCTCGAGTAAAATTTACATTATTTAAAAATAATTTTTTACGTCAATGTAATGTAAAATATGGAGACCGCAGCTCGGCAAACGTAGTGTAGGACGCCCTCCGACCAGGTGGGATGACGATCTGCGGAAGACTGCAGGTAGATGCTGGATGCGGTAAGCTGAAGACAGGGCGCTATGGCGCTCTTTATGGGAGGGCTATGTCCAGCAGTGGACTATTATAGCCTGATGATGATGATGAATGTAAAATATATACATACAATGATTTACATCAATAACGTTACGTAAGGAAAACGTTTCATTTAATTTGCTAAAGATAACACAGTTTTATTAAAATAATTGTAAATGAACCTAATTATCGTGTTATGTATGTTTTCTTACGCTTGACGTTTGGCTAATTTGCGTAGACCATGGTCACAAATTTTAGTTTTATATACATAAATAGAATATCAGCTCTATTTGTACGAGTTTCGTTTCCAATCAAGCAGTATCACGTGCTAGTGCTTAAAATAATAGAATTCAAATTGAACCAACTGCAAGGTAAACACCAATACGTTGCAATCCCAAACAAATCACGAACGTATGCGATTTCAATTTCAAATCGAACAAAACAAACAAATAAAAATATGTTATATATTCAAACCTTAGCTGCTTCCGAACAAATCAGAACGATAATAACAATTCAATTCAATCCTTCGAAACGCTAACGTAGCAGAAAATAGTCTTATCGATAATCGATGGAGCAGCACTAGCTTTAAAAAGTGGTCCTATCTCGATAATATTTTACTTTTTCCCTTCACTTTTTACCTGACTTAGAGTTCACGTTGTCGATTTATATAGTGCAAAGAATTTATGAGCAAAATTTTCTTTATTCATTGGCCTTTTTTAAAATTGGCTTATTTATAAGACAAGCGTTAGAACGGATGCTGGGCAAATCGATTTTGTTGTGGCTTCCTTGCCTTTTACTTTACTAACCTGAATAGTCGGTTCATAGAATACAAAGAAGAGGTGTCTGTTCGTAATGTCAAAATAACAGCTTTTTATCTAATGCATATGAAAGTATATAAGGTACCTATACGAAAACATCTTGTTTTGAATTTTTGTCTGTCTGTCTGTCTGTTTGTTCTGGCCAATCTCCAAAACGGCTGAACTTATTTTGTCGGGCCTTTCACTGGCAGATAGCTGATGTTATAGGGAGTAACTTAGGCTACATTGATTTTAGAAAAAAATAGGGTTCCGTGGAGACAAACACTTTTTAGTTAAAATCTACGCGGACGAAGTCGCAGGTAACAGCTAGTATTAATTCTAATCATTCTATTAATATTATGGATGTGAAAACGTCTAATGATGTTTATATGTTTGTTACTCAATAGCGGGTCAGGCGATGAACGGCTTTGGATAAAACTTAGCACATCGATAAACCATGGTGCATGAGATCATGTCCTCAATTAACACACGCATAGAATACTTTTCTTGTATGGCTTTTTGTAGTACTTACAACTAATATTTTAGGCTAACGTGGCAAAGAGACGATTGCAGCACAGCAATTATTATTTTATTCAGAATTTAGGTATTTTAAACATATTTCGGTTAATCTTTTTATTCTATTATTATTTTTTTTTTTTTTTATTTTGCTCGTCATAATGACCACACTCCACCTGATGGTAAGCAGTCGTGTGGTCTAAGAGCAGTGGCCTCCACATCGCCCCCACAGTAGCCGAGGCGATGTTGAGGTCTCTACTTTGACGGCCTGAGAAGATGCTTTTTCACGCCCCGCTTAAAGAACCCAGGATTGAAGAAAGAAGGAAACACGTGCCTTGGCAGAGAATTCCATGCCTTGGTCGTTCGGCAGAGATATATCATAAGAGTATCTTCCCCGTACAGCTTATATACCTCAATAGCTAAAAAGCCTTTCCAAACCTTAGACCCTTTCCATAGGGTAGGCTGTCAGTTAATGTGATAAACTCACTAGCCCGTTGACGTTCATAATTGTTATCTTGTGACCTAAATGAATAAATTATTTTTACTTTGACCAAATCAAAAATCATTCAATCATTTTCGTCTGTAGGTAACACTAATGAACGTCAAAGTTTAGAATAATATAGCTTGTAACTAAAATTTGCGTGATACTGATTGTGTTGAATCTAGGTTCACGTAAAGGCTTGACCTTTTAAAAAAATACCAGCAGAAAACTCGCAGCCACTCTTTTTAAAACGCCATTTAAGTACACAAATACATTTAAGTAAAGCAATCATAGTAGCCGCCCGCATTGCGTTTTACAGATTCAGCCCTTCGCTTTTTATTAAAGTCATAATTTGATTCGACAACAGCCTAAACGTGCTTACTCTAAAATATTTTTATTTGTCTAGACCGTTCTATTTTGGGCAGTCAGTAAGTTGCCACAAAAATCTGGCACCTTTACGCGTTTAAAGGTAAATAAGCTGACTAAGTTAGAACGCTGTTTAGTACGTCGGCCGAATACTAATAATTTGAAAACTTGGCTGTTATACCGAGGCGATTTTTCTTGTTTAACTTGGCACTGATTGTTAGTATTAGATATTTAATTGTTGCTCACCTTTACGGTGACATAATGGGGTCTCTTCTCAGTATGAGCAGAATTAAGCCATTGTCCACCACCCTAGCAAAATACGAGTTGGCAGACATAAATCTTCCAGAACTTCGTGGGAAGCTCTCAGACCTGCTGGTTTCCTACGATGTTTTCCTTCGCCGATGAAGCGAGCTATAAATAACTATTTAAATATCATTATAACTTCGAAATAAATTGAAAGTTGGCGTTGCGCGCTTTGAGATCGAACTCCAGACTTCTGCATGGTAATTCACCCACTAGTCTATTACCAATATAATAGCTCTGCCATATTTTTTAATGCCACGTATGCCATTTGACGTTTACCTGGCAATTGCCTGATACAAAAACCCCATAACACTTGGCCGATCCAGTTATCTAACCAGAGAACTTATCTGTGAACATTACTCGTTTTAGCTACTGTTACGTGGAACATTAGATAAATAAAAATTGGGGCAGTCTTTGGGGACTGCCGATAGAAGTGAAAACTTTAATCCGTGATTATAAACACTTCTTTATACCTAAACAAAAAAAAAGAACAAAGAAATTGAAAAAGGGGCGGGTCGGATTCCTGATACTCTCTTAGGCGTTATTAAGGAGGTCAAAATTTCGTTATTTTTTACGTGGAACGCACCATTTCTGATATATTGTTAACATTCTAAAATAATTTAAAAATGGACAGCGTGGAAGCGTGACGATAACGCGAGTTCTATGATTTTTGTTCACCCAAGAAGTGCTCAACGCGCCAAAAGAAGTTTTCACTTCAAAAACTATCCTAAAAACGCATCAAAATAATATTCCAAAAACATCCTTGTCCCATTTATATGGTACCCCTTTTACTCTACATTGGAAAGAACATACGACACACCATTACCCTCTTAGTGCTGTCGCACAATGGGCCACCAGTGGCGGCACAGTAACGCATCACCACAAGCTTGTGGCAGCCACAAGTTTTGGACGAAGTTTTGCATATGTTTTGTATGATACGCACATTGAGTTTGAGTGGCCGCTTTTGAGCCACAAATTGCAAGAGTTTATATTCATTCTGTATGGTAAGCTCATTGAGCGTTCAAGTGGCTGCTTCTGAGCCACAAGCTGCAAGAGTGACCTTTACTACTTGAAGCCTTGAAGCCACCAACCACAGTCGCCGGCTTCTATCAAATACTTGACTCTGACAACTGGCTGTACGGAGGGCGTACTGGTTTAAGTAGCGCTAAATTGTGTGGCTTTGTGCCCACACGAAAAAACGGGTATTCCACAAAAAGTTGTTTCGAGTCTAACTGTTGCTTGTGTCTGTTGTTTGAATGTTTGCACAGCCCCCCGCGATACAGGTATTCGTCCTACTGAAAGAGTAATTTTTCCATAAAGTGGTGAACTGTTAGTTGCATCAAGTGCGACCGGTGGCTAACACGAGCCACAAAACGCAGGCCACTAGTAGCCCAGTGTGCGACCGCGCTTAAGAGGAAAAAGGTTTTAACTACACACACACATACATACATTGACATTAATGTGACAAGTAGTACTCCGATGGTTTCGCGAACTGAATATGAAATGCGGATATGAGAAATATGGACCAACACTGCCACGTTTTTATAACGATACGAAGTCGAGTTCGTTTATTTACATGCTCGTATAAGTCTGTTCTTATATTCCTGACTCATCGTGGGGTCCAGGTTTCGATTACTGGGTAGTCTTGGTATTGTTTTACGTTAATGTGAATGCCATTGATAGAAATTAAGGTACTTCAGAGGTATTTTATTGTGCTGCAGAACTATTTTGAAATTTTTAAGTTTACACTTTCCTCGACGTTCGGTTGCTTTTTAGCAGCTACGAGGCGACTGAAATGAAGCTGCTCTTAATATATGGAATTTTTTTCTGGCGTTTCTCACATTTCTCTGTAAGGAAATTCTCAGTACGTTGTCTCCAAATGTCTTTATTAGACAGCAATAGACTTTAATTCTGAAATGTGAGAAATTATGGTATGTGACTGATACAGCTCTACCTTTATTAGGACACAGAAACGTGTCTTTAGGTCCTTCAATCGCGTTGCTACAGTTCAAGGATTATACTTATGGTCATATGGTCTCGAGTTCCACTGTAAGATAGATAATATAATATCACTAGATTTTGGCTTAGCTTGCTGAAATATATGTAAATTTTAATTTTCTTTCCCTCGTGAATGGTACTTTTTCTGGATAAAAGGTACCCTATGTCCTATATTCTGTACTGACAACGTGTATGCAAAATTACATGATAATCAGTCGAGTAGTTAAAAGGCGTGAAAAAGTAACAAACAAATTCACATTCGCATTTATAATATTTGTTATGATTTCATCGCTGTTCATTCTGTTTGCTTCCTTCCACCATTCAGTCGTGAAGATAAGAAACCAACATACTATTTTCTCTATAATATTGTATATAATTTCATATAACAT
Organism: Catocala sponsa; assembly: GCA_963564715.1. Taxonomy (NCBI): domain Eukaryota; kingdom Metazoa; phylum Arthropoda; class Insecta; order Lepidoptera; family Erebidae; genus Catocala; species Catocala sponsa. The sequence continues at coordinate 2,203,507 of OY751351.1, read as the reverse complement.
GCAAAATAAAGAACTACATAAGCAAATTCACATCGATAATAGACAATAAATAAACAGCACAACAACGATAAAATAATATTTGCTTAGTGATGGGAAAGATTTGTATCGACAATTGTTATTTCTAAATTTATTGGTTATATAAAAAAATCTTTGTAAGAGGAAAAGTATGAAGTAAACACATTGCCTTTTATATTGTGTAAGTTTATATAGCTGTCTTTATCTAATAGGGATTGTGAGAGTGAATAGGGGTAGCGGGTTTTCACGGAGCAAAATGTAAGTAGATGGATGAAAGGTAATGATGTAAGCGGTTTTTTCTTGATGTCGATATAATAGAGATAAAGATAAATAAAACTTATACTTACTTTCAAAACTTTTTATTTTGGAGATGTGAAGAATTGGATGCTGGATGACGAAATTAAATATATTTGTATTAAAATTTTTGATTATTTTAATGATGGCTCACTAAATTACTCAACGTAAGGCGTTGACCTTGTACTTTAGAGACTAGGCGTTGCGAAATCTGAGAACCACATCTACTGTCACGAATAACTGATAAGTCCAAAACACAAACAGGGTTGCAAAAGAGTGTCACAAATTAACAGAACTTGCCTCTGATTTTGACATCACATGGTGTTAGATATATTATAATATTTCTTCCTATTGAACATAAATCTTACACACCCTTAAAGAAATATTTAACAAAGTAGCAAAACGCTAACGAAAACATAGTATCATCCTTGGTTAACATCATAAAAACGTCATAACGCTATTATTCGTACGAAATTTAGTATCGATATCGGCAGAAGTTACGTGTTGCGCATCACTAAGCTAGTTAGTTAAGCTTTCTTTCTTTTTTATTGGACATAGAATGTTGTAGTTAAAATGTAGAGTATATTTTCAGCATGAAATGCTTATTTTCTTATAACCATAGTACAAAATATCGTGAAGACTGGATTTACAGTCAAAGTTATCATGACTAGCGACCCATCCGGGATTCACATGGGTGACATTCACATGGGTGGCTACATGAATTACCCTGTCTATTGGTGGAAAACGCATGAAAATCCGAAAATAGTTTTATAATATGTACCTAGTGATAATTTAAGTCATGACACTTATGAACCGCAACGTGATAGTGAAAGTTTAAGTTACATTTAGGTTAGTTGCTAGGTTCAGGCAAAAGTGGAGCCTGTTAGAGGTATCTTCAAGAAACTTGCAACTACTCTGTTTAAATCTCCATTGAATTTTGGCATTTTTCAAGTACACCAAGTTAATCTTGTGTACAGGTATGATACCCAAGAGTATTAAAATATAATATTAATATATAAACTCTCACCTATTCCCCAGAGATCTAGATTACTTGAAGGCTACGGGTATCCACTTGCTAAGATCCTGGCATGTTTCTTGCTGCATTCACTTGCAATATATTCGTTATGCAAGCTCGATGGTTAAGCCATTCTGTAGAGAAATCTTGCTGAGAGTACTCTGAACATGTTGTTTTCCTTAAATTACTTTTGTTGTCCATAAGAGACAAGTCCTTTAATTTAATATAAACTAATTATTTAATTCAATTTCAATATGTTAATAATTTCTTTTAATATAAAGTTCAAACTACGCATGCATGCATGTTTGTTCTATAAATATTTGTATGTCAAAATTGACAAGACATAGCGCACTATTTAGTTCTTAAGATCCATCTAAAATGTTAATACCTATGTTTCACAAATAAATTGATTTGATTTGAAACTTTCAAACAATGGACAAAAAGAACACCAAGACTTGTGGATCTCATAAAGTTTTGTCCCGTGTGGGATTCGAACCCACAACACTTGGCGCTGTGGCAGTAGCGAGTTAACCACTACGCCTTGCGCCATCCATAAATTGAGCTCTGCACCTCGCACCCAGTTACTTGAAACGTAAACATAATAGACAAAATGAAGATAGTAGCATACAACACATCTCTGCTTACCGTACCCCTTTAGAAGTCGGCGTAAATACATATATACACAGCAACAAGCGTCAAAAGAACATTTATCCTTAAGCATATCCTTTAACACTTACTTTACTTCATATTTCAAAAAATTACTTCCTCCACAATGTAATTCGGGAAGACCGCTCGACCTTGCCCTAATCTCTGTCATTTATCATTCTGTCAGCTCACCCGTCTTAGCTGTCGTGATAGTGGAATTATCACCAACATGTTTTGCATTTAGAGATATGCTTTTTGTTATGGGGTTGCTTTATCTTTTATGTTTTTTTATTTTTCTGTTTTTTATGGTTTTTATGGCCACTGGGCTTCATATTAGTTTATTGTGAAAGTTTTTGAAGTGAAAACGTCTTTAGCGGCGTTGTGCACTTTTTTTGTGATGGGTAAAAAATGTTAAACACTTCAGGACACGTGACCTGAACGAAAATTCGTAAGATGGAGGGAGAATTGTCAAACTCGCGTCAGGACACGTGACCTGATCGAAAATTCGTAAGACGGAGGGAGAATTGTCATGTCTGTGTACGATAGGTAGCGCAATAAATGAATATTGTATTTTACCACATAAATGATAGTACTTTTATACTGATAATTAAAGCAATTCGTGCAAAATTATTCCCTAATCATTCCAAAATATCAAAAATGCACAACGTTAATATTCAAGCTTTCACTTCTGCCGGCACTCTCGGAGTGCAATCCCGGAGTGTCAGGGGTACACAAAAGGACAAAGAATACCTTTTATCCTTAAAAAGAGTACTGTTCTCCAGAAATATAAATTTATTGACAAAATCTACATTACCGCGAGCGAAGCCGCAGGCAATACCTAGTAATATTATAAATGCGAATGTGAGTTTGCTTGTCACGGCTAAACTACAAGTAGTTTAGCCGTGACAAGCACGCGACAAGTACAAGTACACGTGACAAGTATGCGAAATTTTATGATATCATAAAATTAAAAAAGAAGTATATATGTATGTTTATCCATTGTCTAGTACCCATAGTACAAGCTCTGCTTAGTTTGGGCTAGATGGTGTTGTGTGTATGTGATAGAATATTATATTATATTATTATATATAAGAAAATAGTTAAATCACTGTACCACCTCTGCAAACTAATCAAATTTAATACCAGGCATATTATAATTTCAGCTCGTATCGCGCTAAGACACAACCCTTTTGTGACGCAGAGGAAAATATGTAACACATGAGTAATACGAGAGTATGTAGGCATTTCCTTTGTGTTACACGCCTTAGCGATATCAGGACGCTGGTGTACCAAAAGTAGTAAGATAATAGTCTTGGAAATGACGTACAGTGACGTCTAAGTTATAAGAGGAAGCGGTAATGTGGATTTATGTTGGAGTTTTATTATAATTGAGAGATGCATGTCTTGGTGTTTACTGGCATATGTGTGTGTGTGCGAAAGGATTCAAATCAGGGTCAGGCAATGAACGATTTTGTTGATGTGTACAATAATGATTGCACGGATGATTAAGGTGGCCGCATCGTTATTTTCACTGCGCTGAGTGATGTGAGATCGATCTCTATACGTAATAAAAATTGGCTTATGTTTAACTTATCACCAGGTATAGTAAAATATAATAGTCAAAAATAATAAATGATCACCAAATTGCACAGAAAAATATATTTAAAGAGATCAAAATAAGTCGAAGGCGGCTCGTATTTTTGGGTAGGTTTAACAAGGAATCTAACATAACCTAACTCTTCCGAGACTGAATGCAGTGATTTGAGGCGTAGGTATAGGTGCTCGTTATGATATATTTTAGTAAGCATATTTTGCTGCGCAATTTGTATTTTTGGTGGTCATTATATTTAACCCCATAAAAATTGTAGTGATTTTCAAATTGTTGTTTTGAGTCGTGAGTGTTTCCTATGTCTGTTGTTAGAATGTTTGGAAACTCCCTCGTGAAATAGCATATACATATTTTCAGTGCGGGCGTTGTCTTTTGGAATCAAATACCCTAGTACCGTTTAACTGGTATAGTTCCAGAGGCCATACTGCTAGTAGGAGTTAGTTGTCAGAAATACCCAGTCAGTTAGCCTGACCCGGGAATCGAACCCGAGACCTTATGACCTTATGCTAGTCAAGACCTTTGCTTATCTGATCTTTATTAATATTATAAAAGCGATTCTACCTAGGTTTGTTTGTTACGTTTTCACGCCTTAGCTACTTGACCGAGAATCATGGAATTTTACATACACATTATCAGTCACGCAGAAAAGGACATAGGGTATGTCGCGAGCAAAAGCTAGTCTTTAATATTCCGCTTTAAAACAATCTTGCACCTTGTACCAAGCAGTAGTTCCACAGTAAACGGGAACCGTTCTCTTTGTAACTCGACTCCGAAGTCGAAACTCGCTGAAATAGCGAAGAAAATGCTTCGCAAACGTAATCGTTCCTCATAGTTTTGATTCTCTTTGTGATGCTGTCAGGCAGGCATGATCATCTGTAATGGTTCCTATGAAATGCAGCCGGTTTAATTTAAAACAAGAATTTGAGATTTTAAGAAAACGTCGTTTAAGATATAATTGAACACAGGTAGAGCCTCAAACAGGTTTCTGACCTAGGTAATACAATGTAAAAACAGACATCACAAGAAACAGACTTTTCGTTTCTTTGTTTCCAATATTTAAATTGTACCTCATCGTTATCCTTTAGATTAAATATAGTTTTAATGTTAATTTAATACAATAATAGCCTGTAATGTGTTTTGTAAAGACTTTAATATTTTATTGAATAAAAATGTAACTATTATTTGTTTCTCTTTCACGGGTATATTCCTAATACGTTAGGAAAATACCCGGCCCTTTGGGAGGCTTACACGGAAACATGGGTCCAACGTGAAGAGGCCCTTCGAGAGTTTTAATCAAAGGTGGGATGGAACACCTACAGCGGCACTAGCCGCAGCAGGCGTAGGACTATTGCTACGTATGGATTCTAATATATGGGCTATGGGTATGGGTGTTTGATGGACTGGTATATTGGTAGCCATGGATGATAAAACGGCGTCTGCCCTGAATACTCTAATAGCATCAATCGAATGGACAGATGGTGACTCGCAAACTCACTAGATGGGCCCCCTGAATAGCCACTATAGGCATACAAGCCAGCAATTAACAATTATTATTATTAAAATTTGAATCCTTTACGGAGTAAACATAATATAAGTGGTCGACAAATGGTAGTTCCGATTCAAAGTGAAGAAATATTCCTAGCGCGAAAATATTCTTTACAAGGTGGACGGATTGAATTAGTCACAATATCGCGTGTTTCTTTGCCGCTTGGGATAAAAATTGTGCGATATTGTTTTTTACAGCAAAGCTTGTAAACATACATCTAATGCATTGCAATGCATCTAATAGCAAGTGTTTACAGTAACGTGTAAATGTTTGCCATACCAGAGATATTACAGACGAGTTCTATCCGAATTTGTAAATGAAATGAAGATGATATTGGACTAAAATAGCTGGCACGTAACCTAAAAATTTCCATTTATAATAATACTCTGCCAACATATTTAAAAATCGAATCACAAAAATACTTAAAGATTATACCAGCATCTCACATTTGGAAGCCTCGAATATTCAGTGAAAACTCTCATGAAAAGTTAATCCAAACTCGACCCCACTTCATGCTAAAACTTCCAGACATCTAAGGACCTTCTGCCTGACGTAACCTTGTCACGACCGAAAAACGTCCACCGGCTTAACGATAGATTGATTAATGGATAGCCCGCATTTCAAGAATACGTGTGAGCGTTCTTTACTGTTTTTTTGCTATTATATAAATATTGTAAGGGGTATTGTATGATATAGAAATGCATTTGGATGTGCATTTTACCTATTTTGGTGTTCAAATTCTGAGATAAATAATACACGAGACACAATTTTTTGCTCTTTTGAGTAGGAATAGCGGATAAGAAGCAGAGGACAGGTATGTAGACAGCAGATAGGACGTTGATAGACTAGATGAGTATTAATGAAGCAAGTTTATAGGCGGAATTGCAATTTAATTTAAATTTACTTGCAGATATCAGATTAAATGTTCTGTGTATTCTTTAAGGAGCAAGCAGAGCTGTAATATATAATATACATACATACTTACATTATATAGACTTGCGCCTGTTTTCGGAGGGGTACCCAAAGATTACTGATTTCCACTTGCCTCTTGCTTTATTCCCTTTGATTATATTCTTTGGCACGCTTGACTTCATTAATTCTTAACCTGGCCTTACTTATATTACATCTTTTCGTTCTAATAGGCATGACACAGTAAACATACAAACTGAACATACTGAAAACTCAATAATAGTTTCCTTAACCCGGAATTCCATCGCTCGTCTCCACAGTCGACCACAAACATAACCCCATTCTTACATCACGGCACCAATGAGGCTATATGCTTTCAGTAGACATTAATTCAAGACATAACCAGCGAAATGTAAGACATCTCTGCCTAATCCTTTGAGGATATACACGCGCGATGCTATGGTTATTAATTACAAAGGGGTCCGTAACAGACAGTAAATTAATCTTGCAGCGCAGTGCTCTTTTTGCTTACATGCCACGATCGTGGCACTGCTACGAGCGCTGTTCCTTTGCCAAACAAACGAACAAGACAAAACACAGCTCAATTCAATACAGAGTACAACGTTGCTTGTTGGTTTTGTAAAGATAAAAAGGTATTTCCTGTATTGTTTATTTTAGTTGAAGACGCTTCGACAAGGTTGTTTGCTATTATTAAATAACATTAACGAATTTGAATAAGGAATTAAATCAAAACGAATGTTCATTTATCAGTTATCACACATAAGTATTAGTGTCCGGTAATCAAATGCATAATACTTAGGTTCGTAATTATTTAACCTTAACAGGGAATTAGGCTTGTATAGGATATATAGACGTAAGTCAGTATAATAGAAAAGTTAGACAGAGGTGTATAACACAAAGATTTCGCTCGCTAAGTTATTAAGTTTCATGTAATGATGCGAACCAAATGCCATCTGTTATAAATATTTCCAAACTACATCCTGCTACTGCGCATTTCCTTACAGAAAACCCAAAATACTCAAACCAACATTCGAATCCAAAACCTGACAAAACACTGCAGTCCAACCCGATAATCGAACTCGAGACCTTACACTCGCATGAAAACATTAACGCAATGTCCCCGAAGAACGAGAAGAACAACTAACTTACTATCCGCTTCATCAAGGAAATAACTAAATAATTACTTCATTCATTCACAATGTCGAGATTACACTTATTTAAAAAACATCCAAACAATAAATTTGAAAGCATTCCCAAGTATTCTAAACACTCGACCTAAAAAAATTTGCGGGCTCGACGAACTTCGGCACGTTACTTCATGGAAAAGCGTAAAAATCTTTAAGACTTTAAAAAGAATAAAATAAAAAGAGCAGTGGATCTTATAAAGATATATCCGGAGCAGTTAGCGCTTAAAACATTTACCCAGCACTGAGATTAAGTTATAAATAACGCCCCCAAAAATTTAGAGAGAAATTTATAAAATGCTGTTGAATTTAGAGGATGTAGCGATTTTAAGTCTTAGCGGAGCATTTGGTGCATTGTTGCTGAAGTTTTTCATTAAATACTGATAGAATTACATCATTAAAGTTCAGTTTAATTAAGTCCCCAAAGTGTCTCTTAAAATCATTTAAAGTTAAGAGCAGTGCCATGGTTTAAGAGTTCAGTACCCGATGGATGGAAACAATTAGTTGAACAAGAAGAAAATAAACGAAGAACTTCTTAATATAGAAAAAGATGTATGTATGAAGTCATAGAAAATCGAAGAGGAAAAGTGTTGAGCAATTGATACGACAAGGCAACTATTTATTTATTTATCCATTAGGGAAAACCAACAGCTATAAGCAGAGGATTATGTGACTATGACCACCATAGAGGAGAAAAGAAAGGGGTAGATCAAAGAGAAGTTACATAGATTAGGCGAAGGAAACAGCAAAGGTCTTGTCGTACAAAGAGGTCAAAGTAATGGCAGAGAATAGAAAGACATGAAAGAAGAAAGAATATCTTGATTGCACGAACGTCGTGGTTTTAAGTGGTCACAGCGCCGCCGGTTGTTCTAATTTCAAATCAATACACACGAAAAATAAATGTATGTTCCACGAATGGCTTTCCCGAGTCTTTGATACATGTATTATTATATTCGAATCAATGCGTAGCACTGACAAGGCAATCAATGAAACCACTAAACTAGCCGCGCAGTCCTTGTATAGGATTATATTGAAATAAAACCCTTAGTTGTCGCTCCAGCATCTCTCCTAGACCACACTCCAAGCGGTTGCGTCTTCCACACGTTCAATTTGATTTATCTCAGTCATAATAACTAAAAGATATATCTCAGCTTTATATATATATTAACAATGGTTTTCTTCATTGTGGAAATGCTTTGTGAATCTTACTTGGATAATATTATTATTGAAATTTTTTACATGTATTCTTGTTGTGTTGGGTAATATGGGATCGAAGAAGATCAGGAATTTTCTTTTCTGTAAAGAAGATGACTAAATTACCTGGCTTTGTCTTCTGTGTAGGGTTTCTAGTCTCCCAGTAAACCAGTTCAAAAGCTTCTTCCCCGGAACTGGCAGAGTAGTGACTAGTATTTAGAAGGCTTGCAATGCGCATAAGTACTACGATGACACAAGATATAGATAATAGTCAACGGTAACTTACGCTTATCATGAGTGATATGCTGCTAAAGATATACAAAATAAAAAGATATCTAGCGTTGTTTTTAAAACAAAACTTGTAAACTATTTTTATAATATTAAATGACTAGGTAAAAATGGCCACACTTTACAGTGGCTCACTCTGATATTTTAATTTCCCATCCTGTGCGAATTTTGGGATTAAATGTATATAAAAAGTACCCTTATATAAATGCAACATTGTGTAAATATTTCAAGTCATTACATCGACTACTTTCGAGTTTTTACGGACACAAACATACAGAAATTTAGTTTTTAATATATAATATTAAGATTTAAATTTACAATTTATTTGACGTTAAGGTTGCTTTTTTGTTCTGGAGTCATATTTATGGCAAGATAGTTTAGCGTTGGTATTTCTTTTTGGGATTAAATATAATGACCACCAAAAATAGTAATTGCGCAGCAAAATATTCTTACTAAAATATATCATAACGAGCACCTATAAGCCTCAAATCACTGCATTCCGTCTCGGAAAGGTTAGGTTATGTTAAGTTCCTTCTTAAACCCATCCAAACTACGTCGACTTATTTTGATTTCTTTAAATATATTTTGCTGTGCAATTTGGTGTAATTTACTATTTTTTACTGTTAATTTACATAAGCCTTTCTTTTTCATTAGAAACCACGCATTTAGTTATGAGCTTTGTCTTGTCCTGTGATAGCGCAGTAGTCACGCAAAAGTCTCATATTTGATTCCAAGGCCTGACAATGACCTCTGACTATGTTATGTGCGTATTTCATAGGTAAATTCAGAAGGAAAACATTGTGAGGAAACTGCATGTCTAAGAGTGCCGGCAGTCAGCCATCGTGTTGGACTATCCTAACCCTTCTCACATTGAGATGAGGCCCGTCTCCAGCAGTGAGACAGTTTATTTACAGAGCTGATAGTGTTATTTATTTATTAAACTTACAAAATGTTTGTCAAATACATTAAAAAGTAAAACCGACTTAAAAAAAATCATCAGCACTAAAAAGCGAAAGATAAACTTAATGAAACATTTAATTCAAAGGATATAAATGTGTAACAATTCTCTTTTACAGATTTCCAATTTTGTTTAAAATAACTTACCTACGTAAATACTAAATTATTACAAAATCTTAATAAACGAAAAACTTTACTTCTGTGAACTGCCCTCCTACCTATTTAATATATTATTATTCGAGAAATACCTATAACAATATTATTTTACTTCTCAACTATTTAGTACTAGCTTTTGTCCGCGGCTTCGCTCGCGTTAATTTAGAATTTGACAATCAATTCGGGTTGTACTCTGCTTGTAATAATATAATTCAATCATGTCATGATTCGAAAGACACGTGGCGCCATCTATTATCATAAGAACGTTATTATTGTTTACCTCGGAAACAGTAATTTTTTTCGGGATGAAAGGTAGCCTATGTCCGTTTCTGTACACCTGTCAACGTATATGCAAAATTTCAGGATGATCGGTTCAGTGGTTTAGGCGTGAAAAGGTAACAAACAAACTCATTTTCGCTTTTATAATATTAGTTAGGATTTACAAATTATGATGATTTATTTACACAATTACATTGAAAATGTTTGTCTAAACCTCTTAGCTATTAATTTAAATAAAGTATTATTATACCTGCTAGGTGCCTACTGATCTATTTGAAGTCGGTGCTGTTAATTAAGGCTCGCGTTGTATGGCTGGAGCGACAGAAACCTTATGTGTCAAGCATTTGATCCAGCCATCCAACGCGAGGCTTTTCAGGTGGTAGTCGAGGCGTTTTGCTATCATTGACCGAAACGGCTGTCGGTACAATGTTCGCCAAGACCATATTGTTATTCCAGGCGTCTACAAAACGACCTCTTAGTACGACCACAGCTTGCTTTTACGGTGTGTAAGCATAATTTGTCTTGTGTTAAACCACATGTCAGTCACGTATATCCTTGGCGTTGCAAATGCCCTTATGGACAGACAAACATGGCGCCTTGAAGCGTGGCTTTTGTAAATAGAGAGTATTCATCCAAAGATTGTTTGTGGATTAATTTGTTTGGTAACAATTCTGCATTTAAATCAGACATCGGTAGAAAAGGTATTTTCTTATAAAAATACATACATACATAGATTCACGCCTGTTTCCCAGAGGGGTAGGCAGAGACTACGGATTTCCATTTGCTACGATCCTGACACACTTCTCTGGCTTCATTCACTTTCATAACATTCCTCATACACGCCCGTCGGTTCAAGGAGCTCTTAACCTGGCCTTTGTCTTATAAAAAAGAGTACAATAGTGGGTATAAATCAACTTAACATTAAATCTTAACATACAAGAATAACTCAATGCCTTAATAAACTAGTTTGTAGCCTAATTTTTAAACAGATTTATTGCTTTCACCTTGGGTTCAAACGAAATATCAATGTGCGAAAGAGCTACCTACAACTTAGTCTATGACATAAAGACAAGACCATTATCTTATTTTATGCTGTAATAGGCTTGCGTTTGACCATGACCTCACCTGATCTTAAGTGAAGATGCAGTCGACGATGGAGCACGCTTGCCTAGAAGATACCTATTCACTCGCGACATGAAGACACCCAGATTTTACTCATCGGGAAACACAGACTTAGGTAGCGAATTCCACTCCTTAGCGGTACGCAATATAAAAGTGGAAGCAATGCGCTTCGTGCGTAAATGTGGTATATCCACCATGTACCTGTGTCGCTGGTCTGATTGTCTTGTCGTCCGATGGTAGAATGGGGAAGGAGAAAAAAACCGAGAGACTGGCAATCTTACGACGATACTCCAAGCTTTAGAGTCGTGTGTTATTGGTCATCGCCGATAAGTCTTTTGGCCTTCCGCTCAATTGACTCCAAAGCCTCCAGCTGATATTTTGCAAAGCCATCCCAGAGGTGAGAACAGTACTCCATGAAGGATCGAACCTGTGCTTGGTACAAATTAGGCAAATGTTCTGGCATGAAATACTGCCTCACCTTACTGAGAATGCTCAGCTTTTTGGCGGCTAGTTGGGATTTTGCCCCAAAATAGGAGCCGAAGTTAGGGGTTGGAGTTAATGACATACCCAGAAGCTCAAGACGATTAGTTATCGCCACGGATACATCCCGGAAAGTTGGAGCCAGTTGGAATGGGCTCTTATTATCTTATTGAAGTGAAAACTTCTTTAGAGCCGTTGTGCACTTTTTTGTGATGGGTAAAAATGTTAAACTCGCGTCAGGACACGTGAGCTGACCGAAAATTCGTAAGACAGAGGGAGAATTGTCAAACTCGCGACAGGATACGTGACCTGATCGAAAATTCGTAAGACGGAGGGAGAATTGTCATGTTTGTGTAGATAGCGCAATAAATTAATATTGTATTTTACCACATAAATGATAGTACTCTTATACTGATAATTAAAGCAATTCGTGCAAAATTATTTCCTAACCATACCAAAATATCAAAAATGCATAACGTTAATATTCAAGTTTTCACTTCTGCCGGCACTCCCGGAGTGCAACCCGCTTTTTATATTATATTATTCTATTATCTCATATCACACTGTTACAAATTTTCGACCGAAGCATTCGCAAGATGAGATTCTACAGTATTTTAAAAGAAACTAGACATCTTAAGACTAAAATATTCATTCCTTTGATGAGAAACCCAAAAAAATACAATACTCATACTTAGTTTATTTTACATTTGGACTGAAAATCGAAAATATATTGGTCGCATTGAACCCAACACTCGAAACGGGTATTTTGATAGAAAAGGTCAGACCTACCCGCGGTTCCCGAAATGTTTTGAATACAGGAAATAGGATATTTAACAAGAACTCTTGAAGACCCTCGTTATTTAGATCTCAACAGATACTTTTTTTTTGGGTAAATAAATATTCAGGCAAAGGTATTTCGTATGCTTCGATTTGAACGTGAATTTTTGAGACGGTAATGGTTCCTTCATACATTCACGCTTATATCCCTGAAGAGCAGCTGGTAAGCAGAGGTGTTGAGAACCACATTCCGTCAACTATATTTTTAGGTCACGTAATACTTGGCTATTGACGGTTATCGGGCACAATTTCAGAATGCTACTGAAATTTTTTGATATATTTTAACCAATTTCTTATAAATGACATATTATGTATTATATACTTAGAAAATAAGATTTGTTAAGCTCCGAGCATATATAATTATGATTAAAGAAAAAATTGTAAATCGTAGCAGGCACCCACAGGACAGGCTTGCCTAGTGTGGGGCCGCCGGATATATTGTAATGTTTTTTTTGTTACTGTAAATTTTTTTTTTCTTATAAACGGCAACTCCTGCTCTAGGAATAACGCCTGTGTCGCGGGGGACTTTACAAACATTCAAACAATGGACACAAAGAACACCCAGACTGGGATCAATTATCTGCGAACAATCACGCTATTTTTGCCTCATATGGGGCTATAACGCTCGGCGTAGTGGCAGGTGCTGTGTGCCCACTGACCAGTTAGACTACTACGCCATCAATGCAGTCGAATATTAAACCCGTCAACTGTCGAGCGGTCATACGTTTGTACGCGAAAAAAGAGACCCTAAAAAAAAAGGAGACAAACGTATGGCCGGTCCACACTTGACTCGTTAATGAGTCAAATGTCGAGCGGACATACGTTTGTCCGTTTGTGTATTGTTTGCACAATGAATATTTTGTTTTTTTTCCGTATTTCCCCTTGACGCTCAAGAAGTTAACGTATGACTGTATGTATGTATGTATCCAAAATATCTGGGGTCATACGACATTGTCTTTTAAAATAGAGCTCCACAAAAATATCATTTACATTTTTAATTTCATTTAAATTATCATGACGCGGAACAGCTTCTAAAAACTATTGCTTGATGAATCGCTTTGAGTGTCCTACAGTTGTCTGTACAATTACTTGAGCCCTTATTACATACACACAAATACACACATACACAATCACTCACACTCAGACACACACCCACACACACTCAGACACACACACACACTCATATTCAGTGAACTATTTATTATGTATTTTCATATTTTTATAATAGTTAAGTTCTAGGCGTAAGTCAATCGTATTCTTTGATAGCCACGACACAGGCAGCGCCGAGTGTGGCTATCATAGTAAATGTAACTAGTGTGTAACCTTAATTGAAATAAAAATGCTTATTATAAATGCTTATTATATTACTAGCTGTTACCTGCAATTTCGTCCGCGTAGATTTTAACTAAAAAGTGTTTGTCTCCGCGGAACCCTATTTTTTTTTCTAAATTCAAAGTAGCCTATGTTACTCCTTATAACATCAGCTATCTGCCAGTGAAAGTTCCGTCAAAATCAGTTCAGCCGTTTTGGAGATTTCCCGGAACAAACAGACAGACAAAAATTTTAAAAATATATGTTTTCTTATAGATACCTTAAATACTTTCATATGCATTAGATAAAAAGCTGTTATTTTGATATTACAAACAGACACTTAAATTTTATTTATTTGTATAGATTATATCGTAGACTTAATAAACATTCAAACCATGGTCGTAAAGACACTCAAACTTGGAATAGTTATTTGAGCATGACAACAATCATTTGTGCCATACAATGGACACCAGTAGACGAGTATTTAAACAATAGTAAATTTACTTCACATAAATTAATTTAAGTATTCGATCCTCATAAACATTTATTAAAATTTCAATCTATTTCAATTAATTATATAAGCTTACACCCTGTAATAAAAAGCTCTGCGCTAATTATAATTATCAAACAGCCAGCGATAATGATAGTTCTAATTAAGCTTCAAAGAATAAGACTGTGGTAAAAAATGGATGTTCAAGTGAATGCATTCTAGTTTATTCTCGTCACGGTTCAAAGATTTGACCGTGGGAAGACGACATCTCGACGAATGATTTCAGTCCCCTCGTTTATTCAAGTAATGGTATAAGCAGAAGTGTTGCTAGCATAAGAAAATCTTTTACATATAAATTTGATATAGTTCAGCTATATGTCTTATATAGACTTACTTATAAACTACTGTCAAATTTAATAGGTGATATGCTCATCAATTATAATTTATATATATCTAACGTATGTATTTTTTTAATGTTTTGTGTTTGTAAAATATTAAAGAGTAGCTGATGTATGTCCAGGCGTCACTTGGGGTTACCACATAATAATTATCAGGGTTGGTTTGAGGTATAAACCACAAACCAACAACAAACCTGAGTGGTAACCTCAATGCTTCGAATTCTATAAATTTGACCAGATCAATTAAGAAGAGTAAAGAGAAAAGAAGAAGAAGAGTATTTATTAGAGTTCATAAATGATATACAAAGAGAAACATAACTTTTTATTGACAAATATAAAATGAAATCATCTCTTTTTAATTCACAACTCTTTTTAATCTCTACATTTTAACTTTGCGAAATGTCCAACAGCGAAACTTTATTGAACTTTTGCCAGAGATGGTTTAAACGCGAGCATTTTCAAGCAATCCGCACCTATATTTTATGATATGATTCCCTTGTAAATTGCAACTTCACTTTGGGAGATCGAGTTGGAATACTTGTGAGGATGGTTTACTGTTATACAAGAGTGCCGATTTAATCTTCTGTAATATTGATAGGGGTGAATCAGAGATCTATGTATCGATATTGAATAATGTGGGTGCGACACGGGACAAATGTTCAGATGTTTTGGGTCCGGGTATTTTATTTTATTGTAGAGTCTTCCACAAAGTCTAATTACACAAGATCCATTTTATCCACACAAGATTTAATCGTAGTGCGGGAGTCATCTATGTAAAAGAAATAATACCTATCAGTATAAAGAGTACCTGTTTTTAAAATACCTACCCAATAATTTTCTAAAAGTCAATCCCGATAATGGGTAGGTGGCGATCATAACATAGCTTGGTCGGGTCAAGGAGTACAGGTGTGATGTGTCTGTTTGGAATGAATACTAATTACATAATCTGTGGGGACACAGCGAATACACACATATAATGTAATGTTATATCGAATGTCACTCTGCATATGTGTATGTAAATGCACTACGATTATTGTGTTAGCGCATAAGCTAGGTTACGGTATCCGCGGTGTTGTGTAGTCGCATATTTAACAATAAACCTAATTGGCTTAACCAGACATATCATTTCTTCACCCAATCGTACCCGAAGTCAGACATACATCAAGCCTTCACAACAATCTTATTTTTCTTAGGCAATAGAATGTTTTAATAATGTACAGAATCGTCAATACGTAAATAACCCTCTAGGTATTCCTTAGGAGTACGCTTGTTTTATATATTACTGCTATTAAAAAGAACTCCCGAAATCCCTCACACACACATTCTTGCAGGTAATCTTCTTACGTTTCTCTTTCTTTCTCTGTCTCTTACACACACATATACTTTCACTATGCTTTGTTAGTCAGATAGTCCTCTTTCTCTCTCACAATAAGGCTTTTCAGGTCATAGTAAGAGTAACAACTGACAAAAAATTCCAGTTACACAAACCGAAAATCGAATTCAGAACCTCAACAGCACCAAACTTACGACATTTAACCTTGAATGTAATAAATAGTACCGTATTCGCTTGCAATTTACACCACAGCCAAACTAATTAGTCATGTGAATGCAGGGGTTGTCACAATTAGAAGCACTTGTGGCAACTGGTTGCTCTAGGTAACCGTGATTACTGATGCCTTTAGCACGGAATCCTTTGATTATACATGTTACACAGCTTGACTTAGACATGTCTTAGTTTAGATAGGATATGAGCTGCTTTATCAGTCCGTAGTATAAGAATATGCTTATGTTACTGAATTGAATTTTAAAGCTTTCAAAACGGGCAATTATTTTTACTACGATATGTGGCTGCAGTATTTTTAGAGTTTGAAAAACTCCTATACAACAGCTTTGTCCGTCCGTCCGTCTGTCTGTTATACAACTTTCAACTCAAGAACCGTAAGAGCTAGAGACGGTCAACGCCATTCGACTCAGCATAATCGATATACCCGAAATGACTATGATCTTTGACCTCTGTCCTCAAGGTCACATGATACCAATTTTATCGAACTCTAATATTTATGGCAATTCATTGCCGTAAATCTTTTATCTATAGTCTAGCCATCACAACATTTGTGTCATCAACAAATGGTTGTCCTCAGTCTGTTTATTCCTTATCTTTGCAACGCAGAAATAAATAAAAGTGAATATTATTTAAAAAAAAATGTCTAACTATTTAGTATTTCCTTGTGGGAGACCGTTGGACTGCCACGCAGAGGTCTCAGGTTCGATCCCAAGGCCGATCTGACTATTCAAAGTTATGCGCGTATTAAATAGTTAATTATCGCTCGCTTTAACGGTGAAGTAAAACATCGTGACTAACCCTGCATGTCTGAGAGTTCTCCATAATGTTATCGAAGATATGTGAAGTATGCCAATCCGTACTGGGCCAACGTGGTGGACTATGGCCTAACCCTTCTCACACTGAGAAGAGGCCCGTGCCAATCAGTGGGACAGTTTCATACAGGGCTCATATTATTATTTATATTGTCGTGGCATGGGTATGGCATGGGTGTAATATCAACTACTCGTAAATTGTGCATGCACGCACAGTTACATATTATGCTATAATATAGTTTCTGGCAACGTTAGTAATACGAACGAAAGCTACATTGGAGCCATTTTTTTTTCACTTTTTGCTGTATCATGGCGATATGTGTAAACACAATAAAACATTCTGTTGGTATTACTTGCTCTATGGCTTTTTGGCAGAGGGTGCGCCTTGATGTCCGCCTTTTGTATTTTTCTTTTCCCTAGCCTTTATTATTCCCAAGTCACTTGGGGTCGGCTTTCTAGTCTAACCGGATTTGACTAGATATCAGTTTTTACACGGAGCGACTGCCATCTGACCTCCGCAACCCGAAAGCTAACGATACCCTAAGGCTAGACCAGTGTCAGGATATTAGAGGACACTGACTTCCCAATAACGACTGCCATAGATGTTCATGGCAGCCGGGACCGATAGCTTAACGTGCTCTCTGAGGCACGGAGCAGGCGATAATTGTCAATCAATACGCACATAATTTCCAACAGTCATATAACTTAGGAAAGTCAGAGGTACGTGACGTGGGTTTGAACCCGAGACCCTCTGCATTGCAGTCTGTTGGGCTCCCCACTGAGCTGCCCCTTTTGTATTATACTGGAGTTAAATCTCTCTGTTAGTGTCGGTCAGAATTACATACATACATACATAGATTCACGCCTGTTTCCCAGAGGGGTAGGCAGAGACTACGGATTTCCATTTGTTACGATCCTGACACACTTCTTTGGCTTCATTTACTTTCATCACATTCCTCATACACACCCGTCGGTTCAAGGAGCTCTTAATCTGGCCTTTGTCCAGAACGCCGCCGATCTGATCGAGAAACGTTCGCCTAGGTTTTCCTCTTGCGACTGAATTAGATTGCAATAAAAATAATAACCGTTAAAAGCTTTGTTGTTTTTCTATTAGCTCAGTCATTGTTAGAAGCATCACTGAGTCTGCATGAGACTGGTAGACATGAATATGCTCGTCTCCTATTATATTGATGTTCGTAAAACCATAACTGAAAAATATATATGTAGTGGTTGGTGTAACCGACTGTTACGCCTGAGGTTGCGGGTTCGATTCCCGCACAAGTCAAACATTTGTGTGCATGAACATGGATGTTTGTCTTGGTCTGGGTGTTTCTATGTATAATATGTATCTATTTACAAAAAAAAAACATATAGATATGTATGTTTATCCATTGTCTAGTACCCACAGTACAAGCTCTGCTTAGTTTGGGCTAGATGGTGTTGTGTGTATATGATAAAATAGAATACTACTAAATATAAAGACACCGTACTTCTAATAGCATTTTTCTAAAACCCTCAAAACATTCAGGGCGTCCATATTCAAACCTACGTTTTGGAATTAACCATAATGTCATCATATAAAAATACCATCAAAAAACCATGAATCAAAGAACACTTAACTATCCCAATTCAATGGAACCTCAACTTACCCCATAGTTCTGAGGCATTTAACACTATAGACCCATTTTCCCATCGAACGATACCCATAATACGATCCCGTGGGATAGTTTAGAGACCGCAAAACGTTTTTGTATCCAATGAAGTGTAGTTTTAGGTTACAATGGGAGAATACGACTTATTGCGGTTCGTAGTTATGGAAGGGTAAGCAGGGATCTCAAGTAAGTGTTTGGAAATAAAGGATTTGTGAGAATATGTGATGGAAAATAATATAAAATCAATATTGTTGTTGTGTATGGAAATTTTTGAGTTGTAGATAGAATTGTGTGGTAAGTACGGATAAAATAATTATTATATGTCTCAGCATCACGCCTCTATATTCACGAGAGGACAGGCAGACATCAGTTTTTCGCTGCTAACTAAAGTCTACGTAATTGTTGTCGAAACCATTGCTGTCTTAAAGGCACATTTCTTCTCTTTTCTTTAATCTATTATTATTATAGGACAGGAAGAGAGGTTAATTGCGTCTTGAATCCATATTTCGCCAGCTTTGTCTAAAGGTCCTACGTAATTGAGGGCGATCTTATCGAAAGAGTTTATTTTTAAACCGTACTACTACTTCTTCGAATTTCAGAACAGAAAAATTCTAAAACATTTTGCCCGATCGTAAATCGCATCAGGGTCCTTAACACCCGGTCCTCTACCGCAAAGTAATATCGTAGAACCATTTCGTCCCCCTTTTAACATTCTATAAAATTCTATAACATTCTATAAAAACATGGCTGCCGTCGACTCGATCGGAGCAACCACTTAGATGCTCACTTAACCTGACTAAGAAATTTACGAAAATTAAAACCCCTTCCGCGCATACTAAGTAAGAATACTTAAGAAATCTCAGCGTTAAGAAACTTCAGAATTACGAGTACTAGAGTGAAAGTTGCAAAAAACCGCTTTTACCGCATCTCCGTGTATATTCTATAAATATTGTTGGAGCACCTGAAACTGTTCAGGCCCAGTTTGAAACTTTACCCGCTTTTAAGATGAATAATTTTCAAACAGAATCCTTCGGTTGTTTAAATTTTAAAGCGGCCAAGTAACGCTCTCAGTTGCAGTGTTTTAAACGATAGTATTTCAGAATATAGTTGTATTACACCTCCCTATCTTTATATTTGTGTTCTGGGGTAAGATAAGCTCTTTTAAGGAAATTTAAATCTTAGTTTTCTCCGTTTGTAATTTTATATTCATTGTCGCCAGTTTGTCGTAGCGAAGCTTACGAATGGTTTGTAAATTAAAGCAATATTTATTGCTTTTAGCGTTTTTGTTAGCAATAATTTGTTGAAAAATGAGTCAGTTCTATCGTATTAACAATACCAACGACATTAACTTTTAGAAACCAACTTACCTAAAGAGCTTTTAGAAGTTATTCCTGTATAGATAATATATTTAAACAACATACACAAAGAACATCGGCTCGGAAGGATTATTTGTGGTTCCTACAGTTCCTTGTGTCGTATGGGGACTGAACCCACAACACTCGGCACAATAGCAGAAGCGAGGTGACCACGTAAACCACCATGTAATCGGTGCTGTCTATTCATGTCGTTTTTCTTACCGACTATTGGTTGATAAAAGCAAGCTATCTCTTTTTGATTGCCCACGCCAATTATTAAAGAAAGACGTTGCGTGCAATTTTTAAGTCCCAAGTTCGATTCATAGGTTAGACATAGAAATTCTCACTTAGCAGCAGTATATAATCTTAAAACATGCTCGGTATGTGACAATGAGCTCGCTCCCTTTTACATGGGACCTAAAATCAGCTGGCGAAATGTTAATGTGTCATACCTCTATCTTCTCCTACCGAGATTTTTGTATTTTGTTATGTATACGTCAATATGCTTTATGAAGATGGCGCTCATAGCCAGTTGCACTCACTGATCGGTAAAGAATTAGCGTCGTTAAGCAACGTTGGGTGCGGTCAGTCTATAGATGAGTGACCGCTTAGTGGTATTTCATCTGAGCGTCTCCGTGCTTCGGAGGGCACGTAAAAAGTCGGTTCCGGTTGTTATCAAATTGACAGCAGTCGTTAAGCCATGTCAGAGGCCTAGGGGCGGCTTGAACAACTCTTGAAATGTCAAGAATTGGCCACTAACCACACGAAACGAAAAGAAAAGAAGATGAAAATTAATTCTTCATGATCCGATTACAATATGTCCAACCTAAATCATTGATCTGATGACATAATATTATGTAAATCCGATGTTTACATTCAGCTAAAATTAATATTTTAGTGGCCGCAATTACTTGTATAAATTAATTATTATATGTAACCCAATCATATATTGTTTTAAACGAAATTAACTTCACGGTACCGCGTGTAAATATAATTAAATCGATTCAATTAATACGTGCAATGAAAACGTAACTATGAAATTATTTCAGTTTTAATTTTTACTTGTGTTTCGCCGCGTCTTCTTCCGCGAGTACTACAATAGGCTCTCGATAACATTGGTGATATGTCTTGAAAGATTGACCATATAATATTTTAGACTTGTTTAGTGGTCACCCTGAATACCCAGAAACCACAGGAAGCGCTGTACCACTGTGGCTAGCGGTAACCTGAAGTAGCTCTTTCGCTATCTTTAAATTCACCATCGTTCAGACGCCATCCAGACATAAAGCTTTTATCTTTATCTCTTGGTCTAAGCTGTCAGGTTAATATAGCAACAAGCATACCACTTACCATTTCTCGACCTAACCCAATCCATTATACAAAATCCAGAAGCAAAAATCCTGATCCTTTAAAAGCGAAATCTTCTGGTAAGTAAAATTAAAAATTCAGGAGCTCCTGCGTGAAAGGGTAAAAGAAATAAGTTGAAGTACCGTTTTGTGATATTGTTTTTCAAGTTTAAGTTTTTAGGCTTCTGTGCGAATACGATTTTCCTTGAATTATTTTGTTCATCTTTGTTCAAAGTTATTCCTTGTTTGATATCATATTTTACTTTAGAAAGTTCGTGACTTAATTTACTTTTATTACCGTCTCATATCAAGTAATCCTCCTAATATTATAAATGTGAAAGTTTGTGAAAATATTTGGATGTTTTTTATCAATCACGTGTAAACCGTTGAACGATGGATTTGGATTTGGATAAAATAGGACAACATCCAAAGGCTATTTTTCTCAACTTTTACTACATAATGATATTAAAGTAGAACATGTCACTTAATTAAGTTAAAAACCATAATCTTTTACTTCCGTAGTTGATATGATTCCACATACACCGAAATTAACCCAATCCAATCACAAAATGTGTAACTTCATATCAAACCTCAAAAGCTTTATGTATAACTTATATATTATTCGAAAATCTTCACAAAAGAGACAGCTATATCTATTAAATATCTCGCTCATAATCTACACCACCGTGAGAAATTCAACCGAGCATAAATTTCAATATTAATACGGGAATCTCTCTACCGTATAATGGTTTATTTCATAAAAAATCTGTTTGATATTCTCGTCTTACCCGACGTTTAACGCTTCTCCCCTTACCAGTACTATGAATAGCACAGTGTTGTAAAATTAAGTTGTGAGTGATAAAGGAAAAGAAATTACATGAATAACATATTGGTAGGGGAATGCGAAATTCTCGATTTAGCGACCTCTCTGGGGAGCCACAATGAAGATAGCAATCAAATAATCCTGTGTTGTATTGATGTAAGAAGAGTTTCTAGAACTTTCTTAGAAGATGCTGTTTTATCAGAATGATTAGACGGCCATGGACAATCTCTTAAAATGTCTCTTTCTGGATATGACTAATTCTGTATTTGATCATTTCTTATTACGACCAGTTCTAGTAAGTCGAGGGTTTTATACTAGTGATACTTTTAGTGTTGCAAGTTTAAATACAGTTTTTGGTCATATTGGATGTTGGCCTTTTTTGCCATCGTCTTTTTATTTTTTTATCCCCTAGATAAAAAATAAAAAGACGAAGAATAATAATATAATAATAATAATAATATTCTACCACATTCACACAACACCATCTAGCCCAAACTAAGCAGAGCTTGTACTATGGGTACTAGACAATGGATAAACATACATATATTACTTTTTTTTTGTAAATACATACATATTATACATAGAAACACCCAGACCAAGACAAACATCCATGTTCATGCACACAAATGTTTGACTTGTGCGGGAATCGAACCCGCGACCTCAGGCGTGGCAGTCGGTTACACTAACCACTACGCCATCGAGGCCGACTACTTCTTGTCTTGGTCGCTTGTCCGTTCAAGATATCACTTGCGCGTTGCTTTCATATGCCTTCTTTTGAAAGAGCCTAGAAACATTAATCACTGGAGGAATTAAATACAAGGTGGTTTGGCTGCAATATTCTGTAGAGGTACAACCCTAATTTGGCTCCTACAGTTTGCGCTGAGTTGCAAGTTTAAGCGAGCATAAAGTTATCTGACATTTTGAACATCTTAAGTACGAATAACATTTGCCTTTTCTTTGTATTCGCTGACTTTTAATACACATATACATACTCACACTTGTTTCTAAAAGGTAAAGGCAGATTCAAGGCATTTCTATTTGCTACGATCCTGGCAGACTTATATGTTGTCATTATGTTTCTTCATGTTGAGGGTACTCTTACCCTGATCTTTCTCTAGAATGTGTCTGATGTGATCAGAGAATGCTTTCAGAAGCGCCCGTTCACTAACTAAATTAAATTCTTAATTCATTAAAAACAATTTACATTAATTTCTTTTGAAAGTTATAGGTTTACTATTAAACAATGTTTCTTTAAATTAAGATCTTCAAACAACTTAAAACCTAAGTGTGTGTATGTCAATGTTAATAAAATTCCATATAAAACGATGGCTCTATATTTAAGAAAATCTATCTTTTGTTACAGAACTAGCGGTAGAATGTCCGAAAACGTCCTGTCATTCAAAGCCGATGCGTCAGACAACAAGGCGAGGTACACCTGCGAAGCAAAAAACATCATGATCAGCAACACTTTGAAGGCAGAAATCGACCTTACTGTTCTATGTAAGTACATATATCTTACATCTATACTAATATTATAAAGCTGAAGAGTTTGTTTGTTTGTTTGAACGCGCTAATCTCAAGAACTACTGGTTCGATTTGCAAAATTTTAACTTTTAGTGTTGGATAGCCTATTTATCGAGGAAGGCTATTATAGGCTATATAACAACACGCTACGACCCACGGGAGTGGCGCAGTAACGATAAATGCGGGTTAAACTGTGGGAACATCTAGTTATATTATAAAAATATATAAAGTTAAAATACCACTCACTCACTGACTTAGAGAAATGAAGTCATATAAGGGGGAGTTGAAGGAAAAAAGTAAATATAGCGTCGTATAGAAAATCGTTCAGAGGGCCCGGGAAAAATGCCAAACCTTCAGAAGGTCAGCTCTCGGTGGTGGTACCCCATCGGATCTCAGAAACGGTGATATCTACGGGGGTCGTTCTCGAACAAAATCTTCCTAAAACCCTGGTAACTTTTAGGGGGGCCGAAAAAACATGGCTTCCATACAAAAAAACATGGCCGTTATACAAACTTTGACTTCGAATATCTTCGAAACGGTTAGAAATAGGCGAGGTGTGTTCGAACAAATGTCATAGAGCTCGACGAGATCTTTCCAAAAAAGGTCATTTTCAAGGTCACCAGGGTCTTCGCTGACCCTCCATTTTTCAAGGTCCCTGAATCCGAATAAGTAAATATAGCGTCGTTTAGCGAATCGTTCAAAAGGCCTGAAAAAAAAGGCTGACCTTCGGAAGGTCAGCTCTTGGTGGTGGTACCCCATCGGATTTCGGAAACGGTGATATCTACGGGAGTCGTTCTCAAACAAAATCTTTCAAAAACCCTGGCATCTTTTAGGAGGTGTGAAAAAAAACATGGCTTCCATATAAAAGAACATGGGCGCCATACAAACTTTGACGTCTAATATCCCAGAAACGGTTAGAGATAGGCGGAGTGTGTTCGAACAAATGTCATAGAGGTCGACGAAATCTTTCCAGAAAAGGTCATTTTAAAGGTCACCGGTGTCATCGGTAATTTTTGGCTTCGGGGGTTTTTTAAATAAATCAAACTGTTCGCGGGCCGCTTGCGGGCCGCGCAACCACGCGAAAAACTAGTTATATTATAAAAACGAATTGGAGAAGGGTATTAAACGCGAGAAAGCGTTAGAATATAAGATGTTCGAATCTTTTTGACTCAATATTCTATTTTTAAGACATCGCTGGCACTACATACTGCTAGCGATGTCTTAACAATTATACCTATAGTTCCTGTCACGGAGAACTTTACAAACTTTCAAAGATGGATTACATTAATTTTGACTCCTGTATGATTCAAAACGACAACACTCGGCGTAGCGTCAGTGGCGAGGCGATCACTTAAACCATTAAACCATCCGTGCAGTCTATACTCATATATAAATAATTTTATTTTGTATCTAGTAGCTCATTTTACCGTAGAGCGTAAAGTTGGTAAAATTTACAAATCGCAACATAGCTTACACAAATTCGGTTAGAATCCAATAAGACGTGCTCGACTGGTGTTTTGAATAGTACCTTCAAAGACCGAAGCCCTTTGGGAAATAAACGTGAACAACCACAAAGCAATTATATAATATCAAGTAATAAATAAGGTGGGAATGAGAACAATATTGTTCCTTATCTGGAAATTGGTGAAAGTTTCTGAGATGAAACCGGTAATATAAAAATAACAATTTTAAGAGTAGTAGTGCCTCGCTGATTTCAGCATGAATGGGCCGACTCGACCGGGGAAGGACCTAGCCGTGCCATAAGAGCAATCAAATTCAATATTTGCATTATTGTATGGAAAAATATCAAATAATGGATTATGAAAAATAAAGGTTGTTAAGGTGTAAATAAGTCACGGATTAGTATGCTTCAATTAGCCCTGTATGAAATCCTGAATTATCCAAGGCACAGTCAAAATCCTCTAAACACAAACTAACTTCATCCAAAATTACATGGAGACACCCGTGTTGCCACATAATTTGTTCTTCCGCTCCTTGTAACAAAATCAAAACCTTGTCTCAAATCACACCGCAATATCATCACCATACCTCATCCCCTTGTTTAACTCCAGTGAAAGAGTCCGATATCAAAACGAGTAATTCCGTGAACAACCCTCTGAGTTCATCCCCTTAGAGCCGCCAATCCTTTGATAATATAACTCTATCAGCTACAGGGGTAGTCAAAAGCGCAGTAATTTCGATATTGTGTGGTACAAAGACGGAACGCAAAGCTTTTACACGTTTCAAGCTTGATTATATACGTATTATACGGTGTGTTGAACTTGCTTGCGATTGCTACGTACTATTTATTAAATACTAGCTTTTGCCCGCAGCTTCGTTCGTGTAAAAGTAGGTTAGGTTATGTTAGCAACAGCTCTTGTTACTTTTTCGTTACTTGCTGATAATATAACTTTCTAATGGTGAAAGTATTTCTAAAATCGGTTCAGTCGTTTTTAAGTCAAACCCTTACAAACAAAAAATCAAATATTTACTCTTTATAATATTAGTATAGACTAGCAGTCCGCGGTTTCACTCACGTTTATTACTGCTTCGCTCTCGTGCCTCGCAGCGTAATGTTATATAGCCAACTTCAGGATAAAGTAGCTTTCCTATTGTAACAGAATGATTAAAATTGGTTCTGTAATTCCAGAGTTTATCAATTATAAACATTGCTTTATAATATGAGTATAGTTAAAATTGGTAATGTTCTCCTCGATAATATGAGATGTAATTAATTTTTTTAATGAAATGTTGGTCAGAGAACAATTAATGGCAGTATTAATTTTGCATTTTTCATACATTTATTTTTATCAAAATGATGCATAACTGAAACGATATTCAAATATAATATAATTCTGAGTTATGTAACATTAATATTATATTTCCCCGTCATCTACAAATCCTTGTAAAGTTTATGGCTTACACCATGCCCCAAACAAGTGTCCCCAAAATCCTGTCTCATTGTTTATTTACAAAGAAGAGGCAGGTAAGTCAGGTGTGACCACCCAACCGTAGAGAGGACTGGCATTTTTATACAAAACTCATATGCTTGACTTGTCAAAGACTTTTGAAGTTAAGCTTCTATCGATCTTTGAATGACGGTAATATGATGTCCCTGTGTAACTTCAGCAATGTTAAATAGACCATGAAGAACGGCTAATGAATGTGAATTTGTTTCTGGTCGTGATTCCGTACGATGAGCAAAGTTCTAATCGTTGTTGCTAAATTAGGAAAGTCTTATACAGTTCTTAATTTAACCCAGAAAGTTTTAATTTAAGGAGTGTGTCTTCTCGCTCCTTGGTGTAGCCGTTTCTAGTGGAATATTATGTGCGACACAGACAACTATGTCAGTATTTATATGTTAAGTATTTGGTAGAATACATTTGTAATCTTTGTCTTTTTGAAACAATGATGAAATCATTAGATAAGTTTCGGACTATTTATATAAGATACTTACATAATCTCACGCCTACGTCCTTAAAAGGGTAGGCACAGAGGTATTAAAACTATATTAGTGCGAACCTATTGGCGTCCATCGGGCCCTAGACTCAGACTAGGAAATTTTTCAACACGTTAACTCACTTTGTTCAACACGGAATCGTACCCAAGACTGCATAATCTCATACACTATATAATTTTACTGTAATATACTTTACCAAGCAATATTTGTTCTAACGTTGGTATAAACATTATGTATCAGTTGAAACAGCAAACATAGCAACACCATCTCATTATATTGAAAGTTCCCATACAAAGTAATTTGACGAAATCCCTTGGCAAGATCCACACAGATTCCGGGATTAGTATCTGCTTATATCCGAAATTAATTAGCGCTAATTGGCTCGCTTACCCCTTAAGAGATAAAAGCGTGAGTGATTCTTAATTGACTTTGGCATTGGGCATGTGAGGTCTATAAGTACCCTAATTGAAAATAGAGTAATCAATTTTACATGATCATTTACTTCCGATTGGTTTAGTTTGTGGTCAATTCTTGTTTGTTTTGGTATAAATGTCAGTTGTTATTCGGATACAGTTATATTTTTATTACAACATGCTTTATTATCGTTTTATAATATTCTAGCTTTTGACGGCCTGGATGGCGTAGTGGTTAGTGTAACCGACTGTCACGCCTGAGGTCGCGGGTTCGATTCCCGCACAAGTCAAACATTTGTGTGCGTGAACATGGATGTTTGTCTTGGTCTGGGTGTTTCTATGTATAATATGTCTGTATTTACAAAAAAAAAAATATGTATGTTTATCCATTGTCTAGTACCCATATTACAAGCTCTGCTTAGTTTGGGCTAGATGGTGTTGTGTGTATGTGGTAGAATATTAGAATATTATTATATTACTCGCATTTTCGCTCGCGTAAAAGTAGGCTAGATTACTCGGTGATAATATAGCTTTCTAATGGAGAAATAATTTTTAAAATCGGTTGAGTAGGTTTTGAGTTAAATCATTACAAACAAACAAAAATTCTAATCTTTCCTCTTTATAGTATTAGTATAGATTAATACTAGTAAGTAAAGTAATAGTCGTTCCAATACGTTCAGAACAAGTTCAATATTAATATTTCGCTTTTAGTGTGTTTAATATCTAGTGGCTTCACCTAGGTTTGGGTAAAAGGAAACTAGTAATAGGAAATTCAGAGTCCAGTTTGTAGTCTGATTTCATTATAAGCTCGGCTCTGAATATTCTAACTACCAAGGCTTTATTCCAATCCGGATGAATGACTTGTAAATCTCTAACAACTTTAGTTATAAGTCAATGTTAAATATTTATTAGCTGAGTATTAACTAGCGATTAATTTGAACAAGTCATTTATAAAAAATATCCAAGTTTGACATTGAGTTTAAAAACAGCGGCGGGCTGTGGATGTTTTAAGAGGTAGCTAAGTAGGTATTAGCTTAGCCATCCTAACTTAATATTATGAAAGCGAATGTGAGTCTATTTTCACGTCTTAACTACTCGCCCGATCATCATGCAATTTCACTTACACGTTGTCAGAGGTATAGAAAAACCATAGAGTATCTTACATCCAGGAAAAATAACTGTTTCCGAAAGCTAGAAATTTATTAATAAAATCTTCATTACCACAAGTGAACCCACGGGCAAAATCTAGTATTTTTATAATGTTGCATTAGTTTATTAACTACACATAAAACGTAGAACATTCTTTATTAAAGCAATGATTTCATATCTCCAACCCATTTGTTCGTTCACTGCATAGAATTATAGTCCAGCACAGGTTTTCAGAATTTATGATCCGTGCATCGCATAAGTTAAAACAAAGTATGCGATTTCATCGACGTTACTGAGAGTCAAGGCGAATAAATGTATGAGATGAATTAATTGCACTCTAAAGGTTGTCTCAAGGACGAATGGAGAACACTTTGAGACTAGAATTAGCTAACGCGAAGCTTCGAAAACGGCAATGTGGTTAAATTCTTATTTCTTCCATAGCAATTTTAGGACGCTTAAAAGATTTCAAGTAGAAATTCTTTAATGTAGAATGGAATTGAAATTGAATTACGGTGTATCTCATGAATGTATTTAACTTGACTAGGGTGACATAGTTCTTATTAAACTGAGTGTTGTAGATTTGATCTCTTCATGAGACTAAATTTATGTGATGTTTTGAGTCTGAGTGTTATTTGTGGCCGTTGTTTCATAGCATGTATGTAAGCTGTATGATACACATATCATCTGTAAAGCGAGAATAGTTTTAGAAGAGAATACATAACTAAAATTAATTTATTAAGTTAATTTAGCATTATGTTCAGTCAAAATTGTATTTGTGCTGTTTACGAGTTCTGTTCTTGTTTTATTGTTTTAGTCGTTATTATGCCAACCGCTGTTTATATCAGCAGACATCTAAATTATACCCAAGGTACAGGCCTAACCAAGTTTTGAACCAACAAATATCCTTGAGCCATACAGTCTGCAATATTAAAATAAAACCTTCATGCGTAATTTACTTTGTCTGTCTGTTTAGTTTTTGTTACATTTTTGCTATTCAACCACTAAACTGTTTTTATGAAATTACATTGACAAAAGGGTAATTTTGAATCACTTTTACACTAGTATGCGCAAATAAATAAAACAACAAATATGCCAGGCAGAAAGACGACTCGATGGCGTAGTGGTTAG
Source organism: Catocala sponsa (assembly GCA_963564715.1). Taxonomy (NCBI): domain Eukaryota; kingdom Metazoa; phylum Arthropoda; class Insecta; order Lepidoptera; family Erebidae; genus Catocala; species Catocala sponsa. Next base: position 2,173,531 of record OY751351.1, on the reverse strand, counting down.
TGTAACCGACTGCCACGCCTGAGGTCGCGGGTTCGATTCCCGCACAAGTCAAACATTTGTGTGCATGAACATGGGTGTTTGTCTTGGTCTGGGTGTTTCTATGTATAATATGTATGTATTTACAAAAAAATAAGTATATATGTATGTTTATCCATTGTCTAGTACCCATAGTACAAGCTCTGCTTAGTTTGGGCTAGATGGTGTTGTGTGTGTGTGGTAGAATATTATTATATTATTATATTATTATATTATTATATTATTATAGTTACACTTTGTAGTATCTGCCTGCTCGTCAGGGACTAGATATGAGTCAATGTATATTCAATTGAATTCATATTTTCTATTACACGTTCTGAAACAGGTCAAAAGCCTACAGTGACAACAAAAAATGAGGTTTAAAATATTTAAAAGAAAACCAACTAGGAGTACAATAGTGATGTCAGCAAAAGTTAGGACCAACTTGAAGCTGTCATCGTGACCTTTTCAACGGCAAACCACTTAGAAATATAATATCTCAAAAAGAAAATTCACTTTCATGTTTATTTCCAAGAGGTGGAACACCAACGCTGGGAAAGTAAGAGTTTAACATGAAAATACGTTCGCAAAAGTTTGCAGGGCCGTCAATGGAGTCGGAACAAATTAAAACTTTGGCCTCCCGTATAAATGTCAAATAAATTTGAATGTCGTTTGTGGAAGTCACTGATTTATGTTTGTATCATTGAGCTGTTTCGTTTAGGAAGTCGCAAATCGTATATTCGTAAATCTTCGTAAGCAGTGTTTGATGAGAAACAAGGGACGTAAAACTTTTTACGTAGATTTTGTTATGCACGTATATTCTTCAAGGGGTGAGCGGATTAGATCGATTTTACTTTAAATTTAGTCAATTATATATTTATAATGACAGTCTTCTACAATTTTTGCGTTACGTTTACAACTAACATAATGCTGGTCTTTTTCATGTAGGTATGTATCAGCTTTTTAGTCATTAGTATATTTGGAACTGATATAACATTTTAGTAATCTAGAAACTTTACCGTAATGTGCGTTACAGCCGAATTTGATGATTTTATCTAGGGACACAGGATGAACGTGACATATTTATCTAAACTAGATATTTAATATTGTCTTCTGTTTACGCGAATGTTATTCATTGAAATTAAACTACTATATACGGATTTTATCGCGTTGTTTATTTGACACTGTTACAAATTTTTTTGAAAAACTGTTACACTACTATAATCACTATTACTTTGAAATAACTACACTGGAACATTGAGACAACTACCATCTTAGTCTCCCCGTGACCATGGCTGCTGAAAAGCAACCGAAACGTCGGGGAAAGTGTAAAAATAAATCTAAATAGTATAATAGTATAGTAATAGTATAAATAGTTTTAATAGTTTCAATAATTTAAATAGCTTAAAAAAATTTGTAAAGTTTAATAGTGATTATAGTAGTGTAACAGTTTTTCAAAAAAAATTGTAACAGTGTCAAATAAACAACGCGATAAAATCCGTATATAGTAGTTTAATTTCAATAAACTAGATATTGCTACTATATATATGACTAGTTCGAGATTCAAATCTGGCGCTTGATTGTATAGATAGATGTGCAAGTGTGTATGAGACTCATTGGTACCAATGAGACTTACCAGCCAATATATCTATAAATCTTTATATACATAATTCTACTGTACGTGTGTATGTCACTGAACTCCTCCTAAACGGCTGGACCGATTTTGATGAAACTTTTTGTGTGTATTCAAGTGGATTCGAGAATGGTTTAGATATGTTTTTTTTTCTCTCTTGTGTACAGGACAACGTCTGTCGAAACAGCTAGTGTAGGTACTATAATAATCTAGGAATCCCAAAACAAATTTTTGTTTAACTATGCCATACTTTGATACTTTTTATATTAGACTGCACATAATATACCGTACAGAATATAAGGGATCGGTCCGCCACTGCTACTTCTGTGATCCATAAATTATTGTTCAGGATCTGGGTGTTCCGTATTTGAATGCTAGTAAAGTCCTCTGCGATACAGAAATTATTCCTAGGCCATCGTGTTTTAAGAGAGAGAGAGAGAGAGAGAAAGAGAGAGAGAGAGAGAGAACAGAGAAAGAGAGAGATAGTAATATTATAAATGTGAAAGCAACTTTTGTATCGGTTTTCTCGGCTAAACTACTAAACAGATTTGAATGACATTAGGTAGACAGGTAGCCCGATTTTTAAAAGAAAACTTCCGCACTAGGAATAAACCCTGTGTCGCGGGAGACTTGACAAACATTCACCAAAAACTTTAAAAGGACATAAGCTAATACGTTATTGCATTTTAAAGAAACACCCATGCCGTTTTGCGTGACAGCTTGTATGTTATACTTATGACTAATTCCATCATTTTTATTTCAGTTGCCCCATCACACGTGACGATATCTGGCCCATCGGAAGCCAGGGTCGGAGACCCAGTACCTCTGACGTGCAGTACTGCTCCATCGAATCCTGCAGCTGAGATCAAGTGGCTGGTCCTTGGGAAGCATCATAAGGAAGCCAGCAACAGGACCATGATTTCACCTGAAGGTACATAACATATATACAGCATCATGATTATATACTCTCGAAAGTACAGGCAGAGATCTCTCGCCGGCTTTTGAAAGGATCAACACAAAATTAGGTTTATAATTTTTATTTAATTGTAGCGCCAAACTTATGTCAACTACTGAGATTGGTTGACAAACTACCAACAGTTGAATTACCTTTTTTTACTTTTTACTTAATTGATGTCTATATTACAATCGTAAAAACTCTTGATTATACAACATTCTGATATATGTAATTTTGCATACTAGAATTTTATATAATTAATCTATTGAGTGAAAGCGGCACACTGGCAACGGAGACACAATAGGTTTTCAATTATCTCTGGCGTTCCAAAAATTTGCCTATACTACTAGGTCCTACTACTACATCTATACAAACCGAAATAAAGAAAACAAAAGATTTTATAAAACACGTAAATCTTATTTAATACAGTATTTTTGTTAAGTCATTATAATTACATTTCTGTACCTATTTTTCAAAAGATTGTGGATGTTTTTTTTTATGTGATCAATGCTTTTGTGTTTTCTACACATTCTATAAATGACGCGTTAAACCCTGAGTATCAGTTGACATGGGTTTGATTTTGATACGTCATTGATCAGTTTTTTAAAAACTAAGAATAACTACACCTATTACTTTTTTCTAGGTGGCTGGATTACAACCTCGAACATCACGGTGGTTGTTGAACCTAACAAGAGATCCATAGTGGTCGTCTGCCATGGTATCAACGGGCAACTCACCGAAAATGTCGTCGCTACTCATACCATCAACGTTTTATGTAAGTACCCAATTATGTTTGACCCGTCTTTTGATATAATATTAACAATTTTGGAGCTCAAATTATAGTGGTGAAATCCTCAACATTAACCAGTATAATTTGAGCCGTATTTTACTATATAAGTAAAGGTTCTGAGAGTTCATGTAATAATGGAATTATAGTCTATTTTAACTTGAGCTGGCATCAAATTGGAAAGTTACGTTTGCAGAGGCCAGCTTATATTGGATTTTGAACTAAAGGCAGTTGATGTATGTGATAATATAAGGCTTTGGTTACTGTGTTGGCAGTTTAATTTTATACTATTTTCTACATAGTTTACCGAAGGAAATTAATTATTACAGTTTATTTTGACATTATAAGTATAGTTTCGAACGAATAGGTTTTATTCTAAGCAAGTAATTTGAGACTACATAAAACTACCGCTATGGTTACAACTTGTCTTTGGGTCATGTGGCATCGATTCTATTCCCATGTCGGACAGTGTTATTGGTTTTTTTATCACGACATTCTTAATATTGTAACTGAAACTATGCCTCGTAGACGGCAATAAAAAAGTAAAAGATAAAAATAATATCAGCCCTGTATAAACTGTTCTACTGCTGGGTACGGACCGCTTCTTAATATAAGAAGTATTAAGTAAAACGTAAAAAAATGCCAGCAAATTGTGGGTGTAATGTTCCGCTGCACATCCTTTCGGGACAAAAGGCGTGATGTGTATTATTATTTTTATACAACTAAGGTGGCAAACAAGCAAACGGCCCACCTGATGGTAAGTGGTCACCGTAGTCTATAGACACCTGCAACACCAGAGGTATCACTTGCGCGTTGCCAACCCTTTAGGAAAGGAAGTGGGAAGGAGAAGGAGCGGGAAGGGGGAAAGATGGTAATTGGGCCTCCTTTATGAAGATTAATTCTTCATGATCCGATTACAATATGTCAAACCTAAATCATTGATCTGATGACATAATATTATGTTAATCCGATGTTTACATTCAGCTAAAATTAATATTTTAGTGGCCGCAATTACTTGTATAACTTAATTATTATATGTAACCCAATCATATATTGTTTTAAACGAAATTAACTTCACGGTACCGCGTGTAAATATAATTAAATCGATTCAATTAATACGTGCAATGAAAACGTAACTATGAAATTATTTCAGTTTTAATTTTTACTTGTGTTTCACCGCCTATAGGGTGATTGGGCCTCCGCCACTCTCACTCACCAAACGAAACACAACAGTAGGAATAGGTTCTGCTATTTCACGTCGATATTCAATTATATTCGATATTAATACTTACATTTTGCTAGCTATGGTTTTACTGGTCATTATTCCAGACTCCGTGCTAAGAATTTGTTGACATAAAAACCAATGACACTTTGTCTTAGCCGGGGATCGAACCTAAGACTCAATGCATAGCAGCGGTAAAGCAGGCCTTTGCTTACCCCTCAGAAACATAGACGTGAAACTATATATGTACTACCAAAAAGAATTCAAATTACAAGCCTATAAAAACCACAATATACATCTCCCAAAAAATCTTCAAAGTGAAAAATCACCCCAATCCCTAAAAGTCCATTAAATCCAGAGTAAAATATGATAATCTCTGGTTAAAGTAAACAGCACGGATTTTCCATCAATGTTATTTGATTAGAACGCTGTCAGACGCAGTCTTGAACTCGCAGCTACCAATATTGATATGGAAAAGTATATAAATATACTACTATAGAACTGTAGGACGTTCGCAATAGGTAAGGAAAAGCTGGTTTTGGAATCATATAAATTGGTCTGGATATATGTTTAAGGGCATTCGGAGTAAACATCAAATTGACTGCAGATGACGTAGTGTCTGAAGTAGTTGCCTTGTCATTGCCATTGCGTCAAGTCTCGTTGGTTGATACTATCTTATCTTATCTTATGTGTGGGGGCCAGTCAGTGTAGACCGGCGACACTTCGACCCAGACTTCGGTTGATACTAAAAAATGGTGTGTTCCACAAATTGTTGTTCGGAGTCTGTATGTTCTTTGTTTTGTTGTTTGAATCATTGTAAAAATCTCTGTGAAACTGGTTTCATACCTAGTGCGAGAGCTCTCTGTTTAAAGCTAAATTATAGTCTCAGGCCGTCAAAGTAGAGACCTGAACATCGCCTCGGCTGCTATGAGGGCGGTGTGGAGACCACTGCTCTTAGACCACACGACTGCTTACCATCAGGTGGAGTGTGGTCATATTGACGAACAAAACAAAAAAAACATTTTTTTTATACATTATGAAAATCTATTTTATTTGCTGCTAGCGACTTGCTCCGGCTTCGCATAGTTAGTACAAAACCTTAACAAATTATACACTTAAACCTTCCTCATGAATCAGTCTACCTATTGGTAAAAACCACATGAATATACGTGCAGAAGTTTTTGAGTTTATCGCGAACAGACAGACAGACGCGGCGGAGGACTTTGTTTTATAATATGGAGTGATTTAAAGATTGTAAGCGACAAATCAGTATTTTTCACAGTCAAGTAAGAAATAAGGCTTATTTTCAAAATCTGTATACCAATCTTGTATTGATAGATGGGTAGCACCATGGAGTACTTGATGGACGCAACTGCTGATGCGATTGCCGTGGTTACATATTGGGCAGGACATATTTAAAATAATTGTACCATCGACTCGAGAAGAAGAGGGGTAGTAAAAATCTGCAGAAAGTACTCCTCTGTTTACCCATTCAGATGCCAGTCGTGATGTTAACAGGGTGAAAACTCACCAGAGCAATATGAACGAGCTGTCAACGTCGCCGAGTCAGTTTAATTGATATTTAAACAGCAAGTTAAGTTTCCAGTAGTAGTTAAACATTTATGAGCGTTGCGGGAACTTGGTGAATAATTCCTCCAACTCGTCTGGTCTTACGGTTGACAGTTAAACGGAGGAAGGTCAGGTTGATCGTTTTATTTATGGTCGGGAAGTAAGAAGAGCCGTTTAGTGAACGAGTTTCTTGACGGTAGTGGTTTTATTAAGGGTGAATTCGATCATGTTGGGTAAAAATTTCGTGTGGGGACCAAATTGTATTAGTATTGGACAAATTTGTATCGGTTATTTTTAAACATTTAAGCCAGTTGCATTCACTGATCGGTAAACGATTAGCGAGGTTAAGCAACGTTGGGTGCGGTCAGTTTATACATGGGTGACCGCTTAGTGGTATTTCATCTGAGCGTCTCCGTGCTTCGGAGGGCACGTAAAAAGTCGGTCCCGGTTGTTGTCAAATTGATAGCAGTCGTTAAGCCATGTCAGAGGCCTACGGGCGGCTTGAACAACTCTTGATAACAGGTTGGCCACTAACCACATGAAAAAAAAACATAAGAAGGTTTATAGACTTTTATGATTGAAAAATATCAAACTTAGAATGACACAACAAATGAATTTTTGGTATAACGCCTTTATTTTACGACAAATCACAACGAGAAAATGTGAGCCTGTGTATCTTTATTTGCACTAAAAATGCTGATTTGAGTAGTAGAGCCTCGCTGATTTCAGCATGAATGGGCCGGCTCGACCGGGGAAGGACTACCCTCTCACAGAATATCGACGTGAAAATATAGCAGTATTCCTACTGTTGTTTTTCGTTCGGTGAGTGAGATTGCCGGAGGCCTAATCATCCCCTTTCTCCCATCCCGCTCCTTCTCCTTCCCACTTCCTTTTCTAAAGGGTCGGCAACGCGCAAGTGATGACTCTGGTGTTGCAGGCGTCCATAGGCTACGGTGACCACTTACCATCAGGTTAGCCGTATGCTTGTTTGCCACCTAAGTCGTATAAAAAAAAAACTATTCGAATCAGCAACACAAAAAATTTACGTTATTGTACTTACGCCTTTATTGCACTGAACGTGCGATATATGAATATATTCACACCATAGCAGTATCACCTCTTAAGATAATTATTTACGAAGTTTCTAGAGCCAAAATTAAATGTCATTTGTTGATATACACAAACTTGCAAGCAATTTCATATTACAAGCTAAGATAGAGGCTTTGTTCAGTATAGAAACCTTTTGTCATTATTTAATTAGTATTTGGAAACTGTTATGGAGAATTTCATCAAGTCAAACCAAAATAGTTTGTTACTTAAATATATCAGCGGAGTATGAATTTACTATTAATATTATATTATATAATAATAAATAATACTGCTGGGCACGGGCCTCTTCTCAGTGTGAGAAGGGCAAGGCCATAGTCCACCACGCTAGCCCAGTGCGGATTGGCAGACGTCACATATCTTCGAGAACATTATGGAGAACTCTCAGACATATAGGTTTCCTCACGATGTTTTCTTTCACCGTTAAAGCGAGCGATAATTAACTATTTAATACGCACATAACTTTAAAAAGTCAGGGATGCGTGCCTTAGGATCGAACTCGAGACCTCTGCATGACATTCCAACGATCTACCACTAGGCTACATTATATTCGAGGATCAAAAATATGTATATGTTGTCAGGTTGATTTGGATTGGATCCTGCGTAGTAGACGTCTATTGCCTTTGTACCGAATTCATATGTCACATTACAGCAGAATGTATTTGCTGTACAAGTCCTAAGTACGTAGCAGCATGGAGTACTGTTCGCACCTTTGGAATGTTTCCGATAAATACCTACTCGATGCCTTAGATAAACTGCATGGACTGAGGACGGGTCTGATGGGGGTGGCATATCCAAGCCCTGAAGACTTCAGGCTTATCCCTCTGAATTGTACACTGCGGCTTATGCAGTACATTCATAAGAAGATAGCTAAGGGTTAAATCTTGGGGCCGACACAAAAGATCCCACTGGGTCGAAGTCTCGCCGGTCTGCACTGACTGGCCCCCACACATAAGATAAGATAAGATAGATAAACTGCAGCGTCATGCCGTACGTATAATCGACAGCCAGGAGGTTACGAAGGACACCGAACCGCTACAACTTCGTAGAGACATTGCGTCCCTTAGCGTATTCTATCGCCTCTATCATGGCGAATGCTCCGAAGAGTTATTTGACCTCATCCCACCTTCCCCCTTCCTTTTGAGAACCACATGTGTCGGTCTTCGTAACCACGGATGGATGGTTAGCACAATCCCGTCTCTCAACAAAAGGTTCAGCAATTCCTTCTTATGCCGTACCATAGAACTTTGGAATGGTCATCCGGCACATGTGTTCCCTCCCTTCTACGACATTGGGTCCTTCAAACGTAGTGTGAAGAAGCATCTGGTCAGACCGGCTTGACTCTGACGACGGCTAGAAGACATCTATCTTCTCGTCGTCACTGTCTCTGGACTGTAATTGGGCTTTCCATCAGGTCCGTTACAATAACATTGCCGTGTCAATATAAAAAAAAAATGTATTTCGGCATTTTTTATTCAATAGCCTAAAGTCAGAAACCAGCACACATATACACGCATACACATCAGTGGGTCTGGCAAGACATTCTCAGTAGCTAGCCGGAACCTGTAGGTGTCAGGTAAAGGGCAATAAGCTTGCCTGATTTAAAACAATAGCCGGCAAAATGTGGGCATAAAGCACCTCTACCCCTCAAGGAAATAGGCGTAAAACTATACATCAACTAAAGAAAAAAGAGAGAACTGAAGAGTTATTCCACCTTATCCCGCCCTCCCCTTTCCTATCCAGAACAACGCGTACTGGGCTCAGATGCCATCCTTACACGGTAGAGTTAATTAGAGCGCGTACCAACAAGTTTGACTCCTCATACCTCTGCCGAACGACCATGGCATGGAATTCTCTGCCAAGGCACGTGTTTTCTTTCCATCCTGGGTCCTTTAAGCGGGACGTGAAAAAGCGCCTTCTCAGGCCGTCAAAGTAGAGACCGCAACATCGCCTCGGCTGCTATGAGGGCGGTGTGGAGGCCACTGCTCTTAGCCCACACGACTGCTTACAATCAGGTGGAGTGTGGTCATTTTGACGAGCAAAATAAAAAAAGAAAAAAAACAATTTTTTTTCCAAAAAACCAAGAATAATTACATATAAAAACGGATTCAGCAGCGTTTACACACACAAACTTTATTACTGTTCTATTTGACTTTATAATACGGCGAGCGAGTACAACCCTAACTGTACGTGAGTTGAACATGTAGTAGCACTCAACGCGTGCTCTTATTATCTACGATACAAGCTTATGTCGTGGCTTCGTTCGCATTTTTGATGTATTCATACATTTATTGTGTATAGCCTTTTGTTTGGTGAAGGGTTTTTCGCTAGGGCTTTTTTGCGTTAGCGTGTTCACATCACTAGTGCAATTTGCATCTGTGGTTTAAAAAGTTACAATGGGAAATGTGCTTGCTGGTTTTGTCTGGTGTTGTTTATGTATGGAAGTGAAAGTTGGGTATGGCAAAAGAAGCATGAGAGCAGAATAAATGCTGTAGAAATGAGAGCGTTGAGAAGCATATGTGGTGTGACTCTGAAAGATAGAATAAGGAATATTGTGATTAGAGAGAGATGCAGCATGAAAGTTGATATAGTTACAAGAATAGAAAAGGGTATGTTAAGCTGGTTTGGACATGTAGAAAGAATGGACGAGGAAAGACTGACTAAGAAAGTTTATAAGGCTAGTATGAATGGAACAGTCGTAAGAGGAAAACCTAGGCGAACGTTTCTCGACCGGTTCGAAGGCGTTCTGGACAAAGGCCAGGTTAAGAGCTCCTTGAACCGACGGGCGTGTATGAGGAATGTGATGAAAGTGAATGAAGCCAGAGAAGTGTGTCAGGCTCGTAGCAAATGGAAATCCGTAGTCTCTGCCTACCCCTCTGGGAAACAGGTGTGAATCTATGTATGTATACATAGCATCACGGTTATTTTTAAAGGGATAAGCAGTAATGTATATGTGTATGACTCAACTTGTTAGCTTAACCATGGCTTAACCATATTCAGAGAGTGGTAAAAATATTGTGTCTGTACGTCGATGGATGTATTAACATCATCCTCTTGCCCTGGTCCCAATTTATTTGGAGCCAACGCAGTATGTCCTTCGCTTCCATACTTCCCCGTCACTCTTCATCTGATCATTTCTCCCTTTCCCTTTCATTTCCATCCTCACACAGTCCATTCATATTTTCCTTGGCCTTCCTCTCCCTTTTCGTCCCTCTACTCTCATATTCATCACTTGCTTACCTATATTCGTATCATCTCTTCGCATAACATGTCCATACCAAGCCAAAGGATTTCCTTTCACCTTTTCGTCTACGGGCACCACTTTCAGACTACCTCTTACGTGAGGAGATGGATGGATGTATTAACGTGGGACCTAAATTTATAACTGGTGAAATATGTGCATGTAAGGACCTATAGTCACTTTTTTACTTGTTTTAACAAATATGGCGTACTGGTAGCTACAGGCAATATAAAGAGACCCATATCTATGTACCGTTGTTCTTTTTTTGGTCTTCCCTGTTTATTAGATAACGAATATCGTCTAAGAACACCAAATTAATAATTTTGTAATGCGTTTATTGTTAATCATATGAGACAAATAAGAAAAATGAACTATAATGACGTTGAAAGTTTTGCGTTGCATGATTTATATAACAGAAAACGGGTATTAAGGTGATCATATTTAGTATTTATATACCTACCTTTTCGAAGGCTTGATTACCAAGCACGATCAAGTTAATACCCGTTTTTACTTAAATAAAATACCAGATTCTTCCCGCGGCCTTGCTCGCGTTTATCTAGAAGTCATCAAAAAAACTCTATCCTTCAGAGACAGTACTTTTTCTGGATGAAAGGTATCCTGTGTCCTTTTCTGTACCCCTGAAAACGTGCATGTGAAATTTTATGATGATCGGTCAAGTAGTTGAGGCGTAATAGTTTGAAAGTGTTACAAAGAAACTCACATTCGCATTTATAACATAATATAATGATAATAATAATAATTTTTTATTCAATAAATAAATAAAAGTCTTTACAAAATACATTACAGGATACTTATTGTATTAAATTCACATTAAAACTATATTTAATCTAAAGGAAAACATTTAATAATTTAAAAATTGGACACAAAAAGCCTTGTTTATAAAGTCTGTTTTTACATTTTATTACCTGAACTAGGTCAGAGACCTGTGTTTCAGGCTGTTTCTAATATTACATTGTTATTCTATTGTTAATAAAGTAAGGGTCTACAAAAAACATTTAACATATATACATGTACTGCAAACATATATAGGTAGTTAAGTATATCTACAATTAAAATATTTATAAACAATAACAATTATAAATAAAAAATTGCTTAAACAAAAATAAATTATTTTACAACTACTAGCAAATTCTCTGTATCTGAATACGTAAGACTTCAAACTGATTGTATTAAATTGTCTGTCACTTCAACACTTCTTTAAAAACCAGTTAACATCCTTACTGAAGCAGTAAATATAGAAAATATATCAAGAGATATTTCAAGTCTTCACATATTGGATAAAGAATCTGTTCAAGAATTTCTTAAAAAGAAACCTGTGTGCTTAGAAAATATTTTAGCAGCATTTCATGGGTCTGTAGCTATTCAATTTTTTTCAATTACTGTTTTGACGGGTTTTCAATAGCAGACGACGTGTGTATTAGTATTCGGCTTCGTAAACGTGAACTGTAATTGATTGAGTGTCGTTTACTTGTGTTGGTCTTTATTCTTGCTTTCTGAAGGAGAAGGCCAGAGGTGTACTACAGTCACATTTCACCAGATAAGGATTTTTTTAAGTGAAACCTTCTTTAGCGGCGTTGTGCACTTTTTTCTGATGGGTAAAAATGTTAAACTCGCGTCAGGACACGTGACCTGATCGAAAATTCGTAAGATGGAGGGAGAATTGTCATGTTTGTGTACGATAGCGCAATAAATGAATATTGTATTTTACCACATAAATGATAGTACTTTTATACTGATAATTAAAGCAATTCGTGCAAAATTATTCCCTAACCATTCCAAAATATCAAAAATGCACAACGTTAATATTCAAGTTTTCACTTCTGCCAGCACTCCCGGAGTGCAACCCGTTGTTTTTTTTTTATACGCAACTCATGTAGTAGGACTAAACCCTGTGACGCTAGATACTTAACAAAGTTTCAAACCACGGACATAAGGGACACCCAGAATCGGAACAACCATTTGTGTCTATCGAGCAAAGTTTCAGACAGAATAACATGAAATAACACTTTGCTCAACCGAATAATCGAAGTCATCTCACATCAGTAACATTCACTATCGGTGCGCCTCCGAGGTAATTAGACTTTACTTTTATTTTCCTGAGCTCAAGTTAACAGGTAACTTTCTAACTACCTACCATTACGCAATAATTTTAGTCTTAATTGAAAGAAAACATCTCACTAGGGATAATGCCTGTATCGCGGAGGACTACAATCAAAAAACACCCAGACTCTGAACAAACAATTGTTTTACAAAATTTTATGTCTCGTGTAGGATTCGAACCTACCACTCGGTGTAGTAGCAGGACCCAAAATGTATTATTCATATAATATGTTACACATCTATATTAATTTACTTTTATTCGTTACATAAAATATTCTCGTATACTTACTTAAATATTATTTCAATATCAAAGGCTAGCTTCTATAACATTAAGATCAAATATTTTGATAGGCAAGCGATTCTGTCAACCGTTTTCCCTATTCCACTCATTCGGCAGACTTAGTAAAATAAATAGTAACTTTATTATACAATAATATACTAGTTTTACCCACGGGTTCGATTGCGTTATTCTAGAATTTTCAAAAAAAAAATATTCCTAGGAATCAGTAGGTAAAAAAATTGTTTTATTACCGTAAGGTAACTAGGTTTTTTCTGGATGAAAGGTACCCTATGACCTTTTCTGTACCCCTGACAACATGTATGCGAAATTTAATGATGTTCGGTCGAGTAGTTAAGGCGTGAAAGCGTAACAAACAAACAAACTCACATTCTCATTTATAATAGATACTAGTTTTCACCCGCGGTTTCGCTCGCGTAAATGTAGGTTAGGTTAGTTTAGGTTTGCAACAGTTATTTTTTCTGGATGAAAGGTAGGTACCCTATGTCCTATTCTGTACCCCTGACAACGTGTATGCAAAATTTCATGTTGATCGGTTGAGTAGTTAAGACGTGAAAGCGTTACAAACAAACAAACAAACTCATTTTTGCATTTATAATATTAGTAAGGATTAGTTAGTATCAGCCCTGTATATAAAGTTTCCTACTGCTCTGCACGGGACCCTTCCTATGTGAGAAGGGTTAGGCCATAGTCTACCACTCTGGCCTACTGCAGGTTGGCAAACTTCACATATCTTTCAGAACTTTATAGAGAACTCTAAAACAAGCGGGTGGTCTCCTCACGATGTTTTCCTTCACCGCTAAAGCAGGCAATAATTAACTATTTAATCCGCACATAACTTCGGAATATCAGAGATGCGTGTCTAGGCATTGAACTTGAGACCTCTGCGTGACAATCCAACCGTCTCCTACTACGCTATCGTTATTATTTTAAACTTTATTATTCAAAACTAAAATGAATATCTTATTCTTCGCACGTTTTATATTAGATTCATGATTAGTATAACTATTTTTATAATAAGATTAAAGGAACATTAAAGTTGAAAACTAAAATTTACAATTTCGATATAATTTTTTGACTTGATGTCACCTGAATTGAAAATAGCGAGTTCAACGACCGAACGTGGCAGTACGTGGTTTATATAAACTATTTTATACATCTACAGAATATTAAAATAAGATTTTAATAATCACTTTTGCAAACTTATTTCAATTTTATTTAAAAATTTGGTACTTGAAGTGTACAAAGAGCCAGCTATGGTTTTAAAAACCACGAGGTAGGGGATTAGGCTATGGATATCTATCGGGAACGATTACAGAATTAACTGGAAAATTATTGAAAGAAGAACAGAATCACATTTTGCCCGACACAAATATAGAACCCAAATCGTACAGTCAGACGCGTAACAGACATAAACGCGTACCTACAAATAACAAGGGAATAACAAATCAGTCAGTTTTACAAGAAAAGAGACATCTTAGCAATATTGCTTATCTTATCTTATCTCAAGGCCAGTCAGTGCAGACTGGCGACACCTCGACCCAGTGGGATCTTTTGTGTCGACACTCTCCGAATAATGACTGCCATAAATGTTCATGGCAGCCGGGACCAACGGCTTAACGTGCTCTCCGAGGCACGAAGCAGGCGATAATTGTCAATCAATACGCACATAGTTTCGAAAAGTCATATAACTTCCGAAAGTCAGAGGTGCGCGACGTGGGTCGAACCCGAGACCCTCTGCATTGCAGTCTGTTGGTCTCCCCACTAAGCTATCGCTGCTCCAGCAATATGGCAATATGGCTTACAAATTACTTGTGTTCTTGTAAACATCTTCAACTAAGGCAAATGCTCGTATTAGGAATGTATAGACTGGAGATCTAACCCACATCGTCTCGATAATAAAATAAGTCCATTACCTATAAGGCTGTCGACACTTAATTAATTTATTAATGACCACTCCTACAACTTACAAGTAAAAATTATACGAAAGATAATTCGCATGCTGTCTCACTCATGTTAGGTTAAAGAAGAGAGATGGCGAGACTTTTATCTTATAGGTAAATGTTATCTCAAGATGGTAGGATAAGCCCTTAATTATATTTGGTTTACCGACGGTAAATATACATGGCACAAAAATGAAATTTCTGATTTACGAATTACAGATGAAACAAAATGTAATTGAAGTAATTTTAACATTTATTTACGTGTGTGATAATATAAATCCTAATCCTAACTAATATTATAAATGCGAAAATGAGTTTGTTTGTTTGTTACGCTTTCACGCCGTAACTACTCAACCGATCAACATAAAATTTTGCATACACGTTGTCAGGGGTACAGAGTAGGACATAGGGTACCTTTCATCCAGAAAAAAGAACTGTTGCAAACCTAACCTACCCTAACCTACATTTACGCGAGCGAAGCCTCGGGTGAAAACTAGTTATAAATAAAAAGAAGATAGAACATATAAATATCATAACATTATACAGTTTCAAGCGAAATAGATCACAAACGCATCTAACATAATTTACCATTCAAACCAATCTGTGCCCCAAAAATTCTTCCCCATTCATAAATACTTAAACCTTGGGGTCATTTCTCACCCCATAGTCGAAGTTAGCCCTCCATCACTTGCGGTTCTTAACCCTTGCCTTGGTAACTAAGATTACCCTTTAAATCATTTTTAGTCAAGGGTTAAACCCTCGGCTCTGTGGGACCTTGTGGTCAGGACAAGATCTCTTAAATCGTGTGGTGTCCGACGATCTTACGGTTGGGGAGATTGTTGGTTGATTTCTAATTTGGGAAGTGGTTTATAGTTCATCGTAAGTAGATTAATTTTTGTTTGACGTACGTTAGTTCTGGGTTTTGTGGCGCAGTTGTAATGCATTCGACAAAAACAACTACAGAAGTGGACTTAATAAACTTTAAATTAAATCTTAATATTTAATCAGAGCGAGTCGCATGTACAATGCGGCATGCCGAAGTGTTTATATTGATATTTTCTTTACTAGTGTCACTAAATTAAAAAAACAATTATGTACCGAGTTCTTTAATTAGATATAAAGAGTGATATCACAAAATGTCTACTGTTACGTGTAACTATATTCCACGGTCATATATTCTATCAGTGAAAACTTTTAATTAGCTTTAAAATTAATTATTATTATATTAATAAAGTATTTTAGCTGAAGTTTTCCTAAAATGTTAAAATAAAATAAAAATAAAGTATCTAACAATAACTCAATGTCTTACTAAACTAGTTTATAATCAAAATAATAATCATAGTTATGGCGAGAAAGGATACTTTAACATCTTTTTATTATAAGCTACTTGCCTGAACTAGGTTAGACCTGTTTCAGGCGATCACTTGAATATCTATTTTAAAAATGGACGTTCATTAAGTAATTATTGAGGTTATTAACTTCTTGAACGTCTAGGGGAAATACGTAAAAAATAATTAAAAATTTATTGTGCAAACAATACACAAACGGACATATGTATGTGCGCTCGACACTTGACTCATTAACCAGTCAAGTGTGTAGCGGACATACTTTCTTTCGGTCTTTTTTTTTTTTGATTACTTGATTTTGCGGACAGCTTATGTCCGCTTGACAGTTGACGGGGTAAAGCTAAAACGCTTGCACAAGTACAATCAACTGCTCCTACAATACAATGATTAGGTACCTAAAGTATAATTACATCATTTTTACATTTGTAACAAATTCTCTGTCTGCGTAATGTGTAAGTCTCGGAACTGATTCCTAAATTGCAAAGTGTTATTAATGTTATTTGTCGAGAAATTCTTAAGCTATGATTAAAGTTCCACGTAAAAGGAGGCGAGCATAATTCTGAGAACAGTTTTAAACTTCGTGTTTCTAATTAAATTTTTCAACCGAATAATAACTCGCTCGACTTGAGAATCGAATACGAGACTTCATGCACATCAGTCGCTGTCACAATCGCTCCACCCCTATTTATAGTTTATTATAATACAATATATATTTTATACCATGACGTAATCGACTATATAAACAAAACTACCCTCATAGCTTAAAACACAAACTACATAAGATATTAAACATAAAATGATAAAACTATTGCTTTATATAAACAACGGGGACCGCGTCCGGTCCGCACGAATTATCATAATATTTGCGGAACCGGAAACGGGATGACGTCACATGGCGGAGGCTTTCGGGGTTCCGTAGTGGCTATGCGGGCGCCATTTTGTGTGCGGTATTTTGTTATTATATAGTTGATGTATTGTCTAGTGTAGTTGACATGTTAATAATTTGACGGCATAGATGGCGTAGTGTTTGGTCGCTTCGCTAATGTCATCACGCCAGTTCGAAATCTACACAGACAAAAAATTTTGTAATCTACAAATAGTAGTTTCAAGACTTAGGTATTACCCAAGACAATAAGCTGCTATATGATCAGCATATTGATGACATAGTCAAAAAGGCATCAAAGGCTTTAGGATTTATTTATTTATTGGACCATCTACAAAGATACACACACACACAATTTAAAGCTACAGCATACAAAGTAAAAACGTACATATACAATTGGCGATATTGGACAAAGTTACAAATAGCAGATTACTAATAATTAATTAAAAATGAATTACGAATAATGAAATACAAATAATGAAACAACAAATAATAATTATTATTAAATAAAAATAGGCTCAATCAATGGTATCAGTCACGTAACAATACAGCTGTTTTTTGAACAAAGGTAAAGAGCTACTAATATCTATATCAGATGTCTTAGATAGTGAGTTGTAATAAGGAACTCAGTTGATTTTCGTTCCTTAAAGCCTGTTAAGATTCTGTATTGTTCATATGTTAGAAGTCACTTAGGATATGCATCCCAAGTATGGAACGCTTAATACCAAGTTTACAAATCCCGCACAAAAAGTGTCCAGGAAAAGTTTCTGGGGTATCTGGATTTTAGAGCACACGAGCAGTCTGAGGGCTACAGTCACCGTTGCGAAATTATTGTCTAATATTAGCGGAAATTATTGTCTAATATTACTAAATTATTGTCTAATATTAGCGGATAAAGTAGATAGCCCTGTTGTACGAGAATCGATACATTTCTACGTTCCCGACCAACATATGCGTGGTGTGGGAAGACGACAGCATAGACTCCTGAGCTATCCATGTATATGTGGCGCTCTCCACAAGCTAGAAACAGCCCCACGGCTAGAGCAATTCGACTTATTAACGAGTTCCTTCAATATAGTCCAGATGCAGACATATGTTTTGACACCCGGAATGTAATATTAAAACATATTTATATTTACCTATGTAAAATGTAATGTCATAGTTCCTACATAGAGGTTGTTTTTGTTTTTATTTTTTATCTTATTTCCTTTTTGTTATGTTAGTCTAAGATCCTGTTAACATTGTAGTACTATATAATAATAATAATAATAATAATAATATTCTATCACATACACACAACACCATCTAGCCCAAACTAAGCAGAGCTTGTACTATGGGTACTAGACAATGGATAAACATACGTATATACTTTTTTTTTTTGTAAATACATACTTATTATACATAGAAACACCCAGACCAAGACAAACATCCATGTTCATGCACACAAATATTTGACTTGTGCGGGAATCGAACCCGCGACCTCAGGCGTGGCAGTCGGTTACACTAACCACTACGCCATCGAGGCCGACAATAATAATTTATTTTAGTATAGTTAGCATAGATATAAGTGATTTGATGTACCTATACTGTAAGCTTATATTTTTATGAATAAATATGAATATGAAAAAAATATGAAAGATACCATTTTCTACCCCTGGACTATAAACGGGAAGTGACCGATATATGCCTGCTGTTCTGTGTGTTCTTTGTATCCATTGTTTGGATGTATCTTATCTTATCTTATGTGGGGGCCAGTCAGTGCAGACCGGCGACACTTCGATCCAGTGGGATCTTTTGTGTCGACATTCTCCCAATAACGACTGCCATAGATGTTCATGGCAGCCGGGACCGACGGCTTAACGTGCTTTCCGAGGCACGGAGCAGGCGATAATTGTCAATCAATACGCACATAATTTCGAAAAGTTATATAATTTCCGAAAGTCAGAGGTGCGCGACGTCGAACCCGAGACCCTCTGCATTGCAGTCTGTTAGTCTCCCCACTGAGCTATCGCTGCTCAAGATGAGATTTTCTTAATTGCAGCATGAAATTTTAAACTGTGCCTGGTAAACGTCAATAAGCTATGTGAACTTAGCAGGAGACATTTGGGTGTAATAAACCTTCTTACCCTTTTAGGGACAGGCTTAAGACCATGTAAATATTAGATCGTTTACAGAAATAAAATAATAATAATATTCTACCACATACACACAACACCATCTAGCCCAAACTAAGCAGAGCTTGTACTATGGGTACTAAACAATGGATAAACATACATATATACTTTTTTTTTGTAAATACATACATATTATACATCGAAACACCCAGACCAAGACAAACATCCATGTTCATGCACACAAATGTTTGACTTGTGCGGGAATCGAACCCGCGACCTCAGGCGTGGCAGTCGATTACACTAACCACTACGCCATCGAGGCGTAAACCATGAGATATATGTACATAGAACCACAGCCCAAGAATTAAAGCTGGAACACACTTACTTTCCGCTAGCAACATTTGTCTTATCGCGGGTATGCTGATTAGACCCTGCCTGCTATTGAAAATTGCCTGATATAACCTACATGACTTCTCCATAATGTTTTCAAAGATATGTGAAGTCTGCTAACCCGCACTGAGTCAGCGCTGACGGAATATTACCTAACCCTTTCACACAGAAAAGAGACTTGTCAAGCAGACTTGTCAACATATAAATGCATATACAGGGCTGATATTACCTATTTGTTCCTAATACGTTAGAGAAATACCCGTGAAAGAGAAACAACTTTGAGAAGCTTACACGGAGACATGAGTCCAATATGCAGAGGCCCTTGGAGAGTTTTAGTTTAAATTAAGATGGGACGCTTACCGAAACACTAGCCGCGGCAGGTGTAGGAGACTATTGCTACATATGGAGTCTAATTATTCTGGTGGGATGGGTGTTTAATGGTTTGGATATTACCTATTATTATTATACTTCACCTGGGAATTGAATTCGAGACTAGACTTTATGCAGTAAAAGTAAGAACTCACCTCAAAAATTCAGCAGTCTGTGTTGAACCAAAAAACTCACAGAACCAAAACAAAATAAAATTCATTACTTTACGTTTTCCCCTCAGCCTAACACGATAAACCCTAGCTCGGATTAAACAGCTTTTAAAACTGCGTCCTCCATCCTTTTCCCTCTTGCTACGATTTATTACGCGTCTCTTTCTGGCTGGATTCAGTTTGACTAGCTTTTATAGTGGTTGGAAGTGGGCTGTATCAGGTTTTTTTAGAGTGTAGGCAGACTTGATTCTGCTGGTGTATATTAAAACACATATGTAAAGGATTAAATTAAAATATTAATAACGTAATATCCGTCCATTCTTTACTAAAACTCAATACGTTTTACAAAAACCATATTTTATCTAGTTTGAAATTGAAAGAAAGAAAGAAAGAAAACATAATATATTTCTAAAAACACGAAAACTTTCACTTTATTATGTAAATATGTAATTTTTTTAAGAGAACACATAGATAAGTACATATTTTATAAACATTAATTAAAACTGACAGCTCTGCCACCAGTACATATTAATTAATAAACTTTGGTCACCCGCTTACGCTACGAGATTGCCATATACCTTCATGGAGACTACATGTCACGCGCAATCGACTTTTAAGTTTTTAATCTGTGCCTTAGACGTGGCAGGCAACGTGTACATAGCTACGTGGCGTTCACCACGTGTCAACTGTCAAAGAATCCTAAAAAAAAAAGATCCATAATTTCTGAGGTCGCCGTCATCGAAATCGACTATATACTTATAAATAGTTTAAAATACGAGTACATTACTTTTCAAACAATCAAATTAATTACACTTTCCTTCTACATAAATGAACTTTACACGATTAACATCAAATGCGTCATAACTAAAATCCTTTAACCCTTTTCAAGACCATAAAATAGCCTCTTTGAGAAGCCTATTTACACAGGCTATAGGCTATTTACATAGGCTAGTTTTGTCCTCAAAATGACTAAGGGATGTTATTGTGCGATCCTCATTAGCATTACACTGGAGGCTGTTTATTTTACAGCTGTTTTGAGGTCACGGCGCAGTGCGAAATGAATAGGCCTCTAGTTTGAGGTCAAATGTTTGTGCGTCTATGTTTATTTACAGTTTATAGTCACTCTTCACGCCAGTGACCTTAGCAGGGTTAGGTACAGTGCAATCTTTTAACTAATGTTTACTTTGTTACATGGCATGATATACATGAATAATTTGTAGAAGACGCATTAGAATTCGTTCAGCTCTTTTTGCGTAAAGTCGAAACAAACAGACAGACAGCACATATCGCGTATTCGGCAAACGGTAATACGCCCATGCCGCTATGCTAATTATCATAGGTTCGAATCCCACTGGGGACAAGTATTTATAACATTTTCGTAGTCTCTCGCGATACATGAATGATCCTTTGAGATACTTTTAAAAACGAATCTTTTAAAAAGCACTAGACCAATAAAATCTATTGTCTTAAGTCGAAACTGAATGGAGTTAATTCATAGTCGAAAGTAAATATCTCGCAGGTAGACAACCGTTATATAGTTACATGATATTATAAATAAATGGAGAATTCGGGGATCCAAGCAAGCTTAGCGAGAAGGAAAATTATAAATGAGGAAAAAGTCAAACCATGAAACGGAACTCCAACCCGAGACCTCTGGAAAACGTGCCACGAAAGATGAATGACATCCTAAAATTACTACAATATTTTTTTATGGTTTATTTTAAACATGTTATATCAACGGCGGAAAAATAAATAATAAAATGGGAAAATCTCTATTAATCAAGACTGCAGTTTCTGAGCTAGGTAATACGTAATTTCACCCTCGATATTGTTTAAAACCGTCAACTTTATCAAGACATGATAAAAATATTATGTCTGGATGCCGCCATGGACAAATTAAGGATTAGGTTACTTATTTTACAAAGCGAGAGTATAAATTATAAACGAAGGAAAAATAAAACCGTGAGGCAGGACTTGAATCCACAACCTCGAGAAAATCTGCCGTAGAAAATAAACGTGGTTTTAATATTAACTTAACTCAGAATTGATATTTACTATAGATCACATACATATATCTTATAGGTAAAAATTTTGGGCAATATTTTGTCACGTCTCTATTCTAGCATAATCTTTATTTATTATCTGTAGTGATATCATCCAACGACAGGTGAAAACAAAGTAACTAATACTTCTAAAGGTCAAGTCTTCAAGGTCATCGAGAAATGTAATACCTTTTAGAATTAAGAACCTTTAAGTAGATATTCTTTGTGATCTACACAATACCGTAGAACTTGCTACGCCGTAGACGTCTACGAGTACAAAAGCGCTACGAGATCTTTGTCTTTGAATTAGGTACATATTTTTATTAGATAAAGTTGTTATGTTCAAATAGATTATAGCACATGAAAGATTCTCATACAGGGGAGCTTAACATAAAACATTTGAAGACGGAAATACTAAAAGTTGATTGAAGAAAATTGACCCGCGTCTTAACTATGTTTGTCTGCGATCGTGAGATCTCGGATTCGATACCTGAGTTGAAAATAGTGATAATTAATTTTTATGGTAGCCAAAGCTCAGTTGTAACAACGTGTCTGCAAGTTTGTCTGGTAGAAGACAATAGGCTCTACTACGTTGGACTTAAAACCTTAAAGAACTACAACTATTTGCTGATCACAGCAATTTTTGTCCCGTGTGGTGATCGAACCCAGAACAGTCGGTGTAGTGGCAGTGGTTAGGCCATCGGTCATATTGCTTTAATAAGTACGATACTCTATACTTTTTAAACATCAATCAAATATATCAAAGAAATCATAGACGCGCCCTACTACATTTAAATATGGCTTATGTTTAACTTATCACCAGATATAGTAAAATATAATAGTCAAAAATAGTAAATGATCACCAAATTGCACAGCAAAATATATTTGAAGAGATCAAAATAAGTCGACGGAGCCCCGCTAAGCGGGGCTCTTATTTATGGGTGGGTTTCAGAAGGAACCTAACATAACCTAACCCTTTCGAGGGCAAATGCAGTGATTTGAGACGTATAGGTGCTCGTTATGATATATTTTAGTAAGCATATTTTACTGCGCAATTACTATTTTTGGTGGTCATTATATTTAATTCCTTTAAATATGGCCACCTTTTCAGATGTTTATTTGTCATCTGACACACATAGCTAACATGATATAATATAATATCTGAATTATAAACATAATACTGTCTTCTGTTTACGCGAATGTTATTCATTGAAATTAAACTACTATATACGGATTTTATCGCGTTGTTTATTTGACACTTTATTACAAAATTTTGAAAGCTGTTACGCTATTATTTCTATTAAACTTTCAAAATGTTGTAATAAAGTGTCAAATAAACAACGCGTTAAAATCCGTATATAGTAGTTTAATTTCAATATAAACATTATATTATTACGCTCACTCATATTGTACACTTTCATTCTCTATCTAACGTCAGTGTTCACTCTTCTTAGCATGGACACTTTTTAATGTGACCTGTAAGGCTGAGGCTACAGTAGGCAGCGATTCGCGATGCGCCTGTGAAAGCGGAACGATATAAACATGGAATGGCTACATTACAAGCGAAAATTCTTAAAGAACGCTTCAATTTCGCTGACAAGTTGATGTAGCCGATGCCGTGATTACACTAATGTTGTTTCTATCGCATAAACAAATCAAAGATTAATAGCGATATATGGCGTACGGTGTAGCCATAAACGTGAATATGAACTATTTGTTTTTATCGCTTACGTATCGCAGGTCGTATCGCGGACTAATATAGCCTCAGCCTTAGGCCATCTATGATAAAAAAACGTTTCTTTTTATAGAAATCCTTAGATATCCAAACGATCATTAGCTAAACAATACCTTTTACATATGAACGTTTTCATAATGTAGTGTGGTACGCAGATTGTGGAGCCATTGAAGCATACGCTTGTAGACGTAGTGGACCGAGTTGTTATCTTAACCGCATTAATCATTTCTTTGGAGGTTGGTTTAAGGAGGTATCTTCAAGCGATTGTGTAAACGCCTGAAAATTTTTCATGACAAATATATATTTCTTTATATTATACATACAAAAATAAATGTATAAATAACTACCCTTTGCTCGCGTTAATGCAGATTTTGTCAATAAATTTCCATCCCTCGGGAACACTACTTTTTTCTGGATGTCCTTTTCTGTTTCCCTGACAACGTTTATGCGAAATTTTATGATAGAGCGATCGAGTAGGTAAGGCGTGAAAGCGTAACAAACAAACTCACATTCGGATTTATATTGGTTGGGATTCTACCAAACGATCATCTTGCAATTTCGCATACACGTTTTCAGGAGAACAGAAAAGGACATGGGGAACCTTTTATCCAGAAAAAAGTTACTAAACTACATTTACGCGAGCGAAGCTGCTGGCAGAAATCTAGTAGGAAAATAAATAGAGACCTATTCGTAGGTGTTGGTCGGAGTAAACTAAACAAGGACGTGTGTGACGTCACACTTGGCTGATTCGTAGTACCCTTGGGATGCATCTGTTGATAAATAACATATATATACTCGAATATATATCTCAGAGGGGGTGGCCATAGGTCTGTTAAACTTGTATTACTATTGTTGTAGGTTATAAGTAAGGTAGGTTATTGCCGTCTTTAGGGCACGTTTCTAGTCTTATGTTATTAAAATTTACTGACGGAAAACTTAATAACAATTTTCCAAACCCGAGAAAATAGGATGGAACCTTAAATCGTTTGGTCAACGTTTGGATATCTGATAGCCGGCTAATTGATGAGTTCAGTTTATTATCAGGCACAGTTCCAGAATCCATACTCATCTTTCTTTTTTATAGGCTTCCCTCTCACTAGAAATAATTCTTGTATCGCGGAAGACCTTACAAACTTTCAAACAACGGACACAAAGAGCAATAAGACTCGGCTGAACCGATTTTGCGTAATATACAATTTTTGTAGTGGCAGTAACTACATAAAATACTACCTACAGTCAGTAGAGCCTCGCTGATTTCAGCATGAATGGGCTGGCTCGACCGGGGAAGGACTACCCTCTCACAGAATATCGACATGAAATAGCAGTATTCCTACTATTGTGTTTCGTTCGGTGAGTGACAGTACCGTAGGCCCAATCACCCTCTTCTCGCCTTCCCGCTCCTTTTCCTTCCCACTTCCTTTCCTAAAGGGTCGGCAACTCGTAAATGATGCCTCTGGTGTTGCAGGCGTCCATAGGCTACGGTGATCACTTACCATCAGGTGGGCCGTATGCTTGTTTGCCACATTAGTAGTATAAAAAAAATAGCATAGCAGTTATTGAGAATTTCTTGATAGAAAAAACCAAACACTTTCACCGACCTAGGTATGAACTTGAAACCCAGCCGCATTCACTAATGCTGCAACATTGAGGCAGTCACTTTTGATAATCAGTTTCTCCGCTTTTCCCATACATATAAACCATAACACAACAGATTAGTTACCCGTTCTACATATAATCTGTCCGTTGGTCGAAGGAAATAACTTGAGAGACGGATTCTGATATGTCTGGCTAAATTCCTCAACTGATACCAATCAAGAGACGAAAGGTAGATGATACAGCAATTATAAACACAGCCTCCATGTATTATGTTTAATTACAGACGTACATTATATACAAGGTGCCGATTTAATCACTTTCTATATTGAAATATACATAATTAAATACATAATACTCGACGTGTCGGCCGCTTTTCAGCAGGTGCTAAATTGCAAACGGAACGTCGGGTAAAATGAAAATTTAAATCTAAATAGTTTAAATCATTTTAATAGCTTAAATATTAATAAAGTTTAACAGTTTTAAAGTAACAAAATTGTTTTTAAAAAAACAACGCGATGAATTTTGAGATGTCGATATGAAGTATAATAGATTGTTCATACACTTAAATTACGTAAACTTATTACATTGTTAGTCAATTCTGAATAATAAATTTGTAATTGCAATCATAAATAAACGAATTATGATTACACTTACAAGTGTAACTGAAATCTAGACATTTTTAAAACATAATTCTGTTGAGCATATAGATGCATAGAAATTATTATTCCCGATTTTAACGAGATGGGTGTAAAAACCCAGGATTCAACCTCTTCGTCTTCATGTGACCTTGTGACCCCTATATCTCAGGCGTCTTTTGACCCACAGGGTCCATATTCAAACTCTACTGATATGTAACCCCAAGATGTCTGCACACCAAGTTACAAGTCAATCAGTCCAGTGGTTCGGGAGTTATGCCTGTCACTAACAGACAGACACACAGACCCAAATAGTGTTTTCGTTAACCTCTGAAGAAGACTACGAGGTTAATAAAAACCAAGGAACTACAACTCGCTACATCTCAAACCTTAAACATACCGCAGCCCAGTACTAAAGTGACGTTGCAAAAAATCTATTCATCTCCGATTTGTACAAGCTTTGCAACAACACAGGGTGTTTGGCCCGCGCCCGATGATAACACAAGGTACCCTTGGACTGTTCCTTCATTGTTGATATTTGCTATCTCATGCTGCTTCAAAGAAGGTAGGGTGGGCAGAGAGTAGGAATTTATTGTAAAGATCAGTGTGTAAGCGCTATGTAGAGCTACTTTTATATTCTTTGTAAAAACGACAATTCTTGCGTTAGTAATAATGTATTGGAGACAGCGATTAGTGATTGCAATTATTGTGGATGAAGTTTTAGGTACCATTCCGAGGTTGGGTTAAGTTTTTGGGATTTTCTGTTCAGAAATTTTTATTAGCTTCACGTAGTCTGGAGGTGTATGCAGTAGACGGTATTAGGCTAACTGACTATTACGTAGAATTTGAAATCACTGATGAAAGTTGGGTGCAATATACTTCTACTTTACTCTTTGGGTATACAAGCACCTGTGAGGCGAGGGTATTTATATAAATTCAGGGGAAAAACCCATAGCCTAAGTAAATATCTGTACACCACATAATTTTTGGACCATTGTAGGAAACGAAACCAAAATCGGCGCAGCATAATAGCGATGCCACTTAAACTATTCCGTCGCTTTTGATGTGCTAAATAATTTAAACTAAGGTAAAAGTAGAATTCGATACGAGTAAGATACAAAATAAAAGTTACAGGGGAAAGTTTCCTCTTATCTTCTTTTGTGTTTTATAGACATTTATGAAAAATGTCGTCGATAGAAATTAGTCTGTTATAAACCAAATTAATTAAACCCACAATAGCTGACTAAGTCTAATATATATAAATACCCATTCCAATGGGTACTCCAAGATAAAAAGTTTACATAAACACTTTTATATACAAATTTGACGTTATGTAAAAATTTTAGCTCAATCCATCGACTACATACCGCGTTATACAAACACAAACATACGGCTGCTGAATTTTTATACCTAAAAGATAACACATCAATACATAAATCTTAACATAAACATACAAAAACACTGTTAACATAAAACATAAAAATACACAGTACATACATATGTCCAGTGAATAAACATCAAAATGATCGCAACCTCGATATTCGTCCAATTAAGCGGCGTGTACACCAGCTATAACTATTTGTTTTATATTTATTTTTCTTTCATGTGCGTATTGATTGGCGGTTAAGTTAATATTTGCGTTTGATTAATAATGCTCAGAGGGCATAATTTAATGGCGGGCCTGTTTGTAAATAATGGCATAAAATTCTATACATATACTGTCGCTCATATCTTTGAAGGGGTAAGCAGAAGAGTATTACATGTACATATATTACAAGCTATGTTTTAAAGTCCAATATATATATATATATATATATATATATATATATATATATATATATATATATATATATATATATATATATATATATATATATATATATATATATATATATATATAAAGCTCTTCCGTTACTGAGTGACTGACAGACAACGCACAGCCGAAACTATTGGGCGCAAGAAGCTGAAATTTGACATGAACTGCCAGCTTCGGTGTTTCCCGAGTGCTATGATATGTCCTTCTTCAAACGAGGTTTAAAGAAAGTTCTTCTTTCACGATAGGTAGCGGCTTTGCTGTATCCTGACATTGCTGAAGTCCATGAGCAGCGGTTACCACTTTCCATCAGGTGGGCCACTCGCGCGTCTGCAACCAATGGCAATAAAAAAAAATTAAAAATATGTATGTTCCTTGGGTACTGTAAGGTTGCACTAGAAGGGATTTCCTGAAAGTCCCACGGCATTGGGAAGAAATGGATAAATAATAAAACATGTGCGGGCGAAGCTGCGGGCATCCTCTAGTCTTTATATAAAACACTAGCTAAACTCGGCCTCACTGCGCTGTGACTTAGTCTAATATTAATTATTAGGGAAGAAAATAATAGTATGCTTTTTCCCATTACCGTAAGAAATACATGATAAAACATATACAGAGATGCAACATCGTGTTAATCGGCCTCGATGGCGTAGTGGTTAGTGTAACCGACTGCCACGCCTGAGGTCGCGGGTTCGATTCCCGCACAAGTCAAACATTTGTGTGCATGAACATAGATGTTTGTCTCGGTCTGGGTGTTTCTATGTATAATATGTATGAATTTATATAAAAAGTATATAGGTATGTTTATCCATTGTCTAGTACCCTTAGTACAAGCTCTGCTTAGTGTGGGCTAGATGGTGTTGTCTGTATGTGATAAAATATTATTATTATATTATTATTTCAAGTCAATCCATAGACTAGTATTTGAATTTTGTGGGCACAAACATACAGAAGCTGTATTTTGTATAAAAATATATAAATTGACAGTTTTGGTTGCTTTTCGGCTGCCGTTTTCACCGGGATAAAATCCAATTCAGTCCGTTAGTATTTTTCTCTTGTTTATTATTGGAAACGATATAGTTAAGTTAGTTTAAGTCTAGCCATAGACTACTTTACGGGCAAATATACGGTAATTATATGTCAGGAGAATAAATAAAGATGAAAATTTTATTATTACGACGAATAAAATTTTCATCTTAAATCAAACGATTTTCCAATAGATTGACTACTTATTACAACATGACATTGCCACATTTATAGTATGAAAAAACTGTCTACCATAACCCTAAAAGTCATTAACCCCACGGTTCAACGCACTGAGTTGTTACCACGTTGTGACACGTGTCATAAATTTACCACCAGCTTCTATAATAAAGGCAATTCAATTTTTACTCGAAAATCAACAAACTTTACAACATTAATCTTAGCACGTACTCACATAACGCCTGCCACATACAGCGAACTACAACACGTCTTGTACTTAATCTAATAAAAAAACTTCAACTTAAATTAAATCACGTCTGTACACACCCTTATATGTAGGGTTGCCACGGTCCGGCACGTTCCTCTCATTAAAGTAATGAGACCGTGGACATCGCGGGAATTAATTGCACAACTGTGAGCGGAGGCAGCCCTAGCAAAAGTGCGGATACATAATTGTTGCAGCCCTGGCCCTCGAATTTTGCTTTTTAATGTACTTTTGGAACTTTTATTTATACATTTTGTTGATAAAACAAGAGATGTACTTTACACGGTCGCGTGGACAAAAGAGAATTGTATTCATTTTGTATAGGTTGAAATGTGTTGGAAATTTTGATGTGATCAATGTTACTAGTCGGTCATTAATTTTGTTGACTACTTTGTTGTTCCCGAGGTATATGTCTATCTGTATCTAATAGTGAGCTCTGAGATTCGATTGCCGAGCCGGGCAAAGTGCTACCGGGTTTGTCTCTTAACATAATTTCAGTAGCAGAACGGACTACTCGGTAGATGCCAATATATGTTGTGGGTTCAATCCCCACATGGGACAAAAAATTGTGTGATCCACAAATGCTTGGGTTCCTTTTTCTTTTCTTTGTGTCCGTTGTTTGAATGTTTGTAAACGCCTCCGCGACACAGAATTTATTCCTAGTGCGGTAGTGTTCCTGTATTTTCTTATGAAAAATGAATTAAATGAAATGAGAGTTTAATCCTAACTAATATTATAAAATCGAAAATGAGTTTGTTTGTTTGTTTGTTACCTTTTCACGCCTAAACCACTGAACCGATCATCCTGAAATTTTCCATATACGTTGTCAGGTGTACAGAAACGGACATAGGCTACCTTTCATCCCGGAAAAAATACTGTTCCCGAGCAAAACAACAATAACGTTCTTATAATAATAGATGGCGCCACGTGTCTTTCGAATCATGATTGAATTATATTATTACAAGCAGAGTACAACCCGAATTGATTGTCAAATTCTAAATTAACGCAAGCGAAGCCGCGGGCAACAGCTAGTATATAAATAAATATACTTCTGCCTGTCTTTACAACAGATACAAGTCTAGACCAGTATCACGAAGAATCCGAGATGTTATTATTATTTAAATACCCACCTACCTTTATTTATATAATAAATCTGTTCAACATTATCTTTTGTGAGAAAATAGTATTTTGGATGTTCCTAACATGTCTACCTTCGTTTGATTAGGGTCTTTATATTACAAAAACATGTCAGACCCAGTCTAGAAGCGCTATCCGGTGTTTGTATGGGGCCTTAAGGAAACCCACGATTGAATACATTACACAGCGTGAAACAGAAAAATTGAGAATCGTGGCTTATGAAAGACTAGCTTTTGTCCGCTGCTTCGCTTGCGTATAAGTCGATCAGATTATATTAGTTACAGTACTTTAAAAAAAAAAAATATAGTCTGCGTTACTCGGTGCTAACTTTCTAATAGAATTACCGAATACCTATTAGAACTCATAGCCGTAATCTATGTCAATTTTTTGCTACTGCTCGTTGTCGTACAAATGCAGGCAAACGAGCACCGATGTATCGCCTTGTTGAATCTTTTAACAATAATTTCAACGGTATTGATTTATTTGCCACACGCCCTAGCATATATAAAAAATTGTTACTTAGTGCTTTATCTTTACTATGATCTCATTTGATTGATAAAACAAAACCAAAAAATAGTGAAAATTCTTAATTCTAAATACTTATGTTTACTAAATATTGCACATGTTCTCATTGTAATGTATGTCTCCACTGGTTTTCATTGTAACCCATTAATATAATATACTTAATATGTGGTAAATGTCACTGGTGTCACAGTAATGCTATATTTGTTTGGTACAAGTTATTTAAAACCATATATTGTGTCATTGTTTGTTTACATCAATAAAAGAAAAAAAATTAAAAAAAATAATTGAAAGAATTTATAAAATCGATTGACTAGTTTTTGAGTTAAATCCTGACAAACAAACTAACAAACAATAAATCAAATTTTCCCTCTTTATAATTTTAATATTAGTATAGATGAATGCAGGGATAGAGCAGGGATTCGAACGGCCGAGTCGCCACTGCGAGGGCTTTGGGTTTGATCATAGTATAAGACAAAAAGTTGAGTGTACCGTACATTGTTGTTTTTAGTTTATGTTCTTTATGTCCGTTGTAAGTAAATTTGTAGAGACGTTTACAATGCAAGAACCGCAAATAGCCAGTGAGCTGATTCTTTTATTAATAATAAATAATAATAATAATATATTCTACCACATACACACAACACCATCTAGCCCAAACTAAGCAGAGCTTGTACTATGGGTACTAGACAATGGATAAACATACATATATACTTTTTTTTTGTAAATACATACATATTATACATAGAAACACCCAGACCAAGACAAACACCCATGTTCATGCACACAAATGTTTGACTTGTGCGGGAATCGAACCCGCGACCTCGGGCGTGGCAGTCGGTTACACCAACCACTACGCCATCGAGGCCGAATAATAATCTCACCTATGGCTTTTCTATGTGAGTTTTCTTGAAAAACAACAATAATATAAATACGATATGAACATATATTTTCCAAGATATCTATCAAAATTAACAACATATTTCGATCTATCATCCCTGCTTGTCCCACGGGTATCGTTCTGTTATCGCAATGATTAATGGCGCCGATATGACAGGTTTGATGCCCGTTTGAAGTTACGAAGGTCTCAGAAAGGGAACGGTTGTTATTGTGCTATATGATCACAATGGAATCAGTTTTGACTCTTCCATATTCCATCTCAAGGAAAGTAGGTCACACAAGGAAGGTTGGTTTGGAATGGATCGGCACTTACGAGGTAATAAATAGACCCAGGACTTACTCGTTAGAGTTGAGTCCTATTAAGTCAGCCAGACGCAATAGGGTTTTAATTGATTTAATTTTTAATGATACCAGTCTAATGGTCTTTGAGACACATCTGTCTTTTCTTCTAGCCCAGGGCATGCATCTATTCTAAGCAATGTGCATATTACATAATTGCCGCTCAGTTTAACGGTAAAGTAAACCAGAATGTCTGTGAGTTCTACAAAATATTCTTGAAGATATGCGAATTCTGCCATCCCACACTGAACAAGTGGTTGTTCATACCCAAACCCCTACTATGCTGTCATTCTCCAATATAGATAGACAACTTAGTTATAGTTTATAATAGTATAGCTCTTATCTTCAAAACGAATTAAATTTAAAAAAAACTTGTATCTAATTAACAACCTGACTTATAATCGCACTGCCCAAACCTTTGGACCTAAAAATATGGAATTTTTACACAGAAGTTTCTTTTATAATGTTGGAATCGACAAGATCTTTTTAAAATTCTCCTGGCTCAGAAAATAAAGAGAATTGTCTTTACAAAGTTGCCAATACTTCAAATTTGTCATGTAAGATCATTAAACTCTATAATAACCATTTTCAGGATTTTCCAAATTCACCCAGGATAGAATAAAAAATATAAAACAACTAAAGTCCATACGAAAGCAGACGCGGGTAAAAGCTAGCCACACTATAAAAACGTTAGCAGAGCATCAAACATCGGCTCTTACCATAACTTAAACATGTTTTAACTGTGAACGTTTGAGAGCAAAAACCGAACGCAGTCCAGCAATAGTATTCCGCCATGATTAATGTTTTTTGTTTCACATAACAGACAGACATGACAGAAACATGTCATTATGTGAGCAGGAAGTCTGTTTGTCTGATATAATGTTGGGATGGTAATGGGTGAATGAGGGCAAGATTGACGGCATAAATAGCGCAATGGATTAAGTGGTTATCTTGACGCTACGATGAGCTAAGTGTTGTGGGTTTGAGACTGGCAAATATTTGTGGGATGTTGTGGTGTGAAACAGTGGACGAGCTTCGCATTGCCGTAGATGCGAAATACAGACTAAAATTTTGCAATCCAACCCCTGACGCAAAACCATAAATAACTTAGACTACAAAACGACAACAGTTTGTCGAGGTCATAAGTTCAAATGCTGCTTCATGGATTGTCTGTTTCCTCATTTATAATGGGTGTAATTTAAATGGTTAGCATAGTATTGGTATTTTTGTGAGAAAAATATAATCTGTGAGCAGAAATAGCTAATTGATCAGCAACTCATGGCCAGCAAACTTTAAAGAGATCAAACTAAGTCGCTTCGCGGGGCTCCTATTTTTGGGTGGGTTTAAAAAAAGGAACCTAACATGGTTATGGTTATGTGAGGTTTAACACTTCCGAGACGGAATTCAGTGATTTGAGGCGTATAGATGCTCGTTATGCTGTGCAATATTTGCTGACCAATTTGTATTTTTGCTGATCATTATATTTAATCCCATTTATAATTTGCAATAAACTAATCTGGATTAAAAAATGATTAAAATCTATCTGTCACATTGATTTTAATCATTTTGTAATCCATATTTATAAATTTCGCATCTGTGTATTATGTGTCCAGAGCTTCAGTAGAATAAAAATGATATTTACTAATCTCATAATTACAGCATCATGTTTTACGCAATGTATTATAGAGACAAAGTGTAACATTATTTAAGTGTGTCAGGATCGTAGCAAATGGAAATCCGTAGTCTCTGCCTACCCCTCTGGGAAACAGGCGTGAATCTATGTATGTATGTATGTATGTATATTATAGAGACTCAGGACTATTGTAGATACAACTTCAATTACAATATCAATGTTTGAAAATCCGCGCAGGTTTAAGAAACGTGGTGTAGTGCGAACGTTGTCTGAAAACCCCTAATCCTGTGGCATAAATAAACGAAGACCAATTGTAAAGTACTAGATACTGTATTACATAGGTAGCAAATTGTTTCATTTTCAATTAACCTGACCTTTTTACGTTCATGATATGTTTATGGGTCTGACATTTTCACTTACATACATATGTGTTTAATTTTCAAATAAAACGAATTTTTAATTTTTATTATGTTATTGCATTTATAAGCATTTCCTTTCCTATATACTTACACACACGCACACATACATATTCAAAGGGGCCACACTCTTATCTAGTGCACAACACACATGTGCAGATATTTTCGCCCCCATTTCCTCCTAATGTGTTTTGCTATTGTGACTGAATGGATCGATACAAGAACTTGAAACGTACGCACTTTGTAGTACTCGTGTTATACTGACATACAGTTGATGTTAGTAGACTAAACATACTGCTAGTGGGCACGCCAGTTAAATGCACTGTTAACCATTTTTCTGACATCTCTACATTAGATATTAAAATACAATGTCTTTCCTATTTCCTCTGCCAATAGGCGTTATTCTATGTAGGTATTTTTTTTATGGCATAGCGGGCAAACAAGCAGACGGATTGCCTGATGGTAAGCGTTTACCGCCGCCCATGGACTCCCGCAACCCCAAAGGAGTTACAAGCGCGTTGCCAGCTCTTTAAAAAGGAATGAAGGAGGGAAAGGACAAAGGAAAGGATAGGAAAAGGATCGGGGTAACTAGGCCTCCGGCTCTTTAACCGATACGAAACGCACCAGTACGGGTATCGTTACTTCACGCCGGTATTCTGTGAGAGGGTAGTACTACCCCGGTCGATCCGGCCCATTCATGCTGAAACCAGCCAGGATCTACTACCTTAAATATATTGTCTGTACAGTCGGTAAATTGTCTGTACAGTCGTGAATCCATACTAATATTACAAATGCGAATGTAGCTCTGTCTATCTATTACATTTTTAAGGCTCTACTACTGAATCCATTTTTAGGAAATTTTGTAAGGAGGTAGATGTAGGTATCCTGGGGAGGACATAATAATGCTATTTGATCCCATGGGATTCACGTAGGCAAAGCCGCGGGCAGAAATCAAAGACAAAGAAATCGCAGACAAAGATAACTGCACGGATGGCGCAGTAGTTTAAGTCTGTTGTGGGTTCGAATCCCACATCGGACAAAACTTTGTGTGAACCACAAATGGATATTTCGAGTCTGGGTGTTTATGTGTACATTATATGAATATATGTAACGTCCTCCGTGACACAGAAACTATTCCTAGTGCGTAAATTGTCTTTTAATAAAAAAAGAAAAAAGTTTAGTAGTGACATAAATATATTTAAAGTACATGAACAAGCAAGTAACAAAAATCTAAAAATACCCATCAATCCATTTTCACATCACACAACATTTCTGCTAACTTGCTTTTCGCCGACTACCCACTTATTTCGTCTATAAAAATTCACATTCTGTATCACATAAAATGGTTCAAAATAACGTCGGTGCTTTTCAAAGATCAAAGCCCTGAAGGTTAAAATGTCACCTAGTCTAGTTAATACAGTATCATAAAACAGCTTACGAGGGGTTCGCAAATTAGAAACGCGAGTTTTTGTAAGATGACTATATACGGGGTGATATTTTGTTCGGTTGGGTTCCGGCTTTTTAATTTTACAGAATTTATCGGTGGCTATCATTGCTTGAGATATTAGGGGTATTAATAGCTAGGAAAAGCAATTAATGACAGGTCGAACGGTATTCCTTTTTACTTGTCTTTCATTCCCTTATATCATCCACTGTATAGGTGAGCCTTTTGAAATCCTATTCAGCGATCGAAATGCAGTAACAGTATTAATCTTCTTATTCTTCTTGCCCGTTTCCTATAAGAAGGGTTCATTAATATTGCCATCATATTATTGCCAACAGCTGGCTGTCCTGTCTATACTAATATTATAAAGAGGAAAGATTTGGTTTTCTGTTTGTAAGGATTTAACTCCAAAACTACTAAACCGATTTTAATAATTCTTTAAACATTAGAAAATTTTATCGTCACCGAGTAACATAGGCTATATTTTATTTAAAAAAGTACTGTTACTCACATAACCTGTCCTACTTTTACGCGAGCGAAACCGCAATCTAAAGCTAGTATTTTATAATTTGTGGTCTACAAATTATAAAATACTAGCTTTTGTAATTATTTTGTAATTATTTTATTGGTACGTTACCATTTTCTTTTTCTAGTATTGCAAGATATTATAAGCTAACGTAACCGCTTACCATCAGGTGGATTAAATGCCGTTCGATGTTGTTGCAGATATAGTTTTCACGACCGCTGGAACACCGATAATTATGCATGAGATCTTGTGGTGCAAAACGCGTGTCACGCAAAATGTTTTTGGGTTTTTTGGATGTGGCAATAAGCTTGCTCCCTATTTATTTATTTATTTATTTAAGACAACTTCCAAAACATACACTAATACAGGGTTTACAAACCGTTTCAAAAATATGTGCTGAGTGTTGTTTCACTTACAAGTTGCCACGGCATGATTTGGGACAGTTTCATACATCTTTATTTTATTAAACTAATGAAAATAAAAACTAACACTAAACTTAATACTGACACAAAACCAAGGTAAAACAAATTATCAAAAATTTTACAGATAACATATGTGAAAAAAACAACATGATAGTTATATACATTCAAAATACACATTAAGTTTACACGGTCCGTATACAAATACAAAAAAATACAAATACAAAATATGATCGAGATTACAATTCACAGTGACACATTTAGTCTCGCGATAATTACATGCATTTAATTTCAAGGAGTATTAAATGATGCAATTACCTTGGTTTGAAATTTTGGAAAACTGTTCGAAAAGATGTCTAAGTCAATTTCTTGATTTCTCGTCAGCTTGTTATAATGACTGAGTAATCTATTGATAGTAGCATTCTGACCTATTATTATGTGGTACCTAAAAAGATAACTGGTGAAAGATTTCTGGATAACTGGGCAAGTCCCGAAATATGTATAACCAAGTGGATATTATTAAAATCAAACAGCAATATTTCGATCCCAACAGCCCCTTCCCAAATATGCACCCGTATATTTTCTTCGGATGTCGCATGAATCCTGATTGCAGCAGTACGTGCCGCGAATATCATTCGGCTGCTATCAGATACTGTAAGCGGTTATTTATTGGATAAATCTCTGGTTGTTTCGCTCCGTTATGCCTTGACCGTGGGCGCGCTTTTTTAAGTCCGTGGTTTGAATTTTCGTGTGGAAAGTTTGCTTGTTTTAAACGAAGATGGCTGCCTTTTTAGTTTGTTTAACGTTTATCCTGTTTAATCTTATTGGAGTTAGATAAAAGATTTGTATTTGGATGCTAGTATCCGTACGCAGGTATCAGCCTATATTTGATAAAATAAACACGTCTAGATTTCCAACTAACATGATTCTTAGGATACAAGGTCGTAAGAGTTAGGGAATAGAGAGTGCACTTGTTCGCGCGCACACTTGTGCACTATAGTATCTCCTGCGCAGATGGCTTGTCTCGTTAAGATTGTCTGCCGTGACTGAAATTCGGTCTGGAAGATATTATTATTATTATAAATTACAAGCTAAATGCATAAGGCCGCGATAGCTCAGTGGTGAGACCAACAGACTGCAATGCAGAAGGTCTCGGGTTCGAATCCACGTCGCGCACCTCTGACTTTCGGAAGTATATATGACTTATCGAAATTATGTGCGTATTGATTGACAACTATCGCCTGCTCCGTGCCTCGGAGAGCACGTTAAGCCGTCGGTCCCGGCTGCCATGAACACTTATGGCAGTCGTTATTGGGAAGTCAGTACCCTCTAACATCCTGACACTGGTCTAGCCTTAGGGTATCATTAGGTTTCGGTTTGCGGAGGTCAGATGGCAGCCGCAGTCAAATCCGGTTAGACTAGAAAGCCGATCCTTAGTGACTTGGGAATAATAAAGACAAGCTAAATGCATAAACACCTATAAGTAAACACTGTTTTAGGTATGTAGGGGTGTATAACAACAACTTTTCACTAATTGTATTTTAGAAACCAAGTAAAAGGGGACGAGCCTTTTGCCATCGGGACATAATGCCAGACTCCGTTCTGCTACTAACAATTTCTTAACAGAAAATAGCAATAATGCACTGCCCGATTCGGATCATCTGGAACTCGATCTGTCCGGTTTATTATCCGGATGAAGCAGTGTATTTCTTCTTTCTTCTATTACTGCGGCAAGTCAGAGGTGTCTTGGCATCGAACCAGATCTCTGCTTGGCAGTCCAATGGTCTCCCACTAGGCTATCACTGTTTAAATTTACCAGAGATCCGTGCCCTAGGATCGAACTTAAGACCTCTGAAAGGCAGTCCAACAGTTTCCCATTGCTTAAATTTTTCAGAGATCCGTGCCCTAGAATTGAAGATAAGACCTCTGCGTGGCAATCCAGAAGTCTCCCACAAAACTATCACTGATTAAATTGGCACAGCATCAACTACCATAAACTTTAAACCCCAAACACATCCTGTAAAGTATACCTTATACACACAAACTCTAAAAGTAAACTGCATACAATATGTCGACTTTACAACGTCTGTACTGTCACCAAACTTGAACTGACAAAACTAATAAACTTCTAAGGCCGTAATTACACTGTTAGACAAACACGTTCATGTGATCCAATTAGCGGCAACCCTAAACTAGGTTGTCGTTCCCCATTATTTTAATCACCACTCCGTGACTAGACCCTTCCTTATAATTTATAATTGTAAGGCTCGGTGCGCACTCTCGATTAAGCGTTTTGTCTTGAATTTATAATTTTAAGGGTGCGTTGGTCGCGGTGGTTCTGAATGGGACTACTGTGACGTCTCATGTTGGGTTTCTGCGTCGGGTAATATCGGTGGTAGTAGATGCAAATGCTGGGGTAACGATAGAAAATTCGATTTTTGGGTTGGGCAAACTCTTCTTCTTCTCCCTAGCCTCTATTATTCCCAAGTCACTTGAGGTCGGCTTTCTAGTCTAACCGGATTTGACTGGATATCAGTTTTTGGCTTGGGCAAACTGTTTTTGGGAAAATAATATCAGTAGTGGCGTGCACTTTCTGCTTGTGTAGATGACAATAGGCTAAAGTAGAATCCTAAACGATTACTAGCGAAATATGTGTGTATATGCCTTTTTACTGTAATTTTGCTGGAGTATTCCGCTTTCGGCACCTATGGTTTCAGAAATAAAAAGTGGAATAGCTTAGTTGCCGTAAAAATTGGTGCCGAAAGCGGAATACTCCATTTTGCTCTCTGTCGTTTACAAACATACAAAACGGACACAAAGTACACCTTGACACAAAACAATCATTAGTGGATCACACAAATAATTCCCGTGTGGGATTCGAAACCACGTCACTCGGCATGTCGGCAGCGACAAATAGATCACTTGCGTAGCGTGTCATGACAAATGCAGTAAAAATAAATTATCCCAGTATATAACAAAAAGCACCTAACATCTAAAATATACGTGAACAGAATGGCGAGAAAAAGCTAGTTCCGATCCGATCCGAAAGCGATCCGAGCATATATAATTATGATTAAAGCAAAAATTGTAAATCGTAGCAGGCACCCACAGGACAGGCTTGCCTATTGTGGGGCCGCCGGAAATATTGTAATGTTTTTTTTACTGTAAATAAATATTTTTATTTAGTTTGCTGTACAGAAAACATCCCCATTTTCATTAATTAGTATAATTAAATTATGTGAAGCAAGTGATCTAATTAATTAAATGATAGTTTACGTAAAGTTCTACCTTTTGGCAACGTCCAGTGTTCTTAAGAGCGTCGGAAACTACTGCATCTTAGAATATTTAGGTGCAACGCAGTGTATGCCAAGTGGCTTTACACAAAACTTTATAATTACATAAAGTTTACAGAGACTGTAGTAGTATAAGAAATAATAATATTATAATCTTATCTTATCTTATGTGGGGGCCAGTCAATGCAGACCGGCGACACTTCGACCCAGTGGGATCTTTTGTGTCGACACTCTCCCAGTAACGACTGCCATAGATGTTCATGGCAGCCGGGATTAACGGCTTAACGTGCTATCCGAGGCACGGAGCAGGCGATAATTGTCAATCAATACGCACATAATTTCGAAAAGTCATATAACTCCTGAAAGTCAGAGGTGCGCGACGTGGGTTCGAACCCAAGACCCTCTGCATTGCAGTCTGTTAGTATCCCCACTAAGCTATCGCTGCTCTTAATATTATAATAATATAAGCCTTGTATTAAACTGTCCCACTGCTGGGCACGGGCCTCTTCTCTGTGTGGGGGATTGAATCCAGCACTCGCAGCAGCGCTGTGGCAGTATCAAGCTTAAACTTCTACACCACCTGTGCGTTCTGTGTTATCAAGTTATATTTCATACCTAAATAAAAACTATCTATACAAATAAATAAAATTAAAGTGTCTGTTTGTAATGTCAAAATAACAGCTTTTTATCTAATGCATATGAAAGTATATAATTTACCTACACGAAAACATCTATTTTTAAATTTTTTGTCTATCTGTCTGTCTGTCTGTTTGTTCCGGCTAATCTCCGAAACGGCTGAACCGATTTTGACGGGACATTCACTGGCAGATAGCTGATGTTATAAAGAGTAACATAGGCTACTTTGATTTTAGAAAAAAAAATAGAGTTCCGTGGAGACAAACACTTTTTAGTTAAAATCTACGCGGACGAAGTCGCAGGTAACAGCTAGTTTTAAAAATATAATTAAATTATAAATCTTGATTCATGCTAAAAGTAGTCCTTATCTTAAGCACTAAGTCTGGCAATCTTTCATATTTTATGGCAACACTGATATTCAGTAGAAAATTAATAGGGTCAAGATTAAAATATTTTATTCGTTTAGGTTACAGCCTAAATTATTAAAATACAATTTTAGCAGCACTCATAATTGTCAAAGGTATATGTACTGACAAGGATGGCATAGTGGTTGCTTCACCACTCTCGCTGACCTAAGCATTGTTAATTTGATTTCCACATGGGACAAAAATATGTGTGATCAAAATAAAAATATTGGGAAGAGAGGAATCCGCCACGCAACCTTTGGATTGCCCACCCCAAAAGAAACATCCATAATAAAAATACTCTATACTATATCCTTTACTAGTCGGATAGACTTGGGAAACGAACCCGAGACCTCCTACACTGTAGTTGCACACTACCGCTACGCTCTTCTTCTCCCTAGCCTTTATTATTCCCAAGTCACTTGGGATCGGCTTTCTAGTCTAACCGGATTTGACTGGATATCAGTTTTTACACGAAGCGGCTGCCATCTAACCTCCGCAACCCGAAGGCTAACGATACCCTAAGGCTAGACCAGTGTCAGGATATTAGAGGGCACTGACTTCCCAATAACGACTGCCATAGATGTTCATGGCAGCCGAAACCGACGGCTTAACGTGCTCTCCGAGGCACGGAGCAGGCGATAATTGTCAATCAATACGCACATAATTTCGAAAAATCATATAACTTCTGAAAGTCAGAGGTGCGCGACGTGGGTTCGAACCCGAGGTCCTCTGCATTGCAGTCTGTTGGTCTCCCCACTGAGCTATCACTACCGCTACGCTCGCAAGACATTTATTTATGCAGTCCACTGTAAGTGACTTGCATATTCTAATCGTTAAGTCGACAATTTACACCACTATTCCAATGTCATCATACTCTATCTTTTGACACATATAATTAATGTTTATTGAAATATATAATTAAGGAAATTAAAGACAGATCTGATGAAGGGGATATATGA
Source organism: Catocala sponsa (assembly GCA_963564715.1). Taxonomy (NCBI): domain Eukaryota; kingdom Metazoa; phylum Arthropoda; class Insecta; order Lepidoptera; family Erebidae; genus Catocala; species Catocala sponsa. The sequence goes on along the minus strand of OY751351.1, from coordinate 2,131,448 downwards.
ATAGTGTTTGTTATTGTCTTAAATATATTTTGAATTACAGTTGAGGCATTGAGGGAGACAAATTGAGTGGAATTCAGATTTTATAACACTGTTTCTTAATAATAATAATAATATTTATTTTTCAGAAAGTTACATTTAGCATGAACACAGTACATAATAAATCAAAACAAGTTAATACAGAATTTGTTGTACTCTGGTACCCAATGTAAGATTTAACTTGTGTTTTGGGTACCAGGTCCCTCGCGGTATTACATATACTTTACAGTTAAATCATAATATAATATTAGTTTTTTCTTTGTTAATAACTTTATGAATATTGTGCTTTGATTTAAATCAATTTGTTTATGTATGGCCTATATAGACCCCAGCCCAGATCCTGTATATTCTGATATCAGCTTAAAAAAACTTATTGAATCTACATACAATGCCAGACTTTCTAATTCTTAAAGGCGGCTCTTAATAACTTCATAAAAAAAAATCATTTTTTTTTTTATAAAAGCAACGCAATAATAGTAATCATTCTAGAATCTCGGCAGAATTTACAAACATTAAAACAGTGGACACAAAGAACTAGATACGGAATAACTATTTGCAGATCACATTTAGCCGGTAGATGGCGCTGCGATCCGGTTCTAGGATTTTCTTTTTATTTTAGACCAACGCTCAGACAAGACGGTTATCAGGTCCATTAGTATTATATCATATACCTACCCTTAGGAATCAAAGTATATTGTTATACCCTTAGGAATTCGTCACAAGCAAGATGTGACGAATCCCTAAGGGATTACATCAGACGAATAAGCCGAATCACCCACCCGTTTATTTACAGGCTTATTGCGACCGCTAAGCGCCTTGCTATTGTCATTATAACAATATTCTGTGCTCATTGTACCTTACGATACGTTGAATGTTAACTTGAGTCGAAAATGTACATACATAGCCTCACGACTCTGTCTACGAAAGCCAGAGGTGTATTGCAATTATATATTGCCAACTAGGATTCTAAGTACCATGTAGTAGGGGGTGAGCTGGTCACAATTTCAAACTCCGGGCTGCTACTGAAATTATCTTGATCTTGGTTTGGGATCGAAACCAACCATGCATTGCAAGATATATATTAAAACTATAAGGCTATGTTTCATAGTTTGCTTTCATCACCCCTCTCCGAAGCGTCGATAAACATGTTTATGGTTTTTAGCCCGCATCAATGAAGTCAGGTTATTCGTTTTTAAAATCATTTATTTCTGTATCATGTATATAATATCATGTATAAAAATTCCTTAAATAAATAGAAAAAAAAAATCTATAAGGCTACAGTTATTTTAAAAAATGGTGAATAGGCTGAAAGCAAATAAATGTAATTAGCTTAAAAGCCATTTCAAGCTTACAATATAGTATAACTAGATTTATGTGACTATTTGATGAAATAGTAACACTATTTAACTATGCGACTGTTTACTAAAAAATATCACACAATTTAAATGTGTGACTATTAACTAAAAATAGACACTTTATTTACAAATGTGACAATTTATTATATTTTTTATAACATAACTATGTTTTTATAACTATTTAGGTATATGTGTGAATATTTATTCAAAATTGTCGTACAATATGCACGTGTTATTATTTACTAAAACATAGCCAAACTATTTACACGTGCATTCATTACAAATACTCACACAATTTAAATGTGTGACTATTTTCTAGAACATAGTCAAACTATTTACAAAGGTGACTATACATTAAAAATATCCACACTATATACGTACTAATACAGTCACATAATTTACACGTGTGACTATCTTTTACCTCCTTATCACTATTGCTTCTTCTAACCAACATTTCCATTGTTCTAGATCCGCCAACAGCACCTATGATCACGGGCTATGTACCAGGCACTACCCTCTCTGCCGGTACCGTCCAAAGACTGTCTTGCATATCCTCTGGAGGCAACCCGTTGGCCACTCTCACGTGGTTTAAGAATGATAAAAAGGTATGTTAAGGTTTTTAATTACCATTCACGAACCAGAAAGCATGTATTTACAAACAATTTTGTCATGTTCGACATGAGACGGCATGTAAACGTCATACCATCGTATGACGTTTACATGGCGTCTTAGGAATAACGCAACAACATTCGACTCTGTAAAAAATATTGGGGCATTCTTTGGGGACTGCCGATAGAAGTGAAAACTTTAATCCTTGATCATAAACACTTTTATATAAACATAAAAATAAATATTTGCCGGTGCGATTTCTGATACTCTCTTGGGGGTTATTAAGGTGGTCAAAATTTCGTAATTTTTTGCATAGAACGCATAATTTCTGAGATATTGTTAACATTCTAAAATAATTCAAAAATGGAAAGCGTGACGATAACGCGAGTTCTATGATTTTTGTTCACCCAAGAAGTGCTCAACGCGCCTAAAGAAGTTTTCACTTCAAAAGCACACAGACTTTTTTTTAAACTTCCATACAATGTAGGGGAGTTGACATTTCTGAAGCTAATTTTCTTTATTTCAGGTCCATTCAGTGACGAAACAGACTGAGCGTTCGGTGTCTGCTGAGATCTCCATACTGACCAACGTGACGGATAACCAGGCGCAGTACCGCTGTGAGGCGACCAACAGTGCCACTGAGATTCCACTGTTTGAGACTGTGACGTTAAACGTTTATTGTGAGTATGATACATGTCCAAGTACCTAAATTTTTTAGTGTCCATTTGTTAGTGGGATTGGCCCATACATAATCCAGAAGTAAGTCGGCACCTAAAGAATTTTGTGTTATGCTGGCACTAAGTTAAAAAAATGCCAGTCGCAATGTTTTCTTCTAACGAGCTATGTAGGAGCCAGTTAGCTTTCCTACACTCGAAGATATATGTAAGTTGTTGGAGTACACAGAACCACAAGTTAAGTTTAAAAGTTATATTGTTAAAAGTTAAAGTAAAATGTTACAAGTTAATTAATAAGTGTGATCTTTCCCACGGCAAGTGTATAGTTTTATAGTTATAAATGTACTCTAATGTTATTATGAATTACATCATTATATATCACAGCAATATGAGGTAAATTGCAACGATCTTGTATGCTCATTTTAGTATTGCTGCGTCGACAGAATAAGTATGTACGGTAACGAAACCGTACAAGCTATGAAATGACTTAATCAATTGCCCAGTGAACTGGACATAAACCTATTCTGCATCAGTGCTGAAGCAGTGGAAAAGTACTTAGCTAAGTTCTTCTTTGGCTGTGGATAGCAGTGCCCAAACTATAGCGAAGCGTTGCAAACCAAACCTAACCTACATTTACGCGAGCGAAGTCGCGGGTGAAAACTAGTAAATAAATAAAAGAAGGCTTATACTTACAACGGCTTACGCCTAGTTTAGCTCTGAAAAGGCAGACAGATGTGTATTGCAAGCACATGCACGAGCTTTGTATAAATATTTACTTCTATTGAGCACATCTTCAGATTCTGTGTTGCTAATTGCTATTCAATAACGCGGTTGAGGTATCGGACCCGATATCTCACGGTCACCTGCAAACATAAGTGAAATCTTACTCTAAAAGGCATTGGTGGTTTAAATAATAAAGGATTTAACAAAAAAAAAACAACGGGTTGCACTCCGGGAGTGCCGGCAGAAGTGAAAATTTGAATATTAACGTTGTGCATTTTTGATATTTTGGAATGGTTAGGGAATAATATTGCACGAATTGCTTTAATTATCAGTATAAAAGTACTATCATTTATGTGGTAAAATACAATATTCATTTATTGCACTATCGTACACAAACATGACAATAATTCTCCCTCCGTCTTACGAATTTTCGATCAGGTCACGTGTCCTGACGCGAGTTTGACAATTCTTCATCCGTCTTACGAATTTTCGATCAGATCACGTGTCCTGACGCGAGTTTAACATTTTTTACCCATCACAAAAAGTGCACAACGCTGCTAAAGAAGTTTTCACTTCAATAACTATCGTAAGAATAAACTAAAAAGTAAATTAAAATCATTTTTTTTTTATAATAAACTAGCGACCAGGCCATTTTACATGGGTAGTACAAAACCTTAACAAATTATACACCTAAACCTTCTCCACGAATCACTCTGTCTATTGGTGAAAATCCGTCCAGTAGTTTTTGAGTTTATCGCAAACAGACAGACGTAGCGTAAGACTTTGTTTTATAATACGTAGTGATGATTAAAATAAAATTTGTTTCCATTTTGAAGCAATTTGCAAAGTATACTAGAATTACAAAATAAATAGCCTTAAAAAAAGGTAAAACAATTTAGTATAAAATATTACACTTTGAAAAGCATATTGGCCAAATAAAAATTTATTATATTGCTTTAATGCCTTTAATGTGAACAAATGTTTATAAGGCTTTATAATAAAGTCTTTTACTAACATTACATTATAGAAAGCGCAAATCTTCAATTATGTTGCTCAAATATGAGAATCTCAAAAATTGCTTAAAATATCTACCTCTGGGATCCAATCTACATGTTTTTTGATACAATTAATAGAAAACAAACATAATTGGACGTTACTTTTATTAGGTAAAAGGTGGAACCAGTGAAATTTGCTGATTTGCATCTTCAGTAACATAAAATACAATACTTTGAATACAAAGAATTCGGCAACTCGGATCAGAAATATCACTTACTTTGCAAATATTAGTCTCGTGCGGGAATCGAACCTAGAACGTTCGGCATCGGATAGAGTTTAGTAGAAGATATCACTTATACGACTTCTTAAACCATCCGTGCCATCAATTTATTAGTTTGCAAATGCCTTCATACTTAACTGCTAGGTGGACTGCGTATTTTCCAAATTGCTAATACAAAATGACTTCAACTAAAGTCTTTATTTTTTGTCTCAGTCGCCCCAGAAACAGTGAAGGTCCGTGTGGAGCCCGATGAGTTGACAGTTGGGACTGAAGCCACGCTGTTCTGTGACGCGGCATCCAGCAACCCGCCTGCTACGCTCTCGTGGTGGCGGGATGGCATACCAGTGCAAGGTAAGTATCAACTTCAAAACTAGTGACAAAAGACATTTTATTTATTGCTTGGTCATTAGTTATTTAGTATGAATAAGTAAAACGCAATAGGCTCTAAAATATTAGTGATTACAGTATTTTTAAAATTAGTTAATTACTCAGTTCCAGCTTTTATTTAGACTATAATTTGTTCTTGAATAAAAAGAGATGATAAAACCAAGAAAGGCTGACAAAGATCTGTCTGTCAGAAGGGTGTCTGTGTATTGTCTCAGTCTACTAATACGCCATAATTATTTACTAAATAAGACAAGTATATGGACTATGTGTGTGTTTTTGTGTTAGTAGGTAGATAAGTGGATGGCTTGTATATTTTGTGTATTTTTTATGTGACGAGTTGTTTACGCAGTATTTTCAGGATGATTATTTTTATTAAATTATTTAAACACAGCATTAAACATTTTTGTAGATTACCTAATTCAATAGTGGTATTTTTTTTATTATCATTGCATTTTATTATTAACAGATATTTCTAATGAAATAAGCCTAAAATTAGTACCTACATATTATATGGAATTATCTAAAACAAAGACTAAAAAACTAAACTGTTTTAATTTCATACATCACGCAAGGCATAAATACATTTTACTAATGTGCCTCACAAATTATTAATGTAATTAAAAATGTAATTTTCAAACTTAATTTAAATTGTGTGTGACGCAAGGCTTCAAAATTTTATTTGAATCTGTCCACAAATCAAAGTAATTCGTTTAATCAAAGTTTTCAAAAGAAGTTGCTATGAACTAAATTTTCATTTACTTAATTATTAGTCCACGATAACGTAATTTGTATTTTGCAAATTAATATAATTTTATACATATTTAATTTTTGTTTAACGAGTTTATTTTGTTAGAACGTTAACTAATAGGATTTAAACTAATTCGTAACAATTATCCGCATGCACTCACACTGTTATGGTGACGTCACAGGCAAAACAAAAACTGCCTGACTTATATACTGGTTTCTGAAAAGCGAATCAACGACCTGTCGAAATCAAACCCTGGTCAAGTTATTTGATTGGTTGTTACTAATTTAGACAGCCAATCCCATCATATCACATGCGCTTAATTGTATGTCAATATTTTTTTTGCTTAATTTGCCTTTTAGGATCTCGTGGTAAAATGTACAGATTTGATCTATCCTTTGTGTAACTTAACCGTTATCATTGTGTTACATTATTGGTTTTGTGATGATTGTATTTTGTCCCATAATTCAAACAAATAATGCTATAACGAACGAATGTACTAAAACAGTTAAAAACCTTACTTTTTTCTGACCCAGGTCTTCCAATGCAATTAAAGAAAGGCCTACACGGGGGCACCGTATCCACGATCGAATTAAAGCTGAACATCACCAAGGATTTGAACGGCGCTGTGTATACTTGTCAAGCGATGAATGAAGCTCTGCAGAGGAGCGTCCATGATGCACTGGCACTTAAAGTATTATGTAAGTATACTCGTATTAAGCATGTTAATACTTAGTTTCGGATTTTGCTTAAACTAGGGTATCATAACTGACGGATCATAGCATGGAGAAGATCACGACCAAATGATTCACTGATTAGAATGGTTTCCAGAATCTTTTAGAAGTCGATTTCGTGGGCTCTCAGTATAGGAGCATTTCATTGTTCTTAATGCTGAATACGTTTCAAACATAGATAAAATTCTTGATGACAGCATTATTATATTAGTTGATCGACAGTTCTACCAACCGCCTCTTAGATTCCGAAGGTCTCCATATTTATGCAAATATGGATTAATTTAATAGTCTTTAGGTACCTTCCTTAACTTCAAGAAGTCTCAAACATTTCGATTCTCTAAACAGTAAAGAAGACATTTGGTGAAAGTGGCGACGAGTTAAATTTTTGAGAATTCCCATCAGAGTCAAATGGATCAAACTAATGTGCGTCTTCTCTACTCTACACCGCGAGAATGGGAATGCACCCCACTACTCACGTACGTTTGTAAAATATCTTACTAATTTCTCCTTCTTTTCTTAGATGCGCCAATATTTGACGAGACCACGCCGTACACGACAGTTGGAGTGGAGAACGAACCGCTCATTATTGTGCTAAGAGCTGATGGTAACCCTGGAAGCATCACATATACATGGACCAAGGATGGGCTGCCTATCACATTGTCCTCATACAGTACTGGAAGTAAGTTGTGTTTCCTTAAACTTTTGTTACTGTTTTGCTAATTTAGGGAATGGCGAGTAATTATAGATGGATTGTATTGCTATTTGCCTACATTTAATCTCTGTTAGCGTTAGTTTTGCTAAACGCAAGGGGTTTGCAAATCTTCGTGTTGAGCGGTAGAAGTAAAAAATACCAGCAATTTGCCCAAAATTACTAATATTTTTCGTTTTTTGTCAAGAGATTCTCAACAGCAACCTGGAGTTAGGAAGTTGGCAGTTGTAGTCCCTTCGTGCTACGGACAATACGTAAAGCCGTTGGTCCTGTGCCTGATTTCTCCAGTTGAGTCGGATTGCCGTCCGATTGGATTATTTGAGTTAGAGAATAGAAAGTGCACTTGTGTTTGCCCACACACTTGTGCATTATACATAATATATCCTTCGCAGATGGCCAGTCTTCGTTAAGAAGCCGCTATTTTGAAAGTAAAAATACTTTAAGTTCGCAATTCTCAAGATTACATTGCTTCGTACAGACATCTTCGTATAGCACTCCTACAAGTTCCAATGGCAATTTAATCTTTAATACCACCATGTCATTCATGCAAATATAATATTCTATTTCAAGCTATTTTTCAAGTGAATAAGAGAGAACGCCATTTTGACAGATTAATGTACATTTTGACATATTATATATTTTGACATTTTCCTTGTATGTGTTTTTGTATTAGACACACATGGGATGTTTATTTGATTGTTATATAATTTGAGTACTTTTAGTAGTAATATGTTTAAAAGCTTTGGCAGCACATACCGTCATTAAATTAATATGTGATATCAGCAAGAGATATTTCGTTTTTATTAACCCATTCGCTGTCCCGTGATAGACACAATAGAAAATCTATCGTTATGTATCATATGTGATTCATCGGACAGGGAACCTGTTAATCTATGGTATAATAATAATTGTAATAAACATGTGTCTGGACATCTGGATCGACTATTTCCAGAAGATTTTTAAAGTGTTTGTCTATTTGGTGCATCATGCAAAACCACTGAACATATTTTCCGATCCTGGAATCCAATTGAGATTAAATGCACAGCAGTGGCTTTCACTGCCGCTGCGTATACTTAGTTGCCATTTTATTTGCACAACTAGTATTCGCCCGCGGTTTCGCTCGCGTAACAGTAGGCTAGGTTATGTTGGTAACAGTACTTTTTAAAAATTAAATAAAGCCTATGTTACTCGGTAATTATAGCTTTCTAATGGTAAAATCGGTTTAGTAGTTTTTGAGTTAAATCCTTACTGACAAACAAACAAAAAATCAAATCTTTCCTCTTTATAATATTAGTATAGATATAAATATATCAAATACAAGAAAATTTTACGAATAGCATTATGTTTTATATAAAATAACATTTTAGTTATAATGTTTAATTTTCAACTTTGCAATACTAAACGTTTAGATGTGAATTAATTTCAACTATTTCAAATATCAATTATAGAATCATAATGCCAATCAAATTAACGTATTGTATTGAATTTAATAGAATTTTGAAGCATGGCGAATAAACATAGTTCAGTCAATCAGTTAATCAAATATTGGTACTTAGGGTTGTTAAGCAGATATGCTGTTTTAAGGTCTGGTACACAACAATAATTATTTTAAAAAATATTGGTGCAGTCTTTGGGGACTGCCGATAGAAGTGAAAACTTTAAACCTTGATATAAACACTTCTTTATAAACCGAAAATAATTCAAAAATGAAAAGCGTTCGGTGACGATAACGCGACTTCCATGATTTTTGTTCACCCAAGAAGTGCTCAACGCGCCTAAAGAAACTTTCACTTCAAAAACCATTTATTTAGAAAATATTCAGTGTCAGAACAATGGCTTATTATACAAACCGATCTAAAAAGATGTGCGAATCGACCATTAAAAATATTATTAAAAAAAAGATTTTTCGCGCGATTAGTGCGTAGGCGTACATATTCGTGTAAAACGACCAATAAGCAAGAACAATTGGATCGTGATCCAAGGGTTCTTTTTTAATTTATCTGTAAGTATGAAGATCTTTTGAATACATACATACATTATTATATTAGATTCACGCTTGTTTCCCAGAGGGGTAGGCAGAGACTACGGATTTCCATTTGCTACGATCCTGACACACTTCTCTGGCTTCATTCACTTTCATCACATTCCTCATACACGCCCGTCGGTTCAAGAAGCTCTTAACCTGGCCTTTGTCCAGAAAACCTCCGATCTGATCGAGAAACGTTCGCCTAGGTTTTCCTCTTGCGACTGTTCCATTCACACTAGCCTTATAAACTTTCTTAGTCAGTCTTTTGAATAAACAGCAAGTAATGCAAAAATCTATATTAAATTCTTTAAACTATATGCATAACATGATGTTATAGGATAACAGTCACAAGAAAAATGAACTTATGTTTCTATTTATGTTTTTGTGGATTGGATCTTTTCTGCACAACACTTTCCAATTACCAGTTAATAATATAATATCAGCCCTGGACAAAAACTTTTTCACTGCTGCCCCAAGTCTCTTCTTAGCTTGAGAAGAATTAGGTCGTAGTATACCAAGCTGGCCCAGTACGGGTTGTCAGACTACAAATATCTTCCAGAATATTATGAAGAACTCTGAGACATGCAAGTTCCCTCAAGAGTTTTTCCTTGAAAGCGAGCAATAGTTTGCTAATGACGCGCATGACTTCAAAAGTTAGAGGTTTTAGACTTGGATTCGTACTCGAAACCTCTGCTTGGCAGTCCAACAGTGTCCCTCTAGGCTTTTGAACACACATGTATATTTTTTAAATGACGTAGTTCTCTGGGTGCTTGTTCTATTCCAAACCCTGCACTGACAATGACAAGGCTACTTAACTAATAGCGCTACTTCTCCAATAATTAATTCCTCAACTTCGGATGCTTTGTCATAAGTCAGAATACACCACTAGATTAAACAAATATTTGTTTTAAAATAAATAGGTTAAACAACAAAGTCAGTTGAAAACAATGTCAATAAATTATTAAACTGAATGTTTTCAATACATAATTATGTTTGGTAATTGTTTATGCAATTATTGGTAATACAGTAACTGTAACAAAATTGCAATAAAATTGTATTTGCATGTGTGCACACTATATTATTATATTGTTTTGCCGATTATACTAATCATATGTAGCTTAGAATTTAATTTAAAACTCAAGCTATCAAAAATATTAATCTGCTTAAAATTCGTTTAGTGTTATGTTGATGTCAGAACGAACAGACGGATAAATTGCAATTTGACTCTACGAATGGCGTCATAGTTTCGCCATTGCGCTAAACGTTTTGCGTTGGTCCACACACGGGGCAAAAATCTGTGTGATTCAGAAATAGTTGTTCTAAGTCTCGGTGTTCTTGTCCTATTGTCATCTACTAGGAATATTTTCAAATTCTGTACTGCTTCTGATAATTCAAAGACATGCATGGGCTCACTTTTTTATATCTCGATAAAAAAGATAATTACGTCGATAACAATCGGGAGTATTTTATAACTGAAGTAGTTTGAGTCTTAAATTACCGAAACAGTAAGCAGAAAGCTGTCGGTCACTCACAGTTCAACAGACATATTTAAGTCCTAATAGATGGCGTGAATCGCCATTTTCCAGATGCTACTAAAATTGCCTTTCAAATAATTTAATCCACTTTTTTCTGCACCGAAAATCAAACCCAATATCAGCCCTAAACGTAAACGAGAGCAACGAAGCCGTCAACATTTATGACAGCATCAAATATTCAGTTGATATGGAAATGTAATAAAAATGTATATGAATTTATCAAGTCGGATAACAACTGACAGATGCGAAGTGCATTGCTATTTTAAGAATGGTTTTATTTATACAGCGGGCTGATTTAATAACTTGTAATATTAAAAGACGTGAATAAGACCACGATGTACTAATATTAGCATGAAAAAGGGACTTAATATTTTATTTAAATAATAATAATAATATTCTGTTACATACACACAACACCATCTAGCCCAAACTAAGCAGAGCTTGTACTATGAATAGGTACAGACAATGGTTAAACATACATATTATACATAGAAACACCCACTAAGACAAACATCCATGTTCATGCACACAAATGTTTGACTTGTGCGGGAATCGAACTCGCGACCTCAGGCGGGAAAATATAAAATAAAATCATATTATAAATCATTATAATATGAGGCGTTCTGGACAAAGGCCAGGTTAAGAGCACCTTGAACCGACGGGCGTGTATGAGGAATGTGATGAAAGTGAATGAAGCCAGAGAAGTGTGTCAGGATCGTAGCAAATGGAAATCCGTAGTCTCTGCCTACCCCTCTGGGAAACAGGCGTGAATCTATGTATGTATAATATGTTTTTTTATACTAGAAATAAATCCTGTGTCACATGGGTTAATTAAGCCACTGCACCATCCGTTCAGTCTTACTTTCATTCGATGCACAGTTTAGACTCCGTTCTATTACTAAGAATTTCTTGGCAAAAAAAAATCAACGGGTTGCACTCCGGGAGTGCCGGCAGAAGTGAAAACTTGAATATTAACGTTGTGCATTTTTGATATTTTGGAATCATATATAATTTTATAAACAGTATAAAAGTACTATTATTTATGTGGTAAAATACAATATTCATTTATTGCGCTATCGTACACAAACATGACAATTCTCCCTCCGTCTTACGAATTTTCGATCAGGTCACGTGTCCTGACGCGAGTTTAACATTTTTTACCCATCACAAAAAGTGCACAACGCCGCTAAAGAAGTTTTCACTTCAAAAGTCAACAACACTGCCACTCTAGAGAATCCTATCCTGACTTTATTCACTACCGCTGTATTACTAAATTCCTTGTCCCTTATTTGTTTATCTAGATGACCGGATATTATCTGAGGGCAGTATGCTGAACATGACGAAGCTGACTCGACATGACGCTGGGATCTATACCTGCGAGGCGGTCAATTCTCAAGGAGCTGCCATCGCCAATATCAGCGTCTCAGTTCATTGTAAGTACACTATCATATCTCTATGAGAGCAGCGATAGCTCAGTGGGGAGACCAACAGACTGCAATGCAGAGGGTCCCGGGTTCGAACCCACGTCGCGCACCTCTGACTTTCGGAAGTTATATGACTTTTCGAAATTATGTGCGTATTTATTTACAATTATCGCCTGCGCCGTGCCTCGGAGAGCACGTTAAACCGTCGGTCCCGGCTGCCATGAACGTCTATGGCAGTCGTCATTGGGAGAGTGTCGACACAAAAGATCCCACTGGGTCGAAGTGTCGCCGGTCTGCATAGACTGGCCCCCACATAAGATAAGATATAAGATAAGATCATATCTCTATTCTCTAGGCCATTGACTTGTCCAGGTTGAAACTTATTCTTCATAATTATCATCTCAGCCGAAAGACGTCTACTGCTGAACATAGGCCTCCTCCAAGAATTTTCATACAGACCTGTCTTAGGCCACTCACATTCAACCGCTTCCCGCGACCCTTACCAGGTCTTCGGTCAACCTTGTGGGAGGCATACCTCTGTTGCGACTTCCGGTGCTTGGCCGCCACTCTAGAATCTTTCTGCCCCAACGGCCCAATGGCCAATGTTCTGCGCACTATGTGCTCTGCCCACTGCCATTTCAGCTTGGCTATCCGGAGAGCTATGTCGGCAACTTTAGTTTCCTGCGGATCTATTCCTTCCGAACTGATATAACTCATTGGAAGTCATAAAATAATTGAGAAGAGAGGAATACACCACGCACCCGCGCCCATCCTAACTTTTTCAATAGAAATAGGTTTATAATACCAAATACTTCTGGATAGGAACAGCCACGTCATGGAATCCGGGCATACTCCAATTTGCAGTATGTCGCTTCGAACACAAAATATGTGATTCGAATATAATACATTTTCGCCTAACGCCTAATTCGATTCAATATATCATTGCAAGTCAGACATGAGAGTTATCGAGCTGCAGTTATGTGCAAAATCTTCAGAGAAAATGTATGCTACAGGCTTGCACGATGAGTTGAAATTTTCCGTCCTATTGTTGCAGTTGAAGGCATATTATGTTATTTACCGTATCCCATACAATAAATGTATATTATTTTTTAACGGTCATTTTAAAAGTTATTATCTTCTTCTTTTCGTGTGGTTAGTGGCCAACTCTTGACATTTCAAGAGTTGTTCAAGCCGCCCGTAGGCCTCTGACATGGCTTAACGACTGCTGTCAATTTGACAACAACCGAGACTGACTTTTTACGTGCCCTCCGAAGCACGGAGACGCTCAGATGAAATACCACTAAACGGTCACCCATCTATAGACTGACCGCACCCAACGTTGCTTAATTAACGAGGAGTGAGTGCAACTAGCTATGAGCGTATAAAGTTATTGTTATTGTTTCTTTATTGTAAAACTAGATGTTCCCGCGGTTTCATCCGCGTTTATCGTTACTGCGCCGCCACTGTGGGTCGTAGCGTGTTGTTAGTGTATAGCTTTCCTTGATAAATAGGCTATCCAACACTAAAATAATTTTTCAAATTGAACCAGTAGTTCCTGAGATTAGGGCATTCAAACAAACAAACAAACTCTTCAGCTTTATAATATTAGTATAGATTTAAAATACGAGTATTACCTAAACTCGTACTAATTCTGGTGTAGGCTCTTACTTATAATTGTCCTAATAGATTTCCAATGCATCAAAGAGACAGTTTTGTATTTACGGGTGCCATTATAATATATTATTATATAACTAGAGTTTGTCCGCGATTTCGCTCGCATAAATATAGGTTAGTTTATGTTAGTAACGGTACTTTTTCTTAATGAAAGGTACCCTGTCCTTTTCTGTTCCCATGACAACGTGTATGCAAAAATTCATGATGATCGTTGGAGTAGTTTAGGCGTGAAAGTGTAACAAACAATTGATTTATTTGATGTTTGCATTTATAATATTAGTTAGGATTGTATACAAACATATTCTGAGGTCTTTGAAAGATCGCATTACAGTGTCTGTAAAGTTTAATTTCATTACGGTGTGTACTAAATACTGATTGCTGCTGAAAGAAGAAGCAAAGTATTTTAGGTTCCTTTCGTAATGGAAGTAGGGTAACTGTATCCATTAATTCTTCAGGACACAAGATAGTGGTGTGCTACTAAACATTCAAATTATTCGAATGGTGTTTCTAATGTATTCGAGTGATATTGAATTCGAATATATTATTTTTATCAAAATATGTTAATGTGTTAATACAAGCATATCAAGCACTAGATGTTACCGCGGTTTCACCCGCGTTTATCGTCACTGCGTCGCGCCTGTGGGTCGTATCGTGATGTTATATAGCCTATAGCCTTCCTCGATAAATAGGCTATCCAACACTAAAATATTTTTTCAAATTGAACCAGTAGTTTCTGAGATTAGCGCGTTTAAACAAACAAACTCTTCAGCTTTATAATATTAGTATAGATATGAAATCAGCATATATTCCTGATTTTAAATATAAGTAACTATCGTAAAAAATGGCGCTTAAGTCAAGATCCCTTTAATCGTCGATATCTAGTTACTTACATACGCAACAAAATTGGAGTTTCTGGTCTGCAGACAGTATCCCTAATGCCTAGTTCCCTGTAAATGGTGGCTCGATGAGTTAGTTCCTTACTGACAGCACAGGGATGACTTTACATGGGAGGATAGTCACTTTTTACAGTGTCATTAACCAAGGAATGTAATACCTTCGGTATTATAGACGCCATAAACTACAATCGCTAACCATCAGGTAGACCAAATTCTTGTTTGCGATCTTAGTGGGAAATATAAGACTATTGGTCACCCTAAATGGAAGGAGCTCCTAAAGACGTACCCAGGTTAATTACATCCTTCTTCAATGGTTAATTCATTTAAGTGATTCGTCGAGGCTGCAATACTTACAAAGGAAAATGGAAATTCTATGCCAGAGCACGGTTTTATAGACGCCTGGTATCGTGAAATAAAAGTTTATGATACTGTTAAGCGATACTGTGTAGAGGTATTGATTGATGGTGGGGCGGCCCTATGACATACAAAATGCCGGTTTCTTCTCCCTAGCCTTTATTATTCCCAAGTCTCTTGGGGTCGGCTTTCTAGTCTAACCGGATTTGACTGGATATCAGTTTTTACACGAAACGGCTGCCACCTGACCTCCGCAACCCGAAGACTAACGATACCCTAAGGCTAGACCAATGTTAGGATATTAGAGGGCACTGACTTCCCAATAACGATTGCCATAGATGTTCATGGCAGCTGGGACCAATGGCTTAATGTGCTCTCCGAGGCACGGAGCAGGCGATAATTGTCAATCAATACGCAAATAATTTCGAAAAGTCATATAACTTCCGAAAGTCAGATGTGCGCGACGTGGGTTCGAACCTGAGACCCTCTACATTGCAGTCTGTTGGTCTCCCCACTGAGCTATTGCTGCTCTATCGGCACCGTATATATCGATTTACTTTTTCGTAGCAGTTAATAGGATTATTTACCGCCTAGGGGAAGCTTACTAACGTAGCTCTTTTTTGGATTTCGAGCCCGAAGAGTGCTAACTCCATTACTCAGCCCACGCCAACATATTTCTGTCGACCTGTTCTATATCTGGAGGGGATTTTATTTTTTGGATAGTAATACCACGCAATTCACTTTATTTACCGATCACCTGGGTTCAGACCCAACCATTGATTTTTTCTTTATTGATTGTTTCTGGATGGATGGGCGATTATTTCATAACCATTTTAAGCATTTCCCGAAATTAGGCTCAAGCTCTGTGTCGTGGGGTCTTTATAACCATAAATAATTCTGAATAGCAAATAATTGTCCTATGTGGGATTTAAACTCACAAAACTCGACGGTGGCAATTATGTACTTAAACCGATATATGATTCAATGCCTTAATAGCGATAGATAAATAAATACGATTGCTGTGTTCATGTACAAGCATGCCCTCATGGTATTGGACTCGACAATTTTCTTTTTCTAAATCTGGGTTTTCTTTGTGTCTGTTGTTTGAATGTTTGTCTCGTCCCCTCCGTCACAGGAATGAATCCTATTGCGAGATTTGTCTTTTTAACCAAATTTTCTATGGTCTCTATAATGAAACAATGACCACTAGCTTTACGAAGTAACTAACTCTAATTTGTTTTGTTCTAGATCCAGCAAGTATCAAGTCAGTGTCGCAGCAGGAGATCGCGAGTCCCAGTCAAGATGCTGTGCTCTCTTGCACCGCTACAGGTAACTAACTTGTGACGTAACAACGTCGTATATTTTTTATTGCGTCTAATGTCAGGTGAGCTGGCGACCTAAATGATTATTGGTGGTTAAAATGGTTTATGAACTACAGAAACGTCCTTAGAAAATATTTAGAGCTAGATTTCTCTGCGGTTTCACTCACCTTTTTGATTCCGTGGGTCGTAGCATCATATTGTATAACTTTGCTCAAAAATTGGTCTATCAAATGTAAAAACGTATATGCAAGAAGATATACCTTACGTTATTATCATTAATAGAGAGATTTTATAGTTTAATTTTGAATATTATACATATACATCGACTCGCACCCAAATTCTTGAATGTGTATAAAAATGTATACGTTCGATCATGACGAAACGAATGCATACAATTTTAATATCGATTGATTATTTAATTACGTATTAGAGAACATCTTGATTCAGTATAATCCAAATAAAACATAATTACTGTCATCTGAGGTCTTTATCCACCGTACAAACAATACACCATCAAGCACGATCGACCGACCTGATTGACCACAACCAATATATCAACCGGGTCACCATCTAATCAAGTTGCGAATTTGATTATTATTCGAATTACAATCAGTGATGACGAATTAATTGAAATTCGAATGCAATTTCATACGAATTTCGAATATTCGAATTTCTTTTTTCGCAGCAAAAAGGTAGTTATATCACTTTTTTTATTATATAAGTTAAATAGTTAAATTAACCAAACTAAATTAAAATTTACTCAAATATAAATTAGATACAAGCGTTTTATATCAGGTAGGGTAATTGTAAAATGTCAGAAAAGGGATGCACAGTACAAACTGTGACGTGAGCCTTATTTAAATACAGCTGTCCGGGAGAGATAGCGAGATGTCCTCATAACAACTTCACTTTTTCTTATATATAAATTTAAAATATTAATTACAACCTTATTTTGTAACCAATTTTGATACTGTTTTCACAAAAAGATTACATTTGATTGCTATTTGCTTGTATGTATAATAATTTACAAATTCAGTTATAGGCAGCTACTCTATTGCACGTTACAGGATACGTCTTTAGCCTTCATGCCTCGGATATGACATAGGTATGACGTCACGAGGCTGCGGTTTAACTCGGATGTTTTCTTGTATGCACTACTATACTCGGATGATTGGATGTTAAAATGCAAATTAGGCAAGGCCTATATACAACCGTTGTGTGCAACAGGTTGATTAATTTAAATGCATATTATTATGGAGATAAACTAATATCGATTGCTTTGTTGATTTGACTGCCTTGGTGAAGTAACGGTAAAGTATGCGACTGCTAAGCTGAGGGTTTAAGTTCGAAACCCAGATTGGGCAATGTGTAGTTGGGATTTTCTGTCAGGAAATTTTCGGTAGCAGCACGGAGTTTGGATTGGTGCCTGATAAAGGCCAATAAAATAGCTATCAGTAACTGTCTCACTTTCGCGACGTCAACTCGCTTTTTCCTAAAAGTCTCCGAATTTGTATTAATAATAAATATTTTTCCAGGCAACCCTCTGACAGCAGACAACATACGTTGGGAGCGTAAAGGTTACAAGATCAAGCCAAGCGATGTCTCTTTCGAGGCCCGTAACTTCACAAGCTATCTCCACATAAAGCAGGCGACTAGGGAAGATGTGGGAAACTTCCAGTGTGTAGTGGACAACGGGATAGGCAGCGAGGCTAGGGAAAATGTTATGCTGGTCGTGAAATTCAAGCCTGAGTTGGATAGCTCGCCTAGTCTGATGAAGTCTGCTTCGAATGTTGGACAAGTTGGGCGGTTGACTTGCAAGTAAGTGTGCTTTCTACTATCTCTTAAATAATCCAGGCGAGAAGATTTGCCCAGCAGAAGGATATACCAATAGGCTGATTTATATGACTTTGGTGACCTGTTAGCTAAATCATGTCAAGAGATAAAAGCATTTTGCCTGGACACTGTTCGAAAACCGATGGAAAGATTAAATCTCATTTTAAAAGCAAAGGGTTAAACTATCTCCGTTTTTATGTCTGCTTTTTCAAATTGCTGCTTAATGGTAAGGTAAGTCTGGTCTATTTTTCTACTTTAACATTGGACTAGAAATCTCAGACTATTAGTTTAATCTTAAAGTAACTAAGGGCTATAAAAAGAGCCTGCGTTGCCGAGTACTATTATTTTTAATCCCTTACTCCTTTTAAAAAAGTCAATTCTCGTACACTGTATATCCTGTGTCGCGGGGGACTTTACAAACATTCAAACAACGGACACAAAGGACACCCAGACGCGGTACAACCATTTGTGGTTCACACAAGTTTTCGCCCTGTGTGGAATTCAAATCCACAACACTCAGATTAGTGGCAATGGAGAGGTGACCACTCAAACCACCAAGCCGTCTGTGCAGACACTTAATATATCTCTTTAAAGCAACCGGATGTATTTCTATTTGAGTCTAAAATACAGGGATCTAATCATACAATAAAGCTTATCATGCAACTATATTTTTTGGAAGCGTGATCAATTTTCGGAATGTATGTCTGCTAAAAATACTTTCATAGTATTCAGACTAATACTATTAGTGGTATAAGCTTTTAAACACAACACGTGTTTTTGTCTCTAGGCACTAATTCCAATTGCCAATTAATGCCATTGCCAATTAATTAATTATGGCTTAGCCGAGCAGTTAAATGTAGTGCACCTGCGTTCATCAGTGCATTAATGCTTATAACGATCTAAGCTTTGATTTATACATTAGTTATAATTTAAACCAGGTTTTGCTAAATACATATTAACACGCCAATATTCCGGACACGAAACAGAAATTATTGGAATAATAAATTACTATTTAGCTTGCTTCGGTGACGCCTGGTGTTGATAGTGCTCATAAGACCTCGAATTCAGTTTCCGGATCAGCAAAAGCGATTTCTGTCAAAAAAAATCCAGCAAATACTACAACTGCGTCTAGTATACGGTAAACGCTTCGTTCTCTTACATAACACGTAAAATATTAACCGCTTCTCTGACGCAGCTACCGTGCATGAGGTCTTGGTTTCGAATCATCCGGGTCAGGCTAACAAAAAGTTATAACTTTTTTGCTTAATCTAATAGCAACTCGGAGTTGGAAATTCCGTAACTCGTCATTCGCTAATATCGTTGATCGGGGGTGTGAAACACCGCTATGTTTCACACCCCATGTCTGCCACGTAAAGCTGGTCCTGTGCCTGATCTCTTTCCGATTGTGTCAGATTGCCGTCCCATCGGATTAGGAGAGTTAGGAAACAGAGAGTGCTCTTGTGTTTGCGTACACACTTTTGTCTAAATATCTCCTGCGCAATTTGGCCGCCGTGACCAAAATCTGGTCTGAAGGACATTGCTATTAAAACATTAGCTGGCAAAATTTGAGTCTATGAACACATCTACCTACCCTTTAAGAATACAGGCGTGTAAGTAATCATATAATACAAATCGATAACCTACTCGAGTAGTGTTCATTGACCTGATTCACATGTGCCAGTAATAATTACACTGCCGGCCGAAGAGTACACACATTTCAATGAATTCACACCTCCATTCTCTTTCAGATGTAAATCAGCCCCCGCGCCCAACTTCACATGGTCGAAGAACGGTGCCAAACTCCCGGTCAATACATCGACTAAATATTTTGCGGAATACCACAAGTTGGATGCCATCACTTATACTTCGATCTTGCTGATAAATGACGTCACTTCATCGGATTATGGATCTTATGAGTGCGGTGCTAGAAATGATCTGGGATTTTCCACTACGTCCGTTAAATTAGACATCACTAGTGCTCCAGGTAAGGTCATCTTTACATATATTTTTTTATTTTGTTCGTCAAAATGACCACTCTCCACCTGATGGTAAGCAGCGTGTGGTCTAGAACAGTGGCCTCCACACCACCCTCATAGCAGCCGAGGTGATGTTGAGGTCTCTACTTTGACGGCCTGAGAAGGTGCTTTTTCACGCAATAATTGTAATACTAATAATAATTGTATTTGGTTGATGACTACTTTCTTACTAATATGCGAATGTGAGTTTTTTCGTTACGCTTCTACGCCTTAACGACTCGATCGATCATTATGAAATTTCGCATACATTTTGTCCCCTGACAAGGGATTAACATGTGGTTCCTTTCATCCAGAAAAAAGTGCTGTTCTCTAGGTATTTATTAACATAACCTAGATTAACGCGAACGAAGCCGCAAGCAACATCTAGTATTAATTACTGATGATGGCACAATGGTGCATTACAACCATTTTCTCTATATAATAAATAAACGTAATATACAATCCATCAAGTAGTTAAAAGAAAAAGTAACCTTCCGCATTATAATAATAATAATAATAATAATAATCTTTATTGCAGCCATCAATAACACTATTACATAGAAGCACTGTCCCCTGAACTAAGTTATTAACCTGTATCTCAGGAGACAGTTCCTTCCCACAATACATGTTGACTTATAATGTTATGTTTACTGATACAGAAGATTGCAACGAGAAAAAAAAAAGATTAAAGAAAATAAAACAAAATTATAGAAAAGGTTCTATATCGCTTGGGGCTTAAAATACAAAACCAATAATTTTAAAGCGTGAGTGTAACAAACAAACTCACATTCACATTTATAATACTAGTTTGGATTACAGTTATCGCATAGCTTTATTTCTGTATCGAATAGATGTTATATTTTTACCTATCAACAGCTAATCCAAAATGTGTATTATTTGTTTAAAAAACTGATCTCGCACTAGTTATAATAACCTATATCACGGCGGATATAAAAAATATTAAAACAAGCAAAACAAATACACCAACACTTGCAACAACTCTTTCTGGATTACACATACATATTTTGTTTCGTATGTACCATATATACATCGAGAGTTCTACTCAGCGTACTGACTTTCGCGAAATGATCGTCTACTATTGCGCAATCCATTCAGACAAATTGTTTTCAAATTCAATGTTCTACAGCAATGTATTTGTTACAGATCAAGTTATATCACTAATAGTGACAAACGTAACACATAACACTGTGACACTACAATGGGTGCCAGGATTCGATGGTGGTCTACCATCGTGGTACAGGGTTCGATACAGGTAAATATATTTATTTCTCATTATATAGAACGACTTGCGCCGATTACACTATTTCATCACAATAATACTGCATAAATTAAAAACAATACCTGCCATTCATCGGCAAAAATATCAATTGCTGTGTTAAATTCCAACAGCGCGATAAGCTGCTATAGTGACCGGAATATGGGTATATTATTCTCCCATTATAAACAGTGGCTATATAGATTATTCAGTCGCTATGACGCTATCAAAAAGGCTGCATACAAGCCTTGCTTCTAAATTAAACATGAAACTAACAAGATATTGCTCAAGGTAAAATGTACTACGGTCGCCTGACGTTTCAGTCAGTTTATACCGGCGGTCACAAGCTAACAAGCTCCTCGATGTTAGAACTCCGTTTATGAGGTAGATGTTTGTTCATCCGCCCCTTACCTTACACTACGTATTATGTGTATCAAAGGTACCCAGAACATGATCACGTGTAAATCTATTTAAGCTATGAGAAATTTTCCAAGAACGATATTAAATGCTCAGTAAGATTTTTGCTGAACATAATTCAATCATCAAGATAAGTCGAGCAAATATTACTTTCTTGATATAAATAAATATAATCATTTCTATCTTAGTATAGAGAATTCCCCAAACACCAATCACTTATATACTAACTTTAACTATCCGTTACAGGCGAATTTACGAAGAATCTTATAAATACGAAGACGTAATACCTAGAAATGCCACAACGTTTACCATCGGTGGTCTAGAAAGGAACACGGATTACGTTTTCTCCGTAATGGCTATCAACAAAATAGGACAAAGCAAGTACAGGCCTGACGACACGAAAGTTACTACATTGAGTAAGTTTATACAATAATTTTTAATTGGACTTGTTTAACTTAAGGAACTCGTCGGTATGGAAGCAAAAATTAAAACTGTAATAATCTTTAAAAGAAAATTTAATGAATATTGCTGCCGGTATGGAAAAATTGGTTCAGCAATGCGTACCGCATTTTAAATTACGATTTCAATTGGAGCAAAGTTATTTGTGTTTTTTTAAGTTGGATTTGTCGAAAGCCAGACGTACTATCCACATCAGAATTTATGAATATCGAATTTCCTAAATATATAAAACAATAAATTTTATAACTACATGATCTCTACGGAAGTAAATGTAATTATAGACGTGTAATACATATGTTTTAACTGAGTGAAACTTTTCCACGCTGCTTCAGACATGATCCCATCATCAATACAATCATCTTCTGAAGAATACAACTACAATGTACCAGGGGTCTTTATAATAACAGGCACGATAGTTGGTACAGCTTTGATATTGTTGAATGTATTGTTGATCGGATTCTGTTTACATAAAAGGACGAATAAGCGGATCAGAGGTTTGATATTTATAGAATATTTTAAATGTAGTGTGTTTGTGTTGTTTGTATTTCTATGTTTTGTAGGCTGTGTTTTGATGTAGAGATGTTTTACGTTTTGTGTCGGTATATCATTAAAAGTTTAACCCATATATTATTTATTTACTGTATTCATCTTCCCCGCTTCTATTGTATAAAGTGCTTTAAAATACTAGTCTGTCGTAACAACTGTAAAGGCTTTTTCCACAAAAGCAACGGAGTTACAATTTCACTGAAAATTTCATGGCGCCCTTGACTCAAATATAATTTCATGGACGCTCTTTGTAACTGAAAGTTGAAGTGCTTTCGTCTCAATGGTAGATATGCTTTTAATGTTATACAGTTGAGAAATACTTTTTCGCTGCAAGAGCATTCTTCTTCTATGTTTTTAAGTTACGACGTAAATAGAACTCAAACGCTGTATAAAGTTTGAATAGAGAAGAGACTTGTATTTTTAAGATGAGGAATAAGAGAGATATTCTAATTAATATAGACTACAATAATAGTAAGATTATTGATAATTTCGTTGTTTTTGCTTTAGAGGATTTACTAAAGCCATATCACTTAGTGCGTCAGCCCTGTATTAAACGGTCCCACTGCTGGGCACGGGCCTTATCTCAGTGTGAGAAGGGTTAGGCCATAGTCCACCACGCTGGCCCTGTGCGGGTTGGCAGACTTCACATATCTTCGAGATCATTATGAAAAAACTCTCGGACATGTAGGTTACCTCACGATGTTATCCTTCATCGTTAAAGCGATCGATAATTTACTATTTAATACGCACATAACTTCGAAAAGTCAGATATGCGCGCCTTGGGATCGAACTCGAGACCTCTGCGTGGCAGTCCAACGGTTTCCCACTAGGCTATCATTGCTCCACTTAACTAAATTATTCTTTGTTAACTATAAATATTAATTAGCGTAAATAAACTAAGCATGTCTGAGTCGCGGTCGTGTACGTAACTAATAAGTAATAAATTCTGATTAATGCAGTGACAAAATTATAATTAACATTTTAATTAACTGTCTAGGTTTTCATTTTCTGTGTCGTAATGTAGTCTGTGCTTTCATTTTATTTAGTATGCCAATTACACTGTCAAGTCTAGTATGGTCTAATTTTACTTCTAATTGAAATAGATGTCATTGAAAAACAGTCCGGTAGTATAATTATGTTTGTATGCTATAATATATGCAGCATATTTTTGCAGAATTAAATTTTGACGGCCTCGATGGCGTAGTGGTTGGTGTAACCGACTGCTATGCCTAAGGTAGCGGGTTCGATTCACGCACAAGTCAAACAGTTGTGTGCGTGAACATTGATGTTTGTCTTGGTCTGGGTGTTTCTATGTATAATATGTATGTATTTATTAAAAAAGTATATATGTACGTTTATCCATTGTCAAGTACCCATAGTACAAGCTCTGCTTAGTCTGGGATAGATGGTGTTATATGTATGTGGTAGAATATTATTATTAATGATACAGGATAATAAAAAAATGGCTAGGAAAGGCCATTGCATTAGAAGCAGATGCATAAAATACTGGCGCGTTGAGTTAAAAATTAAGGTTTAGCAGAACAGCAGCTCTGATTATGAATAAGCGAAGAATAGCAAAATAGAACAGAATCCTAAAATTTACGATGATATAAAAACATAATATGAGCCCTGTATATAAACTGTTGGTCTGCTAAACACAGGCCTCTTCCCAGCATAAGAAAAGATCTTTCAAATTAATGATGTTTCCATATTTTTTCATGACTTATTGATATAACGTTACTACACTTAATTTTTGATCAACAATCAGCCGATATTTACCGACACAAGGCAGGGGACATCTCGACTATTTTTCTTTTTATTTTGCTAATTATTTTTATTTTCTCCTCTCCCCAAAGCTTCATCGGAAGTAGGCGAGCTGAATGTAGTATCGACAGAATACGTGGAAACTGCAGATGTATCTAAATCTGTTGTTATCTATGTATCTATCACTGGCGTTGTCTTAGTGCTGATAAATGCCGCTTTAGTTGCATGTTTTATTTTGAAAAGAAGATCCAGAAGGTTGAAAGGTAAGTTTTTGTTTTTTTGCATTTTATATTTTTCTTTTCTTTACTTTGAGTAATTATATAAGATAAACTATTGCTCTGATTTGATTGAGCAGTCGAATATAATTGATTATTGTCACCATGTGTCTGATTTGATTGATTTATCAAATTTGATTGTCCAAAGATTTTACACATTGGCCACTTAAAACTTTACATCATCTAGGGATACTGACTTACTGATAGTTTTTTACATCTGATGTAGATGCCAGGGAAACTACCTTCAATATCTTTCAGTTCTTGACGCGATGTTGGAAACAAATAATTATGTTAAACTAATATTCTTAACCCATGATTTAAATTATTTAAGAAAAAGCCGATTATTTTATCAAAATTGGTGCAAGCTTTTATTAAAAAGAATAGAAGTTTTACATTTTATTTAAATTTATACTTAGTCTATACTTAAAATACATTCTTAATTGATATAGATATCGTTGTCAAAGATATCAAATTTTATTTAAATTTAAGTAAAATTAATGCTGTGAACGCTGTCTGACCTTAAAGGAGAATATATTTAAAGGACGAACCTATAAATCACACATTATAATAGTCTCAAAATAGGATTAACATTTTACATAAATTTACGCTTACATAATATGATCTAATTATAATTAAGCTTGAGATAAAATAACTCTGCCAAATATAATTTAAGTCTAAGGCTAGGCTTGAATTGTTGAAATTATATATTGTATACTATATTATTGTTAATTAATCTTGATAATTTATATTTCGCTGGTCCAATATTACAAGGTTCTATGTTACACTTTTGAAAAAAATTAGTTATGAATATTGCATGGTTCTATATGTTATTCCTTTTTGTTTAGACTAATATAGTAATAGATGGAAGCACTTACCACCTCACAATATTAAATCGCAAATAGTTCTAAGTTACTTTTTAAGTTATTTTTACTGATATGCAAATTTTAAACCTCATTTCCCCATAGTTAAAAAAAACAACATAGAACCTTTTAATAGTGAGCCAGCGATTTTACAACACTAGTAGTTAGTTTACACTTGATAAACATAACCTCAGACTAGACAAGCTATTAAAAGTAGTCTAAATGTAGACGTGGCCTATTTCAAACTAGCCTATAAACAATCATAGGCTTTTAAAAAAGAACCTTTAGCGCTTAAATAGTTAAAGTTATCCGTAAGACTAACAGATGTATATACATAGGTATATATTAAGCGGTAGTGAATGCAACTGCTGTGCGTGAGGTCTCGGGTTCGAATCCCGGGTCGGGCCAAAACAAAGTTACAGGGTTTTTCTGTTAAGAAATCTCAATAGCAGCCCGGAGTTAGGAAGTTGGCGGTGTTAGACACCCCCGTGTCTCGGAAAGCACGTAAAGGCGTTGGTCCTGCGCTCGATCTTTCTCCGGTCGTGTCGGGTTACTGTCTTATCGGATCATGAGAGTTACAGAACAGAGGTGCACTTGTGTTTGCGCGCACGCATGTGCACTATAATATCTCCTGCGCAGATGGCTAGTCGCCATTAAGACTGGCCGCCGCCGCCGTGGCCGAAATTCGGTCTGGAGGACATTATCGTACTCTTTATAAAACAGAGACTTATCCAATTATTTTGGAAACACAAATATAATATTAGAATTTATAGTCACACAATTAGAGTTCAAATTGCCTTATTTCGAAATTTTTTAGTTAAGTCGCTGTGTTATTAAGGATGTGATATGTGGTATTAAATATACTTGGGTATAGAAATAGCTCCAAACTAAAGTTCCATTTAGCTGTGAACACAACGAAAATTATTATGGATAATATAGATTACCTTACACAGATAAATTTAATAATATAATGTAATATCAGCCCTGTATTAAACTGTCCCACTGCTGGGCACGGGCCTCTTCTCAGTGTGAGAAGGGTTATGGCATAGTCCACCACGCTCGCCTAGTGCGGGTTGGCAGACTTCACATATCTTTGCGAATTTTATTGAGAACTCTTATACATGCAGGTTTCCTCACGATATTTTCCTTCACCGTTAAAGCAAGCGATAATTAACTATTTAATACGCACATAACTTCGAAAAGTCAGAGATGCGCACCTTGGGTTCGAACTCGGGACCTCTGCGTGGCAGTCCAACGGTTTCCGACTAGGCTATCGCTTGTGTACTAAACCACACTAATTAACAACACCAAGCACCGCGCGCTCGCTTATATCGTGGCTAGGGTTACCAACCGTACTAATAATATATAGTATTTTACTATATTTCGGGTCTGCGTACTATATACTGTTGAATAAATATATAGTGTGCTAAAATACTATATTTCAACAACGAAAAACAACAAACCAAAATCTTTATTCAAAAAAACTATCGACGCTCCTTTACTACCGATGCCGATATATCCGTACATAATCCGTTTCGAACCTGTCCGTGATGTCAAATTAACAAGGTCCAACATATTTTAAAACCGTAGATAACAAATAAATGTTTTTCCATAAAATACTATATTTTATAAATATACTATATTTTGTTATAGCTTATTTTAAAATACTAACATCATCATCATCATCATGTCAGCCAAAAGAAGTCCACTGCTGGACATAGGCCTCCCCCAAGGTTTTCCACTCTAGAACCGATGGCCGTTTGGCCAAAAAGGTTCTAGAGTGGCGACCACGCACCGGAACACGTAGCAGGGGTAGGCCTCACAAGGTGGACCGACGACCTGGTAAAGGTCGCGGGAAGCGGTTGGTTGCGGGTGGCCCAAGACCGGTCTGTGTGGAAAAAAAATAAAATAATATATTTCGTCGAAAATATGTTGGCAACCCTAATTGTGGCCGTCCAAGATATAATACGAGATCTGCGATATAGTATGCTTACTATCTCGCAGATCTCGATACCTCATACTCGTGATGAACAAGAACCGAGTACATTTAAATCGATTGACGTAGTATACAAAATGAAGCACATCTGTTAAACGAAAAACCATTATCAATACGCAATCCATAACTTGGTGCGAAATTAATGCTTCAGAAATGAACCAAGCTGGCACATAAATAATTAAAAGGCTTTCATTACAGCAATAAATATAGGTATATTTGTCTGTTACAGTTTCATTATCTTGCTCGTTATTACTGTTTGTTCGTGTCGTACTTCGTTTTATATATTGAGTGATATTGGGCCCGTTTTATTGGAACGGGTATTAAAAATTTAGTGTCTTTGTCTTTCAGTAATAAATATTTGTATTGGAAGATTATTTTTAGTATGAAGCTTAAGCGATTAATTGTAGCTTTAGTTAAAAATTTGTGTAAGTGATTTCGTAAAAGGGTTGACTTTGCGCTTTGCATTGGTAGTTTTGATAATTGGTTTTCATTTGTTGAGAAAACTGGGCTTCTCTTAAAGTATACAAATAGATTCGTTATGCTGTAAAATAAACAGCTTTAAGCTTAGTCAATTTACTTGTTTCTTAAAATGTAGTTCACAATCATTAAAATTATATGGAAATCTATATTAATACGTAAAGGAAAAACGTTGTATCCTTCTTTAAGGATTTGACTGGATATCAGTTTTTACACGGACCGACTGCCATCTGGCCTCCGCAACCCAAAGGCTAACGATACCCTAAGGCTAGACTAGTGTCAGGATATTAGAGGCCACTGACTTCCCAATAACGACTGCCATAGATGTTCATGGCAGCCGGGACCGACGGCTTAACGTACTCTCCAAGGCACGGAGAAGGCGATAATTGTCAATCAATACGCACATAATTTCGAAAACTCATATAACTTCCGAAAGTCAGAGGTGCGCGACGTGGGTTCGAACCCGAGAACTTCTGGATTGCAGTCTGTTGGTCTCTCCACTGAGCTATCGCTGCTACATTCAAATACAAAAATTCAAATACAGTTACAGTCAAAGACAGTTCAAATCGAAATTCCCTTAGTGCATATCGACTTTCTATTTTGGTTGCTCTATATAAAAACAGATTAGTTTTTGTACCTCACACACAATACATAGCAATGTTTGTTACCAATCTTTTTCGAATGCTGTGGTTATTGCATTAATTACTAACAAAGAAAATGTTCTATTTAATTTTATGCAATGTAATAAGGTTTTTACCCTAAAAAACTAAAATAAAAAAGTAAACGTTAATAACCAGTACATCCCTTCACAGAACAAGCTGGACAGGCGTCGAAGTCAGCTACCATAGAAATGTACGCTCCATCCTCATACAACGATACTATGACGGGAGAGACTCTTAGCTCCGTCTCTGAAAAGTCTGAGTATTCTCAGGATGATGGTGCTGATGATAGACAGCCTCCACCTATCCCGGAGGTGCCGAGTATGCCTACTAGGCATATGTTGAGTCAGGTGAGTAAACTAACATTAAACTAATAAATTAAAAATAGTTTAAGAATTTTAGCACGGTTTATACCCACAACAAAAATATTTTTAACTCGGTTTATACCCACAACAAAAATATTTTTAGCTCGGTTTATACCCACAACAAAAATATTTTTAGCTCGGTTTATACCCACAACAAAAATATTTTTAGCACGGTGTATACCCACAACAAAAATATTTTTAGAGTTCCGTACTCAAAGGGCAAAACGCGACCCTATTACTAAGGCTGGTTTCATTCGCGCCGTCGAACAGCGCGTTTCAACAGCACGCGCTTGACGCAAGGCGGACCTATGAGAAACGTGGCGCGCTTCAACAGCGTGACAAGATAAAACGTTACTTGTGAATTTACAAGCGCGCGAAGTGAATTTACAAGCGCGCCCGTCTGGACGGCGCCGCTCGACGCCGCGACTGTGAAACCAGCCTAAGACTCCGCTGTCACCAGGCTGTATCTCATGAACCGTGATAGGTAGACAGTTCAAATTTTCACAAATGATGTATTTCTGTTGTCGCTATAACACCAATACTAAAAAACAGAATAAATTAAATATTTAAGGGGGCTCCCATACAACAAACGGAATTTTTTGCTCGTCTTTGCTCGATATTGATAACGGCAACAGGTAGACGCTTGAGGTATTCACATAATATTGAGTTATATTATTAACTTTAAAAATAAATAATTAAATTAAAATAAAATTAATATTTAAGAGGGGCTCCCATACAACAGACATGGTATTTTTTGCCGTTTTTATAGATAATAGTACGGAACCCTTCGTGCGCGACTCCGACTCGCACTTGGCCGGTTTAATTTCACGTAAACGTAAGACAGTATTAGATGAATTGAGGTATATTATATAGTACAATGAGGCCAACGGATTCGATTTCCGGTGATGTAAAATTGATTTGGATTTTATTAGAAAACGATCAATAACCAGTACAAAAACTGAAAGGTAGTATAAAATGCCTTTAATTTTTTACTAAGGAGTATGCGTAAAGGTGCCTTTCCTTGCTGTCCGGTCTATTTATTTCGCTTGATGTATATCATCACTAACTAAAACAATAGTAAGGAGATAAAAACCAAAAATGAGAAGCAAAATTATAGGTATAATTATTTTAAAACTTGTTGAAAATTTACCTAGTGGAATGCTCGATATTTAGAGAAATTATAAATTCAGAGCGAAAATCTAAACTCCCTATGAAGGTACACAGATACACTATTTATTATCATAGGGAGTTTAGACTTGTATATACATAATATGTGCTACGGAATATAAAAATCGTATTTATAGTTTAAGCCATTAGTTCCCAAAGTAGTCCAGGTGGACCTCCAGGGGTCCACGGGAGACTCGACGGGGTCTACGTTGGCGTGACAAAAAATTGTGGTCCACAATTCGTAAGCAGGGGTCCACGAGAAAATTTATTTGCTTTCGATAGTAAAATATTGGCTTGACTTCACCTATCAATGTAGGCAGATAATATTTTAAGAAGTTTAGCGACTGAGCGACTGTTACTTGTAAAATCTTGCATCATATTTTTTTAGAATATGGTAGAAATGTAACTGCAGGAGGTCCACCGGAACCAGCTACATTTTGAAAGTGGTCTATGAGAAAAAAAGTCTGGGAACCTCTGGTTTAAGCTCTGTTGTTTTTAACCACAAATCATTAATATTATAGCTGTATTTACATACTCTAACATCCTTTTAAAACATTTTAACACAGTTTCCATCTCACCAGACAACCGATGCCTTCCTAATGGATGATCAAGGCTTAGTGATCCCACCTCCCCTGGATTACCCGCCTCCAAACTATGCGGTGTATGATGCTGAACACGCTCGCACTTTGCCTCACCCACACAGACATAAGGATATCAGTGGCCATAGCACTTTAGGAAGGAGTGCTGGTAAGTTATTTTTTATTAATTACATAATTATGTAGGGATAATTGACTGTCTTGTCTCGTACTCCTCATTGAGAATTGCCTTATACGTCAAAGTCAAAGTCAAAAATCATATATTAATTTAGGTCATAAAGTATAACACTCATGAACGTCAAAGTTTATCAGTTAGTATGTTTAGTGAAGATTAACATTTAGGTTAGTTGCTAGGTACAGGCAAAGGATTGAGCCTATGAGAAGATACCTGCAAGAAACTCACAACCACTCTTTTGAATTGCCATGGCCTATGGAACCACATGACTACGTGTTCAATTAAAGATTCACACTCACCACACAGACATAGCCCTAAACCTCGTATTAATATCATACTAAACCAGACCAGAAGATGTCTTTAATATATATTTTTGATTTGATTTGATTTTTGGTGAGATTCGAACCTACGATTTGGATCGCAAACGGAGCATTTTGATGCTGAATAGTTAATTTGTCAACAGGTAAACAGAACTACGTGCCTGCTCCAAGCCCCATGCCTCCGTTAGACGGTTCCTATTATAACATGTCTTCTGATAGATACTTGTCTTATCCGCCGCTCATCGGAGAATATTTACAACAGGTAATTATAAATAATTATTCTTCATAATAAGTTGATGTCGCAGAAATAATTAATGTAACATTCAAAGTCAAGGTCAAAAATCATTTAGGTCACAAAGTAACACTTATGAACATCAAAATGTATAGGTTAGTGAGTTTACTAATATTTAAATACTTACTAGTATATAAATACATATAAAATTAGTAAAATGCCAATTGCATATAATTTAGTCGTGGCAATTACTATGAGATGATTACAAATACAAATTATTATAAATAATAATTATAAGCTGTGAAACGTTATGAAATAAAAACAACAGTTTTGTGAATTTCAATTAATTAATAATCAGAATAAATTTACCAAATAAAATTTAATCAGAATATAAATTTGAATATTATAAAATTGAATAATAAACCATTGTGATGTATTTATTTTTATTATACTGCCACAGTACTCTTAAGCTTAAAAATCTAATGTATATATTTTGTGTATAGCAACAAGGCCGCACTCCTACCCCACCCCAGCAATATGGACAACCTCTGCCGAAGCCTCACCTCATGAACGGAGGCCTTTCCACCGGATCCCCCTCGCACATGGCCAGCCCACCGCACAGCTACGCTCTGGATGGTAAGCACATCTCACATCTACATCCCAAATCATAAGTGCTACATACTAAGAATATAGCGACTGTGAAACATCAGTCTCCTTCTATTTTTCTGGACGAAGGAGAGGTGGTATGAGTAACCGAGCACCCTGTACGTCGGTCATTTACACATAGTGACCAAATTGTACGGCTAAATTTGAATAAGGGTTGTATTATTCGCATTTAGCCTTACATGTTGCGTGTTGCTACGATAAAATAAATTCTTAAATCGTTAACACTGATTCGAATCATATTCGTTTATTCGAAACTTGATTTGATGATGACACGATCGATACATTGACGTCTATTGGGTTGGTCATAGTTTTGATTGTTTTAGATCGCACTCCTATTATTTCCATATCTGTAAATAAACTCACAAAATCAACATTCGTATTTGCGTAAGTTTTGATACGTAATAAAAAATCAAAATTTTAATGCTTTCGAATATCAATCAATGTTTAAAATATTTCGATTCGCTTGAAGACTGTGTTATGTACATCAATATTGGTATGCCAGAGAATATTGAAAACATTTTTGACACATGCTGCGTATAGAATGATAGACCACAGTCATAATTTAATTAGTCTAGATTTACAAATGTTTAGTGATATCCTAGTTTGTGTCATGGTATGAGACCTTTTTATTTTAATAAACATCTTAAACAATAATTGATATTTTCCTTTAGATAGACAATCAGCTGGTGGCACTCTAAGGCGTCAGCGTATGGACAAGATGGCGGCCGTGCCCCCGCCTGACGTCACAGTATTGCACCAAGGAAACTGCGCTCAGGTAAGACATATCCACACTATCATATGACTACTTTTTATTTTATTCCTTCGGTGAACGTGAGTATGGATTTCAGTTGCTTTGTTTTGTACTATAGCCAAAGGTCAGTGTGATCTGTGCCTTTAACGTTGACAGCATCTCAACTCGTTTTAATCCGGCTACGGTAAAACCAAATGGAAAGGTTAGGATGTAAGCAGTCTATGTATGTATGTTTATTTTTACGTATGTTCTACTGTAATGCCAAAACTGCTGAGTGAATTTTGACGAATGAGGGGTCAAACGGTTCTTTAATATAGTCCAACTGACATACGCTATTCTTTATGTGAATAAATTTAATATGACAGCAATTACATCCAAAAATTGGGAATAGAAGGAAATGTTTAGTTCGTATTTGAATGGCTAGCAACAAGCAAGCAATGCCCCTGTTGTTGTAAGCGCCTATACCACACGATGGTTACACGAACTACTTACCATTAGCTGATTGTGAGCTTGTTTGTAACCTCAATAGTATGAAAATTATAGTTCTAGAATTTCTCTAAGCGCTTCTGCGTATTACAAGGCTCTCACCATAAAATCATACTAATAATACTGAATAAAGGCTCGTTTCCTACAAATTCTATAAACAACTTTATATCCAACTCGAAGAAGGTTTCAATAAATATAAGCGGACCCACAATTATCCGCTTCACTGGTGATCACAGTGTAATAGTATTAATTCATAGACGGATGGTTGCTTACAATTTTGAGCAATTTGTTGGTCAATAGAAAGGCAAATGTTCTAGTTAACGTTTCTATAACGGTGCTTGTTTGTTTAGATACGAGTTTTCTACGATCGGCACAAACTGCAATCTGTTTTAATTAAGACTTGGTAATGTACAGACGTATTTAATTTCAAAGAGACATGCGATTGTTTTCTGCAGAGTAAGATAAAGATCTGGTTTTTAACTCAAGATCCTGATTTTCTTTATCTGCTATTTACTTTATTTTCGTTGTTCATGCGCATACTATTTTTAGATAATTCTAAACTGTAGTCTGTCTATGATGTATCTGAGCTGTTTAAGGAACGCACGCTGTATTTTCCTAGTAACTTTTCATTAAAATTTTCTCTACATAGTTTTGTAGTCAATCTTTGTCGCCAATTCCTATCTCTTACCCAAACTATCCCAGCATACCTTTCTTAATTATATATTTTTCTTGTTATTATAAAAGTGTTCAGGTTGTCCCCCTTACGATATTCGTTTTTGTATATTGCTTGCAATTGCAGAATTATTTTTACCATTACCTAGCTACATCTTTAAACGCTTACCAGTTTGAAATCTGAAATATCTTTCTAAAAACACCAAAATACGGCAGCCTTATAAATTGCTCATTTGGTTCTAAGCAGAAATTAAGATAGAAAGCCATCCTAGATAATATTTGTTTTGTTTAATTATATGATTGTACTAATTATCCTTGATTATTTCAGCCTATAACAGACGTGACTTCTCTTTTACAATTTCAATGATAGAAATACACCTTTCTGTGACATTTACTATAAATAAATGAAAAGACCGCAATGCCAAATTGATACGTAGCAGTCAGGATAAAACCAAACGGGAAAAAATCGTTCTAAACGTAATTTGAAACTACACATATAGGATAAATTGTAATGGATTGCGGGTCAGTACCGTTTAGGTACCGCTAGCCGAAACAAATTGTGATCGATTGTTGATAAGGGACAATACACTCTTGTCAATTATATGTAATAGTCGAAAAGAAGGTAAAAGTACTAATAACTAAGTGGAAACTGTCTCAGTTTCAGTATAATTATTAGTATGGTTCTATAATATTATAGCATATCACAAGGCCAAAGAGATACCTGAATTGGGAAAGGATTATTGGTCTTTGATTGTTTCTGTCACAGCACGCAGTCAAAATTATGTAATGTGCCCAGTAGAAGGTTGTAGATTCGCATCATATACGTGAAATTTAAAACATAGCGGGAAAAATGTGCGTGTAATATTATGTCTCTACGTACCCTGTAGCGGATATATTCATATATGTGCTTATGACCAGTACACATCATAGGAAGAAAAAAAACTCTATGACACTTGAATGTAGTCTGATTTTAAAAAGATTGTTGTCATCCGTGCTAAATGGCTGATCCAATATAGGCAATACCTAATAATTGAGTACAAATCGACGACAAAACTGTTCCGATCAATCCCTTAATTTACTTTGAATAGAAATAAATTTTCGCACAATCGAAATCTTAATTAACCGTAGAAAATACGGCAACGAAATTGAAATCGCGGAACCGGTAATACCCGGGTAAATACCAGCAAAACATCTTATAACACTTACGAAATAATAAGCATGAACGATTCCATAATTTAGATTAATTAACAAACAATCTACGGCTTCATCGTAAATCCCCGGGATTTCAATCTTCAAAAACTTTTCAATGGGTTCTAAAATTCCAACTTTTTGCTACAAAACTTTGTCATTTCCCTTCCAAAATGTAATTGAGCGAATGCCGTAAGAAATCTCTGCGTGACTTAAATTCTATTGGAATGAATTAAAATAGTAAACGGCTTCCGTACGATCGCCATATTTGATATTGACTTGGGTTTTACATTATACTAACGTAATTTCCTTGATACATTTTATAGGGAATAATTTGAACCATTTTCTGAAACCAAATCGAAGTCAATTTTGATATATACGGGTACTTATTGAGTACACTGCGTGAAAGGGTAGTTCGAAATTTCAGTTATAGAGATAAAAAATCAACCAAAAAATCTTTGAGCCACGGTATTGTTCATATTAATTGCTGTGTGCTAACGCTGAGTTTGGAAAGTTTAGCTAATAAAGCATTTTGTATGCTGTTTCTGTGTGAAATTTTTGCACAGGCGTTTTGTATGACGCTGTCGCTATAGTGTGTATTTTTAACCCCCGACGCAAAAACGACGGGGTGTTATAAGTTTGACGTGTCTGTGTGTGTATGTGTGTGTGTTTCTGTCTCTGGCATCGTAGCTCCCGAACGAATGAACCGATTTTGATTTAGTTATTTTTTTTGTTTGAAATGTGAATTAGTCGGGAGTGTTCTTAGCTATATTTGGTGAAAATCGGTCCAAAATGGCCGCCGCCACAAAATAGCGGATTACGTATTTTTTCACAACCCCCTTAAAATGGGTATCAAATGAAAGAACTTGACTAGTAGAATACTATACATTATGATAAATTTCAAATCCAAAATGGCCGCCATCGCAAAATGGCCGATTACTATTTTTATTATTTTGTGTCGGGGGTTTTTAAATTTTTAATTTATAGTTATAAATAATCTTGCTATGCTTGGATTTTATAGGTACAATTCAAAAAGTAGGCGTAGACATGGCTCGAAAACCTTGTAAAGACAAATAAAATGTTAACACAAGAAATAGAGGGGAAACATGTTCATGTAATATTTTACTGAAGTATAACATAACGTCACCTTTTTTATTTATATAAAGGTAGGTATTGTTTATTTAAACGTTTATCATATAATAAACGTCTAAATAAACAATATCCACATCTTGGCAGTATTTTTAGGCACTAATTCCTTTCTTCCTAATACCATCTATCGGGTACATATACAGCGAGATATGCAATAAGAACAAACAAGAAAATCATAAAATATTAAAATAAATGTAAAATTGACGTCATATCTTATATGTGTATGTGATAGAATATTATATACTACGAGTATATTTAAAATTATATATTAACTAAAATAAGTTATTTTAATACCGAATACATTAGTATTCGGTATTAAAATAATTTATTTTAGTTTACCAAAGTTCAAAAGAACTTGCTTTTGGAATATTGAATCGAAAATTTTACACAACAGATGTTTATCATTAATCAAACTTTAAGTTTTATAATAAATAAAGTTAATAATAGTTTGCCTTTCAATCTGAAATTGTCAGCTAGAAATCTGAGTCATTAGTAGCGACTTGTATTCTCAACGAGATCTTTATAAAGGTTTCCAAGAATCTCCAAATTATGATGAATTATTAATATATTTCAAAAATTTTCAAGATTTCTCAAGATTTTGATTGTTGGTGATATTCAATAGGTTTATATATTTCATTCATTTTGTTAGTAACAAGTATGAATTTGTCAGTAACCGTTCTTATATCATCTTGTCTCGATAGAATTGGATTTCCAACACTGATGATTGTAGTAGAAAATGATTGACAATATTGAATTCCTTTGTTATTAAAACAAAAGGGATAAGTATATGCTTCGATGTTAGTTGGTTTGATTTGAGAACTATTTGCTTTGACGTGCGTTTCGCATCTGCACAAGGCATCGTTAGGACAAGTTGGAAGGAAATAATTGCGGTACCAATATGAAATAGCATCCTTTATTCAACTACCAATATATGTAATATGAGAATAGCATTTAAGTACCTATCTAAGTTTTGACTCAAAAGCTACGAGAGATTTGAAACTATCATACATACTACTAATATTTCAAAAGTGAGAGTTTATGAGGATGGATGGACGCAAAAACTACTGAACGGATTTTGATGAAACTTTATTATTAGTGTTTATACATCAGAATAACATCTAGGCTACTAAAAATCTATCTTAACATAAATCTACATTAACGGGAGCGAAGCCGCGAGCAAAATCTAGTAATATATATTATATAACTCAGTAAATTATGCTAATTGTTTGATATGCATTCATTCTAGTCCTTTACTGTTAAAAGGATTCTTTACAAAATGTATGACGAAAGGCATGTATTATGCTATGATTGAATATTTGATGATTCAGTTTCTAATTCTAAGATCTTAAGATTCGCTGATCTTAATTTTAAATTTAATAGAATAAATAATAATTCTATAAATGACAAACTAAAATGTCGTCCATTTCTAATAAGAACTTTTGTTTCAGCACCTGACCCAGACACCGGCACCGAAGCAGCCACAGTCCATTCTAAAGGACCCCTCTCGCCATAAATACGGCAACCAGTACGGAAGCCCAATCTCTACGAGCACACCACAAAACTCAAGTCAGATTCTGACGGTACAGAACCTCACTTCGGACGTCCCACAATACGGGACCATTAAAAAAGAAAACAAGAAACAAAACGTCACCATCGACGAATCATACAATAAAAGAAGTGAGACACACGTAGTCTAAAACAATATAACTTTAAAGTGAAGCCAAAAACTGTAAAGTGAAAATAAAAGTGTAAAGTGACAAACTGTAAAGTCGGCTATGAGTGTTACGTGGAATGATGTAAAGTGAACGGTGTAAATAAATGGACTAGATAAAATTGTAGATAGATTTAAAATAATTGAATGTGATACATGAACGAACTTTCAAACGATTAGTGTCCATCGGTAGATAGAATTGACATTTAGCCTAAATTAGTATTTGGGCTAGTCAGGTTGTATTAAAATGTTCGACTGACTTATCAATATTGTAATAGGTAATACGTCCAAATGACATAGACGAACAAAAA
Organism: Catocala sponsa; assembly: GCA_963564715.1. NCBI lineage: Eukaryota > Metazoa > Arthropoda > Insecta > Lepidoptera > Erebidae > Catocala > Catocala sponsa. Next base: position 2,092,603 of record OY751351.1, on the reverse strand, counting down.
TATGATTTTTTCAATGTCCAATTGTAAAATCATTTTTAGATAATACATTAGATGATAAAAGTTACGATTTTGTTCATTTTTAATTTCGTTTAAAGGCTGGATCTTGTGTTGTTCGGCAGTTTGTCGGTTGGAATAATGATTCGCGATTGTATATTAAGAGGTAAGAAATAATATATTTCTTCAAAAATCATTAATTTTAATGTCTCATCAAACATTGAAATTCTATTTGATTTTCTTTTAGCTACAAACTGTCGAATTAATAAGTATGTATGCGAATCCAAAATTTATTGATTCCATAAAAGGATCTCCCGTAATTAAGTTTTTAAGATAATTATTATTGTTAAACATAGGATTTTTGAAAAACAAAATAAATATTAGTCGGGAAAAATTTTGAATTTTGTCCTGTCGTCGTTTTTAATTAAAATTGTTCTCTAAAAAATGTTAACTTACATTTTTATTGTTGAAAAGTGGTTTTTCGAAACTTAAAAAGTTGTTCCTGACGAATTTGGTATTCATTCATAAAAGTAAATGATTGTTTCTTAGAATTACTACACGTAATTTCATTTTTGTGTTTTTCATAATTATAATTTTAAATTAATTACTAAAATTACGTCATAAAATGTAATTTGATTTTGAGTTAATTAAATAAACCTGCTACTATACGATACGACCCCATTACGTAATGTGTCAAATAAAAATGATTGTCGTTTATAAAACTGTAAATTGTAATTTTTTACAAAAACTATAAACTGTAGACGTATATACAGTCTTTTATTATTATTTTGTAAATTTTTACTCGTAAGTTACTTTTCTCTGCATTTTTACGATGTAAATAAGAAATAATAATACTCAAAGCGCGAACTGACAATAAAAATAAGTTCAATTAATTTTAATTTATGTCCATCTTGATTCTATGTAAATAATATTATACCTAATTGTATTTTCTTTTACATTAATAGCATTTCAGCCACAAAATTTAATCGGTCATAATACACATGCCAAAGTTTTATTAATTTTATATTTTAAGTTATGATACTTAATTATTTTCTATTATATTTTTCTTTGCATCGAACTTGTAACAAATCAATGATTTCTCAAATTTCGACTGATTGTCAATTCGTTTTATTGGTTTTCCAAATTTGAGAATCCATCCAATGACAAAATACGATTTTATATTTACAAAAAAACTATTGTTACATTTCGAATAAAAATAAAAAACCTAATAATAATTGTTTTTGTTTTATTTTCACCTTTTATTTCCTTTTTTCTTAAAAATCCAATTATTAAGACATATCAATCGATAAATAATATCTTTTTCATATTTTATTATAATTATTATTTTTGTCTTTTGAATTTACGAACTGAAAAAGTGCCAAAGCAAATGTTTTTTTCGCGACTAACTAACCGTTTAGATGATAAATATTAGCTGGGTTGACGTCCTTCTACATTTAAGTAAATTTAGTAAAATATTAAAACCGTGCCTTATACTTTTACGCCATTTTGAGATTAAAATATCACTTTAAATATTGCCAAATTAGTATAAAAATATTAAAATGAACTTTTTAGTAATAAGAGCATTCTTCTTTATTGACATGAATTTTATCGTCATCGAGGCTTTGGTTATAATTAATTATAATTGGTAATACGTAAGAGTAGTTAACATTATAATAATTGTTTCTATTTTCTTTTCTAAACGAAGGCCTCTTGTATAAATAAATGTTTTTAATCATTGTTTAGTTGCATATTAATATTGCTGTTTTCCTTTGATTTTTTATAAAAAAAATATGAGCTTGGTCATTTAGTAGTAAGTGCTAATCGAATGTTCAAAACATATTGTCAATATGAATAAGATAATTAAAATAATTAATTAATTAAACAAGTCAATGTTAAAACTTCGGTAATAATCGTCAGTTTAAAAATTATGAAAGGGATGTGGTATTTAATTATTTTATATATGTAAGTACTTTTATTTAAACATTTATGTACGTATACTTTATTATTTATTTAATCGAAATTGAAAATCCACATCTTAGAAAAATATTTTTAAATTATTTAAATATATTGTTAAATAAATTATTATTAATCTTTGTGGTTTCATCAACTTGTTTATTCAAAAATAATTATTTCTAAAAAAATTACTTATTTTGAAACTATATTTCAGTTTCGTAACTTTCGTTAGAGTTTTGAAACAGGTTGATGAAACCGAATTTCAAATTACGATAACTTCATCTCAGCGATCATTGTAAAATAAGCCCAATCGATAAAATTATAAGGTTGTAAATTGTTCTGTAATTCAAAAAATGTGAATTTGATATTACGTACTTACATAAAGCTCATTTGTGTAATCAGCATAAAATTGAATTAAAGCGTATATGTTAAAAAAGTCTTTCCTTTCATTAATTTCCTTTGAACGCGACAAAGAAACCTTTGCTAGATTTTAGTTAAATATACATTTTTATTCTTACATTAAATTTAGGAAAGTAAATTTTACTTTTATTTTGTACAACATAATTTCCACGTAGCGAATAAAAAGCAAGCAAGGTAAATTTAATTATAATATTAATCAGGAATGAGGTTTATTAATAGGTACTTTATGAACACACTTTGATGGCCAATTCTCGTAATAATTTTTATAATAGCGTTCTGATCTATTCTTAGTATCAAAAATATCACAACTGATATTCTTTTAAATTTTAATTAACGTCAAATATTAATTGCATTTCACTTAACCCTTAACATATTAATTGCATTAGACTAAATACGTCAAATGTGTCTATGTAGTCAAACGTGAATATTACTTGCAACTGTTCAAAATAGTGTTCGGATCTAGTTAAGTGCATCTAGATCAGAATATTATTTTGAACAGTTTTACAACGAGAATTGGCATTCAGAGAATTAGTAGATTACTACTAATTCTCTGAATGATATTAATCATAGTGGCAGATAGGCAGAACCATGTTAGTAAAAATGGTTATTATGGAATAAGAGTTCTAATCGACAAAATAATAATTAAAATATTAATAACAATTTGAATACATTAATTGTTGCTGATAACTGATTATGTGGCAGTGAAAGATGAAAGTAAAGACTAGAAAAGGTCTTGATGATTAGAAATATGATCAATCAACGGAATCGTACATACAACTTTTGAATCATTCGAATTTGTATTATCTAGATCGATCGATTTCATGAGTCTTTTTTTCATTGCAATGGTATTCTGCTGGTGTAGTACTGTGTCAAGATATATACATTGAAGATATATATATATATATATATATATATATATATATATATATATATATATATATATACCTGCAGGAGTTATATATAATGAGGAGCGTACTGAGTATGATGAGTCTCCTGACTATGGCACGCTTGACTACGAATATACGTTCATCGTATATTCAACCATTAACCAATTATAGTACATACCTTATCTTATGTCTTTATCCCAAACTGCTGGGCAGGAGATTCATCTCAATGTGTGAAGGGCTAGACCTGACTGACCCAGTGTAGTTTGGCAGACTTCATACATCTTGAAGAACATTATAGAGAACTCTCAGACATTAAGTTACCATAAGAATTTTTCCTTGGTATCGAAATCGAGATCTCTGGGGCCACATCGAGGTTACGTTATCGATTCGAGGATGGACTGTCCAAAGATCTTCCTCCAATCTATCGCTATGATGCTATATATCTGAAGATGAGGCATAATTAATAGTAAGTTCACTTTTTCAAGCCTTTGTTTGTTTACCACTCTCCAGGGTCCTCATTTAGGACCCAGATCTATAGAAATAATTTAATAAAAGAGCCTTACTTATATATATATATTTTCCACAATCAAATACATAGTGCGTGTACTCAATATACGCAAATATCATCCCAAGGCAATCGCGCACTTCGGATGATCCAGTTCCAAGTAAAACTGAACAATAGAGTAGTTTCATATGTTTGATTGTGTGTGTTATTATACGTTCCTGCTATACGCAACCAAAAGAAACCTTTTCGTGATAACAGCATTAAAATTGGAATCAAAATGAAAGAGTAATTAAGGTTTTAAATTTCGGTATGAGGCTTGAGTGGCTGTCCATAATTTTTTTTCTAGCACGTAACTGCTATATACATAGGTATTATACGGATAAGTCTTTTAGTAGTATCGGGGTTCCTATTTTCTATTCTACCTAAAGATTCAAATCATATTTGTACCTATTGCGTACTTAGCTCGCGCGATAAAGTGTCCACACTAATAAGAGTGAGCTAACACATTACAAAGAGAACGATAGTGCACAAGTTTCAATATGAGTGAGCGTCATCTATACTAATATTATAAAAAGGAAAGATTTGATTTTTTGATTGATTGTTTTTTTTTTTATGTTATGGGACGCAAACGAGCACACGGATCGCCTGATAGTAAGCGATTACCGTCGCCAATGGACACTCGCAACAAGGAGTCACAAGTGCGTAGCGTTCCTTTTAAATTTTCCTCCACCAGAAGGGGAGGGGGGGACGGTAGGGCCTCCGGTATGTACCTATAAATATACCTATAAGTATTTATAACAACTAGCTAGACCCGTAGATTTTTTGAACTTTCGCAGTTAGATCAAATATATCAATATTATGTAGAAAATATATCAAGTATATGTAGAAAAGTCGCGATAAATTTGGTACTAGTGAAGAACTCTAAGGTACATTGGTAATACATAACAACGGTGTGCTTGTTTTGTACGTATGAATTCAAATTACAAAGGGCCCTGCTTGGCAGACAAAATTTTCTTGCTGAATTTCTCCTGTTCTGTTAAAGATTCCTGAGAGTTAATACATGAATCGAGACGTACCTTGGCACAAGTTACGATCAGTATTATTTTTATGTATTCCTAGCGTAATACAACCGAGGGCCCTGTTGGATAGATGAGGCGATTTATTGTAATTTCTACCATAATAATTGAGGTACATTGGATCTTGTTAATAAATTCGTGAGGTACATTGAACAAACAAAGCATTGCCATTAGTTTTTTCGGTCTAGCTCGAATGGCTCCGCTAGATAGATACACATAAAAAGAAAGACAATACCTATAACGATGTTTTATCTCTGGCTCAGTATGCGTCAGTTTTTGTAGTGGGGATTGCCTAGCACCAGCACGTGGGCCAGCTATTTAGTAAAAAATAGCGAGGCGGGTTTATCCATTATCCAATTGAGTCACATTGGCACACCGGCAGCTAGACACAATAGCTGTTTTATTATGTCTGGCTTATTAAAACTTGTCAGGTTAAAAATTAGATTTACATTTGGGGAAATCAGATAAGTTGGTAACCCAGGTTAAATATTTCTGTATCATAAGGTATAGTCTGTCTACGGATTCTACCGATAATGAAGGTTAACCCTAAACTATTAACCCTTCTTGATAGGAGTAATTGTCAAAATTATTTATACTTTAAACCTCTAATAACATAAACTTATGATAAAATAATATTGTTTGCAAACAATATTAAAGAAATAGAAGTCACCTTAATAGATGCCTAGTCCGATGTATCACATATGATACAAAACAATAAATTTTCTATTTTGTCTATCAAGGGCGAAAGGGTTAATATATAATTTATTTCTGAATAAATAAATTAAATTGTAAAGATTAATTGAGTCACTAGTGTTTAATCAATCAAGTCTAGGTTGTCGGGTGCGTAAAGCCGTCAGCCTCAGATATCATGCAAATATCTAGGCCAACAGACCAACACTGTCGGCGGTCTGATTGCCGACAACTCAGTTAATTATTAACAGTGAGCTAGTGGCTTTGTAGAACAGAAATGTCAGAGGACAATGAACATTATGGTATGTAATAATAAAATATCAACTTTGTAATAATATATTTTCGGTACGAAGTCAAAGTCAAAATCTTTATTTCCTCACTGATATTATAAGGGTAGTGAATTTAACTGCACAGCAAAAAAATACTAATTGCACAGCAAAATATGCTTACCAAAAATACTAATTGCACACCAAAATATATTTAAACAGATCAAACTAAGTCGACGGAGCTCCGCTTTGCGAGGCTCCTATTTTTGGGTGGGTTTAAGAAGGAACCTAACATAACCTAACCCTTCCGAGACGGAATGCAGTGATTTGAGGCGTATAGGTGCTCGTTATGATATATTTTAGTAAACATATTTTGGTGCGCAATTACTATATTTGGTGGTCATTATATTTAATCCCATATTATAAATGCGAATGTGAGTTTGTTTGTTTGTTACGCTTTCACGGTTTAACTACTCGACCGAACATTATTAAATTTCGCATTCACGTTGTCAGCTGTACAGAAAAGGACATAGGATACCTTTCATCCCGTAAAAACTTCTATTCCCGAGGAATAGAACTCTTAATTGTCTTATGTTTACGCGAATGTTATACATTGAAATTAAACTTTTTATACGGATTGTGTCGCGTTGTTTATTTTAAAACACTTTTATTACATAACTTTGAAACTAACATGATTGAACTTTACTGAATTTAAGCTATTTAAATTACATCCTAATCCTAACTATACAATATTATAAAAGCGAAAATGAGTTTGTTTGTTTGTTACCTTTTCACGCCTAAACCACTGAACCGATCATCCTGAAATTTTGCATATACGTTGTCAGATGTACAGAAACGGACATAGGCTACCTTTCATCCCGAAAAAATTACTGTTCCCGAAGAAAACAACAATAACGTTCTTATGATAATATATGGCGCCACTTGTCTTTCGAATTATGATTGAATTATATTAGGTATTACAAGCAGAGTACAACCCGAATTGATTGTCAAATTCTAAATTAACGCGAGCGAAGCCGCAGGCAAAAGCTAGTAATAATATAATGTGATAATGAGCGCACCTTGTCATCCAACTCGAGACCTCTGCGAGGCAGTTCAATGATTTCCCACTAGGCTATCGCTGCTTATAAAGAATAGAACAGACAATATGAAAATAAACACAGAAGGTTCTACGAAATACAAAGTCTTTAGTTTTCAAAGAGACTTCAACTGTTGAACAAAATTTTCTTAGAATTGTTCTGTGGTATGTTTTTGTAAATTTAACTTCTATTTTCTTAAATAAAACGAGTTTTAAGACCCTTTGTGCACAAGAAGTAGTTATGTGATGCTAAGGGAGTACTTGAAATCACAACAAAGAAATTATTAATCTGTAACTTGTGATTTTTTTTTGCCTGTACAGATAACATAATGGTTTGATTGACAATTATCGCCTGCTCCGTGCCTCGGAGAGCACGTTAAACCGTCGGTCCCGGCTGCCATGAACATCTATGGCAGTCGTTATTAGGAGAGAGTCGACACAAAAGATCCCACTGGGTCGAAGTGTCGCCGGTCTGCACTGACTGGCCCCCACATAAGATAAGATAAGATAACATAGTGGTTTAAGTAGTCACCTCGCCATTCCAATGATAGAGGCAATATGTGATATTATCCCAAAAACTCTGGTCTTCGACAAAAAATAACATGTCCAACTTTATGAAGAATAAAAAGCAGTTCTAGCCTACATTTTAATTAAGAATATACCCAGATGGATCCAAAACAAAATCAGGAGCTGGAGTCGGAAAGTTCTCCATTGACTAACATTTTTTAAATTATTTAGATTATAGTAACATCACCCAATTTTTTAAGTATACTCTGAAATATGAAGCATAAAACAAGCGTTTGATATCTGTTAGTAAGGGTTATTTTTTAAAACGGAAAAGGGATGCTCAATACAAATCGTTTTTTCTTTTTTACGTGCGGTAATGCTTTGACGCATACCCCTCTGCGGGGGCGGGCGGAGGTGTTATGTCGGACTCGCTGGGGTAAAAGAGAAAGATGGAATAAGAATAATGTACCTCGCGGAATACCGACTAAACCTACCACGGTGTTCCTCGACAAAACCACTATCGGCAGCGCCGCGCGAATCGCTTGCACATGCGGTCGCGACCCCGCCGAGGTTTCGGCCCGCCGTATGACCTACCCTAAGGTCACCACTAAACAAAAATCCCTACTGCCCTCCCCTAGAGGGGACACGGACACGACAGAGAGGCGCGCGTGGGAACACGCACGCCGCCTCGAACCTGGTGCTGAACGGATGGCGGGCAGGCCCACAAAGCCCGCCACCCCCATGTCAAACCTCAGAGTGGCTGGAGGTCGTCTCGCGCCCTCCGGCGCCCGGTTCTGCGGTTGGGGAGAGGGTTGAAACGTTCCCTCTCCCGCTCCGCCGCCTCCTTGATGGAAACCACTTCCTCACAGAAGGAGGTGACGGCGTTCTACGACCTGTAACTCCGGACCATAGATAGAACTACGGCCAGGAGCGAGAGGGCAACCAATCCAACTGCCGCGATCAACTCACGGCGCTGCGATGCCCAGGCGGGGCAAACCGCCAAAGTGTGCAGCGCCATGTCCTCAACAAAGTCGCGGCAGTCGCCGCAGTGGTGACAACCAGGCGTCTCTTGCCAGCGTATACGATACAGGAACCGTGGCCAGTCATTACCTGTGTCAGCCGGAATGTGAGGGTGCCATGCCGCCTCTCCAGCCACTCCTCAAACATGGGACTTACCGCCACGATCGTGGCGTGCCCGACAATACAAATTGTGACGTAACACTAACTTCGACCTCGACCTTAATTGGAAAAAGCTCTTTATTGGAAGAAGCTGTTTTACTGACAGTTTATAGTGCTATCTATTGATTTCCACGTGTATTTTTTCGGAAAAAAGTATGATAGTGGTCTGGTGGGATCTTCAAACTTTTTCCAGTTAAGGGCCAATGTTACCTCTCAGGGCTAAAGTCATACGAAGTTACGGTACATACCTACTTATGTATGTTACTCGATGCATATCAAGCAGGAGCACATGTAGCCCGCGTCGAGCACAAAATCCACTACTTATCATTGGTAAGACTGTACGGATGGCATAGTGATTAAAGTGGCCGCCTCAACACTGAGTACCACCGCGTGTTGTGGGTTCAAACCCCACAGAGGACACAAAATTGTGTAATCCACAAATAGCTATTCTGAGTCAGCGTGTGCTTTTGTCCGTTGATTGAATGTTAGTAAAATGTGTTCCGACACAGAATTTATTATTAGTACGAAAGTACATGACCACACCGAACAGTTACTTGTAATCTGTAAATAAAATTTTGTTAATGAGTCAAGTGTCGAGCGGACATACGTTTGTCCGTTTGTGTATTGCTTGCACAATGAATTTTTTATTTATTTTCCGTATTTCCCCTTGACACTCAAGAATTTAGTTTTAAAGTAGAATATTAAATTTATTTCAAGTGCTTTTTCTATTTTTGCTGTTTATTATAAAAGTTATTATAATGTTAATATTTATTTATACTGATAATAGTATGTAAGCAGTTTGTCGCTCGAAACACAGGTTTAACCTAGTCCGGGCAAATATCTACAAGTGCACTTTATGTTATTGTTAAGATGCAATTGTAAAACTAAGAACTTATACTAAAATAAATAAATAATAATAATAATTATTATATTTTTTTAAGAAATTATAAAATGTCTACTGACTACTATACCCATGCAAGTCACAGAATGCCAACAATTAACACAAAAGCTTCAACTTGCGCATGTAACTTGCTTTGGCACAAAATCCATTAAATCTACAAAAGCGGAATGAAATCAGCACTCCGCAACAAAACTATAACGACAACTAAACACAGAGCCAGAATCACAAGGATTATAATTTGAGAAAGCTGAGAGAATTATTCCTGTTAATTTGGAAGTGTAAATCCGTGCCTAATATGCTAAATACAGGTCTACCGTCAAATGCAGATCCCTGTGATGTGTGGTGCAAGTTATAGGGGAATTAAAAAGAAGTGGGTCCTAGAAAGAATCCTGTCCTATCCTCTTCTTCTCCATAGCCTTTATTATTCCCAAGTCACTTGGAGTCGGCTTTCTAGTCTAACCGGATTTGACTGGATATCAGTTTTTTCACGGAGCGACTGCCATCTGACCTCCACAACCCGAAGGCAAACGATACCCTAAGACTAGACCAGTGTCAGGATATTAGAGGGCACTGACTTCCCAATAACGACTGTCATAGATGTTCATGGCAGCCGGGACCGACGGCTTAACGTGCTCTCCGAGGCACGGAGCAGGCGATAATTGTCAATCAATACGTACATAATTTCGAAAAGTCATATAACTTCCGAAAGTCAGAGGTGCGCGACGATGGTTCAAATCCCGAGACCCTCTGCATAGCAGTCTGTTGGTCTCCCCACTGAGCTATCGCTGCTTCCTAGAAAGAATCCTGTCCTATCCAACTAATATTATAAATGTAAAAAATTGTGTCGATGGATGGATGGAGGGATAGATGGATTTTTGTTTTACTTTCAGGCAAAAACTACTACTACTGGATATATAGATAGCTGGAAAACTTTCTTTTTTTTTCGTGCGGGATTGCATACATACCTCTCCGCGGAAAAGGGGGAGTGGAGAGGTTATGTCGGGCTCACCCGGGAAAAGATGGAAAGTCCCGGGTACTACCGACTAAACCTACCACGGTGTACCAACTCGCTGCCTTGAATGGTGGGTGAGTAACTAAATCTACATCAGCAACAGATAGCTGGAAACCTGGTTTAACACATAGGATACTTTTTATCCCGGTATTCCTACGGAATTGGGACTTACGCAGGTGAAACCGCGAGGCGCAGCTAGTATTATAAATGCGAATGTGAGATTCTTTGTTTGATTGTTACGCTTTCACACCTTATTGATCATTGTAAGGGATACAGAAAAGGATATAGAGATTCATCCAGAAAATGTACTGATTCCGAGTGAGCGGGCAAAAGCTAGTATATCACAAAACTGTCTGCATTATTGTAAGACTAGCTTTCCACTTGCTGCATCTATTGTTTGTGTCGCGGGCTAAGGCAAATATTATTTAAAAGCTTATGTTTAATTATCACCAGATATAGTAAAATATAACAGTCAAAAATAGTAAATGATCACCAAATTGCACAGCAAAATATATTTAAAGAGATCAAAATAAGTCGACGGACCTATTTTTGGGTGGGTTTAAGAAGGAACCTAACATAACCTAACCCTTCCGAGACGGAATGCAGTGATTTGACGAGTATAGGTGCTCGTTATGATATATTTTAGTAAGCATATTTTGCTGTGCAATTTGTATTTTTGGTGGTCATTATTTATTTATTATTATTTACTTATTATTTATTTATTAGCTATCCCGACAGACGTTGTCCTGTACACACGGAAAAAAAATTGAGAAAAAGACAAATCTAAACCATTCTCGAATTCAATTGACACACAAAAAATTTCATCAAAATCGGTCCGGCCGTTTAGGTGGAGTTTAATTACAAATTGAAAAAATGCTTTATATATTATTATTTATATTTTTTTATTTAGAGCGCTCGCCCTCCGCTTATTGCATAGACTGTTTCAGAGCAATACGTATGAGTTCAGTGGCATATTGATATGTTAATGGTGCCTGGGTACACGGAGCGATAGCTGCCGGAGCTTTTATATTGTAAATAGAAATAACACGCCAGTTTTATATGAATAAACAGAGAGCTTGTAGACTTAGTTATGCAGTACTTCAGGATTATATTAGGCACGATGAACTGTGGTAAGGTCCTCCAGACCGGATCAGGTAGTATTTATGGGATGTTGTTCTTCAAGAAATTCTCCGTAGCATCACGGAGTTTGAAGCTGTGCCCGGTAAACCACAACAGGCTCGCTCTTTATTATGTGAGTCCTCAAAGCTAGGTAAGGTTTGAAGTTCCAGTCCTCAGTGCAAAATAATAATGTCCTATTGACCGAATTTTGGTCACGGCAGCCAATTTTTACGGAGACTGGACAGCTACGCAGGAGATATTACAGTGCACAAGTGTGTTTGCAAACACAAGTGAAGTCTCTGTTTCTTAAATCACGACATACATCATCATCGACTGTTCATACACCTACATCCCGGAGAGGCAGGCAGAGGCTATTACACCCACATTTTCCAATGAACCATCTATGGTTCAGGTCGCATATAATAGGGGAGGTGCCTATTCTCGTTTACCTGGTACAATTCATAATACTAGACTCCTAGCTACTGCTACGAATTTCTTAACAAAAAAACTCAATAATCGAGCATCGAACACAAACTACTGAAAGTAGTAGAGCCTCGCTGATCTCAGCATGAATGGGCCGGCTCGACCGGGGAAGGACTACCCTCTCACAGAATATCGACGTGAAATAGCAATTTTCCTACTGTTGTGTTTCGTTCGGTGAGTGAGAATGCCGGAGGCCCAATCATCCTCTTTCTCCCTTCTCGCTCCTTCTCCTTCCCACTTTCTTTTTTCCTTTCCTAAAGGGTTGGCAACGCGGAAGTGATGCCTCTGGTGTTACAGGCGTCCATAGGCTACGGTGACCACTTACCATCAGGTGGACCATATGTTTGTTTGCCACCTTAGCTGTATAAAAAAGTAAGTATACCATCCGTATACCGTAATTTACTTTCAATATACAATAATTATGAATGATTTTATAATGAACGAAGAATGACGAGTAAAAAATATACTGTATTATCTCAAATTCATCTGTCGCATCCACAGCATCGTGTATCGATGTGAGTGCAGCTCAGCAAAGTTGTCTAAAAGCTAAATCCTGTAGGTGATATTAGATCTCGAGCGTCGAACCGCGAAAACGTATCGACACCTGAATATTCAATATTTTTACTCAATGAACTCACTTTGAGTCTAACTCGAAGTACAGGTTGGTGAATAAATAACTCACCGACTCTGTGGTGGTGTGATAGCAAGTGAGACTGTGTGTGAGGTCTCGGATTCGATTCCGAGGCCGGATAAAGGCTTATGTGTTTTTCTGTTAAGAAGGCTGGTGTATAAATAACTGACTGTTTTAATGGCGTTACAATAATGAGTGCTACTGTGTGTCGTTTCGGATTTGATTCCCAGGCCAACAAAGGCTTATGGGGTTTTCTGTTATGAAGGCTGGTGTATAAATAACTGACTGCCTCAGTGCAGCTATGGGAGTGAATGAGACTGCTATGTGTGAGGTTTCGGGTTCGATGCCCGGGTCAAGTCAAGAAATTCTCAGAAGCACGGAATCTAGAACTGAGGTCTGTAAATGGGAATAGACTCGCCCCCTATAACGTGGAACCTCGAACTATATAATATATAATATCAGCCCTGTATTAAACGGGCCTCTTCTCCGTGTGAGAAGGTTTAGGCCAAAGTCTATCATGCTGGCCCAGTGCGGGTTGGCAGACTTCACATATCTTTCAGAACATTATTGAGAACTCTAAAACATGCAGGTTTCCTCACGATGTTTTGCTTCACCGTTTGATTTGAAAAATTATTTTTGTGATGGATAGCCTATTTACCGAGGAAGGTTATAGGCTACATAACATCACACTACGACCCACGGGGGCGGCGCAGTAACCATAAACGCGGGTGAAACCGCGGGCATATCTAGTATTATATTATACCGTATTTGTCCAACCTCACAAATATCTATATAAATACTAATGCTTTGACCACCAAAATACCCAGCAACGTATACAGAGCAACACTGCTATACATTTCAATATAAACTCCTTTATTTATCCGAAGCCTTTTCAATTACCGAGCCCAGGCTAACGACGTTGACCGCTTTAAAATTAAATTACTGCATACATGTATGAAGGCTTACGTTTGGAGCATAGCATCGTTTTATAAAGAGCGTTCTATACCGTCCGTGATTTGAATAGGAAATTTAATTGCTTACGGCATATCTATGGGAAAATCGAAGATTTAAATCGTATCGGCAAAGTGACCACGTTGAAATAAGTAAGCCCACACATTAAGTGGAGAACGGTGGAGTTTTAAATCATAGATGTACCTACAAAAAAGTGTCCAATTCTATGCTAAAAAGAGTGAGCTCACTCATTAGATGGAGAATGATTGTATACCGTTTTAAATCTTAGATTTACTCTCACCGTACTGAGATTGTACGAAAACGTGTCCACGTCAAAAAAGTGAGGTCACTCGTTAGACGAAGAACGATGGTGCACAGTATTAAGTCACAGATATGTTCTCGCCGTTCAAAGATTGTACAAAAATGTTTCCACGCTGAGAAAAGTGAGGTCCCACGTTATATGGAGACCAACATTTATATTTAAATCATAGATGTTGACTGTTTTTAAATTAAATTGCTATGCAGATGTGTTCGTTTAAGCTTCCTCACGATGTTTTATTTCACCGTTATAGAGAGCAATAATTAGCATTTAATACGCAAATTCAAAATGTCAGAGGTGCGTGCCTTGGGATCGAACACGAGACCTCTAACTAGCTGTCCAACGGATCGCTGAAATTATCTACAAAATAATACTTAACATCGAAACTCATTGCCCTTAAATAGAACCATCTTTTCACTTCCATATTTTTATTTACGAAGGATAAATCAAGACTTATAAAGATTTATTACTGAACAACAAATAACTCATTCCAGCTGGAAGCGTTGATATAAAGAGCTTCTGCTGAAAAGAGGGTAGGCAGATATTGCAGTATTGTTAAATAATATAATTAACGGTATTGTTATAAGCATTTTTTGTTTCATTTTAAAAGTCTGCGCAAGTTAATAAAAAACCGCTGGTCGCTCGCAGACCTGATGCGTATTACGTAGAATAGGCACGCGTGTCATTTTTTATAGAAATAATATGTGCATTATGTTGTAGAGCTTCTTTTTTAATCTCTATTTTAAATAAGGGGTTTTTATCCAATAGGATACGCCAACCCCATCGTACCTTATCGTACACAACACAACATTATCTTAATATTTACCAGATAAGGAAATTATTGACGATGAATGCGGCAGACTTCAACCAAAGCACAAAACAGCATTGCAATTTCCGACTTTGGATTCGCCAAAATACCTTGGCTAAGCCCAACATCCAAAATATTCAATTTGAATTTTCTGATCAATAATTCCCTTTCATTCCTGTTCCTGACACAATCCATCAGCAAATGCTGGACGTCTTCAATTTTGCCACATATATCACAGTTAGGTGATGGTACTTTACGCATCAGAAAAGCAAACTTTGCTGATGGATAGTGCCCAGAACGAAGTCTTAACGCTAACTTAACATAATTTCTGTCACTATTATCATCATCAAACCACGGCGTACGAGAAGGCTCATCCTGAATTACTTTATACCAGATACCTTTCTCTTTATAAATATAATTAAAAAGAGTTTTCCATTTCTCGAAACAAACTAATTTAAATTTCCTTATGTATTCCCAATAATCTGGTATAAATGTTATTTCATCGCTCCTCTCAGCTGCAAATTTTGACAAACGATCAGCCTCCTAGTTGCCCATGGTGTAGAGTTATGGGTGAATTTACTTTGTAACTTTTAAATTGACACTCCGATGCGTGGATTGAATTAACAGCACTTGTGCACTGCAAATGGCGAAGTGACCACTTAATCTGTGTTGTCAAATATAACTTTTCAAACACGATTTCAAATTCGATTGGGGTTGCGGCAAATATTATTATGACTACATCGCGGCGCCTACGAGAAAACACAAATCAATCGTTATTAATACAGCTTTCGGCGATTAGATCACCAGGTGCTACATACATTTGTACTAATCCTAATCCTAACTATCCTAATCCTAGTCCTAACTATCCTAATATCCTAATCCTACTAAATATTATTATGACTACATCGCGGCGCCTACGAGAAAACACCAATCAATCTTTATTGATACAGCTTTCGGCGATTAGATCACCAGGTGCTACATACATTTGTACTAATCCTAATCCTAACTATCCTAATCCTAATCCTAACTATCCTAATATCCTAATCCTAACTAATATTATAAAAGCGAAAATGAGTTTGTTTCTTTGTTTGTTTGTTACCTTTTCACGCCTAAACCACTGAACCGATTAACCTGAAATTTTGCATATACGTTGACAGGTGTACATAAATGGACATAGGCTACCTTTCATCCCGAAAAAATTGCAGTTCCCGAGGAAAACAATAATAACGTTCTTATGATAATAGGTGGCGCCACGTGTCTTTCGAATCATGATTGAATTATATTATTACTAGCTTTTGCCCGCGGCTTCGCTCGCGTTAATTTAGAATTTGACAATCAATTCGGGTTGTACTCTGCTTGTAATAATATAATTCAATCTATAATCTAGAAATCTATCCTATTTTACAGCTTAAACGATATTATAATTATTACAATTTGTCCGTCCCAAATATTTAGGTTATGGATTGATAATAAAGATACATATTTATCAAAAAAGCACTTCAAATCCTCCATACAATTTTACTATGGCGGCCGCGCGCCGATTTGAATATGCGCCGCACGAGCTCTGTCATTATCTGTCTTACGCTCGGCGCAGTCTTTAATAGTTAAGTGGCAAACCGTTGGACTGCCACGCAGAGGTCTCGAGTTCAATCGTAAGATACGCACCCCTGACTTTTCAAAGTTATAATATTATATGCGTTTTAAATCTATACTAATATTATAAAGCTGAAGAATTTGTTTGTTTGTTTGAACGCGCTAATCTCAGCTACTACTGGTTCGATTTGAAAAATTATTTTAGTGTTGCATAGCCTATTTAGTGAGGAAGGCGATAAGCTATAAAACATCACGCTACGATCTACAGGGGCGGCGTAGTAACGATAAACGCGGGTGAAACCGCGGGAACATCCAGTAGCCTATATAATTGCTCGCTTTAACAGTGAAGGCAAACTTCTTAGGGTAACCTGCATGTTTTAAGACTTCTCTATAATGTTCACGAAGATATGTGGAGTCTGCCAACCCGCATTGCGCCAGTGTAGTGGACTGTGATTTAACCCTTTATATATTGAGAAGAAACCCGTGCCCAGCAGTGGGACATTCTATTATTGTTATTACAATTTAAACCTTTTAATACTAAAAAGTCAGAAAGAGAGTAAAAAGTACGTGTGCCCTACAGTGGGAAAGTTGAAATCCAGGCCGATATTATTAGATGTATTATATATGTATATATATAAAGATTATTATTTTTCAACCAATAAAATATGATTTCAGTTCGGTTGGGTTCGCATCCAATAAACGTTTGTGATTCAGCGACGTTTCAGCCGAAGTTCGACCTATCTTTGATGAAATACGTTGAGCGATAGCAAAAAAAACGTACGACTTTTTGGCTTTTTTTCATTTCGTCTGATTGATGAAGTCTATCCCTGATTCGTTATCTGAAGACTGGTGTCGTGTAATTCAATGTTCAATATCTGTGGCCCGGTGTTTTCCTGTGTAACGGAATTTAGGTTAAACTATGGTTCATATTTTTAAAGTATTGGTTGAAGTATTTTTAAGCCTGTGCAGTGGTTAAATGGTCGCCTCGCCCCTACCACTACGCCGAGTGTTGTGGGTTTGAATCCCATACAAGACAAAAAATTGTGTGTTCCATAAATGGTTGTTCCTTGTCTGGGTGTGCTTTGTGTCCGTTGTTTGAATGTTTGTAAAATACCCCGCGACACAGGCAGCGTTCAGAGTGCGAGAGTTGTCTTTAATAAAAATTACTTTATGGAGTGTTTTGGCCTTTATGTCTTCTATGGCTTTGTATCTCTAAAATGGAAGGCCGATTTCTATGCTTTTATTATTGTAATTTAGATTAATCGGTTGTTTCTGATCTTATGATCAAATATAGCTAATATTTGATGCAATTTTACAAGTTGTATAAGTTTCATATGTTTCTGCAATGCTTGTGTTGATTAAGTACATAGAAGTTTGTATCTCAATCTTTTTTTTACATACATCGTCTAATAGTCCTTGAATATGTAAACAGAGGTATGGACGGGTGTACTACACCGACATTTCGTTAACTATGACTCTTGATCTCATGTAATAGAGGACGAGTCTGTAGCCAGGCTATTACAAACTTTTCTACTGAGAACGTCCTTATACAGAATGTGGCGTAAATAATGGATAACCCTGAAACTGTCGACTGGCCATATTATCATCTATCATTTACCCCACTTATATCACGATATGCCCATGGATGACCAAATTATTGATATTTTTGATATTTGAAATAAAAATCGTACTTACTCATACAAAATCAGCTGTCATTTCTACAATTGGCGACATTTTCTCGTTCTGTTTTTTTATGTCACTCCTGAATACTTGTATCATCAGACCAGTATCAAGTTTTTTTGTTACAATTTAAGACAACTTCGCAAAAAATACTTATTTTTGTTATATATTTAACATGTTCTCTAAGGAATAAGCAATTTTTGGGGACGTGTCCTGAAAAAAAAATGTACTACACTATAACAGGGGTAAATGATAGATGATAATCTGGCCAGTCGACAGTTTCAGGGTTATCCATTGTTTACGCCACATCCTGTATAAAACCTATTAACACTTTTCCTAACCCAGGGATCGAGCCCAAGAGCTCATGCACAATATTTACTACTACTACTAGTAGTGAACTACTAAAGTTCTACTAAACCATTTTTCACAGGAAAAACCCAACAAGCTTTGAAATACCTGGAAAACGAACACGAAACCTCACAAGACAAGCATTCAATACCGCTATAGTAAAAAGACAATGAAATTCGTATTCTTTAAAAAATATTGAAATAAACTTCCACTTTTTCTGCGAACCGTACAACGCAGCTTAGTTTAGATTCCGTCACAAGTTCTTTATGTGAAACAATATGGCCGACCCTTGCAGAGGTCAGCTTTTTACATTCCCAATATTTGCCATGAACGGGAATATCCCAAGGAACCTTATTACAGCTCTTTATTACGTACTCGCAAGACCCCTGAGTTCGCTCGTGATCTCTTTATGTGAACGCTTCATAAATATACACATGCCCTTTTTTGCTTCGGAAAGTATCATACAAGATGCTTCGCTTCGATTCGCGTGCTTCGCATGCAATTTTATATCTAAGACAATATAATATTGTATATTTTATGTCCGTATTAAAAAGTTAATTATCATTCGCTTTAACGATGAAGGATAACATCGTTAGGAAACCTGCATGTCTGAGAGTTCTCATTCTCGAAGAGATGTGAAGTTGCCCCGCACTGGGCCAGCATGGTGGCCTTATGCCTCTTATGGCCTCTCTATTAAGCGTGGTGGCCTTATGCCTCTTATGGCCTCTATTAAGCGTAGTGGCCTTATGCCTCTTATGGCCTTTCTATTAAGCGTGGTGGCCCTATGCTTCTTATGGCCTCTCTATTAAGCGTGGTGGCCTTATGCCTCTTATGGCCTCTCTATTAAGCGTGGTGGCCTTATGCCTCTTATGGCCTCTATTAAGCGTAGTGGCCTTATGCCTCTTATGGCCTTTCTATTAAGCGTGGTGGCCCTATGCTTCTTATGGCCTCTCTATTAAGCGTGGTGGCCTTATGCCTCTTATGGCCTCTCTATTAAGCGTGGTGGCCTTATGCCTCCTATGGCCTCTCTATTAAGCCTGGTGGCCTTATGCCTCCTATGGTGGCCTATGGCCTAACCCTTTTTTCACTGAGACGAGGCCCGTGCTCAGCAGGAGGACAGTTTAAAACAGAACTAATATTATTATTATTATATATTTAAAAAGACATCCATTAGGAACAGTTCCTGCACCGCACTTTACAAATATTTAAACTACTGACACTGAACATTCAGGCTCAGCTACACAATTTGCTAATCATACCATTTTATGTCTCGTGTGGGAATTGAACCCACAACATTTGGTGCGGCAGTGGTGCGACCACTTAAACCACTACGCCATCCGGGTAATCGAATTTCTATGTCGGTTTATAATAACTAACGTAACGCTTAAAGTTCTCCGTACGATTATTCGTATGGTGTGTAAGAATGGGTCTTACGCAAGCGGACTTTATTTGCTTCTAAGATGATACGCGTTTCGCAATGCGTTCAACCCAAGAACCATCACGGCTTAACTACTCGACCGGTATAATAATTATATTATATCAGTCGGTGTAATATTCTACCACATACACACAACACCATCTAGCCCAAACTAAGCAGAGCTTGTACTATGGGTACTAGACAATGAATAAACATACATATATACTTTTTTTTGTAAATACATACATATTATACATAGAAACACCCAGACCAAGACAAACATCCATGTTGATGCACACAAATGTTTGACTTGACCGAGAATCGAACCCGCGACCTCAGGCGTGGCAGTCGGTTAAACTAACCACTACGCCATCGAGGTTTCGTATACACGTTGTCAGGGGTACAGAAAAGGACATAGGGTACATTTGACTTCACGGATGGCGTTTCTAAGGGGTCGTCTCGCCACTGCCGTTTCGCAGTGTTGTGGGTTCGACTCCCACACGTGACAAAACTTTGTTTAATCAACAAATGGTTGATCCGAGTCTAGGTGTACTTTGTGTCCGTTTTTTTAATGTTTGTAAAGTCCTCCGCCACACAGGAATTATTTCTAGTGCGAGTTGTCTTCCTTAAAACAAAAATAAAAAAAAAATACATTATTTGTATAGTTTTATCCAGACAACAGTATTGTGCCCGAGTAAGCGAAGCCGCGGTCTAGAACTAATATTAAGTAAGTTCAATTTACTTATTAAATAAATTATTCAATAAGTTCCTATAGCGCGTAGAGATAAGATTAGCTGATTTTGTTCACATGTTCATCAGTACACATTTCAAATGCGAAGTGTTCACATGAAAATGTGGCTTAGAAAAATGTTGAATAATCAAATATTTTTCGTGTTTATTTTCACATCATTTTTTATTCGTAAGTAACTGTTATTTTACTTATTTATTCCTATGGAACTTTTTTGCAACAGTGATCGAAATTCGACCATTATCATTGTTGAACATTTTTGGAAAATAGGTACCTACCTATATTTACTTTACATTTTTCTAAAATCTTTTACTCTTTTACATTCGTTATGTGGGAATATACAATTTTATATGTACTTACAAAATAAATAGTTAATTAAATCCTTACTAATATTATAAATTCGAAATTAACTCTGTCTGTCTGTCTCTAACTTCTTAACGGCTGAACCACTCAATCGATTTGATGAAATTGGTCACAGGGATAATTTAAAATTTGGCAACATGCTACTTTTTATTGAAGAAGGTACCAAAAGCTAGTGATAAATAATTTAAAAATGTTTTATTGATAACACTAAAGCTCGTTTATAGCTACTAAACAAACAAAAACTTGATTAACAAACGATGATGGAAAATGGTCTGAACTGATTTTTTTTTTGCTTATATATTAATTTATGGTTACACTAGATTTTGTCGGCGGTTTCGCTCGCGTCATTTTGTCAATAAATTGCAAGCCCTCGGGAAAAGTACTTTTTCCAGGATGAAAGGTGTATGCAAAATTTCATTGTGATTTGTCGAGTAGTTAATTAGTGAAAGCATAACATACTAACAAACACAAACTCACAGTCGCATTTATAATAATTATACTAGTTTTCACCCGCGACTTCGCTCGCGTAAATGTAGGTTAGGTTAGGTTAGGTTTGCAACAATTATTTTTTCTGGATGAAAGGTACCCTATGTCCTATTCTGTACCCCTGACGACGTGTATGCAAAATTTCATGTTGATCGGTTGAGTAGTTAAGGCGTGAAAGCGTAACAAACAAACAAACAAACAAACTCATTTTCGCATTTATAATATTAGTTAGGATTAGGATTATTAGTAAGATAGGATTATGCTTTTGCACGTTAGTGGCCTCCCAAAAATTCAGGTAACTTCTAATAATAATAATAATGTCCTCCAGACCGAATTTTCGGTCACGGTGGCCAGTGTTAATGAAGACTGGCCAACTGCGCAGGAGATATTATAGTGCACAAGTGCGCGCGCAAACACAATTGCACTCTCTGTTCCCTAACTCTCATGATCCGATGGGACGGTAATCCGACACGACCGGAAAGAGATCAGGCGCAGGACCAACGGATTTATGTGCTTTTCTAGGCACGGGGGTGTCTAACACCACCAACTTCCTAACTCCGGGCTGCTATTGTGATTTCTTAACAGAAAAACCCAGTATTTTTTTCTTGGCCAGACCCGGGATTCGAACATGAGATGCACAGCAGTCGCATTCTCTACCGCTGCGCCACGGAGGCAGATTTTCTAATATACTATGGAAATAGCTCAAATCAAATCAAAGAAAATCTATTTTCTTTGTCTTCATAAACTTACTAACTAAAACTGTGTAGTACTAGCTATGCTACTAGAACAGAATTTGTAAGTGACGGGTACCTGGCTGCATGGTCCATGCGTGCCAGTATTTGCCTGGATGAGTATTATATTTGGCTCTTTTGAACGACAAGGTTGATGATCACTGGTCTTGTGGGATACCGTGGGACTGCCACACAGATGTTTTGATTCCAAGGCGCGCATCTCTGCCTTTTCGTAGTTCTGCGGCTTTGCTCGCGGCAATGTAGGTTTTGTCAATAAACTTCTCTCGGACTAACTTCTTTTCTGGATGAAAAGTCCGCTTTCTGTATCCTATGTCCTTTTCTGTACCTCTGAAAACATGTATGCAATATTTTATTCTGATCGGTCGACTAGTAAACGCGTGAAAGCGTAACAAACAAACTCACATTCACATATATAATAATGAATAGGATTAGGATTCCTAATTGATGAGATATGATATAATACCAGACTATAAAAGCTACTCCAATCCAGTTGTTTAAAACTAAATTGACATCACTACTACTCGAAAAATGTTATTATTCTATTAATGATTATTATTTAAATGACCAGTTTTTAATGTAATCCTAACTTTATAATGTGCAATTTCATTTGGATTTTTATAATTTTGTCATAATTATATTATTTTTGTAATCTTATAATTATAATGTTTGCATGCCTAATCTAAGGTAGAATGTACAAGGATCTTATAACCTCTTGTTAACATATTTATTTGTTTTTTTTACCTACATTCTATGCAAATAAACTTATTATTATTATTGTTAGTTGTTTTAAAAATTCGAAATTTCTTCTATACGAGGACGATTTAAAAATTTACAAAAATATCACTAATATATCTGATTGTACTGATTTACAAAAGGATCTCGATTGCTGTTTAAATTACTGGTCAACATACTGTACCTTAGCTTCTCTAAATTTCATAGCATTTACCAAAAAGAAACATGTTACCAAATTTAATTATTGTTTTTCTGATACTGTTCTAAGTAACGGTACTTGTCTCCGAGACCTTGGCGTTCAGTTGGACTCGAAGCTTCACCTCGTTGCTCACGTAGATAAAATGATTAACAAAGCTTATAAAATGTTTGGATTCATAATGAGAGCATCATAATCTATAGTATTTCATCTACAACTATACAAGTCACTAATTCGGCCACAATTGGAATATGCATCACCCATTTGGAATCCGTTCTACAATAAGTATACTGAAATTCTAGAAGCTGTACAACGCAAATACCTACTTGCAATGCACTATAGATGTTTTCGCAGAAAAGCCTCTTACCCATTCCTGCTCTAAACATATAATCTTATGACCTTCCAATCCAGACGCACTTTGCTTGATATGACCACTATTTTTAGTTTATGCCACAATAAAATTGACTGCACTGATCTTGTGAACAGTTTGTGCTACCTAGTCCCTCGTACTGTAGGCGGCCGTGAAGTTCGCACAAGACATCTGTTTGCCACCACTTTATGTCACTCACGCATGCATCGTTTAGTCGACACTTACAACAAACAGTTTAGTTCTGTCGATATAATATTTTTGAGCAGGAATATGTTTAAGAATGGCATTATGGGAATCTTAAATGAGTAACCTAAAATGTCTACGTTACAAGCTTTTATCAATTATTCGTATCGCGACTATCTTACATCTGGCAAGACATACCTGAGTAACGGGTAAGTATTTATATTTATAGCACTTGGTTTGTCTTAACAGTCAATTATACTGTATAACATTGTAATCTGTGGATAACGTCGTGAGCAGTGTGTTTGTTAATTCTATCATTTTACTCCTAAAATTGTTGTAAAATACACTGTTGTTTGTTGTCCCTAATAAAATAAAATAAATAAGATAGGCGTGAGACGATATATGTTATGTCTGAATAAATATCTGACCGCTGCGCTCGCCACGGGAAAAACATAGGCCAACGGCTCGTAGAGGACAAAGACACGAAATAGGTAGTAATTATAAGTCAATATTGTGTTAAATTATTGTAGTCCATTTAACCATATTTGAGTTCAAAATCAAATAAGGAAAATTTGATCAAAATTACGGAAATAGCCCGTCTAAATACAATTCGTAGACCTTGAAATTTATTTGTTTATTAAATCCAATCAAATTTATTTATAGGTAGAAAAAGGTAAATAATATATATAATCTAAATCTGTTTACTAGACTTAAAAGTAGGAGACGAGGCCTAGAATTATATATGCCAGGAAATTAAACGGTCCTTTGCGTATTGTATTTGGCTGTCCGATTATACAAACATTTCTCTAAAACTGTGCTCGAAATATCGGACTAATTAGTATTTAAAAATAAAATTAAGACGATGTTAATTCAAAAGTCCTAGTCCTACTATATTATAAATGATTATTTAAATGATAATACATTATTAGCTTTAGGTATATAAATTGTTATTTAAATGTGTGTATTTTATTGATTGTTTTATATTTAATTTTCATACTAATTGACAATAATGACTTTCTTTAATGGTTTTTTTAATCCAATTTATGTATTAATTTTGCAAGCTGCTATGACAGCAGAATATTATGACATTAAAATAAATGTTGTAAGAACCTATTCATGTTTCGCAAAAATGAAGATTTGATTTGATTTGATAATATCTTCTGTTTGGCCGCCGCCGCCGTGATCGAAATTTTGTCGGAGGTCGAAGGACATTATTATCTATTAATGTAGCTTGTCGTCGATGACTTGGTACGGTTTCTATATTTTTATTTTTATTTATGGCCTGTAGTGAGTTAGGAAAACTGGACTGTATTGGTGAACATGCGAGACAAGATAAGGTGGCAAACGAGCGTACGGCCCACCTGATGGTACCCTATGGACGCCTGCAACACCAGAGGCATCACTTGCGCGTTGCCAACCTTTTGGAAAGGAAGTGGGAAGGAAAAGGAGCGGGAACGGGGGAAAGAGGGTAATTGGGCCTCCGGCACTCTCACTCACCGAACGAAACAACAGTAGGAATACTGCTATTCCACGTCGATATTCTGTGAGAGGGTAGTCCTTCCCCATTCGAGCCGGCCCATTCATGCTGAAATTAACGAGACTCTATATATATATATAGATTATAAATATATGTAAAAACAAATAGATATAATTATATATATTTTTGTTTATACATATATAATATTGAACCATAATATTACCATGCACAAATATTAATTTATTAACTCTGCAACGGAAACCCGTTCTTGTCATGACCATTGATGGTGCGTGTGACCTCGAAGGTCTCTGTTTATCTTTGTATACATGTCACTAAACTCCTTTTAAACGGCTGGTCTGATTTTGTGTGTATTTGAATGGGAACCAGGGTGGTTGGGATTTACTATTGTACCTAATAGGTGGCGCTGCGATCGGCCAGGACAAGATCTGGGATCCCCTTATTTTCATAGATTGACATTTTAAGTATAATATAAAATTTGTTGAATGGATTCCAACCATCAGATTGTATGAGTTACGGAATAGACAGTGCGCTTCGTTTCTTTGTCTTGCGCAGATGGCTAGTCCCTGTTTAGATTGGCCGCTGTGACCAAAAATTGGTCGGTTGGACCTCACAAATGGTGTACAAAAATGCGAATGCTAGTTTGTATGTTTGTTACGCTTACTAACTCGACCAATCATCACAAAATTGCATACACATTGTCACAAGTACAGAAAAAGAAATGGGATACCTTTCATCCAAAAAACTGTTCCCGAGTTAAAGAAATGTATTTATTTATTTATTAAGATTCACCAACAGTTACTACAATATCACATACAGATAAGAGAAAAATTTTGAGTCTAACCAATTGTATAACTAATTACAGGTGTATTCAGCATGCATTACATTTTAAATATTACATAAATAATATGACATAAGAAACAAAGATAAATATTAAAAGTGAAGAAATATCAATATAAAAGTTAAATTTGAAATTAAATAATATCAAATTATATCAAAACCCAGTAAATTTCATTTGTCTTACAGTCACATAAATTTGTATGAATTACTTTAAATAATAAATTCTAGATACATTACATCCCTGAGGTTTGACCTGGGGTGACGGACTTTGTGGGCCTGCCCGCCATACGTTCAGCACCAGGTCCGAGAGGCAGCGTGCGTGTTCCCACGCGCGCCTCTGTGTCGTGTCTGTCTCCCCTCTAGGGAGGAGGACAGTAGGGACGTTTTAGAGGTGACCATTGGGTAGGTCTTTTGTGTAGTGGCCTGCCGTTTCATACGGCGGGCCGAAACCTCGGCGGGGTCGCAACTGCATGTGAAAGTGATTCGCGCGACCTCGCCAATAGTGGTTTGTCGAGGAACGCCGTGGTAGGTTTAGTCGGTATTCCGGGAGGTACATTATTCTCATTCCATCCTTTATTTTACCCCGGCGAGTCCGACATAGCCGCTCCGCCCGCCCCCGCGGAGGTATGCGTCAATGCATTCCTCAACCCAAAAAAAAAAAGAAACATTACATAACAATCAAATTAAAATGTAAAATTAATAATGTAAATATATTGTAAATGTTATATTACTAATAAATCAAATAAAATTAGGTATGTACTGCAATTAAAAAAATCAACGGGTTGCACTCCGGGAGTGCCGGCAGAAGGGCACACTTGAATATTAACGTTGTGCATTTTTGATATTTTGGAATGGTTAGGGAATAATTTTGCACGAATTGCTTTAATTATCAGTATAAAAGTACTATAATTTATGTGGTAAAATACAATATTCATTTATTGCGCTATCGTACACAAACATTACAATTCTCCCTCCGTCTTACAAATTTTCGATCAGGTCACGTGTCCTGACGCGAGTTTAACATTTTTTACCCATCACAAAAAAGTGCACAACGAAGCTTAAGAAGGTTTCAGTTCAAAAATAAAAATAAATATATTATTACAATAAGAACTAATAATAAATTGAGTAATATGTAATTGAAGTTTGTCAACATTCACACGGAAATGTTATCGTAGATATTTCTTTTAAATTTCATTAATACGTCATCAAATATGTCTATGTCTACCACGTTTGTGGTTATGCTATTATATGTATTAACATAACCTAGATTAACGCGAGCGAAGCCACGGACATAATCTAGTAAATAGTCATTTTCAATCGTATTTTCAGATGTATCTACAGAAGCAGTACCAAGGAATACACAAGCTGATTTAATAATACAAGGATTGGAGAATGAAAGTTGGCTTGACGATGAAAAACAATGTGTACAAGATACATTAAATATATTATATAATGTGAAGAATCATACTCTATGGGCTGTTTGGAGTAAGTGAAATATTTTTATTTATTTATTTACTCAATACGACTATCATTACAGGACTAGCCTAAGGGTGTGTCCAGAAATGGCGAATGCGCCGCTCACGAACCGCTCGCATGCTGTTCCTGCGCTACCCGCGCGCCAGCTGCGCGTCGCTCGCGCGTCACCTAAGCGCGGAGCTTGAACAGCGCGCGAGCTGCGCGCGAGCAAGTTTTCTACTGAAATAAATACAGTATGCAAGCGAACGGAACTGCATGCGTGATGCTGCATGCTCTCTGTGTAGGCCTATACTTAAATAAATACAACCCATAACTTAAATTACGCCAAAGAGGCGCACTTGTGACAAAAATATTATCCATCAATATAAGTTTTGGTGGTCTTATGTGGTTAGTATTTTATTTTATGTGGTAGATTTTTTGCTCTAGTTTGGTGTTAGAGGTGCTTTACTTGATTTTTGTAAAGTTATTATTACTTAAAGCTTAGAAAAAAAAAAAAGTGATAAAGAAAAGAATGTTGATACACTGAGTAATTCTGTGGCATATATTTGCGTATGACCATGTTCGGGTTGAACTCCCTGGTTGAGTAAAGTGCTACTAGCTTTTTCTGTTATTAAACTCCATATAGCAACTCGAAGACTCAAAATTTTCCCGACAGACGCTTGCTTCCCTAGCCAACGTCAAAACTCACTACTTCAAAGTTACATTTATGAGCAACAAAATCTCAATTGGTTGATTTACTAAGTTACTGAAGCCACATTTAGGTTAGTTGCTAGGTTCAGGCAAAGGATTGAACCTATGACGACCTGCAAAAAACTCACAGCCACTCTTTTTAATCGCCTATGACATAAGACAGATAATGACAGAGCTCGTGCGGTGCATATTCAAATCGACGCGCGGCCGCCATAGTAAAATTGTATGTATGGAGGATTTGAAGTGCTTTTTTGATAAATATGTATCTTTATTGTCAACCAATAACTTAAATATTTGGGACGGACAAATTGTAATATAACTACTTATGTTTCGTTTAAGCTGTAAATGTAAATAGGATAGATTTCTATTGTTATAATCTAAAAATAACGTAACACGAGCTTACGTTTTAGCATTTTTCGTGCAAATTAACGTAATTTTGTAGGCGATAATATTAATTATTTTAAGTTTTTTACACGGAGTAATTGTAAACACATTCATTGTTATGTTAAATGTATATTTTATATTTGTATTAAACGAAAAGTGTTGATTTTATTCACTTAATTGCAGCGATATCCTAGTGGGAAACCGTTGGACTGCCACGCAGAGGTCTCGGGTTCGAGTCCAAGGCGCGCATCTCTGACTTTTCGAAGTTATATGCGTATTAAATAATTAATTATCGCTTGCTTTAACGGTGAAGGAAAGCATCGTGAGGAAACCTGCATGTCTGAGAGTTCTCCATAATGTTCTCGAAGATATGTGAAGTCTATCGACCTGCACTAGGCCAGCGTGGTGGACTATGGCTTAACCCTACTCACAGTGAGAAGAGGCCCGTGCCCAGCAGTGGGACAGCTTAATACAGGGCTGAGATTATTATTATATAACTGTGACCGCCTGTTTTAGCACATTTCGCGCAGGCGCAGTCTTAAAATAAGGACGTTCTATCCATCTGTCCACCCCTTCGGAAATGTAGGCGATACACTATGTAATATTTGTTCTCCGTGCGCAGCGGCAGTGAAGCGACTACTGTGCATGAGGTCTCGGGTTCGGATCCCGGGTCGGACCGGACGGTCGGTCAATACGAATCCGGAGTTAGGAAGTTGGCGGTGTTAGAAACTCCTGTGCCTCGGAAAGCACGTAAAGCGATTGGTCCTGGCGCCTTATCTCTCTCCGGTCGTGTCGGATTATCCGTCCCATGGGATAATGAGAGTTGGGGAATAGAGAGTGCACTTGTGTTTGCGCACACACTTGTGCACTATAATATCTCCTGCGCAGATGGCCAGTCTCCATTAAGATCAGCTGTCGTGACCGAAATTCGGTCTGGAGGACATTACTATTATATTATTATTTATTTGTTTTCAGTCTGGAACTCCATGCAGTCTCCAACAGGCGCGTTCTATGGGTCTAGATACAGCTTTGGGAACTATGATCAGTGTTTAAAAGCACCTTCAGTTTCTGGTGACCCTAAGGTCCTCACTCAGTACTGTTTAGTCGATGTGAAGTTGACTGAGGAGGAAGGAAAGGAGGAAGAAAAGTCTGACTCATTTGTCACCACTGATGAATTTTTTAAAGTAAGTTTTTCACATGGATCTGCCTGCGGGGTGTATGGACAGTGCAATGGTTTCAGTGGTCGTGTCGCCATTGACACTGTGCCAAGTAGTCAAAGTCAAAGTCAAAAGTCATTTATTTGTCGGAGAGTTAGACGGCAACACTCGCTTTTGACATGATGTAGTAACAAAATATAGGCGTGGTATTATACTTCGTACGTATACTAATGATAGGCAAATACAATAGAAATAAAACAATAAAGGTTTACTGTGCTTATCTCTGATTTGATTCGTAACGCAGCGAGTACGTCAACCGAATGTGTCCGCGCACGCGTCTCCGGCGCTTATATAACGTCAATATGACACTGACAGTTATAACTGTCACTTCAACTGACACATTGGCTCTATGGCGACCTCACTCAAGCTTATGTTTGACGTTCCGAAACAAACCAATAGATGGCGCTTTATTCAACTCCAATTACAGAAATACATTATATTCCAATGGTTATTTTCTTCACGCTCCGACATATTCATTTAGGTCACAAAGTAACACTTATGAACGTCAAAATATATAGTAATATGGCTTCAATCCCCTAACGGGACAATATGTGTGATCCTCAAATACTTGAACCGGGTCGGGGTGTTCTTTGTGTCAATTGTTTTTACTTCAAGAGTGACAGATGTATTTTAAAAAATTATAAAGACGTATCAGATATATTATTACTAGTAAAAAGAGACATACAAAATGCCAAATGCTGGGTTTGATCCCAACACTGGCTAAAAGTTTGTTCGATCCACAAATAGTTTTCCGAGTCTCGGTATTCTTACTGTGCGTTCTTTGATTTATTTGTAAAGGCCACCACGACATAGAAGTTCTTTCTAGCGCGGGGATAAAAAAAACGGACGAGCATAGCATACCTATAAGGTGCCGAAAATTCTTTAAAATAAAAACATAAATATAAGCAGTACCAAATCTGTTGTTCTTTAACTGTATTCAAATTTTCAGATAAAATCAAAGGCTGGCAGAAGCTTCAACATAATATCTTGGGGTACCTGTCTGCCAGCTTCATGCACCCCTCATGCTGTGACGAAGATCATGAAGACTATGTACTTGGTGAACCCACTGTCTGCAGGAAACCCTGATATTACTATAGATAACTGCCAAGTTGCTGGAGAAAAGACTGTTTATAGCGCACAGTTTTATGTATTTATGTGAGTATTGGCAGCAATTTTATGCAGAATCTTGTTTCTTATCTTATGCAGTGCAGACCGGCGACACTTCCATACAGTGGGATCTTTTGTGTCGACACTCTCCCAATAACGACTGCCATAGATGTTCATGGCAGCTGGGACCAACGGCTTAACGTGCTTTCCGAGGCACGGAGCAGTCGATAATTGTCAATCAATACGCACATAATTTCGAAAAGTTATATAACTTCCGAAATTCAGAGGTGCGCGACGTGGGTTCGAACCCGAGACCCTCTGCATTGCAGTCTGTTGGTCTCCCCACTGAGCTATCGCTGCTCTCAGAATCTTGTTTACTGCTTCGTAGTCAGTGGTTAGGCTAAACATGTTTAAAGGTACTACGATCCACATAGACATTCTATATATTAATACCTGGAAGTGACCACGTGCAGTCCATAAAGTGTTTCTTTTTTATTCTGAATATATTTGCGTTTGAGCACGAACGCACCTGATGTTAATGGACAATGTGCACACACATATTTATTAAAAATTATACATACCTTACTTCCATATCTCGAAAGGAGTCTCAGGAATAGAAGGAGGAGAGGAATAAGTGTATTACATCCACATTTTTGTGAGTATGGTTTTAGATCAAAGAATAAGGGTGGTAAGGGCATTTAGAATAAGGATGCCTGTCCATTGAAGCGGAGCGAGGCTGCGGAGCGAAGGAACGGACAAATATTAACCAATGGGATTGCATACTGGAGCAAAGCCGAGATTTTATGGAGCGGAGCGCTTCAATGGACAGGCAGCCTTAGAGTGAGCATATTACCATATACCTCCGTGCTGCTGTTGAGATTTTCTTTACAGATAATGTGAATAACACTAGAAAAAAAAGAAAAAAAATGGCGATCTGGGAAAGGAAACCGAGACCTCTTTCATAGCAGTCCTATTAGTTACTGCAGGGCTGCTGCTTACTACTAGGCTACCGAGCCATCGGCGGGGTCGCGACCGCATGTGAAAGTGATTCGCGCGGCCCCGCTGATAGTGGTTTGTCGAGGAACACCGTGGTAGGTTTAGTCGGTATTCCGGGAGGTACTTTATTCTCATTCCATCTAACTTTTACCCCGGCGAATCCGACATAACCCCTCCGCCCGCCCCCGCGGAGGGGTATGCGTCAATGCATTCCCCCACGTTAAAGAGCCAGAGAGAACATATGGAAGTAAAAAAATTACTGACGCCAACTTTTTTCAGGGCTGTCATAGCGTCGCTTCTCTTTGCAGCGTTTTCATCAACAATATACCTTCAATACACTACTGAAGATACTAGATGTAAGTCCCTTATACTATACTTGCTTATAACTAGCCTTAGCCCGCGGCTGTTTCTTACCAGACGAGTTCAGTAACGTTAAGCATTTTCTTCCAACGGTTTACACGTGATTGAATAACAAATATCCAAACATATTCATAAACATTCCCATTTATCACATTACGTAGGCTTTCAAACGCTTCGGGAATAACTCATTATTAAAAATCATTTTTTATTAGTTACCCAAACTCTATAATAGAAGGAATTTATGAAATATACTCAAATATGAAAAAGGTGCACGCGTTTTAAATCTGGTTGTAGGTGTAAATGTCAAATTACAGAACAAGGATGCACGATATAAATTATGATATAATTGTAAAAAAAATATATTTTAATAATTTAATTCCTTTATTTTAACTTAGATTTATTACAAGTTTTATACTCGCCAACCGTAATTGTTTAACGACGAGCAAATGCAGCTGGCAGGTCACTACTGCCCCACATTTTCATATGTCCAAATTTAAAATATTAACTAGGTACTCCCCTTATTATAACTTTGAAGTAAACCTTACCTTGGTATCGAACTCGCTATATCGCTGCAACTCGCTATACTAGGCTATATCGCTGCAACCCTAGTAATTTTTTTTTATTTCAGTGACGAGAGTGGCTTACTCCTTTAGTCTCCAACGTAACTGGTCCTCGTTTACCAGGACCACTGGTGATGAGATAGCGATCCTTAACTTCACGAAGACTATACAAGTGATCCTGATTACCTGCACTCATCAATTCGCGTTTTTGCTGTTTGCTGCCGTCGGGAATGGAGTTGATTTTGATTACGTAATAATTGATTCATTTTAAGAACTAATTAATCTGTTTGAATAATAATGTCTGGCATGCCAAGATTTGACGGCTCTATTCTTCTTCTTCTTTCTTTTCGTGTGGTTAGTGGTCAACCTGTTATCAAGAGTTGTTCAAGCCGCCCGTAGGCCTCTGACATGGCTTAACGACTGCTATCAATTTGACAACAACCGGGACCGACTTTTTACGTGCCCTCCGAAGCACGGAGACGCTCAGATGAAATACCACTAAGCGGTCACCCATCTATAGACTGGCCGCCCCCAACGTTGCTTAACCTCGCTAATCGTTTACCGATCAGTGAGTGCAACTGGCTATGAGCGCCTCACGGCTCTATTTAAAGTTATTTAGAGAAATCATATTGCTTGGGATGTCATTTGTTATCAGAGCAGATTACAAACGTAACATGTTGGATAGGAAGGTTTCCAGGTGGAATGTGTGACCTACTGGGGTGTAGAGAGGTACGTCAAAATGGGGATGATGGTACTAATTCGAAAGAAGAAAGAAAATCTTACAACTAAGAGACCCAAAGACTGCGTTGTTCTAACGTTTAAATATATAATAATATATACTTAATATATTATCTTAGTGTGCTTTATGTTTTCATCACTACATTTAGTTGTAATTTTCTATTTACATGTATTGTGAAATTATATTTTACATACTGTACCCCGCGGTGTCGCCTATGTTTATGATTACTGCTCCGCTCCTGTGGCTCGCAGCGTGATGTTATAAAGCCTATGTCTAGAATAAGTAGCTTTCTAATGGTGAAATAATTATTAAAATCAGTTCAGTAGTTTCAGAGTTTATTGATCACAAACAAATTTTACTTCTTAATAATATTAATATAAATTTATTTAATGCATTTTTTTTTGCTTTTAGCATCTTATTGAGAAGGAATATATGCTGGGAAACTTAATACAACACATAGACCTACCTTGTGTGGAAAACTTTCTAATAATATCGGGACTCTTAGTCATGAAGGGTTTGATGGCAGAAGGAAGAAACCCAATCATTTCTTTGATACAACGATACATCAGGTAATAAATATATACTATTACTAGCTGTTTGCCGCGGTTTCACTCGCCTAGATGTAGGTTAGGTTATGTTAGCAATAGAACTTTTAAAAAAATATAGCTGATGTTACTCGATGATAATGTAGCTTTCTAATGGTGAAAGTATTTTTAAAATCGATTGGGTAATTTTTGAGTTAAATCGTTACAAACAAAGTAACAAACAAAAAATCAAATATTAGTATAGATAAAATTACGGAGCTGAGGTGGTATGAGTAACTGAACAATTTTCGCGTTGGTCACTTACGCACAATAGCCCAATTGTGGGGCTAAGTGCGGATAACACACGTCCAACTAACTAACTAACTATATTATAATAGAAATTCTTTATTCAGGTCCTTAGGTAAACTTAAATTTTCCCGAATTTGCCTTTTAGTTGTAATTTTGTCTTTCAGGCTGATTGGATCTTTCGCTTTTCTAGTCTTTTATACGATGGTAGTGTTAAAATATACTGGTGACGGACCTCTCTGGAATAAATTAGTTGGAAGAGAACATAAGGCTTGTGAGGAAAACTGGATTTGGAGTCTTCTGATAGTCAATAACTTTGTCAACAATGAGCGTATTGTAAGTATATATACATAATATAGTAAAAAGTCAATAAGGAATCCAAGCAGACAAAATTGCACCGTATTCTTTTCATTAAAGAGATCAGTGTTGTCTACACACTCCTTTTCTCGTCTTAAATGTTGTGACGTTCTTAAGACTGCGCCGAGCGTAAGACAGATAATGACAGAGGTCGTGCGGCGCATATTGAAATCGGCGCGTGGCCGTCGTAGTAAAATTGTATGGAAGATTTGAAGTGCTTTTTTGATAATTATGTATCTTTATTGTCAACCAATAACTTAAATATTTGCGACGGACAAATTGTACTATAACTATTTATGTTTCGTTAAGGCTGTAAAATAGGATAGCTTTCTACTGTTATAAATTAAAAATCACGTAACACGTGCTTACGCTTTTGCATTTTTCGTGCAAATTAACTTAATTTTGTAGGCTAAAATATTAATTATTTTAAGTTTTTTACATGGAGTAATAATTGTAAACACATTCATTTGTATGGTAAATGTATATTTTATATTTGTATTAAACAAAAAGTGTTGATTTTATCAACGTAACTGTGACCGCCTGTTTTGGCACATATCGCGCAGGCGCAGTCTTAACTGCACGAGTGGCGCGAGTGGCGTAGTGGTTTAAGTCGTCATCTTGTCATCGCCGCTGCGCCGAGTGGGGATCGATCCCCAGGACAAAAACTTGTGTAGTCCACAAACATTTGTTCCGAGTTTGAATGTTCTTTGTGTCCGTTGATTCAATATTTATAAAATTCCCTACGCCATAGGGATTATTCTTTTTATTTTAAAAAGAATTAAGAATGTTATTGAAATAAAAACATATTGTTACAATTATTTTAAACCCACCAAACTGCATAACAGTTTGTCGGCGGGCTTAGCGCTCGATTATAACATATGTGCTACATATATGTAACCAGTTTTACGCTCTCGGTTTACAGTGGTTTAATAATTAGTATTTAATGGCAATAACAATCAAATCAAATACAGACAATGAAGCAAGAAGTAAGTAAAAATTAAGCGGTTTAACTCAGCAATACCTTTTTCCTAATGCAAGCGTTGCCTTATTAAATAAAATAACAATCTTAGAGATATTAATCTGTTGATAATCATCATAGCAAAGGTGGTAAACGTTATAGTTCTCCCTCCGTCATGTTCTACCATCAAACTATGAGTGAGGTAATAGAGAATGCACTTGTATTATCCTATGTGGGGGCCAGTCAGTGCAGACCGGCGATACTTCGACCCAGTGGGATCTTTTGTGTCGACGCTCTCCCTTAACGACTGCCATAGATGTTCATGGCAGCCGGGACCAACGGCTTAACGTGCTTTCCGAGGCACGGAGCAGGCGATAATTGTCAATCAATACGCACATAATTTCAAAAAGTCATATAACTTCCGAAAGTCAGAGGTGCGCGACGTGGGTTCGAACCCGAGACCCTCTGCATTGCAGTCTGTTGATCTCCCACTGAGCTATCGCTGCTCTTTGCACTTGTATTAGCGCACATACGTATCTTTATATATATAAATCTTCTGTGCATATTTGTAATTAAACTCCTCCTAAATGGCTGGACCGATTTTGATGAACTTTTTTGTGTGATTGAACACACACAAAAAAATTCGAGAATGGTTTAGATTTGGTTTTTCTTTTTTCTTCTTTTTATTCGTGTGTACAGAACAATGTCTGCCGGGACAGCTAGTGCAATATAAAAACTTCTGGGCAGACGGCTGATCATCTTTAAAAATGGCTGTCATATCCAAAATTCGGCTTAGAAAAATTTGGATAAAATATAAGACATACATAAGTACTCTAAATTTCAATCATTCCATGGGAGTGCTGAAGGTGCCATTAATGATTCTTATAAGAATGAACATATTAATTTCTATGTTTTTTTACTGATTAGATGACGTTGTGATTTAGGTGATAGGTTTACCACAGCGTCAAGTTTTCTGGACTCGATCCCCAAACGGGGCAAACATTTTTGTGATCCACAAACAGTTGTTATGGGGCTGGATATTCTTAATGTTGTATAAACTATACCTATGGAACCGGTTGCCAAAGATACCGGTACCATGGAGCAAGGCCTGGTTGTCACATTCAAATAAAATTTTTATTTTCTCTTTTCGTGTGGTTAGTGGCCAACCTGTTGTCAAGAGTTGTTCAAGTCGCCCGTAGGCCTCTGACATGGCTTAACGACTGCTGTCAATTTGACAACAACCGAGACCGACTTCTTACGTGCCCTCCGAAGCACGGAGACGCTCAGATGATATCACTAAGCGATCACCCATCTATAGACTGACCGCACCCAACGTTGCTTGACCTCGCTAATCGTTTACCGATCAGTGAGTGCAACTGGCTATGAGCGCCTCAATTGTTATGAAAACATGCTTTTAAAGATATTTTTTTTAGTGCCAGCTAGTCTCCTGGTATGTCCAGTGCGATTACCAACTTGCAATCATGGCAACTCTTCTCTATTGCATCTGGCAGTGGAACAAACGAGCTGGCAAAGTGACTACCATCCTGGCATGTTTCTTGACATTGGTATTGCCTGGAGTATTGACTTACTGGCAACGGATTCCTGGACTTCTGCTGTATGATATTGAGTAAGTAATCAATTTTATTTAAAACTTTTTAGATACGAATGTATTAAATTTATTAAAACAATAATTTTGTATTTATTGTTACAATTCCAGATCATTTAATAATATAAATCAACTAGCAATCGGCCATTATCGATAAATAAATAAATCGAAATGTCGTAGAAAACTTTTACGATAATTCGAATTCATTGAACTATGATATTATTAATTGATCATTTGTTGATTATATACATAGCAACACTAATGTGAATATGTAATACAATATAATATTCTAGCTGTCTCAGAGTTTGGTTCACATACCGACATCTTATAAATTTAGTTTAAATGTATTTATAAAATGGGCTCTTTTATCAGCATACCTGACATATTCCATTAATAGATGGTACACATCATCCTTTTTATTGCATACGTCACAATTAGGCGAGTCTACCTTTTTCATTAAGTACGCAAAGCTTCTACCAGGAATGTGTCCGGAACGCAATCTACAAGCGATCACGATTTACTTTAATTTAGACGCAGCAAACCACGGGACATGAAGAGGTTCATATTGAATGCATTTATACCATACGCCTTTCAGTTTTGACCGCTCATTAAAAGGAAACACTAAGGGCGAGAGAATTGAAAAATACATAGGTATTTGTAAAATCTATTGCTGTCGCGCAGTGCCATGTACAGTATCATGAGCGCGATAGAGACAACTGCAGCTTGGATCGAAAATACCTATTAAAAGTACACAAAATCAACGTTTCGTAGTCCCCCGATTCCTTCTTCAAAACCTGATCGATTTAACTACTTTTTTCATTAAAAATTAAAGAAAGGCTTTGGCCGTGTTCCTATGTTTTCCTTTTTTTATATAATCTAGTCAAATTTGTTTTCTGGATGTTTGAACACAGCGGAAAATCTGGTAATTTTTTGAGGTTTTTGAAGACTCATGTCTCTTTTAATAATTAATTTATGAAAAAAAAGGAAAACATAGGGACGACATAGGGATAGACATGCCAATAGAGACCATACATTTTTTGGAAAAACATTATTGCTCTACTGGCATTATCCAGGGAAGACACAGGGGACTACGTTTGTATGGAAAAACGGCCCTTGCGTTTCCTCTTAAAATATTCCTTAAATATTTCTAAACATTTTTAAAAAGGAAATGGTAATAAAAGGCTTTGCAAGGCTAGACATCTCGTCCAGGTTTCATGTAACGCGAAAGAATAAAAGTGATGTGTCTCAAAACTTTATTAGGGCATATAATAATACCACAATATTATTTTCAGTCGGTTCATAGACACCAGAACGAATGTGGTGTATCTCGACATGTATATCAAGAGCCACCTCAGAGCTGGACCATATATCATGGGTATGGCTGTTGGCTACATCATGACGATATACAAGCCTGCTAAGTATAGAGGAATCATTTCTAGGGTGAGGCGTTTCTACGTAATGATAATAACTTATTATCTTTTAACTTTCTTTAATGATTTTTTTATACTTTGTTCCTAATATCATAAGCAAATAAGCCAAAATAAATTATGACTATTAAATATTACTATGGAACCTGAATTGCTTCATATTAAGTAGGTACTAGATTATTCCCGCGGGTTCACTTGCGCTATATAGATTTTGTCAATAAATTTATCTCTCAGGAACAGTATTTTTCCAGATGTAAGGTATCTTATGTCTTTTTCTGTACCCCTGACAACGTATATGTATTATTTCATGATGATTGGTCGAGTAGGTAGTTGACGTGTGAAAGCGTAAAACAAACAAACAAACAAACCCACATTCGCATATTAGATAAGATTTACTGCTATTTGTTAGTATTATTTAGTCCGTAATATATGGAATAAATAATCTTGTATATGTGCGTTGTAAAATACTGACATTTTAATAAAATGGTGATTTAAAGCTGGAGCTGTGAGATGCAGATATTTTTTATAGCCTTTTTGACCGCTGCCGTGTTTATTCATATAAATAAAAGTTTTCAGACTTGACTTCGATATAAAATAATTGGGAAAAATCAATGCCCAGGCCCTCTCGACTTGCCCGCCCTAACTTTTGCAATAGAAAAAGGTTGACAATACCGAACGCCTCTCATGAGAGACAGCTGCGTTGCGGGCTCCAGGAGAACTCCAACTCGCAGTATGCCGCTTCGAACACAAAATATGCGTCGCCACCTGTTTCACCTCACCGCCAGGCCAAATTGTATTCGTTGCCAAAATGGCAACGAATGACTTTAACTTCTTATTTCAGGAGTGGTCTTACATAGGATTAATAGGAGCTGGTGTCCTTGGGCTCAAAGTTTGGACCTCGGCAGCCGCTTGGTGTCTCGGCGAGTACAACCCTTGGAATTCAGCTATATATGCCGCGTTGAACAGGAACATTTGGGCTCTTTCTACTTGTGTGTGCATCATTATTGCGGAGTATGGAGATATGCGTAAGTATTACATGCATTTTTCACGTCTACATCCTCGTAGGAGTAAGTGGAGATGTGACAGAATCACATTTCGTCAATAATTATGGTTTATGGTCCCGAGCGAGCATATTAACGCTTTAAAGATAATAGGAAAGGAATGGGAATACTAGGTAGTGCCGCCGGACCACTTACTAAAGGAAAAAGTATAAAAATCGGATGGCGTTATTGATTAAAGTAGCCGCGTTGCGACTGCTGCTGTAGCAAATGCTGGAGGTTCGATCCCCAGACGTGTGAAATATTTGTGTGACCCACAAATCTCCTCCTTAGTCGTTCACTCTTGACAGAGTGGTCATGGTTGTTGACGCTGCATTTATATTGGCTAAAACAGCCCCTGCAATGCGCCTCCACTTGTTACGGTCTTCAGCGTCTCTGGAACTTTGGACCATGGAGGTTTGTGTCGTAGCCTTAATAAGGTCTGTCCAACGCGTAGGTGATCGACCGCGTGACCGTTTGCCCTCCACCAGTCCTTGGACAATGAGTCGTTCCATGGAGTGTTCGTTTCGAACAAAGTAACCCACAAATAGTTGTGCTAAATCTAGTTGCTGTTTGTTTGAATGTTTGTAAAGTTCCCCGTCACCTAGGAATAATCACTAGCGACGAAGATGGTGTAAAAAAAGAAAGACTGGAGTATATATCTGAGTTTTCGATAATTTTACTTACATGACGATATGCAGAAAATCTTTATTTCATTCAAACGTCATCATTTTGAAGTAAGAGAGTAGTACTTTTGACGCAATCAGGTTTATTTTTACCAATAACAAATTAATCAGCGGGCACATCCATTCAAAAGTAATTGATTATTGCGAACCTTATTTTCAGCAAAAATACAGTCCATAATTGCATGGCCAGGCTTCATGATCTTGAACAGACTAGCATATGGGGTGTATATGTCACATTGCCTGATACTGCAGCGCAATGTGTTCTCACAACGAAATCCTATGCATTATGATATGTTTAGTGGGGTAAGTGTTTTTAATATATCTAAGTTTCATTACGTCGAACCTGTATGTTCTCGAAAGGCTAATAATAATATCCTGCAAATCAAGCAGGATATTATTATTGTGAAAGGGAAACAAATAATAATATCTTGCAGATGAAATTTTGGTCACTGCGGCCAATCTTGAAGGAGACTGACTATCTGCGCAGAAGAGATTATAGTGCACAAGTGTATGCGCAAACATAAGTGCACTTTCTTTAGCACAGAAGCAGGGCTAACGGATTAACGTACTTATTGATGTTCGAACCCTCGAACACCCGTCTACCACTGCCAATTTCCTAACTCTGGATATGCTGTGGTATTGAGATTTCTAGACAGAAATATTTTTGTTGGTCCGACCTCGGATTTGAACAAAGAACTCATGCATAGCAGTCGCACGAAACCTCCAGTAACTTATAAAAGATATGAAGTGTGTGAAGTACACCCACAATTCAAACGTAGATATAGTCTCACGTATAATAATATGTCCTCGAAATGATAGGCAGAGTTTTATTACACCCAGATTACGTCAACTAGGTATAGTTTTATATGGTTTATGTTTAACTTATCACCAGATGTGGTAAAATATAACAGTCCAAAATAGTAAATGATCACCAAAATTAAAATACCAAAAATATTAATTGCACAGCAAAGAGATCATAATAAGTCGACGGAGCGCCGCTTCGCGAGGCTCCGATTTTTAGGTGAGTTTAAGAAGGAACCTAACATAACCTAACCCTTCCGAGACGGAATGCAGTGATTTGAGGCGTATAGGTGCTCGTTATGATATATTTTAGTAAGCATATTTTGATGTGCAATTACTATTTTTGATGGTCATTATATTTAATCCCGTTTTATATCCCACGTAAACGCGAGCATATCGCTGTTTACCAGCATAGTGCCAGATTCTCTGCCATGTTGGTCTGCCAATTTCTTGATAGGAAAACCCGATACCTAACACTTTGCCTGACTCTAGATCCTCTAGACCTTATACGTAGTAGTTGGATACACTTCAGCTACACCACCAATGCACATTGTATACATTTCATCAGGTACATTTTAGGAATAAAGACTAGCCTTTTGCCATGCAGCAACGAATAAACGCATTTCTATGTGGAGAATGTATTCTTTCTGTGCGACAGATCTTTAGAACTAAGAAAATCAAAGTCAAACAAAGTCGCGGGTAAAATCTAGAACTAATATAATTGTTTTTTTTTTTTTTTTTTTCAGATTGTCAATGGCTTAGGACTTATAGTAGCATCGTCGCTTTGCGCCGTATTGCTCTGGTTATTCGTGGAGGCGCCTCTCAGTAACTTGACTAATCTGATACTGGCTCCGTAAGTAGTATATAGATTTATCAATGTGAATATGAATTTATAGTTTGCCAAGTTGTACTGATCAAGCATGGTAGAATAAATGTATGTGTGTGCGTGCGTGCGTGCGTGCGTGCGTGTGTGCGTGCGTGCATGCGTCCATGCGCATGCGTGTGCGTGTGTGTGTGTGTGTGTGTGTGTATGTGTGTGTGTGTGTGTGTGTGTGTGTGTGTGTGTGTGTGTGTGTGTAAGTAATATAGAAGAGGCTAGCCCAGTAGAAGGACAGTTTTGACTGCACAGACGGTGTGGTTTAAGAGGTCGAGGTTGTTTGAATTTGTCTGGGTGCTTTTTATGTTCGTTGTTTGAATGTTTATATAAAGTCCTCCGCGAATTATTCCTAGTACGGGAGTAGTATTTTTACATAAAATACTAGAAACTATTTTATATACAGGGCTGCTAGTATTATAAGCAAATGAAAGCGGTCACCAAGGGCAATAAAAAAAAAACATTAATCGTCCATGATATATCTATCAATATTGTTATCTGTAAAACATGTTTGGATTATTCGATTATGATTCGAATTATATACAGTGACAACGAATGATAAACATACGAAAGAAGGCTCTAAGAATTTTTTAAATTTGCAATTTTAGTTG
Organism: Catocala sponsa; assembly: GCA_963564715.1. Lineage (NCBI taxonomy): Eukaryota > Metazoa > Arthropoda > Insecta > Lepidoptera > Erebidae > Catocala > Catocala sponsa. The sequence goes on along the minus strand of OY751351.1, from coordinate 2,049,887 downwards.
TTCAAAATAACGATCATCAACTATTTTTTTATTTTACAGAAGAAAGCAAGCCCCTGTCAATGGACTCGAGAAAGAACAAAATATGAATGAGTATACCGTGACCCATACACTGAAAAATGGAAAACATTTATAAGACGGTTAATTATTATAAAGTCTATTATTATTTAGGTATATAAATGACTTTTCACTTGAATTGAATCAGCTTGACTGAGGAAATACTTTCACCTTACAGACAACTGCTGAGCCGCCTTGTATGTACTTCTAGGATAGTTATAGACTATTATCGATAAAATATCTAATTATTCGAATCTTCGAGTAAATCAAAATTTTCGACTAAATTACTTATTATATTACTGTAACGAAGCTGAGAGTTGAGAGAGAGAAGCTGTAGGATACTTCCGGGAAATTTTTGAATCGTCCTTTAAGGGTCTGGATCAAAAAGAGTGTTTCAGTGTCGGTCTGTATGTTTCACATCATGCAAAACTACAGATCAGATTTTGATGCGGTTTTGCGATTAGGTCGCTTTGAGGCTTTAGAGTTCAAGTTATATCTTATATCGCTCAGTTTAGCCGGCGACATAATGTTTAGTATAATGCACGTAAACAATGGCGTCGGCCTCTGTATTCTATATGTAAAAAGGGGTCTAAGTTGCGCCAAAATCTAGTTAGACAGAGTGAAATCCTACTAATATTATAGCTAGCACTCTCTCTCACACGCACACACACACCCTCACACACACACACACACACACGCACACACACACACACACATATATACACACACACACAAACACTCTCTCGCACACACACATACACACACACACACACACCAGTTTTATTTCTAATTCATAATATTCATAGGTTGTTTTTAAGTACATGTCTTAATAAACTAAAATCACCACTAAGACTTCTCCAGGAGATGAGAGCCTGGTGATCTGTAACACAGGTTTTTACCTACAATAAGAATTTTTTCAACATAGTGTAGGTATTGTATTAGATAATAAGTACCTACTTACCTTTGTGAAAGAGGAAATAAATATCTTTATTATTATTTTTATTTTACTATTATTATAATTTGTAAGTTTATAAAATACATAATTATGTATGGATGTTTGTTGCTTAATCACACGTAAAAGAATGAATTGTGTACAGTAAGGCTAAGTTTTAATTATCTTATAATGTGTTTAAGTGATAATAATCGGGATTAACAAGGAAATGTGCCACATTAAATTAAATCCTTTGTGCTTATTAATAATACTAGCGGTCGCCTAGTGCTCGAAATTCGACCAAAGTTTGCCTGTAAGATATTGCTGACATATTATGTCATTATATATTGATATATGTAACCATAGTTACGCGCTTCGACTGCGTGTGTCAAATGCGTGGTTGTGTGCGTGTAGTGTTTTTTTATTAATTTAATGTATTTCTAATGCATATTTTTAAAAAATATTAGCGTTCGTCACTTCTTCTCTGTATAAACTATAAGTGTGCGAAATTTTATACTCCTCCGTCCGCCCAATTTTCGTAAAAAGGGATCCAAAGTTTTCGCTTCACGTACTAATATATAGATAAATATGTATGGTTGTGAGGATGTTTGGATGTTTGAGTTTTTGAAACCTAGTACAATTAAATATAAACTGTTGAACGCATTTAGATAGCATTTGGTGTCATGATCCATCATCGTGGTTGTGATCGCCAGACTTGACCACATCAGCAATCAGAAAAAAAAGCAACGGATTGCACTCCGGGAGTGCTGGCAGAAGTGAAAACTTGAATATTAACGTTGTGCATTTTTGATATTTTGGAATGGTTAGGGAATAATTTTGCACGAATTGCTTTAATTATCAGTATAAATGTACTATCATTTATGTGGTAAAATACAATATTCATTTATTGCGCTATCGTACACAAACATGACAATTCTCCCTCCGTCTTACGAATTTTCGATCAGGTCACGTGTCCTGACGCGAGGTTAACATTTTTTACCCATTACAAAAAGTGCACAACGCCGCTAAAGAAGTTTTCACTTCAAAAATATGTCCTGGATTAACAAATTATATTTTTTTCTAACGGATTTCTGCACGCATGGTGTAATGGTTTATGTGGTCGCGCAGTGACAGTACTGCCATAGTGTTTTGTGCGTTCAATCCCCATACGAAGTAACAATATGTAAATCCGCAAATAGTTGTTTTGGATTTGAGTATTCTTTGTATCCGTTGTTTGATGTTTGTAAAATCTGCCAAGTCAGGATTCGTAGATAGTGCGGGCATTGAGATATAGTGAAAACGCGGGCACAGCTGCGGACAGGAACTAGTTCCTAATATCTGACTAGACATATTTTATTTAACAGATGAAACTATTGAACAACTTATCTTATGTGGCCAGTCAGTGCAGACCGGCGACACTTTGACCCAGTAGGATCTTTTGTGTCGACACTCTCCCAATAACGACTGCCATAGATGTTCATGGCAGCCGGGACCAACGGCTTAACGTGCTTTCCGAGGCACGGAGCAGGCGATAATTGTCAATCAATACGTACATAATTTCGAAAAGTCATATAACTTCCGAAAATCAGAGGTGCGCGACGTGGGTTCAAACCCGAGACCCTTTGCATTGCAGTCTGTAATGGTCTCCCCACTGAGCTATCGCTGCTTGATTGAACAACTTACTGAAGTCCCTATTTTACAATATACAGTTAGGCGCTCGTCAGTTTGATAACAATTAGCGAAAGTTTCACTAAAGGTTGACCTAGAAGAAAATAACGAGTGCGCAATGAGAAGCAAGTCTGTAGTCAAAATTGTCACTGGGATAAGTGCAAGTGTCGGTCGTCGTATGATTACGCTTAATTTCATTTGCCGCGAAGAATTTTTGACATTTCTGGAGGATATTCGAAAATTCTCGAGTATTTTTGAGATTGCTCGAGTATCTTCTTTTTAGACTCGTGTCTAATTTACGCGAGATATAGTTGGATAAGTGCATCGGTGGCGTATTGTTAGTGGATGCGACTGCTTTTTAAGGTCTTGGATTCTGCAGGCGTGAAAGCATAACAGACAAATTTACTTTCGTATTTTATAATAATAATTAGGATAAAGCAATTGCTAGGCTTAATTTTGGTTTAAGCGCAGTGTCTATCCTAGCGTAAGACATCGCACTCTTAATGGAACTGCGACTTAACTCAAAATTTGGAAGTTAAGCAATTTGAACTGTAATTGCGTGACTATAAATTCTAATATTATATATAGGTTAAGTAAATGAAACATAGTCTAAATTTGTATAATCCAAATACTCAGATACATCTCTGTTACATTAAGTGTGCGTCACACTCTTAATAAAACATAGACTTAACTCGAATTTAGATGTTAGGCAATTTGAAGTCTAGCCAACACACTATTAGAGTTCAAAGTGCCTAACATCTTAATTTCGAGGTAAGTCTATGTGATGGCATCTCGAGCGAGCAACCGAAGTTTGCTTGCCACATGCATGCAATGTAAGTGGCGTTAACGGATTGTATGAATTGTATTTTTTGGACTCTCCTTTAGAAAGAAAGAAAAAAAATATTTTTATTTGTATCTCCATAACACAATACAATAAAATATAAACATATACAGAAGAATCTATGGCGAAAAACTTCTAAGTCTATGATTAATGGTGACCAAATTAGGTACCTACGAGTACGTCAGCTATTGTTGCAGTTGAAATTGTAGTTCTCGCAGGCAGTGGCGGATTAACCACGTAGCAAGAGTAGCAATTGCTATGGGCCCCACGCGACAGGGGGCCCCGCATATTTAAGCCCATTCAACTCTGCCTGAGCGTAATTTTTTTAGTGAAACTTAATACTTAAGATGTGGTATATTGAATTTACTTGATGTCACAAAAACGTGAAATGTTACAATTTTTTCTACTAAGACAATCCACGTCAGACAATCGGTAACCAACTATTTCCTTGGCGTATATAAAACACCGAATTTCATACAGTAAACGCACAAGTTCTACTTAAAGTCGCTCGTATAAATGTGTAGAATTTCAGTCGGCTCAGCTCTACAAAAAGTCTGACGTATGCAAGCACTCTTACCCGAAAGAATTTGCTACGGGCCCCGCGCTTGCTTAATCCGGCACTGCTCGCAGGACCTATACGATATGTGAGCAATTACAAGAGGCGAACAGCAACCGACACATACTATAATATCATCAAACAAAACTTGTTTTAGTTTTATTTGGTAATACAATACACAATAAGCAGCGATAGCGTAGTGGGCAACCGTTGGACTGCCACGCAAAGGTCTCGAGTTCGAACCTAAGGCTTTTCGAAGTTATATATCTATTAAATAGTTAATTATCACTTGCTTTAACGGTGAAGGAAAACATCGTGAGGAAACCTGCATGTCTGAGAGTTCTCCATAATGTTCTCATATATCATGAGGTCTGCCAACCGGCACTAGGCCAACGAGGCGGACTAAGGCCTAACCCTTCTCATAGTGAGAAGAGGCCCATGCCCAGGAGTGGGACAGTTTAATACAGGGCTGATATTATTATATATACATAATTACCGTTCACCTGATGTAATTGCTCTCTTCATCTCAATCAATAAAAATAAAAAAGGGAGACAGCTATCAAAATATTATTAAATGGTTTATCGCTAGAAAATTCCTCGTTGGCGGTGAGACAACCACTTTACACAGTATTTCGTTTGATTGAACATTGATCGTGAACTACTTTTATGTAGATACGCGTTTTTACAATTGGGAAACTATAAATAAAGACAATAAAACAAAAAACAATTCTACTCGACACTCTAAAACCCATTTTTACGCAGTATTTATTTTCCCTTTAGTATGCATTTTATTGCGTGGGATAAGAGCTATACAGTGCCCTTTTAAATATTAAAATACATTTAAATATCGCTTGCTATAACGGTGAAGGAAAACATCGTGAGGAAACCTGCGATTTCTCCATCATATTCTCGAAGATATGTGAGGTCTGCCAACCCGCACTAGGTCAGCGTGGTATGGAGAACCATGTCACAGCGGTAGTGAGTGCGACTGCTATGCATGAGGTCTCGGGTTCGAATCGGGTCGGGACAACAAAAAGTAATTGGATTTTTCTGCTAAGAAATCTCAATAGCAGCCCGGAGTTAGGATGTTGGCGGTAAGTCGAGACACGGTCGCGGTGGCGTCGAGGCACGGTCGAGGCGTGGCGTTTATGTGGAGTCGAGGCGAGGGCGGAGAGAGATAGGACAAGATTTTACTTAGACTTAAGAGAAACAAAATGAGACAATGGCGGTGGAGTCGCGGCGCGGTCGAGCACACCACCTCCACTTCGACTCCACCTCACCTGTGACGCGACTTTAGTGTGTGAGCGCAATGGCATTTATTCCTAAAGGAAACACAGAAGCGGCGCACCGCTCGTGCGCCCGCGTTTAGACGCCACCTTGACTCCAGCTCGTGTGGGCGACAGGCCTTAGACACCCACGTGCCTCGAAAAACACATAAAAGTGGGTCCAGCGCCCGATTTCTCTCCGGTCAAAAAAAAAACCCAACATTAACTTTTTGTTGGCCCGACCTGGGATTCGAAACCGAGACCTCATGCACAGCGGTCGCATTCACTGCCAATGTGCTACAGAATCAGGCGAGATAATATAATAAGTATACATACCAAAAATACACAGGTAAGATGCGCACCTAGTGGTATATTGACCCGATGTACCGTATGATCCTATCAGAAACTAGCATCAGTTTTCTTTTCTTTTTTTGGGGTTTGTAAAGAAATGTTTATGATCATGGATTAAAGTTTTCACTTCTATCGGCAGTGCCCAAAGACGGCCCAAATTTTTTTTTCAAAGATGTTCCTTATTTGTTTTATCGAAATATGTACTTACTCTCATTATCTATACATTGCTGCCATCTAAACGGAAGTTCATTTATGATTTTACGACAGAACTCTGGGGATCTAGATTCGACAAACTGTGTGAAAGCATTTTGTACTGCCTCTTAGGAATAAATTTTTTTATTACGTTGAAAATTGTCCAAATCACGAAAAAAGTGGTAGTCCGTTAGATCAAGGTCTGGTGAGTACGGAGGATGACGTATGGAAACTGCAGCTCTTGTAGAGTTACAACGGTTTCTCGTGCAGTGTGAGGTCTTGCGTTATCATGGAGCAATAATGCTGAAGATCGATTCCCGAGTCCGGCCTGTTTCACTGCCAGTTTCGGCATCATTGTTCGAAGTTCGGCACAGTAAACATCTGCTGTTATTGATGGACCAGACCTGAGAGCGCCTTAGTGACCACTATCGCTCTGCACAGAGCGAAACGAAAGAGAAGAAGAAGCTTTTGCTCGCTGTTTAGCTCGCGTAACATTAATAATAATAATGTGTTTTTTTTTAATGTATTTAATAATGTAATTACTATTGAAAAATGTGTAAATAAAGAGAATAATAATAATAAGAGGCTCGCGTTAGACGGCTGGATTAAGTCTTTGATGCAGAAGGCCGTATTGCTTGACACGGCACACATCGTGAGGAGGTTCCTCTCGCTGGAGCCCTAACCACCAGTAGCTTGGACCCAGTTCCCGATGTCGGTGGGTCTTCATAATTTTTATATTCTTAAATGTGTTTCTTATATATTTAAAAATGTAATTATTATTGGAAAATGTATCAATAAAGAGAATGATAATATTCTACCACATACACACAACACCATCTAGCCCAAACTAAGCAGAGCTAATACTATGGGTACCAGACAATGGATAAACATACATAATATATACTTTTCTTTTTTGTAAATATCTACATACATATTATACATAGAAACACCCAGACCAAGACAAACATCCATGTTCATGCATACAAACGTTTGGCTTGTTCGGGAATCGAACCCGCGACCTCAAGCGTGGCAGTCGGTTACACTAACCACTACGCCATCGAGGCCGACAACAACAACAGTTAGGTTAGGTTATGTTAGAAACAGTATCTTTTCTTTTATATAAGACAAGATGTTCCCGCGGTTTCACCCGCGTTTATTGTTACTACGCCGCCCCCGTGGGTCGTAGCGTGATGTTATATAGCCTATAGCCTTCCGCGATAAATAGGCTACCCAACACTAAAAGAATTTTTCAAATCGAACCAGTAGTAATCACGCAGAATAAACCAGGAGAAACATCGTTTGTACTATGTCTGTAATGGGTAATTATTTTGCTCCAATGTTATTTTAAAACTGCGATATCTCCTAAGATATTCATTGAAATCGAATGATGTAAAGGGCAATTTTGTTTTAAATTAAATACTTGTGATGAATAACGTATTTATTTGGATAAGGATTAATATCATGTTTATAATAATACCTTCGCAAATAATGCATTATTTTAGAACAAATTTGGTTAGCATAAAAATGGTTATAGTGAGCCAACCTTAAAAGATAGACATATGCTGTCGCGGACTTTTTTTTAGAACTTTTAAAGGGGAACAATTCTGTCATACATGGTTTTTGCGAAACTTTAACTGTTTACGCAGCGCACACAGCGGAAGCTCTCAAAACGAAAAAATACCCTCCGATTTTGAAACATTCTTTATTGGTGCTCCGCTCCTATTGATCTTAGCGTGATGATATATAGCCTATAGCCTTCCTCGATAAATGGGCTATCTAACACTGAAAGAATTTTTCAAATCGGACCAGTAGTTCCTGAGATTAGCGCGTTCAAGCAAACAAACAAACTCTTCAGCTTTATAATATTAGTATAGATATAGGTAGATTTGTTACTCGGTGATAATATAGCTTACTAACATAACGTACGTTTATATTTTCGTAATACCTTATTATATGTCTTTTACCCAAAACAAACCATTCGTAGCCGATAAACAATAGCCGGATCCACACCAGACGATCCAAAATGGATAGGCGATCCTGCGATCCGCGATCCAAGATCGTGATGCGTGGAGCGTGGATCGTTCTAGGTCAATCCAACAGCAATCTTTTGCGATCCTGATGGCCTGCTCCAACGCGCTCCTGCCGATCCATACTGAATCAGTTGAATTTTGTCTGGCTATGGAGTCACACGTGCAACGACGGCGACGAATAGCCGTAGCAGCAGCAAGCTACATTTTACTTGTATATTTACGGCAAAAAATACGAAAACGAAAAAGACAGTATTAATAATAATAATAATAATAATAATGTTTATTTTATCTCCACAAATTACAACATGTTATACAGTATATAGTTGACACGAACAATTGCCAGTAATTTGTAATTTGTGGGAGATCTGAAGTCTAAACTAAGCCGAAGCCTGTACTATAGATCTCCAGGCCCCCCATTTCATAACATTGTATGGATTGTCAACATGTGGAAAGCGTACGTAAGAGTTGTGAATGAGTAAACAGGAACAAGTTTTAGTGTATAATAATGACATATTTGTGTGTGTGTGTGTGTGTGTATGTTTGTGTGTGTGTGTATGTTTGTGTGTGTGTGTATGTATGTGTTTGTGTGTGTATGTATGTGTGTTTGTGTGTATGTATGTATGTGCGTGATGTGTGTGTGTGTCGTATGTGTATGGGAGTGGATGTGAGTGTTTAAGCGATAAATAATTTTTCAAGTAACAGTTTTGCATGTTTTATCATATTTAGTTAGTAATAGGGTTCTTAATCATTGTGGGTAATATGTCGATAGTGTATGATATAATAATTGTAAATAAATGTGATATATAATAAAATACCTAATGTGATGTATAAAATTTAAGAGTATAGATAAAATATATCTATATGTATATATTGTACAATTTATATACTTACCTCTAGGATTTTTTCTGTTTCCCCGTAACTAAGTTTCTGCAACCATTTATAAATTCTATTTTTGCATTCAGTTTTACAATAGTTCGACAAGGGAACTATTTTATTTATTTTATTGAACAACATACCTCCTCGGTATGAAAAAAATCTTTGTGCAAATGAGGTGTTTACGGCAGTCGGCTCACAAACCGCGTAGTTTCTTCTAGTTTGAGCTATGTGCTTTCTTCTAGTCTCTGGTAAGTCACTCAGTTTATGAAGTATAGTTAGCATTATGTAAAGCTGGCGCACAGTGAGGACTTGCGCTTCTTCGTAAAGTTTAGAAGTAGGAAATAACCGAGGTTTTGATAGAATTACTTTTAGTATCATTCTTTGAGCTCTTTCAAGGATTATCATTTTTGTTTTACAAGCTCCACCCCAGGTAGTGATGCAATAGGATATGACTGACTGCGCCAAGGCCTCATATACTAACTTTATGGTCTGTTTGTCTGCTACGCCACGTAGTGCTTTAAATATGTATGTTAGTTTTCGCATTCTATTGGATAAAGTTTGTATGTGGTTTTCAAATTTTAAATTAGCGTCAATTTCGATTCCAAGATATTTTATACATTTAGTAGAAGTAATTTTGGGACATGTACAGCTGGGAGTAGGAGGAAAATTACATTTATGTGCATATATGTTATTTGTAATATTATCTATTTCTCTTCGATTTTGGATTGAGAACACAATGAATTTGGTCTTATCGTCGTTTAAAGTGAGAGAGTGTGATATTAGCCAGTGACAAATCGAGTTAAATCCTTCCTGCGCAAGATTAAAAAGTTCATCCCATGAATCAGCATAAAAGGTTAGCGCTGTATCATCTGCATAAGCCGAGATGCGGCAGTTTTTATTAATAAGTGTGCAGAGCTCATTAATATAGCAGAGAAAGAGTGTCGGACCTAGTATACTGCCTTGTGGCACCCCGAATGCAATTGGCATTTCATCACTGATATTGTCACCAATTTTTACGCATTGGGTTCTATAGTGTAGATAATCAGATAGCAATGCCAGTGGCATGCCTCTTATACCATGGCCTTCCAGTGTCTCTACAAGGCAGGGGACAGAGACAGTGTCAAAGGCCTTTGCAAGGTCGAGAAATATAGTTAGGCATTTCTTTTTATTATCTAATTTATTAACCAGAAAGTTAATAAGGTCAAGTACAGCATTACTGGTTGAGCGGCCAGATCTAAAACCATATTGCGAGTTTGAAAGTAGATTGCCGTGTTCTAAGTATTTAGTAAGCCTAGTGTTAATTATGCGCTCAAATAATTTCGATAATGTTGTTAAGATTGCAATAGGTCTATAGTTACTGACACTGGCTCTATCACCCGCCTTGTATATCGGGTGTATTACAGCTCTTTTTAATGAATTCGGAAAAACTCCAGCCTCAAAACAGCGATTTATCAAATCAGTTAGCACGGGTGTTACTGACTTGGATGTAATTTTAAGAATGTCGGCACTGATCTGATCCTAACCTGGTGCACAGTCACTTTTTAGAAGCTGTATTGTTCTCTCAACTTCTCCATTGTCCGTTGGTAGAAGAACAAAAGATTTCACGGGAGGCTCAATAACTTTCTTGAAGTTTGGAAAGTGAGTGGGTAAAATCATATCAGATAGGTTTTTACCGATATTAGAGAAGTATTCATTAGTCTTGTTCACCGCCTCTTTGGGATTGTCACTAATTTTTAAAAGTTGTAGTGGTAGTTGATTTTTGTTGTTGTCGTTGGTAATTGTTTTAATGGTAGACCAAAGCCTTTATGAATTATTTTTAGACATTATTAATTGATCTCTTTCATACTGTTTCTTAAGTTTTTTTAATAAATTATTGCAATAGTTTCGATATCTTAAGTACGATATTTTTAATATTACATTAGTTGTATTCGATTTTAATTTTTTGTGCATCCTATCTCTATTACGTATGCAACGTAACATACCAATAGTTATCCACGGTTTTATTATAAATTTATTTCTAGGGGTTAATCGTCTTATCGAGTTGTTTGCAATTAATTGCTGAATTATATAAATGAACTTGTCCATTGAAGTATTTAAATTAGCTTCCTGATAAACTTCCTCAAAATCATAATTGTCACAATCGGATTTTAGTCTTTCTTTGTCAATTTTAAAGATAATTTTAGTTTATTTGATTTATTTATAGACACATCTGTGTTTAAGCTAAATAAGACTGATTCGTGATCCGTGATACTGGTACCTAAGTTAAATGTAAATGCATTTAATTTCGTTTTTAGTAACACATGATCTAAGCACGATTTTCCCCTAGTTGCAGTATTAATGGCAGGAAGTAGTCCGTGGAAGGAAATTGTGTCCATGTACGCTGTGTAAATAGGGCATGTTTTAATAAGATCAATATTTATATCGCCAACTATTATAATATTTTTAAAGGACGAAAGCCCTTCTAATAGTGTATGTAAGGAATCTATGAAAGTATCAGGTGTTCTGAAGCTAGGTGGCCTATAAATCGTAATTAATATTGTATGATTTTGTATTTTAATTGTCAGGCAATTGGCTTCGGATAGGGATGGTTCCTCTACAATACATTCCAGGTTACTGTTGGTATAGACTACAAGGCCATCATTTTGATTGTAGTTATCATTGGTTTTAAACGAGTTATATCCTTCAAGCAATGGCAAGTTCACGACATGAGACAGCCAGCATTCTGACAGCACAATAATGTCACAGGACAATTTCAATCGTTTAAGGAGAACGTGTAACTCTTGGAAGTTGCAGTTCAGGCTACGGATATTCTGTTGTAGAATATTTAGATATCGTATAGGATGTTGAAGATATGATATGCATTCCTCCGGTTCGCAAGAAATAGGGATACAAATATTAAATTGATCAATGTTCTGTATTAAATTATTTGTGGTATCGAATGATGTTTATAATTATTACTAGTGAAAAGAATATAGAAATAATACTATTTGTTTTAATTTGGAAGAAAGGTAAGAGTCGCATTTGTTGTATGTGTACAGTATATAAGACAACGTAAATTGAAACTGACATAATCCGTGCTATGTTACGGTAAGAAAGTATATAACTTAGGTATATCATTTTTTGTAGGTAAAGGAATATAAGAGGTTTTGGTTTAATACTTATATATTTTATGTAACTATGTATTGATAAATATGGTATAATATTATAAATATATTTTTTATCGTATAAGATAATATAGGTATGTGCTGTAGTGTAGATTGTGTATGTGTTTATTGTGTAAGTTTTCAAATATACTCGTAGACTGAAGTGTGTTAGTAGAATGAGAGTGTATATAGACATATGCAAGTATTTTAGAAAAAATACATAAAGATATTTGTAACGACATTTGTAGCCTAAATTGATATTATCATGATATTTAGTTTTTAAAATTATATATACACATTGACTTTATAAAATGGTGCAAGGATAATAGTCACTGTGTCTTTAGTGTAGTCAAATCTTCTTCACTGGAGATTAATTTGGATGGGTCACCTTCTTTTTGACGAATATATACCCTTCCATACGAAGTCCAACAGCCTCCGTATTTGTTGCTTTTGACAGATTGGCGTGCCAAGAAGTATAAGCGTCTTCCATTGGTAGTGAGAGATTCCAATATGAAAATAGGTTTAGATTCGCCGGTTAATTTTAAATGTCCCGTATTCAGTTTCTCTTTGTTCTCCCTATTGAACGTTTTCGAGGCTTTCATTATATTTTCTTTAAGAGTGGTCGCTGAAAATTCTATTATTACTGGAGCTGTTTTACTTTGCGACATTTTCGGTCTGAATATGTTTCGTATATCGGATTCTTGCACCTCAACCTTCAGAATGTCACCAATATTTTTTACCATGCTGACTAGTGTTGATTTGTTTTCAGATTGTTGTTCTGGTACATTTCTGAACTCTAAAGTTGACGCTTTAGCATTCCGTTCAAGTAGTTCAATCTTTTGTTCTAGTTGTTTGATTTGTTTTTTAAACGCAGTATTTTCGGTTTTCGTTTGTTTAAGTTCTTGCAAAATTTCGTCGTATTTAGCTGACATGGTCTCAATAGAAGTTTTAATATCCATATTTTGCTTAACCATTTTACTAATTTCTGTATCAAACTTTAAAGCCTGTTCTGGTTGTTGTTGCTGTACATTTGTTAACATCTCGTTTATATCAGTCAATGTGGAGTCATCAAATTTACGTTTCACACGACGTGTAATGTTTATTTGTCCTCCATAGTCAGGATCAGACCCGACACAGTCGGAGGCCGTATCAGACTCCTGTGTTAAAATACTAGGTTTCAATAATGATTTTTTAGGTGGAGTGCGCCGAGTCGACATAATGATTACAAAATAGTTTTCAAAAGAATTACTTTTGGTACTAGGATAGCAGCGAAATGTAGAAGTATTACGGTGTAGTATACAGCTCAGTCTGTGCGTATGCACGTCCTTATTACTGCAATGGGCACTCCCAAAGACGTCGCTTTAGCTATCTGCTCACACAAGGGGTCCAGCGCTTGATTACCTATTGACGTTTCAGAGCAAGTTTGACGTACGACCAGTGTTTGAACACTCAATGTAGTTATAGAAAGGATTACTTACACTGAGACTGTGTTTCGTCGTGTGTTCTGGCGCTGCACGCTGTCCTTGTAGTGAGCACTTGATACTTGCTTGCGCTCTGGTACCGATTCTGCAGTCTAGTGTTTCGAACGAAATAATTTCTACCAATTCGACTTTCAATTTTGGCAACACTGCACTGAGTTTGTCTTTGACAGATGAAGCCCCTTGACAGCTAGAGTCCGGTGACAGATGACAGGTGACGGTCGCTTGACAGATCCGTGGCGTAGCTTTGACGGCTATCTCCGTCTCCAGTGTTGCTGTCACTCTCGCACCACTACTATCCGTCGCTAATAGAGTTATGCGCGCCTGGTACTTTGCGAATTTTTATTTATTTGAATATTTTAACTTAAAATACGATTTTAGTTTAAATATTGCGTGGATGCCACACGTCTAACCACTTTCGTGATCCGAGGGGAAGGGGAAGTATTGGGTTAAAACAATTTTTAAAAACCGGTTGGAATATGGGACTCGACTTTACAAAGAGTTAATTGATGATGGAACTGAAGCTAATTTTGCACGAATGACTTGCAAATCAATTTGACTTATTGTGTTCACTATTGGAGAACAAAATAAGAAAGAATGATACAAACTATCGTGATGCCATAACTGTTAAGGAAAGACTACTAATAACATTGAGATTTTTAGCAAGTGGAGATTCTTGCGTCAGTCTACAGTATCTTTTCAGTGTCCAAACAGTCAATATCAAAAATTGTTCCTGAGGTTTGTGAAGCAATCATCGACGTTTTGAAGGATTATGTAAAAGTAAGTGAAATTATAAATTTAAAAACTCTTTATTTCAAACTTAGCTTATACTTAAGAATATATAAAAGTTACATATGTTAATTAAATTGGTGGTGATTGTGGTGACGGAGAAGGCTGCCAAGTTGTCGAAGTAGTAGAAGATGTTGATGGAAGCTGAGTTGTTGTTGATTCTGAAGGTCGTTCTGTATATGATGAAGTTGAAGAGTAATATCCATAATTTTCTGGTCTGTATCTGCCTGTGTCAGCTTCAAAAATAATTTGAGATATGGCATGTTTTACATAACTTAACGTTATATGATCATATTTTCGTAGTTCGGTAGCAATGTATTGTCCAAAAGCGGTGTATGAATCTGTCTCTGGTTGTTGTGGTTGAGCACATTGATTAAGTAGTTGAAATGCTTCCGAAATGGATTCATACATACATACATACATAGATTCACGCCTGTTTCCCAGAGGGGTAGGCAGAGACTACGGATTTCCATTTGCTACGATCCTGACACACTTCTCTGGCTTCATTCAATTTCATCACATTTCTCATACACGCCCGTCGGTTCAAGGAGCTCTTAACCTGGCCTTTGTCCAGAACGCCTCCGATCTGGTCGTGAAACGTTCGCCTGTTATCATAATATCTTCGGTACCATGTGAAGATGTTTTTTTTCTTCTTTTATTTTGATTCCTTTTTTGGGTTTGAACATTGTGTTGGGTGTTTTGCACATTAGATTGGGCAGCAGGTTGTTCAGATGGTACAGAAGGTTCAGTTGGTATACTCTGATCATTCATATCTTGCATTTGATTATTAACATTCTCAGTTGTGTGATTGTCTACGTTTTCCAGAGAATTTTCATTGATAGCATGTTCTCCGCTACCAGTGGTGCTATTACTTTCTTCCTGTAACAACAACAATAACAAAGCATATTAATCATAGTTACACTTTTTTCAGATGCCATCAAATAAAGAAGAGTGGCTCGCAGTGTCTCAGGAATTCGACGACAAATGGAATTTTCCACATGTATTAGGAGCAATGGATGGTAAACATGTCGTTTTGCAAGCGCCTTTTAATAGTGGCAACGACTATGATAACTATAAATTGTTTCCAAGTATAGTTCTTTTTGCATTAGTAGATGCAAATTATAAGTTCCTTTATGTGAATGTTGGGAGTAAGGGCAGAATATCAGATGGAGGCGTGTTTAAAAGCACAATATGAGAAACTTGAAAAAAAGGAGCTAAACATCCCATCGGCAAAAATTTTGCAAGTTCCTTATAAAATTGAAGTGCCCTATTTTATACTTGGTGATAAAGCTTTCCAATTAAATGAGTATACATTGAAACCGTATGAAGGTGATCCAGAAAGGGGTTCGAGTGAACGAATATTCAATTACAAATTATCAAGAGCACGTAGAGTTGTAGAAAACGCGTTTGGAGTACTAAGCTCAAGTTACAGAGTTTTGCGTAAACCAATACTGTTGGAGCCAGAAAAAGCAACTAAAGTCGTGCTAGCGACAGTTTACCTGTATAACTATTTACGAAGTAATTCTAATTTAAGATCACCGGTATCTTTTGATACAATACAGGGGAATGGAGAAATAGTTCCTGGAAGCTGGCGAACGGAACAGGCACCAACATCACTACTACCGATAGATGCTATACCACGAAGAGCATCACAAAATACCAAAGATATTTGGTTCCACTTAGCAAGACACTTTATAACAAACGGGGCCATTGTTTGGCAAAATGAGTACCAATAAACTTATATAAATTGTACTGTGTTTATATGTTTTATAAGTTAGCTGCATTAAGAGGAATATAATGTAGTTCAGTTCATTATACTTTAACCAATTAACTATGTATTTTATTTAAAACTATCCTCTCCCTAAGTTCTAGATTATAATAAGAAATAAATTTCATTACATAAATACAAATATACTTTATTGACACCAAAAGAAAACATTACCTACACAGATAACACAAAATAATACAAACAAATTTAAGCCAATAATTATTATTGTATAAAAAAAAAAAAAAAAAAATTGTTTTTATTGTTTCTCAAACATTGTCATGCATCACAAAATTGAGACGTTCCCAGTAAGTTAAAAAAATACTTGTGATGGGGTCGCCTCGCAACTTCCCTTACTTACTATCTAATTTTACAATGTTGAGTAGAAACCAGTATAAAAGAAATAAAATGAAAAGAATTATTATAGAAGAGAGAAAAATTCGGCGGCTCCATTAGTATGCTGTGTATGTGTGTGTGTTTGTGTATGTGTGTGCGTATGGTATGCAGCATGCGTGAGTGTGCATGAATAGGAGGTGTGTGTGTGTGTGTGTGTGTGTGTGTGTGTGTGTGTGTGTGTGTGTGTGTGTGTGTGTGTGTGTGTCTTTGTGTGTGTGTGCATCAGCATGAGTGGAGGGGGTTTGAGTGATTCTGCGTATTGCGTTTTAGTGCTTAACAGATTCGGGTTAAAATTAATTCTATTTCCTCATAACTTTGCGTTTTTAGCCAATCCGTTACCGATTTTTTACAGTCATATAGCAACATAGGATATATATTCAATTTAAGGTTTATTTTATTGTATATATATGTTGATTGTGTGGTGTACTGTCGTCTAGCAAAGACAGTACGAACCCTTGGGGAGTGGGCCACAATATCTTTTCGTCTCCTATCAAGATTTGCTGGATTGAAACACAGTGACTTATGCAGGTCTAAAATTATGTTCAGAAGATACAATTTTCTAACAGTCAGCAGACCGCTAATCCTGTAAAGATTATCTGTGGAGTACCTGTAAGGTTTGAAATACATGACCTTAATAAGAGACCTCTGGGCTCTTTCTACATCTAAGAATTTGATTTTTGTGGCCCCTCCCCAGATCGGTATACAATATGTTATCACTGACTGTGCCAGGGCAACATATATTGTATTGAGTATCTGTGCTGGCATTATGTGACTCAACGATTTGAAAATCCAAATAAGTTTTCTAACCCTAGTCATAATAATTTCAATGTGAGAGTGCCAGGACAATCTTTGGTCAACTGTTATACCTAGATATCTAGTGGATCGTACTTGTTGGATGATTTGACAGTTACAATTAGAGTCCTGCAGTGGGTTGGCACACTCATGAATCACGATCCCAAAGTCAGCACCTGGCTGTGTCCTTTGATTAGGTGTGAAGCAGATAAAGTTAGTTTTGTTTATATTGAGGGTTAAAAGGTTTGCATTTAGCCAACTAGCTATTTCCGTCAGACCACGTTCAGCAGCAAGTTGCAAAGCATTCCATGATGTCCCAGTAAAAACAACCGCAGTGTCATCCGCATAGGAGAAGATCCGCCCGCCACTGCTCCGAATATTACATAACTCATTAATGTATATCAAGAACAGTTTCGGGCCAAGCACACTTCCCTGCGGGACTCCGTAAGTTACGTTTTCTTCGTCACTTATCATGTTACCAATTTTGACTTGTTGTTTTCGATCACACAGATAGCTTTTAAAAAGTGACAAAGCCGCACCTCTTATGCCAATGGTTTCAAGCCTGTGCAAAAGGATGGGGACAGAAACGGTGTCAAACGCTTTTTTAAGATCTAGAAACACTGTTAGGCATTTGTATCCTTTATCCACATTAGTTATGATTTCATTAGTCAAGGCCTTAACAGCATCTTGTGTAGATCTTCCTCGCCTAAATCCGTATTGTGACTTGGATAAGATATCATATTTATTTAGGTAATTGATCAGTCTATTATTTAATAATTTTTCTAATATTTTTGAGATACATGTTAGTACGGATATAGGTCGGTAGTTATTGACATCGTTCATGTCCCCCCCCTTGTGCACAGGAGTAACCAGAGATCGTTTAAAAGCGGTAGGAAATTTTCCGGATGCAAAACATAAATTAGCTACTTGGCTTATTAAAGGTACAATAAAGTCCCTAGAAATTTTCAAGAACTTAGTCGGTATACCGTCCCAGCCAGGTGAGCTCTCAGAATCAAGATTCATCAGTATGCCATCCACTTCTTGTGGGTCGGTATCAAGTAGCACAAATGAGGCAGCCTGGGAGTGCGAGTTTAATGTTCTGTTAGGGGGACCAGATTTGTTAATTATATCCTCAGCTAAGATTTTACCTATTTTTACAAAAAACTGATTGACACGATTTATTGAATCTAGAGGGTACGGTGAAATATTTAAAAGATAAGCATTAGAGGATTTGGGGGATTTAAATTGTGTGAATTCGTTAATTTTTAGCCAAAGTTGTTTAGGGTTTTTTATTGATACCGATAATTGATCTCTTTGATATTTTCCTTTTAATCTCTTAATTAAGTTCACACAAAAATTGCGAAAACGTCTAAATGTAATTTTTAAGATTATATTATGGGGTTCTTTCCTAGATCGTAATTGCATTTTATTACGAAGTTTAAGTACGTATTGTATAAGTACGTCTACTGCTATAACATGACCTTTTCTTTAAGAATTATAATATTCTAATAATTTAATTATACTTTAATGGTTACCTGTAATGTAAGTTTTTTAATCAAAATAAAATTATAGTAAGTAAAAAATAACTCACCTGTTGAAGTGTATCACTTGTTGTCCCGGGGTCATTCTTATCCGCCATGAAATCAAACTCATCGTAAGCAAACCATTTTGTTTTGTAAGTATCTTCAGCACCTAAAATAAACAATAAATTAATATAACCGGCAAATATCAATGTCCGTGAAGTCACTCCCCTACCCAAAACTTTAAAACATTTAAGTATATCTTTTTATCACAAACTAAGTTACGTTACTACGTTGTGGGGTTTTAAACAATACATTTTATTATTATTACTAATAAATTAAAATTAAAGCTTCACTAAGAGTGGCAGGTTATGTACTGAACTATAATTATAAAACAAAAGGAACTATAATTTCTTACCTGATCCGGTAATACGACTCTGTTTTTCTGTGAATCGTTCTCTTCTGTAGCCACCCGACAAAGACTTCATTTTTTTCTTTAGTTCTGTTGTTGGAATATTGTTCATTTGCCGACTAATTTTCCGCCAGGCATCTTCTCTTACACCTCTATTTGTGTAATTGGTATCATTAGGATCCCATAAACATTTATTCTCCCTATATAGGGAAATTAAACGGATACATTGCGAATTATCCATAACGGCGGATCACGCGATTCTACACAACCGTCCAGACCGCGCGCGCCAAGCGACTGAGGCCCCTTTGTGCGTGACCAAAAAACCGACAACAAATGGATCGCACGCGGCGAGGAGCGCGCGCTCTCCGCCGCGCACATGGATCGCGCGCGGCACGTCTACACTTCACGCTCCGTGGAGCGCGCTCCATGCCGCGCGCGATCGGAGCGCTTTGGATCGTCCGGTGTGGATCCGGCTATTTAGTTTTAAGCGTTAATATTATTAAAATAAGGCTTACAGTGGCGCGCACTTGGGAGCCACCAAGTATCCGAGCCTTTAACAAAAACACCGTGCAAATGTAGCGGCTCGTATGCGAGCTTCTGTTAAAGCAACCTAATGGAGAAAGAATTTCTAAAATCGGTTAAGTAGTTTTCGAGTTCAATCCTCAGAGTCAAAGTCAAAGTCAAAGTCAAAAATCATTTATTCATTTAGGTCACAAAGTAACACTTATGAACGTCAAAGTATATAGGTTAGTGAGTTTACTAAGTTACTGAAGCTACATTTAGGTTAGTTGCTAGGTTCAGGCAAAGGGTTGAGCCTATGAGAAGAAACGTGCAAGAAACTCACGGACTCGGAAACAAACAAATCAAATCTTTCTTCTTTATAATATTAGTGTACAAGTATAGATACACACAGTTCAACGACCTATCCAGGCCTAATAATAATTGGATGTCTATACGATCTGATCGTAAAACAAATGCCGGTACTAAAACTAAGTCCTCATAAAATCGACTTCGTCATTCTATCTGACTGAAGTGCACTGTAAAATTATATTCATACATACATAGTGTCGGCCTCTATGGCGTAGTGGTTAGTGTAAGCGACTGCCACGCCTGAGGTCGCGGGTTCGATTCCCGCACAAGTCAAACATTTATGTGCATGAACATGAATGTTTGTTTTGGTCTGGGTGTTTCTATGTATAATATATGTATATGTATTTACAAAAAAAAAATTATATATGTATGTTTATCCATTGTCTAGTATCCATAGTACAAGCTCTGCTTAGTTTGGGCTAGATGGTGTTGTGTGTACGTGGTAGAATATTATTATATTATATTATTATTATTATAGTCTTACGATTAAACCCTCTTACGGATAGAGAGAGGTGTATAACACCCAAATTTAATAGTCTACTAACTGTCTCGCGCAACTTTGTCTGCTTCACATCAGATAATTTTTGCCCGCTTAAAGAAAAAAAACTATCCTATCTTTTAAGTTGGACCAAATTACAGATGGTTACGAACTTTGATGAAAATCGGTTCAGTAGTTTAGGAGTCCATAGCGGACAAACAACGTGACACGTAATTTAAATATATTAAGATTTATTTATTATTCCAATTGAGTAGAGCCTCGCTGATTTCACCTCGACCGGGGAAGGACTACCCTCTCACAGAATATCGACGAGGAACAGCAGTATTCCTACTGTTGTGTTTCGTTCGGTGCGTGAGAGTGCCGGAGGCCCAATCAAATCAAAAAATTCTCTTTAAATATGAGCTAGATCATTGTGCAAGGTTAAAAAAACAATCATTCGTGTGTCGCGGGAGACTTTACAAACATTCAAACAAAGTATACCCAGACTAGTAATATCTATTTTCGGATCACAAAAATGTTTGTCCCGTGTGGGGATCGAACCCACAGTACTCGGTGCCCTAGAATTGATGAGGCAACTACTTAAACTACTCAAAATCTTATATAAATATCACACTCCTACGTGCGCGCAATATGCCTAATAAATTAAAAAATTTAGAAATCCCCCGACACAAAATAATAAAAATAGTAATGCGCATTTTGCGTTAGTGGCCATCTTAGATTTGAAATTTATCATAGTGTATAATTTTCTACTAGTCAAGCCCTTTCATTTGATACCCATATTGAGGGAGTTGTGAAAAATATGTAATCCGCCATTTTGAAGCGGCGGCCATCTTGGACCGATTTTCATCAAACATAGTTAAAAACACTCCTTACTAATTCACATTTCAAACAAAGAAAACAAAATCAAAATCGGTTCATCCGTTCGGGAGCTACGATGCCACACACACGCGCACACACACACACACACACACACACGCACACACACACACAAATACACACACACACACACACACAGACACGTCAAACGTTTTCGCATCGTTTTTGCGTCGGGGGTTAAAAAGGAAAACAGTTTTCCCTGTATTAATGCGTGAATAGATAGCTATATGAGTTTTATATCATATTAGCTCCTATAATATTAACACATGTAAGGCGAACTGCCGGTTTCAATATCCCGCCAGAGTGTCCTCAATGTTACGCCAATTATTTAAATGCGCTGGCAATCATTTGGCATATTAGCCTATCACTCCAGACGTGTCGTAATAACGACCAATAGGAGCGCGCGTCGGCTGCGCGCTGCAGCACAGCGACTCGCGGGGAATAGAAATGGCGCAATGTCGAGAGTAAGACACGCGTCGTGCTTGTAACCATAGGATTGTCATTATAGTGATGTCTTGTAAAGCGATGTGTATTGTACAGTTCTCATTCTCATGTACCCAAAATATAAGTTTGTTTGTATAATATCTGTGCGTTTCAATTATATACGCCTCTCACACACATTGAAATTAAACTACTAATGTTGTCTTCTGTTTACGCGAATGTTATTCATTGAAATTAAACTACTATATAACGCGATAAAATCCGTATATAGTAGTTTAATTTCATTGAACTACTAATTACGGATTTAGCGACATTTTATTACAATACTAACTGACCCGCGCGACTTCGTCTCCTTCACATTTTTTTATTTTTTATTGCGTTCATCGGTGACAGACGAGCCAGCGGCCCACCTGAGAGTAAGCGAGAACCGTGGCTCATACACATGGCTGTGATTTCTTAGCATTACAGAAGTAATGTCAAAAAAATACAACCAAGTCGCTGCCTACCGGAAGGAAAAGGGAAAAGAGTGGGGTTTGGGAAGGGTGATTGGGCCACCGGCACTCTCACACACCGAACAAAACATAACAGATACTGTTATTTTACATCGATCTTCTGTGAGAGGGTGGTACTTCCCCGGTCGAGCCGGCCCATTCATTCTGTAACCAGCGTGGCCCTACCACTCAAAAGAGAGTATTACCCGTTTTTGCAACATGTTTCATTGATGCTCCGCTCATATTGGTCGTAGCGTGATATTATATAGCCTATAGGCTTCCTCGATAAATTGGCTATCCAATACTAAAATAATATTTCAATTCGAACCAGTAGTTTCTGAGACTAGCGCGTTCAACCAAACAAACAAACAAATAAACAAACTCTTTAGCTTTATAATATTAGTATAGATTACTTATTTAGATCATGAATTTACACTTTCTCCAACGTTACACTTGCTTTACTGTAGCCACGATCACGGGCTAGTATAACTAATCTGTCAGCTAGACTTAGATGGTGGTCATCTCAGGGTCTTATTAGATTGTTGGGCACAGATTTCAGATTGTTGGTAATGCTACAGAACGAAAGTAGCAATGCGAATGTGAATTTCACGCAGAAAAAGTCCTGTTTCAGGGCACAGGCTAGTAAATTAATAATTCTAATAGACTTCAGGACATATACGATATTTTATTTACACATAGCTTGCAAATGAGAACAATGGTTACAGCGCAACGCTTGCGCTTCGAGAGACACAGCGAGTCTGGTATATTTGCCGACGCACGGACGGATGGGTTTCAAGCTATCATGCGTAAAAAGGCAAGCTCCCTTATACTGCGTTTACGGTAAGTACTGCAATGGATACTATAGCGACCGGTTTTCGAAAAACGTTTTATAGTTTACTAGTTTTTGACCGCGGTTTCGCTCAGTTTATCTATATATTAATACGTGAAGTGAAAACTTTGGATCCCTTTTTACGAAAATTGGGCGGACGGAGGAGTATGAAATTTCGCACACTTACAGTTTATACAGAGAAGAAGTGACGAATGCTAATATTTTTTTTAATTTATGCATAAATATACATTAAATTAATGAAAAAACACTACACGCACACAACAATGAATTTGACACACGTAGTCTAAGCGCGTAACTATGGTTACACATATCAATATGTAATGACATATATCAGCAATATCGACAAACTTTTGTCGAATTTCGAGCACTAGGCGACCGCTAGTAACAGTAAATACGTAGCTGCGCGCGGCCTGCGTCAGCGAAAATATTATGATTATCTTAAGGTATATGTTAAGTTTATTCATTATATCTATTTTTTTTAAGTGAAAACGCGTTGAGCTTCTTTGTTGAACAAAAATCATAGAACTCGCGTCACGCTTTCCATTTATGAATTATTTTTGAATATTAACAATATCTCAGAAATGGTGCGTCCTACACAAAAAATAACGAAATTTTGACCCCCCTTAATAAGCGCCAAGAGAGTATCAGGAATCTGAACCGCCCCTTTTTTTGTATTTTTTTTTATAAATAAGTGTTTATGGTCAAGGATTAAAGTTTTCACTTCTATCGGCAGTCCCCAAAGACTGCCCCAATTTTTTTTCAGATAAGACGATCTAAACAGAGTCTTAGCAGGAGTACAAGAAGGCGTACCTTCTACTACCACTGCTATGACTCTGTGTAGTTTGCTTATTTATCTATTTATCTTTATATATATATAATTCTACTGTACGTGTGTAAGTCACTGAACTCATCCTAAACGGCTGGACCGATTTTGATGAAACTTTTTGTGTGTGTTCAAGTGGATTCGAGAATGGTTTAGATATGTTTTTTTTTCTCTTGTGTACAGGACGACGTCTGTCGGGACAGCTAGTGTATGTATATACCTTGCTGTACAAGGTATATAGGTACATAAGGAAAGGGGTAGATGTCAGTTAAATCCTATATTTTTTTACTATTGTTCAGTGAAAAAACAGAAATACTTTTGTATTGACTCATTTTCTCTTAAAGGGACAGATTAGAACTATTTTTACTATGCACGTAATTGCGAAATGTCATAGATTGGAATCAATCTCACAATGTCTTCGTGGAGTCTGACGGACTTCTACTCACCGACCTAATTGTATAACATCATTATAATAATAATAATATTTATTTATTTATTGAAAGAAAAAATAAGATACTTCCTTACACTACATCATACATATTACATCAGCAGTGTTAAAGCATAACCGCCATAAATAATTTAAGCTTAAATTAATAATTTAATTTAAAATTAATTCTTAAATTAATTTCGTATGTACTTAATTTATAGTGTATACAAAATAAATAAAGTTCAAAAGGTTATGTTTAAGCCTGCCTGAACTAGGACAAACCTGTGTTTCAGGACATCACTTGACAATTTTGTTTTACACTAGCGCATAATTAATACAAATATCTACAATCTAAAGTACATCTACGATTAAAGATGTTTAGGAAGTAATATACAACTTTATAATAATTTACTTTCAATATCATTTTAAGACTTGTAGCAGTTTTTCTGTGTCCGTATAATTTAATTTGCCTAGGTATTCCATATTTATTTATTTTTGCAGGAAGCTAAATACAATAAATAACTTCTATTGCTAATAACAAGCTCTCACATATATATGACAACATACAATTTTTTTTTTATAAGCATTTTTATTTCAGTTATGGTTACACAGATGTTACATTTACTATGATAGCCACACTAGGTGCAGCCTGTGTCGTGGCTCTCAATGAATACGATTGACTTACGCCTAGAATTTAACTATTATAAAAATATGGAAATAAATAATAAATAGTAGTACACTGAATATGAGTGTGTGTGTGTGTGTGTGCCTTAGTGTGTGTGTGTGTGTGTGTGTGTGAGTGTCAGAGTGTGAGTGATTGTGTATGTGTGTAAATTTGTGTATGTAAGAAGAATTGAAGTTAGCATTGTACTTGCGACTAAGGTGATATTATAAATCGTATGTAGTTACAGAATTGTGAACATATTAAGATGGTTAGTTAGAATACAAGCATTAAAAAAAAAAAAAAAAAATACTACCATTACCATGACACTACATTTTTATAACTAACATTGTATATATTTAATATTTTATTTAACTTGTTATATAAATACGGTCCTAAGACATACATAGAATTTATTGAATTCATTACTCCAAGATCCATTTTAACTATCTGTAGATCACTCAAAAAAGTACTGCATAACATTTAAAACCAGTGGTACCAGGGGAGAATAGATTTAAGAGTCAATAATGTTCAACCGTTCGAAAAACGACAGGACACTCCCAGTTTAATCGAACAGAATATCTGTTGGGGACGTACTTCAAATAGTGAAATGAATTTTACAAAGATTTCAATCATAGACCATGTCACCTTGATTCTATATTTGTACAACTAGCTGTGCTTGCGGTTTCACTCGCATTTATGGTTACTGCGCCGCCCCCGTGGGTCGTAGCATGATGTTATATATTCCTTGATAAATAGGCTATCCAACAATAAAATAATTTTTTATATCGAACCAGTAGTTCCTAATATTAGCGCGTTCAAACAAACAAACAAACTCTTCAGCTTTTTAATATTAGTATAGATTGTTTCGCGTCTAATTATTCTGTAGAAGACGTAGACAGCTGTGGACGTTTTTAATTTTTGTATCAAGTCTCACGTTTACTTAATACAAAAATTTAAAACGCCCAATATTAAAATTATCTATATACTGGGTGTAAGGGACGGTGTACCGAAAACTGAAATAGTAGATTCAGACCATTTTTCTGAGTTAAAAATCGTTGGAATTTTTTTCAACAATCACAATTGCTTTTCTGCAATTTTTCATTTTTCTGACTGTCACATTTTTCTACAATACAGCAATGTAATTAAATGGTCGTGATTTAAATAGATCAGCTGTTTTTATGCGCGCGGAACGCAGAGTTCATTCGTCGAGTGCGATGTATTGGTAGTAATCCATTGCTTACCGCGTAATAATGTTAATCTACATAACATTTTAGTCTTGCGTTTTTTTATTAATTGAAGTTTGCGTCGTGATAAGTACTTATAGAAAGACATCTTGCTAAAGTTTTCGGTATGCCGTCCCTTACACCCAGTATATTTCGTAAAATGTAGTATATATTTTTAATCTATATAATATTCTAATATTCTATCACATACACACAACACCATCTAGCCCAAACTAAGCAGAGCTTGTACTATGGGTACTACACAATGGATAAACATCTAGAACGAGAAGAAGCTATCAAGAAACTCACAGCCACTCTTTTCAATTGCCAATTATCATCTATACATCTATACAAATAAATAAAATTGAAGTGTCTGTTTGTAATGTAAAAATAACAGCTTTTTACCTAATGCATATTAGCATAACCGTTACTAAATCTCCAGGAGATACATAACAATAGATTATTATTGTATCTATGAAATGACAGACGATGGGAATATGAAATGAAAGTATATAAGGTCTGTCTGTTTGTTAGTCTATCTGTCTGTTTATTCTAGCTAATCTCCGAAACGGTAGAACCGATTTTGACGGGATAGTTGATGTTACAAGGAGTAACTTAGGCTACTTTGATTTAAAAATTTTCGCGTAGACAAACACTTTTTAGTTAAAATTTACGCGAACGTAGTCGCGGGTAACAGCTAGTTTGCAATATTTCTTCTATACAAAATTCACCGTGGCTGTGACGCTTAACATCTCTATTTCGTACCCGGTAATCTATATATAAATACGTGAAGCAAAAACTTTGTAAACCTTTTTACAAAAATTGCGTGGACGGAGGAGTATTTGGCACAGATAAAGTTTATATGGAAAAGAAGTGGCGAATCCTAATATTTTTATAAAATATGCATTAGAAATACATTAAATTAATGAATAAATACTACACGCACACCACCATGCATTTGACACACGCAATCGAATCGCGTTTGTAGTATTTCGGAATTGTTCGTCTGACGTCGTACAATCCTTTGTAACTATGGTTAACTATACCATAGTTACAAAGTTATTTATATGTAATAGAGATAAACAGAAAACAAAGAAGCAAGCTTAGGAATTTGGGTCGAATTTTGACCACTAAGCGACCGCTAGTAATAATTATTGTACGACGAGCTTGTAGGAATGAATACTACTACTATGAAACAACTTGGCGAATCTATTGAGAAACTTCATAAACTTGAACTACACTACTTGCTTATAAGCGAAACTTACTACTGCTGATTAAAATAACTATACAATGGATACTGAACCTTCTATCTAATAAAACTTTAGAGGTAATAATGGTATTCTTTAAGAGAAATGCGGGCATCAACATTTAAAGAAAACTAGCGTTCGCCTAGTGGTCAAAATTCGATCAAAACTCCTAAGCTTGCTAGTTTGTTTTCTTTTGACTTTATTACATACTAGCTTTTGCCCGCGGCTTCGCTCGCGTTAATTTAGAATTTGACAATCAATTCGGGTTGTACTCTGCTTGTAATAATAAAACGCTATCATGATTCGAAAAGAAACGTGGCGCCATCTATTATCATAAGAACGTTTTTGTTGTTTTCCTCGGAAACAGTAAATTTTTTGGGATGAAAGGTAGCCTATGTCCGTTTCTATACACCTGATAACGTATATGCAAAATTTCAGGATGATCGGTTCAGTAGTTTAAGCGTGAATAGGTAACAAACAAACAAACACATTTTCGCTTTTATAATATTAGTTAGGAAGTTAGGATAAATATTGTAATAAAGAAAACTAAATTTGTTACTATGGCAAGTTTTCTTGTCAAAATTTCGGATGAACATTTTCATGCTAGATCTAGTGCCCCACTGGATTGCTATGCCTGGCATCCGAGAAATTGCAGAATGGTAGCGTTTGATCGCTTTGACTTTTGAAAAGCGATTGTATTTCAGCTTTTGCACGTATGGCGTAATGGTTAAAGTGGTTGTCTTGGCAATGCTACAACGCCGTGTTTTGAATTCGAAGCCCACGCAGGATAAAAAAAATTATGATACTCAAATAGTTCCCCCGGCTGAGGGTGTTCTATGTATCGTTGTTTGAATAATAATAATAATAATAATAATAATATTCTACCTCATACACACAACACCATCTAGCCCAAACTAAGCAGAGCTTGTACTATGGGTACTAGACAATGGATAAACATACATATATACTTATTTTTTTGTAAATACATACATATTATACATAGAATGTTTGTAAAGATAATATAATAATAATATATTTATTTAAATAATAGGTACAATAATCCCTAAGCGCAGAGCCGGGTGCCGGACGGCGCGGGACGACCTCCAGTCACCCTGAGGTTTGACTTAGGGATGGTGGGCTTTGTGGGCCTGCCCGCCATCCGTTCAGCACCAGGTCCGAGAGGCGGCGTGCGTGTTCCCACGCGCGCCTGTGTGCCGAGTCCGTCTCCCCTTTAGGGGGGCGACAGTTTTTGTTGAGAAGTGACCAGAGGTTTTATCGTATAATGGCCTGCCGATTCATACGGCGGGCCGAAACCTCGGCGGGGTCGCGACCGCATGTGCAAGTGATTTGCGTGGCCCCGCCGATTGCGGTTTTGACGAGGAACACCGTGGTAGGTTTAGTCGGTATTACGGGAGGTCTAATATCATCATTTCAACATCTTTCTTTACCCCGGTGAGTCCGACATAACCCCTCCGCCCGCCCCCGCGGAGGGATATGCGTCAATGCATTCCCACACGTAAATAAAAAAGGTTACTTATCTCCGCACTCGTCTCGATGTCAGAAGGGGGAATAGGTCTCTTGCTTTGTCGTCGTTGACTAGGTCCCCCAATTTGTGTGTGATGGTTGTCTGGGACCCGCCACGTCCATCGGCGGGTCGAACCTTTGGCGGGGTCGCGTTTTGAATGCGAGAGCGATCCGCGCGGCCCCGCCATAAAGGTGTGAGGAACACCGCGGTGGTTTTAGTCGGTTCAGCCCAAATTTCCATCTTGGACTGGATCCTGACATATCCCCATCGCCCGCCCCAAAACCGGCGATGAGGAATGTGAAATGCACATTTCAGCGCGTTAAAAACAAAAAAAAAGGTTACTTATATCAATTTATATCCTTTAGGCCGGGACTCCACCAAAGCGGAGATGTGTGCGGTGTGCTGTGTGCTGTGCGAGAAGAGATGTTTTTCAGCTCGGGCCGGCTCGGGCGGCACGCGCGCGGGGCGCTGCGGGTTGCTGGCGGGCGAGAGGGGGGAGGGTGACATCGCTCACTGCACGCCGCTCACATCTCTCGTCTCCACTGCGCGTCGTCCGCGCACAGCTCACATCTCCGCTTCCATCGCGCCATACAAATATTACACATCTCCGCACAGCGATCTCCACTGAAGCTGAGCGGAGAGGAGATGTGTCAAAAACACAATTCTATTTGTTGTTTAAAAAAAATCTCCTCTCCGCTCGTCTCGTCTCCGCTTTGGTGGAGTCCCGGCCTTAGAAACAGTACTTTTTCCTGGATGAAAGGTACCCAATATCCTTTTATGTACTCCTCTCCTATCAACATGCATGCGAAATTTCTTAATCATCGGTTGAGTAGTTAAGGCGTTAAAGCGTAACAAACAAACATTCGCATTTATAATATTACTACACTAGATGTTCGCGCAGTTTCACCCGCGCTTATTGTTGCTGCGCCGCCCTCGTGGGTCGTAGCGTGATGTTATTAGCCTGTAGCCTTCCTCGATAAATTATAAGCTAACCAACACTAAAATAATTTTTCAAATCAAACCAGTAGTTTCTGAGATTAGCGATTTCAAACAAACAAACAAACTTTAGTATAGATTATGCCGCGGCTTCGCTCGCCTAAATGTAGATTAGGCTATGTTAGATTAGTAACAGTCCTTTTTTCTGGATGAAAGGTATGAGGAGTACAGAAAATCTGTACTCCTGTCAAAGTGTATGCTAAATTTCATGATCATCGGTTGAATAGTTTTAGAACGTTTATAATATTAGTTAGGATACTTAAAAAAATTATGTGGTGTCGTGGGACACCAGGTAGGAACGAAGTTCCTTCGGCTAATGTAGAATCGACACAAATTGCAAAAAAATCGTGCTCAATTTTATTTAACGGTTTTATTCCACGCACTTTTTCCACGGATTTTTTCTTACGGTTTTACTATCACATTTTTTTCAGTTCGGTCGCGCAGCAAAATCCCTATCCCCTCCAAGCCTGCCGTAAGGAACTTTGTTCCAATAAAAATGTCTAGCATCTTTCTTGCTTCATTAGCCCTCATCACTGAATCATAAGTCCATAATACAACATAATTGAAAGTACAACATCACATTGAATCAGATTTCCAGAACACAACATACCTAATTGAAAGTACAAAGCAGTGCTTGTAAACATTTATTACGTAATATTACGAGTATGAGCAAGCTCGGGCAATAACATAAAAGTCAATAGAGTATAAATATGAACAGATATTGTACGAATCATTGATTGAATTTATTAAGTACTAGCTTTTGCCCGCGGCTTCGCCCGCGTTAATTTAGAATTTGACAATCAATTCGGGTTGTACTCTGCTTGTAATAATATAATGCAATCATGATTCGAAAGACACGTGGCGCCATCTATTATTATAAGAAAGTTATTGTTGTTTTCCTCGGGAACAGTAAATTATTTCGGGATGAAAGGTAGCCTATGTCCGTTTCTGTACACCTGACTATGTATATGCAACATTTCAGAATGATCGGTTCAGTGGTTTAGGCGTGAAAAGGTAACAAACAAACAAACTCATTTTCGCTTTTATAATATTAGTTAGGAAGTTAGGATAAGTATAGCTTATGATTATGAACCAGCTTGTTCAATATACGTGTAGCAAATAACTAAACAAAATATAGCATTAGAAAAAAAAAGCAGGATTGCACGGATGACGTAGTGGTTTAAGTGATCGGCTCGCCGCTGCCACTGCGCCGCTTGTTGTGGGTTCGAATCCCACACGGGACAAAAAAAATGTGCTATCCACAAATGGTTGTACCGAGTCTGTGTATTCTTTGTGTCCGTTGTTTGAATGTTTGTATGTTTGTAAAGCCCGCGACACAGGAATTATTACAAGTGCAGGAGTCGTCTTTAAAAAAAAAACGATGGTCATCAAAAATTTTAATCTTAGATGATTAGTAATAGAGCCTCGCTGATTTCAGCAGGAATGGACCGGCTCGACCGGGGAAGGACTACCCTCTCACAGAATATCGACGTGAAATATCAACATTCCTACTGCTGTGTTTCGTTCGGTGAGTGAGAGTACCGCAGGCCCAATCACTCCTTTACTCCCTTCCCGCTCCTTCTCCTTTCCACTTCCTTTTCAAAGGGGTCGGCAACGCGCTAGTTATGCCTCTGGTGTTGCAGGCGTTCATAGGCTACGGTGACCACTTACCATCAGGCGGGCTATGCTTATTATATACGTATATACGTATGCTATGCTTATTATATACGTATATACGTATGCTATGCTTATTATATACGTATATACGTATGCTATGCTTATTATATACGTATATACGTATGCTCGTTTGCAACCTAAGTCCTATAAAAAAAAAATCTACTAAGTTCAAAAATGATTATGTTGCTTTGCTAAACATGACAACAAGTAAATCCCAATGTAATTAAGATGAATAAGTGTAACTTTCACGTTCATGAGTATTACATTGTAACCTATATGAATAAACACATTTATGACTAGCTTTTGCTCGTGGCTTCGCTTGCGTAGTAACAGTACTTTTTTAAATTAAAATATAGCCTATGTTACTCAGTAATAATAGAGCTTTCTAATGGTGAAATAACTTTTTAAATCGATTGATTAGTTTTTCAGTTAAACCCAAACAAACAAGCAAAAATGTAAATTTTTGAAGTGAAAACTTCTTTAGGCGCGTTGAGCACTTCTTGGGTGAACAAAAATCATGGAACTCGCGTCATCGTCACCGAACGCTTTCCATTTTTGAATTATTTTTGGTTTATAAAGAAGTGTTTATGATTATGGATTAAAGGTTTTACTTCTATCGGCAGTCCCCAAAGACTGCCCCAATTTTTTCTCTTTGTAATCTATATAAAAATCTCGTATCACGGTGTTTGTGGTCACACTCCTCCAAAACGGCTCGACCGATTTTTATGAAATTTTTATGTAGATTTGGTAGGTATGAGAATAGGTCCTAAAGTATATTACTGCTAGGTGAAGAAGTAATTTATGTAGCAGAACAACATTTGATGGATCAGTTAGTATTAGTATGGATTTTGATTTTAAAGACAAAATTAAAAATATGTGGATCATAAATATAGTTCCGCTTCACTTTTCTTTTTTTTTTCGCATTACGATATCAATACCTATGTCATATTATTATATAGAATTAAGGATTTGAATCATTGGTGCGCCTTACTTCATTTAAATATAGTTACATTTCTGGACGTTAAGACTGCGCCGAGCGTAAGACAGATAATGACAGAGTTCGTGCGGCGCATATTCAAATCGGCGCGCGGCTGCCATAGTAAAATTGTATGGAGTATTTGAAATGCTTTTTTGATAAACTTAAATATTTGGGACGGACAAATTGTAATATAACTATCTATGTTTCGTTTAAGCTGTAAAATAGGATATATTTCTACTGTTATAATCTAAAAATCACGTAACACGGGCTTACGGTTTTGCTTTTTTCGTGCAAATTTACGTAATTTTGTAGGCGAAAATATTAATTATATAAAGTTTTTAACACGGAGTAATTGTAAACACATTCATTGTTATGGTAAATGTATATTTTATATTTGTATTAAACAAAAAGTGTTGATTTTATTCACTTAATTGTGACCGCCTGTTTTGGTACATTTCGCACGTTGTTAACCGACACACAATGCCATCATGACATCACTACACATCATAAATCGCTGTCATCAGTGATGACAGCGATTTATTGTCACTTAGTGTCACTTAGTGACACTACATATTATAAAACAAAGTTCCGCGCCATGTCTGTATGTTTGCGAGAAACTCAAAAACTACTGAACATATTACTATATACTCTAAAACTAGTGAACATATTTGAGTGTAGTAGAGTCTCGCTGATTTCAGCTTGAATGGGCCGGATCGACCGGGGAAGGACTACCCTCTTACAGAATATCGACGTGAAATAGCAGTATTCCTACTGTTGTGTTTCGTTCGGTAAGTGAGCGTGCTGGAGGCCCAATCACCTTATTTCCCCCTTCCCGCTCCTTCTCTTTCCCACTTCCTTTCCTAAAGGGTCGACGACGCGCAAGTGATACCTCTGGTGTTGCAGGCGTCCACAGGCTACGGTGACCACTTACCATCAGGTGGGCCATATACGTGTTTGCCACCTCATTGTATAAAAAAAAACACGAATTGATGTCCCATGTGGGATTCAAACCTGCAACACTCGCCACGGCGGCAGTGACGAGCTGACTACTTCAACCATTGCGGCATCCGTAGTCTATACAGGTTTAAGTGAAAATGTCTAATAACACTTTTCCCCTTGTGTTCTATATTTATTACATAAGATATGTCTCATTACTCTGGGAGAGGGCACTGGCTTCTGTAACACAGGTTTCATCTAGCACAGGAGCTAGGGACTTCATACAATCTGTAAAAACGTATTATGAATAAAGATTATTATTATTATTATTTCATACTTAACAAAAATTATGTTTAACTCTATACTATTTTCAAAAATCATATTATAAGTATTTAACAATAGCAAGCAGCATTCTCCCACACAACGCTTCTCCCCGCGCGGTGTATTGTTTGATTATGGTTGTTGGAGATCAATGTAAGGAGATGAAATAAGAACGCTGTCCAAGCCCCTGTCCGAAGAATGGTGTATTTATTAATGATTTTACATAAAATATTGAAACGCAAACGCTCTCAGCCGTGGTTATCGGTGAGTGAGGATGGCCGCAGCGGTCGCGGCAATGTCGCGTTCCCTCGGCCCCGCGTCCCCTCTCAGTTAGGAGCCTTAACATACTCCCCGCCCTGGAAGCTCTCGGGTTCCAGAGTACTACCAGCAGTTGATGAAGTAGACATCTCAGCAGGCAGCGGACAAATCTTTGAGAAGGAACGCTTCACTTCCCCAGAGGCTGTCCGGATCCTAGCGACGCGCGATATTCCATCCTTTCCGGTGTAGACTTGTTCTATTCGTCCAAGGCGCCACTTTAACGGAGGCGCGTTATCTTCCTTGATGAGAACAAGTCTATCAACAGTGACCTCGCCTTTGTTCATCTTCCATTTAGTTCGTGTCTGCAGCTCGCTGATGTATTCTTTCGACCACCGCCGCCAGAAATGTTGACGCATTTACTCGATTCGGTCATAACGAGGTAGACGACTGGTGACTGCGTTAGTGACGTCTTCGCAAGCTGGTGCGGTGAGAGGACGACCAATCAAAAAATTACCTGGTGTTAACGCCTGCAGGTCGTTTGCATCTGCGGAAAGAGGAGTGAGCGGGCGGGAGTTAAGGATGGCCTCGACTTGCGCCAATACCGTGTTAAACTCTTCAAATGTGAGATTACAGTTCCCTACTACGCGTCTCAGATGATACTTGCAGTATCTCACGCCTGCCTCCCACAGACCACCAAAATGAGGAGAATAAGGGGGGATAAATTTAAATGAAATGCCGTCTAACGCTGTTTTCTCAATTAGTTGACCTGATTGTTTTA
The DNA here is from genome assembly GCA_963564715.1 of Catocala sponsa. Taxonomy (NCBI): domain Eukaryota; kingdom Metazoa; phylum Arthropoda; class Insecta; order Lepidoptera; family Erebidae; genus Catocala; species Catocala sponsa. The sequence continues at coordinate 2,014,947 of OY751351.1, read as the reverse complement.
ATAAAAATTCGCCCAAGTCGTTAGCCGCCCCGACATAATTTTTGGCATTATCCGAATATATTTCGGCTGGCTTACCTCTACGTGAGATAAATCTTTTAAGGCAAAGCAGATATCCATCAGTGGACAGAGTTGTTACGAGCTCAAGATGCATTGCTCGCGTAACGAAACAAATAAATACACATATATAAGCTTTAAATAAACGTGAACCTTTCCCTTGACGGTTCAAAATATATACCGGACCACAGTAATCAGTACCAGTGTACAAGAAAGGAAATCCAGGTATCAATCGTTCAGACGGCAGGTTGCCCATTATTGGACTGAGTGTCCTACCGTTTAGCCGAACGCAGCGAACACATTTGTGAACGATTGAACGAGGTAAGTTTCTGCCACCAAGTGGCCACCATTCTTCTCTAATACTTGCTAGAAATAAAAGTAAAGTGAATTTATGTTTACTACAGAGGAGAATGGGGTGCTTCTTATCGTATGTAAAAACGTTAGAATTATTTAATCTGCCACCTACTCTAATCAATGAGTCATCATCACAAAACAAATTAAGTCCAGCCATATTACGCGAAAGTTTAATATTCGAAATTTTATTTAATAGTGAATTGTACTCGTGAGGAAAGGAATCAATTTGAGATAAATGCGCAAGTAAAATAGTAGACTTACGAAGTTCATTCACAGACAACGAGCCCTGCTTACATTCAGTTTTACACCTAGTGTTGTGAATAAAACGCAACATATACGCAGCCGACCGTATCATTCGAATAAAAGACGAAAATGTATCAAAAGGAAATACATTGCATAAAGAATTTAAAACTACTAATTTATTGAAATTAAACTACTATATACGGACTACACTGGAACTACCATCTTAGTCTCCCCGTAACCATGGCTGCTGAAAAGCAACCGAAACGTCGGGGAAAGTGTAAAAATAAATCTAAATAGTATAATAGTATAGTAATAGTATAAATAGTTTTAATAGTTTCAATAATTTAATTAGCTTAAAAATTTGTAAAGTTTAATAGTGATTATAGTAGTGTAACGGTTTTTCAAAAAATTTTGTAACAGTGTCAAATAAACAACGCGATAAAATTCGTATATAGTAGTTTAACTTCAATGAATAACATTCGCGTAAACAGAAGACAATACTACTAATTTATGTGATTTGAGTTCTGGTAAATCAATTATAGGTACATCCGAGTTGCATTCATAATGAGCGTCGAGAATGAACTTTGGACCGTTCCACCACAAGTCGTTATTAATGAGCTCCGTTACGTTCACTCCGCGCGATAATAAATCAGCTGGGCTATGCACGCCTTGAACGTGTGACCAAGTGCAACCAGAAGTCAAATCATTGATTTCAACCACCCTGTTTTGGACAAATGTCTTCAACACAGTTGGATGTGTACGCAGCCATCCCAAGACAATTGTAGAATCAGACCAAAACAATATTTTATTAAACGTTAAATTGATTGAATCGTTTATCTTTTTATAAAGACGCGCACCTATTAATGCACCGCACAGTTCAAGCCGCGGTATGCTTACCGGCTTTAGAGGCGCGACTTTACTTTTTGCGCATAATAATTTAACAACAACTTGGTTCGATTGCTCACAAACGCTACGTATATATGCGCATGCGCCGTAAGCCTCTTGTGAAGCATCCGTGAATATGTGTAGTTGTAAATTATGTGCGTACTGCGTGGTTACATGACGCGGAACGCGTATATTATGTAAATGTTCTAAAGAAATAAATAAATAAACAAATAATTCTAAAGAAATAAATATTTTACTAAAATAACATGCTAAATCAGTGAGAACTGGGTCATCCCAGCCAATTTTACGAAGCCAAAGTTTTTGAATCAATATCTTTGTAATAATAATATTAGGTGCTAGCAGTCCTAGTGGATCATAGACTTGTGAAATGATTGAAAGTATTTTTCGTTTAGTAATTTGAATAACATTAATATTAGTGTTTAAAGTAGATTTAAAATGTAACTCGTCACTGCCGTTACACCAACCTAGCCCGAATGTTTTACATTGTATATTTTTATCGAGTGATAATGACTTTGTAAAAATATCTGACGAATCAATATCGAAATTAAATGTTCACTTTCGCAACGGAAAACAACCTGATTTCAAAACATTACTAATATTTTGACACAACGACATTAACCTTTGTTTATTATTGTGCGAAAATATTAAATCATCACAATAAAATGAATTTAAAATTAATGAAGAAACTTCTTCATTATCACATTCGACAGCTAACTGTCGCAAACATCTCATGGCAAGATACGGAGCAGAAGATGTGCCGTACGTTACCGTACATAGTTGATATATGCTAATCGGATCTTGGTTATTCTCTCGCCATATAATCTGTTGTAAATTGCGCTGATCAGGCTGGACAAGAACTTGACGAAACATCTTCTCCACATCAGCGCAAGCCACGAATGTAAACTGTCTAAAACGCAGAAGAATGCCTAACAAATAATTCAGTAACGGAGGACCGATGAACTGTACATCATTCAACGACTTGCCAGAAGATGTTCGCGCACCCGCGTCAAATACTACTCGGAGTTTTGTAGTGTTACTTTCTCGTAGTACGCAATGATGGGGTAAAAAGTAACATGGTGATGTAAACGTATCAATACGTGTCATGTGCCCTAATACCAAATATTCTTTTAAAAATGCTGAATACATCTGTTTTAACACGGGCGAACGATCTAACTGTCGTTCTAAAGCAAAAAATCTATTTTTCGCTAATTCATATGAATCGCCTAACGAATCAGCTGATTCACGCAACGGTATTCGAACCGCGAACCTACCGTGATTATCACGTGTGGTGGTGGAGGTAAAAATATCCTCACGCAACCCTTCGTCCGCTGTAAGAATATTATTTGTCGACTTGGCGATTTCAACTTCTTCTAATTCCCAAAAACGTTTAATTTGATCATCAAGTGAATTAGAAAATGCACAACAAATCATATTATTCGAGTGTTTCTTTTTAGAATGATGATTTACGGATAACGCGCCTGAAATAATCCATCCTAAATGCGTATTTTGTAAGTAAGGCCCACTCGGTAAACGTATTAGACCTTCCTGTAATAAGCTCCAGAATACATCAGCTCCAATCAGCATATCAATGTCTGATGGTATGTGATAATCTGGGTCCGCGAGTGTAACGTTATGCGGAATTTGTAATAACTGAACATCTACGTAAGTGTTCGGTAAGCTAAAAGTTATTTGAGGTAAAACGGAACAGTGTAAATGTGTAGTAAAATTACTAATTCTCGAACGTATAAACAAGTCACAGGATTGTTCTGAACGCAAAACACTATTACCTATGCCAGTTATGGTGAGAGTGGACTGTACGGGTGATAAACGCAACCTTTTGCAAAGTGAATCTGTAACGAAACATCTCTGGCTGCCACTATCGAGAAGGGCACGCGCAATGATGTGTGTGTTGTTATGATAAACTTCGACGAGCGCAGTTGAAAGCAAAACCTGTTCTTACGTTATAGACTGCACGGCTTGCTTACAATGATTACTATGTGTTAATAATGAAGATGCGTTCGTACGCACACATGCCTTCGCATCGTCGCCGCTTGAGTCAGTGTGCGTGTATGCAGGATTAAAACGAAGTGAATTACTACTTGTGTTATTATCAAAATGAATGAGACTATTATGTTTTTGTGAACATTGCTTACAGGACCCATACTTACATTCCTCAATTGAATGTCCAGTACGTAAACAATTGATACATATCATATCTGCTTTGTTAGACACGAAATTATATCGATCTTGCACAGATAAATTCAAAAATTTAATGCATGAATACAGTGCGTGATCGGCATTGCACATAATACACATAAGAGCGCGCGACGACGGCGACGGCTGCCCTGTATGTTTACCCACTCGAGATGGTTGTTTATGTGAAGTAAAAGAACGTAATTGTTGGGAAGATTGTGGTATGTTAACTGTAGGTTTTTTTAATGGTTCATTAATGTACTTGTGACCTTGGGCTTGCACCATATCCAAAACATATGAACGATCTTTTAAAAACTGTAATAAGTCGTTTAATGTAACTTTGGAATCTTTACAAAATGAACTTTTTTACTCTCCCATTCTTTACATGTATTTGTATCTAATTTGGTGACTATCAAATAAATAACCAGTGTGTCCCAATATTCTGTGGGTTCACCCATTACTTTTAATGATCTCATGTTTTTCAATACGGAATCAATAAGTTTTCTAAGTTGAAAAGGCGATTCTTTTGTTATCGTATCTATTGGTCAATAATTCCCATGCCACTTGATAATTATCCGAACTAAATTCTAACGATTTTATAACAAGTAAAGCACTCCCTTTCAATGAAGAACGTAAATAATTAAATTTTTGAATTGGATTTATTTCCGTTGCATTATGAATCAAAGAAATAAATGTGTCACGGAACTCCAGCCAGTTTTCAAATGAACCGTCAAAGGAGGGCAACGAAATTGTAGGCAATTTAATTATGTTGTTTGTATTATGAGAACATTTAGTGGATATAACTTTACGTTTGTTAGAAATGCATTTAGCCAACGACATTGTTGTGTAGTATTGAGATTCAATGGATTCTCTAATCTCTAACTGTGGTAACAACTCTGTCTCGTCAGTAATATCCTCGATGTGAGATTGAATATCTAAAAATTCTTTAAAAACCTGTTCAGTATTAGTTATGCGCAACTGCAACTCAACAATTTGCTCATCGAGTAATGAGGTTTTTTCTAACGAATTAATGTATTTCACAAAAAGAGTGATTCTACCATGTAAACTGCCTCTTTTCTTAATTAAATCACGTAAATCAAGATCTAAACCCATTTTGGTGGCCATATATAAAACAGAAATATGTAGGTACTTACAAGTATCACCGAGAATGAAGATGAAGTGTAGCTCACGTATTACTGTAATGCAAATAACGCGGTATTAATACAACTCGAAACCTATCCAAAATCCACTCACTAAACCTCTTTGTCCCAAGATTTTTTTCGAAATTTTTCCTCGTAAGTCCTCGTAAATATTTCTTCATAAGATTTCGCCGTTGTTGTTCAATTCTTATAATCCGGCTCGAAGGACCAATGTTGGAGATCAATGTAAGGAGATGAAATAAGAACGCTGTCCAAGCTCCTGTCCGAAGAATGGTGTATTTATTAATGATTTTACATAAAATTGAAGTGTGTATGCTCCTTTAGATTACATTACATATTAAGTATGCTCCTTAATAATAATATTGTATTCTGCTTACTATACAGTTTACTCCATAATGCGCATTATATTGTAACAAGTATTCAATAAACTAATTTCGTACGTTCCGGTTGTTCTTTAATTTATCTTAGGATCCCCAACACTACATGGCGACCCTGCCTCTTGGGGCCTGCCAAGAGGCCTTGATTTACTATATTTCGTATTCTATGTAAAAAGTAATTATGTGTCACTCGACTGTTGAAAAAGAATGTCCCTATCTACAGGACCCGAGTAGATAGGGTTTCGGGGGGAGAACTACGGGTCTCCCCCTTAGGACCAGGGTACTGCGGGGTCAGGAAGCCCACTGCGCCTCGAAAGGCGTGTTCTATCGGCCGCTGATTAGAGTGCGCGGTGCCTGACATGGTGTTGGACTCGCAGGGGTATGTGGTTAGCCGCTGAGGACGACACGTTTGTTTGCTCGGCAAGCACGTAGCGATCGAGCGTTGGACTCAGGCGGGGCTAGTGCTATTCTTCCCGGCAATAAAAAATTTCTTTTATAACTAAGTAAATGTATAATGTACTAGCTTTTGCCCGCGGCTTCGCTCGCGTTAATTTAGAATTTGAAAATCAATTCGGGTTGTACTCTGCTTGTGATAATATAATTCAATCATGATTCGAAAGACACGTGGCGCCATCTATTATCATAAGAACGTTATTGTTGTTTTCCTCGGGAACAGTAATTTTTTTCAGGATGAAAGGTAGCCTATGTCCGTTTCTATACACCTGACAACGTGTATGCAAAATTTCAGGATGATCGGTTAAGTGGTTTAGGCGTGAAAAGGTAACAAACAAACTCATTTTCACTTTCATAATATTAGTTAGGATAGGATTAGGATTATTTGTGGATCACAATATTTTTTGTCCCGGGGATCGAACCACAACAGCGCAGCGGTACTCGGTGGCGAGGTCACACCTAGAACCACTACGCCATACGTGCAGTTAGTCTTATTTATTTATGATCAACTGCTTACTTCAATTACAGTTAACTAACGCATGTAGCAAGCCATTTATACACATAAATATAAACTACTTATTATGTTAAAACTGTGAAAAATACAGTAGTTACTCAATTATTATTGAACTTTACTTAACCTTTAAGTACTGACGTGGTTTGATCACGTCATAGATTGTGATGTGACGTATCTCAGACGGCTACATAAATAATTAATAAATAGTAGGTATGTTTGTGTATTTATAACCAAATATTTATTTAAAATATGTTTCATTTATTATTTACTAGCTTTTGCCCACGGCTCCGCTCGCGTTAATATAGAATTTGACAATCAATTCGGGTTGTACTCTGCTTGTAAATTCAATCATGATTCGAAAGACACGTGGCGCCATCTATTATCACAAGAACGTTATTGTTGTTTTCCTCGAGAACAGTATTTGTTTCGGGATGAAAGGTAGCCTATGTCCGTTTCTGCATCGATTCAGTGGCTTAGGCGTGAAAAGATAACAAACAAACAAACAAACTCGTTTGCTTTTATAATATAATATATATATAGATATATATACATATATATATATGTCTATATATAATATATATATATATATATATATATATATATATATATATATATGTAGTTAGGATAGTTAGGATTTAATACAAGCTTTTGCGCGTGGCTGCACCCGCGTGGTACCTACATCAATAAAAAGTAGCCTATGTCCTTTCCCAGGTCTTAAACTATATCTGTACCAAATTTCATCTAAATCGGTTGAGTGGTTTAGCCATGAAAAGGTAACAGACAGACAGACAGACAGACAGATAGACAGACAGAGTAACTTTCAAATTTATAATATTAGTAAGGATGTAAAAAAACAACAAAATATTCATATGAAATCAACATTTATTTGATATGAACTAAGCAACATATTATTTGATATGAACTAAGCAACATATTATTTGATATGAACTAAGCAACATATTATTTGATATGAACTAAGCAACATATTATTTGATATGAACTAAGCAACATATTATTTGATATGAACTAAGCAACATATTATTTGATATGAACTAAGCAACATATTATTTGATATGAACTAAGCAACATATTATTTGATATGAACTAAGCAACATATTATTTGATATGAACTAAGCAACATATTATTTGGCACTCTTAGGGCTTATTCCACCACCTCCAAATAACATTTATGTATAAGATAAAAGTCTCGCCATCTCTCTTCTATAATCTAACAAGAGAGAGAAAGCGTGCGATTTATCTTTCGGATAAGTTTTACATGTTCGTTGTGACACATTTATTATAATCTAACCATACTAAACTATTTGAACATATTTTTGGCAAATTTGTACTATTAAAATATCAGTCATTATTATAATAATACTTAACTAATTAGAAATTGGCCCATCAATCGTGAATATTTAAAAATAAATCACTTATTTTCTACACATTTGATGCATACCGCTTTCGAACATTTGAGACAGATAGATTTGGAACACTCAACGCAACTGAAATTCGTACGTCTTTTGAGTTTTGATGGGTCCATTTCTTTTTCTTCAGAGTGTCAAGATATTATGTCAGACCTCTCTCTTTCAACTGCTCCATCAATTCTACAGAGCTAAAACAGTTGTCGGCAGTAATATTTTGATTGGAATAGGGATTTAGTATCGTAATGTAGACTGAGTCGGTATGGCAAAATGTCTTTCGGCTTCTGAGACTCCCAGTCCGTCCGAATCCTTTCCATGGTAAATGTATACATTAAATAGGTACGTAAAAGGTTCCTGTATCATACACAAGCAAAATTTTCAAGCCATATTTGGCCGGCTTCTTTGGCATATCTATACTAATATTGAACGCAATGTTTGAACGCGCTAATCTCAGGAACTGGTGGTTCGATTTGAAAAATTATTTTAGTGTTGGATAGCCTATTTATCGAGGAAGACTATAGACATATAACATCACGCTACGACCCACGGGGGCGGCGCAGTAACGATAAACGCGGATGAAATCGCGAGAATAAAATGTATACTATAGGATACATTTTATTCCCGCATGCGTTCCCGTAGACTATGCGAGCAGAACCGCGTGAAATTTTTCGCTGCATGATGTCTCAATTCCGATTACTCACCCTCCTAAATTATATTCGTTTCTATGTGTAGACGAGATGCTAGTCTCATTTAGAGAGAGATGCAAATTTATAATTTACTAGATGTTGGATCCATGATTGAGCTACACGATATATCGTGTAGCTCAATCATGGATCAAAAATCTGTCTATTATGATTTTCCCTTCGCTTATTAATTACTAGCTTTTGCCCACAGCTTTACTCGCGTTAAATTTTATTTTAAAAATCCTCGGACCAAGACTTTTTTTCTTAAATGAAAGTTACCCCATGTTCCTTTTCTGTACCGCTGACAACGTGTAAAAGCAAAATCACATTTATAATATCAGTTAGGAAGTTAGGATAGCTTTTTCCGCGACTTCGTTTGCGTTTTTCTGGATATATGGTGCCCTATATCCTTTTACTTTACACCTGACAATGTGTACGCCAAATTCCATGAAATTCGAGAAGTTAAGGCGTGCAAGCGTAACAAACAGACAAACAAAGAATCAAACAAACTCACATTCGTATTTATAATATTAGTTAGGATTATTTAACCTTTCTGCGCGAAACATACAAAAGACATTCCTAAGAAGCGTGAGAGCACAAAGAGTTAATCTGATAGTAAGAGAAAGATAGAGTTTGCAATGTACTTCCTTTGAATACCAGTTTTTCACGACGCATCTTGTGTAACTAGGACACCAAACTTTACAGTAAATTTTTTAGACTGCACCCAATTAACAGTTAAATTTGTCAAGTTTTAGAATACCAAACATAAATAAAAATGTCTAGACACCGGTGTGCCGCCGCGATTTAAATGGTTAAACAAATCGATACTAAAACACATACAGCCTTACTTATAAAAATACTGCTAAATATTGCTTAGTTATCTCTTATCTAACAAGCCATCATACCTTTAATCAATGAATAACATTTCTTTACTTATAAACCAATTTTAACGGTCTTTCAGGTGACAGCTCGCAAAAACACGAAACACAATTTCATTCTTGCAACATTTGACAGTCAACATAGATCATGACCAAACTAATTTACTAAATAATGCAATTGAAGTGATAGTTCATCTATAATAAACCATTTTTTAGGTTTTAGTATCTGTGGCGTGTGTAATTTTAACTCTTTGCTTTAACTTGTCTAGATGGCGTGCTGAATTTTTTTTAGGTAATTCAAATTTGTTTATTGAAAGAGTATATTATCACTTCGCTTAAATATAATAACCAGCTAACTAAAAGAAGCTACTCTAAGACACAAAAATAGGCTAAACTTACCAACGTCCAGATTACAAATGCATGCATCAAGTCCCTACGTTATGTCCATAAGAATATATAATAAATTATCAAATAATATTAAAAATGAAGAGAAATTCAGCACGTTTATCAACAAATTAAAAGACTTTTTAATACAAAAATGTTACTATGATATAAGCGAATATTTAAACGATAAATTTTAATAATTTAAATTATGTAAGTAGGTACATTTTAGAAAATAACTTTTATACTTACTTTATAATAAATTAATAATAAACTATAATAAATAAATAATACTTTGAGTAAGTAAATAAATATCTACTAAGCTCAAAAAATTATTTCAATATGATATAAGATAATAGAATGTTCGTTCTTCTCTCCTAATTTTGCCGTGCCCGACGGGGTCCATAATTGTTCTCTCTACATTTATAAGACCTGTATATACATTATGGAGTGCAATAAACGAATTGAATTGAATTGAATTGAAGAAAATAAATTTGTCGTCTGGTTTGTATGATAAAGACGGGAATAAAAATATATATTTCCACAATTTGGAATAAACAAGTACAGTGTTTTTTTAATCTACGATATACCACCTATTTCATTTTTATGTAATTAGTATTTTCGTAAACGATTGACGGTAATGTCACATCTGTCCCAGCTGATCGGAAAATAATAATAATATTCTATCACATACACACAACACCATCTAGCCCAAACTAAGCAGAGCTTGTACTATGGGTACTAGACAATGGATAAACATACATATATATAATAATATTCTATCACATACACACAACACCATCTAGCCCAAACTAAGCAGAACTTGTACTATGGGTACTAGACAATGGATAAACATACATATATATAATAATATTCTATCACATACACACAACACCATCTAGCCCAAACTAAGCAGAGCTTGTACTATGGGTACTAGACAATGGATAAACATACATATATATAATAATATTCTATCACATACACACAACACCATCTAGCCCAAACTAAGCAGAGCTTGTACTGTGGGTACTAGACAATGGATAAACATACATATATATAATAATATTCTATCACATACACACAACACCATCTAGCCCAAACTAAGCAGAGCTTGTACTATGGGTACTAGACAATGGATAAACATACATATATACTTTTTTTTGTAAATACATACATATTATACACAGAAACACCCAGACTAAGACAAATGCATTCATGCACACAAATGTTTGACTTGTGCGGGAATCGAACCTCGACCTCAGGCGTGGCAGTCGGTTACACTAACCACTACGCCATCGAGGCCGGCTTCTGACACTGATCTGGCAAATCTGCCACATTGTCTCTTAGCTCGGTTTAAACAAGGGAGCGCCGCCGCGCTATTTAGATTTCTGTACTGCTATTGGTAAAATTACTCTTAGCGCTAACTAACGTTTATAAGTAAGATATCTCATAAACAGTCGCTATGTAGTAGATAATTATCTGTCAAATATTTAAAATGATTTTATAAGTAAGACGGATATTGCTTAGCCCCACGTGTCAACACAGCGTAACGATAATGTCGAGGTGACCGCTGAGTAGCCTACGACATCTGTGTAGTAAATTTTAATATTATGGAACCCGAATAGGATTACTACTTTTATTTTATACTAGCTGTGCCCGCTGTTTCACCCGCGTTTATGATTACTGTGCCGCCCTCGTGGGTTAATAACCTTCCTTGATAAATAAGCTATCTAACACTTAAAGAATTTTTCAATTCGAACCAGTAGTTCCTGAGATAAGCATGTTTAACCAAGAAAACAAATAAACAAACTAACAAACAAACATACTCTTCAGCTTTATAATATTAGTATAGATTTGACATAGACCTTTAGCCCACATTGAAAACAAGTGGTAGTAGTCGACATATTTTCGTTGATTCGACTAGTCCTAATACAAAGGCAGTTAATTCATTTAATTCATTCAGTTAAATAAAATTGGGTTTAAATTTAATTATGAAAGTGATTGGTGCTTTGTTTTTGATTATACGTAAGTCATATTTTGAATTATTTTAATTCTAACTAATGTTATAAATCTGTACTTTTAGTTAAAAGTCATATAACTTGACTTATATCAGTTTTAATAATTTTACACTATGTTAAACAGTAAAAAATTAGCAATTTTTGGTCTAAATGACGGCCCTCTAAGGTGAAAAATGAGCAAGATAATTTTGGTGTAAAATGCTTTAATATCAGTTTGTTTGTTACGCTTTCACACTTTAACTACTCGAGTGATCATCATGAAATTTCAGGAGTACAGGAAACACATAGGGTACTTTTCATCTTGATAAAAAAATATTGTGATAGAAATTTAGTGATAAAATATACATTAGCGCAAGCGAAGTCGCCGGCAAAATGTAGTAATATTTTGAAATTAATAGTTTATTAAGAAAGTGGTTTAATTCCTCGTTGTCGGGTTCGATGCCCACGCGAGACACTAAATTAATAGTTTATTAAGAAAGTGGTTTAATTCCTCGTTGTCGGGTTCGATGCCCACGCGAGACAAAACATTGATTGGTCAGCAGTTAGTTGTTCCGAGTCGGAGTCTCCTCTGTGACCGTTGCACGTTGTTTCAGTATTTGTGAAGTCTGCCGCCACACAGGAATTATTCCTGGAGCGGAAGTTGGCTTTTATAAATAATAATATCAGCCCTGTATTAAACTGTCCCACTGCTGGGCACGGGCCTCTTCTCAGTGTGAGAAGGGTTAGGCCATAGTTCACCACGTTAGCCTAGTGCGGATTGGCAGACTTCACATATCTTCGAGAACATTATGGAGAACTCTCAGACATGCAGGTTTCCTCACGATGTTTTTCCTTTACCGTTAAAGCGAGCGATAATTAACTATTTAATACGCATATAACTACGAAAAGTCAGAGATAAGCGCCTTGGGTTCGAACTCGAGACCTCTGCGTGGCAGTCCAACGGTTTCCCACTAGGCTATCACTGCTTTTATATCTCTCGCTCTTATTTTATAAATAGAAATATAAGAAAACAGGTATATATCACCTAGTAAGTAGTTACCTCAGCATATAACAAAACATGATATTCTTTAATTATATTATTAATTTCTATCTGAGAATGTCTGTTTCTTTATTTGATAAATAAATATTTTATTATTGTTATTTATTTATATATGCGCGTTTGACGCCAGAGGTGTTTAATTAATATAATGTTTACTACTAGTCACTGCTAGGACGGCGTAGTGGTTAAAGTGTTCGCTTCGCCATTGCCTCTGCCTCGAGTGTTACGGGTTCGAACCCGCACACTGGACAACAAAGTAATCCACAAGTAGTTATTCCGAATTTGAGTGTTCTTTGTTTGAATGTTTGTAAAGTAACCTGCGACACAGGAGACATGCCCAGAGGCCGAGTAATCCTTTTCTAAGGAGTAAAAAATAATTTTACCTCTGGGGTCTTATTTTGCAGAACTATTGACAGCCGAAAAAGTACAGCATCGGACAACAGAAATAGATTTAGTGCTAGAAGGATTACGTGACCAGCGATGGCATCAAGAAGAACAGGCTTGCCTCGACCAGACACTGTTCACACTGAACAACGCGAAGAACTACACAGTTTGGGCTATGTCAAGTGAGTATTGGTTATTTATCTTCGGTTTTTGTTTGCAACCAGGTAACCGACTAATAATAATAATTGAAGTTACGCGGTTAAGCTAGTTTCTTAATAAGTACATATTAAATACTAGCTTTTGCGCGCGGATCCGCCCACATGGTACCTACATCAATAAAAATTAGCCTATGTCTTTTCCTAGGTTTTAAACTATATCTGTACCAAATTTCATCTAAATCGGTTCAGTGGTTTAGCCGTGAAAAGGTAACAGACAGACAGACAGACAGACAGATAGACAGACAGAGTTACTTTCGAATTTATAATATTAGTAAGGAAGTAAGGATTTTGACATCTCTCATCATCTGTTACTACAGATATTTACTTTTTGTTTTATTTTTTTTGTTATGTAATCTCGAATAATCGAAAAAATCGAGATCTTAAAGAAGCATTGTAAAGTCATTTTGACCCAACACGGACGACCAGTTAAAAATATTGTTTGGTGTATTTATTGGGTTTTAAAGATCTGATGACCGTTTACCCGATAAATGTACTGACATTTCGTTATTTTTTCTGGTGAAGTCATCGTGGGTGGTTCATAATTTATGAGGTTCTAATCGTTATGCAAGATTGCAAAATAAAGAGTTCTAAAGGATGCTTTTATTGCTTGGTGATGAAAGCTCAAACTTCAAATCAAAAACGTAAACAGTATGCCATATAATAGTAGAACTAAACAAATTCTAAGTAAGAATGTCTCAAACCCAACAGTCTAGCCTAATCACAGCATAAGTTTAATCTCTGATAAGTATTAGTTGTTTACAATGATATTTTAAGCCTGTATCAAGGAACAGACAATAAATTTTTGACACATATTCTTTGACAAATATATCAAAATTTTACTGATCGTAGCTAAAACGATATCTGTTCTTGATATTACATAGGAAAGGTGCCTTATTGTCTTATATTCATTATATTAACCATTTGAATACAAGCATTTATTATCGTATATATTTTTATTTTATTATACATCCCTAAAACTTCAACGATACATACACAATGATGCTGATATCAGACCATGAAGACCCGAAAGATTGAACTTCTAATAACAAGCATAGTATGAGCCAGATTCACATCTTACCACTACTGCACCTTTCGCTATTAATAAACAACACAATACGACGCCAAAGATCCACAAAATGTTTACTGCGTATGAACAAAAGCACATCGAACAGGTTCTTTTGACCCCAGAACGAACCATGAGGTGAATCGTCAAAAGGTAGATTGCACCACAGTATCAACCGAAAGTCAGCTTATTAAATAGTTAATTAACTTTAACGTCGAAGGAAAGGATCGTAATGAAACCTAGATGACTGAAAGTTCTCTATAACGTTCTAGAAGATATGTCAAGTCTGACAGTGCACATAACTTGTAACAAAGTAAACAGGTTAGAAACTATATCTGCAATCCATGAGACATTGTTGGCTAATGTGGTGGATATAATCTTATATCCTAACTAATATTAGGCGGGCTGTCCGTATCATCGCGACAGGTTACAGCGGCGGGATGTCCGTATCATCGGAGATCCAGAGGTCACGAGTTCACTGGAACTTCTGCAACTCCGTAGGGACATTGCCTCATTGGCATGTTTCTACGGAATATACTACGGGGAGCGCTCTGAAGAGTTATTCCACCTTATCCCGCCCTTCCCTTTCCTATCCAGAACAACGCGTGCTGGGCTCAGATGCCATCCTTACACGGTAGAGTCGACTAGAGTGCGTACCAACAAGTTTGGGTCCTCATACCTCTGCCGAACGACCAAGGCATGGAATTCTCTGTCAAGGCACGTGTTTCCTTCTTCCTTCAATCCTGGGTCTTTTTAGCGGGGCGTGAAAAAGCACCTTCTCAGGTCGTCAAAGTAGAAAGAAGTAGAAGTCAAAGTAGTAGTCACCTCGGCTGCTATGAGGGCGGTGTGGAGGCCACTGCTCTTAGACCACATGACTACTTACCATCAGGTGGAGTGTGGTCATTTTGACGGGCAAAATAAAAAAAATATATAAAAATAATAATATTATAATATGAATGTGAGTTTGTTTGTTACGCTTTCACGCCTTAACTACTTAACCGATCATCATGAAATTTCGCATACATGTCGGAGAAACAGAAAAGGACTTAGGGTACCTTTTATCCAGAAAAAAGTGCTGTTACTAACCTAACCTACGCGATCAAAGCCTCCACGTACATGTTCGTGAGCGAAGCAGCGGACACAATACAATCTAGTCCGATATAATGTATAAACCATATTTTATCACATAAACAGTTTGTATTTAACCTACTGAGTCGCAGCGGCACACCAGTGACCAGACACAATTTTTAATTATGTCTGGTATTCTAAGACTTGACAGATCATTATTTTCCAGTTTGGAACTCCATGCAGCACCCGGTGGGAACTTTTTACGGGGCACCATACAGTCTGGGGCACTACGATCAATGTTTGCAAGCCCCCACCAAAGCTGCTGACGTCATCACACAGTACTGTTTAGCTGATGTCAAGTTAACGAGTAGCAAACATAAATGGGAGGACAGAAATGTGATGGGAGATACTGAAGCTTTTCTTGGGGTAAGTCGGCTGTCTACTTTATGTGATCTAAGTTCTTCAAGATAGGTTGAAGTCCAAACAAACACGCAATAATGATTTTTACAAATACTCAATTAGGTACTGTAAAATCTTCTGTCAATAGATATTTTTTTAATGTGAGGATATGCTCCTTTTGCATACCCGCCCGCCACAGGGGAGGCGAGAGGGTATGTCGGGCTATCCCGAGACTTCGGGCCTACTGATCAAAACCACTACGGTGTTCCAACTCGCTGCCTTGTATGGTGGGTGAGTCGCTGGAACTGAAACTACATCAGCGACCCACCCAGCGGTGCCCAATGCAGGAAAGGTCTGCGCGCGACGACTCCAGCTACTGTCAATAGCCTAACCTAACCTACATTTACACGAGCGAAACCACGGACAAAATTTAGAATATGATAGAAATAAAATTGATAGTTTTTATGTCACCAATATCTTTCTTTTCATTTTTTAGTGTTCGTAAAACTCTTATACAACAGCTTTGTCCGTCCATCCGTCCGTCTGTCTGTTATACAACTTTCAACTCAAGAACCGTAAGAGCTAAAAGCTCGCGGTCAACGCCATTCGACTCAGCATAATCGACGGCATGCCTGCAGTGGTACTTAAGACGTGCGCCCCTGAGTTGACCCCTGTTTTAACGCACCTATACCGTCTTTCCTACAATTCCAACAGGGTTCCATCTTCGTGGAAGGTTGCTCATGTTCACCTGATCCCGAAAAGGGGTGACCGGTCGGATTCTTCAAACTATAGGCCGATAGCGATTACTTCCTTGCTCTCCAAAGTTATGGAGCGGTTAATAAACCGCCTTCTGCTGCGGTACCTTGAGGATCATCAGCTGATTAGTGACCGCCAGTATGGCTTTCGCCATGGTCGTTCGGCTGGTGA
This sequence comes from Catocala sponsa, assembly GCA_963564715.1. Lineage (NCBI taxonomy): Eukaryota > Metazoa > Arthropoda > Insecta > Lepidoptera > Erebidae > Catocala > Catocala sponsa. Next base: position 1,998,211 of record OY751351.1, on the reverse strand, counting down.
TCTTCTAGTGTACCTCACACACCGCTGGGCGGAGGCTTTGGAGGGAAGGGGAGAGGCTCTGGCCGTTAGCCTCGATATCGCTAAGGTATTTGACAGGGTCTGGCATAGAGCCCTTCTATCGAAGCTACCATCTTATGGAATCCCCGAGGGACTCTGCAAATGGATAGCCAGCTTTCTGGATGGTCGGAGCATTACAGTCGTCATTGATGGTTGCAGCTCCGAAACCAAAACCATTAACGCTGGTGTTCCTCAAGGCTCGGTGCTCTCCCCAACGCTGTTCATCCTGCATATCAATGACTTGTTGTCAATTGAGAACATAAATTGCTATGCGGATGACAGCACGGGTGATGCGCGTTATACCAGATATCAGAATGTCCCTCGGAGCATAATACAGGAAAGACGAACACAACTTGTGTCTGAAGTCGAGGACTCTCTTGGGCGGGCCTCCGAATGGGGTGAACAGAACAGAAGTTCGATTCAACCCCTCGAAGACACAAGTGTGCGCGTTTACTGCCAAGAAGGACCCTTTTATCATGGCGCCACAGTTCCAAGGAGTTACTCTCCGTATCTCCGAAAGTATTGGGATCCTCGGCGTCGAAATCTCAAATAAAGTCCAGTTTGGGAGTCACTTGGAGGACAAAGCTAAATTAGCGAGTAAAAAGGTGGGTGTACTGAACAGAGCCAGGCGGTACTTCACACCAGGTCAACGTATTGTGCTTTACAAAGCACAGGTCCGGCCGCACTTGGAGTACTGCTCACATCTCTGGGCAGGGGCCCCCAAATACCAGCTCGACCCACTTGAGTCCCTACAAAGACGGGCAGTTCGAATCGTCGATGATCCCAATCTCATGGATAGACTGGAGTCGTTGGAGCAACGAAGAGACTTTGGGTCTCTCTGCGTGTTCTACCGACTCTTTCACGGGGAGTGCTCTGAAGAACTGTTTGATTTGGTACCAGCGGCCCCTTTCTATCACCGTACCACTCGACACCGAAGCAGGGTTCATCCATATCACCTGGAAGCGTTCAATTCTAAGACGGTACGCTTTCAGCGATCATTTCTCCCACGTACGTGCAAGCTCTGGAATGAACTGCCAGCTTCGGTGTTTCCCGAGCGCTATGATATGTCCTTCTTCAAACGAGGTTTAAAGAGAGTTCTTCTTTCACGGTAGGCAGCGGCTTTGCTATGTCCTAACATTGCTGAAGTCCATGAGCAGTGGTTACCATTTTCAATGGCAATAAAAAAAATAAAAAAAAAAATACCCCCGAAATAACTATGACCTCTGACCTCAAGGTCACGTGGTATCACGTGACCTTTGCATATTACTTGAACCATTTTTTAGAAATCTAAGATTTACGGCAATGCATTGCCGTTTCTCACTTATTTAAAGATAACTCTCGCAATGGGTAAATTGTTCTATCGAGGAGGTTTTAACAAACATTTAAGGAACGGACACAAAATACATCGTGACTCGGCACAACTATCTCTAGATCACAATTGCTTGTCCCGTGGCGCGTCCACAACACTCAGTGCAGTGATTATGGCTAGGCTACCACTTAAACTACTAAGGTATCCGTGAAGTCTAGTATCTAGTGTAGCCTTTGTAAAAATTCTAGCTCTCTAAAGATGCAAATGTTGGTACCTACTGTGGCAAAATTTCACTTTTGATGCATGTTGCTTTTGGTAATAGATGATTCAATCAAATCAAAATGGTTTCACCATTAGTATTTTTGTGCATGTTCTAAATGCATGTACGTATTTTCCAGACCATAACAGATATGAATAGAGATCTCTCCAAGATAACGTGGGGAGTGTGCCTACCAGCTGTCTGCAAGCCAGGATCTGCAGCCAACATTCTGAAGACCATCTATATGGTGAACCCTCTCATGGCTGCTGAACCGAGTATAGAAATAGAAAACTGTCAAGTAGCTGGTGCTAAGAGAGTATTCAGCACCGGATTTTATGCTTTTGTGTAAGTAATAGTTGCCCCGGTGGCTCAGCGGCATAAGTTCTGAGGTTCGATTTCCGGGTCGGGCATGGTGATTTTTGGATGGGTGTAATACACCACTGTTTATACTGCTTTGGCGGCAATAGGATTGAGACTTCTTTTATGTTCTGTTGTTGAGACTATGTATGTAAGTAAGTACCGTTAGTATGCCGCACATTACCAGCATTACTTATAAACCAATCTCAATTATAAAGATAGCTAAGTATTCCCGATTAATCAGAAAAATAATCACCCCTAAACATACAAACATTGAGTGCTAGTTGAATAATAGTTAAGTAACAACGGCGAGCAGTAATTGATCGAAGATTAACAAAATTGATTAAGGACTTGAAACCTATTAAGTTGAGCTTAGCGGTATTTTCATACTTAGCGCTTTTCAGATCTAAATATGTTAAATATAACTTATTTATTTAGTTCAATAATACTTATGCTAAAGTATTATTTTTTTGGCAAAATTAGAAAAATATATGTGACAAACAGAATAGATTAAATAGAACCCACAACCAGAGCCAGGTATACTTATAAAAATATCACTAACTAATACTTAGCTATCTCTCAAGTTCTTGATCAATGTTTAATATATAATTTAAAATCAGTCAAAGAATCAAACATAAAGACAGTTTCTAACAATCAAGAGCACTCAATAAAATATTGTTGTCATTTTAGGACACTGGTTTTCGTGTTGGTTAGTGCGGCAATAATTTCAACTGTTTACGTACAAATCGCAGATCCAACCATAACAAGTAAGTTTATATATTTTATTTTTATTATTTTCATCAATGTGTGTTTCCATTTGGTATGGACTATATGAAATATTTATACAACAACCTATTTAACAGTGGGTATGGTTGTATAAAATATGTTTTTGTGGTTTCGAATCCCACACGTTATCTATATATTAATTACGTGAAGCTAAAACTTTGTACCCCTTTTTACGAAAATTGCGCGGATGGAGAAGTATGAAATTTAGCACAGTTAAAGTTTATATAGAGAAGGAGGGGCGAATCCTAATATTTGTATATAATATGCATTATAAATACATTACATAAATGAAAAAACACTACACGCACACAACCATGCATTTGACACACGCAGTCGAAGCGCGTAACTATGGTTACATATATCAATATATAATGACATATATCAGCGACATAACATGTCAATATAATTATATTATATTAGCAATATCTTACAGGCAAACTTTGGTCGAATTTCGAGCACTAGGCGACCGCTAGTATTTATTAATTATCTATACTAATATTATAAAGAGGAAAGATTTGATTTTTGATACAAAACTCGGCGCATTAGCAATGGCGAGGCGACTATTAAAACACGCCATCCGTGCAGTCTTTGCTAGCGTAAATGTAAGTTAGGTGAGGTTATGTTTTGCGAGCGGTGGTGTCGAGACTTCACTCTAAAAACATCACCCCAGGGCCCGACGCCATTGGCCTTGCATTGGCCCTGGCCCAGAGGGCTCCTCAGCGAATGTCTAGTGCAGGGCCAGTTGCCGCGCCATTGGAAACGTAAATAATACGAAAGGTGAGGAAACGTGTCCTGATCAGGAAGGAAGGGTGCTCGGCGAACTCTCCGTTCGCTTACCGGCCCATCGTGTTGCTGGACGAGGTAGCTAAATTTTTCTAATTTATTATCGCTGAGCGCCTCGTCCAGCGTTTTTTTTAGTGGGCCCGGAACTGGTGGAGAACCAGTATAGTTTCCGCCGTGGGCGTTCCACTATTGATGCTGACGTGCGAGTGAGGAACCTGGCAGAGGATGCGGTTGCCCGGGGCGAGGTCGTTTTCGCGGTGTCTTTGGACATCGCATATGCCTTTAATATCCCTGGAGTTGTATTAGAGAGGCACTCATTTTCCATCGAGTGCCGACTTACCTCCGCCGCATTGTCTGGTCATATTTGTCTGAGAGAGTAGTAGTCTACCCGGTTCACGATGGTTGGAGCTGGCGAGAGATGTTGTGCGATGTTCCATAGGGATCGATTCTGGGTCCGCTCCTATCGAACATCGGTTACGACTGGGTGCTGCGAGATGCGCTCCTCCGTAGCGTCGGCATCATTTGTTACGCAGACGATACACTTGTCACGGCGAGGGTTAAGTCACACGCCATCCTGGCGACCGCTGGGGTCACACAAGTCGTTAATAATTGTATCCGACGGTTGGGCCTCGAGGTGACCCTTTCTAAGTCCGAGGCTGTTTGTTTCTACGGCCCTCTGAACCGGCCACCTCCACACAATTTTTTGTCCCGTCTAGGATTCGAACAAACAACACCCGGCGCAGTAGCCATAGAGGCGACTACTGTAACCACTACGCCATCCGTATACGTACTCGTATCTTGAAACTTATATATTTCTGAATAGATTATATTATTTTAATAAAAAAGTTAAGTCAACTACCCTTCCCACGCGCGCCTCTGTGTCGTGTCCGTCTCCTCTCTAGGGAAGGGGAACAGTAGGGACCTTTTAGAGGTGACCATTGGGAAGGTCTTTTGTGTAGTGGTCCATTTTATCGTTTTAAGATCTTTCTTTTACCCCGGCGAGTCCGACCGCTCCGTTCACCCCGCGGAGAGGTATGCGACTATGCATTCCGCAACGTAAAAAAAAAAAAATTGAAAATATCTTACATTTATATTTGTATTGTTTTTTTTTCAGTTACACATATAGCTGCATGTTTCTGCTTGAAACGTAACTGGTTATCTTTAACAAAGACATCGACTAATGACGATATATCAAGTTTTAATTATTTAAAAGTAATTGGCGCACTTATCACTGTAATCCCTCACTCGTTTTACTTCAGTACGAACGTACCAATCGGCAATATTTTATATTTTGATTGGGTAAGTTAAAGGAAACAAATATTTTAGCCTGTGTTAACGACGGACTGAACAATTTGACCGGCATTTTAAATCAACTAACTATTGCCCGCATCTTCGCTCAGGAGCAGATTTTTCTGGATGAATGGTACCCCAAAACCAAATCAATAAAATATCTATATCCTAAACCTTGACGTTCACAAGTGTTACTTTGTGACCTAAATGAGGCTACAAAGTAACACTTATGAACGTAAGTTTTCAACTACTAGTTTTCACCCGCAGCTTCGCTCGCGTAAATGTAGGTTAGGTTAGGTTAGGTTTGCAATATTTTTTCTGGGTGGAAGGTACCCTATTTCCTATTCTGTACCCCTGACAACGTGTATCCAAAATTTCATGTTGATCGGTTGAGTAGTTAAGGTGTGAAAGCGTAACAAACAAACAAACTCATTTTCGCATTTATAATATTAGTTAGGATTGGGATAGTACACTATGAATTTACAGTTACCTGTTGCACGGTCAGCAAAGCAAGGGCCTATGTAATCATATGCAGGTAGACATGCTGGCTTCCTCACGATGTTTTCCTTTACCATTAAAGCGAGCGATAATTAACTATTTAATACGCACACGCACAATAACTTCGAAGTCATAGATGCGTGCCTTGGGATCGAACTCGAAACTTCTGCTATGCTGTGTTAAGCTCGCCTTTTTTAAAAGAAGAATTGACGTCGTCCATTAATATTTGAATGTACTATGACCAAAACATATGAACAAACTTTTCTGCTGTATTATGTAAATATAATAATTTTTATGTTCTAATAATTTTCAGATAATGGAAGTGAGAAGCACAGATTATTATGTTAAAAATGTTTTAAGAAACCTTGTTTTGATTATTGATGGATTTTTCACAATAGCGGGCATACTGCTGATTAAAGGCTTGATGACGACAAAAAAACATCCACTCGTCTCATTAGCTAGCCGATATTTTAGGTAAGAAAAACTAACTGTGTAACACACAGTTCACATTATAAATTATTTAAGACGTGGTCAGACCGCGTGGTAAAAACTATAAGCTAATAGATTGCTCACGAAGAATACCACTGCTTGAATTACTACGTTACAATGAAATGGCAATTCCAAAATTCGGTTTACCACTGTAACTGAATTTCAGCTACAGTGGTCAACGAGTGACCTTAAAAGAGACTGGTCATATGCAAGAGATATTATAGTGCTCAAATGTGTGCGCAAACAAGTGCACTTTTATTCCCTCACTCTCATAGTCCGCTGGGACAGCAATACGACACGACCGGGGACCGGGGACATTTCCACAAGGTTATATCGTCATACGTAGGGACCGAGCTAACGATATAGGTTGGGGAGGAGTATTGTTGGCGGTGCGGTGCCAATATCAGGTACAGCAAATCGTTAAAGTTGATGGGTATACTGACGATATGGAACTTGTGATGGCTACTATATGTTTTAAATATAAAAAAATATTGCTTTGTATAGTTTACATTCCGCCTAATTCAAGTGATATAAATTACATTAATTATTTCTTAGTAATAGAAAATGTAATTAGAAAATATGCTAAGCATAATGTTGTCATCTTGGGCGATTTTAACTTAAATTCTGCTAGTGGACATGTAAAATTAGAATTCTCTCATCTTCTAGCATTTGGAAAATTAAAACAATATAATAACATATATAACAGACATGGAAACATGTTGGATCTGGTTTTGAGCGATTTGAGCAGTGAGTGTGTGCACATGAGGGAGGATACAGTGCCACTTGTACCGCCGGACGCACACCATCCACCGCTCGGCCTCGCGCTGCGCGTGACGCGACCGACGGCGCGATCGCCGTTGCCGTGCTCGGCTGCACCCACCCCGCTCAGTGATGCGCTACAGGATTGGCAATTTAGGAAAGCAGATCTTAATCAACTGTACGAGGGTATTGCCTCATTAACATGGGATGAGCTATTTTCGGTTAAGGACGTTAATCTAACTAATAACTATTATTGGGAACTGTTTACGAAATCATGTGCCGCTTTAACAACGATCAAATCTTCGTTCGAGATATCAATACCCAGCATGGTACACTGCTGAGATTATTAAGCTAATACAGGACAAGTATTACTTAAAAAAAATTATATAAACAGTCGAAAAATGCTTACTGTTTGGTTATGTTCAAACTGTATAGACAACAGGTTAAACATTTAATTAATATGGCTTATAAAAATTATATATTACGAGCAGAAGCGGATATAAAATCAGAACCAAAGCGATTTTGGTAATTTGTGCAAGAACAAAGATCGTCTAGGAATACCTGTCAAGATTATGAGTACGATGGGAGAGTTGTGACTGGAGTGGAAGCCGCAAATGCATTTGCCAATTTTTTTAAGTCTGTATTCAACACTGACGGGCCGGCAGGGTCTCATGACATGGCCGAGAAACTCGTTACTAATAGGTCGTTTCCCAGCATCACACTGGATAATATAAATAGCGTCGACTTAAAACATGCAGTAAGTAGATTAAAGGCTCATTCATCTACTGGCCCAGATGGAATTCCTCCATTTCTGGTGAAAGATTGTATATCTGTGCTTCAGAAACCATTGCTGCATATCTATAACCTGGCCTTGCAAACAGCTTCATATCCAGCGCTTTGGAAGGTATCTCGAGTTACACCCATACATAAGGATGGCCCAAAATCAGACGTCACGAACTATAGGCCCATTGCCGTTCTCTCGGCATTCGGTAAGGTCTTTGAATCCATTATAAATCGCCATATAACAAATCAGGTGCGGGACCAACTGTCCGAATGCCAGCATGGATTCAGATCAGGTAAGTCAACTACCACTAATCTAATTAATTTCATTGATTATTCCGTCACAGAAATGGATCAAAATAGGCAAGTGGACGCGGCATACTTTGATTTCAAAAAAGCTTTTGACCGCGTCGGAAATGATGTACTTTTAAGAAAGTTTGCAGCTGTAGGATTTGCTCCTAGCTTATTACGATTGTTCCACAGCTATTTTGACAATAGAAGACAATATGTTCAAATGTTAGGATCTCAGTCGGAACCCTATGTGACAAATTCTGGCGTGAGTCAGGGAAGTACGTTGGGCCCGACACAATTCTTGATTATGATTAATGACCTGCCGGAGGTAGTGAGTTCGGCACGGTGCCTCATGTTTGCTGATGACTTGAAACTGTTTTTAGGTGTTAAAAGCGCGCATGACTGCGAAGCGCTTCAGCGAGACATTAACAGTGTTGTAGTCTGGGCTGAGCGCAACCACCTAGAGTTTAATGTATCAAAGTGCAAAACCATCACACTTACTCGCTCACCTGCACCAATCTGCTTTGTGTATACACTCTCAGGCGCTGCGGTGGAGCACGTAGCGGAAATCCGCGACTTGGGCTTGGTTATTGATATGAAGTTAACACTTAATGGCCATATAACTACGATATGCAGTCAAGCCTAAAAGTCGCTCGGCTTTGTTATGAGACAGTCTGCTCGCTTCAGTAGTAGGGAAGCGATTACCGCATTATATTTTGCATTTGTTCGTAGCAAGCTCGAATATAACTCTGCCATTTGGGACCCGCACGAAATGAAATATAAGTTATTGGTGGAACGGGTGCAGCGAAAATTCGCCCGTTTTCTTTATAAAAAACTGTACGGATATTATCCATACCTGTACCCGTCTCTGTTTGTGTCGGGTATGGTGGGAATTGATACTCTCGAACTGAGACGATAATTGAGCCTTATGGCTCATTACTATTTGTTGCTCAATGGCAAGATAGACAATCCTGAAGCGTTATCACGTTGCGGATTGTCTGCACCGAATCAGTACTTGCGACTGCGCTCGCGCCGTTTGCTCGCGTCGCCGACTGTGCGCACGTGCACCGCACAATTCGCTCCTACTTGTCAGGCCATTTCTACACTCAATGCTCTGATCGCTAACCAACCAAGTGTTGACTTATTTTTTAATCGAATGCATCAATTTTTAAAGTATTGCTATGAATTTTTAATTAGTTTTATTTAATGAATTATTATTAATATATTTATTATTTTATTATTATTTTGAATCTGTTATTATTTGATATTAATTTTAATGTATATATTTATTTTCTTATCCATGTAATAATGTGTAATTGTTAAACCTGACTCTCTGCACGTGTTGGGAAAGCAACCTGTTAGTGCAGAGAGTAACTGTAATAAAATAAAATAAAATATCTGGTGTTGGACCATCAGCTTTCAGTATTCTCCGAGGCACAGGGTGTGTAACTTCGCCAATATCCTACCCCTGAGCTGCTCTTGAGAATTTCTTGTCAGTAAAATCCGATAACTTTATGTTCACTCGCCCAGGGATTTGAATGCGAGATTTCCATAGTGACTGGTGATTGAATTTTAAGGTCGCATTCACTACCGCTGTGCCACAGACCTATAAAATATAGATATATTAATGTTAGAGATATCATTTTCATTGTTTGAACTAAAATATTGCATTATATTTCCAGGCTTATAGGTTCATTCGCGTTAGTAACATTCTACGTAGCTGCAGTATCAATACATACAGGGGACGGGCCTCTGTGGAACAAGTTAGCAGGGCGAGAACAAAAGGCAGCCTCTGACAGCTGGCTGTGGAGTGTACTGATGCTCAATAATTATGTTAACAGCGAGAACATTGTAAGCATCTATAAATAAAAGTTAAATTCTAGTTAATATGAAGAAAGATATGAAAGCATAAGAGCAATTGATTTAATTGCTCTTAAATATTATATTCTACTTCTTCTCATCGTGTTGATGGCAATAAATTAATATTTGTATTCTGTTACAAATAATTTTCCTTTTGTCCGCTTGAAGCTATATTTATTTATTTTCCCGGGTCGGGCCAACAAAAAGGTATTAAGTTTTTCGGTTAAGAAATCTCAATACGAGCCTGGGCTTAGGAAGTTGGCGGTGTTAGACACCCCCGTGCCTCGGAAAGCACGTAAAGCCGTTGGTCCTGCGCCTGATCTCTCTCCGGTCGTGTCGGATTACGGTCCCATCGGATCATGAGAGTAAGGGAACAGAGAGTGCACTTGTGTTTGCGTACACACTTGTGCACTATAATATCTCCCGCGCAGATGGCCAGTCTCCGTTAAAATTGGCGGCCATGACCGAAATTCGGTCTGGAGGACATTATTATTTATTTTCCAGACTCAAATGGTGGCCTGGCATATTCCGTGTGATTACCAATTGGCTATTATGGGTACGATCATCTTCATGTTATGGCAGAAAGGCTACAGGCTTGGCAAGATGGCGACAATTTCAGTATCAGTATTAGCTATGTTGATCCCTGCAGTTGTTACTTATTGGAGGAAGCTACCGGGGTCTTTGATATTTGACGACGTTGAGTAAGTTCTATTTAAAATAGAAATTCTAATAGACATTTTCAATTATAAATATTAACAATGATCACAGATTATAACAATCTGCTCGTTATACCAATGAAATAAAACTGCACGGATGGCGTAGTGGTTTAAGTGGTCACCTCGCCGCTGCTACTGCGCAGAGTACTGTGGGTTCGACTCCCACACGGGACGAAACATTCTGTGATTCACAAATGGTTGTGCCGCGTCTGGGTGTTCTTTGTTTCCGTTGTTTGAATGTTTGTAAAGTTCCCGGCGACACAGGAACTATTGCAAGAGCGGGAGATGCCTTCTAAAAAAGTTTTGTGCCACTGAGCCTAAGTATATCCAATCGAAACAATACTTTGATTCTAGCAATTACACGTGGATAAGAGAGCATTCTTCTACATAACTAAATACAAGAAAACCAGTGTACCAGTATTTTCTAGAAATGAAATCCATTAACCACGTATAACTTTAATTACATTTCAGAAAGATCAAAGACTTCAGGTCGAACGAGGTATTTTTGGAGACGTATATAAAGAGCTACCATAGAGCTGGACCGTACCTACTGGGTATGGGTATGGGCTATTTCATGACAGTTTATAAGCCTGTAAAATATAGGGAATCTATATCTCAGGTAGGTTAACTTATAATAAGCAAACTACGTAAATATATCTTGATAGTTAATTATAACCTATTGCAATTAAGATTGTCGTATCGATTTGAAACTTGGGATGTATATGTAAGCTGGATCAAAGATTCATGTGGTCACTGTGTTTGAATGTGGTCACCTTTCTGGACATTATCACGCTCACTAAAATTGCAAAAATTTTCTCTATCTTAAGTGTGAGCTCACTCATCCTAGTGTAGACCGTTTTTGTGTAATTTAAGTACGATGGGGCACTTCTATAATTTAAAGCTCTGATCTTTCTGGGCTTTCTTTCATTTTGGCTGTCAATACAATAAATGTTGTGCCATTGAACTGATCTGATGGTGGAACCAGAAGGCAGATAGGTGAACTCTTTAATAGCATCTAGTACACCCCTCGTGTTTGGACTTATTTGACTTGTTTTAACGTGACACATACATTACACTAATATTAATGATGTAGAAACAAGAATAGCTCAGTTGGCAGTGCAACGATACGATGTGTCGAGGTTGCAGGTTCAAGTACTGCTGTATGGATTGTCTTTTACCTCTGAAATAATTTACATTTCACTTTGGCATAGGAAATGCTTATCAAATAAAGCTTTATTGATTTAATACTCGTCTTAGTTAGGCCATAGTCCACCACGCCCAGCCCAGTGCGGGTTGGCAGACTTCACATATCTTTGAGAATATTATTTAGAACTCTCAGACATGCAGGTTTCCTCACGATGTTTTCCTTCACCGTTAAAGTAAGCTATAATTAACTATTTAATACGCACATAACTTAGAAAAGTCAGAGATGCGCGTCTTGGGATCGAACTCGATACCCCTGCGTGGTAGTATAACGGTTTCCCACTACGATATCCCTGCTATTTAATATACTAGAACTACACTCTTCAGTCAAGAAAATAATGGCACTACTGTTGATATGCGCATACAGTCAATTACGGTCATACGTCAGAACCAGAGCTTTCATGAGAAATCAAAGTGAGCTATAGTCAGTAGTCTGTTCATCGTCACGTATGTGTCGACTAAAATCCTAGTAAATACATGAAATATTTACTAGGATTTCAGTCAACATTTTTCTTATAAACCTTTATGACATAAGAACTTTTTTATTCTATCAACACTATTCTACTTACTTTATCTATTCTCTGTCATCTCTTTGCAGAAACTATCTCTTTTCTTGTTCATAGCAGCTTGCTTAATAGGATTTAAAGAATTAGTAGCAGCCCCAAATTTGGAAAATGATCATTTGGGCTCAGCAGTCAACTTGCCTTTCCAAAGATTGATGTTTAGCCTTTCATGTTGTGTTTGGTGGTTGAGTATGGGAGTATGCGTGAGTATTATTTTCTGCATAGATACATATTTATCTGAAGTAATATACTAAACATTCTTGGATAATATTATGCTAGAACGATCAGATCAGATTTTGCATAAAAACTATCACTAGGATTTTGTAAAGTAAAACATATACAAGAATATGTCAATTGACGGTCTCGCGCATGTCAATTGCTGGCATTCTATTGCAAGAGAATTAGGCATTCAAAATATTTGATATGAGTTTTTACAGGTTTTGATTAATCTTTCAGATACTGCAATTTAAGCAAAATTTTGCTAACTACATTTATTTACGATTAGTTCGTCCAAATGTGTAAACGTATTCCAATAGTTAATAAGGATTTAAGTATTTTATTTTAGCCGATATATTTGTATACCCGATATACTTGTATTCATATAACATAGCTAAGTAAATGGTACTAGCATTAATTTAAAACGTAGAAAATAGGTAAAATATACCAAAAATGTATAAAGTAGTTTTGAATATTGCTATATAGATAAATTAATAGAAATTCATCCTCATAAACTTTCTTTTTTGGCAATTGCAGCTTACCTTAGAAAAATGACAAAATTCCACGGCTTTACAGTGCTAAGTCGTCTCACATATGGAATATATTTAACTCATTCATTATTTTTCCAACAAAGCGCATTTTCAAGAAAATTTATCCAAGAAATTGGATTTCTACAAGAGGTAAGAAATAAAAACAATATTTATTTTATTGTTATTTTATAATTAAATTAATTTGAATATGAATTTTTAATGTTAATGTTCATACATACATACATACATAGATTCACGCCTGTTTCCCAGAGGGGTAGGCAGAGACTACGGATTTCCATTTGCTACGATCCTGACACACTTCTCTGGCTTCATTCACTTTCATCACATTCCTCATACACGCCCGTCGGTTCAAGGAGCTCTTAACCTGGCCTTTGTCCAGGACGCCTCCGATCTGGTCGAGAAACGTTCGCCTAGGTTTTCCTCTTGCGACTGTTCCATTCACACTAGCCTTATAAACTTTCTTAGTCAGTCTTTCCTGTTAATGTTCAATAGGTATATAATTCAATATTTTATTATTTTTATCGCTTTACTTATTTTATTTCTATTTTGATTATTACTATGAATTTGTAAATTATGTAAGTTTGAAATAAAATTTTATTATTATGTTTCTTTTATCACAGGTATTTTCTAACATATTATATTAGAATATACCTAGTCCTTTGAGAGGCTCACACGGAGACATGGGTCCAACGTGAAGAGGCCCTTCGAGAGTTTTAATCAAAGGTGGGATTGAACACCTACAGCGGCACTAGCCGCAGCAGGCGTAGGACTATTGCTACGTATGGATTCTAATATATGGGCTATAGGTATGGGTTTTTGGTGGACCGGTATATTGGTAAATATGAATGAAAAACGGTGTCTAAATTGAATACTCTAATAGCATCAATGCACTGGGCAGACGGTGACCCGTCAACTCACTAGATGGGCCGCCTGAATACCCACCATAGGCGTACAAGCCAGGAGCAGAGGGCAACACCGGTGCAAGTGGCGAGGGGTCTCGTGACAACGGAGACCCGGAGCGGGTTTTCCCGTAGTTATGGCCTTGAAAATGACACTTCCACCCCAAGCATATAGCTCTAGCGGGCCCTCTCTGACCGGCCGACCAAGGCAAGCCAGAGTTGAGAGTCGGGCGCTCTTGAAGTTCCGCCCCAGCTAACCAGTAAAGGCAAGCCGGGGACGAGGCTCTTACCGACTTTCTGAGACATTCAGGACCGCAGTGTCGTCACTCACATTCAGCTTGCCACAAGCTGCCCTGTGGTTTGTGCGCTTTTATTTAACCTGGTGATACATTTCTGGTGATACATGTTTATATCACATGGCGAAGGTGATAGTTTAAAAGCTAGTGTACTGTAGCCTTCGATATCACGTTAGTCTCATGATGAGATAACGACTGTCCCAGAGGGACTTATTATTATTATTAAACATAGTGGTAAATGATTATTTGGAAACGTAATCAAGGTGTTAGTTAGCAGTTGATTTGATCTCAATTCAATGCAGTGCATATAAATAGGAACCTTATTTTTTACGTTGGGTAGTGGATGCTTTTTTAAGGACGAGGGGGTTATGTCGGGCTCACCCCAAAGTTTGTGCCTACCGACTAGAACTATCCTCACTACATTTGTTGATGGCTGGATCTCTGAAACTAGATCAGCGATCCACCCGGTAGTAGCTATAACTTCATTGAGACACAGTGACACATCTTAGGATGTAGACACTCGTGTGCGGAGTACCTACTCGCTGCTATGCTGGTGGGTATCCACACATCAGCAAAGCAGAAACTCGCTGAAACTCTTACTGCATCAATTAATCATCCAGCAGGATCCAGTCCAGTCGTTCACTCTTCATAGAGTGGCCGTGGTTGATGACGCTGCATTTTCATTGACTAAAACAGCCCCTGCGATGCGCCTCCACTTGTTGCAGTCTTCAGCGTCTCTGGAACTTTTGACCATGGAGGTTTATGTCGCAGCTTTGATAAGGTCTGTCCAACGCGTATGTGATCGACCGTGTGACCTTTGCCCTCCTCCTGTCCTTGGAAAACGAATTGTTTCGTGGATTGTTGTTGAACAACGTGTCCAAAATATTTGAGGATTCGTATTTGCACAGTCGACGATAATCTCTGCTTGACTTTTAGTTCCGCCAGGATCGATACGTTGGTCTTAAAACGCTGTCCAAGGGATGCTCAGCAGTCGCCGCCAGCACCACATCTCGAGTGCATCGATTTTGCGTCGGTCTTTGAGGCGAACCGTCCACGTTTCTGCGCCATAACGAAATATCGGGCAGACTAAGCTTCTTATTAGACGGACTTTCGTGGTTGCACCAGACTCTTTTCAGCTTGTCAACGGCAGATCGTGTGATAACACATCTCTTTCGGATCTCGTCTTGACATCCTCCAGTGTTTGTGATAGTGGAACCGAGGTGCACATAAGAATGGACAACCTCACAGTTGCCAATCATGGAGATGTCAGGATACTTTAGTTCAGCTCGATCTACTATCATCATCTTGGTTTTGTCTCTGTTGCCAGTAAGTCCGAAGCAGAGGCTTGTAAACTCAGCAGGTGTTCCATGTCTTCTTTTGTTTGTGTATCTTATCTTATCTTATCTTATGTGGGGGCCAGTCAGTGCAGACCGGCGACACTTCGACCCAGTGGGATCTTTGGTGTCGACACTCTCCCAATAACGACTGCCATAGATGTTCATGGCAGCCGGGACCAACGGCTTAACGTGCTCTCCGAGGCACGGAGCAGGCGATAATTGTCAATCAATACGCACATAATTTCGAAAAGTCATATAACTTCCGAAAGTCAGAGGTGCGCGACGTGGGTTCGAACCCGAGACCCTCTGAATTGCAGTCTGTTAGTCTCCCCACTGAGCTATCGCTGCCCTTACTTTGTCTGTGTAAGAAGAGTAGTGTCGTCGGCATACCTCAAGTTACATAGCTTTCGACCTCCAACTGAAAGGGTGTACAATAATACTAGTAGCAGCTAACACCCATTCCAATAAAGCGACGGTCCTGCATCTGCCGCGGTCGGTAACCCATTACACTTTAGATTACCACTCTCGTTGAACCCATGTTCGCATGTTGTGAAATATTAGGAAAGTAACAGTGATATGCGAACAATAGTAATTGTAAATTTTCAATACAATAGCTTGTAATAATAAATAACTACTCATCAGTTTATTTTCCTCAAGTATTACGAGTTTTGCAACAGCTACGGTTGCCTTGGGGTAGACCGCTTGACTGCCACGCCAATGTTATTACATTGAATTGATATAAGTATATTATTTTCAATGTTATGTATTAAATAGTTAATTACTGATCGCTTTAACGGTGCCGGAATAATCTATAATACATCGTGATGCAACCTGCATATCTAAGAGTTTGTTCTCGAAGACATGTAAAGTCCGCCAACCCGCACTAGGTCAGCGTGGTAGATTCCGGCCTCACCATTCTCACACTGAGAAGGGGCCCATGCCTAGCAGTCAAACAGTTTATATTATATACAGAGTTGATAGTATTGTTATCACCTACGAGTTTTTGGAATATCAATGTTTTAATACAAATGTTGTTTTTAGATAACATATACCTTCGGAGTATTCTGTTTATCTGCGTTGGTTGCCGTGCTGTTATGGTTATTTGTAGAGGCACCCCTCAACAACTTAGTGAACCTGGTCAGTAAGCCTAGGTAAGTTACATTTAATGTAAAATGGTGTTATTACATTGCAATAATATAATTAATATTTAATAACTACATTAAAACTATTTAATGATTGAATATGATAGAATTAAATGAAGCAAACGTATAAATAATTTTATTTAGTATATTTATTATTAAAATATAAAAGCTAAATATATATATTGTTACATTTATTACACTAGCAACGTGCGATTGTAGACGAAAATTTGAAATATTCGAATTTAGAGATTCGAATATTCGATTATGATTCGAATATTCTGCAACGAATCAGTCACAATGAATAAATGATCTACATTCTGATGCTTTTTATTTAGCCCTTTATCAGTATTTCCATGAAGTAACTCACTTACTAAAAAGTGTGTCTGTTTTCCCCAAAAGTACAATCTAGAAACTGGAATGGCACTTCGACGTTCAAAATCCGATGAGATCCTGGTCACACGCAAGCGTATTCAGAATAAAAAAGACCTAATATTTTTCGCTAGTTCCTCAAAACTGGAAAACAAGTAATTACAATATTTTTAATTAAGTGTTTTATTGCAGCGGTTCGTGATTCCAATAAAATAATAAGCAAGGACAAGTTATAGCGACACCCGTGACAAGTACGATTGACAAAATGATTAAATATAAAATAGGTTGTTTTATGAAATATAACAGTTTATATTTTTTTTATATTGTTATATTCCTGTAATCCCAATAAGTTAAGGGTGCTGGGTCGGTGGCGCCGCGATAATGAAGCTACAGTTGTTCATGTGATACTATAGGAGCGCGATATCAGAAATTATTTAACAGGAAAACACTTTGCCCAAATTTGATCAAAATGTTTCCTTGTCAAATAATTTTGATCTCAAGAAAAGTACAAAATCTGGTGCTGTAATCGAAATTATTCCTCATTACCGAAGGCCTAATACTATATAAGCTGCCAGAATATGGGTGCAGCATACTCCTTCAGTGAAAATGTATAATATAACTTATGTAAGTAAATACGACGACGACGAATGACGACGAACGAACGACGGGCGTGTATGAGGAATGTGACGAAAGTGAATGAAGCCAGAGAAGTGTGTCAGGATCGTAGCAAATGGAAATCCGTAGTCTCTGCCTACCCCTCTGGGAAACAGGCGTGAATCTATGTACGTATGTATGTAAGTAAATGCTTGGTGCTAATTCTCTTTACGCAAGAATTTGATAGGTGTTGAATGGTTTGAGCGACCTAATAGACATGCATTCTTTTAGTATTAGGAAAATAAAGTCCATATTTCTTAGAACAACGTATTTAAAAACACAATAAATATACATATATTATGTAAGCAGTGTATGTACAATTGCAAGTAAGATTTAGTTATAAGTTTCAAACACTTTCTTATACGCTCAAGCGGTGGTTACCTATAAGTGATTCTTGCATTGTCGCTTGTATTTTAGACTAGTTTAGATCTTTAAGTATTAATGTTAACAACTGTAGGTGACCCATAATAAATAAATATATAAAGCGAAATTTATTTTGAAATATGATTACATTAAAAGAACATACCTTTAGTGTAATTTAGTGTAAGTGCCTGCCTGTCCAAGACACAATCTTAACATATAAAACGCCGTTAAAACGAGCGAAAATTAACTAATAAGTACGCATATAATATCAAATCGACAAAGGTGCATGCTTTAGGCTGCCTGTCCATTGAAGCGGAGCGAGGCTGCGGAGCGAAGAAAGGAGGAAATATTAACTAGATTGTATACTTTTAAAAAATAAAATAGACTGTCCTAAGTTGCTTGGCTTCTTTAGATTTCGTGCAACAGCAAGGTATCCAAGACATAGCATAACACCTCTATGTCCACCCCTAAGGAGAACGGTGCTCGGGGCAAACTCACCTACATATATGCAGAATGTGCAAAACTCTGAACGAATATAGTGATGTAGTCGACATTTACCACGACAGTTTAAGCAAAATATATGTAGAAGTTTTATTGTTAATTTTAATTAAATTTATTTATGTAAGGTGATAACTGATAATGTAATTTGTTTACATACTTCGACATGTTATTCTGATTAATTAAATAATTAATAATTAATCTTCATGTGCATTATTATTATTGTTTTTATACTAATCAAATCCTATTTTTATTTTATTTTGTTTCCATTTTTGAAACTGTATTAATTATTAATATTTATAATGTAAGCGACTTCAAATTAACACATAATTTTTCTTAAAATTTTAATCAAATTAATATTATATAATAAATTAAGTAACTTGATCCGTATCAAATGCATAAGGTGTTAACCTATAATTAACTGTTGCACTGAAATACGTTACCTTATTCTGTAAGTTCTGATCGATGTATTCGTGTAAACAGTTGTTGGTTGACCTAATAAAAATAAATAAATAAAAGTTACACCTAGAAAAAACTGCATGGAAAGCTATTCAAAGGTCAATATGAACAACCTTGAACGTGATATAATGAGCACTAACCGACGTTAGCTGCGATCGGAGGAGCGAAAAAAAACCAAATTGATTGTTAACTTGATTTAATATATAAAAATCTTTTTAACAAAAAAGAAACCAACTTCCAAAAACTCCCTATTAGCCCTAAAAAGTATAAAATAATACTAAATCGAATCTACTTAATCTTGAAAATCTAACCTATATAACCTAACCTACCTAACCTATAACAAAATTTAACAATTTTTGGAGTCGGTGCCAAGCCAAGTATCTCCAATCTGAGCATAAAATCATTCTGCTAACTTTGTTACACAGTTTACGTAGGTAATTAAATACATAATTAAAAACATATAACTATCTTTTAACTTATCGTATTAGTATTGTTGTCATCTATCGTGTTGGGCTTGGCACCGACTCCAAAAATTGTTAAATTTTCCGTCTATATTTGACGGAGTTATGACCGAACATACATAAAAAAAAACATACAAACATCCGAATTGAGAACCTCCTCCTTTTATGGAAGTCGGTTAAAAAATACTTTTACAGTTAATTATATTCTAATTAACCTAAATGCCTATTCAAAGTATGAATATGGAATGTTCGTTTAATAAATTTAATTAATTAAGAAAACAGTTCGTGCGTGTCATAAACTGCTTAGTAAGCTCGGCACGTTTCCGTCTTATGATATTTTAGATTCCGATGGCGCAATCTATAATATCCTCAATAACTACGATTCAAATGAATTTAGGCAAATTCTAGATAGCTACAATCTAAAATTAGGCATAAATGAACCAACACGTTTATCAAGTAAGACATGCATTGATAAAATTATCTTTAATATTAAGGGATGTACTGCAAAGGTAGTAGAATTTGCATTATCAGACCATTCAGCGCAATTGCTAATGTGCCCAGTCAAGCCTAGTTCTATTCTTAAATCATGGAAAACAGAAAAGCGAGATTATAGTAAAGAAAATGTAGAAAAGTTCAAAGAATGCATAAATTCCCTACATTTTACCGATGTTTTGAATAGCACAGATCCAAACATAGCATTCAATGAATTTCACGAATTATTCTGTTTATTTTATAATCTATGTTTTCCCATAATACTAGTACAAAATCAATTAAGTCTCGCCCAAGATGGATCACTAAAGGTCTTAAAGTATGCTGTAAGCGTAAGCGACAGCTTTTATGGGAATACAGAAAAAACCCTACAGAAAAAAATAAAAAATGTTTCACATCTCTATCATCTCGATTAAATAGAATAATTAAACTTACACAACAATCTCGTAATGATAATTTCATCAAAACTGCCTGTAATAAATCACAAGCTACATGGAAGATAATTAATGCTAATAAAATAAATATTCCTAAGGATCAAATAGAACAAATAACCGTTAATAATAATACAATAAGTGATCCCGCTCAAATTGCAAATTCCTTCAACGACTTTTTCGTTAACCAAACAAATAACTTTGTATCAAATCCTTTGAGAAGACATAATTATCCCGTCTGTACTTAATTCAATATTTGTACGTCCTACTGTACCGGAAGATGTTTATAAAATTATTAGAGATTTAAAAAACACAAACAGTACTGGCTATGATAACATATCAACCCAAATCTTAAAACATGTCGCTATTAAACTATCATATATACTTAGTCATATTATAAATTTAAGTATCTCAACCGGGATCTTTCCGGAAAAGCTAAAGATAACTGTTATAAAACCTTTTTTTAAGAAAAATGATAGGAAAGATATGAATTGTTATCGTCCAATAGCTCTTATACCAGTCTTATCAAAAATATTTAAAAAAGTAATACATAATAGTATTTACAATTACTTTGACTCAAACAAACTATTTTTTGATGAACAGGCTGGTTTTCGAAAAAACAAATCAAGTGACATAGCAGTATATAATTTCCTTTATACTATATTATCTGAAATGGATAAGGGTAAACAGACGTGTGCGTTGTTTATGGACCTTACAAAGGCTTTCGATTATATGGATCACAAAATACTGTTAGACAAATTATATGCCTACGGAGTCAGAGGTAATATTTATGATTTGATCAAATCTTATTTATGTAATAGAACCCAAGTTACACAAATAACACGAATATGTCCTTTAGCTAAAAAAGTAGTACAGTACTCATCAACAATTAAAGCCGTAACATCAGGCGTCCCACAGGGAAGTGTATTGGGCCCACTTCTGTTTATAATTTATATTAATGATCTTCCAAAAAACCACTAAATACAATACAGTGTTATTTGCTGATGATAGTACAGTATTATTCACAGGAAACTGTAGGTCAGATATGGAATCTGAGATAAATCTAACTCTTAACAATATTATAAATTGGTTAACATCAAATAAACTAAAAATTAATCTAAGTAAAAGTAACATTATGACATTTAGAAGTAAAGTTAATAAAATAACAAATATGAATATAAATTACCTAAGTAACAAAATTCAAGAAGTAGAAGTAACTAAATTTTTAGGTTTAAATGTAGATAATACTCTCAATTTTAAAGAACATATTGACCTGCTATGTTCTAAATTGAATACATATTCTTATGCACTATACATGCTTAGGCAGACGGCCAGCTGTACGACTCTTCTTACCGCCTATCATGGGTATGTCGCGCCTCTTCTAAAGTATTGTGTTATTTTTTGGGGCAACTCTACTGAAAAATAAGCTGCATTTAAAGCACAAAAGAAATGCATTCGAGCCATTGCTAATATAAAACAAACGGAAAGTTGTCAACCATTCTTTGTACAATTAAATATTCTAACTTTACTATGTTTATATATATTGGAAGTTGTATTGTTTGTTAGAAAAATATGCACTACTTTAAGAAATTAAATAATAAAAGACATGATAAGAACATATGTTTCCCAGCTAACAGGACTGCTTTGTTAAACAAAAGTATTTTTTGCATGGCCCCACGCCTATATAATCATTTGCCTAAATCGGTTCTTGAGATTTCAAATTTAAATGTATTTAAAAAAGCAGTCAAAACTCTGTTGTTAAATAAATCATATTGCTCAGTAACCGAATATTTGCAGGATAAACTATTATAATTAATTTACTGTACCTGTTTAAATAATTGTTCATTTCATCTTTATATTTTAATTTTAGTTTGCATGCCTTGTGGTAGGATATGGCTAATATACTGTTATATTTGATATAAGAACTTATTCGTACCCATATTCGCAGACAAATAAATGATTTATGAAACTCTACTAATGTTTATGAAACTATTGGATGTTGTGTCGGCGGTTTCCCTTTGGTAGTAAAGCGTAACACCTCCACCCGCAGATTAGTAACTATTTTAGAACTTTGAGAGAAAATGTTGCTGGTGCTTGTCCTCCACGCATTTGTTCCTCTTTTTTTTTCTCAGGTTCCGAATAGATATGACTGTATTTACTAAACTGGAGATGAATGCCGGCCCGTAAATATGCAGAGGACAAATATTTAAACTCAATGGATTATAAAGGTGCCTAGGAGCGCCACACTCAAGTTATTTTACATATATACGCACTTAGTTTTACTGCTTTTATTTCTTTATATCTTACTCGTTGTTTGTGTTTTTTATTTTTATGACAAATCAGTTACTTTAAACAGTGACTTAGATATATGGATTTTCTGCGTCCGACTCAAAAATTTTCGAAGTAGAAGAATGCAGGAATTTATTGTTAGAGAATGAATACACTGACCTTATTAACATAAAATATCCGAAGCATAAATCGAAAAATGAATAGCTTTGAGGTTCGTGTCAATATGAATAGCTTTGAGGTTCGTGTCAATATGAATAGCTTTGAGGTTCGTGTCAATATGAATAGCTTTGAGGTTCGTGTTAATATGAATAGCTTTGAGGTTCGTGTTAATATGAATAGCTTTGAGGTTCGTGTCAATATGAATAGCTTTGAGGTTCGTGTTAATAGAATGTTGGTTGTCAAACCAGATTTCTGCCTTACCCGTACTTGATGGGTATAATTCTTGAATGTTAATATTTATATCCCCTGTTAGAACGAATATGGAATGAAAAGTCGAGTCTAGTCTCTGCCTACCCCTCTGGGAAACAGGCGTGAATCTATGTATGTATGTAAGTATGTTAGAACGATATTTTTGTACATAGAAAGCTTTTTTAGATTTATGTCAAGAGATTCCAAAAATATATCAATACTAGATGTTCCCGCGGTTTCACCCGCGTTTATTGTTACTGCGCCGCCCCCGTGGGTCGTAGCGTGATGTTATATAGTCTATAGCCTTTCTCGATAAATAGGCTATTATGAGATTAGCGCGTTCAAACCAACAAACAAACTCTTCAGCTTTATAATATTAGTATAGATAGCTGACCCGCGCAATTTCGTATGCGTCACATAAGAGAGAGAGTGGGTCGTAGGCACCTATAATACAATTTTAAAGGAGCTGAAACTTTCTTTGTTAAATCCACAAACCACATAAGAACCATTGAACATAAACTTAGTAATGTTTTTATTAAAAGTACTAGGAAATTGAGAAAATACCTTAAGTTAAATAAATTAATTAAAAAGTTAAATATTAATCTTAATAAGTTAAACAAGGTTAGGAAGGTGACACGGCATAACAGTGAATTGGTGAAGGAGCATGATACTTTATTAATAAATTTAGGAAAAAGCAATGATCAAGTAGTTGCCAGTAGGTTACAGTATGAAGCACATACAGCCGAATTAAATCATCAAATTAACAACTTAGAAGAACAACTTACAAGAATGAGCCTTAATCACCATAAAGAAACATCTGAATATATTTTGAAGTATGAGGAAATTGCCAGAGTTGGTAGGGAGAACATGGAACATGTTCTCTCACTAACTAATAACAATCTTTGCGGTAAGTGCTTACAGGCTACACCTTATAATAACCTGTCAGCTGTTTGTGATTTGGATTCAGTAAACAGTGGTACCACCTCCTTTTCTGATCATGAAGATATGTCTGTGTCTTCTTTGATGAATAACATTAACAAAAATATATTCATGTTTTCTGACCAAATAGGAGTAGGTTTTAGTGGACTAATTAATTCTAATACAGAGTCGCCTTGCATAAATATTTGTTCCCCTGGGGCTAGGTTAGGTTCTATAATTGATAAGTTAAAAACTACAAAATTAAATGCAGATTCAACAGTAATATTTATTTATGGTGACAGCTTATCTGTCACTAAAAAAGAAGCAATCCATTTGACAGAGGTAATAGAATCATTACATTATAAAGTAGGGTGTAACTTTATTCTTTGTGCATTAACATATTCCTATGTACTAACACATGAACAAAATAGGAATATTGAAAAACTTAATTTACTTTTTTATAACAGTACATGTTATAACAATTATAGTTTATTTTTTGACACTAATAAGTTTATTAGTAAATTTTTATTGACTAAAGATACAATGTATCTATCTTCTTTTTATAAAAAGCAACTTGCTAAATTATTAGCATTTAATATAAGATGTAGCGACTCAGGTACCAGTAGGGTAATTAAGGTTTTAGGACATAGTAGTATTTCTACTACAAATTCAAATATTGACACTTCTAGTAGTTTAAACTGTTAGATGAGACAAAGGATAGGCATACACACAGTATTAGACTAATTCATCAGAATATTCAGGGTCTATCCGGCAAGGAGTTAGAATTAGATTTATTTTTTAAACAACATAATATTCAAATATGTTGCATAACGGAACATTGGTTAAGCTTCTATTAATATTTAATAACGAATATTATTCAATTGTAAGTGCGTTTGTAAGAAAGAATTCTATACATGGTGGCGCTCTAATATATGTATGTAACAATCTAAAATGTAAAGAACGTAAAGATATAGTAAATCTTTCTATCGAGCGCACTGTTGAACTATCCTGTGTGGAATTAGAGCAACATGTCATAGTTTGTGTATACCGACCACCGCAAAGTGCTTTTAGTGTATTTGAAACCGTAATAGAGGATATTTTAAAACGCTTGAGTTCTAGTAATAGGCATATAGTAGTGTGTGGTGATTTTAATGTTAATTTACTTGAGCAGCCAGTGTCTCTTTAAGACTTATTAGTTTATTTAGATCATTTAATTTAAAGCATTTATTTTCGGAACCCACTAGGATCACTTCACATTCTGCTACCTGCTTAGATAATGTATTTTGCGACAGCCAATTTCTAAATAGGGCCATATTGAGTGAACTTACATCTGACCACTGTGGGCAAAAGGTAGTATTTCCTGTGAGTACAATTCATATAGAGAATAAGGTCACATGTAGACCGATGACATCTAATCGCTTAAAGGAATTTAATGATAACATAAGTCTCAAAGTTGTCAATATGGACCTTTCTATGGATAGTCCAGACGAACTATATGAGTCTTTACTTAACATAATTACTTTAGAATATAATAATATTTTTAAATGTAAGACTTTTAGTCAGAATAATAGGATTAAGTTTTGTGACTGGGCAACATCTGGGATATATAGAAGTAGAGCAAAGCTATATGAGTTATATGGTATGAAACAATACAATTTCGATCCAAATTTTATTCAATATGTTAAAAATTATTCAAAATTATTTAAAAAGACTTGTGCCACTGCCAAGTCCCTTTACCTAAAAACTAAAATTCAAAAATCTAATAATAAAATTAAAACTACATGGAACATTATTAACAATGAAACAGGTCGCAGCAAGGTGCGAGATAATAAATTTGAAATGAATATAAATAATAGCGTAATTTCAAATAATTTGGAAGTAGCCGATACATTCAATAACTACTTCGCAAAAATACCTTTAGACATAACTAGTACCCTTAGGTCTTGCCCAGCACGAGCAGAATACTTGGTTAGGGGCAACGTGGAAGAGTGCAAGATACTATTTAGTTTTGAGCGTGTACATCCGTATGATATAATAAAAGTATTTAAGTCGCTTAATTCAAAAAATCAGCTGACTTCTGGGGTATTTCGGTAAAATTAGTTGAAAGTATTATTGTTAATATAGCGCCACACCTAGCCGCAATATTCAACGGATGCATTGATGTGGGCATTTTTCCAAACTTAATGAAATGTAGTAAAATAATACCTTTATTTAAAAATGGTTGCAATAGTGACCCCAGTAATTTTACCTGCTATTAGTAAAATATTTGAGAAGATTATATTACAGCAATCAGAGAGCCACTTCAATGTAAACAATTTATTTCACGCAGATCAATATGGGTTTAGGAAGGGCCGTTCTACGATAGATGCGGGTGTTACGCTTTTAAAACATATATTCAGTGCCTGGGAGAATTCGCAAGATGTCATTGGCGTATTCTGTGATCTCTCTAAAGCCTTTGACTGCGTTGACCATCAAACGCTGTTGCGAAAACTCAGGCATTATGGCATCCGAGATACTGCACTTGACTTAGTTGATTCCTACCTAAGCGATAGACTACAACACATTGATATCAACGGAAGTAGATCTTCTAGATTACCAGTCACAATGGGCGTGCCACAGGGCTCGATTTTGGGACCCTTTCTGTTTTTAGTGTACGTAAATGATTTGCCGTTCTTTGTTCAGGATTTGTGTGACATTGTTTTATTCGCGGATGACACATCCCTTATTTTTAAAGTAGACCGAAAAGCACCAAATTTACGTGCTGTTAATGATTCACTCGCGGAAGTCCTGGACTGGTTTACGACGAATAATTTACTACTTAACTCTACAAAAACTAAATGTATCATTGCCAAACGTAAAGATCCTAACGTGAATATAATTTTAAATGATGAAATTATTACTTTTATTCAATCTACAGTCTTTTTAGGATTAACTTTAGATCATAAAGTTCAGTGGGGCGCTCAAATATCGTGTCTTGCAGGGAAACTTAGCTCAGCCGCATACGCAATTCGGAAAGTAAGAGAGCTTACTGATAGATACTGCAAGACTAGTATATTTCAGTTACTTTCATAGTGTCGTGTCCTACGGTATATTATTGTAGGGCAAGGCAGCTGATATTGAGACAATTTTTATTCTTCAAAAGCGTGCAGTACGTAGCATTTATAATTTAGGACCACGAGTTTCCCTGAAAGATCGATTTAAAGAAATAGGCATACTTACTGTTGCGTCGCAATATATATTTGCTAACATTATGTTTATTAAACATAACATTTACTTATATAATAAGAATAGTGATATCCATAACGTAAACACTAGAAATAAGCAGAAGTTAGTAGGCCCATATCATCGTTTACATAAAGTTCACAATACATTTGCGGGACTCGGTATACGTTTTTATAATAAATTACCTATTAACATAATTAATTTACCATTGTTTAAATTTAAAAACGCTGTTAAAAAACAACTTATTCGGAAGGGTTATTATTCAGTCAACGACTACTTAAATGACAAAAACTCATGGAGCTAGTTGCTTGTTGCATACAGGATTCAAAGATCTGTATTACTTATAAGTCAATTTAAGCCTTTGCATAGTCACAAAGTGTAAGTGTATGCGCCATCATGCCATCCTACTGTCTGTAACACTTTGTTAATCTGAGTTGTAAAATACTGAAATTATATTTAACTGACGATTTAAAAGAGTGGCCGTGAGTTTCTTGCAGGTTTCTTCTCTACCCTTTGCCTGAACCTAGCAACTAACCTAAATGTAGCTTCAGTAACTTAGTAAACTCACTAACCTATATACTTTGACGTTCATAAGTGTTACTTTGTGACCTAAATGAATTTTGATTTTGACTTTGACTATGACTTTGAACAACATTTTATAAATATACCTACAGTGCTAATTTAAAATCACGCAGAATAAACCAGGAGAAACATCGTTTGTATGTCTGTAATGGGTAATTATTTTGCTGCGATTTTATTTTAAAACTGCGATATCTCCTAAGATATTCATTGAAATCTAATGATGTAAAGGGCAATTTTGTTTTAAATTAAATACTTGTGATGAATAATGTATTTATTTGGATAAGGATTAATATTATGTTTATAATAATACCTTCGCAATTAATGCATTATTTTAGAACAAATTTGGTTAGTATAAAAATGGTTATAGTGAGCCAACCTTAAAAGATAGACATATGCTGTCGCGGACTTTTTTTTAGAACTTTTAAAGGGGAACAATTCTGTCATACATGATTTTTGCGAAACTTTAACTTTTTACACAGCGCACGCAACGGAAGCTCTCAAAAGGAAAAAAACCCTCCGATTTTGAAACATTCTTCATTGGTGCTCCGCTCCTATTACTCTTAGCGTGATGATATATAACCTATAGCCTTCCTCAATAAATGGGCTATCTAACAATGAAATAATTTTTCAAATCGGACCAGTAGTTCCTGAGATTAGCGCGTTCAAGCAAACAAACAAACAAACTCTTCAGCTTTATAATATTAATATAGATTCTGTGGGACGGCCTATAAATGCCTAAAAATAAATGTATAATTATTTATTTTAATAGTTAAACAATTACAGCCGTGGAATATCGGCTCTTCCACATTTATATTTAGTTCATTTCTTACATAAATCTCTAGGCCATCATTCTGATTAGTTTTTTCAGATTTATAAGAATTTATATTTTTTTTTATTTATGACAAAACGGACAAAATCTATTAATTTTATACAGCAGCTATTGTGTCTTGGGAGACGGTTGGACTGCCACGCAAAGCTCTCGAGTTCAATCTTAAGGTTGCCTGTCCATTGAAGCGGAGCGAGGCTGCGGAGCGAAGAAACGGAGAAATATTAACCAATAGAGTAGCATAAAATCTCCGCTCCGCTCCAGTATGCAATCTTATTGGTTAATATTCCGCAGCTTCGCTCCGCTTCAATGGACAGGCAGCGTAAAGCATGCACCTTTGTCGATTTGATGTTATATGCGTGTTTATTAGTTAATAATTATCGTTCGTTTTAATGGCGAAGGATAATATAATTATGTAAAGAATTTCTCTTAATACGGACAGGCAGGCACTTACATAAAATTTTACTATTAGGTTTTCTTTTAATTTAATGTAATCATATGTGTACAGAATACTCAGGGTACTTGTGGTAAAGAAAAGCTACTGGATATGTGTCGATGTGGTGAACTTTTTAATGTCCGAATGATTTAACAAAAGTTTACGCCAAAACGGAAGACACTTAAACCAATAAGTGGGCAACTAGACTCTTTACGTTGTTGCTATGATGTTAATGTTAGGCGCTTCAACAATATGTGAAAATAAATTTCGCTTTATTTATATATTGTAGTTCCCCTACAGTTGTTAATATTAATACATAAAGATCTAAACTAGTCTAAAATACAAGCGACAATGCAAGAATCACTTATAGGTAAACACCGCTTGAGCGTATAAGAAAGTGTTTGAAACTTATAACTAAATCTTACTTGTAATTGTACATACACTGCTTACATAATATATTTATATTTATTGTTTTTCTAAATCCGTTGTTCTAACAAATATGGACTTTATTTTCCTAATACTGAAAGATGCATGTCTACTAAGTCGCTCAAACCATTCAACACCTTACACACTTGCGTAAGGAGAATTAGCACCAAGCATTTACTTACATAAGTTATATTATACATTTTCACCGAAGGAGTATGCTGCAACCATATTCTGGCAGCTTATAGTAATCAGTACTTCGGTAATCAGGAATAATTTCAGAGGAAGTCGATTACAGTACCAGATTTTGTACTTTTCTTGAGATCAAAATTATTTGACAAGAAAACACTTTGATCAAATTTGGGCAAAGTGTTTTCCTGTTAAATAATTTCTGATATCGCGTTCCTATAGTATCACATGAACAACTGTAGTTTCATTATCGCGGCG
Source organism: Catocala sponsa (assembly GCA_963564715.1). NCBI lineage: Eukaryota > Metazoa > Arthropoda > Insecta > Lepidoptera > Erebidae > Catocala > Catocala sponsa. The sequence continues at coordinate 1,968,495 of OY751351.1, read as the reverse complement.
CCACCGACCCAGCACCCTTAACTTATTGGGATTACAGGAATATAACAATATAAAAAAAATTATAAACTGTTATATTGAAATATATTTATATATAATATTAAGGATCAATAAATCTTTTACATGTATATATAACCACAATTCTTTAAAAATGACTTATACCTAAAAAATTATAAAACATAGAAAAAGAAAACTAAAACCCTCTAATAGGCGTCATAAAATTCCTCCGCATCACAGTCCACCGGTAGTGTGCCCAGAAGACTGGCAGCATTGCCACGTTGAATGGCAATGCTTGTTCTTTCTGCAAAATAAAGCCCAGCCCTCTGGTCACGGGAAGCGTCGACTAACCTTTTTGCTATGTCTCTATAGAGCGCACGAGCACTGGGACCACATGACCCTAGCGTTACGACCCCAAACGGCTCAAAAACATAATCCCCTACCAGGTTTTTATATTTGCGCCGTTTGAGAGTCTCCGCAGATGCAGCAGCAGCACCAGCACAACCCGCCGTGCTGGGAAGATGTGATGGCGCAAGGGTGTCGACACACGTTGCGTCCCACACCAAGGGCCTACCCTGTTATATTTCATAAAACAACCTATTTTATATTTAATCATTTTGTCAATCGTACTTGTCACGGGTGTCGCTATAACTTGTCCTTGCTCATTATTTTATTGGAATCACGAACCGCTGCAATAAAACACTTAATTAAAAATATTGTAACTACTTGTTTTCCAGTTTTGAGGGACTAGCGAAAATATAAGGTCTTTTTATTCTGAATACGCTTGCGTGTGACCATGATCTCATCGTACTTTAAACGTCTTAGTGCCATTCCAGTTTCTAGATTGTACTTTTGGGGAAAGCAGACACACTTTTTAGTAAGTGAGTTACTTCATGAAAATACTAAAAAAGGGCTTAATAAAAGGCATCAGAATGTAGATCATCAATTCATTGTGACTGATTCGTTGTAGAATATTCGAATCATAATCGAATATTCGAATCTCTAAATTCGAATCTTTCAAATTTTCGTCTACAATCGCACGTTGCTAGTGTAATAAATGTAACAATATATATATATTTAGCTTTTATATTTTAATAATAAATATATTAAATAAAATTATTTATACGTTTACTTCATTTAATTCTATCATATTCAATCATTAAATAGTTTTAATGTAGTTATTAAATATTAATTATATTATTGCAATGTAATAACATCATTTTATATTAAATGTAACTTACCTAGGCTTACTGACCAGGTTCACTAAGTTGTTGAGGGGTGCCTCTACAAATAACCATAACAGCACGGAAACCAATGCAGATAAACAGAATACTCCGAAGGCATATGTTATCTAAAAACAACATTTGTATTAAAACATTGATATTCCAAAAACTCGTAGGTGATAACAATACTATCAGCTCTGTATATAATATAAACTGTTTCGACTGCTAGGCATGGGCCCCTTCTCAGTGTGAGAATGACCTAGTGCGGGTTGGCGGACTTTACATGTCTTCGAGAACAAACTCTTAGATATGCAGGTTGCATCACGATGTATTATAGATTATTCCGGCACCGTTAAAGCGATCAGTAATTAACTATTTAATACATAACATTGAAAATAATATACTTATATCAATTCAATGTAATAACATTGAAAAGTCAGAGGAGCGTGCATTGGGGTCGCACTCGAGACCTCTGCGTGGCAGTCAAGCGGTCTACCCCAAGGCAACCGTAGCTGTTGCAAAACTCGTAATACTTGAGGAAAGTAAACTGATACCATCTAGTGAGTTGACGAGTCACCGTCTGCCCAGTGCATTGATGCTATTAGAGTATTCAGGTTAGACGCCGTTTTTCATTCATATTTACCAATATACCGGTCCACCAAAAACCCATACCTATAAGCCCATATATTAGAATCCATACGTAGCGATAATCCTACGCCTGCTGCGGCTAGTGCCGCTGTAGGTGTTCAATCCCACCTTTGATTAAAACTCTCGAAGGGCCTCTTCACGTTGGACCCATATCTCCGTGTGAGCCTCACAAAAGGCCAGGTATTTTCTAATATAATATGTTAGAAAATACCTGCGATAAAAGAAACATAATAATAAAACTTTATTTCAAACTTACATAATTTACAAATTCATAGTACCTAATAATTAAAATAGAAATAAAATAAGTAAAGCGATAAAAATAATAAAATATTGAATTATATATTGAACATTAACATTAAAAATTCATATTCAAATTAATTTAATTATGAAATAACAATAAAATAAATATTGTTTTTATTTCTTACCTCTTGTAGAAATCCAATTTCTTGGATAAATTTTCTTGAAAATGCGCTTTGTTGGAAAAATAATGAATGAGTTAAATATATTCCATATGTGAGACGGCTTAGCACTGTAAAGCCGTGGAGTTTTGTCATTTTTCTAAGGTAAGCTGCAATTGCCAAAAAAGAAAGTTTATGAGGATGAATTTCTATTAATTTATCTATATAGCAATATTCAAAACTACTTTATACATTTTTGGTATATTTTCCCTATTTTCTACGTTTTAAATGAATACTAGTACTATATTTTATTTAGCTATATTTTATTTTTATTTATTTATTTATTTTATTTATTTATTTATTTCATTTAGGTCCTTCACAGCTGATAATCAATATTACTAAAATTATAAATAAGACAGTACGCCAATTACGAAGAACACAATAGAAACCTAATTATTACAAGCAAGAGTAAACATGTAAATCTATATGTAATTTAAACGATTATTCTATTGGCCCATATTATATCATAATATTGTCATGTCTAAGTGTGACGGTGTGTGAGGCTGTGTATAGATGAATGAGGCTGTGTGCTCGTGTGTAAACCAGTGTGTGTGTGTGAGTGAGTGCACTTGTATATTTTAACCTGTATCCATTATTTTGCTATGAGTCATTGTTGTTAGACAGAGTCTTTAATATTTCATTTTTATAAGAGTTGCGAGATGTGTTAAATGGATCCAGGGAAGAGAAGTTATTATTATAAATGCTAGGAATGCGAGTGAATGGCGACATCTTGAAATACTTAGTTGAAGCAGTTGGAATCGCGAATAGTTGCGTTTGTCTGGTGCGCTTAGAAGGAACGTTAAAGCCGATTCTTTGTAGCATTTCCGGACAATCAAATTTACAGTGAAGTACATCATACAAAAACAACATATCTGTGACTTGTCGTCTATCTTCCAGAGTCATAATATTGTGATACTCGCACGATTCCTCGTATGATTTATTTACTAATTTAACTTTATAATTTAGATGCCTAATAAATTTTTGCTGAATTTTTTCAATTTTCTGTATGTGTACCTTAAAGAATGGTCGCCAAATAATAGATTCAAATTCCAAGATGCTCCTTACAAAACTAAAATAAAGAATTTTTAGACATTGTGAATCTTTGAATGGTTTAGTGTTGCGAATTACAAATCCCAGAGATTTATACGCTTTGCTAACCATTTGTTCTATATGTGGGTTAAAAGTGAATTTGCTGTCCAGAATCACACCTAAATTTCGAACTTCTGAGGTTCTAGCTATTTCTTCATTGCTTATGCGATAACCATAAACAATAGGGTGTTTTTTCCTGGTAAACGTTATTGTCATACACTTCTGGGTGTTTATACTAATTTTATTATTGCGATAGTAAGTTGTTAGTCGGTCTAAATCAGACTGCAGTAGATAGCAATCCACAATGGTGTCAATTCTGCGAAATATCTTCTTATCATCAGCATATAGGAGATGATTTGAGTATTTAAAGTTATTTGCTATATCAAAAATATAGATATTGTACAGTAGAGGAGATAACAAGGATCTTTGGGGCACCCCGGAAGTGACCTCCACAAAGTCTGATCTGTAACCACCCAATACTACAGCTTGGCGCCTATTTCGGAGGTAAGATTCCAACCATCGTAACAAATTACCCTTAATTCCCACCGCATTTAATTTAGACATTAAGACATTATAATTAACGCGATCAAATGCTTTTTCATAATCTGTATAAATTACATCAATTTGTGCGTCGCTTATATGTGAGAGTATGTAATTACTGAGCTCTAAGAGGTTGGTATTGACATTACGGCGTTTGACAAATCCATGCTGAGAAGACGATAAGCAGTGCTGCGAAGCAATGTAATATGAATACAAGTATATCGGGTATACAAATATAAATATATCGGTATATAATCGGATAAAATAAAATACTTGAAGCCTCATTAACTATAGGAATACGTTTAACCATTCGGTCGAGGCAATAATCATAAATAAATGTATTTAGCAAAATTTTCCTTGAATTGCATTAACACCCAATATCTGAAAGATTAATGAAAACCTGTAAATAGCTCATATCAAATATTTTGATTGCCTAATGCTCTTGCAATAGAATGCCAGCAATTGCCATGCGTGACACCGTCTATTGACCTATTCTTGTATTGTTTTACTTTACAAAATCCTAGTGATAGTTTTTATGCAAAATCTGATCTGATCGTTCTAGCATAATATTATCCAAGAATGTTTAGTATATTACTTCAGATAAATATGTATCTATGCAGAAAATAATACTTACGCATACTCCCATACTCAACCACCACAATCCAAACACAACTTGAAAGACTAAACATACATTTTTGAAAAGGCAAGTTGACTGCTGAGCCCAAATGATCATTTTTCAAATTTGGGGATGCTACTAATTCTTTAAATCCTGTTAAGCAAGCTGCTATGAACAAGAAGAGAGATAGTTTCTGCAAAGAGATAACAGAGAATAGATAAAGTAGGATAGTGTTGATAGAATAAAGGAAGTTCTTATATTATAAAGAATTACAAAAAAAATGTTGACTGAAATCCTAGAAAATATGTCATGTATTTACTATGATTTTAGTCGACACATACATGACGACGAACAGAATACTGACTATAGCTCGCTTTGATCTCTCAAGAAAGCTCTAGTTCTGACGTATGACCGTAATTGACTGTATGCGCATCTCAGCAGTAGTGCCATTATTTTCTTCTTGACTGAAGAGAAACCAGAGCCTTATCACTATTAGTGTAGTTCTAGTATATTAAATAGCAGGGATATCGTAGTGGGAAACCGTTGGACTCCCGCGCAAACGTCTCAAGTCCGATCCCAAGGCGCGCATCTCTGACTTTTCTAAGTTATGTGCGTAAAATATAGTTAATTATCGCTTGCTTTATCGGTGAAGGAAAACATCGTGAGGAAACCTGCATGTCTAAGAGTTCTAAATAATATTGTCAAAGATATATGAAGTTTACCAACCCGCACTGGGCTGGGCGTGGTGGACTATGGCCTAACTGAGAAGAGTATTAAATCAATATAGCTTTATTTGATAAGCATTTCCGATGCCAAAGTGAAATGTAAATTATTTCAGAGGTAAAAGACAATCCATACAGCAGTACTTGAACCTGCAACCTCGACACATCGTATCGTTGCACTGCCAACTGAGCTATTCTTGTTTCTACATCATTAACATTAGTGTAATGTATGTGTCACGTTAAAACAAGTCAAATAAGTCCAAACACAAGGGGTGTACTAGATGCCATTGAAGAGTTCACCTATCTGCCTTCTGGTTCCACCATCAGATCAATTCAATGGCATAACATTATTGTATTGACAACCAAAAAGAAAGAAAGCCCAGAAAGATCAAAGCTTTAAATTATAGATGTGCCCCATCCTACTTAAATTCCACAAAAACGGTCCACGCTATGATGTGCGAGCGCACAAATAAGATAGAGAAATTTTTTGCAGTCTTAGTGAGCTTGATAATATTCACATGTCATGTTGACATTGTTTGTCAGATGACCACTTAATGTCCAGAAAGGTTACCACATGCAAACACATGGACCATGTGGTCCATGTGGTCCATGTATATCCCAAGTTTCAAACCGATACCACAATCTAAATTGCAATAGGATATAATCGACTTCCAAGATATATTTACGTAGTTTGCTTATTATAAGTTAACCTACCTGAGATATAAATTCCCTATATTTTACAGGCTTATAAACTGTCATGAAATAGCCCATACCCATACCCAGTAGGTACGGTCCAGCTCTATGGTAGCTCTTTATATACGTCTCCAAGAATACCTCGTTCGACCTGATGTCTTTGATCTTTCTGAAACGTAATTAAAGTTATAGGTGGTTAAAGGATTTCACATCTAGAAAATACGGGTACACTGGTTTTCTTGTATTTAGTTATGTAGAAGAATGCATCTCTTATTCACGTGTAATTGCTAGAATCAAAGTATTGTTTCGATTGGATATACTTAGGCTCAGTGGCACAAAACTTTTTTAAAAGGCATCTCCCGCTCTTGCAATACTTCCTGTGTCGCGGGGGACTTTACAAACATTCAAACAACGGAAACAAAGAACACCCTGAGGCGGCACAACCATTTGTGAATCACAGAATTTTTTGTCCCGTGTGGGATTCGAACCCACAGTACTCTGCGCAGTAGCAGCGGCGAGGTGACCACTTAAACCACTACGCCATCCGTGCAGTTTTATTTCATTGGTATAACGAGCAGATTGTTATAATCTGTGATCATTGTTAATATTTATAATTGAAAATGTCTATTAGAATTTCTATTTTAAATAGAACTTACTCAACGTCGTCAAATATCGGAGACCCTGGTAGCTTCATCCAATAAGTAACAACTGCAGGGATAAACATAGCCAACACTGATACTGAAATTGTCGCCATCTTGCCAAGCCTGTAGTCTTTCTGCCATAACATGAAGATGATCGTAGCCATAATAGCCAACTGGTAATCACACGGAATATACCAGGCCGCTATTTGAGTCTGGAAAATAAAATAAATATAGATTCAAGCGGACACAATGACATCAGCGCTTTTCAGAATATAATTAAAATATCGACATTATTACATTCAAGAAAAATCTGGGCTAACATTATTTAAAAACTGTTGCCATCGACACGATAAGAAGTAGAATATAATTTAAGAGCAATAAATCAATAAATTTGTTTATTGCCCTTAAGCTTTCATATCTTTCTTCATATTAAAATTTAACTTTTATTTATATATACATACAATGTTCTCGCTGTTAACATAATTATTGAGCATCAGTACACTCCACAGCCAGCTGTCAGAGGCTGCCTTTTGTTCTCGCCCTGCTAACTTGTGCCATAGAGGCCCGTCCCCTGTATGTATTGATACTGCAGCTACGTAGAATGTTACTAACGCGAATGAACCTATAAGCCTGGAAATATAATGCAATATTTTACTTCAAACAATGAAAATGATATCTCTAACATTAATATATCTATATTTTATAGGTCTGTGGCACAGCGGTAGTGAATGCGACCTTAAAATTCAAACACCAGTCACTGTGTAAGTCTCGCATTCAAATCCCTGGTCGGGTGAACATAAAGTTATCGGGTTTTACTGACAAGTAATTCTCAAGAGCAGCCCGGGTGTAGAATATTGGCGATGTTACCCTGTGCCTCGGAGAATACTGAAAGCCGATGGTACCCAACGCCAGATATGTCCCCGTTCGTGTCGCAATACCGTCCCGTCGGACTATGAGAGTGAGGAAATAAAAAGTGCATTTATGAGCATTATAATATCTCTTGCAGATGACCAGTCTCTTTTAAGGTCACTGTTTGACCACTGTAGCTGAAATTCAGTTACAGTGGTAAACCGAATTTTGGAATTGCCATTTCATTGTAACGTAGTAATTCAAGCAGTGGTATTCTTCGTGAGCAATCTATTAGCTTATAGTTTTTACCACGCGGTCTGACCACGTCTTAAATAATTTATAATGTGAACTGTGTGTTACACAGTAAGTTTTTCTTACCTAAAATATCGGCTAGCTAATGAGACAAGTGGATGTTTTTTTGTCGTCATTAAGCCTTTAATCAGCAGTATGCCCGCTATTGTTAAAAATCCATCAATAATCAAAACAACGTTTCTGGCAATATTTTTAACAGCATAATCTGTGCTTCTAACTGCCATCAGCTGAAGATTATTAGAACATAAAAATTATTATATTTACATAATACATTCATATATTTTGGTCATAGTACATTCAAATATTAATGGACGATGTCAATTCTTCTTTTAAAAAAGGCAAGCTTAACACAGCATAGCAGAAGTTTCGAGTTCGATCCCAAGGCACGCATCTATGACTTCGAATTTATTGTGCGTGTGCCTATAATAGTTAATTATCGCTCGCTTTAATGGTGAAAGAAAACATCGTGAGGAAGCCAGCATGTCTACCTGCATATGATTTACAGAAAAAGACATAGGCCCTTGCTTCGCTGGCCGTGCAACAGGTAAATGTAAATACGTAGTATAGTATAGTTTATAACCTTGACGTTCATAAGTGTTACTTTGTAACCTCATTTAGGTCACTAAGTAACACTTGTGAACGTCAAGGTTAGGGATATAGATATTTTGATTGATTTGGATTTGAGGTACCTTTCATCGAGAAAACATCTGCACCTGAGCGAAGATGCGGGCAATAGTTAGTTGATTTAAAACACTGGTCAAATTGTTCAGTCCGTCGTTGACAAAGACTAAAATATTAGTTTCCTTTAACTTACCCAATCAAAATATAAAATATTGCCGATTGGTCCGTTTGTACTGAAGTAAAACGAGTGAACGATTACAGTGAAAAATGCGCCAATTACTTTTAAATAGTTCAAACTTGATATATCGTCATTAGTCGATGTCTTTGTTAAAGATAACCAGTTGCGTTTCAAACAGAAACATGCAGCTACATGTGTAACTGGAAAAAAAACAATACAAATATAATTGTAAGATATTTTTAAAGTTTCGTTTTTAAGTTTAATTAATAAATAAAATAGAGTAGTTTACTTAATAATAATAAGCATTTTTATTTCAATTAAGGTTACATTTTCATCATCATCATCATCAGGCTATAATAGTCCACTGCTGGACATAGCCCCCCCCAACGAGCGCCGTAGCGTACTGTCTTCAGCTTGCCGCATCCAGCATCTGCCTGCAGTCTTTCGCAGATCGTCATCCCACCTGGTCGGAGGGCGTCCTACACTACGTTTGCCGAGTCGCGGTCTCCACTCAAGAACACGCTTACCCCAGCGGTTGTCGGTTCTTCGCGCGATATGGCCAGCCCACTGCCACTTCAGCTTGCTAATTCTCTGAGCTATGTCGATGACTTTGGTTCTCTGTCGGATATATTCGTTACGAATCCTATCCTTCAGAGAAACTCCGAACATAGCTCTCTCCATAGCTCGCTGAGCGACTTTGAACTAGTGGACCAACCCTACCGTGAGTGTCCATGTTTCGGCTCCGTAGGTCATGATGTGTGATCCACAAATGGTTGTTCCGAATCTGGATATTCTTTGTGTCCGTTGTTTGCGTGTTTGTAAAGCCTCCGCGATGGAGGAATTATCCCTAATGCGGGAGTTGTATTTTTTAAGAAAGAAAGAAAGTGTTTCAAATCTGTTAGTAGGAGTAATTCTCCAATGATAGAAAAAGGATGCTCGATACAAACTATAACGTAAATTCTACTCTCGACTCGGAGGCACGCGTGGGAACCTGCACGCCGCCTATCGGACCTGGTGCTGATCGGATGGCGGGCAGGCCCACGAAGCCCACCACCCTCACCACACCAACATATTTTATACAACATACCTACTGTTTATAAATATTTCATATAGACCACACCAAATGGAAACACACATAAATTTATGAAAATAATAAAAATAAAATATATAAACTTACTTGCTAAGGTTGGATCTGCGATTTGTACGTAAATAGTTGAAAATGTTGCCGCACTTACCAACACGGAAACCAGTGTCCTAAAATGAAAACAGTTTTGAGTCTTCTTTATTGTTAGAAACTGTCTTTGGGTTGAATTCTTTGATTGGTTTTAAATTATTGTTAACAAGATAGTTATTAGACTAGTCTTATTATCCACCTCAAGTATAAAAGATTGCTAAATAGTAATCAGCGGCTAATCAAAAGTGTTGACTGGTTTTAAATTATTGTTAACAAGATAGTTACTAGTCTTATTATCCACTCTCAAGTATAAAAGATTGCTAAATAGTAATCAGCGGCTAATTAAAAATATCCGCAATCTATAAACGTTACTCAGAGTTGAGTGATATTAAGTAACACCGATGAGATGTAAATTATATATTAAACATTGATCAAGAACTTGAGAGATAGCTAAGTCTTAGTTAGTGATATTTTTATAAGTATACCTGACACTGTTTGTGGGTTTTAGTTAATCTGTTCTGTTTTTCAAAGATATTTTTTTAGCCACATTTGCAAAAAGAATAATACTTTAGCATAAGTACTATTGAACTAAGTAAATAAATAAATAATTTATATTTCACATATTTTGATCTAAAAAGCGCTACGTAAAAGCGCTACGTATGAAAATACCGCTAAGCTCAATTGAATAGCTCTCAAGTTCTTAATCAATTTTGTTAATCTTTGATCAATTACTGCCCGCCGTTGTTACTTAACTATTATTCAACTCGCTCTCAATGTTTGTATGTTTAGGGGTGATTATTTCTATGATTAATCGGGAATACTTAGCTACCTTTATAATTGAGATTGGTTTATAAGTAATGCTTGAAATGTGCGGCATACTACCGTTAGTACCGTTAGTGCTGTAGTTGTTGAGACTATGTATGTAAGTATCGTTACTTACATAAAATAAAAAAAAATTAACAAAAAAGAAAACCGACTTCAAATAAGAATATTCTAAAACTTAAAATGCACTAAAAAGTGAATAAATAATTGCATATTCTTGTGAATAATTAAATTATTGTTATTTTTGGAGTCGGTGTCAGCCGCCCGCGCCGCGTGCTGCGTCTATGTGTGTAATTGTGAATGCCAATGTTATGTTATGATTATAGTAAGACATCTCATGTTTAATTAGTTACAAACCTACCTTGGCTGACACCGATTCCAATAATAACAATAATTTAATTATTCACAAGAATATGCAATTATTTACTAACTTTTTGTGCATTTTAAGTCTTAGAATATTCTTATTTGAAGTCGGTTTTCTTTTTTGTAAAAATTTTGTTTATTTTTCGGTTTTTAGTGAACCATGCCAAATATGGGAACATCATCAATGTAGCCAAATACGCATTATTAAGTATAACTCGAAAACGAATGGTCAAATCTTGATCAAAATTAAATGGGACCACATGGGAAGCACCAGCTTTCAAATAAAAAAAGAATCATCAAAATCAGTTCACCCAGTCGAAAGTAACGAGGTAACAAAAATATAAAAAAATACAGATGAATTGAATAGCTCCTCCTTTTTTTGAAGTCGGTAATAAGTCTCAATCCTATTGCCGCCAAGTCAGTATAAACAGTGGTGTATTACACCCATCCCAAAATCACCTTGCCCGACCTGAAAATCGAGCCTCAAACCTTATATGCACAGCAGTCGCATTCACTGCCGCTGAGCCACCGAGGCAGCTGTTACTTACACAAAAGCATAAAATCCGGTGCTGAATACTCTCTTAGCACCAGCTACTTGACAGTTTTCTATTTCTATACTCGGTTCAGCAGCCATGAGAGGGTTCACCATATAGATGGTCTTCAGGATTTTGGCTGCAGAGCCTGGCTTGCAGACAGCTGGTAGGCACACTCCCCACGTTATCTTGGAGAGATCTCTATTCATATCTGTTCTGGTCTGAAAAATACGTACATCGCTTTAGAACATGCACAAAAATGCTAATGGTGAAACCATTTTGATTTGATTGAATCATCTACTACCAAAAGCAATATGCATCAAAAGTGAAATTTTGCCACAGTAGGTACCAACATTTGCATCTTTAGAGAGCTAGAACTTTTACAAAGGCTACACTAGATACTAGACTTCACGGATAGCGTAGTAGTTTAAGTGGAAGCTTAGCCATAATCACTGCACTGAGTGTTGTGGACGCGCCACGGGACAAGCAATTGTGATCTAGAGATAGTTGTTCAGAGTCTCGATGTATTTTGTGTCCGTTCCTTAAATGTTTGTTAAAACCTCCTCGATGGAACAATTAAACCATTGCGAGAGTTGTCTTTAAATAAGTGAGAAACGGCAATAAATTGCCGAAAATCTTAGAGTTCGAAAAAATGGTTTAATTAAGTATTATGCAAAGGTCACGTGATACCACGTGACCGTGAGATCAGGGTCAAAGGTCATAGTCATTTCGGGGGTATATCGACTATGCTGAGTCGAATGGCGTTGACCGTGAGCTTCTAGCTCTTACGGTTCTTGAGTTGAAAGTTGTATAACAGACAGACGGACGGACGGACGGACGGACAAAGCTGTTGTATAAGAGTTTTTCGAACACTAAAAAATGAAAGGAAAGATATTGGTGACATAAACATGACGGCTTCGATGGCGTAGTGGTTAGTGAAACCGATTGCCACGCCTGAGGTCGCGGGTTCGATTCCCGCACAAGTCAAACATTTGTGTGCATGAACATGGATGTTTGTCTTGGTCTGGGTGTTTCTATGTATAATATGTATGTATTTACAAAAAAAAAAGAAAGTATATATGTATGTTTATCCATTGTCTAGTACCCATAATACAAGCTCTGCTTAGTTTGGGCTAGACGGTGTTGTGTGTATGTGATAGAATATTATTATTATTATATTATAAAAACTATCAATTTTATTTCTATCATATTCTAAATTTTGTCCGTGGTTTCGCTCGCGTAAATGTAGGTTAGGTTAGGCTATTGACAGTAGCTGGAGTCGTCGCGCGCAGACCTTTCCTGCATTGGGCACCGCTGGGTGGGTCGCTGATGTAGTTTCAGTTCCAGCGACTCACCCACCATACAAGGCAGCGAGTTGGAACACCGTAGTGGTTTTGATCAGTAGGCCCGAAGTCTCGGGATAGCCCGACATACCCTCTCGCCTCCCCCTGTGGCGGGCGGGTATGCAAAAGGAGCATATCCTCACATTAAAAAAATATCTATTGACAGAAGATTTTACAGTACCTAATTGAGTATTTGTAAAAATCATTATTGCGTGTTTGTTTGGACTTCAACATATCTTGAAGAACTTAGATCACATAAAGTAGACAGCCGACTTACCCCAAGAAAAGCTTCAGTATCTCCCATCACATTTCTGTCCTCCCATTTATGTTTGCTACTCGTTAACTTGACATCAGCTAAACAGTACTGTGTCATGACGTCAGCAGCTTTGGTGGGGGCTTGCAAACATTGATCGTAGTGCCCCAGACTGTATGGTGCCCCGTAAAAAGTTCCCACCGGGTGCTGCATGGAGTTCCAAACTGGAAAATATTAATCTGTCAAGTCTTAGAATACGAAACACGTGCCTTAATAGAGAATTCCATGCCTTAGTCGTTCGGCAGAGGTATGAGGACCCAAACTTGTTGGTACGCACTCTAGTCGACTCTACCGTGTAAGGATGGCATCTGAGCCCAGCACTCGTTGTTCTGGATAGGAAAGGGGAGGGCGGGATAAGGTGGAATAACTCTTCAGAGCGCTCCCCGTGGTATATTCCGTAGAAACATGCCAATGAGGCAATGTCCCTATGGAGTTGCAGAAGTTCCAGTGAACTCGTGACCTCTGGATCTCCGATGATACGGACAGCCAGCCGCTGTAACCTGTCGCGATGACACGGACAGCCCGCCTAATATTAGTTAGGATATAAGATTATATCCACCACATTAGCCAACAATGTCTCATGGATTGCAGATATAGTTTCTAACCTCTTTACTTTGTTACAAGTTACGGGCGGGTTGTCAGACTTGACATATCTTCTAGAACGTTATAGAGAACGTTCAGTCATCTAGGTTTCATTACGATCCTTTCCTTCGACGTTAAAGCTAATTAATTATTTAATAAGCCGACTTTCGGTTGATACTGTGGTGCAATATACCTTTTGACGATTCACCTCATGGTTCGTTCTGGGGTCAAAAGAACCTGTTCGATGTGCTTTTGTTCATACTTAGTAAACATGTTGTGGATCTTTGGCGTCGTATTGTGTTGTTTATTAATAGCGAAAGGTGCAGTAGTGGTAAGATGTGAATCTGGCTCATACTATGCTTGTTATTAGAAGTTCAATCTTTCGGGTCTTCATGGTCCGATATCAGCATCATTGTATATGTATCGTTGAAGTTTTAGGGATGTATAATAAAATAAATATATATATACGATAACAACTGCTTGTATTCAAATGGTTAATGTAATAAATATAAGACAATAAGGCACACTTCCTATATATCAAGAAAATATATCGTTTTAGCTACGATCAGTAAAATTTTGACATATTTGTCAGAAAATATGTGTCAAAAATTAATTGCACGTTCCTTGATATAGGCACCAGGGTTAAGAGATCACTCTAAACAACTGATACTTATCAGAAATTAAACTTATGCTGTGATTAGGCTAGACTGTTGGGTTTGAGACGTTCTTACTTAGATTTTGTTTAGTTCTACTATTATATGGCATACTGTTTACGTTTTCGATTTGAAGTTTTAGCTTACATCACCAAGCAATAAAAGCATCCTTTAGAACTCTTTATTTTGCAATCCTGCATAACGATTGGAAGCTCATAAATTATTAACCACCCATGATGACTTCACCAGTAAAAATAACGAAATGTCAGTACATTTATCGGGTAAACGGTCATCAGATCTTTAAGACCCAATAAATACACCAAACAATATTTTTAACTGGTCGTCCGTGTTGGGTCAAAATGACTTTACAATGCTTCTTTAAGCTCTCGATTTTTTTCGATTATTCGAGATTACATAATAAAAATAATAAAACAAATAGTAAATATCTGTAGTAACAGATGATGAGAGATGTCAAAATATTTAATATGTACTTATTAAGAATGTAGCTGAACCGCGCAACTTCAATTATTATTATTAGTCGGTTACCTGGTTGCAAACAAAAACCGAAGATAAATAACCAATACTCACTCCACATAGCCCAAACTGTGTAGTTCTTCGCGTTGTTCAGTGTGAACAGTGTCTGGTCGAGGCAAGCCTGTTCTTCTTGATGCCATCGCTGGTCACGTAATCCTTCTAGCACTAAATCTATTTCTGTTGTCCGATGCTGTACTTTTTCGGCTGTCAATAGTTCTGCAAAATAAGACCACAGAGGTAAAATTATTTTTTACTCCTTAGAAAAGGATTACTCGGCCTCTGGGCATGTCTCCTGTGTCGCAGGTTACTTTACAAACATTCAAACAAAGAACACTCAAATTCGGAATAACTACTTGTGGATCACTTTGTTGTCCAGTGTGCGGGTTCGAACCCGTAACACTCGAGGCAGAGGCAATGGCGAAGCGAACACTTTAACCACTACGCCGACCTAGCCGTGACTAGTAGTAAACATTATATTAATTAAACACCTCTGGCGTCAAACGTGCATATATAAATAAATAACAATAATAAAATATTTATTTATCAAATAAAGAAACACACATTCTCAGATATAAATTAATAATATAACTAAAGAATATAATGTTTTGTTATATGCTAAGGTAACTACTTACTGGGTGATATATAACTATTTTTTATGTTTCTATTTATAAAATAAGAGGAGAGATATAAGAGCAGGGATAGCCTAGTGGGAAACTGTTGGACTGCCACGCAGAGGTCTCGAGTTCGAACCCAAGGCGCGCATCTCTGACTTTTCGTAGTTATGTGCGTATTAAATAGTTAATTATCGCTCGCTTTAACGGTGAAGGAAAAACATCGTGAGGAAACCTGCATGTCTGAGAGTTCTCCATAATGTTCTCGAAGATATGTGAAGTCTGCCAATCCAGACTAGGCTAACGTGGTGAACTATGGCCTAACCCTGAGAAGAGGCCCGTGCCCAGCAGTGGGACAGTTTAATACAGGGCTGATATTATTATTTATAAAAGCCAACTTCCGCTCCAGGAATAATTCCTGTGTGGCGGCAGACTTCACAAATACTGAAACAACGTGCAACGGTCACAGAGAAGACTCGGACTCGGAACAACTAACTGCTGACCAATCAATGTTTTGTCTCGCGTGGGCATCGAACCCGACAACGAGGAATTAAACCACTTTCTTAATAAACTATTAATTTAGTGTCTCGCGTGGGCATCGAACCCTACATCGAGGAATTAAACCACTTTCTTAATAAACTATTAATTTAGTGTCTTGCGTGGGCATCGAACCCGACAACGAGGACTTAAACCACTTTCTTAATAAACTATAAATTTCAAAATATTACTACATTTCGCCGGCGACTTCGCTCGCGCTAATGTATATTTCGTCAGAAATTTTTTATCACAGTATATTTTTATCAAGATGAAAGGTACTCTATGTGTTTCCTGTACCCCTGAAATTTCATGATGATCACTCGAGTAGTTAAAGTTTGAAAGCGTAACAAACAAACTGATATTCACATAATGTAAAAAACCTTAGTTAAAGCATTTGACACCAAAATTATCTTGCTCATTTTTCACCTTAGAGGGACGTCAATTAGACCAAAAATTGCTAATTTTTTACTGTTTAACATTGTGTAAAAATATTAAAACTGATATAAGTCAAGTTATATCACTTTTAACTGAAGGTACAGATTTATAACATTAGTTAGGATTAAAATAATTCAAAATATGACTTACGTATAATCAAAAACAAAGCACCAATCACTTTCATAGTTAAATTTTGACCCAATTTTATTTAACTGAATGAATTAACTGCTCTTGTATTACGACTAGTCGAATCAACGAAAATATGTCGACTACTACCACTTGTTTTCAATATGGGCCTATAAAGGTCTATGTCAAATCTACATAATTATACTAATATTATAAAGCTGAAGAGTTTGTTTGTTTATTTGTTTGTTTGGTTGAACACGCTAATCTCAGGAACTACTGGTTCGAATTGAAAAACTATTTTAGTGTTGGATAGCTTATTTATCGAGGAAGGTTATTGGCTATATAACATTATGCTACGACTCACAGAGTCGGCACAGTAATCATAAACGCGGGTGAAACCGTGAGCACAGCTACTATAAAATAAAAGTAATAATTTTATTCGGGTTACGTAATATTAAAATTTACTATACAGATGTCGTAGGCTACTCAGCGGTCGCCTCGGCATTATCATTACGCTGTGTTGACACGCGGGGTAAAACAATATCCGTCTTACTTATAAACCCATTTTAAATATTTGAGAGATAGTTATCTACTATATAGCGACTGTTCATGAGAAATCTTACTTATAAACGTTAGTTAACGCTAAGAGTAATTTTACCAATAGCAGTACAGAAATCTAAATAGCGGCGGTCCCTTGTTTAAGCCTAGCTAAGAGACAATATGGCAGATTTTCCGATCAGCTGGGACAGATGTGACAATAACGTCATTCGTTTACGAAAATACTAATTACATAATAATAATAATAATAAAATATCCACCACAGGAGTTATCCCGAAATATTTACACCATAGCATAAAACTACTTGAACTATCACCAAATACATTTATTAATATACAAAAAGCAGCAATACTAAATACATGTAGGATTGTCCGAAAATGTATGCAGAGTGACGAAAGTGAAACATTTAATATAGAACAAAATCTCCCAATTCAATATTAGAGATGACGATTACTTGGTTTCTACCCGTAAACGTCATTAAAACACCGACTATTAGTTGAGTATAAAAACAAATAATAATAATAATATTCTACCACATACACACAACACCATCTAGCCCAAACTAAACAGAGCTTGTACTATGGGTACTAGACAATGGATAAACATACATATATACTTTTTTTATTTGTAAATACATACTTATTATACATAGAAACACCCAGACCAAGACAAACATCCATGTTCATGCACACAAATGTTTGCCTTGTGCGGGAATCGAACCCGCGACCTCAGGCGTGGCAGTCGGTTACACCAACCACTACGCCATAGAGGCCATACATAAAAATGAAATAGGTGGTATATCGTAGATTAAAACTTTTTGAAGGTTAAATAAATGGTTCAGCGCAGTTTTCTTCGAACTGCGTGATTTCCCAATAATATCAAATAATTTAAAATTTTGCATTTTAGATAAGACAAAAGATCTATAAAGTGTGGATGAATCCGCTTTACGATTTATGCGATGCAAAATATCGTATCAGATATCATATCATAAAACAAAATATGTGCTATGTGATTTAAATTTTAATAGTGATATATTTCCATCATGAGTAGGTATCTATTGGTACGTATTACAATACCGAAATTTCATAATAACTATGACTGAAACACCGATGTCCAAAACAACGAAATTTTAAATACCGAAAGTTTTAAATGCCGATAGCCGTTATATCGAAACATAAAATACCGATGTCCAAATGCCCGAAAGGATGAAACCCCGAATGGACGAAATCTCGAATGGACGAAATACCGAATGGAAATAATGGGAGTTTTGGACGGAGTCCCGCTTCGCGGGGTTCTTATTTCTGGGTGGGTTTACAAAAGAGAACCTAACACAACCTACCGCTTCCGAGTCGGAATCGTACGGATGGCCTAAGCATTAGCCAGCCAGTTTATTACATGTTGTAACAAACGCTACGGCTGAATATCGAATTTTGAACTTCGGAATATGGATCTTAGGGATTTTAAACTTCGGGATATGGATCTTCGGGATTTTAACCTTTCGGGCAAGTGAACTTTCGGGATTTAAAACTTTCGGCCAAACAATCATTCGGCGTTTAATTTTTCGGGTCTTCCATAGGTATTTTAAAATACGGTCTTTTAAATTTCGGTATTGTAATACGTACCCATATCTATTTGTGATTTGTAAATGTGCAAATAATTACAATGATTCGATGTTAACTATATTATAATATCAAAACTCACATATCATGAAGTACCTATATTATATTATTATGAGAAAAACATTGCAAAAATATAGTCGTACAAAAACAATCAGAAACTGACTACTGAGCACTAAAAACTCATCCACGAATCTCTGAAAGACCGCAAAAAAACTTCTATTGAGCTCGCTGCTGCTCTGTCCGAGGAAATTGAAGAGACTGTTAGTGCTCGAACAGTAAGAAGAAGACTTGCTCATGCGAGATTAAAAGCCTGTAAAGCAAGAAAGAAGCCATGGCTCTCAGAAAATAATAAAAACACCACTTCGAATGGGCTTTACGACACCAACATTTCACGGAGGAAGATTGGTCAAATGTTCTGTGGTCCGATGAATCAAAACACTGGGTTTGTAAGAATTAATATAGTCAAATTCAAAGTCAAAAATCAATTATTCACCTAGGTCACAAAGTAACACTTATGAGCGTCAAAGGGGTTAGTGAGTTTGTTACATTTACACAATAATTTACATTTATGCTAGTTGCAAGGTTCAGGCAAATGATTGAGCATAGATCCTGCAAGAAACTCAAGGCCACTCTTTTAAATCACCAATAAAATTATAAAAGCTTACCTCAAAGTTTGATTGACAAGTCATCTCAAGAACAGAAAACTTTGCTGTTTTGTTTGAAGCTGTACGCACTAGTTGGTATCAAATTCTTGTACAAGTGAATATCCATACTCGTGAGCTTCTTCTTACGCTCAATTAACGCATGGTCGGTGTCAGCATCCGTATGAGTATGGCCGGGTACGAGAAATTTATGTTCAATAGATTGTAATTGTGGGGATATTTTAGCACCCAGCATCAACATTGTTGTAATAATCGAATTTTTGTTTTGACCCGGACAACTATCTGAATACATGATCAGCTTCTTGGCGTTTGGGTTTAAATGCGGCAGTTGGTTTATGATAAAATCATATAGATAAAGCTATGTATATCATTCGCTCTTCTGTTCCCTTCACACTCCGGCCACATGTAACAGAAGGCTTTGTTTGTTGTTAAATCGTGTATGGTCAAATTGTAGGTTCATCTGTCTCTTGTAAAATGCTACATTTGTCTGCATGTAGGAGGTGGGTAAACATTGTTGTAAATCAAATGCTATGACCATAACATCTTCGTATGACTGAGCCAGTTGATTATCTTTTTCTTTTTTTCGTAAGCAACCTTAATGTATTTAAGTTTCATTTTTACTATGTCACATTCTGAACAAGTGTCTACTGATGGCTTTTTAAAGGACAGATTCATGGTATCAAAGACATTTTTGAAAATAGATTTGCTAACCGCAGTATCAGTCTTCAGTTTGTACAAATTATAAATTACTTGAAAATTGAGCTCGGAATTCAAAACTTCTTAGTGGTTTTATTGTGGCCGTAGTGGCTTTCTGTGCAAGGGAAACTAGCAATAAGAGCTTTTACTTCTTCTAGTTTAAAATCAGGAATTGACTTACCATCGACGTTTACGTGGTGGAAGATGACCGCCATTTTCCGTAGTTTTTCGCATACAGTTTGAAGATATTTGTGACTTTCATCGAAAATCTTCAAAAAACATGCTTTGCAAACTAGAAGTTTTGTATGATCTGTACTGTAAGCGAAGTTACTAAAGCTATAGATGCGTATTTTATTTGGGAAAGACTTTGAAGTTTTCTTTCGGTAAACTTCAAAACATTTCGAAATATATTTGGTTCCCAGACTCCAATATGTATCGAAAAGATATTCCCTTAAATGCAATGGCAGCTTCTTTTTGCAATTTTTGCGACCGCCATCCTTCTCACGCAAACACTTGTATCATTTATCACGTCTTGTTTGTCATACATTTTTATTTAGATTTGGTTGGAGTTTTGGATACAACTCAATTTATATTCGTTTACACATAAAAGTTGATTTGTACAAAATGATGCAAGTCGAGATGTATCACCGATCACAATTTGGACATAAATTAAGATTCATTAGATTAGTAGGTACATGTTGAATTGTACCCTAATCAATAATGAGAAAATTTGTTCAAAGTGATATAACTCTAATTATATCAATAGTCACGATAAATATACTGAAAAATAAAATGTGAAAATTAATATAATCGCACTTATGCCAGGAAGCACGAAAAATAATGTGTGCACCAATTACTTATAGAGGTTACAACTCGAAATATATCTATATTCACGATATTTTTGCAAAAATCCCGCCAGTTATATCACTTTGCACAAAATTATCTCCGGAACTATAGTAGATAAAAGAACGTGAGTTAGACCAAAAAATTCAGTATTTTTTTCTGAGAATGGCTATGTAAAAATCTCAAAAAGGGTACAACTCGACTTAAATCATTCATCACAGGAGGCACAGATATGTTGAATAACTTTATAAAATGACTGATGTAATGAAAGCTTATATACTAGTGTGGCGCGTGTATACATTTGCATGCGTGTGCATTTTTAACTTATCTTAAAATGTGCTCTATCGGAATACGTGTAATAATGTAGGCGCTACAACCTTTTCACGCTTAAACCACTGAACCGATCATCTTGAAATTTTGCACATACGTTGTCAGGTGTACAGAAACGGACATAGGCTACCTTTCATCTCGAAAAAAATTACTATTTCCGAGGAAAACAATAATAACGTTCTTATGATAAAATAGATGACGCCACGTGTCTTTCGAATCATGATTGAATTACATTATTACAAGCAGAGTTCAACCCGAATTGATTTTTAAATTCTAAATTAACGCGAGCGAAGCCGCGGGCAATAGCTAGTAAATAATAAATGAAATATATTTTAAATAAATTAGTGGTTATGAATACACAAACATACTATTTCTTAATTATTTATGTAGACGTCTGAGATACGTCACATCACAATCTATGACGTGATCAAACCACGTCAGTACTTAAAGGTTAAGTAAAGTTCAATAATAATTGAGTAACTACTGTATTTTTCACAGTTTTAACATAATAAGTAGTTTATATATGTATAAAGGGCTCGCTACATGCGTTAGTTAACTGTAATTGAATCAGTTGATCATCCTAATTTCCTAACTAATATTATAAATGCGAAAATGAGTTTGTTTGTTTGTTTGTTACGCTTTCACGCCTTAACTACTCAACCGATCAACATGAAATTTTTCATACACGTTGTCAGGGGTACAGAATAGGACATAGGGTACCTTTCATCCAAAAAAAAGAACTGTTGCAGACCTAACCTAACCTAACCTAACCTACATTTACGCGAGCGAAGCCGCGGGTGAAAACTAGTAAATAATAAATGAAACATATTTTAAATAAATAATATCAGCCCTGTATTAAACTGTCCCACTGCTGGGCACGGGCCTCTTCTCAATATGAGAGGGGTTAGGCTATTGTGATATGACGTATCACAGACGGCTACATAAATAATTAATAAATAGTATGTTTGTGTATTTATAACCACATATCTATATATATAAAACAAAGTCGTGTTAGTTACACCACTTAAAACTCAAGAACGGCTGGACCAATTTTTATGATATTTGTGTTTTTGGATTTATCTTTGTCCGGAATAGGATAATAAGTAAAAAAATTTATGTCAATCAATAAAAAAAATTGGGGCCGTCTTTGGGGACTGCCGATAGAAGTGAAATCTTTAATCCTTGATCATAAATACTTCTTTACTAGCGTAGCGTTTTTGCGTAGGATATATAATATTCTAAAATAATTCAAAAATGGAAAGCGTGGAAGCGTGACGATGACGAAGCGTGACGATGACGCGAGTTCTATGAGTTTTGTTCACCCAAGAAGTGCTCAAAGCGCCTAAAGAAGTTTTAACTTTAAAAAAAAAACATCAGTCAAAACATCAGTCTAGCCGTTCATTTGTTATAAATGGTAAAACAAAACGCAACTGACAGCTCACGTAATGTTGTCTATGGTTTGTTTTGAAAGTACATTAAGAAAATACCGTAAAACGTTGAAATTGAAGTTGACCAGTCAATGTGTTTGCAAAGATGCACAGCATAAATAATTTTCACAAATATATTTCATGGGCAACATGGAGGAGCAACTTGATCGACGTCAAGAGATCAACAAAGCAATGACAAGAGTAATTCTTCAAGATCTGCAGCAACTACTTCATGAACATCATGCATTGGTCAGGCTGTTCAAGACTGTGATGTTGCTTTACTCGAAAATGCCATGTTATTACACTTGGAATGCTTCATCGTGGAAATTTCAACGGCGGAAGCAAGGCGATGCGGTTCCTGGTTATCTGGATGTGCGTTCTACTGATTCTCTTGGTCGTATGTCTACAGTGTCACGCACGGCTGCGTGCGCGACGAGCGAGGAGGTGGCATCTCTAGTGTCTACCCCGGGTTGCTGGCGGGCGAGAGGGGGGAGGGTGACATCGCTCACTGCACGCCGCTCACATCTCTCGTCTCCACTGCGCGTCGTCCGCGCACAGCTCACATCTCCGCTTCCATCGCGCTATTCAAATATTACACATCTCCGCACAGCGATCTCCACTGAAGCTGAGCGGAGAGGAGATGTGTCAATAACACAATTCTATTGGTTGTTTAAAAAACATCTCTCCGCTCGTCTCGTCTCCGCTTTGGTGGAGTCCCGGCCTAAGACTGCACGGATGGCGTAATGGTTCAAGGTGTAACCTCGCCACCGAGTACCGCTGCGCTGTTGTGGTTCGATCCACAAATAATACATTATACATTTATTTAGTTATAAATGTTTGTTTCTAATAATGACATTTTTTAATTGCCGGGAAGGATTTAACAGCTAATAGAATGACATAATTTTTCGCTGATAGTTGAATTATAAAAATAAAATAAATTAATAATAATAAATATATTAATAAATATATAACCTTTCGCACTTGGCAAAACCTAGGTCGAAAGGTCGCAAGGATTTTTACAGATTATATTTCAGAACTTTTGAAGGATACATACCTACCTTTTTAGTAATAAACGGGTACTCTTCCAGAGTGACTCACATTCCTTAGGGGTTCCTCAAGGCTCGTTACTAGGGCCTCTTTTGTTATTTTGAAGTGAAAACTTCTTTAGCGGCGTTGTGCACTTTTTTGTGATGGATAAAAAATGTTAAACTCGCGGCAGGACACGTGACCTGATCGAAAATTCGTAAGACGGAGGGAGAATTGTCATGTTTGTGTACGATAGCGCAATAAATGAATATTGTATTTTACCATATAAATGATAGTACTTTTATACTGATAATTAAAGCAATTCGTGCAAAATGATTCCCTAACCATTCCAAAATATCAAAAATGCACAACGTTAATATTCAAGTTTTCACTTCTGCCAGCAATCCCAGAGTGCAACCCGTTGTTTTTGTTTTTATTAATGATATCAATTCATGCTTTACACTCTAAAATATTATTATAATTATGCAGATGATATCAAAATAATTAAGAAAATATCCACGTTCTGTAATTGAAGAATGTCTACAGTCACTTTTAGGTTAGAGGACGATCTTTATTTTTATGTTTCTAATTATTTACACAGTTGCAAAAAAATTTTACCTTGTTCCTCGCTATGAGCGAAGAAAAATTGCAGATCTTTCTTTTCTATTCCAAGTGATGAACGGATTCGTTGACATACCTGAGTTGGTGAGCAAAATTGGCCTACGAGTACCATCATAGTCATCAGTCTTCATTCTTTCAGATCGCATCTGCTGTACACCCCTTGCCAAGGACAACTTATAGGCATAACTCATTTTTAATTAGAGCATGTCGAGTTGCAGCGAGCCAGGATGTTGATATCGATATTCTTAACTGGTTCTCTATCCGATGAATCACATAATAATATATGATACTTATCAATAGACTTTCTATTATGTCTATCACGGGACAGCGAATGGATTAATACTAGCATCTCTAAATAGAAAAACATACTGTGCAATTGGTGTAAATAATAATAATGTGTCTAGTCTCTATAGAGAAGACACAAGAAACAAGAACTCTATGATTGCCGACCCAAATTAGTTCTACAAAATTATATGTAAAACGGGCTCTAACTGAGAACATTTTAACAATCAAATAAAACTGCTATATGGTCACTTTTCTTTTATTTTATCTATAAAAGGTTATTTCAGATCTGTGACCAAAAGTAGCAGCCTCTGGTTTCTTTAAATCTTGTTCTTGCTTTCTTTCTTTGATTCGCGAATACCTGAAACAGATACATAATAATACTAGCTGTCCCGACAGACATTGTGCTGTACACAAGAGAAAAAAAAACATATCTTAACCGTTCTCGAATCCACTTGAACACACACAAAAAGTTTCATCAAAATCGGTCCAGCCGTTTAGGAGGAGTTCAGTGACATACACACGTACAGTAGAATTATATATATAAAAATTATATTAAATTAGAATCTATCAATAAATATAACCTTTTATGGTGATAGTGCAATAGTACTGTGACCATATTTGGTACATTTAAAATAGGAATGCCGATTTTATAGAAGAACTAGCTTTTCCTCGCGGCTTTGTTAGGGAATATAATAGTACTTTTTCTGGATGATATGTACCTTATGTCAATTTACATCCCATACAACGTGTGTATGCGAAATTTCACGATGATCGGTCGAGTAGTTAAGGCGTGAACGCGTAACAAACAAACAAAATCACTTTCGCATTTATAATATTAGTTAGGATTGGAATATTGTGATTATAAAGAGGAAGAAATTATTTGTTTGTAATTAATAAATTCTGAAAATACTGAACCGATTTTAATAATTCTTTCACTATTGGAAAATCTTTATCCAGAAGCAACAAAAGCTAAAATTTCATCACGCTAAGATCCACGGGAGCGGAGCAGTTATCACAAACTTGGGTGCAACCGCGGAGGAAAGCAGACTATTGGTCTCAAATATTCTGATTAGGAGTCTATTTTAAAATCACCTTATGTTATGACAGGAAGGAAGAAGTTGCTTTATTGCGTCAGAGGCGCAGCGGTAGTAAATGCGTGGATGAGGTTTCAAATTCCATTTCCGAGTCGAACCATAGGCTATTCTCCGTTAAGAATAGCCGTCGTGTCATGCAGGTTTCCTCACGATGTTTTCCTTCACCGTTAAAACGAGCGATAAATAACTATTTAATACGCACATAATTTTGAAAAGTCTGAGATGTTGAGATCGAACTCGAGACCTCGGCGTGGCAGTCCAACGGTTTCCCACTAGGTTACCACTGTTACAGTCAGCAGCGCTTTAATGTCTACAAGTATTTGTATGAACGGTTCCACTTACCCTGAATCTGTAGCCAGCTTCACAAGGTTGTTGAGAGGAGCCTCCACGAACAACCACAGCAGAACGGAAACCGATACAGATAAACATATCACTCCCAAGTCGAAGGTAAACTAAAAATAAACATAATACATTTAAATAACATAAAATTTTGTAACCTTTTGTCTTCTTTGTGTACTATTATCTTATCTTATCTTATATGGGGGCCAGTCAGTGCAGACCGGCGACATTTCGACCCAGTGGGATCTTTTGTGTCGACATTCTCCCAATAACGACTGCCATAGATGTTCATGGCAGCAGGGACCAACGACTTAACGTGCTCTCCGAGGCACGGAGCAGGCGATAATTGTCAATCAATACGCACATAATTTCAAAAAGTTATATAACTTCCGAAAGTCAGAGGTGCGCGACATGGGTTCGAACTTGAGACCTTCTGTATTGCAGTCTGTTGGTCTCCCCACTGAGGTATCGCTGCTTTTGTGTACTATTAATATTAATTCAATTGTCAGGGTCCAGCTGAAAACCAGTGCTGTGCATGTGCGCAGCAAATACTGAGCTGGAGCCCTTTGTTATACATGTACCTATGCCAGCTTATATTTATTTTGTATGTGTAACCTTGTAAATTCTGTCTTAATTCTATAAATATGTAAGTTTTGTATATTATATAATTATGTGCACCGAAAATAAATGGTTTCAATGTTTTAAATGATATTGTCTTACGTTTACGTCAGTGTTAACATTGACCATGGCTGATGAGAAGCAATCGAAATATCGGAGAAAGTTAAACTATTGAATTTCACACTTTTTCATCATAGGTGGGATAGCATAAAAATGGCCACTCTAAGAAGAGTGAGCTTACAGATTTTTATTGAGCATTCAATAAACGATCATTGATGTGAAACATCTATACCCGCACGTAGAACCAATTGCTGGCGTGGCGATGCATGCCGTGGCGACGCGTCGCCACGCTATATGATAGTATTTTACATTATGCCATATTAGTTCCTGTCGTAATCTGTTCTTTTATGCATACTAGCGGTCGTCTAGTGGTCAAAATTCGACCAAAACTCCTAAGCTTGCAAGTTTGTTTTCTTTTTTTCTCTATTACTTATAAATAAGGTACTATTTGTTGTAATAAAAAAAATTCTTACTATGATTACCTATAGGTAATCACAGTTACAAAGAATTGTACGACGTCAGACGAACAATGCCGAAATACTACGAACGCGATTCGACTGCGTGTGTCAAATGCATGGTTGTGTGCGTGTAGTGTATTTTCATTAATTTAATGTATTTCTAAAGCATATTTTATAAAAATATTAGGATTCACCCCTCCTTCTCTATATAAACTTTAACTGTGCCAAATTTTATACTCCTACCTCCGCGCAATTTTCGTAAAAATGGGTGCAAAGTTTTTGTTTCAAGTATTAATATGTAGATTACTTGTACAAAATAATTCCGATGTTTCACGTCTGCCAGGCGTCCCATGACGGCTCACAGTTTTTTTATTATTAGATAGATAACAATGTGTACAATTTTTAATATGACTAAGCGTGATAATACTACATTTATAAACCCGATGTTATGTGGGCATTCTATGTCAGAAGACAACATAACGTCCAAATTGGTGTAGAGTAGTGTAGTAGAGCCTCGCTGATTTCAGCATGAATGGGCCGGCTCGACCGGGGAAGGACTACCCTCTCACAGAATATCGACGTGAAATAGCAGTATTCCTACTGTTGTGTTTCGTTCGGTGAGCGAGAGTGCCGGAGGCCCATTCACCCTCTTTCCCCTTTCCCGCTCCTTCTCCTTCCCACTTCCTTTCCTAAAGGGTCGGCAACGCGCAAGTGATGCCTCTGGTGTTGCAGGCGTCCATAGGCTACGGTGGCCACTTACCATCAGGTGGGCCGTATGCTTGTTTGCCACCTTAGTTGTATAAAAAAAAAGTTGACCATTTTTAAACGTGCTAGGGCGCATCTATGATATTTTTTATCTTTGGTAATGTTTACCTCTCACCATTCTAAGTCACTAGATTGTCTTACAAGAGCTCAAAGCTAGTTGACATATTCGTTTTAATATTAAATGATATTGATAACACTTACCTCTGAGAACAATCCGGTGTCTTGAATATATTTTGCCGAAAACGCGTTCTGTTGCAGAAATAGTGAATGCGTTAAATATATCCCATATGTCAGGCGACTAAGCACTGTAAAGCAATGGCATTTTGTGACTGTTCTTAGGAAAGCTGAAATTAAAAAATAAATAATTATGTTATAGGTATTATAGAAAAGACTTTGTGGAAAGTGTGAATGTATTTGTGTGCATGTAGTGTGTATGTCGACATAAATAGCAATTTCAATTATATAATTATATCTTCTATATTCTATTACTGTTGTAAAAACATGAGGTCGATAGTTACGTTACATAATAGAAGAGTGCAAATTCTGTCAAATTTTATAATTTTAAGAGGAATCTTCCTAACCTTAAAAGTCAGTGTGCTGTCAACAGTCAAGACCTACTCTTTCTCCAAGAAAGAAATCATTATTGTCCATTGATACTAATGAGCATTTTGGTTTAAGGGTTATGAAAATTGTAGTGATATCTCTGACCTTAAAGGCTTTTTACCATCAGCCATACCGTATCTATATTCGCCATTTTATTATTACTAGCGGTCGCCTAGTGGTCGAAATTCGACCATAATTGATTTAAATTTTAAGTTTGATAGCTATTAAGGTTTTATTGTCTAGAACTATATCCTTATAATCACATTTCATTTAGATTTCGATCTACATATATATTGATATATGTAACCATAGTTACGAAGAATAGTACCACATCAGCCGAACAATGCCGAAATACTACGAACGCGATTCGACTGCGTGTTGACATGCATGGTTGTGTGCGTGAAGTGTTTTTTCATTAATTTAATGTATTTCTAATGCATATTTTATAATAAATATTAGGATTCACCTCTCCTTCTCCATATAAACTTTAACTGTACCAAATTTCATACTCCTCCTTCCGCGCAATTTTCGTAAAAAGGGATACAAAGTTTTTACTTCACGTATTAATATATAGATAAAATATCTACTTACTCGAACTCCCATACTCGATCAGTCCGATCAATAGACAAGTTACAAGAGCAAACATAAGTTTTTGATAAGGCACATATACTGCTGTGCCGAAATGATCGTTTTTTGCACACAAGGTCCCTGTTGTTGTTCTGTAGAATAATATGAAAGTTACCACGCCTAGAAAATGGGATAGTTCCTGAAAAAATATATCGAATAAACACTCTGTACATATCTATACATCTATACAAATAAATAAAATTGAAGTGTCTGTTTGTAATGTCAAAATAACAGCTTTTTATCTAATGCATATGAAAGTATATAAGGTACCTATACGAAAACATCTATTTTTATTTTAAAATTTTTGTCTGTCTGTCTGTTTGTTCCGGCTAATCTCCAAAACGGCTGAACCGATTTTGACGGGACTTTCACTGGCAGATATCTGATGTTATAAGGAGTAACATAGGCTACTTTGATTTTAGAAAAAAATTGGGTTCCGCGGAGACAAACACTTTTTAATTAAAATCTACGCGGACGAAGTCGCAGGTAACAGCTAGTCAGTTATAAAATACTGAAATCATAACTAGATGTCGATTTAAAATAGGTAGGTTCATATGCTCAGCTCTTTGCCTGCACCGAGCAACAATCCTAAATGTAAATTTAGTTAATTCACTAAAATCGTCTAGTCATAAACTTTGACGTTCATAAGTGTTACTTTGTGACCTAAATGAATAAACGATTTTTGACTATGACTTTGAATTTATAAATATATATCGGTAAAACATTTCCTGAGGTTAAAACTACTGACATTCGAGGAATTCTGTCGAATGGTCAAATTTAGGGTATCATTTGCCGATAAATAGTCCCCTTGCTGCTAATGAAAAATAGGGGTTCCTTCTATCTGCCAGAATCTGGATGATCCGAAACTTATTTGGCATAACACAGTTGGCATAATCTTTAAACGAATATTAGTAAGGTATAAAAATTATTTAATATAAACATTGATTGGCCGAACGTTTATATGTTGAAATTTACAATGGCATACTTTTAAGATGGCAGAATTTTATCTGGCATAATTACCTTTGGCAGAATTAATATTCCGTATAATTTCGTTTAGCATAATGTTCATTTAGATCGACGATTATTATGGTATAATTTCACTTGGCATACTATGAAGACAGCAGTTTTTGTTTTTTTTTTGTGGGTTAGGGGGCAAACGATCAGACGGATCGCCTGATGGTAAGCGATCACCGCCACCCATGGACACCTGCAACACCAGAGGAGTCACAAGTGCGTTGCCGGCCTTTTAAAAAGGAGTACGCTCTTTTCTTGAAGTGTTAAAGGTCGTATTGATCCGGAAATACCGTAGGCGACAGCTCATTCCACAGTTTTGTTGTGCGAGGTAGAAAATTTCATTTGGAATAATTTTATTAGGCATATTTCTATTAAATAGCATTTTAACCTTAAATTAAAATTAAAATACTGTCTTAAAAAATTGTATGTGCTGTGCTACAAAAGATAGTGACAGAAACCTAAAAACTAAAAGATGATTTTAAATGTAAACTTTCTGAGATATGATGGTTCTGCCTATTAATGACTATATATATATATATTAAATATATGCCATAAGACGATTCTGACTATGAACTTTCTGTGATATGATGATTATACTTTTTTATTATTATGGATATGAAATTTATGCCTAAAGATGATTCTGACTTAACAAATGACAAAATTATGAGTTTTGGATGTATGATAAATGAGTATATGCCAAAAGATTTTCTGCGAAATGAAGTTTACGCTATCCGTTGTTATGCAAAACAATATTATGATATAAAAAGTTCTGCCAGAAAAGGTGGACCCGAAAAATAGATCAGGTATTAGAATGTTACGCTCTTGGATTAACAAATACACTAGACTAGGGATAGAAAACCTGCATTCCTTATAAAATACTAATCATATATCAAGATCAAAAACTCTTCCACTGCTGGTCACAGGCATCTTCTGAGTATAAAAAGGCTTAGGTTATAGTCACCACGGTGAACCGGCGCAGGTCGCAGACTTCAAATTTTTGTAGAATATTAAAAAGAACTCTTAGACATGTTGGTTTCCTAAGTTTTTTGCAGGTTTCTTCTCATAGGCTCAACCCCTTGCCTAAACCTAGCAACTATCCTAAATGTAGCTTCAGTAACTTAGTAAACTCACTAACCTCTATACTTTGATGTTCATAAGTATTACTTTGTGACCTATAATAAATGATTTTTGAAAAATAGAATAAATGATTTTTGACTTTTGACTTTAACGACGTTTTTATACTTTATCGATTTAAAGCAAGCGATATTAAACTAAGTATTTAATACGTGTCTTCAAAAAGTCTGAGTTGTATGCCTTGGTACCGAAATTGAGAATTCTGCGTGGCAGTCCAACAGTCTTTCACTAGGCTTTCACTATTTTTTTTTCTATTTCTTGACTGCGTGGATGGCGTACGTGGTTCAAGTCGCCTCGACACTGCTACGCTACTACTTCAAGTGCTGTGGTTTCGACAACCAGATCTCAAATTTGTGTGATCCATAAATAGTTGTTCCGAGTCTAGGTGTTCCTTGAGTCCGTTGTTTAATGTTT
The DNA here is from genome assembly GCA_963564715.1 of Catocala sponsa. Lineage (NCBI taxonomy): Eukaryota > Metazoa > Arthropoda > Insecta > Lepidoptera > Erebidae > Catocala > Catocala sponsa. The sequence goes on along the minus strand of OY751351.1, from coordinate 1,936,692 downwards.
GTAAAGTACCCCGCGACACAGTATTTAATCCTAGAGTGAGAGTTTAAAAAAGTTTTACCTACCAGGGGTATAGATTTTCTATTTCTTTCAGGTTTGTAGACTGCCATGATGTATCCCATGCCCATGCCCATTAAATATGGGATTGCTTTGTGATAACTCTTAATGTGCATCTCCAAGAATACCTCGTTTTTTCTGAAGTCTGTTAGCTGTCTGGAAGGTAAATATACGTTGTCAGGGGTACACAAAAGGATTTCAGCCAGATAAAAAGTAGTGTTCCCGCGGGTAGCAATTAAATTGAAAATTTACATTAAAACAAGTGGAGCCGCGGACGAAATCGCATCTTAAATAAGTGTATGCCAATAACAAGCTTCCACATATGGAAGGAAAATAGTAATACTGCTATAATATATTAAAACAAGCCCGAATGGCACTCATAGCCAGTTGCACTCACTGATCGGTTAACGATTAGCGAGGTTAAGCAACGTCGGGTGCGGTCAGTCTATAGATGGGTGACCGCTTAGTGGTATTTCATCTGAGCGTCTCCGTGCTTCGTAGGGCACGTAAAAAGTCGGTCTCGGTTGTTGTAAAATTGACAGCAGTCGTTAAGCCATGTCAGAGGCCTACGGGCGGCTTGAACTACTCTTGACAATAGGTTGGCCACTAACCACACGAAAAGAAGAAAAAGACAAGCCCTAAATGTGCCCGAAAAACGAAACGTCAGTGATGATGTAAATCCAAATTTAAATAGGTTCATTGTTTAAATACAAAAATTAACTAAACTAAGAGTTACAAAATTATATAAAAATAGTGTGTTAAAAAAACTACTAAATTTTATTCATGCTCCATGAATTCATACAAAATAAAATATGCATTATATTGTTTTCTGTTTACGCGAATGTTATACATTGAAATTAACCTGCTTTATACGGATTTATGTCCAGCTGTGGAATATTATAGCCTGATGATGATACGGATTTAATTTAATTGTTTATTTTTTAAATCACTATCATATAGTCTGACAGACGGTTAGCCATTCTGTTAAAATATTAATGAACTTACTCAACATCATCAACTATTAGAGACCCCGGTAGCTTCCTCCAATAAGTAACAACTGCAGGGATCAACATAGCCAATACTGATACTGAAATTGTCGCCATCTTGCCAAGTCTGTAGTCTTTCTGCCATAACATGAAGATGATCGTACCCATAATAGCCAACTGGTAATCACACGGAATATGCCAGGCTACCATTTGAGTCTGGAAAATAAATAAATATAGATTCAAGCGGACAAAAGAATAGTTGATAGTAATCCTAATCCTAATCCTATCCTATCCTAATCCTAACTAATATTATAAAAGCAAAAATGAGTTTGTTTGTTTGTTTGTTACCTTTTCACGTCTAACTCACAGAACCGATCATCCTGAAATTTTGCATATACGTTGTCAGGTGTACAGAAACGGACATAGGCTACCTTATATCCCGAAAAAACTTACTGTTCCCGAGGAAAACAATAATAACGTTCTTATGATAATAGATGGCGCCACGTGTCTTTCGAATCATGATTGAATTATATTATAACAGTAAAAACCGAATTGATTGTCAAATTCTAAATTAACGAGAGCGAAGCCGTGGGCAAAAGCTAATAAAGAATATATAATTAAATATAGATTTTGTTATACATTATATTGCACGCTTATTAAATATGTAACCTTTAGGGTTTTAGTTAGGTTAACGACAAGCCACGCTGTAGGGGCGTGGTGTCTTGAGGTTACTTTAAGCAGAGATGATTCGAAGATACTAGAGCAATTAACACTTTTATTAACAATGAGTATAGAACACACTTAAAGCAAGCTATACAATTAATAGAAATCAGGGCGTGGTTCTCAAAGGCTTCCTACGTGGTTCTTATTAGGAAGAACCACTTAACTTGATGTGCAGCTCAGCGGAAGGAAGGAAGAAGACTCCACCAGGGCGCGATCCACTATATATAGGCCGCCACCGCTCGGAGGGGGACTATAACGGGTTGGGAGCCTTCTGCGCTCACCCACAGTCCGCGTAAAGTTGTAAAGGCCATCTGAGGCCAACAACTAGCAAACACAAAAAAAAAAAAAAAAAAAACGGAGGGGGCTAGTGATGCCACCATCTCGCTCGCCGCGCACGCAGCCGTGCGCCGCGAGTCGATTACGTGACAAATAATTAACAGTAAATAAATTATTACCTCGAGGCATTATTGCCGAAATATAAGATATTATGTAGACTATACTGCCAATGCGTCGAGTGTAGTGGGTTTGATACCCAAACAGGACAATAAATTGTGTGATCGACATATCGTCTCAGTGTTCTTTTTATCCGTTACAACACAACGCAACACAGGGATAATCCTAGTGCGAGAGTTCTCTTATTTAACTAATAATAATAACTAGCGGTCGCCTAGTGCTCGAAATTCGACCAAAGTTTGCCTGTAAGATATTGCTGATATAATAATATGTCATTATATATTGATATATGTAACCATAGTTACGCGCTTCGATTCCGTGTGTCAAATGCATGGTTGTGTGTGCGTGTAGTGGTTTTTCATTAATTTAATGTATTTCTAATGCATATTTTATATAAATATTAGCATTCGTCACTTTTTCTCTGTATAAACTATAAGTGTGCGAAATTTCATACTCCTTCGTCCGCCCAATTTTCGTAAAAAGGAATCCAAAGTTTTCGCTTCACGTATTAATATATAGATAATATTTATCTTGTGTTTTAGGGCTATTACCAATTCAGGTATCTTCGCTTTGCCTTAACATGGGAAAAGCTTATAAAATAAGTCTATTTTTCATTAGCTTTCAGGTATCTCTACTCTATTGGTAAATTTCCCCTGCAAGTCCCCTTCTTATCTTAATATACTAGCCTATTAAAGTTATATCTTTATTCTAGTTTTTTGTACATACATACATACTTTATAGAGATTCACGCCTGTTTCCCAGAGGGGTAGGCAGAGACCACAGATTCCCGTAATCCGTAGTCCCTGACACATTTATTTGGCGTCATTTACTTTCATCACATTCCTCATACACACTCACTGATTTACCTTGTTTTTGTCCAGAACGTCCCGGACCTGATCGAGAAACGTTCGCCTAGGTCTTCCCCTTGGGACTGTTCCATTCACACTTATAAACTTTCTTATTCAGTCTTTTCTCGTCCATTCTTTCTACATGCCCAAACCAGCTACTTTTTTGTATTTTAGTTTATTGTAGTATCTAGCAGCGATAGCTCAGTAGGGAGACTAACAGACTGCAATGCAGAGGGTCTCGGGTTCGAACCACGTCGCGCAATTATCGCTTGTTCCGTGCCTCGGAGAGTACGTTAAGCCGTCGGTCCCGGCTGCCATGAACATCTATGGCAGTCGTTATTGGGAATTCAGTGCCTTCGAATATCCTGACACTGGCCTTAGGGTATCGTTATAGAGATTCACGCCTTACTGGTCTAGCCTTAGGGTATCGTTAGCCTTCGGGTTGCGGAGGTCAGGTGACAGCCGCTCCGTGTAAAAATTGATATCCAGTCTAATCCGGTTAGACTAGAAAGCCGACCCCAAGTGACTTGGGAATAATAAGAGCTAGGGAGAGGATAGTATCTAATAACGAAACTTTTATGCTATCTACTTATGAAACAACATACTTACAAGGTTTTTGCTGTTGACAAAATTATTGAGCATCAGTAAAATCCACAGCCAGTTGTCAAGGGCTGCCTTTTGTTTTCTCCCTGCTAACTTGTTCCACAGAGGCCCGTCCCCTGTGTGTATTAACACTGCCGCTACGTAGAATGTCACCAATGCGAATGAACCTATAAGCCTGTAAAAATAATGCAGTATGTCATTTCAATCAAAAAGACTAACGGAGACGCTTAGCAAATACGAGCATCAAAGCATTTAAAGAAAATGTTTTAACAGATCTATAGCTGTCGCGCTGGGTCTGAACGAAATATGATTGTGCAAGAGAGATAACTATATCAGCAATAGCGAAGTAGGAGACCGTTGAACAGCCACACAGAGATTTTGACTACGATCCCAAGGCACTACTGACTTTTCAAAGTTATTTGCGTATTAAATAGTTAAGTAACGGTTCCTTCGACTTTAAAGAAAAACATCGTGGGCTAACCTACATGTTTGAGGGTTCGCCATAATAATATATATCTTTTTAAATTATAAAATTTATATCTTAATTTGGCACAAAAATACAATAACAGCATCACAGAAACGATATTTAGTATTAACGATAAACTCTGTTACCCAGAATAAGATTCAACTTGTGTTTAGGGTACCAGCGTTCTCGCGTATAAACACATTACGTGAGTAGTATTCGTAAGACGAACACAGTGTTAATTAAGAAAAATACCACAAAAAGAATAGACAAACAAAAATAAAATTTAAATACTACTTAGTTGCTAACATTCTATTTTACTACTGCGTGTGTGTGTGTGTCGTCGAAGTGTGTGTGTGTGTGTCGTCGAAGTGTGTGTGTCGTCAAATAATGTCGTCGAAGATAATATGTGCAGTCTGCCAACCCATACTTGGCCAGCGTGGTGGACTTTGGTTAATCCTATTCACACTGAGTATAGGCTCGTATTCAGCAGTGGGAGTTTTTTATACAGAACTGATATTATTAGAGATATAACTACAGCTCGGACTAATTATTATACCTCTGAAATCACCATCTTGTATTCCCGTTTTTCCTTTTCAAAAACTGAACTGATTTAAATATTTTGCATAAATAATATGAGGAATTTGGCAATGTCTGAATGTTTTTATTTATTTTATTAACGTCCATTTTGTTTGATTTATACCTAAAAGAACTTTGTGATTTTTTGACAGTTACTAGTCATTATAATAACAAAATTAGGTAGAACTGGTAGGTATAGCACCATGATACTGGTAGACATGGATAAAATCTCAATAACTATTTAATGCTTTAGGGAGGAGGGAGGAAACAGAGAAATGCGTTGGTATCGACTGTATGCTGGCCACATTGCCTTATAAGACGCTAGCCAAATTCAGACCTATTCAGTTGATTTAGACTTTAAGAATGTTTTATCAAAATCTCTGCAACAGTGCCTAATACTTAAATTGGATTAACCTTTTGCGATTTATACAGGACTGTACATAATGAAACCGTTTCTGTGGTTATAAAAATAAGAGAATCATGAAATTATTTGCAAGTGTTTTAATAAATTTTTTTGGGAAGGAAATTCGCGTGGTGAACCTTGAAAAAAAAACCCGTATAAAATTTCACTATGTATTGTATAGATGGATGGATGGATTTTTATATGAAATATGATATGACAAATAAATATAACGTTAAAAGTCACAATATAATGGTGTTTGATTCAATACTTAAAAATAGAATCAAATTATGGTGTGATTATTTTGGATATCTGTAACAAAAATTTTTTTATCTTCTAAGGCCTAGACTTCTTCTTTTCGAGTCAATGCTCTTATCTCCTTTTGCGGTATTGGCCCAAAAAGTGGCGACCGCTATGACGCCAACAGTGGCGATGTTGAGGTCGGCTCTTGTGCAGGATGTAGGACATGCTGGACAAATCGGTGCATCATTGTTTGACTGGGTGCACCACAGTCGCAGTGAGTTTGGGACTGATCCAGTATTCCCCATCTACATAAATTATGATTGCACCGTTCCACTTGCACTCACAGTTTATTTAAACACTTCCAAACTGGCCAGGTCGGTTTCCGGTGGGAGAGTTTCCTTGGGGTCCAGGAGGTCAAGCGGTGGTGGATGCCTGGATTTCCAGAGCTCTATCCATTTTTTCGGCGGGTCGGCCTGTAGAGGCTGCGTGCACCGAAGAAAGCTCTTGCAGCTCAGTAGCCGTTTAAGTCTAGACGCAGAAGTCTAGACCTAAAAATGTAAGTTAACTTCTGTGTGTCTTAGACAAGATTGTCTCAGTGGCGTAGCCGTAGTGTATGCTACTGCTGTACATGAAGTCTCGGGTTTAAATCCCAGGTCGGATCAACGAACATTTATTGGGATTTTCAGTAGCAGCCTGGAGTTACGATGTTGCCGGTGTAACAGACCCCCGTGCTCGCAAAGCACGTAAAGCCGTTATTCCTGCGCCTGAACACTCTCCGGTCGTGTAGCATTGCTGTCCCATCTGATTATGAGAATTGGGTACAGAGAGTGCACTAGCGTTTGCATACACACTTGTGCACTATATCTCCTGAGCAGATAGCCAGCTACACATAAGAACGACGCCCAATCGTATCAAAACTCGAATTTTGGATAGATATCAAATGGACTTCCGATGGATTTGATAACTCTAAATCAAATCAAATCAAAAATAAATTTATTCAAGTTAGGTTACAAGGTAACACTTATGAATGTCAAAGTTAGAATATTTTTTTATGTGAATTTACATTTACTGCCACATTCAGCAAAGCAAGGCTGTAGGGCTCGTGAGAAGAACGGGCAAGAAACTCATGGTCACTCTTTTTAATCGCCAAGTTTACAATAAAATTTTGTTAACAAATCGTGACTGGTAAGGTGCTGCAACCATTTAGTTCTAAGATTCTCCTCTCAGATTTAATTAAACTATTAAAATCCGTTTATCGATATTTATAAAAATGCTTATGTTATAAATGTTCTTACCTGAAATATCGACTAGCCAATGAAACCAGTGGGTGCTTTTTGGTTGTCATCAACCCTCGTATTAAAAGTATGCCTGCCATAACAAAAAATATCTCTATACCCAAACTGAGGCATCCCGAAAAATTTTTGGCAAAGTGAGCTGTCTTTTTCACTACAAGTAACTGAAAAATATTAAAATAGTGTATGTTATAACAAATATTGTTAAAAGGCTATTCTCGCACTTTAAGTAATTCCTGTGTCGCGAGGGACTTAACAGAAATTCAAACTAACAACAACTATTTGTTGAACACAATTTTTTGTACCGTTTGGGGATCGAACCCACAACACTTGGCGCAGTCGAAGTGAAGAGTTCAACACTTAAACTCCGTCATCCGTGCAGTCATTAAATTGACATTAGCTTACAGGCCTGATCACCGTTTGATGACTGAGATTAAGATATTAAAAAGTGTAAAAACTTTTTATAATGTGATGAAAAGATCTGTTTTAAATGGTAGATGATATTTTTAAGGTAAAAGCCTCCGTTGGTCAACTTTCTACTTTATTGTATTTTATTCGACTCTAGTCTATTTTGTGTTATATTCTATTTTCTCTTCTATTCTATGTTCTATGAAAATATATACATACCGATTCAAAGTATAAAACGTTTGCGATTGGTCCTTGCATCCTGAAGTACCATGAGTGTAACAATATTGATATGATGGCGAGTAGAACCTTTAAAAAACTTATAGATGAGATATCATCATCAGTCGACTCTTTGGTTAAAGATAGCCAGTTCCCCTTTAAGCAGAAGCATTTAGAAATTTGCGTGGCTGAAATAAAATACAAAATAATTAATATAAACGGTAGGTAGCGGACTTGATAAAAAAAACACCGTTTTAAATTTTATCAAAAAACTTTTTCATTTCGAACCAGTAGTTCCTGAGATTAGAAACAAACAAACAAACTCTTCAGCTTCATAATATCAGTATAGATAATACATGTTATTAAAAATATAATGTAGTCTTTTTTTTACCATTGCATTTTCTACAGAATCCACAAAATTAGTTCATAGGAGGCAATTTCATAGTTAAAGACCCAATAAATACGAATGTGAGTTTGTTCGCTCGCCTAATGCTAACCTTTTGCCCGCAGATTCACTTAGGAATAGAACTATATATATATATTCTTTTTATACAATTAAGGTGGCCAACACGCATACGGCTCACCTGATGGTAAGTGGTCACCGTAGCCTACGGACGCCTGCAATACCAGAGGCATCACTTGCGCGTTGCCGATCCTTTAGGAAAAAAAGGAAGTGGGAAGGAGACTATTTCTGAATGACATGTAGTCTAAATCCTTTTCGGTACCCCCAACAACCTGTATACGAAATTTTATGATGATTGCTCGAGTCGTTAAGGCGTGAAAGCGTTACAAACAAACAAACTCAAATTCGCCTTTATGATATAAGTTAGGAAGCCTGCAAGATGCATTAATATTAAAAAGAAAACTTAATAATAATATTCTACCACATACACACAACACCATCTAGCCCAAACTAAGCAGAGCTTGTACTATGGGTACTAGACAATGGATAAACATACATATATACTTTTTTAATGTAAATACATATATATTATACATAGAAACACCCAGACCAAGACAAACATCAATGTCCATGCACACAAATGTTTGAGTTGTGCGGGAATCGAACCCGCGACCTCAGGCGTGGCGGACGGTTCACTCACCACTACGCCATCGAGGCCGTGATTAGCAAACAAATTATTCAAACTTACTTATTAGCCGTGGATTTGCGATATGCGTATACATAGTTGAAAATATTGCCGTAGTTACTAACACCAAAACCAACGAACTGGAACAAGAAATAAATAACATATTGAGAAAGTAGAAAACTCCCTTTGTCTTTGTTTAGATAATGTTATGAAAGAAAGAACGAAAGAAAGAAAATATTTTTATTTGTATCTCCATAACACAATTATAAATAAATATAATAATAATAATAATGTCCTCCAGACCGAATTTCGGCCACGGCGGCCAGTCTTAACGGAGACTGGCCATCAGCGCAGGAGATATTATAGTGCACAAGTGTGTGCGCAAACACAAGTGCACTCTCTGTTCCCTAACTCTCATGGTCCGATGGGACGGTAGTCCGACACGACCGCAGAGAAATCGGGTGCAGGACCAACGGCTTCAGGTTATTTCCGAGGCACGGGGGTGTCGCACACCGCCAGCTTCCTAACTGCAGGCTACTATTAAGATTTCTTAACAGAAAAATCCAATAACTTTTTCTGGCCCGACTCGGGATTCGAACCCGAGACCTCATGCACAGCGGTCGCATTCACTACCGCTGCGTCACGGAGGCAGATACATATGCAGAAGAGTCTACTAAATGAAGACCAAATTAGGTGCCTGCGTCAGCTATTGTTGCAGATGAAATTGCAACGCTGGTATTCTCGCAGGACATATGTTAAAAGAATTCACTGTGTTTCAATCATAATAAAAGTAAATGTAGTCCCATTTTTTTTTCTTTTTTAAAATTAAATAGTGCGCAAACGAGCAGACGGATCGCCTGATGGTAAGCGATTACCGCTACCCATGGACACCTGCAACACCATAAGAGTAACAAATGCGTTGCCGGCCTTTTTAAAAGGAGTACGCTCTTTTCTTGAAGTGTTGAAGGTCGTATTGGTCGAGAAATACCGCAGGCGACAGCTCATTCCACAGTGTTGTTGTGCGAGGCAGAAACTTCCTGGAGAAACGCACAGTTGTGGACTGCCAACCATCTAAATGATGGGAGTGAAAATGCTGTCGCGTACGACGATGGCGAAAAGAGGCAGCAGGGATCATTCCGAAAATTCCTCGGAGCACTCCCCATAGTACAAGCGATAGAACATGCATAACGAGGCCTCATCTCTACGCAGCGACAAGGAGTCTAGCCGATTTGAAATATCCTGGCAGTCAACGATTCGAGTCGCTCTCCGTTGAATACGGTCCAGAGGGAGAAGCTGGTACTGGGGTGCCGCTGCCCAAAGATGAGAACAGTATTCCATGTGAGGCCGAACCTGCGCCTTATAAAGTAGTAGGTGGTGGGCCAGCGTGAAATACTGCCTCGATCTTTTATTACTATTGCTACTAATTTTAGGACCTAGGGTCTAAAAGAGTAGTAACTAATGGTCTACTCCCTACTGCCGCCGAGCTAGTAATGTGTGTTCGATATACGGGACATGTTCTTTGTGTCCGTTCTTTGAATATTTGTAAAGTCCCGCGCCACAGGAATTATGGTCGTACTGCGGATACGACCATATTACCCGATCGCAGCGCCACCTACCGAACCCAATTGTGACCCCGTCCAGGGATTTACACAAACACACACAAAAAATGTCATCAGAATCGGTTCAGCCGTTTAGGAGGCGTACATATAGGATTATAGAAGAATTATATCATATTATTATAGACTAGCTGAGCCGCGCAACTCCATCTGCTTCATATAAAATAACGACCTAGCTATTAAAATAATTATATCTTATAAAACTACAACTAAAGAAAATCGAATATTTAACTAAGCATAATAGTTCAACTAAAGAAAATAAGCCACCTATATATAGCTAATACTTCTTATCTTATGTGGGGGCCAGTCAGTGCAGACCGGCGACACTTCGACCCAGTGGGATCTTTCGTGTCGACACTCTCTCAATAATGACTGCCATATATGTTCATGGTAGCCGGGACCGACGGCTTAACGTGCTCTCCGAGGCACGGAGCAAGCGATAATTATTGTCAATCAATACGCACATAATTTCGAAAAGTAATAATTAACTTCCGAAAGTCAGAGGTACGTGACGTAGGTTCGAACCCGAGACCCTCTGCATTGCAGTCCGTTGATATCCCCACTGAGCTATCGCTGCTGGTAAATAGTGGTAGCTAATACTTAAAACCAATCTATTACAGTACTAATATTTACTCAGAGGTTAATAAAATAACTTTCTAATAGTTAATGGTTTAAATCGGTCCAGTAGTTTCAAAGTTCATCGACTATGTACAAACACATGTTTCCTCTTTATAATATAGTAAAACACTTACAAGAAAGCATAGAATCCTGTACCGAATTCTCCCTTAGCGCTCGATACTTGACAGTTTTCTATTTCTATGCTCGGTTCAGCAGGCATGAGTGGGTTCACCATATAGATGGTCTTCAGGATTTTGGCTGCAGATCCTGGCTTGCAGACAGCTGGTAGGCACACTCCCCACGTTATCTTGGAGAGATCTCTATTCATATCGGATCTGGTCTGGAAAATACTTACATTTAGAAGTTGCACAAAAATGCTAATGGTATAACCATTTTTATTTGTTTAATTATGACACTTCCAAAGATTTATTTACTAATACACTCCAAAGTACTTTAATGTCAAACATAATTGAGTAATTTAGTTTCAAAATCCTCTAAAATACTTTTCACCAAATACCTAATGGTAAATCTCAAAAATCATTTAAAGACATAATATAAATGGACTATTTTAGCGGTGTTTGCAACAAACTGCTACTTTCGTGAGTTGATTTAATGGAATTTTAGTGGGTTTTGTTGAAAACTACCAGTGCAATGCGATAGAAGCAACGAAGGAGCTTCATATTCAATCGGAACATTATTTTTGTTCTGATATCGTTTTGGAGGATTTTGAAACTATACTCCTCAATTAATCATCCAAAGTGAATTTGCAACTTACAGGTGTGCCCAGCACTTAATTCGTTTTGTTGCATCCTCTACTACCAAAAGTACCATCAGTAGACTAACATTTGTATCATAGGACAGCTAAAACTTTTACAAATTTTATACTAGGTACTAAAAAATAAAATAATAATCAACAGGAACTGTAAAAGGATAAAACTGAATTTCAGAAAATAAATGTATTTTCTTAGATTTCCAATCCCAATCGAATATAAAAAATGTGGATTTAAATCATCATCATCATCATCATGTCAGCCAAAAGACGTCCACTGCTGGACATAGCACATTTAAATACTAAGCTATAATTTTACTATAGAAAGCTGTCCATGTATAATATTGATATAACAATATTCTTTCCAGTAATTGAATTATCTTTGTTGAATGCTTATTTGACACAAAGCACTCACCCCAAGAAAAGCTTCAGTATCACCCATCACATTTCTGTCCTCCCATTTATGTTCCCTACTCGTTAACTTGACATCAGCTAAACAGTACTGTGTGATGACGTCAGCAGTTTTAGTGGGGGCTTGCATACATTGATCGTAGTGCCCTAGACTGTATGGTGCCCCGTAAAAAGATCCCACGGGGTGCTGCATGGAGTTCCAAACTGAAAAATATTGATCTGTCAAGTCTTAGAATACCAGATATCATTAAAATTGTATCTGGCCACCAGTGTGCCGCAGCTCAATAGGTTCAATACTAATTGTTTATGTGATAAAATGTGGTATATAAATATGGTGTGATACAAGATTAGATCCAGCACATTAGCCAACAAAGTCGTATGGAATACAAAAATAGTTTATAACCACTTTAGTTTCTTACAAATTAGTTACTTCGTTGCGAACATACAATGTTCCTGTTTGTTTACAGTTAAAATGTTCGTTAACATAATAAAAGCACTCAATCATTAAACAAATGATCTTTGTATTCATAATAATAATAATTAGTTTTAAGTTATGACACTGTTTTGATAACTATGATTGTAAATGAGTACCGAAATAGATAGTCCAGTCATCTAGGTATGTCACCTCGGAATCTAACAGAATAAGCAAAATTTTTGTATAGATTTTTATTTTAGCATTACAAATGTTGTCTTAAAAGTCACATATGCCAACGTGTGAGCGTCCTTAGATATTCAAGGTCAAAGATCGCAAAAATCAGAATATCTCGTTTTCTCTGCCTCCTATCGTGTTTGCATTTATTATGAAAGTTGTAGAAAATAAAATCCTCTACAAACTTCATTTTGGACCTTTTTTATACGTCGAACCGTTTTTGAGATAGAGGGCGCAGATTATGGAGCGCTCAGCTATACATACCTTAGACCAAGGTAAATCCTGAATCTGTTTTTTGAATGAAATTGAATGTGTTTTTACTTAAAGAGCCATTTCACGTTTTCGCGCGAATATCTAAGATTTCAGTCGCCTAATTTACCATCTTAGGTAAAACTCCGACATTTTTAAATACATGTAAAAAATAGACCGATCTTTCGTATTGAAACTTCATTCAAATTTCGGCCTTGGTTTGGTTCATCTTCCAAAAACGCTTCTCGTAGGAAGCAGAAAGCTTACCAAGCCTGGGCTGATGCGGTGAAGGCATGTGATTTAAATACCAGCGCATTAAAAAAGGAGTACAACTTTGCCTCCAGGTCCTTCAAAAGAGACATTGCAAGAGCGAAGTCGAAGCACATCGGTAGAATTGGCGAAAGGCTTGAGCGTCTTCCTTCAGGAACTCGTACATTCTGATCTCTTGCCAAAGCTATTGAAGGAAATTTCTGCAAGCCATCCTTTCCACCTCTTCACATGGGAAATGATTCGTTGGCCCACGACGCAAAAAAGAAAGCCGATCTTCTGGGCAAACTCTTTGCGGCCAACTCGACTTTGGATGATAGGGGACAAGAACCGCCTACCATGCCGCGGTGTGAGTGTTGTATGCCTCATATCAGGTTCTACCAACGCTCAGTGCGCTTAGCACTTCTGTCCCTTGATATCCATAAGTCGAGTGGGCCTGATGGAATCCCGCCCATTGTGTTGAAGATGTGCGCTCCAGAATTGGCGCCGGTCTTAACGCGACTATTTCGGCTCTCTTACTCTTCTGGCGTAGTCCCGGGACCTTGGAAGACAACATTGGTCCACCCGATCCCAAAAAAAGGCGACCGCTCAAACCTGTCCAACTACAGACCAATAGCCATAACCCCCCTTTTCTCGAAGATAATGGAATCCATTATCAACCATCAGCTCTTACGGTACCTGGAGGGTCATCAGCTGCTTAGTGACCAGCAGTACGGCTTTCGTAAATGTCGGTCAGCTGGTGATCTTCTAGTATACCTGACACATCGTTGAGCTCAGCGATCGAGACAAAGGGGGAAGCCTTGGCGGTCAGTTTGGACATAGCGAAGGCCTTTGATCGTGTTTGGCACAAAGCGCTTCTTTCGAAGCTCCCTTCCTATGGGCTTCCCGAGAGATTATGTGAATGGGTTACTAGCTTCTTAGCAGACAGAAGCATTAAGGTCGTAATCGATGGTGAATGCTCTGACTCCATGTCTGTAAATGCTGGTGTCCCGCAAGGCTGTGTGTTATCGCCTACTCTGTTCCTCCTCCATATCAATGACATGTTGCAAATTAGCAGCATTCATTGTTATGCGGACGACAGCACGAGCGATGCTCTTTATACCGGCCGCGCTAACATCTCTCGGGAAAACGTCGTTGAGAGCCGAAACAAACTTGTGTCTGAAATTGAGACCGCTCTTAAGAAAGTCTCGGATTGGGGCAGGCTTAATTTAGTCCAATTTAACCCCACAAAGACACAAGTCTGCGCGTTCACTGCAAAAAAGCTGCCATTGGTCGTATCTCCTCGTTTTGAGAACATCCCCATAACTGCCTCAACCGATATTGGAATTCTTGGTGTCGATATATCGAGCGAAGTCCAGTTCCGCGGCTATTTAGAGGGTAAGGCTAAATTAGCTTCAAAAAAGCTTGGCGTGCTCAACAGATCGAGACAGTATTTCACACCGGCCCACAGCCTACTACTTTATAAGGCGCAGGTTCGGCCCACATGGAGTACTGTTCTCATCTTTGGGCAGGGGCACCCCAGTACCAGCTTCTCCCTCTAGACTGCATTCAACGGAGAGCGACTCGAATCGTCGACTGCCAGGATATTTCAAATCGGCTAGACCCCTTGGCGCTGCGTAGAGATGTGGCCTCGCTATGCATCTTCTATCGCTTATATTATGGGGAGTGTTCCGAGGAATTGTTCGGAATGATCCCTGCCGCCTCTTTTCGCCATCGTCCTACGCGACAGCATTTTCACTCCCATCATTTAGATGGTTGGCAGTCCACAACTGTGCGTTTCTCCAGGAATTTTCTGCCTCGCACAACAAAACTGTGGAATGAGCTATCGCCTGCGGTATTTCCGGACCAATACGACCTTCAACACTTTAAGAAAAGAGCGTACTCCTTTTTAAAAGGCCGCCAACGCACCTGTAACTCCTCTGGTGTTGCGGGTGTCCATGGGTGGCGGTAATCGCTTACCATCAGGCGATCCATCTACTCGTTTGCCCCCTAATCCATAAAAAAAAAAATAAAAAAAAAAAAATAATTCAACACATTTACAAAAAAATATTTGTTTACTTTGTGGTGATTAATCTCCCACAACAAGTTTACTGAAAAAACAAAGCAGAGTTAATTGCCTGCTCTCATATCTATCACTAATATTTATAAATTTGACTGGAAAAATACGTATCGTATCAGAAGTATTATTTTTTTATAATTTTGTTGACGCATATAAAACTAGAATATCGATTATTAATAACATTATTTTGTAAAAAAAAATAAAATCTGAGCCCATTTTTTACGTTTTATATCCCTATTTTATAGCGATTTTTTAGTTTAAATAAAGTGTAATTACATTTATAAAACCATGTCAAAATCAACTATGTTCTTCAAGAAATCTAATTTCAAAGTTTGATGAAAATCCCTTCATGAAATTTATCATAAAATGTATATGAATACCACTCTAATTTAGAATAAATTATGATGCACAAGCATGCAGCGCAGGAGGGGGACACTGCCCAATACCTTTCCTCTATCCAAAGATAGGACTGACATCTGTGTTTTTGGCCCCGTACTTGTGCTGTAAATCAATCGCAGAAGATGGCGCTTCAACAAATTTTTAATTTATTATTCAGTGTCAGTTCTTACCTATCTATACTTTTATATTTTTAATTTATCTAAGATCATATTTTATTCTCATTTTAATTGTTTTTATCATAAAAATGTCATAAAATACAAATTAGTAAATATGTCGGATAAAGACTATGATTCAAACATTGGATTTGTAAGTCAGTCACAATATGGCGACTGCATCTTGCCCGTGCGCACGTTTGTAGTTTTTCATCCTATATTGTATATTTTTCGGCTGTGAAGGTCTGTAATATAAATGAAAAATGTAAAATGTAAGTGCGTTGAGTCGAGGTCTGAGTTCCTCCACCTTGTGTCAAATAATCTTCCCATAGAAAACTGTTGTTATCAGTGTGCAATAGTGACGCTTTTAGTGTTTTTGTGTTGTGCGGTTTTTCCAACAACAAAAATGCCGAGACGCTGCGCATTTCACTGTGAACCTAGAGTTCGCTGCACAGTTATATTTTTAATAAACATAAACATAATAAAATGTTATTTGTTGTTGTTTTATTCTTAAACTACGATATGCACCCTATATTTATTGTATTTAAATTGTTTTGTTTTGATCTATTTTTATAACATTCTACTTGTTCTAATTTAATAACGCCCAATTTTAATTTGCATATTTTTTTATGTTACAAAAATACGATTGATACAAAACAATTTAAATACGAACCCTGGATTACAATAATTAAATAGTTGTATCATAATACATATACACAATATAAATAGCTATAGGCACAGAATACGGAATAGCTATAGCTATGTATAGAAGGATTAGTTCGGGGCCAAAAGTTCAGACGTCGCTGTTTCAAATTGGGTTAGCTGAAATTGACCATAAGAGGGCTCTCTTTTCCCTATGTATTACTTTACTCTTTGATGCAGCGATTAGTACGGTGCGAGCGCCCGTTGAGGAAGGACCTGTGCCATTTTGATTCGCGTGCCAAACTTCGAACGTCCGTATTGTAAACGCATTATTATACTACGACTACAACATTTTGATTCTTTGTTTTTTTCCCCTACAGTAAGTGTATTACTGTTTTGTTTACTATCAAGTGTATTATTTAAGTAGTTTGTATGTTATGTTTTTATTTCATTCGTTTTACCAATGGGTCGTAAGGGTTATGTATACAATTGTATCAAAAAAAGGAAAACAAAAATTGTGCAGCCCTAAAGAAAGCAACGGAAGCGAGGTAGATATTTTTTATTTGCAATTCATAATTATATACATATCGACATAAACGAACTAAGGATAGTAGGACTCAAGCACAAGTTTGCAAGTAAAAGTTTAAGTTAGTTGTCTATTACTCTTTAATTAGTAAAGTCTAATGAGCCGTTATAATTTTCATTAAAATTCGTAAAAACACCTAAATACTGCAGTTTAGAAGATAGAGTGGGAGAGGGACACTTTGCGTATGATGGGTTTTCCGTCTTTATATTGAAATAGAGGATGCCCGCAGCTACGCCCGCACATGTTTTTTTATTTATCCATTTCTTCCCAATCCCGTGGGAATTTCGGGAAATCCTTTCTTAGTGCACCCCTACAGTACCTTAGGAACATACATGTCAAATTTCAGCTTCTTGCGCCCAATAGTTTTGGCTGTGCGTTGTCTGTCAGTCAGTCAGTAACGTAAGACTTGTATATACACAGATTTTTCACAAACGGATCCCTAAATAAAAAAGCGGTTAAAATAAACCCCTAGTGTATTTAAAATACCTGACTAACGATAACTCATGCAATGTTGTAGAAAAATTTAAAAACCACTTTCCCATTTAGATGTATGGGAGCTACCAGTTTATATCACTTTTTAAAATTTTATTGTCCAGTTTTGTCCGCGTGGTTACAATATATAATAATAATAATGTCCTCCAGACCGAATTTCGGTCACGGCGGCCAATCTTAACGGAGACTGGCCATCTGCGCAGGAGATATTATAGTGCACAAGCGTGTGCGCAAACACAAGTGCACTCTCTGTTCCCTAACCCTCAAGATCCGATGGGACGGTAATCCGACACGACCGGAGAGAGATCAGGCGCAGGACCAACGGCTTTACGTGCTTTCCGAGGCACGGGAGTGTCTAGCACCGCCAACTTCCTAACTCCGGACTGCTATTGAGATTTCTTAATATATAAGCCGAATAACTTTTTATTGGCCCGACCCGGGATTCGAACCCGAGATCTCTTGCACAACAGTCACATTAACTACCGCTGCGCCACGGAGGCTGTACAATATATAACCATGTTTCAGCTCTCTAGTGCTTATAGTTTTTGCGTTAAGCCGCGGACGGACATGGCGAAATTATAAGTGTTCCTTGTGGTTTATTACGAAACCCTAAAAAGCAAGGGGTTTTTGCCCGGGTTTGCGGGCGCTTTGTTTTCGACTAGTTATTTGAACTGTTTCTTGCACGCGCTCGGTATTTATAAGGTATAAGTAATACATAAATATGTGAGATGCGACGCCGTGTTGACTACATCTAATAAGCAATCAGATTCGGTCACGTCTAGTTGTTTATAAAAATGAGTTCAATTACCCGCTAAGAAATTTTCACTAAACAAAAATAACGTTATAAACTTATATTTTCCTATACTATGTTTTATTATAAAACTAAAATTAAATAATCTAGACTTTTTATTTATATTGACTGCACGATTGGCGTAGTGGTTTAAGCGGCCGTCTCGCTGCTTGTCACTGCGCCGAGTGTTGTGGGTTCGATCCCCACACGAGACAACACTTTGTGTGATTCATAAATTGTTGTTTCGAGTCTGAGTGTTCATTGTGTCCGTTAGTTGTATGTTTGTAAAGTCCCCCGCGACACAGGATTTAGTCCTAATGCGGGAGTTGTCTTTTTAACAAAAAAAAAAAGAAATATTTATCTATAATTAATACAAATACGTTATTTGTTTTGAAAACTTACATATTGCAAAAGTATGTTTAATACAATTCAAGCAATAGGTACCAAGAAAAGTATCAAAACGTAACTGTTGACACGGTTGCACTATACCACGACGCTCCTAGACGCATCGTACTGTCTCGATCGTGAGAGTCAAGATGGCGGGTGTACCTTAATCAATCGAGTAATAACATTTACCGAAAAAATGTACCTAACTTGTACTATTTAGTAGCTCGGTTAAAAAAAATTGTACCTTCTTTAGAAGGAAACCACAGCTAAATTTAGATACACCCGCCGTATTGACGTCAATATGGCGGGTGTATTTAATTTAGCTGTGGTTTCCTTCTAAAGGAGGTAAAATTTTTTTTAACCGAGTTACTAAATAGTACAAGTTAGGTACATTTTTTCGGTAAATGTTAATACTCGATTGATTAAGGTACATCCGCCATTTTGACTCTCACATCTCGATCGCTCAGCGAGTCGGAATTTACCTTAACTTCACTTGCGTAATTTTGTGAAATGGCTCTTAATTATTAATTAAATATTACTTAAATAACAATTTAGTTGCTCATACTGATATTTATCTTTCTTTTAAATCAAATAGTCATCAAATTTCACTTACCTTTGACATACAAATAATTAAATAATAAAGTGTATTATGCTAAATATATTTTAATGTTATTTTAATTGTATTTTAAGTAGAAAAGACATTAAATGAATTTGTCTTAAAAATGTCATCTCATGGATCCAGGTATTGCATTTAAAATTACAGACCTATAAATACTAACTCTACTAAGGGCCTTTTCATTGTCATGCGTGTTTGCGCCCGCGTGCAGGCCAGGCGCGCATGCGTGTTGCGGGCCGCACGCAGAACAGATATTTTTCGCCCCGCCGCCCGTGTGCCGCGTGTGAGTGGCGCGCATGACAATAAAAACATGTATGATACGATAGGTTGCGGGCAGCACGCATGCGTGCCTGGTCTGCATGCGGGCGCAAACACGCAGGGCAATGAAAAGGCCCTTAGTGACCTTTCTATTTATAGCAAGTTGGGACAGATGTTCTATTATATAAAGGGGGCCTGTTTCTTTCTCAAGGGACTACTACCTACTGAACAAGTTCATGTTTTTAGTTTTAAAGTGTATCTTAGCAAAGACGGGCGTAAAATTTTTAAGGTTATCATGGCTGATTTGTGTTTTATTTGCAACTAGCTGTTACCTGCGACTTCGTCTGCGTAGATTTTAACTAAAAAGTGTTTGTCTCCGCGAAAACACTATTTTTTTCTAAAATCAAAATAGCCTATGTTACTTCTTATAACATCAGCTATCTGCCAGTGAAAGTCCCGTCAAAATCGGTTCAGCCGTTTCGGAGATTACCCGGAACAAACAGACAGACAGACACACAATTTTTTTAAAAATATATGTTTTTGTATAGGTACCTTAACTATATACATTCATATGCATTAGATAAAGAGCTGTTATTTTGACATTACAAACAGATACTTCAATTTTATTTATTTGTATAGATAAGTTACTTTCTGAAGGTGATTCTGTAACTGCAAGAATGGTTGTGGTTCGCGTTGTGGATGCCGTAAGTTAGGGATGCAATGTTCTCTAAATGTTCAAGAATAGAAAAGGGTATGTTAAGCTGCTTTGGACATGTAGAAAGAATGGACGAGGAAAGACTGACTTCGAAAGTTTATAAGGCTAGTGTGAATGGAACAGTCGCAAGAGGAAAACCTAGGCGAACGTTTCTCGA
Organism: Catocala sponsa; assembly: GCA_963564715.1. Lineage (NCBI taxonomy): Eukaryota > Metazoa > Arthropoda > Insecta > Lepidoptera > Erebidae > Catocala > Catocala sponsa. The sequence goes on along the minus strand of OY751351.1, from coordinate 1,916,504 downwards.
TCAGATCGGAGGCTTTCTGGACAAAGGCCAGGTTAAGAGCTCCTTGAACCGACGGGCGTGTATGAGGAATGTGATAAAAGTGAATGAAGCCAGAGAAGTGTGTCAGGATCGTAGCAAATGGAAATCCGTAGTCTCTGCCTATCCCTCTGGGAAACTGGCGTAAATCTATGTATGTATGCAAAATCCGCATTAATGTAAGAGGCGAGTTAATTTACAAAATCTTTAATTACCGACATAGCTCACTAAACAAACAACCTAAAGTGTTATAAGTTAAGTTAAATTATTTATTTATAAAATACTAGATTTTGCCCGCGCCTTCGCTCGCGTTAATTTAGAATTTAACAATCAATTCGGGTTGTACTGTGCTTGTAGTAATATTATTCAATCATGATTCGGAGGACACATGGCGCCATCTATTATCATAAGAACATTATTGTTGTTTTCGTCGGGAACAGTAATTTTTTCGGGATGAAAGGTAGCCTATGTTCGTTTCTGTACACCTGAAAACGTATATGCAAAATTTCAGGATGATTGGTTCAGTGGTTTAGGCGTGAAAAGGTAACAAACAAACTCATTATCGCTTTTATAATATAAGTTAGGATTAGGATTAGGATAGTTATGATAGGTAGATTAGTTTCCTATGCTTTGTCACTAGGATATACAAATCATCACCATCATCTTGTTAGTGGAAAGACGTCCACTTCTGGACATAATTATGTCTGTCCCAAGGTTACGAATACAAATAAAATTATTATATTAGCTGGTATAAATTGCCGAAAAGTCGACGGCTGTTGCAGCAAACTGGAGAGGAAACTATAAATAGATACACTCAAGGTAGGAAGGTCCAAGGCCAATAAATCAAATCAAAGTACATAGTTAAAACAGGCCTAACGGCAAACCAGTTCTTATAGCGGAAATCATATGATGGGTATCTCACATTCGTGTTGACGACGATAATAATGTTAGTTAAAACAAACAAATTGATATGAACTACTAAGGTTGATAAATCTGTATCTTCAATGAAAAGTGATACAACTTGAGTTATATCAGTTTTAATATTTTTACACTATGTTAAACAGTAAAGAATTAGCTATCTTTTGGTCTAATTGACGTCCCTCTAAGTTGAAAAAAGAGCAAGATAATTTTGGTGTAAAATGCTTTAACTAAGGTTTTTTTACATTTATCAATGTGTATTATAATACATTTCGTGATATAACTTGAAAATCATGATTTTCAAGTTATATCACTTTTCACTGAGGGTACAGAAATAAACAACGTAAATGAATAAATATTCAAATACAAAGCAGATATGGCCTAATCACTATAGATAAGAGAGTGCGCAGTGGCCAACTTAGATGTTGTAATTGGTAAATGTTACTGCAACACAAAATTTTAAACTTTAATAATTAATATTCATATAGCATCATTCCATGAAAACCGGTTGTTTTACGTAATTCCAATATCATACCATGGAAAAAACTGCAGACTATATTGCAAATACAAAAGAGGTTGACTGCTTGAACTAATTATCTATTATTAATCAGTTACCTGGTTGCAAACAAAAACCGAAGATAAATAACCAATACTCACTCGACATAGCCCAAACTGTGTAGTTCTTCGCGTTGTTCAGTGTGAACAGTGTCTGTTCGAGACAAGGCTGTTCTTCTTGATGCCATCGCTGGTCACGTAATCCTTCTAGCACTAAATCTATTTCTGTCTTCCGATGCTGACCTTCTTTGGCTGTCACTATGTCTGCAAAAGAAGACACTAAAGATATTAAATGCAAATTAATGTTAACTACTAATCACTGCATGGATGATGTAGTCCTTAAAATGGTCGACTAACCACCGTCATTAGGCCGAGTGTTGCGGATTCAATCAGAACAAAAAAAAAATTTCATATCTATACTAATATTATAAAGCTCAAAAGATTGTTTGTTTAGTTTAACGCGCTAATCTTAGGAACTACTGGTTCCAATTTAAAAATTATTAATTTAGTGTGGTATAGCCCATTTATTGAGGAAGGCTATAAGCCATATAAAATCACGCTATGACCAATAAAGCGGAGCATCAATGAAAAATGTTGCAAAAATGGGGAAAATTGTCTTATGTGACGCAGACGAAGTTGCATGGGTCACCTAGTTTCCCTGAATAGTTCTTTCGATTCTGGATGTTTTTTTTCCATTGTTTTAATGTTTCTAAAGTCATCCGCGACGCGGGATATATTCCTTACTAGTTTTCACCCGCGGCCTCGCTTGCGTAAATGTAGGTTAGGTTAGGTTTGCAACAGTAATTTTTCTGGAAGAAAGGTACCCTACGTCCTATTCTGTATCCTTGACAACGTGTATGCAACATTTCATGTTGATCGGTTAAGTGAAAGCGTAACAAACAAACAAACTCATTTTCGCATTTATAATATTAGTTAGGATTAAAAAGAAACCTCCCGCAATAGGAAAAACGTCACGGGTGACTTTACAAACATTCAAACAACGGACGCAAAAGACACTCAAACCCGGCACAATTATTCGTTGTTCAATCAAATCCTTGTCCCGTGTAGGGAACGAACCCACAACACTTGGTGTAGAGGCAGTGGCGAGGCGACCCCTTAAGCCACTTTGCTAACAAACTATTAATTTCAAAATATTCTTCTTCTCCCTAGCCTTTATTATTCCCAAGTCACTTGGGGTCGACATTCTAGTCTAACCGGATTTGACTGGATATCAGTTTTTACACGGAGCGGCTGTCACCTGACCTCCGCAACCAAAAGGATAACGATACCCTAGGGTTAGACCAGTGTCAGGATATTAGAAGGCACTGACTTCCCAATAACGACTGCCATAGATGTTCATGGCAGCCGAGACCGACGGCTTAACGTGCTCTCCGAGGCACGGAGCAGGCGATAATTGTCAATCAATACACACATCATTTCAAAAAGTCATATAACGTTCGAACCCGAGACCCTCTGCATTGCAGTCTGTTGGTCTCCCCACTGAGCTATCGCTGCTATACCAATATAATTATAATTTCAAAATATTATTAACTAGATTTTGTCCGCGCCTTCGCTTGAGTTAATATATATATTATGTATATTTTATCACAAAATTTCTACTCCTCGGGAACAGTATTTTATATCTATAAAAGGTACCTTATGTGTTTTCTTTACCCCTGACAACGTGTATGCGAAATTTTATGATAATCAGTCGAGTAGTTCAGGCGTGAAAGCGTTACAAACAAACTCACATTCACATCTATACTAATATTATAAAGCTAAAGAGTTTGTCTGTTTCAACGCGCTAATCTCAGGAACTACTGGTTCGAATTGAAAAATATTTTAGTGTTGGATAGCCTATTTATCGAAGAAGGCTATAGGCTATATAACATCACGCTATTACCCACGGGGGCGGCGCAGTAACTATAAACACGGGTGAAACCGCAGGCACATCTAGTTTATAATATTAGTTAGGAATAAAATCTTTCAAAATATGACTTACTTATAATCAAAAACAAAGCACTAATCACTTTCATGGTCAAATTTTAACACAATTTTATTGAACTACACTTGTTGTAATAGCACTAATCGTTTCAACGAAAATATATCGACTACTGACGCTTGTGATTAAATATAACTTATAAAGGTTACATATCAAATGTAAATACCGGTCTATGTCAAATATAAAATGACACAGTAGTAATCTTATTCGGGTTCCGTAATATAACATTTTACTACACAGATGTGTGATGAAGCCAGAGAAGTGTGTCAGGATTACGTTTGCAGAAAGCACTGTACAAAGTTGTTTTATAATATATAAAGGTCTCAAGTGTTCCTACCTTGAATGGCATGCAAAATGTAATTTTAAGTTAACAAAATTAAATTATACATTGGTAATTGTAGAAACAATATATGGGATTAAAATATAATAAAAATGTCCGAAATGTAAAAATAAAGAATACAATATAAAATAAAATAAATATAATGAAAACAAAATATAAAATTAAAATTAAAATCCGTAGTCTCTGTCTACCCCTCTGAGAAACAGGCGTGAATCTATGTATGTATGTACTACACAGATGTCGTAGTGGACTAAACAATATGACTTTTACATGCGGATTTGTTTAACTCACGATGTTGTCCTTCACCGTTAAAGTGAGCGATAATTAACTATTTAGTATGCACTTAACATCGAAAAGTCAGAGATGCGCGCCTTGGGATCGAACTCGAGACCTCTTTGTGGCAGTCTAACCGTGGCGTAGTCGTTAGTGTAACCGGCTGCCACGCTTCAGGTCACGGGTTCGATTCCCGCACAAGTCAAACATTTGTGTGCATGATCATGGATGTTTGTCTTGGTCTGGGTGTTTCTATGTATAATATGTAAATATTTACAAAAAGAAAGTATATATGTATGTTTAATTATTGTCTAGTACCCATAGTACAAGGTCTGCTTAGTTTGGGCTAGATGGCGTTGTGTGTATGTGATAGAATATTATTATATTATTATCCCGATAAGGTATCACTGCGTATAACTTAAGACTGCGCCGAGCGTAAGACAGATAATGACAGAGTTCGTGTGGTATTCAAATCGGCGCGCGGCTGCCATAGTAAAATTGTATGGAGGATTTGAAGTGCTTTTTTGATAAATATGTATCTTTATTGTCAACCAATAACTTGAATATTTGGAACGGACAAATTGTAATATAACTATTTATGTTTCGTTTAAGCTGTAAAATAGGATAGATTTCTACTGTTATAATCTAAAAATCACGTAATACAAGCTTACGTTTTTGCATTTTACGTGCAAAACGTAATTTTGTAGGCGAAAATATTAATTATTTTAAGTTTTTTACATGAAGTAATTATAAGCACATTCATTGTTATGGTAAATTTATATTTTATACTTGTATTAAACAAAAAGTGTTGATTTTATTCACTTATCTGTGACCGCCTGTTTTGGCACATTTCGCGCAGGCGCAGTCTCAATAACTTTACTTACATTCAACCGTACATATTTCTCTGTAATAAAGATTTTTGACTTGGTCTTTGACTTTGAATCCGTATGTTTTCGCAGACTTCAGACAGGCAACGACCGTTTTCAGAAAGCTTTGTCTTAAGGGCCATCAGCGTCTTGGGAAATATATATTGTTTTCTAACATAACGTTCTAACTGTACAAATATTATTATTGAATTGCAAGAATTGGACAGACATTTTACTTAAGACAAATATTGATAATGCGAAATTGTTTTATCGAGCTTGGCAAAAAGACTGCAGGTATGGTGTAGTGGTCTAAGAGGTCACCACTGCGCCGGTGACCCTGTGGGTCCAATTCCCATGCGGAATAAAAATTTATGTGATACACTAACGGTTCTGTCGAGTATGGGTCTTCTTGGTGTCCGACGTTTGAATGTTTTTAAAGTGCCCGCGATACAGAAATTATTCCAAGTGTACTCTTTGGGGACTGCCGATAGAAGTGAAAACTTTAATCCTTGATCATAAACACTTCAAAGAAAAAGAATTCAAAAATGGAAAGCGTTCGGTGACGATGACGCGAGTTCCATGATTTTTGTTCACCCAAGAAGTGCTCAACGCGCATAAAGAAGTTTTCACTCCAAAAATAATTTTCAATTCGAACTAGTAGTTCCTTAGATTAGCGCGTTCAACCAAACAAACAAACTCTTTAGCTTTATAACATTAGTATATTACTATAGATATAATGTGTACAGTTTGGGTTTTTTATATAATTATTGTCATTTTACGCGAATGTAATAAATTTTAAATAATCTAAATTAAACGGATTTTATCGCGATATTATCACTTTTATTATATAACTAGCTGACCTGCGCAACTTCGTCTCATCATCATCATCATCATCAGGCTATAATAGTCCACTGCTGGACATAGCCCTCCCCCAAAGAGTGCCATAGCGCCCTGTCTTCAGCAACTTCGTCTGCTTTACATAAAATAATTTTACCCGTTTTTGCAACATTTTTCATTTATGCGCTGCTCCTATTGGTCGTAGCGTGATTTTATATATAGCCTATAGCCTTCCTCGATAAATGGGCTTTTACTATTTGAATTACTGGATCCCAAGTTGGTGGCATGGATGATTGGAATACACCACCAGTTTTTTATAGTTCAATACATGAACCCCTGTCAGGATACTGGGATCAATACATCATATTTGTTTAGTAAATAACTTTCTTACTAAGCCAAGTAAGAAAATAGACTACACTAGATTTTGACTGCGACTTTGCTCTCGTTAATCTAGATATTGTCAATAGTTTTTTTTTATCCCTCGTAAGACAGCGATAGCTCAGTGGGGAGACCAACAGACTGCAATGCAGAGGGGTCTCGGGTTCGAACCCACGTCGCGCACCTCTACCTTTCGGAAGTTATATGACTTTTCGAAATTATGAGCGTATTGATTGACAATTATCGCCTGCTCCGTGCCTCGGAGAGCACGTTAAGCCGTCGGTCCCGGCTGCCATGAACATCTATGGCAGTCGTTAATGGGAGAGTGTCGACACAAAAGATCCCACGGGGTCGAAGTATCGCCGGTCTACACTGACTGGCCCCCACATAAGATAAGATAACATATCCCTCGTAAACAGTAGTTTTTATTTCGATGAAAGGTACTATACGTCCTTTTATATACTTATGAAATCGTGTATGCGAAATTTCATGATGAACGGTTGAGTAGTTCAGGCGTAAAAGCGTAACAAACATTTATAATATTACTTAGGATCAAGATTTCAGGAAGTAAAACTTATGAACATCAAGGGACTCATTCAGTAAGTATACTAATGTAACTGAAATTGCATGTTGTTAGTTGCTAGGTTCCGGCAAAAGATTGAGCCTATGAGAAGAAATCTGTAAAAAAACTTACGGCCACTCTTTTAAAAACAAACTCAAATTCGGATTTAGCTTTATATGAGAATTATTAGGAATAGGATGTACCTATGTGTATATACGAATACGCTAGCGGAAACATTCTTTGAAAAACCAAACAAGGATTTCAAAAGCCCTTTACATAAATAAACAATTAGTCAACAACAGATTCTAGTGAAATACACGATGGGCAGCAGTGGAGTCCAAAAAAAACCAAATTACTTTTAAAAGCGATTTAATCAAATGTTAAAATTACAATAAAGTGTTCTTAATTTCTAATGTCCTAACGTCCCGATGTTAGGTGACAAAAAGGCCCCGCAACAAGCCGGCGATTGGTTTTTATCGATCGATGAAGCGGCGTTGCACAATCGGTTCCAGAATCTTCTCATTGAATCGTCTTGTGTGGTCGTAGAGTATCTGAGAGCATACTCAGATATAACACCTCCCCCGTAAGTTGAGCAACTATTTGCCAATATCGAGAGCAAATGATGCGGCTCTCTTATCTTGTTCCGATAATTCAATGATTTCCTTATTGCTTTTGATTCTCATCGTCTTTGTTCGTTGCATAAAATAAGCGCTAATAAGTGCACCTGCACTAAACATTGCAATCGTTATCACATACAGTGGGATTGTTGTGTGATAAATGCTCGACGAATTCGCAGAATCGGTCTCGACGGCGGTCTCCTTAGTAATTTGTCGTTGAATATTGCTCAATGAGTTTAAGTCGATTGAAGACAGGTGGTACGTTGGTTCAATCTTCCGAGTATAATTAGTCATCCGTGGGAACGCTGTGATTTCGACGATAATTCCATTGACCTTGTCATCGATATTAGCCAATGTTATTTCAGGTGTTTTTAACTTGCAGGTTTTGGGTATGGTGGCGAGGAAGCTGCCTTGTAGTACTTGATGCTTTTCTCGTTCACAGGCTAGCTGAACTTTGGTAGGTTTCGGGAACGAAATGATGTAATGTCTGCTGTCGAGCTCCAGTAGTGCCTCCTTAGTCAGAGAGATAGGCGTGACTTGACACGTTTCATCTATCTCCTGAAATTGAATTATTTTATCTATGCAATCTAACCGGGAGCGAATTTGATGACTGATTTTCTGCTCGCATATGTGCCAACTATCTATCTTCGGGCATTCTGCCTCTGTGTACACAAATTCTTTCAAGTTGGTTGCTACGTAAGGATAGGGTGAAAGGATAACTTTATTTTCTTTATTTGGTACGGGACAGAGTCTATATAATTTGAATGTAGTAGGGAGCGTTATAGGGAATTTCAGGACAACCACGATCTTTTTATCAATGTAATAAGAACCTAAACTAATTATATCGTAATAATACCTAATATCTAAGTCCATAATTTGATTTGCGTTATATAGGTGCAGTAATTTGCTTATCATAATTCTTAAATCTCTAACAGATAATATAGAATGGTGCAATGATCTAGTACGACTAAAAGCTAATATGTTTTCTATTCTATTTATCTCGCTTGCTAACTCCTGTATGTTATCGCTAAGTAAAACAAAGAGTTGCGCAAGATGTGCATATCTTAACGCTCGCTCGCTCTCTGAGGTAGTCATATTAATGACGTACTTGCGAGTTTTGTCTAATTTAAGCTGATTTACTGTCAAATTGTTCAGTAACTGTGTTTGCTGAGAGGTAAATTCTTTAAATAACGTTATATGTTCGTTTAACTTGTTAGAAATGAGTCTTTCATCTTTCTTTAACGTTTTCATGGCGCCTTCGAATTTTACGGCATCGTTATAATCTAAGTTGCCTGAAATCGATTTGATCAAAGTGCCCAGTGGATTAAATATACCTCGTTTAACCCTAGTAGGCTGCATTGTCTCTAATTGCAGCAAAATTCTATTACACTTGGTATGCAAATATTTTATTTGAATATTAAATGAAGATAGGCTATTATTAGATAAAGTATTCACGGTTTCAATCAGTTGCGACTGTAAGTCATAAATCTGTCTCTCAAACTGTACTAGGTTAATATCTTGTAAAAAGGTATGGTGATGGGATACAATTTTTGTAGCACCTAAGTCATAAGGTAATATTCCGGGTCCGTTATCTAAGGAGTCAAGTCGGATCTCTTGACCTTGGGCCAGGCTCGTTACTACTATCACCAGGTACCTGTAACAATGTTGGGCCTTTATTTTTCTTAGGTCGTTTATAGCTACAGGTCCACGTTTTTTAGAGGTGTAAATATGTATAGGTAAGTCGGCTATAACTTTATCGTGAGTATAACGTGAAGCAAGTTTTTGTCGGGATGCTGCGGGATTCCGTATGTATATTTCCTGATCTTGCGAATATTCAATTTCAGGTTCCCTACTGCTGTTACGTTGCGTCATAAGAGATTCGCGTTCGGCAAGTGATGATTCATGCAAAAGTCTATATACTGTTTCCATTCTACTCCGATGATCTTGTATGTACTGTTGTAAAAGTCGTTCCGTCATATTAGTGTCTGTCGGATCCCGTGGGTCAAAATGTCCAGTGATGATGTCATAAGGCCTACATTTAGTCAGACTATGTATGGAACTATTGTAAGCTAAGAGTGCATAAGGCACTAAGTTAACTGCTGATTCATTTTTGTGCTGCAGTTTTAATATACGTAAGTGCTTAATAAGTGTGTTATGGAAACGCTCTATCATACCGTTTTCGTTCGGGGCATGAGCAGCAGTAGTTCGATGGTGTATTTTATGTAACCGTAAAAATTCACTGACGACTTGATTTGTAAATTCTGTACCTTGATCAGTTATGAGTGTCAAAGGGTAACCATGATGAGTAATAAAATTTAGAAGACATTTTACGATATTTGGAGCAGTACAATCAGACATACGATAAGCCTGTGCGTATTTAGAAAATGAGTCTATAAGTGTTAGGTATTTTTCTTGCTCTAATGTTAGGACATCAGCATGAATAATTTCGAACGGTTTTGTGGGCGGTGGAACTATTCTAAACTGTTGCCGAATTGGGTTACGGTCATATTTAGCGCAACCGCATATAATACACTCATTTATATACTTAGTTATATCGGTTTTCATTTTAGGCCAAAAGTACCGCTGGGATAAGGATAAATAGGTTTCGTTTATGCCACGATGATTGGTCTTTCCCTCGTGGTATTTTCTTATAATATCCTGTTGATTTAGATATTCGGATACGTTATCAATCTGCTTTTTGACGAGAAATAATTTCATAGAAGAATTTTTAAATGATCTCTGAATTATAGGAACTATTTGGTACATTTTCTCAATAGGTTGAACTAGGATGGCAGTGCAGATTTTGGGGTCGACGTGTTTTTTAATGATATTTACAACGTCTTGGTCCAAGTTATCTTCGCATGCATCGGTTACAACTCTAAGGTAAGTATCAAAGGGTTTTGTTACTTTTGGGGTAGATCTAGCAGGATAATTAACTATATTAATGATAATCTGCTTGCGATACTTATTTAGAGGGTCATCACTTATAGGTATGTTGAGTATTGGGTTTTCTGCGCTAGTATGTATGGTTTCCGTTACTAACACATCTGGTGCCGTTAACGTCGATGAACTATGTCGTTCGGGAATTTCTATAGTTTTAGGCGCGGTTATAGTTGACGATGAATTATGGCGTTCGCGAATTTCTGTAGTTTCAGGTGCCGTTATAGTTGACGATGAGCTATGGCGACGTCTTGGTGATTCAGATGGGTTAACTACCATTGAAATAGTTTCATCGTTGTGGATTTCAATACGTGACAACGCATCTGCGTTCGTGTTACAACTGCCCTTTTTATAAATAACGGTATAGTCGTATTCAGCTAATTTTAATCTCCACCTAGTAAGACGCGAGTTGGGCTCTTTTAAATTCATAAGCCACTGTAAAGGCTTGTGGTCAGTAACTACCTTGAAACTGCGTCCAAAAAGGTATGGCCTGAAATATTTAGTGGCCCATACGATGGCCAGGAGTTCCTTTTCAATCGTAGAGTAGTTTGACTCGCTGTTATTTAATGTTCTAGATGCGTAAGCTATTGGTCTGTCATTTCCTATAGGGCCCTGTGATAACACAACCCCAAGTGCAAATTTGGATGCGTCAGTGGTCAGAATAAATTCTTTCGAGAAGTCAGGGTATTGTAGAATAGGATCATTGGTTAAAAGGGTTTTACAGTGTTCAAAACATCGTATGTACTCAGGCGTCAAATTAATTTTAGCACCTTTTTTCAGACATATCGTTAAAAATTTTGTCGTACGTGCAAAGTCAGGTATAAATCTCCTATAGTAACCTAACAGTCCTAAAAAAGATTTAATTTGCTTGGTAGTTTTGGGTATCGGATAATTTAATATAGCAGAAATTTTATCTGGATTAGGTTTTACGCCCTCTGGAGTAATAATATGACCTAAATATGGTGTTTCACGTTTAAGAAATTCCGACTTGTCCATTAGGACCTTAAAATTTGATTCTCTTAATCGCTGAAGTACGCTACGAATGTTACAAATTATCTCCTGTAATGAAGTACCGAAAATAAGAATATCGTCTAGGTAGACTACGCATATTTTATTCAATAGGCCTCGGAGTACATTATCCATTACTCTCTGGAAAGTTGATGGCGAATTTTTAAGACCCATGGGCATTCTTAAAAACTCGTAATGACCATGTTCTACACTAAACGCTGTTTTGTGAATATCCTTAGGGTCTAGCTCTACTTGATAAAATCCACTAGTTAAATCTAGCGTAGCAAAGTATTGGCATTTCCCTAACTTATCTAATATATCGGTAACGTTCGGAATGGGGTACTTGTCATCAATTGTCTTCTCATTTAACTTACGATAGTCAATGACTAAGCGCCACTTAATTTTACCAGACGCGTCACTTTTCTTTGGTACGACCCATATTGGTGCACTCCAAGCAGAGGTGGAAGGCCTAATTATACCTTGTTCTAACATTTTCCTAATTTGAGTTTGTACTTCCTCTCTATGTACATAAGGATATCTATAAGTTTTGCTATGAATTGGCAACTCATCTGCGGTATTAATACTGTGCTTAATCTTATTAGTGAATGTCAGAGGTTCATCTTCCAAGTAAAATACATCCGCGTATTCAGTACATAAATTAATTAAGTTAGCTGTCTCCTCTGCATTTAAATGGTCTATGCGCAATCGCGATAAGACGTCTCGGGTCCGAGCATTGTTATTTAAAGTGTCAGATTTCAATACAGGTATTGTTTGTTCGCTAAATATATGTGCACGAATTGGTTCGGACAAGGAAAATATGATATCGTTATTTGTTGGATTAATTATCTCTAAAGGAGCCTGATTATCTTTGGCTACTGTTAAACAGTCACTTATGTGGCAATTGCAAATAATTTTCTGATCAATGAGAATTTCGCCTTGGCTGACATCAGTAGGCACACATATAAATTTTGAAGATTGGGCCGGAATAATGCTCTCATGTACATTAAGATATGGTGACGCATACATATGTATAGGGTTACTCGAGAATTCCGTATTGAGTACATACGAACCTAAATCTACTCTTGCTAACCAACGCGTAAGAAGATCGCACCCTATTAATCCGTCGAAGTATTCGTGAAACTTGTACACATATAACTTGATCAGACTATTATCGTTAAATTCTTTAAAACAGGGAATAGTAATAGAGTATTCGTTCCTTGATGAGGAGTTAAAGTTCGTAACTACAAATGGGTCAGGGTTAAGACTAACATTAGGAAAATATTGTTGTAAGATTTCAGGGTTTACAAAAGATTGATTAGCCCCTGTATCTACTAAAAAGTTTAATGGCCGGAGGTCAGGCCTTATACGTAATTTTACATATGGTAACTGCCTCTTCGTATGGATATTTAGCTCTATTCGGAGGCATCTTTCAGGCGGACTTGGGAAAAATTTTGAGGGTCGTTGCCCATATCGTCATTAGAACACATAACTTCAGTAGTCTCTGGGGTTTCCTGCATTAATCCGGAAGTATCATAGCTAGGATCATAGTCATACTCGCAGTAGTAATAGTTATTCGAACTGTAGTCATAATTTTCGTAACCGTCTTCGTAGATTTCATTACTATTTATTTCGCGGGTCTTAAAATAGTTATTTGGTGGCGGATTACCGTGTGTTCGCCAGTCATGTCTAGTCGGAGGTAAAGGACGTGCAACAGGGTGACTGACACCACTCATAGGCCGGGGTTGATTATTAAAAGACGACGGTAAAGGTTGTCGCGGAGTAATCTTGAAACCAGTGGACATATTAGATCGCGGTAAAGCTTTAAACATTTGTTGCGTTCTGGACGGTCCCTGAAATGGTCGAGGCTGTTGCATATTAGGTTGATACATAAAATGGCCTTTAAACTGATAAGAAAGCATTGGAGATGTATTTTTAGGTACTTGCTGTGAAGTGGATGCAGCTGGGTGTGAAAATGATTTTCTAGGATTCTGATATGGAAGTTTTTGCTGGAGGTAAACTATATTCATTTCCTCCTGTGCATACTCTAAAGCTTTTTCTAATGAAGGTGGACGCATACACCTAATTCTTGATCCTAATGGTTCCATCAAACCCTTTAAATACGTTTGAAGCGCTAACTTTTTATATAGCGAGCGCTTAGCTTCCACTGTAGTCTCAACATTATCGTGTAATTCTACGTACGTCATTATGGTACTTAGCATATTTTGTACGCGCTCGTAAAATACTTGAGGTGTATCTGATCCTTGGGCTAGTAATGACAAGTCACTATATAATGCAGACTCATCCCTATGATCTGAAAAATTATGAATTAATGTGGTTCTTATGCCACTCCAATCTCTCGGTATACCGTTCGTCGCTAGAGTTCTAGCGGCGGCTCCGGTTATTTTATTTAATATGCCATTTAATAAAGCTAAGTTAGACAATTCATATCCGGGCGCTGGGTTGACATAATTAACAACCAAGCGGTCACATATTGCTAGAAATCTAATTAACGTACTACAGTTACCGTCAAACTCAGGTACCAATCTTAAGGCTTTGAAGATTTTATTAATTATATCGTCCTGATTGACGACTACCGGTTCGTCCGGCATTGTTATGTCTAATTCGCTTAAGCTACCTAAATCACGAAAAGCGTCCCTCTGCACGATGCGGGAGGAAATTCGTGGGTTTTGGGGTTCGATACCCCTGGGTAATCGCGATGATCGTGGGTGGAAAATTTTGGAAGAGGAGTAGCTACCGACTGTCAAAAATTGTGCAACTCACATGTACATATCGGTGGCTTCCAGTAGTATCGATGTCTGGATACTCAGGGCTCTCCAACGGCTGCTCTCGGTCCTCCTTCAGATCGTCGACGACGCACGTTGAGACGTGGACAGCGCGCGCGGGTGTCCAACACGATCATGGAATCGAATACGCGCACTGACTCGACAATCCTACCGACTGCGCCAAATACACGATGGGCAGCAGTGGAGTCCAAAAAAAAACAAATTACTTTTAAAAGCGATTTAATCAAATGTTAAAATTACAATAAAGTGTTCTTAATTTCTAATGTCCTAACGTCCCGATGTTAGGTGACAAAAAGGCCCCGCAACAAGCCGGCGATTGGTTTTTATCGATCGATGAAGCGGCGTTGCACAATCGGTTCCAGAATCTTCTCATTGAATCGTCTTGTGTGGTCGTAGAGTATCTGAGAGCATACTCAGATATAACAAGTGTCCTTTTACCAAAAGAAAACAATGTTAAAACAAAACAAATTAAATAAACAGTAAATTATTAATACTGTCTTCTTTCAACCATTGTATTATCAGAAGACGGTATTAAAAAATAATATCCAATTTTCAAAAACGACATCGCCGTTAGATAAGTTCGGGTTTCGTTTCAATTTTGAAACGTAAACTGGGATAAGGTACCCAGTTACCATTATCTAAATGACCCCAACTGTAATTATGGTAAGGCCTTTACAAAAATTCCCATAATACTGATATAAGAAAAAAATCTTTAGGTGTTTTCCTTTTTCTACTATTTTAAAAGTCAAATTCGAAATACATTTATACAATTACGTCACAAATGAAAAAAATATTTGCAAAGTAACAAATTTTAGTGAGTTTACTACTGAAATTACATTTAGGGTAGTTGCTAGGTGCAGGTATAGGGTTGAGCCTATGAGAAGATACTTGCAAAAAGCTCAGGGTCACTCTTTTAAATCGCCATTAAATTATAGCCAGGTAGCAAAGGTGTCCAGGTAGACACCCTCTTCTTCTCCCTAGCCTTTATTATTCCTAAGTCACTTGGGGTCGGCTTTCTATTCTAACTGGATTTGACTGGATATCAGTTTTTTACACGGAGCGGCTGCCACCTGACCTCCGCAATCGAAATGCTAACGATACCCTAAGGCTAGACCAGTGTCAGGATATAAGAGGGCACTGATTTCCCAATAACGACTGCCATATAATTATGTTCATGGCAGCCGGGACCGACGGCTTAACGTGTTCTCCGAGGCACGGAGCAGGCGATAATTGTCAATCAATACGCACATAATTTCGAAAAGTTATATAACTTCCGAAAGTCAGAGGTGTGCGACGTGGGTTCGAACCCGAGACCCTCTGCATTGCAGTCTGTTGGTCTCCCCACTGAGCTATCGCTGCTTATACATCCATGTTCCAGGTAGACACCCTCAATAACTAATTATTGTGCAATACTGCAAAGGTAGGGAATTCGACAGCCGCGTACGAAACCTCGGGATATCCATCGAGCTTTTCTTTATTAGTTTTAGCCCGATGTTAGGCAGTTGAGGACATTGCACATCGTGTCTCGAAAAGCATGTGAAGCCATTGGTCCCAGACGTCTGCTTTCTTTTCGGTCGTGTCGAATTGCCATTCCATCAGATAATAAGAGTACGGAAATAGAGAGTGTGGGTTGGTAGACTTCACACAATAATAATGTCCTCCAGACCGAATTTCGGCCACGGCGGCCACTCTTATCGGAGACTGGCCATCTGCGCAGGAGATATAGTGCACAAGTGTGTGTGCAAACACAAGTGCACTTTCTGTTCCCTAACTCTCATGAACCGATGGGACGGTAATCCGTCACGACCGGAGAGAGATCAGGCGCAGAACCAACTGCTTTACGTGCTTTCCGAGGCACGGCGGTGTCTAACACCACCAACTTTCTAACTCCGGGCTGCTATTGAGATTTCTTAACAGAAAAACCCAATTACTTTTTGTTGGCCCGACCCGGGATTCGAACCCGAGACCTCATGCACAGCAATCACATTCACTACCGCTGCGCCACGGAGGCAGTTAAAACAGAGTTCACATACATTATATTCGCTTGAACTGCCTTCCGCACCAATGCGTCTATTCTGCGAGATCTGAACATAAAAACCAGATTATCCACCATCTGTCTACGCAGAATACTGGAATATTTCGGACACATTACCCGCAAAGACGGTCACAACATCGAACAGCTGATGGTGACAGGCAAGGTTGACGGCAAAAGACCAAGAGGCCGCAGTCCAACGAGATGGTCGGACCAAATCCGATCGTCGCTTAACACCAATCTCCACAAAGCCCTCCACGAAGCAAAAGACTGGAACAGATGGAGGGAATTAGTCCATGAGAAAGTGATTCAACGGGGGAGTCACGAGCCTCAGTAATGAGGAATACGACGCGAGGAGGACATTATATTCGAGAACATTATGAGAAACTCTCAGACAGGCAGGTTTCCTCACGATTTTTCCTTCACCGTTAAAACGAGCGATAATTTACTATTTACTACTCACATAACTTCGAAAAGACAGGTGCATGTATAAAACACACCTCGGAAATAAAAGCCTTATAACACTGTATCAGTTTATTTTTATTAAATTAACTGTTCAACACACGTTTAGTAATTTGTTATAGTTTATATTGTAAATTATTATAATATTTCACACTTCACACTGTCTACAGTAACACCTTCACAATCCACTGTTCACTAACGAATGCCCGAGTTGCAATCCCGATCCACCACAATGACTATTATCAATATAATGACTACATATTTATTGCCAACGGAAGTTGATAAACTTCCGTTCAATATTAAATAAAAATAGTTGACTGATATTGGTCGATAGAAATACTTTTCATTGATTAAATATTCCTAGAGTTGATAAATCTCCGTTCAGCAATATTTACTAAAATTAATAGAAATATTGCTAAACAATAAAATATTAAATGACGGAAGTTGATAAACTTCCGCTTAATATTCAATATAATACTAACTAAATTTTCTATGACGGAAGTTGATAAACATTCGTTTATAATATAATCTAAGTATTGTTTGATGTGCTGTGTAAATTAATATTCGTATATTATGGTTATAATTATTAGTATGTTGCTTACAACTCGGCCATCCGCCCCAAAACGAGTCCCCTCGTTAATATGTTTCTAGTTACAATAGTACCTACAATTATTTACATCATAAACACACATACTTCATAGATTGTTTAACTACTAGTAAAACCAATTATCATCGTTATACTACAATGTACAAATTTTAACTTAATACTTAATATAAATAGACTTAATATGTACGGCAGCCCGTAACCTGGCTGAACCCGCAATCTGGTAGTAGGTACACATATAGCAGCCCGTAACCTGGCTGAGCCCGTAACCTGGCACTACATGCGACCAAACTAGTAGCTCGTGACTTGGCTAAGCCCGTAACCTGGCATTAGAGGCATACAGCAGCCCGTGACCTGGCCGAGCCCGTGACCTGGCACTGTATGCGAATATTTATATATATGTCGGAGGAAGCTATGAGTCGGGTTGATTGTTATTTACACGTATAATTCACAATATAAATTGTCTACGTCTTAATTACTTTTAAAATTCTTATTTTAATTTAATTTGATTTGTTAAATTATTCTATAGCTCATAAACATTATTAATCTAATAAAAGTTATGAATATTGTAATTCACGTAACGACCAATCAGAGCAGAGCGCGTGCTTGAGTGGGGTCGAGGCGCCATCTTTCCTTTAGGAGGGCCGACAGTTGTTGAGACACATTTGAGCGATAGCGACTGATCGAGTCGGAACGTTGAGTTGTGAGTTGTGTAAAAAGAAGTAAGATCAGTGCCCTGAACCCACTGCTCGGTCTTAATTGTTATTTTTCATTCGACATTATTGTGAAGTGAAAATACTGTTTACTCTAAATACAAATAGTGTAAAACCGGCATCGTTGTGTTTTGTGCTTGCATATTACCCAGATAACGCCCACTAAACCAGCAACCACTACTGACGTTGCCATAGAGAACAATGTATTGTTCTCTATGGCAACGTCAGTAGTGGTTGTTTACTTTTGTGGGCGTTTACTTCTGATGTCGGAGATGTATCTCCGACATCAGAAGTGGGATCTGAACTCCATTCTCACTGGTATACTACGTTTGAGATGCAGCAAAGGAATATGATGCAATTGATCGAGCTCAACAAGCAAGCGCCGTGTGGACAGCTGCGAGATGGTCTCTGTGCTGTTAGTTACAAAAATCCGGTGAGTCGTTTTCATTTTATTTCGATTCCGGGGCCGAATGTTCTCTTGTGTAATTATTAATTAATTGTAGCAGACATATTTAAACGCACTCGTTATGATAATTCTGTTCAAATAACTGGTATTGATAATTCCGCTATCTGTTGTACCGAGGAACTCTGATTGAGGTTATTTTTAATAAGAATAAGCTTGCAATTTTGTTCCATATTCTACCCGAATATGTTATAAAACATGAGGTTATAACAGGCCGTGATATTTTAAAATAAGGATTTACAATTACAATAACTTAGTTACTATTTGTGAAGTACCTTCAGTAGGTAATTATTTTTCATAATGTTGATTTCGAGGTCTACTCGGACAACATGCGAATGTTAATGTTGTTTTAGCTTAAATTTCATTGTAAATGGTTAATGGAAAATGCGAGTGATTATTCGGCTAATCAATCCAGATCTTATCGCTCAACATCGTCCATGCCAATTAAGCTTAAATAACAGGCAGGTTGTACGTACTAAAATTAACGAATAATAATTGTTACAAGTATTTGTCCTAGTTGTTAGACTTTCGCGAGTCCCGTTCTATTAGTCAAAAAGCGCAACTGTAGTGATCGTATAAGCGTGGACTATCGCGTACTTAATAGAAATACTGTGCCAGATGGTTTTCCTTTGCCTTTAATTTCGAATTTGATTGTGAGTCTGTTTGGTGCTTAGTTTCTTTAGCTGACTGACTAACAGTGGCAAAAATGACGGCAAAGATTACATAATCGTTATTATTGACGCTTGTAATAAATTGTTTTATTGTTTCACTAGATTTTACCTGCGTCTTCGTTCGCATAAATGTTGGTTATGTTGAGTTAGGTTATATTAGTTAGTCCTGGATAAAGTCTTATAAGTTACAAGTCCCTTTGTACTTTTCTGTTCCCCTGACATCATGTATGTTTTGTAATGATCGGTTGAGTTATTGAGGAGTGAAACTATAACAAACAAATTCACATCCGCGTTTGTAATACGTTGCGTATGGACATACCTAGCGTAATTAATGCACTTAACTTTAGCATTTTTTTTCAGTGTACCTTATCGCATAATAACTTAATTGTTTCTTTTTATAACGGAGGTAGTAAATGGTACAGAACAAATTTTATGTGATTTACAGATTAAGGCACTCTTATATTGTTTCAAACTTGACCGGACGATTATCTAAAATATTACGAGGAAATAATTGAACGCGACAATTTAAAAATTGTAGTGGGCTTCCAGTTTATACAGTTCATTCGATAAATAGCATTTTGCTTTTTTTTTTACAAAACCAATGAACGTTGGTACGTGTAATGTATTTTCGTCGTATAATTTTAACAGTAATGCAATATTGCTATTGATAGTTTTTAGTTGCGATACTGAGTGATTCTCGAATTATTATATCAAGGCCTTACGCCGCACTCTGGTAACAGAGGGTGATTTAAAAAGAAAATAGGCTATAAGACTCGAACCGTACTGTCTACCGTCCATCTAATAGGCTCAGCCTTCATGCAAATCGTACAAAGTATACTAAAGGAATTTCTAGTTTCAGATATTAACAGTTCCAGTCAATCCTGGTAAAAAAAATCTTATGGTATTATCTTATGTACTATCTTATATAGAAACGGCGTGATAAATAGTAGCAGGATGCGTTTAGAGCTACAGCAGGCGAAGTTTAGAGCTAGCATAAGCTGGACGTGTACCGCATGACAAGTGATAGTCATCTTGAACTTTTTATCTTATCTTATGTGGGAGCCAGTCAGTGCAGACCGGCGACACTTCGATCCAGTGGGATCTTTTGTGTCGACTCTCTCCCAATAACGACTGCCATAGATGTTCATGGCAGCCGGGACCGACGGCTTAACGTGCTCTCCGAGGCACGGAGCAGGCGATAATTGTCAATCAATACGCACATAATTTCGAAAAGTTATATAACTGCCGAGAGTCAGAGGTGCGCGACGTGGGTTCGAACCAGAGACCCTCTGCATTGCAGTCTGTTGGTCTCCCCACTGAGCTATCGCAGCTCATCTTGAACTTTTAATAAGACATGTAGCGCGACCTCTGGACCTTTCAGTAATTAACGATATTAAAGTAGCAGTAGCTATTTAGAAAACGAGAGAACAAGCGGCAAGGAACTTGGTTTGACTGTAATATAGCTAAACTAATAAAATTCCCGAATGGTGATCTAGTTCCGACTCAAAATGAAAAAAAAAACCGAGTCAAACTCTGTTGAATCCTGAGTATGCCATTTAACATTGTGAAATTGCTTGATGGAGGCCGTTATCTTTTGAAGTCCCTTACTGGCAACTGAACTTACAATTACGCTCGCGTTCATATAAGAAATATGCCTTGAAGTGAAGTTCCTTCGAAATTAAACTGCTGTGATTGGGCATCCGATGTTGAGAACATTGGCGAAGGTACCATTGGGAGTATGTAGACACATACCATGGCTACTTGGTGGCACTGTACGCACTTGTCTGTAGTCGTAACTGCAACTCAGATGTGAGTTGTTCAGGGGGCGATGTGCAGCTGGTGGTGCAGCGATGACGTGGGTCTCGGAGGAGACTTTTGTTGGTGGTCGTATCGCGGGAGGCGATAGCGGTATGGGTGACTGCGGTCACTAGCTGTTGAAAAGGCCATGTTATGTCATTGTATGTGATCGAGATAGGTTAACTTTTGATCGTTGGTTCATTTGATTTTGCGAATGATCTTCACTGAGAGGATAAGACATTTAACAGTGGCAAATAAATAAAAAAAAAGTTCCCTTAACACAATTTGATCAGGTAGGCCGAGGTTAACAGTTTACTCCAAGATTATTTCTTGTTCACAGATGCACAATGGGACGTTGCAGATCAATGTGCGATTTGATGGCATCAAGGCTCAATTAGTTCAGCTTTCTAACAAAAACAAGGAAGCCGTGAATTGGCTAAGCGAGACAGTACTACAATTGTGTTAACAATGCGCCGCAACAACCTAAGGATGTCGGACTCCAGAAGAAGCCACTATTGAATAATAATACTGCAACAAAAAGAAATGCCGCATCGCGACGCACTGCCCGAAAAAGGAAGTCTATGCAAGTTTGGAGCATGTAGACCGTCGAGTAGATGTTTGTACAATGCAGCCAGTTATGGATCACGTTGTATAAAGCCCGGTGAGAAGTTTTCATGTTGTTTCGATGCAGGCGCAGCCCAGGCAAAGTGTAGCTAACTGATTAGCAGGCATAGGACAAGAAACTACATTTACTTTGATAGCTATAGATGTCTTTGTTTAAAATGATTAACTATCGGAGTGTGTCTGTGTGTGTGTGGCGAATAGTCTCTTTATAAGATATCCTAGCAACATGGTGGTTGTTAAGGTTTAGTTAGCTTTGCGAAAGGCAAGGAGGCCACTGAACGCGAGGTGGCCATTAAAAAAAAAGTCTGGTTGTCATGCTTCATGGTAGGCGAGGAGGCCACAGAAGTAAGGACATTAAAAAAGTCTGGTTGTCATGCTTCATGGTAGGCGAGGAGGCCACTGAAGTAAGGACATTAAAAAAGTCTGGTTGTCATGCTTCATGGTAGGCGAGGAGGCCACTGAAGTAAGGACATTAAAAAAGTCTGGTTGTCATGCTTCATGGTAGGCGAGGAGGCCACTGAAGTAAGGACATTAAAAAAAGTCTGGTTGTCATGCTTCATGGTAGGCGAGGAGGCCACTGAAGTAAGGACATTAAAAAAAAGTCTAGTTGTCGTGCTTCATGGTAGGCGAGGAGGCCACTGAAGTGACGACATTAAAAAAAGTCTGGTAGTCACGCTTCATGGTAGGCGAGGAGGCCACTGAAGTGAGGACATTAAAAAAAAAAAGTCTGGTTGTCGTGCTTCATGGTAGGCGAGGAGGCCACTGAATGCGCGGTGGCCACTGAAGGCGAGGTGGCCATTGAAAAGTGAAATTAGTAGAATAAGAGGCAAGGTGGCCATTTAGATGTTAATAATAATATTCTACCACATACACACAACACCATCTAGTCCAAACTAAGCAGAGCTTGTACTATGGGTATTGTTAATAATTCAAAATGTGTAACGCAATAAACGGCAAGGTGGCTGTTTCGATATTACTGACTTGATGTAGTATGTGGTATGGTCGTATGGAGTCTATTAAGAATTAGATTCGGTAGCGAAAGGCTTATCATTATAGAGCACCTATTCAATGAAAATATCTAAAATGAAGTTGTTGCGCAGAAGATAAGATGTACACGATCTCCTTCAGTAGGTCAGGAGTAGGTCAGGAGTGGCCGAACTATACACCAGTATCTCTTCGTTTTTTTTCTGCAGATAACGATGATGTGCGGTCTTCAACAACACACGAGGGCGTGTGATATGTCAGGACGGCCGTGTCGGAGGAAGCTATGAGTCGGGTTGATTGTTATTTACACGTATAATTCACAATATAAATTGTCTACGTCTTAATTACTTTTAAAATTCGTATTTTAATTTAATTTGATTTGTTAAATTATTCTATAGCTCATAAACATTATTAATCTAATAAAAGTTATGAATATTGTAATTCACGTAACGACCAATCAGAGCAGAGCGCGTGCTTGAGTGGGGTCGAGGCGCCATCTTTACTTTAGGAGGGCCGACAGTTGTTGAGACACATTTGAGCGATAGCGACTGATCGAGTCGGAACGTTGAGTTGTGAGTTGTGTAAAAAGAAGTAAGATCAGTGCCCTGAACCCACTGCTCGGTCTTAACTGTTATTTTTCATTCGACATTATTGTGAAGTGAAAATACTGTTTATTCTAAATACAAATAGTGTAAAACCGGCATCGTTGTGTTTTGTGCCCGCATATTACCCAGATAACGGCCACTAAACCCGCAACCACTACTGACGTTGCCATAGAGAACAATACATCTCCGACATATATATGCCCGTGACCTGGCAGAGCCCGTAACCTGGCACTATTACATGGGTAACAGCCCGTGTCTGGGCTTAACGAAACTTCTAACAACTGGTTAATGTACGCCCCACAATGTCAATCCAGCCCATGACCCGGCTGTTCGTTACCTAGCCATCATGGCTCCGGCAACTGAGTCACTAGCCAACCCCAACACATGAGGTAGCACGCACATCAACAGCCGCAAAACTTTAGCAAACAGATTAAATTACAACACATGAATAATATCAATCATTGAGTATCTAATAATATTACAAGCAAAATTATTGTTATTATTTTAAGCAGATTAAATCAAAAAAATTATTTAGAGCAATCAATCATTCCCATTAGTTTCCTCAGACATTTCAGATTCCGATGATGACGGTTTTTGGAAAACCATCCAAGGAAATATCTTGTCAATTGCCACAACTGCTTCGTAGCGTTTGCCTTTTCGAGTTATGGGTGTGTCCTCGATTATGAAGCGATCATTCGGCAAAATTTTCTTGATCCTATGTGGACCTTGACATTTTGGTTCAAGCTTCTTTGATTGCCCTTCAATACCTACCCCCGCTTTGATAACCCTAACTAAATCGCCTTCCTTAAACTGGACCTGCCTTAACCTGTGCCTGTTAATTCGTTTCCTGTCTTTTTCCTGCTGTTCCCTAATGCGCTCGCACGCCTCGGCCCTTATATCCTCTAATTTATCCTGTTCTTGTCCTGTCTCTATATCCCTAATTACCTCGTTTAATAGACCTTGAGAGGGATTAGTTATCGTGCGCCCAAATAACAACTCTGCAGGTGTCTTTTTAGTAATTGCGTGTATGGTAGTGTTTATGCCTAACTGAATTTGAGGCAAATGGTCGTCCCAGGAACCATTTGATTTCTCATGATTCATTGCCCCGAGTGCGGCCAGGATTGTTCGATTATATCTTTCAACCTGGCCTTTTGCACGCGGGGTAGCAACTGCGTTATAAACATGTTTTATACCTATTGATCGAATAAATGACTTAAAGGCATTGCTCGTAAAACTTGTACCCTGGTCCGTGATTAACCTAGTCGGTGCACCAAAATAACTCATGTGGTCACGGAAAACACGTATACTGGTGGTTGATTTTGTATTCCGAACAGGCGTGATATTTATAAATTTTGTAAATGCGTCGATAATAACCAATATATATATACATTACCGCGTTTGGTTCTAATGAATGGGCCCAAATGGTCCGCATGAATCGTGTGAAAAGGTATGCCTACTTTTGGTATGGGATGAAGTTCACTGGTTAGTGTGCCGCTAGGAACTTTGTGATGTGCGCATCCCAAGCACGCAGAGACATACTTTTTTACAAAGCGCCGCATCTTCGGAAACCAATATAATGATTTTATTCTGGCTATTTTTTTATCGTATCCGAAATGACCTACATCATCATGGTTACTTTTTAAAATTTGCCAACGTGCGCTTTTTGGGACCACCCATCGTTCAGTACTATCATCAATTACGCGATAAACACGACCGTCTTTTAATTTGTAATTTTTAAAGATATCAGCGGTTTCTTTAGTTTTGGCATCTTTCAAAATATTCACCATACGTTTAATTTCGTCATCAGATTGTTGGATTGTAATGAGCCAATCAGCAGAATTTATTAATATACAAAATGTCCAGCACGTGAGACTCTGGCTGGTCATCCTGGATAGCTCCTCTACTCAAGGCGTCTACGTGCGCCATTCTCCCACCTTTTCGGTATTCTATATCACAATCAAACTCCAGGAACTGTATCCACCAGCGAGCTATTCGAGGAACCAGGTCGCGCTTGGTCAGCGTGGTACGTAAAGCATTGCAATCTGTTACAATATTAAATTTAATGCCTAGCAAATATACCCTAAATTTACTTAATGAAGCTATTACTGTTAGTCTCAAGCTCAAACGAATGTAACTTTTGTTCATCAATTGTAGTTTGACGGCTGTAATAAGCTATTGGTTTAAATAGTTCGGACTGATCCTTTTGTAAGAGAATGCCAGCCACACCGAACTTGCTAGCATCGGTATGTAGCTGAGTCTCCGCCTTAGGATTATAAATAGCAAGAACTGGTCTTTCCATCAGACATGATTGCAACGCCTTAAACGCATTAGATTCCTCTTGGCTCCACTTCTAAAAAGAGTCTTTCCTCAATAGGTTTGTCAAAGGTCTCGCGATCAAAGCAAAACCTCTGACAAAGCTCCTAAAAAAACTAGCAAGTCCTAAAAATCTTCTGACCTCGTGAACATTACTAGGTGGAGGGTATTTCGAAATGGCATCGGTCTTCAGAGAACCCGGTCTTATACCATCAGCGCTAACCTCATAACCAAGGTAGTCAATTTTATCGAAACAAAAATTGCACTTGCTTAATTTAAGGGTCAAACCGTTATCTCGCAAAAGGCACAACACTTCTTCTAATCTCAACATGGACTGCTCAAACGAATTAGCTGGTATAAGAATATCGTCCATATATACCAGGACATATGATCGAACAGGTGATTTCTGGACAATTTTATTCATAGTCCTTTGGAATACCGAAGGAGCGTTAACAAGACCAAATGGCATTCTACAATATTCAAACTGCCCGTCGGGTGTCACAAAAGCAGTTTTGCCACGGGACTCTTCAGCTACAGGGATTTGATAATAGCCCGAGGCTAAATCTAGTGTGATGAAGAGAGAAGTGCCAGTAAGCATGTCAAGTTGATCCTCAATACGAGGCATTGGATAGTGCTCTCGTATAGTCTTACGATTAAGCGCTCGATAATCTACGCAGAGTCTTTTCTCTCCAGACTTCTTATTCACTAGTACAATCGGGCTAGCGTAAGGGGAATTACTTTCTCTAATTATGGCGCTATCTAGCATATCATCGACCATTCCTTTAACTAATTGTCTCTCGCCATATGATAGTCTGTATGGTCGATACACAACTGGAGCAGAATCACTAAGTTGGATAACCATTTCAGACTCTCTTGAATATCCTAGATCACTTAGGCCAGAAGAAAAACACATGGGATACTTATTTATTAGCGTTTTTAAATATGCTTTCTGCTCTATATTCAAACTACTGCCACATTTAAATAGTGGGTTATCCATATTTTGGTCACAATTATCAATTCTATTTATTTTAAAATTTACAGCATTATTAACCACATAACTACGAGTTATTAAAGCGCCCCTATCGAAGTTAATAACCTTTGCACTAACGTTTTGAATAAGTAAGTTCCCTAATCCATCAGTAATAGCGTATTCCCCTGGTAGTAAGTAGTATTCATTACCCTCACGTCCCCTTAGACTGCCATGTACATAAACGTGACCTGTATACTTCGTATCGCATGAGACGGGAATAGATTTAATTGTATTAGAATTAATTATTATGTCACCTACGCAAACCAACGGAAGTTTTGTACTGTTCACAATATGTAGCTTTGCGAATATGAGATCCGACTCTGTTTTTGTTATCCTTATATTAGGACGTTCGGTAAATGTATGGCCAACTAATAACTGCGCACCTAAAAGATGATCATCCACTATAAGCACTTCTACATTCTCCTCTTCAACGCCTTGAATTTCTATAGAACATAATGATTTACCGATAGGACAATAAGGCGCACCTCCAAATCCCTTAAGCATAGGACTTTCTATTGGAGTCCATTTTAATTTTAATCGCTGAGCATCACTAAGACGGATCAAAGTTCCTTCACTCCCAAGGTCGATATATCCTTGTAATATTGATTGATTTACTTTTACCGGCATTTTGTATTTTAAACTAGTATCTGTTAAATTTTCGACTCTCAAAATATTCTTACTGGTACTTGACTCTGTATTATTTTTACCCGTGCTAGTACAGTCGGCTGCCAAATGTCCTATCAATTTACAATTATTACATCTTATTTTCGGTTTTGGACAACGATAAAATGTGTGGCCTTTTTCTTTACAATTATAACAGGTGACATTGTCAACCTTACCGTCTATTTGTAAAGATTGATGATTGCTACTATTAGGGTGAGTACTAGATATGATAGTTTTATTGCGTTTATCCTTATTAGAAGTCCCATCAGTCAATGTCTTATCTTGGCCGACCTTAATGGACTTTAAAAAATTTAATACTTGTTCGGGATCATTAAACTCAGCTGCTTGAGCTCCTAATCTAACGCCCCTATCGTCTATACCGAATATAATACAATCAACAGCTCTTTTACCGCTTATTTCGCACCTGTTAAGGAGGTTAATTTTCGAATAATAGTAAAGTTCAAGTGAATCGCCAAACCGGGCACGTTTATGTAACATTTCTGTTAACAATTCAGCATAATTATGACAAGAAGGGAAGGACTCCCTTAGCTTAATTTTCCACTCTTCCCAAGTATGCAATAGCGAAGGCAATCCCTGATACCAGGTTTTGGCTACCCCGGTTAGTTTTGGCAAAGCGTAATGAATTATATGTTTTTCGTCCCAACTGTATATCTGCGCGCATTCCTCTACTTTAGTTAACCAAGAATCCATTGATTGCTCCTTACATAATGGGTCAAATTCGGGAACTACATTATTAAGAACAGGAAATTTTTCGCGTCCACAGATACTTTTGTCATTAAGGTTCTTTATAACGTCGAAAAATTTCTCAAAAATTTTTATTTGTGGTTGGGCATACCTCGGTTCAACTCTAGGGGTTGAGCTGCGCCGCCCTTGCTGACCCTCACTTGATGACGTAGAGGAGATACGGCGGCGACTGCGTCGGCTGCTCTTCGAGGCTCGCTGTCCTGAACGATGGTTATCTCTGCGACGGTAACTGCTCCTCTGCCTAGCACTGTTCACCTGTTCACGGCGCCGCCGCCGCTGTGAGCCTTGCGAAGGCTCCGAATCACTAGAAGTACTTCGACTCCGTGGCGTATCATCGCCTTTTCTGGAGCTATGCCTACGTTTCGGCATCGCGGTTTGTAACTTGGCTTCGCGTTCAGTCCTTATCCCACTTCTGAGATATAAAACACACCTCGGAAATAAAAGCCTTATAACACTGTATCAGTTTATTTTTATTAAATTAACTGTTCAACACACGTTTAGTAATTTGTTATAGTTTATATTGTAAATTATTATAATATTTCACACTTCACACTGTCTACAGTAACACCTTCACAATCCACTGTTCACTAACGAATGCCCGAGTTGCAATCCCGATCCACCACAATGACTATTATCAATATAATGACTACATATTTATTGCCAACGGAAGTTGATAAACTTCCGTTCAATATTAAATAAAAATAGTTGACTGATATTGGTCGATAGAAATACTTTTCATTGATTAAATATTTCTAGAGTTGATAAATCTCCGTTCAGCAATATTTACTAAAATTAATAGAAATATTGCTAAACAATAAAATATTAAATGACGGAAGTTGATAAACTTCCGCTTAATATTCAATATAATACTAACTAAATTTTCTATGACGGAAGTTGATAAACATTCGTTTATAATATAATCTAAGTATTGTTTGATGTGCTGTGTAAATTAATATTGGTATATTATGGTTATAAATATTAGTATGTTGCTTACACATGCATGCCTTGCGATTGAAGTAGAGACCTATATTGTAGCAGTCCAAGGGTCTCCCACAAGGACATAGCTGCTCTCAATAATATTAATTAATTTAATTATATTAAAAGCAAATTATTTAGACAAGAAGTGCTTCAAAGAGGCGCACGGGCAGGACGATTGTGCTTTCCAAGGTGGAAGTAAGTGACGGTATTAATTTGTACAGATACGGACTGTTACTGGCCTGATGGTTACATGTTAGACGGAACCAGTCAGTAAAAATAATTAAGACTAACCGATGGCTAAGTGGTTTTAATAAGTCGTATAAATGTCAATGTGTGCGCTTTTACAACAAACTTCCAAGTGACATTCAAAACCCAAGTTTTGAATGTCACAAAACATTTGTAAAACGTAAATTATATTCGAAAAGTTATTACTCAGTCACTGAATATATAGAATATAAAAATGCTTGGGATTGAGTTGCTTCCACTCACAGGTTATTTCTATTCACAATATAACATATATTATATCATATATGTAAAATAATATAACATTGAATTGTATTGATGTAAACATTTGGCAATTGAAAAGAGAGGCCATGGGTTTCTTGTCTGCTTCTTCTCATGAAAGCTCTACTCCTCGAACAGGCTTTTTTCAATGCAAGATTTTTATTTCCTTCAATTTATTTTTATAATTTTATTTTATTAATATAATAGTAAATTGACGTGTCCAAGAATTGTTTGAACATTTTTATGGAAATAAAGATTTTCTTTGACTTTGACCTAATGCTCGCCTTGCCATTGTCATTATGGCGAATTTAACAAAAAATTTGTGACCTACAGATGATTACATGCTTCTTTTTTAAGTAATATGTAAACAAATAAAAAAATGATTTTAAAGGCTCGTTAAACGAAGAACATAATATTTAAAAACAGAAAAAGCTTAACAAATAAAATGTCAAAATAAACATAGCATATATCACAAAGAAAGAAGAAGAAGAAAGAAGAAGATTTCCTATTACAAGCACACGCATCTGTTGAGCGACAACAGGACAACCTTTGATAACCAACAATATAGCTAATGTAAAATAATACCTTAATTTATAAGTAACTATTATCACAAATAAATAAATGATGAGGTAATTATGAATTATTATAAGGCAGCGAGGCGACAGATTATATCCTGTTGATCGGTATTCGCTTCATACTTCAACCAATTAATATAATTAATTGGATAATTGAGTCAAACAGAATAATACTACTTGTTATACATATCTGGAACTACTGACTACTCAAGTGCCTCTATAATTAAGCTACCTCTTTTAACCAGTCATACTGCTTAGATAATAAATTTTTCAATAAATCTCTCTTTGTAAATTCCATTTGAGAATTATATGGACAACTTAACGATGATTTTTCAGCTTTCTTATACCGTAATGCCGGGATTCGAATTGATATTATGACTGTAAATTAGTATTTATAATTAAAACCATAGCTACCTTTGTAGATGTAATACTTCGTACCCCTTTGAAGATGTAGGCTTAAGGATACAAGCGGATGGACTTATGAAACCAAGGTGGCAAACCAGCATACGGCCCACCTGATGGTAATTGGTCACCGTAGCCTATGGACGCCTGCGACACCAGAGGCATCACTTGCGCGTTGCCGACCCTTTAGGAAAGGAAAAAGGAAGTGGGAAGGAGAGGGAGCGGGAAGGGGGAAAGAGGATGATTTAGCGTCCGGCACTCTCACTCACCGAACGAAACAGAACAGGAGGAATACTGGTATGTCACGTCGATATTCTGTGCGAGGGTAGTCCTTCCCGGTCGAGCCGGACCATTCATGCTGAAATCAGCGAGGCTCTACTACTCGTGTTCAGTCGTAGGTTAGACTGCCACAAGATTCGCATTATAACAATAATATAATATTCGCTCTGTATATAAATTGGTCCACTGCTGGCACATAATTATTTTCAGAGCGATTATAGTAAGGCTGTCATACCACACTCGCTCTGAAAATAATTCCCTCCCAACCATACTCCATGTCCCAATGATGGTTGGCAGACTTAACATATCTTCGAGAAAATTAAGGGGAACTCTCAAACATGGCGGCCTCGATGGTGTAGTGGCTAGTGTAACCGACTGCCACGCCTGTCGCGGGTTCGATTTCCGCACAAGTCAAACATTTGTGTATATAGACATGGACGTTTGTCTTGATATGGGTATTTCTAATACTGTATAATATGTATGTATTTACAAAAAAACGTATATATGCATATTTATCCATTGTCTAGTACCCATAGTACAAGTTCTGCTTAGTTTGGGCTAGATGGTGTTGTGTGTATGTGATAGAATATTATTATTATTATGTTTCCTCACGATGTTTTCCTTTTCCGTTAAAGCGAGCGATAATTAACTATTTAATTCGATAAGTTGGAGATGCGTGCCTTCGAATTGGAACTCTAGATCTCTACGTGGCAGTCCAACGGCCTTCCACCAGGCTCTTATCTTATCTTATCTTATGTGGGGGCCAGTCAGTGCAGACCGGCGACACTTCGACCCAGTGGGATCTTTTGTGTCGACACTCTCCCAATAACGACTGCCATAGATGTTCATGGCTGCCAGGACCAACGGCTTAACGTGCTCTTCGAGGCACGGAGCAGGCGATAATTGTCAATCAATACACACATAATTTCGAAAAGTCGAACCCGAGACCCACTGCACTGCAGTCTGTAATTAGTATCCCTACTGAGCAGCGATAGCTCAGTAGGGAGTAGCACCAGCCTCTTAGTAATATTCATTACCTTAAATATATTAAAACACAACTCTTTATATCAAATTATACATTTTTTACTAGTGATTGCGTACATAACACCGTCCTTTTGTAAGCTCATCACGATCGCTGGGAAATATCATTAGAGGCACTAGCGACACGGAAAAGAGGCTTGCCTCATTCTACACTGCAACGTACGAGCACAATTATAATTATTCATTCTCCGTTAGCCTTTTGTCACGTAAATGCGTGCCATCGGCCCGGTAAACCCTTATGTAGTATATATTTTAATAATAAGGGATTTTATTGATTTTGTCTTACGTTTACGCTGCTGTTCCGCGTTGAAATTGAACTGGATTTTGTAGAATTTTATTACGGGTTTATTTTTGCTGCTGACTATTTTTATCTGTATCATTTTTCTTTCTTTTTTTATATTATGTTAGGTTTATAGGCTCCTAGGCCCTAAAATAATAATGCTTTATGTTATTCTGCAATTTAAATTAAGGTGAAAGGAAAGGAGAATTCATGAAAAAGAGGTTTTAATGCACGTTTTTGGCGAAAATATAGCATGAGGCGATTTGTAACTAATATATCTTCCAAATGTTTGCTGTTGGTTATAGTATGTATTAAAAACTACGAGAGAGTTGTTGCTAACTAACTGCCTCCGTAGTACAGCGGTAATAAATGCGACTGCTGTGCATGAGGTCTCGGGTTTGAATCCCGGGTCGGGCCAACAAAAACGAATTGGGTTTTTCTGTTAAGAAATCTCAATACGAGCTCGGAGTTAGGAAGTTGGAGGTGTTAGACACCCCCGTACCTCGAAAAGCACGTAAAGCCGTTGGTCCTGCGCCTGATCTCCCTCCGGTCGTGTCGGATTATCCGTCCCATCGGATCATGAGAGTTAGGGAACAGAGAGTGCACTTGTGTTTGCGCACATACTTGTGCACTATAATATATCCTGCGCAGATGGCCAGTCTCTGTTAAGATTGGGCGCTGTGACCGAAAATTCGGTCTGGAGGACATTATTATTAAAAACTATTTAAAATAAATACCTATGATCTTAGGCAGATTTTTAGGTGTGTCGAATTAGTTTAGAACCAAACTTAGCATAGTAATTTTCATATTTGATACCTTCCTTATGTTAGTAGATTTGTTTCGACAAGTAATATTAAATAAGCAACTATTAGCGGCTCGTGTAAAACATAACATTTACGAACAGTGTTGATAGCGTGCTACTGCATAGATGTCACCTGCCTTACCTAACGCCCTAGATGAGGACAGCCTCATTACGGTACTTACGTCGTACAGAAAATCCTTGCCAAGAAACCTTACGTAATTTTGCTGCGGTAAATAATAAATTCCATTAAAATTATCATCAATAGATTTTGCTCGCGGCTTCCCTCGAGTTAATTTTATGCGGGGCGTAAAAAGCACCTTCTCAAGCCGTCAAATTAGAGACCGCAACATCGCCTCATCGCCGCTGTGGGCGGCGGTATTAGCTTACTATTAGGCGATCCGTCTGCTTCTTTGCCTCCTAAACACAAAATATTTTGACGTGACAACGTCTAATAAATCGACGAACGCCGGCTGCACGCACGAAGAAGGATGACTCATTGTCCCGTTACGGCCATTGTCCCGTAACGCTCGTTGTCCCGTTACGCTCATTGTCCCGTTACGCTCATTGTAACGTTACAATCGGAGCGAGAGCGCTACACGAGCGAGCGAAAGGCACGTTATGACGTTGTCACGTTCGACTATCGTCCGGGTAAGCCGACTTTACAGACAACCAATTTTTTTTTCAAAGCTGAACTCCAGCTACGCCTTCTAGCTTAGGAGTGGACAGCAAGAACATTCGTAAATTGTAACCCAAATACTAATAACCTTTAAACGAACCTTCGAAATGTAAACATTAACCAACAAACCACGAAAAAGTTTGTAATTAGTAGTTTAATTGCAATCGAATAAAATTGGTTTACACGTTTCCAATGAGTTAAGTTTCAGTTATTCAGAGTATTTTATTTCTCTTTTACACTCACTACCTGTGGGTAAATAACGATCAAAAGCAAAGCAGCGATGTACTATTGCTACGGAAGAGGGAATTCAAATAGTCGTTTAATTGGTAACTCGATGGCGTAGTGGTCAGTGTAACCGACTGCCACGCCTGAGGTCGCGGGTTCGATTCCCGCACAAGTCAAACATTTGTGTGCATGAACATGGATGTTTGTCTTGGTCTGGGTGTTTCGATGTATGTATGATATGTATGTATTTACAAAAAAAAGTATATATGTATGTTTATCCATTGTCTAGTACGCATAGTACACGCTCTGTTTAGTTTGGGCTGGATGGTGTTGTGTGTATGTGGTAGAATATTATCCTTACTATATAATATTATAAATGCGAAAATGAGTTTGTTTGTTTGTTACGCTTTCACGCCTTAACTACTCAACCGATTAACATGAAATTTTGCATGGACGTTGTCAGGGGTACAGAATAGGACATTGGGTACCTTTCATCCAGAAAAAAGAACTGTTGCAAACCTAACCTAACCTAACCTACATTTACGCGAGCGAAGCCGCGGGTGAAAACTAGTTATTATTTATATGGAAATAATTTAATGTTACTGACTTTTGATTGTATGAATGTCGTGGTTTAGTGGTTTTCTCACCACATCCATTGATCCGAGTGATGTGGATTCGTACCCAAAACATGATAAAAATATGTAAGCACTACTTATATGAATAAGCCTAGTGTGAATGGAACAGTCGCAAGAGGAAAACCTAGGCGAACGTTTCTCGATCAGATCGGAGGCGTTTTGGACAAAGGCCAGGTTAAGAGCTCCTTGAACCGATAGCGTGTATGAGGAACGTGATGAAATGAATGAAGCCAGAGGAGTGTGTCAGGATCGTAGCAAATGGAAATCCGTAGTCTCTGCCTACCCCTCTGGGAAACAGGCGTGAACCTATGTATGTATGTACTAATATGAATAATTTTTGTATCGCGAGGGATTTACAACACCCGGCCTAACATAATTTTTCCAGTGTTGGGATCTAGCCCTCAACACTTATCGCAATTGCAGGGTTTAAACCACTATAGCATACGTGCAAATATTTCCCTCGGTTAACTCATCACGCTATAACCTAAGCCTAACTAATGTTATAAACTACTAGCTTTTGCTCGCGGCTTCGCTCGCGTTAATTTAGAATTTGACAATCAATCCGGGTTGTACTCTGCTTATAATAATATAATTCAATCATGATTCGAAAGACACGTGGCGAACGTTATTGTTGTTTTCCTCGGGAACAGTAATTTTTTTCGGGATGAAAGGTTCAGTGGTTTAGGCGTGAAAAGGTAACAAACAAACAAACTCATTTTCGCTTTTATAATATTAGTTAGGAAGTTAGGATTAGGATTCGACCGATCATTATAAAATTTCGAAGTTTTGCATACATCATACATACACGTTGTCAGGGGTACAAAAAAACCCTAAGGTACCTTTCAAACAGAAAAATATTTACATATATGCTGTTCCCAAGGAATGATATGAAGTAGCAGAGCCTCGCTGATTTCAGCATGAATGGGCTGGCTCGACCGGGGAAGGACTACCCTCTCACAGAATATCGAGGTGAAATACCAGTATTTCTACTGTTGTGTTTCGTTCGGTGAGTGAGAGTACCGGAGGCCCAATCACTCTTTTTCCCCCTTCCCGCTCGTTTTCCTTTCCACTTTCTTTACTAAAGGGTCGGCAACGCGCAAGTGATGCCTCTGGTGTTGCAGGCGTCCATAGGCTACGGTGACCACTTACCATCAGGTGGGCCGTATGCTTGCTTACCACCTTAGCAGTATAAAAAAAAACATCCAAAAATATCCTGGATAATAATACATTCACAGTCTCATGCCTATATCTCCGATGGGGTAGGCAGAACTGAACAACACACATTGCACAATAATTTTGGGCCTACGTAATAGGGGGCGAGCCTACAGCCGCCTATCAGACACTTACCTAAACGCCATGCTAACTGTTAAGATTATCTCCACAGAAAAATCATATCTTTACCTTTGAAACGATCTTGAGACCTTATGTACAGACCACAGTAATCGCATTCAGCAGTGAGGCAATCCTGAACCCAGAATAAAAAGTACAAAAAGTACAGGTATATTAAATTAAAACAACGCTTTTTCTATAATAAAGTTAATGGTACACTCGTTAATCTGACGAAGCCATCCATACGTTCAAACACATAAAATTTAATTGCTTCATATAAAAACACAGTTAAACGGAGTACTGTATGTTTACGGCTGAATGTACGTGAAATGCTTTTGTTTAATGCATATTTAAATTACTTATCTGTTTTAATAAACTGTAATTTTAAAGTCTTAATATACAAGTGCACAGTTGGATGAGTCGGTAATTTCGATTAAACTGGATGCTGGATACGGTCATTCGTATAGTGTAATTCATCATTGATTTAATGAGTACCGTGTAATTTATAGTTGTCTCTGTCACACTTATGAGTTGATATGCTTTTGTAAGTAGGATGATTATACTTTGTATTTTTTTAAAAGACAACGTCCGCTTGAACAATAATGCCTGTGTCGCGGGGTCTTCACAAACATTCAACAACGGACACAAAGAACACCTAGACTCATAACATGTATTTGTGGATCAGAACCCATGACAATCAGCGTGCCTATATTATACAGGTCGTTAGGCACACGATTGTCCAAATGAAATAGAGATCTGGTTCGGGCTATTGCCAACGTATTGGACTCAGGCAAATTAATTAAATTTTTTATTTTTTTAATCATGCAATGTCGAACTTTTTTTCCGTTTTACCTCTTTCCGAAACTTTGACAGCCTGTTATAATTTTTTTACAAGGTGTCTATAGGAAATAATAATTTTAATGAAATGTAGCAATAGTTAACTAAAATAAAAAATATAATTATGACAGCTAAACGCATATTCGTTTAACATTTTTACAGTTTTAGTCCAAACTTCCGACATTTTATTTTAAAAATTAAAAAAATCATATCGCCGAAACTGTGAGACAAAATTTAATTTGTCTGAGTCCAACGCGTTGGCAATAGCCTAAACCAGATCTCTATTTCATTTGGACAACCTAACACCCTGTTTACTTCACTGAATAAACTCTCTTCAATAGAGCCTATATTTTTATAAAAAACCGGTATGCACCGGCATTTACAACAGAGTCCAAGCTACCTGTGGTTAGGGCTCCACAGAGAGGAACCTTACGATGCGTGTCGTGTCAAGCAATACGGGCTTCTGCGTCAGAGACAATCTAGCCGTCTATCGCGAGTCTTAGATGGTGGTCACTATATTTACTCGCTTTCTACCGATATGTTTACTCGCTAATATTATTATTTGTCACTATATGGTCCAGGACCCCTGGTGCGCAAAGTGGAATAGAAAAATAATAAATATATTATTTAATGTTTACGCACCAAGCGAGTGCGCTGTGTGGAGTACACTTGGTGGGCTACGAACGAGTGCGCTTGAAATTACTGCACAACATGGCATGCCTCGAAAAAGATACTGAACTTTTCTTTGCCTTTTTTATATATAAGTATATTATATTACAAACAATAACAATGTAAATTTAAAAGGGAGCAAGAGTACATAATTTGTGGTATCAAGCCAAACATCTCCTGCAAAAGCAAAGTTTCTGAGTTATTCCCCTTTGTACATACCGCGCAATATCCGGCGCCCGGCCGGAAGTTCAATCAGCAGTTTGTTCTACCTCTAGCGGCCATTTCCTGTTTACCATAGTTTTGTATTATATAATGGCATTATGAGCTGCCTTTGTACTTGGTCTTGTCTGTGGCAGAAATTTGATAGACGGTAAGTGAAGCCGTTGTAGATAGTTAGTCTTTCTCGCCACAGATTTATTATCGAGTAGATATGGCAAGGTAAATTGCATTATACGTATTTATACATATAATAAAATTCTGATTGACTGAAGTCTGTAGTCTCTGTACATCCTAATCCTAACTAATATTATAAAAGCGAAAATTAGTTTGTTTGTTTGTTACCTTTTCACGTCTAAACCACTGAACCGATCATCCTGAAATTTTGCATATACGTTGTCAGGTGTACAGAAACAAACATAGGCTACCTTTCATCCCGAAAATATTACTGTTCCCGAGGAAAACAACAATAACGTTCTTATGATAATAGATGGCGCCACGTTTCTTTCGAATCATGATTGATTTATATTATTATATACAAGCAGAGTACAACCCGAATTGATTGTCAAATTCTAAATTAACGCGAGCGAAGCCGCGGGCAAAAGCTAGTAGAAGATATTTATTAAGAAAATTATTGTAAGGTGTCTGTATAAGAGCTTTAGAAGTCAAAATATTTACTTATAGAAGTTTTATCTGTCTGTATGTTTGTATGCGCATCACGCACACACTTCTTATTCACGAAAATAAATAGGCATGCTCTGTGGTTCTACTTAGAATTTCCTAACAGAACAACCCAGACAGGAATCGAACACTTACCTCCTGCACAATTATCGCATCACTACCGCTGCGCCAACGCACTCAACTAATTAATTACACTCAAAACGAGTCCACAATAAAAACTTCGTTACCATAATGGAGGCTAAAAACTAAAAATATCCGCTGAACGGTGAACAACAGATAATATAGACAAGGAACAGCAAATGAGAATTTTATGACATGTCCGCCGCGGGTGGGTTAGTTAGCAAGTATGGAGATGGATTTTAATATGTTTCTATTAATGTATGGGGTATGGTTTAACTAGGTACTTCTTCTCCCTAGCCTTTATTATTCAAAATCAAAATCAAAATCATATTTATTTGCTGAAATACTGTGACAAATGGTGTTACAAATAATGGCATTAAAGGTGCAAGTATTTGGACCAGAGTAGTGGCATGCAAACATTGATAAAAGTATAATAGATTAATTATGACAACTCGAAAATAAGTCATTTTATATCAAAATTCAGAAAAATTAAATAAAATGCCATACAGTTAAAATATAGTCAATTGTAGAATAAAAATAGCAATTAGTGGATGAATAATTAATAGATGTCCAGCTATTATAACTAAAGCAAAAGAATAAATTGTAAATTAAATAAAATTGTATAATAATAATAATATAAATTAGTTTAAATGTCATTGTATAATATGTCATTTAGATAATCAGTAACCGTATAATATCATTTATTTATTAAATATTCATTTAATTTTTCTTGTACAAATTAGACTCAGATTCTTTGATTGTTTTAGGCAGTCTATTGTAAATGTAAATAAGTGATGCCATATGAAATATGCTCTTATGCATCAGTGCAGTTTTAGTTTTAGGTATACAAAGTCGATACACATCTCTTTGACATCTGTTGTAAAAATCTGACGCTAACATAAACAGAGTTGGATTACATTTGACAAATACAGCTACTTCGAATTTATATAAGCAGGGTAGAGTTAAAAGTCTATGTTCTATAAAATATGGACGACAGCTATCCGTCGTTTTTAAGGCAAACATAGCTCTAATACAATTCTTCTGCATCTTAAAGATAATATCTTTATTTGTAGAATTTTCCCAGAAAATTATACCGTACCTTAGTATCGAAACGACCAGACCATGGTATGCAGTAACAACAGAACTTACATTTGTTATTTGAGCCAGCTCATGTAGTGCGTAAACAGACTTACTAACTTTTTTGGAAAGTGCATCAATATGTGGTTTCCGTGTAAGTTTATTGTCGATTATTAGCCCAAGGAAGTTTGTAGTTTGAGTCTTACATACTGTTTGATTACCATGACAAATAAATATATATAAATTAGTCTAAGCCATACGTTGACTGAAAGTTATAAGGGTAGTTTTGCCAATATTAATTCGTAAATTATTAGCATCTAACCATTTAATTACATCATCTAAAGTGTTTTTTATTTCTTGTTCGTAAGTGTCAGTGTTACTACATTTTATTGTAACTGTGCTATCATCTACAAATAGCGTTATTGGATTAGATGTGGCTTTTGGGAGGTCATTAATGTACAAGAGGAATAGAAGTGGCCCCAGGATACTTCCTTGTGGGACACCGTACATTGTATGGCGATGATTGGATACTTAAGAAACTTCCTTTTTAGTGTTTGCATCAACTTTATCCAGTTTTGTATACTGCGAGTGGTTTTTGAGATATGATTCGAAGAGTTTAAGAATGTTACTTCTTATTCCGTACCTCTCAAGCTTGGTTAACAGTATTTCATGGTCCACATAGTCAAACGCCTGGGTCATATCCATGAATATTGCGCATATGGGTATACGATTATCTACATTAGACATCACGACTTTTAAGAAATCGTAAATTGCCATAGTTGTAGACTTATTACGCCTAAATCCCTTTTGCTCTTGTACTAGAATCGATTGTTTTTCCAAATAATTATAAAGATCTTCATAAATATATTTTTCATATATTTTTGAGAATATTGGCACCAGGGCTATAGGTCTGTAGTTACCAATATCCTCTTTACTTTAATTACTGTTATTTTTAATTTGTCTGGAAATATGCCAGTTTCTATAACTAAGTTTAAAATATAGCTAAGGGGTTGAGCTATAATATAAGCTACCTGCTTTATAACCCTAGTGCATAGTCCGTCATAGCCCACGCTCATAGTATTTTTGAGTGAGTTAATTATGTTTAATATTTGATGTGGGTCACTTGGTTGCATAAACATTGAATTTTGTGAAGATGTCAAAAATTGTTTGAATTGAAATTTAATTGAATTATTAATTGGTAAAATTTTGTCAATAAAATAATTATTAAAAATGTCCGAGGTTTGGGATGGATTTTTTATAGTATTGCCATCAATTAAAATATGGCTTATACCTTCTTGTGGTTTATTTTGTTTAGAATTGGCATTTATAAGCTGCCATACAGTTTTTGATTTATTTTGTGAATTATTTATGTTAATGGCCTTTTGAGTTAATTTGATTACTTTTCTAATCTCTTAGTGTATTGGATAAGTTCAACTTTGTTAGCCGGAGTAGGGGCTTTTCTATATTTCCACAAAAGCTCACGTTTTCTGATACTGCAGATCTTTATACCTCGTGAAACCCAGTTTGGTTTTTTATGTACGCGCATAGTTATAATTCTATAAGGAAAACATAGTTTGTAAAACAATTCAAATGCATCTAAGAAAATACTTGGGTTTTTCTAGTCTAACCAGATTTGACTGGATATCAGTTTTTACACGGAACGACTGCTATCTGACCTCCGCAACCCAAAGGCTAACGATACCCTAAGGCTAGACCAGTGTGTCAGGATATTAGTGGGTACTGACTTCCCAATAACGACTGCCATAGATGTTCATGGCAGCCGGGACCAACGGCTTAACGTGCTTTCTGAGGCACGGAGCAGGCGATAATTGTCAATCAATACGCACATAATTTCGAAAAGTCATATAACTTCCGAAAGTCAGAGGTGCGCGACGTGGGTTCGAACCCGAGACCCTCTGCATTGCAGTCTGTTGGTCTCCCCACTGAGATATCACTGATGTACAAGCATATATGTACCATATAACGTACTCAACAATACATGCCTAAACAAATAACTTTACATATTGGGTATACATAAAGCTCATGTGACATGTTACAAAGTTGTGTTCAAACTACAAATTGGTAAACTTATAGTTGAAGCGGGTATTGTACACATCAATCTATTTACATTCACTTCGAATTATTGTTCGTATTTAAAGGCAACGTGTGTAACATAGGGTACGTATTACAATACCGAAATTTAAAAGACCGTATTTTAAAATACCTATGGACGAAATCCCGAAAAATAAAACGCCGAATGATTGTTTGGCCGAAAGTTTGAAATCCCAAATATTCATTTGCCCGAAAGGTTAAATCCCGAAGTTTCATATCCCTACGATTCCGACTCGGAAGCGGTAGGTTGTGTTAGGTTCTCTTTTGCAAACCCACCCAGAAATAGGAGCCCCGCGAAACGGAGCTCCATCCAAAACTCCCATTAGTTCTACCATAGAACTGTATTTCGTCCATTCGGGATTCCGTCCATTCGGGGTTTTATCCTTTCGGGCATTTGCACATCGGTATTTTATGTTTCGATATAACGGCTATCGGCATTTAAAACTTTCCGTATTTTGAATTTCTTTGTTTTGGACGTCGGTATTTCAGTCATAGTTATTATGAAATTTCAGTATTGTAATACGTACCCGTAACGTAGTGCTAGTCGGTCACTTTTTTAGAAACGTGCTCCGTCAGGGAAGTTTTAGTAGCGGAGATAATTTAAACAATACTAGCGGTCGCCTAGTCGTCGAATTTCGACCATAATTGATTTAAATTTTAAGTTTGATACATACATACATACATAGATTCACGCCTGTTTCCCAGAGGGGTAGGCAGAGACTACGGATTTCCATTTGCTACGATCCTGACACACTTCTCTGGCTTCATTCACTTTCATCACATTCCTCATACACGCCCGTCGGTTCAAGGAGCTCTTAACCTGGCCTTTGTCCAGGACGCCTCCGATCTGGTCGAGAAACGTTCGCCTAGGTTTTCCTCTTGCGACTGTTCCATTCACACTAGCCTTATAAACTTTCTTAGTCAGTCTTTCCTCGTCCATTCTTTCTACATGTCCAAACCAGCTTAACATACCCTTTTCTATTCTTGTAACTATATCCACTTTCATGCCGCATCTCTCTCTAATCACACTATTTCTTATTCTATCTTTCAGAGTCACACCACATATGCTTCTCAACGCTCTCATTTCTACAGCATTTATTCTGCTCTCATGCTTCTTTTGCCATACCCAACTTTCACTTCCATACATAAGTGTGGGCACTAATAGTCCTCTATGAACAGCCAAACGTGCCTTTTCGGATACATTTCGACTGTTCATAAAAGCGCGTAGGGCTCCATTCACTTTGTTGCCAGCAATCGTTCTCCTTTCAATATCTCCGTCATGTTTACCATCCCTTGTAAACAAAGTACCCAAATATACAAACTCTTTCACTTGCTCCACTTTTTCTCCATCAATCATAATATTACACATCGTCACGCACTCTTCCTTTTCAAATACCATTACTTTCGTCTTGCTTACATTTATTTTCATTCCTTTACTCTCAAAAGCACCATGCATAATAGTTACCATCGCCTGCAACTCTTCCGCCGATGACGCAAGTATTACTTGGTCATCGGCATAAAGAAGACATTTGACAAGTAACTCATTCGTTCTTAATCCCCATTCACAATCTTTTAAATCTTTCAAACAATTGTCCATGTATAGGTTAAACAGCCAAGGTGACGCTACACATCCTTGTCTAACACCTTTATCGATGCTAAACCACTCTGTGTAGGTCCCATTTATCCTAACACAAGCTCTGGAATCATCATAAAGAGATTTCAGAGCTCGCGTGAGGTTGCTATTCACTCCATACATGGACAATGCCGACCAAAGTTCATTCCTCACCACTTTATCATAAGCCTTTTCCAGATCCACGAATGCGCAATAGACCTTTTGACCTTTGGCCAAAACTTTTTCGGCTATGCTCCGTAAGGAAAAGACCTGATCCGTACATCCCATACCCTTTCGAAATCCCGTTTGTGCATCCCATATTTTCTTGTCGGTTACTTTCACAATCCTTTCAATTAACACTTTTGCATACAATTTACCGACGACGCTGAGCAAGCTAATGCCTCTATAGCTTTTGCACTCTTGCTGTGAGCCTTTTCCCTTGTATAAAGGTACTATGACGGCCTTGCACCAATCACTTGGTACACGGCCGGTATTCCAGCACAAGTTAAAAAGGCGGCACAACTGAGTTGCTATAAGACCCTGTCCAGCTGTCAGCATTTCGACTGTAATCCTATCATACCCACCAGCCTTTCCTGATTTCATGCTTTTCAATGCTTTCATTATTT
The DNA here is from genome assembly GCA_963564715.1 of Catocala sponsa. Classification (NCBI taxonomy): domain Eukaryota; kingdom Metazoa; phylum Arthropoda; class Insecta; order Lepidoptera; family Erebidae; genus Catocala; species Catocala sponsa. The sequence goes on along the minus strand of OY751351.1, from coordinate 1,872,987 downwards.
CATCCATACTAATAGGGCTTTCATCACTACTATCATTATCATTCATTTCGAAACTTTGCCCTTGCCATTCCTCTCTTTCAAATAAACTTTCAAAATATTCCTTCCATCTCTTCAGTACGCTCTTTTCTGCATTCAGTAAACTTCCATTCTTATCTCTGATTGATTTCAGCTCTGTGGTTACGGTTTTACCTCGAACCGAGCGAATGGATTTCCAGAAGAACTTCGCGTTGGTCCGGAAATCTTCAGATAATCTTCTATCAAACTCGTCTTTCAATTCCTCTTTTTTCCATTTAATTACATCTTTCACTACTTTATTCATTCTTATAAACTTATTCCTAGCTTCATTCACATCCTCATTCGTTGCTTCTTGCATTCTTTCATTGGCTCTGACAGATAGCCAGTCCAACCATGCCTGCTTCTTCTCACGTACTACCCCTTGCACATCTTTATCCCACCACGCATTCTTCGATTTTATAACTTTCCTCTTCTTGCTCACACCGCATACTTCTGACGCTACAACAACCACTTCATGCTTAAACGACTGCCATAATTCTTCTATATCATCAGTGTCACAAAATCTTTCAAATCTTTTCCTCAATTGATTTTTATACTCGTCTTTCAATACTTCATCTTGCAAATTTTCTACTTTTATTCGTTCTTGGACACTTGTTCGGGTAGGTATACGGTGTCGCCATCCTTTGAAGAGGCCACGTATCCGGCTCATAATCAAAAAATGGTCGGTATGGACACCAATACCTCTATATACCCGAGTGTCTAGGACATTCTTTCTCAATCTTTCATCCACTACAACAAAGTCAATCATACTACTTCTTACATTCTTTGCTTCTCTTGTATACTGGTGGATTCTTTTGTGGGCAAACATAGTGTTTGTCACACAGAGATTCCACTCCAAACATAGCTCAAGCAACCTTTTTCCATTCTCATTCACGCTTTCGTCCCCATACTTGCCTAAAACCCTTTCGTATCCTTCACGCTTTACTCCCACCCAACCATTAAAATCCCCTAACATTATCAACCTCTCGTGTTCCTTGCATTTCCTCAAGACATCTCTCAAACACTCCCAAAAATCTTCTCTTTCTTCCCGTGCACTCTGAGACATACCCGTTGCTATGTTTACGGGTGCATAGACCCCTACCATAAACACACGAGTAATCCCTACTTTCATTCTCATCCATAGTAACCTAGCATTCACATATTCGAATTCTTTTACACACTCATTCATTCTAGCAGACAGAATAACACCAACTCCCTGACAGGCTCTGGTATTGCTAGGCACGCCGGACCAATACGCCGTGTAGGGTCCATGCCTAGTGGTATTACAGCCTTTCCTTTTCGTCTCATTCACGCACAGAACATCAATCTTTCTCTCATTCATCATCTGACATACTTCATTCAATTTTCCATCCATCCCTCCTCCAACATTCAATGTAGCAAAACGGCTTTCCGTAGGCCACTTTTCGCCCTCGCGAGAAACGAGACGTGACGGGTGGCGGACCGCGTCGCCGCCATGCGGATTATTAATAAAATCAAAGTCCATATGCGTTCCCACGATTGTTAGGGAAAATACTGTCCACCTCCGCAGAGCCCTTTACAGAGGTAAGGTGGATCCATCCTGTGCCCTGTGACCACCAACACAGGCACCCTCCGTTCACGACCAGCTTTCCCTCTGGCCACGAATCCATCAGCACGGGTCGGTTAACACTTTGGATCGGGGTTTATTCTCGGGTCTGCTCCCTAAAAATTGGTTTGACTTCGGAGTTTTCCTTCTCCTAGACAGGTTGCAAACCAATGCTAACGAGGCCCATCTCCCCGGGTGTGATTTCGGAGTTTTCCTTCTCCTAGACAGGTTGCAAACCAATGCTAACGAGGCCCATCTCCCCGTTTAAGTTTGATAGTACTCTTATAATCACATTTCATTTTGATTTCGATCTATACAGGTTAATTTACCTATATTTGTCAAACAAATTATTATATTGATATATTATGTAAGCATAGTTACGAAGAATAGTATACTACATCAGCCGAACAATGCCGAAATACTACGAACACGATTTGACTGCGTGTGTCAAATGCATGGCTGTGTGCGTGTAGTGTTTTTATTAATTTAATGTATTTCTAAAGCATATTTTATATAAATATTAGGATTCGCCCCTCCTTTTTCATATATACTTTAACTGTGCCAAATTTCGTACTCCTCCGTCCGCGCAATTTTCGTGAAAAGGGGTACAAAGTTTTTGCTTCACGTATTAATATATAAATACTTCAAAATTAGAAGATCTTTAATGCGATTTTTAGAAAACTGGCTATGTAAACATATAGTGTTTACATTGCCAGTTTTCTAGCTAGCAATTACATAAATTATATAGTATACATAAGGTAACAGGGCGTGGTTCTAAATGTGGCTTCGTTACGAGGTCCGGCAGTAGCTCAGTGTAACTTAACTTAAATAGCTTAACTTAAATAGGGCGGCAGTAGAGCCTCGCTGACTTCAGCATGACTGGGCCAGCTCGACCGAGGAAGGACTACGCTCTTACAAAATATCGACGTGAAATAGCAGTATTCCTACTGTTGTGTTTCGTACGGTGATTGAGAGTGCCGGAGGCCCAATCACCGCCTTTCCGCCTGCCCGCTCCTTCTCCTTCCTTTCCTAAAGGGTTAACAATGCGCAAGTGATGCCTCTGGTGTTGTAGGCGTCCATAGGCTACGGTGATCACTTACCATCAGGTGGGCCGCTGTAAGCTTATTTGCCACATTAGTTTTATAAAAAAAAAGTCTGGGTCCTTTTTTTTCTTTTTTGTGAGTGTTAGTTGTTGGCCTCAGATGGCCTTGACAACATTACGCGGACTGTGGGTGAGCGCAGAAGGCTCCCAACCCGTAATCTGGATCCATATGTGCCCGTGCTTTTATATTCCGCCGCTGGGGGGGCAAGAGGGGCTTCGGTTCCGAGCCGCTGAGGCGCGACCGGTCCGCGTGACACGTGTTTGAAACTAAAAAGTTTAATGGCTCATTGGAGCAGTGGTAATGACTGCAACTGCTGTGAGATCTCGGGTTCGATCACCTGATCGGCATGGATGACCAGCAGTGGGACAGTTACAGGGCTGATATTATTATATAGGTAATATAATATTCTACCATATACACACAACACCATCTAGCCCAAACTAAGCAGAGCTTGTACTATGGGTACTAGACAATGGATAAACATATATATATATACATTTTTTTTTGTAAATACATACATATTATACATAGAAACACCCAGACCAAGACAAACATCCATGTTCATGCACACTAATGTTTGACTTGTGCGGGTATCGAACCCGCGACCTCAGGCATGGCAGTCGGTAACACTAACCACTACGCCATCGAGACCGACATTATAGAAGCATAACTGGCGAAATGTCGGTGTATTACATCTCTGAATATAGGTGTAAAGCTATGTATGTACAGAGATGACTGGGTATGTATGTTTGTATGTTCCCCCATAGCGCCTAAACTACAAAACCAATTTTAATGAATGAGGTGTCAATAGATTCGTAATAATAGCCCGCATTCATTACCGCTGCGCCACGGTGGCAGAAATGACTGTTATGCAATCTGCGTCAACTATAATCAGCATTGATTACAAGCTCTTCTTACTCACTTCAAAATCCTTCTCCATACTAATTCTGTGATATATTTCTGCGTTGACCGCAAGAAGACATTATTAAAGCATTATTTACGTAAGAAAAATGTATTTTTGACTACGAAATGCCTCGGTCTCGTTTACATTTGAGCCTAAAACTTGAGTGAGGGGTAGGAGGATTTTTTGGCTGCCAAGATTGCGTAATAGTTATTTGACGTTGCTTTACACAGCGTGTAACAGAAAACTGTGGTCGTATATTAGAACTATAATGTATAATGATAATATGACACAAGTGCTATATAACTATGTAGAGAAGTTACAGTCGCTAACATTAATGTGTATTTTTGAGATAATTAAGTTGTTAGAGTTAACTGGGGTGCAAAAATAAATATTGTATTGTTGTCATATTGCTACCGTAAACGCTATTATTATTATTATTAATATTTTATATCGTTTGTCATCTTTGTGTTGTGTTAAGTATATTATTTACAAACATGGTCGCAGCGGAAGACCAGCGCTAGTTTTTACAAAACTAGCATTTTGCTGAGTTGCGACCAATTTGCAGTAAGATTTGTTTTTTTCTTTTTTTTTGTAATTAACTGTGTCTGAAGTATGTAACTATGTAGTGCATAATCTGCTGCAAATAAATGTATTTTCTTTCTTTCTTTCTTATAATATCAAACCCTGTATTAAACTGCCCCACTGCTGAGCACGAGCCTCTTCTCAGTGTGAGAAGGGTTAGAAATATAGCAAGCAAGAATAGGAAAGGGTATGTGAAGCTGGTTTGGACATATAGAAAGAATGGACGAGAAAAGCTGACTAAGAAAGTTTATAAGGCTAGTATGAATGGAACAGTCGCAAGGGGAAGACCTAGGCGAACGTTTCTTGATCAGACAGGAGACGTTCGGGATAAAGGCCAGGTTAAGAGCACCTTAAACCGGCGAGCGTGTATGAGGAATGTTATGAAAGTGAATGAAGCCAGAAAAGTGTGTCAGGATCGTAGCAAATGGAAATCGTAGTCTCTGCCTACCCCTCTGAGAAACAGGCGTGAATCTATCTATGTATGTATGTATTTGTTTGGTTTAGAATTTATATGTTTGAATACAACTGTATAACTGAGTCAATATCCTTAATCCTTATTATAATTAAATGTGGAAAGTAGTAAAAAAAAAATGGAAATTGAATAATAGTAGTGAAAGATATAAATTATATAAATATGTTTGGTCTAGTGATTTTATTCAGGCACAAAACCGAGAAATCTGTACTAATACTAGCTGTCCCGAAAGACGTTGTCCTGTACAAAAGAGAGAAAAAAATAATCATATCTAAACCATTTTCGAATCCACTTGAACACACAAATATGTCATCAAAATCGGTCCAGCCGTTTAGAAGGAATTCAGTGACATACACTCGTACAGTACAATTATACACTCGCGTGCAAGTAAATCGACTCAAGGCTCAAGTGCGCATAAAAAGTGATATAACTTAAAAATGCCTTATTTTACCTCTATATAATGTTTTACATCATTATAGCCTAGTAATTAGGCTTTAAAATGGTAGCATAATTTCAGTAATTTAAATAAACACATGTCCTTAGAATGCAACTGAACGCAACCTCCCATAAACTGCTCTGCGCTCTATACACAACTTGCGCGACACAACCCGCTATAAAAACCCCCTGTAATCGTTTTTTCTTATCAGTCGCTCACTAGACGTTGACCTGAACACATCTCTGCAAATTGAAGCCGTCATTTGAAGAAAATTATGGATACAACACCTGAAGAAGCCGCTCAAGTCGTTGCCCTGTTGCAAGAAGGGTTGAACCAGCGAGAAGTCGCTCGTCGGTTGAATATGAGTCAGTCTGCTGTCTCGAGAGTGTACAGGAGGTTTCAAGAGAGTGGTGCCTTCACTCGGCGGCCTAATACCAGCCGACGCCGGTGCACCTCGGAGTGTGACGACCGGTTTTTGGTCTCGACCTCTCTCCGAAATCGACACCTTACCGGCGTGGATGTGCAGCAGGAGCTACGTCAAGTTCGCGGAGTAACTGTCAGTCAGTGGACAGTTAGAAGAAGGTTGAAGGAAGCTAACCTTACTCCAAAAAGACCCGCTACAGGCCCGAAGTTGACCACAGCCCACCGTCAAGCACGCCTTCACTTTGCTCGAGAGCACTTGGATTGGAGCATAGAGCAATGGCAGTCGGTCCTGTTCACAGATGAGACGAGGATGTGTCTCCATGGCAGCGACAGGAGAGGTCGGGTGTACCGGCGTCCTGGTGAACGGTTTTCACAGTGCTGCTTTGTTGAAACCGTTGCATATGGTGGCGGTTCTTGCATGATGTGGGCTGGAATTTCCTTAGAAGCAAAAACGGACCTTGTTTTCGTTCCTGGGGGAGGCCGGAGAGGAGGTCTGACCAGTGATCGTTACATTATAAATGTTCTACTGGATCAAGTTGTCCCTTATCAAGGCTTTATTGGGGATAATTTCATCTTGATGCATGACAATGCCCGATGTCACACTGCTCGGGCCACACGTGAGTTCCTGAGTGAAGTTGGAATTCACACTATGGATTGGCCAGCGCTCAGCCCCGATTTAAATCCCATTGAGCACATATGGGACGAGCTCAAAAGTAAAGTTAGGGCGAGGAATCCAGCTCCGACAAACATCAATGAGCTCAAGACTGCGTTGGTAGAAGAGTGGGGCCGAATACCACAATCATCAATTAAAAAGTTGATAAGGTCAATGAAGAATCGCTTGAGAGCAGTGATCAGAGCTAGAGGAGGGAACACCAAATATTGACACGAATAAATTTTTTTTCATTTATACCCAATGTTACAGTACAATATCTTTGTGCTGTATCTACAATCTACATCGCAATCTTATGATCTTTATCGCACGTTCAATATCTATTAAATGTTTCTACTATCCGTGATCAACACGTAGTCGTTAGTATATAAGATGCACCTTTGGATAATTATAACTAGACTATACTACAACTTTGTCTCATTTATACCTAATCATATACTGCCAAGAAGTTTGGCAAATTGGTGACCCCGACGAACGAATACGCAGCAAGAAACATGGCACAATCACCATGCAAGGCGAACATAAATCAGCAAGGAACACTTGAAGTAGCTGCTGGCACCTCGGTTTTATCTCGCATTCCGGAATTTTGGAAAGACCAACCAAGATTATGGTTCACGCAACTAGAAGCCATATTAGCACCACAGAAGCAAGGAGACGAATACAAATACTGTACAGTAATAGCAAAATTATCCAAGGAAGAAATACTACAAGTTAGTGACCTAATCACTTCACCACCGACTACAGATAAATATAAAAACATCAAGGAACGTTTAATTGATTGTTACGAAGAAACAGAACAGCGACAGTTTCAAAAATTAATATCAGAGACAGAACTCGGTGAACAAAAACCTTCGCAGTTATTACGTCAAATGCGAGTCCTCGGGAGAGGAAAAATCAGTGACGAAACAATTAAACTACTATGGTTCAGGCTTTTACCAACATCAGTTACTACGGTTCTAGCAGTTACGGAAGACATGGAAATTGACAAACTGAGCCAAATTGCAGACAAAATAATAATGAATTCAAAAGTAACCGAAATATCAGCTGTTAGCAACGACACTTCAAACGACAACAATACAGCATGCATTTTAGCCCAGCTAGCAAAATTACAGATAGATATTGACGCAATTCAGCAAGGTCAATATGGCTATCGACCCAGCACGCACAATCATTTCAAGAAACGTCAACAATTCCCGATTATAAGGCCGAGAACAAACTATAGAGGAGCAAATCGATTTTGTTACTACCACGAAAGATTCGGAAAATATGCAAGGAACTGCATTAAACCATGCGGTTGGAAACCAATGACTTACGTACGGAACCAGGGAAACGAATAAGAGCACAGACAACGGCGAAACTCTGTGCAATCCACCCATCCAATCGCCTCACCATTACCGACCGAAAAAGTGGTATGAAGTTTTTGATTGACACGGGCGCAAATATTTCAGTCATTAGCAAGCAACAGAGATATTCAATTTTACAAAATGAACAATACACACTATACGCTGCAAATGGGACTAAAATTAGGACTTACGGCGAGAAGACGCTTACCTTGAATTTAGGACTACAACGATGTTATAAATGGAATTTTATAATCGCCGATGTTACACAACCAATAATTGGAGCAGATTTTCTAGAGCACTATAAACTATTAGTCGACATAGCAGGTCGCAAACTTATCGACAAAGTTACAGAGCTGACAACGCATGTAACTTCAGAAAAAGCGACACAACAAACAATTCGTACTATCGCAGTGGGAACGAATTCACGTATTACGCAACTTTTAAACAAATACGAAGACATCACGAAAGAGTCCTCTCTACGCAATGCGCCCAAACATAAGATTGAACACCACATTATCACTACAGGACCACCCGTCGCAGCTCGGGCAAGACCATTACCTCCAGAAAAATACGACATAGCCAAAAAGGAATTTCAAAATATGATAGAGCTCGGAATTTGCCGACCGTCAGATAGCCCATGGGCAAGCCCATTACATATGGTAAAAAAGAAAAATGGCGAATGGAGACCGTGCGGAGACTATCGAATGCTCAATAGCACGACAGTACCGGACAAATACCCACTACCAAGATTAACTGACTTTACATACATATTAGAAAATAAGAAGATACTAAGCAAGATAGATATACGCAAAGCATACCACTGTATTCCTGTTAAAGACATAGAAAAAACAGCCATCATCACACCTTTCGGACTTTTTGAGTACTTAAGAATGCCTTTCGGATTACGCAATGCGGCACAAACATTTCAACGATTCATGGATTCCTTATTTAGAGATTTAAACTTCGTATTTATATTTGTAGACGACTGTCTCATCGCATCGGACAACGAAGATTTGCATTATCAGCATTTAGAAACGGTTTTCAAACGTTTACACGAGAATGGAATAACCATTAATCTCGAAAAATGCGAATTTCTCAGAAGGGAAATAGATTTCTTAGGTTATCATATAACGAGCCAAGGAATACAACCTACCGAAGAAAATTACAAAGCAATCATGGAATTTCCCAAACCGAAAACAATTCAAGAATTAAGACGATTTTTGGGCATGGTCAATTTCTACAGAAGTAATATTCCACGCGCAGCGGAAAATCAAAGAATTTTAAACGAATATCTACATGGTTCAAAAAAGAACGATAATTCACCTGTTCCTTGGACAACGGAAGCAGACAAAGCTTACGAAAAATGCAAGGAAAGCATGAAAAACGCAGTGTTAACAGTGCATCCTTCCCGCAACGCATCACTAGCGCTCATGACCGACGCTAGTGCTACTTGCGTTGGTGGAGTTTTACAACAAAAATCCGGACGCAATTGGGAACCATTAGGTTTTTTTTCACAAAAATTGAGCGAAACTCAACAAAAATATTCTACGTTTGACAGAGAGCTGTTAGGAATATACATGGCCGTCAAACATTTTCACAGATTAATCGAGGGAAGAGAATTTACAATATTTACGGATCACCGACCTTTGACATACGCATTCTCCCAAAAACCATCATCAAACGATACACCGCGACGGGTCCGGCAGTTAGATTTCATTTCACAATACAGTACCAACATTCAACACATAAGCGGACGTGACAATATTACCGCCGATGCCTTATCTCGAATAGAGGAAATATACGTGCCATCACCTATCGATTACGCTGAATTGGAAAAATGTCAATCAACAGATAATGAACTAAGTAAATTACGTGACAATAAAAGATTAAAATTCAAAAACATTACGCTTCCGGGTTCCACAATAAACATCACCTGCGACACGTCTACTGGAAAAAGCCGCCCCTACTTACCAAAGCAATTTCGCAAACAAATTTTCGATACCATTCATGGTATGAGCCATCCAGGAAAAAGAACTACGAGAAAAATGATAACCCAAAGGTATTTATGGCCGTATATGAACAAAGATATCAATAATTGGTGTAGATCATGTATAGCCTGCCAAAAATCAAAAATACAACGACATACGATATCACCTCCTGGTACATTTATGACAGCGCAACGTTTTGAACATTTACATTTTGACATCGTCGGACCACTTCCGATTTCACAAGGGAAGAGATATTTAATCACAATCATAGATCGTTGTACGTCATGGCCCGAAATATTTCCGGTAGAAGATATAACTGCAGAAACAGTAGCCAAGACACTTTTCGAAGGATGGATTACTCGTTTTGGATGTCCATTGCGCATTACTACGGATCAAGGCCGACAGTTTGAATCAAGAATATTTGAGTCACTCTCACAATTTTTGGGAATACATAAAATTAGGACAACACCTTATCATCCGCAATCCAATGGAATGATAGAGAGATTTCATAGAACTTTAAAGGTGGCGTTAATGACAAGAGAATCCAACGAAAATTGGTTAAAAGAAATTCCAACAGTTTTACTCGGGTTGCGGAGTAGCTTGCGAGAAGACACAGGTTATAGTTCAGCAGAGATGACATATGGAACGCCAATACGACTCCCTGGAGGATTTTTTGAGTCATCAGCAGCACAGTTATCAACGTACGAAGAGTTTGTAAAACAAATTCAAAAGGACATCACACAAATGACATCAATTCCGAAAAGAAAAAACCACAACCAAGCTATATTTGTGCATCCCGAACTCAAAGAATGCTCACACGTATTTGTTCGGTGTGATAGAATTAAGAAAGCCCTGACACCGCCGTATGAAGGACCCTACCCAGTAATTAGTAAAACAGATAAAACATTTTGCATTAGAATTAGGGATAAAGAGACAGTGATATCAATTGATAGATTGAAACCAGCATTCATGATCAATGACGAATCAAACTACGTGCCAGATTCAAAGGATTTCTACAGACATTCACACACGTACACTACACGATCGGGACGTAAAGTAAAGCCAGTAGTACGTCTATAAAAAATCGCTGATATAAGCAAGCTATTCGTATATATATATTAACATAGATCTTAACATATACCATTAATTCACAACTACTCGTAACAACAAGACATCTAAAATGGGAAATCAAAGTTCTAAGGACCAGATAACATACAATACGGACAGTTGCCTCAATCAAAACGAAGCGGACAAACTCCGTAACCTGATCCAGGAGGACTTACGGTGGACAAGAAATGTTGCAATGGGACAGATTATTTTAACAATCGGCGTGATCCTACTTTACGGCATAATGAAAACACTGGACAGAAGAATGAAGAGTTTAACGGAAAAAAATAATAAACACTCGTGCAACAGCTAAGTCAAAATTACATACGTCAGCAAATCACACCACAACAGGCGTCATCAAATTCCACCGCGTACAATAGCATTATTATTTATATACATCAGCAAATAACTAGTAAGGTCTAGGTCAGGCGTCATCAAATTCCACCGCGTACAATAGCATTATTATTTATATACATCAGCAAATAACTAGTAAGGTCTAGGTCAAATTTATATTGTAAACACTATTACCATAATAATATTTTTTTTTTTTAAAGGGGGGTGTACTGTTACAGTACAATATCTTTGTGCTGTATCTACAATCTACATCGCAATCTTATGATCTTTATCGCACGTTCAATATCTATTAAATGTTTCTACTATCCGTGATCAACACGTAGTCGTTAGTATATAAGATGCACCTTTGGATAATTATAACTAGACTATACTACAACTTTGTCTCATTTATACCTAATCATATACTGCCAAGAAGTTTGGCAAACCCAATAACCCCCATACTGTGAAATTGTATGAATTTTCAAAATTTTTTACAATATCTTTGACATTCACCTTTTTTACTAACCTACTGAATCGATTTTCATGCAACTTACATAATTTTAAAGCTCAATTACTAGGCTTTAATTATGTAAAACATTATATAGAGGTAAAATAAGGCATTTTTAAGTTATATCACTTTTTATGCGCACTTGAGGCTTGAGTCGATTTACTTGCACGCGAGTGTATATTTAAAGATAATAAAGCATAAGAGTTTGTTTGTTTGAACGCGCATATCTCTGGAACTACCAGTCAGATTTGAATAATTCTTTTTGCATATGATTGCTAAATTACCAAGAAGGGTTATAAGCTATATAATATCACGCTATGAGCTACAGGAGTGGAGCAGTTATCATATTCGTGGGTGGAACCGCGAGGGACCGCTAGTACGTTTACATATACGAAAGGTATTTCTTTTACCATATTAACTTATCAAACACCGATAAACGTTAATCCTTTTGACTATAATTTTAATTTTAAAATGGTACGTTGACCAATTAAAAATAAATTACGCGCCCGACTAAGAGCTCACTCGGCGCCATTTCTGCATAGGGTTGTCAACCGGTAATAATGTGCCTTAAATAATGGCGGGCAACGAAATTAGTTCCGTAAAAAAAACACGCAGATCATCTACATGCAAAGTGTTTATGACTACCTATATTTACATAAGTGACTAAACTGCCTTTTCTAAAACAAAATGATTTCTTTTTAAAAAAACATAATGTCTAAAAATCTGCATGGATGGCGTAATGTTTTAAGTGGTCGCTTCGCCGCAGTCACTGCTCCAGGTGTTGTGGGTTCGATTCCCACACGGTACAAAAATTGTGTGGTCCCCAAATGGTTGTTCCGAGTTTAGGTGTTCTTTGTAAGTAAGAAAGGATTTTTATTTTTCAAAATATAGGTACACATTCTTATACAGATATTATAAAAATATAGGTACACATTCTTATACAGATATTATAACAAAGAAAACAAAAAAGGTACATATTTAATGAAAAACGAGGTTACTTACCACTCATGTTTTTTGTTGGTTTGTGGTTTATACCTCAAACCAACCATGTTCATTGTTTGAATGTTTGTAAAGTTCGCCGCAACAAAGGAATTATACCTGGAGTAGTCATTAAAAAGAAAAAAATCATACCTATTAATAATAATATTAACACTGTATTAAACTTTCCCATTGCTGGGCAGTTTTCTTTGTGTGGGAAGGGTTAGGACATAGTCCACCACGTTTGCCCAGTGCGGGTAGGCAGTCACTTCACATATAATAATAACTAGCGGTCGCCTAGTGCTCGAAATTCGACCAAAGTTTGCCTGTAAGATATTGCTGATATATGTCATTACATATTGATATGTGTAACCATAGTTACGCGCGTGGACTACGTGTGTCAAATGCATGGTTGTGTGCGTGTAGTGTCTTTTCATTAATTTAATGTATTTCTAATGCATATTTTATATAAATATTAGGATTCGCCCCTCCTTCTCCATATAAACTTTAACTGTGCCAAATTTTATACTCCTCCGTCCGCGCAATTTTTGTAATAAGAGGTACAAAGTTTTTGCTTCACGTATAAATATATAGATATTAATACTATATTAAACTTTCCCACTGCTTGTCAGTCTTCTCTGTTCGAGGAGGGTTAGGCGGTAGTCTACCACGCTAGTCCAGTGCGGGTAGGCAGTCACTTCACATATCTTCGAGAACATTCTGTTGAATTCTCAGACATGCAGGTTGCGTTACGAGGTTTTTCTTTGCCATAAAAGCAAGCAATAATAAAAAAATAAACGTAACTACGAAAAGTCAGAGGGGCGTGCCTTGCAATCAAACTCGAGACCTCTACGTGGCAGTCCAACGTTTCTGGCGTAAAGCGGGTTGACAGACATCATTTAGCAGTCTGAAAATCCAGCGAAGAATCCAGAAAATCGAAGTAGATATGTAACGTAGGTACATTTCCTACATGCCAGCCGCCATCATAGATATACACAACTAATACGGTTGATGGAAAATGTCGTATGAAATATGAAACCGGTTTGCAGAACTTCCGGATGTGACGTCAAAGACTGGACGAGTGCTGCCAACATAACAACTCGCATGAAATAGATTGAACTTTGGAAAATGGCCGAGGTTCCAGTTAGATGCATATTAAAAAAGAAAAATATCTATGTGCATGTCCTAGTGTTCCATCGCTAGTAGAGTCAGCAACATGAGTCGATGTACAATTGCGATATTGACTTGCTCTATGTTCTAAAATTATAAAAATCTAGCAATCTTTCGGGAATAGTACTTATTTCTGGATGAAAGGTATCCTATGTCTTTGTCTGTACCCCTGGCAATATGAATGCGAAATTGCATGTTGATCAGTCGAGTAGTAAATTCGTGAAAGCGTAACAAACAAACTCATGGATTCCAGGGCTTCCAAATATTTCTGATTTTCTGAGAAATAAAGTGTATGGGATAAAGTGTTACTGTGTACTTTGAGTGCATGCGTAACTGCTAGCTTGGCCCGGCGGCCATTAGTCTGTTGCCAGATGCCACTTTTCTTGAATTGTCAGTGCTGGTTTTTATATATATTTTAGAAAGTGTTGTTCAACATTAATAATCACAATTTCTGTCGGCTGTAAATTTTACAAGACACTTTGAAGCTCTCAAAAAATATTGTAACTTTACTTATATTCTCAGTCTTGATTTTTATATATGACTAGATGTTCCCGCGGTTTCACCCGCGTTTATCGTTACTGCGCCGCCCCCGTGAGTCGTAGCGTGATGTTATATAGCCTATAGCCTTCCTCAATAAATAGGCTATTCAACACTAAAATAATTTTTCAGATCGAACCAGTAGTTCCTGAGATTAGGGCGTTCAAACAAACAAACTCTTCAGCTTTATAATATTGGTATAGATACTCAGGCAAATTATATTTCAAAACTTTTTGTAAGTAGCCAGACCAATTGAAGGGAACCAACAGTACCATCCCCCAGACACACATAAAGCGTCGCTATGAGTATGAGTACGATCGTGAATGTCTTGTTAGAAAAACTACCTAATTGATTTTTACTGGGCGAACCGGGATTCGAGCCCAAGGCGAACGGAATAACGATATGGATTTTTATTCATAAAAATACTGTAAGATATTTTTAATGTTCAGCTACTTATATTGCTGATTGTACCGGGCCGCTAGTTTTGTTTCGAACGCCCGCGTAAAGTTAATAAATTGTAAGGTTCGTGTGCTTGTTATTTTATTACACTATAACTTCTAAACGTCTTGATCGATACAGATGCGTATGCTTTAATTTAATACATTATCAGGCAATTTTTGTTAGTGATAGATTTTTTAATGACCTGTATTTCGCGTTCCTTACAGACCTTGAAACTACGGACACAAAGAACACTGAAACACGGACCAGCTATTTATGAATTTGTGAATCATACAATTGTTTTGTCCTGTGAAGGGATGGAACTCACAACACTCAGCGCTCTGACAGTAGCCAGACAATCTCTTAAAACACTGCGCCATCCATACAGCCACATAAAATTGTTTGATGTTGAATTTTTACTAAGATTTGCATGCAGTTGCATTATATCCTTAACTACGAGTAGCTATGCCCGCAGTTTCACCTGCGTTTATGGTTACTGCGCTTCCCCCGTGGGTTATAGCGTGATGTTATATATATAGCCATCCTCGATAAATAGGCTATCCAACGCTAAAATAATTTTCAATTCGAACCAGTAGTTCCTGAGATTATCGCGTTAAACCAAACAAACTCTTCGGCTTTATAATATTAGTATAGATTCACCAGCTTTAATTTAGGTCCTACGTTACACCTATGACTTTGGCAGACTCCGTTCTACAATTAAAAATATCATCATCATCATCATCAGGCTATAATAGTCCACTGCTGGACATAGCCCTCCTCCAAAGAGCGCCATAGCGCCCTGTCTTCAGCTTACCGCATCCAGCATCTGCCTGCAGTCTTTCGCAGATCGTCATCCCACCTGGTCGTAGGGCGTCCTACACTACGTTTGCCGAGTCGCGGTCTCCACTCAAGAACACGCTTACCCCAGCGGTTGTCGGTTCTTCGCGCGATATGGCCAGCCCACTGCCACTTCAGCTTGCTAATTCTCTGAGCTTAAAAATATCCTGGATATTAATAGCGTAGTTGCCTATATTTGACCTTGTACGTTATTTAATATGCAAAAGAAAATAGCATTGAGATTAAGAACTCTTTATGTTAAAAATCAACAAAAACAAGTTGCAAAATGAAGGAATAATTTAACATTTTACATTTAACTATGAGAAAAATGTGGACATAGTGGTTTATCGCTGTTTCCCTTGCACACTGCCTAATTCTATCATACGTCCTATTTGTCGTTTTCTTGGTTATTTGACATCCTATGTTTAGACATTAGGCGACGGCGTCACTAAATTGGATTTCGCAGAATATCAGTGTTGCGATTTAACAATCGCAACGTACGCTGAGCGATGTCCAAATTTGGCACTGATGGGACACACATTTTCGTATTGCTTTTGAAATTTAAGTCAAACTTAAATGATTGAATATTGTTTGTATTTTTGGTTTGTATGCTGACTGACAATTAGTATTGTCAGTCAGCATACAAACCAACAACAATACAAAATAGTCAAGGCTAGGCTAGTGCCTAGCCTTGACTTGATGGGATGGGTGTGGTGTTGCCAGTGAGCAGAAATGAAATGAAATAGTTATAGTGTTAGTATTAGTATTTGTTTTATTTATTTTTTTAGTTTCGTATTGTTCTGCTTTTTATTTTGTATTATTTTTTTATTTTATTTTATTTCTTCATGTTTTGGGAGTGCTCTTTTGTGTGCCAAAATAAAAAATATTTCTTTCTTCTTCTTTCTTTCATAATTACCCTTTCAATCTGTCTTGAAAGGTAACTTTTTTATAAGAGCGCATTTTTTCATTAAATCAAATTACCCTACCTATTATCTGATCTAGGCTGTAAGCAAACACAATCTAATACCATAGAGCCAACGATACAGACTTTTTACTTATTTCCTTCTATTTTGGTAGCGGGTATGTCGTTCCATTTTTAAACGATTGACAGCCCTATAGCTACCTGAAAATACGTATTCCACCGTTGGAATACGTTGGAAGTTGGAATTCTACGGTCTAATTTCCAAAGGAGGCACTACGCTCATGAAATTCAAATTTAGAAGGCATGTTCTCTCCGTTCGTTTTTTAAATCCACGGATTAAACGATGTCAAACTGATAAGGATTACGATTGTTAATGTTTTAAGTGCCGAGAAATTTATTTTTTATCTTTCTTTTGTGCCACGTTTTATGTGAGACGGGGGATTATTGTACTCATTCTTTTGTCATAATTCTTTTTATGAATACTTTAGTTGTACTAAACTGCTAACTGCCGTAAAGAAAAAAGGGATAGGAACTGTAATATTGCGTTTCAGGAAAACAATTCCGTAGTTACTTATATCCAATGATCGTCTGGAAAACGATGGACGATATCGATTTGCAAATATAATATACTATACTATTTACTCTTTTTAGGGTACCGTACCCAAAGGGTAAAACGGGACCCTATTACTAAGACTCCGCTGTCCGTCCGTCTGTCCGTCTGTCACCAGGCTGTATCTCATGAACCGTGATAGTTAGACAGTTGAAAATTTTACAGATGATGTATTTCTGTTGCCGCTATAACAACAAATATTAAAAAATAGAATAAAATAAATATTTAAGAGGGCTCCCATACAACGAAAAATTTTTGACGTGACAACGTCTAAGAAATCGATAAACGCCGGCTGCATGCACGGAAAAGGATGACTCATTGTCCCGTTATGCTCATTGTAATGTTACGATCGCCACACGAGTGAGAGCGCCACACGAGCGAGCGAAAGGCACGTTATGAGGTTTGTCACGTTAAACTATCGTCCGTAAACCGACTTTACAGACAACCAATATTTTTTTTGCCGTTTTGATAGATAATGGTACGGAACCCTTCGTGCGCGAGTCCGACTCGCACTTGGCCGGTTTTTGACGTGACAACGTCTAATAAATCGATGAACGCCAGCTGCACGCACGAAAAAGGATGACTCATTGTCCCGTTACGCGCTTTGTCTCATTACACTCATTGTCCCGTTACGATCGGAGTGAGAGCGCTACACGAGCGAGCGCAAGGCACGTTATGTTATGAGTTATGACGTTGTCACGTTAAACTATCGTCCGTAAGCGTACTACAGACAACCAATTTTTTTAATGTTAAGTCAACGTTTGCGTATAAGGCCTGACTCACTTACTCCCTGACTAATCAACGCTCAGCTCAAAGCTTTGAGCCTGGCAAGCTGAAATTTTACACCGAGTTACCCTTTCTGATGTAGACAAGGAATAACGGGTGCCAACATAGAGATGGTAATCTTAGTACTTTCTTTAGCTACCAGTACGCGATATTTATCACAGTAGCCTGCCGAAATTCAAAGAAGTTGCGACAAAATGCATAGTATTTAATGTGTATTTTATTTTATTTTATTGTCTTATTTATTTTATACTAGCTTATGCTTCGCTCGCGTTAATTTAGAATTTGACAATCAATTCGGGTTATACTCTGCTTGTAATAATATAATTCAATCATGATTCGAAAGACACGTGGCGCCATCTATTATCATAAGAACGTTATTTTTTTTTCCTCGGGAACAATAATTTTTTTCGGGATGAAAGGTAGCCTATGTCCGTTTCTGTACCTGACAACGTATATGCAAAATTTCAGGATGATCGATTCAGTGGTGTAGGCGTGAAAAGGTAACAAACAAACAAGCTCATTTTCGCTTTTATAATATTAGTTAGGATTAGTATTAGGATAGGATTATGGATATTTAGCTTATAATATCGTTTTAGGATATTCTGTAAAGATATTATAAATGTGTTTAAATGAATACATATTTGTTTAATAAATAAGACAATTAAAAAAAGTAAGCAGCGATAGACTACTAGGAGACCGTTGGATTGCCACGTAGAAATGTCGAGTTCGATCTCGACGCACGCACTTCTGACGCAAGTTATGTCTGTATTAAATAGTTAATTATCACTCGCTGTCAAAGTGTAGGAAATCATCGCCAGAAAATCTGTATGTCTGAAAATTCTCCGTAATGTTCTCGAAGACATGTGAAGTCCGGCAACTATCACTGGACCAGCGCAGTGGTCTATCGCTAACCTTTCTCAAACTGAGAAGAGGCCCGTATTCAACAGTGAAACAGTTTATAAATAGACTTTTAGTTACAGTTTATAATTTGAGTAGTAGAGCCTCGCTGATTTCAGCATGAATGGGCCGGCTCGACCGGGGAAGGACTACCCTCTCACAGAATATCGACGTAGAATATCAGTAGTCCTACTGTTGTGTTTCGTTCGGTGAGTGAGAGTACCGGAGGCCCAATCACCCCCTTTCCCCCATCCCGCTCCCTTTCCTTCCCCCGTCCTTTCCTTAAGGGTCTGCAACGCGCAAGTGATGCTTCTGGTGTTGCAGGTGTCCATAGGCTACGGGGACCACTTACCATCAGGTGGGCCGTATGCTTGACCTTAGTTGTATAAAAAAAAAGACTTGATATTATTAACATATTTATCTAGTAATGCTATATATGCCTTGTTAAGAGTCAGTTGTTGGAATGCCAGATATAGTTGAAAAGCTGTTGTGTCTGGCGGCCAGTGTGCCGCTGCTACTATTCTGTAGTGTCCCAGAAGCCGACCTCAAGCCGGAATCAGGTAACAGGCTAAGTTATAGTAGCTATGATATGTCCTTCTTCAAACGAGGTTTAAAGAGAGTTCTTCTTTCGCGGTCGACAGCGGCTTTGCTGTGTCTTGATATTGCTGAAGTCCATGAGCAGCGGTTACCACTTGCCATCAGGTGGGCCACTTGTTCGTCTGCCACTAATGGCAATAAAAATATCAGAAAAATATAAAAAAAAATCTAAATTTCGTATTTTAAAAATTATAATGTAATCTTGAATAATGCTTCTTTAAGCTCTCGATTTTTTTTTCGATTATTCGATATAACATAACAAAAAAATTCAAAAAGTAAATATCTGTAGTAACGAGAGTGAAAAGACCGTCGCAGGGTGTAGATTCTTTAGATTTTTTTTAAATGCCTATAATTTTTAAAATACGTAATTTTTTTTTCTGGTGTCTTTTATAACTTAGTCTATTATCTGATTCCAGCTTGATGTCTACTTCTGGGACATCCTGTATAGTAGCAGCGGCACACTGGCCGCCAGACACAACAGCTTTTCAACTATATCTGCATTTCAACAACTGACTTGTTAGATATAGCATTACTGGATAAATATGTAGAATTAAAAACACAAATCACAAAACGGTAGCTAAGCAACGAAGGCAATATGTTACGCAGTAAAATGGTATGAATGCACATATATTCTCATTGTGACGTATGAAAGTGGAACAAGCATGAATAGACGCGGTCAAACAAAAAGATTTTTAACATATGGCGTAGTGTTACGCTAGTAAAACATCAAAGGGGTGGGCAGACTGCACGGATGACGTAGTGGGTTATCTTATCTTATCGTATGTGGGGGCCAGTCAGTGCAGACCGGCGACACTTCGACCCAGTGGGATCTTTTGTGTCGACACTCTCCCAATAACGACTGCCATAGATGTTCATTGCAGCCGGGACCAACGGCTTAACGTGCTCTCTGAGGCACGGAGCAGGCGATAATTGTCAATCAATACGCATATGATTTCGAAAAATCATATAACTTCCGAAAGTCAGAGTTGCGCGACGTGGGTTCGAACCCGAGACCCTCTGTATTGCAGTCTGTTGGTCTCCCCACTGAGCTATCGCTGCTCAACGTAGTGGGTTAAGTGGTCGGCTTGTTACTGCCTCTGCGCCAAGTGTTGTGGGTTCGAATCCCACACGGGACAAAACTCTCTGAGGTCCATATAAAATGGTTGTTCTGCGTCTGAGTCTTCTTTGTATACGTTGTTCATTTTATTTTTCTTTTTGTTTGTATGTTTGTTAACTTCTCCACGACACAGGATTTATACCTAATGCGGGAGTAAGTTTTTTAAAAGAAGAAGAAGAAGACGTGTTAAAGGCATATTTATTTATTAATTATTTGCTTTTGCCCGCGGCTTCGCTCGCGTTAATTTAGAATTAGATAATTAATTCGGGTTGTACTCTGCTTATAATAATATAATTCAATCATGATTCGAAAGACACGTGGCGCCATCTATTATCATAAGAACGTTATTGTCGTTTTCCTCGGGAACAGTCATTTTTTCGGGACGAAAGGTAGCCAATGTCCGTTTCTGTACACCTGACAACGTATATGCAAAATTTCAGAATGATCGGTTCAGTGGTTTAAGCGTGAAAAGGTTACAAACAAACAAACTCATTTTCGCTTTTATAATATTAGTTAGGATTAGGATTAGGATTAAAACCAAATGGACAACATAAGGGTATACATCAAATAGTTAAAACTTATATCTAGTACTAGCTGTTAACCGTGATTACGCACGCGTGGAATTTAACAAAAAAAAATCTAACATAAGAGTAGCCTAAGTTACTCCTTATAATATCAGCTATCTGCCAGTGAAAGTCCCATCAAAATCGGTCCACCCGTTTCAGAGATTAGCCGAAACAAATAGACAGACAAGAATTTTAAAATTCAATTTTGATTTAAGTATCGTACACACTTTCATATACACTTAGTAAAAATCTGTTATTTTGTCATTGCAAACAGACTTCAATCTTATTTATTTGTGTAGATTAATTTCCATTAATATTAATATTGCCAGAGATAAAATACAAGGTATATATAAATTATTAATACATCTGCTTACACTTGTACAGTAAAAGATTCGTGGCATAAATAATTAACTAAACATTCATCATCTCACAAAATCTGAAACAACTACGACACACATCTATCCATCCCGACGCAAACAGATCGCATTCCGATTTTGACGTCTAAAGCATATTTTATTATGCTCACTCTAATTGCATGTGCTATTACTGATATGTTAGAACCTGAACGTCTATCAGTTCTACTATAAGACATTTCAAGGTTATCCATGAATTACCAGACAACCTGTATGTAATTATTATCCAGAAAAAAGTACTGATATCAAGGGATAGCAAGTTTGTTATATTTTGATAAAGATAGAGCAAGTCTATCTCGCATGTGTATTGTGTATATCGAGCGAGCGAATCTACGAGCAAAAGCTAGTTATAAATAAAGTCAAACAAAATTAAAATAGTTTTTATTTGAATACAGTTAGCAATGTCTTCTGCAAAGCAGAAGAAGTAGAGGACGACAGCCAAAGCGATGGGAAGACGATTTGAAGCAAGTAGCTGGGCCAGAATGGTTAAGTACAGCAAAGGACAGAAACAAGTGGAAATCCTTAGAGGAGGCCTTTGTCGAAAGACAAGCTGTTAAGAGGGGAGATAAGCCGAATGCCGAGAATAATTATGTATTAGTTTAAGTTAATTTATAGTTTCTTACCTCTATGGTTATATTTTAAGCAACGTTTTGTCAATTAAGTTAAAATCTAACAGTAATAAAGGCTTATTTTATTTATTTTATTTTAGCAATGTCTCTATATCTTAGTAGTACATATTTTGGATGCAACCGTCTGTACTCTTAAATCATGCAAAGCAACATTTTTCGGCGCCTACATTTTCTTATATTTATTCGCTAAGACAAGGCTTAGCGAAAACCTCGTAAAATTTACAAATTCTCTGATATTATGGCCTACAAGCCTCTTTCAACAAATTTATTTTAAAATGGCGTAGATTTCATTTATAAAAAGGCTTCAATACACAGCCTAACAAGATATAAACCGATGGCTACGATAGCCAAAGTAATGAACGAGTGATCACTACGGATAACCCTTGCAATGTCAAAATAGCACTACTCTTGGGGTTTCAGTGAGATGTGTGTGAGTTTTAAGTGAGTTTATAAAGTTTATCTGGCTTAGTTGTATCAATCCTACTCCTAATCCTAACTAATATTATAAACTAGATGTTCCCGCGGTTTTACACGCGCTTATGATTACTGCGCCGCTCCCGTGTATCGTAGCGTGATAGCCTATAGCCTTCCTCGATAAATAGGCTATCCAACACTAAAAGAATTTTTTAATTCGAATTAGTTGTTCCTGACATTAGCGCGTTCAAACAAACAAACAAACAAACTCTTCATCTTTATAATAATAATAATAGAATAATAATATTCTATCACATACACACAACACCATCTAGCCCAAACTAAGCAGAGCTTGTACTATGGATACTAGATAATGGATAAACATACATATAATTATACTTTCTTTTTACATATTATACACAGAAACACCCAGACCAAGACAAACATTAATGTTCATGCACACAAATGTTTGACTTGTACGGGAATCGAACCCGCGACCTCAGGCGTGACAGTCGGTTAAGTTTCTCTTCTATTTTCTTTTTAAAAGACAACGTGAAACAAAATCTATGAATAATTCCTATATCGCAGGGGAATTTACAAATATTTATATATTCCGACTCGTATTCCAAGACTTAATAATACATACAAGCTTTTCCATATTCCTCGCTCAAGAACAAATCTTGGACATTACGCAGCTGTAACCAGACTCTGTAGACAATATAATGCACTTTCTGTTAACACCGACCTAGACATAAGTAACAATTTAATACAATTTAAAAAGTGTCTTCGTAGATTGTTAACTTAGTTCTATATACCTCCACTTATTTTTTTTCTTTGTAAATTTTTTATATAACTCTATATCTAATAAGCTATTATTGTTTTACTCCAAAGTTTACCCTAGAGGCAGAATTTTATGTTTAAAAATTTTATGTTTTCTGTTTGTTTCTTTAATTAAGTTGTTAGTTTAGTTGTAATTATAATTTGCAAGCTGTGGTTTCCTATAATTGAGGGACTATACACGCTAAGAACTTTATTACTGCTATATAATGTATATTATTGTATATTCCTTTGTTGGAAATCCTTAAATAAATAAATATTCAAACAACAGACACAAAGAACATGGAGACTAGGAAAATCGATTTATGGACCACACAAAGTTTTGTCGGGTATAGGATTCGAACCCGCAACACTCGGCGCAGTGGCGAGCCGACCGCTTAAACGATTACGCCATCCTTGCAGTGTTTGTTTGTTACGCTTTCATGTCTTAACTACTCGATCGATCATCATGAAATTTCACTTACATGTCGTCAGAGGCACGGAAAAGGGCGTGGGGTAACTTTCATCTAGAAAAAATCAACGGGTTGCACTCCGGGAGTGCCGGCAGAAGTGAAAACTTGAATATTAACGTTGTGCATTTTTGATATTTTGGAATGGTTAGGGTATAATTTTGCACGAATTGCTTTAATTATCAGTATAAAAGTACTATCATTTATGTGGTAAAATATAATATTCATTTATTGCGCTATCGTACACAAACATGACAATTCTCCTTCCGTCTTACGAATTTTCGATGAGGTCACGTGTCCTGACGCGAATTTGACAATTCACCCTCCATCTTACGAATTTTCGATCAGGTCACGTGTCCTGACGCGAGTTTAACAGTTTTTACCCATCACAAAAAGTGCACAATGCCGCTAAAGAAGTTTTCACTTCAAAAAATTACCAAATTTATATAAAATGTTTTACGAAGAAGTTAAGCTTCATAGTAAGGGTATCTCATCTAAATTATTCATCTTGTGTAAGCATATGTTTGTAAAATCTAACCTTGTTTCTGATTCTTGATAAAATATTCATGTTTAAAGTTATTACTTTCTACATAGCTAAGGATTTGGGGAGAAAAAGGCTTTTTGCAAGTGCCGCTGGGTTTAACACACGCGTAATGTATGTGATGTTTGACCAACGGCGCTTTTTATATCTGCTAATATTGTAAATGTAAAAGAATGTCTGCGCTATTTCTTATTGTCAATATGTGTCTGAACAAAATACTTTAGTTATTAGGAATTGGTCTCTTTTCAGGGTTAGAAGAGTAAGACCATGCTTCGAACACTCAAAAGAGGCCCGTGCCCAGCAGAGGGACAGCTTATACAGCGTGTAACAGAAATCTGTGGTCATATTTGTGGGTCACATAATACAAGCCCTGTACAACGAAAAACTGCGATAAATAAATCTGTATATAGCTACTATATAATATACATCCTTTCAGAAAGATAATATAAGCATTTTCTTTATAACCGATATATGATATCAGAAAGCATCGATAACCTAGTAGGAGACCGTTACTGCCACGCAAAGGTCTCGAGTTCGATCCCAATATGACAGTCAAATTTAATTACATATGTATAATAAAATTGTATCCGGTTCATGTCTGTAAAAGAAGATATTTATCATTGGCAGCCTCGATGGCGTAGTGGTTAGTGTAACTGACTGCCACGCCTGAGGTCGCGGGTTCGATTCCCGCACAAGTCAAACATTTGTGTGCATGAACATGGATGTTTGTCTTGGTCTGGGTGTTTCTATGTATAATATGTATGTATTTACAAAAAATAAGTATATATGTATGTTTATCCATTGTCTAGTACTCATAGTACAAGCTCTGCTTAGTTTGGGCTAGATGGTGTTGTGTGTATGTGATAGAATATTATATTATATTATATACTAGTTTTCACCCGCGGCTTCGCTCGCGTAAATGTAGGTTAGGTTAGGTTAGGATTGCAACAGTTCTTTTTTCTGGATAAAAGGTACCCTATGTCCTATTCTGTACCCCTGACAACGTGTATGCAACATTTCATGTTGATCGGTTGAGTAGTTAAGGCGTGAAAGCGTAACAAACAAACTCATTTTCGCATTTATAATATTAGTAAGGAAGTAAGGATTGATACGCCCCCTAGAAGTTAAGTAAAGTCTGTAAATTAGGTTCTTCTTACATGCAAAGAAATATAAATATAGAATCAGCACCTCCTCCCAAATTCAACACGGTCACAGTCGCAGGGCAAAGCGAGCTTATTTATAAGAATGAAACATATGAGCCGACTTAAAATACAATAAGAACAGGTGACGTATTTCTACCTTAGAAAAGGGTATTTTCCATTCACGAGGGTAGAATAATAATATAGCTAAACCTCAAGCGTTTGGTAGAGTTATGGGATATTTGAGGAATGGTTTGGGTAAATATAATATTATATTTACTCGCGATCCGATGACTAGCACAAATTCCGGGGAAGAAGCTTGGGGAAAATAACTGTGGAAAAATGGAAAACTTAATTAACCTGTCAATTGTTGGAATGCCAGACATGATTGGAAATCTATGCCTGCCTGCCGGTGTGCCGATGCGACTTAATCGGTTAAAGATTAGTCTTTGGTCTTGTGGCTTAAGATGGTGTTTATGCTAAAAGCTTAATTATGGCGAAACAGTATCTATAGTACTAACAGACAGAACAGAATAATGTTGTGTTATCTAAACGATCGATTGCAACGCTACCTACTGGATCCAATTGTCAATCTAAACCATCCAAAGACCCACTTAAAAACTCACAAAATTTCATCAATATTGGTCAAGCTGTTTAGGAGGAATTTAATAGAATATACCCACGTACAGAAGACAGATTATATGCAGAAGATATTTCAAAATTAGTCTACGCAAAATATGGCATAGACACAATTTCTATAATAAAATAAGCACTTTTTTTGTACAACTAAGGTGGCAAACAAGCATACGGCCCACCTGATGGTAAGTGGTCACCGTAGCCTATGGACGCCTCTGTAACACCACAGGCATCACTTGCGCGTTGCCGACACTTTACGAAAGGAAGTGAGAAGGGGGAAAGCGGGTGATTGGGCCTCCGGCACTCTCACTCACCAAACGAAACACAACAGTAGGAATACTGCTATCACGTCGATATTCTGTGAGAGGGTAGTCCTTCCCCGGTCGAGCCGGCCCATTCATGCTCAAATCAGCGAGGCTCTACTCATACTTACTTAGTCTGACCCGGGTATAAAAACTTCATACACAGTACTCACATGAACTACCACAGCGCCACCAAAGCGGAACAAAAATATTATATATATATACCTACATATTAAATACATACACAGACGTAGTACAATAAAATGGAAACCAATAAAATATAACCACAAGCAAAAAGCTATTGAATCCAAATGACTATTCAATCATCACTTCATCATAGTTGGCCTCGATGGCGTAGTGGTTAGTGTAACCGACTGCCACGCCTGAGGTCGCGGGTTCGATTCCCTTACTAGTCAAACATTTGTGTGCATGAGCATGGATGTTTGTCTTGGTCTGGGTGTTTCTATGTATAATATGTACGTATTTACAAAAAAAAAGTATATATGTATGTTTATCCATTGTCTAGTACTCATAGTACAAGCTCTGCTTAGTTTAGGCTAGATGGTATTGTGTGTATGTGATAAAATATTATTATATTATCTTGAATGAAAATATTATTATATTATAAAGGTGTTAGACAAGGATGTGTAGCGTCACCTTGGCTGTTTAACCTATACATGGACAATTGTTTGAAAGATTTAAAAGATTGTGAATGGGGATTAAAAATGAATGAGTTACTTGTCAAATGTCTTCTTTATGCCGATGACCAAGTAATACTTGCGTCATCGGCGGAAGAGTTGCAGGCGATGGTAACTATTATGCATGGTGCTTTTGAGAGTAAAGGAATGAAAATAAATTTAAGCAAGACGAAAGTAATTGTATTTGAAAAGGAAGAGTGCGTGACGATGTGTAATATTATGATTGATGGAGAAAAAGTGGAGCAAGTGAAAGAGTTTGTATATTTGGGTACTTTGTTTACAAGGGATGGTAAACATGACGGAGATATTGAAAGGAGAACGATTGCTGGCAACAAAGTGAATGGAGCCCTACGCGCTTTTATGAACAGTCGAAATGTATCCGAAAAGGCACGTTTGGCTGTTCATAGAGGACTATTAGTGCCCACACTTATGTATGGAAGTGAAAGTTGGGTATGGCAAAAGAAGCATGAGAGCAGAATAAATGCTGTAGAATTGAGAGCGTTGAGAAGCATATGTGGTGTGACTCTGAAAGATAGAATAAGAAATATTGTGATTAGAGAGAGATGCGGCATGAAAGTGGATATAGTTACAAGAATAGAAAAGGGTATGTTAAGCTGGTTTGGACATGTAGAAAGAATGGACGAGGAAAGACTGACTAAGAAAGTTTATAAGGCTAGTGTGAATGGAACAGTCGCAAGAGGAAAACCTAGGCAAACGTTTCTCGACCAGATCGGAGGCGTCCTGGACAAAGGCCAGGTTAAGAGCTCCTTGAACCGACGGGCGTGTATGAGGAACGTGATGAAAGTGAATGAAGCCAGAGAAGTGTGTCAGGATCGTAGCAAATGGAAATCCGTAGTCTCTGCCTACCCCTCTGGGAAAAAGAATGGGCGTAAATCTATGTATGTATGTATATTAAAATATCTATTTAAGATTTCTTTCAACTGAAATTTCTACTTTAAAAGCATCACTCTATTTTTTTATAAAAAGCTCCTCCACCAAAAAAATATTACTTATACAAAGATCTTGGCCATTTATTCAGCAAAAATACTTTGTCAAACAATTTTTTGTTAGCATCACCTTTTAAGCTTTGAGAAATTCTTTGGTCGAAGTTACACCTAGTTAGACGCGAAAATGTTGGGCTGTTCATCAAAATTCAACTACTTATCTACTTATTTTAAAACATTTACTAGTGGATATTTATGGCTTAGTAGATAATTACGTAGTAGCGATAGCCCAGTGGGGAGACCAACAGTCTGCAATGCAGAGGGTCTCGGGTTCCACGTCGCGCACCTCTGAGTTTCGGAAGTTATATAACTTATCGAAATTATGTGCGTATTGATTGACACGCCTGCTCCGTGCCTCGGAGAGCACGATAAGCCGTCGTTCCTGGCTGCCATGAACATCTATGGCAGTCATTATTGGGAAGTCAGTGCCCTCTAATATCCTGACACTGGTCTAGCCTTAGGGTATCGTTAGCCTTCGGGTTGCGGAAGTTTTTAATACATTTCAGAATGATCGGTTCAGTGGTTTAGGCATGAAAAGGTAACAAACAAACAAACTCATTTTCGCTTTTATAATATCAATTAGGAAGTTAGGATTAGGATAGGATAGAATAGGATTATAGATAGCTATAAATAAAATTTCATTGTCTGTCTGTAACATCGTGATGAATGTATTTTATTGAACTCGGATTTTTATTTGACAGCTACAAATTTACGAACAACCTTTTTTATTTTCTGTCTGTCTGTGTATAGTAACGATGTGCTATTGGAAGAAATATCAATAGTTGTTTAAAAAAAGAGTGCAGATCTTCCTCTTTAGAAAAAAATTAAGATTGTGCTTTAATGTTTTTCCAAATAATGTTAATAAAACCATAAGACCACAATAAAAATGTGTTATGCAATTTTTTTTATGGTCTAGGCCGCAAACGAGCTCTCGTATCGCCTGATGGTAAGCGATTACCGCCACCCATGGACACCCGCAACACCAGAGGAGTCACAAGTGCGTTGCCGGCCTTTTAAATTTGACCCGCCGAGTTGGGCCGAGGTGGGCCGCCGGTACCCTCACTGAATCGACGAAACACAAAGCAAGCGCTATTTGACGCCGGTTTTCTGTAAGGCCATGGTATCACTCAGGTCGAGTCGGCCCATTCGTGCCGAAGCAAGGCTCTCCTAAGGTAAAATATTTGTCAAAGTATTTTGATTTGATTGAAGATTCGAATAATTTAATATTTTTATTGATAAAGCGGCGGTAGCCCGGGTCGGGTCAACAAAAACTAATTGGGTTTTTCTGTTAAGAAATTTCAATAGCAGCGCGGTGTTAGGAAGTTGACGGTGTTAGACACCCCCGTGCCTCGGAAAACACATAAAGCCGTTGGTCTTGCGCCTGATCTCTGTCCGATCGTGTCGGATTGCCGTTCCATCGGTTCATGAGAGTTATAGGGGAACAGAGAGTGTACTTGTGTTTGTGCACTATAATATCTCCTGCGCATGGCCAGTATCCGTTAAGATTGGCCACCGTGACCGAAATTCTGTCAGGAGGACGTTATTCGTATTGTAATTTGTAACCCAAAATGCTAGTATTCTTAAAATAAGAAAATAAAATTATCCATCTTTTTATAATATGAAATATGGGGCTACGAACCCCGAATCTAATACAGTTAAAGTCACCGACACATCAGCAGAACATTCGACACATAAGCATCTAAAACTGTGCTTAGTAAACGATAATAATCTTGTTGGCCGCTCATATTTTCGGTCTCACTCATTCTAAATTTAAAAAAATAGCTACTGAATTTCTAGCTGATCAAAATTGATACTCTTTAGTTAATCTTGTTATAATATAATTTTCCTTTTTTTGTTTTTTTTGCATACCTAATGCACGTCCGTTATCTTTACTACTCCACTTGTAAATTCGTGGACAATAGTGTGGGTTATACGTTTTTGATATTTAAATGCTAAATTATTTGTAAACACTGCAATGTATAACTGTTTTTGTCCCAAATAAATAAATCTCATTCGTTATCTGCCCTTGCTTTGCTGAACGAGGCAACAACATATTATTGTTTAGTTAATGTAACATTGGATAGCAATTGCATGTGAGAGTGATTCGCGCGGCTCCACCGACTCTGGATACTTTTTCCCGGTGAGTCCGACATAACTCCTCCGCCCACCCCGCGGAGCGGAGGGGTACGCGTCATTGCATTCCTCCACGTAAAAAAACCTTGACGTTCATAAGTGTTACTTTGTAACCTAATAGCATAAAGATATTTTGATTTTGATTTCTTGACTTATTTTTTGCACGAAATGTTGTTTCTTCAATTCTACCTACACTATAGCCGATACATAAGCGCTATATAAACGTTCCTTCCCTTTTATAATATAAGCTTCGTCAAAGCTATTCAGAAATTCTGTACCAAACGTGTCAGTTCAGATAATACAAAAGTTTGAAACTGAGGACAGCGTACAGGATGTGTTCTCATAATAAATTCTGATCGTGTGTACACGCGGATCATTTCCCAACATCTGTCCACTGTATAGACTATACTGAACTAGCATTTTATCCGTTAGGTGTGTAAACACATGTATAAACAAAATAAATTTAGCCCGCGGCTTCGCTCGCGCTTCACGGAGGTTAGATTAGTAATAATACCATTAGCCAGGATAACGGGTACGATTTATCAAGAAAAATCTTATGTTAGATAAAAAGTAACTCCTTTTCTATGTCTAGACAATGTGTATGCGAAATTTCATGATGATCGGTCGAGTAGTTAAGGCGTGAAAGCGTAACAAACAAACTCACACTCGCATTTATAGTATTAGTTTTAACTTACTGTCCCCCGCTGTTTCACCTATGTTTATTTTTTCTTTCTGCGGCTTGATAGTGCATTCATATGATAATGTTTTAGCCTTTCCGCATAACTGTAAGACTCTTTAGCTATATGATCGCTGTAACAAAGATGATAGAGGAAGCGTTTTTGGACGCTCTCTAAGCGCTTGCTATAAATATCATAGTGTGGATTCCAAATGACAGAATTGTATTCAAGAAATGTTTGTGTTATATACAACTAAGTTGGCAAACAAGCATACGGCCACCTGATAGTAAGTGGTCACCGTAGCCTATGGACGCCTGCAACACCAGAGGCATCACTTGCGCGTTGCCGACCCTTTAGAAAAGGAAGTGGGAAGGAGAAGGAGCGGGATGGTGGAAAGGGGGTGATTGGGCCTCCGGCACTCTCACTCACTGAACGAAACATAATAGTAGGAAGTAGAAATACTGGTATTTCACGTCGATATTCTGTGAGAGGGTAGTCCTTCCCCGGTCGAGCCGGCCCATTCATGCTGAGATCAGCGAGGCTCTTCATACTTCAGATTTAAAGCGAAGTCTCTGCCTCTACTTTTGCTATCCACACACTGTGCACCTTATTTTAATCTCTACAATTCCCGATCGGACCTCATTTGAAATCCACTTGGATTTATTTACAAAAAAACTATTTAACTTTAACATTGAAGCAAGTACGTTAGCAAAATCGAATTGCGGCGCAGACCGACCACAAAGTAGACTAAATTATGCGGCCATTTTGAGCTAAAGAAGCGACAAGCAGGATAAAGGCAGTCGTAACCGGCTCTAGAATCGACCCGGATCGTAGTGCGGGAGTGTGGATGCGTCTTGTGTACTCCTAATTTAAAAACTGATCGTTTCTGAAGATGTACGTTTGTTTGATAAGCAATGATGCGTGAACTTTTGACTAGATTTCTATGATACTTGGTAAACAAACAGACTAGGTTTTAAATTTACAAAATCGGATAATAATCTAAATCGGATCGGATATAATCGGATATAATATTAAATTTATTAAAAAAATTGATCAATAAACTTAATAATATTTTTCAAAGTAAAAGTCGAAAATCTTTATTTCCATAAAAATGTGTATACATTGAAATTAAACTACTTTATTGATTTAAATATAATATGTTACTAAAATATGAATTTAAGAAAATTTTGTTAATGAAATAGCGTTTTCGAGGTATGAAACAACACATGACCACTCTTTTCAATTGCAAAACATTTACATTGTTTCTAATTCATTGTGTATAGTTAGCAAATTAACTAGTTCAATTGTTAATCGAACTTTTAGTGTTTGTGAATACCGCCTTTAATCAAACAAACACCTCTGCTTTAATAAATATATGCAGTCAATACTATCACCCACTATTTTACGTTCAACAAAGGATTTGCACACGAAAACACAATTACGTTTGTGTAAACCATTCCAAGCTCCGGAGCTATTCGTTTTAAAGCGACCGCGGCATATAAATCAGTGGCACTTTTCTGCCCCTACCGTTATATATTTGCAATTGGCCCGCGATAAATTCCTACTAAATTAACACCCCTCCAATATTCGATGAGATTTAATACGATTTTTATGTACATCTCTCTTGTTAGCTCATCAGGAATTTGAAATTAATGGCCTTCTTTTTTAATCGTTTTATCTTTTCGTGATGTTGATGTTTTGTGGGCTTTAAGCTGCTTAGTCATTTTAAGTGTCGGCTTTATAGTATTCTGGTCTTGTCTAGTCTGCCATACTGTGTATAGATGTGTATAGATATCAGCCCTGTATGGAAACCGTTCCACTGCTGGGCATAGGCCTCTACTCGGTGTGAGAAGGCATAGACTATACTGGCCATGCTGGCCCAGGTGCGGGATGGCAGACTTAATGTATCTTCGAGAGCATTATGGAGAAGTCTTTGACATATAGGGTTCCTCATGATGTCTTCCCTGCACTGTTAAAGCGAATGATAATTAACTAACAACTCCGTAGGGACATTGCCTCATTGGCATGTTTCTACAGAATATACCACGGGGAGTGCTCTGAAGAGTTATTCTACCTTATCCCGCCCTCCCCTTTCCTATCCAGAACAACGCGTGCTGGGCTCAGATGCCATCCTTACACAGTAGAGTCGACTAGAGCGCGTACCAACAAGTTTGGGTCCTCATACCTCTGCCGAACGACCAAGGCATGGAATTCTCTGCCAAGGTACGTGTTTCCTTCTTCCTTCAATCCTGGGTCCTTTAAGCGGAGCGTGCAAAAGCACCTTCTCAGGCCGTCAAAGTAGAGACCTCAACATCGCCTCGGCTGCTATGAGGGCGGTGTGGAGGCCACTGCTCTTAGACCACACGACTGCTTACCATCAGGTTGAGTGTGGTCATTTTGAAGAGCAAAATTAAAAAAAAAACTATTTACGAAATTTCAAAGATGCGTGCCTTGCTATTAAAGTTGAGAGTCACCGTCGTCCTCTGCGTGGCTGTCTAACAGTCTTCGACTAAGTTATCACTGCTTCTACTAGACTAGACTCTTTATGCAGTGTCCTCTAAAGTCCATTATCAAATAATCTATATGCCATAATGTTTATCATCTCAAAATCTCTGGCCCTACACACTGGGGCCAACTGCATAAGGCGTAGGAGTGATCAAACACCCTAATGGCATTTTTTTTTAATTTTTTTTATTGAATATTTACAGTAACAGGCTACAGACTCATACATACACACATAATGTTAAACAGTATACAATACTCACATCTGGAGTCCCATTATAACTATACACATCATTTAGTTAGAGAGAGAGAACATGCGAGTGAAGATTCGATATAAACTATCGGTAATGTTCATGCACTTATTATATAAATATAAAATGAATATTACAAAAGTAGGATGCAGGATCAGTAGGATGGATCGGTAGGGTTTGATTAATTGACAACCACTGTATAAGCAATGGCGAAAGGAAGTATTGTTCTGTTTTTGTGTACAGTCAGTTAAGGTCACTTTAATATATGTACTCGTATATACATACGCGCTATAAGGCAGTGGTCCGACCGCCGACGATGAACGAGAAACGAGTAGAACTAGAAACTATAAACGAGTTGACGATCAGCGGGAAGCGAGTGTGTAGTTTCGATAGTTTTGTCGCCGGGCTATAAGCGAGTGTGCAAGTGCGACGAGCGATTACTCGCGCCACTCGCCCGCGGTCACTCAGTCCTATGCAAACCTGCGCGCGCGACCACAAATTTTGCATCCAAAATCGTCTTTTCTTCCCTCTCATTTTCTTCCGTTTTTCAGAGTTGCCGTCTGGACTAGACAACAATGAGAGTTGCAATGATTTGTTGATATCCATACGTCTACTTTCAAAGCCGCGCTGTTTAGAAATGATCATGAAAAGAAATGATCAAGCGAGCAAGTATCGCTGAACGAGTATCGCTGAGCGAGTTTATTATTGAAAGCTTTTGTCGCTCAGCGACAAAACTAGTAAAGCGAGTCTTCGCCGGTAGTGTGAACAGTCAGAGAGAAACTTTTAATATATGCATCTCTTTCTTTTACACGAAATGTATATTATTTGTGCGTTTCTTGAGAGAGAAAATCGCCGATAATTAGTCGTTTTCTCGCCGGCGGTCGGACCACTGCATAAAGCAGAAAAGATTATTTGAATTTTTGTATAATCTTTGAAACTATAAGTAAAAAAAACTATTTTTGCTTGTAAGCGCTCTATTTTTGAGGAAGGTTGTAGACTATAATATAACATCACGCTACGAGTCTCTGGAGTTGACCAGTAATCAAAAACGTAGGTGAAGCACCCCAATCCTAATCCTAACTAATATTATAAATGCGAAAATGAATTTGTTTGTTACGCTTTCACGCCTTAACTACTCAACCGATCAACATGAAATTTTGCATACACGTTGTCAGGGGTACAGAATAGGACATAGAGTACCTTTCATCCAGAAAAAAAATCGTTGCAAACCTAACCTAGTATTTTTATAAAGTCTACACCTCTGGTCGTACATTGTCTATACTGTAACTGGGACAACGCAATTCCCAGATCGATTTAAGTGGTCACGGCACGTGTGGACAAGCGATGTGGGCTCCGTCTGTTCCGCGTGACATGTCAATATTTCTAGTTTCAACGAAGCGCGGGAAGAGCACTCCGTGACATCAAATTTTCATTTGAATATGCACTGTGACACACGTGACATCTGGTGCCTAGAATTTCACTTGACGAGAACAGTTAGTTGGATCGGATCGGGATGCGACAGTGTTTTACTAGCCTCACTTGTGGAACAGATTCTGATATATGTCACGAGTAGCTGTATGTCATGGTGGTTGCCTAGCCACTGCACCTGCACCAAGTGTTGTGAGTTCGGATCCCAACGAGACGAATAAATGTGTGTCCCACAAATGGTTATTTCAAGTCTGGATGATCTTTATGTCCGTTGAATGAAAGTTTGCAAAGTCCCTCGTCATACAAAGCAGGAGAAATTCTTGAAATGGTAGTTTGTCTGTCTTTCAATAAATTTGAAACGGATTATAATTTTGTAATTGTCACGGTTCGAATTTGCAGTTGTATCGGGAACTCTAGCTAGATAGGAGTAATTCAATAATGATTTTAAAATGAAGTTAGTAAGAAAGTAATCAATAGATAACTCATACGACTTACGGCAGACAACATTTGAGCTAGGCTACACAAGCATTTTATAGAAATTTAACTATTTTATACGGATTTTATAGTGTATTTTTTAAACTCTATTATTACATATGTTTCCTTTTTATTTTTGTATTTATTTTGTTTACATAATTCAAAAATTTTAAACTGGTATTTTTAAATAAGTACTAGTTACTGTTTACTTCTATTTAAAGCTATTTAAATTATAAAACTATTTAAATTATAAAACTATTTAAATTATAAAACTATTTAGATTTAATAAAACTATTTAATTTATAATTTATTTATATTTTCGATGAGATAATATAAGACGTTGTTTGTAATTTGATTTGATTGCATTCTAGCTAAGTATAATAGAATATAATAGAATAGAATCTTTATTTGCTAGAAATGTAGGTATTACATAATATAATATTCTATCATATATACACAACACCATCTAGACAAAACTAAGCAGAGCTTGTACTATGGGTACTAGACAATGGATAAACATACATAATTATATACTTTTTTGTAAATACATACATATTATACATACATACAAACTCCCAGACCAAGACAAACATCCATGTTCATGCACACAAATGTTTGACTTGTGCGGGAATCGAACCCGCGACCTCAGGCGTAGCAGTCGGTTACACTAACTACTATACCATCGAGGCCGACAGCTATTAAAAGGGATTAAAAAGAATACTAGTTATTTGTAACGCTAATCGCTAGTAATCTGTGTTTTGAAAGTAAAGTATAAATAAACCAGTTTAAATATAACTGGAATATGCTTAATATTGTCTTCTGTTTACCCAAGAAGAAGCAAACCACAGCTAGACTTCATGATACTTTGAGCTCATTCTGCATAAATAGAAACACCCATGATTAAATTATGTTCGGGTACTTTAAAATAACTACACTGGAACATTGAGACAACTACCATCTTAGTCTCCCCGTGACCATGGCTGCTGAAAACCAACCGAAACGTCGGGGAAAGTGTAAACATAAATATAAATAGTATAATAGTATAAATAGTTTTAATAGTTTCAATAATTTAATTAGCTTAAAAATTAGTAAAGTTTAATAGTAATAGTAGTGTAACAGTTTTCAACATTTTGTAATAAAGTGTCAAATAAACAACGCGATTAAATCCAGTAGTTTAATTTCAATGAATAACATTCGCGTAAATAGAAGACAATATTGACTAATTGACTTGTAACTTGGTATGTAGACACCTTGGGGTCATACCTCGGTCGAGTTTGAATATGGGCCCTGTGGGTCAAAAAACCCCCAAGATATAGGGGTCATTTCTGTTCATTACTTTTACATTTAAGCTGAAGAAGTTGAATCCTGGGTTTTTACACCCATCTCGTTACCATTCTCGGTAATTTTGTAATTCCTACTATGAAAAGCATAACATTTTAAAGAAAAGAAAATTCACCAAGAAAATAGTTTATGAAAATCCTTACTAATATTATAAATGCAAACGTGAGTTTGTTTGTTTCGCTTTCACGCCTTAACAACTCGACGGATCCTCGTGCAATTTCGCATAAACGTTTTCAGCAGAACAGAATCCGTCATAGAGTACATCTTATTCAGAAAACAATTGTGTGCCTAACCTAACTTATGTACATTTACGCGAGCGAAGCCGTGGAAAAAATGTAGTCTAAGAATTATTTTTCTCACTATGCCATTTATCACCAATACTTTACAACACTAAACCATGACCACATATTATCGTTACACTCAGTACATCGCCTCTTATTGCTTTTGAAATACCTTTAGACCACCTGGCAGCAAAAGCGAGCTGCTAGCAAGATGTATCGACTCCAATAAGTCAAATATAAGCCACACGAAGATAGAACGTGACTAGAGAATAAGCCACCCTATTTGAAGCTCGATACCTTCTGGGTGAGTTATTGCGTGAACATCTCTCACCTATCTTGTTAGTGATACTGCTGATTGGATAGGAAATGCGATTGCTGTTCGTGAAGTCTCGGTTTGCATCCCAGGTTGGAAAAACAAAAAGATTATATCAGCTCTGCATATGAACTATTCCTCTTCCCCCGCCCCCGCTGTGACTGCCTCCGTGGCGCAGCGGTAGTGAATGTGACTGCTGTGCATGAGGTCTCGCGTTCGAACCCCGGGTCGGGCCAACAAAAAGTTATTGGATTTATACATTAAGAAATCTCAATAGCAGCCCGGAGTTAGGAAGTTGGCGGTGAAGGACTCCCCCGTGCATCGAAAAGCTCGTAAAGCCGTTGGTCCTGTGCCGGATCTCTCTCTGGTCGTGTCCGATTACCGTCCCATCGGATCATGAGAGTTAGGGAACAGAGAGTGCACTTGTGTTTGCGCACACGCTTGACACAGACCGCTTCTCAGTGTAAGAAGGGTTAGGCCATAGTCCACCACGCTGGCCCAGTGCGGGTTGGCAGACTTCACATATCTGCGACAATATTATGGGGAACTCTCAGACTTGCAGGTTTCCTCACGATGTTTGCCTTCACCGTTAAAGCAAGTGATAATTAACTATTTAATACGCATATAACGTCGAAAAGTCAGAGATGCGCGCCTTGGAATTGAACTCGAGACTCGTTTCCCACTGGGCTATCGTTGTATATGTAAATGTAATAATATATATCATCTATATGTCTATTCTATATGCAGGGTGTAAGTGACGGTTCACCGAAAACTGAAATACTAGCTTCGGACCATCATTCTGAGTTGGAAAACGTAGGAATTTTCCACCGGAAAATTATCAAATTTTCTTTCAAAATTTCACATTTTTCTAACTGATAATGATTACACAACGAGTAAACGACCCATTATATTAGACAATATCAATAATAACTACATAATACAGAAAAACAGCTATGTAATCCAAACATACAAAATAAACACAGTTGAACCAATCAGCTGATCTTGCGCGGACAAGGCAATGACCAACGCAAAAAACTTTTTTTACGCACCGGCAATAGTGTGCTGTGTAAAAACCCGCCCGCATCGTACCTACTACCACTGAACTAGGGAAGATCTATGATCAATGATCGATATCGAAAAAAAATTATTAAACAAAGGATAGGTTAGGGATAGGTTAATAAATAAAATAGTTGTTTTCCTTTTAAAAGTAAAGGTTACATGAACGTGTTAGCACTATTTATTATTAAATTAGTCACGTAGATTGAAAAGATTGTAATGATTAAAGTAGCCTGTAATTAAATGTTATACTACTATCACTTTACAATACCCATTTGCATTTTAAATGTAAAAAAATAATTATTGTTTTGATATTTCGTATCGTAAATGTACATGTATGAGTTTATTTAATCACTTTGAATAATAATTAATGTAAAAGACCATCTAATTGTTTTAAAACAAAGCTTTTTGTACACAGCGATTCATACAATGTAATGTAATCTAGTAAATCTTTACTTAACTGTTAAAATACCAAACTGTAACAAAAATTTGTTAATAGAATTAGCCATAAACAGTTTATTACTATGTATAAGTATAAAATTAATTGATAGCCGATAACTCTCATAAGAATATTTTATGAGAGTTATCGACTATGGATTTACTTAATTAGATAGATGTATCTCATCCCTATCTAATATGACTACAACTGCAAAAGAAATTTATTTTTGAATTCTTCAGTTCGGTCGCGCTACTGTCAGGAATCGGAAGTACGTGACGTAATCTCTCGTATTCGCGAGTGTTTACTATTTTCGTTGCATTTTGTTAGGTTTTTTATTTTGTTTATAACTATTTTGTGTACTAAATTGTGTTTATTTACTGTGTTCATAACATTTTGTTAACGTTTTTGTTTTGTTTATAACTTTTTTGTGTAACTACAAAAGTGTGTTTGTGCCTAATAAATAATGAGTCAGCCATTTAGTGCACGCGAATATGGACAAATGCTCATGGCATACGGGGAGGCACGAGGCAATGCTTCGTTGGCGCTTCGCATTTACATCCAGCGGTATCCTGACGCTCGTCACCCTATGGACAGTCGTGTGATTTCTCATACGTATCAACGAGTACTGGATAATTTACCCATAGTACCGCATCAGGAGGGTTCCGGAAGGCCGATTAGAGTTTCCACTGAGCGGAGAATTCTCGATGCCGTTCACCGTAATCCACACCTTGGTACGCGAACCACCGCTAAACTTCTGCGCCGTAACCATTGAACTCGCGTATCGCACTGGACTGTGCATAAAATTTTACGCAGAGATCGACAACGGCCGTACCGTATTCATAAAGTGCAAGCTCTCGTGCCTGGCGATCAAGTTCGGCGTATTGCATACTGCAGGTGGTTGATGAATCAGCAGCGGCAACATCCAAGTCTTGTATCCCACATAATCTGGACTGACGAATCCACGTTTACTCGGAATGGCATGTGGAATCGACGTAACTCGCACGTTTGGGCGCGAAGTAATCCACATGCATCCCAACAAACGGGTCACCAAACGCGTTGGTCAGTAAACGTATGGGCGGGGGTCTATAACAATAAAATTTTAGGGCCTTACTTTTTACCGGAGCGCTTGAATGGACCCCGATACTTGGATTTTCTACAGCAAGACCTGACAACTGTCCTGGATGAGTTGCGTTCCGACCTTGCCGCAGAATGGGATCAAATGGAAGATTTGCCGCTTTCTCAATTACCTCAAATTTGGTTTCAACACGACGCCACCGCATGTCGTGCTCAGAGTGCGCCAATATCTTGACGACACATTTCCTGGGAGATGGATTGGGCGATTCGGGCCCCATTCGTGGCCAGCCCGCTCACCGGATTTAACACTGGATTTCTTTTTGTGGGGCTATATCAAGGAAAAAGTGTTCGTCAGTGAGTGCACTACTGCGGACGAAATGCAGAATCGTATAACGGCAGCATTTGTAAAGTTGAAAGCTGACATTATCGCAGACCCCTCCATGATGCCTCGCCTTCACGCCGAAACACTCAATCGTGCGCAAGTTTGTGAACAAGTTGGAGGCAGCCATTTTGAACCATATCTTATGAGGCCCGCGAGATCTTAAGGTAAGGTTTAATTACTTTTACAATTTACTGTTAATTCAAAGAATTTATCGTAAATCACACTACCTTTTTATTTTATAAACACATTTGGCTTTCTGTTTTTACCTACACAAACATTAACGAAATGTGCGTATAAGAATAATTTTATAAGACGTTATTCAGTTTATTCAATTTTTTTGTAAGTACAATAATAAAATTGTACAATCCGATTGTTAGTCACAACGTTTACATTATTATTGTAGTAGTTCACTAAAATAGGTGATCCGGGCTCCGTCAGATAATGTGAGCGCGCGTAGCGTTGGTGCGCGGGAAGCGCGATACGATAGCGCGGGCGGACACATTGCATTGGTAGCGATACATTGCGTAGTGTAAATTACAATGTACTAGCATAAAACTTTAATCGTACGTTTCATTTTTGAATTGACATTTCCCTTCAGTTGTGTACTTATGGACAAACGATTGTGCAACGTTTTCGGTACACCGTCCCTTACACCCTGTATATATACATCAATACAAATTAATAAAATTGAAGTGTCTGTTTGTAATGTCAAAATAACAGCTTGTTATTTAATGCATATGAAAGTATATAAAGGGGATTAAATATTATGATCATCAAAAATATTAATTGGTCAGCAAATATTGCACAGCATAACAAGCATCTATACGCCTCAAATCACTGCATTCCGTCTCGGAAGTGTCAGGTTATGTTAGGTTCCTTTTTTTAAACCCACTCAAAAATAGGAGCCCCGCTAAGCGGTGCTCCGTCGAATTAGTTTGATCTCTTTAAAGTTTGCTGGCCATGAGTTGCTGCTCAATTAGCTATTTCTGCTCACAGATTATATTTTTCTGCTCACAAAAATACCAATACTATGCTAACCATTTAAATAACATCCTATATAAAGTACCTATACGAAAACATCGATTTTTAAAATTTGTCTGTCTGTCTGTTCGTTTCGGCTAATCTCCGAAACGGCTGAACCTATTTTGACGGGACTTTCACTGGCAGATAGCTGATGTTACAAGGAGTAACTTAGGCTACTTTGATTTTAGAAAATAAATAGGGGTTCCGCGGAAACAAATACTTTTTAGTTAAAATCTACGCGGACGAAGTCGCAGGTAACAGCTAGTTAATAATAAATATCAATAGCCTTTTATACTATTTGTATTTAAAGTTACTAGTGGTCGCCTAGTAGTCAAAATTAGACCAAATCTCCTAAGCTTGCTAGTTTGTTAGAATTCTACGACGTCAGACGAACAATGCCGAAATACTACGAACGCGATTCGACTGCGTGTGTCAAATGCATGGTTGTGAGCGTGTAGTGTTTTTTCATTAATTTAATGTATTTCTAAAGTATATTTTATAAAAATATTAGGATTTGTCCCTTCTTTTCCATATAAACTTTAACTGTGCAAAATTTCATACTCCTTTTTCGTAAAAAGGGGTACAAAGTTTTTGCTTCACGTATTATTTTTTGTGTGAGAGAGAAAAATAAACTATTATTATTATTATATTATTAATATATAGATATTGCTTAGTGTCTATCCGTATTCATTATTTCAATTCGCTGTAAATACATGAAGGTTAATGTAGATGGTTTTGTTAATTTGCGACAAACCATTGTGGCCTAAATACAAGCAACTATACATCAAAATTATCATAGCATGATAAAAAATATTGAATAAATGGATATAATATAATATGTTCGAAAAGGTTTAGGTCCACCACGCTGGCTTAGTTGGGAGATTGCCTTACGATGTTGTCATTTACCGTTAAAATGAGCTATAATTAACTATGTAATTCACACAAAGCTTCGATGAGTCAGATAAGCGCGCCTTAGGATCAAACTCGAGACCTCTGCGTGGCAGTCCAACGGTATCTCACTAGTATATAGATTTTTTTATGGATTAGGGGGCAAGCGAGCAGACGGATCGCCTGATGGTAAGCGATTACCGCCACCCATGGACACCTGCAATACCAGAAGGGCTACAAGTGTGTTGCCGGCCTTTTAAAAAGGAGTACGCTCTTTTCTTGAAGTGTTGAAGGTCGTAGTGGTCCGGAAATACCGCAGGCGACAGCTCATTCCACAGTTTTGTTGTGCAAGGCAGAAAATTCTTGGAGAAACAGTTGCGGACTGCCAACCATCTAAATGATGGGAGTGAAAATGCTGTCGCGTAGGACGATGGTGAAAAGAGGCAGCAGGGATCATTCCGAACAATTCCTCGGAACATTCCCCATAGCATAAGCGATAGAAGATGCATAGCTGCTTCTTCAATGAGATAATTTGTATGAAAACCACAACATTACCGATTTTCTTCAAACAAACCGGCAACTGCACATTTAAACCCCTATTATTATATACGCACATAACTTCCAAAATATATACATAGGTGTACGTACATACAAAACAATGGAATGGAAAACCAGAGGGCTTACATACACAAATGCGATTAACAAGACCACCGCGGTACAGAGTATGTTTTTGGAATTCCTATAAAATATGATACGTATA
Source organism: Catocala sponsa (assembly GCA_963564715.1). Lineage (NCBI taxonomy): Eukaryota > Metazoa > Arthropoda > Insecta > Lepidoptera > Erebidae > Catocala > Catocala sponsa. The sequence continues at coordinate 1,829,940 of OY751351.1, read as the reverse complement.
ATACCGTGTATAATGACTGCTTCGCTTGTACGTTGTTCAAGCTATTTCTCAGAAAGGCCTTTCATTGTCGTCAACAGATTCCACCTACGTGTAATACGATAGAAAATAGTTCAACCAGATATGTGTATTTATATTATGTTTACTTTTATAAAGCTGTTTGACTGCACGGATGCCGTAGTGGTTTAAGTGGTCGCCTCACCCCTGCCAATGCGCCGAGTGTTATGGGTTCGAATCCCACACGGGACAAAAATTTGTGTGACCCACAAATGGTTGTTCCGCTTCTGGATGATTTTGGTCTCCGTTGTTTGAATGTTTGTAAAGTCCTCCGCGATACAGGATTTATTCTAATGCGGGAGAAAGAAAGAAAGAAAGAAGAAAGAAAACATACTTTATTTCTAAAAACACGAAATCTTTCACAATATCATGTAAATAATTGTATTTTTTTTAAGAGAACACACATATACATATTAATAAATAATTAATAAACACTAATTAAAAGTGACAGCCCTGCGCCACAAATGCCACGTTTCAAATGTGCCACCAGTATATACACTTTGGTCAGTCTTTTGTCGGAAAAATGAGTATGAAAATGTTCTAGTTATACGACAGAATAATGTGTCTATTTTATATAGTAAAGGTAATGAAGGCAAAATGTAGAATATAATATTTTGAAAACAAAACGCAAATTGATATTAGTTGTGTTAAAAGAGTGGCCATGGGATTCCCAAAAGCCCCATAATACTCTTGCAGGTATCTTCTCATGGACACAACCTTTTGCCTTAATCTAGCACACAACCCTTTCATAATATAGATAGAAAAAAGACAACCAAAAAAAAATATTGAGGCAGTCTTTGGGGACTGCCGATAGAAGTGAAAATTTTAATCCTTGATCATAAACACTTCTTTATAAACCAAATTATAGATCAAAAATAATTCAGAAATGGAAAGCGTTCGGTGTCGATGGCGCGAGTTCCATGATTTTTGTTCACCCAAGAAGTGCTCGAAGCGCCTAAAGAAGTTTCCACTTCTAAAAAAAGAGGGGCCTTTCGGATGCTAGTTCCTGATACTCTCTTCAGAGTAATTAAGGGGTCAAAATTTCGTTATTTTTTGCGTAGGCCGCACCATTTCTGAGATATTATTAATATTCTAAAATAATTCAAAAATGGAAAGCGTGGAAGCGTGACGATGACGCGAGTGCTATGATTTTTGTTCACCCATAAAGTGCTCAACGCGCTTAAAGAAGCTTTCACTTCAAAAATAAATTTATTTATATTTAAAAATTAAGTAAATTTATATACAGAGCCGCTATTATTTTCTTAGCTATGTCTTCTAGACCACTTATAATATATTATACTAGTTTTCACCCGCGGCTTCGCTCGCGTAAATGTAGGTTAGGTTAGGTTAGGTTTGCAACAGTTATTTTTTCTGGATGAAATGTCCTATTCTGTACCCCTGACAACGTGTATGCAAAATTTCATGTTGATCTGTTGGGTAGTTAAGGCGTGAAAGCGTAACAAACAAACAAACAAACTCATTTTCGCATTTATAATATTAGTTAGGATTATATAAGATCTCTCCGATCTGATTATAACTTTTAAACAACGCAATTTCATATCAAGTAAAGAGGGGAAACTTAGCCAAAGTAGAGCGAGTGACATGAACGAAAATATTTATAGGTAGTCTAACGCCTATGTATCCTTCAACAGGGAGACAGATATTATGTATGAGACACGTGTGGATATTGCGTTCACTTATAGGGATAGGCACAGGTAGAAGTAGGTTTGAGTAGTAGAGCCTCGCTGATGTCAGCATGAATGGGCCGGCTCGACCGGGGAAGGACTACCATCTCATAGAATATCGACGTGAAATACCAGTATACCTACTGTTATGTTTCGTCCGGTGAGTGAGAGCGCCTGAGGCCCAATCACCCTCTTTCCCTCTTCCCGCTCCTTCTCCTTCCCACTTCCTTTCCTAAAGGGTCGGCAACGCGCAAGTGATGCCTCTGATATTGCAGGTGTCCATAGGTTACAGTGACCACTTACCATCAGGTGGGCCGTATGCTTGTTTGTCACCTAAGTAGCATAAAAAAACAGATAGAGTAGTGGCTTGACTGGTTGCCTCGCCACCGCCGTGGTGTGTGGGTTCGATCCCCACATGGAACAACCTTGAGACAACACAAATCTTGAGACAACACAACTATCTATTGTGGATCACACAATTCTTTGTCCCGTGTCATCAAACCCACAACACTTGCCGCAATGGCAGTTGCAAGGCGACCAGTTACACCAATACGCCATCGTGCAGTCACGTCCTCGGTATGGATTTAATAGGGCTCTATTCACCCATTGGGATAAAATCCCTGTAATAAGCATGCAAGAATCGAATGCCATGCCCATCAGTTATCTGTGCACTAACATCATAGTTACAGGATAAAACTGGCAATAAAAACTGTAAAATATAAATATTTTTTGAATGCAGAATGGAATAAAATTGGTTCTGTATAATACAGTGGTGAACAAAACTGTATAATGTTTTACATTCAATACAATCCCGTACAAAGTGTTAAACAATACATATATCGTAGTCTGTTGTAAAGCAATTTAAATGTATCATTTGAATTGTCAATTTAAAAAAGTGTGAATAGATTCACGTTTTTTTCTATTGTTAAAAGTTTGCAGAAATTTACTGGACCAGTGGCGATGCTGTTTAAGACTGCGCCGAGCGTAAGACAGATAATGGCAGAATTCGTGCGGCGCATATTCAAATCGGCGCTCGGCCGCCATAGTAAAATTGTATGGAGGATTTGAAGTGCTTTTTTGATAAATATGTATCTTTATTGTCAACCAATAACTTAAATATTTGGGGCGGACAAATTGTAATATAACTATATAATAATATAACTATTTATGTTTCGTTTAAGCTGTAAAATAGGATAGATTTGTACTGTTATAATCTAAAAATTCGTCGGCCTCGATGGCGTAGTGGTTAGTATAACCGACTACCACGCCTGAGGTCGCGAGTTCGATTCCCGCACAAGTCAAACATTTGTGTGCATGAACATGGGTGTTTGTCTTGGTCTGGGTGTTTCTATGTATAATATGTATGTATTTACAAAAAAAACAGTATAAAAAAAAATAAAAAAAAAACCACGTAACACGAGCTTACGTTTTTGCATTTTTCGTGCAAACTTACGTAATTTTGTACGCGAAAATATTAATTATTTAAAGTTTTTTATACGGAGTAATTGTAAACACATTCATTGTTACGGTAAATGTATATTTTATATTTACATTAAACAAAAAGTGTTGATTTTATTCACTTAACTGTGACCGCCTGTTTTGGCACATTTCGCGCAGGCGCAGTCTTAAGTGGTCGCGTCTCTATTGAAGCCAGTGCTGCCATATGTTCGAATCCCACACAGAATAAATGTTTATGTGTCCATAACACAATTTTTCATAATATCCTCTGACCACATCAAATCAGCCTACTTGTTATCACTGCCAGTGCAACCTGGCCAAAGCGTTAAGCCTTTTATAACGTTTTAAAATTGTCGAGCATAGTTGCGTAATTACCATTTTTCTATCAAATTGATTTGAGGACTGTGAATGATTAAAAATCTAAGCCATTATTAATGAGATATTATGTGATAGTCACAGCAGCTAGTATATCCATTTTAGTTCATTCCGATAACATCTTATCTTATCTTATGTTGGGGCCAGTCAGTGCAGACTGGCGACACTTCGACCCAGTGGGATCTTGTGCCGTCACTCTGCCAATAACGACTGCCATAGATGTTCATGGCAGCCGGGACCAACGGCTTAACGTGCTCTCCGAGGCACGGAGCAGGCGATAATTGTCAATCAATACGCACATAATTTCGAAGTCATATAACTTCCGAAAGTCAGAGGTGCGCGACGTGGGTTCGAACCCGAGACTCTCTGCATTGCAATCTTTTGGTCTACCCACTGAGCTATCGTTGCTCTTTCAGATAACATACTAAGCCGTAGAGTAAACTTGCAGTAGGCACTGTGCGCGTTCTTGGTACCAAGAAAAATGGCCGCCACCTTCGTCGCTGCAAATTCCTATCAATGCCGCACAATACTACTGATTCGAAGAAGCCTAGATTAAGTATTTAACCTCGAATCATCTTCAATAAATAGAGTTATTCCTTAGCTCATTTCAATACTATGTATAATACCTAGCTTGCCCAATATCGTGTAAGATTATTATCATCGTCATTTCAGCCGGAAAACATCCACGGCAACATAGGTGCCGCGAGCTTTTTTAAACGGTTCCCTATTTATTCGCATAAAAGTATCCTAATCCTAACTAATATTATAAAAGCGAAAATAAGTTTGTTTGTTTGTTACCTTTTCACATCTAAACCACTGAACCGATCAACCTGAAATTTTGCATATACGTTGTCAAGTGTACAGAAACGGACATAGGCTACCTTTCATCCCGAAAAAAATTACTGTTCTCGAGGAAAACAATAATAACGTTCTTATGATAATAAATGGCGCCACGTGTCTTTCGAATCATGATTGAATTATATTATTACAAGCAGTGTACAACCCGAATTGATTGTCAAATTTTAAATTAACGCGAGCGAAGCCGCGGGCAAAAGCTAGTACGTCATAATTTAACATGGCATACTTTTATTTATCCTAATAATAGTTACGCTCAATATTCATTTGGCGTGTTTGCATTATTTTAATAAAATACTTTTCGTATATAAAATAAACAAGTTTGCGGCTTAGGATTAGGCCAACGGCCACGGATTTTTCAAAATGTTGCTGCTAAAAGGAGAAACTAATATGCTAATAGCTACTTCGTGATTTGCCGAAATCCAGCCCCTTAAGGAGTGACATATATAAACCTATAAAAATGTTGAGAAGCTGATTACGCAATTACATAGCATAAGCTTAATCTATATTATTAAGGGTGACAAGGAGGAATTTTTCGACTATTAATAGTAGTTATCGAAATATTAGCGGGGTTAGGTAAGCGAAGTTAAGTAGCTCAGTGGGGAGACCAACAGACTGCAATGCAGAGGGTTCGAACCCACGTCGCCCACCACTGACTTTCAGAAGTTTATGACTTTTCGTAATTATGTGCGTATTGATTGACAATTGTTGCCTGCTCCGTGCCTCGGTGAGCACGTTAAGTCGTCGGTCCCGGCTGCTATACACATCTATGGCAGTCGTTATTGGGAAGTCAGTACCCTCTAATATCCTGACACTGGTCTAGCCTTAGGGTATCGTTAGCCTTCGGGTTGCGGAGGTCAGGTGACAGCCGCTCCGTGTAAAAACTGATATCCAGTCAAATCTGGTTAGACCAGAAAGCCGACCCCAAGTGACTTGGGAGTAATAAAGGCTAGGGAGAACAAGAAGTGAGGTAAGCGGCTGGCGTGTCATTCGAAGCGCAGGATTCGCGGAATTGTTAGTCGCCATGAGTCCACTTGTCGGGAGCACACCGCGCGTTCGCGGTCGAACAATATTTAAAGTGCAGAAAATCACTGAATCGCACGCGTCGCACTTTTTTATTTACTTTCATATTCGACGACTAAGTGATGGGCCGCGCACGCAATTTATCTGGTCTTGGGTAGAAGAGAAAGATTCAAGGAAGAAAGAACAACGGCCAACCGAACTCCGGGACATCAGCAACAACGCCAGAACATGTGTCTCAAGTTTATATACATAATATGTAAAAGCGAAATGTCAGTCATTCACTCTAAACACGAAATCTCCGAGAAATATTAAATACTATATAACATCACGCTACGAGCCACGGCAGCTGAGCATGTAATAATTAAAAAAGTGAATGAAAACTAGTGATGTTCGGGATATCCGTATCCGTATCCGTATCCGCGGATATTCGCGGGAGAAAAAAGATCCGTATCCGTATCCGTTACATTTTTAACGGATCTTTTACTTTATTAATTTTTAATAGATAGATTCAATTCTATATGTAGGTGATTAGTTAGCAATTAAATATGTTGAAATTAAACTACTATATACGGATTTTATCGCGTTGTTTATTTGACACTGTTACAAAATTTTTTTGAAAAACTGTTACACTACTATAATCACTATTAAACTTTACAAATTTTTTAAGCTATTTAAATTATTGAACTATTAAAACTATTAATACTATTACTATACTATTATACTATTTAGATTTATTTTTACACTTTCCCCGACGTTTCGGTTGCTTTTCAGCAGCCATGGTCACGGGCAAAAAAAAAAAAAAAAAAAAAAAAAAAAAAAAAAAAAAAAAAAAAAACCCCGTGACCATGGCTGCTGAAAAGCAACCGAAACGTCGGGGAAAGTGTAAAAATAAATCTAAATAGTATAATAGTATAGTAATAGTATAAATAGTTTTAATAGTTCAATAATTTAAATAGCTTAAAAAATTTGTAAAGTTTAATAGTGGTTATAGTAGTGTAACAGTTTTTCAAAAAAATTTTGTAACAGTGTCAAATAAACAACGCGATAAAATCCGTATATAGTAGTTTAATTTCAATGAATAACATTCGCGTAAACAGAAGACAATATTAATTAAATATGTATTACATTTCAATCAAACTATATTTTATTTCTAAAAATAAAATATTTGACATCAACTTTTATCGTAGTGAGTTAACATACGATACAATACTGCACGTAACTTAAAGGAACTAAATCAACTCTCTAATATAATAAAATTATGTTTAAACACTTGAAATATCTTTATAATGAGATCAATTGATTTTAAATCTTTGTAACATTTATTATAGAAAGTAATAAGATCACTTTTATAAAAAAACTTAAATCTTAAGGTCACGCGCACCGACACTGATTGAGTAAGAAAGTTTAGATCCGTATCCGTATCCGCGGATCTTGACGCCAATGATCCGTATCCGTATCTGCGGATCTAAATATTTAATTATCCGGCATATTACTAATGAAAACGCGAGGGATAGCTAGTTTTAATAAATTTTATATAACATATCAGTAATTGTAAATACATTACAAAAAAATAGCTTCGACGCATTTTATCGTCAGTAGTACAAAAACACAGATATTATTTTCTGCTTCGCCGAAGATTGATTCGCCCGTTTTTTGATGGATGTTACGTTTTTTTATATTATTTTTTATTTTAATCAAATTGTGAGTGCTGGGCTTTGTTGAAAAATCATTTTAAACATGACGCAGAAAATTGGTTTTGTTTAATAATTTTATCGGCAATATCATATCTAGTTATTATTTATATTAGTTTTTGCCTGTGAATATCCACGCGTGGAATAATAATTCGTAAGCCTTCTTCTTCCCTTATTTTTTTAGAGTTTGCAAAGCTCTTATACAACAGCTTTGTCCGTCCGTCCGTCCGTCTGTCTGTCTGTTATACAACTTTCAACTCAAGAACCGTAAGAGCTAGAGATTCGCAGTCAACGCCATTCGACTCAGCATAGTAGATATACCCCGAAATGACTATGATCTTTGACCTCTGACTTCAAGGTCACGTGGTATCACGTGACCTTTGCATATTACTTGAACCATCTTTTCAACTCTAAGATTTACGGCATTTCATTGCCGTTTCTCACTTGTTAAAGACTACTTCCGCACTATGAATAATTCCTGTGTCGCGGAGGACTTTACAAACATACAAACAACGGACACAAAGAACACACAGACTCAGAACAACCATTTGTGGGTGACACAATTTTTTGTCTCGTGTGGAGATGGAACGCACAACACTCCGCACGATATTGGTTTAGTGTTTTTTTGTTTGAAAGGTCGAAAATATTGATGGTTGATTTAGCCGTTTGAAGATCATCAGTCATTTTGTTTTATGTTATGTAGAGCTTCCAGACTCCTTAAGCAGGCATTCTAATTTATTTATTTATTTAGAAAACAATACAAGCTTACAGTGTAACACCAAGGCGCTTATTTATGTTATGTCAAATAGGGTTTTACAGTATTATTTCATTAAAATACAAATTAGTAATATACTCGCGCCTCTTCTCAGTGTGAGAAGGGTTAGGCCATAGTCCACCACGCTGGCCCAGTGCGATTGGCAGACTTCACATTATGCAGATCTCTCAGACAGGCAGGTTTCCTCACGATTCCTTCACCTTTAAAACGAGCGATAAGTAACTGTTTAATACGCACATTACTAATATATAATGATTGAACAAATGTTTCGAATGGATAAGTATGTTTTAGGATAGCCTCACTACATTTTTATAAGAAATAGAGGATGCCCGCAGCTACGCCCGCACATGTTTTTTTATTTATCCATTTCTTCCCAATCCCGTGGGCATTTCGGGCAATCCCTACAGTACCCAAGGAACATACACGCCAAAGGAGACCCATATTCGGCTTGTACGTGGACAATCGTTTTAAAAACAGAGTAAAATATTAAAAGCTTTGTTTTAATTTATATAATAAATATTGGTTACCATCCAGTATATTATTCTATCAAAATAAAGCACACAGCCTGGAAGCAATAAGGCAGTATTACTGCAACTGCATAGTCGGCCGAAGGACTGTTGGTTGCTGTGCTCACATAATGTCTGTAATATGGTACCTAAGCTGGGCAAGATATTGAAATGTCACTCCACCAGCCCAGTTTTTAAAAAATATTTTAATAATTTATGAAGATGACAGTAACACATGAAAATAAATATTTATTTTAAACAATGTGTTTTATTTTATTATTTAACGAACTTGATACTAAACTTCAAAGAATAATGTTATCTACTTAGTTTAGGCTACTGAAAATTTATATTTTAATCTATATCTATACTAATATTATAAAGCTGAAGAGTTTGTTTGTTTGTTTGTTTGCTTGAACGTGCTAATCTCAGGAACTACTGGTCCGATTTAAAAAATCTTTCAGTGTTAGATAGCCCATTTATCGAGAAAGGCTATAGGCTATATATCATCACGCTAAGATCAATAGGAGCGGAGCACCAATGAAGAATGTTTCAAAATCGGAGAGTATTTTTTCCTTTTGAGAGCTTCCGCTGCGTGCGCTGCGTAAACAGTCAAAGTTTTGCAAAAATCATGTATGACAGAATTGTTCCCCTTTAAAAGTTCTAAAAAAAAGTCCGGGACAGCATATGTCTATCTTTTAAGGTTGGCTCACTATAACCATTTTTATGCTAACCAAATTTGTTCTAAAATAATGCATTATTTGCAAAGGTATTATGTATTATAAACATGATATTAATCCTTATCCAAATAAATACGTTATTCGTCACAAGTATTTAATTTAAAACAAAATTGCCCTGTACATCATTCGATTTCAATGAATATCTTAGGAGATATCGCAGTTTTAAAATAACATTGCAGCAAAATAATTACCCATTACAGACATAGTACAAACGATGTTTCTCCTGGTTTATTCTGCATGATTACTACTGGTTCGATTTGAAAAATTATTTTAGTGTTGGATAGCCTATTTATCGAGGAAGGCTATAGGCTATATAACATCACGCTACGACCCACGGGGGCGGCGCAGTAACGATAAACGCGGGTGAAACCGCGGGAACATCTAGTTTACGAACATCTAGTTTTTTCTACTGTCAGATACAAGGTGGTCGGTCTCCTTTCAGCTTCTTGCGATCAGTAGTTTCGGCTGTGCGTTGTCTATCAGTCACTCAGTAACGGAAGAGTTTTATATATACAAATTGTTGTTGTTATCTTAATTCTATTAATATCGTGTTTCTTTTCTTTTTTTCTGTATCGCCGCCAAATTATTAAAAGTGTTATTTATTTGTTTTCTCATGTAAGTGAATAATGTTATTCTTTATGAGAAATAAAATGATCTTAAACCTGATTACTTCGAAACGTCAGAGATGCGTGCCTTGGAGCTCGCGACCTCTGCATGGCAGTCCAACGGTCTCCCAGTAGGTTATAAACATATAGTAGAACCTGTACAAAATTGAATCTTCTAGAATTCACGTTGAGACATTCATAAGATATCTATGCAAACTAAAAAGATACATTTCAACTAAATTCAAAGTAAAATGATAAAATTCGCAGTCCAAACTCTAGCTAGCGAAACCTACGAGACAGTTACACTTTAGTTCTGCCGCCGAGACTCAGACGTGCTAGCGACAAGATTATTTCAGCGCCATCTATTATATAAGTTAGTTTGGAGTTATAAAATTATTCATAACTAGCGGTCGCCTAGTGGTCAAAATTCGACCAAAATTCCTAGGTTTGCTACTTTGTTTTCTGTTTTTCTATATTACATATAAATAAGGTACAGGTAACCATAGTTACAAAGAATTGTTCGACGTCAGACGAACAATGCCGAAATACTACGAACGCGATTCGACTGCGTGTGTCAAATGCTTGGATGTGTGCGTGTTGTGGTTTTTCATTAATTTAATGTATTTCTAATCCATATTTTATAAAAATATTAGGATTCGCCCCTCCTTCTCCATATAAACTTTAACTGTGCCAAATTTCATACTCCTCCATCCCCGCAATTTTCGTAAAAAGGTTACAACGTTTTTGCTTCATGTATTAATATATAGATATGTGGCAGATGAATTGTGTCATTAGCTGTTTTACATAACCGCTATTTTACAAAATAGTGTTGTTATGTAAAACAGCTGAACGAGGTTTTTAAAAATTACTGAACTTTAGTACGCTATTTTATTAAATAGTAGAAACATTTAACACGCAGTATTCCATAAATGTTTTGCGTTTATCAATGCAGCGGCTCAACTATAATGACGTAGAACATCGTGAAATAAAACGTCAGATTGTAGATTTATGTTCCTTCTTTTGTCGCCCGCGGCTCTGTAAAAGAAAGTTGTTTGTCAAAATCCTAACTAATATTATAAAAGCGAAAATGAGTTGGTTTGTTTGTTACCTTTTCACGCCTAAACCACTGAACCGATCATTCTGAAATTTTGCATACACATTGTCAGGTGTACAGAAACGGACATAGGCTACCTCATCCCGAAAAAAATTAGTGTTCCCGAGGAAAACAACAATAACGTTCTTACGATAATAGATGGCGCCAAGTGTCTATCAAATCATGATTGAATTATATTATTACAAGCAGAGTATTAATATCCGAATTGATTGTCAAATTTTAAATTAACGCGAGCAAAGCCGCGGGCAAAAGCTAGTTAATAAATAAAGCAAAAGACATTTAAGATATTTTTTACCTTGGTACTGCAGCGGTAGTGTATACTAGGCATGAAGTATCCGGTTCGTTCCCCGGTCGTGCATAATGTTATTGGATTTTTTTGTGAGGAGACTTGAACTGTGCTCGCTAAATAGCAATAGGCGCTGCTTCTATAATATATAACATTCTTCTGCCTACCCCTTTGAAGATATATAGGCTTGAGACATCGTATTTTTTAAATAATATCAGCCCTGTATTAAACTGTCCCACTGCTGGGCACACGCCACTTCTCAGTGTGGGGAGAGTTAAGCCATAACCTAACCAAAGTGGTCCATTTTTAATTTTATTTTAATTAATTATTAGTATTTTTATATTTTATTTTAATTAATTATTAGTATTCTTATATATTATTTTAATTAATAGTAAATCAGAAATTATTTAGATCAGAGGTTTCCAGAGCTGGTTCCGGTGGATAGTGGCAGCTACATTATATTCTAAAAAAAACAACGGGTTGCACTCCGGGAGTGCCGACAGAAGTGAAAACTTGAATATTAACAACGTTGTGCATTTTTGATATTTTGGAATGGTTAGGAAATAATTTTGCACGAATTGCTTTAATTATCAGTATAAAAGTACTATCATTTATGTGGTAAAATACAATATTCATTTATTGCGCTATCGTACACAAACATGACAATTCTCCCTCCGTCTTACGAATTTTCGATCAGGTCACGTAACCTGACGCGAGATTAACATTTTTACCCATCACAAAAAAGTGCACAACGCCGTTAAAGAAGTTTTCACTTCAAAAATTTATGAAATCTCTACAGGCTAACCTTTTTTTTTTAATAATTCTCAACCGAAAAATCGGTAGATTCGACTGGTACTGAATATGGATTATGCAAGGTTTTACAAGTAACAGTCGATCAGTGGCTGAGCTTCTAAAACTATTATCTGCCTACATTGATAAGGTGAAGTCAAGCCAACATTTTCACTATCGAAAGCAAATACATTTTCTCGTGGACCCCGCTTACGAATTGTGGACCCCCATTTTTTGTCACGCTAGCGTAGACCCCCGTAGAGTCTCCCGTGAACACCTGGAGGTCCACCTGAACCACTTTGGGAACTAATGATTTAGAACGAAATTTAGAGGTTGAATATCTAACGTATATCGATGCGTGCCTATAACATCAACGTTTTGTTAACTCTAGTTAGGTCAGAAGGGTATGTAACCCAGGATGATCAAATTAATTCCAATTTATTTCAAGTTTACTTTTACTTACATGAACATTATTCCAACGTTTTCCGTACAGTGGTTCGTGTGAAACAGCACCAACTAAAATAGCTTAAATCAAAATTTCGCATATCTTATCCAATTTAAAATTTTAAATTCATACTTATTCATTGCTGAGACAAAAACGTTTGACTTAAGACTTAAGCTCTGTGTTTAACTTACAAAGTTCGCTTTAAACTGATTGAATTTAAAATATTTGAAGAATATAAATGTTTAAGCAATGGGTTAAAAGGTTTTTTGTTGTATTTAACCGATAATATTCTATCATATACACACAACACCATCTAGCTCAAACTAAGCAGAGCTTGTACTATGGGTACTAAACAATGGATAAACATACATACATAGGTACTTTTTTTTGTAAAAACATACATATTAAACATATAAACACCCGGACCAAGACAAAGATCCATGTTCATGCACATAGATGTTTGACTTGTGCGAGAATCGAACCCGCGACCTCAGGCGTGGCAGTCAGTTACACTAACCACTACGACATCGAGGTACGATGAACTAGGTTTTAAAACTTATCATACTAAGGTGGCAAACATGAAAAGGATGACGTAGTGGTTTAAGTGGTCGCCTCGACACCGCCACTGCGCCGAGTGTTGTGGGTTCGATCCCCATACGCGACAAAAATTTGTGTGAACCACAAATACTTGTTTCGAGTCTGGGCATATTTTGTTTGAATGTTTGAAAGATCCCCGCGACACAGGCACTATTTTAGTGCGGTAGTTGTCTTTATATTAAACTAGCGATCCGCCCTTACCTTACCTTAATACATTCTAAATCTTCCTCATAAATCACTCTGTCTATTGGTAAAAACTGCATGAAAATCCGTTCAATAGTTTATGGGTTTACTAGCTTTTGCCCGCGGCTTCGCTCGCGTTAATTTAGAATTTAACAAGCAATTGGGGTTGTACTCTACTTGTAATAATATAACTCAATCATGATTAGAATGACACGTGGCGCCATCTATTATCATAAGAACGTTATTGTTGTTTTCCTCGGAAACATTTTTTTTTTCGGGATGGAAGGTAGCCTATGTCCGTTTCTGTACACCTGACAACGTATATGCAAAATTTCAGAATGATCGGTTCAGTGGTTTAAGCGTAAAAAGGTAACAAACAAACAAACTCATTTTCGTTTTTATAATATTAGTTAGGAAGTTAGGATTAGGATTTCGTACCGACGCGCCGGGGGCTTTGTTTTTATATGAAGTGATAAATAAAAAATAAGCATACTATTTGAGAGATGGTCGGTATAGTCTATTCCACTTTGATCGCCTAAGTGATCATAGATGACACTATAGTGTCCAGTGATCACCTGTAAAAATAATTACTTGGATGTTCATAATCGATTTAATTCAAAATATTATTATTTTAGTATGCCTAAGTTACCTTTAAATTAACATTAACGTGGTCTCCGATGCACGGAGCAGGCGATAATTGTCAATCAATACGCACATAATTTCGAAAAGTCATATAACTTCCGAACGTCAGAGGTGAGAGACGTGGGTTCGAACTCGAGACCCTCTGCATTGCAGCCTGTTGGTCTGCCCAATGAGCTATCGCTGCTAACTGTTCCTAGCTTAAGTGTTCTATCTAAAGATTTAATGTTTGTTAAGTCCCATGCGACAAAGGAATTATGCTTAGTGCGAGATATCCTAAATAATCCTAAATGTAATTACATGAACTTGAATGTACAGCTTTACCTAAGTAGGTAAAGCTGTAGATTCAGGTTCACCATCATTAAACATATTATTGCGATTTACAAACTTACGTGAATGAATATGAACTATAAGTCCCTGTTTGGGCGCCAACAGCGTTCATACTAATCCAATACCATTCTCGACTTGGTCAAACTCAGATTTAAAAATTCATTACCGTCGAGATAAAACTGCGCAGGTTTTGGGGAACCCGAGTTCTTAAAAAGCTTTGCATATTTTATGTGAGGGGAGGAACTGATTTCTACAGCTATACGCACATATTTTGTTTTTAACAAAATTATACTTAACTTAGTCTTACGACTTAAGTTTGTGCTTATGTAGGCTGAGATCGGGTCGGGTGCTATAGGAACATTCTGATAGCATATATTTATGGTCATGGAGGTTGACAATGTGTTTGGTCGACGGCAATCGTCTACAGCTTTGGTGCCGTTGTCAAGGTCATTTGAGGCCAAGAACTAACACACAAAAAAAGAAAATACAGTGGCCCAATTTTTTTTCTTTTTAATACAACTTAAATGGCAAACAAGCATAGGGATCACCTGATGGTAAGTGGTCACCGTAGCCTACGGACGCCTGCAACACCAGAGGCATCACTTGCGCATTGCCGACCCTTTACGAAAGGAAGTAGGAAGGAGAAGGAGCGGGATGAGGGAAAGAGGGTGATTGGGCCTCCGGCACTCTCACTCACCGAACAAAACACAACAGTAGGAATACTGGTATTTCACGTCGATATTCTGTGAGAGGGTAGTCCTTCCCCGGTCGAGCCGGTCATGCTGAATTCAGCGTGGCTCTACTACTCTAAAATATTTAACTAGCATGAGGCATGATGTGAATGCAGTCAAAAACTGAATCATCGCGAATTCGAGCAAACATTACGTTCAGACCTGATTAAATACCGTTCCTGTGGGTTATACATATTAATTTCTAGTAACGTGGCTGGGTTACCATCTATAATATATAAGATTTTGAGATCACAATAATTAAAGACTCGACGTACCTAAGCTTAAAGACAGACTGCACGGATGGCGAAGTGGTTCAAGTGTTCGCCTCGCTGCTGCCATTGCGCCGAGTGTTGTGGGTTCGAATCCCACACGGGACAAAGCTTTGTGATTGTGTCGATTCTGGACATTTTTTGTGTCTGAATGTTTGTAAAGTCCCCCGAGACACAAGAATATAAACTATTCCTAGTGGGGAAGTTATCTTTTAAATAAAATTCTAACCTAACTAATATTATAAAAGCGAAAATGAGTTTGTTTGTTTGTTACCTTTTCACGCCTAAACCACTGAACCGATCATTCTGAAATTTTGCATATACATTGTCAGGTGTACAGAAACGGACATAGGCTACCTTTCATCTGGAAAAAAATTACTGTAAAACAACAATAACGTTCTTATGATAATAGATGGCGCCACGTGTCTTTCGAATCATGATTGAATTATATTATTGTAAGCAGAGTATAACCCGAATTGATTGTCAAATTCTAAATTAACGCGAGCGAAGCCGCGGGCAAAAGCTAGCCTCCTATATTAGTATCCTTGCCCAGCTGTCCTGTTATAATTTAAGCGAAATGTCAGACTTAAGCGAGGATCCGAATATTAGGCATATACAGAGTATATGTTACTGTCTAAACTCTGTCCAGGACAAAACTACTTTTATCTGATCTTCTTCTTTTCGTGTGGTTAGTGGCCAACCTGTTGTCAAGAGTTGTTCAAGCCGCCCGTAGGCCTCTGACATCGCTTAACGACTGCTATCAATTTGACAACAACCGGAACCGACTTTTTGCGTGCCCTCCGAAGCACGGAGATGCTCAGATGAAATACCACTAAGCGGTCACCCATCTATAGACTGACCGCACCCAACGTTGCTTAACCTCGCCAATCGTTTACCGATCAATAAGTGCGACTGGCTATGAGCGTAAATAAAACATAGTTATATAAGACTAATGCGTTGTTAAAGACGATTTACGCAGTGTGACATGAAAACATGTCTTGCCAGCTCAAAATATATTGTAACATATTTTAAGTCTTAAAACAATATGAAACAGCAGGAAGTACATACAAATATAGATGAACACAGATAGCCACAAGCCATGCTTCCGGGCCAGATATTCAACCTAGATAAAGCGGGACGCTATTGTGCTTTCAGTCGTTATGTTACAATTACATCGCAGAGCAATAAAAGTGTCTCTGGCGACCTACAGTTTATAGTTTATTATTTGTATTGTTTTAAAGGATATTAAATTTAATATAACACCTATTTTTAGACTTTATTACAGTTAGAATTATGATTAGTAGAGCCTCGTTGATTACAGCATGAATGTGCCGGCTCGACCGGGGAAGGACTACCCTCACACAGAATATCGACGTGAAATAGCAGTGTTCCTACTGTTGTGTTTCGTTTGGTGAGTGAGAGTGCCGGAGGCCCAAACACTATCTTTCCCCCTTCCCGCTCCTTCTCCTTCCCACTTTCTTTTTTTTCTAAAGGGTTGGCAACACGCAAGCGATGCCTCTGGTATTGCAGGCGTCTATAGGCTACGGTGACCACTTACCATCAGGTGGGCCGTATGCTTGTTTGCCACCTTAGTCGTATAAAAAAAGTCACAATTAAATGTTGGCCAAGTTTGACTACATGGCGGAGTACTTTAAATTGTCCCCTGGGTACTGCCACTATAAAACACGTGACAAAAATTTGTGTATCGCACATAATTATAGTGGTTCTGAATCTTGGTGTTCGTCCCTCGCAACATGGGAACAACCGAACTCCCAGCCTAGAAGTAGACTAATGAAAAAAATGGGGCAGTCTTTGGGGACTGCTGATAGAAGTGAAAACTTTAATCCTTGATCATAAACACTTCTTTATAAACCAAAAAATAAAGTGGTCGGGTCGGGTGCTAGATCCTGATACTCTCTTAGGGTTTATTAGGAGGGTCAAAATTTCGTTATTTTTTGCGTAGGACGCACCATTTCCGAGATATTGTTAATATTCTAAAAATAAAAATAAAGCGTGGAAGCGTGACGATCGATGATCAAATGTGGGATGGAACACCTACAACGGCACTAACCGCAGCAGGTAGGTATCTGAAAGCAGATAGCTTTCAAATTTTTGAAGCGAAAACTTCTTTAGGCGCGTTGAGCACATCTTGGGTGAATAAAAATCATAGCACTCGCGTCATTGTCACGCTTCGTCATCGTCACGCTTCCACGCTTTCCATTTTTGAATTATTTTAGAATACTAGCGGTCACCTAGTGCTCGAAATTAGACCAATAATATTGCTGATATATTATGTCATTATATATTGATATAATTATGTAACCATAGTTACGTGCTTCGACTGCGTGTGTCAAATGCACGCTTTCCCTTTTTGAATTATTTTTGATTTATAATTTGGTTTATAAAGAAGTATTTCAAGGATTAAAGTATACACTCCTATCGGCAGTCTCCATAGACAGCCCCAATTTTTATTTTGATATAACAACACTGCACTGTAATAAATAAATCAGCACCCTGCATTGAATTGATCGGCATTGTCTTCACATCATGGACTTTATAACTAGAACAAGCCCATATCTGTATTGTTGTATATATGTAAGTGACCAAATAGTAGACATATTTAATGTTCATTGGAATAATTCCAAGTTTGCTGGAAATTTATGTCGGATAAGCTTAAAGTTAAACACCAGGAATAATACAACATATAGCTTAAGAGCAAATCGTAGTTCGGCTGCTGAAAAGCAACTGAAACGTCGGGGAAAGTGTAAACATAAATATAAATAGTTTCAATAATTTAATTAGCTTAAAAATTAGTAAAGTTTAATAGTAATAGTAGTGTAACAGTTTCTAAATTATGTAATAAAGTGTCAAATAAACAACGCGATAAAATCCGTATATAGTAGTTTAATTTCAATGAATAACATTTGAGTAAACAGAAGACAATATTAAACAAAGCGTAGTGTTTAGTGTATACAAACTTATTCGCTGTTTACGCCCTAAATAAATTGAGTATCTACACGGATGGCGTAGTGGTTTACGTGGTCGCCTCGCCACTGACATTGCGCCGAGAGCTGTGGGTTTGAATCCCACACGGGACAAAAAAATTGTGTGATTCCCCCGCGACACAGGAATTATCCCTAGTGCGGGAGTGATCTTTCATATAGAAAGAAAGAAAAAATTATGACTACAAAAATAACATTTAAGATATTTTCTATTAGATTTTTCCTGCTTCGCTCGAGTTAATGTAGATTCTGTCAATAAATCTATCATCATCATCTCAGGCGAAAGAAGTCCACTGCTGGACATAGGCCTCCCCCAAGGTCTTCCACACAGACCGGTCTTGGGCCACCCGCATCCAATCGCTTCCCGCGACCTTTACCAGGTCGTCGGTCCACTTTGTAGGAGGCCTGCTGTGTCTTCCGGTGCACGGCCAAACTACTCCTGAACCTTTCTGCCCAAGGGCCATCGGTTCTGCGCGCTGTCTATACTAATATTATAAAGCTGAAGAGTTTGATTGTTTGGTTGGTTGAACGCGCTAATCTCAGGAACCGGTTTGATTTGAAAAAATATTTCAGTGTTGGATAGCCCATTAATCGAGGAAAGCTATAGGCTATATAACATCACGCTACGACCAATAGGAGCGGAGCATCAATGAAAAATGTTTTGCAAAAACGGAGAAAATTCTCTTATGTGAGGCAGACGAAGTTGCGCGTGTCAGCTAGTATCTACCTATGCCTATAGATATCCTTTTATATACCAACAACAAAATTTCATAGCGGTCGATTTGACAAACAAACTCTCATTCGCATTTAGTTTATGGGATTAAATATAACGACCACCAAAAATACTAATTACACACCAAAATATGCTTACTAAAATATATCATAACGAGCACCTATACGCCTCAAATCACTGCATTCCGTCTCGGAAGGGTTAGGTTATGTTAGCTTCCTTCTTAAACCACCCAAAAATAGGACCCTGTGAAGCGGGGTTCCGTCGACTTAGTTTGATCTCTTTAAATATATTTTGGTGTGCAATTAGTATTTTTGGTAAGCATATTTTGCTGTGCAATTAGTGTTTTTTTGCTGTGCAGTTAAATACTACCCTTATCTTATCTTATGTGGGAGCCAGTCAGTGCAGACCGGCGACACTTCGACCCAGTGGGATCTTTTGTGTCGACGCTCTCCCATAACGACTGTCATAGATGTTTATGGCAGCCGGGACCAACGGCTTAACGTACTTTCCGAGGCACGGAGCAGGCGATAATTGTCGAAAAGTAAAATTTCGAAAAGTCATATAACTTCCGAAAGTCAGAGGTGCGCGACGTGGGTTCAAACCCGAGACCTTCTGCGTTGCAGTCTGTTGGTCTCCCCACTGAGCTATCGCTGCTCTTAATACTACCCTTAGTTTATTAGTACATCTATAACTAGCATGTTCCAATGGCTTAAAATATCTAAAATATAATGTATAACGCTTTTCTTATTCTGGATAGCAACACTTAAGAGGTTATTGGTATTTATAGTCAATGTGTTTTTCCTTTTTTTTTAAAGGCACTTCCTGCTAATAGAATAAATCCAGTGTCGCGGGGAACATTACAAATATTCAAACAACGGATAAAAACACCAAGACTAGAGACTAAACAATAAACAATGATTGAATTGAATGATTTAGATGGCGTATTGGTTAGCATAATCGATTGCCATGCCTGAGGTCGCGGGTTCGATTCCCGCACAAGTCAAACAATTGTGTGTATGGACATGGATGTTTGTCTTGGTCTGGATGTTTTCATTTAGGTATTTTTAGATATGTAGGTATTTACAAACAAAAAGTATATAATATGTATGTTTATTCATTTTCTAGTACTCAACAATCAGACAGTGGATAAACATACATATACCTATACTTTTTGTTTGTAAATACATACATATTATACATAAAAACACCCAGACCAAGACAAACATCCATGTTCATGCACACAAATGTTTGACTTGCGCGGGTATCGAACCCGCGACCTCAGGCGTAGCAGTCGGTTACGCTAACCACTATGCCGTCGAGGCCGTCAATTGACCGCACTGACGGCGTAGTGGTTCAAGTGTACGCCTCGCCAATGTCACTTCGTCAAATACATAATATGTTGTGGGTTCGAACCGAGTTTAAGTGTGTTTTGTGTCCGTTGTTTGAATGTTTGTAAAGTCCATAGCGACAGAGGAATTATCCCCAGTGCTGGACGTGCCTTTGTCAAAAAAGTTACATTAATGATTATGTATGGTATAATATGGTATGTAAAGACAATTTCTGCAAATAAAGACGTAAAAACATAATATATGTATATGTCAACTACTTAAGGATTTTTTAATTAGTAACTATATTATTTTTCATGTCTCTTTGTTTGCCCGAGCATCACGTAAGAAATATAGAATTCAAGCAATTTTTTATCTCATTTTTATAGCTGCAATATACTGGCCGCAAATAAATACACTTATATAGAAAATACTTCAATATTTTACATAATAAATAGCTATCGAAAGAATGATTTTTAAAATAGCCGATGCAATCCAAATGTTTTTAAACTATGGTTGAAAATATTGCAACCACATATTGAAGTAAAAACATTGGCTAATTAAAGCCCCTTTCAGCCACAAAATTTCACAAAATAGCACTTTAGAAATAGCACCTACTTTTATAACATAGCTATTAGTTATAGCAACTAATCACATCTGTTATACCGGAGATAAAGTGAAGGACATTTAGATAATCCGTGCGTAATCCGTGGAAAATAAGTCTCCTTTTAAAATAACATCACAATCAAGACCCAATTTTGTGAGAGCACAAGAAAATTATTATGATTTGTATTTGATTCGAGGAAAAATTATACAAATACTTGTATTCATTTTATTATGGGTTGTTATGGAAGGTTTTTGATATGGGTTATTTATAAACTTAAGCCTGCTTAGCCTTACAGGGTAGGCAGCCCACTGACATAGACATCTAATTAGAAATGGCAGATATTTACAAAAATATTTCTAATATTAGGTAGCACTTACAGATAATTAGAAGAAATAAGTAATTTTTGTAATAAAATATATTCTATGTTACTCGATGATAATATAGCTTTCCAATGGTCGGGCACGCCACGATCTTGGCGGTAAGTCCCATGTTTGAGGAGTGGCTGAAGAGGTGGCATGGCGCCCTCACCTTCTGGCTGACACAGGTAATGACTGGCCATGGTTGTTTTGGCCAGTTCCTGTGTCGTATACGCCGGCAAGAGACGCCCGGTTGTCATCACTGCGACGACTGCCGCGACGTTGTTGAGGACACGGCGCTGCACACTTTGTCGGTTTACCCCGCCTAGGCATCGCAGCGCCGTGAGTTGATCGCGGCAGTCGGATCGGTTGCCCTCTCGCTCCCGGCCGTAGTTCAGTCTATGGTCCGGAGTAAGAGATCGTGGAACGTCGCCTCCTTCTGTGAGGAAGTAATTTCCGTCAAGGAGGCGGTGGAACGGGAGAGGGAGCGCTCAAACCCTCTCCCCAATCGCAAAACCGGGCGCCGAAGGGCGCAGGACGACCTCCAGCTACCCTGAGGTTTGACCTGGGGGTGGTGGGCTTTGTGAGCATGCCCGCCATCCGTTCAGCACCAGGTCCGAGAGGCAGCGTGCGTGTTCCCACGCGCGCCTCTGTGTCGAGTCCGTCTCCCCTCTAGGAGGGTGATAGTTTTTTGTTGAAAAGTGACCAAAGGTCTTATCGTGTAGTGGCCTGCCGTTTCATACGACGGGTCGAAACCTGGGCGGAGTCGTGATTCATGTACAAGTGCAAGTGCTTCGCGTGGCCCCGCCGATTGCGGTTTTGTCGAGGACCACCGTGGTAGGTTTAGTCGGTATTCCGGGAGGTCAAATATCATCATTTCAACATCTTTCGTTACCCCGGTGAGTCCGACATAAACCCTCCGCCCGCCCCCGCGGCGGGGTATGCGTCAATACATGCCAGGACGTAAAAAATGTTTCCAATGGTGAAATAATTTTTAAAATTAGTTAAGTAGTTTTTGAGTTAAATTCATAAAAGCAAAAAAAAATATTGCCTCTTTATAATATTAGTATAGATATAAAAAATGTTCTAAACACATATCCTAACTATATAATATTATTAATATTATAAATGAGATTCATGTTAGTTTGTATGTTTGTTTATTACGTTTTCACGCCTTAACTAGTTGACCGATCATCATGTAATTTCGCATACATATTGTCAGAGATAGAGAAAAGAATATAGGGTTCCTTTTATCGAGAAATAGTACCATTACTATCTACAAACTCGAAACATCAGCTGCATGACAGTACAACGTTATCCTATCAGATCTGAAAAAAATATCGTACCTTTTTTATTTTGCTCGTCAAAATGACCACACTCCATCTGATGGTAAGCAGTCATGTGGTCTAAGAGCAGTGGCCTCCACACCGCCCTCATAGCAGCCGAGGCGATGTTGAGGTCTCTACTTTGACGGTCTGACAAGGTGCTTTTCACGCCCCGCTTAAAGGACCCAGGATTGAAGGAAGTAGGAAATACGTGCCTTGGCAGAGAATTCCATGCCTTGGTCGTTGGGCAAAGGTATGAGGACCCAAACTTGTTGGTACGCGCTCTAATCGACTCTACCGTGTAAGGATGGCATCTGAGCCCAGCACGCGTTGTTCTGAATAGGAAAGGGGAGGGCGGGATAAGGTGGAATAACTCTTCAGAGCACTTCCCGTGGTATATTCTGTAGAAACATGCCAATGAGGCAATGTCCCTCCGGAGTTGCAGAGGTACCAGTGAACTCGTGACCTCTGGATCTCCGATGATACGGACAGCCCGCCGCTGTAACCTGTCGAGAGCGTCCAGCAAGTACTACACCTATTTATATAATACAACAATATCAAACATAGCTCATGAAACCGCAATATATTTACACTATAATAAATTAAAAACGGAATGATATTTTACAATCTCTGGCCGCCATTATTCAAACAATAAAACATGGTTGAACAAAGACCGAGCCATACATTTGACAATGGCTCACCGCTTCGTGGGCATAAATCATTGCGAACTATAAAAAGAACAGTTTTCGGTCTTGCTAAGCTTTGGATTATTTCTGAACTCTTACGTTTTGCTCGTTGATAACTGTGGCAAAAAGTGATGGACTGTTGCTAAAAGCTGTGATGTTAGGTATAGTTTAAGCTGGAAACTGAAATATATTTTTGACGGTAATGTTTTTAACCTAATATATTGATTAATACTTTGAGTAGTAGAGCCTCGCTGATATCAGCATGAATGTGCCGGCTCGACCGGGGAAGGACTACCCTCTCACAGAATATCAACGTGAAATACCAGTATTCCTACTGTTATGTTTCGTTCGATGAGTGAGAGTGCCGGAGGCTCAATCACCCTCTTTCCCCCTTCCCGCTCCTTCTCCTTCCCACTTCCTTTTATTCCTAAAGGGTCGGCAACGCGCACGTGATGCCTCTAGTTTGCAGGCGTCTATAGGCTACGGTGACCACTTACCATCAGGTGGGCCGTATGCTTGTTTGAAGGCGAAAATATTAATTATTGTAAGTATTGTACACGGAGTAATTGTAAACACATTCTTGTTATGGTAAATGTATATTTTATATTTGTATTAAACAAAAAGTGTTGATTTAATTCACTTAACTGTGACCGCCTGTTTTGGCACATTGCGGGCAGGCGCAGTCTTAGCTACATGACCGTTTTCATGCAATGTCGCATATACTTTGTCAGGGGTACAGAAAAGGACATATCTTTCATCCTGAAAAAGTACTGTTCCCAAACGAAGTTGCGGGCAAAAGCTAGTTAAAATTAATGTTCAAAATCAAGCATAAGCAAAACTTAGCTTTTAACAGATAAACCCTTACCCATTTTGCCTAACATAAGGTTCGAACCCAAATCCTCACAATCATACACAAACATAAGCGCAAACTCATACCTTGGGACTCAAGAAGTTCAAATCCAATTTAAACTACATATATCTTGTACACAAATATCTTGAATATTGTTTACATTAAACAATCGTAGTGTTACGACATTGTTTTGTAAACAAGAGAGATTTGAAAATACATAAAATGAAAGGAACGCTTTACCGAATTAGGAGGTGATCGATACTATGTAATTTGATCAACTTATTAAGTGTTTTGTTTACCGGATCTTTGAAGCTTGTAATAAACAGAGGCTTCACAATGTGGACCGTAATTTTAATAGAAATGGAGCTTATTTTATTCATATTGGATCATATTAAAATGCGAAATTAATATTTAAGAAGAATATATATATTTCTTTCTGTTGTATAATATTTTAGATATAAGTTAGTTTTAAAGAATTGTGGTTATATATACATAGTTAAATACTCCCCTAATAAAGTAAATATCTCAAATTCTAAAAAACAACTACTGGAACGAAGCAATGAATAAAACAGCTTGTTTAATAATAAAAATACTTCGTCTGTTTGTTACTTCTACATAGCGTTGAAAAAAGCAGGAAAAAATCCCGTTTCTTTCCAATTCCGTTGTATTTTTTAATGTTTCATTCGAAAGTTTTAAGAAAATTTGCCAGTATATATTTCATGTTTTTTTCCAATAAAACCGAAAAGAACCGAAAATATTGAAAGAAACGGGAATCTTTTCATGTTTTTTTTTCAAATCCGTACTTACTATAAGTACGGGATTTAACTTAGGATATTCTATGCTTTAACTCTTTCCATAATAATACCTACGTACCGATAAAATGTAGGGTAGAATGCAAAAAAACTTGTTTTTTTCAACTTTTCAAAACATCAAGTGAAACATTCGAAAGAATCCTTCTTCTTTCCAAAGGATTCTTTCTGTTAATTTTTCTATACAACATGCGAAAAAAACGGAAAAAACCACAATTTGTTTTTTCGTGAAAAAAAACGAATTGTTATTTTCGGCATTTTCAACGCTACTTCTACACAGCTAAACAACAGTACCGATTGCGATGGAATTTTGCATAAAAATAGTTTGAACCTGAATTTCATTGGCAACTCAAAACCCGAACGCAGTCGGGTGTCACAACTAGTTATATTTGTCGTCGCACTGTAGCCTACACTTTTAGCCTAATGAGTTTGAAAGAGGTCCTACCTTTATAATTGTAACATTGCCCAGATTTCCCGCGAGAAATCACGAACACGATGTTTTTTCATTTACACAGATATTTCGTCGAAATTCAGACCAAAATGTTAGTTTAAAGTACATGTATTTTTATACAAACTAGCGGTCGCCTAGTGCTAGAAATTCGACCAAAGTTTGCCTGTAAGATATTGCAGACATATTATGTCATTGTATATTGATATATGTAACCATAGTTACGCGCTTCGACTGTGGTTCGGCTTCGGTTGTGTGCGTGTAGTGTTTTTTCATTAATTTAATGTATTTCTAATGCATATTTTAAAAAAATATTAGCATTCGTCACTTCTTCTCTGTATAAACAATAAGTGTGCGAAATTTCATACTCCTCCGTCCGCCCAATTTTCGTAAAAAAGGATCCAAAGTTTTCGCTTCACGTATTAATATATAGATAAGCTTGGCAACTAGCAGATGGCTTGCCCGATGATAAATTGTTACTGTGGCCTAAGTAGCCCAGCCATAGACTATTACACCAGACAATTTTGATGATCCTAATCCTATCCTTCCTAACTTCCTGACTAATATTATAAAAGCGAAAATGAGTTTGTTTGTTTGTTACCTTTTCACGCCTAAACCACTGAACCGATAATTCTGAAATTTTTCATATACGTTGTCAGGTGTGCAAAAGCGGACATAGGCTACCTTTCATCCCGAAAAAAAATTCTGGTCCCGAGGAAAACAACAATAACGTTCTTATGATAATATATGGCGCCACGTGTCTTTCGAATCATGATTGAATTATATTATTATAAACAGAGTATAACCCGAATTGATTGTCAAATTCTAAATTAACGCGAGCGAAGCCGCGGGCAAAAGCTAGCCTCCTATATATTAGTATCCTTGCCCAGCTGTCCTGTTATAATTTAAGGAAAATGTCAGACTTAAGCGAGGATCCCAATATTAGGCATATAAAGAGTATATTATGTTACTGTGTAAACTCTGTCCAGGACAAAACTACTTTTAACTGACCTTCTTTTCGTGTGGTTAGTGGCCAACCTGTTGTCAAGAGTTGTTCAAGCCCGTAGGTCTCTGACATGGCTTAACGACTGCGTCAATTTGACAATAACCAACTTTTTACGTACCCTCCGAAGCACGAAGATGCTCAGGTGAAATACCACTAAGCGGTCACCCATCTATAGACTGACCGCACCCAACGTTGCTTAATCTCGCTAATTGTTTACCGATCCGTGAGTGCAACTGGCTATGAGCGATGAAATGAACTGATGAAAGCAGTCAAATGTGCTTTTGACTCGAGGCACTGTGCCCGGCAGGGTCTACAATTGATTCTTAGCTATAAGTATATACCTACTATTATTATTATATCTACTACATTGTGGCAAAGCAATAAAGATTTGAATTTGAATTTGAACATAATATATGCTAGACCCTTATTACGTAAGGCTTAAAATAACAGTTGGCACATACATTTGATTGTAGTAGAGCCTCGCTGATTTAAGCATGAATGGGCCGGCTCGACCGGGGAAGCACTACCCTCTCACAGAATATCGACGTGAAATACCAGTATTCCTACTGTTGTGTTTCGTTCGGTGAGTGAGATTGCCGGAGGCCCAATCACCTCCTTTCCCACTCCTTCTCCTTCCCACTTCCTTTCCTAAAGGGTCGGCAACGCGCAAGTGATGCCTCTGGTGTTGCAGGCGTCCATAGGCTACGGTGACCACTTACCATCAGGTGCGCCGTATGCTTGTTTGCCACATTAGATGTATAAAAATATGTAGTGTGTGACGCGCCTTCCCTACTAAGTAGATATATATTAATTATAATCATTGTATTTGAGGCATTATAGCTGTGACCTTACACGAAGTCACATCTGTTAGTTCATCACCCAACGCCCAACATTGTTGACTACAACACTTGACTACTAACAAAATGTTGATTTCGTGGCTATACAAGATTTTTAAAGTAATCTTAAATCTTAATCCTAAGTAATTATAATCTTAACTTCCTAATCCTAACTAATATTATAAATGTGAAAGTAAGTTTGTTTGTTTGTTTGTTACGCTTTCACGCCTTAACTACGCAACCGATCATCATAAAATTTCACACACACGTTGTCGGGGGTACAGAATGTTACACTAGATTTTTCCGCGGCTTCGCTCCCCTAAATGTAGGTTATGTTAGGTTAGGTTTTTAACAGTACTTTTTTCTAGATAAAAGGTATTCTATATCTTTTTTGTACTTGTGCCAAAAAGAATGCGAAATTTCATGATAATCGGTTGAGTAGTTACCGCGTGAAAGCGTAACAAACATACTCACATTTTGCTTTTAAACCCATACAACATTATACTAAAGTATTGCCCTATAATGTCCTCCAGACCGAATTTCGGTCACGGCGGACAGTCTTAACGGAGACTGACCATCTGCGCAGGAGATATTATAGTGCACAAGTATGTGCGCAAACACAATTGCACTCTCTGTTCCCTTACTCTCATGATCCGATGGGACGGTAATCCGACACGACCGGAGAGAGATCAGGCGTAGGAGCAACGGCTTTACATGATTTCCGAGGCACGGGGGTGTCTAACACCGCCAACTTCCTAACTCCGGGCTCGTATTGAGACTCCTAACAGAAAAACCCAATAACTAATTGTTGGCCCGACCCGGGATTCGAACCCGAGACCTCATGCACAGCAGTCGCATTCACTACCGCTGCGCCACGGAGGCTGCCCTATATAAACCTAGGGTAGATAAATGCACATCCAATTTACAGCCTCGATATCGGTGCGTCACGTCAGTCAGTTGGTGATTACGGCCAGAGTGAATTAAATGTCAATCAATCAAAGACCAATAAAACATGATCCTCGTCTACCTTTCAAACCTACGTGTGTATAGGCAATTTATCTGACCTTTACTTTTCATGTGACAATTTCTTAAGGAAAAATGTTAGGATATTGAGATATATTGCTCTTCATTTCGCTGTAATTACTCAATCAGTCTATAAATAATGGTTATCTATACATCTATACAAATAAATAAAATTGTAATGTCAAAATAACAGTTTTTTATCTAATGCATATGACAGTATATAAGGTATCTATACGTAAACATCTATTTTTTAAATTGTTGTCTGTCTGTTTGTTTCGGCTAATCTCCGAAACGGCTGAACTGATTTTGACGGAACTTTCACTGGCAGACCGCTGATGTTATAAGGAGTAACATAGGCTACTTTGATTTTAGAAAAAATATAGTTTGCCGCGGAGACCAACACTTTATAGTTAAAATATACGCGGACGAAGTCGCAGGTAACAGCTAGTACAGAAATAAAAATAGATGGTGATAACAGCATGTTATTAGCACACGTGGTGTTAAAATATCTATACTAATATTATAAAGCTCAAGGGTTTGTTTGTTTGGTTGAACCCGCTAATCTCAGGAATAAGGGCGCCTTCAAATTTGCCGCGCGGCGGCAGTGCGGCTGCAACGCTGCCGCCACGCAGCCGTCACTAGTCTATCGATGAACTAATGCGCGGCAGTTAGACCAGGGTCAATAATTTTTGAAACCAAAAAAAATAATAGTAGGATGAAACATATTGGAAAAGGAAGAGAATATAACAAAAATTAAAGGAAAAATAATTTACGGGCAATCTGAGGTCGGGAAGTGGGTGGGGGTGGGGGTGTAAGGGTAAAAAACGGTTTATCTCGATTTCCGGCAAAACTAGAAGTCCTATGGAAAAAAGTTAAATAGCAAAGTTGTAGGTAATAAAAAGATCTACAACTTTTGTATTTACACTTTTTTCACATAACATATAACATCACCCTACGACCAATAGGAGCAGATCATCAGTAAAAAATGTTGCAAAAACGGGGAAAATTTTCTTATGTGAAGCAGACGAAGTAGCGCAGGTCAGCTTGTTTATTATATAGTCTTGAGATCGAAATCAAGACCTTTGCGTGACAGTCCAATGGTATCCCATTACATTGCTGTTTTAGTATCTATATATTAATACGTGAAGCGAAAACTTTGGATCTCTTTTTACGAAAATTGGGCGGACGGAGGAGTATGAAATTTCGCACACTTATAGTTTATACAGAGAAAAAGTGACGAATGCTAATATTTATATAAAATATGTATAATAAATGCATTAAATTAATGAAAAAACACTACACGCACACAACCATGCATTTCACACACGCAGTCGAAGCGCGTAACTATGGTTACATATGTCAATATATAATGACATATTATTATATCAGCTATATCTTACAGGCAAACTTTGGTCGAATTTCGATCACTAGGCGACCGCTAGTATAATATAAATAAGCTAATATTAAGAATGACTGGGAAGTATTCTACCATAGGTGGACCATTCATGATCGTTGACAGACGAAACTCGTTACGGTCACGTAAAAAATTTAAAATGTACCTTTGTTTTTACTTTATTTTTTATTTTAAATATAATTGTGACATACAATGTAATTGTTTTATGAAATATAACATAATATTATATACAGTAATTATTGTAGACTATTTGCGTATATTATCCTTACTTCCTTACTAATATTATAAATGCGAAAGTAACTCTGTCTTTCTGTCTGTCTGTCGGTCTGTCTGTTACCTTTTCACGCTCAAACCACTGAACCGATTTAGATGAAATTTGGAATGGAGATAGCCTGAGGCCCTGGGAACGACATAGGCTATATAACATCACGCTACGGCTCACGAGAGCGGCCCAGTAACCACAAATACCACTGACGCGGGTGAGACCGCGGGCATAGCTAGTATAATATAAAATACTAACTGTGCCCGCGGTCTCACCCGCGTCAGTGGTATTTGTGGTTACTGCGACGCGCATCTCTGGTTCTTGATTATGTAAACTGATTTATATTTAGGTGAAAATAATTGAGATAGTTAAATATAATATTGATGGTCAACATTTCACTTTGCCAATAGACATCACCAGTTTGCTCGTTCCAGAAAAATATTTACGCCCATTGCGGTTAGTCAAACTGACATGGTTGAACTAACTAAAAGCGAGTTCAACTTGGTTTGACGTGGATATGTAGCGGCTTTTGACCACGAAACGCGTTAAAAACTAGTAAATTCCAGGTGTTTACGTTGGACAATAGTTTTGTATTGTGATTTTATTTCGTATCGGTATTTGCGGAATCGACACTTATGGAGCACTTTGGGCTTGACTGGATAGGGTCACACTTGATACTATGCGTGTTCAATCGCTGCCACCACGGGGCTTAGGACACTAGTTTCCTATTACGCCTTGTTTGCATATGCTCTACTACTGAAGTATGTCAGTTGGATTCTCTCCATTGCCGTCGATCGCAGATGAGCTTGAGGTGCTGTTGTAAGCGTGCAACTATTTGTACATTTAAAAATGATTATGCGTGATACATGTGCAAGTCATTCGCGCAGGCTACATAACGATAAAGTGGCCGTAGCCGATTTAAACGTAAATAGAAGCATAACCTGGTCACTATTATATGTAGATTAACATAATTTCAAACGTTTAAATGATCTTTCCAACTTCTGCTATATACTTCTGATTTAATTTCTTGCGGATTTTAAGACAGTTTAACTGTTATCGAGTCTTTACGAGTATCAAAACTCAGTATTTTCCATGGTCACCACTGCTAAAACTGGCTACATAGGTACCAATAAAAAAAGACGTCTATAATCATGGTGTCTTATACATGACGCATGTAACTCATACGGGCTACATGCGCAAGCTACTCAAGCTACATGCGCGTATATATCACAAGGATTATATGCGCGGCTGGCTAACGTTAGTCATCGCAATCGACGCAAGAGTTGAAGTCTGAACTTGCGCATAATTATTACCCCCGTCGTAAACGAAAGCCGTAATTTAAATCACAATAGAATCTACGAATAGAATCACAAATTTTACAAAACTTCTTAAACTGGCACTTTGTCAAAATATTTTGTATAAAATGTGTTAAAAAGTGTAAGGATCCACTAAATAAATAAAATAGAAGTCTCGCGGAGAGAACATTCTTGAAGCCGACATGTTGTCGCGAAATGTTTAGTTTCGGTGCGTTGCAGTTTATAGGGCTGTCACGAAACGTCTGCGAGAGAAACACACTTGTTTTTATACAAAAAGAGCTTGCAACTGCCCGTTTGATGGTAAGTAGTTATTGTAGCGCATGATCGGTTGCAATGCTAGGGGTGTCACACGCGTATTTATATATTATTATTATTATTATTATAAGCCTAATTGGCGTCCCACTGCTGGGCAAAGGCCTCCCTCCCTCCTACTCAGAACAAGCGAATTTATATAATATTTGGGAAAAGAAATTACTTTTTTATATCTCTTTCGAGAAAGATAACGGCTGGACTAGGATTACACTTGTAATTGTAATTACTTAATATAATTTTTGATGGTGATTTAAAAGAGTGGCCGTGAGTTTATTGCAGGTATCTTCTCATAGGCTCAACCTTTTGCCTGAACCTTGTAACTAACATAAATGTAAATTCAGTAAATGAACAAACTCACTAATCCTTTTGACGTTCATAAGTGTTACTTTGTGACCTAAGTGAATAAATGATTTATGATTTTGACTTTGACTTACTTTTAGAAAGACTACTAGAAATAAAGAAAAATCTGTGTCGCGAGGAACTTTACAAACATTCAAGCAACGGACACAAAAAGCACCGAGAATCGGCACAACTATTTGTGTATCACAACTATTTGTGTATCACAACTATTTGTGTATCACAAATATTTGTGTATCACAACTATTTGTGTATCACAAATATTTGTGTATCACAACTATTTGTGTATCACAAATATTTGTGTATCACAACTATTTGTGTATCACAAATATTTGTGTATCACAACTATTTGTGATACACAAATATTTGTGTATCACAAATATTTGTACCGTGTAGAGGGCTGGACCCACAACACTGCGCCCAGTGGCAACGCAACCATTTAAGCCACAACACCATCCGTGCAGTTAGAAAGTCTTAATATTCGATGGTCGTATTGCCTGTATTTATTTCTACGTACGTTATAGGTTTAGTTTGTTTACAAGATATGTGTAACTGACTATCATCTCTATTATCTATACATATAATACATATTTTTAAGAAAATTGAAACTTTTTGATATCGGTACATAGGAGATATTGAAGATAAATAATATAAGACGATTATCACACGGCACCGCACACCGCCGCGGTGGACGGGCGGTGGCGGTAAAGCGGAAGAGCACCGCTAGACCGCGCGGTCGGGCGGTGTACATGTGTTAGGTATCAACGGATTTAGTAGAGGCCAATGCGACATGAGATCCGCTTCACCGCCTACCGCGGCGGTGCGCGGTGCCGTGTGTTAATCGCTTAATGAGTATTTATAAGAGTTACAGCAGCCCAATTAATTATTTTTAGAAAGTTTGTTTGTCTGTCTGTATGTTTGTATGTGCATCGCACAACAAGTACGGCGCGAAATTGAATGTGGTTTTTACAGTTGTATTGCTGGAGTTCTAATTTAAAATCTGGTGGATATTTCAACTTGATATGCTGCCTAAAGATCAAGTATTATGTGTGTAGTTCAGCTTCTCCTGACATGCAAAGAAAGAAAAATACACTAGTATTGCTGCAGGTTTTATTTAAAATCTGGTGCATATATATTTTTTTTATACATCTAAAGTGGCAAAGAAGCATACGGTCCATCTGACGGTAAGTGGTCCGTAGCCTATAGACGCCTGCAACATCAGAGGCATCACTTGCGCGTTGCCGACCCTTTAGGTAAGGAAGTGGGAAGGAGGAGCGGGAAGGGGGAAAGAGAGTAATTGGGCTTTCGGCACTCTCACTCACCGAACGAAACACAACAGTAGGAATACTGCTATTTCACGTCGATATTCTGTGTGAGAGAAGTCCTTTCCCGGTCGAGCCGGCCCATTCATGCTGAAATCAGCGAGGCTCTACTATTTTTTGATTTCATCTTGATACGCCGCCTAAAGAGTATTATGTGTATAGTTCATCTTTTTCTAGTATGCAAAGAAAGAAAAACCTACTGCCAATTTCACGAGTACGGAGTCACGGGCAAACGTTAATATCTATATATTAATACGTGAAGCGAAAACTTGGGATCCCTTTTTACGAAAATTGGGCGGACGGAGGAGTATGAAATTTCGCACACTTATAGTTTATACAGAGAAGAAGTGACGAATGCTAATGTTTTTATAAAATATGTATTATCAATACATTAAATTAATGAAAAAACACTACACGCACACAACCATGCATTTGACACACGCAGTCGAAGCTCGTAACTATGGTTACGTTCGTAGTATTTCGGCATTGTTTAGCTGATGTAGTACTATTCTTTGTAACTATGGTTACATATATCAATATATAATGACATATATCAGCAATATCTTACAGGCAAACTGCTCGAATTTCGAGCACTAGGCGACCGCTAGTTATTATAGATTAACAACCCTAGCAAAATTTTAAAGTTTGACACAAAAATACACTCGACGGTTGCTGTCCAAAATATCGAACATTATTTGTATTTACGTAAAGTTAACTCGTCTCTCCATGCCGTTTTGATTTTCCAACTATTGCGGAATATTTTACGTAAATATGTGAGGAAAAGTTTTTGTAGAGTTGAGTAGCGGAAAATGTACAGTATTTTTATTTGTTTCGAAAGAACTGTAGACTGAAAGGCGCAGCGGATGGCATAGTGGTTTAAGTGGTCGCCTCACCACTGCTTCGCGCCGAGTGTTGTGGGTTAGAATCCCACACGTGACATAAAATTGTGAGATCCATAAATGGGTGTTTCGAGACTGGATGTTCTTTGAATATAAGTAAAGTCCCCGCGATACCAGAATAATATTTAGAGTTATCTTTATTAAAGACTAAACAGTAACTAGTAAAAGTGTTTAACAATAGTAGTTTAAAGTTTCAAAATTATTATGTAATAATAGAGTTTTATAAAAAATGCGATAAAATCCAGATAAAGTTGTTTAATTTTAATGTAATACCTATTTTAGCCAGCCAGCCTATCTACATAAAGACATCTCACAATATCCTTTTGTGGCAGCTAACATTTCCATACAAACACTTGATCCATTTATCACAGCTCTGCCTTGTGGGGGCTTAGCCCCTATTGTCTGAGGTGGCGTAAGGGTTGTACGGCCATGAGGCCTCCATTTAAGGTCACTCAACTAATACCCGTCTTAGACGATTAACTGTTGCTTTCACTAAATGTTGATTTTGGTTGGAATGTCTTGGAATTCCTTACTATGTTATAAATTTGGAAGTATGCCTTGCTGCAATGGTTACAGCGACTGCTTGCTTGAGGTCTCGGATTTGATTCCCGGATCGAGCTAAGTATTAATTAAGTATAGTATAAGAGTAGTAGAGCCTCGCTGATTTCAGCATGAATGGGTCCGGCTCGACTGGCGAAGGACTACCCTCTCACAGAATATCGACGTGAAATAGCAGTATTTCTACTATTGTCTTTCGTTCGGTGAGTGAGAGTGCCGGAGGCACTCCGCCTTACCACTTCCTTTCCTTCCCACTTCCTTTTTCTCCTTTTCCTTTTCTAAAGGGTCGGCAACGCGCAAGTGATGCCTCTGGTGTTGCAGGCGTCCATAGGCTACGGTGACCACTTACTATCAGGTGCGCCGTATGTCTGATTGTCACCTTAGGCGTATAAAAAAAAACAAAAACTTTATGCACAGCATCACTGCGCCACTAATACTCACAATAATTACATAACAATTGACCGAAACCACACACGGTATGCCTAGGGTTGCAAAGAGACTAAAATATCGATATAAATAATAATAATATCCTCCAGACCGATTTCGGCCACGGCGCCCAGTCTTAACGGAGACTGGCCAACTACGCAGGAGATATTATAGTGCACAAGTGTGTGCGCAAACACAAGTGCACTTTCTGTTCCCTAACTCTCATGATCCGATGGGACGGTAATCGGACACGACCGGAGAGAGACTAGGCGCAGGACCAACGGCTTTACGTGCTTTCCGAGACACGGGAGTGTCTTACACCGCCAATTTCCTAACTCCGGGCTGCTATTGAGATTTCTTAACTGAAAAACCCAATAACTGTTTGTTGGTCCTATCCGAGATTCGAACCCGAGACCTCATACACAGCAGTCGCAGTCGCATTCACTACAGCTGCGTCACGGAGGCAGTTTGATATAAATATCGATATTTATATT
Organism: Catocala sponsa; assembly: GCA_963564715.1. Lineage (NCBI taxonomy): Eukaryota > Metazoa > Arthropoda > Insecta > Lepidoptera > Erebidae > Catocala > Catocala sponsa. The sequence continues at coordinate 1,794,427 of OY751351.1, read as the reverse complement.
GAAGGCCTGAAAATATCGCTGATCGATAATATCGACAGTTTCAACGCGATATAATCGATAATTCAGAACTTTCAAGTTAGTAGTAGAAGTGGGTAAATAAGAAGCAAATAATAAATATTACCAAATATTATTTTAAATATTTCGATATCGATATTTAATTTCTTGTCGATATGATAATACCATATCGATGATGGTTAGATATCGATAAAAATATCGATATTTTAGGGTCGATATTATCGAATATTCGAAATATCGTTCGATATCGATATTTAATTTCTTGTCGATATGATAATAAAATATCGATATTTTCGAATTTTCGATATATCGTTGCATCGCTAGGTATGCCATTCCATTTATGTTACCCCGGCCACATCATTAACATACCCAAATCATTTGTAATGATGTACCGGTCTAATGGCTCAATATTGTGCATTCGAATATCTTTGACTAATTAGTTGATGATACTGTTCAATGTGGTACGGTAACATTTGTATGGAATCGATGTAACGGTGCAGTGGTGGTGAATTCGTGGGGTCTTACTCGTAGATTTAAGTTCTGGTTCGGGTAAAATGTTATTAGGTAGCTCTCATTTTTATTTATAACATTTAAGAAAGCTTACTGTGAATGGAACAGTCGCAAGAGGAAAACCTAGGCGAACGTTTCTCGATCAGATCAGAGGCGTTCTGGACAAAGGCTAAGGTTAAGAGCTCCTTGAACCGACGGGCGTGTATGAGGAACGTGAATGAAGCGAGAGAAGTGTGTCAGGATCGTAGCAAATGGAAATCCGTAGTCTCTGCCTACCCCTATGGGAAACAGGCGTGAATCTATGCATGTATGTATGTACGTAAGAAAGCTTACAGCCTAGTATTAAATATATACTTGACGGAGCGTCAAGAAAATAATCATTGGAATATAATTTATTTCTCTAATTGGAGTTGAATAAAGCGCCATCTATTGGTTTGTTTTGGAACGTCAAGCGTAAGCTTGAGTGAGGTTGCCATAGAGCCAATGTGTCAGTTGGAATGACAGTTATAACTGTCAGTGTCATATTGACGTTATATAAGCGCCGGAGACTGGTGCGCGGACACATTCGGTGTGATGAACTCGTTGCGTACGGATAAAATCAGAGATAAGCATAGTAAACCTTTATTGTTTTATTTCTCTTGTATTTGCCTATCATTAGTATACGTACGAAGTATAACACCACGCCTATATTTTGTTGCTACATCATGTCAAAAGCGAGTGTTGCCGTCCTACTCTGCGACATACTAACGTATTAACAAACGAAATTAAACGTATTAACAAACGAAGTCAATAACAAGCTTCCACGTTATACAATCCTAACTAATATCATAAATGCGAATGTGAGTTTGTTTGTTACGCTTTCACGCTTTAACTACTCGACCGAGCATAAAATTTGAAATTTCGCATTCACGTTGTCAGGGAAACAGAAAAGGACATAGGGACATGCTTTTTTCTAGATGAAAGGTATTTCATCTAGAAAAAAGTACTGTTACTAAGGTAACTTTGTAGTGTTGTAGAAGAATGTGTGAAGCAAGTAGTATGAAATATTTAGAAGTAAAAGTCGCAGGTAGGAAACAGAAGTAAGAGAGTTTATTAGAAAGTTCACAGTAGCACAAGTTCACAGTCTATACACATACACAAGCAGAAGGAGTGAAATGGAAGGCGAGAATATAATTTAGTGAGAAAGTCAATACACAAGGAATATGCGCGCGGTAGCGATGACAATAATTATTTCTGTTGAGCGGTTCGCGTCAATTCAAATCTTAGACTGCTCGATGGGCCGGCGCCGCGGAACGGGGCGTGCGCGAGCGGTCAACCGATAGTGTTGTCCCGCTCGCGCAAGCTACCTAGCGAGCCGATGGCCCGCACCTTAAACAAAAGATCGCGTCATCGCTGCGCGCCGTACATCGAGTGACAATATATATATATAAAAACATTATAAAATGTTTGCGTGTACAAATTATTATAAATATTATTTTAGTATGTTTATTGAATAAATAACATGTATATATATTTTTATGCTAGGTACCAAATTAAATTTAAAACAGTATATATATATATATATAATTTAAATAATTAAATATAATGCCACTACATCACCCTCCTCCAGAGACCGTCAAGGGCGACAATAGTCGGGAAATCTAACACGACGTCCTGACCGCGTCGTTTTGATGACGCCGTCGTCAGCACGAAGTAAGTCCCGGTTATTCGCGAGTGGGGTGTTTGAGTGAGTGGTTGTGTTGGGTGGTGAGTGTAATATGTTGGGTGTTTGGTGCGAGTCATTGTTTGGGTCACGCAGTATGAAGGCCGGTTTGAGACGGTCTATCGATACTGTAACCTGTTTACCATTTACCGATATTTTAAAAAACTTCTCACCACGAGATATGACCTCATGAGGACCAGAGTACGCGGCTTTTAAGGAACGACCTGTAGTGTCGTCTCGGAGAAAGACGTGTGACGACTTTGACAGGTCCTTAAAAATAAATGTCTTGGTCTCACACTTATGGCGAGACCCTGGTGACGGCTGCAGACGCCGAACGAAACCGCGCAGCCGAGACAAGTAGTCGGTCATGTCCGTCGTTTCGTCAGAGTTTGGATCGAAAAACTCGCCAGGGAGTCTGAGAGGTTGGCCATAGACCAATTCAGCCGACGAAGCCCCCGAATTCTCTTTAAAAGCGCTGCGAATGCCTAATAGGACGAGTGGAAGGGACTCCACCCAGTTAGCAGTTGCATGGCAAGTTATAGCGGCTTTCAGTTGACGGTGAAACCTCTCCACCAGTCCGTTACAGGCAGGATGGTAAGCTGTGGTACGGCGATGTTCAAAGCCCACGGTTTCGGACAAGCATTTAAAAAGTGTTGGTTCGAACTGTCCACCTCTATCAGTAATAATATTGGTAGGACAGCCGAAACGAGCAATCCACCCGCTGAGCAAAGCCTTTGCGACAGACTCTGCCGTTATGTCGGCCAATGGGATAGCCTCAGGCCATCGCGAGAAACGATCGACGGCGGTGAGGCAGTATCGATAGCCCTGACATAGTGGCAAAGGTCCCACAAGGTCAATGTGGACGAAAGCGAACCTTGATTGTGGGAGTTTAAATGTTCCTAACGGACTAAAAACGTGTCGCGTGATCTTGGAACGCTGGCAATCTAAGCAAGAACGGACCCAATCACGACAATCCTTTCTAACTCCCGGCCATACGTAACGGTCTGCAACCAGTTTTACTGATGCCTTGGTCCCTGGATGGCTCAACGAATGCAGACTGCAAAAGACGGCCCTACGCAGTTCCTTGGGTACAAAAGGTCTTGGAGTAGGTCCGCTAAAATCGCAGTAAAGTTGACTACGCGAACCTGGTATACTTACCTGTTTGAGGTTCAGTGAGGTGTCGCCAGCGATCAGTTGCTTTAGTTCGGCGTCGTTTTGCTGAGCTTCTGCGATTCTCTCCGGGTGCACAGGCTGAGTAATCCCCTCCACGCGTGAGAGAGTGTCGGCAACGACATTGTTTTTCCCCGAGATATGACGAATGTCAGTAGTGAATTGGGATATAAAATCCAGGTGACGAAACTGTCGAGGAGAACAATTCTCTTTACGAGAGTGATAGGCGAATGTGAGGGGCTTGTGGTCCGTGTAAATCACGAAGTCACGCGCCTCTAACATGTGCCTGAAGTACTTAACACTCTCGTAAATAGCGAGCAACTCACGGTCGTAAGGAGAGTACTTAACCTGTGCCGGGCTTAACTTACGCGAGAAAAAAGCTAGAGGTTCCCAAGCTCCGTCGTTAAGCTGCTGGAGAACTGCGCCGATGGCTTTGTCTGACGCATCCGTGACCAACGCCATCTTAGCGTTGCAATCAGGATGAGCTAACAGTGCTGCTTGGCAAAGGCTAGTCTTGCAGTTCTGGAAAGCCTCCAACTCTGTTGCTGAAAAATTGACAGGGTGAGAACCCTTAACAGACCCTGCAAGCAAAGCGTTCAAAGGAGCTTGAAACGCGGCAGCCCCAGGAATGAACCTCCTATAAAAATTGACCATGCCAAGGAATCTGCGTAGTTCTCTCACAGTCTTAGGAGTAGGGAAATTCTGCACAGCTTCGACCTTGGATGGCAACGGCCTCGTACCCTTGGGTGAAATATGGTACCCTAGAAAGTTCACCTCGGATACTCCAAAAATGCACTTACTAGTGTTGATCACCATACCGTACTCTTGGAGTCTGGTGAACAGCTGACGTAGGTGTACCTCATGGGAAGCCTGGTCTTTCGAGAAGACCAAGAAATCATCCAAATAGGCGTAAATGAAGTCCAGACCCCTGAGCATCTCATCCACGAAGCGTTGGAACGTTTGACCGGCATTTCGAAGTCCGAACGTCATGAACGGAAATTCGAAAAGACCGAATGGTGTTGTTATCGCGGTCTTCGGGATGTCTTCCGGATGAACGGAAATCTGGTTATACGCCTTCACCAGGTCTATCTGCGAGAAGACTGTACAGCCCGACAGGCTGTGGGCAAAGTCCTGGATGTGCCTGATCGGGTACTGGTCGGGGATGGTACGTGCGTTCAGCATCCTGTAGTCACCGCAGGGACGCCAGCCGTCGTTCTTCTTAGGCGCCAAGTGAAGAGGAGAAGACCAGGGTGATTCAGACGGGCGGCACGTGCCGCACTGTAGCATGGTCTCAAATTCGGTCTTGGCGATTAAAAGTTTGTCAGGTGCCAAACGACGTGGTGAACAGGTTACCGGTGGCCCAGGTGTGGTGCGTATGTGGTGGATTGTGTGGTGTTTAGGTATGCGATGTGTACCGTGTGGACGAGTGATGTCAGGAAATTCCCGTAGTATGTGAGTAAATGCGGAATTACCGAGACTTACTTTCACTGAAGAGACATCATCAGAACGACGAGCAGGCGAAGCCGGGGTGGACACAGTTGTATGGCAGTCGATGAGGCGCTGATTTCTGCAATCAACCGTCAAATTATAAAAGCATAAAAAATCCACGCCTATTATCGCCTTTGTCACATCTGCAACAATAAATCGCCAGGGGAAGTCACGGCGCAAGCCTATATTTAAATTTAAATTAATGTAACCGTAGGTGTTTATAACGGTTCCGTTAGCGGCACACAATTCAAAATCGGTTTTAGTACGGTGACTCGACAAAAACGATCGAGGGTATACACACAAGTCACTGCCCGTGTCGACCAGGAATCGAACCTTGGTACGACAGTCAGTAATGAACAGGCGACCGGTACTGCGGCAATTAATTGTCGCCATTATTGACTGCCCTTTTCGTTTCCCGCGGAACGATAATCACAGGGTTTGATGCAATGCCTAGCCCTGTCACGGAATCGAATGTGATACCAGCATAGAGGTTGATTCCGGTAGCTTGACGGTGATCTGGTGGAACTGGAGCGGTGCCGACCTCGGCTCGGCTGTCGACTGCGGTCACGGCCTCGGGACATCCTCTCTATCTTCTCCGCCAGTAGCTCCACCTGCTTGGCGAGCGCTGATACCTCCGGAGAAGCAGGAGCGGCGGACGAGGAAGCGACGGCTGCAGATGCTACCTGAGGGACGACCACGTCGTGGATTCTGTCCGCCAGGTCTGCCAAATCGTCCATCGTACTCTTGGCCTGCGACGCGATGATGGCCTGAGTACTGCTGGGTAGACGGCTCGTCCAGATGGTGCGCAGGAACTCCTCAGGAACACCAGGTCCAGCCAAGTTCAGCAGGTGCCGGTAAAACTGGGAAGGCTTCCGGTCTCCTAGTTCTTCATGCACGAGGAGCTGCTTCACCTTCCTCTCCCGGGACGCGGAAAGTCTTTTGACCAGCTCCGTCTTCAGCTTCTCGTATTTGTTCATCGCCGGCGGGTTTAAAATTATGTCTTCCACTTCGGACGCGTACTGGGAGTCCAAGTTGCCCGTGACGTAGTAGAACTTGGTGTCATCAGCCTTGATACCAGCCAGGAGAAATTGCGCCTCCATCTGGCAAAACCATAGCGCCGGTTTTTCGGGGTAAAATGGGGGTATGCGAACACCGACCCGAAAACTCTCCGCTGCTAACTTGTCGCAGTCTTGACTGCTGCGCCCTTTTTCTTCGGCCATCCTCTTGTCGTGTTCTTGTTCGGGGTCACCAATGTAGTGTTGTAGAAGAATGTGTGAAGCAAGTAGTATGAAATATTTAGAAGTAAAAGTCGCAGGTAGGAAACAGAAGTAAGAGAGTTTATTAGAAAGTTCACAGTAGCACAAGTTCACAGTCTATATACATACACAAGCAGAAGGAGTGAAATGGAAGGCGAGAATATAATTTAGTGAGAAAGTCAATACACAAGGAATATGCGCGCGGTAGCGATGACAATAATTATTTCTGTTGAGCGGTTCGCGTCAATTCAAATCTTAGACTGCTCGATGGGCCGGCGCCGCGGAACGGGGCGTGCGCGAGCGGTCAACCGATAGTGTTGTCCCGCTCGCGCAAGCTACCTAGCGAGCCGATGGCCCGCACCTTAAACAAAAGATCGCGTCATCGCTGCGCGCCGTACATCGAGTGACAATATATATATATAAAAACATTATAAAATGTTTGCGTGTACAAATTATTATAAATATTATTTTAGTATGTTTATTGAATAAATAACATGTATATATATTTTTATGCTAGGTACCAAATTAAATTTAAAACAGTATATATATATATATATATATATATATATATATATATATATATATATATATATATATATATATATAATTTAAATAATTAAATACAATGCCACTACAACTTAACCTAAACTTGATTTATGCGAACGAAGCAGTGGGTAAAATATAGTAAAGATATGAACGCGCTGTAATAAAAAGTGACATTAAACATGAGATGGGATGTCAAAAACCAAAAATAGTAGAATAATAAAGCACATCATAATAATAAATTATTTAAAAAAAGAATATAACAAGAATATTATTTTAAAAACATAACATCAAAATTATGCCAGTTGTAAGCTTAAAATAAAATTAAAGAAATGAACGGTCATAATCCTGTAAACCCTTTTATTAAATGTTTTTTTTATACGTTCAAACTGACATAAGTCAATGCGGTATGTTTTGCAAATAAATTTTATAATAAATTCTAGCATTACGCAGAAATGTTCTTATTTAATTATGTTGTCTCTAGCACTAAAATAAATTCAGTTGCACGGAGGACATTTAAAACATTCAAACAACGGAGACAAGAAGCATACAAACTCAGAACAATCATTTTTGAATCACACAATTTTTTTTATAATAAGTGGTCGAACCCACAGCACTCGGGACATTAGCTGTATCTAAGTGACTAGTCATCCGTGCAGTCACCTACATCTCTGCTTACCTGTATGCATTTTTTTGGATTGTCATACATGTATGCTCGCTTTCCTAGCGTCTTATAGTTTAATCGAATAGTAAGCTGTGGACATTGCCGTGGGCTACATTACGACCTAGTTTTAAGTTCTTTTGTAATATTGTCTTCTGTTTACGCGAATGTTATTCATTGAAATTAAACTACTATACACGGATTTTATCGCGTTGTTTATTTGACACTTTATTACAACATTTTGAAAACTGTTACACTACTATTACTACGGGTCTCCCCGTGACCATGGCTGTTTGAAAAGCAACCGAAACGTCGGGGAAAGTGTAAACTCAAATATAAATAGTATAATATTATAGTAATAGTATAAATAGTTTTAATAGTTTCAATAATTTAATTAGCTTAAAAATTAATAAAGTTTAATAGTAATAGTAGTGTAACAGTTTTCAAAATTTTGTAATAAAGTGTCAAATAAACAACGCGATAAAATCCGTATATAGTAGTTTAATTTCAATGATTCTTTTGTCTTTATTATGTAATGTGGTTGATTGATGTTCCTTTCTTAATAAAATAAAAAAATATACCCTTGGATGTATATAAAAGCGTCTATACAAGTATGTATTTGTCATTATATACAGCTTCTACTAGTACATTTCTGGTATCAGATGCGTTTCCATTGACAACCATACAACTGCATTGCTGTGAAGTTTGTATTAAGTATCGTGATGGAAAGTGGGCCAACTGTTGGGACACTTTCTTTTATTTACGATTAAAAGCTAACTGCACGGATTCCGCTGTGGTTTAGATGTTTGTAGTACGTATAGTGAAAAGTGTTGTGAGCTAGATCCTACGGGAAAAATAATTGTACTGTCCACTAATATTTGTTTTGGCTCTGGGTTTTCTTCGTGTCCGTTAGAACCTTCGTAAAGCTCCCCGTGACAAAGGGATTGTCTATAGTGTAGAAATTGCTTACGAAAAATACCTATACACCTATAACATTTTGTATATAAAAGCCCTAATATAATATTATCTATACTAATATTATAAAGCTGAAGAGTTTGTTTGTTTGTTTGTTTGAACACGCTAATCTCAGGAACTACCGGTACGAATTGCAAAAATTATTTTAGTGTTGGATAGTCTATTTATTGAGGAAGACTATATAATATCACGCTACGACCCACAGGGGCGGCGCCGTAACGATAAACGCGAGTGAAACCGCGGGAACATCTAGTATTATATATACACGTTGTAATGCGCAGACCTGATTTTGCTCATGTTGTCTTTAAAATAACTAACATCTGCACAAAAGGCTAGTCTTTTTAAGATTAGTCGCCATGACCATTCGGTCTGGAAGACCTTATTTATATATTATCTATATATTAATACGTGAAGCGAAAACTTTGGATCCCTTTTTACGAAAATTGGGCGGACGGAGGAGTGTGAAATTTCGCACACTTATAGTTTATACAGAGAAGAAGTGACGAATGCTAATATTTATATAAAATATGTATAATAAATACATTAAATTAATGAAAAAACACTACACGCACACAACCATGCATTTGACACATGCAGTCGAAGCGCGTAACTATGGTTACATATACCAATATACGAGTATAATGACATGACATAATATATATCAGTTGGTCGAATTTCGAGCACTAGGCGACCGCTAGTTTGTATAAATAGTAGTAAAGCATTACTGATACGTAATAGGTCTCACAATGACACACTTTCTCGTTAAAACGGTGTAACATTGACGCGTATCACTCGATAACGATGTGTCAGATCGTTGCATTCAGAACTTCACAAGTCTGTGCGTGTGTGTGTACGTGTGCCTGTGTGTGTGAATGTATGACTGACGTGTATGATTGATTTTTAGCTCGACGCCAGGTGTGTATACAATGAAAAACCAACGCAAAAGCTTTTTCTTTTTTTCATTTGGTTGGTCCTTTGGAAAAATTGTGTGATGGGAAAGCTAGCTCAAAGGAAATATTGTGAGCTTTTTGGTTATCCATATGCTACAAACAAATATACAAACAAAAAATCTAATCTTTCCTCTTTATAATATTAGTACCTACTAGCTTTTGATCGCGGCTTCGCTCACGTAAAAGTAGGGTATGTTAGAAGCAGTAAGCATGAAGCATTACTTGACATTTCCATGTATTGTTAATTTAATGGACCAGCTATTTTCTTTCTTTTTGTTTTTTATTATAATATTAGACATGTAATAATATAACAAACATTTATTGTATATTATTATGTATTTTGCACGCCACATGTGGCAGAATATGCTGTACATTTTTATAAAACGACCACCCTGTATACTTGACCATATTCTTGCAAATAAAGTTATGATTATGATTATGATTACTTTTAATAATAAAATATAGCCTATGTTACTCGGTAATAAGAGAGCTTTCTAATGGTGAAATAATTTTTAAAATCGATTGAGGAGTATTTGATTTAAATCCTTACAAACAAACAAACAAAAGAAATATTGGAGCAGTCTTTTGGGACTGCCGATAGAAGAACAACTAAAAACTTTAATCCTTGATCATAAACACTTCTTTATAAACCAAATTATAAACCTAAATAATTTAAAAATGGAAACCGTGCATTTGACACACGTAGTCGAAGCGCATCACTATGGTTACATATATCAATATATAATGACATAATAATATATCAGCAATATGATTGGTCGAATTTCGAGCACTAGGCGACCGCTTGTATTCTAAAATAATAAAAAAATGGAAAGCGTGGAAGCGTGACGATGACGCGAGTTCTATGATTTATTTTTCACCCAAGTAGTGCTCAACGCGCCTAAAGATTTCACTTCAAAATCAAATATTAGTATAGATTGGATGAATACAGCAGAAACTTCATTATCAAACTTTAAAAGCAAATATATTGGCTTCCACAGGCCTCATTATCCGCTAAACGTAGTTTTTGAGCTGAAATATGACGTGTTATATAAGAGACAAATCATGAAACACACAGTAAGTACTTCAGTACTCCAGCAAGTACAACCTACGGCCTCTAAAGCCTCTTCAGTCTAGAAATCTATGAGTAATTACTCTTCAGACTCTCTACTAAGGCGTCAGACGCAAGCGTAGGCCTTCTACAAACACACAGTTTATCCTGAAAGAAAGGTTTTTTGCGTTTATTAGCTGGCCTGACCGGACATTAAAATAAACATTATTTCAGAAATGACCATATACAGGCATAATTATAAACGTATTGTCTGGCCGCCGGTGTGCCGCTGAGATTCAATAGGTTAAGAATGGTAACTAGAAAGTGTATTAAAACAAATCTATGCTATACGGTGACAAAAGTGACGACACGGACTATCGAGGTCGCAGGTTCAATTCCTGGTTGGATGACGTCTTTCTTCTATTATAATTTACATTCTACATTAACATGGGAATGTTTATACAATAAATCTTAATATACTAGATATTAATCCACGTTCATCTTTAACAGTAATTGTTGCATTCGGTATATATTCTTGTCGGCCTCGATGGCGTAGTGGTCAGTGTAACCGACTGCCACGCCTGAGGTCGCAGGTTCAATTCACGCACAAGTCAAACATTTGTGTGCATGAACATGGATGTTTGTCTTGGTCTGGGTATTTCTATGTATAATATGTAAGTATTTAAAAACATCGGGTTGCACTCCGGGAATGCCGGCAGAAGTGAAAACTTGAATATTAACGTTGTGCATTTTTGATATTTTGGAATGGTTAGGGAATCATTTTGCACGAATTGCTTTAATTATCAGTATAAAACTACTATCATTTATGTGGTAAAATACAATATTCATTTATTGCGTTATCGTACACAAACATGACAATTCTACCTCCGTCTTACGAATTTTCGATCAGGTCACGTGTCCTGACGCGAGTTTGACAATTCTCCCTCCGTCTTACGAATTTTCGATTAGGTCACGTGTCCTGACGCGAGTTTAAAATTTTTTACTCATCACAAAAAAACTGCACAACGTCGCTAAAGAAGTTTTCACTTTAAAATAGTATATATGTATGTTTATCCATTGTCTAGTACCCATAGTACAAGCTCTGCTTAGTTTGGGCTAGATGGTGTTGTGTGCATGTGGTAGAATATTATTATTCTTATTATGTAATACTTGTTTTGGAATTTGGGTATTCTTTTTTTTCTAAATATTTGTAGAGGGCTTTGTAAAAAAATTCTCTAAGATTTTGGTAAAATTGGTATTAGTGAGATCGCTCTATAGTGTTGCATTAGCTCTCTGTTCTCTTTTTTGAATAGTCGTTTAACTATTGATAGTTTTAATGTCTTGGGGAACTGTCCGTCACTGATACTGTAATGTAGGTATAATGATAATTCTATTGTTAAACGGATTAACTGGTATTTGCACCCAAACCATGCACATATACACACACACATCACACTTACAAAAATACACACACATAGACGCACACACACAGACACATGCACACATGTTATATTTATGTCTTGTTATTATATTTTATATTTACTTTAGTTGTATGTTGTTGTATGCTTAATTTGTTCATTATTTAATTTAGGTTCATTTCTAGACTTTACCGTACATACGTATAATTTTACCATATATGTGATCTCGATAGAGAGAGAGCCTGGAGATTTGTCACACAGGTTTCGAACCTATTACAGACTCCAGCTCTCAAAAAGGTTGATTTTGTAACTGTTGCTATACTCCTTTTGTGTTTATGCACCTTTTGAGAGAAATAAATGAATTTATTATTATTATTATTATTGTATATTGTAGGTAGTTATAAATCTTGTGCATATATATTGTATGTGTCTCTCTTACTCCCTGAATATCACAGATACATAAATTCGTATTGTGACAAAGGGAAATGCAATGTTTATATCTGTTTTTCAATTTTTGAAAGAGCAGCAGATGTCTTATCTTATCTTATCTTATGTGGGGGCTAGTCAGTGCAGACTGGCGACACTTCGATCCAGTGGGATCTTTTGTGTCGACACTCTCCCAATAACGACTGCCATAGATGTTCATGGCAGCCGGGACCAACGGCTTAACGTGTTTTCCAAGGCACGGAGCTGGCGATAATTGTCAATCAATACGCACATAATTTCTAAAAGTCATATAGCTTCCGAAAGTCAGAGGTGCGCGACGTGGGTTCGAACCCGAGACCCTCTGTATTGCAGTCTGTTGGTCTCCCCACTGAGCTATCGCTGCTCTTAGCAGATGTCTTAAAAAGAAAAACGAATATGTCAAATAAAATTTTAAATTTGTATCAATCATCAAGCCTCCTCGTGTAAAGCCTTCCTAACTAAATACCCTTACGCAACATCGTGTGTCGGCACTCAAGGCTCTTAGTTTTGCCCACACCCACCTCCACGCGTGAGTCAAGAACCTGTTAACTTCTGAACCGAGTTTACTTGCCCGTTATTTTTTTATATTTGCTCGTGTGACTATGAATTTTGTCGTAGACAAGACAGGTTTGCCAAAAACAGTTTTAATTTATTTTCATTGCCTTTGATAGCAAATAAAACAGTAACTTATCTGATATATATATATATATATATATATATATATATATATATATATATATATATATATATATATATATATATATATATATATATATATATATATATATATATATATATATATATATATATATTAGATAACTTACAATTGAGACTACGTGTATACAATGTGTTTGGTGAGTGGTGTCGGAGATTTGAATGGCATAATATATGGTTATTTATATCTACAATCCATGCTTCAGTATTAATTTTTATGTTACTTGGGCGAAATGGCGGCCATTTTGTTTATTTTGTTATCTAATCACGGACACACGTGGTAATTTAGCGATATAGTCGCTTGTGATAGTCCAAAAAAAACAAAAAAGGTCTTGTTTTATAGCTCATCGTATAGCTAACATGTTTATGATAAAACATTTTTAGAATCTAACTCAGTTCAATTTTTAAAAAAAATATGATAACAGAAAATTAAGAAAGTTTTTGCTGTTATTTTTTGTTATTTCACTTTTTCACAAAAACAATGTAACATAAAAAATAATACTGAAGCAAGGATTGTAGATATAAATTACCATATATTATGACATTCAAATCTCCGACACCACTCACCAAACACATTGTATAATATACATACATAGTCTCAATTCTATACTGCCGAAGGAGCAGGCAACAGTACATATATACCCATATTCTGGCTTTGGTCATAATCAGCGGGCCTATTAATAATAATAATAATAATAAGTATTTATTTCTCTCTTTCACAAAGGTACATAAGATAACACAGTACAGATATAACAAATTCTCAATCCTTTGTGGCGAGACTGGTGTCTACTGTAGGAAAACCTGTGTTACAGATCACCAGGCGCCCACCTCTTGGACGTATAGCAGGTATGTTAACTAATTCCTGTATACATAGGTAACCTCATATTTTATTTTGTGGATAAAATTAAGTAACAATTTAGTGTACATGTGTGTGTGTGTGTGTGAGGATGTGTGTGTGTGTGTGTGTGTTCGTTGTGTATGTGCTAGAAGTGCAAGTATGTGTAAAAGGTTATATTTTTATTTGCCGTAACTTGTTCAGTACTGCTGAAAAGCAACCGAAACTCTGGGAATGTAACTTAAATTTAAATAGTTTAATTCAAATAGCTTAAATAGTTGTAAAATTAACAATAGTAGTGTAATAGTTTCAAAATTATGAAAGGAAAAATCCTCTTTTAAAGTAAAATTAAAATAATATTGCTGAACAAAATGGCGGAATATTCCGAAAACCTAGATTGTTAGATACAATAATTAATTTACGTAAATGTAAAAGTTACGTAGAGCGAGTTTCTCTGCGGTTACGTCTGTACTTTATATGTAATGTTGATGATTAATTACTCTAATTTTCATTTTCATTTTCTTGGAATTTATGACGTCAATACGTGTCGAAGAGGGGAGTGAGGGGGGCACTTTACGACTAGCAGACGTGTGGGAGTATTGCGCATGGTGTGTCAATAAAACTAAAATTATACAGCATAGAGCTTTAACGTGTGGTTAAACTGCACGTATGGCGAAGTGGTTAAGCCCGTCGCCAGCTCGCCGTGTGGTGTTTTATTTATTTATTCAATAACAATTTTTTAACATTCTGTGTGAATATACCATAATAACAAGTAGACAATAAATGAAATAAAAAACAACATTGCAAATGAGATAACAAATTAAATAAATCAATATTAAAATAATAAGTAAAAACAAATTAATAAGTAGTCATGTCAGAAAAAAATTATAACAAAACTAGCTTTTGCCCGCGGCTCCACTCGCGTTAATTTAGAATTTGACAATCAATTCGGATTGTACTCTGCTTGTAATAATATAATTCAATCATAATTCGAAAGACACGTGGCGCCATCTATTATCATAAGAACGTTATTATTGTTTTCCTCGGGAACAGTAATTTTTTTCGGGATGATAGGTAGCCTATGTCCGTTTCTGTACACCTGACAATGTATATGCAAAATTTCAGAATGATCGGTTCAGTGGTTTAGGCGTGAAAAGATAACGAACAAACAAACTCATTTTCGCTTTTATAATATTAGTTATTATTTTTATTTTTTTTATTTTGCTCGTCAAAATGACCACACTCCACCTGATGGTAAGCAGTCGTGTGGTCTAAGAACAGTGGCCTCCACACCGCCCTCATAGCAGCCGAGGCGATGTTGAGGTCTCTACTTTGACGGCCTAAGAAGGTGCTTTTTCACGCCCCGCTTAAAGGACCCAGGATTGAAGGAAGAAGGATAGGATTGGGATAAAAAAAAAATGTCTAAAAAGGAATGTCAAGGAAAATATTAATTATATACATAATTGTAGGTGCATGTCACAATTACATATAAATTATATTATAGATGTTTACATGTCATTGATGGAATAATAACATTCTTCTAGCAACAACAGCTTGAGCTCATTTTGGTAATCCTTTTTATACATACATACATAGATTCACGCCTGTTTCCCAGAGGGGTAGGCAGAGACTACGGATTTCCATTTGCTACGATCCTGACACACTTCTCTGGCTTCATTCACTTTCATCACATTCCTCATACACGCCACGCTCCTTTTTATACAATAATGATTTTACTTGTATAGGTAATTTATTAAACAGCTTAACCGATTTGTTGTGGGTTTGAACCTCGTACAGGACAATACTGTGTGAGAGACCAATAGTTGTTCCACGACCGAGTGTTCTTTGAGCCCATTGTGTCAATGTCTGTAAAGTCTCCCGCGACAAAAGTATTTTTTAGATAAAGATAAAATACAAATATATTTGTATACAGGAGGTCCCAGAAGATGTGAATCAAATTGTATCGGTAGATTCCTTAAGTAAGGACCTTTTTTTATTTTATTATTTTACTAGCTGTTACCTGCGACTTCGTCCGCGTAGATTTTAACTAAAAAGTGTTTGTCGCCGCGGAACCCAACTATATTTCTCTGCCCAAGTTACTTAAATGGCGTAGTTTTTATAGTGTAAAGCTAGATAATAGCATGGCTTACTCAAAAACAACATTTAAATATGCGTCGTTAGATTACACGCTGTCACAGAATGTACTTTTTGAGTTTAGTCCGGACATACATACAGACAAACAGACAAAAATTCTAAAAACTATATTTTCGGCTTCGATATCGACTGTAGATCACGCCCCAAGTATTCTTTTAAAAAAATATTCAATGTACAATTTTGACTTTCCTACGATTTTATTATATGTATAGATTATAAATCTAATAATATCCTGTATTAGATATCTTATACATTTACCAGAATTGTCCAATTAAAATTATAAACATCTTTTATTTTTATATAGATTTCTATAGTTAGTTATATAGTGTAATGTCTCAAGTTCGATCACAATACGCGCACCTTTGACTTGCCGGAGTTATGTGTGTATTAAATAATATCGTTCTGTTTAACGGTGAAGTAAAAGACCGTGATGAAATATGCTTGTCTGACAGTTCTCCAAAAGGTTTTCAAAGATATTTGCAGTATACTAGCCAGCATTGTGGACCTTACCGGCCTCACATTTCGAATAATCCCGTGTGGTCCAACAGGATACATACAGGGCAAATATAATTATATTATATATGTATAGATAAAGATAAGATCAGTGGTGAGACCAACAGACTGCAATGCAGGTCTCGGGTTCGAACCCACGTCGTGCACCTCTGACTTTCGGAAGTTATATGACTTTTCGACATTATGTGTATATTGATTGACAATTATCGCCTGCTCCGTGTCTCGGAGAGCACGTTAAGCCGTCGGTCCCGGCTGCCATGAACATCTATGGCAGTCGTTATTAGGAAGTCAGTGCCCTCTAATATTATGACACTGGTCTAGCTTTAGGGTATCGTTAGCCTTCGGGTTGCGGAGGTCAGATGGCAATCGCTCCGTTTAAAACTAATATCCAGTCAAATCCAGTTAGACTAGAAAGCCGACCCCAAGTGACTTGGGAATAATAAAGGCTAGGGAAAAGGAGAAGATATAAGTATAGATAAAAATGGGAATGTCTCAGAATTCCAATCACACGTGATGGTCACCACAGCCAACATTTCCGGTGGAAACATCAATCAATTCTATAATGACATCACAAGTTACAGGAAAAACATCGCTAGGGGGCGCACGCTTATTTTTTATTACATGCCCTTAACAAGTTTCAGATACTTGCGGTAATGAGCGTTATCGGTTTTTGCACGTCTATACAATTTTGTTTCGAGTTCAGAAATAGTTGGATTCTCTGAAATGTTCTAGTACATTTACTGCGTATTAATAAAATAACGTGTAGGGACACATTGTTTATTTTATGCATGACTTGCAATTTCACCGTTGACGCGCGGCTGCGCCCGCCGTACATTCAGTCGCAAATAAACTACAACGCTAGTAAGTCGTTTCTATTCCATTTCCCCAAAATATCTCCGAACACAAAAATTAGTAGTGACACACACACAGACTCACACAAAGACACGAAGTTCCACAAACGCAAAATGTTAATAATTACAGTTTTATCGAAATCATATTTATTAAATACTTCCTCCGCGGTTTAGTATAACCTATTGGATGTTCCATTCTCAAAAACCAACCTGGGTCATTACGCTGCTGTACCAAGGCTTTGTAGGCAATACAATAATTTATCAAAGTCTCACGATATTGATATTAGTCAACCCTTACCAAAATATAAAATACACTTAGAACGGGTTATTTAAGTTTTTCATTAAGTTTCACATTGTTTATTTCTTTTGTTAAGTTAATTCCTAACGTGTAGCTTATTTTAATTAATTAATTTTAAATTTTTCTATTTTATGCTTTGTTGTTATATGTATGTGCATGCTGTGGTCTCCTATAAGTAAAGGAGTACACTATACAAAACTAATGTCCATTTGTCTGTGCAATTTTGTGTATATTCTTTGTTGGAGATCCTTAATAAATAAATGAATAAATAAGTAGTAGCTTGTAGCGTGGTATATAACTTATCATAAGAATTATTCTAAAAGCAAAAATAATTGTTCAAATCTGACACTTAGTTCCATGTTCAAACAATACAACTTCAGTTTAATTATATTCGTACTAGCTGACCCACGCAATTCTGTCTGCTTCACATAAGAGAATTGTCCCCGTTTTTGCAATATTTGCATTTATGCTCTGCTCCTATAGCAGCGCAGCTTGATGTTATATAGCCTATAGCCTCGATCCTCGATAAATGGGCTATCCAACACTAAAACAATTTTCAATTTGAACCAGTAGCTCCTGAGATTAGCGCGTCCTACCAAACAAACAAACAAGCAAACTCTTCAGCTTTATAATATTAGTATAGACTAATGATTACCCAGTGGTTTGAATTAGCCTAACCTATTTTGAAATGACTATTATGAACTGCCAACACATACAAAACTGCTCAAACAAAACAATTTAAAAAAAATTACTATTTAAATAAACCAAAACTTTTCTTTTGACTGCTCAAATGGCGTAATGTTTGAAGTGGTCGCCTCACTGCTGTCACTTCTGTATGGGACAAATATTTGTGTAATCTACAAATATTTGCTCCGAGTCTAGATGTTCTTTGTGTCCGTTGTTTTAATATTTGTAATGTCCCCTGTGACACAGGAATTATTAGACTGCCTGTCCATTGAAGCGGAGCGAGGCTGCAGAGCGATGAAACGGAGAAATATTAACCAATAGGATTATATAAAATCTCCGCTCCGCTCCAGTATGTAATCCTATTGGTTAATATTTATCCGTTTCTTCGCTCCGCAGCCTCGCTCCGCTTCAATTCATAGGCAGCCTTACCAGTGCGGGAATTGTCATTTTCAAAACAAAACAAACTAAAAGCTTTCTAACTTGAAATCAAACCAAGAGCCTCACGATTCGTGGGAACCAATCGTAAACTTATGCCACTATACTTACTAACTAGGTAGTTTACTCAAATGAAAAAAGAAAATTTAAAATGTACTGGGAATAAACCAGTCGATTGCTTAAGTAAATACAGTGCCAAGAAAATAGCTCTACGACTTTCACACCGTAGACACGCTACGTTTGCTACGGTATCGTTGGAAATCCGGGATCGCATTGCTCGTTGGTTAGCTACGCGAAACAATAATTTTCTGTTTATTTTATACGAAATATTTACTTATTACGCTTATAGTTTATTTATTTATTTACTAAGTTTTGTCCGCGGCTTCGCTCGCGTAAATTTAGGTTAGGATTAGTTAGTAACAGTACTTTTTTCTAGATAAAAGTTACCCTATGTCCTTTTTTGTTCCCTTGACGACTCGACCGATCATCATGAAATTTCGCATAGATGTTGTATGCAAAATTACATGATGATCGGTCGAGTATTTAAGGCGTGTAAGCGTAAGAAACAAACAAACGCACATTCATACATACATACATAGATTCACGCCTGTTTCCCAGAGGGGTAGGCAGAGACTACGGATTTCCATTTGGTACGATCCTGACACACTTCTCTGGCTTCATTCACATTCATTACATTCCTCATACACGCCCGTCGGTTCAAGGAGCTCTTAACCTGGCCTTTGTCCAGCACGCCTCCGATCTGATCGAGCAACGTTCGCCTAGGTTTTCCTCTTGCGACTGTTCTATTCACACTAGCCTTATAAACTTTCTTAGTCAGTCTTTCCTCGTCCATTCTTTCTACATGTCCAAACCAGCTTAACATACCCTTTTCTATTCTTCTATATTGCATATATCGATCGTAGGTTAGCGTGTTTATTAATCACCGATGTAGCTACGTTAAAAAACAATATTTTAACTGATATTATAAATGCGAATGTGAGTTAGTTTGTTTCACACAAATCTCAATCACAAACTTCTGCATACATGTTGACAGGGGTATAGAAAAGGACGTAGAGTATCTTACATCCAGAAAAAAATCTGTAATTAATCTAACCAAAATTTAGGCGAACGTGCCACGGCAATATCTAGAGTCTGATATTTTTGATATATTGATATTTTATAAAACATTTCCACCACCACCCGTATTGAGAATAATTCCAGTGTATAAACATTTAAACAACGGACACAAAGAACACCCAAAGGTGGTCTATGTGTCCGTTGTTGTTCTCGGAACATTTTCAGATCACACAAGTTATTGCCCATGAGATTCCTACCCACGACACTCGGCATATTAGTTAAATCACTACGCCATCCGTGCAGTCATTTAAATCTTAAACTTTGCCCTTTATTCAACTATATAATGTCACTGAAATGATGTTATTTATTCACAATGCACATGTGATATTTATGATGATTAGTTTAACGGCCTCGATGGCGTAGTGGTTAGTGTAACCGACTGCCACGCCTGAGGTCGCGGGTTCGATTCCCGCACAAGTCAAACATTTGTGCGCATGAACATGGATGTTTGTCTTGGTCTGGGTGTTTCTATGTATAATATGTATGTATTTACAAAAAAAAGTATATATGTATGTTTATCCATTGTCTAGTACGCATAGTACAAGCTCTGCTTAGTTTGGGCTAGATGGTGTTGTGTGTACGTGATAGAATATTATAATATTATTATTATTATTATTATTATATAATATGCTTGTATCAATCCAAACTTACCCCTCAAAGCCTACTACAACAACTTTTTATTTCCCTATTCCCAATTTTCTCACCACAACTACATAAAGAGCCTTGGAGTCTGCAGATTGATGCGTCACTCACAAGATCATGTCCACTTGTGCAAATTAAAAAAGTTGCCCACCATCCCCTTCCGGTGTGGTAAGGAGGACAAAGTTTCCCCACCAAATTCCGGATTTTCGCCCCGTGATAAGGGGGATGGAAGTAAAAAGTTCGTAATAGAGATCCCTGTGTTCATGTGAGATGAAAAACATTTGCGAATTTCTAATTTGGATTAATGATGTAAGGTTTTGAAAGGTTATATTTAATTATTGAACTATTTAAGTGCACATATATAATGTAAGTATATCTATGGAACTCTAATAGGCAGGCGGTTCATTGTGTCTTGACCTCCAACACTAGAGACCGCCACTTTGCCCGATCTTTGGCCACTTCTCGCCAATCACCAGCTTGAAGCTCCCTCAGATCCAACTCCACAATATCTTTCCAGTGGTATCTGGGGCGACCGACAGGGCGACGTCCTGTTGGTCGACCCAAATACGCTCTCTTTACACCACGGTCGTCTCCCATTCTCTCAACCTAGCCGAGCCATCGGAGTCTGTGAGCTTTTATTTCTCCTATAATGTTAGGATTGGTTACGAGTTCCTCGATTTCGGCATTTTTGCGAATTCGCCAGCTCCCGTCGGGTCTCTGAACAGGGCCCAAGATCTTTCGAAGGACCTTTCTTTCTGCGACCAATAACTTATTCTCTTCCTTTTGAGTCAGTGTCCATGCTTCGCAGCGATACATTAGTATAGGTCTTATTATAGTTTTGTAAATACGTATTTTAGTATTTCGGCTAAGAAGCCTGGACACTAACACTTTGTGCAGAGAATTTTAGGTTAAATTATATTAATAACAGTACTGTTGTTTGGTTGAAAGGTACTCTAAGTCCTTTTCGGTTCCCCTGACAACGTGTATGTGAAATTTTATGATGATCGATCGAGTAGTTAAGGTGTTAAAGTATAACAAACAAACAAACGAACTCAAATTCGCATTTATAATATTAGTTAGGATACTAGATTTTGCCCGCGCTTCGCTCGCGTAAATGTAACCTACATTTGTAGGCCTAAAAACGCGTATTCGAAATTTCATGATGTTCGGTCGAGTAGTTAAGGCGTGAAAGCGTAACAAACAAACTTACATTCGCATTTATAATATTAGTTAGGATGTATATAAATCGCGTAGTCTAAAAACGTTTAGTCAGTGTCGAGTCAGTATGCAATTTCTGTACGGAACCGTCGAGAAATAAACGTCTCACACTTAGACGTACATCGTCCACTCAAACTGTCTTTAAAATGGATGAACAGACACAAGTTTAGTCTTTGTTTTTTTATATTACTTATTGGTACACTTAGCGCCAAACGTGATTCAACAATTCTAGATACTGCAATTGTATTGAGTGATATTGTCTTGGAATAGTGGAAAGGCGCAGCGGGACTGTTGATCTTGAAGTCTCGGGTTTGGTACCCGAATATAGTCTTTCGTTTACGCGAATGTTATACATTGAAATTACAAGATAAATTTGGATATAGTGACAAGAATAGAAAAGGGTATATTAAGCTGGTTTGGACATGTAGAAAGAATAGGCGAGGAAAGACTGACTAAGAAAGTTTATAAGGCTAGTGTGAATGGAACAATCGCAAGAGGAAAACCTGGGGGAACGTTTCTCGATCAGATCGGAGGCGTTCTGGACAAAGGCCAGGTTAAGAGCTCCTTGAACCGACGGGCGTGTATGAGGAATGTGATGAAAGTGAATGAAGCCAGAGGAGTATGTCAGGATCGTAGCAAATGGAAATCCGTAGTCTCTGCCTATCCCTCTGGGAAACAAGCGTGAATCTATGTATGTATGAGATTAAACTACTTTATACAGATTTTATCGCGTTGTTAATGATATTTTAAAACACTTTTATTAGATAATTTTGAATTTTAACACTACTATTATTAAACTTTACTACAATTTAAGGTATTTAAATTAATTAAAACTATTTATATTTAAGTTTACATTTTTCCCCGACGATTCGGTTGCTATACAGACTAAGATGGTGGTTCTCTCAATGTTCTGAAATATAGTTATCTCAAAGTACCCGAACATAATTTAATCATTGATTTTCTATTTACGCAGCACTCTGCGTGCAAAGCAAAAGCAAAACACAGCTAGACTTCATGAAGTCTAGCTGTGTTTTGCTTTTTCTTGGGTTTCACTATTTGAATTACTGGATCCCAAGTTGGTCCCAAGTTCAGTCCAGTTGGCGACCTTGATGGCGTAGTAGTTAGTGTAACCGACTGCCACACCTGAGGTCGCGGGTTCGATTCCCGCACAAATCAAACATTTGTGTGCATGAACATGGATATTTGTCTTGGTCTGAGTGTTTATATGTGTAATATGTATATACGTATTTACAAAAAAAGTATATATTATGTATGTTTATCCATTGTCTAGTACCCATAGTACACGCTCTGCTTAGTTTGGGCTAGATGGTGTTGTGTGTATGTGGTAGAATATTATTATTATTAGTTAAGTCCCAAGGTGGTACCCGAGTTGGACAAACATGATATTGACTGCAGCATCAGGGTTTGACAGTCTATTACGTGCGATTTTAAACTATAGCTGCGGATGTAATACTTTTTGCGTACGCCTTCAAAGGTAAAGGAAATCAGAAATCAGAAATCAGAAATATTTATTTGTAAACATAGGTAATACATAGGATGTTACAATAAATGGATATGTCCGTCTATGTGTTGCATTGAAGCGTACAAATTTGATACCATAATGAAGCTTTAAACAATAATATTCTAATAAATTTTACATTTCTTATAATAATAATAATAACTTCAACTAACAATAAATTAATATTTACTTATGAACAATAATTAATTAATCAAAAAACATAATTATCAACTTTAAAATGCCATATACTTAAATTAAAATGTCATACAAATTACGCAGGCAGGGTCCCAAAAGAGGGCGAGCTAATAACCATCTACTGCGCTACTGAGAATTCTCAGACAGAAAAATTCATAACCATTTGCATGATCCGGGAATCTAATCCCACACCACATGTGCAGCAGTCGTATTTGTTACCGTTTAGCCATTGAGGTAGTCAGTCATATTTGTAGAAGTACAAATAATAATTTGATTGAAAAATTGGCACAGCGGGAAAAGGTTCGTCATGACAACGCCGCGCCGCCGCGCTGTTGAGCGTTCGAATCCCACATTGGACAATTATTCGTGTGATTCACAAATAATAACGATACCCTGAACATCTATTTATGGATGACGTTACCTGTACTGCGGAGGCTTACAATAAATCCTAACTAATATTATAAATGCGAATGTGAGTTTGTTTGTTACGCTTTCACGCCTTAACTACTCGACCGATCATCATGAAATTCCGCATACACCTTGTCAGGGAAACAGAACATGATATAATGTACCTTTCATCTAGAAAAAATACTGTTGCTAACCTAATCTAACCTACATTTACGCGAAAAAATCTAGACTATAATAAAGCAACGGATACAAATAACAATAACCATTTGTAGACCACAATTATTTGCCTCGTTTGAAAATCAAACTCACAACACTTGGCGCACTGGTTTAGGCCCTTAAGCCATTGCGCCAACAGAGCAGTCAACGAGAAAGTTAAATATTTCTTAAAAGATTTACAATTCTTTTACCGACTGTACCAAGAAATGATTTTCAATTTCTTTGAATGATACAACCGAGTCTGAAAGTTTGCAATCGTTGAAGTAAATGAGTAGAATTGTATCGGATTTAAAGAAAGAGGAAAGAAAAAGAAAGATGTTATATTTCGATTACTTTTATATAACGAAATGGCCTACTTATAAAGTTGTTGTTCATTATCGAATAATCTGTTTGTGTTACATATACAGTGTGTATAATAAACCCTGTCCGATCCATTAAGGGCTTGTTTCTCACTTAAAAAACATGCTAAGAAAAATAATTTAAAAAATCTATATCGTCCTAAAACGTCTTTATAATATTTTTAAGTACAGTATTGATCAGCAATTTTACCCTTAAATTACTGAAATTTAGCACAGTCTAACAACACTCCACTAAACTTGATAAGGACGCGGAGCGTGGTATGCATACTTATGGCGGCATTTTTCTATGGCGTAGGTAGATAGGCGCGGCGTAGCGCGGCGCGACATCGCATCGGTGAACCTTTATGAACTTTAGTGATACCTAGGTATTATGATTAATAAGTTGTCGGTGCTGCCATGGGTAATCTATCCTTACTAATATTATAAATGCGAAAATGAGTTTGTTTGTTTATTTGTTTGTTACGCTTTCACGCCTTAACTATTCAACCGATCAACATACAATTTTGCATACACGCTGTCAGGGGTACAGACTAGGACATAGGGTACCTTTCATCCAGAAAAAATAACTGTTGCAAACCTAACCTTTTTTTTTTTTTTTGGGAGGGGCGAAATGCATACCGACTAAAACCCCCCTGTGCACCGTCGCCTCGCCTTAGCGGGTGGGCCACCGGAACCTGATACAACATCAGCGACCCACCCAGCGACTGCCCACGACCCGCGGGCACCAACACTTGCGGCGGCGTCTGGGTGCACCAGAGACGCCGCGCCTACACGGAAGGGTGCGGGTGGGAGAAAAATTGCAAACCTAACCTAACCTAACCTACATTTACGCGAGCGAAGCCGCGGGTGAAAACTAGTTAACATATAATTTAAATAAATTAAATTTACTGGGGTAATTGTTTTTGACCGATTTTTATAAAAGGATGTCACTTACGTACTCATTATAAGCTACTGTATAACACCTTTAAGGATCGGACAGGGTTTTTTATACACACTGTCTCACGCCTATATCGCTATGTATATAAACAATGTATAGTATTATGTATGTAAACACTGCACGGATGGCGTACTGGTTAAAGTGGTCGCTTCGCCACTTCTACTGCGCCGAGTGTAGTGGGTTCGAATCCCACACGGGGCAAAACCGTTTTTTTTTTAATATACACCTAAGGTGGCAAACAAGCATACTGCCCACTTGATGGTAAGTGGTCACCGTAGCCTATGAATGCCTGCAATACCAGAGGCATCACTTGCGCGTTGCTGACCCTTTAGAAAAGGAAGTGGGAAGGAGAAGGAGCGGGAAGGGGGAAAGGGGTGCTTGGGCCTCCGGCACTCTCACTCATCAAATGAAATACAACAGTAGGAATACTGCTATTTCACGTCCGTATCCTGTGAGAGGGTAGTCCTTCCCCGGTCGAGCCGGCCCATTCATGCTGAAATCAGCAAGGCTCTACTACTCTCAATTTAGTAGTCTATTTATCATCACGCTATGAGCTATAGGAGTGAAGGAGTAATCATAAACATGAGTCAAACCCCAAGGGACAGCCAACCAATATTATAATGCCGAATGTGAGTTTATTTGTTACGCTTGCACGATGATGTATATACAGAAAGGCGATTTAATTAGTAGAATAACTGAAGGCGTTTAACCAGACCATGATACTCTACCCAAATCTATAAAAAATAACAATTTAAATTTTCATCAAAATATGTTTATCATACAAAATTGGACTTTGACTTCGACAAAATGTATGAAATAGCTGTTTTTTTTTGGGTAGTATTTAACTGCACAGCAATTGTTCCTCAATTTTTTGCCTTTGTTCCACCAAAAATACTAATTGCACAGCAAAATATGCTTACCAAAAATACTAATTACACACCAAAATAGTATATTTAAAGAGATCAAACTAAGTCGACGGAGCGCCGCGAAGCCTATTTTTGGGTGGGTTTAAGAAGGAACCTAACATAACCTAACCCTTCCCAGACGGAATGCAGTGATTTGAGGCGTATAGGTGCTCGTTATGATATATTTTAGTAAGCATATTTTGCTGCGCAATTACTATTTTTGATGGCCATTATCTTATCTTATCTTATGTGGGTGCCAGTCAGTGTACAATGGCGACACTTCGACCCAGTGGGATCTTTTGTGTCGACACTCTCCCAATAACGACTGCCATAGATGTTCATGGCAGCCAGGGCCAACGGCTTAACGTGCTTTCCGAGGCACGGAGCAGGCAATAATCGTCAATCAATATACGCACATAATTTCGAAAAGTCATATAACTTCCGAAAGTCAGAGGTGCGTGACGTGGGTTCGAACCCGAGACCCTCTGCATTGCAGTCTGTTGGTCTCCCCACTGAGCTATCGCTGCTCTTTGGTGGCCATTATATTTAATCCCATTTTTTTCGCTATTTCGGCAATGTTCCAGAACAAAAGTTGTTCATAGTAACAAGTATAATCACCTCCTGAGAGGTTTTCACCATACTAAGAAACAAGCAGTATAGTCAAACAGCTAATTAGTTTCGAAGCGATCTAGTCATATCAAAATTTAGTCCTGTAGCGAACTAGTCATATCTGCTATGTAGTCTTATCGAGAAGTAGTCATAAAGCTTCTAACTCATCTATATATTAATACGTGAAGCGAAAAATTTTAATCCCTTTTTACGAAAATTGGGCGGACGGAGGAGTATGAAATTTCGCACACTTATAGTTTATACAGAGAAGAAGTGACGAATGCTAATATTTTTATAAAATATGCATTAGAAATACATTAAATTAATGAAAAAACACTACACGCACACAACCATGGATTTGACACACGAAGTCGAAGCGCGTAACTATGGTTACATAATATATCAACATAATTATAATGATATGTATATATCAGCAATATCTTACAGGCAAACTGGTCGAATTTCGAGCACTAGGCGACCGCTAGTAACAATAATTACTCAACCGATCATCATGAAATTTTGTATACCTACATGTTATCACTGGAACAGAAGGACATAGGACACCTATAATCCAGAAGATAACACTGTTACTAATTTAACTTAACCTAACTACATTTAGACGAGCGAAGCCGCGGGCACAATCTAATCCTAATCCTAACTAATATTATAAAAGTGAAAATGAGTTTGTTTGTTTGTTACCTTTTCACGCCTAAACCACTGAACCGATCATTCTAAAATTTTGCATATATATTTTCAGGTGTACAGAAACGAACATAGGCTACCTTTCATTCCGAAAAAAATTACTGTTTCCGAGGAAAACAACAATAACGTTCTTATGATAATAGATGGCGCCACGTGTCTTTTTAATCATGATTGAATTATATTATTACAAGCAGAGTACGACCTAAATTGATTGTCAAATTCTAAATTAACGCGAGTGAAGCCGCGGGCAAAAGCTAGTAATATTATAAATACTAATGTAAGTTTGTTTGTTACGCTTTCACGCGTTAACTACTCGACCGATCATCATGAAATTTCGTATAAGCGTAGCCAGGCGTACAGAAAAGAATATAGGGTACCTTTCATCCAGAAATAAAGTAACATCGCGGGCAAAACCTAGTATCTAATAAAGTCTCTTACTAATAATAGTACAGTTTATAACCGTATCAAATGAAATTCTTTTAGAAAAACAAAGTTCACAATGACAAGCTCCAGGTCAACATAAATGAAGGTATAAAATTAAAAAGTGGCGGCAGAATGGGACGTCTCATTAACTTCTTCTGACGAGAATTAAACCGTTCCTGAGTTAATGAATGCTTTCTGACGCGGATGGGTGAACGGTTTAGACTCTATAATGGATGTGGCATTTTAATTATACTTTTTTTTTATGCGGAATAACTCCCGTGTCGAGGGGGACTTACAAACATTCAAACAACGGACACAAAGATTATCCAGACTCGCAATAACAATTTGTTGATTTCACAAAGTTTTGTCCCGTGTGGTATTCGGACCCACAACAACTGGTGGCAAACGGGAATATTTTTGGAAAAAAATCCCATTTGTCATCAGTGGTGGCGTCGACGGTGGGGGCAACTGGGAATAACCCACTTCGCGACCATTATGCTATCCGTGCAGTCATATTCATATCAATTTTACTTTAATTATTATAAAATTCGCGGTGCAACGGTTTCTTTAACACACGTGGCCAGTTAAATATGGCGTACCCTGTCCAAGTTAAGATTATACGAAGTGTAAATGCTATTGGCGCCCAAACAGGGACCTAACAGTTGGCGAAAGATGGGAAATTATATCAAGCAAATTCAAAAATATATTTATTCATGTAGGTCATAAAGTTACACTTATGAATGTGAATTTACATTTACCTGTAGCTGGACATCAACAAAACAAGGGTGTAGAACCAATGAGACGAAATGTCATACAACTCACAACCTCTATTTTAAATCACCAAGTTTACAAAAGCGTGATGTTATTAAGCTTATAACCTTCTTCAAGAAATGGACTATCAAATACATAGTTATTAAATCTGATACATAGTTTTTAAATCTAACTGGTGTTATCGGCAACAAGAACTTTCAAACTGAAAAATATGTCAGCTTATTTAGTATAGATAGCAATTCCGATGTATAGATTTTCGAAGTAGGATGGGATCCAATATAATTATAAAAAAGATATCGTATTAGCTACGGATAATTAAATTTTGATATATTATTCATAGAATATGTATCGAAAATTATCTGTCCGTAGTTATAAATATATGTTTTTTTGAAATTGAAATTGACCATCAATCATCTGATTATGCCAATATCGGGCACGGACTTAATAATATATATAAATGATTTTCATATTTATATCGCTAAAAACACGAGACAGTGTATTTAATATTCATCTCAAGTAGACGCAGATAAGACGCGCATCTAATTGTACATTGACCTCATGTGTCGTACCTGTGTCCTTTGAACGTATGTGAGCTACCGTATGATCGGCGCGGGTCATTGTCTCCGTGTTATCGAGATTGACTTCGATATGATATTAGAAAGTTCTCTCGCAGTCTTATTTACTTATCAAAACAGTGTCTCGATATTGGCTGCACAGAAGACGTAGTGTTTACGTGCCATATAAACATATCTATTAAATATATTCACGTAGTTTGCTATTGGCGCCCAAACGGGGACATTGAAGTAGTATAGAACTCCGTTTTCTCAAGCATGTAGTGTAATACTTGCAATGTTCGTAAGTATAGCTAGGTATAACCATAGCAGAGCATAGATAAATAGACAATAGGCGATCAAATAAAATTCAGAGTGAGAAGCGACAGTTTACTTGTAGTCACAAAGTATAAAACAGTAATGAATAATCATACAAAAATACACAAGTATTTATACCAAATTGCTAAACACTATTTAATAATAATAACGGTTTACGCTTGACCGTTTTATGCAGGTGTTGATGACGTCATTGTAGACGATGGATGATGCATTGAGTCGTGCGAGTGAACTGCTACTCGCTACAACATGTTATAAGCTAGGGCCCTGTTTGGGCGCCAACAGCATTCATACTTCTTATAATCTTGAATTGGGCTGGGTAGAGTATAGTATTATAGTATATTTTTCCACTATATGGTTGGCATAGTGGTTTAAATAGTCATCTCGTGATTGCCACTATACCGACATGGAGTAAAAATTTTGTGTGATCCACAAATTTGCCGAGGTTGTGTGTTCTTTGAGTTCGTTGTTTAAATATGAGTCTATATATCGTCCTCCACGATATGGGACTGTCGATGATCATCGACAATTATATCTACGGGAAAATTATACCAAGTGCGGCAGTCGACCATAAAAACAAACTTATTCGCTGCTTTCCAATAGAAGAATAGTAGTCCTCAAAGACCGAGCCATTCGTATCATCACCAAATTTTTTAAAGAGATACTAGTTGGTAACATCTGGAATCTCTTTCAAAAATTTGCATAGATTTGTATTTACATCCCATTCTTATCGATACAATACGACAAGGACGCAGCATATATCTAAAACTTAAGACCCGTTCGCTCCTTAAAGTTATATTGGAACGTAACAGGGAGTCCTTCATCACAAGCAATTTTATGTTCCCCAATCCAAACTGGATACGAAGCGATATACGTTTATTGAGAACACTGTTCATAAAACCTACGACCCCTGTTTTATAGTTTTCGACCATTTGCTTCTATATTGACTCTTTATTATACTGTCTGTCTGTGTCAAATATGTTTATACAAAAAAAACTTACCGTGGAAAATACTTGCTTTGACACGCTTCTTAGCTAGCTATATACTTCTCACACTGAAAAGAGACACGTCCCCAGAAGTGGAACAGTTAAATACAAGGCTGATATTATAATATTGTACACAAGTTCGTTTCTCATCATCCTAATCCATCCATCCATCCATCCATATTATATAAACTTAAATTACCACTGACTGACTTAGAGAAATAGAAGTCATAAAAGGGGGAGTCGTAGGAGATAAGTAAATATAGCGTCGTATAGAAAATCGTTCAAAAAATCCGGGAAAAATGCCTGACCTTCGGCAGGTCAGCTCTTGGTGGTGGTACCCCATCGGATCTCGGAAACGGTGATATCTACGGGAGTCGTTCTGGAACAAAATCTTTCTAAAATCCCGGCAACTTTAAGGGGGGTGAAAAAAAACATGGCTTCCATACAAAAAAACATGGCCACCATACAAACTTTGACCTGTAATATATCCGAAACGGTTAGAGATAGGTGGGGTGTGATCGAACAAATGTCATAGAGATCGACGAGATCTTTCCAGAAAAGGTCATTTTCAAAGTCACCCGTGATCATCGGTAATTTTTGGCTTCAGGGGTTTTTAAGGTCCCTGAATCCGAATCTAAAATTAGTTTTTTGATTAAATCAAACTTCAACGCAACCACGCGAAATACTAGTCTAATATTATAAATGTGAATGTGAGTTTGTTTGTGTATTACGCTTTCACACCTTACTTAACCGATCATCAAGAAATTTGGCATACACGTTATCAGGTACAGAATACAACATGAGGTACCTTTATCCAGAATAAAATTATTGTTTCCGAGTGTTAGTACATAACATTTTTATATTGTAAGAGGGAAACGAACAGATGAATTGTCTGATGGTAAGCGATTACCGCCGCCCATGGACACCAGAGGAGTCACAAGGGCGTTGCCAGCCTTTTAAATTTTCCCCCAATGAGGCAGGGGAAGGAGTTGAGCCTCCGTTACCCTCAACTCACTCGACGAAACACAGCGCAAGCGCTATTTCACGCTGGTTTTCTGTGAGGCCGTAGTATCTGCAGTCGAGCCATTCATGGCGAAGCGTGGTTGGTCCACGTTTCTTTTACCATGGAACACTATTGCTACTTATTTGCGTTTTGGTTTTTTTTTTTTTTTTTTTTATTTTGCTCGTCAAAATGACCACTCTCCACCTGATGGTAAGCAGTCGTGTGGTCTAAGAGCAGTGACCTCCACATCGCCCCCACAGTAGCCGAGGCGATGTTGAGGTCTCTACTTTGACGGCCTGAGAAGATGCTTTTTCACGCCCCGCTTAAAGAACCCAGGATTGAAGGAAGAAGGAAACACGTGTCTTGGCAGAGAATTCCATGCCTTGGTCGTTCGGCAGAGGTATGAGGACCCAAACTTTTTGGTACGCGCTCTAATCGACTCTACCGTGTAAGGATGGCATCTGAGCCCAGCACGCGTTGTTCTGGATAGGAAAGGGGAGGGCGGGATAAGGTGGAATAACTCTTCAGAGCACTCCCCGTGGTATATTCTGTAGAAACATGCCAATGAGGCAATGTCCCTACGGAGTTGCAGAGGTTCCAGTGAACTCGTGACCTCTGGATCTCCGATGATACGGACAGCCCGCCGCTGTAACCGGTCGAGAGCGTCCAGCAAGTACTGCGCGGAGCCATCTCAAAGAATGGCATAACAATAGGCACAGTTGCCCAGGCGTGAAGAACCGCCTCACCCTGTTCAGAACTCCGAGTTTTCGCGAAGTTTGCTTAATGACGCTCTCGATATAGGTTTTCTGATTAAGGGAGCAGCAAAGATCCATACCTAAGATGGAGAGGCTGTCACGTATCACCAGTGGAGTGTTCTTCAGAGAAGGGAGGGGAAGGAACGGAGACTTTTTTGTTGAGAACGCGCATGCCTGGGTCTTCTTGGCGTTGAACTCGACCAAGTTCTTGGCAACCCATTCATAGATGCGGTCCAAGGTCTGGTCAAGTTCAACGACAAGATTCTGCCTTTTCCCCTCAACCTCAGCCTGTTTGGCCCCAGGATGTCCGAGATATCGCCCATGCACGGTACTGTCGTCCGCATAACAATGTATGTTGCCGAGATTCAACATATCATTGATATGCAGAAGAAAGAGCGTAGAAGAAAGAAGAGACCGGTGCCAGACTCTGTCGAAAGCTTTGGCTATGTCAAGGCTGATAGCCAAAGACTCGCCGTGCTTGTCCATAGCCTCACCCCAGAGGTGCGTGACGAACGCTAGAAGATCACCCGTTGATCGTTTAGACCGAAAGCCGTATTGGCGATCATTGATCAACGACTGATCCTCCAGGTAGCGGACAATTTGGGTGTTTATAATCCACTCGAACACCTTGGAGAGCACCGAGGTGATAGCTATGGGTCGATAGTTGCTTGGCTCGGAACGGTCCCCCTTTTTGGGAATCGGTTGAACGTTCGCCTCCTTCCAAGCCTCAGGCACAATGCCTGCGGCGTAAGACGTCCGGTATAGGCGCGTAAGCGTGGGAGACAACTCCGCTGCACATTTTTTAAGGACCACAGCTGGGATGCCGTCAGGTCCACTGGCTTTCCGAACATCGAGAGACTGCAGTATCGCACGAACGGTTCGTTGCCTGATACATATATCAGGCATGGCGTAGCTGCAGTTGGCAATGTTAGGCGGCTGCGAACCGCAGTCATCGATTCGGGAGTTGGCCGCAAAGAGATTTGCAAGCAGATCTGCTTTCTCCTGCGGCCGATGAGCCAGTGATCCATTCGGATACCTCAGAGGGGGCAGCAAGGTCTGGCAGAAGTTGGACTGCACGGCTTTGGCCAGGCGCCAATAGCTACGACTGCCCGTAGGATGCGCCATGAGTTCCTGGCCGAACCGTGCGACGCGCTGGGCATCCGCTCTTAAGTATGCCCTCTTGCAGACCTTTTTGGCTTGGTTGAACGCTGCCTTCAGGTGATCCACGTTAGGGTCGTGGAGAGTGCGAGCCCTGGTCCAAGCGCGGTACGCTGTCTGTTTGCGTTCAACAGCATCAGCGCATTCACAACCGAACCAGGGCCTTTTCCTGCCACCGGTCGTGACATCACTGTATGGAATATAATATTCCACGTAATAGGAGGACGAAGTCGAGAACTATGTCCGAAAAATGTCAATGCGCTCGATTGACGATTCCCGGACACAGTTGCAGACGCCGTGCTGCTTCTGAGGAATACTTAATAAAGAAACGCAGTAATACTGTGCCCAACCCGGGAATTGAACCGAGGTCCTCATGCACTGCAAGCACATATTATAAGATATTTCTATATTATATTATTAAACTTTGTAATCATAAATTTATACAATGTATGCTTGTGAGTGACAGGTCGCAGCAGGTAAACCCAGAGGATATAGCTATAGTTTTATAATCAGTATACAGGCTGATTAGACGTTTTTCTTGTATGACGTCATAACATCACACATTTTTATCGTTCGGCGTGTAAAGCTATAGGTACCGAACAAAGTTCTCAAAATACGTATTGAACGAAATTTTTAGTTTACGATT
Source organism: Catocala sponsa (assembly GCA_963564715.1). NCBI lineage: Eukaryota > Metazoa > Arthropoda > Insecta > Lepidoptera > Erebidae > Catocala > Catocala sponsa. The sequence continues at coordinate 1,760,263 of OY751351.1, read as the reverse complement.
GCTTTCATTTTCTGTCTTTTTATTTATATAAGCTAAGTCTTAGTCTAAGCATAGGTTTTACTGAAAGGGTAAGCAGGAATCTACATCTATACACTGGCGGCCTCGATGGCGTAGTGGTTAGTGTAACCAACTGCCTCACCTGAGATGGTCCCATTCCCGCACTAGTCAAACATTTGTGTGCATGGACATGTATGTTTGTCTTGGTCTGGGTGTTTCTATGTATTTTCAGAAAAAAGTATATGTTATGTATGTTTATCTATATTGTCTAGTACCCATAGTACAAGCTCTGCTTAGTTTGGGATAGATGGTGTAGTGTGTATGTGATAGAATAAAACAAATTAAAGTTATATATATCCTTTAAACTTTTAAAACTATACTTGTAGGCCTAATGTGAGAATAAATATTTTACCCACATATGGCTTAATATGGTTGTAGCATCTAATAGAGAGCTAGTGTATTGCTGTCTACTTAACACAGCTTTAGACTCCGGTCTGCTAATGAGAATTTCTCAGATAAATCTAGACTACACGACCAAGGAGTCGGACCATAGACCTCTTCTTAGCAGACCTTTTCCTTACCAATGCGCCACCGAGTTTTTTAAGGTTTTTTAAGCACAGCTTCCGCAGTAGGGATGATACGTGTGTCACAGGAAACTTTCCAAACATTCAGACAACGGACACAAAGCATTCAGACTCGAAACAACTATTTGTGGATCACACAATTTTTTGTCCCGTGTGGGGCTCTTCTTCTTCTTTTCGTGTGGTTAGTGGCCAACCTGTTGTCAAGAGTTTATTAATTTTTATTTATTTATTTCTCTATTTTCTACATTACACATTTTTATAATTGGCAGCGGCTTCCGCACTAAGCTCGAGGCTTGTATCGCGGTAACCGCACGTTATACATTAGTCGCTTAGCATCTAGAATATGCAGACATCGGTTTGAAAACAAATAAAATATAAAAAATTAACAAAAATTAAACTTCTAACAAAATAACGTTCGAACGAAGTGAACATATTAATTTAACAATTTTGGAAATAAAAAGGGAAATACAGTTGTATGTGATGAAAATGTGTGGTGTTTTATGATTGTCAGGGTGTGTGTGCGAGGGTGTGTCAGGGTGTGTGTGTGTGTGTGTGTGTTTGTGTGTGAGGGTGCGTGTGCGTGTGTGTTCGTATGTGAGTATTGTATCTTTGTCGTCAACTGTGATCGAGAAGAATTAGTTCAGTTTCTTCATAAGAGACCTTAAAGAGTTGTTCAAGCTGCTCGTAGGCCTCTGACATGGCTTAACGACTGCTGTCAATTTGACAACAACCAGGACCGACATTTTACGAGCCTTCCGAAGCACGAAGACGCTCAGATGAAATACCACTAAGCGGTCACCCATCTATAGACTGACCGCACCCAACATTGCTTAACCTCGCTAATTTTTTACTGATCAGTGAGTGCAACTGGCTAAGAGCGCCTCAAACCCACAATATGGGTCTCGAACCCACAATACTTGGCGCAGTGGCAGTGAGAAGACGACCGCTTAAACCACCACGCCATCCACGCAATAAGCTATTATTGGAAACTATGATAAACATTCAAATGCATTAAACTTACTTACTTAACTTCTTTTTTTTCTAGCCAAGTATTTGAATATAAACGGGTGTGTTTTTGCTTGCTCTCTACAAAATATACCAAAACTACGGTTAAAAGTTATTGTTTAGTGATAAATTTATAGTTGTACTGAAGAAAAAGTGTCAAGCTATATTTTAGTGAAATCAGTTTGTAGATATTCAAACAGAGTGAAAAGTTATTACGATATTAAGACTAAAAATTTTTAACGTCCCTGACCTACCCCAACCCGCGGTCGCTACGCTGCTGTGTCATCGCCGCCCGTCGCCTGCGCTGGCGTACTTCGGAAGTGTTCGGAAGTGTTCGGATTGTCATTGGAATTCGCTGCGCTGCGCTCTGTCGTTACATTAGCGTTCTCGAACGTAAACAACATTACGCTAGCGTAGAGGAGGTCGGCAGAGGTATAAAAATGCCATCTATTTGCAACGCGTGTGGTAAGCATATTACAGGCAAGTACTTAATGCAGTGCGTTAAATGCAATAGTCAATACGACATCGATTGCCTAAACATTAAAATTGCAAGCTTTGAGCAACAATCCGATGAGTACAAAAACCAGTGGATATGTCCGACCTGCGTATGCTCCAGACCTAAGATTGTCGATTCGTCTACACCCATACGTTCCCGTAACCAATCAAACACTCCTACGAACGTTAACATGACTCGCGGCAGCCGTGGCAAAATAGTAATCGGTCCTCCAGAAATGAAAGCTGCATCAGATATGTCCAATGTTATTGAAGAGATCAGGTTGCTCAGACAGGACATACTAGACGTAAAAGCTCAATTAAACACCGTAACATCCTCCCTAACCGAAAAAATTCGAGAATATGAACATCGTTTGAACATTAAAGATACGGAAATAACGTACCTTAAATCTTCAATAATGGAATTACAGCAAACAGTTGGTATGCACGAACAATATAATCTAAGGAATGAGCTTGAAATTGTAGGCGTCCCCGAGCAGTCCGGTGAGAATTTAACACATATCGTTCTTGTTACCTCCAAAAAGTTGGGAGTGGACTTACAGGCATCGGATATTGATCAAGCGAGTCGTGTCGGGTCGAAACAAAAAGAAGCCAAAACGCACAAAAGAACTACAGGCCGATTGTTTGTGAAGTTATCTCGAAAGTCGAAGCGAGACGAATTGCTGTCGGGGGCCTCGAAGCGTCGCGGCCTCACCTCCAGTGATATCATCAGTGGTACGTCTTCGGTGCTTTATTTTAATGAAAGACTCTCTATGGCAAACAGAAAGTTATTCGGAGAAACAAGACGCCGGGCCAGTCAACATAACTTTCGTTATTGTTGGGTACGTAACGGACAAATCTACATCCGTAAAGCACCAAATACAAGTGACACCAAATATCCTGCAATTATCATACGTTCCAGGGATGATATTGAAAAACATATCGGCCCGGCTATCATCGATTCCAGTCACGATACATTTCGAGTCGTTTCTAGCCCTAACTAAACAAAGACACTTATTTTCTAACCATCACTTCATTTTAATTGTTGTATGCATCCTTTTCAATATCGATATCGTTATTCGGATGATATATTTATTACAATTACATAACGATATTATCATTCTGAATTATAAATTGTATAATATTTTAAAGTATATAATATTGTATAGTAGTTTTGACCACACTAAACTATTTCATGTAATGCTATATCTATTACTTAGTCCTTTAAATTGTAAATTACAAGGCACATTCTCAAAGCAGATTTTACTATTATTATTATTATATTATTGCTATTGCACGCTTACTTTTACATTTATCTATCCTGTGCTCATTGGTTTATTTACTGAATTTTATAAATTGTCGTTTTATGAACCCCACAGATCTTATACATGATATAGATCATTCACTTAATTTAATTTGCCACAGGGTAGAGATTATTGAGCATTGTGAAAGCGTTATGTCTGAATACCAATTCAAAATGTTGTCATTTAATGTGAGGAGTATAACACGTAATTTAGATAGCCTTATAGTGACTATTAAGAGGACAGGCTTAGTGTTTGACCTAATTCTGTTAACAGAATGTTGGATTAGTAACAATACAGTGATTCCAAAAATAGACGGCTACCTGAACTTTAACTCTACTAAATTTATAAATCAATCAGGGGGAGTAGTCGTCTATGTGAGGGATTGTTGGACTCCCGTGGTATGTGAACCTGATCTCGTTGATGCAAACTGCCTACAAGTACATATTCCTGATTGTATTACCCTATTAGGAATATATCGATCACCTTCATTTAGGATTACAGAAAACTTTCTAAGCTCTCTTGAAAATGTTACCGATGCTATGGCCAAGAGCCCATGTAACATTATAGCTGGCGATATTAACATAAATATTAAATTACCCGAATCTTGCTCCGAATACCTTACCTTAATGTCACATTTAGGCTACCAAGCTTCTGTAGACATGCCTACGAGAGGTGACGCGTGTCTTGACCATGTCTTTACTAAGACGAAACTGTTATTGGAATCGTTAATATGTGCCTCTTCAATCACGGATCATGATCTTGTTCTAACAGGATTTAACCCCAAAACCATAAATCATCAAACGAGTTCAAATAGAATGCAACACAGATTTGAACTTAAGGCAATTGAATTAAAGCTGAAGGAGACTGACTGGCAATCAGTCTATAGTAAATCGAGTTCATCTGAAGCGGCTCAAAAATTTATGACCAAATTATCATCTATAATAGACTCGAATTGCAGACTGGTTAAGGTCAGCCGCTCCAAAGTAACTTTTAAGCCCTGGATGACACCTGGCTTAATCAGATGCTCCGCTCAAAAAGATAAATTGCACTTAGAGGTGCGAAAGCATCCAAATTACCAAATGAAATCACTCATATATAAAAGGTACAGAAATTTCTACCAAGATCTTATACGGAAGTTGAAAATTCAATACTATCAGAATGAAATACAACAAAACTCAAAAAATTCCCGTAATCTATGGAGTGTTTTAAAAGAAATTACTCATTCTGTACCTGTTAAAAGAGACATACTGCAACTCTGTAGAACGAAGGCCTCTCCCGTTGACTCTTTGGACTATTGCAACGATTTCTTTGTTAACACTGGACATCGTATAGCTAGGCCTATCCTGAATGCACTGAATGAAACAGAAATTTCATTAGCTTCTAAAATTAAAACCTCATCGTCACCTTTAAACTCTTTATTTCTCCATCCAACTACCACATCTGAAGTGGAGAGACTCATTCTTGAACTAAACAATAACTCCGCTCCAGGTTTTGATAGAATCACAAACCGCTTAGTTAAACTGATTAGAAATTACATTATCGAACCTTTAACATATATTTATAATTTGGCAATTTCAACCGGTGAGTTTCCCGACATATGGAAAATGGCTATTGTGATCCCGATTCATAAATCAGGTCCTACAGACGATCCAAATAACTACAGACCTATTTCATTATTGAGCGTTTTCGCCAAGATGTTGGAAAAAGTAATTAATAAACAGCTGGTGTCATTTTTAGAAAAAAATAAATTACTTTCACCCCAGCAGTTTGGTTTTCGACGAGGAAAATCAACGGAAGAGGCTGTCGTTTTGTTGACTGATACTGTTAGCAAGTATATTGATGAGGGTAAGGCTTGCCTGGGAATATTTCTAGACTTGACAAAGGCTTTTGACACGGTATCAGCGCCCATTTTGTTAAGGAAGTTAGAAAGTCTTGGCATTAGAGGAGTTGCGTTGGAATTATTTCAAAGCTATCTCACATCACGTAGGCAGGCTGTAAAAGCCGGTAATTAGATCAGCAATTCTCAGAAAACATCTTTTGGAATACCGCAGGGTAGCATATTAGGACCTACGCTTTTTCTAGTGTATATGAATGACCTGTCATTGAGCAAACACTTCAATAATGCTAAAATTATTAATTATGCAGATGACACGGTCATATTATATAATGCAAAATCTTGGGAAAAGACGTTTGAAGTTGCACAGGCTGGTTTCAATGGAGTTTTAAATTGGTTAAACAATAACCTACTATCGCTTAACGCTACCAAAACGAATGTAGTATGTTTCCACAAAACAGCTGCCTCGTCACCACCTGCGCGGTTGAATATTAGAGCACATTCTTGCACTATTGGAGGTGTTGATACTCATCTAGGCTGTCAGTGTCCCTGTATAAGCCGTAAAAACTCAGTTAGATATTTAGGCATTGCAATAGATGAGAAATTGACTTTTAGTGAGCACATCGTGGCCACGGCTGCAAGAGTCAGAAAAATCATACACATTATGAAACTACTACGAGACGTGGCTCCGATGAGCTTACTAAATACGGTGTACATTGCTCTATGTGAACCGCTATTAACGTATTGCATTACAGCCTGGGGTGGTTCTGCCACATCACACCTAATCGGCCTAGAAAGAGCCCAACGTGCAGTGCTGAAAACTATGATCAAACAGCCGTTCCGATATCCGACGAATCTGTTGTATAACGAAACTCAACTGCTTAGTGTTAGAAAACTGTACATCCACAAAATCCTACTGGTAACTCATAAGATAGTTCTAAACAGTTCTGATTATGAAGATATGGTCAAGAGACGAGTTTTCAAACTGCCACTGCCAAAAATTAATTCTACTTTTGCCAGACGTTTCTGTGCTTTCATGAAACCTTATGTTTACAATAAAATAAACAAAATTTGCCATATTGCCAAAGCATCACTTCGCGAAACGAAAGTAATCACAAAAAAAGAACTACTTAAGTGGACTTACGATGACACTGAGCGCTTCATAAAACCTCTAATTTAATGTCTCTGATTTTATTGTTTTTGATTTGAACTGGTTGTACTTGCTTGCTTTTGTATGTGTTTTCATTTTTGATAAAATACCTTTATGTTTATAATTTTGATTGCTATTGCTTCAATTCCACTACGTTTTTAAACACATTATTATATTATAAAACTGTTGTTAGATAATTTAACTGTAGTTGTTATTAAAAATAATTAATTGTATTGCATGCGTAGATATTTATTGTACATTTCTATCATATACTGGCATTAATTCAAAATTTTAGTACAACTTTTGTAGTTTCCCTACGTGACAGGCCATGCCTAGTGTAGAGAGACTTGGTCAATGCTGCCTTTATGATGTTCTTACAATTATATATTATGTTATTATATTCTTCATCAGAAAAATGCATTATATATAAGAACTTGTGTAATCTTTTGGTAAATAAAGTTTATTATTATTATTATTATTATTTACCACCAACCCAGTGGTTTCATCTATGTATTGACCAGCTGGTGTATATCTTAGTGTGTTTTAATTAACTTTTTGAGTCACAGCGGAACACCGATGGCCAAAAACAATAGATAGACATTTAATTAAGCCTGATATTCTAAGACTTGACAGATTAAATCTTAACTAATATTATAAATGCGAATGTGAGTTTGTTAGTTTGTTACGCTATTACACCTTAACTACTTAACCGATTATCATGAAATTTCGCATACATGTTGTCAGGGGTACATAGGGTACCTTTCATCCAGAAAAAAGTACTGTTACTAATCCAACCTAACGTACAGTTACGCAAGTGAAGCCGCGGATAAAATCTAGTATTATAAATGCAAATTAGTACTACTACTACTACTACTAGTATTATATATATTTTTGTGCCACAGCTGTTGTTGTTACGCCCCCACGACCCGAGAAGGCAAGACGACGACTGTGGCACTACTCGTCGGCAGACTGGGATGGAATGCGGGAATACTTCGCATCCATCTCTTGGGCTCAACGCTGCTTTGAGAACAAGGATCCATCAGAGAGCGCTACTGCTGTCGCTGGTGAAATCATCTTGGGTATGGAATATTATATTCCATACAGTGATGTCACGAGCGGCGGCAGGAAAAGGCCCTGGTTCGGTCGTGAATGCAATGATGCTGTTTAACGCAAACAGACAGCGTACCGCGCTTGGACCAGGGCTCGCACTCTCCACGACCCTAACGTGGATCACCTGAAGGCAGCGTTCAACCAAGCCACAAAGGTCTGCGAGAGGGCATACTTAAGAGCGGATGCCCAGCGCGTCGCACGGTTCGGCCAGGAACTCATTGCGCATCCTACGGGCAGTCGTAGCTATTGGCGCCTGGCCAAAGCCGTGCAGTCCAACTTCTGCCAGACCTTGCTGCCCCCTCTGAGGTATCCGAATGAATCACTGGCTCATCGGCCGCAGGAGAAAGCAGATCTGCTTGCAAATCTCTTTGCGGCCAACTCCCGAATCGATGACTGCGGTTCGCAGCCGCCTAACATTGCCAACTGCGGCTACACCATGCCTGATATATGTATCAGGCAACGAACCGTTCGTGCGATACTGCAGTCTCTCGATGTTCGGAAAGCCAGTGGACCTGACGGCATCCCAGCTGTGGTCCTTAAAAAATGTGCAGCGGAGTTGTCTCCCACGCTTACGCGCCTATACCGGACGTCTTACGCCGCAGGCATTGTGCCTGAGGCTTGGAAGGAGGCGAACGTTCAACCGATTCCCAAAAAGGGGGACCGTTCAGAGCCAAGCAACTATCGACCCATAGCTATCACCTCGGTGCTCTCCAAGGTGTTCGAGCGGATTATAAACACCCAAATTGTCCGCTACCTGGAGGATCAATCGTTGATCAATGATCGCCAATACGGCTTTCGGTCTAAACGATCAACGGGTGATCTTCTAGCGTTTGTCACGCACCTCTGGGGTGAGGCTATGGACAAGCACGGCGAGTCTTTGGCTATCAGCCTTGACATAGCCAAAGCTTTCGACAGAGTCTGGCACCGGTCTCTTCTTTCTTCTACGCTCTTTCTTCTGCATATCAATGATATGTTGAATCTCGGCAACATACATTGTTATGCGGACGACAGTACCGTGCATGGGCGATATCTCGGACATCCTGGGGCCAAACAGGCTGAGGTTGAGGGGAAAAGGCAGAATCTTGTCGTTGAACTTGACCAGACCTTGGACCGCATCTATGAATGGGATGCCAAGAACTTGGTCGAGTTCAACGCCAAGAAGACCCAGGCATGCGCGTTCTCAACAAAAAAGTCTCCGTTCCTTCCCCTCCCTTCTCTGAAGAACACTCCACTGGTGATACGTGACAGTCTCTCCATCTTAGGTATGGATCTTTGCCGCTCCCTTAATCAGAAAACCTATATCGAGAGCGTCATTAAGCAAGCTTCGCGAAAACTCGGAGTTCTGAACAGGGTGAGGCGGTTCTTCACGCCTGGGCAACTGTGCCTATTGTTATGCCATTCTTTGAGATGGCTCCGCGCAGTACTTGCTGGACGCTCTCGACCGGTTACAGCGGCGGGCTGTCCGTATCATCGGAGATCCAGAGGTCACGAGTTCACTGGAACCTCTGCAACTCGAATAATGAGTGAATGAATATACCACGGGGAGTGCTCTGAAGAGTTATTCCACCTTATCCCGCCCTCCCCTTTCCTATCCAGAACAACGCGTGCTGGGCTCAGATGCCATCCTTACACGGTAGAGTCGATTAGAGCGCGTACCAAAAAGTTTGGGTCCTCATACCTCTGCCGAACGACCAAGGCATGGAATTCTCTGCCAAGACACGTGTTTTCTTCTTCCTTCAATCCTGGGTTCTTTAAGCGGGGCGTGAAAAAGCATCTTCTCAGGCCGTCAAAGTAGAGACCTCAACATCGCCTCGGCTACTGTGGGGGCGATGTGGAGGTCACTGCTCTTAGACCACACGACTGCTTACCATCAGGTGGACTGTGGTCATTTTGACGAGCAAAATAAAATAAAAAATAAATATAAAAAATTGAGTTTGTTACGCTTTCACACCTTAACTACTTAACCGATCATCATAAAATTTCACATACTAGCTGTCAGGGGTACAGAGACGGACATAGGGTATCATCCAGAAAAAGTACTGCTAATTTAACATAACCTAATCTTCATTTATTCGAGCGAAGCCGCGGGCAAAATCTAGTAACAGAATAAAAAAGGCTGATTACCGCATCCAGCAACGCCCCCATTTCGTCACTCCACGTCGCTCATCAAGGGAATTCCATTGTATCAGTTGTAATGGGCACTGCGAAAAGAAAAAAAACATAATCAGTACCCTGGATATACGAAGCCAACTTAATTATTGGATAAAATAATAAGATTTTAATTCTAAACCGCGTTTCGTTTTGGAAGGTAGTCGTAAGCCTAATTGCCTGTACTTTATATTTATGTGATATTTTTTTTAAATGGTAAATGTCTGCCGTTTCAGATTTGATATTTCGTTTTTAGTTAAGTCTGTATTTAAGAAAATGTATGTAGTCTACGTTTTCTTTGAATAATTGTATTTTACTAATGATAATGATTTTCTTTTTTATGGCCAATTTCGGCATGGATGGTAGAATGGTTAGTATTTAACACTGTTGCTGAAACGAGTGCGGTTTTGAACGGTATATGGTAAAAAAAAATTGTCTGATTATATATCTAAATCCAAAAAATACATAAAATACATAAAGTACGAAGTGAGGAGATAAGACAGAAAACAAAGATTACGGACGCAATGAGACACGCATTAACAATAAAGTGGCAATGGACGGGCCACATCGCTCGCTGTACAGATAAAAGGTGGACAATAGAGACCACCAAATGGAAGGGACCATCAGGCAAAAGAAAAGTCGGCATACCAAAGCAACGATGGGCAGACGACATCGTACAGGCGGTAGGAAGAGATTGGATTGACCAGGGCAAGGATAGGGAAAGGTGGAAAAGGTTGGAGGAGGCCTATATCCAAAATAGGATCCATATCTCAAACTAACTAGATTTCATTTAATAATAATAATAATAATAATATATCTTTATTTCGGACCAATGAATCCATAGACTGTTAGTAATACAATTTAACTTATTTCCTAGTGTTAGTATAAATTAATCTAGAGACAAACTTTTTTTAAAGTGGAGAATGGAAATTCTCAGCAACAGTTTTCAGGATGCTGTTAGGACTGTCTCTCACTCTCCTCAGTAGCGAGGCCGTTTTTTGCGCACAATTGCGTAAAAGCCATCTGTTCGTGCTTGCGCGAACATTTCCGATTTAAGTACTCTAAGTTTAACTAACACTAGATATTAAGTACATCTATAACAATTACTAACAACATTTGAAATGTCAAAATTACGGGTTATGGAATAAATAGCTTTATTATTATTATTATATCTAAATCCAAAACAAAACATACACTGATAGTTATTATGAAATTAACAATCTATAGAATACTAGCTTTTGCCCGCGGCTTCGCTCGCGTTAATTTAGAATTTGACAATCAATTCGGGTTATACCTACTCTGCTTGTAATAATATAATTCAATCATGATTCGAAAGACACGTGGCGCCATCTATTATCATAAGAACGTTATTATTGTTTTCCTCGGGAACAGTAATTTTTTTCGGGATGAAAGGTAGCCTATGTCAGTTTCTTTACACCTGTCAACGTATATGCAAAGTTTCAGGATGATCGGTTACGTGGTTTAGGCGTGAAAAGGTAACAAACAAACAAACTCATTTTCGCTTTTATAATATTAGTTAGGATTAGGATTAGGATAGTTAGTTAGGATGATATTGTTGTATCTGAATAGTTTATGTTTTCCCTCTCCTACGTTGCTGTGCCTGACAGGCTCCATAATGAACTGTCATATTATTTAAGTTAGCTACGTTGTGGAACACAATAAACAATTGAGTATTGAGTATTTTTTTGTGTCGGGGTGTTCTTTTGAAACGGAACCATTAATTTTAAAGGGGTAGTATTTAACTGTTCCTCAATTGTTTGCCTTTGTTCCATCAAAAATACTAATTTCACACCAAAATATGCTTACTAAAATATTTTAAAGAGATCAAACTAAGTCGACTTTTTGGGTGGGTTTAAAAAGGAACCTTACATAGCCTAACCCTTCCGAGACGGAATGCAGTGATTTGAGGCGTATCGGTGCTCGTTATGATATAATATGTTAGTAAGCATATTAAAGAGCAGCGATAGCTCAGTGGGGAGACCAACAGACTGCAATGCAGAGGGTCTCGGGTTCGAACCCACGTCGCGCACCTCTGACTTTCGGAAGTTACTTATATGACTTTTCGAAATTATGTGCGTATTGATTGACAATTATCGCCTGCTCCGTGCCTCGGAAAGCACGTTAAGCCGTTGGTCCCGGCTGCCATGAACATCTATGGCGGTCGTTATTGGGAGAGTGTCGACACAAAAGATCCCACTGGGTCGAAGTGTCGCCGGTCTGCACTGACTTACCTCCACATAAGATAAGATAAAAAAGCATATTTAGCTGTGCATTTAGTATTTTTGGTGGTCATTATATTTAATCCTATTTTAAAGGGTCTTAAAAATACGAGGGCGCTGAATAGTGGCGGTAGTGCCAGTCAAATTGTTAAAAAAATAATTCAATTATTAGACGCCGACTCTACATTAATTAGATTCGATTTGGAGCTTAGTTAAGTCTGAAAAGATAATTTTTATATCATGATTTTTTGTACCCTTGAACTTGGTTTAAATTTTTTTGTTATTAATCTACCACCAAGGATACGTAAGAAAGGAAGGACTAGGCAGTACCTCCAAATACCTATAAGTTCGACCTGCGTTATGAAAATGCCTTAATTGTACCTATTTATAAACTTTAACATACCGTAGTGGTAGAATGTACCATAACTCTCCAAGTCGGCGGCCTGTGGTCATAGTCATGGCCGGTAAGTGGTGACCGTAGCCTATGGACGCCTGCAACACCAGAGGCATCACTTGCCCGTTGCCGAACGTTTAGGAAAGGAAGTGGGAAGAAGAGGAGTGGGAAGGGGAGAAAGGGGGTGCTTCGGCCTCCGGCACTCTCACTCACCGAACGAAACACAACAGTAGGAATACTGCTATTTCACGTTGATATTATTATTTCAGGTTTAACAAACTCGTCATTGCACTAACACATTTTTACAATTTATCATAAATGATCCCCATTTTTTGTAAGAATTGGTGCAACTTTTTTAAAAGAACTCTCATACCACATGCACTAGAAATAATGCCTATATTGTGATTTTGGTGTTATCTAAATCTTGTGTATACAAGGTGTTTTTCTACATTAGCGCCATATTAACAGAGATGACCATACTGCTCATTATGGACAAGAATTCATGACAAGCACAAACGCCAAATAATATTTTAATTAATATTGTCTTATGTTTACGCGAATGTTATACATTGAAATTAAACTACTTTATACGGATTCTTTAACTACTTTTGTCGGGTTGTTTATTATGTTAAATACACAATATCACAAAAATAATCATCAAAATCGGTTCATAAACGACGAAGTTATCCGCGAACACACATAAAAATATATATATATATATATATAAACGGTCGAATTGAGAAACCTCCTCCTTTTTTGAAGTCGGTGAAAAAGTAGTTTAATTTCAATAATATATTATTCTTCTTACCAGCTATTTTCCTTTGGGCACAGTACTTTTTCCTGGGTGATACTCTGTGATGGATGGTACTCTATGTCCTGTCTGTAAGTACCCTGACTACATGTAAGTAAGTAAGTAAGTAAGTAATCATTTATTCGTCGGAATATGGTTATACATTGATCTTAATATTTAACATAGTTTCGAACCATATTCTACTATTATCTGACATACAAATTATTAATATATGGTTAATTTACAAAAAATATTCATTTAATTATATTAAAGCATATCACAAATTATTGTCTTCTAAGAATTCTTTAACACTATACTTGTGTAGACGAACTTTTATGATGATTAGGCTTGAAAACATACTAAACCTACAAACTTACATTCGCAATTATAATATTAGTTAGAATTGATAAATAAGAAATATCAACCCGTATGTAACGCAACTTACATAAAATAAACTTCTAACGCGACAAGCTTCGTTAAGCTAAAAGAACAACCTGTACATATTATAATGCGCCTGCGTATCGTTTTTATTTTATAACGTAAAAAGATTTATTCATTAAAGTATTTAGATAGTAAATAATAAAAGTTAATATAAGTTTCTGTCCATAGATTCGCCCGCGGGAATTCCACATTCCGACGGGCGAAACTACGGACAGAAACTAGTGAAATAAAAAACTGGAAAGATCTTTTCGCATTGCGTTTGATTTTCTGTTGGAAATATTATTTAATGTTTAGAGAATTAGGATGAACATATAGTGTTACTGTGTGTCCACGAAACAAGCGTTTAAATTTATTGCGTAGGGCAGATGATTTGTGTAGGCAGACTTTTGCAGGACATATTTGACAGCGCGCCACAATACATACGTCACTCGCTTGAGTGATGTATGTATTGCGGCGCGCTGTCAAATATGTCCGGCAAAAATCTTTAAAACAGTTAGGTTTTAGTCAGCGCTAATCTTACCTTATGTGGGGGCCAGTCAATGCAGACCGGCGACACTTCGACCCAGTGAGATCTTTTGTGTCGACACTCTCCCAATAACGACTGTCATAGATGTTCATGGCAGCCGGGACCAACGGCTTAACATGCTCTCCGAGGCACGGAGCAGGCGATTATTGTCAATCAATACGCACATAATTTCGAAAAGTCCTTCCGAAAGTCAGAGGTGCGCGACGTGGGTTTGAACCCGAGACCCTCTGCATTGCAGTCTCCCACTGAGCTATTTGCGCTGCAGCCAGCGCAAATAGTTTTCGCGTTTAAAATCCAAATTTTTTATTACTTTTTAAAACAAATGGCCCAACACAACAAAAAAACGATTTATGCAGCCTCGCTTTTATATATTCTTCGTTCGCTTCACGTTAAGGTCTATGCTAATGATAGCGACAAGGACAACTGATCATCTACAATGAGCTTTTAAAGCTCTTTAAGTAGATCAACACGTTTAATTGTCAGCAGATCTTATCACCCATTTCTTAAAAGCTAGCGATGTGTAGAAGGGCCTCGCTGATTTCAGCATGAATGGGCGGGCTCGACCGGGGAAGTACTACCCTCTCACAGAATATCGACGTGAAATGGCAGTATTCTAACTGTTGTGTTTCGTTTGGTGAGTGAGAGTGCCGGAGGCCCTTTCCCCCTTTTTCACCCTTCCTGCTCCTACTCCTTCCCACTTCCTTTTTTTCCTAAAGGGACGGCAAAGCGCAAGTGATGCCTCTGGTGTTACAGGCGTCCATAGACTACGGTGACCACTTACCATCAGGTGGTCTGTATGCTTGTTTGCCACCTTAGTAGTATAAAAAAAAACAAATATTTAAAAATAAAAATTTGTTTATTTGTCACAAATATGAGTAATACAACATAAAATGCATGGTGTTGAAATAAATATATGCTCATCGTGATTTGCCTTTAAGACATACAAATATTGGGTTATTTTTTTTATTGCCATTAGCGGCAGAGTAGCAAGCGGCCCACCTGATGGAAAGTGGTCACGGATCGTGCTCGCTGATCGCGCAGGCAGTCTAAATACATAATTATGTAAGTAATAATAAAACGCCATTTCTCTCCGCTCCGCTTCACGCCAACTTTATAGACACACTCGTATTATCGTTTACAAAACTGTTATTGGCGTAAAAAGTACGTGTGAAAAATAAAAAGCGAAGGTTGTTTTAGCCAGAATTACCATTGAGAGTGGCCGAAGCCGTTTTGTTTCATGAATATAATTCTTTATTTGGGCAACCTGCTTTCACGATCCTTCGGATTCTATTGCCTCCTGATTAATTCTTATGCCAACATCTTGAAAGTACTTTCGCGAGGTAGGTATGTCTTATTGTAATTGCAAATATGAATTCATATAATAACTATATACTTTTTGGAAGCAGGCCTTTATTCTTTGCTAGATTTTAACTGCGGCTTTAGATGTAGGTATCTTTCTTGAAATTACGTTGATTGCTTTTTAGCAGTCAGCTGCTAAAAAGCAACCAACGTAATTTCCTCGGGGTCTCCCCATGACCATGGCTGCTGAAAAGCAACTGAAACGTCAGGGATGTGTAAAGAAAAATCGTAACTAATATTTAAAAGCGAATATGAGTTTGTTTGTTTGTTACGCTTTCACGCCTTAGCTACTCGACCGATCATCATGAAATTTTGCATAGGTACATGTTGTCAAGAGAACAGAACTGGACATAGGGTACCTACCTTTCATCCAGAAGAAAGTACTATTATTAATTTAACCTTTTTTTTTACGTTAGTTGGTTTGAATGCATTGACTCATACCCTTCCGCGGTGGCGGGCCGAGGGGTTATGTCGGACTCACCGGGGTAAAATAAAAATGATGAATTAATGACCTACCATGGTGTTCCTTGACTAAACCGCAATCGATGGGGCCGCGCGAATCACTAGCAAATGCGGACGCGATCCCGCCGAGGTTTCGGCCCGCCATATGAAACGGCAGACCACTACACGACAAGACCTACCCTTTAGGCACTACTTACTTTAAAGCCCTACTGTCCCCTACTGGAGAGGAGACGGACTCGACACAGAGGCGCGCTTGGGAACACGCACACCGCCTCTCGGACAGTGTTTATCGGATAGGGGGAGGCACACGAAGCCCACCATCCTCAGGTCAAACCTCAGGGTGACTGGAGGTTATCTCGCGCCCTTCGGCGCCCGGCTCTGCGATTGGGGAGATGGTTTAACGCTACCTCTCCTGCTCCGCCGCCTCCTCGATGGAAATCACTTCCTCGCAAAAGGAGGCGACGGCGTTCCACGACCTCTCACTCCGGACCATAGACTGAACTACGGCCGAGAGCGAGAGGGCAACCAATCCGATTGCTGCGAGCAACTCACGGCGCTGCGATGTCCAGGCGGAGGCAATCCGCCAAAGTGTGCAGCGCCGTGTCCACAACAACATCGCGACAGTCGCCGCAGTGATGACATCCGGGCGTCTCCTGCCGGCCTATGCGATACAGGAACTGGCCAAAATAAAATTTCTCTTAGGATATCCCTAGTACAATTTTCAAACGAACATTTAATTACATTGTCTGTTTCGGAGATTCGAGACTTTTGATACATACAAGACTAAAAAAAACTGAAAATGATGCGTATAGTCTTCTTGAGAAAAATTACGAAATATTTTTGTATATTACCACCCATCCAAACACAGATCTTAGCAACGTTACTTAACCTTACAAATCGACATTCACAAACATCTCTATATCAATTTTCCTTCTCGTTCAGTCATCGAAAATTCCTCGACAAAAAAACGGATTCGGTCGGATTTTTCTCACCCCTAATTTCCGCACACAAAGTATTTTCCTAACAAGCGCACATTATAAGCTATTATACTACACACATCGGTTACATGGGGGGTGGGGGGAGGGGAGGGGATGGTAAAAGCCTCCGAAATCCTATTAAATGCGCGCGATGGCGCGGTCTACCATACTTGAGTGGGCCCGCGGCCGAAATTGCATCTAAGCTGTGCAACTATTCATGTGCCGCATGGGATGAGATGACGCGAGTTCGATAATTAAATTAAATGAAAGATAATGAAATTAAATAAAATGAAACGGGCAAAGAAATTATGTAAAAGGTAGTTAAATGAAAGATAATTTAAAGAATGGATATTTTTTATAAATTCAAATTATTTTGCTTGCATTATGATTTCGACATTTCAGTAAAATGAATAGTGTCGTTGGTACCATAAAAATGTAATATTATAATATATTTAGGGCAAAATATACATATATTACTGCTACACTTTCCCCGTGACCATGGCTGCTGAAAAGCAACCAAAACGTTCAGGAAAGTGTAAACTGAAATCTAAATACTTTAATAAATAATTTAAATAGCTTAAGTTTTAAAGCGCTCTTATTGGTCCGTCAGTTGTTACCGGCTCGTCGAACGTGTAGCAACTTTGCGACCGGACGGCCCTTATAATAGAACGTTGTCGTATATTTTGACGCTTACAACTGATCCGATCGTATGGTAAGTAAAGTTTAACAGTAGTTATTTAATAGTTTCAAAATTATGTAATTATAGTGTATTTAAATAAACAAAGCGATAAAATTCGTTCCAATATTATAGGATACTAGATTTTACCAGCGGCTTTGCTCGTATAAATGTAGGTTATGTCAATTTTCTAGTTGAAAGGTAACCTATGTCCTTTTCTGTTCCCTTGATAACGTAAATTCAAAATTTTATGTTGATCGGTCGAGTAGTTGAAGCGTGAAAGCGTAACAAATAAACAAAAAACTTACATTCTCATTAATTATAATCTATATCTATACTAATATAATAAAGCTGAAGAGTTTGTTTGTTTGAACGCGCTAATCTCAGGAACTACTGGTTCGATTTGAAAAATTATTTTAGTGTTTGATAGCTTATTTATCGAGGAAGGCTATAACAAGACGCTACAAAACGGGGGCGGCGCAGTAACGATAAACGCGGGTGAAACCGCGGAAACATTTAGTATTATATAAATTAACTGCCCATAGGTAAGATGACTCGTTAACCTTATAGGGTTAACCCTATACCACATTACACGCTCACCTCTTATCGCTTACGTCATCACGTTGGCTAGGGCGGGTAGTGTAATTATCGAGCTCACTACACAAATTGAATTAAAATGTTATTTAGTTTTTATAGAAACTGCACATTCTGATGGCAACAGCCAAAACTCACCTTACGTAAGAATATATCAACTTAAAAGATACTTTTTGGTGCCAAATACTCTTATAAATGTTGCCCAGACGAATATTTAAAGCAATGACAATTTATTTCTTACAAGAGTAGCTGATATAATTACGTCCGGGCGTCACTTGGGGTTACCACATAACATCAGCGTTCAACAACAAACCTGAGTGGTAACTTCATTTTTCATTATATATGTTCTTTTTTGTTTTCTGTATTATAATATCTGTATAAGAACGTGTACCTATATTTTGAAAAATAAATACAAAAAAAATACTGCTCTCTCTCTCTCTTATTCTAATTCCTGTGTTGTGAGAGATTTTACAAAATCTATGATGGTGGTATAAATCTACGATCTATGTAATGTGTTAAACAGTAATAAATGTAAATTTCTACTTCAATGGACGTTTCTATCCTCTGTGTTTGCATCTAGAAAGAAGAAAGAAAGAAAAATTCATATTTTTATTTCTAAAAACACGAAAGCTTTCACATAAAATATTATAAATTTATAAATAGAAGAATGACGGCGAGACATTTTATGTCGTTGTACCAAATACAGTCGTATTCTGAAGCACTTTAGGTTGAATTTAAATTGTTACTAAATTAGTTTCTTCGCCGCCACTCCGTCCGTCAGCGCTGACCCTTATTAATCCCAATATTATAAGAATAGTTACAATAATACTGAATCAAAGTTATTAGCTAAAGATAAGCTAAGGCGTCATCTATCGATACTTATGGAACTATGCGATCAGCAAGTACATATTATACCGATTGTAATAATTGCTGTGAAAGCTGAACGATTTTATTATTTTACAAACATTCCGCACGCTAATATGTGAAGAACTTATAAAATAAAAGCCAAATGTTAGCCCAAAGGTCAAGATAATGGATATGCGACTTTTTGGTGTATTCGAGCATAAGCCGTAAGCAGAAACTAGTCTACACTAATATTATAAAGAGAATAGATTTGTAATTTTGTTAGTAATGAATTGCAATATGAAAAAATCTTTCATCATTGGAAAGCGTACTTGAACTGCCTCCGTGGCGCAGCGGTAGTGAATGCGACTGTTATGCATGAAGTCTCGGGTTCGAATCCCGGATCGGGTCAAGAAAAAGTAATTGGCAGCCCGGAGTTAGGAAATTGGCGGTCTTACAGACCCCCGTGCCTCGGAAAGCACGTAAAGCCGTCGGTCCTGCGTCTGATCTCTCGCCGGTCGTGTCAGATTACCGTCCTATCGGATCATGAGAGTTAGGGAACAGAGAGTGCACTTATGTTCGCGTATACGCTTGTGCACTATAATATCTCCTGCGCAGATGGCCAGTCTCTGTTAAGACTGGCCGGCGTGACCGAAATTCGGTCTGGAGGGCATTATTATTATTTTGACAGACTATATATCATCACGCTACAAGCAACGAAAGTAGAGCAATAATGATAAACGTGGGTGAAACCGCGTGGGAAAGCTTGTAAGGTGGGTGGACCATGGCCTAGCTCCTTCGAAGGCCAATTATTAAAAAGTCGTAGTTATTGCCATGTGATGACAAATGCCCTCTACTCGGAGTAGTAGAGCCTCGCTGATTTCAGTATGTATGTGCCGGCTCGACCGGGGAAGGACTACCCTCTCACAGAATATTGACGTGAAATACCAGTATTCCTACTGTTGTGTTTCGTTCGGTGCATGAGAGTGCCGGAGGCCCAATTACCCCCTTTCCTACATCCCGCTCTATCTCCTTCCCACTTCCTTTTCTAAAGGGTTGGCAACGCGCAAATGATGCCTCTGGTGTCGTAGGGGTTCATAGGCTACGGTGACCACTTATCATCAGGTGAGCCGTATGCTTGTTTGCCACCTAAGTTGTATAAAAAAAAATTAAAAGAACTCACACTAACACATTTGTTTGATAGGTGTTTGTGTGAGAAGGCATTTGTCATCACATGGCAATAACTACGAATTTTTAATAATTGGCCTTCAAAGGAGTTTCAAAGGAGCACGGTCCTTCTTTTTTAAAGACCAAAAATGATAAACGGGTGAAGCCACAACTGAAGTCTAGTATCGTATAAATACATTATATACATCCTCTGTTTCTCCCTTGCAAGTAGGCAAGCATAAAAGCAATACATTAGTTAAAAGCATTAGTTAATTATATCCTTAATTACTAATCCATTCGCGTGCCAGCATCTTGAAGCTTTGTCCTAATTAGGAGGAAAGGTAGCTGTGCAGGCGTTACTTTCTACTGAATACATTAGCTTCGTTTGACCTGGAATTCGTTGGTGTTTGACGTTTAGTGAAGTTGACGAAACTGACATGAAATAAGATAGAATAAATGTACACTAACGTTCGTATGCGAGAGAAGTATAATTCTCGAGTAAAGTTATCTATATATTAATACGTGAAGCGAAAACTTTGGATCCCTTTTTACGAAAATTGGGCGGACGGAGGAGTATGAAATTTTGCACACTTATAGTTTATACAGAGAAGAAGTGACGAATGCTAATATTTTTATTAAATATGCATTAGAAATGCATTAAATTAATGAAAATACACTACACGCACACAACCATAATTTGACACACGTAGTCGAATTGCGTTTGTAATATTTCGGCATTGTTCGTCTGACGTCGATTCTTCGTAACTATGGTTACATATATATACCTTATTTATATGACATATTATAATTATTTATTTATATTGTAATAAAGAAAAAAGAAAAGTAGTAAGCTTAGAAATATTGTCAATGAAAGAGTATAGTTAAAATTTAAATCAATTATGGTCGAATTTTGACCACTAGGCGACCGCTAGTTATTATAAATGTATAAACTGCAGTAACTTATACCAATACATACAGGATGTTCCAAAAGTCGACGTCAAGCCGGAATCAGGAACAAGCTAAGTTATAATAGCTATCAGAAAAATATAAAAAACAATCTAATTTTAATAATTATGTCCTGTCAACAATACAAAAATATATTTCACGTAATTAAATTCAATATCAAAACGTCAATAATCTTTTTAATATAAAAATATCATTTAAATTTTCGAGATTACCCACGGATATTTCGTAAATTTTTGTTCATACATGCCTTGTCCTGACAATATTCCTTACGAGCTTAGCAACATTACTTAATCTTACAAATCGACATTCACAAACAATCCTATATCACTTTTCCTCATCGTTCAGTCATCGAATATTCGATCTCGATAAAAAAAGGACTCGGCCGGCTTTTGACAATATTAAAATAACAAAAAAAAGACAGCCAAATGGGTTCAACCGTTTCTAAATGATGTTCCGTCATACATGTGTCAATTGATTTTTATTTATATAGATTTTCGTTCATACAAACCTTGCCCTGACAATTAAGATCACAACAAAAAAAAACAGCCAAATCGGTCAAGCCATTCTTAAGTGATGCTCCGTCATATACATAATATGTGGCAATTGATTGTTATTTATATAGATAGATAAAAGAGCAGCGATAGCTCAGTGGGGAGACCAACAGACTGCAATGCACAGGGTCTCGGGTTGGAACCCACGTCGCGCACCTCTGATTTTCGGAAGTTATATGACTTTTCGAAATTATGTGCGTATTGATTGACAATTATCGCCTGCTCCGTGCCTCGCAAAGCACGTTAAGCCGTTGATTCCGGCTGCCATGAACATCTATGGCAGTCGTTATTGGGAGAGTGTCGACACAAAAGATCCCACTGGGTCCAAGTTTCGCCGGTCTGCACTGACTGGCCCCCGCATAAGATAAGATAAGATAGATAGATTAAAAGAACGTTCATGTTTGGTAGCTTGTTACTTAATCATTTGATTCAGCTTAGGTTATTGGATAAGTAATTATTGTATACTTAGTTTGGTTAGTGCTTTTTTTCTTTTGTGTCTAGCTGTCTGGAGCAATAAATGTTTTTCTTACTTTATATTTTCTAATCACCAGATGAAGTAATCGTTTTCAAAGTACATTTTCTTCGTCGAAATAACCAGATGTAGCGGTTAGTAAAATAAAGCAGTAATGCGGTAGGGAAATATACTCATGTCTTTTCATTATTTTCTTTTAAAAAAGGCTACTCTCGCTCTAGTTTTAAATCCTTTGCTATACAAATAGTTTTCTGAGTCTGGATGTCGTTTGTGTCTAAAAAATGGTTGCAAGAAACACTCAGACTCGGACAACTATTTTTGGATCACATAAAGTTTTGTCCCGTGTGGGATTCGAACCCACAACACTCGGTGCAATGGCAGTGGCGAGTTGACTACTTAAACTACTACCCTATCCGTGCAGTCAAAAGCATACGCTTTTTACTGGATTTGTACAATAAAAGAATTCCAACTAGAAATATTTTTTGTTAATCTCTCCCTGAGCACTCCCACGCGGCGTCTCTTCCGAACCATTAATCTGATTTAATCTCGCTAGTTTGCACTATGATGTTAGTATTTGGAATTAAAGAGCTTTTGCTGACTTTAAGTTAACTCTTGAACTGCATTACGGCTGGAGTTATGTAGGAACAAGTATATTTTTCTGCATATATTGCCGTTTATGCTCTACGTCTAATTTCGTGGTATCTGTAAAAACAGCGATGGTTATTTTATAAATTACTAGCTTTTGCGCGCGGCTTCGTCCGCGTGGTACCTACATGAATAAAAAGGAGCCTATGTCCTTCCCCAGGTTTTAAACCATATCTGTACCAAATTTCATCTAAATCGGTTGAGTGGTTTAGCCGTGAAAAGGTAACAGACAGACAGACAGAGTTACTTTCGAATTTATAATATTAGTAAGGAAGTAAGGATTAAGAACATGTATTATTAACAGTAAATATCAATAGCCTTTTATACAATTTGTATTTGAATTCGCTGAGTGTCTGCCCATATTCGTTCAAAGTCAAAATCTAAAATAATTTATTCATTTAGGTCACAAAGTAACACTTATAAACGTCAAAGGGGTTAGTGAGTGTCTAACATTTAATGAATTTATATTTAGCTTAGTTGATAGGTTCAGAGAAAGGGTTGAGCCTATGAGAAGAAACTTGCAAGAAACTCACGACCTAGAGAGATCTAAAGAGATCTAGATCTAGAACTATCATTCTCCATGGGAATCTAACTGAAAACTATTCAGCTCCAATCTAGTATATTCGAGACAAATTGTTCAATCAAACCGACACTATACGTAGCACTGTTTTAATAAAGTAGCTACGATGTAGACGGAGGTCTACGAAGCTACGTGGCTGCTACGAAAGTATTAAAATAGCATGGAAAGGAATTTCTTTTATTTTAAAAGTAAGTAAAGTGTGCTACATAAACATTTTGCTAGCAATAGTTTTAAGGCGCATGTGAAATAGGAGACAAACCCTATTGCCATTAGCTCTATTGGAATCGAACGCAAGATTTCGCGCAATTAGCGAATAAGTGATTTCATTTAAAAATGAGTAATTCCTCTACTAGTATTTATTGTACTCAATCTTAGTTTACTACTTAAACTGCTGGACACGGGCCTCTTTTTAGTATGAGATAGGTTAGGCCATAGTCCACCACACAGGCTCAGTGCTGATTGGCAGACTAACATATCTTCGAGAACGACTGTCAGACATACAGGTTTCCTCACGATGTGTTTCTACACTGTTAAAGCGAACGATCATTAACTATTTATCACGAATATAATTTTGAAAACCAACCAGGACTGGGCCAGCCAGTGCTAGTGGGTAGACTTTCAAGAACGGTGCTTCCTTTATCGTTAAATCGAGCGATAATAAACTGTTTAAGATGCACATAACCTTGAAAAATCTGGGGTGTAAGGCTTGATATCGAAATTGAGACCTCTACGCGAGAGTCCAATCGTCTACGCTGCTATAGCGGTTAGTACAAAAGAAAAAAAAAACATTTTTATGAAGCTCTTTCCACGTACGCTTAGCTCGCATTAGTTCTGAGGAGATGGTTGAAAAAAATTAAATCCTCTTTTGTTCTCGCGTGTAACCCCACTCACGATATCACAGCATCTCGCTTAGACATATTACTTTGTTAGTTAAGTGGAAGATGATACGATTATTTAAGTAAAACTGGATAATATGTACATGTACGATACGGTACTAATGCCATCTTTTGACAACCTTACGTAATTTATATATCGCACGCGATTTTTTAACTTATTACCCGAGGCTAAAACGGACACTAAGGTTTAGTAAAAAAACTTATTGTAACAAAATATTGTCTTCTGTTTACGCGAATGTTGTTCATTGAAATTAAACTACTATAATAT
This sequence comes from Catocala sponsa, assembly GCA_963564715.1. Taxonomy (NCBI): domain Eukaryota; kingdom Metazoa; phylum Arthropoda; class Insecta; order Lepidoptera; family Erebidae; genus Catocala; species Catocala sponsa. Next base: position 1,735,792 of record OY751351.1, on the reverse strand, counting down.
ACGGATTTTATCACGTTGTTTATTTGACACTTTATTACAAAATTTTAAAAACTGCTATTACTATTAAACTTTACTAATTTTTATGCTTATTAAATTATTGAAACTATTAAAACTATTTACCCTATTATTATACTATTATACTATTTACCAGCAGTGGACGTCTTTTGGCTGACATGATGATGATGATGATGATACTATTTATATTTATGTTTACACTTTCTCCGACGTTTTGGTTGCTTTTCAGCAGCCATGGTCACGGGGAGACTAAGATGGTAGTTGTCTCAATGTTCCAGTGTAGTTATTTCAAAGTACCCGAACATAATTTAATCATGGGTGTTTCTATTTACGCAGAATGAGCTCAAAGTATCATGAAGTCTAGCTGTGGTTTGCTTCTTCTTGGGTTTGACTATTTGAATTACTGGATCCCAAGCTGGTGGTCCCAACGCGATAAAATCCGTATATAGTAGTTTAATTTTATTGTAACAACTTATTATGTAATGTGTGACTAACCTTAATATAATGGCCGGCAATGTTGCCTTTAATATATACACAAACATATACCACCCCGTGTAATACACGTTAATTATTTCGTAAGTACCGGCTAGGTATGTTGAGATGGCCGGACTATAGCTAAAAATATTGCAACCACATATTGCAGCAAAAATAAACAAGCCCCTTAAGACTGCGCCGAGCGTAAGAGAGATAATGATAGAGCTCGTGCGGCGCATAGCAAATCGGCGCACGGCCACCATAATAAAATTGTATGGAGGATTTGAAGTGCTTTTTTGATAAATATGTATCTTTATTGTCAACCAATAACTTAAATATTTGGGACGGTCAAATTGTAATAAAACTATTTATGTTTCGTTTAAACTGTAAAATAGGATAGAATTCTACTGTTATAATCAAAAAATCACGTAACACGAGCTTACGTTTTTGCATTTCTCGTGAAAATTTACGTAATTTTATAGGCGAAAATATTAATTATTTTAAGTTTTTTACACGGAGTTATTGTAAACAAATTCATTGTTATATTTTATATTTCTATTAAATAAAAAATGTTGATTTTATTCCCGACTGTTTTGGCACATTTCACTCCGCGCAGTCTTACCAAGGATGTTTTTTATTTTCGTTTAAGCACGGTCTAAAAAATGAGATTTTATATATTATTAAAGTAATTGTTTAAATGCATGCAAGGTATGTATTTCGTTCAACTCGGAAAGGAATTGTTGATTCTTCTCAACAGTTATCTTCTTAACCATTATCCAAGGCAAATTTTTGTCCCGTTTAGGGACTGTAACCACAACACTTCTATTTGTTTAAATCCCAAACCCAAATCGTAAAATCAAACCCTAAAGTTGATTACCATGAGGTAAGATATCTTATCGTGTGAATACGGTCAGTTATTCTCCAAGCTCGGTATCAGCATGCAAGTTACACTGTGAATTGACCCCACACGTTTTGGAATAATATGGATAGGCGCAAGATACACAGATATGGGAGTATATGAACACACACGTCGTACTTGGCTGTTTATTAATCCATATTATGATGCACGTCACGCAAGGGCTTTGGGGATATGTAAATGTTTTCATTAGGAACGGGTAACGAACTCTTTGATGTTTTAAGCTTATATTTGACCACGCTTGATAGATTGCCGTCGTGTTTGTGTATTTAATGTTGAATATATAAAATGGTAATTTTATAATTAAGGTGGAAATTTAATTTCTAAATATAGATTCCCGGTAGTATATTCTCGAAGGTGTACGAAAAGGTATTTGTTTGTAAAACAAAGAAGCAAGTAGCAACTCCGTCGTGTTTGTGTATTTAACGTAGAATATATAATAATGTCAACCAACCAACAGACTGCAATGCAGAGGGTCTCGGGTTCGAACCCACGTCGCGCACCTCTGACTTTCGGAAGTTATATGACTTTTCGAAATTATGTGCGTATTGATTGACAATTATCGCCTGCTTCGTGCCTCGGAGAGCACGTTAAGCCGTCGGTCCCGGTTGCCATGAACATCTATGGCAGTCGTTATTGGGAAGTCAGTGCCCTCTAATATCCTGACACTGGTCTAGCCTTAGAGTATCGTTAGCCTTCGGATTGCGGAGGTCAGGTGGCAGCCGCTCCGTGTAAAAACTGATATCCAGTCAAATCCGGTTAGACTAGAAAGCCAACCTTAAGTGACTTGGGAATAATAAAGGCTAGAGAAAAAAATCTCAATAAATTTGATAAATTTGTAGAATATTATACATTCTTTTTAAGTTATAAATAATAAGGTAGTAGATCCTGGCTGGTTTCAGCATGAATGGGCCGGATCGACCGGGGTAGTACTACCCTCTCACAGAAAACCGGCGTGAAGTAACGGTACCCGTACTGTTGCGTTTCGTATCGGTGAGTGAGAAAGCCGGAGGCCTAGTTACCCCGATCCTTTTCCTATCCTTTCCTTTGTGCTTTCCCTCCTTCATTCCTTTTTAAAGGGCTGCCAACGCACTTGTAACTCCTTTGGGGTTGCGGGTGTCCATGGGCGGCGGTAATCGCTTACCATCAGACGATCCGTCTGTTCGTTTGCCCCCTTATGACATAAAAAAAAAATCTTACATAAATTAAATGGTGTTGTGTGTATACATGACACCATTTAACCCAAACTAAGCAGAACTTATGCCGGATGTTGTGGCGTAAAATGGGAGAGGCCTATGTCCAGCAGTGGACTGCGGTGGGCTGATTGATTGATTGATTGATTGAAGCAGAACTTGTACTATGGTTCTTGTACTATAATGGATAAACATATAAAAAAAGTATATATATATATATATATATATATATATATATATATACTTTTTTTGTAAATACATACATATTATACAAAGAAATACCCAGACCAAGACAAACATCCATGTTCAGGCACACAAATGGTTGACTTGTGCAGGAATCGAACCCGCGACCTCAGAAGAAGCTGTAACCTCAAGTAATAGCTAATCAAGTAGTAACAGGAGAGAAGCATATTTTACCTGATTCCTTCTGAAAATCTATAATTTTTTTTTTGTTTTATACAACTAAGGTGGCAAACAAGCATACGGCCCACCTGATGGTAAGTGGTCACCGTAGCCTATGGACGTCTGCGACACCAGAGGCATCACTTGCGCGTTGCCGACCCTTTAGGAAAGGACGTGGGAAGGAAAGGGAGCGGGATGGGGAAAGGGGGTGATTGGGCCTCCGGTACTCTCACTCACCGAACGAAACACAACAGTAGGAATCCTGCTATTTCACATCGATATTCTGTGAGAGGGTAGGCCTTCCCCGGTCGAGCCGGCCCATTCAAGCTGAAATCAGCGAGACTCTACTACTCAAAAAATTTGTATATAATAAATTTTATTGTTTTGGTTTTGGAGTTAAATAGTTCCGCTATTCATTCACTTTAAGATTGGGATTCCATACGTACGAAATCGCGAGCAAAAGCTAGTGTACCTCATATGATAAAGCGAATGTAAGTTTGTTTATATGTTTCTTACGCTTGATTACTTTTTTTTATCTTATTTAATTTAGAGGCTTTTATTACAAAATAATATGTTAGCCCCATAGTGGCTTATTCTAAGACACTAACTTACTATGTAATGATAGCAGACAAAGGAAGTCGTTGTTGTACATATATCTCAAATAGGTCTAACGCCGCATTTGAAGTAGGCTCACTTAGAATATTAATGAATAGGCCTACATCGTACACCTTAAGATTATATTTAAACATCAACAAGTTCCTTTGGCGCTGGTATTTGGCACAATCCATCAGTAACGCTTAACTACTTGATTAATCATCATAAAATTTCGCATACACACTGTCAGGGGTAGAGGGAAGGAAGGGAGGGAGGAGAAAAGGACATTGAGCACCTTTTATCTAGAAAAAAGAAGAATAGAAAATTCAGATTAGCTACATTTACGCGAGCGTAACCGCCGTCAAAATCTAGTAAAAATGAACAGAAACGTGTATAGAATACACAAACGCAATCAAAATTGATGAGCACGACGTTTATTAGCCACGTTGATTGATAAATCGCATAATACGCGTATTTCCTGAAGCCGTGAGCAGCTGGGTCACGTACCCATGATTATAAGAGTCCAATAAATAATCCGCGTACAGAAGAACCGATCTCAACGTATTATAACAACTAACTAACTAACGTGCCAGCTTACGTAGTTAGGAAACCTTTAACTTTGCTGGGTTGCCAGATACAAGCTCTAATTTACCTTAAACTGAAAATAAGGATTATATTTTGAACTTACTGCGTCCGTGGTGGAGATGAATGCGATTGTTGTGCATGAGGTATTTAGTTTAGGTTTTTCTATAAAGAAATTATTATATTCTCCGGATAGCCAAGATGAAGTGGCAGTGGGCAGGGCACATAGCGCGCAGAACCGATGGCCGTTGGGGCAAAAAGGTTCTAGAGTGGCGGCCACGCACCGGAACACGCAGCAGGGGTAGGCCTCCCACAAGGTGGACCGACGACCTGGTAAAGGTCGCGGGAAGCGGTTGGATGCGGGTGGCCCAAGACTGATCTGTGTGGAAAACCTTGGGGGAGGCCTATGTCCAGCAGTGGACGTGACGTCTTTTCGCTGACATGATGATGATGATGATAAAGAAATTGTCAGCCACAGCACGGAGTCTAAAATTTTCCCCGGTTAACGGCAATAGGGTCGCCTGTTTGAACCCGAGACACGGCGTTCATATTCATCCCTGTCAAGTATTTTTAATCCTATCCTAACTATTATTATAAATGCGAATGGGAGTTTGTTTGTATGTTACAATTGCATGCCTTAACTACTCGACCGACCATTATGAAATTGATCATACACTTTTCCAGGGGTACAGAAAAGGATATAGGGTACAACATTTTATAAGTCTACTTCTTTGGTTCTGTGTGCTAATTGCAACCGATTATAGGGTTTGGGATTCAATTTGCAGGTCGGCAAAGTGTTATTAGGAAACTGCCAATAGTGGCACGGGTTCCAGAACTGTGCCTAGTGTAGAGCCTCGCTGATTTCAGCATGAACTTGCTTGACCGGGGAAGGACTATTAGCAGTATTCCTACTGTTGTGTTTCGTACGGTGAGTGAGAGTGCCGGAGGCCCAATCACCCTCTTTCCCTCGTCCCGCTCCTTCTCCTTCCCACTTCCTTTCTTAAAGGGTCAGCAACGCGCGAGTGATGCCTCTGGTATTGCAGGTGTCCATAGGCTACGGTGACCACTTACCATCAGGTGGACCGTATGATTGTTTGCCACCTTGGTCGTATAAAAAAAATAAAAATGTACCTTAATACTACAATATATTATGTATATAATACCAGCCCTATTTGTAGACAGTCCCATTGCGGGGCACGGGCCTCTTCTCAGTTTACGAAATATTACGAAATATTACTACGAGCATTAGCGAAGGACATGGCAGCGAGCAACACAACGACAGAGACAGCCCACAACCGTGCGGTGTGGCGCAGAAGTACTAGGAGGCCTGACCCCAAATAAATTGGGATAGTAGCCAGGAGGAAGAAGAAGAAGAAGACAAATAAATAAACAACAAATATATTTAATTATGTTTTAAGGGCTCATACTATTTTGTTTTCTATATGGAATATCATCGAATGAGCTCCTTCGCTCTAAGCGACATAGCAGACTTATTTTTATTAAAATCCCATATCCTGTCTCTTGATCTTTACTTTTCGGGACTACGAAAAGTAACCTTATAAAAATGTTTATACAGGATGTCCCAGAAGATGTGAAACAAATTGTAACGGGAGATTCCTTAGGTAAGATTTCAAATGAGCTAAATAAAAAAATAAAAATATGTTGTGTTGTTGGTCAAACTTACAAGATGTTCTTTGGTGCAAAAAAAATATACAAAAATACACCAAAATAATGCTGCGATTTCAGAACTACATCAGTTTAAAAAAGAAATCTTTTGTAGTTTGACGAATCAATCCATCACAAATAATAATAGTGAAAATAATAGAAAATTAGCCATAAACGAAGCACCTGTAGTTGGAAATCTGAAAAGACGTAGCTTTTTAAAAAAAATATTTTTTATTTTTACACAAAGGTCATAATTTTTTTTATTTTATTTTGCACTTTTGAAAGGTCCTTACCTAAGGAATCTTCCGTTACAATGTAATTCACATCTTCTGGGACAGCCTGTATATATGTTTTCCCTACAATAAAGCAAAGTTTCAACAATAACCACCCTATGAATGGTTCTCGTACAAGTTGTTAGAAATAATTTGTCCATTGTAGTTTTATTAACGGGGCGTGTCGACCAGTTTCGGAACTGGAAACATGAGTTTTTATTTGGCGTTTGTTAAAGTGGGTAAGATGGACTGGAACTGCCTCAGTGGCAAAACGGTAGTGGATCTGACTGCTGTGTGTGAGATATCAGGATCAATTTCCGGATCGGACTGTAGAGTGTGACGTATCACCCACATATAAAATTATTTTTGAAGTGAAAACTTCGTTAGGCGCGTTGAGCACTTCTTGGGTGAACAAAAATCATAGAACTCGCGTCATCATCACGCTTCCACGCTTTCCATTTTTGAATTATTTTAGAATATTAACAATATCTCAGAAATAGTGCGTCCTACGCAAAAAATAACGAAATGTTGACCGTCTTAATAACCGCTAAGTGGGTATCAGGAATCCGACCCGCCCTTTTTTGTTTTATAAAGAAGTGTTTATGATCAAGGATTAAAGTTTTCATTTCTTTCGGCAGAACCCAAAGACTGAACCAATTTTATTTCAATTTTATCAAGCTATAGAATCGCCGGTATGCGAGCCCAACTCGCATTTAATGGTTATTATTATAATTAGGTTAGTAACTTAATGTTCAAATAAAATATAAAACAACTAGTTAAAAACTATACAAGAAAAGCTATGCAATTTTCTTGAAACAAATGTAACCAAGATTATGAAACAAAATATTTTTCATTCATAAGACAGTGGTCCGACCGCCAACGATGAACGAGAAACGAGTAAAACTTGAAACTATAAACGAGTTGACGATCAGCGGGAAGCGAGTGTGTAGTTTCGATAGTTTTGTCGCCGGGCTATAAGCGAGTGTGCAAGTGCGACGAGCGATTACTCGCGCCACTCGCCCGCGGTCGCTCAGTCCTGTGCAAACCTGCGCGCGGCGACGAGCAAGCATCGCTGAACGAGTATCGCTGAGCGAGTTTATTTTTGAAAACTCAGCGACAAAACTAGTAAAACGAGTCGTCGCCGGCAGTGTCAACAGTCAGCGAGCAAGTTTTAATATATGCATCTCTTTCGTTTACACGGAATGTATATTATTTGTGCGTTTCTTGAGAGAGAAAATCGCCGATAGTTAGTCGTTTTCTCGCCGGTGGTCGGACCACTGTATAATGTTAGTTACATTTTAATATAAAATAATTGAAATTTAACTAATGTTTCTTATTTATAGTGGGTTATTTACAAGAAAACTACTTTTAAAACTACTAAACAATTTTAATATATTATGTACCTGTTCTTTGCCAGCGCCTCGGATACGATAATTATTATTATTATATTATTATTACACATTATTATTATTATACATATTATTATTAATATTAATTATATTATTATTAATACATCTCTACATATAACCTCGAGAATATAGACGTGAGACAATATAATATATGTACGTTTTTTTTTGCTCGTCAAAATGACCACACTCTGTCTGATGGCAAGCGATCATGTGGTCCAAGAGCAGTGGCTTCCACACATCCTCATAGCAGCTGAGGTGATGTTGAGGTCCTTATTTTGACGGCCTAAGATGGTTCTTTTTCACGCCCCGCTTGAAGGAAGAAGGAAACACGTGCCTTGGCAGAGAATTCCATGCCTTGATGGATTTTAAACTCAAAGAAATGATTAATTCAATTTGGTTTAAGATCTACCCTCTTTCGCTGCGAAATGTGGATTTAATACAACCCTACCTACCCCTTCAGGGATACAAGGGTAAGATTACGTATATAGATCGTAATAATAGTCCCCACAACAGAAATAATTCAACCTATTAACTACAGTACAAATGTAAGAGCCATGGCGCTCAGAAATTAAAAAAATAAAAATTCATTTGGCGTCCTAATGAAGTTTCAAAGCTTGCAATTAGTGAAGGAATTATTTTGCGGAAAACGACCGTAAGGATGGCGTGGTAGCCGAAAGCCGAATCGACAAAATTTTATTCGGACAATACCTAGGATAAGTCATTAGACTTACAAGCACTCTAGCCTACCTAATTCAAGAGTATTCTAGCTTAGCTGGAGAGTTTAACAAGAATACTACTATTTTGCAACACAAATCCTTACTTCCTTACTAATATTATAAATTCGAAAGTAACTCTGTCTGTCTATCTGTCTGTCTGTCTGTTACCTTTAACAGCTAAACCACTCAACCGATTTAGATGAAATTTGGTACAGATATAGTTTAAAACCTGAGGAAGGACATAGGCTACTTTTTGTTCAAGTAGGTAGGTACCATGCGGGCGGAGACGCGGGCAAAAGCTAGTTGTTAATAAACTTGAAAACAAAATATTATCATCAATTTTTAATAGAATACCGTCGTCTAAAATGCATCACCATCTGTGATAGCGTAGTGATTTAGTTAGTAATGCCACTGTTAGTAAGCTGGGTAAATAACTAATTGACCACACGATACTAAAATTTGTGTGATTCCCATATTTTAGTACAAAAAATCACTCTCGGAAAAACTAGTTTCGAGTGTACTTTTAGTCTAATTAAACATAAAACACGCGACGTAGGCGAGGCGACAACTCTACCCCCACTGCGTCAGCCTCGCAGTCAAAACGAGCACTAAAGCAAAAAAGCGAACTTAATTCTCACCGTGACTAAAAAGTATTCTATACGTTCATCCAGTATATTATAAGATTATCCAGTGTATTGTCTATCTGTATGCTAAATTTCATACATAGCCGCTCAATGATTTACACGGGATTAAGTAACAACATATAGCAGCGATAGCCTAGTGGGAAACCGTTGGACTGCCACGCAGAGGTCTCGAGTTCGAACCCAAGGCGCGCATCTCTGACTTTCGAAGTTAAATGCGTATTAAAAAGTTGATTATCGCTTGCTTTAACGGTGAAGGAAAACATCGTGAGGAAACCTGTTCTTCATAATCTTCTCGAAGATATGTGAAGTCTACCAACCCGCACTAGGCCAGCGTGGTAGACTATAGCCTAACCCTTCTCATAGTGAGGAGAGGCCCGTGCCCAGCAGTGGGACAGTTTAATACAGGGCTGATATTATTATTATTATAAGTAACAAACATACAAACTTTCTTATTATCGCGGATTTGCCGTCAAAATTCTACAGAAACGCGTTGTAAGGATATATAATATACATACGCCTATCCAGGACATGATCTATCTGTGTTGCCAAGTTTTATCCAAATCCGTTCATCAAACATCCAAACACCTCCTAAATCTTACCATTGATAATATGATAATTGTTACTTTGTATAAATAATTTCATTAGACATACTCTTTATACTATTACTAACACTTAACTGTGTTTCTACTTTTTCCTTGTTATAATTACATGGGTGAAGCTGGCTGTCTGTTAAGCTACGCCTCTCAGCTCCACACTGACAACTTACGATCCGTAGATAGTTCCCGTTTTCCTTGTCAGAGGAAACTTTGAACAGTATGTTAAGATAATCGTATAGACCACAGACAATTTGGTATAATGTTATTGGTAAAATAGTTTCCGTAATAGTTATATGACTTTATCTTTTACGAATTTTTGTTTACAACTTACTAGTTAATGTACATACATACATACATACATACATACATAGATTCACGCCTGTTTCCCAGAGGGGTAGGCAGAGACTACGGATTTCCATTTGCTAAGATCCTGACACACTTCTCTGGCTTCATTCACTTTCATCACATTCCTCATACACGCCCGTCGGTTCAAGGAGCTCTTAACCTGGCCTTTGTCCAGAACGCCTCCGATCTGGTCGAGAAACGTTCGCCTAGGTTTTCCTCTTGCGACTGTTCCATTCACACTAGCCTTATAATTAATGTAAATTTTGTTAATAAATGTCTACGCCACGGGAACAGTACTTTTCTAAATTAAAGGTATTCTATGTCTGTTTCTGTTGACCTGACGTGTCGATACGAAATTTTATGATGATCGGTCGCGTAGTTAAGGCTTGAAAGCGTAATAAACAAACAAACACATATTTTCATTTATAATATTAATTAGGCAGATAGGATGTTTTTACACTACCTAGGAAGTCAAATAGCATAATTCATTAAGGTCACAAAGTATCACATATGAACATCAAAATTTATTGAAGTTACTGAATATATGTACATTTATGTTAGTTGCTAGGTTCAGGCAAAGGGTTGAGCCTATGAGAAGATACCTGCAAGAAACACATGGCCTTTCTTGTTAATCGCTCTTAAATTATAATACGTTTACAACTCATGTGTACAATGTATTGCAGCCATTATACTATATATTACCGACGATTTATTTCATTATATTTCAGGTTTATATTCTCGTAGTATATAAACATGAAATAAAAAAACAGTAAAACGTCGGGGAAAGTGTAAACATAAATATAAATAGTATAATAGTATAGTAATAGTATAAATAGTTTCAATAATTTAATTAGCTTAAAAATTTGTAAAGTTTAATAGTAATAGTAGTGTAACAATTTTCAAAATTTTGTAATAAAGTGTCAAATAAACAATGCGATAAAATCCGTATATAGTAGTTTCATTTCAATGAATAACATTCGCGTAAACAGAAGACAATATTAAGTAAATACAAGTGCACTATCTATTCCCTCATACTCATATTCCGACGAGACCGCAATTCAACACGATCGGACATAAATCAGGCGCAGAACCATCGGCTTTACGTGCTTTCTGAGGTGTACACCATCACCAACTTCTTAAATTTGAGCTCCTATTGAGAATTTATTAACATGGCGGGTAGTACCCAGTAGTGGAGTACCCAGAGGGGTAGGCAGAGACTACGGATTTCCATTTGCTACGATCCTGACACACTTCTCTGGCTTCATTCACTTTCATCACATTCCTCATACACGCCCGTCGCCCGTCGGTTCAAGGAGCTCTTAACCTGGCCTTTGTCCAGAACTCCTCCGATCTGATCGAGAAACGTTCGCGGAGGTTTTCCTCTTGCGGCTCACTAACTCGACTAACTCCTATTGAGAATTTATTAACAGAAAAACCTAACAACTTCGTTTAAACTCGAGACCTCATGCGTCCACTCACGTTGACTCTAGATGTTCCCGCGGTTTCACCCGCGTTTATCGTTATTGCGCCACCCCTGTAGGTCGTAGCGTGATGTTATATAGCCTATATATAGCCTTCCTTGATAAATAGGCTATCCAAAACCAAAAGTTTTCAAATCGAACCAGTAGTTCCCGAGATTAGCGCGTTCAAACAAACAAACTCTTCATATAATATTAGTATAGATATAACAAAAAGTCGTCAAGCCGAATCGATGCATTGTAAGGCCGAGCATGTCCCATCACTAGTGACCTTATTATTCTAGTGAACGGGGAACTCTCGCCTCCACTTATTTATTTCTAAGTTCTTGACACTTTTTTGACAGAAATTATAAATATGGTGAATTTATTTTCATTATTGTGTGCATTACATTGTTGTTATTTAGATGCTGGGAACGGACTGACTTTATAATTTTTGTTGTGTCAAAAGGGTTCATTCAATATAAATGAGAAGCTTCAAAATAATGACCAGATCTGATAGAAATGTTTTGAAATATAATTGGTACCGGAAGCAGTGTCTACTTTAGCTTCTTTCGATTCGTAAGTGTTCATTACTAGCGGTCGCCTAGTGGTCAAAATTCGACCAAAATTCCTAAGCTTGCTACTTTGTTTTCTGTGTTTCTCTATTAAATTTAAATAAGGTATAGGTAACCATAGTTACAAAGAATTGTACGACGTCAGACGAACAATGTCGAAATACTACGAACGCGATTCGACTGCGTGTATCAAATGCATGGTTGTGTGTGTGTAGTGTTTTTTCATTAATATGTATTTCTAATGCATATTTTATAAAAATATTAGTATTCGCACCTCCTTCTCCATATAAACTTTAACTGTGCCAAATTTCATACTCCTCCGTCCGCACAATTTTCATAAAAGTTTTTGCTTCACGTATTAATATATAGATTATAGTCTAATGACTGAATCCCCGAAACGATACGTAAATAGTAATAATAATAATAATTTATTCAAGTTAAATTGGTACAAAATGATACAGAACATCGAAAAGGTAATATATAAGGTGTATGAGACCCACATTTCGTTATGTATTTAGTCCAATGTCGTATTATCGTCCAATGTAGTATTGTCGCGAGCGTATTATCGTTTACCGACCCCAGCTGAAACTGTGGTCAGAAAACGATAATACGCATGGAGTCTGAAACTGTGGTCGGTAAACGCTGCTGTGTATTTTTGAAAAAAATTTATTTTAAAGTCATCTCCTGCAAGAAGAATAATTTCTATTTCGCGGGGAACTTTACCAACATTTAACCAATGGTTACAAAGTACATCTAGACTCGAAACTCAATTCGGGTGCCCAGCTAATGCTGAGGTGGTGACCCTTTTCGGCGAGGGCATACACATTTTGTTTTTTAATATGTATAATATTTCTGTTTTAATTAATTGTGTGTGCTCTGTACGAAATGAACAAATTTCTTTCTTTCTTTCTTTCAAACAACTGAAATTTTGTCCCTTGTGGAATACGAATCCAATCCAGTGCCAAGGCAACTACTTAAGCCATTGCGATGTATATTTTCCTCATTTATTTGGTTATTAATATTTACATATAATATAATAATAGTATTCTACCACATACACACAACACCATCTAGCCCAAACTAAGCAGAGCTTGTACTATGGGTACTAGACAATGGATAAATATTTTATAGAAATATTATATGTATATATTTTGTAGAAAATTACAATAAAATTCACTAAAATAAAACAAACTATAGTAAATATAAACAAAACTAAACCACACCATTAATTCTTCAACACAAGTCAAATTACACCACATTAACCCTTACCTATAACTCTTCCTTTCTTCTATCCACGTATTAACCCTATGACATGAGTTATAACGGCACAAAAACATCAAATCAGCAACATATCAATTTAACGCAAATAGAACATATGGACGCGGTGGTAAGACAGACGTGAATGAGGGATGGCGTGCGACTTACACCTCACGATACGGATACGACTTTATAATCGTGTCGGAGTCGTCAAGTAACACATATACATAATCCCAAAGGCATAGGCGGAATTGTATTACAATAACATTACGCAAACAAAGTTTTAGATCCCACATATAAGATGTAAGGTCTATTGCAGTCTAGAAATTACAGATTTAGCCACAGTGATACAGATATCGACACACACAGAGGTATTTTGACAGAATGACTATTGGGTCTTTCTGTCAAAATATCTCTATATGTATGCGGTGTTAAAATATATCTGTAATATCAATAACACTCCGCCCGACCTGAGAAATAAATCGAAGAAGTCTCACACATCAATCACATTTCCTACAGCTATTAGATAAACCAGACAAACTCTTTTGAGTTTTCTGGCATTAAATTCTCAATAGCAAGCCGAAATTAGCGCGGTGCCTCGGAAAGCACGTAATATCGTTGGTCCTGCGCCAGATCTTTCCCTGATCGTGTCGACACTGCCGTCCCATCGGATCATATGAGTTAGGGAATAGAGAGTGCACTTGTGTTGCCGCATACACTTATGCACTATTTGCCAAACTTCTTGGCAGTATACGATTAGGTATAAATGAGACAAAGTTGTAGTATAGTCTGGTTATAATTATCCAAAGGTGCATCTTATATACTAACGACTACGTGTTGATCACGGATAGTAGAAACATTTAATAGATATTGAACGTGCGATAAAGATCATAAGATTGCGATGTAGATTGTAGATACAGCACAAAGATATTGTACTGTAACAGTACACCCCCCTTTAAAAAAAAATATTATTATGGTAATAGTGTTTACAATATAAATTTGACCTAGACCTTACTAGTTATTTGCTGATGTATATAAATAATAATGCTATTGTACGCGGTGGAATTTGATGACGCCTGTTGTTACTAGTTATTTGCTGATGTATATAAATAATAATGCTATTGTACGCGGTGGAATTTGATGACGCCTGTTGTGGTGTGATTTGCTGACGTATGTAATTTTGACTTAGCTGTTGCACGAGTGTTTATTATTTTTTTTTGTTAAACTCTTCATTCTTCTGTCCAGTGTTTTCATTATGCCGTAAAGTAGGATCACGCCGATTGTTAAAATAATCTGTCCCATTGCAACATTTCTTGTCCACCGTAAGTCCTCCTGGATCAGGTTACGGAGTTTGTCCGCTTCGTTTTGATTGAGGCAACTGTCCGTATTGTATGTTATCTGGTCCTTAGAACTTTGATTTCCCATTTTAGATGTCTTGTTGTTACGAGTAGTTGTGAATTAATGGTATATGTTAAGATCTATGTTAATATATATACGAATAGCTTGCTTATATCAGCGATTTTTTATAGACGTACTACTGGCTTTACTTTACGTCCTGATCGTGTAGTGTACGTGTGTGAATGTCTGTAGAAATCCTTTGAATCTGGCACGTAGTTTGATTCGTCATTGATCATGAATGCTGGTTTCAATCTATCAATTGATATCACTGTCTCTTTATCCCTAATTCTAATGCAAAATGTTTTATCTGTTTTACTAATTACTGGGTAAGGTCCTTCATACGGCGGTGTCAGGGCTTTCTTAATTCTATCACACCGAACAAATACGTGTGAGCATTCTTTGAGTTCGGGATGCACAAATATAGCTTGGTTGTGGTTTTTTCTTTTCGGAATTGATGTCATTTGTGTGATGTCCTTTTGAATTTGTTTTACAAACTCTTCGTACGTTGATAACTGTGCTGCTGATGACTCAAAAAATCCTCCAGGGAGTCGTATTGGCGTTCCATATGTCATCTCTGCTGAACTATAACCTGTGTCTTCTCGCAAGCTACTCCGCAACCCGAGTAAAACTGTTGGAATTTCTTTTAACCAATTTTCGTTGGATTCTCTTGTCATTAACGCCACCTTTAAAGTTCTCTGAAATCTCTCTATCATTCCATTGGATTGCGGATGATAAGGTGTTGTCCTAATTTTATGTATTCCCAAAAATTGTGAGAGTGACTCAAATATTCTTGATTCAAACTGTCGGCCTTGATCCGTAGTAATGCGCAATGGACATCCAAAACGAGTAATCCATCCTTCGAAAAGTGTCTTGGCTACTGTTTCTGCAGTTATATCTTCTACCGGAAATATTTCGGGCCATGACGTACAACGATCTATGATTGTGATTAAATATCTCTTCCCTTGTGAAATCGGAAGTGGTCCGACGATGTCAATATGTAAATGTTCAAAACGTTGCGCTGTCATAAATGTACCAGGAGGTGATATCGTATGTCGTTGTATTTTTGATTTTTGGCAGGCTATACATGATCTACACCAATTATTGATATCTTTGTTCATATACGGCCATAAATACCTTTGGGTTATCATTTTTCTCGTAGTTCTTTTTCCTGGATGGCTCATACCATGAATGGTATCGAAAATTTGTTTGCGAAATTGCTTTGGTAAGTAGGGGCGGCTTTTTCCAGTAGACGTGTCGCAGGTGATGTTTATTGTGGAACCCGGAAGCGTAATGTTTTTGAATTTTAATCTTTTATTGTCACGTAATTTACTTAGTTCATTATCTGTTGATTGACATTTTTCCAATTCAGCGTAATCGATGGGTGATGGCACGTATATTTCCTCTATTCGAGATAAGGCATCGGCGGTAATATTGTCACGTCCGCTTATGTGTTGAATGTTGGTACTGTATTGTGAAATGAAATCTAACTGCCGGACCCGTCGCGGTGTATCGTTTGATGATGGTTTTTGGGAGAATGCGTATGTCAAAGGTCGGTGATCCGTAAATATTGTAAATTCTCTTCCCTCGATTAATCTGTGAAAATGTTTGACGGCCATGTATATTCCTAACAGCTCTCTGTCAAACGTAGAATATTTTTGTTGAGTTTCGCTCAATTTTTGTGAAAAAAAACCTAATGGTTCCCAATTGCGTCCGGATTTTTGTTGTAAAACTCCACCAACGCAAGTAGCACTAGCGTCGGTCATGAGCGCTAGTGATGCGTTTCGGGAAGGATGCGCTGTTAACACTGCGTTTTTCATGCTTTCCTTGCATTTTTCGTAAGCTTTGTCTGCTTCCGTTGTCCAAGGAACAGGTGAATTATCGTTCTTTTTTGAACCATGTAGATATTCGTTTAAAATTCTTTGATTTTCCGCTGCGCGTGGAATATTACTTCTGTAGAAATTGACCATGCCCAAAAATCGTCTTAATTCTTGAATTGTTTTCGGTTTGGGAAATTCCATGATTGCTTTGTAATTTTCTTCGGTAGGTTGTATTCCTTGGCTCGTTATATGATAACCTAAGAAATCTATTTCCCTTCTGAGAAATTCGCATTTTTCGAGATTAATGGTTATTCCATTCTCGTGTAAACGTTTGAAAACCGTTTCTAAATGCTGATAATGCAAATCTTCGTTGTCCGATGCGATGAGACAGTCGTCTACAAATATAAATACGAAGTTTAAATCTCTAAATAAGGAATCCATGAATCGTTGAAATGTTTGTGCCGCATTGCGTAATCCGAAAGGCATTCTTAAGTACTCAAAAAGTCCGAAAGGTGTGATGATGGCTGTTTTTTCTATATCTTTAACAGGAATACAGTGGTATGCTTTGCGTATATCTATCTTGCTTAGTATCTTCTTATTTTCTAATATGTATGTAAAGTCAGTTAATCTTGGTAGTGGGTATTTGTCCGGTACTGTCGTGCTATTGAGCATTCGATAGTCTCCGCACGGTCTCCATTCGCCATTTTTCTTTTTTACCATATGTAATGGGCTTGCCCATGGGCTATCTGACGGTCGGCAAATTCCGAGCTCTATCATATTTTGAAATTCCTTTTTGGCTATGTCGTATTTTTCTGGAGGTAATGGTCTTGCCCGAGCTGCGACGGGTGGTCCTGTAGTGATAATGTGGTGTTCAATCTTATGTTTGGGCGCATTGCGTAGAGAGGACTCTTTCGTGATGTCTTCGTATTTGTTTAAAAGTTGCGTAATACGTGAATTCGTTCCCACTGCGATAGTACGAATTGTTTGTTGTGTCGCTTTTTCTGAAGTTACATGCGTTGTCAGCTCTGTAACTTTGTCGATAAGTTTGCGACCTGCTATGTCGACTAATAGTTTATAGTGCTCTAGAAAATCTGCTCCAATTATTGGTTGTGTAACATCGGCGATTATAAAATTCCATTTATAACATCGTTGTAGTCCTAAATTCAAGGTAAGCGTCTTCTCGCCGTAAGTCCTAATTTTAGTCCCATTTGCAGCGTATAGTGTGTATTGTTCATTTTGTAAAATTGAATATCTCTGTTGCTTGCTAATGACTGAAATATTTGCGCCCGTGTCAATCAAAAACTTCATACCACTTTTTCGGTCGGTAATGGTGAGGCGATTGGATGGGTGGATTGCACAGAGTTTCGCCGTTGTCTGTGCTCTTATTCGTTTCCCTGGTTCCGTACGTAAGTCATTGGTTTCCAACCGCATGGTTTAATGCAGTTCCTTGCATATTTTCCGAATCTTTCGTGGTAGTAACAAAATCGATTTGCTCCTCTATAGTTTGTTCTCGGCCTCATAATCGGGAATTGTTGACGTTTCTTGAAATGATTGTGCGTGCTGGGTCGATAGCTATATTGACCTTGCTGAATTGCGTCAATATCTATCTGTAATTTTGCTAGCTGGGCTAAAATGCATGCTGTATTGTTGTCGTTTGAAGTGTCGTTGCTAACAGCTGATATTTCGGTTACTTTTGAATTCATTATTATTTTGTCTGCAATTTGGCTCAGTTTGTCAATTTCCATGTCTTCCGTAACTGCTAGAACCGTAGTAACTGATGTTGGTAAAAGCCTGAACCATAGTAGTTTAATTGTTTCGTCACTGATTTTTCCTCTCCCGAGGACTCGCATTTGACGTAATAACTGCGAAGGTTTTTGTTCACCGAGTTCTGTCTCTGATATTCATTTTTGAAACTGTCGCTGTTCTGTTTCTTCGTAACAATCAATTAAACGTTCCTTGATGTTTTTATATTTGTCTGTAGTCGGTGGTGAAGTGATTAGGTCACTAACTTGTAGTATTTCTTCCTTGGATAATTTTGCTATTACTGTACAGTATTTGTATTCGTCTCCTTGCTTCTGTGGTGCTAATATGGCTTCTAGTTGCGTGAACCATAATCTTGGTTGGTCTTTCCAAAATTCCGGAATGCGAGATAAAACCGAGGTGCCAGCAGCTACTTCAAGTGTTCCTTGCTGATTTATGTTCGCCTTGCATGGTGATTGTGCCATGTTTCTTGCTGCGTATTCGTTCGTCGGGGTCACCAATTTGCCAAACTTCTTGGCAGTATACGATTAGGTATAAATGAGACAAAGTTGTAGTATAGTCTGGTTATAATTATCCAAAGGTGCATCTTATATACTAACGACTACGTGTTGATCACGGATAGTAGAAACATTTAATAGATATTGAACGTGCGATAAAGATCATAAGATTGCGATGTAGATTGTAGATACAGCACAAAGATATTGTACTGTAACACACTAATATAACGCTTGCAAAGATGGCAAGTTTACTATAAAATTGGCCATCATAATTGAAGTACGGCATGTAGGATCTTATATACGTCGAATGGATATAATAATACAGATTTTGCCAAGGCATTTGACCGTGTGGACCATTCCATATTGTATATAAAACTTAATCATGCCGGAATACATGGTAATCTTCTGCGGTGGTTCGAAAGTTATCTGCATAATCGTTCTCAGCTAGTGGCGTTGGCAGGCTATGAATCTATGCCATTTGTGCCAGGTTCTGGAGTCCCGCAGGGGTCTAAACGAGGACCTTTATTATTTCTGGTGTTTATCAATGACCTTCTAGATAGGATAAAATGTGATTGCCTGGCTTATGCTGATGATCTAAATATATACAGTAGAATATCTGCAACTACCGGCTGTATTAAGCTGCAAAGTGACCTTGATACTCTTCAACGATGATGTTTGGAAAATAAATTGTCCTTAAACGTAAAAAAAATTCAGTATATTTACGTTTACTAATAAAATTAAATTCATTGATTTTAAATACTGTATAGACGGTGCGTACCTGGTCAGAGTATCTATTATCCGTGACCTGGGAGTCATTTTCGATACTTCTTTATTTTTCTGTCATCACATAGATAATGTAGTCGCAAAAGCCAACAAAATGGCAGGTTTTTGTTTTTCTTGTTTATTTAAATGATAGGTTTTATAATTCGAGTATCAAAACCATTTCGTAATAGTTGCAGTGTTATCTTGCTGTACAATGCGTTGGTCCGTAGTACTGTTGAATATTGCTCCACTATATGGTCTCCTTATTACTCAACCCATATAGATAAGGTAGAGTCCGTTCAGACTCGCTTTGTAAGATACTTATCCATAAAAAATGGCATCAGGAAAACTATTTCTGAATACACTGATAGATTGTCTTACTTCAAAATGATCAATTTAAAAGAAAGACGCGACATACATGACTTACTGGTTCTACACAAAATTGTAGATGGGTCCTTAGACGTTGAACTAATTAATAATTTTAATTTTAAAACGAGTAGGCGTTTCGTGAGGCAACCCCGGGAATTTGAGACACGTATCTAACAATGACATTGATGTCTTCCCTATGAAAATTTTATCATTCAGACACTTCCTACTCAGTAATGCTTTATAATCTTTTGTATTTTTTTTATACTTTTAAATAGTTTTAATAGAATTAGACTTCGATTTGTGGTTTATATAATGTTTAGAGTCACTTATATTTTCACCATAAACAAGTATCTACCTATTCTTTAATATTATAATGTAATTGAAATGTCATGCATGCCTGTGATTTGTTTAATTACTCTGACAATGTTAAATTAAGAATGTCTCAACTACAAAACATTGTAATTATACAGTTGGTATGCTTAAATTATAAATAAATAAATAAAATAAATAATAACAGAGAATTGATCTAATCTATAAGTGATTTATCACGAAGGATGTTTCAAAAACAACTCGATCTTATCATTCATCTGAACAGATCTAGTGATTTGATAAAATCCCAAAAGCTCTATTTACCGATTCAGTTTCACCGACTAAGCTGGATTTTCGTAATATTGCAGGAGTTTTTTAATTTGGGGATCCAGTTTTAAAATCGTTTTCCCGCTAAAAGTCAATAAGACCCGTAATGTTATTTGTGATTCAAATATCCATGTATTAAACCCACGACTTGGTTTAATAAATGAACATTCCAAATTGTAATGATATTTATATTTTTAAGATGTTTCATTCGTTTCAAATATAATTTGTTAAAGTATTGGTTTTTGAGATCAAGGTGGCACTAATTAGTCTGGCTTACCAAATAAACCTATATAATACCGAAAAGGTTTTAGCCAAAAACATTATTTTCGTCATTTCAATAAACCAATTTTGGGATTGGATCAAATCATTAGGTTTGTTTAGAAAAATGATTAAATCATGTCATTGTATTGATGTTAGCACACTTACAGGTGGAAGATGGAGATGGAAGACTACATGGATGGCGTAGTAGTTTTAATGGTCGTCTTGTCGCTGCCATCGCATCGAGTGTTGTGGGTTCGAATCCCACACAGGACAAAAAATTGTGTGATCCACAAATAGTGGTTCCGAGTCTGCGTGTTCCTTGCGACCTCTGTTTGAAAGTTTCTAAAGTCTCCCGTGAATAATTCCTACCGCGGGAGTTGTCTTTTAAACAAGAAACAAAATACCCAAAACTTTTTTAAAATTGTAATATCTTTATATAATTGTACCTAAGTTCGCAATTAACAAATTGATTGATAGATTGATATTTGAATTAACATGCTCCATTATTTAATCAAATCACTCAGATTAACCAAGTCCCTATTTTTATCATATCGCTCAGACAAATATAAATAAGTGAGAAACGGCAATGAATTGCCGTAAATCTCAAAGTTCGAAAAAATGGTATCACGTGACCTTGAGGTCAGAGGTCAAAGTTCATAGTCAGTTCGGGGGTGTATCGACTGGGTAATGGCGTAGACCGCGACTCTAGCTCTTACGGTTCTTGAATTGAAAGTTGTATAACAGACAGACGGACGGACGGACAGACAAAGCTGTTGTATAAGAGTTTTTCGAACTCTAAAAATGTGTTACGACCGCTACGCATCACATATCGTGCAGTATAAACGTGCGTTGAACATTACGTAGATTAAAAATGCTTTTTTTGCTGACGAGACAACGATATGCGCTGTTTTGATAGCTGAGTGGGAAACGGTACTGTGTGCCTATGTTCCTTTAATTCAGTATACTCTTTGGTTATATAGACATAAACCCTTTGCCTTGTAGCATAAGTAAAGGTCGAGTTTCCGTGGCCGTTATGTCTTCGATTCGATTCCCGGATAAAACAATGATGTATTGGGTTTTCTGTTATAATATTTTTATAGTAACAATATGATAAAGGCGTCTAGAGCAAGAGCAGCGAGCAGCGATAGCTCAGTGGGGAGACCAACAGACTGAAATGCAGAGGGTCTCGGGTTCGAACCCACGTCGTACACCTCGGACTTTCGGAAGTTATATGACTTATCGAAATTATGTGCGTATTGATTGACAATTATCTCCTGCTCCGTGCCTCGGAGAGCACGTTAAGCCGTCGGTCCCGGCTGCCATGAACATCCGTGGCAGTCGTTATTGGGAAGTCAGTGCCCTCTGATACTGATCTAGCCTTAGGATATCGTTAGCCTTCGGGTTGCGGAGGTCAGATGGCAGTCGCTCCGTGTAAAAACTGATATCCAGTCAAATCCGGTTAGACTACAAAGCCGACCCAAAGTGACTTGGGAATAATAAAGGCTAGGGAGAAGAAGATATCAGACGTCTGAATTTCGCATTCTGTATAAAATATATATATTTTTTTTTAATAATATTCTTTTTGTCTAATTATTCGTTTACAGAAAGTTGTGTTCAGCATCTTCTTTTAAGCAGGTAATACCTGTATTAGATAACTCTCTATGTATTTCCTACAGCTACTAGTACGCCACATTTCTTTACTAAAGAATCATAATTGATAAATACAAAGAGATCATTTGTAAAGAGTAAATTTTTCTCTGTTAACGATGTAAGTACAAATTTTATGAGTAGTAGAGCCTCGCTGATTTCGGCATGAATGGGCCGGCTCGACCGGGGAAGGACTACCCTCTCACAGAGTATCAACGTGAAATAGCAGTGTTCCTACTGTTGTCTTTCGTTCGGTGAGTGAGAGTACCGGAGGCCCAATCACCCTCTTTCTCTCTTCCTGCTCCTTATCCTTCCCACTTCCTTTCCTAAATGGTTGGCATCGCGCAAGTGATGCCCCTGGTGTTGCAGGTGTCCATAGGCTACGGTGACCACTTACCATCATGTGGGCCGTATGCTTCTTTGCCACCTAAGTAGAATAAAAAAAAAACAACGGGTTGCACTCCGGGAGTGCCGGCAGAAGTGAAAACTTGAATATTAACGTTGTGCAGTTTTGATATTTTGAATTGCGCTATCGTACACAAACATGACAATTCTCCCTCCGTCTTACGAATTTTCGATCAGGTCACGTGTCCTGACGCGAGTTTGACAATTCTCCCTCCGTCTTACGAATTTTCGATCAGGTCTCGTGTCCTGACGCGAGTTTAACATTTTTTACCCATCACAAAAAAAGTGCACAACGCCGCTAAAGAAGTTTTCACTTAAAAAATATTGAGATATATGACATATGAGCAAAGTTCGATTAATGGCATCCCTGTTAAAAGATTCATGGGTTACAGCGATCATCCAACCGTCTATTATACAGAATGACATTTCTTTTTAGGTACCTATTTAAATAAGACATGTAAGAAACAATAGACTATACTGTAAGATTTTGCCCGATCCGAGAATCGAATCAGATTCTGATATATTCCTCCTGATTCCTGAATGGACGTAGAAAATCCAGAACTATTAATCTGTTGCCGACCCTATAAAAGCCCTATTTATACCCTCTTGAAGAACCTTATGCCTTTAGGGAAAACTACGAAAGGGAGGACACTGCTAACCTAAACGTCCATAGGAGAAAATTCAGTTTATACACTTTTTATAAAGTTGGGTCGCCTTAACAAAGTTTCAGGGGATTTTTATGTGTTTCGAGTGTGGTGGAATAATAGGTGCTAGCTTTGGTATGCGACGTATGGTAAGTTCTTATGCGTAAAATTACTGATGGTTTGCGACTTTATTTACGTGACTTTATTTACACACACCAAGTGTCACACCATATATAATACTAGATTTTTCCTGCGGCTTTGCTCATGTTAATGTAGACGTAATGAATTAAGTTCTATCCCGCGAGAACAGTATTATTTTCTAGAAGAAAGGCACTCTATATTCTTTTCTGTACATCCAACAACGTGTATACGAAATTTCATGTTGATCGGTGGAGTAGTTAAGCCGTGAAAACGAAAAAGGGGTAGGTACTGAAACCGACATAAGGTACCTTCCAACCACAAAAAAAATTGGGCCAGTCTTTGAGGACTGCCGATAGAAGTGAAAATTTTAGTCATTGGTCATAAATACTTCTTTGTACACCAAATTATAAACCAAAATAATTCAAAAACGCAGTCGAAGCGCGTAACTATGGTTACATATATCGATATAAATATCATTGCATAATATATCAGCGATATTATTAGTCGTATTTCGAGCACTAGGCGACCGCTAGTATTCTGAAATAATTCAAAAATGGAAAGCGTGGAAGCGTGACGATGACGAAGCGTAACGATTATATTATTATGATGTTAGTGTATGTACAAGAACTAGTTTTAAGTAACTGTATTGTGTGTAATGTTGTATATATATACAGTTGGCGTGTCTAAAAATAAATAAATAAACGATGACGCGAGTTCTATGAATTTTGTTCACCCAAGAAGTGCTCAACGCGCCTAAAGAAGATTTCACTTCAAAAATTCCCAAGGGATAGACAATTAATATAACTTACATTTCGACGTACTTTCTGAAAAACGTTCCAACCCACACTCGGGTCAAAATCGAGTTATTATTAGCAAATTAGTCACGGGGTTACTATTTACTAGCTGGAAAAATGTGGTAGCTCTACTATCACTCTATGTATGAAATAATTACTTAGTAGCCCAACCCACATGTATGAAGAAGCAATACGGGATTGAACTTCAATCACGATTATCTCAAAATGTTAACTTTGTGGGTTGGAATGTTTTTCAGAAAGTACGTCCATTTACGCGAGCGAAGCCACGGGCAAATCTAATCTTATAATAATATACTTTCAATTTTGGCGCCAACTGTGCACATTTTAACTCTACGTAAGCAGCCTACAAAGATAAATAAGTGACAATACTGATTAAAGGACTCTGGTACACGGGAGCGCCAATAATTTATTATTAAGCAACCGATTTCTATGCGCAAAGGTCCCTCCGGAATTTTATGGGCCCCGATAATGTATAGAATATGCTTAAATATTGATAAATTATGGTAAATGTATATAAGTTAGGCGTTTTTACAAAATGTGTGCGCAGTACTGGATTTAGTGGACGTTGTATTTGAGAATATTGTGCTAACAAACACAATATGGCTGCCTCTACAACTACCCTTTTCAAATAATATTCTAAATGTTTTTTATTCCAACTTTAAAGAAAAAAGTAGAAGCGGTAGCTCACTGGGGAGACCAACAGACTGCAAGGCAGAGGGTCTCGTGTTCGAACCCACGTCACGCACCTCTGACTTTTGGAAGTTATATGACATTTCGAAATTATGTGCGTTTTGATTGACAAATATGGCCTGCTCCTTACCTCGGAGAGCACGTTAACCCGTCGGTCCCGGCTGCCATAAACATCTATGGCAGTCGTTATTGGGAAGTTAGTGCCCTATAATATCCTGACACTGGTCTAGCCTTAGGGTATCGTTGGCCTTCGGGTTGCGGAGGTCAGGTGGCAGCCACTCTGTGTAAAAACTGATATCCAGTCAAATCCGGTTAGACTAGAAAAGCCGACCCCAAGTGGCTTGAGAATAATAAAGGCTAGGAAGAAGAAGAATGCCAGCTTTAAATTAAAACAACAAACAACGTCACAGTTACTTAACCTCACCCCTTGATCACGTATCCCTCTGTTTTCAACGCCATTATCAATTAGTTTACCCACGTCCCAACACTATAGAACATCGACAACTGGGTCAAAATGGCCAAACAGTCTTTGTTACCTTTGTTACGCAATGGCGGACGTGGGCCTGTTTAGGAACGAACTAGAATACACAAAGATACTTGTTTCTGTGTCCCGATTGGCGTGTACTGATGGTGACGATTTGCCGACACTACGAATGGGCCTCTATAGTGATGGGAAAATGTCGATAGATTGTGTGTCGATATTTGTTGAATATTTTTTTACACGGTGTGTTTTCCAACCGAATGGTAAAGTGTAGGGATGGTTAGAAGCTTGCAGCACCAGAATTATCAAGGTAACTCATATATATATACAACCTTACTTATTAGCAATTTTAAATATAAAAGGTTGCTAAATATTAACTAGCGACTGATCAAAAAAAAATACCTATTAACATTACTTAACTTTAATGTTCGTTGAATAATAGGTAAGTAACAGTGGTGGTCCGTTGATCAAAGATTAGTTATTGATCAAAGACTCGAGAGCTAAGATGACGATATTTTTATAAGTAAGGCTGATTATGGTTATCTTATCTTATCTTATGTGGGGGCCAGTCAGTGCAGACCTGCGACACTTCGACCCCATGGGATCTTTTGTGTCTCCCAATAACGGTCGCCATGTTTGTGGCAGCCGGGACCGACGGCTTAACGTGCTTTCCGAGGCACGGAGCAGGCGATAATTGTGAATCAATGCGCACATAATTTCGAAAAGTCATATAACTTCTGAAAGTCAGAGGTGCGCGACGTGGGTTCGAACCCGAGACCCTCTGCACTGCATTCTGTTCATCGCCCCACTGAGCTATCGCTGCTCCTGATTATGATTAACGGTTAGTCCCACCATAGGTACGTAAGTCAAAATGTAATCGCTATATTGTCTGTCCAATGGAAAGGCAACACTGGTCCACCGTTGATGATACGTCGCGTGCTCAGATACCACAGGAATACAAAACTATTTTGTATGATTAAAGCCATTAATCATTAAATGGATCTTCTGATACTTTATGGATACTGTGTCATTCAGTATTATTTATATCAAATATGTAATATTCGCACGCCAAAATTAAAAAAAACAGCTTATACTCTTGTAGGGGTAATCAAATGTGTTGTTATGGGTGTCCAAATAAAATACCTAGATGGTATATACGGATATATATTACTGGTACCAGTTATTATCTATACATATAATAAAATCGTAGGAAAGTCTAAACTGTACATTGAATATTTTTTTAAAAGAATACTTGAGGCATGATCTACAATCGATATCGAAGCCAAAAATATAGTTTTTAGAATTTTTGTCTGTTTGTCTGTATGTATGTCCGGGCTATACTCAAAAAGTACTGCATGGATTTACTTCAAATTTTGCATGAATATTACTAACAGGTTGGGTCAACATACAGGCTACATATTATCACGCTATCTCCTACGGGGGAGGAGCTGTGAATCTTTATTTTTCTTACGCATTCTGTGACAGCCTGTAATCTAACGACGCATATTTAAATGTTGTTTTTGAGTAAGCTATGCTATTATCTAGCTTTACACTATAAAAACTACGCCATTTAAGTAACTTGGGCAGAGAAATATAGTTGGGTTCCGCGGCGACAAACACTTTTTAGTTAAAACCTACGCGGACGAAGTCGCAGGTAACAGCTAGTTACTAATATAAATACATATTGGACTACGACTTAACTCAGTGGTTGCGGGGAGACGACTGCCGCGCGGCGCTACTCTATACTTGCGCCTGACTACACAAAACTACCGCGTCAGCAGTGTCGCTACACTCTTATAATTTTTTTTTAGTTTAAGCAAATAAATGATTTTATCTTTTGCTAGCGGCCAGCCACGACTTCACCTGCGTTCAACATCATAAATAACCTGGGTATATCTGGCATAATGTACCTCAAAAAGCGATAGAATTCTAAATACATACTGTGATTCCAGACATCCTCCGCGTACTAAACTCACCGTATTTGTAATATTGCACTTTCTTTTGTTAATAATAGTAAAGATCTTTATTGATAGAAATAGATCCCACCAAAAACATAAATGTTATTTAAAAATGTGAGATCTTAAAGTAAGTTAGATTTGACTTGGCCAGTTTTTATGAGAATTAAAAAAAAAAAAAATATATATATATATATATATATATATATATATATATATATATATATGTTGAATAACTTTATAAAATGACTGATGTAATGAAAACTGGCCAAGTCAATTCTTGGTATCTTGGTGCCACTTTTGACCCTTCTATAACTCAAAAGAGTTATAGAAGGGTCAAAAGTGGCACCAAGTGGTTCGTGTAATATTACACTCGGCGCTGGCTAGCCAGTTCCTTTGCTTGAACTTGGCTTGACACGCTGCCGCGTGTCTAGATACTACCCAAGTGTACCTACAATAGTTAGATCTCTCTCGTATTACGACTATTTCAAACGACGAATAATTAATGCAATCGTACCCTATACTTCACGTAGTGACATAACCTAGTAAGAGATACGCTTTATAACCTCTACAATTGATTATAAAACTTTACTGTAGAGCATGTTAGTTTTATTGCCGTATGTGATAGACGGAAATGATTCAAAAGGGTCACAATGAAAATACGACATATAAAATGTTTTATCGCGTAAGTTATGAATCCACAAACTTTTGTTATTGCGGCATTTATTAAACTAAATTATATATACAGTCAGCCATTTTGTTAAGACCGTCTTTAGTGTTTGGTATTCTACAGATACAGATGTCATCAATGAAGCAAGAAAACTTAAGTACAAATGTGTGAGAAGGCAAGGGGCAAGCGTGACCTCGTGTATTTTTTATAACGTGCATTGACACATACCTCGGCCTCGATGGCGTAGCGGCTAGTGTAACCGACTGCCACGCCTGAGGTCGCGGGTTCGATTCCCGCACAAATCAAACATTTGTGTGCATGAACATGGATTTTTGTCTTGGTCTGGGTGTTTCTATGTATAATATGTATGTATTTACAAAAAAAAAAGTATATATGTATGTTTATCCATTGTCTAGTGCCCATAGTACAAGCTCTGCTTAGTTTGGGCTAGATGGTGTTGTGTGTATGTGATAGAATATTATATTATTATTATACCTCTCCGCGGGAAAAGGGAGCGGAGAGGTTATATCGGGCTCACCCGGGTAAAGGTTAAAATATATCCCGGGTACCCAACTAAACCTACCACGGTAGGCCAACTTATTGCCTTGAATAGTAGGTGGGTCACTAGATCTAAAACTACATTAGCGACCCATCCAGCAGTGCAATTATGTCTCTAGAGCCTTAGTTTGGACACAAAAACAAGCAGGTCATATAATTTCTAGACATCTATGTAGCCTACAGATGGTTTGTATACCAAGAAGCTTTAAAAAAAGAAGTTACACCGCGGGCACAAAGGGCAACAATAAAACGATTTTTAAGACTAAACCCGCACTAGAGATAATCCCAGATTGTAGAAGCATTTACAAACTTTGAAACACCAGACTTTTTTTCGTCTTATTTAGTAAACAAAAATGGCGCACTGGTAGCTAGAAACTCTACATAGAGGTCCATCATTATGTAATATATTTTTTCTGTAATCGTTATATATTAGAGAACAAATGTAGTCTGAAGATTGACTGATTGATTGTAAAATGGTTTGTTTGATTGACGAAGAAGACTATAAAGAAAAATAAAACGTTTTGTAATGAGATATTAGATCAAGATATTTTAGTCATAATTTATTTTTCCGGTGCTGCGTGATGCCCAAATTCGATTCTCCGATCTCCAATCTTCACCTCACACAGTTAATTTTTATGGGAAATGCGAATGTGTGTTTGTTTGTTACGCTATCACGCCTTAATTACTCGACCGATCATCATGAAACTTCACATACACGTTTCAGGTTTCAGGCGTACAGAAAAGGACATAGGGTACTTTTATCCAGAAAAAGTACCGTTACTAAACTTTTTTTTTTTTTTTTTTTTTTTGACCCAGGGAAATCCTTTATGGATACCCCCTCCCCCGGGGGGGGGGGGAGGGTGGTTATGTGAGACTCTCCGCCCCCTGAAGGGGGTCGGTATACTCACTAAAAACCTGGGGTGAGCAGTCCTTCCGCCGACGGGGTGGGGCGGGATGGGGTCGCGTTAGCAATCACCATCCCGCCCCGGCGGTTGGCCCGGCTGATGGTAACCGGGCCTCAGCACCTGTGGAGGGGTGGCCTTGCTCACCAAGACCACCCCCCAGACGTGTGGGGCCGTGCAAGCCGGTACAGAGTCCCCCGACTCTGTACCAGTGACCCCACTATACAGGAGCAAGAAGGCGGGCAAATCGCCTCCTCCTCGCTCCCGTCCGTCTGCGCCGGAGAGGGTCAGCGAGGGGATTATTCTCCCTGACCCTCTCCGCGGCCTCCTTCTGCGCCATGACAGCCTCGCAGAAGGAGACCACCGCCTGCCACGATCTCTCGCCGCCGAGCATGGCGTTGATCACGCCCGGCAGGGAGAGATCCCCGCCTATTATGCCCGAAAGCGCGTGCCGCTGCGGCCCTCACGCGGCACACGCCTCCAGCGTGTGGAGCGCCGTGTCTTCCGGCGCCCCACACTCGTGGCAGGCCGGGGTCGCCTCCCGTCTCGCGATCTGGTGCAAATACTTTCCGAAGCATCCATGCCCGGAAAGCACCTGCACCAGTCGGAAGGTCAGCGACCCGAATCGCCGCCCTATCCACCCCCGGAGGACCGGGCGAATGGCCTCCACCGTCCACTGACCCGGGACCGGTGAAGCCAGGTCCTCCGTCCACCGCCTCAACAGGGCGGCCCGCGCCTGTCGCCGCATGCGTGCGACCTCCTCCCACCCCGGGGGCTCCCCGCGGGACCTCCTCGCCGCCACGAAGTGGTAAACTTCGGCGAGGACCTCCGCTTGTAGCTCCCAGGGGGGGTCACTGGCCAGCACGCACGCCGCCGTCCAGGACACCGTCCGGTAACCGCGTATGGCCCTCGTCGCGACGACCCGCTGCGAACGTCGCAGCAGGGTCTTATTGTCGCGACTGAGGGCATCCGCCCAGACCGGCGCCCCGTAAAGGGCCATACTCCGGATCACTCCGGAGTACAGTTGGCGACAAGTGGCGCTCGGGCCACCCACGTTGGGCAGCAGCCTCCCTAGGGCGGCCGCCGCTCC
The DNA here is from genome assembly GCA_963564715.1 of Catocala sponsa. Classification (NCBI taxonomy): domain Eukaryota; kingdom Metazoa; phylum Arthropoda; class Insecta; order Lepidoptera; family Erebidae; genus Catocala; species Catocala sponsa. The sequence goes on along the minus strand of OY751351.1, from coordinate 1,705,181 downwards.
CAGGTCTTTTGGGGCCAGCTGGGTGAAGTGTGCACCAAAAGTCCACCTCCCGTCCAGGACGAGACCCAAGTACCTCATTTGGGTCCCAACCCGGACCGGGACCCCATCCAGGGTCACTCGCGTACCTGGACGAGGTCCCCCCCGAGGCCCATGGAACAATAGGGCTTCGGTCTTGGAGAGGGTAACCTCCAATCCCAGGGCGCGGATACGGTCGACCACTAAGGCAGCTCCCACCTCGGCCAACCGCACCGCCTCCCCGAGATCCCTCCCTTTGACTACGACCAGGGTGTCATCGGCGTAGTACGCCACCCGCATACTCGCGGGAAGCGTGCCCCGAAGCACCCAGTCGTAGCCAACGTTCCACAGGAGCGGTCCCAGCACCGACCCCTGTGGAACCCCGCAGGATACGCGACGGCGCCTCAAACCGTCGCGTCCCTCCACCAGGACCTCGCGGTCCTGGAGGTAGTCGGCCAACAGCCTCCGCAAATACAGGGGCACTCCGTGATACCGGAGCGCCTCCTGTACTGTTCCATGCAGGAGGCTGTTAAAGGCGTTGGCAATGTCCAGCGAGACAGCCAACGCCTTGTTCCCCCCACCGACCGGTTCCTGCGTCCAATCTTTGAGCCAGAGCAGGGCGTCTATCGTGGACCGCCCCGCTCTGAACCCATACTGGGCCTGCGATAGCGCCGGCCCAGTCCCCTCTAAGTGCTGGATGACACGGGAAGCCCTTTCTAACAGCTTTCCCGTGTCATCCAGCAATACGATTGGCCTGTATGCGGAAGGCGAGGCTGTGTCTCGCCCCTCCTTCCGCAACAGGCACAATCGGCCGTCCTTCCACAGCTTCGGGAACCGTCCAGACGTGAGGCACGCGTCGAACAGCTCCCGAAGTGGATCGCTCATCTCTTTGAGGGCGATCCGAAGGACCCGCCCCGGGATCCCATCAGGACCCGGTGCCGTCCTCTTGCCACTTAAGCGGCTGACGGCTGCCTCCATCTCCGCCTCCGATACAAGCGGGATGGAGGCCGGGTCCAATTCCTCCGGGAAGGACGGCGCCATCGTCGGAGGGGTATGGTGGGGGTCCCGTTCGGGAAAGAGTCCCACCAACACCCTGCCCAGGAGCTCCGGCTCCAGGGACTCCGCGACGGGGGGTGTCAGCCCCCGGAACTTGTTCCGCGCAGCCCTGTACGGACGCCCCCATGGGTCCCTATCCAGGCCCTCCAGGACCTCACCCCAAGCTCGAGCCTTGGCCTGGCCGACGGCCAGCTGCAGCTCCTTTTTGGCTGCACGATACTCATCGTACAGCCGGAGCTCAGCCTGCAGCTCTTCGGCCGATAGCTGGCCGCTCGTCCGGCCATGCCGCCGCCGCCTACACCGCCACCGTGTGTAGGGCCGCCGCGCCGCCGAGCAGGCGGCTCGGAGATCCGCGATTGCCGAGCTCCACCAGTACACTTCTCGGTGGCCGGGGTGGCGGCGGGCCCTCGGCATGGCCGCGTCGCAGACGGCCGTGACCGATTCGCGGAAACGGCCGACCGCGACGCCTACCCCCACCGTCCCTCCCTCCACTGGGTACATGGGGGCGGCATGCCACGCCTGGACGATGGCCGCCTCCTCCGCCAGCCCGGCGTCGAGGCGACTCACCGACCAGCGTGGCAAGTCCGCCTGCACCACGTGCCGGGACCCTCCCTGACTGTCGGAGGTGGAGATCTCGAACCTTATGTATTTGTGGTCCGAGAGCGTCTCCACCTCCGACATCACCCTCCAGGCCCGGGCACGTGCCGCGACAGCGGGGCTGGTGATCGTTAGGTCCACCACGGACCCCCCACGCCATCGCACGCACGTGTGGACCGACCCTCTATTGAGGAGGGTCAGTCCTGTGGCAACCGCCCACTCCCTGACTATCTCCCCTCGAGTGTCAGTGCAGCGGTTGCCCCATTCCCGGGCCTTGGCGTTCAAGTCCCCCATTAGGAGGACCTGACGTGGCGCCTGCCTTCTCACCACCGCGGCCAGGAGGTCCATGTAGACCTCCAGCTCCGCGGCGGTTCTGTTGGGGGAGAAGTATGCGCCGACGATCGCATACCTCTCCCACCTGGCCACCACGTACCCCGCCCCACTCTCTATGACTGAGAGAAGGGAGCCGCCAACCCTCCCAACGATGGCCACGGAGCCGTTCAAGTCCCCAGCCCAATAGGGACTGGAGGGGATGAAATACGGCTCCGCGGCCACGGTCACATCAATTTCCCACTGCGCCAGGGTCTGCATGAGCAGGTCTTGGGCCCTGGCGCAGTGGTTCAGGTTCGCCTGAAGGAAGTTGTGATGTCCAACCTGGTCCATACTAATCAGACATCACAACCTCCCCGCACACCGCTTCGCGGCGCGCTGCCTCAGGGGCGGCCCGGGTCCCAGGGGCCTTTCCCTTCGTCTTCGGGGGGTTGCAGCTGCGCCCCCCCATAACGTGGCCCGAGGACTTTCCCGCCTCTGCGCAAATGGCGCAGCGCAGCCCGGCCTTGCGACAGTTGGCCGCCCGGTGGCCTGCGCCTCCACAACGGAAGCACAGGTCACCCCTGTCGGCTGCAGCGGGACACTGGGGGCGCGTGTGCCCCAGCCCCATGCACCTGAAGCAGCGCATGGGGCGCTCTCCCAGCGCGACCACCTTCACCGAGCTCCACCCAATGAGAAGCCTGGCCCCGCTCAGCAGCACTTTGGCTGCCGAGACAGGGCAGGACACAAGGACAGAGCCGGCGCCATCAAAGCCGGGGCGGATCTCCCCGACCTTGACCAGCCGCACCTCGCACTCGCCCGCCGCCGCGACCGCCGCCGTCACCTTCTCCTTTGTGGCAGCATCGTCCAGGCCCGTAATCCGCAAGTCTGTGGACTTCACGGGCCTGGTGACGCTGGCCACTGCGGACAGGGCCTTGCGGAGTTTCTCCGCGAGCCTATCCGCCTTTTCTCCGCTTTGGGAGCCAGGAATCTCTAAGATCCTGGCTCCCGTAGCCGTCTGGCGGAAGCGGAGTTGGTCGATACCCAGCTCCCTTAGGTCGACCTTTTCCTGTGCCGCCCTGATGGCGGCAGCATACGTCATCCCCTTCGCCGCGGCCTCGGGCTGCAACGACAGCACGACTGCCACGGATTTCGGGGACCTCAGTGCCGCCGCCACATTCTTGGGGGCAACAGGGGCAGCAGGCCGGGCTTTGGCGGCGGGGGCACTCGCCACCTGGGCAGGCGCAGATGTAGAGGGGGGGGCGGACTTTCCCTTCCCCTTGCCCTTCCCCTTGCCTTTCCCTTTTCCCTTCCCTACCACCGTCACCCATGTTGCCTGAGTGACGGCGGCAGCAGCAGGGGCAGCCCCGCTGGCGTTTTGGGTTCCCCTAGACCTAGAGGGACCCGCAGTCGGTGCTGCTGCAGGAGCAGCGGCAGTTCTGGGGGCCTGCTTGGTCCCCTTGCCCGCTTTGGGGGTAACCAGCTGAGGCGCCGGTATGGGCGGTGTGGCGTCTGCCCCCGCCCTCCTGGCGTCCGCTCTCAGCGGAGGGCGGACCGTCAGGGCCGGTAGAAGCCGGTCCTCGAGCCCCGCGAGCCGGGCGCTCAACATCGTCCCGAGCGTGATGGTAAGGGAGCGCTTAAGCTCCTCCACCAGCTCGGGACCCACCTGAGGGGCGGTAGGGGCTGCCCGCGTCTCCGCAGTGGCGGTAGCGGCGGCGGCAGCGGCGGCGGCAGCGGCGGCGGTGGCGGCAGTCGTCGCCGCGGCGGCCTCCGTCTTTGCCTCAGCAAAGCCCCGACGGAGCGCCTTTACCTCCGCCTTGAGTGCCTCACCTTCGAGACGCAGGCGGGAGTTTTCGGCCCTCAGCCGCCGCGTCTCCTCCGCCTCGCTGCGGCCCGCCAGGGTGTCCACCACCTCCCTCAGTAGCGATGTCGACCGCTTCAGGCTAGCGACAAACTCGCCCTTTAAATTGCCCGACTTTCGGGCCACCTCTAGAATGCAGGCGAGCTTTTCGCCCGCCCGCGCTCTTAATTCTTGGGCATTTAGGTCAAGTCGCGCAAGTCGAACACTGGGGTAGAATCTGACTCGCTGCCAAACTCCATCCCCAGGTCGGCGGCAACAGTAGCCGGCCCCTTCCTAAGGCGTCTTTCGTAAAGCGCCGCCTCAAACTCCGCATTCGGCTGCACCGAAGCGGGCATGAGGAACTCCTCCCTGGAGCGTGCCCCCTTCACCGCTCTCCCCCGCCCTCGTCTGGCAGCGGGCACCTTGGCGGCCGCCGTCCCTTCGGTCTCCGTATCTGAGTCTAAATACCCAGGCACGGAGAACGAAGTGGACGGCCGCTTTCGGCTGCCTGCCTCCCTAAAGGTGGCCCCCGCCACCACTTCGGCACGCGAGTCAAACGACGTGCAGTCCTATAAATCTTCCGGAACACTCTCCTGCTCGGAGTGGCCCTGAGAAGGGCCTTTTTGGTGGCCCTGATAAGGGCCTTTTTCAAATCTCCCACGCGCATCCCGCTGTTGCTTGGGCATGGCTCAAGCGAACAGTCAGGGACAGACAACAGACAGAATAACAGTAAACAGGACAATACGAACCGGCACGCAAGTGCACTTTAGCCGAACCCCGGTCTGACACTCCGTTACGGTGACAGAACCGGGTCGTTTCCAGGGGACGCGACGAGGACGCAAGCACTATGGGGGGTCCCCCACCGTTACTAACCTAACCTAACCTATATTTACGTGAGCGAAGCTGCTGTCAAAATCTAGTACAACAATATCTTCAAAAGAAGAAGGATCAAATATCGATATTTCCACTCTAACATTTCCCATCCCTAAACTAAACAAAGAACCAGCGATTTGTTTCTAAAAATGTTTTTTTCTTGATTCCCCGTAGGAGGGGGGTTATTCCCCTTATTGCCTTCGCGATTTATACCCCGCCGGTTCAATTTTATTGGGCGATGAGAACAGGACGAATCGCGCGGACAGAATTGGATGATCGTAAACGAATGGATAACACCTGAGACGGTTTTTGTGATTGAAATAAGTTGAAACCGGTTGTGTTCCGTGCACGGGGTTATTGGAATCCATATTGCTTATGCTTATGGGGCTCGTAGCGCAGTGGAAGTGAATGCGATTGCTGTGCGTACGCGGGTTCCATTCTCGGGTGGACCGAAGTGGTCAACAGTACAATCACATGATTCGTATAAATATAATATTGCATTTTGCTACATATATAGGTACGTATAACACTTACGGTCTATATATAATACTAGCTATTGCCCGCGGCTTCGCTCGCGTTAATTTAAAATTTGACAATCAATTCGGGTTGTACTCTGCTTGTAATAATATAATTTAATCATGATTCGAAAGACACGTGGCGCCATCTATTATCATAAAAACGTTTTTGTTGTTTTTCTCGGGAACAGTAATTTTTTTCGGCACTAAAGGTAGGTAGCCTACGTTCGTTTCTGTACACCTGACAACGTATATGCAAAATTTCAGGATGATCGGTTCAGGGGTTTAGGCGTGAAAAGATAACAAACAAACAAACTCATTTTCGCTTTTATAATATTAGTTAGGAAGGATTAGGATTACACTGATTAACAATATTGCAATTGTTTATTTTATAAAACTAAACTGCCCCTGAAGGGTCGCCCACGTTTATGATGACTGTTCCGCTCCTGTGGGTCGTAACGTTATGTTATATAGTCTATGTTACTTTTTAATAAAGAAGCTTTTTTGTGATACAAGAACTATTAAAATCGGTAGTTATTGAGGTAGACGAACAAAAATAGAAATCTTCCCCCTTATAATATTAATGTTGATTATATGTAACTTAATAATTAAGAAAGAAAGAAAGAATAAAAAAGTAATTTATTAGACACACCAATAAAAACACAATATATTAACATGGTACAGTATAAGTGTTTACTATTACTAATCATTACTATATTTAAAAAAAAATGAAAACCAAACAAGAAGTAAATACAAAAAAAAATAAAAAAAATGTTGTGCAGTGTGTCCAAAAGGTTCCAGCTCAGCCTTTGCTACGGATGACCGCAGCGCTGTTTTTCAGCCGAAACCCAAGGGCTAGTAACGGACGATTATTCGGCATACAGTTTATAAGCATACCTAATACTTAGAGTAAATGTAATATTAAAAAGGCTATAACCTACTAATAAGTTGTACTTAGTAGTACAAGTTAACCGTGGGAGAGCCACGCTTCAGCAGGAATGGGCCGGCTCGTCCGGAGTGATACCAAGGCCTCACAGAAAACCAGAGTGAGATAGCGCTTGCGTCGTGTTTCATCGAGTAAGTGAGGGTACCGGAGGCCCACTCCCCCCTTGTCTCTCGTTCTTGCTACAATCTGTTAGCAGGAATATCTTACATTTTTATATTGCTATAATCAAAACAGTCGTGCACTCTCATCGACCAAATCAACACCATATACAACACTTACCAAAAAAATTAATAAAGTTTGACGACTCTTTTTATGATAAAAGCTAATTTACATGGAACCATCAAACGTTTGTACATAAATAACATAATATAATGGAAATACCACGTAATATAGCCCAAGACAAGTGTGAAAGTCCTTGAGGGAGACCTATGACCAGCAGTGGACGTCTTTCGGCTGAGATGATGATAATCATCACATGTAAATAAACAGAAGAAAGATAAAATGTAAACAAAAAAGAATGGCGGCCTCGATGGCGTAGTGGTTAGTGTAACCGACTGCCACGCCTGAGGTCGCGGGTTCGATTCCCGCACAAGTCAAACATTTGTGTGCATGAACATAGATGTTTGTCTTGGTCTGGGTGTTTCTATGTATAATATGCATGTATTTACAAAAAAAAAAGTATATATGTATGTTTATCCGTTGTCTAGTACCCATAGTACAAGCTCTGCTTAGTGTGGGCTAGATGGTGTTGTGTGTATGTGGTAGAATATTATTATTATTAATGGTAGAGCCGCCATTTTCACCAGACAAAGCATATCATCATAAAAGATATCATCATGAAACATCCAAACAAACATTGGAGTAATTCAATGTTTGTTTGGATGTAGGTGTAAACCTGTTCCCATTAATCTGCAATAATCGGGAATATATCCCTCAAGTTCTTTTTATACATCTAAGGTGGCAAACAAGCTTACCTGATGGTAAGTGGTCACCGTAGCCTATGGACGCCTGCAACGCCAGAGGCATCACTAGCGCGTTACCGACCCTTTAGGAAAGGAAGTGGGAAGGAGCAGGAGCGGGAAGGGGGTAAGGGGGTGATTGGGCCTCCGGTACGCTCACTCACCAAACAAAATACAACAGTAGCAATACAGGTATTTCATGTCGATATTCTGTGAGAGGGTAGTCCTTCCCCGGTCGAGCCGGCCCATTCATGCTGAAATTAGCGAGGCTCTACTACTCTAATTTCTACATTTTGTACCATCATATTCTTGAAACACACTCGTCGGTTAAGCACATTCTTAACCGAGCCTTATATTAAAATTTCTACGATTATTCCAATTACATTTACCGTAATTGTATAATTTTTGAAGTGAACATTTCTTTAGTCGCGTTGAGCACTTTTTGGGTAAACAAAAATCGTAGAACTCGCGTCATTGTCACGCTTCCACGTTTTCCATTTTTGAATTATTTTATAATATTAACAATATCTCAGAAATGGTGCGTCCTAAAAATAAACCACTAAGAGAGTATCAGGAACTAGCATCCGACCCGTCCCCTTTTTTATTTTTTGGTTTATGAAGAAGTGTTTATGATCAAGAATTTAAATTTTCACTTCTAGCGGCAGTCCCCAAAGACTGTCCCAATTTTTCGTTCGTATCGTTAGCCTTCGGATTGCGGAGGTCAGATGGCAGTCGCTCCATGTAAAAACTGGTATCCAGTCAAATCCAGTGAGACTAGAAAGTGAATTGGTAATAATAAAGGGAGAAGATACCTAGAACTGTATAACAACAGTAATCTCATCCGCAAACCTGTCTCACGATCTCAAAGTACTTTACCATAACCACAAAATCGTATACTTCCACAAAGGCAGTTACAAGACCTATGATTTAACTCGTATATCTGAAGATTGTGGCCTCATAAATTGTCCGGGGCCGCTTTAAGATGTATCTCTGAATAAATTTAAACTTCATTCAGTGAAATCGGTGGGAAAATTCTTAGGGTATGGAGATATTACCTCTCCGTACCGGGTAACAAGATTTGTAGTTATTCAGATAAATAAATCTTATTATTGAAATGATTATTTATTATAAAATTAAATTATAAATGGTGCTAAGTAATAACATCGAGCCTGGTGAACTTTTTTAATTATTATTGCATTGCCTTACACTTGTACAATAAAAGATTCATAACATAAATGATTAAATCCATCATCTCACAGAATCTCAAACAATTGCGAGATATGTATGTATATTCATCCATCTTGGAGCAATGTTTATTTACCAATTATTTATACTAACTAGCGGTCGCCTAGTGCTTGAAATTCGACCAACTGATATATATTATGTCATGTCATTATACTCGTATATTGATATATATGTCACCATAGTTACGCGCTTCGACTGCGTGTGTCAAATGCATGGTTGTGTGCGTGTAGTGTTTTTTCATTAATTTAATGTATTTCTAATACATATTTTATAAAAATATTAGCAATAGTCACTTCTTCTCTGTATAAACTATAAGTGTACGAAATTTCATACTCTTCCGTCCGCCCAATTTTCGTAAAAAGCGATCCAAAGTTTTCGCTTCACGTATTAATATATAGATATTATAAAGCTGAAGAGTTTGTTTGTTTGTTTGAACGCGCTAATCTCAAGAACTACTGATTCGAATTGAAAATTATTTTAGTGTTGGATAGCCTATTTATCGAGGAAGGCTATATGCTATATAACATCACGCTACGACCCACGGGGGCCGCGCAGTAACGATAAACGCGAGTGAAACGGCGAGCACATCTAGTGTTTAATATAGCCAATGCATTCAAATGACATTGAGCTGACCGGATTATTATAATATATAATATAATATTCTACCATATACACACAACACCATCTAGCCTAAACTAAGCAGAGCTTGTACTATGGGTACTAGACAATGGATAAACATACATATATACTTTTTTTTTGTAAATACGTACATATTATACATAGAAACACCCAGACCAAGACAAACATCCATATTCATGCACACAAATGTTTGACTTGTGCGGGAATCGAACCCGCGACCTCAGGCGTGGTAGTCGGTTACACTACTCATCTTAAAATATTGCAGCCATATATGTATATGGCTTCTTATTACTGCAATATTGCAGTAATAAGATTGCCGTTTAGAAGCCCCTTTTGCTTTATAATATACAGCCGTGTATATAAACTGTCTCACTGCTGGGCACGGGCCTCTTCTTAGTGTGAGGAAGGTTTGGTCATACCACGTTGGCCCAGTGCGGATTGGCAGAATTCATACTTATCTTCGAGATTATTATGAAGAACTCTTAGACATGCCTGTTTCCTCACGATGTTTTCCTCCGCTGTTAAAGTGAGCGATAATTTACTATTTAATACGCACATATCTTATCTTATCTTCTGTGGGGGCCAGTCAGTGCAGACTGGCGACACTTCGACCCAGTGGGATCTTTTGTGTCGACACTCTCCCAATAACGACTGCCATAGATGTTCATGGCAGCCGGGACCGACGGCTTAACGTGCTCTCCGAGGCACGGAGCAGGCGATAATTGTCAATCAATACGCACATAATTTCGAAAAGTCATATAACTTCCGAAAGTCAGAGGTGCGCGACGTGGGTTGGAACCCGAGACCCTCTGCGTTGCAGTCTGTTGGTCTCCCCACTGAGCTATCGCTGCTTTAATACGCACATAACTTTGAAAGTCAACGGTACGCGCCTTGAAATCGTACTCGAGACCTCTACATAGTCCAACGATCTCTCACTAGGCTATCGCTGCTTTACTTTAAACCAGAGGTTCCCAGACTTTTTATCCTCATAGACTATTCTCAAAATTTTGCTGATTCCAGTGGACCCCCTGCAGCTACATTTCTACCATATTCTAAAAAATTTGATCAAATCTCTACGGGCTGACCTGTGTTTTTTAGAAATGCTCTACCAACAAATTGGTAGATTCCAGACCACTAGTACAGAATATCTCAGTCGCTGAGCTTTTTAAAACATTATCTGCATACATTGATAGTTGAAGTCAAGCCAACATTTTAGTTCTTCACTATGGAAAACAAATAAATTTTCTCGTAGCCCCCCGCTTACGAATTGTGGACCTCCATTTTTTTTTCACGCCAACGTTGACCCCCGTCGAGTCTACCGTGGAACCCTGGGGTCTACCTGGACCACTTTGGGAACTAATGCTTTACACGAACTTTAATCATTTATGCCCACGTAATAGGTATTGATCCATATAATAGCTAAAGTCTATTGACTGAATTAACTTACAATGAAATGAATCAGAATCACTTTACAATAGAAAAACGAAAGTTTCGCTTCAACAAGTAATATCACTTAGAGCCGGGTATAATTGAGATGGGTTCCGTACAAAATTGGAACAAGACCTGAATTATTTATACCAAGTTCTGTGGCAGAATTGCAAACTAGTTTCGATACAGAAAGTACTGCGTTTTAAAGGATCATTACCTGCTGGTTTATTTATAACAACTAGCGATTACCTGTCCACGTTTGTGTTTATTGCGTCTCGCTTTTCTTTTATCTTTTTTTTATACGACTAAGGTGGCAAACAAGCATACGGCGGCCCACCTGATGATAAGTGGTCACCGTAGCCTATGGACGCCTGCAACACCAGAGGCATCACTTGCGCATTGCCGACCCTTTAAGAAAGGAAATGGGAAGGAGAAGGAGCGGGAAGGGGGAAAGAGGGTGATTAGGCCTCCGCCACTCTCACTCACCGAACGAAACGCAACAGTAGGAATACTACTATTTCACGTCGATATTCTGTGAGAGAGGGTAGTCCTTCCCCGGTCGAGCCGGCCCAATCATGCTGAAATCAGCGAAGCTCTACTACTCTCTCATGTATTGTAGCGTGATGATATATTAGCTTATACAGTGTGTACCTATAATAAAACCTCTCCGATCTTTAAAGGTGTTATACAGTAGCTTGAGTACGTAAGTGACATCCTTTTATAAATATCGATCAAAAAAATTGCCCCTGTAAATTAAATTTATTTAAAATAATATATTAATAGATTACCGGTCGAGCCGGCCCATTCATGCTGAAATCAGTGAGGCACTACTACTCATAAAGGGTATATTGGATAGCTTAAAAATATTTCAGTAGCAGTCAGTTTTAACGATAGCTTAGTGGACTGCCACGCAGAAGTCTATGTAGTTCGATCCTACAGCATTTCGAAGTTATGTATCAAAATTCTCCCACGATATAACACAATCAAAGTAAATGTACTCACAGCCAAAAGCAATTATAATTTAGTAAATAGAAAAACTTCGAATGTATACTCGACCAAAGAAACGACCAATTTATTATAAAAACGTAAAGCAGAATTATTTCGATGGCTCTGCAATAAATGTTTCTACACACTACAGGAATATTTTGCATGTAAGATACAGTGTGATAGTCTACATTTATTAAGTTAGAATTTAAATTAATTTAATTATAAGTTTTTGTTTTTATTTTTGTGTATTTTATATTTGTATGTCATGAATATATGACTAATGTTGGAACTCTGTAAACTAAACCAAACATCTGTATACACCACATTAATACAAATAAAGATTGATTTGATTTGATTTGATTTTTTTTTAAAAAAACATAATTTCACATAGCTACAAAAGGGCGGGAGTTAATAAAAATCGGTGCTTACAATTCTGGAGGGTACACAACAAAGCGTCCAAGCGTGAAGAGTGCAGGTGCAGCTGCAGACAGGATGTACAGTCGGCAAAATAACGCTAAGAGATGGAAGTACATTTTGATGTATATTTACATTGTGAAGGAAAGACTTTGTAGTCTGTCAAGACTTAAATTCTTAAGAATAATTGAAAAATCTTTCACGAATAAATAGCAACTGCCGCGGGAGACCGTTGGACTGCCAAGCAGAGGTCTCGAGTTCGATCCGAAGGCTTTCTGATTGATGAAGACCACTGACTTTTCATAGTAACTGCACAGATGGCATCGCGGCTTATAATACGGTCGCCTCACCACTACCACTGAGTATTGTGAGTTCGATCCCCACACGGGACAAAAAATTGTGTGATCTCATGATCCACAAACTGTTGTTTCGAGTCTGGGTGTTTTTGTATCCGTTATTTGAATGTTTTTAAAGTCTCTCGTGACACAGGAAAATCCTAGTGCGTCGAATATTGCTAGAGATTAGGGATGTTGCGGATTAAGATTTTTAGACATCCGCGTATGCAGATGCGGATACGGATATTTGAAGCCTCACATCCGCGGATGCGAATACGGATGCGGATGTCCAAATTGATGCAAAAGCTCCGCAATTGCGGATACAGATGTTGATGAAAATTGTACATCTTATTTAATAAAAAGTATCTGATGTCACGGCCTTTGCAGGTTCAAGCTTGTTTTGCAAATCTTGTCGCAACCTACGCTATATCTGCATCCGCATTAACATCCGCGTTGATTACTGTGGATGCGGATGCAGATGTCCAAATCGTTGCGGAAGCTCCGCAATTGCAGATGCGAATATTCATAACATCCCTACAAGAGATGTCTTTAAAATAAATGACTTCCCCACATATTGAAAAGAGGATGGGCCTCTTTTCTCCTTTCGTAACAGGAGCACAGTTTATATACAGAGCTGATATTATTATATTAAAATGCTACTTTATCCCGAAATTATATAGACTATATAACATCACGGGCATCAGAAGCGGAGCAATAATCATAAACGTGGATAAAACTGGGACACTCTTCTATATAACACAAGTCGTTCAAAACTTTCAGCGATCTGCGAAAGGTTAAGCCGTCTCCACATTTGCAACTACCTATAGTTTTTCACCAATCTTGCCCAGACCTTTGATCTAAAATTAATAAAAAATAAAGATAAAATGGATGACAAATTAAACTGATAATTAAAATACTAATTAATTCAATTCGGGACAGACTCATCTGTATACACAGCTCCGACACATCGGTCTGTTGAACACCTTAATTAACTTTATAAATTCGTTCGGCACAGACAATTATTTAAAAAAGATGAAATTATAAATGATTAAAGTATGTACGCGTGTAATTAATACTCTGTTTGTCAGCTTTGAGAGCGTTTATTTTCTGCGAAGAAATATATAATGTCACAGTTAATTAAACTTGAACGCAACCAAAGAGCAAAGGGCACTGCACCACCGAACTTCACCAAAAATATGAAATGAGAATATAATGAGATACATAATTATATTCTGTGTGTAATTTCTCATGACATCGCCGCACCAGACAGTTTATGACCACGGCCGGTGTAACCTATTCGAAATGTCAAGCATTAAAAGGTAAGTAAGTAAGTAAGCATGTATTTATTTTCAAAATATAGGTACACGTTCTTAAACAGATATTATAACACAGAATACAAAGAAAAAAGTACATATATAATGAAAAACGAGGTTACCACTCAGGTTTGTTGTTGGTTTGCGGTTTATACCTCAAACCAACCCTGATGTTATGTGGTAACCCCAAGTGACGTCCGGACGTACATCAGCTACTCTTTAATATTCTACAAACACAAAAACTTATAATATCATCACATTATGATCTACTATGTATTAAAAAGTCATTACGAATCCATATCGCTACCAGTTTCCCAAAACAAAACTGCAATTTCATAGGTATAAAGTTATTATAATAGTTCGATAACTTTGTCTGCTATCCGTACGAAGTACAAAGGCGTTCTGACGTCACAAATATTAGTTCGTTAGAGTCACATTGCAACTGATCATTTTGTGCAACATCTCTGTTTGAACGGCTGACGACCTGTGTAGACGATTGCTGAGCTCACAGCTAGCCAATCATTCCGTTACATTGTTGTTTCGGCTATTACTGAACGGGTAGTGCAGTGGTTGCCTCGCCACTGCCACCACGCTGAGTGTTGTGGGTTCGATCCCCACACGTGACAAAAATTTGTGTAATCCACAAATAGTTGTTTCGAGTCTGTCTTCTTTGTGTCCGTTGTTTGAATGTTTGTTATGGTTTCCGTAAGAGCAGCGATAGCTCAGTGGGGAGACTAACAGACTGCAATGCAGAGGGTCTCGGGTTCGAACCCACGTCGCGCACCTCTGACTTTCGGAAGTTATATGACTTTTCGAAATTATGTGCGTATTGATTGACAATTATCGCCTGCTCCGTGCCTCGGAAAGCACGTTAAGCCGTTGGTCCCGGCTGCCATGAGCATCTATGGCAGTCGTTATTGGGAGAGTGTCGACACAAAAGATCCCACTGGGTCGAAGTGTCGCCGGTCTGCACTGACTGGCCCCCGCATAAGATAAGATAAGATATGGTTTCCGTGATACAGGAATTATCCTAGACATTTTTTATACTACTAAAGTAGCAAACAAGCTTATGGCCCACCTGATGGTTTCTTAGAGTTATTAAGGGGATCAAAATTTCATTATTTTTGGCTTAGGTCGCACCATTTCTGAGATATTGTTAATAATCTAAAATAATTCAAAAATGCGTGCAAGCGTGACGTTGACGAAGCGTGATGATGACGCGAGTTCTATGATTTTTGTTCACCCAAGAACTGCTCTACGCGACTAGCACGTATTGTAATTAAACTACTTTATACGGATTTAATCGCGTTGTTTTTTTTAATACTCTTCAAATCCATAATTTTGAAGCGATTACACTACTACTGTTAAACTTTACTACTCTATTATTATTTTATATCATTAGTTCCCAAAGTGGCCCCGACTCGACGGGGGTCTACGTTGGTAACAAAAAAGGGGGTGCAGAATTCGCAAGTGGCGGTCCTCGAAAATTTATTTGCTGTCGATAGTGAAGAACTAAAATGTTGGCTTGACTTCAGCGACTGTTACTTGTAAAAACTTGCATATTCAGTACCAGTGGTTTTTCGACTTTTGGGTAGAGAATTACTAAAAAAAAAACTCAACCCACCTACCGTGGTAGATTCAGTTCCGAGAGTTTCTAAAAAAAGGTCAGCCCGTAGAGATTTGATATTTTTTTTTACTTGCTTGAACTAATGAGATATTAAATCTGTTTTATATTTAAGTTTACGTACGTAACGTATATTAATTCCACTACGCAACGTTTACGTAAACGTAACACAATACTCTGTTCTTCTGTGAAATGAGATCGCCATGTTTGCCAGCTTCTCAGTAAGAAGAACAAACATCTGTAGTCAGTAGCGAGTGTACACAATATCAAAAGACACAAATTACGTGCTGCACACCCCCGCTTTATTACCGCGGCGTAATGAGATAGCGTACGGACAGACGTGGAGTAGAATTTGTAGTAAATAAATTAATAATTTATTTCACATACACAACACTATCATTACAGGGAACCTTAGTGCGATAGTGTGGTTCAGTATAATTTAATTAATTATTTTATCTATATATATACATAGGTAGGGTCAGTCCACAAGTTCAAAGTCGCTCAGCGAGCTGTGGAGAGAACTATGCTCGGAGTTTCTCTGAAGGATAGGATTCGTAACGAAAACATCCGACAGAGAACCAAAGTCATCGACATAGCTCAGGGAATTAGCAACCTGAAGTGGCAGTGGGCTGGCAATATCGCGCAAAGAACCGACAACCGCTGGAGTAAGCGTGTTCTTGAGTGGAGACCGCGACTCGGCAAACGTAGTGTAGAACGCCCTCCGACCAGGTGGGATGACGATCTGCGAAAGACTGCAGGCAGATGCTGGATGCGGCAAGCTGAAGACAGGGCGCTATGGCGCTCTTTGGGGGAGGGCTATGTCTAGTAGTGGACTATTATAGTCTGATGATGATGATGATGATATACATACCTACACATTACCACAGCAAATTACAAACACCGTTATCCACAAACATTGTTCTGTTGCACAATGGGTGAATTCACAAAATTCACCCATTGTGCAACAGAACAAGTCTAGCTTATCCGCGACGAGGTTGAGGGTTTTGTGTGCGCGTGTCAGAGGCGCCTTTTGCAGTAGGTTAGTACGCGCGCGCGGCACTCTCAGCAACTGCGGCATTCGTCGCCGATATACGTACCTATCCAGCACGTTGAAATTTAACATTTCCAGCATTTTTGGATTATTTATGTTGCCACTTAAAACTTTAACTATATATGAGGCAATTGCCAGTTCTCTTCTCACCCTCAACTCATTATAACCAACCATACCCAAAATGAATAGAGTTGGATACATTAAAGGGTAAAAGGGATACACGCCATAATCCTAATCCATATTCCTAACTAATATTAATAAAGCGAAAATGAGTTTGTTTGTTTATTACCTTTTCACGCCTAAACCACTGAACCGATCATCCTGAAATTTTGCATATACGTTGTCAGGTGTACATTCACGGACATAGGCTACCTTTCATCCCGAAAAAAAATTCTGTTCCCGAGGAAAACAACAATAACGATCTTATGGTAATAGATGACGCCACGTGTCTTTTTATTACCTTTTAATTTTAAAACCAAATTGCTAGTAATCTTTTAAAAAATATACCTTTCTGTGCCCAAACAGGGTTCATATTTAAAGTTTATATCACTCCATAAACATTATGGTATTACAATAAAGAACACTAAATACTAAAATAACACCTAAAAAAGTTTAATATAACAATACAAGGCTACTCCACGCATGCCTCCGTCGTACGCAATGCGCACATGAGGCTATCAGTCATGATCCACATAAATTCACCACTCTTTGTTCCATACCTTAATTAACTATATACATGTGTTAAACATCATATATACTTATGATTGTAGCCACTTACACACACATACATAAGAAAATTACATGCTTTTTACTGTTCAAGCTAAACATTTTTTTTTTCTTTTTCGTGTGGTTAGTGGCCAACCTGTTGTCAAGAGTTGTTCAAGCCTCTGACATGGCTTAACGACTGCTGTCAATTTGACAATAACCGGGATTGACTTTTTACGTGCCCTCCGAAGCACGGAGACGCTCTGATGAAATACCACTAAGCGGTCATCCATCTATAGACTGACCGCACCCAACGTTGCTTAACCTCGCTAATCGTTTACCGATCAATGAGTGCAACTGGGTATGAGCGCCGCAAAATAAATATATACCTTTTACGAAAAATAAAATTTATTATAGTTTTTGTCTATCTGTAAGGTTGAATAGTGGATTCCATTCAATTTATTTTTATACACTCATTTATTCAACAAAGTATTAGTCGCAGTGGCACACCAGCGGCTAGACACAAAAGGTTTTCAATTATGTCTGGCACACAAACAAGTAACAGATGATAAAAAAGAGTTTTGAATCGATTGTATTTATTACATACCAGCTTTTGCCCGCGGATTCGTTCGCGTTAATTTAGAATTTGACAATCAATTCAGGTTGTACTCTGCTTGTAATAATATAATTATTCAATCATGATTCGAAAGACACGTGGCGCCATCTATTATCATAAGAACGTTATTATTGTTTTCCTCGGGAACAGTAGTTTCAGAGGTCAAGAAGAAAAGACCGAGCGTGCCGAGGGATCGAATTGGAGACCTCTGCATGGCAGTGTAACAGTCTTTCACTGGGTTATGACTACTTGCTGTCTAGAAATCTTTAAGTTTAAATCTTAATATACTACACACGGAAATAGTTTCTACATCTTCAGAGATACAATTATAGCAGCGATAGCTCAGTGGGGAGACCAACAGACTGCAATGCAGCAATGCCTCTGTCGTACGCAATGCGCACATGAGGCTATCAGTCATGATCCACATAAATTCACCACTCTTTGTTCCATACCTTAATTAACTATATACATGTGTTAAACATCATATATACTTATGATTGTAGCCACTTACACACACATATATAAGAAAAATACATGCTTTATACTGTTCAATCTAAAAAATGTTTTTTCTTTTGTCGTGTGGTTACTGGTCAACCTATTATCAAGAGTTGTTCAAGCCGCCCGTAGGCCTCTGACATGGCTTAACGACTGCTATCAATTTGACAACAACCGAGACCGACTTTTTACGTGCCCTCCGAAGCACGGAAACGCTCAGATGAAATACCACTAAGCGGTCACTCATCTATAGACTGACCGCACCCAACGTTGCTTAACCTCGCTAATCGTTTACCGATCAGTGAGTGCAACTGGCTATGAGCGCCTCTTTCGAAAGCTATATGACTTTCCGAAATTATGTGCATATTGATTGACAGTTATCGCCTGCTCCGTGCCTCGGAGAGCACGTTAAGCCGTCGGTCCCGGCTGACATGAACTTATATGGCAGCCGTTATTGGGAAGTCAGTGCCTTCTAATATCCTGACACTGGTCTAGCCTTAGGGCATCGTTAGTCTTCGGGTTGCGGAGGTCAAATGGCAGTCGCTCCGTGTAAAAATTGATATCCAGTCAACTACGGTTAGACTAGAAAGCCGACCCCAAGTGACTTGGGAATAATAAAGGCTAGGGAGAAAAATATATCTTCAGAGGTACAATTTTTACCGATATTTTAAATTTAGTAATGATTTCCACTATTTTTTGTTACGAGTACATAGTACTAGTATTCTTGTCAATCCCTCCAGCTACGCTAATATGCTTGTGTCAGACGTCCACGTCACTAGTGTAAAGCAGAGGTTCCCAGACATTTTTCCTCATAGACCACTTTCAAAATTTAGCTGGTTCCGGTGGACCCCCTGCAGCTACATTTCTACCATATTCCTTGGCATTCGTATTTATATTGGTGAAGAATCATACAAGTTCATGCAATTAAAAAATTTGATCAAATCTCTACGGACTGACCTTTTTTTTTTTAGGAATTCGCCACCGAAAAGTCGGTAGAATCGAGACCACGTCGCAGAGCTTCTTAAAATATTATCTGCCTACATTGATAGGTGAAGTCAAGGCAACATTTTAGTTCTTCACTAACGAAAGCAAATAAGTTTTAGTGGATCCCCGCTTAAGAATTGTGAACCCCCATTTTTTTGTCACGCCAACGGGGTCTTCCCCGTCGAGTCTCCCGTGGCCCTCCAGGGGTCCACCTGGACCACTTTGGGAACTAAGGGTGTAAAGGTTTAAATTCGAGCCCACGTCCTCTCGATAGTAAATCTTATTCTGCTTTATGTCCAATGGGGTGCAAAACCCTCACAACTCCATAGACAACAAGCAAAGACAAGTTAACACAAATGAAAACGGTTTTAATCAGTATCACAGCTCACAAAGCAAATCTAATTTCGGAAACCGGCAAGCGACTTCCACAAAATGCGGTTTTCCAAGCAAACGCTAGGGGTGGGATGTCTTATCGATAGTCGAGAACGAGATTTTATCGACTAACTTCGAATTCTAATGTGGAATACACGGTTTAGTTCTGTGGAACTAAGTCAAACTCAGAAAATGGTTACTAGGAATACTGCACATATAAAGTACGAAGTGCAATCGCAACGAAAGAAAAAAATCAAATATTCGAATCTAGTGTCCGTATTCGAATGTTGATCAATTTCTCGGTGCAGCGACACTGCTGACGCTTTAGTCTATACTAATATTATAAAGCTGAAGAGTTTGTTTGTTTGAACGCACTAATGTCAGGAACTACTGGTTCGATTTGAAAAAATATTTTAGTGTTGGATATCAGGCGCAAGTATGCAGTAGCGCCGCGCGGCTGTCGTCTCCTCGCAACCAGTTAGGCGATTAACACACGGCACCGCGCACCGCCGCGGTAGGCGGTGAAGCGGATCTCATGTCGCATTGATCTCTACTAAATCCGTTGATGCCTAACACACGTACACCGCCCGACCGCGCGGTCGAGCGGTGCTCTTTCGCTTTACCGCCACCGCCCTCCACGGCGGTGCGCGGTGTCGCGTGACAATCGCCTTAGGTCGTAGCTCAATTATGTATTCATTATATTTATAAGTGGTACTTGAGAATATATGGCTGCACGGATGGCCTAGTGATTTAGATGGTTGCCTCGCCATTGCGCCGAGTGTTGTAGGTTCGAATCCCACACGGGACAAAACTTTGTGTGATCCACAAATGCTTGTTCCGAAGTCTGGATGTCCTTCGTGTCCGTTGTTTGAATGTTTGTTTGTAAAGTCCTCCTAATATTATAAATGTGAATGTTTGTGAGAATGGATGGATGTTTGTTACGCTTTACTGTTTCACGCAAAAACTACTGAACGGATTTTGATGAAACTTTACAGTATTATTTTTTATACAGAGAATAACATATAGGCTACTAAAAATCTACAGTAACGCGAACGAAGCCGCGGGCAAAATCTTGTATGTCATAAAATTTAAAATGGTAGTCCGTTTATCGAATGATCCCCTCTCTAATATAGGGGTAAAGAGACGCAGCGAACAGGAATATGACTTGTAAACCTAATATAACGCCTAAACCTTCACCTTAGTCGATTCAGATCGCATTATATCTCTCTGCTGCGTCTTAATTACTCTTAATATCTGCATAAGCAGTGTATTCATCTCGTGGCATAGGATTGTGTTTATGTATGTGGCTAGATGTGACAGCATATTGGTTTTAGAGATTTGCTAAGAAATATTTGGTAGCAGCAATATGATAGACAGCAAAAGGTTCACTGATTTCAGCATGAATGGGCCGGCTCGGCCGGGGAAGGACTACCCTCTCACAGAATATCGACGTGAAATAGCAGTATTCCTACTGTTGTGTTTCGTTCGGTGAGTGAGAGTGCCGGAGGCCCAATCACCCCCTTTCCCACTGCCCGCTCCTTCTCCTTCCCACTTCCTTTCCTAAAGGGTCGGCATCGCGCAAGTGATGCCTCTGGTGTTGCAGGCGTCCATAGGCTACGGTGACCACTTACCATCAGGTGGGCCGTATGCTTGTTTGCCACGTTAGTTGTATAAAAAAAAATTAAAAAAACGTGTGGGTTACAATATAGCCTTTTCTTTTAAGAGTTCCGTGTCCATACCAAAATAATAATAATAATAATATTCTATCACATAAACACAACACCATCTAGCCCAAACTAAGCAGAGCTTGTACTATGGGTACTAGACAATGGATAAACATACATATATACTGTGTTTTTTGTAAATACATACATATTATACATAGAAAAACCCAGACCAAGACAAACATTCATGTTCATGCACACAAATGTTTGACTTGTGCGGGAATCGAATCTGCGACCTCAGGCGTAGCAGTCGGTTACACTAACTACTACGCCATTGAGGCCGACATTATTCTGAGAATGACTCCTTAGATATATAATCTGAGGACTTGATAACGTTAGTTAGCTTCGATGAACGTTGGCTCCCAGCGCTGCCACTGCGTAGGCCAACAAGATGAAGTATAAACCTGAAGACTTGGGTATTAATCCCTCGGGCAAAGCGATCAACACTCAATTAAATGTAGTACCTTATTGATGAGCTCAATTTGTTTTCCTGTTCTTCTTTACTATGATTTAAAAGCGACTATTGTGTAGGCCAGAGCAGCGATAGCTCAGTGGGGAGACCAACAGACTGCAATGCAGAGGGTCTCGGATTCGAACCCACGTCGCGCACCTCTGACTTTCGGAAGTTATATCAATCAATCAATCAGCCCACCGCAGTCCACTGCTGGACATAGGCCTCTCCCATTTTACGCCACAACATCCGGTCTTCCGCCTTCCGCATCCAGTCTGACCCAGCTACCTTTTTCAGGTCATCGGTCCACCTGGCCAGGGGGCGTCCTACCTTACGTTTACCAAGTCACGGTCTCCACTCTAGAACTCGCTTGCTCCAGCTGCCATCGGTCCTTCTACAGATATGGCCAGCCCATTGCCACTTCAGCTTGCTTATTCTGCGAGCTATGTCGGTAACCTTGGTTCTTTGACGGATAACTTCATTTCTAAGTTTATCCCCCAAAGAAACTTCAAGTATAGCTCGCTCCATAGCCCGCTGGGTGACATTAAATTTTTGGACTAGCCCTACCGTGAGTCTCCACGTTTCGGCACCGTAAGTACTACTATTGGAACTGATAACAATACTGATTTAGGTTCTGGCAGTCTAGGAAAGATATATATACAACAAAAAAACATTTATAAGCATTTAAAAAGTATCGATATCAATAAGGGTGCAGGACCAGATGATATTTCTCCTTTATTTATTTCTAATTGTGCATTACCGTTAAGTCTGCCTCTATACATCATCATGAACAAATCATTATCTTCTGGTGTATTTCCCATAGCCTGGAAAACAGCCAAAGTTGTACCTGTATACAAAAACGGCGATAAAGCTGACGTCAAAAACTATAGACCTATCTCGATTTTATCAACATTTGCTAAAGTTTTTGAAGCCCTTATCTATCCCTATTTAAAATACCATACTTGCCAAATGATAGCTCAGGAGCAACATGGATTTATACAATCTCGTGGCACTAGTACAAACTTAGTTACTTACCATAACGATTTAGTAAACGCAGTCGACGCTGGTATACAAGTCAGTGCCGTTTATATGGACTTCGAGAAGGCTTTTGATCGGGTTTGTCACTGCAAACTATTAGCTAAATTGTCAGCTTGTGGAATATGTGGTCGTTTGCTGGATTGGTTCAATTCTTATTTACAAGCTAGAACTCAATACGTTGTTGTGAAAGGGTTTCAATCCAAATCTTACATGGCGACATCTGGAGTCCCTCAAGGTTCTCACCTGGGACCATGGCTGTTTAATGTCTTCATTAACGATGTAGTATCTAATCTAAAACATAGTAAAGCCTACCTTTTTGCTGATGATTTGAAGCTTATTAAAAGTATAAAATCCCATTCAGACTGTAATTTGCTTCAGGAAGACCTAAATGCTATTTCCAATTGGTGTTTTATCAATAATATGACTCTAAACGTAAACAAATGTAACTTTATAAATTTCACCCGTAACACTAACATCATCCAGACAGATTACCATGTCGAAGGTGTAAAGCTCAAAGAACTGGCCATCATTAAAGACCTTGGAATACTTTTTGATAAAAAACTTACCTTCCTACCACATTTTGATAATATTATTAAAAAATCTTCCCGAATGTTAGGATTTATTCTTCGCAACTCTAGATTCTTCCGTAATCCACAAACCAAAATATCTGTATTCAATGCTTACGTTAGAAGCAATGTAGAATATTGTAGTGTGGTATGGTCACCCAGTTATAAAGTACACCAGTTGAGAATAGAACGTATACAAAGAAGATTCGTTGTACACTTAACATTTGCTGCTGGGATACATAAACAGTCTCTTTCATATGGAGAAAAATTAAAACATTTTAAAATAGATAGTCTTCTGACTCGTAGACAACTCCATGACATGACCTTTTTATATAAGATGCTTAGAAATGGTTTAGATTGTCCAGCGTTTTTGTCATCCATAACCTTTCGAGTGCCGCGTCGAATTCCAAGACAGGCTGCAATTTCCGGGTTACTACATCAGCCCATTGCAAGAACAAATTTAAAACAGTCGTCTGCACTATCCAGATTGTCTAGAATGTAGAACTCCTTGGACTGTGAAGTAGATATTTTTAACACTAGCTTAATTAAATTCAGATTTATTGTGTTGAGGTTGTTGAGAAACCGTAATTGTGTGTGATCAATATTTCTAGTAATGTTGTGTATACATATATACTTGTCAATATCGCAAATCATCAAACATTGTCTCCTTAAAGTTGCATACGATGTATAATTTACTTTTTTTTTTAAAACTTGTATCCGATCTGTAATTATAACCTAAGCACGTGTAGTGCTACTGTCCGCTAATTTAGTGCATGCGGTGACTCCTTAAAAAGTTGTGCAATTTGTACTAATAACAACCAAACTGTAATTTTTGTGTCTTAAATATTTGTAACAACTACTGGATGTCCTTGTAATAAATAAATAAATAAATAAATAAATAAGTAAGTCATAACAGGTAGGACGCACTGGTTAAAGACTTTGGTCTTCAGGCATTGCGGTAAAGGCGATGACAATACCTGACGAAGCTTACGAAAAGTTATATCATCATCATCATCATTTCAGCCTATTGCAGTCCACTGCTGGACATAAGCCTCTCCCAGGGTGCGCCACACGGAATAGATGAGTATTTTATGAGTACACACGGAATCAATACGCACATAATTTTGAAAAGTTATATGACTTTTCGAAATTATGTGCGTATTGGTTGACAATTATCGCCTGCTCCGTGCCTCGAAGAGGACGTTAAGCCGTTGGTCCCGGCTGCCATGAACATCTATAGCAGTCGTTATTGGGAGAGTGTCGACACAATAGATCCTACTGGGTCTAAGTGTCTCCGGTCTGCACTGACTGGCCCCCACAGAAGATAAGAAGATAAGATTGTGTAGGCCAAGTTAGATATTAGACTAATATTATCTTACGTTTAACCTGTAGTGAAAAAAATAAACGTGTTTTTTATATCAATCAATCAATCAGTCCACCGCAGTCCACTGCTGGACATAGACCTCTGCCATTTTACTTTTTTTATATATTAACGCATGAGGTCGCGGGTTCGATTCCCGCACAAGTCAAACATTTGTGTGCATGAACATGGATGTTTGTCTTGGTCTGGGTGTTTCTATGTATAATATGTATGTATTTACAAAATAAATGTATGTTTGTATGTTTATCGATTGTCTAGTACCCATAGTACCTACCTACAAGCTCTGCTTAGTTTGGGCTAGATGATGTTGTGTGTATGTGATAGAATGTTATTATTATATTATTATATCTATACTAATATTATAAAGAGGAAAGACTTTTTTGTTTGTATGTTTGTAAGGATTTAGCTCAAAAACTACTTAAACGATTTAAAAAATTATTTCACCATTAGAAAGCTATATTATATTATCACTGAGTAAAGTATATATTATTTTTTTAAAGTACTTTTAGTAACGATACTTTTAACTTACACTACTTTTACGCAAGTGAATCTACGCGCAAAAACATTTTATATTATAAAGGCTCGACTGTACGTATGTCGTTATGGTTTAAGTCATTAGTGCCCGAAGTGGTCCAGGTGGACCCCCAGAGGTCCACGGGAGACTCGACGGGGGTATACGTTGGTGTGACAAAAAATGGGAGTTCACAATTCGTAAGCGGGGGTCCACGACTGTTAGACAAGCTCAGCGACTGTTACTTTTAAATTACATATTCCATATTCAATACCAATGGTTTTTCGATTTTCCGGTAGAGAATTACTAAAAAAAAGGTAAGCCCGCCTGCCGACAGGATCGGCCCTGAGAATTTCTAAAAAAAAAAGGTCAGTCTGTCGAGATTTCATAATTTTTCTTAATTGCATGTACTTGTTTAGCTGCACGGGGTCCACCGGAACCGACTAAATTTTGAAAGTGTTGTATGACAAAAAAGTCTGGGATCCTCTGGTTTAAGTGATCCGATAACAAAAGCTAAAACCTGATAATCTTGCGGGTTATTACACCACAAAATTACACCTTTTCCCGGGCAAACAGCCTGATTGAGAACTGCTACTAAAAATAGTCCAACAGAAAATCCAGACAACTCTTTAAATAATCTAAAAATTGAATCTAGAATCTTAGGCAACAAATACAAACTTACACACTCATAAATACACCCTCATACTCACACACACACACACACACACATGCACACACACACACACACACACACACACACACACACATACACACACAACACACATTCACACACCCACAAACATATTTACATATATTTTTTTTTTTATGAGATATGGGGCAAACGAGCAGATGTATGTATACACTTATTTACTAAACAAATTTAATTATATAGCTAAGTATATATTTATTAACCATTTGTTTAAAATATTGTGCAACGGGGAGACTAAGATGGTAGTTGTCTCAATGTTCCAGTGTAGTTATTTCAAAGTACCCGAACATAATTTAATCATGGGTGTTTCTATTTACGCAGAATGAGCTCAAAGTATCATGAAGTCTAGCTGTGGTTTGCTTCTTCTTGGGTTTGAAAACAAAAACAACAAAGACAAGCAGTTATTAATCTGTCAAAACAAACTTTAGACAAAACAACCGAAAAAGTATTGAGTAGAGGTTTAAATTATGCAATAACACCGGCTAGGATTCCGTATGAGGCCATTATTTGCAACGTCGAGGACTGCCTAGTCAAGAATAACATAAGAAAGGAAGATTTGGAGGCCATACGTCAGGATATTTCATCGGTCTTGCGTCGAACTAAAGTGCCCAGACCGAATCTTCCCAAAGATGAATTCGTCGCACTGAAGAACTTGCGGTCTAGGCCAGATATTACAGTACTCCGTGCAGATAAAGGAAACGCTACGGTCATAATGGATACGTCAGATTATAAACATAAAATTGAAAATTTACTTTCGGATGAAACAACATACAAACAGGTTAAGACAGACCCTACAAACAAAATATTGAAGAAAACCAAAGACATCATACATAAATACTCCGAAAAACTAGATCTAGACGTTAAACAATTAATATCAGCTTGCGTAAAACCTCCAAAGCTGTATGGGTTACCAAAAATACACAAGGAAAACGCTCCCCTACGTCCTATTGTGAGCCAGATCGACACACCAACTTACCGACTGGCTCAGCACGTAGCGAAGATACTCTCACCACTCAGAGGCAACTCGAGAGCACATGTGAAGGATTCATACCATTTTGTGAGTGAGATTAAACACCTACGTCTCACAAACAATGAAACTATGGTTAGTTTTGATGTACAGTCATTATTTACATGCATACCTGTACATGACTGTATTGAAATAACTAAAAGGAAGCTAATAGAGTACAATATGCCTGAGGAATATGCAGAACTACTTAAGCATTGCTTAACAACTGGCTATCTGTTGTGGGACAATAAATTCTACATACAAGTCGATGGTGTGGCAATGGGCTCCCCAGTATCGCCTGTTGTTGCCGACATATATATGGAAGACTTTGAGGCTCGAGCTTTGCAGACTGCCCCCATCACACCCAGGATTTATAAGAGGTTTGTAGATGATACTTTTACAATATTACCAACAGATAGTGTAAGTGTATTCCTAGAACATCTTAATTCCCTTAATAACAACATACAATTTACTATGGAATTAGAGGCAAATAATTCATTAGCTTTCTTAGATATCCTTGTCATCAGGAATTCTGATCATACTTTGAGCCACACTGTATATAGGAAAAAGACCCATACAAATAGGTACTTGAACGGTGAATCTCACCACCATCCTAAACAGTTAGCTACCGTGGGAATGTCTTTGTTTCAGAGAGCCCACGGGATCTGTGACAAGAAACACCTGGACGCCGAGCTTCAACATGTCAAGCAAGTACTGCAAGACAACAAGCTCCAACAGCCGCGCCGCTGTCACAGATCCCGAGAAAAGCCAGCCACAGTCGAGCGCCAGCCTGCCATACTGCCTTATGTAAAGGGTGTCACTGACAAGATTGGCTACATCTTGAAGCGAGCTTAATCAATACATACTTCAAGCCGCCAACGAAGATAAGTCAATTTTTACCATCTGTCAAGTGCCAACTACCTTTACAAGATGCAGGGGTCTATAAAATAGATTGTGACTGCGGACTCTCATAGATTGGTCAAACCAAGAGAAGCATAGGCACCCGCATAAAAGAACACATAGCTGATGTAAAACACCAACGCTCGTTGAAGTCTGCTGTGTGTGAACATGTGCAACAGGGGACCAACCACTACCTGAGATTTGACAAACCACAGATGCTCGCTAAAGAACACCGATTCCTGCCAAGGATGCTTCGCGAGGCTATTGAAATCAAGAAACATCCTAATTTCAATAGAGAAGATGGTTGGAGTGTACCACCAGCTTGGGATCCAGTAATTCAAATAGTCAAACCCAAGAAGAAGCAAACCACAGCTAGACTTCATGATACTTTGAGCTCATTCTGCGTAAATAGAAACACCCATGATTAAATTATGTTCGGGTACTTTGAAATAACTACACTGGAACATTGAGACAACTACCATCTTAGTCTCCCCGTGACCATGGCCGCTGAAAAGCAACCGAAACGTCGGGGAAAGTGTAAAAATAAATCTAAATAGTATAATAGTATAGTAATAGTATAAATAGTTTTAATAGTTTCAATAATTTAATTAGCTTAAAAATTTGTAAAGTTTAATAGTGATTATAGTAGTGTAACAGTTTTTCAAAAAATTTTGTAACAGTGTCAAATAAACAACGCGATAAAATCCGTATATAGTAGTTTAATTTCAATGAATAACATTCGCGTAAACAGAAGACAATATTATATTGTGCAACTTATGCAATTATATTATTATTGTAATGTGAAGAGCGGGGTCTCCTAACACAGGTAATGTTTACTTAAAAGGAGTACCCCAACTACTGATTATAAAATAGCATATAAGATAATGATAATAAACAATTTTTAATTTAACAAACGTAATTTACCACGGGGTCAGTCAGTCACCACCCCATTCCACGTAACATAACCTCTAACTATATCACCTCATGACAATATTAGTCCCCTTTACACGTACCCTATTATTTAGTGACATTCGGATCGATAGCTTAAATACACGCGTCTATAACGGATAATATCGCGTTGGGGCCAAATGTGGTCGCACCACAAAGAGGCATTCGCTGCGACCGCGGATTACCATTGGCGTTGTGGCTTCATGGCTCTCGTCCCACAATAGCGCATTACAAAACGGTTTTATTTGCAAAATGAACTAGCAGTTTAGAATAATACTAGCTTTTGCCCACAATTCGCTCGTGATAATATAGCTACACCATTAGAGTAAAAGAATGTTTTAAATCGGTTGAATAGTTTTTGAGATAAATCCTTACAAACAAGTAAACAAAAAATCAAAACTTTTCTTTTTATAATATTAGTGTAGATATGGTAAATGTATCTCTAGGTGGCTATATCAAAAGCAAGCCGTTTTAGCTAGGGACAGTTACATTCTTCACCAAACATGTGTCACAAATTAACTGTCTGTAAGTAAAACGACCCGTTTCTTAATACAGAAGCCAGGCTAAAATAATATCAATATCAGCCCTGTATTAAACTGTTCCACAGCTGAGCACAGACCTCTTCTCAGTGTGAGAAGGGTCAGGCCATAGTCCACCACGCTGGCCCAGTGCGAGTTGGTACATACATACAAACATAGATTCACGCCTGTTTTCCAGAGGGGTAGGCAGAGACTACAGATTTCCATTTGCTACGATTCTGACACACTTCTCTGGCTTCATTCCATCATTCATTCGCGGGTTGGTAGACTTAACATATCTTCGAGAACATAATGGAGAACTCTCAGGTTTCCTCATGATGTTTTCCATTAAAGCAAGCGATAATTAACCATTTAATACGCACATAACTATCTGAATCAAATGGTCTCTAAGCAATCACTGCATTTTTTAAATAGCAAATATTTAACTCTAAGCGTCCCTACGTTTAAATATGGATCTTTCTGTTAAGTTTTTATACGACATATAATACATGAATTTTGATTTTGATTTTGATTTTGATTTTGATTTTTTGACATATAATGCCAACTTGACAGACAAGAAGAAATCGGATTGTTTTCAGAGGTAAGTGTTTTATAATAACATTGTCTTACGTTTACGCGAATTTTATACATCGAAATTCCATTACTTTAAACGGATTTTATCGCGTTATTCTTATTTATTATTTGACATTTTTTATTGCTTTATTTTAATTTTATTATCTTTTTCAAATTGTTAAACATATTCTAACATGGCCATTAATTTTGAATTATTTCATTATTAAATATTCTAATTGGACCTCAACTATATTTATACATGTGATAATAATTTTAGAAACTAATGGTGTAATTGTATTTAGCTGTTAAGTATATTAATTAATGTTTATTATTTAAAATTTGCACGCCACATGTGGCAGAATATGCTGTACTATCTAAAACTGACAAACTGTAAAATGTAACCATATTCTAAGCAAATAAAGGATTGATTGATTGATTGATACTTAATCTTAAAACTATGAAACTACTACTTTTAAAGTATACTATCATTTAAGTTACTTAAATTATTAAAACTATTTAGATTTAAATTTACTCTATCCCCGACGTTTTGGTTGCTTTTCAGCAGCCATGGTCACAGGGAGACTAAGACGTTGGTTTTCTCAATGTCTTGAAGTGCAGTTATTTGAAAACACCTGAACATAGTTCAATCATTGATGTTTCTATTTACGCAGAATGAGCTCAAAGTATCTAAGAGTCTAGCTACGATTTGCTTCTTCTTGGGTGTGACTATTTGAATAAGCAGAACCCAAGATGGTGATACATTCCAACCATCTCCCATATTGAATTTTGGGTATGTTTATAATTAAATATCCCCGCGATACAATACACCAATAATGAAATTATGTTCACTTACTTTCAAATAACTACACTTCTAGACGATGGCTGCTGAAAAGTAACCGAAACGTCGCAGAGAGTGTCAACTTAAATGATTTTAATAGTTTATATCGCAATAGTTAAAACTGAAAATGATTTAATAGTGGGATATTATAAATAAATCGTTTGAAATCCGTAAACAGTAGTTTAATTTCAATGTATAACATTCGCATAAACGTAATACAATATAAAGAAGGATTTACTACACAAACAATAACACGATCATTATATTTTAATCAAACACACACAAAAACATATGACGCTCCCCAAATCCCGTTTTTTGTCATCCCAAATCCTAGATAAAGCGGTCCACTCATCATTTCTAAGCTCGGCTTAATTCTTTCCGCGTCATTACCGTATACAATAGAATTAGTCCGGTGATGAATGCCCAGCATTAGCTAATATCCCTCACTAATTGAGTATTTAGACGGAAAGATTGATATCTTTAGTTTCATTTGATTGTTTTTTTTTTGTTTGTCTGCGGGCTTTAGGTGATTTAGCGTGAAGGGGAATACGTGGAGATCTGGTGTTTGATTTCTGAACCAAGAAAATGAGTTTGGATGATATTATAAGGTGTTAGTAAAGTGCGACAGGTAAGATGGCGCAGCGGTATTAACGTAACTGCTGTGAATGAGGTCTCGGATTCGAATCCAGTGTCAGACCAACAAAAAATAAACTGAAAGAACGGAAAAACAGCTGGAAGGAGGAAAAAAGCTGTGGTACTTAGTATAACACCTGATTTGTCATTGGTAGTGTCGAATTGCCGTTCCATTGGGTTGTGTTTGATATTTATATTTTATTTATTTTGACGGCCTCGATGGCGTAGTGGTTAGTGTAACCGACTGCCACGCCTGAGGTCGCGGGTTCGATTCCCGCACAAGTCAAACATTTTTGTGCATGAACATTGATGTTTGTCTTGGTCTGGGTATTTCTATGTATAATATGTATGTATTTACAAAAAAAAAGTATATATGTATGTTTATCCGTCGTCTAGTACCCATAGTACAAGCTCTGCTTAGTTTGGGCTAGATGGTGTTGTGTGTGTGGTAGAATATTATTATATTATTATTGCTATCTAAGCATTTAATATGTAATGCATAATACATTAGTGTGTGTGCCTACGTGCGGCTGCGTCCGCAATCATATAATAAGTTTAGTCGCATTAAAGCGTCCAACTTGAACTCTTGTTTAGTGTTATCATTTACGCTCCTATACACAGTACCTAAGAACACACATAACACATACAGACTAACGTTCTAAATTGGTGACCCCGACGTGATGTTATGAGAATTAGGGAACAGAGAGTACAATTGTGTTTTCACTCACATTTGCTCTCACACGTGTACACTACAATAATATATCCTATACAGATGGCCAATCTTTGTTAATATTGGCTGCCGTGGCCAAAAATCGATCTGGAGGGCATTATTCTTCTCAGGAACTACCTGTCGGATTTAAAAATTATTTTTGCTTTCGATAGCCCATACTCTTGAGGAAGGTTCTAGGCCATAAAACAACGCGCTTCTTTATCCTTACTAATCCCACTAATATAATAATCTGGATGTTCCCGCGGTTTCACCCGCGCCGCCCCCGTGGGTCGTAGCGTGATGTCATATAGCCTATAGCCTTCCTCGATAAATAGGCTATCCAACACTAAAATAATTTTGCAATTCGAACCAGTACTTCCTGAGATTAGCGCGTTCAAACAAACAAACTCTTTAGATTTATAATATTAGTATAGATATAAAAGTTTGTAAGGATGGATGACTGATTCTGATTCTGATTCTGATAGATAGATGGATGGATGTTCGTTACTCTTTCACTCAAAAACTACTGAACGGATTTTTATGTAATTTTACAGTATAATTGTTTATACATCAGAATAACATATAGGCTACTAAAAATCTATCTTAACATATAAATCTATATTAACGTGAAAGAAGCAGCGGTCAAAATCTAGTATTACGAATGCGAATGTGAGTTTGTTTGTTGACTCGACCGATCATCAAGCAATTTCACATACTCGTCAGAAGTACAGAAAATAATAATAAAAAAATTATGTGGTGTCGTGGGACACCAGGTAGGAACGAAGTTCCTTCGGCTAATGTAGAATCGACACAAATTGCAAAAAAAATCGTGCTCAATTTTATTTAACGGTTTTATTCCACGCACTTTTTTCCACGGATTTTTGCTTACGGTTTTACTATCACATTTTTTTCAGTTCGGTCGCGCAGCAAAATCCCTATCTCCTCCAAGCCTGCCGTAAGGAACTTCGTTCCAATAATAAAGTTTATTTCTAAAAGTAATAGTTCAATCTGTTATAATATTTAACACTGAAGTCCTAGCTAGGCTAGAAAAGGTCATATATATATATACCTTTTATCCAGATTAAAAGTACTGTTTTCGAGAAATAGCTAGTAATTTATTATATACTACAATGTGTCCTTATTGGAAATGGAAGGCAAGCAAGTGGGTCTCAGAATCAGTCGCGAGAAGACTGAGTATCTCCATATGAAGAGATACAAAGATCACAGAGCAAATAGAAGAGATCTTATAGTCAGAGGCACAACCTATAGAGGCGTCAACAAATTTAAGTATCTCGGGTGCACTATCACGGATACAAATCAAAGGGAGGACGAAATAACCAACCGCATCGTCAACGCGCTAAGGTGTACCGCAGCTCTTCATAAAGTGTTAGTGTCTAAGTTGATAAGCAGAACCACAAAAATTCGCGTCTACAAAATAGTAATTAGGCCGATTTTAATGTACGGGTGCGAGACTTGGACATTGACACTGAAGGAAGAAAATAGACTATTAGTCACGGAGCGAAAGATATTCCGTAAGATTCTGGGACCGACAAGAGGAGAGAAGGGGGAGTGGCGACAAAGATTTAATAGCGAGATTGAAGATCTAGTGTCAGAGCCGAATATCATCGGGGAAATAAAAGCTACCCGACCTCGCTGGCTCGGACATGTGGAACGAATGGGAGAGGATCGAGCTGCCAAAAGAGCATATCTCGGGCGTCCCACCGAGCGTCGTCCGGTGGGTCGTCCAAGGTACAACTGGAAAGACGAAATAGCTAAAGACCTGAAAGAGATGAATGTGCTCGATTGGTCTGACTTGGCACAAAATAGGAAAGAATGGCGCACTTTAATGTCGGAGGCCAAGATCCACTTTGGATCGCTGAGCCAGCGAAGTAAGTAAGTAAGTAATGTGTCCTTAGGACTCATTCGAGCACACAGCCATCCGACCTACTAAAACGAAGGCATAATCTTCTTAGCAGTAAACACAGGACCATTTTCGCTCAGCATCAATTCTACATTATAAGCACATACATTTACAAAAGAATACAGAAACAACTTAATATATTAGATTTAAACACTCACTCGCTAAAAAGTAAATTAACCGATTGGTTGCTAGCCCAGGATTACACCGCCATAGAAAGCCTACTCTGCTACATTGCTTAATGAAAGTGTATGACATTCTCACACTTAATCACACACTCAAACACGCACACGCACCCTTGCATACACATTCACATACGCATACGCATACACACGCATACACACACACACTCATGCGCGCACGCACGCACACACTTTATATTAATCCTTTTCTATGTTGATTTCTTTTAATTATATCATATTGAAGTCGTTGTACAAATCTTATTATTGTAAAACTTATACCGATCACTGTCTCTTAAGACACAGGGTAAGCCTAGTTTAAGGGGCAGAGTTAATATTTTTTTGTAAACAGATTTCTTTTTTTTACAATTACCTTCCCTCTTAGTCTTAGTTGTAAGGAAATTAAAATAAATGCAAGTCCCATTTGTTATCTACAATTTTAACAAATTTCACTGTACTATATAAACACTTACTTTGTATTATAGTATAAATGTACCTACCTGTAAAGTTGAGAAATAAATAGATAAACTCGTATAGGTACTTCCATATTTTAATCTGGAACTAAGGCACTTGCGAAAATCGGTCCACTAGTTCGAAAACTCTTCTAGTGTCTAACTATTCTGAATTAAATTAAATTCTCGTCTGAATTCTCGAGCCATTGCGGCGAGCACTCTTGTAACTCAAACATTTGGGTACGTTCGTAATGTGAAACGTTTAATAAAGGATTTTATATAGATACTAGCTGTCTTGCGCAACTTCGTCTGCTTCACATAAGAGAATTTTCCCCGTTTTTACAACATTTTTCTTTGCTGCCTGCTCCTATTGGTTGTAGCGTGATTTTATATAGCATATAGCCTTCCTCGATAAATAGGCTATCCAACACTAAAATAATTTTTCATCTAATGAGATCGTGAAGAGTGCTGGTGTGGTCACTTAGAACACTCACTCTTGACTGCACGGGTGGCGTGATCAACACTGCGCCAAGTGCTAAGGGTTCGATCCCCATACGGAACAAACAATTGGTTGTCTGTAAAGTCGGTTTACGGACGATAGTTTAACGTGACAACGTCATAACGTGCCTTTCGCTCGTGTAGCGCTCTCGCTCCGATCGTAACGTTACAATGAGCGTAACGGGACAATGAGCGTAACGGGACAATGAGCGTAACGGGACAATGAGTCATCCTTTTTCGTGCGTGCAGCCGGCGTTCATCGATTTATTAGACGTTGTCACGTCAAAAATGTTGAGTGATCCATAAACAGTTCTTCTGAGTGGGGATGTTCTCTGTGTCCGTTGTTTGAATATTAAAAAGTTTCCCGCAACCCAAATTACTCTCCCGGATTATACTAAGAGTAAGGTTTATGTTATAAAAGAAAATATAGCATATTTCCACAGCTGTTCACGACTTGGTGGCAGTTGTTTTCGACGTTTCACAAACTCGGAAGGTAACGGATGTTTTAATAAGTAGACTTAGAAAACAATAAACATGCAAACTTGAATGCAAACTCGATGGCGTAGTGGTTAGTGTAACCGACTGCCACGCCTGAGGTCGCGGGATCGATTCCCGCACAAGTCAAACATTTGTGTGCATGAACATGGATGTTTGTCTTGGTCTGGGTGTTTCTATGTATGATACGTATGTATTTACAAAAAAAAATTCGTTGTCTGTAAAGTCGGTTTACCGACGATAGTTTAACGTGGCAACGTCATAACGTGCCTTTCGCTCGCTCGTGTAGCGATCTCACTCCGATCTTAACGTTACAATGAGCGTAACGGGACAATGAGCGTAACGGGACAATGAGTCATCCTTTTTTGTGCATGCAGCCGGCGTTCATCGATTTATTAGACGTTGTCATGTCAAAAAATGTATATATGTATGTTTATCCATTGTCTAGTACCCATGGTATAAGCTCTGCTTAGTTTGGGCTAGATGGTGTTGTGTGTATGTGATAGAATATTATATTATATTATTATTATTAAGTATAATACATCTCCGCCTACATCCAAAAGCAATACAACTTTGTTTTTTCTTACAAAGGTAGACCGTATCAGTAAATTGCAAGAGTGCGGACGGTCTCTAAGTGCACTCTCATTGAACTACCTGCTTAGTATTCAGGGAGTGTACCTCGAATACTAGACGATAATATGTTAATGAGAACAAATATAACTGTCCACTGGTTGTAACTTTCAGTTCATTACCACCAAAGTAACAGTGGGTATGGGACAGCTTGTTGATACCTTATCATCATCTGGACTTACTTGATCTCAGAAGAACCATATTTTTGACGTGACAACGTCTAATAAATCGATGAACGCCGGCTGCACGCACGAAAAAGGATGACTCATTGTCCCGTTACGCTCACTGTAACGTTACGATCGGAGCGAGAGCGCTACACGAGCGAGCGAAAGGCACGTTATGACGTTGTCACGTTAAACTATCGTCCGTAAACGGACTTTACAGACAACCAATTTTTTTATGTATATTATATAATAATATCAGTCCTGTATTAAACTGTCCCACTGCTGGACTCGGGCCTCTTCTCAGTGTGAGAAGGGTTAGACCATAGTCCACCACGCTAGCCTAGTGCCGCTTGGCAGAATTCACATATCTTCGAGAACATTATGAAGAACTCTCGGACATGTAGGTTTCCTCACGATATTTTCCTTCACCGTTAAAGCAAGCGATATTTAACTATTTAATACGCACATATCTTATCTTATGTGTGGGGACCAGTCAGTGCAGACCGGCAACACTTCGACCCAGTGGGATCTTTTGTGTCGGCCCCAAGATTTAACCCTTAGCTATCTCCTTATGAATGTACTGCATTAGTCGCAGTGTATAATTCAGAGGGAGAAGCCTGAAGTCTTCAGGGTTTGGATATGCCAATCCCATCAGACCCATTCTCAGTCCAGCCAACGCGTCGCATTCACACAGTGGATGCGATATGGACTCGTCCTGTTCACCACAGGCTCTGCAGATCGAATTGTGTGCCAATCTCAATCTGCACAGGAAGTCGTTGGTGCCAAAATGGCCAGTGAACGCTCCTGTGAGCAGGCTAATACGCACATAGCTTCCAAGTCAGAGATCCGCGCCTTGGAATGGAACTCGAGACGTCTGCGACAGTCCAACGATCGCCCGCTAGGCTATCGCTGCTTGCAGCTTGGGTAATGCTTTGACGTATACCTCTCCGCGGTAAACCGGAGTGGAGAAGTTATGTCAGGCTCACCCGAGGAAAGATGGAAAATCCCGGGTACTACCGATTAAACTTTCCACGGTGTGCCAACTCGCTGCCTTGTATGGTGGACTCTGGAAATTTATTTTATTATTTATTGAATTCATTGACAATTTATTACAACTGTATCTGCATATTATTTAATATACAAAAGCATTAGAAAAAAACATATCATACAAAAAAAAAGGTATATATGTATGTTTATCCATTGTCTAGTACTCATTGTACAAGCTTTGCTTAGTTGGGGCTAGATGGTGCTGTGTGTATGTGGTAGAATATTATTATTATTATTATACATTCTCTACTATTTCAATGTCAATTACAAGATAAGCCAGTAAATTTATCCACAGAATAAAAAGATTTTATTAAAAGGAAGGCTTTAACCTTTTTTCTAAAAACATGTGTATTATAGATCTCTTTTTTTAATTCTATTGGTAGACAATTGAATAATTTTACACTTTGGTATTGCGCACAATGCTTTGTTATATTTAGGGTTGGCGTGACATTGCTTTTTAAGATTTTGCTTCGAGTACTTTCTCTGATTAAAAACTACATCAACGACCCTTCCAAAGCTACCAGACCTAAGGCATTTTGGTAAAGCTGAAATTTTGGCAGCGGTCAAGTGTTGGTCGCCTTGCCTCTTGCATCGAGTGTTAGGGGTTGGATCACCACACAGAATAAAAATTGGTGTAATCGACAAATAGTTGCTCCGGGTCTACACATGAATTATTATTAGTGAGTAGTCTTTACAAAAATTTATATGTTTAGGCAAACAACAAATGCATCGCTAGAAAAAATTATATATTTAGGCAAACAACAAATGCATCGCTAGAAAAAATTATATGTTTAGGCAAACAACAAATGCATTGCTAGAAAAATTATATGTTTAGGCAAACAACAAATGCATCGCTAGAAAAAATTATATGTTTAGGCAAACAAAAAATGCATCGCTAGAAAAATTATATTTTTAGGCAAACAACAAATGCAGCGCTAGAAAAAATCTCGTTCACCTGACTGTGAGGTATATGGAGTTGTGGACTTACACCATTTGTTGATGGAGTGTGTCAGATAGCACTCTAGCAGACTCTAATTCAGTGTCCGACTTGAATTTTAATAGAGTTGACATAGGGCAAAAAAAATAAAATTTTATCGGAATCTAATAGCGATGACGCGAAAGTTCTGTTCAAATTCATGTCGGATGTATGTTTGATATGTGGTTAGTATTATATTTAGGTTATGATGGAACTGACATACGCTGTGCATAAAAGTTAAATAAAAGACTAAAAAAGATGTATTAAAATAGTCACCCAAACAATATAATATATATAAAACTCAGACTTACTACTATAATCTAGCTTAAGTGATACCTTAGAAAAGTTACGATTTGTGATTAAATAATTTATAAACAAAATTTTTTTGAAGTGAAAACTTCTTGGACTGTACATACAAACCTGTCAGGTACACCCTAGCGTGTATGGCCGGCTTTAGGCGCGTTGAACACTTCTTGGGTGAACAAAAATCATTAAACTCGCGTCATCGTCACCGAACACTTTCCATTTTTGAATTATATTTGGTTTATAAAGAAGTGTTTATGATCAAGGATTAAAGTTTTCACTTCTATCGGCAGTCCCCAAAGACTGCCAGTTTTTTTTGTACATAAATAAATAGGGATGTCATAAAAAGGAAAAAATACATAGAGATGGGTCTGTCTGTATTGTCTCTACCTACCAGAACGCCATATAAGTTTACTAAATAAGATGTAAAAATGGACTTTATATTAATTAACCATAATAAAATCTAACAAACTATAATGTCCTCCAGACCGAATTTCGGCCACGGCGGCCAGTCTCAACGAAGACTGGTCATCTGCGCAGGAGATATTATAGTGCACAAATGTGTGCGCAAACATAATTGCACTCTCTGTTCCTCAACTCTCATGATCCGATGGGACGGTAATCCGACACGACCGGAGAGAGATCAGGCGCAGAACCAACGGCTTTACGTGCTTTACGAGGCACGGGGGTGTCTAACACCGCCAACTTCCTAACTCCGGGCTGCTATTGAGATTTCTTAACAGAAAACCCAATAACTTGTTTGGCCGACTTGGGATTCGAACCCGAGACCTCATGCACAGCAGTCGCATTCACTACCCCTGCGCCACGGTGGCAGTTAAAACAAACTATAGGTACATCCTAACTAATATTATAAACGCGAATGTGAGTTTGTTTGTTACGCTTTCACGCCTTAACTACACGACTGATCATCATGAAATTTAACAAACACGCTATCAGACGATCTGAAAAGGGCATAAGGTACCTTTTATTCAGAAAAAAGTACTGTTACAAATCTAACCTAATCTACCCTACATTTACGCGAGCGAAGCCGCGGGCATACATACGTTTCATCGATTTAGTCTTCAAAATATATTCGTACACATATCTTCACGAAAACAAAACATTGATTCGCAGTTTACCAAAAGTGCACAGAGAGGTTTCATGCATAAATATACATAAATTTTATATGTGTGTTAT
Organism: Catocala sponsa; assembly: GCA_963564715.1. Classification (NCBI taxonomy): domain Eukaryota; kingdom Metazoa; phylum Arthropoda; class Insecta; order Lepidoptera; family Erebidae; genus Catocala; species Catocala sponsa. The sequence continues at coordinate 1,665,499 of OY751351.1, read as the reverse complement.
GTATGTCTGCGTACATGTGGTGGAGTGCAGTCAGGGCGCAAAATGCATATATTAAACTTCGTCCCCCAGTTTATATGCGAAGCTTGTACAGGCTTACGGCCGTATTCAGGAGAAAGTTCCCTCTACAACTACGATGTAAAACGTAATTTCCACTGCTTCAATCGTTACTGATATTATTAATGCGTATGTGAGTTTGTTTGTTACGCTTTCACGGCTAACTAATCAACTAACCATTATGAAATTTATTTTATATTATTTAACAATTTTACGAAAACTTACAGCTAGATTAGTATCATAGACAGATTTGATACGATAAAAGAATTTTGCATACGTAATTACATTGCTTCGAAAAATTAGTGATGAGCGTTTTGTTATTGAACACGAGATCTCTGCGCTGTCCAACGGTCTTCCACTAGGCTGACGGCGAGTTTCTAACAATATAATAATAATAATAATATCTCAAAATGGATGTAGAAATGGGGCTCGTGGTACCAAAGAGCTACTCCTTATTGACGTGACCATTTGCCAACAGGTACGTCGTCACCGAAGGGATTTGGCGACATGTTGGATAGATTATAAGAAGGCCTATGACTCTGTGCCCCATACATGGCTCTTGAAGGTGCTGGAGTTGTACAAAATAGATACAACTTTATGCACTTTCTTGAAGACGTGTATGGGGCAATGGAGGACTGTCCTTCGCTATCCGGGATGTCGGCAGATCCAGAGTGATGGTATGCCTATAATGATCAAGCGGGGTATATTCCAGGGTGACAGTTTGAGTCCACTGTGGTTTTGCCTGGCTCTAAACCCTCTTAGTACTTTACTAGAGAATTTGGAGCTAGGCTACCGGTTGCAGAGTAGAGGCCAGGTCATATCTCACCTTTTTTACATGGATGACCTTAAATTATTTGCCCCCACCCATCTTCAGCTGACAGAGTTACTAAAGGTAACTGAAAACTTTAGTAATTCTATCAGAATGGAGTTTGGTGTGGACAAGTGTGCGGCAATGTATGTAAAGCGAGGTGGGATTGTGGAATCTGATGGGATGGAACTATCGGATTCCTCAAGACTTAGGACTATCTCTGCAAACGAAACATACAAATATCTGGGTATGTCGCAGGCGTTGGGCATTTCAGAGACTGGCATGAAACAGACATTGCGGGATCGCTTCTTTGGCCGCCTGACAAAGATACTCAAAAGTTATTTGTCGGGCGGTCATAGGGTGCGTGCTTATAATGGCCGGGCCATGCCGGTCTTAATGTACTCCTTCGGCATACTCAGATGGACTCAAACTGAACTGGAGGCCCTGGATAGAAAGGTCCGTACACTGTTGACCGCATAGCGGATGCATCACCCGCGCTCGTCTGTAATGAGGCTATACATCCCGCGGAAATGCGGGGGTCGTGGCTTTCTAAGTGCCAAGACCCTCCATAATCGTGAGGTGTGCAGTCTTAGAAAATATTTTCTCCAGACCGGCTCGGGTGTGCATCGGGCTGTAGTCTCAGTGGACAATTGCCTTACCCCGCTGGCTCTGGCTAAGGAGAACTGGCGCAAACCTGTGGTACTCAGTACTGATGACCGCAGGGATGTATGGAAAGGTAAAGAGCTGCATGGACGCTTCTATCGGGCCTTACACGGGCCCGATATTGATTTAATATCTTCTGTGGCCTGGCTACGTTTCGGCGATATTTTTGCCGAAACAGAAGGTTTTGTCTTTGCAATAATGGATGAAGTTGTTATGACGAATAACTACCGACGGCATATCCTGAAGGATGGGACGGTCGACATATGTCGGGCGTGTCACCAGCCCGGTGAATCTCTCAGGCATATTGTCTCTGGGTGTTCCCGTCTTGCCAACGGCGAATATTTGCACAGACACAACCAAGTGGCCAGGATAATCCATCAGCAACTTGCCTTAAAGTACAATCTTGTGGATTCAGAGATACCGTACTACAGATATGTGCCCGATCCAGTTCTCGAGAATGGTCGTGTCACTATGTACTGGGATCGATCTATCATCACTGATAGAACCGTTGTGGCTAACAAGCCAGATATTGTGGTGATAGATCGATTAGAGCGCCTTGCAATGATCATCGATGTCACCATCCCTCATAACGAGAACCTCGTGAAAGCTGAAAAAGATAAACAAATTAAATATCTGGACTTGGCTCGCGAGGTTGTCGACATGTGGGATGTAGGCTCGGCGATCATTGTACCGATAGTCGTTTCGGTAAACGGGTTAATTGCCAAGAGCCTCGACCACCATCTTAAGAGGCTCGCGTTGAATAGCTGGGTCAAGTTGTCGATTCAGAAGGCAGTATTGCTCGACACGGCGCGCATAGTGTGGAGGTTCCTTTCTCTGGAGCCCTAACCACCGATAGCTTGGTCCCTGCACCCGATATCAGTGGGTCATTTCAGTTTTTATATTTTTAAATATATATAATTTTTATATTTATATTTAAAAATGTAATTATTAGAGAAAATAAGTAATAAAGAGAATAATAATAATAAATTCATTTATTTCTCTCAAAAGGTGCACACATAGTTTTAAACACAAAAGGAGTATAGCAACAGTTACAAAATCAACCTTGTTGAGAGCTGGAGTCTGTAATAGGTTCGAAACCTGTGTGACAAATCTCCAGGCTCTCTCTATCGAGATCACATATATGGTAAAATTATAAGTATGTACGGTAAAGTCTAGAAATGAACCTAAATTAAATAATGAACAAATTAAGCATACAACATACAACTAAAGTAAATATAAAATATAATAACAAGACATAAATATAACATGTGTGTGCATGTGTATATGTGTCTGTGTGTGTGCGTCTGTGTGTGTGTGTGTGTGTGTGTGTGTGTGTGCGTGTGTGTGTGTGTGTGTGTGTGTGTGTGTGTGTGTGTGTGTGAGTGTGTGTGTGTGTGAGGGTGTGTGTGTGTGTATGTATTTTTGTACGTGTGATGTGTGTGTGTATATGTGTATGGTTTGGGTGCGAATACCTGTTAATCCGTTTATTTTAAAGTAACAATGAGACTTTCAGTCTCGTCATAATCAAGATTATGCAACCTTTTTACATTCCTGTCTACACATAGAATAAATATTTATAAGTTTATTGATTTTATTATAAATATATATTTAGAAGCTATCTCGTTTCTACCCACTAGAATAGTGCACTTCTAAAGGATTTGTACGGGTTTAAAGTTATTGCTGGCTCAAAGGTGCGCCTGACTTTATACCTCTTTGTTCTCTACCTTTTTTCTTCAGCTACACACTTGGAAGTTGAGGTAACTTTTATAAAGAGCCTTTAATGTTTGTTCGTTAGCGGCTTGGAAGCCTTAGGAGATAATATTAACTGGCCATAAACCGCTGCGTTCCAACATAGTTTCATAGTTTCCCTGTATTATACTGTGTTCTTAGTTCGAAGTCTTGTTCAGCGTTGGTACTTAGAGATATGCGAGTTAGGCAAAAGTATTTAAAATGGTCGAGGTATAAGGTAGGATGTCTAGTCCGCTGAGAGTAGTTTAGATTTTTCTGTTATGGATGTTAGGTTCTGTAAGTATATATAAACGAAAGGAGTAGTGGTTTAAGTATATATAAACGAAAGGAGTAGTGGCTTTGGAATTTTCTATGACTCATACAAAAAAAAATGCTTCCGTTGCGCGTCTTGACCCCTACGGGGGAGTCAAGAAAACTCGTTGTGGTTGGTCGCGAAAAAAATACCAAAGATTTTCTTGACTCCCCCGTAGGGGTCACGGACGTATAATGAACTCAACGTCCATGACTCCACCGCAGGAGTTTGAGAGGTTGAGTGGTCGTTTCGTCACTTTCAATATGCTGACTGTTGTGTTTGAATGTTACTCAGGAGAAAATTTGTGTGTTCCACAAATGGTTGTTTCAAGACTGGGTATCATTTTATCGTGGTGTGAATGTTTGTAAGACCCTGCTATACAGGAATTATTTCGAGAGCGAAAATGGATTACCCAAAAAATATTATAATATTATTCTCTAGATCGAATTTCGGTTGCGGCGGACATTCTCAACGGAGACAATTTACATAGGAGTTATTAAAGTGCTCAAGGGTACAAACACAAGTTCACTCTCTGTTCCCTTATCTTATCCTATGTGGGGGCCAGTCAGTGCAGACCGGCGACACTTCGACCCAGTGGGATATTTTGTGTCGACAGTCTCCCAATAACGACTGCCATACATGTTCATGGCAGCCGGGACCAACGGCTTAACGTGCTTTCCGAGGCACGGAGTAGGCGATAATTGTCAATCAATTGCGGTTACCACTTTCCATCAGGTGGGCCACTTGCTCGTCTGCCACAAATGGCAAAAAAAAAATATATATATATATATCAATACGCACGTAACTTCAAAAAGTCATATAACTTCCGAAAGTTAGAGGTGCGCGACGTGGGTTCGAACCCGAAACCTTCTGCATTGCAGTAAGTTGGTCTTCCCAATGAGCTATCACTGCTCTAATTTGTTCCCTTACTCTCATAGTCCAATGCGACAACAATCCGACATGAACGGAAAGAGGCGTAGGTCTAACCAGTTTATGTGCTATCCGAGGCACGGAGTGTGCAAGACCGCCAACCTCCTAACCTCGGACAGGTAAGAATATCTAGGCAGAAAATGCCAGTTGAGTCTTTTGTTATCCTGACCCGGCATTCGAATCCAGGACTTTATGCATAGCAGTTGCGTTCATAACCGCTGCATCACCGAGGCAGTAAACTAAGTAGCTAAAGCTTTACCCAGGAAATCCTAACAATCCTTACTAATATTATAAATTCAAAAGTAACTCTGACTGTCTGTCTGTCTGTCTGTTACGTATTTACGGCTAAATCACTCAACCGATTTAGATAAAATTTGATACAGAGGTTATTTGACTAACGACTAGATTTAAAACACTTGTCTTATTTATTTCTGAATAGATTTCAAAAATTCCTTATATTTTAGGGTTTGGATAATGTAACTATTTTACTCATCATCATCATCATCTCAGCCGAAAGACGTGCACTGCTGGACATAGGCCTCCCCCAAGATTTTCCACTCAACCTGGTCTTGGGCCACCTGCATTCCACCGCTTCCCTCGATCCTAACCAGGTCGTCGGTCCAGCTTGTGGAGGGCCTACCCCTGCTGCGTCTTCCGGTGTTTTTTTATTATTTGACTCAAATATATATATGTATAGTTTTTTTTTTGACACTATTCTATCACATACACACAACACCATCTAGCCCAAACTAAGCAGTGCTTGTACTATGGGTACTAGACAATGGATGAACATACGTATATACTTTTTTTTTTGTAAATACATACATATTATACATAGAAACACCCAGACCAAGACAAACATCCATGTTCATGCTCAGAAATGTTTGACTTGTGCGGGAATCGAACCTGCTATCTCAGGCGTGGCAGTCGGTTACACTAACCACTACGCCATCGAGGCCGACAAATTGTGAGTCAACTATCCTATTCAGCTCTGCTTACCCCTTTGACAATTCAGGCGTGAACCTTTATACGTAGCTTACATAATCACAAACCACTATACGATAAGCAAAAATAAGGATCAGCTACTAACATTTATTTTCGCTCCCTAGCGATATTCTCCACCAGATTCGCACTCACATGTCAAAAGACTTCTGCTGTTACCGTAATTCATGTAAAAGTCATTTTAAACCCAGTTTAAAGCGGCGTCAACAAAGATAATATTTAAATTATTGTTTATCCATTATTATGTGGTACGAGCATGTATGGTCGCTGGATGTGACAATCTTAACATTGAAATTAAACAACTTAATACGGATTATCACGTTTTTTATTTTTTATAAAACATTATAATTACATAATTTTGAAACTTTAAACTACTAATTGTTAAACACTTTTACTAATTACTGTTTACTTTTATTTAAGCTATTTAAATTATAAAACTATTTAGATGTAATTTTACACTTTCGCCGACGTTTCGGTTGCTTTTCGGCCAGCGGAGCCACGGGCAAAGGCTAGTGTATAATCAAAATTGAAATCATATGGGACCAATGGATAGTGAGCAATATTATAAAATTATTTCACAATAAACGATATTACTTTTTTATTTATTTATTTTACACAAGGTCAAACTTATGAGTATCAAAGTTTAATTTCTCCTAAGTTAATAAAGCTTAAGACCTATTGTCTAATAATGTATTATTAATTAGGTAAATCAAGCTTGTCTAACAAAAACTTACTACTCAAGCAAGAAGGCGGGTACGATCGCTTCCAGTATTTGTAGCTCCTTGCATATAGTTATGCAAGAACACGTATGAGCTAAACCAAGTATCTCGCGGCTGTATGTATTTTTGTGTTTATGTGACAAACATGTCCTCTGTCGCTCGAGGCCTCTGTACATGGAGTTGTATAGCTTTTAAAACGAGTGGAATAGGTTTGATTATTAGTTCGAGCAGAAGTATTGTTGGTTGGTTAGTAAGATCTTAGTAGTACGAAAAATGACGGATAAAAATAATAATAATGATTTAAACATGTGTTCACATACAAAATTACAGTCGCATGCAAGGTGTTACAAATATATTTTGATCCATCATGTTTGGCATCCATATACGATGGCATGCAAATATTAAATTAAAAAGATGTCAATTTACAATCATTAATTGAAAATTAATTTTAACTATGTACACAAACAGCAAAAAATTAAATCCATACGTTTCAGATAATAATTAATACATCAAAAATAATGAAATGTCACAATGTTAAAAAAAAACAGTGGTAACAAAACAGTGGAATGGTATAGGTTTGATTTTCGGTTCGAGCAACTGTATTGTTAGGAATGTAGCTGTCATATTTCCGTGGGACTTAAATGCGCCATATGACATGGGGTAGGCAGCAGTGTATAAAATAAATAAATAAAATAATATGTTTAAGTAACAAAAAGCATGGAACTGTGCCCGGTAGAGAGCCATTGGTCAGGTGGTACAGTAGTCTCGCCCACTTTTAAGAGAGCCGTAGAAATTAACGACGTAAATTACAGTAGCGATAGTCTAATGGGATACCATAGGACCGCAACGCTGAGGACTCAAATTATAGTAGAGCCTCGTTGATTTCAGCATGAATGGCCGGCTCGACCGGGGAAGGACTACCCTCTCACATAATATCGACGTGAAATAGCAGTATTCCTACGGTTGTGTTTCGTTCGGTGAGTGAGAGTGCCGGAGGCCTAAGCACTCCGTTTCCGCCTTCCCGCTCCTTCTCCTTTCCTAAAGGGTCGGCAACGTGCTAGTGATGCCTCTGGTGTTGCAGGCGTCCATAGGCTACGGTGACCACTTACCATCAGGTGGGCAGTATGCTTGTTTACCACCATAGTAGTATAAAAAAAAAATCCGAAGGCGCGCATCTCTGATTTTTGGAATTTATGTAATAGTTAATAATCGTTCGCTTTAATGGTTAAAGAAATTATCGTGAGGAAACCTGCATGGCTAAGAGTGCCCCATAATGTTCTCGAAGATATATGAAGTTTGACGATCCGCAGCTATGCCAGCGTGGTGGACTATGGCCTAACCCTTCTCACACAGAGAAGAGGCCCGTGCCCAGCAGTGGGACAGTTTAATATAGGGCTGATATTATTATATTACTTGATGTGCCCGCGGTTTCACCCGCGTTTATGATTACTGCGCAGCCCCGTGGGTCGTAGCGTAATGTTGTATAGCCTATTATAGCCTTCCTCGATAAATAGCTTATGAAAAAATAATGTTTCTATTTAAACCATAAGTTCCTGAGATTAGCGCGTTCAAACAAACAAACAAACAAACTCTTCAGCTTTATAATATTAGTATAAATATATGAGTAATTACTGTGCATCTTAGAATATACATAGACAGAGCCTGACCAGCTTTCGTTACCGTGCTCAGAACTAAGGTCAGTTTCTGTTTCTTTTGCTTCTATAATCGTTTTTAGTGCACTGTGAGCTCTTTGGATTCTTGTCACATAGACAAAAATCAAGAAGGTTTTTGTAATGTATGTGTATTGCGTCGGTAGTTCAATAATAAATAATATCAATATTTATGTGGGTATACAACAAATCCATAAAGTAGACTAACGATTATTTGTGAATCAGTCGGAATATACATCTAACAGTGCGAAGGTGTTTTACTGCTCATCCCGATATCCTGGCTATCCCTGCGTTCTTGATACTTCAGTGGCGACGAGATTTATAAGAACATACGTGTGCAGTATATGGTGTGTCATACGTACCAAAATAGTACCGAAAATATGGCGATCGGTAAAATTGGAGAGTTCAAAGTGCAGTCAGATGATTGGAAGTTGTATATTGAACGTCTCGAGAATTACTTCGTGGTTAACGATATCAAGAAAGAGCTGCAGGTGCCAACGCTGATAACAGTCATGGGAGCGGAGAGCTACGAGTTGCTGGTCAATTTGTGTACACCAGATAAACCCAACACGAAGACATTTGAATTTCTAACGGCCATCATGGAAAAGCATTTGCAACCGAAACCGAGTGTCTTAGCCGAACGCTATAAATTTCGTCAACGGAAACAAAACGAGGGCGAAGGTGTAGCACAGTACATGGCGGTTTTAAAGAAAATGTCAAAGTCTTGTGATTTTGGTACGTGGCTAGAAGAAAGTATCCGGGATCAATTTGTCTGTGGAATCAGTAGCGAAGTAATACGACAACGTTTATTCGCGGAGGACACGTTAGATTATTCCAAGGCTTATAGTATGGCTACGAGCATGGAAGCGGCCGAGAAAAATGCGGCCGTTGTTGAGAGCGCAAATAGTTTTAAGTCGACAGATAAGACAAACACATCGACTGAATGTCTTGCTATGGCGACGATGAATCATCGCGGCGCGGATACTCGCGGAGCGGCGCCGGCAGCGGCGCGAGTCGAGAGAAGGACAGGGGCAGCGCGCGCGATACCGAGCGGCCATCGACGCGTCGGCGGTCGCGGCACGCGTCATACGTCGGCGGACTCGCAGGTGCCGGCTGAGCGGGCTCGGCGGGACCAGCAGTGCAATGTCTGTGGGTGGAGCCACGACACGGCTGCGTGCAAGTTTTCGCAATACGTATGCCGCGTATGCAATAAGAAGGGTCATCTACGTCGTGTGTGCCCATTGGTAGTGGGTCAGCATCATTTGGCAGGGCTTCGACCAGCATCTAGCACATCGGAGAGTGAAGGAAGTGACGAGGTAATCACTGTTGAGATAAATAATTTATCAATAGCGGAATGCCCGCCAATTTATGTAAAATTAATAATACACGGTAAAGATATTAGTATGGAGTGTGATACGGGGAGCGCCGTATCTTGCATTGATTACAGAACATACAAACGGTTGTTTAATGATTTACCGATAGAATCATGTAATTTAATTTTAAGGTATTATACAGGAGAAACCGTAAATCCTATTGGGGTTATTAGGCCAGAGGTTAGATTTAAAAATATCTGTAAGGTATTAGATTTATACATAATTCAGAATGGTAAAACTTTATTAGTGGGTCGACAATGGATGGCCGAATTAAAAATACAGTTATATTCGGATCTCAATGGCAATATAGTGCCAGTTAACAGGGTAATGAGTAACGAGGAATTTAATATGGGCGATTTCAGTTCCAGATACTGTAAGGTGTTCGAAGACGGTCTGGGACGATTCACCGGTGGTGCGGTGAGCATACACGTGAAGCCCGGGGCGCGGCCCGTGTTCATACGCGCGCGCCCGCTGGCGTACGCGCTGCGTGCGCCGGTGGAGCGTGCGCTGGAGCAGCTCGTGCGGGACGGTATCCTCACGCCGGCGGAACGCTCGGATTGGGCCACGCCTATCGTGCCTGTGGTAAAAAAAGATGGTACTATTAGAATCTGTGCAGATTACAAGATAACCTTGAATAAAGTTTTAGAAGTCGACCGTTATCCTTTACCGCGAGTAGAAGATCTGTTAGCTAGGCTACATGGAGGCGACCGGTTCAGTAAAATAGACTTATCGCAGGCTTACGCACAATTTGAATTAGATGAATCGAAGAAATATACAGTAATTAACACACACAAGGGTATGTTCATGTTTAATAGATTAGTATACGGTTTATCATCTAGTCCCGGTATTTTTCAGAGACGTCTAGAACAGTTGTTTGCGGATTTGCCTAATGTGGGAGTATTCTTGGACGATATTGTTGTAACAGGATCAACAACCAAGAATCACATTAAGAATTTGTACAAGGTGTTTGATCGTGTACAGTCTTATGGCTTAAAAGTAAAAAAAGAGAAGTGTAGTTTCTTTGCCAAGAAAATAACATATCTGGGTTACGTAATTAGTAAAGATGGCATACAAACATGTCCCGATAAGGTTAAAGATATAATTGATACACCGGCTCCCTCAAACATATCAGAGTTGAGGGCATTTATAGGTATGACCATGTACTATGCCAAGTTTATAAAGAACGTAAGTACGCTTCTAGCATCTCTATATAGGCTGCTTAGGGCGGATGTACATTTTGACTGGTGTAGGGAGTGCGAAGCGGCATTTAGGCGCGTAAAACAGCTGTTAGTTTCAAGTGAAGTGTTGATACATTATTCACCTGATTTACCGTTAGTGCTGACGGCCGATGCGAGCAGCGTCGGTATCGGCGCGGTGATATCTCATGTGACCACCGCAGGCGAGCGCCCGATAGCATATGCGTCGCGTTCTCTCAACACGGCAGAGCGCGCTTACTCGCAGATTGATAGGGAAGCACTAGCTATAGTTTTTGGTATAAGAAAATACCACCAATACCTGTATGGGAGGAGGTTTTTACTTAGTACAGATCATCGGCCGTTGACACATATTTTCGGTAATAAGGTAGGGATACCCATTATGGCAGCCTCCAGGTTGCAAAGGTGGGCAATATTATTGTCAGGTTACAATTACGAAATTGAATATGTGCCATCAAAGAAAAATTGTCCGGATGCTTTATCAAGGCTACCACAAGGTATACAAGCAAACGGGAATATTGAAATCACGTATTTAAATTTTGTAGAAAATTTTCTACCTGTGACTAATGGTGAGGTTAGGAAACAAACAGAGAAAGATAAGGTGTTGAGTAGAATTCTCTTATATATACAATCAGGTTGGCCGTTAACTTGTCCGGATGAACAAATTAAATCATATTTTGTAAGGCGTCACGAGCTGTACGTGGATTGTGGGTGTATAATGTGGGGTTATCGGATAGTGATACCGCAGACATTGCGAAGACAGATACTAAAACAATTACATATTAGCCACATAGGCACAGTCAGAACTAAAGCGCTGGCTCGGAGTTATGTGTGCTGGCCGAACATAGATAGTGACGTAGAAATGTTATGTCAAAGCTGTGAGACGTGTGCGGTGGAGGGCACGGCACCACCACGAGCACCTCCGCAACCGTGGCCTTTCTCAACTCAACCGTGGAGCAGAGTACACATAGATTTCTTAGGACCCTTTCATGGCAATACGTACATGGTTTTGATTGATTCAAGTTCAAAGTGGTTAGAAATTTGGGAAATGCCGAGAACTAACGCGAGGCAGGTAATAAAGGTTCTCCGTGACACTTTTGCTCGTTTTGGTCTACCGTTAGAATTAGTATCAGATCAGGGACCCCCGTTTACGAGCGGAGAATTTAGGGAATTTTTAAAAAATAATGGTATACGCCAATGTTTTTCGCCGACGTACCACCCATCATCAAATTTTTAAAAATTATGCAAATCCGTTATAAAAAAAGCGTATAGAGAAAACAAAGATATAGATATAGCCTTACAAACGTTTTTGCTAAGTTACAGAAACTCAGCTCAAAGTACAACGGGCGAGTCGCCCGCAATGTTATTACAGCGGCGTTCATTGCGGAGTCGCTTAGATCTATTACGTGCGGACCGCACCTTAGTGGATAGGGTGCGGGCAGCACAAGAACGACAAGTGCGAAATTCGGGTGGTGTCTTACGCGAGTTAGCTCCCCAAGATACAGTGTGGACTAGGAACGGTACAAAAGGGGATAAATGGCTAAAAGGCGTAATCGAAGCGCGGGCAGGCACGCGAGAATATTTAATAGATAACGGAGACGGTCGACTATCTAGGAAGCATATAGATCATATAAAACGCAGATCCCGATTGTCCGATTTCATGGGTTCTGATAGTACTATCTCGGATACTTTGCCACATAATCCAGCACAGGTTTCGACGGCTGAGGAGGCCGTTCCAGTATCGAACGCGACGGGGGAAGTAGATAGTGCGGAGCTGCTGAGCGAGGGTATGACGGGGAGAGTAGATGGGGCAAGTGATAAACAAGTAATTCCAAAGCTCAAAACTCCGTCACCACCACCGGCGAGTCGTCCCAGACGTACTCGTAAACCCGTTGTTAGATTCCAACCAGAGTAACTAGCTAAATATATGTTAATAAAGGAAGTTATTATATTATTGTCATTCACATTGTTGTTATTTTGGTTATGGCTATGTTGTAATTATATGTATTTTGTTTGTATCACCATTCATTTATCAATGTACCTAATTAGTAGATTAAGTGGTGAGGTGTAATGTATGTGTATTGCGTCGGTAGTTCAATAATAAATAATATCAATATTTATGTGGGTATACAACAAATCCATAAAGTAGACTAACGATTATTTGTGAATCAGTCGGAATATACATCTAACAGTGCGAAGGTGTTTTACTGCTCATCCCGATATCCTGGCTATCCCTGCGTTCTTGATACTTCAGTTTTATGAATAGAAAATTAAATATTGTACAATATTTACATACAATGATACAACTAAAATAATATTAAGAAACTTAACTTATAAGTAAAATATAATAAAAAGGCATGGTATAAAATAAAAAATAAAAATCAATAAATAAAATGGCTGGATGAGGCAGCGTCGTAAATTGCCTCAGCATCCCTGTTGACAGGAAAATGTCCCAGAAGACTAGCAGCATTACTACGTTGAACGGCAATGCTGATTCTTTGAGCCAACAAAAGTCGAGCCTCCAGCCTACAGATCATGCGAAGCGTTGATTAAATAAATGAATTCCGTTGCTATAATTAATATTTTAGGTGTTTACAACGTTTTTACTTAGTACTGTCTGTCTACTTAAAAAAATACGCTCTTATTTTTAACTCCAATAAACCTCTCCCTCTATCCCTTAGAGATACAGGTGTATGTCTCGTAGTACGCTTTAAACCTTCACATATACTCAAAGCAGTGATGATATAAATACTGGTGATAAGTGTACTACCTTGGACAGACGCCAACCCTCGTAATAGAGATATATGTCCGTCGATGAAGTTACAATCAGAGCGAGCTACGAAGCCTTTTAGAAGAAGCACATATTAGGTGTTGAAATATGAATTTGTTCTACATGTAATTTCGTGGTCGCTCTAATGCAATGTTTATTTTAAAACTTCATTTGTATTTCGAGAATCCTAACTTCTTCTCCCTAGCCTTTATTAGTCCCATGTCACTTGGCGTCGGCTTTTTCTAGTCTAACCGGATTTGACTGGATATCAGTTTTTACACGGAGCGGCTGTCACCTGACCTCCGCAACCCGAAGGCTAACGATACCCTAAGGCTAGACCAGTGTCAGTATATTAGAGAGTACTGACTTTCCCAATAACGACTGCCATAGATGTTCATGGCAGCCGGGACCGACGGCTTAACGTGCTCTCCGAGGCACGGAGCAGGCGATAATAATTGTCAATTAATACGCACATAATTTCGAAATGTCATATAACTTCCGAAAGTCAGAGGTGCGCGACGTGGGTTCGAACCCGAGACCCTCTGCATTGCAGTCTGTTGGTCTCCCCGCTGAGCTATAATATTATAAATAAATAATCCTAACTATAATGGTATAAATGCCAATGTGAGTGTGTTTGTTTGTTACGCTTTCACACCTTAACTACTTGACCGATCATCATAAAATTTCGCGTACACATTTCAGGGCTACAGAAAAGGACTTTTCATCCAGAGAATAGGTCTATTACCGAAGTATATAAATTTACTGACAAAACCTGCATTATCACAGACGAAAACGCTACGATAATCTGGTACACTATATAATTATATTTTTAATAACATGTATAATAATAAATATCAATTACCTTTTAAACAAATTGTATTTATAATTACATCACTTATTGCCTGCCCGTATTTGTTGTGTTAATTCGCCATAATTACATGATCAGCCAATAAAGTAGTCCCGATAACCGAATTTCTAAAATCTTAACGGAAACTAAGCATCCGCTCACTATAAAATTTAAGTAGCTCACTATAATAACCCTTGAAGTTCATAAGTGTTAATAACCGACTTCAAAAAAGGACGAGGTTTCGACCTTTTTTTTTTTTTGTATGTGTGTTCGCGGATAATTTTGTGGCCTAATTGGGTATATATGTTTTGACTTTCACAATTTAAATTGTATATGGTAAATAACTTTGATCACTTATTCCTTAGGTTATTTTTTTAACAATGAAAAATTATATACCTTGCAAATGTTCAATGTTCGCGCTCAGGTGTGTACAAGCTGCTCAATGTCCCTAGATACAAGACTAATATAGGTCTTAATTCACCTTTAACAAGAATAGCCAAATCATACAATAGTCTTCAGCGACTGGCAGATTTAGATATATTTGGTGACAACTTCTTTAGATTTAAGAAAAAAATCACTGTATACCTGGGTTCCAGGCTTCGGTAATTATGATACCATACTAGACTAAGTATAATTTCCCATTTTTACTATAACTTTTCTATTTCTTCTTTCTTTTTAATTTCAATATAATTTTAATTTTAATATTATGTTAATGTATTTAGAGCTTTTTACTTAGTTTTTGTGGCGAAAATTTTTATTTTTGTTAGATGTGGTTGCCTGTAAGTGAATGAGCACAAGGCATGTCTGTAAATTATTATTTAGAAGTAAGAAATGTGTATCATTTGTTGGCGATCCAAATAAATAAATAATAAATAATAATAATAAATGTTTTTTACTTAATTTTTTACTGTGTACATAGTATATTTTGTTTGCTCAACAGCGGACATCGAATGATGGGTATAATTATAGCGCGTTAAGATAATATAATTGTTGCAGTATCTATGTTATGTTTAACTCTTTCGCTGCATCAAATCGAATGATTCGATTAGGTCATTAATTGATTTACAAATGCCGCTACGATTGGACATCACTAAAATGTCTATGGTCATGTCAATGACGTTTTCCGTTTATTTTATTTTATAAGATTGGAATGGCAACCCAAAATGATCGGAGGGAGATTAGGTGCAGAACCAACAACTACATGTGATTTTCGAGGCACAGCAATGTGCAGGACAACTAACTACCTGATTCCGGGCTACTATTGAGAATTTCTCGAAAATATGAAAAAATATGAATCATTTGCATTCCAAATACTCATCTGTAATATATAAAAATCTCTGTTAAAACCACATCAAAATCGATTCGGTGCTTTCCGTGAATCTCCATCCCTTTTATTGAAGACATCTCTCACTTCATATGACAACCAGACTCGAAACAACCATTCGTGAATCACACAATTTATTCTCCCGTATACATAATTGATCGCACTGACTGTACATAAATCCTTTGCCTACTCAACCCGTAGCATTCATTACAACGCTGCTAAATACCCTCCAGCCTTTCTTTTTTCCCAATTAGAGAGAAACTAGAGCATCGCTTTATCGCATTGTTCTTTTAAACAAGCTTCTATTTAAAGTATTAAAATATTTATCTTACTGTTTTTATAACGAACCTTACAAGATTAAGTACTTTTGTTTGGTATCGGTTCTTTTAAACGGATTTTTATATATAAAAATGCTGTATGTTTGTGTCCAGAAAACTTGAAAAGTAGTCGATGGATTGAATTGACATTTTTACAAATATACATACATAGGTTCACGCCTGTTTCCCAGAGGGGTAGGCAGAGACTACGGATTTCCATTTGCTACGATCCTGACACACTTCTCTGGCTTCATTCACTTTCATCATATTCCTCATACATCCCCTCGGTTCAAGGTGCTCTTAACCTGGCCTTTGTCCAGAACGCCTCCGAGCTGATCGAGAAACGTTCGCCTGGGTTTTCCTCTTGCGACTGTTCCATGCACACTAGCCTTATAAACTTTCTTAGTCAGTTTTTCCTCGTCCATTCTTTCTACATGTCCAAACCAGCTTAACATACCCTTTTCTATTCTTGTCACTATATCAAGTTTCACGCCGCATCTCTCTCTAATCACACTATTCCTTATTTTATCTTTCAGAGTCACACCACATATACTTCTCAGTGCTCTTATTTCTACAGCATTTATTCTGCTCTCACGCTTTTTTTGCCATACCCAACTTTCACTTCCATACATAAGTGTGGGCACTAATAGTCCTCTAGTACTTTTATATAAGAGTATTTTTATATACATTTAATACTGAAGTTCACACGAGGAATTACAAATCTATGTTTGTTTATTTGTTACGCTTTGACACCTTAACTATTCGACCGATCATCATAAAATTTCGAATACACGTTGTCAGGAAAACAGAAACGGACATAAGGTACCTTTTATTCAGCAAAAGTACTGTCACCGTGTGATAGCTAGTCTCTAATATTTATCAGAGACTTAGATTTTGTCCGCGACTTTACCCGCGTTAGCTTAGATTATATTAATAAATTCGGGAACAGCACATTTTTCTGCTTGAAAGGTACCCTATGTCCTATTCTGTACCCCTGGCAACGTGTACCTGCATGCGAAATTTTATGATGATCGGTCAAGTAGTTTAGGCGTGAAGGCATAACAAATAAACAAACAAACTTACATTCGCATTTATAATAAT
Organism: Catocala sponsa; assembly: GCA_963564715.1. NCBI lineage: Eukaryota > Metazoa > Arthropoda > Insecta > Lepidoptera > Erebidae > Catocala > Catocala sponsa. Next base: position 1,648,666 of record OY751351.1, on the reverse strand, counting down.
AGTAAGAATAACAATTGAATCTCAACGACAGTTTGTAAGCTTAACATGCATCTATACAAATAAATAAAATTGAATTGAATGAAAAAATCTGTTTGTAATGTCAAAATAACAGCTTTTTATCTAATGCATATGAAAGTACATAAGGTACCTATACGAAAACATCTATTTTTTTAATTTATGTCTGTCTGTCTGTCTGTTTGTTCCGGCTAATCAATCAAAAGAAATCTTTTTGTGAAAACAATATCAATCTTGGTTACAAAATGAGGTAGTAACCTAAAAATACCAAGATCATAATAACGATTCAATTCAATATTACTTATTACATATTCAATTTTGTTAATAATCATCATACCATATTGATTTTGTAAAAATTGACCAACATTTTTATTACCCATAGCAAATAAAGTAAAAAATGGCAACTCCCCATATTTAATTTCATAAAAAGAAGATCCAAAACGCCAAGTATACGTCTGAATAGATGCACCCGAATAACAATATTGCATTATACGGCCAGGGGGACCAAAATATGAACGAATTCGAGTAGCAGAGCAAGTAAATTTCCGGCGTAACCTACGACGACTCTTGACTTTCACACTCCTCCTCATCCGACGATAACGCAACCACTTCATCCTCATACGGGGGCGTGTCCATCTCTTCCTCCTTCGGTACACACGACAATACTAACGGTAACCACAACTCTAACGGTACAAATTTATTTATAGATCATGACGTCATCGCCGCACCGCGCCGGTCTAGAACACCCTACCGGCGCGTACGCTGGGTACGCAGCAGGGGGTATTGCAGATGGTGTTGATATGTGTGGCCCGCGTAGTCATTCGCCTGTTAATAATAAGAAGGGGAGGACGTGTGTTCGTCCTGGTCACAATTCTTTTTTAACTTTAGACGTTTTAAGTTTTGATGTCTTGTGTCGAGAAAGTGTTATTAAGAACTTTGTTGGCCTTGTTACGTACGTTGTTGCTCTTGAAGAGTCTCGGACAAGTAACCGAGTAAGTTATCATTTGCATTGTTTTTTAGAGTTTTCCGAAGCAATGTTGTTAGAAAATTTACGTACTATTGTTGTTGTATTTTAAATAAGGATAGGTATAAAACCGTAGGGTCATAGCGGGAATATCTCGCTCTCTCTCTCGCATAGCTGTAGTTAAGTAGCGCTGACGTCATAGTTTGTATCGTGATATCTCTTCTGTCATTTGACAATTACGTTTCACGTTGCTACTGAAAATTTTGGTTTTATTATTACGTGACTGAAAAATATTTGCCGCTTACAAAGGTTTCTCTCTCTTTTTTTCTCTCTTAAAAAAACAACTCCCGCACTTGGTAAGTATACATCATGTGTCACGAGGGACTTTACAAACATTCAAACAACGTACAAAAAGGACACCCAGAGTCGTAACTCCTTGCGTAGCACAAAAGCTTTTGTCCCGTGTGTGGATCGAACAATACCCATAGCCAGTTGCACTCACTGATCGGTAAACGATTAGCGAGGTTAAGCAACGTTGGGTGCGGTCAGTCTATAGATGGGTGACCGCTTAGTGGTATTTCAACTAAGCGTCTTCGTGCTTCGGAGGACACGTAAAAAGTCGGTCCCGGTTGTTGTCAAATTGACAGCAGACGTTAAGCCATGTCAGAGGCCTACGGGCGGCTTGAACAACTCTTGACAACAGGTTGGCTACTAACCACACGAAAAGAAGAAAGAAGAAGAAGACTTGGCGTAGCGTCAGTGCGTAGGTGGTGATGAAAGCAAATGAAGAGGCAGAACGCGTGAGGGAGCGAACAGACTCACGCCCCAGCCGCCGGAGACACCCGGAGTGCAGGAAAGTACTTGATGATCTAGGCCACCGTGATCGTGGGCCTGTAGACGGCGGGCTATTGGCAATTTGCCATCCCGTCAGAAACACCTGCATGTCTCTTTATTTTTCAGTACACTAGTGCCAGTACATATGGCGGGCTGGTGCCTGATGGAGTCGCAGAGCAATTTGAAAGAAACCAAGAGAAAGGCAAGAGAAGGAACACGGGTGTGGTTTTATGCTATAGAAATCTGACATACCTCTTAGTGGCGCACTGAGCGAAGGAAAACGTATGATGATTTCCCTCCCTAAAAATACCGGTGTCTGTGGCTAAGTACATAAATTTCGATGATTGCGCCTTAAAACATGGAGTAACAGCATCGAATTTTGATAGTGGTATGACCTGTTTTCCCATAAGCACGTACAAGGCTTCCATAAATATATGGTTAGCCGTTAATCTCCGTCCACGCAGACGCACACAGCATTTATAAACGTAACTAAATTAATAATCAGTCGTATTTATTGGAAGGTCCAAAATGGATTACAGGATGGTATGTTTAACTCAATGGCTGAAAAATTACATGGCACGACCGTTTGTAAAAAACATACACATCTATCTAAAACTTGTAGGTACTGAATTAAAGGAAAGCGATGGGTTATACGGTAGTTGACTTACACTTTTTATTATTTAAGTCAAATAGTTACATAACCTTCTTCTCCCTAGCCTTTATTATTCCCGAGTCACTTGGGGTTGGCTTTCTAGTCTAACCGGATTTGACTGGATATCAGTTTTTACACAGAGCGACTGCCATCTGACCTCCGCAACCCGAAGGCTAGCGATACCCTAAGGTTAGACCAATGTCACTCACTGGCTTCCTAATAACGACTGCCATAGATGTTCTTGGCGGCCGGGACCGACGGCTTAACGTGCTCTCCGAGGCACGGAGCAGGCGATAATTGTCAATCAATATGCATATAATTTCGAAAAGTCATATAACTTCCGAAAGTCAGAGGTGCGCGACGTGGGTTCGAACCCGAGACCCTCTGCATTGCAGTCTGTTGGTCTCACCACTGAGCTATCGCTGCTTAAATAGTTACATATCTTACCTTATGTGGGGGCCAGTCAGTGCAGACCGGCGACACTTCGACCCAGTGGGATCTTTTGTGTCGACACTCTCCCAATAACGACTGCCATAGATGTTCATGGCAGCCGGGACCAACGGCTTAACGTGCTCTCCGAGGCACGGAGCAGGCGATAATTGTCAATCAATACGCACATAATTTCTAAAAGTCATATAACTTCCGAAAGTCAGAGGTGCGCGACGTGGGTTCGAACCCGAGACCCTCTGCATTGCAGTCTGTTGGTCTCCTCACTGAGCTATCGCTGCATATTTACATAACCAAAACAGAGAAATACAAATATTTTTAAATCTTATCAAATATAAATAAGATGTAACCGTTTTAAATCTGTTAACTTAACATTTAACTGATACAGACTAGCGCATTAGGTACTACACGTGACTCAAACCACATCTGGCGAAATTTACGTGTTACCTGCATCTCTGCCTACCCTTTTGAAGTTATAGGCTTGACGCTTTACAGCATGCAGCAATGAATGAAGCAATAATTATTAAAATACTTCTATTGTAAATAAATGGTTCTTCTATTCCATTCGTAACACTACGTCGCACCATCATGGCGTCGTGCCAGCTAACAAACGACTCCTTTCATTGACTTAATCTCAGCTTACAGCACAGTTTTATAGATGTCGCTACAACCGTCGATATTCACTAGTGTCGACCGCGGTTGATAGATGGCGCGTTTTAGTATCGTAATTGTTCTTTGGCAGTTTAGAGTGAGGCCGTTAAGACTGCGCCGAGCGAAATGTACTAAAACAGGCGGTCACATTTAAGTGAATAAAATCAACACTTTTTGTAAAATACAAATATAAAATATACATTCACCATAACAATGAATTTGTTCACAATTACTCCGTGTAAAAAACTTAAAATAATTAATGTTTTCGCCTACAAAATTACCTAAATTTGCACGGAAAATGCAAAAACGTAAGCTCGTGTTACGTGATTTTAGATTATAACAGTAGAAATCTATCCTATTTTACAGATTAAACGAAACATAAATAGTTATATTACAATTTGTCCGTCTCAAATATTTAAGTTATTGGTTGACAATAAAGATACATATAGGTATTTATCAAAAAAGCACTTCAAATCTGCCATACAATTTTACTATGGCGGCCGCGCGCCGATTTGAATATGCACCGCACGAGCTCTGTCTTTATCTGTCTTAGGCCGGGACTCCATCAAAGCGGAGACGAGACGAGCGGAGAAGAGATGTTTTTTAAACAACCAATAGAATTGTGTTATTGACACATCTCCTCTCCGCTCAGCTTCAGTGGAGTTCGCTGTGCGGAGATGTGTAATATTTGTATGGCGCGATGGAAGCGAAGATGTGAGCGGTGTACAGTGAGCGATGTCACTCAACGCCTCGCACCCGAGCTGAAGAACATCTCTTCTCACACAGCTCACAGCACACCGCACACATTTCCGCTTTGGTGGAGTCCACCGAGCTGAAAAACATCTCTTCTCGCACAGCACACAGCACACCGCACACATCTCCGCTTTGGTGGAGTCCACCGAGCTGAAAAACATCTCTTCTCGCACAGCACACAGCACACCGCACACATCTCCGCTTTGGTGGAGTCCACCGAGCTGAAAAACATCTCTTCTCGCACAGCACACAGCACACCGCACACATCTCCGCTTTGGTGGAGTCCCGGCCTTAAGCTGGGCGCAGTCTTTATTGATGACGCAATCAAACTTTGTACATATATAGACTCGCATCAGATTACGTTATAGGGTAGACAGTAGTGTTTTACACATTTCGGCTATGATTTAAATTCCCAAAAGTAAGTAAACCTATTTGTAGTCCATCGAGTACATTTCCGACATCGTGTTGCTGCAAAAAATTTCCTAAGCCACATTTAGCCTGTGTTCCCACACCAATACACATCACTCACACAACGCAAACCCGTGTGACAAAAAAACAGTCTTAATGGCTGTGTTTTTAACACGCTTTTATTTAAATATATCTATACAAATAAATAAATAATTATGATTGTATCTAGTCACGCTAATCGTAAACCCGTGTGAACTGGGTAAGTAAGATGAACGGACATACATTGTATGTTATGGCGTGACTGAAAAGCGTGGTCGTATAAAAATTGTATAGGTAGTAATTATTATATACCAACATAGATACGACTATAGTACTAAGTTATAAGAGATAACTTTCAAATTTCGAGTTGCATCTATACAAATAAATAAAATTGAAGTGTCTGTTTGTAATGTCAAAATAACAACTTTTTATCTAATGCATATGACAGTATATAAGGTACCTATACGAAAACATCCATCTGTCTGTCTGTTTGTTTGTTCCGGCCAATCTTCGAAACGGCTGAACCGATATTGACGGGACTTTCACTGGCAGATAGTTGATGTTATAAGGAGTAACATAGGCTACTTTGATTTTAGAAAAAAAAATAGGGTTCCGCGGAGACCAACACTTTTTAGTTAAAATCTACGCGGATGAAGTCGCAGGTAACAGCTAGTTGTGAATAAATTTCTAACCTAACCTTACGCTCGTCGACGTACGTCCTTTTCTGTACCCCTGACAATGTGCATGTAATTTTTATAATGATCGGTCGATTAGTTAAGGCTTAAAAGCGTAAAAAACAAGCAAATAATTAAACAAACAAACTCGCATTCATAATATTATAACTAGGATATGTATGTATACACATATGTAATGGTGACGTAGCGGTAGTGCATGCGACTGCTGAGGTCTTGGGTTCGAATCCCGAGTCTGGATAAAATTTTATACGGTCAAAAATTCTCAGTAGGGCAGAGTGTGCCTGGTACATTGCAATAGGATCACCTTAAACCATTGCTGGCAAAACTTGGACTTTAGACAAAATTACCGGATCTAATCACCCTCTTTCCTCCTTCCCGCTCCTTTTTCTTCCCACTTCCTTTCCTAAAGAGTCGGCAACACGCAAGTCATGCCTCTGGTGTTGCAGGCGTCCATAGGCTACGGTGACCACTTACCATCAGGTGGGCCGTAAGCTTGTTTGCCACCTTAGTTTTATAAAAAAAAATGTATACTATATGCTTTTCACGAGGTCTCGGATTTGAATCTCGAGTATTATATATAGTTACTAGCTGTCCCGACAGACGTTTTCCTGTACAAAAGAGAAAAAAAAAAAGAAAAAGCATATCTAAACCATCCTCGAATCCACTTGAACACACACAAAAACAGTTTCATTCAAATCGGTCCAGCCGTTTAGGAGGAGTTCACTTTTAACATACGTACAGAAGAAATATAATTATATAGGTATAAAGATTGGGTTATTCTGACAAGCAATTCTCAGTAGCTATCCAGAGTTAGGTAGTTGGCGGTATTACACGCCTAAGAAAGCACGTTAAGCTGTTGGTACTGCGCTTGATCTCTCTCTGGTCGTGCTGGACTGCCGTCCCATCAGTTTATTAGAATCAAGGAACAGACAGAACTACATTAGAGTAGTGGAACCTCGCTGATTTCAGCATATTTGGGCCGGCTCGACCGGGAAAGGACTACCCTCTCACAGAATATCGACGTGAAATAGCAGTATTCCTACTATTGAGTTTCGTTCGGTGAGTGAGAGTGCCGGAGGCCCAATCACCCTCTTTGTCACTTCCCGCTCCTTTTCCTTCCCACTTCCTTTCCTAAAGGGTCGGCAACGCGCAAGTGATGCCTCTGGTGTTGCAGGTGTCCATAGGCTACGGTGACCACTTACCATCATGTGGGCCGTATGCTTGTTTGCCATCTTAGTAGTATAAAAAAAGAAAATGCTATATGCTGTGCACGAGGTTCCAGATTTCAATCTCGAGTAGGGTTAGTAGCTAGGCTAAACAAGCATACGGCCTGTTTGCCACCACAGTTGTATAAAAAAAAGAAAAATACACACTAATTATAGACTAAAATAACTACAGTGCATATGCACGAGTCTAAAGCCTTATGCATTGGGTTCATACTACATTTTTTAAAAGAGCTTGTGTAACTCTTTAGCCTACAGCCTTTAGATATATTTCGTTATGTAGACATGACCACTGCACACACATATGTATGCAAACACACACACAAAAACACATACACACACACACACACACACACAAACGCACCCTCACACACACTCACACACACACACTCACATCACACTCACACACACACTCACACACACCAACATCACACTACTAACGACACATACATTCGTACGCACTTACTGTAAGACGCCATGTGTTCATCAAATATTTTTTTGTTTAACTTCTCCTATATTGTACATTTATGTTATACTAGTTTTCACCCGCAGCTTCGCTCGCGTAAATGTAGGTTAGGTTAGGTTAGGTTTGCAACACTTATTTTTTCTGGATGAAAGGTACCCTATGTCCTATTTTGTACCCCTGACAACGTGTATGCAAAATTTCATGTAGATCATTTGAGTAGTTTAGGCGTAAAAGCGTAGCAAACAAACAAACTCATTTTCGCATTTATAATATTAATTAGGATTATATCTTTTGAACCACGATGAAAGAGGCTGGCCTCCACGATACAGGGAATCCTAGTGTGGAGACCAGTGATTTATCTGTTTTAGCTATGTATATTTTTTCTGAACAATAAAGATTATTATTATTATTACCCAATGATCGGGCTCGCTTCGCAACTAGCCTGAAAATCATAGCAAACTCCACAAGACCAACAAATCTATGTATCGAATTACATAAATCTTCCAAAAAATCAAAACGTACCACTCATTACCATAAAAAGAACGGCACATTAATTACATTTTAATTACAAAATCGGTGAGCAACGCCAGGAAAGAAGCACAACAGGATAATACTTTGATAAGATACAAGAACAACCGTAAAAAGATAACATTAGACCTTCAACAAAACATAATTAACCCCCACAGAGGGGTCCACCCTTCCACCCTATAATTTATTAAGGAACATTTTGTAATATCCGGCTTAGAAGAATGCTGCGACATCAGAAACGAAACCGTTGATCAATCTTTGGATGCCATTTTTGTTTGCCGATAACAAACTTTGTAAACTCCAATGTTCTTACTTACTTTGTGTTTCAAATTGAACTTGGGAATAACAATTTGCCGGTTGTGATTTTAAAATTTGATCTTGAAATGGGTTTAATTTAAAATAAGTAACGGATTTCTTCCTAAAATTATATTAGATTTTATATAATTCAATCGCGCAGATGTGTATGACGTCTTAGGTTGGATTCACAAGCAACGTAGCATGAAGCCTGGATTAGGGTAGTTGACTCACATTTTTATTATTATTTAAGTCAAATAGTTACATTACAAAACTGTAAAATAAACAAACAAATAAACTCTTCAGCTTTATAATATTAGTATAGATTAACTAAATAAAGCGGCAGTAGACTAGTGGATAGGATCTCGAGCTGGCTGGCGGCGCAATAACTATAAACGCGGGTGAAACCGCCGGCACATCTAGTTTATTTATAAATAGACAACTCCTACACCATCAAACATTAAATAAATGGACACAAAAAATACCCAGATTCAGCACAACTATATTTGGCTGATGGATTGTGTCTGAAATAGAACTGAACAAGAGCGAGTTTTAAAAGAATTTAAGTTAAATAGATTAGATAGGGTTACTGCTATCTATATTGAGAGAGGCTGCTAAAAAGATGTGTGATGGGATAGCTGTACTTAATTTGTAATATTTTTATTTTTTTTATTAACATGTACCTGTTGGTATGGTATACTGAATAGCATTTATGTTAAAACGATTTAACTTATGTTAAAAGGTATGATGGGGTTAATATGTCTGGTTTAGACAAAACCCAGAAAGATATAATAAAAGAAAAAAATAAAAGCGCAACTACCTATTTGTGAATTACACAATATTTCCCCGTGTGGGGATTGAACCCACAACACTCGGTGAGGTGACCACTTAAACCACTACACCATCCATGCAGTCTATAATGCTTGAGCTAAAATTATTTCTTTAGAACAGGGTTCACATTGATAGTAGCCTCGATGGCGTAGTGGTTAGTGTAACCGACTGCCACGCCTGAGGTCGCGGGTTCGATTCCCGCACAAGTCAAACATTTGTGTGCGTGAACATGGATGTTTGTCTTGGTCTGGGTGTTTCTATGTATAATATGTATGTATTTACAAAAAAAAAGTATATAATAATATATATGTTTATCCATTATCTAGTACCCATATAGTACAAACTCTGCTTAGTTTGGGCTAGATGGGCAGATTATTGTTTCTCTTATCACAGTTATTTTCTAACATATTAGAAAAATACCTGGCCCTTTGGGAGGCTTACACGGAAACATGGGTCCAACGTGAAGAGGGCCTTCGAGAGTTTTAATCAAAGGTGGAATGGAACACCTACAGCGGCACTAGCCGCAGCAGGCGTAGGACTATTGCTACGTATAGATTCTAATATATGGGCTATGGGTATGGGTGTTTGCTGGACCGGTATATTGGTAACTATGGATGAAAAATGTTATTATTATTATTATATATTTTTGTTTTATATTTGGTCTCCCTTTCATTTAAAGGGGTAAAAACCTGACACACGGGCCTTAGCCAAGTGTGCCAGAGGAGAAAGAGTTAAGAAGTAGATGATGCAAGAAATTTACGTGTGAGGCGACATGTGTTAAGCAGAACGGCTTTTTGTATGAGTGAGATTGTAGATTTCGGCATGTCAAGTATGCTCAGGCTATGTAGAAGTGTCTGAGGGACTACGCCGGTTGTAGATATGACAATAGGGATGATTTTAACAGTGTCTACCTGCCATTGCCTTTTTATTTCGGTAGCTAAATCAACATTAGGAATAGCGAGGATTGTAAACGATTACAAGCCTATCTACAAAGAGTGGTAGAATGGGGGCATATTAACAAACTATATTTTAACGAGTCAAAATGTTCAGTCATGAGTTTTTCTCGTGCGCGAATACCTCTGCAATATCAATATGTTATAGGCACCACACAGATACCGAGAGTATCACAAGTACGTGATCTAGGTGTTAACTTCACACCGGAGCTGACATTTCGTGACCACATACAACTAATTTGTAAGAAGGCATATAGGAACTTGGGATTTGTTCTACTTTAAACCCGGACATTCACAAACATATCAACTATTAAGGTACTATACGACGCACTAGTAAGGAGTCATCTGGAACATAGTGATGTCGTATGGGCGCCTCATGAACATAAATATTGTGTTATGTTAGAACGGGTTCAGAACAAATTCACAAGGCACCTGTATCAGAGGTACTATGGGGTATACCCGTTCTACCCGCTTATGTACCCTACATTGTTTGTGCTGGGTATGGTAGGCTATAGTACTTTGAGAGTACGCCGTGAATTTCATCTAGCGGCGTATTTAATGAGGCTACTGCGTGGCACGGAACATAACCCGGGAGTGTTGGCACGATTGAGTCTTTGTGTGCCGGACGGCTATGTGGGAGACGACGACGTCCGTCGCTATTCGTCTTACCATATGCCAGAACCAAACTACTGGCAAAGACTCCTCTTACCCGATCTATTCGGGTATTAAATGAGGTTCACTGCCGCAGTGATATGTTTATGCATAATTTGGGTGAATTGGCAAAGGTTATGTTATATATGTTGTAACGTATTGCGATAATTAATTAAATAAATAATCATTTTTAAGCTAGTTTTTAAATATGTAGTACTGTATCTAAGTCTTGTGTTTATTTGTGTGTATTTTTATATAATAGTAGTTTTTATGTGTATATAGTAGTTATATGTGTGTGTATGAGTAATTTTATGTTTATATTTAGAATAAGGTGATAAATTATGTAGCGCACTGTCGAATTGGGTGTACCTGTAAGGACAGTTGCATGATGTAAATAAATAAATAAATAAAACATACTTCGACATTTTTTCCGCGTGCGTAATGAGGAGATTATGTGTGTTACATACTGCGATGTCTATTATGAAAACAGTTTTTTTTGTTTTGTCTTGTATAGTTATGTCAGGTCTATTGTAGTGTATGGTTTTGTCGGTAATAATGGTCCTATTTTTTTTTTTCTTAGTTGTATTTATCAACTTTACGCGGACTGTGGGTGAGCGCAGAAGGCTCCCAACCCGTGAAGTCGACGCGCCCCCGCCTTTTTATAGATGCAGCGGATGGCCGTTTCGCACGTTAAACAAAAATCAACCGTATAGCCGTACCCATACTGGCGCGGCGAGATTTGGAAGTTTTATTTCATCTATATCTTGTGTGTTTATAAACCGATTTCTATAATATTTTTTTTTATAAAATTGATATTAAAGTGTACTTTTTGAATATGGGAGTTTGATAAAGATATATCTATGTGAAATACAATATATTTATGTATTTAATACACTTTGAAGAAATGCCTAACGATTAAACACGTTATCGTGGCTAATTTATAAAAGATAGATATATACTATTGAGAACTTTTTTGTAGATCTTTTGAAGACCATCATCTTTGTAATACATACTTTTGGTGTATTATCAACGTATGCGAGGATAAGAGCTCGAAAGCGCATTTTCATCCGACTTGCTTCAAATTTATCGTCACTGCTCAGCTCCTATGTGTCTTACCGTTATGTTATATAGCCTATAACCTGCCCAGGAGTATGGACTACAATCGTACCAAGTTTGGTTAAAATCCCTTTAGTAGTTTTTGACCCATGCGTGCATATACAGACAGACAGACGGACAGACAGACAAAAAAATTACTGATTGCATTTTTGTCATCAGTATCTATCACCATTCATCCTCCAATATTAATTTTGAATATATATTCAATGTACAGAATTGACCTCTCTACAGTTTTATTATAAGTATAGATTGCAATCGGTCTTAAGGACATTCAGCAATATTTATGTAGGTTGAGATGTGGTAGCGCGCGAGATATATGCCCAGTGGCATATTCTCATAATTTTAAAATCAGATTAAGTTCTGTGGTACTCTTTTCTTTAGTCTGCGTACTCCCGGGAATATATCGTCCATGAGGTGTTGTGCGAGTGTATTTGGATGTTGTTGCAATCTGTCTTTGTAGGTTTTAACTTTGTCTTTTATTTCCTCTTTCACAGTTTCGATACCAAATTCGCGGTGGAGTCTCTCATTGGTGACATACCATGGTGTATTCACTATCATTCTTAATATTTTTGACTGAAATCTTTGTTATTATTATTATAGTGCAAAAATTGAGATTCGACACACAACCTCTTGATCGCAACTCCAAAACTTAGCCTTTGAGCTATCACCGCTTACTAACAAAGTTATAAACTTAGCCTTTGAGCTATCACCGCTTGCTAACAAAGTTATAAACTAAATACTATTGAATAACATTCTATAGTACCAATATTATAACAACAATAAAACCATGATGTAATGTTATGTTTTTTTATATTTCTTTCCCTTTTTCACAATGAAGGTCGTGACACTCGGTCGTGACCTACTGCATCCGTTTCCGGTGACACAATCTTTTACCATCTAAATGTTTATGATCTTACGGGTGTTATCTTAAAGAGGTCAAGCGTGATTTGGACATGATTGGTTCCGTAGCGTTTATTTAGTAGTGCTGCCCGCTAGTTAAAACATTCATTTGACACCCGTGGTTTCACTCACGTTTATAGCCAGTTGCACTCACTGATCGGTAAACGATTAGCGAGGTTAAGCAACGTTGGGTGCGGTCAGTCTATAGATGTGTGACCGCTTAGTGGTATTTCATCTGAGCGTCTCAGTACTTCGAAGGGCACGTAATAAGTCGGTCCCGGTTGTTGCCAAATTGACAGCAGTCGTTAAGCCATGTCAGAGGCCTACGGGCGGCTTGAACAACTCTTGACAACAGGTTGGTCACTAACCACACGAAAAGAAGAAAAGAAGACTCACGTTTATGATTACTGCTCCGCTCTTATTGCTTGTAGCGTGATATTATATAGTCTATGTTATTCTTGGATAAAGTAGCTTTCTAATGGTAAAAGAATGATTGAAATCGGTTCAGTATTTTGTCGATTACAAACAAACGCAGAAATCTTCCCTTATAATAGTATAGACATGTTCTAGGTCAAAAAGACTTTTCAACTCTGACTGTTAGTTCCAGAGATTAGAGCAGAAGTATAATAATAATAATAATAATTTATTAGCATAAAGGTATTTTACAATAGTTCCGTACTTAGATACGGTTTAATTTTTTGGGGCAACTCTACACATAAGGAGATCGCATTTATATTACAAAAGAGATGCATAAGGGCTATGTTTGGGCTTCAAGTAACTGACAGTTGTAAACCTCACTTACATAAAATTCTAACGCTTCCGTCTTTATATATATTTGAAGTCGCAATATTTGTTAAAACAAATCCTCATTTGTTTCCTAGTATATCCGATGTTGTTCTACGTAATAGGCGCAAAAATAATTTATGCATAAGAAGAGCTAAAACTACCCTCCCTCATGTGGAACAGTATATTCTGTTTAGCTCCAAAACTCTATAATAAGCTACCGGAGGAATATAAACAATTAAATTTAAAACACTTTAGAAAAAAGCTAAATATTTTTTTGTATAATAAATGCTACTACTCTATCAAAGATTTTCTAAATGACACGTTTTGTTAAATTTTATACTTAGATTTTGTTTTTGTGTTTATGTTTTTCTTATAATATTTTTGTACGCCGATTGTATTGGCAAGACACAGTTTGTGCTTTCATTTGTTTTTTGTAAGATCTTTTTTATAAACCTGTGTCTAACAAATAAAAATAATTTGAATTTGAATAGTTCACATTATACAGTTCCACTCATTACAGGTTTTTATAAATAGTTATGATTAGCAATTACCATAACTACGCGCACTAGGCTAAGCCTGTCCCGCGGGCAGTTCACAATTATTATGAAAGTTAACAATTTATTTTTGAATTTGCTATTAAATACTGAGGCAATGACGAGCGGACGCTGTAGGTATAAGCACCCACATTTCCCTAAGTATGATTTTAGGTCCCAAGGAATACATTAGACCCCGTTCTGTCTACTAGGCATAGTTCCAGCTGTTGATGATGTAGTTGTTGTGCACGAGCTCTCGGGTTCGAATCCCGGGTCGGGGTAAGAAAAATTTATTGGGTTTTTCTGTTAAGAAATCTCGATAACAGCCCGGAGTTAGGAAGTTGGCGATGTTAGACACCCCCATGCTTCGAAAAGCACGTAAAGCCGTTGGTTCTGCGCCTGATCTCTCTCTGGTCGTGTCGGATTACCGTCCCATCGGATCATGAGAGTTAAGGAACAGAGAGTGCACTTGTGTTTGCGCACACGCTTGTGCACTGTAATATCTCCTGCGCAGATGGCAAGTCTCCGTTAAGACTGGCTGCCGTGACCAAAATTCGGTCTAGAGGACATTATTATCATAGTTCCAGACACCGTTCTGCCACTTAATATTCCTTGATATTAAAACCTAATATAATATAATAATAATAATGATGGCGTAGTGGTTAGTGTAACCGACTGCTACGCCTGAGTTCGCGGGTTCGATTCCCGCACTAGTCAAACATTTGTGTGCATGAACATGGATGTTTGACTAGGTCTGGGTGTTTCTATGTATAATATGTATGTATTTACAACAAAAAAAGTATTTATGTATGTTTATCCATTGTCTAGTACCCATGGTACAAGCTCTGCTTAGTTTGGGCTAGATGGTGTTGTGTGTATGTGATAGAATATTATAGTAAAACCTGATAGTAAGTTAAGTTATCTTCCTCCCTCGAACCTGAAACTTTATGAATATCTCATTATCTACCGATGCGCCAACGAGGCAGTCTACTACAATGTGAATGTCCCGCGCGTCTGTCCCTCAACGAAAATTCAAGCGTAATGCTATTTTAAGTTTTTAATTTTATGGATCCCTAAATATCCGTCGAGTTGCGTAGACACGAAGCATTAAGTCGGAGTTCAATCCCCGAATGAGAAATAATCTCCTAAACTTATTGTAGGTATTTATGCAAACTTTTTAAGAACACTTCTTAAAAAAAAAAGAAAAGGGAGCAACATTTTTTTTCTTTCTTAGTCCCATAGAATAATTTCTCTGTCATCTGTCATCATTCGCGTTGTTTATTTTTATAGATATTATTACATAATTTTGAACCTAAAGCAATCAACTCTGGAACCCAAATGACACCTCACAGCAGTCGGCATTCTCTAATGCTACGGCAAGATAATTATTAATACAATGTCTGAAACATTTTTTGTCAATTTTTTTTATACTACTAAGGTGGCAAACAAGCATAGCCCACCTGATGGTAAGTGGTCTCTGTAGCCTATGGATGCCTGCAACACCAGAGGCATCACTTGCGCATTGCCGACGCATTAGGAATAAAAGGAAGTGGGAAGGAGAAGGAACGGGAAGGGGGAAAGAGGGTGATTGGGCCTCCGGCACTCTCACTCACCGAACGAAACACAACAGTAGGAATACTGCTATTACACGTTGATATTCTGTGACAGGGTAGTCCTTCCCCGGTCGATACTATAAACTTCTGAAAAGTTATTTTATTTTTGTTATTTTAAGAACAAAGCCCCCGTAGGAATAATTCCTGAATCGCGATGGACTTTACAAACATTCAAACAACGGACACAAAAAGCACACAATCTCGGAAAATTTTGTTTCGTGTGGCGATTCAACACACAATAATCGGTCGAAACCATTCCACTCTGGCAGTGATAATACTGAGGCGACTACTGAAACCACTACTCTAGCCGTACAGTCGATTATTTATCACTAGCTTTTGCCCGCGGCTTCGCTCGCGTTAATTTAGAATTTGACAATCAATTCGGATTGTACTCTGCTTGTAATAATATATAATAATATGATTCAATCATGATTCGAAAGACACGTGGCGCCATCTACGAACGTTATTATTGTTTTCCTCGGGAACAGTAATTTTTTTCGGGATGAAAGGTACCCTATGTCCTATTCTGTACCCCTGACAACGTGTATGCAACATTTCATGTTGATCGGTTGAGTAGTTAAAGCGTGAAAGCGTAACAAATAAACAAACTCATTTTCGCATTTATAATATTACTTAGGATAGTCTGACCCAGTTACCTTTTTCAGGTCATCTTTACTATAAATTTCCAAAACGCACTTCCAAAATACTCAAAGCAATTTGTTACTTAGCTCTTGACTCTGTCAAAGACCAGCACCCAATGTCCAGTACCAAACTGTCAAAACTTAAACAAAGGCTAAGTATAAATAAGTCTCTATTAATTATCTTCACACTTAAGCATAAAGGGGCTCAGTAGGCCATTGTTAACTTGCGAACGTTCCAGATATAGTGCTGGTACTATGTCAAAGTAAGTTTTGAACTCATGACCACAAAGTGAGAGGAACAATACGCCTTCATCTTACGATAAGACTCTAAAACTTATAATAAGGAACTTTCCTTTCATAGGCGAGGAGCTTCGGCTGAGAATTGTCGACAATTTGTGATAGGGGTCGGTCTACGATACAGTTTGTGTCGGACATTAAGTTTGGCAAGTTTTACATACAGGTTCTTAGAGCTATCAATGATGTAATATTGTGTTACGTTTATGATCTCCCCGTGACGTGAACATGAATCAAAATCAGAATTATTTATTTGTTAAACATAGGTACATACAATTATTGAAGGTCTTAAATAAATAATGCATGCATGGCTGCCGAAAAGCAACCAAAACGTCGGGAAAAGTGTATAATTAAATCTTTATAGTTTTTATAATTTAAATAGTTTAAATAGAAGTAAACAGTAGCTAGTAAAAGTGTTTAACAATAGTAGTTTAAAGTTTAAAAATCATAATGTTATAAAAAACTAGCTTTTGCGCGCAACTTCGCTTGCGGTAATTTAGAATTTGACAATCAATTCGGGTTGTACTCTGCTTGTAATAATATAATTCTAAAAGACACGTGGCGCCATCTATGAAGAATGAAGAATAAGAAAGTTATTATTATTATTTTCCTCAGGAACAGTAATTTTTTTCGGGATGAAAGCCTATGTCCGTTTCTGTACCTACACCTGTCAACGTTTACGCAAAATTTCAGGATCGGTTCAGTGGTTTAGGCGTGGAAAGGTAACAAACAAACAAACTCATTTTCGATTTTATAATATTAGTTAGGATAGGATTAGGATTAGGATAAACAACGCGATAAAATCCGTATAAAGTTGCTTAAATTTCTATCATTGATGTGTCAAAATGTCAAGTGCTTGTATTGGTTGTTGCTAATACGGTTACAGCAGTTGAAATGCGTTTGACTGTCTGGTAATTAATTTTTGGGTTGATTTGTCTATCAGAAGGGTGAGAGAATTGATAATTAGTTAGCAGATTAGGCTGGCTGCTGCGAGTACCCTGAGTGTTGAGTCTAATCTCCACACGGGACAAAAATTGTGATCCACAAATAGTTGTGACGAGTCTGAGTAATGTTGTTTGAATATTTGTAAAGAAACGTTTGTAGTTTAAATATTTGTAAAGTATTTTTACAAATATTCAAACAACAAAGTAAAATTACTTTTAACTAGATCCCTATTTAACACCCACGCCACAACTAATTATTAGTATCAAAATTTACAAACCTTCAAACTATAAACAGAAAGAATATACGGACTCAGAACTAATAGTAAATCACACACATGTTTTGTCCCGTGTGTGGATCAAACTTTACTACAAACCCACTTCACGCCAAGGGTTGTGCTTTCGAATCTAATACGAGAAAAAAAATTGTGTGGTCCACAAATGGCTGTCCCAAGTCTGGGTTTTGTATGTGTCCGTTGTTTGAATGTTCATAAGATCCCCGCGATACATAAATTATACCTAATACAGCGATTCTATTATTTCACCAAAATAATGATTTCTCTATAAACACTTCAAGTTAGAAACTTGTATGTATTACTGTATTTACATTTTTTTTTATACATCTAATGTGTAAAACAAGCATACGACCTGATGGTAAGTGGTCACCGTAGCCTATGGACGCCTGCAATACCAGAGCCTTCACTTGCGCGTTGCCGACCCTTTACGAATAAAAGGAAGTGGGAAGAAGAAGGAGTGGGAAGGGGGTAAGAGGGTGATTGGGCCTCCGGCACTCGCACTCACCGAACGAAACACAACAGTATGAATACTGGTATTCCACGTCGATATTCTGTGAGAGGGTAGTCCTTCCCCGGTCGAGCCGGCCCATTCATGCTGAATCAGCGAGGATCTACTACTCTAAATACATACTGTTTATACAGCAGAACATCGGCTGTAAACTCGAAAATACACATATACATTTCTTGTGTGTTCCTATTCATCATAATAATATGATCATGTCAGCCGAAAGACAGTCCACTGCTACATAATATATGCTACAAAATTTTGTAAAAAAAGTAAGTAAAAAGAACATCAATTGTTGTTGTCGATTAAAGGTTTTTCTGCATCCATGACGTGTGTGCGAAATTTTATAACGCTCGATCGAGTGGTTAAGAGGAAACACTAAGGGCGAGAGAATTGAAAAATAGGTATTTGTAAAATCTATTGCTGACGCGCAGTGCCATGTATAGTATCATGAGAGCGATAGAGACTACTGCAGCTAGGACCGAAAATACCTATTAAAAGTACAAAAAATCAACGTTTCGTAGCCCCCTGATTCCTACTCCATAACTTGACCGATTTAATTACTTTTTTCATTAAAAATTAATGAAAGACTTTGGCCGTATTCTTATGTTATCCTTTTTTTATATAATCTAGTCAAATTTATTTTCTGGATGTTTGAACACAGCGGGAAATCTGGTCAATTTTGAGATTTTTGAAGGCTCATGTCTCTTTTAATAATTAATTTATGAAAAAAAGGAAAACATAGGGACATGGCAATAGAGCCATTTTTTGTAAAAAAATATTGCTTTACTGGCATTATCCAGGGAAGAAACAGGGGACTACGTTAGTATGGAAAAACCGCCCTTGTGTTTCTTCTTAAGGCGTGAAAGCGTAACAAACAAACTTACATGGCATTTATAATATTAGTTAAAATGATTCGAGAACTCATGTGAGTACGGAATCCAAAAAACTACGTCGCATAACTCTATTATAGGGCAATGCGATATGCCCAATTCGTTTCTCATTTAGATTTTATGTATGATATTGCTATTGAAAGTACTTCGTGATATATATCATCAATTGGTGTATCCGGTACTGTGATAGTCAACCTTTTAACATACCTACAAGCTGTTTAACCAACTGCGCGGATGGCGTAATGGTTTAAGTAGTCGCCTCACCATTGCTGCCTCGTCGAGTGTTGTGGGTTCGATCCCCACACGGGACAAAAATTCACGTGATCCACAAATGGTTATTCCGAGTCTGGGTGTACCTTGTGTCTGATGTTTGAATGTTTGTGAAGTCTGCCGCGTCACAGGAATCATCCGTGCAGTCAAATTGACACGCGCAACTTCTTCTGCTCCACATAAGAGAATTTTCCTCGTTTTTGCAACATTTTTCGTTTATGCTCTGCTCCTATTAGTCATAGCGTGATGTTATATAGCCTATAGCCTTCCTCGATGAATGGGCTATCCAACACTGAAAGAATTTTATTCATTTAAATTAAACTACTTTATACGGATTTTATCGCGTTATTTATTTGACACTTTATTACAAAATTTTGAAAACTGTTACACTACTATTACTATTAAACTACAAATTTTTAAGCTAATTAAATTATTGAAACTATTTATACTATTACTATACTATTATACTATTTATATTTATGTTTCAGCTTTATAATATGTATTAGTATAGCTATAGAAACAAGGCAATGGTAGAAATAGATTACATTGAAACGTTTTATTTGCTATTATTTTATTATTCTTGTAGAAAACAAAGGAATACCTTCGTATAGACTAAGCACTACGCGCATAATATGCGCTTACATACGTTAATGGCCACACATTGCGTAACAAAAGTCTATAGTTTTCTAATATAATATTTATACTTAATACTTACGGCGCCCTCAACAAAAGTACCTAGTGGTTCGTTAACAATACAATAGTCTTTATTCGCACAATCATTTCATAACTGGCCCTAGACAGCGACACTTGTAATTTTTATTATATATGCCTATTTATTTCTTTACATTATTTTGTGTGGAAATTGTGTGTGAATCTTAAGGTAAGCGAATTTAATAATAATAATTTTTATTTCTCTAGAAAATTGTACACTTAAGAATATAAAACTTTACAGATTAGGCTACATAAGGATTCTTAAAATATATAAAGACATCTGTGTCTCAGTGGGGAGACCAACAGACTGCAATGCCTCAGAGGGTCTCGGGTTCAAACCCACGTCGTGCACCCCCGACTTTCGGAAGTTATATGACTTTTCGAAATTATGTGCGAATTGATTGACAATTCAAAATTGTGTGTGTGTGTGTGTGTGTGTGTGTGTGTTTGTGTGTGTGTGTGGGTGTGTGTGTGTTGTGTAAAACTTAATCTTTAACCTGTGAATTCGTTTTTCTTTATAATATACAACTTCCGCACAAGGAATAATTCCTGTGTCGCGGGGGACTTTACACTTAAACCACTACGCCATCCGTGCAGTCAAGGCATTATTCAAACTTATTGTATCGGGCCATCGGTGTGCCGCAGCGACTCAATGGGTAGCTTTTGGACGTGAATTCGTACGCGTAATATTTGGAAGTATATCTATCTATATTATTCTTTCTTTGCATGGAAGAAGAAGCTGATCTACACACATAAAACATACCTAACTATTTCTTGTTGAAAGACTTCTTTCAAGGTGGCATATCAAATAGTAATTTTTGAGTAGTAGAGCCTCGCTGATTCAGCATGAATGTGCCGGCTCGACCGGGGAAGGACTACCCTCTCACAGAATATCGACGTCAAATAGCAGTATTCCTACTGTTGTGTTTCGTTCGGTGAGTGAGAGTGCCGGAGTAATTTATAATATTAAGTAAGTGAGTATGTTACTCGGTGATAATATAGCTTTCTGATTGTGAAAAAACTTTTAAAATCAATTTAGATGTTTTTGGATTTAACATCTTTACAAATAAACAAAGAATTAAATCTGTCCACTTCATAATATTAGTATAGATAGACATTTTTGTTGTAGCGTGCTTCATTTTTCAAGAGGTGAGACGGCGGAATGTGCACTTAAGAATCGTCAGGCACTCAGCGCAAACATCGAATTTTATGTACTAAGCCGTTGCGAGGCACGATGAGTCTAGAATGAAATCATTATAAATAAACAAATAATACCAGCCCTGTATTAAACTGTCCCACTGCTGGGCACGGGCCTCTTCTCAGTGTGAGAAGGATTAGGCCATAGTCCACCACGCTGGCCCAGTGCGGATTGGCAGACTTCACATATCTTCGAGAACATTATGGAGAATTCTCAGACATGCAGGTTTCCTCACGATGTTTTCCTTCACCGTTAAAACGAGTGATAATTAACTATTTAATACGCACATAACTTCGAAAAGTCAGAGATCAGCCTCGGGATCGAACTCGAGACCTCTGCGTGGCAGTCTAACGGTGTCCCACTAGGCTATCGCTCTATGCACTATGCTCGGAATTAAATGTAGTAAGAGATAAATAACTTTTTCGTAAGTCAAGCCAAAGACTTTATTGTACAGATGGTGTAGTGGTCGCGTCGACACTGACGCTGCTCCAAGTTCTGGTTTCAATTCCATAAATTCATGTGACCCACAAATGGTTGTTCCGAATATATATTTTTATTGAAATTGTTATTTTACAAAGTGCTTTTTTTGGATTATATTATTTTAACACAGTTACACAGTTATGTAGGAAAATACTCTCACATAGTCATATTTATTTATATATACACTCATACACACTCAAACATCCTTATAAACATCCACCCACACACATAAGCACACACACATACACATGACACACAACAATTAATTATAAATCTTACACTTTATTAAGCAGACACTTGCAGATTTTGTATTCCTTCTATACAATAAAGAAAGATAATTTTCTCCATCTTCCCTAGCCCTATTTTGTACTTAGTATTTTCTCACTATTTATGAGAATATCAATGATTGTAACCATTTGTGAGGCTTATATTAATGTTACTATCAGAAGGTAGCACTGGCTTCTAAGATACAGGTCCATACCTAGCTTAGATGTCAGGGTCTCCAGTTTGTCATGTATTCCTTAAGCCCTAGTTTTGTACTTAGGTTAAGTGTTTTTCTTATGAAGTAATAAACTATAAACTATAATTATAGACACTGACTATTCTCTTGACACATATGTTTAATGGTGTATGTGTAATGTTTAATGTCATAGAATTGGAATAATTATAATAAATGTTACTGTATAAATATTTTTATTACTATGTTAAATGCAATACAATGTGAAAATTGTTTATGAATGAAGTTTGAAATTGAATTGAAATTGAAATAACTTTAGCGAGAACCTTGATGTAAAAAAGCGTGCTAGCTCCCCAACTAGGCGTGAACGCAGCGCTGTAATAAATAACACCGCACTCTGCATTCTCTGTCATTATCTAACAAACAACAGCTTCAGACACAAGTTTTAACATTACTTTAATATTATTTTAATATTACTTTAATATCATTTTCTTGCTTTTTTATTTTTATTTGTGTAACAGTGAAAGTGTATTGTTATGTGATAATTGATATTATTCTGTTATATTTCTGTGTTATGAATTGTATTTGTTAGGTAAGTTTTCTTTCTTTTTTGTTTTTCTGTTAGTGAACGCGAATTTTAGGCTTTGAAAATAAACGTATGTTCTCTTGATTTATTTTCACAGCTAGTTTAGAAATATAATAATAATTTTTGTGATCCACATAATATGGTCGTTGTGAGTCTGGGTGTTCCTTGTGTCCGTTGTTTGAATGTTTGTAAAGTCCCCGCGACACAGGATTTAATCTTCTTCTTTTCTTTTCGTGTGGTTAATGGTCAACCTGTTATCAAGAGTTGTTCAAGCCGCCCGTAGGTCTCTGACATGGCTTAACGACTGCTATAAATTTGACAACAACCGAGACCGACTTTTTACGTGACCTCCGAAGCACGGAGACGCTCAGATGAAATACCACTAAGCGGTCACCCATCTATAGACTGACCGCACCCAACGTTGCTTAACCTAGCTAGTCGTTTAAAAAAGATTTTTCGCGTTATGTTAGCGTTTCTACGTCAATTCATTTTCAATCAATTCATCATTCATCATTCATTCTGTATTGCTTTAATTAATTATAAAAATTAAATATTTCTTCATATTAAGTAATAGCTGACCTACGCAACTTCATCTGCGTCACATTAGAGAACTTTACCCGTTTTTGCTACATTTTTCATTGATGCTCCGCTCCTATTGGCCATAGCGTGATGTTACCGAGTTAGATAGCCTATAGCCTTCCTCGATAAATAGGCTATCAAACACTAAATAATTTTTCGATTCGAACCAGTAGTTCCTGAGATTAGCGCGTTTAACCAAACAAACTCTTCAGCTTTATAATATTAGATAGTATTGATAAAAAAAGAGCGAACGTTGGTAGGCGGATTCGAACTCGCGAACCTTCGAGCCAGTCCAAGACCCTATCCACTACTCTACTGCCGCTTTATTTATTTAATCTATACTAATATTATAAAGCTGAAGAGTTTGTTTGTTTGAACGCGCTAATCTCAGGAACTACTGATTCGATATGAAAAATTATTTTAGTGTTGGATAGCCTATTTATCGAGGAAGGCTATAGGCTACATAACATCACGCTACGACCCACGGCGCAGTAACAATAAACGCGGGTGTAACCGCGGGAACATCTAGTAAATTAAATAAGCCTGGAGAATCTTGTAACACTCGCAAGCTCCTAGACTAATTCTGAACCACGCTCCGACTATAAATAAGCAACATTGCACCACCGCTGTCATTTCCCTACCAACTAACACTTGTAATATTCTCTTGTATTCTTAATATATTTTCATATTTATGTGCGGTTTTTGTAGATATTATAAATTCAGTTTAATTTCTAGTACATACATAGCTTAGTCGCTGGACTCGCTGCGTACTGTAATAGAAGTACAATCTAGACTAATATTATAAAGCTGAAGAGTTTGTTTGTTTGTTTGAACGCGCTAATCTCAAAAACTAAGGGTTCGATTTGAAAAATTATTTTAGTGTAGGATAGCCTATTTATCGAGGAAGGCTATAGGCTATATAACATCACGCTACGACCTACAGGGGCGGCGCAGTAACAATAAAAGCGGGTGAAACCGCGGAAACATCTAGTCTTTAAATAATCTAACAGGTATCTTGTTAGGACTCAAGCAATGATATTTAAAATGCGACTTTCATAGTAAAAAAGTAGCGATAGCCTACTGGGGACGGCCGAGGTCTCGAGTTCTATCACCGGGGCGCGAATTTCTTCTTCTATTTCCCAAGTCACTTGGGGTCGGCTTTCTAGTATAACCGGATTTGAGTGGATATCAGTTTTTACACGGAGCGACTGCCATCTGACCTCCGCAACCCGAAGGCTAACGATACCCTAAGGCTAGACCAGTGTCAGGGTATTAGAGGGCACTGATTTCCCAATAACGACTGCCATTGATGTTCATGGCAGC
The DNA here is from genome assembly GCA_963564715.1 of Catocala sponsa. Classification (NCBI taxonomy): domain Eukaryota; kingdom Metazoa; phylum Arthropoda; class Insecta; order Lepidoptera; family Erebidae; genus Catocala; species Catocala sponsa. The sequence goes on along the minus strand of OY751351.1, from coordinate 1,624,140 downwards.
CGGGACTGGCGGCTTAATGTGCTCTCCGAGGCACGGAGCAGGCGATAATTGTCAATCAATACGCACATAATTTCGAAAAGACAATTAACTTCCGAAAGTCAGAGGTACGCGACGTGGCTTCGAACCCGTGACCCTCTGCATTGCAGTCTGTTGATCTCCCCACTCCCCAAAGAAATTAAAGTAAAGTAAAAGAAGAAACCAGTAATTCGGTTGAAATAGTAAACATACAAACATCAAATGCAACGAATTCGATCAATACAGGTTAATTTTATCACCTAAATCACATGCAACGAGTTCTCGTAACTAAATATTTTATACAAACATCCGAACCACAGACAAATATCAACAGGTTACGATGCATTTGTCTTTAAGTCGAAACATACTGAACTCTTTGGTTTGCAAATGCTAAGACGATAATGTTTATCTATGCACTCATGCTTGCAAATCACCGAAGGGGTAGCCAGAGAAGAGAACTTGGTAAAATTATTGACCAATAGATTTTGATGTTCATAATTGAAGTGTAAACTTCTCTAAGCGCGTTGAGCACTTCTTGAGTGAACAAAAATCATGGAACTCGCGTCATCGTCACCGAACGCTTTCCATTTTTGAATTATTTTTGGTTTAATATAATAATAATATTCTACCACTTACACACAACACCATCTAGCCGAAACTAAGCAGAGATTGTACTATGGGTACTAGACAATGGATAAACATACACATATACTTTTTTTTGTAATTACATACATATTATACATAGAAACACCCAGACCAAGATAAACACCCATGTTCATGCACACAAATGTTTGACTTGTGCGGGAATCGAACCCGCGACCTCAAGCGTGCAGTCGGTTACACTGACCACTACGCCATCGAGGCCAACAAATTTGGTTTATAATTTGGTTTATAAAGAAGTGTTTATGATCAAGGATTAAAGTTTTCACTTCTATCGGCAGTCCCCAAAGACTGCCCCAATTTTTTTTTTGTTCCTTAAAAAGCAGCGATAGCCTAGTAGGAAATCGTTGGACTGTAACGCAGAGGTCTCGAGTTCGATCCCAAGGCGCGCATCTCTGGCTTTTCGAAGTTATGTGCGTATTAAATAGTTAATTATCGCTCGCTTTAACGGTGAAGGAAAATATCGTGAGGAAACCTGCATGTCTGAGAGTTGTACATAATGTTCTCGAAGATATTATGTGAAGTCTGCCAACCCGCACTGGGCCAGCGTGGTGGACTATGGCCCAAACCTTCTCACACTGAGTAGAAGCCCGTGCCCAGCAGTGGGACAGTTTAATACAGGGCTGATATTATTATAAGTGTAACTTTGTGATCTATATGAATTAATGATTGATGACTTTGACTTTGTCGAATTATGCATACATTTGGCTAGCCATGTTTTTAAGTCCCATATAACAAAGTATGAGCGAATGTTCTTCCAGAAAAGCTCAATACGTCTTTGCTTGACGCAGATATCGAATTCGGGCATTCATAATCGAGTGCAAAAATTAATGAAAACTTAGTTAAACTAGCAACGTGCCAAAGTAACGAAAAAAAAAATTGGGGCTGTCTTTGGGGACTGCCGATAGAAGTGAAAACTTTAATCCTTGATCATAAACACTTCTTTATAAACAAAACAAAAAAAAACAGGGTCGGTTCGGATTCCTGATACTCTCTTAGGAGTTATTAAGGGGGTGTGAATATTCAGTCGCAAGAGGAAAACCTAGGCGAACGTTTCTCGATCAGATCGGAGGCGTTCTGGACAAAGGCCAGGTTAAGAGCTCCTTGAACCGACGGGCATGTATGAGGAATGTGATGAAAGTGAATGAAGCTAGAGAAGTGTGTCAGGATCGTAGGAAATGGAAATCCGTAGTCTCTGCCTACCCCTCTGGGAAACAGGCGTGAATCTTTGTATGTATGTATGATAATATTCTAAAATAATTCAAAAATGGAAAGCGTGGAAGCGTGACGATGACGAAGCGTGACGATGACGCGAGTTCTATGATTTTTGTTCACCCAAGAAGTACTCAACGCGCTTAAAGAAGTTTTCACTTCAATAACTTAAAATATTCGTAAATTGTATGATCCCATATTCAAATGCAACCCGGAGCATCGAACCCAAAATTATGCCAATGAACTTATCGAATTATTTTATTTGGGTACTTCCTTTTATTTAAAAAGACAATGCTTGCAAGGTCTTTAAAAAAATTATGTGTTGCGAGGATCCAACGATCGCAAAAGACGCGCAGCCCCGAAACAGCTATTCGAGTCCCACTTAACTTTTTGCCTCTTGTGTGCATCAAACCCACAACACTCGGCGCACCGCCAATAGCGAAGCTGCGACTTAAACCACCCGTACTTGACACAGACCTGAAATCTACACCAAAACAAAGCTATATTTATGTTTGTCGGCCTTGATGGCGTAGAAAGAAAGAAAACATACTTTATTTCTAAAAACACGAAACCTTTCACAATATCATGTATGTAAATTTTTTAAGACATATTTAATAAACATTACTTAACAGTGACAGCCCTGCGCCACAAATGCCACGTTTCAAAAGTGCCACCAGTACATATACGTTGGTCACCCGCTTACGCTACGAGATTGCCATGAAGGTATAGATAATCATTGTTTATCTATAACTTCATGGACAATGCACGTCACGCGCGATCGACTTTTAAGTTTTTAATCTGAATAGTAGTGGTTAGTATAACCGACTGCCACGCCTGAGGCCGCGGGTTCGATTCCCGCACAAGTCAAACATTTGTGTGCATGAACCTGAATGTTTGTCTTGGTCTGGGTGTTTCTATGTATAATATGTATGCAGTTACAACAAAAAAATGTATATAATTATGTATGTTTATCCATTGTCTAGTACCCATAGTACAAGCTCTGCTTAGTTTGGGCTAGATTGGGTTGTGTGTATGTGATAGAATATTATTATTATTATTATATGTGATACTAGCTTCTGCCCGCGGCATCGCTCACGTTTCTTACTCCCGGGAACTCTACATTTTTCTGAAGGAAAGGCACTCTATGTTCTTTTCTGTACATATTGTATCCGTTATTTCATGATGATCGGTCGAGTAGTTAAGGCGTGAAAACGTCATAAACAAACTCACATTCGCATTAATGATATTAACTAAAGGAGATGTTTCATATTCGGCTACAAAATGTACGGTACATCAAAAAAGAGCAAAAATTACTAGAAATCAGGTAAAAATGCTATTCCAAGAATTTACTTGTAATTGAGATCGTACAAGACGAAAATATTTTTTCTGTTATTGCCATATTCAATATGGCGGTACAATGGATTGTAGCATTAGATATAATGCGTTCAGAAATTGTATAATATGAACTGATAGAAGATAAATATCACAAAGTAATAAAATAAAAATACTTATATATACCTACATTGCAGCATATTGCGACTACAATAAGTAAAAGTAATAATTGTTAGAACCCGTCGACGTTTATCATACGATGGTATGATAAACGTATATTTATAGAAACGCACCAGTCTTACAGGTCCTGTGCATTTCGGAACGAAATATTCTTGATGACATTTTGACGTTAACACTTGACAATTATCAATTAGACAATTATGTTTGTCAATGATTTCTTAGTCATGTAATGTATTGAATCGTTTGCGCGTGCGCTTAGATTTTCATGACTTCCGCTGTTATTTTGTTTTACTCGTTCTGACTGATTCCCTACGACTTTGGTTTTGTTTAACGGGTTTTGTGATAATATCTGCTCATACTTGGAATAAACTTAAGATTCTATTAGAAGTCGTAAAACGTGACAAGACGCTATAAAGAAGCGATTCAATTCGCTGGTTGGTTTTTAAATACGCGAAATTCAAGTTGCGTTTTGTACTTTATAGGTTATAAATTATAATGTCATTATGTCATAACCTCTATGGAGTATGGTCATAACATTCCGCCATGATTGTTCAGATAAACGTCAAATATATTCGATTTTTATTTTGTACATCTTCAATACTGTTTTAATGTCGATATTTTTTGTTTAAATATGTTTATTGGTTAATTTCCTAGGATTTTTAATCACGTACATGTTGTAGCCGGGGTCCCATACAAAAATGTAACGTCTTCTTTGTCTGCGGCTTTGCCCGCGTTTATCTTGGATAGGTTAGGTAAGTAACAGTACTTTTTTGTATTAAAGGTACTATGTAATTTTCTGTACCCCTGATATCTTGTATGAGAAATTTCATGATGATCGGTCGAGTAGTTAAGGCGTGAAAAAGTAACAAACAAACTCACATTTATAATTTTAGTTAGGATTGTAATCTTATCACATCCACATTTAGCTAGCTTTGGATTTAAGTTCTACCTGATACCAAACCCCTGTTCCATGACCTCCAAATAGCATACATACATACATAGATTCACACCTGTTTCCCAGAGGGGTAGGCAGAGACGGATTTCCATTTGCTACGATCCTGACACACTTCTTTGGCTTCATTCGCTTTCATCACATTCCTCATACACGCTCGTCGGCTTAAGGTGCTCTTAACCTGGCCTATGTCCAGAACGCCTCCGATCTGATCGAGAAACGTTTGCCTAGGTTTTCCTCTTGCGACTGTTTCATCCACACTAGACTTATAAAGTTTCTTAGTCAGTCTTTCCTCGTCCATTCTTTCTACATGTCCAAAACAGCTTAACATACAATTTTGTATTCTTGTCACTATATCCACTTTACACGAAGAGCATTTATTTATAAAATAAAAGTCTCGCCTATCACTCTTATGTCTACTAATGCTAGCTTTTGCCTGCGGCTTCGCTCGCGTTAACTTAGAATTTGACAATCAATTCAGGTTGTACTCTGCTTGTAATAATATAATTCAATCATGATTCGAAAGACACGTGGCGCCATCTATTATCATAAGAACGTTTTTGTTGTTTTCCTCGGGAACAGTAATTTTTTTCGGGATTAAAGGTAGCCTATGTCCGTTTCTGTACACCTGACAATGTATATGCAAAATTTTAGAATGATCAGTTCAGTGGTTTAGGCGTGAAAAGTAACAAACAAACAAACTCATTTTCGCTTTTATAATATTAGTTAAGATTAAGATTAGGATTATAAAGCTGAAGAGTTTGTTTGTTTGTTTGAACGCGCTAATCTCAGGAACTACTGGTTCGATTTGAAAAATTCTTTTAGTATTGGATAGCCTATTTATCGAGGAAGGCTATAGGCTATATAACATCACGCTACGACCCACGGGGGCGGCGCAGTACCGATAAACGCGGGCGAAACCGCAGGAACATCTAGTTTAACATAATAAGTAGTTGTGAAACTGGCCATATAAGAGTGAAACGAAGGTTTTTGAAATCGTACGGATAACATAGTAGCTATTTATGGCGTGAAAGCGTAACAAACAAACAAACTCACATTCGTATTAAATTAGTTAGGATATCCGAAAAACCAATCAACAAAGCAACTAAAATGTTATCAAAAAAATAAATCCCTTCAATAATTACTTCGAGCCAATCAATCTAAAAAAACACACAATCCGTTGTTTATCTTGATCGCTATTGTGTCGTGTGAGTGCTTGTGTCATAGATAGCCGCCATGTTGGAATATGGCGGCGTTTCCCGCGCTCCATGCGAAAACTCGGCGCCATTTGCATATGGACGCTTTTGTTGTATATGTTTTTGATGAATGAGTGTAATGAATGGTTATCACAGATTGCATATGTCTCGTTCGTTTAAAAAGAAAGTTTGTAATTGAAAACGAATGTAACGAAACATCTAGTGCTCAATTTTTGGATCTGTACGAATGATAGAAAGTATATAAATATATATATATATATACTAACTAGCTGTCCCGACAGACGTTGTCCAGTACAAAAGAGAAAAAAATATATATCTCTAAACCATTCTCGGATCCACTTTAACACACAAAAAGTTTCATCAAAATCGGTCCAGCCGTTTAGGAGGAGTTCAGTGACATACACACGTACAATAGAATTATTAAACGTATTATAAAGCTGAAGAGTTTGTTTGTTTGTTTGAACGCGCTAATCTCAGGAACTACTGGTTCGATTTGAAAAATTATTTTAGTGTTGGATAGCCTATTTATCAAGGAAGGCTATAGCCTATATAACATCACGCTACGACCCACGGGGGCGGCGCAGTTACTATAAACGCGGGTGAAACCGCGGGAACATCTAGTTTAATTATAACCTAACTAGCGTTTGGCCGTGTCATTGTTTGGAGACAGTATTTTTTTTATGGATGAAAGGTACCCTATGTTCTTTTCTGTGTGTGAAATTTCTCGATCGGCCCAGTACTTAAGGCGTGAAAGCGTTACAAACGAATAAACTCATATTTGAATTTATAATATTAGTTCTTTTTCTCCCTAGCCTTTATTATTCCCAAGTCACTTGGGGTCGGCTTTCTAGTCTAACCGGATTTGACTGGATATCAGTTTTTACATAGAGCGGCTGCCACCTGACCTCCGCAACCCGAAGGCTAACGATACCCTAAGGCTAGACCAGTGTCAGGATATTAGAGGGCACTGACTTCCCAATAACGGCTGCCATAGATGTTCATAGCAGCCGGGACCGACGGCTTAACGTGCTCTATTAGTTAAGATATAATATTATTACATCCACATTTTCTAACTTTGGATTTAAGTTCTACGAAATACTAAGAGGATGAAATGGAGGTTTGCGGTCGCGTGCAGATCGATGGCATATTGGTTCAAACGGTCACCCCACTATTGTTACTATGCCAAGTATTAAAGGTTCGATACCCACATGAAACAGATAAAGTGTGTTACCCAGATAGTAGTTTCGAGTCTTGATGTTTTTTAAACGTTTGTATAATCCCCATCGACTCCATTAAATTTGTTCTAAGTACAAAAATGAATTTTCAAAAGAAAAAAGAACAATTATCGCTGACGAAGTTGCAGCAAATGACTGGTTATTTTCATAAATTCAATCAATAAAATTACTTTTTCTTTTTTACTAAATATTTACAAGCAATGAATCTCAACGATCTCATAGTTTTATGGAAATAATAGATTTATTATGTCGTAAAAAATTGGTTGTCTGTAAAGTCGGTTTACGGACGACAGTTTAACGTGACAACGTCATAACGTGCCTTTCGCTCGCTCCTGATTCATGATGATTCATCCTTTTTCGTGCGTGCAGCCGGCATTCATCGATTTATTAGATGTTGTCACGTCAAAATTATGGAAACAGCGAGCATCACTCTTGTACTACCGTGTCATGTCCTAAAGCGTGGCGCTAGTTTCTATTCAATTGATTAACAATTGTACTAAAAGCATCTAGTTCCAATGTACTTAAGATTTATAAATTACAAGCATTATTTCTAAGTCTTCCAGCTAAGCTAGAACTAGATTCACATCGGTAGTGCAATAAGTGAGATTCGGACCCCGACCTCTCGATTGCAATTCCCTTTCCACTGGTCTACTGCCATCACAGAACCCTTTATCTTCCACAAGAGTAATATGGCGGTTAATTGCCGCGTGTATTTACGTAGAACAGTCTGTAAACAGACTGTGTGTACTGGAATCACAAGTAAATTAAATTACGACAATAATTACTGCATTGGGGACGTACGTGCGTCAGCCGGGACGTTTAGTGAAGCTGAGCGGAGAGGAGATATGTTTGGAGCATGATCAAAATCATAACTAAATATGGGTTTGTATGATAATATAATAATCATTTCATTTCAAATCATTTATTTCGGGCTGCATAGGCCCATAGATAAGACTGCATAACCTTAACCTAAATATACATATTATAAAATTTTATAATACATACACACAACACTATCTAGCCCAAACTAAGCAGAGCTTGTACTATGGGTATTAGACAATGGATAAACATACATATATACTTTTTTGTTTTATAAATACATACATATTATACCTACATAGAATATATATATTAATAATAATATATAATAATATTCTACCACATACACACAACACCATCTAGCCCAAACTAAGCAGAGCTTGTACTATGGGTACTAGACAGTGAATAAACATACATATATACTTTGTTTTTGTAAATACATACATATTATACATACATACACTCAGACCAAGACAAACATCCATGTTCATGCACACAAATGTTTGACTTGTGCGGGAATCGAACCCGCGACCTCAGGCGTGACAGTCGGTTACACTAACCACTACGCCATCGAGGCCATGTTTGTTTGTTACACTTTCATACCTCAACTATTTGTCCGATCATCATGCAATTTCACACACACGCTGTTAGACGAATAGAAAAGGACATAGAGTACGGTTACTTTTTTTTTAAAGTAAAAACTTCTTTAGTCGCGATGAGCACTTCTTGGGTGAACAAAAATCAAATCATGGAACTTGCGTGATCGCCACGCTGCCACGCTTTATTATTCTTTTTAGAATATTAACAATATCTCAGAAATGGTGTGTCCTACGCAAAAAATAACGAAATTTTGACCCCCTTAATAACTCTGAAGAGAGTATCAGGAACTAGCATCCGACCCGCCCTTTTTTTTGGTTTATAAAGAATTGTTTAGAATTGTTTATGATCAAGGATTAAAGTTTTCACTTCTATCGGCAGTCCCCGTGTGTGAATGCATTGACGCATACTTCTCCGCGAGATGACGGAGAGGTTATGTCGAATTCACCGGGGGAAAGATGCTGAGCGACATCCTGGTAATACCGACTAAATCCACCACGGTGTTCCTCGAGATAGCCGCACCGGCGGGGCCGCGCGAATCTGCATTAGGTCGAATCCCAGGTCGGGCCAACAAACAGTTAAAGCTAAAGAAAAACAAATATTGCGTCTACATAAATATAACCTAAAACATGTCTACACGTTACTCTTTCAGTAGACAACGCCTTTAAATTTATAATACCCCTTAGCATCGTTGAAAATGCAATGAATTCACAATTCTAGCGAGTCATATATAAACGTAGTCTAACTTCAATGGTCTTTAAAATATCTTTAACGTCCAACAGACTAGATATACGCAGTGCTCTCGAAAGTTTAGTCGAAACTCCTCAACGTACGAGCACTAAACGATCTCGCATCTTTGAATATTAATTACTAGGTAACTGTATACTCCGTGGCGCAGCGGTAGTGCATGAGGTCTCGGGTTTAAATCTCGGGTCAGGCCAACAAAAAGTTGTTGAGTTTTTCTGTCAAGAAATCTTAATAGCAGCCTGGAGTTAGAAAGTTGGCGGTGTTAGACACCCCCGTGCCTCGGAAAGCACGTAAAGCCGTTGGTCCTGCACCTGATCTCTCTTCGGTCGTATCGGATTACCGTTCCACCGGATCATGAGAGTTAGGGAACAGAGAGTGCACTTGTGTTTGCGCACACACTTGTGCACTATAATATCTCCTGCGGCGGCCAGTCTCCGTTCATATTGGCCGCCGTGACCGAAATTCGGTCTGGAGGATATTATTATTTATTTATTAACTATAGCTTTTGCCCGTGGCTTCGCTCGCACAAATTTAGAATTTGACAATCAATTCGGGTTGTATTCTGCTTGTAATAACATATTTCAATCATGATTCGAAAGACACGTGGCGCCATCTATTATCATAAGAACGTTATTGTTGTTTTGCTCGGGAGCAGTAATTTTTTTCGGGATGAAAGGTAGCCTATGTCCGTATCTGTAATTTTGCATATACCTGACAATGTATATGCAAAATTTCAGAATGATCGGTTCAGTGGTTTAGGCGTAAAAATTTAACAAACAAACAAACTCATTTTCGCTTTTATAATATTAGTTAGGAAGTTAGGATTAGGATTAGGATATACGACAGCTGGCAATATAAGTAGCATACACGTTTGCCTACCCCTTTGGGGATGGGGGGTGAGACTTAGTGTATATGAATTTTAATTTACCCAACTAATATTATAAATGGGAAAGAGTTTGTTTGTTACGCTTTTACGCCTGCGCCGATCGAAATGTGCCAAAACAGTCGGTCACAGTTAAGTTGATAAAATCAACACTTTTTGTTTAATCCTAATCCGAACTTCCTAACTAATATTATAAAAGCGAAAATGAGTTTGTTTGTTTGTTACCTTTTCACGCCTAAACCACTGAACCGATCATCCTCAAATTTTGCGTATGCGTTTTCAGGTGTACAGAAACGGACATAGGCTACCTTTCATCCCGAAAAAAATAACTGTTTCCGAGGAAGACAACAATAACGTTCTTATGATAATAGATGACGCCACGTGTCTTTCGAATCGTGATTGAATTATATTGTTACAAGCAGAGTACAACCCGAATTGATTGCAAAATTCTAAATTAACGCGAGCGAAGCCGCGGGCAAAAGCTAGTACAAATATAAAATATACATTTACCATAACAATGAATGTGTTCACAATTACTCCGTGTAAAAAACTTTATAATTAATATTTTCGCCTACAAAATTACGCAAATTTGCACGAAAAATGCAAAAACTTAAGCTCGTATTCAGTGATTTTTTAGATTATAACAGTGAAAATATATCCTATTTTACAGCTTAAACGAAACATAAATAGTTATATTACAATATGTCCGTCCCAAATATTTAAGTTATTGGTTGACAATAAAGATACATATTTATCAAAAAAGCACTTCAAATCCTCCATACAATTTTACTATGGCGGCCGCGCGCCGATTTGAATATCGAGCTCTGTCATTCAGTCCAACCGCGTCTTACGCTCGGCGCAGTCTTAAATACTCGACAGATTTATTATGAAATTTCCCGTACACTTTGTCAGAGGTATAGAAAAGAACATAGGGTACCTTTTATCCAACGCAAAGTACTGTTTTCAAGTGAGCGAATCCGCGGGCGAAAGTTAGTGTAGGTAGATACATATTGTAATTCGTAACGGGTATCAAGGCGATCATGCACATTGTTTACTTTTAGGTGCTATGCCCTTTTCTGTACCTGTGACAACATGAATGCGAAATTTCATGATTCTCGGTCAAGTACTTAAGGCTTAAAAGCGCAACAAACACACAAACTCACATTCGCATTTATACTATTAGTTAGGACTAGCTGTTACCTGCGACTTCGTCCGCGTAGATTTTAACTAAAAAGTGTTTGTCTCTGCGGAATCCTATTTTTTTCTAAAATCAAAGTAGCCTAAGTTACTCCTTATAACATCAGCTATCTGTCAGTGAAAGTCCCGTCAAAATTGGTTCAGCCGTTTCGGAGATTAGCCGTAACAGACAGACAGACAGACAAAAATTTTAAGAATAGATGTTTTCTTATAGGTACCTTATATACTTTCATATGCATTAGATAAAAAGCTGTTATTTTGACATTACAAACAGACACTTCAATTTTATTTATTTGTATAGATGCAACACGAAATTTGAAAGTTATCTCTCATAACTTAGTACTATAGTCGTATCTATGTTGGTATATAATTACTACCTATACGATTTTTATACGACCACGCTTTTCAGTCACGCCATAACATACAATGTATTTCTGTACATCTTACTTACCCAGTTCACACGGGTTTACGATTAGCGTGACTGGATACAATCATAATTATCTTTTTAGTATTTATATAAAAAGCTTTATTAGATACTACTAGCTTTTGTCCGCGGCTTCGCTCGCGTTAATTTAGAATTTGCCATTCAATTCGGGGTGTACTCTGCTTGTAATAATATAATTTAATCATGATTCGAAAGAAACGTGGCACCATCTATTATCATAAGAACGTTTTTGTTGTTTTTCTCGGGAACAGTATTTTTTTTTTAATTAAAGGTAGCCTATGTCCGTTTCTGTACACCTGACAACGTATATGCAAAATTACAGGATGATCGGTTCAGTGGTTTAGGCGTGAAAAGGTAGCAAACAAACAAACTCATTTTCGCTTTTATAATATTAGTTAGGATTTTTGCCTGGGACTTCGCACGCGTGGAATTTGGAAGTAGGTAGCTACCTACATTTTTCTTTCTTTGTATAAATATTTATTTAGCCTAAACCTTCTCATACCGAGAAGAAGCCTTTGTCCATCAGTGGGATAGTTTAAAACAGGGTTGGTAGTGAATGCGACTGCTGTGCATGAGGTCTCGGGTTCGAATCCCAGGTCGGGCCAAAAAAAAGTTATTGGGTTTTTCTGTTAAGGAATCTCAATAGCAGCCCGGAGTTAGGAAGTTGGCGGTGTTAGACACCCCCGTGCCTCGGAAAGCACGTAAAGCCGTTGGTCCTGCGCCTGGTCTCTCTCCGCACTTGTGTTTGCACACACACTTGTGCACTATAATATCTCCTGCGCAGATGGCTAGTCTCCTTGAAGACTGGTCGCAGTGACCGAAATTCGGTCTGGAGGACATTATTATATAAAGAACATTTTGTGTTATTGTTTAAAAAGAGAACTTCACTAGGAATAAATCCTGTGTCACCCGACTTCACAAACATTCAAACAACTGACACTACGAACAGTCAGGCTCAGCACTGCCACTTGTGGACCACACTAATATTGTCCTGCGGGAGTGACAAAGACAAAGACAAATACATTTATTGCTTAAACTGTGTAGATACATGAAATGTGTTCTTAAAATTAGATTTCGTTTCAACAGTCTACCCTGTCGGGCATTGCAATAGTATAAATTAAAAGTAAATTTTAAAAGTCATCATCATCATCATCATCATGTCAGCCAAAAGACGTCCACTGCTGGAAATAGGCCTCCCCCAAGGTTTTCCACACAGACCGGTCTTGGGCCACCCGCATCCAACCGCTTCCCGCGACTTTTACTAGGTCGTCGGTCCACCTTGTGGGAGGCCTACCCCTGCTGCGTGTTCCGGTGCGTGGCCGCCACTCTAGAACCTTTTTGCCCCAACGGCCATCGGTTCTGCGTGCTATGTGCCCTGCCCACTGCCACTTCATCTTAAAAGTATGGACATAATAATAAAAATATAAAATTTTACAAAAGTGTGGTATTTTCCATTTGGATCACTTGAAAGCAAAATACTCTTGCATATCGTAGAATACAGATTTGATTAAACATTTTTTTAAGACACTTTTAAACAATTTGCCTTCTAATTTTTTTATATCTACAGGATAGTTGAATACCCTAATCGCTGTTATATATAAATATATCGAAGCCAATGTGGCAACGGTGAGGAGACCACATAAACCAGTACGCCATCCGTACAGTTATCAAAATATTAGAAAGAAAGCAAGAAAATAATTTTATTTGTTCCACGCTTACAAGGTAACAGGAAACACAACCATGTTCAGGAACAAATAAGGTCCTCCGTCAGCAATGTTGCAGAATATCCACGCTCATACGCTGGTATTCTCGCAGAGCCTGCATGATTTCGGTGCATGTAGGCATATTAACTCAATTAAAAAATAAAATGACAAACAAAACAACAATTTAAATAAATTAGGCAGAAGGTGGTCATAGATGGCAAAAGTAATTTTATACTTCTTCAGCAATACAACTGTGAAAATTGCTTAAAATTTCGTGCAGTAGTTTATGTTCTACGCGCGTACAAACATACAGACAGAGGAAAATTGTAAAAATACTAGCTGACCCGCGCAACTTCGTCTGCGTCACATAAGAGAATTTTCCCCGTTTTTGTTGATTTGTGATGTTATATAGCCTATAGCCTTTCTAGATAAATGGACTATCCAACACTAAAAAATTTCATTTTCTGTAGTTTCTGAGATTACCTCGTTCAACCAAACAATCAAACGCTTCAGCTTTATAATATTAGTATAAACAGTATAGATTTGATTTCGCTTCAGTACCTCCTCACATTAATATTTGTCCTGTGTGGAGATCGAACCCACAACCCTCGCGCAGTAGCATGCGACCATTTAAACCACTACGTCATCCATCCAGTCATCAATGAGAAAGACTACTCAAGGTCGCTCTAATTGGAACTAAAAATAATTGTATCATCTCAAACTGAATGGGCATATTGCAAAACGCACTATACTCGCCATTTTCACACAGTTAACTTTCATTGCATCAGACTTTTTATCTTTTGTGAACTTATTACGTAAATTTTATCTAATTAAGCGAACTAAGTCGGGCGAATAAAGTCTAGTGGGGCATTGAACTGTTGTGTAGAGTCTAATGTTTGATCTCACACAGTTTAATATTTTATAGGTAGGTTAGTTTAGGAAAAAAAATAAAACCGAAATCCTACGATTTCGTTGTTACCCTCTGAGTCTTCTTCAAAGAGGTTAATGAAAACACTATGTGGGTCTGTGTGTCTGTCTGTTAATGACCGGCATAACTCCGGAACCACTGAACCGATTATATATAGGTGTAAATTATTTTCATTACTTTTACATTTAAGACGAAGAGGTTGAATCCTAGGTTTTCACACCCATCTCGTTGTACTTTTTCTTTTTTCAAAGATTACTACCAATTTGGGTTTCAAATTACTAGTATTCTAGCTTAAGCTAGAATGCTTGTATTAGGAGTGGGTTCACGTCAGTAGTACAGTGGGTGGGATTCGAACCCGCAACCTCTCGATCGCAAGTCCAATACCTTATCCATTGGGCTACCGCCGCTTTTATTATGGTTCAATCATGAAGTCTTAGGTTTGATTATCAGGTACAGCAAAGTGTTTGGCTTTATCTGACTTTCGTATCGTTGTGCGTATTAAGCAGTTAATTATTTTTAACGGTGAAGGTAAATATCTTAGGAAAATCTGCCTGAAAGTTCAGCATAATGTTCTCGAAGATATGATAAGTCTGCCAACCTTCATTGGGCCGGCGTGGTACTATGGCCTAACACTTTTCACACTGAAAAACAGTCCGTGACCAGCGATAGACGAATTTATTAATTGGGTGTTTCTATGTATAATATGTATGTATTTACAAAAAGAAAGTATATATGTATGTTTATCCATTGTCTAGCACCCATAGTACAAGCTCTGCTTAGTTTGGGCTAGATGGTGTTGTGTGTATGTGGTAGAATATTATTATTATTATATTATATTATTTATATACAGCGCTGATATTATTATACTAATAGTTGTCCAGAATAAGTGTTCTTGGTGCCCATTGTTTGAAAGTTTGTAAAATCCTTCGCGAAACAGGAATTATTCCCAAAGGAAATCTTAAATAAAAATTAACTTTATCTTTTACAGAAGACCAGAAAACAGACCTCGCTATGATATTCTTTCTGCTACTTCTGCTGCCAGGAGTGAGGGTGGAAGAAACGTCACCTTCTAATCTGCTGTCACCCAGGAACTTCAACCATCATTCTTATACAGCTGTCCAGTTTCTCAAGAAGGCGAAGCCTACTAAGTAAGTTTTCTTTACTTATATATCTATACTAATACCTGGAGGTCAGCCAGACGCTGTGCTGCCCAAAAGGACTGATCGTAGCGCGACCTGCCGGGTCTAAACCATCCAAATATCTTCACCCGCTTACAATAAATTTCATCAATGTCGGTCCAGCCGTTTAGAATGAGTTCAGAGGCATACACGTATAGAAGATTATTATAAGAAGTACAAAGAGTTTGTATGCTTTTTGCTCGGGCACCCTTATCTCTTGAAATAGTAGAGCCTCGTGTGTCACCGTAGCCTATAGACGCCTGTAACACCAGAAGCATCACTTGCGCGTTGCCGACCCTTTAGGAAAGGAAGTAGGAAGGAGAAGGAGCGGGAAAGGGGGTGATTGGGCCTCCGGCAATCTCACTCACCGAACGAAACACAACAGTAGGAATACTGGTATTTGACGTCGATATTCTGTGAGAGGGTAGTCCTTCCCCGGTCGAGCCGGCCCATTCATGCTGAAATCAGCGAGGCTCTACTACTCAGTTCAAAGTTAGATTGGCAAACGGTGACACGCCGTCTCACTAGATTATTACTATAAACGTGTGTGAAACAGCAATAGAATGCTAGTATTTTATTAATAAGTTTGTTTACAAAATAAGACAATTAAGAAAAACTGGTCTAACAGTCATTGTCCTACTACTTGTAACTTTACGCGCCATTGTGTTGTATTCCCACGCGTGAACAAACGTGCAACTATTGTTGTTACTTACCTAAAAGGTCAACACAGAGTTTATTGTTATAAAGAACATAATTATATTATCGACCCTTAGAGTTACAAAAATTGCGCGGACGGAGCAGTATGAAATTTGACACAGTTAAAGTTTATATGGAGGAGGGGCGAATTCTAATATTTTTATAAAATATGCATTAGAAATACATTAAATTAATGAAAAAACACTACACGCACACAACCATGCATTTCACACGCAGTCGAAGCGCGTAACTATGGTTACATCTATCAATATATAATGACATAATATCAGCAATATCTTACAGGCAAACTTTGTTCGAATTTCAAGCACTAGGCGACCGCTAGTATATATAAAACTATCATGGCTGCCGGCGTGCATCTCAAAATATAACTGTGAACGAAACAGTACATATTTCAAACTTCGAATATATATTTCTTAAAGGAAATTAGCTTCTGACTTAACAGGTTTTCAGGCTGTAGCTACAACTAGGAGTATAATTACTCACTAATGTAAAATCAATACTGCAGCTAACTATCTGTGTTCTAGCAACTATTCGGTAGACGTAACGATTCAACGCTAACGATCTTGGCTTGTACCTTCGTGAAACGTTTCTTTGTAAGTCTAGCTTATTGCTTAAATATAAAGATTTGTAGATGTTTATATATATGAAGAGGGAACTTCTTAGTCAGTGATTTTGTTATAATTTTTAATTAAGACTGCGCCGAGCGTAAGACGCGATTGCACTGAATGACAGAGCTCGATATTCAAATCGGCGCGCGGTCGCCATAGTAAAATTGTATGGAGGATTTGAAGTGCTTTTTTGATAAATATGTATCTTTATTGTCAACCAATAACTTAAATATTTGAGACAGATAAATTGTAATATAACTATTTATGTTTCGTTTAAGCTGTAAAATAGGATAGGTTTCTACTGTTATAATCTAAAAATCACGTAACACGAGCTTACGTTTTTGCATTTTTCGTGCAAATTTATGTAATTTTGTAGGCGAAAATATTTATTATTTTAAGTATTTTATACGGAGTAATTGTAAACACATTCATTGTTACGGTAAATGTATGTTTTATATTAGCATTAAACAAAAGTGTAGATTTTATTCACTTAACTGTGACCGCCTGTTTTGGCACATTTCGCTCAGCGCAGTCTTAAATAATTATAAAGATTTGTAGTTGTTTATATACTTATTTAAAGAGGAAGGCATAGTGGGAACTTCTTAGTCAGTGATTTTGGTATAATTTTCTAAATAACGATGTACGGTATAGAATAGAATATGGTTAAGGATATATATAATGAGATATAATATAGAGTAAAGCTCTATCTAATACGAATGGGAGTTTGTCTGTTAGTTTATTTGTTTGCTAGCCTTTTACGCCTTGATTACTCTTCTTCTTCATTTTAGCGGTTATCACGGTTGCATCCGCGGCGTTGGCGTTGGAACCCAGGGTCCTCTTTCTCGCTAAGTCTCCTCTATTTCGCACGATCTTCAGCATTCTGTGGTGTGAGGTTATCGGCACGCATGTCATCTCTTACGACATCAAGCCAGCATTTCTTGGGTCTGCCCGTTTACTCGGGCCAGGCGGAGGTGGGATGGAAGACATTTGTTCCCCACGTAACATGCTGGTTTTCATAAAACGTGGCCGTACCAGCGTAGGCGACTCTCTTGCAGCTTATCTGCTATGTCACGGACATGAAGTCTGCCACGGATGCGGGAGTTTCTTATACAGTCCTTCCGCGTTACTCCACACATCCAGCGCAACATATTCATTTCCGTGACACGCAGTTCCTGCTTGTACCACTCAAGCACTAGCCACGTCTCACTACCATAATTATAAAAGCCTTGATTACTCAACTGGTCATAATGAAATTTCGCATACACGTTGTGAAGCGTTAATAAAAGGACATAGGGTACCATTCATCCAGAAAAAAGTACTGTTCCCGAGTGATTGCAGATTGACATAACCTACATTTACGCAAGCGCAGCCGCGGGAAAATTCTGGTACAATATAATTAATTTTCATGGATATACAATGTGTTTGGTGAGTGGTGTCGGAGATTTTAATGGCATAATATATGGTCATTTATATCTACAATCCATGCTTCAGTATTATTTTTGATGTTACTTTGTTTTTGTAAAAAAGTTAAATAACAAAAAAATAACAGGAAAAATTTTCTTAATTTTCTGTTATCATATTTTTTTTTAAATTGAACTGAGGTAGATTCTAAAAATGTTTTATCATAAACATGTTAGCTATACTATGAGCTGTAAAACAAGACGTTTTTTATATTTTTGGACTATCACAAGCGACTATATCGCTAAATTACCACGTGTGTCCGTGATTAGATAACAAAATAAACATAATGGCCGCCATTTCGCCCAAGTAACATAAAAAATAATACTGAAGCATGGATTGTAGATATAAATGACCATATATTATGCCATTAAAATCTCCGACACCACTCACCAAACACATTGTATAATAATATATAATATGATATATGTATAGCTCATTTCTCTTGTCTTATTTGAAAAGAAAAGAAGAAAAGTAACAATGTTTGATTTGAATCTCCATCCATACAAAATTTTAAAAGATATTATAATAAATAAAATTGAACAGAAAGCGGTACATTTATATTTAGTAAAAGCAAGTGATTTGGAATCCGATTTTCGAATCATTCAGTATTTTGTCAGTTCCAACCGCACGTAGCTGTCGTGAAGTTTTATTAACTGTGAGTTTAACGTACTTTTAAGCCGACGTTTTGTCCGCAGCTGATTGAATAGAGTTATCTCATAATAGGTTTAGTTCTGGCTGCGCTACTACCGAGAACTAAGTATTCTCTACGTCAGAATTGTTTGTAGGCTTTGCTTTTTCTTCAGTACATAGATTTTATGAAAAAAAATGGGATAATAATATCGAGTATTCAGGGTAGACGCCATTACTTATCATTGCCTGAACCTAGCAACTAACCTTTTTTTTTATTTTATTTTTTCGTAGGGGAATGCTTTGACGCATACCCCTCCGCGGGGGTGGGCGGAGGGGTTATGTCGGACTCGCCGGGGTCAGAAAGATGTTAAAACGATAAAATGGACCTCCCGGAATACCGACTAAACCTACTACGGTGTTCCTCGACAAACCACTATCGGCGGGGCCGCGCGAAACACTTTCACATGCGGTCGCGACCCCGCCGAGGTTACCTAACAACTAACCTAAATATAGCTTCAGTAACTTAGTAAACTCACTAACCTATATATATTGACGTTCATAAGTGTTACTTTGTGACTTAAATTAATAAATTATTTTTGACTTTGACTTTGTATCCATAGTTCCCGTTATACCGGTCCATGAAACACCCATCTCGATAGCCCAGATATATAAGAGTGCATACGGAGCAATAGTCCTGCAGACCTACCGTGGCAGCTTAGAGGTAGTTTCTCACAAATTGTGTGAAAAGACGGTTTAAAATAATTTTATTTTTGATGTATTGATTAAAAGAGCAGCGATAGCTCAGTGGGGAGACCAACAGACTGCAATGCAGAGGGTCTCGGGTTCGAACCCACGTCGCGCACCTCTGACTTTCGGAAGGTATATGACTTTTCGAAATTATGTGCGTATTGATTGAGAATTATCGCCTGCTCCGTGCCTCGGAGAGCACGTTAAGCCGTCGGTCCCGGCTGCCATGAACATCTATAGCAGTCATTATTGGGAGAATGTTGACACAAAAGATCCCACTGGGTCGAAGTGTCGCCGTTCTACATTGACTGGCCCCCACATAAGATAAGATAAGATGTATTGATTCGCACACCTTTCTATTCAGACGGGGTGGTTCCGTACTCAAATTAATTCAATGTGTGCGAATCGGAACATTAAAAAATAATATTTAAAAAATATGTCTTTCCGCATATTTTGTTCAGAACGAAAGTTTTGAAAATAATCCACTTAGCCGTTATGGCTAGTGCCGCCGTTGGTATCCGATACCACTTTAGAGTGAAAGTCTCTCTTCACAATGGACTCATGTCTCCGTGTAAGCCTTCCTAAGAGGCTAATATTTTTTAACGCAATGAAAATGTAAACTTGTGATAGAAAAATACATGTGATAAAGGAAACATAATAATAATAGTTTATTGCTTTATAATAGTTAATATATAATATAATATAATAATATAATATTCTACCACATACACACAACACCATCTAGCCCAAACTAAGCAGAGCTTGTACTATGGGTACTAGACAATGGATAAACATACATATATACTTTTTTTTGTAAATACATACACATTATACATAGAAACACCCAGACCAAGACAAACATCCATGTTCATGCAAACAAATGTTGGACTCGTGCGGGAATCGAACCCGCGACCTCACGCGTGGCAGTCAGTTACATTAACTACTACGCCATCGAGGCCGACGTAAATTTGACATTGTTTCGAATCTGGATATTACATTTTGTGTTTGTTGTATTGTTTCAATGTTTGTATCCCGCACGACACAGGATTTTTCTTAGCGCTGGAGTCTTTTTAAATGATCATACAATTTTAGAGCCTCTCAAAGACCTCACTCTTAACACAAAGACGTTTTCTTTACAGGAAAGGCCCAATCCTGTTCCCAAACGACGGCCCACCACCTCCACCGACGCCATTAATCGTCACATCTCGCCCCCTCATCGAATCCATCCGAAGAAGCGAGCTGAACCCCAACAATACCATCCAGGCCCAAAGCCAGGTTAACCAGGTCACCTATAGACCTGATTATCTGGCTAAACTGAAGGATTATAAGCCGTATTCTTTCAATGTGGTGACTGCAACGCCCGCGTATGATTTGGTGCCGTATGCTGAAGTTGGGGCGGAAACGGGAAATGGATATGATGATTATGAGGTGGGTGTTTTATTTACTGTATTAAGAAGCAGATGAGTCAGAAGATACATCTAATGGTCAACGGTAACTACTGTTCATGGACTTGAGTCTTCTTGGTACCGTTGGACTAATTCGAAGGCGCTGACGTCCTTAAATCTGAGTGCCCGGTGCTAGTTTTTTTTTACGTGAAGGTGATCGACACATTTATGATGTTCGACGCTCCAATTGGCCTGCTCCAAGCTCCTGGTCCTTACCCAATCAGAGAACCAAACGCGGTAAACGTTTTGATCGCGTTAACCTAAAACAATTCGCACTAGGCATCCTGATCTAGGTGACTTGCTGTTATACATACATAGATGTACAGTCACCTGCAATATTGCATGGATACCTTAAGGTCCAAAATCCTGTGAACAATCGAATTAGAATTAATATGAACGAAGTAGATGGCGTTGTTTTGTAAATATTGCAACGCGTACTCATTTTAGTAAATAGGTGAAATTTATAAGAAATTATAATCTCAACCGAAAATGCACTCGGACACAGGCACAGAATAATGTTTGCTTACGAACAGAATAGCGAGCCATCGAAAGTATCCATAAAATAAACTACCCACATAAATACATTTATAAATTCATTTATAATTGTGTGCTGCATGTTTTACCCTGAAATGTGTTCTTTTTAAATAAACTATTGTGAATACAGCTTAAAAAATTGTATAAAGTAAATGTATCAAAATTGAGTTATTAAGAAATCTTCTTCTTTTTATTTTGTAGTAGTGCACCGCCATCTATTACGATATAAATAAACTACTTAACAGTTCTTGTATCGATTTCCGTTAGATGGCGTCAATTTTTTTAAATAAGTAATGGTTACCTACTTTATTTTCAGATCATGTACTTTCTTTTTTACCTAAGATAGTAAATATACCTACTTTATTCGTTCAAAATAAAGGTGGCATCCTCAATCGCAACTGTGCCCAACCAGCCTTCAGGCCCCCCGAAACAGGTCCAGTCAAGCCGCGTCCAATGAGCAAACAATACTAGAAACTGCGCAAAAACCAAATTAACAAAGCGGCTCAAACAAATAACAGGCCTTAATTCCATAGAACAATTACCATGATAGGTTACTTAATATTCAATTATTTTTATAATATACCCTTTTAGTTTTGAAATGGGTATGCAATCTTGCAGATCGCTGTACATATATGTATATACAAGCTCATTTTGCCAGCTATGTTTATAGTTTTACTAGTGTAGTGTTTGAGGTGATCGCCTCTTCACTGCCACTATGTCAAATGTGTGTGTGTGTGTGTGTGTGTGTATGTGTGTGTCTCTGTGTGTGTGTGTGTTTTCCACAAATGGTTGTTCTCTTGTTCCCAGTGTGGATGTTATTTCTGTCCCTAGTATGAACGCTTGTAAAATCCCCGTGAAACAGAAAAATTAGGAAGGTAGATGTCATGTTTAAAAAATGTGTTGTTGTCGAGTCTATTGTCGTTCATCGCGCACCTCTAGATCGCTGCTACCGAAAAGTACTGTTCGATTTAACGCTGGCATCGAACACGTGAAGGGTGCCCGGCCGGCGATGCATTATATTACTTAATTCATTAACATCAATTAGTGTACACTTCGGAACCGGCGCGACCGGGTGCATTCACAACATTACCTAACATTATAACATTAACATTTAGAACATTCAGTTTAGAACAGTTTTATGAACAGTGATCGTTTTAGTGTAAACTTTTATATACCAATAAACGGATATTTCTTACTTTAGTATCTAGTATTTTAAACATTCCCGAACGCATCCCCAACAAGTACCTCAATCAGAAAAGCCCAGTAATACTTTCGCGACCCGGCAATAGAACCATTACGATCAAATGCAAAAGCACTAACCAAAATTTATGCCACGGGACCCACAAAGAAATCCTGCCGCACCAATCTATAAAATGCACCAGCTCTTATTCAACCTTAAAAAACGCATCAATAACTTTGAAAAGAAACCGTTGCGTCATTTGCAACTACATCTTCAAAGATACAGAACAATATAAATAAAAGAGAAAGATATTGCAGCCGTGGTCGATCACAACCCATCGCGGATCAACAATCCACAGTTTACAATCAAACAGAACAATCGTTTCAATTGTAATAAAGGCGGTCGTGTCTTCAATATTGGAACATAATCGTGAGTTTTTCTCAATAAATTCATAGAATAGCAACTAGGCCGGCTCACGTTTGCGCCTTTCTTGTGGTGACTCGACGTTTTACTTAGATCTAGTTATTGTTTGTGGCCATTAGGAAAGCGATTGACTACATAATAATTGTGTTTATATTGCTATATAAACACAAAACGAAGACGAAGTTGCGCGAGTCTTCGTTACATAAAAGATGATTGCCCGTTTTTGCATCATTTACAATTGATGCTCGATGATGATTGGTCGTAGCGTGATGTTATATTATAGCTTATAGCCTTCCTCGATAAATGGGCTATTCAACACTAATATAATTTTTCAATTCGGACCAGTAGTTCCTGAGATTAGCGCGTACAACTAAACAAACAAACTCTTCAACTTTATAATATTATAGCACATATAGCGTGTTAGCTGATCTGCTACGCAACGGTCTCGAACTCGATCTCAACGCAAGCTCCTCTTCTCTTCTTTTCGTATGGTTAGTGGCCAACCTGTTGTCAAGAGTTGTTCAATCCGCCCGTAGGCCTCTGACATTGCTTAACGACTGCTGTCAATTTGACAGCAACCGGGACCGACTTTTTACGTGCCCTCCGAAGCAATACCACTAAGCAGTCACCCATCTATAGATGGACCGCACCCAACGTTGCTTAACCTCGCTAATCGTTTACCGATCAGTGAATGCAACTGGCTATGAGCGCTCTAAAAATTCGAAGTTACGTGTGAATGATGAGATAATTGGTAAAGATTAATTACTGCGCTTCTGCTAACTAACTGCCTCGGCGAAGCAGTGAATGCGACTCCTGTGCTTGAGATCACTGGACTTAAACTATGATTCGGGTCACCAAAAAGTTATTGAGTATTTCTGACAAGAAATTCTCAATCGCAGCTCCTTAGGAAGTTGGCGGTGTTATAGGTCCCGTGCTTGGTAAGATCTTGACGACGTTGTTACTGCACCTGACCTCTCGCAGGTCGTGTCTGATTACCATCCTATCGGATCATGAGAGTTAGGAAACAGAGATTGCAATTGTGTTTGCGCACACACTTGTACACTAGTACCTCTTGCGCAGATGGCCAGTGTCGATAAAGATTGGCCGCCGTAAACGGAACTCGGTCTGGAGGACATTAATATTATGTTATCCTTCAGCTTCTTGGCAGTATAGCCCCTAGCAGTGAGGGCGTCATACTTAAATAACAGTATTTTTGGTTCTGAGTGCAAACCACCTCCTGAGTCATGACATTTCACTATATTAAAGCCTTTTGTCATCTATACTAATATTATAAAACTGCAGAGTTTGTTTGGTTGAACGCGCTATTCGCAGGAACTACTGGTTCAAATTGAAAAATTCTATTAGTGTTGGATAGTTCATTTATCGAGGAAGGCTATATAACATCACGCTACGACCAATAAGAGCGGAGTATCAATGAAAAACGTTGCAAAAACGGGACAAAATTTATTATGTGAAGCAGACGAAGTTTTAGTCTAACCGACTACACGGTTTTGTAAATCTAAAAATATATATTATACTAGCTTTTGTCCGCGGCTTCGCTCGCGTTAATTTAGAATTTGACAATAAATTCGGGTTGCACTCTGCTTGTAATAATATAATTCAATCATAATTCGAAAGACACGTGCCGCCATCTATTATCATAAGAACGTTATTATTGTTTTCCTCGGGAACAGTAATTTTTTTCGGGATGAAAGGTAGCCTATGTCCGGTTCTGTACACCTGTCAACGTATATTCAAAATTTCAGGATGATCGGTTCAGTGATTTAGGCGTGAAAAGGTTACAAACAAACTCATTTTCGCTTTTATAATATTAGTTAGGATCGGATACATGTATGTATGTTATATTAATAATAATAAAAATACGCCACAAACGCGGTATTATCTTTTTATTTCCACAGAATCGGTGTCGCTACCGCTACACTTACCGCTCGTTTCATGGCCCGATAGCCTAGAAACGAATTCGTGATATTATTTTTTCTATTCACACCAAGATCGATGATTGATTACGTCGTCATGTACATACAGGTGTATGTTCGTTTGTGTACGATAACCCACTAAACGCATCCGTCTCGGTAGCTATTTGGTGTTGCTATTAATCTGAAGGTATTTCTCCCCGTTTTGTTGACTTTCTCCCCGGGTTATGGGAGTTCTTTTGGTCGTTGTTCTATTTTTTTAAGTGAAAACTTCTTTAGGCGCGTTGAGTACTTCTTGGGTGAACAAAAATCATAGAACTCGCGTCATCGTCACGCTTCGTCATCGTCACGCTTCCACGCTTTCCATTTTTGAATTATTTTAGAATATTAACAATATCTCAGAAATGGTGCGTCCTACGTAAAAAATAACGAAATTTTGACCTTTTTAATAACGCCTAAGAGAGTATGAGGAATCCGACCCAACCCTTTTTTCTCGTTTTAGAAGTGTTTATGATCAAGGATTAAAGTTTTCACTTCTATCGGCAGTCCCCAAAGACTGCCCCAATTTTTTTTAATGAATATTAATATTATTGCTGACATAATTGAAAACCTATTCAGTATAGATTTTAACGTAGTTTCTTATAAGAAGCACTACCTTTGCTGGGCACGGGCCTCTTCGCAGTGTGAGTAGGCTTAGGTATAGTCAAAGTCAAAGTCAAAAATCATTTATTCATTTAGGTCACAAAGTAATACTTATGAACTTCAAAGTATATAGGTTAGTGAGTTTACTAAGTTACTGAAGCTACATTTAGGTTAGTTGCTAGGTTCAGGCAAAGGGTTGAGCCTATGAGAAGAAACCTGCAAGAAAGTCAAGGCCACTCTTTTAAATCGCCAATTAAATATAATTTCAGTATTTTACAACTCAGATTAACAAGGTGTTACAGCCATTATGCCATATACTACTGACTATAAAACACTAAAGATAATAACAATAATAACTTCATAATATTATAGTCCACCACCATGGCACAGTACAGGTTAGTCGAATTTACGTATCTTCGAGAACGCTATGGAGAATGCAGGTTGAAATTATGTTTTCCTCTACCGTTAAAGCAAGCAAGATTTAACTGTTAAATAAGTTATGTAACTTCGAAAAGTTAGAAATGCACTTCTCGTCGTTTTTGTCGGCCTCGATGGCGTAGTGGTTAGTGTAACCGACTGCCACGCATGAGATCGCGGGTTCAATTCCCGCACAAGTCATATATTTGTGTGCATGAACATGGATGTTTGTCTTAGTCTGGGTGTTTCTATGTATAATATGTATGTGTTTACAAAAAAAAATTATATATGTATGGTAATCCATTGTCTAGTACCTATAGTACAAGCTCTGCTTAATTTGGGCTAGACGGTGTTTTGTGTATGTGATAGAATACTATTATTATTTGTTTCTCTTTCACGGTTATTTCCCTAATATGTTAGGAAAATACCCGGCCCTTTGGGAGGCTTACACGGGGACATGGGTCCAACATGCAGAGGCCCTTCGAGAGTTTTTGTTTAAAGTGAGATGACACACTTACCGAGACACTAGCCACGGCAGGCGTAAGAGACTATGGCTACATATGGAATCTAATTATTCTGGTCTATAAGTATGGGTGTTTGATGGTTTGGTAAAATGCAAACTATAGTTAAAAACGGCGTCTGCCTGATATACTGTCCCAATACAAAGTCGGAACGGCAGATTATTATATTATTATTTGTTTCTATTTCACGGGTATATTCCTAATACGTTAGGAAAATACCCGGCCCTTTGGGAGGCTTACACGGAGACATGGGTCCAACGTGAAGAGGCCCTTCGAGAGTTTTAATCAAAGGTGGGATTGAACACCTACACCGGCACTAGCCGCAGCAGGCGTAGGACTATTGCTACGGATTCTAATATATGGGCTATGGGTATGGGTGTTTGATGGACTGGTATATTGGTAACTATGGATGATAAAACGGCGTCTGCCCTGAATACTCTAATAGCATCAATCGAATGGACAGACGGTGACTTGCCAACTCACTAGATGAGCCCCCTGAATAGCCACGATAGGCATACAAGCCAGCAGCAGAGGGCAACACTGGTCAATATTATTATAATTATTAGCGCACAAGCAAATTGCACAATATATCACATACCACGCGCGTCCCTATGACGTAGCGTAAGTTGACCCGCGGTATTACGTATACACTGCATTTTATAAGACATTTGTAATGATTTCTTTAGTACAATTAAATCTTTCAATCAAATCAGTTGTGTATTTTGCCATACGAACCAATAAGTTGTACTCGTAGCATATAACAATCAATGTTGGTGAACACACAAACATTGATGGTCGTTCGAGCCAAATTATCAATTTAAGATGAGTACGTACTAGAATCAAATTGAAACCATAAATGTTGCGACTAATGCGACAGCTGTACATGAGGTCTCGGATTCGAATCCTAGGTCGTGCTAACAAAAAGTTATTGGGTTTTTCTGTTAAGATCTCAGTAGCAGCCCGGAGTTAGGAAGTTAGTGGAGTTAGACACCCCCGTGCCTCGGAAGGCACGTAAAGCCGTTAGTTCTGCGCCTGATCTCTCTCCTGTCGTGTCGGATTACCGTCCCATCGGATCCGCATACACTTGTGCACTATAATATCTCCTGAGCAGATTTTGGTGGTCCACAAGGTGGACCGACGACCTGGTAAGGGTCCCGGAAAGCGGTTGTATGCGGGTGGCCCAAGACCGGTCTGTGTAGAAACCCTTGAGGGAGGCCTATGTCTAGCAGTGGACGTCTTTTGGCTGACATGATGATGATGATGATGACTTTTTTACAGGAAAGAACAGCATTACCACCTATTTCCAGAGCGTTTGCGGATTATGCCAACAGAGCTTTATGGAAACAACCGAAACCTGTTTACGAATACCAAGTTAGTAAATTTAACTACTTACTACGTACACTTTCTTTTTATTAATAGGCAAATACACCTACGAGTCCCGGGTGGGGGCCTGGTGATCCGTCACACAGGGGACTCCCTAGTACGGACTCCAGTCTCTCACAAAGTATCCTTATTACCACCTATTTATTTTATCTACTGTAAGAGGCACATGTACGTGAACCTTTGTTATGAGAGAAATAAAGTTTATTATTATTATTATATTACTTTTCTTTGAAGAACTCCTTTCTCTAGGAACAATTCTCTGTCTCGCGGAGGACTCGAATGTTGAGGGTTAATTCTCTTTACTTCTCTACTTCCTTGCAAATTGTTATTATGAGTCTGGTTGTTATTTGTGTCCATTGTTTGAATGTTTGTAAAGACCTCAACGACCCAGGAATTGTTCCTAATACGGAAGTTCTTTCAAAAATATGGTAAGCTCCATATATACTTGTGTATTATAAGCCTACTAGCTGTCCCGATAGACATTGTCCTGTACACACGAAAAATACAACAAAATCAACGGGTTGCACTCCGGGAGTGCCGGCAGAAGTGAAAACTTGAATATTAACGGTGTGCATTTTTGATATTTTGAAATGGTTAGGGAATAATTTTGCACGAATTGCTTTAATTATCAGTATAAAAGTACTATCATTTATGTGGTAAAATACAATATTCATTTATTGCGCTATAGTACACAAACATGACAATTCTCCCTACGTCTTACGAATTTTCGATCAGGTCACGTGTCCTGACGCGAGTTTGACAATTCTCCCTCCGTCTTACGAATTTTCGATCAGGTCACGTGTCCATATGCGAGTTTGACAATTCTCCCTCCGTCTTACGAATTTTCGATCAGGTCACGTGTCCAGATGCGAGTTTGACAATTCTCCCTCCGTCTTACGAATTTTCGATCAGGCCACGTGTCCAGATGCGAGTTTGACAATTCTCCCTCCGTCTTACGAATTTTCGATCAGGTCACGTGTCCAGATGCGAGTTTGACAATTCTTCCTCCGTCTTACGAATTTTCGATCAGGTCACGTGTCCAGATGCGAGTTTGACAATTCTCCCTCCGTCTTACGAATTTTCGATCAGGTCACGTGTCCAGATGCGAGTTTGACAATTCTCCCTCCGTCTTACGAATTTTCGATCAGGCCACGTGTCCAGATGCGAGTTTGACAATTCTCCCTCCGTCTTACGAATTTTCGATCAGGTCACGTGTCCAGATGCGAGTTTGACAATTCTCCCTCCGTCTTACGAATTTTCGATCAGGTCACGTGTCCAGATGCGAGTTTGACAATTCTCCCTCCGTCTTACGAATTTTCGATCAGGTCACGTGTCCAGATGCGAGTTTGACAATTCTCCCTCCGTCTTACGAATTTTCGATCAGGTCACGTGTCCAGATGCGAGTTTGACAATTCTCCCTCCGTCTTACGAATTTTCGATCAGGCCACGTGTCCAGATGCGAGTTTGACAATTCTCCCTCCGTCTTACGAATTTTCGATCAGGTCACGTGTCCAGATGCGAGTTTGACAATTCTCCCTCCGTCTTACGAATTTTCGATCAGGTCACGTGTCCAGATGCGAGTTTGACAATTCTCCCTCCGTCTTACGAATTTTCGATCAGGTCACGTGTCCTGACGCGAGTTTAACATTTTTTACCCATCACAAAAAAGTGCACAACGCTGCTAAAGAAGTTTTCACTTTAAAAACAAATCTAAACCATACCTCGAATCCACTTGAACACACAAAAAAATTCATCAAAATCGGTCCAGCCGTTTAGGAGGAGTTTAATTACAAACCGATTGTAGTTATGTCGTGGAACACCGTGGTGGGTTTAGTCGGTATTACCGGGATGTCGCTCACCATCTCCCCCGGCGAGTCCGACATAACCTCTCCGTCGCCCCGCGGAGAGGTATGCGTCAAAGCATTCCCCCAAGTTAAACAAACACACACACAGAAGATTTATATATATAAAGATGTTCTCCAAGGGTTGTATTACATCCACACTTCACGAACCGTAATTTTGATTTCTATGTAATATTGCTTCTTATTGCTGTCTACCAGGCACAACTCCAGATTTTATGCTACTACTGTAAATTAATGTACTGTATTAAACTGTCCCACGGCTGGGCAAAGGCCTCTTTTCAGTATAAGAATTGTTAGACCATAATCCACCACGGTGGCCCAGTGCAGGTTGGCAGACTTCACATAAATATCTTCAAGAATATAATGTCAAAGTCAAAATAAAAATCATTTATTCATTTAGATCACAAAGTAACACTTATGAATGTCAAAGGGGTTAGTGAGTTTATTATATTTACTGAATTTATGTTTATGTTAGTTGCAAGATTGATGGCGAACTTTCAGACAAAGCCTTCCTCACGATGTTTTCCTTCGTCGTTAAAGTAAATGATATTTAACTATTTAATACGCCGCTTCATTTTCGAAAACTCAAAGCCTCTGCAAGTCAGTCCAGCAGGTAGACTACTAATGTTATTGACGATGGCGTAGTGGTTACTGTAACCGACTGCCACGCCTGAGGTCGCGGGTTCAATTCCCGCAAAAGTCAAACATTTGTGTGCATGAACATGGATGTTTGTCTTGGTCTGGGTGTTTCTACGTATAATACATATGTATGTATTTGCAAAAAGAAAGTATATATGTATGTTTATCCTTTGTCTAGTACCCATAGTATCTACCTACAAGCTCTGCTTAGTTTGGGCTAGATGGTGTTGTGTGTATGTGATAGAATATTATTATAGAATAATAACTGTTAGCCTGTAGGCCAATTTTATGACAGAGCTTATGCACAGCAGTCGCGTTTATCGTTGCGCTGCCAAGGCAATTATTTAGCGGTTAGTTGCTACACTTTTTTAAATAACTATATTATACGTATTTACTCTGCAGCAAATGCCAGCTCTATCGGCTCTCTACAGAGGCGTGTCAGATAAGCTGGACAATGTTCCAGCTAAACAAAACAAACCGAATTATGAGTACCAGGTATGTATACTCAGAGCTATTACGCATTGTCAACTAGTCACCAAAGTGCCTAGTGAGAATTTGTTTTACGTTAACGCGATCGATACGTTTATGACGTTCAGCGCACCAATTGGTCCACTCGAAGCTCTTAGAGGAAATACTAACGGCGAGAGAATTGAAAAATCGGTATTTGTAAAATCTATTGTTGTCGCGCAGTGCCATGTACAGTATGATGAGCGCGATAGAGACAACTGCAGATTGGACCGAAAATACCTATTAAAAGTGCACAAAATCAACGTTTCGTAGTCCCCTGATTCCTTCTCCAAAACTTGACCGATTTAACTACTTTTTCCAATAAAAATTAAAAAAGGACATTGGCCGTGTTCTTGTTTTCCTTTTTTTATATAATCTAGTCTAATTTGTTTTCTGGATGTTTGAACACAGCGGAAAATCTGGTAAATTTTTGAGGTTATTGAAGGGTTCATGACTCTTTTAATAATTAATTTATGAAAAAAGGAAAAGATAGGGACATGCCAATAGAGACTATACATTTTTTTTAAAATAAATTATTGCTCTACTGGCATTATCCAGGGAAGAAACAGGGAACTACGTTTCTATGGAAAAACGGCCCTTGTGTTTCCTCTTAACCAATCAGAGAGTCAAACGCAATAAACGTTTCGATCGCATTAACGCAAAAACAACTCGCACTCGGCACCCAGTAGCTCGGTCGACAGCGACCGTGACTATCTTCACATATCATCATGCTCTTGTCCTGGTCCCAATTTATTTGGGGTCGGCGCAGTATGTCCTTCGCTTCCATACTTCTCTGTCACCCGTCATCTGATCATTTACCCCTTTCCCTTTCATGTCCATCCTCACACAGTCCATCCATCTTTTCCTTGGCCTTCCTCTCCCTTTTCGTCCCTCCACCTTTTTTATACAACTAAGGTGGCAAACAAGCATACGGCCCACCTTATGGTAAGTGGTCACCGTAGCCTATGGACGCCTGCAACACCAGAGGCATCACTAGCGCGTTGCCGACCCCTTAGGAAAGGAAGTGGGAAGGTGAAGGAGCGGGAAGGGGGGCAGAGGGTGATTGGGCCTCCGGCACTTTCACTCACCTAACGCAACACAACAATAGGAATACTGCTATTTCACGTCGATATTCTGTGAGAGGGTAGTCCTTCCCCGGTCGAGCCGGCTCATTCATGCTGAAATCATCTCTTCGCATAACATGTCCATAGACTATCTTCACTATCACTAAATATTATAAAACAAAGACTCCCGCCGCGTCTGTCTGTCTGTTCGAGATAAACTCAATAACAACTGAACGGATTTTCATGCAGGTTTCACCAATAGAGATTCATGCGGAAGGATTAGGATACATAATCTCATGATTATACAGGGTGAAATTAGTGAAGCGGTAGAATGCAGTTTAGTTACATGCGTCATAAAATGCGTACAACGCATGTTTGAAACGTATGACGGAATGACGCCTAAAGGCACCGAGGTCTTATTAATTCATAATAAACAATGATTGTTATTATCTTTTGAAATTAAACTATACGGATTTTATCGTGGTTGCTTTTCAGCAGCCATGTTCACGGGGAACAGCAATCGAAACGTCGGAGAAAAGTTAAATTTAAATCTTTAATAATTTTAAATTTAAATCTTTAATAATTTTAAATTTCAATCTTTAATAATTTTAAATTTCAATCTTTAATAATTTTAAATTTAAATCTTTAATAATTTTAAATAATAGTAGATGTTCAATAGTATCGTAATATTTTCAAAATTATGTAATGATTGCACGGTTGACGTAGTGAGTAAGTGGTGCCTCGACACTGTCATTACGCCGAGGGTTGTAGGTTCGAATCCTGCACGGGACAAAACTTTGTGTGATCCACAAATGATTGTTCCGGAGCTGGGCGTTCTTTGTGTCTGTTGTTTGAATGTTTGTAATATCCCCCGCGATACAGGCAATACCACTAGTGCGGAAGGTGTCTTTAAAAAAATAGTGTTAACAAACACCGCGATGAAATCTGTATTCATACATACATACATAGATTCACGCCTGTTTCCCAGAGGGGTATGCAGAGACTACGGATTTCCATTTACTACGATCCTGACACACTTATCTGGCTTCATTCACTTTCATCACATTCCTCATACACGTCCGTCGGTTCAAGGAGCTCTTAACCTGACCTTTGTCCAGAACATTTTCGATCTGATCGAGAAACCTTCGCCTAGGTTTTCCTCTTGCGACTGTTCCATTCAATCTGTATAAAGTATAGTGTACAGTTCCATGAAATCTGTGTAAAGTAGTTTAATTTTAATGTACTTATAACATTCGCGTAAACGTAAAACAATATTATTATTATGTTTTCAGAAGAAATCACCGGATTACAGAAATTATCAGCATAGTAATGATGTCGATGAAGAAACAAGCAAAGAATATAATCACGTAAGTTCTATACTGCACCCAAAGCTCGCTTATATTTTTTTAGGACCCACGTTATTGGGTGCAATCTTATTGCTGTCTACTGAGGACGGTTCAAGACTCGGTGCGGAAGGCGGAAGACTGGATGTTGTGGCGTAAAATGGGAGAGGCCTAAGTCTAGGGTTGAGATCAGCGATACCTCAGCGGGGAGACGAACAGACTGCAATGCAGAGGGTCTTGGGTTCGAACCCACGTCACGCACCTCTGACTTTCGGAAGTTATATGACTTTTCGAAATTATGTGCGTATTGATTGACAATTATCGCCTGCTTCGTGCCTCGGAGAGCACGTTAAGCCGTCGGTCCCGTCTGCCATGAACATCTATGGCAGTTGTATTGGGAAGTCAGTGCCCTCTAATATCCTGACACTGATCTAGCCTTAGGGTATCGTTAGCCTTCCGGTTGCGGAGGTCCGATGGCAGTCGCTCCGTGTAAAAACTGATATCCAGTCAAATTGGGTTAGACTAGAAAGCCGACCCCAAGTGACTTGGGAATAATAAAGGCTAGGGAGAAGAAGTGCTTGTCCGCTCGCTTGCGCTAGCCATACAAGGTGAGGCGGACGTCAGATGCACATCTAATTGTACATGAGTCCTGATGCATCTTTGCCCCTCGACCGCTCATAAGCTACTGTATAATCGGAGCAAATTTTTGCTCCGCCAATATATTAAAATTAAAATAATCATAATTATATATTACTAGATGTTCCTGCGGTTTCACCCGCGTTTGTCGTTACTGCGCCGCCCGCCGTGAGTCGTAGCGTGATGTTATATAGCCTATAGCCTTTCTCGATAAATGGGCTAACCAACATTAAAATAATTTTTGAAATCGAACCAGTAGTTTCTGAGATTAGCGCGTTCAAACAAACAAACTAATAAACGCCAGCTTTATAATCTATAGCTTACCCGCGCAACTTCGTCTGCGTAACATAAGAGAGAGAGTGGGTCGTAGGCACCTATAATACAATTTTAAAGGAGCTGAAACTTTCTTTGTTAAATCCACGAACCACATAAGTACCATTGAACAAAATTTTATAAATATACCTACAGTGCTAATTTAAAATCACGCAGAATAAACCAGGAGAAACATCGTTTATATGTCTATAATGAGTAATTATTTTGCTGCGATGTTATTTTAAAACTGCGATATCTCCTAAGATATTCATTGAAATCGAATGTGTAAAGGGCAATTTTGTTTTAAATTAAATACTTGTGATGAATATAATATCATGTTTGTAAAACACCTTTGCAAATAATGCATTATTTTAGAACAAATTTGGTTAGCATAAAAAAGGTTATAGTGAGCCAACCTTAAAAGATAGACAAAATATGGTGTCGCGGACTTTTTTTAAGAACTTATAAAGGTGAACAATTCTGTCATGAAATGAATGAAAAAAACCCTCCGATTTTGAAACATTCTTCATTGGTGCTCCGCTCCTAATGATCTTAGCGTGATGATATATATAGCCTATAGCCTTCCTCGATAAATGGGCTATCTAACACTGAAATATGTTTTTAAATCGGACCAGTATTTCCTGAGATTAGCGCGTTCAAGCAAACAAACAAACAAACTCGTCAGCTTTATAATATTAGTATAAATTAGTAACGCTTGTTTTCTACAGAGAAGTCTGCTTCTCTGTAGAAAACAAGCGTTACTAATTTATGTAATGAAATCATTTATTGAAATTAAACTACTATATACGGATTTTACCGCGTTGTTTATTTGACACTTTATTTACATAATTTAGAAACTATTACACTACTATTACTATTAAACTTTACTAATTTTTAAACTAATTAAATTATTGAAACTATTAAAACTATTTATATTTATGTTTACACTTTTACTTTTTGTATATGGTAATTTAATTTCAATGAATAACATTCGCGTAAATAAAAGACAATATTATGTGAATCATTTATTTCCGTAGCCCGTTGATACGTCGCACTGTGTAGTCCTCTTCCTTTGAAAATTTTTGATTATTTCTAACCTGTCGTTATAGAAACTATTATTTACTAGCTTTTGCCCGCGGCTCCGCTCGCGTTAATTTAGAATTTGACAATCAATTCGGGTTGTACTTTGCTTGTAATAATATAATTCAATCATGTTTCGAAAGACACGTGGCGTCATCTATTATCATAAGAATGTTATTGTTGTTTTCCTCGGGAACAGTTATTTTTTCGGGATGAAAGGTAGCCTATGTCTGTTTCAGTACACCTGACAATGTATATGCAAAATTTCAGAATGATCGGTTCAGTGGTTTAGGTGTGAAAAGGTAACAAACAAACAAACTCATTTTCGCTTTTATAATATTAGTTAGGAAGTTAGGATACTATGTTCACATAAAACTAAAACACTATAATGTGCGATAAACTTAATAATCATTTCAACTCCTCCTCTACATATACTTCTGAATAAAGTTGCAGGTTCCAATACAGTTTAACTTAGCCGGGACTTTGAGAGTTTCAAAATACGGTATATTGTCTTTCAAATTGAACTACTTTATACGGATTTTATCGCGTTGTTTTCTTTTCACCTATACTAAACCTGGCTACTCAGGTATTACAGTGTACAGTGGTGATAGGGCGCGTGGCATTAGTCCGGGAAGAAAATATACAAACATGTTTCTTTTTTAGATTGAAGTCAAAAATATTTTTCTATTATCGCTCACAAAAAGAACATAAAAAACGTATGATAAACAACCTCATTCACATAATATTTTCGGTTCACAGGGTGAAAACTACGCCTTCTCTTATACTGTGAAGGACCAAAAAACTGGTGATGATTTCTCCCACTCTCAACAAAGCAGTGGATCAGCTACCAATGGAGAGTACAGAGTTCGACTGCCAGACGGACGCATGCAAATAGTTTCCTACACAGCTGACGAAAATGGTTATAAAGCTGACGTCAGATACGACGAACACAAAGAACATGGACACACAGAAGGCAACAAAATCGATTCAGGGATAGATAATAAGAATCGATATGAAAACGATTATTCGAATCACCAACTTAATAATCGCAAATATCTATACATGCCGGTTTACAACGATCACGTTTACAACATCGATAACAAAGACAATCTTTATACCGATTATGTTGATAAAACTGGTATTATAGAAAGACAAAATAGTAACATTGATCACAGAGATTACCTACTTACAGACAATGTAAACGAATACTTAGAAGAAAACGATAAAATTAATGACAAAACATTGACTGAAGACAATGATAATTCTAATAGAAATAATAACCAGGAGCAAGGTTACTATCATTATACTGATGACAACACTTCATCGAAAGAACACCAACACCAAGATTATTCAATAGAAAACGAATATGTACCACACAAAAGTAAATATTCAGCATTCGTCGACAGTAATACCGACGTGAAATCGACAGTCAAACCATCTTATGAACAACTCAAAGATATATTCGTAAAGAAATTCTTCCAAAAACCACAAAATTACGTTTCATCTACTGTGAGCCCTAATTATAATTCCCAGAACAGTTTTATTTCATCAACTGTAAGACCAAATTTTAATTCAGGTCGGATTAATTCTGCTACTGGTTATTCAGCTATAAATTCACAAAATGGTTTAGTATCGTCAACTATTATGCCTAATTTTAATTTTGATAGTCATATATCACCTAATTATGATGCTGCAACTGAAAGAATAGTCATCATAGGTGCAAAGAAACCTACTTTATTTACAAATATCCGAAATGCTTTAGCTGGTAGTTCTGTAACACCATCGCCTGTAGCTTATTCTACACCAATAGCACCTGTAGTTTCAACTCCTAGCAGTTACCTGTTCTCAACAATTGAAAATTTGAAAAACAAAATAAGTATGGCTAATAAACCAGTGTTGTCAAATCAATATATCGATAAAATTAATAAATATTTATCTTATAAGTGATTTTGTAAATGTAATTAAGTATTAAAGTAATTTTGTAAATAATTTATTATTTTTATATTAAATGCTCGTCATAAAATAAATACATACTTTGATGTTTGATTTGTCTTATTTTTCTTTGGCCATCTTGCTTTATCCTAACTAATATTATAAACTAAATTATATCCGCGGCTTAGCTCACATTAATGTAGATTTTGTCAATAAGTTTCTATTCCTCGAGAACATAAATTTTACTTGAATAGAGAGTACCACATGTCCTTCTCTGTACCCCTGACTACACCGATAATCGGTCAAGTAGTTAAGGAGTGAATGCGTAACAAACAAACAGTTTGTTTTTGTGAGAAGGGTTAGGCCATAGACCAACACGCTGACCCAACTACCTACAAACAAACAAACTCACATACCATAAATATTATAGTAGACGTTCCCGCGGTTTCACCCGCGTTTATCGTTACTGCGCCGCCCCCGTGGGTCGTAGCGTGATGTTATATAGCCTATAGCCTTCCTCGATAAATAGGCTATCCAACACTAAAAGAATTTTCCAAATCGAATCAGTAGTTCCTGAGATTAGCGCGTTCAAACAAACAAACTCTTCAGCTTTATAATATTAGTATAGATTTTAAAGAATCGTATGACATTTTATTACGTAAGAATGCAGGTTAACTAAATTAAATGAGTTAAAAATAATACTTCAATTAAATTAATTTCTGCTGTTTAATATTTTCTCGTCTTAAATTGCAGGAAATGCTGTAACACTTTTTTTTCACACCATTACAAACCAAATTCTTAAAAACCAAATCTATTCTATTCTATGGCTTCTTCCAATAAATCGAATAAAACGCTCAAGATTCACAACCCCTCGTCTAATATCCAAGCTACACCTCATAGAACCCTTAGCTAACAATACTAATTTACCAAATTACTCATCATAACCGTACGCAAACAGATGGTAAGCAGTTCAGTTGTCGGTAGTTCGTCAGCCAACTCAACTTGTACCTTCAATATAATAACGCAAGTATTTTCGAGTGCAATACTCACAGACAGAGAATATGACGAACGAAATAATTATACAACTTCATGTCATTAAAAAGTTTGGAGCTGTTAAATATTGAAATTAATTTGACAATTGCAAACTGATAAAATTATTTATTATTCGAATAAGTTAAGCGTGCTATAAGATTCTTGTCTATTTGCACATGATTATCTTTTTTTTTTATTCAGCTAAGGTGGCAAACAAATATGCGGCCCACCTGATGGTAAGTGGTCACCGTAGCCTATGGACGCTTGTAACACCAGAGGCATCACTTACGCGTCGCCGACCTTTTAGGAAAGGAAGATGAGAAAAAGGAAGTAGGAAGTAGAAGGAGGAGTAAGAGGAGCGGGAAGGGGAAAAGAGAGTGATTGGCCTACAGTAGGAATACTGCTATTTCACGTTGATATTCTGTTCTGCCTTGCTGAAATCAGCGAGGCTCTACTACTCAAAAAACACAACTTTCGCAATAGTGATTCATGCTGTGTGAGTTCTTTGAATGTTTCAACTGAGGTTTCTTGTTCGAACAACTATTTTGTGATTCACATATATTTTTGTACCGTGTGCGGAACAAACCTACAACATACGGTGCAGTACCAGCGGCGAGGGGACCATTTAAATCACTACGTCCTCTGTGTAGTCAAATATATACTGACATTATGTATCTATACTAATATTATAAAGAGTTTGTTTGTTTGAACGCGCTAATCTCAGGAACTACTGGTACGAATTGAAAAATCATTTTACTGTTGGATATCCAATTTATCGAGGAAGGCTATAGGCTATATAACATCACGCTACAACCAATAGGAGCGCAGCATAATAATAAGTATAAAATAATAGCAAAAATTTTGCAAAAACAAGGAAAATTGTCTTACGTGAAGCAAACGAAGTTGCGCGGGTCACCTAGTTTACTATATATATACGATGTCTTCTAGTAACCATATGTCGGGTTCTGACGGAGAAATTTGGGCCTACTGACCGACTGGGTAGATCTCTGGAACCGTAAATGTATCAGCGATCCAAACAGCAGAGCCCACACTTGAATTGCATGTGGTAACCCTTTAGAAATCCCAATGGGAGATCGTTGGACTGCCACGCAGAGGTCTCGAGTTCGATCCCAAGGCACTTCTGACTTTTGAAGTAAATTTCCTGCGACACAGGCATTAAAAACAAAACAAAAAAAGTTATATTAGATTTCAAGATTAAATTTCAATGTATAACTTTGACGTAAACGTAATATTAATGTCCTCCAGACCAAATTTCGGCCACGGCGGCCAGTGGCCATCTGCGCAGGATATATTATAGTGCACAAGTTTGTGCGCAAACACAAGTGCACTCTCTGTTCCCTAACTCTC
This sequence comes from Catocala sponsa, assembly GCA_963564715.1. Classification (NCBI taxonomy): domain Eukaryota; kingdom Metazoa; phylum Arthropoda; class Insecta; order Lepidoptera; family Erebidae; genus Catocala; species Catocala sponsa. Next base: position 1,584,423 of record OY751351.1, on the reverse strand, counting down.
ATTATCCGGTGGGACGGTAATCCGACACGACCGGAGAGAGATCGGGGGCAGGACCAACGGCTTTACGTGCTTTCCGAGGCCCGGGGTGTCTAACACCGCCAACTTCCAAACTCCGGGCTGCTATTGAAATTTCTTAACAGAAAAATCCAATAACTTTTTGTTGACCCGACCCGGGATTCGAACTGGAGACCTCATGCACAGCAGTCGTATTCACTACCGCTGCGCCACGGAGGCAGTAAACGGAATACACTGTTATCTTAGTAAGATTTTTAAACTACCTAATTGCATCCGTAACTGGTTAATTGTTGGAATGCAGTACACCGGCTGTCGGACACGATAGGTTTTCAATAATTATGTCTAGAGCTTAGTGGGAAACCGATATACTGCCACGCTGAGGTCTCGACAGGCGCGCATCTCTGACTTTTCGAAGTTATGTGCGTATTAAATAGTTAATTATCGCTCGCTTTAACGGTGAAAGAAAACATTGTGAGGAAACCTGCATGTCTGAGAGTTCTAAATAATGTTCTCGGAAATATGTGGAGTCTGCCAACCAGCACTGGGCCAGTGTGGTGGACTATATAGCCTATCCCTTCTCACACTGGGCACGGGCCTCGTGCCCAGCAGTGAGACAGTTTAATACAGGGTTGATATTCGATGGCGTAGTGGTTTGTGTAACCGACTGCCACGCATGAGGTCGCGAGTTCGATTCCCGCACAAGTCAAACATTTGTGTGCATGAACATGGATTTTTGTCTTGGTCTGGGTGTATCTATGTATAATATGTCCATATTTACAAAAAAAATGTATATATGTATGTTTGTCCATTGTCTAGTACGCATAGTACAAGCTATGCTTAGTTTGGGCTAGATGGTGTTGTGTGTATGTGATAGAATATTATATTAGTTTACATATTTATTATAATCGAAAACCTATTGTGTCTAACTACCGGTGTGCCGCTTCGACTCTATAAAATGTTAATAATCGAAGCCGTTGGATATCCTATTCGGCTGTAACGCACAAAGGTGAAATTACCTAAGGCTCTCCATGGCTGAACTTTGATAACTGTTGAGATAACGATGTTACGGTAATTTTACTTATATTCTACACAGTTATGAAGCTAACTTCGTTACTCCGATGTACTCCGTAATACGAACGGTGTTCTTCTAAAGAGTGTAATAGCAAAGAATAAAAACTATTACTAAGTAATACCAAGTCTTGAAATATTCTGGAACTTGTGTACCTGGAGAAAGTTTTAGGAATTATTATATTTTTGCGAAGCAGAGTTGTCTAGTGGCAGCGATAGCTCAGTGGGGAGACCAACAGACTGCAATGCAGAGAGTCTCAGGTTTGAACCCACGTCGCGCACCTCTGACTTTCGGAAGTTATATGACTTTTCGAAATTATGTGTGTATTGATTGACAATTATCGCCTGCTCCGTGCCTCGGAGAGCACGTTCAACCGCCTAGCTCGGATGTCATACAAAGACGAATCTGTTGCCGTCGCGTCGATACCGCGTCGTTACATTCCACTGCCTCAATGAGCCTGTAGCTTAAACGTCACTTATCAACGACATGTCTAAGGTTCGAAAGTACTTTATTTTTGAACAGATACCTATACTAATTTTATAAAGCTGAAGAGTTTGTTCAGTTGAATGCGCTACTCTCAGGAACCACTGATCCGAATTGAAAAATTATTTTTGTGTTGGATAACCTATTTATCGAGAAAGGCTATATAACATCACGCTACGACCCACAGAGGCGGCGCAGTAACCATAAACGCGGGTGAAACTTAGACTATATATGAGTCTATAGCTTAAATTCTATAGAAATACACATACCTACATACACTTGAAAAACATGATCCTCCTTTTACGCAGTCGGGATGTCCCAAATAATCATTTCTTTTTTCCTTCCGCGTTACATGTAGATATACTTCCAGTCTTAGACGACAGCGACGGCGCATCTTTGGCGTTCTGCCAACATCGACTCAGCAGCTGCACTATTGGCCTAGTGATGGCCCAATTATCGATAATTTCCATCGATATCGATAACCTACGTGACTTCGCAAGATTTCGAGATGCTGATAAGTTTGTTGAGGTGTAAGATTTAAGAGTGGGGACTGGTTTATCTTGATATTATATTATTATTTCATAAGTACTTGGATATGTTTTATAGTAGAGGTGATTTGGGTATTACGCGTCCCGTTCTTAGATGCATCAAACGGTGCGTTGAACACATAATTGCCGCGAACTATTTTGTTACATAGGAAGCATTTGCTACGCTTTACGCTCTACGGTTCTGCATCGAATTTTTTGCGTTAATCAAAGCGTGAGACACAATCTGAGCGCGTTTGCCGCGTCTTACATGAACGTATGGCGCATAAATGAACGGAGCCCTTTAGACAGTCGAACTATAGGCCTTAAGGTCGTACGTATGGCGAAATTTTTGAAGTTAAGTCGATATGAAACAGTTTATCGCACATTAACTCAAGTGCTGCACAAATGGAAAATATTTAAAACTAGATGTGCCTGCGGTTTCACCCGCGTTTATGCTTACTGCACTGCCCCCGTGGGTCGTTGCGTAATGTTATGTAGCCTATAACCTTCCTCTGTAAATAGACTATCCAACACAATACGATTTTTTTTAAATCGAACGAATAGTTCCTGAGATTAGCGCGTTCAAACAAATAAACAAACTCTTCAGCTTTATAATATTAGTGTAGAAGTATAGATTGTTCTATGACATAATGAATGATCCAAATTATCGCCCTATAGTAGTATCTAGTCTGGTAGATTCTCGCCTGCTTACGATCGAAGAGGCATGTACACACACACTTACATTTCACCAGCTACGTTAAAGTCCTGTGTAATAGGTATACAGCAACGGCATAATCACTATTGAGGTGTTGCTGAAAATCAACGCTGTATTGCAAGCGGTGCGGCATTATGCTGAGCAGCATCTCTTTTTAATGAACACTGCGACGCACATTGAACAGCAAGGACTCCATATATATAATATGTGTATTCTATATTACTTATAATGTTGTAATTTATATAAATAATAATGTAGGTATATAAGTTTTATTTTTTAGTTTTACCAATTTATAAATGCATTTATTATATTATTGTAGGAGTGATAGCTCAGTGGGGAGGCCAACAGACTGCAATGCAGAGGGTCTCGGGTTCGAACCCACGTCGCGCACCTCTGACTTTCGGAAGTTATATGACTTTTTGAAATTATGTGCGTATTGATTGACAATTATCGCCTGCTCCATGCCTCGGAGAGCACGTTAAGCCGTCGGTCCCGGCTGCCATGAACATATATGGCAGTCGTTATTGGGAAGTCAGTGCCCTCTAATATCCTGACACTGGTCTAGCCTTAGGGTATCGTTAGCCTTCGGGTTGCGTAAGTCAGATGGCAGTCGCTCAGTGTAAAAACTGATATCCAGTCAAATCCGGTTAGACTAGAAAGCCGACCCAAAGTGACTTGGGAAAAATAAAGGCTAAGGAGAAGAAGATAAATGCATTTATTACTGTTACACACTAATTTTGTAATAAAATAGTTTTGATTGTGTGTTGCAATTCTTCATTAAAATAAAACATTTCTTTCTTTCTTTCTTTCAACGTTAACGCTAGATCTGTCAGATTTTTAAAATCCAAGCTGCCACTCAGAATTTGTTAACAAGAATCCCTATAACATTTTTCCTAACTCAAGGGTTGAACTCGAGATCTCTTGATCGAACGCAATACTTTGAACTGGATCAATAAAGAGGCACAACATCGATTTATTTCAGAAAACATCTTACGCACTTGGGATTTTACAACTATTCGTGGATCACACAAATTTTTGTCCGCTGTGGGCATCGACACCCAGCACTCGACTCAGTGGCAGCGGCGAGGTGACTACTTAAACCACCACGCCATCACTACAGACAGCTACTGAGAGTGTCCTAACAGAAAACATAATATTCTACTACACTAGCTTCGCTCGCGTAAAAGTAGGTTAGGTTATGTTAGTAAGAATGCTTTTTCAAATAAAATATAGCCTATGTTACTCGGTGATAATACATACATAGATGCACACCTGTTTCCCAGAGGCGTAGGCAGAGACTACGGATTTCCATTTGCTACGATCCTGACACACTTCTCTGGCTTCATTCACTTTCATCACATTCCTCATACACGCCCGTCGGTTCAAGGTGCTCTTAACCTAGCCTTTGTCTAGAACGGCTCCAATCTGATTGAGAAACGTTCGCTCAGTGATAGGTAATATAGCTTTCTAATGGCGAAAAATTTTTTAAGTTGGTTGTGTAGTTTTTTTGTTAAATCCTTACAAATAAAAAATCTAATCTTTACTCTTACTACTCTAATATTAGTATAGATTAACACTAATTACATTCTGCTCAACCCGACACTTGGATCTGAGAACTCGTGGGGTCTTCTGTAAGCTTATGCTACGAAACTTCGTAGCGCGTAGCATTTTGAGTGAGTACAAAATCGCTACGAATGCTACGCCATCAATACTGTTGCATCTACATAATAATATAAGTTTGCTACAATTGAACACTGGACTAGTATCGAGGGACCTATTGCCTGATGTAGCAGTGCGCTAAAATGTTGACCAATCGATCTGTGTAACGATTTGGCTGTGAGCCCAGCAATTGTCAACTTTATCCCCAAAACATTAATAACGATAAAATATATGATTATAAAAAGCTGTCATGCTTTATGACCGCGAAATTAAAACAGTTTGAAATGAATGGCGAAATGGTTTAATTGGCCGCCTCGCCGCTACCAGTGGGTTCGAATCCCACATGGTACAAAACTTTGTGTTGATCCACAAATGGTTGTTCCGAGTCAGGATGTTCTTTGTGTCCGTTGTTTGTATGTTTGTAAAGTCTCGCGACACATGAGTTATTGCTAGCGTGAGAATTGTCTTTGAAAAAAACGTAACGTGCCTTTGTAAAATTTCCTTATGATGTTTTAAACACAAAAGTACGGCGATAGCAACTGATAGAGTCTAAAATTAATAACTTCGTTGTATTAGTTATGGTTACAGCTCCTTACATATATAATTTGTAAGCAATATATTGAAAATCGTTGGACGCAGAGTTCTCGAGTTTGGACCCAGGCGCGCATCTCTGAATTTCGAAGTTATGTGCGCATTAAATAGTTAATTATCGCTTGCTTTCATGGTGAAGGAAAAACATCGTGAGGAAACCTGCATGTCTGAAAGTTCTCCATGATGTCCTCGAAGATATGTGAAGTCTGCCAACCTGTACTAGGTCAGCGTGGTAGACTATGGCCTAACCCTTCTCACACTGAGAAGTGGCCCGTGCCTAGCAGTGGGACAGTTTAATACAGAGCTGATATTATATAGATAACTTTAACACAGAGGAATTATTGTTTAACCAGCAATTAGCCATTACTTAAGAGCGTTTTTTTTTAAGAGCAGCGATAGCTCAGTGCGGAGACCAACAGACTGCAATGCAGAGGGTCTCGGGTTCGAACCCACATCGCGCACCTCTGACTTTCAGAAATATGACTTTTCGAAATCATGTGCGTATTGATTGACAATTATCGCCTGCTCCGTGCTTCGGAAAGCACGTTTAGCCGTTGATGTCCGGCTGCCATGAACATCTATGACAGTCGTTATTGGGAGAGTGTCGATACAAAAGATCCCACTGGGTCGAAGTGTCGCCGGTTTACACTGACTGGCCCCCACATAAGATAAGATAAGGACGTTTTACGATTGACGGTTTACGGGTTCAAATCCCAGCTTTGACTTAAATAGTACTATTGACTACAAGTAATTTACTAGATCGTTAAAAGTGAGAACGAGTCCCGTAGTAAATGATACAGTTTATACGCAACTTCGGCTGCTTCACATAAGAGAATTTTCCCAGTTCTTGCAACATTTTTCATGAATGCTCAACTCCTATTGGTCGTAGCGTGATGTTTTATAGCCTATAGCCCTGGATAAATGGGCTATCTAACACAAATGTAATTTTTCTATTCGAAGCAGTAGTTCCTGAGATTAGCGCGTTCAACCAAACAAACAAACTCTTCAGCTTTATAATATTAGTATCTATAGATACATGGTCGAACATACATATCTACGATAGAAAGGGCAGAGGTGTCTTACACCCACTTTTCGACAGCTAAGATTTTAAGATCGTGCGCAAAATGGAATGAGCAATTTTCCGTTACAATAATAATAATATGCCATTTTTCATCCATAGTTACCAATATACCGGTCCACCAAACACCCATACCCATATATTACAATCCATACCCATAGCCCATATATTAGAATCCATACATAGAAATAGTCCTACGCCTGCTGCGGCTAGTACCATCTCATGCCATGGTAGGTATTCCATCTTACCTTTGATTAAAACTCTCGAGGGGCCTCTTCACCTATGTCTCCGTGTAAGCCTCCCAAAGAGCCAGATATTTTCTTAATATAATATGTTGGAAAATACCTGTGATAAGAGAAACAATAATAATATTGCTTTATTTCTTCTCACATAAACGCAAACATTTTTGTCACGTAATGTGTGTGTAGGTAATATAGAAGTAGCATGTCTACTGTGGCCCTACAACATCATTTCTTTATATCTTGTGCAAATTCATTTATATGAGAAGCTGGTGTCTGAGATAGGCATAGATATACCTTTAATACAGATCACCATGTTCCCAGTTATCCAGACTTTAGGACCCACGTTATTGGGTGCAATCTTATTGCTGTCTACTGAGGACGGTTCAAGACTCGGTGCGGAAGGCGGAAGACTGGATGTTGTGGCGTAAAATGGGAGAGGCCTAAGTCTAGGGTTGAGATCAGCGATAGCTCAGCGGGGAGACGAACAGACTGCAATGCAAAGGGTCTCGAGTTCGAACCCACGTCGCGCACCTCTGACTTTCGGAAGTTATATGACTTTTCGAAATTATGTGCGTATTGATTGACAATTATCGCCTGCTCCGTGCCTCGGAAAGCACGTTAAGCCGTTGGTCCCGGCTGCCATGAACATCTATGGCAGTCGTTATTGGGAGAGTGTCGACACAAAAGATCCCACTGGGTCGAAGTGTCGCCGGTCTGCACTGACTGGCCCCCACATAAGATAAGATAAGACATCCAGACTTTGCGCAGAATTTCTTGACAGGCAAAACAAATAGAATTTTTTCGACTCGAATCTAATATAAATCTACTCACTGCTGGGATGGGCCTCTTCTCCTTCCTTTCAAAAGGATAAGGCCATAGTTCAGCGTGCTAGTTAAAGGTAAGTCGATAGACTTCACAAATCTACGAGATTATTATGAAAAATTGTTAGACATGCAAGTTTCCTCACGATATTTTCTTTAACTTAATCGAAATACTTGCCGAAAGGCCATTATAATAAAATTATTGGAAAGAAAGGCACCTGACACGCACCCCTAGATTGTCCACCCCAACTATTGCAATAGAAAAAGGTTGACAATACTGAACTGCTCTGGATATGGACAGCCAAGTGCTTCGTGAGACCCGGGTGTACTCCAACTTGCAGCAATCCACTTCGAGCACAAAATATGCGTCGACACGTGTTTCACCTCAGCGCAAGGCATCTTCAGGGCCGTTCGGCAAACGAATAAGCCTTCTTTCATGGATGATGCCCATTGTAGGAGCCAGTTAGCTTTCCTACACTCGAAGATATATGTAAGTTGTTGGAGTACACAGAAAGAACCACAAGTTACGTTTAAAAGTTACCTATATTGTTAAAAGTTAAAGTAAAATGTTTACAAGTTAATTAATAAGTGTGATCTTTCACACGGCAAGTGTAGAGTTTTATAGTTATAAATGTACTCTAATGTTATTATGAATTACATCATTATATGTCACAGCAATATGAGGTAAATTGCAACGATCGTGTGTGACCATTTTAGTATTGCTGCGTCGTCAGAATAAGTATGTACGGTAACGAAACCGCACATCTATATTACAGTAGTTTTCTACGTCTACGTGTGTCTCAGACAATGCATGTTTAAAACATACCCAATAAAATACCTTGGTTTAAAATATCGATATAATCGACAATACATTTCACATCACTAAAAGAATCGTTGTCAATAATCGACTAGGTACAGACCGCAGCGTTATCTCGCCCCTATACTTGCTACTCGTGTGTTCGAGTCTTTAGATGCAGCTCAGCAAAATCGTGCTGTAATGATCTGAGTTCACTGTCTTGTTAAATAATTATATTATATCAGCCCTGTATTAAACTGTTCCACTGCTGGGTACGGGTCTCTTCTCTGTGTGAGAAGGGTTAGGGCATAGTCCACCACGCCGGCCCAGTGAGATTTACAGACTTCACATATCTTCAAGAACATTATGGAGAACTCTCAGACATGCAGGTTTCCTCACGATGTTTTCCTTCACCGTTAAAGCGAACAATGTGCGCCTTGTGACTGTACATGAGTTAGTTATTGCCAATTTAATATCAATCATCACCTAATGTAGGTACAGTGATAGTAATAGAACTTTTATGTATGAAGTCTTAGATACAATGCCGGGGTAGGAAAAAGGGGAGCATTTGGAAGTAGTAGAGTCTTACTGATTTCAGCATGAATGGCGTCTCGACCGGGGAAGGACTACCCTCTCACAGAATATCGACGTGAAAATAGCAGTATTCCTACTGTTGTGTTTCGTTTGGTGAGTAAGAGTGCTGGAGGCCCAATCACCCTCTTTCCCACATCTCGCTCTATTCCTTCCCACTTCCTTTTTCTCTTCTTGTTTTCCGAAAGGGTCGGCAATGCGCAAGTGATGCCTCTGGTGTTGCAGGCCTCCATAGGCTACGGTCACCACTTACCGTCAGGTGGTCCGTATGCTCGTTTGCCAACTTAGTTGTATAAAAAATATACTATATTTATTGAGCTATTTAATTTAGAAATTTTTTAGTGATGAACGGAGTCTGAAAAAATTCAGTCGTCTATTCTCTCTGCTTATCTTTTCAGTGATACCTATAGGCATTAGACTGCATAGTTATTCCCGAAGGGTTAAAATTATATTAATCTATGTAATGCATATAAAGAAAAAACAATTCATATTATAATGAATATTGAATTCATTCAAACTATAATTCTTAATATTATAAATGCGAATGTGAGTTTGTTTGTTACGCTTTCACGCCTTAACTACTCGACCGATCATCATGAAATTTTGCATACACGTTGTCTGGGGTACAGAATAGGACATAGGGTACCTTTCATCCAGAAAAAATAACTGTTGCAAACCTAATCTAACCTAACCTACATTTACGCGAGCGAAGCCGCGGGTGAAAACTTGTATAAAATAATAATGAGCTAACGAGACTAAAACAGAATATTTTCTTTCTTTCTTTTCTTTCTATTAATTCATGTAATGTCACAAGCAGTAAAATATTACACCTATAATCATAAAAGTCATAATACAAGAAAGCATCTAACAGGTTAACTTATTGTTCTAGCCTTGTGCCTATATATTAGACTAGATGTTCCCGTGGTTTCACCCGCGTTTATCGTTACTGCGCCGCCCCCGTGGGTTGTAGCGTGATGTTATATAGCCTATAGCCTTCCTCGATAAATAGGCTATCCAACACTAGAAGAATTTTTCAAATCGAAGTAGTTCCTGAAATTAGCGCCTTCAAATAAACAAACAAACAAACTTTTGAGCTTTATAATATTAGTATAGATTAATCTTACGTTGTTGGGCAGACAATGTAGTGGTCCCTTGAGGTCACCTGGCGCCGACGTTTGCTATCATCAGATACTGTTCATCTCGTTACATGAAGTAGGTACAAGAAGAATGTCTTTATCCTAACTAATATTGTAAAAGCGAATGTGTGTTTGTTATGCTTTCACGTCTGAACTACTTGACCGGTCATCATGAAATTTCGCATAAGTACACCTTATCAAGGGTACAAAAAAGGAGATACCTTTATAAAAAAAAAGTCCTCCACCGCCTCTGTCTGTTCGCAATAAACTCAAAAATTACTGAACGGATTTTCATGCGATTTTCACCAATAGACAGAGTGATTCGAAATTTCGCACAAGTAGGCACACGTTATCAAGGGTACAAAAAAGGAGAAACAACGTCTTCCACCGCGTCTGTCTTATCGCAATAAACTCAAAAACTACTGAACGGATTTTCATGCGGTTTTCACCAATAGACAGAGTGATTCGTAAGTAAGGTTTAAATGTATAATTTGTTAGGTTTTGTAGTACCCTTACCAATACCGGGCTAGCTCGCTAGTAGAAGATAAAAAACAGCTTGTCCAAAACATAGGTATTCAGGCAGTCACAGGTCTCCTGTAAAACACCCTAGAAATATCCGAATTGAAAATTACAAACTTACGAATTTAAAGCATAACATACTTTCATCCCGAGATAATACTCACTTCCCGGAATTAAGGTCAATACCGCAAGCAAATATCCGTGGAAGGAAACATTCCCGGCATTCGCACGAAAATAAACAAATTAGACAATTTGTATTCACATGATGCCATTGCATTTGTTAGTTCAACATTTACAAGTTTGGCACACATATCGTTATAATAATGTGTTCTATCAATTATGTGTGTAGTAGGTAGGCTTTTTGAGGTCCCAGGTTCTTTTTTATGGGTATTCTGACTAGTTGTGACACAGCGTTAGTGAATGTGACTGAGGTCCTACGTTTTATTTCCAGACCAAGTGTTATTCGGATAAATTTGTAACAATCTTTTCAAATCATAAGGGTAAGGATAATTGCCAAATTACAGAAAAAGGATGCACGATACAAACTTTGACGTAACCGCTATTTTAATGCAGCTGTGCGAGGGAGATAGCGAGATATCCCTACAACACCGCACTTATTCTTCTCCTTCTCCCTAGCCTTTATTTTTCCATGTCACTTGGGGTCGGCTTTCTAGTCTAACCGGGTTTGACTGGATATCAGTTTATACACGGAGCGACTGCCATCTGACCTCCGCAACCCGAAGGCTAACGATACCCTAAAGCTAGATCAGTGTCGGAATATTAGAGGGCACTGACTTTCCAATAACGACTGCCATAGATGCCATAGAACACCGCACTTATTCTGTAAGGTCGGGACTCCACGAAGCGGAGATGTGTGCGGTGTGCTGTGTGCTGTGCGAGAAGAGATGTTTTTCAGCTCGGGGGACTCCACCAAAGCGGAGATGTGTGCGGTGTGCTGTGTGCTGTGCAAGAAGAGATGTTTTTCAGCTCGGGGGACTCCACCAAAGCGGAGATGTGTGCGGTGTGCTGTGTGCTGTGCAAGAAGAGATGTTTTTCAGCTCGGGGGACTCCACCAAAGCGGAGATGTGTGCGGTGTGCTGTGTGCTGTGCGAGAAGAGATGTTTTTCAGCTCGGGGGACTCCACCAAAGCGGAGATGTGTGCGGTGTGCTGTGTGCTGTGCGAGAAGAGATGTTTTTCAGCTCGGGGGACTCCACCAAAGCGGAGATGTGTGCGGTGTGCTGTGTGCTGTGCAAGAAGAGATGTTTTTCAGCAAGCAAGATGGCCGGCCGGCGCGCGCGCGGGGCTCTGCGGGTAGCTGGCGGGCGAGAGGGGGAGGGTGACATCGCTCACTGCACGCCGCTCACATCTCTCGTCTCCACTGCGCGTCGTCCGTGCACAGCTCACATCTCCGCTTCCATCGCGCCATACAAATATTACATATCTCCGCACAGCGATCTCCACTGAAGCTGAGCGGAGAGGAGAAGTGTCAATAACACAATTCTATTGGTTGTTTAAAAAACATCTCCTCTCCGCTCGTCTCGTCTCCGCTTTGGTGGAGTCCCGGCCTTATCCAAATTTAAAACATTATATTATACTGTCTTATTTTACAACCAGTTTTGACATTGTTTTCACAAAAAGATTTCTTTTGATAGCTATTTGCTAAATAATGAATTTATTCAATTATAGGCAACTACTCTATTCTTGGCGGTGATCTTGTCACCATTCAAGCTATTCCAGGGTCAGCACGGATCTCAGAGCCTTACCTTTTTTTTGGTTACCACTCCGCGGGAAAAAGTGGAGCGGAAAGAGGAATGTTTGGGGAAAAATGAAACATCCCGGCTACTACCGACTAAACCTACCACGGTGTTTCAGAGCCTGACCTATCTTAACTCCATAAACAAATTTTACTCTAAGAACAGAGCAAGCTCGAGTCAAAACATTACTGCGAAACAAAACTCGGAGGATACAGTTCATTTCTTAAATGGACAACACGATAACACTTAGCTAAACAGTAACTGCTCTACATTACTGTAATTAACCATACTTTTGTTTTATTATATTAAGGCTAATTATTATTTCGAGCAAGTGTTGTTTGCGCACTTAAACAAAGTGATATTATAAAATAAATGTAATTAAAGTTTATATTGTTGTTGGAGCATAATTTCGGTAAGTAGTTGCTGGCTGCTTCGGTAGCGTAGTATGTGTGCTGTGTTGAGGTCTTGAATTCGAAGGCAAAATTCTCAGTAGTACTTCTAAGGAGCACGTCAATGGAGGTAATTTCGTAAGTAGTTGCTCTGCTTTGTTGTCAATAGCTCAGTGGGGAGACCAACAGACTGCAATGCAGAGGGTCTCGGGTTTGAACCCACGTCGCGCACCTCTGACTTTCGGAAGTTATATGACTTTTCGAAATTATGTGCGTATTGATTGACAACTATCGCCTGCTCCGTGCCTCGGAGAGCCGTCGGTCCCGGCTGCCATGAACATCTATGGCAGTCGTTATTGGGAAGTCAGTGCCCTCTAATATCCTGACACTAGTCTAGCCTTAGGGTATCGTAAGCCTTCGGGTTGCGGTGGTCAGGTGGCAGCCGCTCCGTGTAAAAACTGATATCAAGTCAAATCCGGTTAGAGTAGAAAGCCGACCCCAAGTGACTTAGGAATAATACAGGCCAGGGAGAAGAAAAGTTGCAGACTGCTTTGGGAGTGTAGCGTTTATGTATGCGACTGCCATGTTGAGGTCTGGATTCGAAGGTAAAGCTCTCTGTAATATTACTGAACGGCACGTCGTTAGAGGTAATTTGGAAAGTAGTTGCAGACTGCTTCGGTAGCGTAGTGGTTGTGTTTGTGACTGCCGCGTTGGGGTCTTGGATTCTAAGGTAAAGTTCTTAGTTGCACTTCTAAGGAGCACGTCATTGGAGGTAATTTGGTAAGTAGCTGCAGGCTGCTTTGGTAGCGCAGAAGTAGTGTATGCGCCTGCTGCCTTGGGGTCTAGGATTCGAAGGCAAAGTTCTCAGTAGTATTACTGAGGAGCACGTCGTTGAAGGTAATTTGGTAAATAGTTGCAGAATGCTTTTTCGCAGCGGTAGTATATACGACTGCTGTGTTGAGATCTTGGGTTCGAAGGGGGTGTTTGCGATTTTCTGTCGATGAATCCTCAATAGCAGCATGGAATTTGAAACTGTGACTGGTAAACAGCAATAGGCTCGCACTGTCTTGTTTGGGCTTATAACTAATGTTGTATGGTAAACACATACATACATACGTAGATTCACGCCTGTTTCCCAGAGGGGTAGGCAGAGACTACGGATTTCCATTTGCTACGATCCTGACACACTTCTCTGGCTTTATTCACTTTTATCACATTCTTCATACACGCTCGTCGGTTCAAGGAGCTCTTAACCTGGCCTTTGTCCAGAACGCCTCCGATCTGATCGAGAAACGTTCGCCTAGGTTTTCCTTTTGCGATTTGGATAAAGACATGAGTCTATGTATGTCTAAAAGGAAAGGAATGGATAGGAAACGGGCGAGATAATTATGAAAACTTCTATTACTTTTACTGACCAGACAAATCGCAGTCAGCTAATAATATTGTCTTCTGTTTACGCGAATCTTATTCATTGAAAATAAACTACTATATACGGATTTTATCGCGTTAATTATTTGACATTTTATTACATAATTTAGAAACTGTTAGACTTTACTAATTTTTAAGCTAATTAAATTATTAAATCTATTTATATTTACACTTTCCCCGACGTTTCGGTTGCTTTTCAGCAGCCATGGTCACGGGGAGACTAAGATGGTAGTTGTCTCAATGTTCCAGTGTATTGATTTCAAAGTACCCGAACATAATTTAATCATTGATGTTTCTATTTACGCAGATTTCAGCTAATAATGTATTCTTCCAACTCTTATATACTTCTGATTACCGGGATTTCACGAGCACCTACGTATATTCGGCGTTTTCCATTGTCACCAATCCCGACACTTGCTACACAGGTGTTACATTGGTTGAAGTTCGGGTGGAATAGTCCAATAAAAAAGTCACCTAATATTATCAACGATGGTCCACTCTACTTGCCATTACCTTATAACTATTACATGACTACATAATGCTGTTACATGCTATACATTTAGAGTACACACTCTCACATGACTTTTCAACAGCAAAAAGTCACCATCCGCGTTAATTCATTTACGAAGCCACGCAGCTTTTGAAACGACCAATTAATTAAAATGAAATACACTTAACTGAAATTATAATTATATTATTAATCCGGACTTTGTTACACTTAATTCGGGTATAATTTTCCATTGATTAACGAGGACGTGAATTTCAAAGAGTTTGATAAAACAAACTGTATTTTCGGAGTTAAATGTGTACTAGCTACCCTTACCTACTATTTTCTGGATGAAAGGTATCCTATGTTCTTTTCTGTACCCCTGACAACGTGTCTGCAAAATTTCATGACGATCAGTTGAGTAGTTAAGGCGTCAAAGCGTAACAAACAAACAAACTCACATTCGCATTTTTAATATTAGTTAAGATTAAATAAGTAATTATCGCTCGTCTTGACGATAAAGGCAAACATCGTGAGGAAATTGCATGTCTGAGAGTTATCCTTAATGTTCTCATACTTAATGCTGTCGCGCTGGGCCCAAACTAAATATCAATGTATAAAAGAGATAACTGACTAAGAAAGTTTATAAGGCTAGTGTGAATGGAACAGTCGCAAGAGGAAAACCTAGGCGAACGATTCTCGATCAGATCGGAGGCGTTCTGGACAAAGGCCAGGTTAAGAGCTCCTTGAACCGACGGGCGTGTATGAGGAACGTGATGAAAGTGAATGAAGCCAGAGAAGTGTGTTAGGATCGTAGCAAATGGAAATCCGTAGTCTCTGCCTACCCCTCTGGGAAACAGGCGTGAATCTATGTATGTATGAATATAATAGTACTTGCTGATAAAATATTTTTTGTTCTAGTGTCGAGTGTCGTTATTCAGGGAGAAAACAGAGGAATACGTGTATAAACTAAACACTACCACATTTTTTCTTAATACATATATCCGATTCTGTGAAATGTCTGATACAAATATATCAATTTGATTTTTATTTATTTAACAAGGCACCAAGACCTTGGAATAAATCCTGTATCGCGAGGGACTTTACAAACATTCAAACAACGGACACAAAGAACACACAGACTCAAAACAACCATTTATGAATCACACACATTTTAGTCCCGTATGGTGATCGAACTAACCCTAGACGCAGTAGTGTTGGCAAAACGACTATTTAACCTCCCAACCAATGCTAGGATGTCGGCATCTGAGCTTAAGGCTGCCTGTCCATTGAAGCGGAGCGAGGCTGCAGAGCGAAGAAACCGAAATATTAACCAATAGGATTGCATAACATCTCCGCTCCGCTCCAGTATGCAATCCTATTGGTTAATATTTCTCCGTTTCTTCGTTCCGCAGCCTCGCTTCGCTTCAATGGACAGGCAGCCTGACTATTTAAAACGTAATCTTTGTTATGATACTTTTCTTTTGTTTGATTAGCTTTTTGTATTTCGTATTTTTGTTAACTGGATTGGTTGAGAGGCTAAAGCCTACTTACAATAGATGGCGCTATACACAATAAGCGCAAATGACGTCATGCAATCCTGAATCGCACAAGTAACATTTATACACCGGCTAAGTATATATACAAGCTCCCAACATCAACCGCCGGGCCGCGGCCCGTCAACCGGCATGACCCAGCCTGTTCGGAGGATCCTCCCAGTGTGTTGGTGGGACATCACACCCTGTTCCGCGAAACCACTATGCCATCTGCATGCAAAAAAAATATAGCTCAACGTTAAATTAAATAAAAAATGTAAATCCCGCAAAATCCGTAAGTATTTAATAAGCTACTTAATGTAAAACAAAAACGGTGTATATAATACCGTTGTAGTCGATAACCAGATAGTGAGGGGCAAAGCAGACGATTCCGATGCGACGCCTCGGTATAGACGCATCGATGATGAGAGTGCTAGTGATGGGACATTTTTGTTCTAACTAATTGGATTTATCGATAGATTTTTTATTTGAAATATCGATAAAGTTTATGTCAACTACAATTTGAAACTAAATCACTTTTAGTAACTTTTTAAAACTAGGTAGGTTTGTATTATACTCATATTCTACGACTTTAGTTGGAATGTAATAAAGAAGAAAGAACCAAATTATAATGTCTTTTTATTAGACGTTTCTTAGAAGTAGCGTGCATTCTAGAGGGAAACATAACCATTTGTTTATATTGCTTGACTTCATGCAGTTATTAACATTTTTTTGACAGGCAAGTCATTATAATTTAAATTGATCTGATAATCATGTATTATCTTATCGACTTTTGAATATTGAAGACAATTCATTAACGGCATGTTTTTACTGTAGATATCAAGCTCTGTATCGCGAGAATCTTTGCAAAAAACACTCTCAGAAAAATAAAGAACCATACAAATAATAGTTCCTTCGTATGACTGGAACTCACAACATACAAATGTTATACTACTGATCTCTGCTTCTGAAATTTTCATGGCAATCCGTTAAACTCATTTTAATAATTTCTATTCTGCCATTATAGGGAACAAAGACGTATCTGCCAAAAATTAAAGCCAAAAAACTGTCAAACTAACTAGTGACACACAAATAGTGTCGAAATTCAATTACGTCTCAATTGAATATCGATGTGTCCCACCTCTATTGGGGAAAACACTCGACAAATAAGCGCGCAGACGGGCGCAGTTTGCATAATTGCCGGCGGGTGCCACTCTATAGGGCTGTCGGTGAACTAGAATCATATTATTTATCATTGTCTGTTTGATCAGGAATTACTCATCAACAGTTATAATTAACCTACTTCAAAAAAGGAGAAGGTTCTCAATTCGACTGTATATTGTTTTTTAACCGACTTCAAAAAAAGGATAAGGTTCTCTGTATTTTTTTTATGTGAGATAGGTAACATCTCAGAACTTTTTTCTAGGTGAGCCGATTTTGATGATTGTTTTTTATTTGACATGTGGTCCCATTTAAATTTAATCAAGATTTGACCGGTAGTTTTTGAGTTATCTTTAATAATGCGTATTTGTTTGACTTAGACTACATTGATGATACATACATACAAACATAGATTCACGCCTATTTCCCAGAGGGATAGGCAGAGACAGGAATTGATGATGTTTCCATTTTATTAATTGTCTAGCTATTGTCTAGATCCTTAGTTCCCAAAGAGGTCCAGGATCACCAGGGGTCCAGGGGAGACTCGACGGGGGTCTACGATGGCGTGACAAAAAAATGGGGGTTCACAATTCGTAGAACGTCCACGAAAATTTATTTGCTTTCGATAGTGAAGAATTAAAATGTTGATAATATTTTAAGCTCAGAGACTGTCACTTGTAAAAACTTGCATATTCCATATTCAGTACCAGTGGTCTCGAACCCACCGTTTTTTCGGAAGGAATACTTCCTGTGTCGCGGGGCACTTTACAAACATTCAAACAACGGATACAAAGAACACCTAGACTCGGAACAACCATTTGTGGATCACACAAAGTTTTGTCACGTGTAGGATTCGAACCCACAACACTCGGCGCAGTGGCAGTGGCAAGACGACCATTTAAGCCACTACGCCATCCGTGCAGTCGAGTCATTACTGACAATTCTCAGTCTTCACTTTGACCGAATTGAACCCGAGACCTTATGTATAGCAATCGCATGCACCTCCGCTGCGCCACAGAGACAGTATTACCACAGAATAAATAGTACTAACGTATTACTTACGTTGTTGGAAAAGTTGTGAAATTCATGCAGTAGAATAATAATCCCCATGTGACTTGGGGATTAACAAACAACGGACTTAAAAGCCCAGGTTTGGAACAATTATTTGGGGATTAAACAAGTTTTTATTTCCTGTGAAGTTCGATCCCACATATCTCGGCGTAATGGCGACGCAGCCATTTATACTACGCCATTCTATCGGGTCTGATCTATACTCATCTATATTATTAATACTACATAGATGTTCCCGCGGTTTCACCCGCGTTTATCGTTACTGCGCCGCCCCCGTGGGTCGTAGCGTGATGTTATATAGCCTATAGCCTTCCTCGACAAATAGGCTATCCAACACTAAAAGAATTTTTAAATCGAACCAGTAGTAATCACGCAGAATAAACCAGGACAAACATCGTTTGTACTATGTCTGTAATGGGTAATTATTTTGCTGCAATGTTATTTTAAAACTGCGATATCTCCTAAGATATTCATTGAAATCGAATGATGTAAAGGGCAATTTTGTTTTAAATTAAATACTTGTGATGAATAACATATTTATTTGGATAAGGATTAATATCATGTTTATAATAATACCTTCGCAAATAATGCATTATTTTAGGACAAATTTGGTTAGCATAAAAATGCATAAAAATGGTTATAGTGAGCCAACCTTAAAAGATAGACATATGCTATCGCGGACTTTTTTTTAGAACTTTTAAAGGGGAACAATTCTGTCACACATGATTTTTGCGAAACTTTAACTGTTTACGCAGCGCACGCAGCGGAAGCTCTCAAAAGGAAAAAATACTCTCCGATTTTGAAACATTCTTCATTGGTGCTCAGCTCCTATTGATCTTAGCGTGTAGATATATAGCCTATAGCCTTTCTCGATAAATGGGCTATCTAACACTGAAATAATTTTTCAAATCGGATCAGTGGTTCCTGAGATTAGCGCGTTCAAGCAAACAAACAAACAAACTCTTCAGCTTATAATATTAGTATAGATTATAAAGCTGAAGAGTTTGTTTGTTTGTTTGGACGCGCTAATCTCAGGAACTACTGGTTCGAATTGAAAAAATATTTTTATGTTGGATAGCATATTTATCGAGGAAGGCTGTAGGCTATATAACATCACACTACGACCCACGGGGGCGGCGCAGTAACCATAAACGCGAGTGAAACCGCGGGAACATCTATCTAAGTATACTAATATTTTGTTTGTTTGTTTGTTTGAACGCGCTAATCTCAGGAACCACTGGTTCGAATTGAAAAATTCTTGTAGTGTTGGATAGCTTATTTATCGAGGAAGGCTATAGGCTATATAGCATTACGCTACGACCCACGGGGGCGGCGCAGTAACGATAAACGCGGGTAAAACCGCTGGAACATGTAATATAATATATAACTAGGTATATATATGACTCACATTCGCAATTGTGATATTAGTTAGGATATAGAAATAACGTAACACCTTCTAGTCATCCAAATATATATGTAAATAGAATAAATATGCAGATTTGTGCGACACCGCTCCGTGACACAATGGGGTTCCTATTTTCCTTCGTATCAGCAGCCATTGCGCCGTCCCCTCAAAGATAATACAACAATATTGAAGGTGATTCCCATCTTTTCTTTACGCTTCCATTCCGAAAAAGATATATGATGATATTCCCTCGATTTTTACCGAAATACATTGAGATATTTGGAGGGAATATTTGTGAAAAGGATTGCAACTGATGCGGGTTTGGCTCTGGCCTATATTTGGCTGTTTGATTTTTCCATGCAGGATATCCGAGGAGACGCCGTGTTCAAATTTAATTGTTAAAAACTACGGTGCCTACTTAATTTTATTCTGTTTCTAGCTGAGTTACCAATGATCGGACATTTACTAGATAGACTATAATATGCTACTAACCTATATATATATATATACTAGATGTTCCCGCGGTTGCACCCGCGTTTATCGTTACTGCGTAGGTCATAGCGTGATGTTATATAGCCTATAACCTTCCTCGATAAATAGGCTATCCAACATTAAAAGATTTTTTCAAATCGAACCAGTAGTTCCTGAGATTAGCGCGTTCAAACAAACAAACAAACTCTTCAGCTTTATAATATTAGTATCTATAGATATAGAATTCACGTCACTAAGGTAATTTAAATAATAAAATCATATATTAGCCTTAAAAAAAAACAGACAAGCGTCAAGTGTCGAACGGATATACGTTTGTCCGTTTGTGTATTGTTTGCACAATGATATTTTTATATTTTTCCGTGTTTTCCCTTGACACTCAGGAAGTTAAAACCAGTAACAAAATTAATACCGCAGAAAACATAATTATTATATTTTTTGTTCCTCAGTGTTATATATCTCCAAAGAGGTAATCAAATATGTATTACAACCACATTTCACCGGATATGGTTTTAAATTTAATAATAATAATTTATTTATCAATAACAGATTACAGTTCATTACACAATAACATAATTTGAATTAAATAATACTATACAATACTAGAACTCGCTTTTATGTTTCCAAAAACCTCCCACACTAGGCTAAGCCTGTTCTGTGAGAAGTTATAATGTGTTTGGTGAGTGGTGTCGGAGATTTTAATGGTATAATATATGGTCATTTATATCTACAATCCATGCTTCAGTATTATTTTTATGTTATTTGGGCGAAATGGCGGCCATTTTGTTTATTTTGTTATCTAATCACGGACACACGTGGTAATTTAGCAATATAGTCGCTTGTGATAGACCAAAAAAAACAAAAATGGTCTTGTTTTCAGCTCATAGTATAGCTAACATGTTTATAATAAAACATTTTTAGAATCTACCTGCGTTCAATTAAAAAAAGAATATGAAAACAGAAAATTAAGAAAATGTTTGCTGTTATTTTTTTGTTATTTCACTTTTTCACAAAAACAAAGTAACATAAAAAATAATACTGAAGTATGGATTGTAGATATAAATGACCATATATTATGCCATTAAAATCTCCGACACCACTCACCAAACTCATTGTATAATTAAAACAATCTTTATAATTAGCATGCATTTTTAAATTATACCAACAATTAAGTCTAATATCATAAAATATACATTTGTTATCAAGTACTCAATAGTAGCACACGGTTGTGACGTATTATATTGTTTTAATTGTTATGTTATAATTGCATATTTACATTTGATTATTTCTATAATTAATAATTATCATTGTTATTTGTTACTGTACTAATTTTACACCTTAAAATGTAATTAATCGATATTTAACTTTCCATTTGATACATTGATAGAAATATATAAATAAGGTAGGAGATTAACAAATATTCATTCTCGTTAAAACTGTCAGTTAGAACGTTACTCTGCTGAAATATATACTGGTTGTGTAAAAAGTATCTCGGCGTTTCATTGTGCAAGAACCACGACTGCGTAATACATTATAATTTATTTATGCGATATTTTTAATAACATACAATTAAATTAGCCCACACTGAATATAATACATCTATCATAAATCCCACATAATAAGGGGGGCGAGCCTGTTGACGTTAAACACTCACGCACACTTAGGTACTCTACAGCCGATTTCTTGACAGAAAATCTAATAACACTTTGCCTGCCCCGGCAACAGACCCAAAACCTCATACACGGCGACTGTATACTTAACAGCTTTTTTCTAGTCAAAGAATATTCTTTTCCCGCATAAAATTCTATAAAATCCAAACGATTTAACAGACAAAAGCTTACAAGCTCTTAATAGAAAGAGATAAATCCAATACCAATCGTATAATCCCAATCAGTTGAACAAAATCAATATGGCGCCGGCTATCATCTCACTCGTGTTTCTCTCATATTTTTACTGCAGCCAATTAAAACAAAAGCACTAAGGGATGGTGATGGATTTAATTGGTATCTGACGTCATCCGATTTTATTGGCAATAATCGTTCGTGAGCGGTTCCGTGCCGAGGTTTTACGGAACTGAATGTGTCTCCAATACCTACCGTTTACAACTATTCTTGCATTCGATTTATATTTGACTAGCTTGTGCGCGCGATTCCGGCCGCGTGGTACCTACATCAATAAAAAGTAGCCTATGTCCTTCCCCAGGATTTAAACTATATAATTATACTAGCTGTGCCCGCGACTTCGTCCGCGTGAAAATTTGTATAAAATGTTATATGTTTTAGGACAGAACTTCTGTGTAAACGATGTTAGATGTGGAACTATTGGGGACGTACACATACAGATTTTGGGGATTGCTAACGCGAGACAATGCGACATAGAGTTGGCCATGAGTCATGAGTAAAACAGCCCGTACTGAGATCTACACCTGCAACGTGTAATCTCTGACCTTGCGCTTTATTTATTGTCTCATCATCTCAGAATTAATAGCTGTTGCTTGGTCGTTTCGAGGCGCAAAATTGTATATTGCAGCTTTTTCTTTTTTACTTGTTCTATGTATTGGCTATGTACTTGGGCTATATATTATGAAACGGCAGGCCACTATACGAAAAGACCTACCCCTAAGGTCACCACTAAAAGAAATCCTTAATGTCCCCCTCCCCCCTCTCCCCCCTAGAGGGGAGACGGACACGACACAGAGGCGCGCGTGGGAACACGCACGCCGCCTCTCGGACCTGGTGCTGAACGGATGGCAGGTAGGCCTACAAAGCCCGCCACCCCCAGGTCAGACCTCAGGGTGGCTGGAGGTCGTCTTGCGCCCTCCGACGCCTGGCTCTGCGGTTGGGGAGAGGGTTTAAACACTCCCTCTCCCGCTCCGCCGCCTCTTTGATGGAAATCACTTCCTCGGCGAGGCGACGGCATTCAACGACCTCTCGCTCCGGACCATAGACTGAACTACGGCCAGGAGCGAGAGGACAACAAATCCGACTGCCGCGACCAACTCACGGCGCTACGATGCCCAGGCGGGGCAAACCGCTAAAGTGTGCAGCGCAGTGTCCTCAACAACGTCGCGGCAGTCGCCGCAGCGCGGCGTCTCTTGCCGGCGTATACGACACAGGAACTGGCCAAAACAACCGTGGCCAGTCATTACCTGTGTCAACCGGAAGATGAGGGCGCCATGCCGCCTTTGCAGCCACTCCTCAAACACGGGACTTACCACCACGATCGTGGCGTGCCCGATAACCATGCAGCTGTCTGATTTATTGTATCTGTAGGTGACCCATATACTGATGAAATTAAAATTTGCAACGATGGAACCATACAACATAAACTATCTGATAAAATTACCTTATTTTCTGCTCGCTGCTAAAAAGTA
Organism: Catocala sponsa; assembly: GCA_963564715.1. Lineage (NCBI taxonomy): Eukaryota > Metazoa > Arthropoda > Insecta > Lepidoptera > Erebidae > Catocala > Catocala sponsa. The sequence continues at coordinate 1,561,088 of OY751351.1, read as the reverse complement.
CCGTCTCCTATTTTAGAGTAAACCGATTTTAATGAAATGAAGACTAAATGTTACCCGAGGATATTCTCTATAGTGTTCTTACTGAGTCTATCGTATTAACATTGTACTTTAGGCGTGATGAAGTAACAAACAAACAGACAGACAGATTTTTCTAAAATGATTGAAATGTGTTCAGTCAATTATTCTGAGTCCCCTTATTTCATTTATTTCGCAATATTCTAAAATGTACAGACACGTGAAATTTAGAGCTTTATATTCCTATTGCCCAAAAAATACCAAAACCGAAGCGATTATTATCTCCATATACCGACTCGGTCTTGTATTAATCAGTCAATAGTTGTAAATAATAAAAGTTATAATAAACAAATTTTAGAAAATCGGATTACAACATTTAATGACATTATATCTCTGGAACAAAGAGTGGTTGTTGAAAGCCAGCATGTCATACAATGGCGGAAAACCTTAATATCGCGATTTAAAAAATGACGTCATTTGCACAGTGCCATCTATTGTGATATGTATAAATCATTACGTCGGGTCTAGTACTAAACACATATTACTAACAAATTAGAGATGTCATTGTCAATTAGTAAACATTTAACATTGTCTTAGAATTAATTATTTTTTATTATTATAACAAAAATTAAGAAATTTATATTCTATTCGTATCACTGGCTTTCTATATACGATCCTGATCTGTAATCACAATCTATGAACTTAAATTTGAGCAAATCTCAACCTTATTTGTAAGTCATTACGGCGGATCTAGTACAGTACGATCACATCGCCTACATTAAAATTTAATTTAACTTCAAATGCTCATAACTTTTGGTAGAGAAGACCGATTTTAATGAAATAAAGACTAAATGTTACTTGAGGATATTCTTTATAGTGTTCTTACTGAATCTATCGTATTAACTTTGTACTTCAGGCGTGATGCGAGAACAAACAGACAGACAGACAGACAGACTTTTTTAAAAATGATTAAAATGTGTTTAGTTAATTATTCTGAGCCCCCCTAAATCATTTATTTTGCAAAATTCTAAAATGTACAGACACGTGATATTTACAGTTTTATTATATGTATAGATACCAAATTTCATCCAAATCGGTTGAGTGGTTTAGCCGTGAAAAGGTAAGACACACAGACAGACAGAGTTACTTTCGAATTTATAATATTAGTACCTAAGGATTTTGTGTTCTAGATTTCAGTTATTACTTCTTGCTAATTAAATAGCGTAGGAATACAATTTTCATACCGGGCTACGATATGATTGGGCGATGATTTTATGAAGGTGTTCTACGGACATTCTTTTACTGTCATTTTTGGGTGGTAATAACGGCTGTATTATAGACTTGCATGAGTAGCGTTGTCACGAACAGACGTGCAATAATAATAAATTGTAAATTTACGTTTTATAAAAACATTGACCTAGTTTTAATGTGTCTTACGTAGTATGCACATTAATGTTACAGTGAATAATAATTAGTTTGTACAAAGAAAATGAATATTGTAATATAGTGACTATGGATAGTAGTCCATTTAATAGGAGCGGTATAACTCGCCGTACTCCCCCACCTACGACTCCTCAAAAACCTAGACCTGAGCCCAGTGAGAAAATGGAAATAGCGTCAACCCCGGAGATACAGGGTTGGATGGGGTCTATTGAGCAGTGCTTAAATGAAGTTTGTTGTATTGCATCTGAAGGCAAGCTAAACTCGGAACAAAAACTCAAAATAAATACCCTTTGCCGTAAAGTAACAAGCGGAGTTGCCCACATGGCTGTTCAATATCAGTCGCTCAAGCACAGAGCCATTCAAGCTCACAATTCTTTACAAGACGCAGCAGAAACACAAGAACTTATGAATTCCTTAACGCAGATCAAGCAGGCCATTCAGGAGTCGAATGTGAAGCAGGTACCAGCCAGCACTTCCTTTGCCGATATGGTAAAGAAAGGAACCAGTAACTTTGTTCGCCCTAGCACTTTGAGCTCGGTAGTCATTTATCCTAATGATAATTCGAAAACCAGCGAGGATACAAAGACCATGGTCCAGAAAATAATTAGCCCTGAAGCTATGAAACTGCAAGTTCGAGGAGTCCGCAAGATAAGAAATGGCGGTGTTGTTATCAGTACTGAGACCAAAAGAGATATCGAGACGCTCAAGCAGACTGTCCAACTTGCTGAATCAGGGCTTAAGGTTGACGAGCCTTACAAGCGCAAGCCTCGTATTATCATAATAGGAGTTCCAACATCAATGGCCGAAAATGAGGTTTATAAATGTATTTATGAACAGAATCTAGCCGAAAAATTACGTGATATGACAAGAAATACATTTATGACCTCAATAAAACTTAGCCACAAATCTGGCAAGAAAAATGCTGAGACCTGCAACTACGTTATTGAAGTATCAGCCATTATACGTAAAGCGCTCATTACCCAGAATCGGTTATTTATTAACTGGACCTCCTGTCCGGTCAGGGACTTTACGATAGTGACCAGATGCTACAAGTGCCAGCAGTACGGGCACGCAGCCAAGACGTGCAAAACAGCGACCTCTACGTGCGGACATTGTGGCGAAGACGGTCACTCCATCCAAGACTGTGCAAGAAAAGCGGAGTCACCAAAATGTGCAACATGCTTGCGCTTCAAAAAGCCAAGCAACCACAAGACGGGAGACGCCGATTGCCCAGCTAGACAGGCAGCTGAATATAGGTATATTAATTCTGTTGATTATGAAGGCGCCTAAGAGCGTCGCATATTAGCTTGTATATATTAGATCTACCCCTTTATTATAATAGTTTATGGATATTGATTTATTTACAGAAATAGATAATGTTTCTGCCTCAGACACAAAAGCGTGTACAGTGGAGGACTGCAGACAATATCTTTCCGTTTATCGGGACTCACTAACCATACTTACCCAAAATATACGCAGTATTTATAAGAATATGGATAGCTTTCATATTTTTCAACATAGACTAAACATTATATGTGATGTAATTGTTCTTACTGAGTGTTGGTTATCTAATCGCAACGAAACTCTCCCGGTAATTGCCGGATACAATACATACCACAGCGCGTTAAACCATAATCAGAATGATGGTGTGGTAGTATATATTAAGGAAGCATTACAATTTTCAATCGAAGAGCTACCTTTTCAAGACTGTAATTGTTTAATTATCAAAATTGGCACGAACACAGCGATTATTGCTATATATAGATCTCCTTCAGTAAGAAATTTAGACGCCTTTCATAATTTCCTTAATCAGACTCTGCAAAAGCTTAGTGCGTTTAAAAATATTATTCTAACAGGTGACATAAACATAGATATCGGATCTGAGCATCACGATACAGGAACACAATATTACCTTAATCTGTGCTCATACCATGGGTTTCTCCCCACGCACACATTACCTACGCATCAGAGCGGTTCCTGTCTCGATCATATGATGATCAAATCCAGCTTATCATCTACCACGCTTGTTACTAACTCTACTTTTACTGACCATCACGCCGTCGTACTTGCTATAAATTTAACGCTACCTAGGCAAAATCAACCTACAACAAAGTCTAATTTAAATATAAACAAACTCGAGTATGATTTACGTAATATTAATTTTAGCCCAGTTTACAATAGTGCTGATGCTAATTTATCTTTATCGTATTTAATACAGAATGTCCAACATGCAATATTACAAAACACATCAACAATTGTCTTAAAAAAGAAGTATTTCAATATTAAACCTTGGATTACTCCTGGTCTAGTTCGAAGTATAAGACATAGAGACAAACTCCATCAGAGCGCTCGACGATCTCCAGATAATTTAGCGCTTCAAACAACATACAAGAGGTACAGAAACATATGTAATAATCTTTTGAAGAAATTAAAAATTAACTACGATAAATATATATTGCATAGAGCAGGTAATAACAGTAAAGAAATTTGGAAACATATTAAAAACGTCACTTATACCTCAAAACACCGTGAATCAAACTCGAGTTTATTGGATGCTAATACTATGCCACTGCTGTCAGCTAACAAGGTAAATAATTATTTTGTGAACGTAGGTAAAAAGCTCGCCGAACGGACTCTGCAACGAACTAGTAGCCATTCTACACCTCTTAAAAAAGCAAGTAACAATCCTAGTCTAAACTCTTTTGTTATGCTGGACACTGATGAAGGCGAAATAGAGCGAATCATCTTAGGTATGCGTGACAATTGCGCCATCGGCTGGGATAACATAAGTAATAAGATTCTTAAGCGATTTAAGCACATTCTGGTACCTCCACTATCGCATATTTTTCGCCTCTGCCTTTCTGAAGGTATCTTTCCGACATGCCTGAAAAAGGCGGTAGTTATACCTGTTTTTAAATCTGGAAGCAAAGACCTAGTCACCAACTATAGACCTATATCGATTCTCCCTTCAATATCAAAAATATTAGAAAAAATAATAAACAGTAGATTAGTTAATTACCTAGAATAATAATTAATAATAAATAATAATTTTCTTTCACCTGCGCAATATGGATTTAGAAATAAAGTATCAACAGCTGACGCGGTGCATAATTTAACTAATTTTATCACTGGTGAACTCAGCAAAGGTAATCAGACTCTAGGGATCTTCCTTGACCTTGCCAAGGCATTTGACACTATCTCAATTTCTTCATTGCTAAACAAATTGGAGGCACTTGGTATAAGGGATACGCAACTGCGAATTTTTGCAGATTATTTAAGCAATCGGCACCAATGTGTTAAAATAGGAAATGTCGTAAGCCATGATGAAAAAATACCAGGATATGGAATTCCCCAGGGAAGTATCCTAGCTCCTACGCTCTTCCTGGTATATATTAACGACCTATGTAATCTTACCTTAAAACATGGAAAGATAATATCCTACGCTGATGACACCGCCCTAATTTTTACTGCCAAAACTACCAACGAATTATACGATAGCGCCCAGTCTGGCTTTAATATTGTCTATACCTGGTTAAATAATAATCTTTTAACATTAAATGCTGACAAGACTAAATACATTCATTTTTCCATGCGCAAAAATCAGTACACTGTGACTAACAATTATATATACGCACACCATTGTCCTCTCTCCTACCACAATTTGTCAGTGCCCTTGTGTAATTGTCCTACTATCCAGGAAACCAATAATGTAAAATATCTAGGCATCATAATCGACGACATCCTCTCTTTTAGAAAACACATAGATAGTTTGGTAAGTAGAGTTCGTAAATTAATGTATGTATTTAAAAAACTGCGAGCTATAGCAGATTTAAAATTAATCATTCAAGTGTATTTATCTTTATGTCAATCTATCATCCAATATTGCATAACTTCATGGGGTGGAGCACTAAAAACAATATTACTGCCGCTAGAAAGAGCTCAAAGAGCAATTCTAAAAGTAGCCACAACGCGACCTTTCATTTTTCCCACAATTATGTTATATAAATCGTGCAAGGTGATGACTGTTCGCCAAATTTTCATATATCACACTGTACTAAAACAGCACACATTGCTTACATATCACGAAGATGTTACTAACAAAAGACGAAAAGATATAGTCTGCGCCTCACAATCAGTTTCAAAATTCATTTTTTCAAATAGATTTCTTTCTTTCCTAGGTCCATTTTTATATAATAAATTAAATAGAGAGTTAAGTATTTATAAATTAAATTATGTTAACTGTAAGAACATATTATATAATTATTTACAAATTTTGTCGTATGAGCAAACTGAGCAGTTACTTCAAGTAAGCAAATAAAAATTTTGCTGATCTATCTTAACGCATCATTATTATTGACCCACTTATTACCGGTACTGCTAGTTGCTTATGCAGGTTATTAAAATGTTATTATTGAATTGTAGTTATGTAAATTTATATTGCTAAAATAGTTTGTAAGCACTTCTTCGCCCGAGCCACAGGTTCAATCTAGTTCGGGCAAACAACAACAAATGTATATTATAAATTAATAGTAAATTAGTCATTTATTATAAATTATTGTACCTATTATTTAAATAAATAAATAAATAAATATTAAATAAATATTAAAATAAAATAAATATTAAGACTAGATGTGCCCGCGGTTTCACCCGCGTTTATGATTACTGCGCCGCCCCCGTGAGTCGTAGCGTGATGTTATATAGCCTATAGCCTTCCTCGATAAATAGGCTATCCAACACTAAAATAATTTATCAATTCGGACCAGTAGTTTCTGAGATTAGCGCATTCAAACAAACAAACAAACTCTTCAGCTTTATAATATTAGTATAGATATAGAAATCACGTCACTAAGGTAATTTATATAATAAAATCATAAATTAGTCAAATGGATCCATGAAGCAGGATTTGAACATGTGACCTCGACAATTGGAAATGCATATAAAGGAAAGCTTAATATATTAAAGATTCTTTTTTTTTTAATTCCCGTGTCGCGGAAGACTTTACAAACACTCAAACAAAGTAGGTACACAATAAATTTTCAATTCTTTTTAAAGAAGACAAACCTGGCCTACCTATTTTTTTAAATATTACTGCCTCATATTAGGTACGTTATGAATATCGCCCGTTTAGAAGACTCATTTTTTTATGTGCATGTAAACGGATGTTCCTATTTTATCAAAGGCTTATGTTTAACTTAACACCCGATATAGTAAAATATAACAGTCAAAAATAGTAAATGATCACCAAATTGCACAGCAAAAGAGATCAAACTAAGTTTGGGTGGGTTTAAGTAGGAACCTAGCATAACCTAACCCTTCCGAGACGGAATGCAGTGATTTGAGACGTATAGGTCTCATTATGATATATTTTAGTAAGCATATTTTGCTGCGCAATTAGTATTTTTGGTGGTCATTATATTTAATCCCTTTATCAAATCTGCTGTCAGCAGTTGACATTAACGAATATGTTTTAATGCTTGAGTGTGTACAACTTAGTAGTAAGTAAATAGTATAATGATTTATTTATTTGGACAACCAATAGTTGTTACATTAGTGCTTATACATTAAAAATTTACAGTAATAAGAATAAATGCACAACATTTTAAGGTGTCACACCATGCACCATATTATAGCGTTAATAAGTTAAAATATCAAAAAAATAAAATTAAAAAAACAAACAATGTACCAAACAGTTGATATGCTACTTAAAGATATAATTTAATAATTAAGCAACATTGTAAAATTCGAGACTAAAAAGAGTGGCCCTGAGTTATTTGACCTTTTTTCTCACTGGTTCTACAACCAGAATGCAAAAGAATAAATAATTAATTATCGATCGCTTTAACTGTGAAAGAAAACATGCATAGGTACCTATGTGTAAAAGTTCTGCATAATATTCTCGAAGATATGTAATGTCTGCCAACCCGCACTAGGCCAGCGTGGTGGACTATGGCCTAACCCTTCTCACAGTGTGAAGATGCCCGTGCCCAGCAGTGGGACAGTTTATATAAAGGGCTGATATTGTAACCAGAATTCATAAAAGACAGAAAGATAAGAAAGACAGAAAAATTATTTATTTGACACATACCACAAACACATAATAACAAGTATAAAATAAAAAGAAATACTGAGATAAAAACATAAACTTAGCGAAACTAAACCAAAACAGAAAAATAAACAAAATACATATAAAGTGTCAACAGTAGTGTCAAATAGGGCCCAGTTCAGCATGTGTCAGACGAAAGCCTCACGCTGGTTTTCAACTGGGTCCTTTAGTGACTCACGGATATAAACCATCTATAATATAATCAAAGAAAATATAAAAAATGCATATAATATACCTGTAAACAGAATAATATCAACTTTACACACAGACACAGATAATGTACCTAATACTAGATCTCACAACACAAAATTATATATATAATAAAAAATTAATAATAATAAGACGTAATAAAATTATTTTTAATATATTATAATATCACGCGCTCACACGACGAGCGTGACACAGGCACACACGCAGATACATATATATAGACCAACGATACTAACAATATATGAGGCTAGAAGGTCATTCATTTAATACAATGCGTCATCAATATAAGGCATTGCATCAAACTAAGGACGCATTTATGTTCGTCAGTCCTAAGCTCCGCTGAGCATCAATTAAGTAACGACGCAAACATCCTTTAAATGACCCAATAGTAGTTTGTAATCTGATAGGCGGTGGTAAATTGTTCCATATTTTTGATGCAGCGTAGCAGAAACTGCCCCTAAATGCAGATGTTCTGTGTGGCAGTATAGAGAGCTGTAGTGAGCACTGTCTTCTCGCGCAGTCACGCTTGCTATTCACCCAGCTCAGTTTGCGGTATAGTTACGATGGCTCGTGAGTACTAATAATGCCGAACATAAGACAGGCCAAGTGTAGTTTGCGCCTAGATTTCATCTTAAAAATGTAATTTTTGTTGAGAAAAGTTGTAACATGGCTCCTAGATGGAAATAACGCTTTTATTTCTGTTTAAATGTTGATATAGGTAAAAAATTGCAAGTTTTCTGTCAGAATAAAATTACTTTACTCTGAAACTACCAAGGTAAGGTAGGTACCTATATAGGTATGGTTATGTAGCTGTATCTCCCCTAAGTAAAGGTACCTGAGCACCCGATAAAATATTGATGGGAGTTACGCAAGGCCGGTCGGGGAAATTAGACGCTTTGGTACAAAGAAACCCGTTTCCAAGTAGTTACGATTGATTTTACTGGTCGAATGGATATACCTACAGGTATCTAGGTATTGTGTTTCGTGTAGATCAGAGGTTCCCAGACTTTCTTTCTCATAGCCTGATAGACCACTTTAACAAGTAAAAAATTTGATCAAATCTCTAGGGGCTGGACTTTTTTTTAGAAAATCTCGGAATTGAACTTATTTTTTTTTAATAATTCTTTACCGAAAAATCGAAAAACCACTATCGAAAGCAAATAAATTTTCGTGTACACCCGCTTACGAATTGTGAACCTCCATTTTTCGTCACGCCAAGTAGACAGTAGACCCCCGTCGAGTCTCCCGTGGACTCCTAGGGATCACTTTGGGAACTAATGGTGTAGATATACCTACCGAGCTAGAGAATTAGGGTTATACCATATGAACCCTTTTTTTACTAACAAAATGTGCATACAGGCAGTGTTAGGAGATAAACTAGCTAAACCGATATAATCATATTCAATTTCATCCTAACTAATATTATAAATGCGAATGTAAGTTTGTTTGTTTTTTGTTACGCTTTTTATGCCCTAACTATTCGACCGATCACCATGAAATTTTGCATCACGCTGTCAGAGAGTACAGAAAAGAACAGTAGGTACTTTTTTCAAGTTGAAAAGTACCTTCCAACCAAAAAAAATACTGTCACCCCGAGAGATAAAAAATTATTGACAAAATGTACTCAAACGTGAGCGAAGCCGCGGGCAAAATGTAGTACTTAGGTACTAAATATATTTCGGTTTAGGAATCCGTTCCTTCCCCTCCCTTCTCTGAAGAACACTCCACTGGTGATACGTGACAGTCTCTCCATCTTAGGTATGGATCTTTGTCGCTCCCTTAATCAGAAAACCTATATCGAGAGCGTCATTAAGCAAGCTTCGCGAAAACTCGGAGTTCTGAACAGGGTGAGGCGGTTCTTCACGCCTGGGCAACTGTGCCTATTGTATAAGGCACAAGTGCACCCTTGCGTGGAGTACTGTTCTCATCTTTGGGATGGCTCCGCGCAGTACTTGCTGGACGCTCTCGACCGGTTACAGCGGCGGGCTGTCCGTATCATCGGAGATCCAGAGGTCACGAGTTCACTGGAACCTCTGCAACTCCGTAGAGACATTGCCTCATTGACATGTTTCTACAGAATATACCACGGGGAGTGCTCTGAAGAGTTATTCCACCTTATCCCGCCCTCCCCTTTCCTATCCAGAACAACGCGTGCTGGGCTCAGATGCCATCCTTACACGATAGAGTCGATTAGAGCGCGTACCAAAAAGTTTGGGTCCTCATATCTCTGCCGAACGACCAAGGCATGGAATTCTCTGCCAAGGCACGTGTTTCCTTCTTCCTTCAATCCTGGGTTCTTTAAGCGGGGCGTGAAAAAGCATCTTCTCAGACCGTCAAAGTAGAGACCTCAACATCGCCTCGGCTACTGTGGGGGCGATGTGGAGGCCACTGCTCTTAGACCACACGACTGCTTACCATCAGGTGGAGTGTGGTCATTTTGACGAGCAAAAAAAAAAAACAAAATTAGGATACCACACGAAAGAGATTAAATTAAATATTTATTTATCTATTATCGGTTGAGTGGTTTAGCCGTGAAAAGGTAACAGATAGACAGACAGTTACTTTCTTCTTTACTTAACTTATAATATTAGTAAGAAGTAAGAATGAACACTAAAAGAATTTTTCTAATCGAACCAGTTGTTACCGAGATTAGCGCGTTCAAACAAACTCCTCAGCTTTATAATATTAGTATAGATTATAGGAAACACTGTTCGAGGCTGCTGGTACTGAGTTTTTGGACATAGAAACCAAATAATATTGACCCCTGATATAAGTAAAAAGTAAATTAAAATAGGGATTAAATATAATGATCATCAAAAATACTAATTAGTCAGCAAATATTGCACAGCATAACGAGCATCTATACGCCTCAAATTACTGCATTCCGTCTCGGAAGTGTTAGGTTATGTTAGATTCCGCGTAGCGGGGCTCCGTCAACTTAGTTTGATCTCTTTAAAGTTTGCTGGCCATGAGTTACTGATGAATTAGCTATTTCTGCTCACAGATTATATTTTTCTGCTTACAAAAATACCAATACTATGCTAACCATTTAAATAACACCCATTAAAATGTAAGACTAATGGCCAGTCCTACAACTAACAAGTACCTAAAACTTATCCGAAAGATAAATCGCATGCTGTCTCACTCATGTTAGGTTAAAGAAGAGAGATGGCGAGACTTTTATCTAGATAAATGCTTTCTGGTAGGGCAAGTCCTTATACAAATACTCGCGATGGACGATTATCGATAAAAAAATAGAATGTGCCCGCGTCATTGGTATTTGTGGTTACTGCACCGCTCCCGTGAGCCGTAGCGTCATGTTATATACGTAGTCTATGTCCTTCCCAGGGTCTCAGGCTATCTTCATTCCAAATTTCATCTAAATCGGTTCTGCGGATTGAGCGTGAAGATGTAACAGACAGACAGACAGACAGACCGACAGAGTTACCTACTTTCGCATTTATTATTAACTTAGGATTTGAAGACAGGGCGCTATGGCGCTCTTTGGGGGAGGGCTATGTCCAGCAGTGGACTATTATAGCCTGATGATGATGATGAAGGATTTGAATCCATATATCTACCTAACTTTGACATTGATTAGTTGGTACTTTACCTTATTAGATTATGCAAAATAACTGTTGAAGTAGCCACCAAAACATAGTTGAGAGATAGCAAATCAGTTTGTAAGTTTGTTATAGAGTAGAGTATCTATATCATTGCTGGTAGACTATAGCCAAGCGTCTTGCGCTTGACTTCTTACATTATAAAAATGCATGCATAAAATCTAAAATTGAAAATTTAGTTATAAATAAAATGTAGATTAGGTACTCAATACGTCTATTTAAGACGTAGAAGACTCAAGATATTTATAATAACAAGTACCTAAACAACTTAATTATATAACAAGTACCTAAAAAAGCGCCATCTATGAGTTTGTATTGAAAATGACAAGCATTCACTCGTGTGAGGTTGCCACAGAGGTGATGCGACATTATGCTACGTAATGGGGGCTATCGTTTTTGTGCTCACCAGGCGGCGCCACTAGCGAGTAAGGTCCTGTCAACACTGTCTCAGCTGCTGTCAAAAGCCGTATTTCGCCGAAATAATTGACGGTTTCTATGGTTACTGTTGAAGTGACTATAAAGTTTGACGTCTAGACCTTACCATCCACTAGCACCTCTAGCGGTGAATCGAAGCGCGATAGCTCTCATTGTGAACTTTAGACACTGACATCTCTTATGCTGCAGTAGCTAACCTGTGTCCCAAACAAGATGACAGCCATTTGGTACCCAATCCTAGCGCTGCCATTGGGCGTAAAGTTTTTTTTTTTTTTTTTTTTTTTTATTTTAGCTCGTCAAAATGACCACACTCCACCTGATAGTAAGCAGTCGTGTGGTCTAAGAGCAGTGGCCTCCACATCGCCCCCACAATAGCCGAGGCGATGTTGAGGTCTCTACTTTGACGGCCTGAGAAGATGCTTTTTCACGCCCCGCTTAAAGAACCCAGGATTGAAGGAAGAAGGAAACACGTGCCTTGGCAGAGAATTCCATGCCTTGGTCGTTCGGCAGAGATATGAGGACCCAAACTTTTTGGTACGCGCTCTAATCGACTCTACCGTGTAAGGATGGCATCTGAGCCCAGCACGCGTTGTTCTGGATAGGAAAGGGGAGGGCGGGATAAGGTGGAATAACTCTTCAGAGCACTCCCCGTGGTATATTCTGTAGAAACATGCCAATGAGGCAATGTCTCTACGGAGTTGCAGAGGTTCCAGTGAACTCGTGACCTCTGGATCTCCGATGATACGGACAGCCCGCCGCTGTAACCGGTCGAGAGCGTCCAGCAAGTACTGCGCGGAGCCATCCCAAAGATGAGAACAGTACTCCACGCAAGGGCGCACTTGTGCCTTATACAATAGGCACAGTTGCCCAGGCGTGAAGAACCGCCTCACCCTGTTCAGAACTCCGAGTTTTCGCGAAGCTTGCTTAATGACGCTCTCGATATAGGTTTTCTGATTAAGGGAGCGGCAAAGATCCATACCTAAGATGGAGAGACTGTCACGTATCACCAGTGGAGTGTTCTTCAGAGAAGGGAGGGGAAGGAACGGAGACTTTTTTGTTGAGAACGCGCATGCCTGGGTCTTCTTGGCGTTGAACTCGACCAAGTTCTTGGCACCCCATTCATAGATGCGGTCCAAGGTCCGGTCAAGTTCAACGACAAGACTCTGCCTTTTCCCCTCAACCTCAGCCTGTTTGGCCCCAGGATGTCCGAGATATCGCCCATGCACGGTACTGTCGTCCGCATAACAATGTATGTTGCCGAGATTCAACATATCATTGATATGCAGAAGAAAGAGCGTAGGGGATAAGACAACCCTGAGGCACCCCTGCATTGACCTGCATAAATTTGGAAGCGCGACCGTCGCAAAGGACCCGAATACGACGCTTCTGCAGGAAACTTGCAATCCAGGTGCACAGTTGAGGGGGCAAGCCATAGGCCGGAAGCTTGGAAACAAGAGACCGGTGCCAGACTCTGTCGAAAGCTTTGGCTATGTCAAGGCTGATAGCCAAAGACTCGCCGTGCTTGTCCATAGCCTCACCCCAGAGGTGCGTGACGAACGCTAGAAGATCACCCGTTGATTGTTTAGACCGAAAGCCGTATTGGCGATCATTGATCAACGATTGATCCTCCAGGTAGCGGACAATTTGGGTGTTTATAATCCGCTCGAACACCTTGGAAAGCACCGAGGTGATAGCTATGGGTCGATAGTTGCTTGGCTCGGAACGGTCCCCCTTTTTGGGAATCGGTTGAACGTTCGCTTCCTTCCAAGCCTCAGGCACAATGCCTGCGACGTAAGACGTCCGGTATAGGCGCGTAAGTGTGGGAGACAACTCCGCTGCACATTTTTTAAGAACCACAGCTGGGATGCCGTCAGGTCCACTGGCTTTCCGAACATCGAGAGACTGCAGTATCGCACGAACGGTTCGTTGCCTGATACATATATCAGGCATGGTGTAGCCGCAGTTGGCAATGTTAGGCGGCTGCGAACCGCAGTCATCGATTCGGGAGTTGGCCGCAAAGAGATTTGCAAGCAGATCTGCTTTCTTCTGCGGCCGATGAGCCAGTGTTCCATTCGGATACCTCAGAGGGGGCAGCATGGTCTGGCAGAAGTTGGACTGCACGGCTTTGGCCAGGCGCCAATAGCTACGACTGCCCGTAGGATGCGCCATTAGTTCCTGGCCGAACCGTGCGACGCGCTGGGCATCCGCTCTTAAGTATGCCCTCTTGCAGACCTTTGTGGCTTGGTTGAACGCTGCCTTCAGGTGATCCACGTTAGGGTCGTGGAGAGTGCGAGCCCTGGTCCAAGCGCGATACGCTGTCTGTTTGCGTTCAACAGCATCGGCGCATTCACGCCCGAACCAGGGCCTTTTCCTGCCGCCGCTCGTGACATCACTGTATGGAATATAATATTCCATACCCAGGATGATTTCACCAGCGACAGTGAAACTATTCTGCGATTATTCTATGTCGGCCTCGATGGCGTAGTGGTTAGTGTAACCAACTGCCACGCCTGAAGGCGCGGGTTCGATTCCCGCACAAGTCAAACATTTGTGTGCATGAAGATGGATGTTTGTCTTGGTCTGGGTGTTTCTATGTATAATATGTATGTATTTACATATATATATATATATATATATATATATATATATATATATATATATATATGTATGTTTATCCATTGTCTAGTACCCATAGTACAAGCTCTGCTTAGTTTGGGCTAGATGGTGCTGTGTGTATGTGATAGAATATTATTATTATAATTATTTTCAATATTATTATAATTATCTATAAAAAAATATTTTAAATTTTCTCGTTATTGACATTAAATTGCAGACGAATAAAAAAAACTAAAGCTTCTTTGTTTTTCTAGAAGATAACTCCCGCAACAAACAACCATACGGACACAAATAACACTCAGACTTGTATTCGAACAATCATTTGTGGATCATACAAAGTTTTTCCGTGCGAGATTCGAACCCACAGCACTCGGCGTAGTGACTGTAGGAGGCGGCCACTTAAACCACTACGCCATCCTTATCTATATATTAACAAAAACTTTGTACTCCTTTTTACGAAAATTGCGCGAACGGAGGAGTATGAAATTTGGCACAGTTAAAGTTTATATGGAGAAGGAGGGGCGAATCCTAATATTTATATAAAATATGCATATTAAAAATTCATTAAATCAATGAAAAAACACTACACACACAAACTTGCATTTAACACACGCAATAGAAGCGCGTAACTATGGTTACATGTCAATATATAATGACATATATCAGCAATATCTTACGGGCAAACTTTGGTCGAATTTTGAGCACTAGGCGACCGCTAGTCTTTATGAATGTTTGATGTAGAACATAAAATAAAATAGGCGACTCACTCAATTGTAAATTGCATTTTAAAAATAAAAATTGTTAGAAATACAAGTTTGGATTTCTCTTGTTGAGCATACTATTGGCGAGCGAGAGTGGTCGCGGTAGGGAAGCTAGTTCGTTGAACCGGTAAGCGTCCTCCACGCACCCTCCGCAGTCCCCGTGGACATCATTGGCGTCGTAATGGCGCCAACAATGAATACGTCAATCAAAAACATTATAGGCAAAGAAATAAAACCCACAATAAAATTTCTTAACACTAATATATTTATAAATATAATTTGATCACTTGTACAATAATACTCCTTAATAATAACTCTTAAAACTATTGTCTGTCCGTGGTACTTTCATTCATTTTACTATCATATGCAAATCAGTGAACAAAGACAAAAGCAAAATATTAATGGCAATACATAGACTTACTGCATACTATCTCCAAAGAAATAGGTTTGTACCGACACTGCTGACGCTTTAGTTTCGTATTGTCAGGTGCAAGTATGCAGTCGCGCCGCGCGGCAGTCGTCTCCTCGCCACCGCAAAGTTGCGTCGTAGCTCAATATGTATTTATAACTGGTACCAGAAAATATATATCCATTCAGTATATCATCAAGTTATAACTTGATGATATAAATATCATTTGAACACACACAACATCTGAGAATAGTCAGGTCGGATACTGAGGTCGCTGAAATAGTTCCAGTTCCAACGATCCACCCAGAATTCAAGGCAGCGAGTTGGTACACCGTGGTAGGTTTAGTCGGTAGTACCCTGGACGTGCCTTCTTTCCCCGGGTGATCGTGATATACACTCTCCGCTCCCCTTTTCCCGCGGAGAGAGATGGATTAATGGCATTCCCCCACGATAAAAAAAGGATTGATATTTCGCCAGCAATGTTTTTAGGTTACATGTAATAGCCTAGGAGACGATTGCTGCCTGCCTTGCACATATTCAGACACCACCGTGGTTCTACTGAAATTACATCATCATCATCATCATCTCAGCCGAAAGACGTCCACTGCTGAACATAGGCCTCCCCCAAACTTTTCCACACAGACTGGTCTTAGGCCACCCGCGTACAA
The DNA here is from genome assembly GCA_963564715.1 of Catocala sponsa. Taxonomy (NCBI): domain Eukaryota; kingdom Metazoa; phylum Arthropoda; class Insecta; order Lepidoptera; family Erebidae; genus Catocala; species Catocala sponsa. Next base: position 1,544,805 of record OY751351.1, on the reverse strand, counting down.
CCGTTTCCCGCAATCCTTACCAGGTCATGGGTCCAGCTTATGGGGGGGGGGGGCTACAAAGCTATATAAAGGAGCTATATCAATAATAAATAATATCAGCCCTGTATCAAACTGTCTTACGGTGGGGCACAGGTCTTTCGGTGCGTGTCCACCACTCCAGAACCTTTCTGCCCCAACCCCACAAGGTGGACCGACGACCTGGTAAGGGTCGCGGAAAGCGGTTGGATGCGGGTGGCCTAAGGCTGGCCTGTGTGGAAAACCTTGGGGGAGGCCTATGTCCAGCAGTGGACGTCTTTCGTCTATGATGATAAATATATTACACTGGGACTTCTGGACTTGAGTCGCATCATTAGTTAAGAGGTTAAAATATCACGTTTTTCTAAATCCACATATCATTATTGCACGGACAGATTTTCAGGTACATTCAGGGTATAATTTCCAGTTCATTGGGCAATGGAATGCTTTTCATAACGGCGAAACGTTTGAGCGCGTCAAATTTACCTCTCAACGCGTCGATTTCTTCGCGAAGCCGGTTGTTTTCGTCTTGCATTAGTTCCATGTCGTGCCACTCCTGGAAAGAAAGGATTTGGTTAAGAGATGGCGTAAGTGGATTGAATATAATATCCTATTTGTAATCTGTCCAACTGCTGGATACGAGCTTTTTCTCAATATAAGAAGGGACCCGAACATAATTTAATCATGGGTGTTTCTATTTACGCAGAATGAGCTCAAAGTATCATGAAGTCTAGTTGTGGTTTGCTTCTTCTTGGGTTTGACTATTTGAATTACTGGATCCCAAGCTGACCATGGCTGCTGAAAAGCAACCGAAACGTCGGCGAAAAATAAATATAAATAGTATAATAGTATAGTAATAAAATAGTTTTAATAGTTTCAATAATTTAATTAGGTTAATAATTAGTAAAGTTTAATAGTAATAGTAGTGTAAGTTTCTAAATTATGTAATAAAGTGTCAAATAAACAACGCGATAAAATCCGTATATAGTAGTTTTATTATGTATTTATTAGCAATAAAAATATAGTTATATCGTTTACTGTTTTTAAATATGAAAACGATGGTTACCTTAAATTCGAAGTTTTATATCGCTGACTGTACCTTGGACAATTCGTTTTACTAAGTATGGTAAAGAAATGGGACAGTGAAAGATCTTCTTAAACCTCGGATTTATATTTCAAAGGGCAGCCCAACAAAAAAAACTACTTTCGTCTTACAGAAGATCACAACCTTGTGTTATGTTCCTGCAGTGGATAGCGTTTCCAGGCTCCTTGAAGAGACTCGTGTTATAAGGGTTGGCAATATGCAAGCTATTCTTTTGGTATTACAAGTATCCATAAGCTGCGATAGCTGCTAAGAAAACCTGTAAGAAGTATGCTTGTATGCCAACGTGGAATTATAAAGAATCTGAGAAAGAAAAATGTATCCGAAAAGGCACGTTTGGCTGTTCATAGAGGACTATTAGTGCCCACACTTATGTATGGAAGTGAAAGTTGGGTATGGCAAAAGAAGCATGAGAGCAGAATAAATGCTGTAGAAATGAGAGCGCTGAGAAGTATATGTAGTGTGACTCTGAAAGATAGAATAAGGAATAGTGTGATTAGAGAGAGATGCGGCATGAAAGTGGATATAGTGACAAGAATAGAAAAGGGAATGTTAAGCTGGTTTGGGCATGTAGAAAGAATGGACAAGGAAAGACTGACTAAGAAAGTTTATAAGGCTAGTGTGAATGGAACAGTCGCAAGAGGAAAACCTAGGCGAATGTTTCTCGATCAAATCGGAGGCACTCTGGACAAAGGCCAGGTTAAGAGCTCCTTGAACCGACGGGCGTTTATGAGGAATGTGATGAAAGTGAATGAAGCCAGAGAAGTGTCAGGATCGTAGCTAATGGAAATCCACAGTCTCTGCCTACCCCTCTGGGAAACAGAAGTGAATCTATGTATGTATGTATGAGAAAGAAAAATAATGCATTGATCTAACCTGACTCTTCTCAGTTTCCAGTTCATCTTTCTGTTCTATTCGTTTGATGCGGCACGAGGCTGCGTAACCACGGTTTTTGAGGGTTCTACGGCGTTGCTTCATTCTGGGAAAACAAAACTTTTCAGACGTATTTTACCACATTGACAATCTATTTGTAAAAATGAGTGGACTGGCCTAGTGAAGTTTTGGAATGTAAGACATACAAATCTATTGTCTGGCCGCCGGTGTACTGTTGCGACTCAACAGGTTAAGTGAAACTGCATCGGTGGCGCAACGGTAGCGAACACGACTACTGTGTGTGAGGTATCGGCTTCCCAGTTGGAGCATAGTGTAATTGGACGTTTCTGTCAAGATATTCTCGGTAGCAGTACACTGGCCAATACACGTCACCGTTGCGCCATCTACCGGAAGGTGTACAACAACGGCCAGTACTGCGCCGCCTCCGTGGATCGTAGCTATCCAACACTGAAAGAATTTTCAATTCGAACCAGTAGTTCCTGAGATTAGCGTGTTCAAACAAACAAACAAACTCTTCAGCTTTACGAGTATAATATTAGTATAGATGTAGATGCGCATGTGAGTTTGTTTGTTATGCTTTCACACGATAAGTCGCAATTGACTGATCATCATGAAATTTCATATACACGTTGTCAGGAAAACAGCAAAGGACATAGGGTGCCTTTCATCCAGAAAAAGTAATGTTAGTAATCTAATCTAACTTACATTTAGGCGAGCGAAGCTGCGGGCAAAATCTAGTCTTGTCTATTTATCAACATTAACTACTGCTTTGCCACCAAAGGACAAGGAACAACTAGATATTTGGTAATTACCTGACTATCTGGTCTCTGGTGAGGCCTCTCATCTTGAGCTGCCGGTTCAGGTCCCTGACGGAGATGGAGACCAGTTCGTCATCACTGATCTCCGCGCACGGAGTCGGCGACAAGGGGGCCTGGAAACAATACATTGAACATTAATACGATACGATCCATGGGGATTGGTTTTTTCGAATATCTGTGAAATACCAAATAAAGAAAAGGCGAAAATCGAGAAAGATGGCGTATACTCTATCGACAAGAAGTGACAGTATGTTGACACAGTCTTGCTACCTAAATGTTGATTAACTTCAACCTAAAGTGCTTCAGAATACGACTGTATTTGGTACAACGAAATAAAATGACCGCGCTTTGAGTCGTTCCCTGTCATTTTATTTCGTTGTACCAAATATAGTCGTATTCTGAAGCACTTTAGGTTGAATTTAAATTGTTACTGAATTAGTCTCTTCGCCGCCACTCCGTCCGTCGGCGCTGACCCTTTGGCTATAAATTATCACGCGATTTTTTAGAAGAGTTTAACAATAAAAGCTAACTAAGAGTTGTCCATTCAGCGACATAAGTAGCTAAAATCAATTACCAATACCATTTTATAAATTAAAATAATCTAATTAGATTGCCGCCTTTATAAATTATCTTACACTTATTACTTTGAATGATAGAATCACTCATCTCGCATCGCATCGATCAATTGATGAATATCGAATAAGTCATCTATCTATACTCAATAATACAAAGAGGGTTTGTTTGTATGTTTGTTTGTTTGTAAGGGTTTGACTCAAAAACTACTCAACCGATTTCAACAATCTTTCACCATTAGAAAGCTATAATTATTATCACCGAGTAACATAGGGCAAATTTATTTTTAAAGTACTTTTACTAACATAACCTAACCTTTTACGCGAGCGAAACCGCGGGCAAAATCTAGTTGATTACAAATTCAGGCTTAGAATGACTCAGTGATTTACCAACACTGTTAGTTAAAAAGGATGACTATACATTAGAAAGCTTGTTAAACATATCTACAGTAATACGTCTACGTCTGGTCAAATAACGGGATAAAGAGTTAAAGACAAAATGTCATACTTATGTATGTCTCTTGCGATTTATGTCGCGTGAAAATGATTACATTACTTAGTCGATTGTCGATAGCCATTATCGACAATCGCCAAACTATTATAACAATTTTCATTCAACTTCTTCTTCTTTCTTTTCGTGTGGTTAGTGGCCAACCTGTTATCAAGAGTTGTTCAAGCCGCCCGTAGGCCTCTGACATGGCTTAACGACTGCTATCAATTTGACAACAACCGGGACCGACTTTTTAACTGAAATTCAAATAATGCCTAGTGACAGACAGCGACAGTAGTGACTAGTGACATCAGTTCGAATGTGGAGCGTATTATCAAATCACTAGCTGTTCACCGCGTCTCCGCTCGGGAACAGTCCGTTTTCTGGATGAAAGTTACCCTATGTCCTTTTCTGTACTCCTGACGTGTATGCGAAATATCATGATGCTCAGTCGAGTATTTAAGGCGGGAAAGCGTAATAAACAAACGTTATCATTCGTCATTTTTATGGTACTTGAAAATTACCTTAGAATATTAATTGATCTTTAACATACAAAGGAGGTGACGTGTAATACAGACCCCCTGATGGTAAGTGATTATGGTAACCAATGCTGTCGTCTTAAGGGAAAAAGACGTATCTAAATTTTTTGCCAAGTTTAGTTTTTTTACATATTTGGAACTAGCTTTTGCGCGCGACTCCGCCCGCGTGGTACCTACATCAATAAAAAGTATATAGCCTATGTCCTTCCCCAGGTTTTAAACTATATCTGTACCAAATTTCATCTAAATCGGTTGAGTGGTTAAGCCGTGAAAGGGTAACAGACAGACAGACAGATAGACAGACAGAGTTACTTTCGAATTTATAATATTAGTAAGGATTAGTAAAAAAGGAGGCATCTGCCTGTATGATTATATTAAATATAATAATATTGGCAATATAATAATATTTATTATTTAATTTATACTATATAATAAGTGTGTCAGGATCGTAGCAAATGGAAATTCGTAGTCTCTGCCTACCCCTCTGGGAAACAGGCATGAATCTATGTATGTATGTAATATTGGCAGTCTATACGTTGTTTGTCCTTAAGACGGCAGTATGATCCTTGCAATACCAGAACTAATACTCGCATGCCCCCGACTCACACACACCCATACTCAACGACAAGCAGATAATATCACTAAGACATACATAAAAGCTTATCCTCAACTCAAAACGTGATTATGCGACAGAAGATGATGATGATGAAGTGATTATGGGAAGAAACAATGAAATGTAGACAGACGAAGAACACTACCATTTTCAAAAAAACTGCATCGTTCCACCAGGAATAACCTACGCCAACTAGTGGCAATAATAACAGGCAATGCTCATTCAACAAATACCTTTTCAACATTGGCGTCACCGACAGCCTATCTAGAGGCTGCATGGAGACCGAGGAGACACCGGCTCACGTTACTTTGCAAAAGCATGAGCAACTAACGGGCGAAGCTTCTGAAGAATCCCAAAATGATGAAGAAAGTACTGAGCAATATTGGTACCCTACTATCTTTCTGGATGGAGCTGAAGTGGTATTAGTAACTCAACAATCTTTCGCGTCGGTCACTTACAATAGCCCAACGATGCGGTTAAGTTCGGATAACACACGTCCAACTAACTAGCCGGTTATCCTCAAGAGGGCTATATGCAGTGGTCTGCCCGCCGGCGAGAAAACGACTAACTATCGGCGAATTTCTATCTCAAGAAACGCACAAATAATATACATTCCGTGTAAACGAAGAGATGCATATATTAAAAGTTGCTCGCTGACTGTTCACACTGCTGGCGACGACTCGCTTTACTAGTTTTGTCGCTGAGCGACAAGAGATTTAAAAAATAAACTCGCTCAGCGATACTCGTCCAGCGATGCTCGCTCGTCGCCGCGCGCAGGTTTGCACAGGACTAAGTGACCGCGGGCGAGTAGCGCGAGTAATCGCTCGTCGCACTTGCACACTCGCTTATAGCCCGGCGACAAAACTATCGAAACTACACACTCGCTTCCCGCTGATCGTCAACTCGTTTCTAGTTTTATTCGTTTCTCGTTCATCGTTGGCGGTCGGACCACTGCCATATATAGCGACCTTTCGAGGATGAAATGTAGTAAAAACCAAAACACTTTCCAGGAGAACTTAAAAACCGAAAAAGTTTGTTTTGGTGAACATAGTTTTTGTAGCTCTTTTTGTTCTATGTTTATGAAATTATATCTTTTGCATTTGTGGCGTATTAAAGTATTATACACACCTTTATTTTAAAATAAAAGATTTACGGTATTTTCTGGTTAGTAAAACCATTTTTGGCGAATATCATCATTTTAAATACACAGGTTGATGCAGCTTGAAAAAGTGTATAAGATTACATCAATAACCCATTTTCGCCAAAATGACTTTTACAACATTTTTCCTCAAAGGGTCGACAGGTTAACCACTAAAGGCACACAAAATAATAAATATCTTACCAAATCCAAATAACCAGAATCCATTGTCCTAATAGTTAGATCAACAGCTACACAAAACAGTAAAGAACGGAGTTTCTCTATTAAAACAACCGAATCAAATAAATGCCATTTTTGCAAGTCACAATTACTATCAAAATTATGACAGCAGTGCAAGATCTATATACATAAAATTCTGAGATCACTACTTCATATAAATATGGAACTGTAATCTAAGACTTGATATGTATATGATTGTTATTTTGCATTAGATTTGCAAGTCAGAATGAGTCAATAAATGATAAGAATATACTTCTTATCATTAACTTACTCATTCTAACTTGCAAATCTACACACAAACTAGATGTAAAGCATCATAACAGTTTAATTTCCAATGCCCATTGAAATAAATAAATTAAAAATAATTGTGAATATTCTGTGTTCAAAAAAGAAAGTGCGCTGCGAGCGAGTCCCTGTGTTTGAACAAGAGAAAATGTTTAATTAGTCCACCCCATATTTATGTTTGGCTCATAAACTTGGTCATTGACTATATGGAAAACTGTCCGAACTTGGGTCTATTACCGAGCAATGGATTTGATTGTGGAGAAAATCTATGATCAGGATTATCTATGTAACGGACCTCAAATAGTAGGAAATGTCTACAAGGAAGGAATGAATTGGACACATACTGGAGTTAGATGCAGTTTGCAAAGAATAGGGGAGTGTGAAAGGGGGAACAGGTAGCATTTGCCCAGCAGTAGGATGGCAACTAAGCTTAAAATATTCAATTGTTAAAGCATTTTGCATCGAACTTATAATGGAGATTCAATCATATTTAATCCACAGATGTTATACTGCCAATATGAACACTCTCCTGATACAAGCGTTGAATTTAGCAGAAGGCTTACATCATACACATGAATAATAGTAATTGGTAAAACTAATTTAATAAGTACTAGCGACCGGCCCTGGCTTCACTCAAGTAGTACAAAACCTTAACCAATTATACATCTAAACCTACCCCATGAATCACTCTATATAATTATGAAAACCGCAAGAGTTTATCACAAACAGATGCAGCCACAGATTTTGTTATATAAAATGTACTGATATTTTAAATATAGCAATAAATATACTAGTGTTTCAATACAAAAATATATCTAGTACCTACGTAAATTACTCATAAAAAGAAATAATATTGAATTATACGTGAATATTATAAATTAAAATTGAACTGCTTTATATGGATTATACTGTATTGTTCAATAATATTGATTTGAAACAATTGATTTATGCACCAATAGAAGCGCATAACTCAATTGTAGTTGAGAGAGGTAAAACACTATATCTAAAGTAATCCATATATTTAACTAGATTTAGCTGAAAGCCATTAACGGGCTGCCACAGGTTTCAGACAGTAAAAATAGTTAGTGCAAATAGTTTTCTGACTCAGATTATACAGGTACAAGAAGGTGGAATATTCAGACTATGACCTTTCCCAAACTATAGTAATATAAAATAGGTTATTCATCATATTCATGTAGAGAGTAAGCAACGTTTGAGTTATTATAGACAATCTGAACTTACCATTACTGGTTTCCTTCCACCCATCTCCTTTAGATCATGAGGCATGATAAGTTTTTGTTGAAAATATTACAATAACGGGATACCCCGTTATAGCCTTTTTACTGCTTAGGTAGCTTTGCACTTTCAATTTTGGACCCTTGTTAGCAGATATACGCTTGGTAAAGAATAGAAATTTACGCAATAATAAGGAGGAAAAAGGATATTTCCTGGAATATTTACACAAAACGTAAACAATAGCGTCACAATTACACTTTCGCAGAAAATACTAAAATAGTGCTGCGCTTAGTTTTATTGGAAATGTCATTGAAAGTTGTTGGTTACTAACTAACTTTATAGTTAAATAAAATTACGCACAAAACATATAGCAGAACTTTTATTGTAGTAATTACGAAGTAATTACCTGTATATTTTTTAATTATTATTACTTTCTAATTTTCACACGCGATATTTTCCACAAAATTACAAAACAGTCGTAACACTACCTACTTGAAACTTATAGGAAAAAAATCTTTTTTATTTTAGTCTGTGGTTAATTGACGACTTCGTGAAGAAGGAAAAAGCAAGCAGACGCATTTATTTAACGTTTTACAGTTTTATATAAATGCAAAATGGCTAAAAGAAAGAATAAACCGTTGATAGATTCCGACTCCAGCAGCGAGTGCTCAGACTTGGACTCAGTAAGTAAAGTTTTCTATAAAAACCTTAGGTTATAAGTTCACGTCTGTACGTAACGATTTGACGGCATTCCTCAATAATTTGACTGCGTAAATAGGCCAAGATCAATGTTCCTTCGTTCTAAATTGATCTTTTGCGCATTACATGAAAAACAAACGTATGCAGCATGTTTCGTTTACTTAAAATCATCAAAAAATTATTCTCATATCGTGTTCTAAGATATAGTTGTTGTTTACGTTACATTATTATTAAATGGCCACTAGCGTGAGTCATATAAAAATGAATGAAAATCGACGTTCCCGCCTTTATTTTCGCTACACTTGACCTACTAATTTAAAATTTAAATTGATATAATCCGCTAAACGTTGAACAGATGTTTTTATGAACTTATCTTTAGAGATTTTGGTCAAGAAAAAATAAACATAGTGCTATTCTGAGGTGTACAGCCAAGACTTGTCTATTGGTTATATAATTTTGAATCTAGACTTTCTCTTCTGGGTCTTGTCAGTAATGACTAATGACTGAAAGTGCAAAACTATTTACCTGTTGTAATAGAAAACATGCTAAGTATGACTTAGTTCTGATACCATAGAAGCATATTTTATTGCAGTAGGTAATCATAATATTTTTATAGATAACTTGGAAATAACCTCATTATATTATAGTGTTAAACATTGTTGCAGTTATTGTTTCATTATCTATGACATTACTCACACAATTCAGGTGATAACACAAATATGTAAAAAATAATACCTAATCACAGAAATTGATTTTAACCTGTGACTTACATTGATCTTGACAAATTGGAGATCGACAATTCTGGCAATATTACATTATTTTATCAATAATTTAAAGCTGTTTGAACTATGGCTGTATATAGACCTCCTTTCCTTGTCATAATATTTTTTATGAATCTTTCGCATTATCACACTTCAACCAGTTTAAACTGGCTCTAAAAAAACTAAAATGATTAGCTATTATTTTGATAACTATTAAAAAGTTAGACAAACTATTTAAAACATAAATTTTGTTATGATATCTTCCTTTTTTGAATAGCATTTTTATATTTTTGATAACTGACTTGGTATAGAGGTTTATTGCATATAGTCAAACCAAATCAAAAATTGTTTATTTAAGTCACAAGGTGACACTTATGAACTTCAAAGTTTATTAGTCTGTGATTATACTAAAGTTACTGTAGTTATATTTACGTTTTTTGCTAAATTGAGGTAGAGTTGCCCATAAAAATATTCTTGCAAGAAAGTCATGGCCACCCTTTTGAAGTCTCCATGGAAATGCCACAATGCGGATCATATGAACTTCTTTGATGGAACTGGACTATTTATCTGGAATTCAATATAATAGAAATGTTATGTATTTAAATTATGATGGATATTAACTAAATTACTTTTTTATTATATATGATTTTTACTAATAGTTTCTTATTGGTTTTCATGACTTATTTTAATTGATTGATAGATTTTATGCCATAGTAATTATATTATTTTTATGTATGTCTGATATTTAACAATGTATTATATGGATTATTATAAGTGATTGGATAATCAGGCACTAATATCCCTAAACTTCACTTTTATTCCCACAAATAATAATATTATTTTTAGTCTTCTGTGTTCGTATAAAATACAATAAATTAGTCGATTCAATCACTAATCTGTTAGATAGTTAAATCAATTTCCACTACTTGACCACATTGTGCACATTATCATTTTTTATTGATATTCCATTTGTTTTGAATTAAATAAAGATACTAAATTAAAATAACCACTGCTATAATTTCATTAAGTTTGTTGTTACAGTTGTTTTACAAAATTGTTCAATCCCGGGAACCAGGGATTACTTATTTTTTTCGGAAAGGAATGTCCATATTATTCTTTTGTGGGAAGAAGTTTAGGTATAAAAGCACCCGAATATCTGATCTATAATTATTATTCTAAAAATGACATGTTTAACCTTTTGACTGCCAGTCACCTAAAGATGTCAAGCCAAATTATGATGACATCCACAGATATGATTGGATGGCAAACTTTTTGTCAAGAATTAATTTAGATTCTACTGTATATTTTTGGTGCTATACTGTTTCATTGTCTGCTGATTCTCTCAGTGGCACAGCAAAAGGGATGATGTCTTAGGTTTCATTCTAAGATCTGACATAGTTTTATTGGCTTTTTAGTTCAGTTTGATCCTGTTATGTCCTAATATGTAGGATATAAAATCATAGCAGGGAAAATGTGGTTGCAAAACCACTCTGCCTACGTCTTTAGCAATAAAGGCATGAGGCTGTGATATCTGTGAAGTGTAATATAATTTCCTTTGCATAGGTGTTCTTGTTGACAATACTGCTGTCCAAAAACGATATATTCTATTCTATATTCTACCACATACACACAACACCATCTAGCCCAAACTCAGCAGAGCTTGTACTATGCGTACTAGACAATGGATAAACATACATATATACTTTTTTTTTGTAAATACATACATATTATACATAGAAACACCCAGACCAAGACAAACATCCATGTTCATGCACACAAATGTTTGACTTGTGCGGGAATCGAACCCGCGACCTCAGGCGTGGCAGTCGGTTACACTAACCACTACGCCATGGAGGCCGACTTTAAAACTATTTAAAAGTAATATCAAGCATGTGGCATAATCTTCATCTTTGTCGTTCCCTCACTAACGAGGATTGTGACCATACCTATATGATTTGTCTCCATTTTCTTCTGTCCTGCGACAGTTCAATAGATCATTGTAGAGTTTCTCCTGTTGCCTCTACAATATTTTGAAACCATGTGGAATAATATCTAACTTTATTTTACAGCAATTCTTAAACTTGGCTAAGAAAAAAAAGAAAGCTGGTGACTCTCCTCCTCCATCAAAGTCTAAAAGCAAATCATCAGACAGTGAATCAGATTGGGATGATGATGACAACAAGAAGAATAATTGTAAGTATGAACCTAGTAATTTTTTTGTTTTTTCTCTTTATTTGGGCAAACTAACAACATCACAATAACCAATTTTTGAAATTGTATGGTTCTAAATACGACTAATTGTGACATCCACATCGTTTACCACGAGTAAAACATACATTATTTATACATAAACAAGTTGAGAGTGGTAGGTATACTTAAAACTAAAAACTACAAATGGTGACAATGAGATGTAGTGCTAAAATAATAGAATGGTAGGTATACTTAAAACTATTAAATTCCACATAATGGCGACTTTCCGATGGTAGTCTACGTTAAGTTTTAGATAGAGTTTCGCGTCGCCGCTGCCACTGCGTCGAGTGTTGTGGGTTCGAATCCCACATGGAACAACAATTTGGGTGACCCACAAATGGTTGTACCGATTTTGGGTGTTTTTCATTTATTTATTCAGGAACAATATTTACATTGTATTTGAATTTGACACTGTACACAGAAATTGATTATACATTATGGCAATTAATGGAATACTTATTTAACAATAATATAAACATTATTAGTAAAGATGTCAATCATCATCATGTCAGCCAAAAGACGTCCACTGCTGGACATAGGCCTCCCCCAAGGTTTCCCACACAGACCGGTCTTGGGCCACCCGCATCCAACCGCTTCCCGCGACCTTTACCAGGTCGTCGGTCCACCTTGTGGGAGGGCCTACCCCTGCTGCGTGTTCCGGTGCGTGGCCGCCACTCTAGAACCTTTCTGCTAAGATGTCAATAGAGTAAATAAATAAATCCTTGCTAATATTATAAATGCAAAAATTAGTTTGTTTGTTTGTTAAGCTTTCACGCCTTAACTACTCAACCGAACAACATGAAATTTTGCATACACGTTGTCAGGGGTACAGAATAGGACATAGGGTACCTTTCATCCAGAAAAAATAACTGTTGCAAACCTAACCTAACCTACATTTACGCGAGCGAAGCCGCGGGTGAAAACTAGTAATATTATAAAATGATCATGTTAAGGGGATAAATCATTCACGTAATATAAAAATAACAATAACAATTTGTTCTTTGTGTCCGTTGTTTGTCTGTCAGGACATGATCTACGTATGTCATCGTGTCAGTCATCCAAATTGCTTTTATGCGTGATTCAGACATCTTCACAAACTCTTACACTAATAATATTAGTAGAATTATTCAAAAAACATTAACACGTGGGTCAAACTGAAAGTTTTTAGAATATGCCAGTAGGAAAAGCAGCTGATGAAAAATTTATCTAAATTTTGAATTAGGAAGTCTTTTAGGCTTGTTTCACACGTACCACAATCACACCACGTGGGAGAGCGCAATTTTGTATTGAAAATGAATAGTAGAATTTACACGGACCACATTTTGCCGTCATTATAATAATAATAATAATAAATTTATTTCTTAATTTAACACAAAAATACAATAACAGCGTCACAAACACGATATTTAGTATTTACGATAAACTCTGGTACCCAGAATAAGATTCAACTTGTGTTTAGGGTATTTATTTATTTTCGACCACGTGGGTGATACCGACCACATCGCAACCACCAGCGACACCGCGAACTAGCCCGCCCACATCGCAGACACAACGCTGCGTCGATGCATTCTTCTTAATAAAATCCATAACAAGGATAACAACAACAATGTTTTCTCTTCGAATTCCATGAGTTTGTTCAGTCAAGGCGTGTTTCCTTAACGAAAACCGGTGTCGAACTATTTGTCTGCACTCGTGAGCGTCATTGTGTCGTCGCAACCACATCCCAATTACTAACGACAACTCAACCACATCCACATTTTGTAGGAACCACAACGACTGCAAAAAGCTGCATGTCGCTGCAGCTTTTTGCAGTCGTTTGGTCGTTGTGGATGTCGGCCTCTATGGCGTAGTGGTTAGTGTAACCGACTGCCACGCCTGAGGTCGCGGGTTCGATTCCCACACAAGTCAAACATTTGTGTGCATGAACATGAATGTTTGTCTTGGTCTGGGTGTTTCTATGTATAATATGTATGTATTTACAAAAAAAAAAGTATATATGTATGTTTATCCATTGTCTAGTACCCATAGTACAAGCTCTGCTTAGTTTGGGCTAGATGGTGTAGTGTGTATGTGGTAGAATATTATTATTATTATTATTATTATATTCACACGTAACCACTGCTTGATCACCTTTTGTCGCGTCGATGTGGTGTGGTTGTGGTACGTGTGAATGAAGCCTTAGAGTCTGTAGATGTCTAGTGTTTTCATATGAAATTTGTTTTTACAAATTGGTGGCAATTTAAAAAGTATCTGTCGTGCATCGACTTGACAAGAGAAAATTTTCGCTCAATGATTTATTACAACTTTCGTTGCGGTCTTAATCAACACTCATGTTATGATAGACTTAGATAGGCATTACAACTTATTACAACTGGTTTTATGAGTTTAAAACGTAGTCGAAGATAACTCACTGATGATTCTCGAGAAGGACGTCCTTCTACGGCGACTAATGAAGATAACGTGAGTGCTATACGGCTAATGATAGAAGCTGATAAAAGCATATATCAACAGATTCGGGCAGCTTTAGGCATTGGTATGAGTCACGTACAAAACGACTTACATGAACATATCAGATAGCTTTATACTACACTAGCTTTTGCGCGCGGCTCCGCACGCGTGGTACCTACATCAATAAAAAGTAGCCTATGTCCCTGTTTTAAACTATATCTGTACCAAATTTCAAAGTGTGACAAACTTTGCAATAATGTCAATAGCACTACACTACCTTTGCTTGTATCTTCTATAGTTATCTTATATTGTTTCTTATCGCTAGCATAAAATTTTATATGTGTTAAAGTTGTGAGAAGGCACTGACTTCTGTAACACAGGTAGTCAATACCTAGCTCAGAGGTCAGAGACTTCAATATTTTCTGTGTAAAGATTTTATGCCAATAAAAATTATTATTATTATTATTATTATTTCATCTATCGGTTGAGTAGTATCTGTCTGTCGGTCTTTTATCTTTTCATGCGGCCATGAAAAGATAAAAGACCGACAGACAGAGTTACTTTCGAATTTATAATATTAGTAAGGATGAATACCTCATAATTTGACGGAAGATCAAAAAAGCCGTCGTTAAGATTGGTGCCGCTCAATGCTTATTATATTATTTTGTAAAAAATTTGCGTGACTCCTATAATCATAATTTCTTCTTTCTCATCAGCAAAATCTTCATCGTCATCCGGTTCAGACTCAGAAAGCGACGCCAGAAGCGACACATCCAAAAAGAAATCACCGGCCAGAAGTAATAGGAAGTCTTCATCAGAACATTCAGAGGATAGCAAGAAGAAACCAGAGCCTAAAAAGCCGGAGACTCGACGGAGTACTGACAGTGCGGGGTCTGGGAAGAAAAAGGATACTTATAGTGAACCCGAAGAAGGTAATAATCCCTTGGGCTTATTTATAATGTCCTCCAGACCGAATTTAGGTCACGGCGGCCAATCTTAACGGAGACTGGCCATCTGCGCAGGAGATATTATAGTGCACAAATGTGTGCGCAAACACAAGTGCACTCTCTGTTCACTAAATCTCATGATCCAATGGGATGGTAATCCGACACGACCGGAGAGAGATCAGGCGCAGGGCCAACGGCTTTACGTGCTTTCTGAGGTACGGGGGTGTCTAACACTGCCTACTTCCCAACTCCGGGCTGCTATTGAGATTTCTTAACAGAAAAACCCAATAACCAAATAAAAATAATAAAAAAATAAAAATAGTATATAACAATACGTAGAAAAGAGGACTTAAGTAAACAGTTAAATTCGTTGTAAGTCCAAAGAAGTTGGTAAACTTGTTATGAATTCAGTATCTCATATTATACATGTTTAAATGAGTTTTAATTTTGATATATCATTGACAATTAGACGGCCTCGATGGCGTAGTGGTGAGTGTAACCGACTGCCACGCCTGAGGTCGCGGGTTCGATTCCCGCACAAGTCAAACATTTGTGTGCATGAACATTGATGTTAGTCTTTGTCTGGGTGTTTCTATGTATAATATATATGTATTTACAAATAAAAAATATATAGTAAGTATATGTATGTTTATCCATTGTCTAGTACCCATAGTACAAGCTCTGCTTAGTTTGGGCTAGATGGTGTTGTGTGTATGTGGTAGAATATTATTATAATGCCTTTCAATAATTGGATGTATTGTAGATTTAAGATCAGAGGCGTAGCGTAGTAGGAGCGGCCCGCCCCGGGTGGTACTTTTAGGGGGCGGCGAAATTTCACAATAAATAATAATAATATAAATAAGTGGATTCGGCGATCATTGTACCGATATCGTAGTCCATGGACTGATTGCCAAATGTCTCGATAACCACCTTGCGTATTGCTTGACACGGCACGCATCGTGAGGAGGATCCTCTCGCTGGAGCCCTAATCACCAGTAGCTTGCACCCAGTTCCTGATGCCGGTGGGTCTTCATAATGTATATATTTTTAAATGTGTTTCTTTTATCTATACTAATATTATAAAGCTGAAGAGTTTGTTTGTTTACTTGAACGCGCTAATCTCAGGAACTACTGGCCCGATTTGAAAAATTCTTTCAGTGTTAGATAGCCCATTTATCGAGGAAGGCTATAGGCTATATATCATCACGCTAAGATCAATAGGAGCGGAGCACCAATGAAGAATGTTTCAAAATCGGAGAGTATTTTTTCCTTTTGAGAGCTTCCGCTGCGTGCGCTGCGTAAACAGTTAAAGTTTCGCAAAAATCATGTACGACAGAATTGTTCCCCTCTAAAAGTTCTAAAAAAAAGTCCGCGACAGCATATGTCTATCTTTTAAGGTTGGCTCACTATAACCATTTTTATGCTAACGAAATTTATTCTAAAATAATGCATTATTTGCGAAGGTATTTTTATAAACATGATATTAATCCTTATCCAAATAAATACGTTATTCATCACAAGTATTTAATTTAAAACAAAATTGCCCTTTACTTCATTCGATTTCAATGAATATCTTAGGAGATATAGCAGTTTTAAAATAACATCGCAGCAAAATAATTACCCATTACAGACATAGTACAAACGATGTTTCTCCTGGTTTATTCTGCGTGATTACTACTGGTTCGATTTGAAAAATTCTTTTAGTGTTGGATAGCCTATTTGTGGAGGAAGGCTATAGGCTATATAACATCACGCTACGACCCACGGGGGCAGCGCAGTAACGTTAAACGCGGGTGAAACCGCGGGAACATCTAGTATAATTATATATTTAAAAATATAACTATTATTGTAAAATTAGGAAATAAAGAGAATATAAATAATAGTAAATATTTAAACTGTACTATACTTCATATACACAATAA
The DNA here is from genome assembly GCA_963564715.1 of Catocala sponsa. Taxonomy (NCBI): domain Eukaryota; kingdom Metazoa; phylum Arthropoda; class Insecta; order Lepidoptera; family Erebidae; genus Catocala; species Catocala sponsa. Next base: position 1,527,836 of record OY751351.1, on the reverse strand, counting down.
TGACTGTTCTTGCCGAAAAGTTCTTTTGAATGACTGAAAATTGTAGTCTTAAATTGAAATACTTAAATAAGAGAAAGGGGGAGGGGGAAAGCCGCCCAGGCGAATGAACCCAGCGTGGGTTCATTCGCCACTTTTTAAAATAATGTAACTTATTGATAAAACTAATAAATCTATCTATGTAATTTTCAGGTGAAGTATCATCACACTCATCAGACAATGACTCCATTGACTCGGAAGAAGAATTCGATGATGGGTAAGTTTACCCTTTGATATTACATTCCGAAGCACGGAGACGCTCAGATGAAATACCACTAAGCGGTCACCCATATTTTTTTTTTATACTGCTAAAGTGGCAAACAAGCATACAGGTGGGCCACCTGATGGTAAGTGGTCACCGTAGCCTATGGACGCCTGCGACACCAGAGGTATCACCTGCGCGTCGCCAACCCTTTAGGAAAGGAAGTGAGAAGGAGCGGGAAGGGGGGGGGGGGGGCGTGCTTGGGCCTCCGGTACTCTCACTCACCGAACGAAACACAACAGTAGGAAGCCTGGTATTTCACGTCGATATGAGAGGGTAGTCCTTCCCCTGTCGAGCCGGCCCATTCATGCTGAAATCAGCGAGGCTCTATAGACTGACCGCACCCAACGTTGCTTAACCTCGCTAATCGTTTACCAATCTATGAGTGCAACTGGCTATGAGCGCCTCATTTTTTACCGGTACCAGAGATTATATATCCATACAGTATATCATCAAGTTATTTCATTTGACTATCCACTACAAGAACACTTCTGGTTACCCTACATTGATGACCCCGATGTGATTCTGGTTATTCTACATAAGAAATCATTGACTATACAAAATATATTTTCGGAGTAGTAGAGCCTCGCTGATTTCAGCATGAATGGACCGGGCCGGCTCGACCAGGGAAGGAATTCTCACAGAATATCGACGTGAAATAGCAGTATTCCTACTGTTGTGTTTCGTTTGGTGAGTGAGAGCGCCGGAGGCCCAATCACCCTCTTTCCCCCTTTCTGCTCCTTCTCCTTCCCACTTCCTTTCCTAAAGGGTCGGCAACGCGCAAGTGATGCCTCTGGTGTTGCAGGTGTCCATAGGCTACGGTGACCACTTACCATCAGGTGGGCTGTATGCTTGTTTGCCAATTTAGTTGTATAAAAAATATATATATATAAGAAAGTATCCATGTCTTTATTTAAAGTAGATATTATGTATATTTATAGTAGGTATCTACAAGCAGCGATAGCCGAATGGGAGTCCGTTAAACTAACATGCAGAGGTCTCGAGTTCAATCCCAAGGCTCGCATCTCTGACTTTTCGAAGTTATGTGCGTATCACAAACAGTTAATTATCGCTTGCACTAGAGGCATTCAAAAAACATATACATGTCGGTTCAAAATTATTATCTTTATCGGAGAACATATTGTGCGGGCTCTGTGTAGGTTACGAGCAAAAAACAAAGTATTACAACCGCAACTGTTTTATTCACAACTAGCTGTTACCTGCGACTTCGTCCGCGTAGATTTTAACTAAAAAGTGTTTATCGCCGCGGAACCCAACTATTTTTCTCTGCCCAAGTTACTTAAATGGCGTAGTTTTTATAGTGTAAAGCTAGATAATAGCATGGCTTACTCAAAAACAACATTTAAATATGCGTCGTTAGATTACACGCTGTCACAGAATGCGTAAGAAAAATAAAGATTCACAGCTGTTAGTAATATTCATGCAAAAATTGAAGTAAATCCATGCAGTACTTTTTGAGTTTAGCCCGGACATATATACAGACAAACAGACAAAAATTCTAAAAACTATATTTTTGGCTTCGATATCGATAGTAGATCACGCACCAAGTATTCTGTAAAAAAATATTCAATGTACAGTTTTGACTTTCCTACGATTTTATTATATGTATATATAGGTACACTAAACACAACGAGTCGTATGATAGTTCCCAAACGAGTTATTCGTGCGGCGGACGATAGCAGAATGCGTAGGTTCGGTGCTCGGTTCCAAATAACAACTCGTACTTGGCTCGCACGAACTCCAGTCGGACTGCCGAAGCGATGACGTCACATCACTTGCGCCTCGTTGTCAAATCAGCTTTGTTACTAATGACCTCTCCGATATACATAAATATCTCGTTAGCAAATGTTGACTATTTAAATGTAGGTATATCCTAACAGATCCTATTTATTAACTCTGATCAAATTAATTACACATCAATATAATTTATTATGTATTATATTTTAGAGGAGAAACTAATATTTTATTATTTCGTGATGACTTTTTACAACTGACATTGACAGTACATATTTACAGTCAACCTTTTTGGTTGTAGGCCACTACAATATTATCAATAAAGGGCATTGAAATATTGACATTGTATAATTTGTATGACATTTTAATTTAAGTATAATATTTCGTTTTAAAGTTTATAATAATAATTATGTTTTTGATCAATTATTGTTCATAAGTAAATATTAATTTATTAAATTTATTATTATTATAATTAATGTAAAATTTGTTAAAATATTATTGTTTAAAGTTAAGCATATAATTACGGTTTCAAATTTGTACGCTTCAATGCAAGACATTAGTAACACCTATGTATTACGTATGTTTACAAATAAATATTTGTGATTCTGATTCATTAACGGTGTAGGAAACCTGCATGTTTGAGAGTTCTCCAAAATGTTCGTGAAAATGTGTGAAGTTTGCCAACCCGCGCTGGGCCAGTGTGCTGGACTATGGCCTAACCCTTCTCACATTAAAGAGACCAGTGCCCATTAGTAGGACCTTCGATCAAATATACCATAGATGCACATTCTCATACAAAAACCGCGTCAATATGTGGCACTGATCAGTATTACTTACTTATAAGTGTCTGCATTTATTATGCAAATCCAGGAAATAAACCGGAATAACCATTGAACGCCCACTGAGAAACATTTTGTAATAGTTTAGTTAAAACGCGTCAATGTAAAGAGTCCTAAGTGTGTTACTCGCGATACGCAAGCGTACTAAGTATATGGTACGGTCTCCACCGTAGTAGTGGTGTCGATTCGCTCTCGCTTACGGGCAGCGCACGCAAGAGTGAGTGGGACAGGTGCATAATATAGCGCATACGAGTAATTTATGCACAGTTTTGTTGGGGCCGTTTTTCGAGCGATGATCGTGCATCTATGGTATATTTGATCGAAGAGCAGGACAGTTTAATACAGAGCTGACCACCTTTTGTATCTAGGTATATGTGCTTCAATAAGAATTGGCAATGGCCGACTCTTGCCCTCCAAAATTAAATTGAACCAATTATCTGTTGCTAGGTATGATGAGAACCTCATGGGTGATGAAGAGGACAGAGCACGTCTGGCAGCCATGTCAGAGAAGGAGAGAGAACAAGAGATCTTCAAACGTATTGAGAGGAGAGACCTCATGAAGACCAGGTGAGTTATAAAATGTTTATTTTCTAAGGCTACTTTATAGCCCGGTGATAAAGGATTATCTATACTAATATTATAAAGCTCAAGTGTTTCTTTGTTTGTTTGAACGCGCTAATCTCAAGAACTACCGGTTCGATTTGAAAAATTATATTAGTGTTAGATAGCCTATTTATCGAGGAAGGCTATATAACATCATGCTACGACCCACGGGGGCGGTGCAGTGATCATAAACGCGAGTTAAACCGTGGGAACATCTAGTTATATATAAATGTTCTTGAACTATCTAACTTTTCGAAATTAATGTGCGAATTACATAGTTAATTATCGTTTGCTTTAACGGTGAAAGAAAAGAGCAGCGATAGCTCATTGGTTCGAACCCAAGTCGCGCACCTCTGACTTTCGAAAGTTATGACTTTTCCAAATTATGTGCGTATTGATTGACAATTATCGCCTGCTCCGTGCCTCGGAGAGCACGTTAAGCCGTTGGTCCCGGCTGCTATGAACATATATGGCAGTCGATATTGGGAGAGTGTCGACACAAAAGATCCCACTGGGTCGAAGTGTCGCCGGTCTGCACTGACTGAAAGAAAACATCGTGAGCAAAACCTGCATGTCTGAGAGTTCTCCATAATGTTCTCGAAGATATGTGAAGCCTGCCACCCGCACTGGACTATGGCCTAACCCTTCTCACACTGACAAGAGGCCTCCAGCAGTGAGATAGTTTAATACAGGGCTGATATTATTTATATATTATTATTATTTATTTGTATAGATGGGAAATCGAACGCAAACTCCGTCTAGCTCGGCGTTCAGCGGCCGAGCGGTCGGCGTCCCCGGGAGAGATACAGCGACGCCGGGAGGCCAGGAAACGCAGGCGGGCACTGCGGGAACAGCGACAGAGAGACCGGGAGAGGGAACGAAAGGAGGCGAGAGGTAATATATAACCTAAATAAGCGATAAATTCACGGTTAAATAAATAACTTTTCCCGTCACAAATTTATGTATAGTATTATGGCTTAATCCTAATCCTAACTAATATTATAAAAGCGAAAATGAGTTTGTTTGTTTGTTACCTTTTCACGCCTAAACCACTTAACCGATCATCCTGAAATTTTGCATATACGTTGTCAAGTGTACAGAAACGGACATAGGCTACCTTTCGCCCCGAAAAAAATTACTGTTCCCGAGGAAAACAACACTAACGTTCTTATGATAATAGATGGCGCCACGTGTCTGTCGAATTATGATTGAATTATATTATTACAAGCAGAGTACAACCCGAATTGATCGTCAAATTCTAAATTAACGCGAGCGAAGCCGCGGGCAAAAGCTAGTCTAATATAAAAAGAACAAGACATTTGTGAGAGACTTGACATCCGTTTTTTTTTTCTTTTTATTGCGTTCATTTGTGGCAGACAAGCCAGCAGCCCACCTGGTAGTAAGCGAGGACCGTGGCTCATACACATGGCTGTGTTTTCTTAAAATTACAGAAGCAATGTCAAAAAAACACAACCAAGTCGCTGCCTACCAGAAGGAAAAGGGAAATGTAGCAGGATGGGGTTTGGGAAGGGAAGGGTGATTGGGCCTCCCGCGCTCTCACTCAGCGAACAAAACATAACTTATACTGTTAGAGGGTGTTTGTGAGGCTGTGAGAGGGTTGTGAGTGTTTGAGTAGTAGAGCCTCGCTGATTTCAGCATGAATGGGCCGGCTCGACCGGGCAAGGACTAACCCTCTCACAGAATATCGACGTGGAATAGCAGTATTCCTACTGTTATGTTTCGTTTGGTGAGTGAGAGTACCGGGGGCCCAATCAGCTCCTTTCCCCCATCCCGCTCCCTGCCCTTCCCACGTCCTTTCCTAAAGGGTCGGCAACGCGCAAGTGATGCCTCTGGTGTCGCAGGCGTCCATAGGCTACGGTGACCACTTACCATCAGGTGGGCCGTATGCTGGTTTGCCACATTAGTTGTATAAAAAAAAGAAGGGTGGTACTTCCTCAGTCGAGCTGGCCCATTCATGCTGTAACCAGCGGGGCCCTACCACTTAATAAATAAATAATAAGGTATAGGAATACCTTCGTTACGGGTCACCAGATGGATACGTTACGGATGGCGTAGTGGTTTAAGTGACCGAGCCGAGTGTTGTGGGTTCGATCCCCACACAGGACAAAAAAGTTGTGTGGTCCACAAATAGTAGTACTGAGTCTGGGAGTTCTTTGTGTCCGTTGTTTGAATGTTTGTAAAGTCCCCCGTCATCATTCATCATCATCATCAGGCTATAATAGTCCACTGCTGGACATAGCCCTCCCCTAAAGAGCACCATAGCGCCCTGTCTTCAGCTTGCCGCGTCCAGCATCTGCCTGCAGTCTTTCGCAGATCGTCATCCCACCTGGTCGGAGGGCGTCCTACACTACGTTTGCCGACACATACACGAATAAATATAAAAGAAAAAAATTATAGTTATTCGAATGATTTTCGATTGTTGATTCGAATATCGATTCGATAAAATGATAAAATTACATTAACGATTCCCGAATAAATAGACACACAAAAGTAAATTTTACTACTACGACTATTCTACTCTATGCTATTCTAAAAAATACGTCTTTTTATCAGAGGCTGAAGCAGAGAGACCAGAGTCTAAGGAACCAGAGAAAGAAACGGAACAGCCTCCACCGAGTCCCGGAGAGATCATTGATGACTCCAAGGATGATGGTAAGCATTATTATTTTATAAATCATCATAAACATTGGTTATTAGAGTATATACAGTGGGTAACAGAAAGGTGTGTTCATACTTAAATGTCACATAGTATAGCTAATGTACAATAAAAAACTGAGATATCAATCCGTATTTGTCGGCCTCGATGGCTTAGTGGTTAGTGTAACCGACTGCCACGCGTGAGGTCGCGGGTTCGATTCCCGCACAATTCAAACATTTGTGTGCATGAACATGGATGTTTGTCTTGGTCTAGGTGTTTCTATGTATCATATGTATGTATTTACAAAAAAAAATGTATAATATGTATGTTTATCCATTGTCTAGTACCCATAGTACAAGCTCTGCTTAATTTAGGCTAGATGGTGTTGTGTGTATGTGATAGAATATTATTATTATTATTATACATTATATACTAGATTTTATTTTTAGGATCTTGGGTGTTATGCATCTCTGTCTACCCATAAGTTTGAGGTTACGCTTATTGCCGATGGTATGGACCAGGGTTATTGAGGATGCAGTTTTTTACATCCGCGGATGTGGATCTGGATATTTAAAGTACGGATGTTGTGAATATCCGCATCCGCTATTGCGGAGCTTTCGCATCAATTTGGAGATCCGCATTCGCGGATGTAAGCTTTTAAATATCCGTATTCGCATCCGCATCTGTGGATGTCAAAAATCCGCATCCGCAACATCCCTGATTTAAAGGCTCATATCCGCGAATGCGGATGCGGATGTCCAAATCGATGCGGAAGCTCCGCAATTACGGATGCGGGTGCGAATATTCGCATCATCTCTAGTGTGGACGGGTTCGATTCCCCTGTTTAGGACATTATTTACTGAATATTTGTCGTAGTTAGTCTATTACTGTAGAACCTAGTTACATACAGAGTTACCCTCTCTCTGTTATGGGCGACCTAAACCCAGCTAGCGAAATGGTCTGTAGAACAACGAGATGGGTGTAAAAACCCAGGTTCAACCTCTTCGTCTTCATGTGACATTGTGACCCCTATATCTCGGGGGTCTTTCGACCCGCAGGGCCCATATTCAAACTCGACCGAGATATGACCCAAAGGTGTCTGCCCACCAAGTTACAAGTCAATATTTTCCATTTAAAATATGTGACTCCTATATCTCAGGGTCTTTTGACCCCCAGAGCCCATATTCAAAATCGACCGAGGTATGACCCCAAGGTGTCTGCACACCAAGTTATAAATTAATCGGTCCATTGGTTCCGGAGCTATGCCTGTCACTAACAGACAGACACACAGACCCACAAAGTGTTTTCATTAACCTCTTCGAAGAAGACTTGGAGGTTAACAAGACTATATAAAGTTGATATTACGGCAAATAAGCTTGTAGACCTCTTAAGATCCGGCATTTGCCTATCGTTTCGTAGATCGACTGCAATGAGGGCTATCGCGCTTGAATTCACCGACAGGGGTGCTGGTAGATATTAAGGTCTCAGATGTCAAACTCTAGACACTTCAACAGTAACCATAGAAACGGACAATTATTACCGCCAAATACGGCTTTTGACAGGATTGTCAGGACCTTACTTGCTAGTGTCGCCCACTGGTGAGCACAAAAACGATAGCCCCCATTGCGCCAAGTGTTGTGGGTTCGAATCCCACACGGGACAAAACTTTGTGTGATCCACAAATGCTTGTTCCGAAGTCTGGATGTCCTTTGTGTCTGTTATTTGAATGTTTGTAAAATAAATATACAGGCCTAATTATATGTATGTTACATAGACCCAGAACGCTCGGCCTCCCCGCTCTTCGGCGCAAAAACCGAACGCAAACGCAACGTGGACGACAAGCGACAGAACGCGATGGCTGCGCTCCGAGCGCAACGCGACGCAAAAGCGACGCGCGTCGAACACAACAAGCAGAAGCGCAAACTAGAGGAGCAACGCAAGGAAGAACAGGACGTGAGTACTGCTGTTTCTACTGTCGACGTGACAAACATACATACGGGTTGTCAGATGGTAAGCGGCAGTATCGTCCTGGGTTTGCAGAAAAAGGCAAGCTTGGTTCATTGAGAATGAACCCTTTTTTATTTCTTTTTCGTGGGGGAATGTGTTTACCCAAAATTTAAGGAAAAAGGGAGCGGAGAAGGCCTATCGGGGTCAGTTTATTTTATGTTGTGTTGAAAGTATGAATTAAAACAATGTTAGTTAAAAACACAGTACATAATTAAAGCACATTACTATTTGCCATTTAATAGTTTTGATGCCCAATAATCTATACTAATATCATAAAGCTGAAGAGTTTGTTTGTTTGAACGCGCTAATCTCAGGAACTACTAGTTCGATTTGAAGAATTCTTTTAGTGTTGGATAAGCCTTTATCGAGGAAGGATATAAGCTATATAACATCACGCTACAACCAATAGGAGTGGAGCATCAATGAAAAATGTTGCAAAAACGGGGAATATTCTATTATGTGAAGTAGACGAAGTTGGTCAGCTAGTTTCAAATACAATGTTTAATTACTATGTCAAATAAATAATAGAAACGAATTTACGAATTATCGCGAGGGGAAAGATGGAATGTTCCAGGTAATATCGATTAAACCAGTGTTTGAACTCGCCGCCTTAAATGGTGGGTGGGTCGCTGGAACTGAAACTATATCAGCGACCCACCCAGCAGTCCCCAATGCAAGCAAGAAATGGGCGTCAGTCACCGACCCAGCAGTGCCCAATGCAAGCAAGAAATGGGCGTCAGTGACCCACCCAGCATTGCCCAATGCAAGCAAGAAATGGGCGTCAGCGACCCACCCAGCAGTGCCCAATGCACGCAAGAAATGGGCGTCAGTCACCGACCCAGCAGTGCCCAATGCAAGCAAGAAATGGGCGTCAGTGACCCACCCAGCATTGCCCAATGCAAGCAAGAAATGGGCGTCAGCGACCCACCCAGCAGTGCCCAATGCAAGCAAGAAATGGGCGTCAGTGACCCACCCAGCATTGCCCAATGCAAGCAAGAAATGGGCGTCAGCGACCCACCCAGCATTGCCCAATGCAAGCAAGAAATGGGCGTCAGTGACCCACCCAGCATTGCCCAATGCAAGCAAGAAATGGGCGTCAGCGACCCACCCAGCAGTGCCCAATGCACACAAGAAATGGGCGTCAGTCACCGACCCAGCAGTGCCCAATTCAAGCAAGAAATGGGCGTCAGTGACCCACCCAGCATTGCCCAATGCAAGCAAGAAATGGGCGTCAGCGACCCACCCAGCAGTGCCCAATGCAAGCAAGAAATGGGCGTCAGTGACCCACCCAGCATTGCCCAATGCAAGCAAGAAATGGGCGTCAGCGACCCACCCAGCAGTGCCCAATGCACGCAAGAAATGGGCGTCAGTCACCGACCCAGCAGTGCCCAATGCAAGCAAGAAATGGGCGTCAGTGACCCACCCAGCAGTGCCCAATGCAAGCAAGAAATGGGCGTCAGTGACCCACCCAGCAGTGCCCAATGCAAGCAAGAAATGGGCGTCAGTGACCCACCCAGCAGTGCCCAATGCAAGCAAGAAATGGGCGTCAGTCACCGACCCAGCAGTGCCCAATGCAAGCAAGAAATGGGCGTCAGTGACCCACCCAGCAGTGCCCAATGCAAGCAAGAAATGGGCGTCAGTGACCCACCCAGCAGTGCCCAATGCAAGCAAGAAATGGGCGTCAGTGACCCACCCAGCAGTGCCCAATGCAAGCAAGAAATGGGCGTCAGTGACCCACCCAGCAGTGCCCAATGCAAGCAAGAAATGGGCGTCAGTCACCGACCCAGCAGTGCCCAATGCACGCAAGAAATGGGCATCAGTGATTCACCCAAACCGTTAAACATTAAATACATTGATAATAATAGCGCAGGAGTCCTTTTAAAAAAAATATATTATGTGGTTTCTTATCTATTCTTTAGATAAGGCTAAGCATTGTCAAAAACAGTCAGACAGATAGTCTTCTTCTTCTTCTTTTCGTGTGGTTAGTGGTCAACCTGTTATCAAGAGTTGTTCAAGCCGCCCGTAGGCCTCTGACATAGCTTGAAGACCGCTGTCTATTTGACAACAACCGGGACCGTCTTTTTACGTGCCCTCCGAAGCACGGAGACGCTCAGATGAAATACCACTAAGCCGTCATCCATCTATAGACTGACTGCACCCAACGTTGCTTAACCTCGCTAATCGTTTACCGATCAGTGAGTGCAACTGGCTATGAGCGCCTCAATATTGATAATAATTATCTCTTTTAATTACAGGATGCGGATACAGAAATAATAGGCGGCACTAGTAAACAGAGTGTGAAGTTGAAAGCCTCCGATATTTATTCCGACGATTCCGGCTCCGATTCCGAAGATAATAAGTCACAAGGTAATTATAGCTTTTAACAATTTTTTTTTATTTTACGCACTGGCAAACAAGCATACGGCCCACCTGATGGTAAGTGGTCACCGTAGCCTATGGACGCCTGCGACACCAGAGGCATCACTTGCGCGTTGCCAACCCTGTAAGAAAGGAAGTGGGAAGGAGAAGGAGCGGGAAGGGGGAAAGAAGGTGATCGGGCTTCCGGCACTCTCACTCACCAAACGAAACATAACAGTAGGAATACTGCTATTTCACGTCGAAACACCAGAGGCATCACTTGCGCGTTGCTGACCCTTTAGGAGAGGAAGTGGGAATGAGAAGGAGCGGGAAGGGGGAAAGAGGGTGATTGGGCTTCCGGTACTCTCACTCACCGAACGAAACACAACAGTTGGAATACTGCTATTTCACGTCGATATTCTGTGAGAGGGTAGTCCTTCCCCGGTCGAGCCTGAGCATGAATGGGCCCATGCTGAAATCAGCGAGGCTCTTAGATCTTATCAGAACGCCAAAGACACTTATTGTTAATACATAATTATAGACTATATAAAAACTACACCCCACACAGAGACTTCTCACAGTACAATCGGCCAAGAATCTACCAGTTTTGACAAAAGTTTCTGTGAGATATAATTATCGCTAAGATTGACTTTTCTAACTTGACATTTGGCATGACACGAATATAATACATGATAAAGTGAGCGATGGTCACTGTCATAATATTATCACAAGAGGAAATCGACCTTGTTGTTTCATGACATTCAAATGAACCTCAACCGTAGGGTGGATGACCACATTTTTAGCCGACTGTTCTACTGCTGAGCCACTAATGTGGTATTTTTATAGTTTTCGTTTTAGAGTTCGAAAAACTCCTATACAACAGCTTTGTCCGTCCGTCTGTCTGTTATACAACTTTCAACTCAAGAACCGTAAGAGCTAGAGACTCACGGTCAACGCCATTTGACTCAGCATAGTCGATATACCCCCGAAATGACTATGACCTTTGACCTCTGACCTCAAGGTTACGTACTCGTAAGATTTTTCGGCAATTCATTGCCGTTTCTCACTTGTTATCTAATGATTTTACCTGAGTGGTAGTGGGAGTGTGCAGCGCGGCGCTAACGCTTATTTGCGCCTGGTTAGTGAATTTCGGTCACGGCGACCAATCCTAACGGAGACTGGCCATCTGCGCAGGAGATATTATAGCGCACAAGCGTGTGCGCAAACACAAGAGCATTCTCTGTTCCTTAACTCTCATGATCCGTTGGCACGGTAATCCGACACGACCGGAGAGAGATCAGGCGCAGGACCGACGGCTTTACGTGGTTTCCGAGGCACGGGGGTGTCTAACACCGCCAACTTCCTAACTACTAGCTCGTATTGAGATTTCTTAACAGAAAAATCCAATACGTTTTTATTGGTCGGACCCGGGATTCGAACCCGAGACCTGAGGCACAGCAGTTGCATTCACAACCGCTGCGCAACGGAGGCAGTCAGTGTGGTTAAAGCATCAGCAGTGTTGCTGCGACGTTGCTATTCGATGCAAGCCATAAACATTTAAATGCTGTGCAGCACTGCAAGCGTCTATCCTCAATTCCTAAAATCAATAATAATATAAATATAATATCAGTCCTGTATTAAACTGTCTCACTGCTGACTCTGAGCACGGGCCTCTTCTCAGTAAGATAAGGATTAGGCCATAGTCCACCACGCTGGCCCAGTGCGAGTTGGCAATCTTCAAATGTCTTCAAAAACATTATGGAGAACTCTTAGACATGCAGGTTTCCTCACGATGTTTTCCTTCACTGTTAAGGCGAGCGATAATTAACTATTTTATACGCATATAATTTCGAAAAGTCAGAGATGCGCGCCTTGGGATCGAACTCGAGACCTCTGCGTGGCAATCTAACGGTCTCCCACCAGGCTATCGCTGCTATTCTTAAATGATGAATATTAATTAATTCTCAATTACTCTTATGGCAGGTCGTCGCAGTTCAACGTCATCATCTTCCACTGGTGGCGAGGAAGAGGAGAAAAAGCGAGAAGAAGTAGAGATCAAATACGCAGACTCTAAGGACCAGATCAATAAACTTAGGCTTAGCAGGTTAGCGTATAAGTTTTACATATTATGTTCATACATAGTCTACATGTATACTGTGTGTAAGGGACAGCGATATCCTGACACTGGTCTAGCCTTAGGGTATCGTTAGCTTTCGGGTTGTGGAGGTCAGGTGGCAGTCGCTCCGTGTATTTATTTATTTATTTGGACAACCAATAGTTGTTACATTAGTGCTTATACATTAAAAATTTACACAGTAATAAGAATAAATGCACAACATTTTAAGGTGTCACTGTGTAAAAACTGATATCCAGTCAAATCCGGTTAGACTAGAAAGCCGACGTTTCGGTTGCTTTTCAGCAGCCATGTTCACGGGGAGACGTATGTAAAGCAGTCTAATAATTGCTTTTGTTGTATTTCAGGTTTAAATTGGAACGTTTAGTACATTTGCCGTTCTTCGCGCGCGTAGTCAACGGATGTTTCGTCAGAATCGGTATAGGAAACAATAATGGCAACCCCGTCTATAGGGTAAGTAGAACATTATTATCTCTATGTACTGCCCCTAAAGAAGAGTGGGCTCTCTGGTTCAGTCAATGGTGCCATCGACGTGCATGCGCCGGTGCTTTGTTTGGTGGCTAAACCAAGCTTACGACCCACCTGATGGCAACGAAACACTAGAGGCATCACTTACGCGTTGCTGAAAGGAAGTGGGAAGGAGGAGCGCGAAGGGGGAAAGAGGGTGATTGGGCCTCCGGTACTCTTACTCACCGAACGAAACACAACAGTAGGAATACTGCTATTTCACGTCGATATTCTGTGAGAGGGTAGTCCTTCCCCGGTCGAGCCGGGCCCATTCATGCTGAAATCAGCGAGGCTTAGATGCTTAGAAAGAAACGGGGACTACATCAAAAAGAAAAAAATATCAGGCTTCTATATCATTCCATTTTTTATTTTCCACAATCTTTCAGTGTAACTTTCTGTGTCAATTAATTTCTACGTCAAAACGTTGTTAACGATATGTATGTATAACTTCTTCAGTCAATGTTTGCGATATATAGTATTTTTTAAATAAATTTTAACTTTAACGCACAGCGTATGTCAGTTCCATCGTAACCTAAACATAATGCAACACACATATCAAGCTATTTTAAAACATCCGAACAGAACTGCCGCGATATCGCTATTTGGTTTCGATAAAATTTTTGAAACATCCCCACGTCAGCTCCATTCAAATTCAAGCCGGTCACTATTTCTACTAGACTTATATCTGATACACTCCATTAATAAATAGTGTAAGTCTTCCAAGGACATATAGTTTTTTTTACATTTCTAAAGTGGCAAACAAACATACTGACATACCTGATGGTAAGTGGTCACTGTAACCTATTGATGCCTGCAACACCTGTAAAACCTGTAAAAACCTTTTAACACCCTTTTTATTAGCTGTTGTTTTGATATAATAATATTTCGTTGTTTTCAGGTAGCAGAAATAATCGACGTGTATGAAACAGCTAAAGTATATAATTTAGGTAATACTAGGACAAATAAAGGATTGAAATTGAGACACGGGACGCAGGACAGAGTTTTTAGACTGGAATTCGTTAGTAATCAGGTTAGTTTGTGCACAATGTTGCATTAAATACTATTGGAGAGACGGTTTGACTACCATGCAGAGGTCTTGAGTTCGATGCTAGGTTCGCCCAATTATTTTTTTTTTATACAACTAAGGTGGCAAACAAGCATACGGCCCACCTTATGGTAAGTGGTCACCGTAGCCTATGGACGCCTGCAATACCAGAGGCATGCGCGTTGCCGACCCTTTAGGAAAACAAGGAAGTGGGAAAAAGGACGATTGGGCCTCCGGCACTCTCACTCACCAAACGAATCACAACAGTAGGAATACTGCTATTTCACGTCGATATTCTGTGAGAGGGTAGTCCTTCCCCGGTCGACCCGGCACATTCATGCTAAAATCAGCGAGGCTCTACTACTACTAAAGTAAAAAGGAAAATCCGTATAAAATTGTTTAATTTCAATGTGTAAAACAGTGAGACAAACTAAAAATTATTATCAATTTAAGTCGCAAAGTAACATTTATGAATATGACAGTGAAGTATGGATATAACCTCTCTCGATTATATTATTTTGTAAGTAATAACTGTTAATGTATGTATATATTTCTTTTCAGGAATTTACCGAGAGTGAGTTTCAGAAGTGGCACAAAGCTATAAAAGACGCCAGTAAGAAACCGCCCACCATGGACTTTGTTAGGAATAAAATTACAGAAGTTAAAGAAGCGCTTATGTATGAATTTAAGGTAAAAGCAGTTTGTAATGCGCCCAGCATTCTAAGGATTATTTAATATTATCAGCACCGTATTAACTGTCCCACTGCTGGGTACGGGCCTCTTCTCACTGTTAGAAGGGTCAGGTCATAATCTACCACGATGGCCCAGTGCGGGTTGGCAGACTTCACATATCTTGTCGTTGATAGGGACTATTCGCGCAGACAAGATAAACTAAATGTGTATTATTTTTTAGGAAGAAGACGTAGAAAAAATTGTAGCCGAAAAAGAAAGATTTAGATCACATCCGACAAACTACGCGATGAAGAAAACACAACTTATGAAAGAAAGAGACGTCGCACAGTTAAGGTAATATTAAACTAGATTTTTATTCGAGATTCCTAGACCGAGGTGTGGAGGAACAGGGTGGATGTCCCTCCAACACAAAGGGAGGATCCTCCGACCAGGCTGGTTGATCGTGCCTGGCGGGCCGCGGCCCGATGGTTGATGTCGGGAACTTGTATATATATTTAGTCGCTGTGTAAACTCCACTTGTGCGATGCAGAATAGTATGACGTCATTTAACGCTTGTTGTATGTAGCGCCATCTGTTAGATGTAGGCGGAACTTCTTAGTCTCTTCTTACTCTCAGCCCGAAAACTAAACCGCCCCGTAGACGATAACAGATTCGCCCTTTGACGTAAAACGCCCCTGAAATTGAGGTTTAATACACATTTTCCTATTCCTTTACAAATACGCACTACTAACCTAACCTAACCTAACTAATAATAATAATGTCCTCCAGACCGTATTTCGGTCGCGGCGGCCAATCTTAACGGAGACTGGCCATTTGCGCAGGAGATATTATAGTGCACAAGTGTGTGCACAAACGCAAGTGCACTCTCTGTTCTTTAACTCTCAAGATCCGATGGGACGGTAATCCGACACGACCAGAGAGAGATCAGGCGCAGGACCAACGGCTTTACGTGCTTTCCGAGGCACGAGGGTGTCTAACACCGCCAACTTCTTAACACCGGGCTGCTATTAAGATTTCTTAATAGGAAAAACCCAATAACTTTTTGTTGGCCCGACCCGGGATTCGTACCTGAGACCTCATGCATAGCAGTATATAAATGATGCCTAAGTTACTCCTTATAGCATCAACTATCTACCTGTGAAAGTCCCGTCAAAAACCTGTCCAGCCATTTCAGGGATTAGACGGAACAAACAGACATAGACAAAACTTTATTTTTTGTTACAAGTACCATAATTATATACCTGCAAATGCATTTAGTAAAAAATATATTGCTGGCAACCCTGTAAAACAATGGTTAAGTCAAAATTAAATCATAAGAATCATTTTTCGAAGCATTGAGAAACTATGCCTCTTTCCCTTTTAAGGGGCTAGCCCACGATTTCTCGTTCTTCTTGAGACTTTATTGATTTGTCTCTATTGATAATTATCAATTGAGACAAATTATCAAAATCAAACACCCGTTTCAAAGTTACAAATTGAATCAGGATGTTGCGATCAAGATAATCTATCCAAATAATTAACATTGAAGTGTCTGTTTGTTTTGTCTAAATAAAAGTGCGTATCTATACTAATATTATAAAGCTGAAGAGTTTGTTTGTTTGTTTGAACGCGCTAATCTCAGGAACTACCGGTTCGATTTGAAAAATTATTTTAGTGTTGGATAGCCTATTTATCGAGGAAGGCTATAGGCTATATAACATCACACTACGACCCACGGGGGCGGCGCAGTAACGATAAACGCGAGTGAAACCGCGGGAACATCTAGTGAAAGTACATATGGTACTTATATAAAAAATCTGTTTAATTTTCTTTTTCTGTCTGTCTTTTTGTTGCGGCTAACCTCTAAAACAGCTGGAACGATTTTGACGGGATTTTCACTGGCAGATAGCTAATGTTATAAGGAGTAGACTTTTATTTAAATAAATTAGGATACTGCGAAAAAAAAATCGCTAAGTCGCGGGTAACATCTAGCCACCAATAATTTTGTATTTTCCACAGAGGTGACGACGAAACTGCAATGGAATTGAACGCCAAGATTCAGGAGTTGGAAGAGAGAGCTAGCCAGTTAGACAAGACGCGGACGTCCTCCATACAGAGTATATCGTACATCAACAATAGGAACAGGAAACTCAACGTCGAGACCGCTGAGAAGGCTATATTGGAAGAGGTATGACTGATTACTATGTTGGTCCGATAATTTATTTATATAAAATCTAGTGTCACGGTGTTTGTGGTCGCTATCCTCCGAAACGGCTAGACTGATTTTTATAAATATATATTTCAGAGATGTTATGGAACTCCGCAACCGTAACCGAAACTATCGGATATCCGAAATAAAAATATATCCGTAACCGTATCCGTTTCACAAGTTTC
This sequence comes from Catocala sponsa, assembly GCA_963564715.1. NCBI lineage: Eukaryota > Metazoa > Arthropoda > Insecta > Lepidoptera > Erebidae > Catocala > Catocala sponsa. Next base: position 1,510,565 of record OY751351.1, on the reverse strand, counting down.
GGATAGTTTTGTATAAGGGCGGAGTCTAAATAATTATTGTAATAGATATAACTTAAAATTGAGTAGGTATATAATAATTACTTACCTATATGACTGATTATAATACCAAATGATAACATAGACTAGATAAAACCTATAAATAAAACCAAATTATTAGGTACATACTATTTGTGTTTATAATTTATATTTTATAATTTTACTTCAATCTAATATCCGTAACCGAAAATATCCGAAACTAACGGATAATCCGAAATAATCACATATCCGTAACCGTATCCGAAACCGATATAATTTTATTCCTATATCCAGATCCGAAATATCATAACCATAACATCTCATCAACATTTTTTTTACTTAGTTTTTGTGGCGAAAATTTTTATTTTTGTTAGATGTGGTTGCCTGTAAGTGAATGAGCACAAGGCATGTCTGTAAATTATTATTTAGAAGTAAGAAATGTGTATCATTTGTTGGCGATCCAAATAAATAAAATAAACATCTCTAGTATATTTGGTAGATATGAGAATAGGTTGTAAAGTATATTTTATACCGCTAGCAGAACAGCGTTTGCCGGGCCAGCTAGTATGTCAATACTAATATTATAAAGAGGAAAGATTTAATTTTTTGTTTGTTTGTTTGTAAGGATTTGAATTAAAAACAGCCGATTATAAAAATGCTTTCACCATTAAAAAGCGTTATTTTATGTATTCAGGCTAACTCATTATTTTCCCCTATGTACAGGTAAAAGCGATGAAGGGTAAGAAAGCAGATGATCCGTTCACGCGACGGCACACGAAGCCGGTCATGAACTTCAAGTCGCAGAACCAGAAAACTAATGTAAGTGATAATGAACCTTACAGCTTAGATCATAGAGTTCAATGTCAAAAATCGATATTTCCATAAAAATGTGTAAACAATTCTTGGACACGTCAACTAACTAATATATAAATAAAAATATAAAGAAAAAGAAATAAAAAAATTGCATTCTTTCTTTCTTTCATTGAAAAAAGCATGTTCGAGGAGTAGAGCTTTCATGAGAAGAAGCCGGCAAGAAACTTATGGTCATTCTTTTCAATCGCCAAATGTTTATTAACAATACAATTCTGTGCCTCCTGCGAAAAGTGATACAAGTCAAAAATCAACACTTTACAGGAGAACAAAAACAAAATTAAAAAATAACTGACTCGCGTTCTAAGTGACCGAGGTTAAACTTGAGTACTTTTTTTGTAGATAAAAACATTCACTTTCACCGTTCATTTACATTTTTGTGGTCAATATTATAGATTTAAATTAATTGTTAAAAAACCTATAAGTTGTAACTTTTTTATTTCTAATACATCCTCTATAAAGTGATAAATGATACAACTACAGTTAAATTATATTGCACTTATAAGTTGTCTATGTGTAAGATGAAAAATTAAATGTGCAAATAAATATATATCACACTTATATCATGAAACACTTTCACAGAGTGGTTTAGCATCGATAAAGGTGTTAGACAAGGATGTGTAGCGTCACCTTGGCTGTTTAACCTATACATGGACAATTGTTTCAAAGATTTAAAAGATTTTGAATGGGGATTAAGAATGAATGAGTTACTTGTCAAATGTCTTCTTTATGCCGATGACCAAGTAATACTTGCGTCATCGGCGGAAGAGTTGCAGGCGATGGTAACTATTATGCATGGTGCTTTTGAGAGTAAAGGAATGAAAATAAATGTAAGCAAGACGAAAGTAATGGTATTTGAAAAGGAAGAGTGCGTGACGATGTGTAATATTATGATTGATGGAGAAAAAGGGGAGCAAGTGAAAGAGTTTGTATATTTGGGTACTTTGTTTACAAGGGATGGTAAACATGACGGAGATATTGAAAGGAGAACGATTGCTGGCAACAAAGTGAATGGAGCCCTACGCGCTTTTATGAACAGTCGAAATGTATCCGAAAAGGCACGTTTGGCTGTTCATAAAGGACTATTAGTGCCCACACTTATGTATGGAAGTGAAAGTTGGGTATGGCAAAAGAAGCATGAGAGCAGAATAAATGCTGTAGAAATGAGAGTGTTGAGAAGCATATGTGGTGTGACTCTGAAAGATAGAATAAGAAATAGTGTGATTAGAGAGAGATGCAGCATGAAAGTGGATATAGTTACAAGAATAGAAAAGGGTATGTTAAACTGGTTTGGACATGTAGAAAGAATGGACGAGGAAAGACTGACTAAGAAAGTTTATAAGGCTAGTGTGAATGGAACAGTCGCAAGAGGAAAACCTAGGCGAACGTTTCTCGACCAGATCGGAGGCGTTCTGGACAAAGGCCAGGTTAAGAGCTCCTTGAACCGACGGGCGTGTATGAGGAATGTGATGAAAGTGAATGAAGCCAGAGAAGTGTGTCAGGATCGTAGCAAATGGAAATCCGTAGTCTCTGCCTACCCCTCTGGGAAACAGGCGTGAATCTATGTATGTATGTATCATGAAACACAAAAAATAATGTGTGCAGCAATTACTTATAGAGGTTACAACTTGAAACATATCTATATTCACGATATTTTTGCAAAAATCCTGTCAGTTATATCACTTTGCACAAAATTATCTCCGAAATTATGGTAGATAGAAGAACGTGAGTTAGATTAAAAAAATCCTATTTTTTTTCTGATTATTTTTATGTAAAAATTACAAAAAGGGTACAACTCGACTTATATTACTCATCACAGCAGGCACAGAATTCAATTTTATATTATTTTTTTTATATGAGCTGCTGTGTGTAGTTATTACAATAGTTTATTTCAATAACATTTAAAAGTAAAAGTTTGTTAAATCTCAGATACATATTAATCTATACTAATATTATAAAGCTGAAGAATTGTTTGTTTGTTTGAACGCGCTAATCTCAGGAGCTACTGGTTCGATTTGAAAAATTATTTTAGTGTTGGATAGCCTATTTATCGAGGAAGGCTATAGGCTATATAACATCACGCTACGACCCACGGCGCAGTAACGATAAACGCAGGTGAAACCGCGGGAATATCTAGTTTTTCTTATATGAGCTGCTGTGTGTAGTTATTACAATAGTTTATTTCAATAAGATTAAAAAGTAAAAGTTTGTTAAATCTCAGATACATATAAATCCTTCCTAACTAATATTATAAAAGCGAAAATGAGTTTGTTTGTTTGTTACCTTTTCACGCCTAAACCACTAAACCGATCATCCTGAAATTTTGCATATACGTTGTCAGTTATACAGAAACGGACATAGGCTACCTTTCATGCCGAAAAAAAAAACTGTTCCCGAGGAAAACAACAATAACGTTCTTATGATATAGATGGCGCCACGTGTCTTTCGAATCATGATTGAATTATATTATTACAAGCAGAGTACTACCTGAATTGATTGTCAAATTCTAAATTAACGCCAACGAAGCCGCGGGCAAAGGCTAGGAACAAATAAAGTAATAGTCACAGCAACTCATATTTACAATGAACTTAATAATATGATTATGAGAAATAAGAGTGGAAGCAACTCACTCGACCTTTCTTCTCATTGGTTCTCCGCCCTTGCTTTGCTAAACGTGGCAACAGGTAAACGTAAATTCATATTACTGTTTACTTAATGTAACTATGACGTTCATAAGTGTTACTTTGTGACCTAAATGAAGAAAGCCACAATTTGTCGGCTTCGATGGCGTAGTGGTTAGTGTAATCGACTGCAACGTCTAAGGTTGCGGGTTCGATTCCCGCACAAGTCAAACATTTATGTGCATGAACATGGATGTTTGTCTTGGTCTGGGTGTTTCTATGTATAATATGTATGTATTTAAAAAAAAAAAGTATATATGTATGTTTATCCATTGTCTAGTACCCATAGTACAAGCTTTGCTTAGTTTGGGCTAGATGGTGTTGTGTGTATGTGATAGAATATTATTATTATTATAAAGATATTTATTTTGATTTTGATTTTTTGCTTAATTCCAGGAGGTGATAACCCAGATAGAATCAGAAGAGGAGGAGAAACTAAGAGAGGAAGAAGAAAAAGCAGCAGCGGAGAGGGAGAGAGAAAGACTTGCAGTGAGTAGAATTTTACTATATTAATGTTCTCCAGACCAAATTTCAGTCATGACGTCCAATCTTAACGGAGGCCAAGAGATCTGCGCAAGAGATTCTCTTCATATAAAGCGACAAGTTTATATTTAAAGCTCTAATATTATTATAAAATGAGAAAGATTTGATTTTGTTTGTTTGCTTGTAAAAATTTAACTCAGAAACTACTCAACTTATTTAAAAATTCTTTCACCATTAGAAAGCTATATTATCGCCAAATAATATTATATATATTTTATACTATATTTATAAAAGTCCTGTTACTAACGTTACCTACTTTTACGCGAGCGAAGCCGCGAGCAAAAGCTAGTTAAATATAATCAAATATTTTTTTATCATGTGGCTATTTTTGAGAATCTGTTAATAGCTTTCCGTATTTACGAATTTTAGATAAAATGCTGTTGGTTTTCCTAAGAAAATGAATAATAAGAATATTTTTCTCGTTTGTAGCACGAACAACAGGTACAGCAGGACGCGGAGAAAGCGAAGCGAGAGCGGGCGTCGAACGACACCAGTTTATACTCACTACACGATTTTGATATTAATATAGAACTCGATCTGCCTATTGCAAGTGAGTACTGTCCTTACTAATATTATAAATTCGGAAGTAACTCTGTCTGTCTGTTACCTTTTCACGGCTAAACCACTCAACCGATTTAGATGAAATTTGGTACAGATTTAGTTTAAAACCTGGGGAAGGACATTGGCTACTTTTTATTCGTGTAGGTACCACGCAGGCGGAGCTGCGCGCTAAAGCTAGTTTATTTATATTGCGCAGAATGTAGTTCATTCTAGACCAACTTGAGAGCGACGAAACTTGCTCCAAGCAACAAGCAAGCGAATACGCTCTGTGCAGCATAGCTAAGCGTTGAACTACATCATCATCATCATCTCAGCCGAAAGACGTCCACTGCTGAACATAGGCCTCCCCCAAGGTTTTCCACACAGACTGGTCTTAGGCCACCCACATACAACCGTTTCCCGCGATCCTTACCAGGTCGTCGGTCCAGCTTATGGGGGGCCTCCTTTATAAAGCTATATAAAGGAGCTATATCAAACTATACAAATAAATAAAATTGAAGTGTCTGTTTGTAATGTCAAAACAGCTGTTCTGTTTATCTAATGCATATAAAAGTATATAAGGTATACGAAAACATATATTTTTTAAATTTTTGTCTGTCTGTTTGTTCCGGCTAATCTCCAAAACGGCTGAACCGATTTTTGACGGGACTTTCACTGGCAGATAGCTGATGTTATAAAGAGTAACATAGGCTACTTTGATTTTGGAAAAAAAAATAGGGTTCCGCGGAGACAAACACTTTTTAATTAAAATCTACGCGGACGAAGTCGCAGCTAGTAATAAATAATATCAGCCCTGTATCAATCCGTTGAGCTAAAGGAAATGCTTGTTGAGTGAATTTAAGTCAATAGTTTTAATTTTTAATGGGTGATATCGAAACCACAACCTATATCAATAAAGTCAAAACTCTTTAATTCTATAAAGATTTGTAAACACTCTTTAGACACGTCTATTAACAAAATATATAGTACAATCATAAATTACAAAAATAAATAATAAAAAGTTTGCATTGAAATAAGCCTGTTTAAGGAATAGAGCTTTGAGAAACAACAGGCAAGAAAAGAAACTCATGGCCACTCTTTAATCGCCAAATATTTACAATATGTTTCTTAACAATAAAAAAAAACTATTTATTTCCTTCATTTATCTTATATGAGCTATTGCCACTTTACATAAAATATATACTGTACATTATTATAAAACTACTTTTGTTTTTCTTTCCAGAAACAGTATCGTCTCAACCAAAACAGGTGTCGACGAAAGTGAAAGAAACGGGCCCCAAGCGTTCGTTAAACTTAGAAGAGTACAAAAAACGCCACGGGCTCATATGAGTATTGTACACCGCACACAAGCAAATTGAGTGCTCGTGACCAGGGAGTATTGGTGATTGTGGCAATTGTGGCGAAGTTGGCGAGCCTAACACACTCGCCACAATTAAAATGATGTTTGTGATGTTTCTGACCGGTTGTGGTGATATTGGTAATGTTGACACATTCACCACAGTCTGTCAAACTTGCCACAATGTTATGGTGTAACTTGCCACGCTCGCCACAATATTATTGGTAATTAAAGCTTGCCACAATAATAATTTTAAGTTCATAGCTCGCCACAATAAAGATTTGATATAAAATTATAAGATTGTGACATGATTGGTATAGATGACTGCAATTAAAATTGTTATAGTACAGTGATAGACCGCATTTTCATACAATTTTATGTGTTTTTAATATTGCACGTTAAAATAACTAGTATAAGATGACGTATTGACGAGATTGGTAATGTTGGTGACGTATGCCACAATTGCCACAACTCGAATATTGATGAACTACTGATTGTAATCAAGATATTTTGGTATATAAGTAGGTAAAGTTTAGCCAATACTCCCTAAATGCATGTTTAACCCATTTGTGCATACAGCTTTACATTATTATGACAAAATGCAAACTTGGTTTTTACCTAAATATAAAAATACATTTATAACATACTTTATTCTTTGAACGGTGAAGGAGGAAAGCTGCATCTCTGAGAGTTCTCCATTATGTTCTCGAAGATATGTGAAGTCTGCCCGTACTGGGCTAGCGTGGTGGACTATGGCCTAACCCTTCTCACACTGAGAAGAGACCCGTGCCCAGCAGTGGGACAGTTTAATAGAGGGCTGATATTATTATATAGTATATTAGTTACAAAGACTACAGCGTTGAAATATCGACCCTTCGAGGATGAAATGTTGTAAGCCATTTTACCGAAATTTAGTTATTAATGTAACTTTATTCAGTTTTTCGAGCTGCACCGTCCTGTATATTTAAAATGATGATATTCGCAAAAAATGGTTTTACCACCCAGAAAATACTACAGCATAAATCTTTTATTTCAGTAATAATTGTGTAAATCGTACTTTAATTCGCCATAAATGTTGTAAAATATATAATTTCATAAGTGCAGAATACTAGCTTTTGCGCGCGGCTCCGCCCGTGTGGTACCTACATCAATAAAAAGTAGCCTATGTCCTTCCCCAGGTTTTAAACTATATATGTACCAAATTTCATCTAATTCGGTTGAGTGGTTTAGTTGTGAAAAGGTAACAGACAGACAGACAGAGTTACTTTCGAATTTATAATATTAGTAAGGATAAAGAGCTGGAAAACTATGTTTACCAAACCAAAAAAAAATATTAGAAAACCTCTTTTATTTTTTTGTTTTTGTTCCTCTCCTGGAAAGTTGTGTTTTTGTCTTTTACTACATTTCATTCTCAAACGGTCGAAACGGTGGCCTTTCTGAACGCTAAGATGTCATTCGACACACAATGTCAACATGATATCTGAACTTATAAATATAGTATGGTCATGTTTAATCATATTGAAAATTGAACACCGTTGTTAATCTATCATGTAAATATACAAACTCTTTTACTTACTCCACTTGTTCTCCATCAATCATAATATTACACATGCACTCCTCTTTTTCAAATACCGTTACATTCGTCTTTCTGTGAAAGAGAACATGCCTTTTTATTGATTTTTCTTTTTTAAAAAGACACCTGCCGCACTGTGTATAATTCCTGTGTCGCGGGGACTTTACAAACATTCAAACAACGGACACAGACAACATGCAGACTTGGAACAACCATTTGTGGATCACACAATTTTTCGTCCCGTGTGGGATTCGAAAACCTTGGGGGAGGCCTATGTCCAGCAGTGGACGTCTTTTGGCTGACATGATGATGATGTGGGATTCGAACCCACAACACTTGGCGTAGTGGCAGTTTCGAGGTGACCACTTAAACCACTACGCCATCCGTGTCTCTGAAAGTTAAAAGTTTGGATGACACATTGACTTACTTGTTATTATTTATTAACCCAATCGCACAGTTTCAGGATAACGCCCATAATGAATGTAATGGGTTCAATCAAAAGGTCGAAAAAATTATGATCTGCGAATAATTTTTCCGTGTGTCTGACTGTTCTTTGGGGCCATTCATTTATTACGTAAGACGATTTTAGTAGATTTTGACCCTCTCCCCCCTAAATAAGAAAAATAAGCATAGGCTTACCCCTCCCCCCTGTTTAATATTTATTACGTAAGAATCTAAAGGAAAAATTAATATACGTTTAGTTGGTTTGATATTTATTTTTAAATGTGAAAATTTTTAGGAACGTTTACAATCATGTTGGATGGAATCATTTTAATCATTTGGATATAATCACTACATAACATTTTCAGTCCAAGGGCTCAAAACCCACTCCGAAAGTGTGATCTTACGTAAGAACTATCAAGACTCCCTCCCACCGCCTTGTAACAAAAAATAAGACATGGTCGACCCCACTCCCCCTAAATCGTCACATGTAATAAATGAATGCCCCCTTTGTGTCTGTTTCAATGTTTCTAAATTCCAAAAATATACTAAATTGTAATTATTCAATAATTTACCAGCAATGAGATTTTAAGAAAGAAAGAAAGATATTTTTCGCCAAGAATATATTACATTAGATGTTGACATCAAGTAACAGCTCGACATATTTGCCTATAACAGGCATGCGAATATTTGCTTAAGACTAGTTAGTATGCAGACATTAATTATTCTGTTACATTTTAATTTAAATAAAATTAATTTTTCACCCGTCAACTGTCGAGCGGACATACGCTGTCCCCAAAAATGAGTCATCAAAATAAAAAGCTTGACTCGTTAATGAGTCAAGTGTCGAGCGCACATACATTTGTCCGTTTGTGTATTGTTTGCACAATTAATTTTTAATTATTTTTTACGTATTTCCCCTAAACGTTCAAGAAGTTAAGAACGATTAAACAAAAAATTCGTTCAGAGTGTAAAAGCACATTTCAAGTAACCAAAATTTTAATTTTGATTTGAATTGCTGCATAGGTAGTTCTCTTATTACTTGATGATACCTATATAGTATAGGATATTAATATTGAATATACAAATATATAAATGAAGCCAGAGAAGTGTGTCAGGATCGTAGCAAATGGAAATCCGTAGCCTCTGCCTACCCCTCTAGGAAACAGGTGTGAATCTATGTATGTATGTATGTATACAAATATATATTATTGTAAATATTCGGGTAAAAATCAAGTTTTGCTTTCTAATAAAAGTACCTAATTAAAATGCAGAGTGTAAAAGCGTCAATTATAAAAAAAAAACAAAAAAGATAATCACTACATATTATAGAACAAAGCCGCGTCTATCTGTCTGTTCGCGATAAACTCAAAAACTACTGAACGGATTTTCATGCCAATAGACAGAGTGATTCATGAGGAAGGTTTACGTGTGTATTTTGTTAAGGTTTTACTAAGCTTGCGAAGCCGGAGCGGATCGCTTGTTTATTATTTTTATTGTTTGATGACCACGTGTTATGTGATCTCTATTTTCTCCTCAATTAAGAACAAGACTATACTTGCTTCGATAAATTATCATCGTTTCAAAACGCATATAGCCTACAAGCTGGCCTGGCAAACATTATTCAGCCATATAAATTCATTCGATAGGGACACCCTAATCACCTTGCGGTATTAAATATACTGTACAACCTGTTCTCATAACTACCAAAAACACATAAAAAATTTCATAAAAATCGGTTCAGCCGTTTCGGAGGAGTGCGACCACAATTTCTATACCCCTATCCCTACCCCTTCGGGTATGTTCAAGTCATGTTAATCTTTTAGGGCTGACGCACATTTGACGAGTGGCAACGCAGAGAATTTTCATTGCCAAACCATTATCCACTTTGCGAGTATTGAAATAATGTCGAAAATCAATTACACAACTATTAGTCAGCGAGCGCATTGAAGCGACTAGCGGCGAGAGGTAGTAAACAGTAACGTGTAGTATTTCAACGCTAGCAGAGTCGATAATGGCTTGGCAGGAAAAAATGCTCTGCGCTGCGCTGCGCCTCGATGTAGGCATGTGCGCCGGCACTTAACCGCTTACGTCGGATTAATCCGACAAATATTTTCGTGTCCATTTCGCCAGTGTCGTATATTTCCGACCAGATAACACAGCCCGTTTAATCTGCTTTTTTATTTAATTACGGTGTTTTCTATAAAAAAAATGTTTATATTGTGTAAATGGATAATTAAGTAATCATTTACAATTTAATACACTTCAGTCTCATAATTAGAAGTCCTGAAAATAAGTACTTATTTTTGTAAGTGTTTATTTTCGATTCACTGTGCCGGGCGCTGGGGGCACGACAACTGTTATGAATTGGGGCGGTTAAAAGGTTAAATGAATATCGTGAATACATTTTTACACTCTGCAATTTTCGACTCAAGAAAGTTAGTCTAAAATAATTGATAGGTTATAAATAATTACCTCGGCGTACGCCAGCTAGCCTTAATTAATTATTATAAGTAGTTGTTACTTATTTATTGTTGCTTTTGTTAATTATATACCTGGATTATATACCCACCGTAGTTCGCTAGCAGTCTATGTAAAGTACAAGATATAATCGAAATCGGTTCAGTCGTTTTGACGAGCATACATAATGTATACCATATCTCACATATACTTACAAAGTTTTATCGTGAATAAGTTAAATACAAAACATTGCAATAATAAGAATAGGTTTCTGATGTACGTGAAGCTTTTTGGTTTGTGGATTTAACAAGTAATTTTTGCGACTAAACTTAAATAACAAAATCTTAAGAGATAGTAATTTTCATTCGGAAATTATTCGAATACAATTGTGCTCAAGGCGATTCATATTCTAAATAAATAACGCGATAAAATCCTTATGAACTAGTTTCAATATACAGTCGACTGTCAAGAATTATACACGAATTTGGGCGTTAAAATTTGTCCAGAAATAAATGTCCATGTCAAAATGAGATTCCAAATTCTTAATCAGAATTGGCAAATCTCTTCATAGCATAGTTTTTTGTAATGACATATTACGTTTTTTGGGGACCACACCTTTTAGTTACATAACATACAAATAAAACTACGATTTCGTCGATTTTTTACCACATTGCTATGCTGTGCGGAGTTCAGCGAAAATAGCAGTGTAATAATTCTAGTAATAACTTTGTGCTGAAAACGGAATAGTCCTATTCAGTTTTCAGCAGAAAAAATAAGGGTAATCTCATGCTCCACTCTTAGCCCCGTTTCGGGTTACGTCAATGAGCTCGTCGATTAACTGAGGCATAAAGATCCACTGACGTGAAGGCTTTAGTATTTATTAAGCATGTTCAGCCTACTGTCCCCCAACTCCTTACATGTTGATTATATGGCATTCAGAATCCCTCAATCCCGGGTTGGGCCAACAAAAAGTTACTAGGTTTTTCTGTTAAGAAATCTCAATACAAGTCCGGAGTTAGAAAGTTGGCGGTAAGCCACCTCCATGCCTCTGAAAGCACGTAAAGCCGTAGGTCCTGCGCCTGATCTCTCTCCGGTCGTGTTGCTGTCCCATCGGATTATCAGAATTAGGGAACAGAGAGTGCACTTGTTTGCGCACATACTTACGCTAAAATATCTTCCACGCAGATAGTCGGTCTGTGTTAAGATTGGACGCCATGACCGAAATTAGATGTAGAGGACATTAGTTATTCTAGATCCTCTCGTCAGGGGTCAGACAGCTGACTTCAGGAATATTCTAACTCCCATGACAGGTCATGTGAGGTCGTTTTCCTGTTAAGGAATGACCTCGCATGACCTGTATACTGTATACTGTCTATATGGTCATATCATGACCTATGTCATGGTCATGGTATCGCATACGTTCTTTGTCATCCTCATGAATGCATTAGAGATTCTGTCTATTAGAAGGATGTGAGCCATGTCAAACAAGGATTGATAATCCTTTTCCGAAGCTTCTGGAGATGAGCAAGATTTCCTCTGAAGGTTCCTTAAAGAAATGATAGGCTCGTCGCATACCTAAGGACCGTTCTACTAAAGATTGACTGACTAAATAAACTTATTCGTTCCCTCGTTCGTCGAATATAGTAGATAGGATAAACGAATTTTTTATACAGTGATCACAAAATATATAGAAACAATCCAGTTGTATAATTACAATGGCTTAGTATTCCTTTTTATTGTATATCAGAAAATTGCAAAAAAGCAATAAAAAAATGTAAGTGAAAATAATTGTATTTAAATAATGATTTTTTTGACATGTAAAAGACTACGAATATTTTTACGAACTCACTGTACCTAACGCACTTGTGAAGCAATAAAACTCAATTCAATTAATGTAATTTGACGTTAAATGTTAAAATCTAGCTACATAAGCGGTCTAGATATATTATATTGTATTATTATAGTAGGAATATCGCAATTTCATTGAAATATAACCGTATTGAATTCACTTTTAAACTTTCTATATCTGACTAGCTTTTGCGCGCGGCTCCGCCCGCGTGGTACCTACATCAATAAAAGCACGCCCATTCCACTTACATAGATCACTTTTGTTTGTAATCAGGACCCAATATACCAATTTTCATACTTCTAAATCCAGAAATGAGAAAATTTCCATACAAACTTTACCCCCCATTTTACCTTTTTAGGGGGAGTTTTGTCCATTTTACCTACACAGGTCATTTTTAATTATAATCAATAACTTGTATACCTATTTTTATACTTATAAGTCCAGAAATGATCAAATTCCATATAAACTTCACCCCCCTATTTCATCCCCTGAGGGGTGGAATTTCAAAAAATCCTTTTTTAGTACACCCCTACAAATTAAAACACACATGCTCTCCAAATTTCAAGTTCCTACAACCAGCGGTTTAGGCTGTGCGTTGTCTCTAAGTCAGTCAGTCAGGACATCTTCCTTTATATATATATAGATAGATTATGACGAAATAACACAGGTTTATTCTTAGAAATCTGTGAATTCTGCTCAACCGACTGACTGCGTGGGTAACCAGTAGTCGCATCGTCGCTGCCACTGCGCCAAGTATTGTGGGTTCGATCCCCACTCTGGACAAGAATTTCTGTCACCCACAAATGGTTGTTCCGAGTGTGAGTGCTCTTTGTGTCCGTTGTTTGAATGTTTGTAAAGTCCCGCGAGCGCGACACAGGATTCATTCCTAGTGCGGGAGATTTATTTTTTAAAGAAGTAGAGAAATATGGTGATTATTCTATGAATCCTCGAAATTGCGTATTCCCTACTGTTGTCCAGCGGTACATTAAAGCTACATTTAAAAGTGTTACACTTAATGTTTTTTTTATTTATTTGACTATGAACAAATGATTATGGTTATTACTTAATACCTTGTAAATGGAAGCGAACGGCTTGAATAAATTTGATAAAATGACTATAATTGTTTTAATTATCTACCTACTAAGGGCGGCTGTAAAGGTCAGGGCACATATTTATTTTATTTTTTACTAGCTGTCCAGACAGACGTCTGGTACAAACGAAAAAAAAATTTAAAAAAAATTTGGAAGATACACTGGCTGAACAACTGAACGTCACTCTGTCAGACGAAGACTGTCTTGAAGACGTCTCACAGTCATTTGTCTCATTCGCACACTCACTTTTCGGAGATTTTTAAATATTTGCCAAATTTTTTGTCATACAAATTTTTCATACCTACTTTCTCCTGACAATAACGAACACAAAAGAAAGATTTATCCAATTTGGTGCAGTCGTTTGGAAGTTATGCGCGTACAAACATTTCAGTGATTCATTTTTATTTATATAGATTTATTTATTTGGAATAACAAGCAGTTACACTATAGATACAAAGTTGCATAGCATTTACATTTAAGAAAATATGCACTCACACTGTTATTCACAGATTACGATTACACAATGGTGAACTATTAATTTAATTTAATTACATATTTCAAATTTAATTTTTATCACTTACATAAATTATACCATTCAAATTACTTACATAATACATATGTACACATTTTATTCAACGGATCTCATAAGGATTAGACTTACGAGCGTATTATATAGCGCGCAGAACTGATGGCCGTTGGGGCAGAAAAGTTCTGCAGTGGCGGCCACGCACCGGAAGACGAAGTAGGTAAGGTGGACCGACGACCTGGTAAAGGTCGCGGGAACCGGTTGGATGTGGGTGGCCCAAGAGCGGTCTGAGTGGAAAACCGTGGGGAAAGCCTATGTCCAGCAGTGGACGTATTTCGGCTAAGGTGATGAACTAAAGGGCGCAGTCAGAACGCGAGCTATAAACTCGTGAATAGTATAGTTAGTCTTCGATCAAATATACCATAGATGCACATTCTCATACAAAAACGCGTCAATATTTGGCACTGACCAGCACTACTTACTTATAAGTGTCTGCATTTATTATGCAATCCAGGAAATAAACTGGAATAACCATTGAACGCTCACTGAGAAACATTTTGTAATAGTTTAGTTAAAACGCGTCAATGTAAAGCGTCCTAAGTGTGTTACTCGCGATACGCAAGCGTACTAAATATATGGTACGGTCTCCACCGTAGTAGTGGTGTCGATTCGCTCTCGCTTACGGGCAGCGCACGCAAGAGTGAGTGGGACAGGTGCATAATATAGCGCATACGACTGATTTATGCACAGTTTTGTTGGGGCCGTTTTTCGAGCGACGATCGTGCATCTATGGTATATTTGATCGATGGTTACAGTGCATTTTTTTTTTGCTTGCCTATATGACCACACTCCGTCTGATGGTGGCGATCATGTGGTCTAAGAGCAGTGGCCTCCACACATCCTCATAGCAGCTGAGGCGATGTTGAGGTCCCTACTTTGACGGCCTGAGAAGGTGCTTTTTCACGCCCCGCTTAAAAGACCTAGGATTGAAGGAAGAAGGAAACACGTGCCTTGGCAGAGAATTCTATGCCTTGATCGTTCAGCAGAGGACCCAAACTTGTTGGCGCGCGCTCTAATCAACTCTACCGCATGGCGGTCAGCTCAGCAAGTTTTAAATATGAGGATTGTAAGCATAATATCCTCATAATTACAAATAATGATATGTCCGATAGAGTGCGTCAGTAACACCATCGACTGACATAATGCGGGCGTACAATAGGGTGATCGAGCAGTGAAACGCGTAAAAAGAGCGGTGTCGTCAGCAAAGTTACTATTTTGTAGTTGAAGCTTACACAGATCATTAATAAACGCAAGAACAAGTGTAGGGCCTAGTACGCTGCCTTGCGGTACTCCAACAGTTATAGGTAGATCATCGCTAACTACATCACCAACTCTTTGGTACCTATCGGCCAGGTAGTCAGTAAATAATTTATGCTGTGTATTTATGCAATATTTTTAAAGATATTCTCAGTAATAGTGCGAAGCTTAATAAAATTACTGAATAGGTGGCAGTATGCTCCCCTATTTCTCCAAATCTAAACAGATAGTTGGCGACTTGCGGATGTGTAAGTATAATACCTACGCCTTGTAACGCGGACCGGTCGCTGCTGAGCGGCCGTGCTCGCGGCGACCCTCCATCAGTCTCTTCTCCCCAGCGGCGGCCCTATATAAACGCGACCGCGTCTCGTTCCAGCCCCGCTTCGTCTTCTACAGCCTACCAAGATAAGTGATCCATTGTTCTAGACCACGTAGTGAGCCTTACAAGAACCACGCCTGAGATTCTGCTTCCGTCTAGGTTATATATTATTTTGTATAATTCGGGTTCCTTTTTCTGTACAAGTTTTAAATCTTAAAAATATTGTGGCAGCTAGCATACATACATGCGCGCGCGCCGCGCGACACGGCCAACTGAACCGGCCGTTGCCGCGCCGCGCCACAGCCGCACTACCGCAGCCCTCGAGACCGATAATGTCTATGCCCTCGAGTCTCCGCAACGTCACATAATGTTTCGCAGCTAAGCTTAGCGCTCT
This sequence comes from Catocala sponsa, assembly GCA_963564715.1. Lineage (NCBI taxonomy): Eukaryota > Metazoa > Arthropoda > Insecta > Lepidoptera > Erebidae > Catocala > Catocala sponsa. Next base: position 1,494,589 of record OY751351.1, on the reverse strand, counting down.
GATTGGGTCGTTGCATGTAATTGCGGTTTACTGCTAATACCGTTTGTCTAAATAGGAAATGTACCTACTTATGCTGTGCTAAACAAATAAAATACACATTCTCAAATCGATAGTTTTCTTTCTACCTCAACACATGGTAAAATATACCTAAACCTTTTAATTGCGTAGTAAATATTTTAATTTATCTCCGCTACATAACTACCCTGGTCAATCTAGTCCCTAAAACTAGGTTGACTAAGTATATACTATATGTGGATTATTTAGAGGTGACCAGTGGCTAGGTCTTTTCGAGTAGTGGCCTGGCGTTTCATACGGCGGGTCGTAACATCGGCGGGGTCGCGACCGCATGTGAAACTGAAAGTGATTCGCGCGGCCCCGCTGATAGTGGTTTGTCGAGGAACACCGTGGTAGGTTTAGTCGGTATTCCGGGAGGTCCATTTTATTGTTTAACGTCTTTTTGTTACCCCGGTGAGTCCGACATAACCCCTCCGCCCGCCCCCGCGGAGGGGTATGCGTCAATGCATTCCCCCACGTTGTACACTATCACTATATGTAACGATGAGTAGGTAAGGTTTGATGATGGATTTCAATTACTTTTTTGTATGCTCAAGCGGTGTTAGCCTGTAAGTGACTGTTGCATTGTCGCTTGTATTTTAGAGTAGTTTGAGTTATAAGTGTTAATGTAAACAATTGTTGGTGAACCATAATAAATAAATAAATAAAATAAAATAACGTTACAGTCTCTACCAACAGTACCAACATCGTTGGTTAATGGTGTAAGTATGAAGGCAAATAAAATGAAATAATTACATTTACGATAATTTATTTACATTTATCTTTGTGGTTAGCAATATAACATTTATTTGTTACATACACATTTACACACGGTTTTGAATTATACTATTATGATAGCATAATTCAAAACCGTGTTGTTGTTTCAAATAAAATAAAAACAATAATAAAATGATAATATTTTATTTTTATTTTTCTTTATTTGGAACAATTACACAGTACTTAAATATAATACATAGTGTATGAAGTAATATTTAATTAACAACTGCGTAATCGAGAACGTTATTCACAGAATACAAATTATTTATATCAGTACTAGCTTTTGCGCGCGGCTCCGCTCGCGTGGTACCTACATCAATAAAAAGTAGCCTATGTCCTTTCCTAGGTTTTAAACTATATCTGTACCAAATTTCATCTAAATCGGTTGAGAGATTTAGCCGTGAATAGGTAACAGACAGACAGACAGTTACTTTCGAATTTATAATATTAGTAAGGATCAATTAAAGAATGTTTAAATAACAATTCGTATTATTGTTACTAAATATAATGTGTTTTATATTATTATTCCGTTGTTAAGACTACAGTATAATAATATAATTAGAAGCTTCTTTTAGAAATATTTTTAATGTCCAATTAATTTTGTCGCTGACTGTATTGAAACATAACTTAAAACTCATTTACTGCATACAGCCTTACTTATAAACCACTCTCAAATATTAAGAGGTAATTAAGTACCTATTAGTACCTAAGTACTAGTGCCTAATCAGGCAAACACATAAGGGTTACTCAACTTTAACAATTTAATTGATTAAGGTAAGCCTGTGATCAAAATTTATCAAAATTATTATTATTTGTGTGTTTGTGTGAATGTGTTTTCGCCGATTAGACACCCGTTTTAATACTTAAGTACCTCTTAAATTTTATTTTTACAACACAACACAACACCATCTACCTCAAACTAAGGTTTTTTCTCAGTTCCATGTATTTCACATTTGTTACCAACGACACCACTGAACGACACCCCAGTGGTATCGTTGGTAGGCAGTTTACTAGACATTCCCAACGATATCATTAATAGTGTTGGATATTTTTCTAGTACCTAATATGATCTATTTCGCGAATAAACATAGTAATCTCCTTTAACTATTATGTACAATTAGTTGTACCACGGATATAGCTACATAAAATATGTAATGTGTAATCTCGGGGTGGAGACCTGGTGTCCTATAACACAGGCTCCGGCCTAGCTTAGGCTCCAGTCTCTCACAATGTTCCTTGTGTTTTATTTCAATATTATGCAATTTGTATATTTTGTCAACATTGTAACTATTGTGGAGAGAAAAATAAACAGTATTATTATTATTAAAAAAAGTTTTAAAAAATTGTGTAGGTAAAACAAATGAACATCTACAAATCTTATCTTATCTTATGTGGGGGCCAGTCAGTGCAGACCGGCGACACTTCGACCCAGTGGGAACTTTTGTATCGACACTCCCAATAACGACTGCCATAGATGTTCATGGCAGCCGGGACCAACTGCTTAACGTGCTCTCCGAGGCACGGAGCAGGCGATAATTGTCAATCAATACGCACATAATTTCGAAAAGTCATATAACTTCCGAAAGTCAGAGGTGCGCGACGTGGGTTCGACCCCGAGACCCTTTGCATTGCAGTCTGGTGGTCTCCCCACTGAGCTATCGCTGCTCAACATCTACAAAACAAGTGACTATCAAAAAGTGATCAGCCAACGATAGTACTTACTAAAAACAGGTGCAAGCAGTTTTCGACCTAGTTTCATTATCAAAGCCCATGGAACTACTGAGAAAAAAGTTCTCACTAGTCTTATGGGACTAATCATCGGTGATGTGATCCAATGACATCTGTGAAATTCACAGTCGCTTTTCGTCCTGTTTTCGATTGATTTACGTGTTATTCAGTAAAATAATAGTGATTAAGTTTCTTATAAACATACTCATACACCTTATTTAGTTAAAATATATTAAAATGATAAAGGATTTACAAATAATATCAATGTTTTCTTCAGGTTTTTTCATATGGACTTTGCGGTGTCCAAGGACGTTACAACAAAAGTTATAAATAAGAGTCTAAACAAACGAGGAAGTGTGTTTGCAATATGTGATACTGCTTGATCAGTGCCGGATTAACCACGTAGCAAGAGTAGCAATTGCTACGGGCCCCGCGCGACAGGGGGCCCCGCATATTTGAACCCACTCATCACTGCCTGAGCGTAATTTTTTGAGTGAAACTTATTACAATATGTCGTATATTGAATTTACTTGATGTAACAAAAACGTGAAATGTTATAACTTTTCCAACTAAGACAATCCACGTCAGACAATCAGTAACCGACTATTTCCTTGCCGTATATAAAACACCGAATTTCATACGGTAAACGCACAAGTTCTACAAAAAGTCGCTCGTATAAATGTGTAGAATTTCAGTCGGCCCAATAATCAGCTCTACAAAAAGTCTGAAGTATGCAAGCACTCTTACTTGAAAGAATTTGCTAGGGGCCCCGCGCTTGCTTAATCCGGCACTGTGCTCGATGTTACCACGTGTATTTTAGTTGTTGTTAAGTATTGCTTCATTTTCACACTTAGCATAAGCACTTCTTCTCGTTTCACCTTATTTGAATGACTGTTATTTTCAATAATTCAAAGCAATAAGCATTAATTCACAACAAGCATGCTAATTAAACCATTTAAACCTTTTATTTTCGTTACACATATATAGTTGTTATATATTTATATAATTATTAATAACTATTAATTTATTATTTATTAATTCTTATTTATCCAATGATGCTTTAGGTGATGGTGCGCTGATATTTAATTTTAATAGGTGTTTGATTGATACTAACAGAACTAGCTATATATACATTTATTTATGTTAAAAGGTGTAACTTAACAACGCGATACATTTTATTTGAAAATGTGAGGAAAGCGACGTGAGCCTTTGCATTGACGAGTGTTTCAAGGCGTATCACAAGCCTTAGAGTTATATATTCTTCTTTTTTTTTTTGTAAATGTTTTCTAATTTCCACTTATACAAATCATTGTAATTTTATTAAATACTAGCTGTTACCTGCGACTTCGTCCGCGTAGATTTTAACTAAAAAGTGTTTGTCTCCGCGTGACCCTACTTTTTTCTAAAATCAAAGTAGCCTAAGTTACTCCTTATAACATCAGCTATCTGCCAGTGAAAGTCCCGTCAAAATCGGTTCAGCCGTTTCGGAGATTAGCCGGAACAAACAGACAGACAGACGGCCAGACAAAAATTTTAAAAATTTATGTTTTCGTATAGGTACCTTATATACTTTCATATGCATTAGATAAAAAGTTGTTATTTTGACATTACAAACAGACACTTAAATTTTATTTATTTGTATAGATTAAATGTATAATATATATCTACAATAATGACCTATCATATAAATATAAATGTGTAATACCTAATAGTAAAAAAGAAATCAACTTACTCCTAACACAAAATAATCCTAAACCCGTGTGTAAAAGCCCTTAGGTCGGCCATCTTGCCGGCATTTCATTATCGGAGGCGATAACAGGTATGATGGTTTGTTTTGATTTACTGTGCTATACTGCACATGTATTTAATTAATTGCAAGTAATTAAATACATGTGCATTCTCGCGAACTTTCTTCATTCCGTAATCAGTCGCATTTGGGTTTAGTTGCAACTCCTGCATTAAATCCAGCTACAGAACATACAAATTTTTTAAATAGTTCATTGTATACAGTATCTTATAGCAATTGTGATGTTCAATTTGATATGGAAAATATGTGTACTAGTGATTGATGATTGGCCTGAAGATGTTAAATACTTTATTAACAAAGAAAAGGGAAAAAAGACACAGGAATTATGGTCGACCCTAATTTTCCCATCATCTTCGAAATGCAGCGCCAAGCAGGGTCGTCGAATACTCGTACCCCAGGAGCCAAACATAAATCCATTGCTCAAGGACGAGTTGACAAACTAGCAAAGCGACTCAGGGCTATGACTCTCAAACATGCTGCAGTTAGAGATGGGGAAAGAAACGTTCCAGTAGTGCAAAGATCTTGCGAATCAAACCTGAACATCGACAACTATGAATCCCTCGAAGGATTTGAATCTACTTGAAACAAGCCTATCTCTTCAAAATTGTGTTTTAAAAGAAAAATGGAAAATTATGTTACCTACAGAAAATATACTCGTCGTACTTTTAAAGATATGTTTGATTTATTCATTCGTTTTGACCGTACTCCCCATCCTGGCGATCACGTTTATGAAGATTGTTATTTTAATACACGAAAACAAGTTGTAAATGTAACAAATAGTGAATGCTATTGGCAAGATATGTCTTTTGATAGAGTGAATGAGTTCTGGCATTGGTGGAAAACTCAACGATCAGATATATTATATATGTATGACCATATTTTGGAAAGTGATAAGTTTTATTCTAATCATGTTAATAGATTAAGGTTTATTGTTGCTTATGTAAAAATTATAGATACAGAAATTGTAAATCCACTGGATAGTAGCTCATATATAAGGGAATGAAATTCGTATAAAAACTTATATAACAAGTTGATTTCTAGAATGGTTGCTATCGAAAACTCGTGTAATTAAATTTGTATACAAAATTATATAAAGAGTTGAGTTTTAAATGGTTGCTATCGAAAACTCGTGTAATTAAATTTGTATACAAAATTATATAAAGAGTTGAGTTTTAAATGGTTGCTATCGAAAATCTCGTGGCTCATTTGTTCAAAAGTAAACATTTGTCGATAAGAATATAATTGTACACGGTAAACCAATGTTACGGCGAGTTGTTCGATAACGAGCAGGAAACGACAAAGTAATCATATTAACACGTTCCTAGTGCAACTCTCACGGGCCAGTGAATATCTGGACAGCTTGAGTAGTCAACTTCAGAGGCCAGTGTATCATTGAATATACACCGCGCCGAACATTGTGTACCCCAGATACACCAAACGATTTGTGAGGGCCAGAGCTACAAAGTCATATACAAAATGTTCGGCGCGGTGTATATTCAGTGATACACTGGCCTCTGAAGTTGACTACTCCAGGTGTATAACCAGATATACACTGGCCTGTGAGGGTTGCACTAGGGCGTATAATGACATACAGGTACACTGGCGCTTAACGTGTTAAGGTCAGTAATTTACATAAAGAAAATGTGTATATTGACAAGGAAAATAAAAATATATTAATAAAACTATTAACTAACCAATGTGTGGCTTCTTAATTAAATACATTAAAAATGGGGCGTGTCTTTTTTTTTATACGAATAAGGTGGCAAACAAGCATACGGTCCACCTGATGGTAAGTGGTCACCGTAGCCTATGGACGCATGCAACACCAGAGGCATCACTTGCGCGTTGCCGACCCTTTAGGAAAGGAAGTGGAAATGAGAAGGAGCGGGAAGGGGGAAAGAGGGTGATTGGGCCTCCGGTACTCTCACTCACCGAACGAAACACAACAGTAGGAATACTGGTATTTCACGTCGATATTCTGTGAGAGGGTAGTCCTTCCCCGGTCGAGCCGGCCCATTCATGCTGAAATCAGCGAGGCTCTACTACTCTTAATCAATAGTATTTCCATACTCTACTAGTAAAAGTAGTATCGTTAAGAATTCTATCTCTATTTGTCAATGCAATAATAGGTGTTCTAAGAATGCAAGCATCACCTTCATACGTAATTCTAGCTGCACTCGTATCTCCGCCAAATAGTAGGTAATTTTAATATTTCTTCAGAGCCAAGTTAAAATTTTGGCTCATTCCATAACAAGATACGTCTTTGCAGAGCATCTTGTAATGGAAAACGATCGTATTTATTAAAATTACCTATTTGACCGAAATTAATACAAGAATAAATTAGTGTATAATTTATTCTTGTATTAACTTAATATTATAAACCTAACTTAATATTATAAAAGCGAAAATGAGTTTGTTTGTTTGTTACCTTTTCCCGCCTAAACCACTGAATCGATCATCCTGAAATTTTGCATATACGTTGACAGGTGTACAGAAACGGACATAGACTACCTTTCATCCCGAAAAAAAATACTGTTCCCGAGGAAAACAATAATAACGTTCTTATGATGGCGCCACGTGTCTTTCGAATCATGATTGAATTATAGTACAACCCGAATTGATTGTCAATTTCTAAGTTAACGCGAGCGAAGCCGCGGGCACAAGCTAGTCAAAGAAATATTTTTTACCACTAAATGATGGCCCAATTACACACATATCTACAGTTTTTCTTGGGCAGTTTCTTATCTCACAAATAATATAAATTTTTTTTTAAGTTATATACGGGCTGATTTTGAAATCGTGTAATTCCTTTTAACCACGCATTCTACTGGTGGTATGGAATAACCCTGACCATATATTTTTTTATTAGAATTATTTTTTGTAAAAATTAATGTTCCGTTTTTTTCGTGAAATGGTTTCAGATAGTCATATGTTAACCATCAGAAGCAATTTTAATTATTTACTAAATAAAAAAAATTTACGTATTAATAATTAATGTCGTAAATAATAACGGGCGGTCCTTTTTATTGCACCTTATTATTTACGACATCAGTTAGGTATTGTTATGATATTTTTTTTAATTAGTATATTATTAAGATTGTGTCGTGTATGGATATTTAAGAAAATTAATATCCTGTATATTAATTTTCTTAAAAATCTATATAGAAGTAATTCATATTCGCATGCCTAGAAAAGGTTAAATGTGCTGTGGCCTTGTATTTTTTTACTACAACATTTTTGTAACCATATTTCTTGTGAATAAAGGATCATTCTCACTAGTTCCACTGGTGATTAGCCCGATGGGACTAGTAACAACTTTTTTCTCAGTAGTTCCATGGGCTTTGATAATGAAAGTAGGTCGAAAATCGCTTGCACCTGTTTTTAATAAGCACTATCGTTGGCTGATCACTTTCTGATAGTCACTTGTTTTGTAGACATTCATTTGTTTTACACATTTTTTTCACAACCGTGGTACAACTAGTTGAACATAATAGGGAGATTCCTATGTTTATTCGCGAAATAAATCATATTAGGTACCAGAAAAATATCCAACACTATTAATGATGAGAGTCAAGATGGCGGGTGTACCTTAATGAATCGAGTAATAACATTTACCAAAAAAATGTACCTAAATTGTACTATTTAGTACCTCGGTTAAAAAAAATTGTACCTCCTTTAGAAGGAAACCACAGCTAAATTTAGATACACCCGCCATATTGACGTCAATATGGCGGGTGTTCTATAACATTTTATTATTTTATTAGTAATGGTTACATTACTAATGAAACATAATGACACCAAAAACATGTACCTAAATTGTACTATTTAGTACCTCGGTTAAAAAAAACTGTACCTCCTTTAGAAGGAAACCACAGCTAAATTTAGATACACCCGCCATATTGACGTCAATATGGCGGGTGTTCTATAACATTTTATTATTTTATTAGTAATGGTTACATTACTAATGAAACATAATGACACCAAAAAAATGTACCTAAATTGTACTATTTTGTACCTCGGTTAAAAAAACTGTACCTCTTTTAGAAGGAAACCACAGCTAAATTTAGGTACAGCAGCCGTACTGAAGTCAATATGGCGGGTGTTCTATAATATTTTAATATTTAACCATTTCTAATAAAATATAGGTACCTAATAACACCAAAAAATGTACCTAAAAAGTACCTCAAGTAAAATAAAATACACACTTGATCAATTCGTACTGAGAAATAAAACAACCGTGTCTTGTGTCTAAGCAAACACGATAATTATCATGAAATATTGATATAGTTACATATACATCTATATTTTACGGATATTTTTAATTACGAATTATATGAACACGAATAGAAACGCCGAGGCGAGACCAACAGACTGTAATGCAGTCTCACATTCGAATCCTGGGTATTATGTAGAACTCTATGCAGGTTTCCTTACGATGTTTTCCTTCACCGTTTAAAGCAAGCGATAATTAACAATTTAATAGGTACGCACATAACTTCGAAAAGTCATAGGTGCGTGCCGTGAGTTCGAACCCGAGACCTACTGCGTGGCTGTCTATCGGTCTCCCGACTAGGCTATCGCTACTGGCCAGAAGGTGAAACGTCATTCGGTTGATTAGACTAATGTCAGGATATTTGAGGGTACTGACTTCCCCGTAAAGCCTGTCAAAGATGTTCATGACAGCCGGGACCAACGGCTTAACGTGCTCTCCGAGGCACGGAAGCAAGCGATCATTATTTAACAAATTAGCACATAAATTTTGAACATTCGAAAAGTCATTGGTGCGCGCCCGGGATTCGAATGTGAGACTGCATTGCAGTCTGTTGGTCTCGCCTCGGGGCTTCTATTCGTGTTCATATAATTCGTAATTAAAAGTATCCGTAAAATATAGATGTATATATAACTATATCAATATTTCATGATAATTATCGTGTTTGCTTAGACACAAGACACGGTTGTTTTATTTCTCAGTACGAACTGATCAAGTGTGTATTTTTTTTACTTGAGGTACTTTTTAGGTACATTTTGACGTGACAACGTCTAATAAATCGATGAACGCCGGCTGCACGCACGAAAAAGGACGACTCATTGTCCCGTTACGCTCATTGTAACGTTTTCATCAATGTTTTGTTATGACGTTGTCACGTTAAACTATCGTCCGTAAACCGACTTTACAGACAACCAATTTTTTTGGTGTTATTAGGTATATTTTATTAGAAATGGTTAAATAATAAAATATTATAGAACACCCGCTATATTGACGTCAATACGGCTGGTGTACCTAAATTTAGCTGTGGTTTCCTTCTAAAAGAGGTACAGTTTTTTTAACCGAGGTACAAAATAGTACAATTTAGGTACATTTTTTTGGTGTCATTATGTTTCATTAGTAATGTAACCATTACTAATAAAATAATAAAATGTTATAGAACACCCGCCATATTGACGTCAATATGGCGGGTGTATCTAAATTTAGCTGTGGTTTCCTTCTAAAGGAGGTACAATTTTTTTAACCGAGGTACTAAATAGTACAATTTAGGTACATTTTTTTGGTAAATGTTATTACTCGATTCATTAAGGTACACCCGCCATCTTGACTCTCATTTATTAATGGTATCGTTGGGAATGTCAAGTAAATCACTCGTTACCAACGATACCACTGGGTTGTCGTTCAGTGGTGTCGTTGGTAACAAATGTGAAAATCTATGGAACTACTGAGAAAAAAATCTCACTAGTCCCATGGGAAGAATGATCCCATAAAACAACGACGTAACCGATGATCCAAAGTAATTGTATCAATATATTCTTTTCTAAATGTATTTTTAAATATCGGCTGTTGAAAGGCTATTTGACATAAGCGTCATTTTTTTCGATAATGACTTATAGAAATATTTTTTATTTTGAGTATGTATATCTGTATCGCAAAAAAGGCGCTTAAGTTAAATATTCTTTCAACCGATGATATGGTTCATTTCAGGCGCAATTAAAAATATTTCGGGTTGCTGATTATAATTATTTTATAGTAGGAATATTGCACTTGTATATATGTACTCGGCATAGATGTCAAATATTTTAAGACCCCTTGTGGCCTGTTCTGAACGACAACATTGCAATTAACTGTCAAGTTTTGAGGTTTTTTAATATAACTAGTTGTTTGACATCATTTTCAAAACCTTTTTAACTCATTCTATAGACTAAGGTTTAGGTATCTTCTTCTCATTAGCCTTTATTATTCCCAAGTCACTTGGGGTCGACTTTCCAGTCTAACCGGATTTGACTGGATATCAGTTTTTACACGGAGCGACTGCCATCTGACCTCCGCAACCCGAAGGCTAACGATACCCTAAGGCTAGACCGGTGTCAGGATATTAGAGGGCACTGATTTCCCAATAACGACTGCCATAGACGTTCATGGCAGCCGGGACCGACGGCTTAACGTGCTCTCCGTGGCATGGAGCAGACGATAATTGTCAATCAATACGCACATAATTTCGAAAAGTCATATAACTTCCGAAAGTCAGAAGTGCGCGACGTGGGTTCGAACCCGAGACCCTCTGCATTGCAGACTATATACTAATATAAATAATTTCAATTGTAATACATACTTTTACTATGTAAATATTAAGTCGAAAATTTTCGATGCTAAATGTGCAAAGTAAATGAGCTATAATTATTATTAAATTCCTTTGTGATACACTTACATCTTAGTCTATAGAGTGTATTTAAAACATTATAAAAATGAAGGCCATATAAATAAATAACATATAAATCCTTGAAATATGTCATTTAATTGCAACGTTGCCGTGTGTAACAGGCCATAAGACGCCTTATGGCCTACGCTAAACGCTCTTGAGATGTCGGAATAAATACTGCTTTTTATTTTCTAATATATGCTTTGTCTGCGTAATCAAAACTACTTTTTAAAAGCATTATACAGGGAGGCCGGAAGATTGACGTCCAAATAAAAAATTAGGTGCCTCGTATCGTGGACTATCCGAATCACCCCCATGTATGTTCCGCGATTTCTCATAGTTTTCAAGTTATGATTCACCGAAGTCATAATTCACCGAACCCAATTTTTTTACTTTAGATCATCATTTTCATAACTTTCATCACAGTCATGAAGCTAATTATTTTATGCATAAAATAACGAATCAAGAAAATTCATTTCCGAAAAAAAAAATCTCGAGTCTTTTACTTTTTTAAAGAATTTTTTTTAAGTTGGTCTGTTCGAGAAATCTCAAAAATTCAGAAAAGAAATCGTAACTTGAAAACTATGAGAAATCGCGGCACATACATGTGGGTGATTCGGATAGTCCACGATACGAGGAACCTATTTATTTATTTGGACGTCAATCTTCCGCCCAGCCTGTATATTGCTCGACCTTTTTGTGATAAACAAAGTGTGAGCGATATGGCTCAATAATTACAATAATTAGTCCATTGACATACACGCTTAAACTCTATGCTATAAGCAATAATGCTCTTACTTATAAACTACTCTCAAAAAGAGATACTTAAGTATTAAAACGATTGTCTAATCGGAGAAAACATAAACACACAAATTACAATAATTTACTTGATCAAGGGCTTACCTTGATCAAGTAAATTATTAAAGTTGAGTAACGTTTATGTGTTTGCCTGATTAGGCGCTAATAAGTACTAAGAGGATTCCGGCGACTGGGACCGCAATTAACTCGAGCCGCGGTCCCAGTTGCCTGATCCATTTAATTTTAATATTTTTCTTCCGGCAACTGGGACCACCCATAAATAAATACAAAAATCTATTGTTCAAGCCAAAAACAGTACAGTCAAACGAAAAAATGCTTAAAGTAATAATTAAAGGAAAAGCTCCTTGATTCAAAAATATCATTTATTAATAGAATATAATATAAAAACACTCTTTAATTACCGTTCTTGTTATTTCATGTCTAGGATAAGTAAATTATAAAATGATATTTTTGAATCAAGGAGTTTTTGCTTTAATTATTACTTTGAACATTTTTTCGTTTGACTGTACTGTTTTTGGCTTGAACAATAGATTTTTGTATTTATTTATGGGTGGTCCCAGTTGCCGGAAGAAAAATATTAAAATTAAATGGATCCGGCAACTGGGGCCGCGGTCCGAGTTAATTGCGGTCCCAGTCGCCGGAATCCTCGGTACTAATACTTAATTATCTCTTAATATTTGAGAGTGGTTTATAAGTAAGGTTATAAGTGCTTAGCGACACAGGCGGGCTTATAGTTGTCTCAAAACAACTCCCAAACGGGTATGTCAATAGATTAAAGCAATTTTTGGCACACACCACACACAACACAACAAAAAACAAAATTTATCCAGCAAAATATAATCCTACCTAATATTGTGAACGCGAATGTTAGTTTGTTTGTGACGCGTTCACGCTTTAATTAGGTACTTGATTGATCATCATGAAATTTCGCATATACCGTGGGTACAGAAAAGGACATAGGATACCTTTTGTCCAGGTACTGTTCTCGAGCGATGACACGGGCATAAGCTAGTGTTTGTATAGATTTGTTATACGCGTTAATGTAGATCTTGCCAATAAATTTCTATTCCTGAGACACGATACTTTTTTTCTGGGTGAAAGATATGGTCTTTTCTGTACCATTGACAACATCTATGCAAAATTTCATAACTATTGGTCAAACAATTAAGGTGTGAAAGCGTAACAAGCAAACAAACTTACATTAGCAATTATAATATTAGTTAAGATTTTGATTTTGCAGACAAAATAGCAGACACAATAATTCCATGTCTTTATTACGACATCTCAGTATAAAAATGTTTTACTTCTCTGTCAAGAACATAAATGGGATCCGTACCTACGTTACTTAAAGCATTATTATTGGATATGCTAGAACTTGACAGCGTTACAGAGTGTATACCTTTCTCTTGTTCTTGTGCATGCAATAACACTGCTTTAAAAGATGGTGGCGTGGAACATACTCTAATATTACTAAAATCAACAACTTGAAATTTGTTATTCACATGAAATGCCCCAAAAACTCACTATGGTAAAATTACTTGCATTCACGCGAATGTTACACATTGAAATTAAACTACTTTATACGGAATTTGTCGTGTTGTTTATTTTTTATAAAACACTATTAAGTATTAGATAACTTTGAAACTCTAAACAACTATTGTTAAGCACTTACTGAAACTTTACACTTTCCCCGACGTTTCGGTTGCTTTTCAGCAGCCATGTTCACGGGGAGAAAAGCAACCGAAACGTCGAGAAAAGTGTAAAATTAAATCTAAATAGTTTTTATAGTTTAAATAGAAGTAAACAGTAACTAATAAAGGTGTTTAACAATAGTAGTTTCAAGATTCAAAATTATGTAAATAGTGTTTTATAAAAAATAAACACCGCGATAAAATCCGAATAAAGTTGTTTAATTTCACTACATTAATTCGTATACAATACTGCATTATTATATATATATAATTATTGTAAGATACGTGTCAAAAAATATTTGATTGATTTTACACGGGAGCCGCCACAATCAAAGATTATATTTTAACAAAATATTTTAGTTCAAATTTACTTTGAATCATTTAAAATAGAGAATAACTTATAAAATAAATATTTTACACCAACCTTATTATTCAAAATCTCCAGAGCAAAGTTACGATGTGTCCTTCAATTTCTTTCTTCATGATGAGACTCATCCACACATCACTTACAATACACTACACCACAGAACACATACACATGCATAGAAGGCTATTTCGAAATTAGACAAGAGAAAAGCAATCGCACACAAACGCATGTTTACAACGAATAAATATGCGGATATTTACACTCGAATGATTTTCGAATAATTCGAATAGCACAACGCCGTACCTACGTATTTTGCATAATTAAGGACATAGTAGACGAACTAGTGTTTAGTGTTGTCAACAAATTCGAATACAGACCGAATGAAATTGCTAACAAAGATTTCTGTTTAGTAATATGCATTTGATTATATTCGAATGTATTAACGAAACCATACTTAAGTTAGTACACTAACTTGATCATACAAAGTAAGTATTGCGTTCAGCGCACCTGTATTCGAAAATCTTTCGAATACAATAAATCGCATTACTATTTCGGGCCTAGTCTAGCGAATGCAATAATTCACGTTTGAATGACATGACCTCGCTCGCTGTATTCACGCGTCGGCGTATGAGTGCTTACAGGATCAAATGTATAATACTAATAATCCGTGTTTTCTTTACATCATACTTAACAACTTTTGTTTTACCATTGAAATTAAACTACTTTATACGGATTTTGTCGCGTTGTTTATTTTAAAACACTTATTACATAGTTTTGAACTTTAACACTACTATTATTAAACTTTACTACAATATAAGCCATTTAAACTAATTAAAACTATTTATATTTAAGTTTATACTTTTAGACTTGTGGTTGCTTGACAGCAGCCATGATCGCGGGGAGCCTCTCCGTAAACATGGCTGCTGTAAAGCAATTGACACGTCGTCGGTGAAAAGTGTTAAATAGCATAAATTGAAGTAACTTCTATTATAGTAGTGTTATAGTTCAAAATTATGTATTAAAACTGTTTTAAAATAAATAACGCGATAAAATCCGTATAAAGTAGTTTAATTTCAATGTGTGACATTCGCGTACACGTAAGACAACATTTTGTTTTACCACTTTTTACAAGACTCTTTTTACTATTCCCAAAAGAAAATATTTCAACAAGTTCAAAATTATACACCGCACAACGCTTTCCACCGCTGTTTTCTTTTGCGACCGCTTATAGTCTTAAGTCTTACTCATGTGATTAGAGCAACCAATTTCAATATTTGTACTTTTGTATAAAAAGAATCTGCTATTGAATTACGTAAAATTGGTAGAACAAAAGTTTTTAAGTAAGGTATAAATATGTCTCGGATAAAGGGTTATTCGAATTTTTCCATTGATCCTGTATTTTCGCGAATAATTTTACGCCAGCCATCCATGTTGATGTAATTTGTGACTACACTTCACTAAATGATTCATCACTTGTGACAGTAGCTTCTAAACCTTGAACAATCCCAGTACACACCAGCTACAGCCGACATGCAGTATTCCCTTCTCTATGAGAATTGTTGGCTATTCTTCATTGTAATTTGTCTCAGTTTTCCTGTTATCCTACTGTATAGAATTTTCTTTAAATTGTAGGAGTGTTGTTCTTGTATATGTATAATTCTTTAGTGCTTAGTAAACATAAAGGATTTTCTTCACAAATTTTTTTATGGCAAAAGACATTTTTCTTTTGTAAGTGAACTTATTTAATTTTTTTTTTATAATGTGTAAGAGAGTTGCATTGAGTTTGAAAATATGTTGTTTCTACATTAGAGTACACATTATTGCTGTCTTTGGTAACCTCTACATGTAATAATGGTGAAGATTTCTTTCTTGTCTTCCCTTTTCTTCTTGAGTAGAGTGATATTCTATCTCAATTACAAAGCTGAATTTCTTTATCATCAGCTACATAAAGTTTCCTTTCAACGCACGTCTACCCATCTAATCCAGATATTAGGGCTTCTTGATAAACTTACATAATTTTCCTTAACATTAGTATAGTTTCTATTATTATCTTCTAAATTACTTACATAGAAAATTTTCGCTTTAAGAACATTTGTAAATTGGTTAGTTCTTTTCTTAGTATCCAGTGTGTCTTGATCTTTGGCTTCGTATAACATCTTTGGTTTCAGGGTTCTTGTAATGTGGTTATATTTCTTCTTGGTGTCCAGCGAAACTCGGTCTTTGGTAACGTTCAACATCTCCGCTTTAAGGGATCTAATGATATGGCTATTGCTCTTGAAGTTTAGTAAAGGTGCTTCATAAATTTTTGGACCACCTATGGGATTTTGGTCAGATTGTAACAGCGCCATTTTGTAAAAAGCTTTAAGATGTATTGATCTGAAACAAAATACATTGTTTTTATTAACGCCTGTAGATCTTCAAATATATACAACTTTGCCTACCGAGTTGTATTACACCCATTTTCGCTAATTAAAATAGCTATTTTAGTTAGCGAAAATGGACTTAACTAAGTCCTAAGTAATACAGACTAGGGTATTGCTGCCTATGTCACGATTTCAGATTGAAGCTGCTACTGACAATTTCCTTACAGGAATGCCGAGCTACTAACGTGGTAGTCGTCTTAGGAGTAATGTTTTATTTCAAACTAGCTGTTACCTGCGACTTCGTCCGCGTAGATTTTAACTAAAAAATGTTTGTCTCCGCGGAACCCTATTTTTTTAAAATCATGGTAGCCTATGTTACTCCTTATAACATCAGCTATCTGCCAGTGAAAGTCCTGTCAAAATCGGTTCAGCCGTTCCGAAGATTAGCCGGAACAAACAGACAGACAGACAGACAAAAATTTAAAAAATAGATGTTTTCGTATAGGTACCTTATATACTTTCATATGCCATTAGATAAAAAGCTGTTATTTTGACATTACAAACAGACACTTCAATTTTATTTATTTGTATAGATTAATCTATACTAATATTATAAAGCTGATGAGTTTGTTTGTTTAAACGCGCTAATCTCAGAAAGTACTGGTTCAAATTGAAAAGTTATTTCAGTGTTAGATAGTCAATTTATCGAGGAAAGCTATAATCTATATAACATCACGCTACGACTAATAGTAGCATGTTGCAAAAACGGGGAAAATTCTCTTTTGTGACGCAGACGAAGTTGCGCGGTTCATCTATGTCTTCATAAATATAAATAGACTAGACGTTCTCGCGGTTTCACCCGCGTTTATCGTTACTGCACCCCCCGTGGGTCTTAGCGTGATGTTATATAGCCTATAGCCTTCCTTGATAAATAGGCTATCCAACACTAAAATAATTTTTCATATAGAACCAGTAGTTCCTAAGATTAGCGCGTTCAAACATACAAACTCTTCAGCTTTATAATATTAGTATAGATTTTCAACTTATAACAGAAATTTTGCCTTTAATTCGAGTTGCGTATGTATTATATCTCGGGTACCAGACCTGACTTCCGTATTCCAATATACTACGCACAAAGGTACAAGACAGAATTTTAAAAGTTTTAGCCTCCTTAAAACATCACATCACAAACCCTAACGTAACTGTACTATCAATATGATCATCAAAAAGCAACTTAGAATCGTGTATAATACCAAGATCGCGGACATTACGGAGTTTTATTAGTTTACTAGCTATATCCCGCGGCTTCGCCCGCGTTAATTTAGAATTTGACAATCAATTCGGGTTGTACTCAGCTTGTAATAATATAATTCAATCATGATTCGAAAGACACGTGGCGCCATCTATTATCATAAGAAAGTTATTGTTGTTTTCCTCGGGAACAGTAATTTTTTTCGGGATGAAAGGTAGCCTATGTCCGTTTCTGTACACCTGACAACGTATATGCAAATTTTCAGGATGATCGGTTCAGTGGTTTAGGCGTGAAAATGTAACAAACAAACAAACTCATTTTTGCTTTTATAATATTAGTTAGGATTAGGATGGTCGTTTAGATGATATTCTGACGGTAATACGACAGGTTTCCTATTATAGGTAACTACTACGCATTTGGTAGAATTTAAATCTAGCTTATTCAGGATACAGTAATCTGTTAAGCGTGATAGGTCTGATTGGAGAGCGAGGCAATCGGCAGGCGTTGAGACTGATTTGAACACTTTTATATCGTCCGCAAAGAAGAGGAGGCGAGAATGATGGAAACATTAGTCGATGCCGTTTAAGAAGATCAGAAATAACAGAGGGCCATGAAGTGAACCTTGGGGAACTCCGCTAGGCACCATTACCCAGCTAGACACATAATTATTAATCACTACTGCTTGGGACCGATTAGTTATATAAGAACAAAACCATCTCAACAGGTCACCTCTGATGCCTATCAACTATAGCTTAGCTAGTAAGATGGTATGATCAATTCTATCAAAACATTTCGTATAATCGGTGTAAATTATGTCTATTTGACTATCTCTACTCATAGCTTCTGTTATATAATCCTAATCCTAACTTCCTAACTAATATTATAAACGCGAAAAGGACTTTTTTAGTTTGTTATCTTTTCACGCCTAAACCACTGAACCGATCATCCTGAAATTTTGCATATAGGTACGTTGACAGGTGTACAGAAACGGACATAGGCTACCTTTCATCCAGAAAAAAATTACTGTTCCCGACAAAAACAATAATAACGTTCTTATAATAATAGATGGCGCCACGTGACTTTCGAATCATGATTGAATTATATTACTACAAGCACAGTACAACCCGAATTGATTGTCAAATTCTAAATTAACGCAAGCGAAGCCGCGGGCAAAAGCTAGTTATTTAATAGAATTAAGTTTGAGGTTGTGGAACGCCCCTTGAGAAATCCGTGCTGAAAACTATTAAAACTATTTTTTAAGGCTGAACACATCTGGTTATAAACTACTTTTTCAAAAATTTTTGATATTACATATAACACTCTAATATAATACTCTATCACATACACACAACCCCATCTAGCTCAAACTAAGCAGAGCTTGTACTATGGGTACTAGTCAATGGATAAACATTCATATACCTATACATTTTGTTTTTGTAAATACATACAGTTATATTATACATAGAAACACCCAGACCAAGACAAACATCCATTTTAATGCACACAAATGTTTGACTTGTGCGATAATCGAACCCGCGACCTCATGCGTGGCAGTCGGTTATACTAACCACTACGCCATTGAGGCCGTCATACATAGTTTAGACACTGGTCTGTAATTAGTTAAATTAAATTTGGACCCCTTTTTATGAATCAGAGTAATAAATACCTTCTTCCATCATCTTGGTACAGTACATTCTGAGAGTGACTTATTAAAGGGTGTTATTTAAATGGTTGGCATAGTATTGGTATTTTTGTGAGCAGAAAAATATAATCTGTGAGCAGAAATAGCTAATTGATCAGCAACTCATGGCCAGCAAACTTTAAAAAGATCAAACTAAGTCGACGGAGCCTTGCTGACCAATTAGTATTTTTGATGATCATTATATTTAATCCCCTTATTAATGAGTCAAGTGTCGAGCGGACACACGTTTGTCCGTTTGTGTAGTGTTTGCACAACGAATTTTTTTTCCGTATTTTCCCTTGACGCTCAAGAAGTTAAATTAATATATAGAGTGGAATAGCAATGATATCTGCTCATTTATGTAGAAAAGACGGAGGTATTAAGTCAGGTCCAGCTTATTTATCGTGATCGATCGATTTTAGAAGTTTTATTACTGTTGTAATGCTGACGTATACCTTATCAATGTCGGACACGGTTCTGCGTTCAAGATCAGAGTTATATAATGTTAAAGAAATTAAAATTTATAATAAATTACCAACAGAATTTAAAATATTACTGACGAATAAGTTCAAAAGTAAAATGTTTTCGTTTCTTTTAGATAGGTGCGTCTACTCTGTAAATTAATTTATTAATTACAAATTTTGAATTGTACTATAACAAATTTTTATTGACTGCAATTTAATTTATAAATATTACTCACGTTGTAAGTAATATTTTGACATTATTAAACCATTCCTTGACATTGTAATTTAATTGATAATATTCTGACATATTCATTGTTGACTGAAATATTATATTAATTAAATTAATTAATCATTATACCATAAAATTAATTGTCTACTCAAGGAATGAAATCATAATTTTAATATTTCTACACCGGCAATGGTAGTATGTGTGTGATGAATATACAACATGTCACAGATATAATGCACAACCGCAAACACCCCAATTAGATTATTAAATCGTAATAATAATATAATCATTACAATGTTACTTTTATGTACTTGAATATTTTAATTTAACGAATTAGGAATGCGGATAGTATGGGTATATTACAATAAATCTAACATTATTGCCTTTACATACATACATACATAGATTCACGCCTGTTTCCCAGAGGGGTAGGCAGAGACTACGGATTTCCATTTGCTACGATCCTGACACACTTCTCTGGCTTCATTCACTTTCATCACATTCCTCATACACGCCCGTCGGTTCAAGGAGCTCTTAACCTGGCCTTTGTCCAGGACGCCTCCGATCTGGTCGAGAAACGTTCGCCTAGGTTTTCCTCTTGCGACTGTTCCATTCACACTAGCCTTATAAACTTTCTTAGTCAGTCTTTCCTCGTCCATTCTTTCTACATGTCCAAACCAGCTTAACATACCCTTTTCTATTCTTGTAACTATATCCACTTTCATGCCGCATCTCTCTCTAATCACACTATTTCTTATTCTATCTTTCAGAGTCACACCACATATGCTTCTCAACGCTCTCATTTCTACAGCATTTATTATGCTCTCATGCTTCTTTTGCCATACCCAACTTTCACTTCCATACATAAGTGTGGGCACTAATAGTCCTCTATGAACAGCCAAACGTGCCTTTTCGGATACATTTCGACTGTTCATAAAAGCGCGTAGGGCTCCATTCACTTTGTTGCCAGCAATCTTTCTCCTTTCAATATCTCCGTCATGTTTACCATCCCTTGTAAACAAAGTACCCAAATATACAAACTCTTTCACTTGCTCCACTTTTTCTCCATCAATCATAATATTACACATCGTCACGCACTCTTCCTTTTCAAATACCATTACTTTCGTCTTGCTTACATTTATTTTCATTCCTTTACTCTCAAAAGCACCATGCATAATAGTTACCATCGCCTGCAACTCTTCCGCCGATGACGCAAGTATTACTTGGTCATCGGCATAAAGAAGACATTTGACAAGTAACTCATTCATTCTTAATCCCCATTCACAATCTTTTAAATCTTTCAAACAATTGTCCATGTATAGGTTAAACAGCCTTTATTGCATCAAAAACCTTATTTCCTTGAATAATGATACATTTTCGTTTATTTCAGTTGTTTAATAAATGGGTGACTATAATTCGTTTTAATTATTTTAGGGATAAAAAATTACCTATATTAAAAATTACTGGCATTGATTCAATAGGCGATTTTGAACAAACTACTTTCAGGATGTGTGTTTATTATGTTAAATGTTGTATATGACCCTAATATACTATATACTTAGAAATAAATGCTATTCTATTCTAAAAAAAAGGTGTTTCTTGAGAAGGCTGCAGAAAATTAGATGCAAAATAATCAGAGAAAATGTTACAAATAGTCACCCCTGTGTTTGCAACTAAGGAACTGTACATTGAAGCCGGGTATGCTGGCTGATTTATGATGTGCTTTGATGTAGGTCCAAAAATGTTTGAGATTTCTTTTAATTGACGCTTCGACTGATTTAAAATGTTTGTCATAACATTCTCCCTCTAACCGCTTAATACAATAAATTATATAATAAATAATTATATTATACAATAAATTACTATATAATTACTATAATTATGTCCCGCAGCACAGGCTTAGCCTAGTGCGGGGAATTTAATTGATTCAGAAAATTGCAAACATTTCTTGAATTTTAAAACCTTTTCTGTATTATTTGTAATTTTTATGGCAATAAAATATTATATTATATTATGAATTCAATACTTACATGAAAAATATATGTTTTGTATAATTCTTACAATCACTTATTCACTTAGAATATTTTTTCTTTAGATCGTTGTATATGATCAACGAAAGAACTGTGTATGTGAGAACGGGGAAAATTTCGCAGCTTATAAGCGGTAATCTATTACATGAAGTTAGCTGCTGTTTGAACTAGAGTAACTGTATATTTGGTTCATTAGGGACAGTCCTATATTTTTTAAGGCTGTCTCGTTGATCTTTTGGGACACGCTTGTTTTTATCCGATACATCATGACTTAAATATTTTCACAATTTAAATAATTCTTAACCTAATTCAGCACCGTTTGGGTCCTGAATTGACTTTAACACTACTGACCCAAACGGTCCTGAATTAGGTAAAGAATTATTTAAATTTCGTGTTATCCTCATAGCCTTTCAAAAAACGATCATGATTTTGGTTGGTTTTTATATCAGGTAATGCCTGAATCCTGTATCTGAAAGTAGACAATTCAGTTTCATTACTTATTTTTTAAAAAAGACAGCTCCCGCACTATGTATAATTCCTGTGTCGCGGGAGACTTTACAAACATACAAACAACGGACACAAAGAACACACAGACTCGGAACAACCATTTGTAAATCACTAAAAGTTTTGTCCCGCGTGGGCATCGAACCCACGACACAGTGGCAGTGAGGTAACCACTTAAACCACTACGCCATCCGTGCAGTCAAAATTATTTAATTTTATATTATATCTATACTAATATTATAAGGCTGAAGAGTTTGTTTGTTTGCTTGCTTGAACGCGCTAATTTCAGGAACTACTGTTTCGATTTGAAATATTATTTTAGTGTTGCATAGTCTGTTTATCGAGCAAGGCTATAAGGCTATATAATATTACGCTACGACCCACGGAGGCGGCGCAGTAACGATAAACGCGGGTGAAACCGTAGGATGGCGTAGTGGTTAGTATAACCGACTGCCACGCCTGAGGTCGCGGGTTCGATTCCCGCACAAGTCAAATATTTGTGTGCATGAACATGGATGTTTGTCTTGGTCTGGGTGTTTTTATGTATAATATGTACGTATTTACAAAAAAAATTATATATGTATGTTTATCCATTGTCTAGTACCCATAGTACAAGCTCTGCTTAGTTTGGGCTAGATGGTGGTGTGTGTTTGTGGTAGAATATTATTATTATTATTATTAACTAGGTTCCTTATCGAGACACGAGAAGATTTTCCAGAGGCAAAATCCGAATAAGGACTGATGTACTACTTTTATACTTGTGTAAAAGGAATAACAGCGCAGTATAAGTGTTTATTATAGAGAAGATATATAGGATTAGGTTGTATTTTACCCATTCCGCCACATTTTTCTTATAGAAAACTCAATAACAAAGTATTTTTAAGATTTTCTGGTTCCGAAATCGAAACGAATAAATGCATGATCGCAAACAAAAATAAACGATTTTTAGTTTTCGTGTGTTTAGTGGCCAACCTGTTGTCAAGAGTTGTTCAAGCCACCCGTAGGCCTCTGACATTGCTTAACGAATGCTGTCAATTTGACAACAACTGGGATCGACTTTTTACGTGCCCTCCGAAGCACGAAGACGCTCAGATGAAATACCACTAAGCAGTCACCCATCTATAGACTGACCGCACCCAACGTTGCTTAACCTCGCTAATCGTTTACCGATCAGCGAGTGCAACTTGCTACGAGCATAAACGAATTAAACCACAAGACTAACGAGAAGATGTTTGTGTTTTTTATAAACGGAATATTCTATACTAGATTATACCCGTGGCTTCGCTCGCGGAAATGTAAATTAGGAGGTTAGTAATAATACTTTTTTCTAGATGAAAAGTACCCTATATCTTTTTCTGTTCAACGGCGGGACGTATAAAAAATGTTGTTTAACAAAATTTGTTGCAAAGTTTATGCTCTACAATTTTATAATAAATGCTACACATCCTGACTAATATAATAAATTTGAAAGTAACTCTGTCTGTCTGTCTGTTACCTTTTCACGGCTAAACCACTCAACCGATTTAGATGAAACTTGGCATAGATATATATAGAAACCTGGGGAAGGACATAGGCTACTTTTTATTGATGTAGGTACCACGCGGGCGGAGCCGCGCGCAAAAGCTAGTATATAATAAAACCGAGATAATCGCGAAAAACTGATTTTTGTGACATTTGACCTTGAATAACTTACGGCGCAGACGCGAGATTTTATGAGACTTTTGAAACAACTTGTAGAACACCAAAATGAAGGTGTATACGAGTTTATAGCTTATTATCTCTCATTCCAAGGTTGACCCCTTTTTTCTGCTTAAGTGACTGGACTAACGTGTATGCGATTCATGATGATTGGTCGAGTAGTTAAGGCGTGGAAGCATAACAAACAAACAAACTCACATTCGCATTTATAATATTTAGTCACGATTTTTATTACTTTTGGTTACCCTACACTCGCTGCTAAATTCAGTTTAATTAAAATAATGTTTATATGATGCAATAGTCTGCGGGGGCGTGAATAAACACTTCAGCGGTGAGATAAGGAATTTCCACTGAAATTAAATCATGAATAGCCAGGAATAGGTATCGAATAATTGCGCAATTTACACGGATTTTCTCCTGTAATCCGTTGTGTTATGAAATAATATTGAAGTAATAATATATTTTAGGTTTTTCATTATGAAATATATTGCGTAATAAGGATTCCATACAGACTGTACTGTAGTATCGTCAAAGTAACTTACGCAAATGTTTGACAAACTAAATTAAATATACCAGCGCTCTTTATAGAATGTCCCACTGCTGGGCAAGGGCCTCTTCTTACTATGTGATGTGATGGGTTAGCCCAAAGTCCATCAGATTGACCGAGTATGGGTTACCGCACTTCGGGACATGCAGGTTTTCTCACGATGGTTTTCTTCTCCGTTGCCTGCTGTGGATTCTAACTTAACTTTTGTATTGAACTGCCTCCGTGGCGCAGCGGTAGTGAATGTGACTGCTGTGCATGAGGTCTCGGGTTCGAATCCCGGGTCGGGCCAACAAAAAGATATTGGGTTCTTCTGTTAAGAAATCTCAATACGAGCCCGGAGTTAGAAAGTTGGCGGTGTTAGCCACCCCCGTGCCTCGGAAAGCACGTGAAGCCGTTGGTCCTGCGCCTGATCTCTCTCCGGTCGTGTCGAATTAATCGTCCCGTCGGTTCATGAGAGTTAGAGAACAGAGAGTGCACTTGTGTTTGCGCACACACTTGTGCACTATAATATCTCCTGCGCAGACGGCCAGTCTCCGTTAAGACTGGCCGCCGTGACCGAAATTCGGTCTGGAGGACATTAGTCCTCCAGACCGAATTTCGGTCATGGCGGCCAGTTACAACAAATAATTTTGTTGTAACACAGAAGTTAAATTTCAGTCCAACAGACTCCCTACATGGCTATTGTTTGTCTTATGAAATACACTCGAGAGCCTCGCTGATTTCAGCATGAATGGGTCGGCTCGACCGGGGAAGGACTACCCTCTCACAGAATATCGACGTGAAACAGCAATTTTCTTACTGTTATGTTTCGTTCGGTGAGTGAGAGTGCCGGAGGCCCAAATACCCTCTTTCCGCCTTCCCGTTCCTTCCCACTTCCTTTCCTAAAGGGCCGGCAACGCGCAAGTTATGCCTCTGGTGTTGCAGGCGTCCATAGGCCACTTACCATCAGGCCATATGCTTGTTTACCAACATAGTTGTACCTATAAAAAAAACAGTAAAACATCGTGCGAAAATCAGTTATCTATGTCTGAAAGTGTTTCATAATGACATGTACCACTTAGCTAATTGCAGAAGAAGCCCACGCCCAGTGGGACAGTTTACAAACAGAGCTCATATTATTAATAATTCATTACATAATAATCAGCTAAATGTAAATAGCATGGGCGAGGAAAACCAAATTGGAAAATTACGCAATATTATTTGTATAAGCAACACAATTGTTGCGTAACCTTTAATTTGATTTTTACATAAATATTGATTCCACGGTTGATGTAGCAGCTTAATTGGACGCCTTATCACTACACCACGTCGATTGTTATGGATTCGATCGAATTGTTGTTGACTAAATGTGTGATCCGCAACCGCAAATACACACGACGCCGACGCGTCAAAAACTCGCACCTATTGAAAAATTTACTTCAAATTTCCCCGATTAATCAAAAAAAAATATTTACTCACGGCCATTTTCACAAAGTACCTATAGTGTATTTGGCCACATGCCACCCTAATGTCTATTAAACATAACATTCAGGACCACTTGCACGACAACTCACAAAATACGTTTAGCACTAAATAGATCATCGTGGCATCTCAGTAACCTTCACACGGATGACTGCGACAGCACGATGTTTAAATCTTAATTATTACATTTTAATATTATTAAGTAATTGCTATTCTTTTATCGATAGCTCAGTGGAGAGACCAAAAGACTGCAATGCAGAGGGTCTCGGGTTCGAACCCACATCGCGCACCCCTGACTTTCGGAAGTTATATGACATTTCGAAATTATGTGCGTATTGATTGACAATTATCGCCTGCTCCGTGCCTTGGAGAGCATGTTAAGCCGTCGGTCCCGGCTGCCATGAACATCTATGGCAGTCGTTATTGGGAAGTCAGTGCCCTCTAATATCCTGACACTGGTCTAGCCTTAGGGTATCGTTAACCTTCGGGTTGCGGAGGTCAGATGACAGTCACTCCGTGTAAAAACTGATATCCAGTCAAATCCGGTTAGACTAGAAAGCCGACCCCAAGTGACTTCGGAATAATAAAGGCTAGGGAAAAGAAGAAGAATACGATATATAAATTAAATTAATTTCGCCAAATGCGACCTAGTTCAGCTT
This sequence comes from Catocala sponsa, assembly GCA_963564715.1. Classification (NCBI taxonomy): domain Eukaryota; kingdom Metazoa; phylum Arthropoda; class Insecta; order Lepidoptera; family Erebidae; genus Catocala; species Catocala sponsa. Next base: position 1,467,769 of record OY751351.1, on the reverse strand, counting down.
ATGCCAGACTAAAGAAGCTCGGCATTGGTTTTCAACTATATCCCTTTGGTGCCAGTAAGGGTGCTAATATTTTGACGTTATATTAAAGAAAAGTGGGGCAGGCCTTTGGTGTGGGACGCAACGTGCGTGGACACCCTTGTGCCATCAAATCTTCCAAGCACTGAGGGATGTGCCGGTAATGCTGCTGCAACCGTGGAAACTCTCAAATGGCGCAAATATAGTAATTTAGTCGTAAATTACATTTTTGAGTTGAATATATTACATTATATACCGTATAGCCTTCCTCGATAAATAGGCTATCTAACAATGAAAGAATTTTTCAAATCGGACCAGTAGTTCCTGAGATTAGCGCGTTCAAGCAAGCAAACAAACAAACTCTTCAGCTTTATAATATTAGTATAGATTAATAAGTGTTAAAATTAATAATGTAAATATATTGTAACTGTTATATTACTAATAAATAAGAGTAAGAAATGTTAAAATAAAGCGTGAAAGCGTTACAAACGAACAAACTCACATTCGCATTTACAATATTAGGTAGGATAACGATTTAAAATAATGGCCGTGAGTTTCTTGCACGTTTCTTCGCATAGGCCTTTAATAATAATAATAAACCCCTCTGGGACAGTCGTTATCTCCTCATGAGACTAACGCGATACCGGAAGGCATAGTATACTAGCTTTTAAACTAACAACTTCGCCTTGTGATATAAACAAAAAATGTATCACCATGTTAAATAAAAGCGCACAAATCGCAGGGCAGCTTGTGGCGAGCTGAATGTGAGTGGTGACACTGTGGTCCTGAATGTCTCGGAGAGTCGGTTAGGGCCTCGTCCCCAGCTTGCCGTCACTGGTTGGCTGGGGTGGAACTTAAGAGCGCCCGTAGGACTCTGAACTCTGGCTTGCCTTGGTCGGCCGGCCAGAGGGAGGCCGCTAGAGCTACATGCTTGGGGGTGGAAGTGTCATTTTCAAGGGCATACCTACGGGGAAAACCGCTCCGGGTCTCCGTTTTCACGAAACCCGTGATGGTGAAACCGGCGCCGCACCGCTCGACACCCTTAGCCGCTCGCACCGCTGTTGCCCTCTGCTGTTGGCTTGTATGCCTATGCTGGCTATTCAGGGGACCCATCTAGTGAGTTGGCGAGTCACCGTCTGTCCATTCGATTGATGTTATTAGAGTATTCAGGGCAGACGGCGTTTTATCATCCATAGTTACCAATACACCAGTCCATCAAACACCCATACCCATAGCCCATATATTAGAATCCATACGTAGCAATAGTCCTACGCCTGCTGCGGCTAGTGCCGCTGTAGGTGTTCCATCCCACCTTTGATTAAAACTCTCGAAGTGCCTCTTCACGTTGGACCCATGTCTTCGTGTAAGCCTCCCAAAGGGCCGGGTATTATCTTAACGTATTAGGGAAATACCCGTAAAAGAGGAACAAATAATAATAACATTTATGCGGCTATAAAGAGAGTACAATAGTGGACTTCAATCAACAACAATTAAACCTTAATATCTAACAATAATTCAATGCCTTAATAAACTAGTTTATAACCAAAATAATAATTATAGTAATCTGTTATGGCAAGAAAGGATAATTAAACATCTTTAAATTATTATAAGTTACTTGCCTGAACTAGGTTAGACCTGTGTTTCAGGCGATTACTTCTCAATCTATTTTAAAAGTGGACATTTATTTAAGTATATGTTTGAACAATAATATAACTAAAGATAAACTTAAGCTAAAACTGCCTGTACACGTACAAGCAATTGTGTCATACAATAAAATGCTTAGGTACCTAAAGTATAATTACATCATTTTAATATTTGTAACAAATTCTCTGTGTCTGCATAATTGAGTTTACCTAAATATTCCGTTATCATAACATTACAATTTTTATTACTGACGCTGTATATACTTAGCAACTTATTAAAATTATTATACAAAAATGGACCCAAGAATATATAAGACTGCCTGAACCTTGTAATAAACTTAAATATAATATAGCAGTAACAATAAACTTATTAATTCTGACGTTCATAAGTATTACTTACTTTATGGCATGTATACATAATTTTTTACTTTGTCTTATAATTCTGTGCCACAAGGTCGGTTAGGTATTCCATACTTAGTGGTAAAATCCCATGCGTTTCCAGAGTCATCTAATTTTATATTTTATCCTGTGGAATACCTCAGAGTTACACAGGGTAACCTACTTGGTCCGTGACGGTAAAATCTAAAAAGAAATGTATTTGTCACCCCATAGTATAGTCATCAAGTTACTAAATGTTGTTTAAATTTGGTATTGACAAAATTGTTATAAGTATCGGTCAATTTCAATCTGTTAACAGAGGAACATGATAATATAAATATTTTAAAGATAATATTGCATATTTGTATATTTATTCATTCGATATTTTAGACCTAAATTATAATTTGGTTACATTAAAATCCTTACTTCCTTACTAATATTACAAATGCGAAAATGAGTTTGTTTGTTTGTTTGTTACGCTTTCACGCCTTAACTATTCAACCGATCAAGGGGTACAGAATAGGACATAGGGTACCTACGTTTCATCCAGAAAAAATAACTGTTGCAAACCTAACCTAACCTAACCTACATTTACGCGAGTACAGCCGCGGGTGAAAACTAGTATAAAATAAATACAATAAAAAAATGCCTGAAGTATATTAGTTTCTATTTTTGATTCTCAGACTGATTGCCTCTCGATATTCGTCATATAAGTTTTTACTTAGTGTAATCGTGAGGCCAATTATTATTATATAATAATAATAATAATATTCTACCACATAAACACAACACCATTTAGCCCAAACTAAGCAGAGCTTGTACTATGGGTACTAGACAATGGATAAACATACATATATACTTTTTTGTAAATACATACATATTCATTTCATTTCATTTATTTATATTATACATAGAAACACCCAGACCAAGACAAACATCCATGTTCATGCACACAAATGTTTGACTTGTGCGGGAATCGAACCCGCGGCCTCAGGCGTGGCAGTCAGTTACACTAACCACTACGCCATCGAGGCCGACTAGTTAACAGGTCTTACTCGCGATAAAGTATTTAAAAGGGTATAAATGCCATTACTTTACTTGCATTGCATCGATCGTTCGTGGTCATAAGTTGACTCAACCCGTGACCACGATCGATGCAAGTCGGTCGAAACGTTGGCCAATCAATAGGTATTTATTACCTTTTAAATACTTTATCACGAATAAGACGTTGTCTAGTATTATATTAAGTACTAGCTGACACACGCAACTACGTCTGCTTCATATAAGAGAATTTTCCCCGTTTTTGCAACATTCTTCATTGCTGCTCCTATTGGTCGTAGCGTGATGTTATACAGTCTATAGCCTTCCTGGATAAAAAGGCTATCCAACACTAAAAGAGTTTTTTAAATCGTACCAGTAGTTCCTGAGATTAGCGCGTTCAAACAAACAAACAAACTTCAACTTTATAATATTAGTATAGATGTGTACAAATCGCGATAGTCTAAAAACTTTCACGCCATCTACTGGACCAATCATAATGAAATTTCGTATACACGTTGTCAGGGGTACAGAAAAGGTCATTGGATACCTTTCATCCAGAAAAGGTACTGTTAATAACCTAACCTGACCTACATTTTCGCGAGCGATGCCTCGGACAAAATCTAGTATTATTAATTTATAATCACTAGCGGTCGCCTAGTGCTCGAAATCCGACCAAAGTTTGCCTGTAAGATATTGCTGACATATTATGTCATTATATACGTAACCATAGTTACGCGCTTCGACTGCGTGTGTCAAATGCATGGTTGTGTGCGTGTAGTGTTTTTTCATTAATTTAATGTATTTCTAATGCATATTTTAAAAAAAATATTAGCATTCGTCACTTCTTTTGTATAAACTATAAGTGTGCGAAATTTCATACTCCTCCGTCCGCCCAATTTTCGTAAAAAGGGATCCAAAGTTTTCGATTCACGTATTACATACATACATAGATTCACGCCTGTTTCCCAGAGGGGTAGGCAGAGACTACGGATTTCCATTTGCTACGATCCTGACACACTTCTCTGGCTTCATTCACGTTCATCACATTCCTCATACACGCCCGTCGGTTCAAGGAGCTCTTAACCTGGCCTTTGTCCAGGACGCCTCCGATCTGGCCGAGAAACGTTCGCCTAGGTTTTCCTCTTGCGACTGTTCCATTCACACTAGCCTTATAAACTTTCTTAGTCAGTCTTTCCTCGTCCATTCTTTCTACATGTCCAAACCAGCTTAACCAACCACGTATTAATATATAGATTATAACAATATCAATCCCAACCCATAGGAATCCATCTCGAGATCTTACACTATAAAATAAATAGGAATCCTCATTATTTAAATCCTAAAAATATTATATACTAGCTTATGTCCGCGGCTTCGCTCGCGTTAATTTAGAATTTCACAATTAATTTGGGTCGTACTCTGCTTGTAATAATATAATTCAATCATGATTCGAAATACACGTGGCGCCATCTATTATCATAACAAAGTTATTGTTGTTTTCCTCGGGAACAGTGATTTTTTTCGGGATGAAATGTAGCCTATGTCCGTTTCTGTACACCTAACAACGTATATGCAAAATTTCAGGATGATCGGTTCAGTGGTTTAGGCGTGAAACGCTAACAAACAAAAACTCATTTTCGCTTTTATAATATTACATAGGATTAGGATTTACAATTGTAAATACATATTATATATTTTCAATTTTTCTTAAGGTACATACAGACTGCTGATGTAGAGATTGTATATTCGATTTCCGTCCAATGCACCACCAACTTGAAGGGTAATTAACAACTCAAACCTTCCTGGGTTTGACTTATACCAAGAATATTAGTAATTTGCAAAACATATCCTAGTAGTTACGTGACATTAGTACATATATTTGAAATAATGTATATAATAGATACTTGATCTATATACCTCAATCTGTTACTTATAAGACAGCTGCAGGTATATTTTGAATCTCCACCTTAGTCTTCAAATTCTTTACCTCTATCTTAAAGGTTGTGTAGAAACCGACGGTGATCGTCTCAACAGTTCTTATAGTTCGCGGCAGCTTGCCGAGGCTTTGGAGTGCACTGAGTGGATACGCCCACCACATGTGACCCTTGTAACCGCCGTGATGGTTGCAGAACACATCTCCTTTAGCAGTAGCCTCATAGTCAACTTGAACTTCCATTGAACCTCTTGTAGCCATAAGAGTTGCCGTCACCGCCTGGTATGGAGGCACTTCAACTTCCACGTTTGAACTGGCACCCACAGTAATTGTCTTCTCCTGGTTAGTTGCCTTACCCCAATTGGCTGCGAAAGACATGCTGGTGGAACCTCCAACACTTCCTGTGGCTCCTATACCGACGCTGTAGGTGATCTTCTGTTCAACAGTCAACTCTCCACCACTAGTCCAGGAGTTTCCAACTGTTTCGTCAACAGATTGTGTTAGGCCGGAATTGTATTTAGCAGTATAATTGGAATGGTTAACATATTCTGCACTGGTAACCGCTACGGGTTTGGCAGTGATAGACAGGATTTTGGCACTAACAGGTCTTAGAGTTCTCTGAACTTCTTCCCAGCCAAATTTCCGGTATACATCAGCCCAAGGAGTCGGCCGCTTTACGTACATATCCGTGCATCTTCTTCCTGCAAAGATTGCGGAGGCGTCTTTTAAGTTTGCATCGGTGAGTTTGAAGGTCTCCCGCTCCTGGTCGCTGATGATGGCTATGTCCTCGCCCGAGAAGTCCACGTTAGCTAAGGAGGGGTCTGTATCTGCTCTTATGTTAATTGCTATATGGCCGTACGCCACTACTGGCAGGAGAATCAAGAAAAGATAATTGAACAACATGTTGACCTGGAAGAAATAAACGTGAATACTGAAAAGAGTTATATTTATGAGACTATGTTAATAAAAGACTAGTATTTACCGTGTCTACAGTTGTGTGCTATTTAGAACTCTATTAAACCTATTGAATATTCGTTTCTGAAGTTCTTTCACGCGGTTTTCGGTAAATTTATCGAATGGTACAAATCTAAAGTTGCCAATATTAAATTATTACCAAAGAACAATGGCGAAATCTTAGCTAACGTAAATTTGAGCGTCTAAAAGTGAATTACTTAGAAAATAAATTCTATTAATTGTCTACGTTTTTTTAAAGTATCACATTAACTAGTTAGGGCCGGATAAAAAAAACATTATAAATGAAAAGTTATTTGATTTCTCCGTTAACTTCTTATTAAACATGTTATTAAAAGTTATCTGCAGACATAACCTACAAAGTTCATGACTGAATATATATTATTCTCGGCCTTCTCGAACAAAAATGTTTGCACAAACTAATTCAGAAGATGACGCTGAGTTAAACCAGACATTTTTCATTTCAAGACGCAGGAATTTAATCTCAGCTAAAAAAATGTATGGGTTTCTGCCATTGTTCTTTGGAGTCCTATGCACGTGATTTTGAAACTGCATTATTAAGTGGATTTATAGAAACAGTATTTATATCTGATGTATTTTTACTAATTTGATATGTATTTACTTCATACAAACTTTGAATCTAAAACCTTTCTCTTGGGAAATTCATTTTGAAAATAACTTTCCAACGTCCTACGTTGTAGGAATCTATGCAAAATTTCAAGTTTCTAGGCCCTGCTGTTTGATCTGTGCGTCAATACGGCGATCAGTTAATCAGACAATTTGTTCCAAATGGGTTTACTAGCGTCAAAAAAGTCTATGCTAAACTTGGTGATTAAAAAGAGTGGCCATGAGTTTCTTGCCCGTTCTTCTCATGAGCCCTACACCCTTGCTTTGCTGAACGTGGCAGTAAATGTAAATTCACAGAAAAATTTTGTGTAACTTTGACATTCATAAGTGTTACCGTGTAACCCAACTTGAATAATTTTTATTTTTATTGATTTTGATTTTATACTTTGATATTTAAAAATAACTAGCTTTTGCCCGCGGCTTCGCTTATCGAAAAATACTTTATTTCTGGACTAAAGGTCCCTAAAACCGATGTGAACCGATTTTCAAAATTCTTTCACGGATAAAGAACTATAATACGCCTTAGTACCATAGGTTATGTTTTAACGATATATGCGAGCGCAGCTGCGGGTGCGAGCTAGTATATATAAAGGTTTGCGTACCTGCCAACAACGGAGTGTGACTGCTGTTGGATCACTTACATGATTATATAGAAGCTTAATGAGTTTGATATCAGGTATACAACAATTAAAATCATATTTGTGGTATAACTAATATCCAAACTATAAATAAATAAGATGTACTAATTAAATAACCTGACATTTTCTCCCGCGGACGCTTAGTTTGTGGAATGAACACCCTGCCGAGGTTTTACCACAAAACTGCAGTATGGGGTTCTTCAAAACGGGTGTTAAAAGGTTTTTACAGGGTTAGCAACGCGCAAGTGATGCCTCTGGTGTTGCAGGCGTCTATAGGCTACGGTGACCTCTTACCATCACCGTGTACCGTGAGCTTGTTTGCCACTTAAAACTTTGAATTTAAAAGCGCCGTTCACAATAAACTTGGCAAAACGTTCGTTAGTTAAAATGGATTACCTATAAGACATTTTGGTAAAGGTACTGAAAAGAGTAAGTATAAACATACATATCTATATAATAATATAATGAATAGAGTCACATGTGTTAATGACTGTTTCTTAACCTATTGATTCGCAGTGGTACACCGGTGGCCAGACACAACAGATTTTTAATTGTATCTGATATTCTAAGACTTCACAGATTTTGAGTAGTAGAGCCTCGTTGATTTCAGCATGAGTGGGCCGGCTCGACCGGGGAAGGACTACCCTCTCACAGAATATCGACGTAAAATAGCAGTATTGCTACTGTTGAGGAAGACCCCCCTCCCCGCTCCTTCCCCTCCCCATTTCCTCTTTCTTTTCTTCCTTTCCTAAAGGGTCGGCAACGCGCAAGTGATGCCTCTGGTGTTGCAGGCGTCCATAGGCTACGATGACCACTTACCATCAGGTGGGCCGTAAACTTGTTTGCCACATAAGTTGTATGAATAAAAATTGGTATATAAGGTATTCGACGCTAACCACTGACTAACTTTGACGCACGGATGGCGTAGTGGTTTAAGTGTCGCCTCGCCGCTGTCACTGCCCCGAGTGTTGTGGGTTCGAATCCCACACGAGACAAACATCTATGTGATCCACAAATCGTTGTTCCGCCGAGTCTGGATGTTTTTTTGTGTCCGTTGTTTGAATAATAATAATAATATTCTACCACATACACACAACACCATCTAGCCGATACTAAGCAGAGCTTGTACTATGAGTACTAGACAATGGATACACATACATATATACTCTTTTTTTTTTTGTAAATACATACATACATATTGTACATAGAAACACCCAGACCAAGAGAAACATCCATGTTCATGCACACAAATGTTTGACTTGTGCGGGAATCGAACCCGCAACCTCAGGCGTGGCAATCGGTTACACTAACCACTACGCCATCGAGGCCGAATAAATAAAATTGAAGTGTCTGTTTGTAATGTCAAAATAACAGCTTTTTATCTAATGCATATGAAAGTATATAATGTACCTATATGAAAACATCTATTTTTTAAATTTTTGTCTGTCTGTTTGTTTGTTTGTTCCAGCTAATCTCTGAAACGGCTGAACCGATTTTGACGGGACTTTCACTGGCAGATAGCTGATGTTATAAGGAGTAACATAGGCTACTTTGATTTTAGAAAAAAATAGGGTTCCGCGGAGACAAACAAACTACAGTTATTAAGTAAAAACCTACTTAGAATTATCCACTTGTACCCTACGCCAACGAATTTAAGATTTTAATAAAAAAAAATCTTTTGCATGAGTAATCTGCTCTAATATGTACATGTTGTGTACACTACCTTAGGATTACTGTCCGGTATATATATTACTAGCTTTTGCCCGCGGCTTCGCTCGCGTTAATTTAGAATTTGACAATCAATTCGGGTTGTACTCTGCTTGGAATAATATAATTCAATCATGATTCGAAAGACACGTGGCGCCATCTATTATCATAAGAACGTTATTATTGTTTTCCTCGGGAACAGTCATTGTTTTCGGGATGAAAGGCAGCCTATGTCCGTTTCTGTACACCTGTCAACGTATATGCAAAATTTCAGGATGATCGGTTCAGTGGTTTAGGCGTGAAAAGGTATCAAACAAACAAACTCATTTTCGCTTTTATAATATTAGTTACGATTAGGATCAGGAGGTTCATTATTACTACTTACTATGTTAAGACTGTAATCTGTTTGTGTACCTATTATAAATAAATAATTGATCTAAATAGTTTCACAAAATGGTCTGTGAAAGGTTCTAATGATTTAAGTATAGAATAAAGGTGAGGTTATTCTATACATTAAATCATTAGAGCCTCGCTGATTTCAGCATGAATGGGCCGGCTCGACCGGGCAAGGACTACCCTCTCACAGAATATCGACGTGAAATAGCAGTATTCCTACTGTTGTGTTTCGTTCGGTGAGTTAGAGTGCCGAAGGCCCAAACACCCCCTTTCCCCCATCCCGCTCCTTCTCCTTCCCAGTTCCTTTCCTAAAGAGTCGGGAACGCGCAAGTGATGCCTCTGGTGTCGCAGGCGTCCATAGGCTACGGTGAGCACTTACCATCAAGTGGGTCGTATGCCTGTTTGCCACCTTAGTTGTATAAAAAAAAAACTATGTGAGATAATTCACTGTAATATATGTTCCAAAATATTACTTGAGGTCTCCTATAGTATGCTATACTTAATAACGTAAAGGATAACACATAAAAATAATCTAAAATGTTTTGGTAAGCACATTTATTGAATTATTTAAAACAGCTTCGTTGACATTATTTTATAATTATCAAATTACTTTATACAGCGTGTAAAAGAAAAGAGTGGTATTATAGAAAACTAGTATGTAAATCTAAAAATTAACCTATCCCCGTGCTCTGTCCCTAGGGTTGCCAACCATACTTTATAATAACGTATTCTACTTTATTTTTGGTAATTATACTGTACTATTATGCATGGTGCTTTTGAGAGTAAAAGAATGAAAATAAATGTAAGCAAGACGAAAGTAATGGTATTTGAAAAGGTAGAGTGCGTGACGATGTGTAATATTATGATTAATGGAGAAAAAGTGGAGCAAGTGAAAGAGTTTGTATATTTGTGTACTTTGTTTACAAGGGATGGTAAACATGACGGAGATATTGAAAGGAGAATGATTGCTGGCAACAAAGTGAATGGAGCTCTACGCGCTTTTATGAACAGTCGAAATGTATCCGAAAAGGCACGTTTGGCTGTTCATAGAGGACTATTAGTGCCCACACTTATGTATGGAAGTGAAAGTTGGGTATGGCAAAAGAAGCATGAGAGCATAATAAATGCTGTAGAAATGAGAGTGTTGAGAAGCATATGTGGTGTGACTCTGAAAGATAGAAAAAGAAATAGTGTGATTAGAGAGAGATGCGGCATGAAAGTGGATATAGTTACAAGAATAGAAAAGGGTATGTTAAGCTGGTTTGGACATGTAGAAAGAATGGACGAGGAAAGACTGACTAACAAAGTTTATAAGGCTAGTGTGAATGGAACAGTCGCAAGAGGAAAACCTAGGCGAACGTTTCTCGATCAGAGGAGGCGTTCTGGACAAAGGCCAGGTTAAGAGCTCCTTGAAACGACGGGCGTGTATGAGGAATGTGATGAAAGTGAATGAAGCCAGAGAAGTGTGTCAGGATCGTAGCAAATGGAAATCCGTAGTCTCTGCCTACACCTCTGGGAAACAGGCGTAAATCTATGTATGTATACTTTATACTTTTGCATACAAATAAAGTATATGAAAATACTTTATTTCCAACCTTTACTGTGATGCTTTTGATTTACTTTTTTCAGTGATGAATCTAAAGTGGCGAGAAGAAAGAAATAGAGTGTCAATAAATTTAATTAAAAACGAATTGTTTATTTATTTAAATTTAAATTTTGATTGTCAAACACGCTTTGAAAAATTAAAAGATATCAAAAAATTGTTAGCATGTGCTAAAAGCACGCAAAAATACGTTTTCAAAGAAATAAAAACATAAAATCTTCCAAATACTTGATTTTTTTCCTATTCAAACCATTTTATATGTTTTTTTTGGCAAAAAAAGTTGGCAACCCTATCTGTCCGCCGAACCAAAACAAATTATTTTATGACAATTATATTTTTTACATATTTTTATAAGTTAAACATCGAAATAAATGCATTACATCAGTATCAAAATTGCGCCTAGTCGTTTTAAGATTCACGGAAGTCACCAAGTCAGTTGTCAGTATTGTTTCAGTATCAACTAGAACGATTATATTGATAAGTTGATAAAAAGAAAATTCTATAACTCAGTGCAAATAATGTGTAGAGATTTATTTTTCGCAGTCTTCCATAATATATATTACTAGATGTTTCCGCGGTTTCACCCGCGTTTATCGTTACTGCGCCGCCCCCGTGGGTCGTAGCGTCAGCCTTCCTCGATAAATAGGCTATCCACACTAAAAGAATTTTTCAAATCGAACCAGTAGTAATCATGCAGAATAAACCAGGAGAAACATCGTTTGTACTATGTCTGTAATGGGTAATTATTTTGCTGCGATGTTATTTTAAAACTGCTATATCTCCTAAGATATTCATTGAAATCGAATGATGTACAGGGAAATTTTGTTTTAAATTAAATACTTGTGATGAAAAACGTATTTATTTGGATAAGGATTAATATCATGTTTATAAAAATACCTTCGTAAATAATGCATTATTTTAGAACAAATTTCGTTAGCATACAAATGGTTATAGTGAGCCAACCTTAAAAGATACACATATGCTGTCGCGGACTTTTTTTTAGAACTTTTAAAGGGGAACAATTCTGTAGTACATGATTTTTGTGAAACTTTAACTGTTTACGCAGCGCACGCAGCGGAAGCTCTCAAAAGGAAAAAATACTCTCCGATTTTGAAACATTCTTCATTGGTGCTCCGCTCCTATTGATCTTAGCGTGATGATATATAGCCTATAGCCTTCCTCGATAAATGGGCTATCTAACATTGAAAGAATTTTTCAAATCGGGCCAGTAGTTCCTGAGATTAGCGCGTTCAAGTAAACAAACAAACAAACTCTTCAGCTTTATAATATTAGTATAGATGTGACGCTTAACTATGACGGCCCCTTTCTGTTACACGCTGTATACTCACAAAATTGTCTTTTAATTAACGTAATAACTTTACTGATAATTCATTAGTATCATAATCGCGCAAGATAAGTTCAGAATCCGCGTAGTAATTCAAAGTTATAGTCTCAGAAGACATTATACTTCTATTAAGTCCCCCAGCGTTCAACACTTTGTTGATATCCAGTCCCCAGAAATTATGATCTTTATAAGGAGCCTTAAAATATACAGCAATATAACCATATAAGCTTGCTTCATAGTCTATCTGGACTTGCATCTCTGCTCTCGTCGCAAACAATTCCGCAATAACTGTCTGATTTGGTTGCAAAATTATATCCAATCCGACTTTAGACCCAACGGTTACAGTCTGTGATTTCATCACATCCTCACCCCATCGAGAGATATAACTCATGGTTGCGTTACCAGAAACAGACATGGCTTTAATATCGAAGCCGTAGGAAATGTTCAAACCAGCCGACAGCTTACCGCTAGTCACCCAAAACGAAGCAATTGTGTCTTCAACGTTCTGTTGAATATGAGCATGGTATGTAGCGTTTTTAGAGCTTGTATTGTTGAAGACCTGTCGTGTAACTAACCCAAGAGTATTCTTGACTGGTAACATTTTGGCACGGATCGGTTTTAGAATTCTTGTGATTTGTTTCCAGCCATAAGTCTTGTATAAGTCGTTCCAAGGCGTCGGACTTTTCAAGAAAACAGCGTCTGGTTTCGCACCCAGGAATTTATTGACAGCTTCTTTAAGGTCGCCGTCATGTAGGTGAAAGGAGTCCCTTTCTACATCACTGATAATATTGACCTCATTGCCAACAATGTGGATCTGTCGTTGGGAACCATCTTTGGAGGCAATAATTTCGACGTTTATGCTCGCCAGTGTAAGGACGGGAAGAATCAGGACCACGGCTAGTTTCTTCATGATTCCCATTGTACTCTGTAATAGAAATTGATGTTCATTAGTATTTTTATCGCGTAAGGTGCCATAAGTATAGGCCAGTCACTGTCTGGATGGGTTTATACAGGGATCAAAATTTTGAATATAAATGTGTTTGTAGGTAAGCGCTAATCTCTGTAATTTATAAACCAACTACATGTGCCCGCGGTTTCACCCGCGTTTATGATTACTGCGCCACCCCCGTGGGTCGTAGCGTGATGTTATATAGCCTATAGACTCCCTCGATAAATAAGCTATCCAACACTAAAAGAATTTTTCTATTTGGGCCAGTAGTTCCTGAGATTAGCACGTTCAAACAAACAAACAAGCTCTTCAGCTTTATAATATTAGTATAGATTTTCAAAATTCTTTCACGGATAAAGAACTATACAGATCGCGCAATATACGATGACCGGTCTGAACATTGCGCGAGTGGTGTCACAGTTACAAGTTTTAGGTCTCTTTGGTGACAGGGGGCGGGGGCGTTACGCGTCCTAGCGACTGTACATGCGCAACAATTCGGAGACGCTATGTTCAGTCCGGCCATCGTAGATTGCGCGATCTGTAATACGCCTTAGTACCATAGGTTATGTTTTAACGATATATGCGAGCGCAGCCGCGGGTGCGAGCTAGTATATATAAAGGTTTGCGTACCTGCCAACAACGGAGTGTGACTGCTGTTGGATCACTTACATGATTATATAGAAGCTTAATGAGTTTGATATCAGGTATACAACAATTAAAATCATATTTGTGGTATAACTAATATCCATACTATAAATAAATAAGATGTACTAATTAAATAACCTGCCATTTTCTTCCGCGGACGCTTAGTTTGTGGAATGAACACCCTGCCGAGGTTTTACCACAAAACTGCAGTATGAGGTTCTTCAAAACGGGTGTTAAAAGGTTTTTACAGGGTTAGCAACGCGCAAGTGATGCCTCTGGTGTTGCAGGCGTCTATAGGCTACGGTGACCTCTTACCATCACCGTGTACCGTGAGCTTGTTTGCCACTTAAAACTTTGAATTTAAAAGCGCCGTTCACAATAAACTTGGCAAAACGTTCGTTAGTTAAAATGGATTACCTATAAGACATTTTGGTAAAGGTACTGAAAAGAGTAAGTATAAACATACATACCTATATAATAATATAATGAATAGAGTCACATGTGTTAATGACTGTTTCTTAACCTATTGATTCGCAGTGGTACACCGGTGGCCAGACACAACAGATTTTTAATTGTATCTGATATTCTAAGACTTCACAGATTTTGAGTAGTAGAGCCTCGTTGATTTCAGCATGAGTGGGCCGGCTCGACCGGGGAAGGACTACCCTCTCACAGAATATCGACGTAAAATAGCAGTATTGCTACTGTTGAGGAAGACCCCCCTCCCCGCTCCTTCCCCTCCCCATTTCCTCTTTCTTTTCTTCCTTTCCTAAAGGGTCGGCAACGCGCAAGTGATGCCTCTGGTGTTGCAGGCGTCCATAGGCTACGATGACCACTTACCATCAGGTGGGCCGTAAACTTGTTTGCCACATAAGTTGTATGAATAAAAATTGGTATATAAGGTATTCGACGCTAACCACTGACTAACTTTGACGCACGGATGGCGCAGTGGTTTAAGTGTCGCCTCGCCGCTGTCACTGCCCCGAGTGTTGTGGGTTCGAATCCCACACGAGACAAACATCTATGTGATCCACAAATCGTTGTTCCGCCGAGTCTGGATGTTTTTTTGTGTCCGTTGTTTGAATAATAATAATAATATTCTACCACATACACACAACACCATCTAGCCGATACTAAGCAGAGCTTGTACTATGGGTACTAGACAATGGATAAACATACATATATACTCTTTTTTTTTTTGTAAATACATACATACATATTGTACATAGAAACACCCAGACCAAGAGAAACATCCATGTTCATGCACACAAATGTTTGACTTGTGCGGGAATCGAACCCGCGACCTCAGGCGTGGCAATCGGTTACACTAACCACTACGCCATCGAGGCCGAATAAATAAAATTGAAGTGTCTGTTTGTAATGTCAAAATAACAGCTTTTTATCTAATGCATATGAAAGTATATAATGTACTTATATGAAAACATCTATTTTTTAAATTTTTGTCTGTCTGTTTTTTTGTTTGTTCCAGCTAATCTCTGAAACGGCTGAACCGATTTTGACGGGACTTTCACTGGCAGATAGCTGATGTTATAAGGAGTAACATAGGCTACTTTGATTTTAGAAAAAAATAGGGTTCCGCGGAGACAAACACTATTTAGTTAAAATCTACGCGGACGAAGTCGCAGGTAACAGCTAGTCATTTTATAATCCAATTGTAAGAATGTGCAGAGCTTTTAATAAAGTCGCACGTATAGATAAAGAGGTCGACATTTTTGACACAAATTTCAATAGATATAAAAAGATTGTATCAGGTGTGCTTAGTTCCGAAAAGTTCCAAATCTAGTCATAATGTAAAACTACAGTTATTAAGTAAAAACCTACTTAGAATTATCCACTTGTACCCTACGCCAACGAATTTAAGATTTTAATAAAAAAATATCTTTTGCATGAGTAATCTGCTCTAATATGTACATGTTGTGTACACTACCTTAGGATTACTGTCCTGTATATATATTACTAGCTTTTGCCCGCGGCTTCGCTCGCGTTAATTTAGAATTGGACAATCAATTCGGGTTGTACTCTGCTTGGAATAATATAATTCAATCATGATTCGAAAGACACGTGGCGCCATCTATTATCATAAGAACGTTATTATTGTTTTCCTCGGGAACAGTCATTGTTTTCGGGATGAAAGGCAGCCTATGTCCGTTTCTGTACACCTGTCAACGTATATGCAAAATTTCAGGATGATCGGTTCAGTGGTTTAGGCGTGAAAAGGTATCAAACAAACAAACTCATTTTCGCTTTTATAATATTAGTTACGATTAGGATTAGGAGGTTCATTATTACTACTTACTATGTTAAGACTGTAATCTGTTTGTGTACCTATTATAAATAAATAATTGATCTAAATAGTTTCACAAAATGGTCTGTGAAAGGTTCTAATGATTTAAGTATAGAATAAAGGTGAGGTTATTCTATACATTAAATCATTAGAGCCTCGCTGATTTCAGCATGAATGGCCCGGCTCGACCGGGCAAGGACTACCCTCTCACAGAATATCGACGTGAAATAGCAGTATTCCTACTGTTGTGTTTCGTTCGGTGAGTTAGAGTGCCGAAGGCCCAAACACCCCCTTTCCCCCATCCCGCTCCTTCTCCTTCCCAGTTCCTTTCCTAAAGAGTCGGGAACGCGCAAGTGATGCCTCTGGTGTCGCAGGCGTCCATAGGCTACGGTGAGCACTTACCATCAAGTGGGTCGTATGCCTGTTTGCCACCTTAGTTGTATAAAAAAAAAACTATGTGAGATAATTCACTGTAATATATGTTCCAAAATATTACTTGAGGTCTCCTATAGTATGCTATACTTAATAACGTAAAGGATAACACATAAAAATAATCTAAAATGTTTTGGTAAGCACATTTATTGAATTATTTAAAACAGCTTCGTTGACATTATTTTATAATTATCAAATTACTTTATACAGCGTGTAAAAGAAAAGAGTGGTATTATAGAAAACTAGTATGTAAATCTAAAAATTAACCTATCCCCGTGCTCTGTCCCTAGGGTTGCCAACCATACTTTATAATAACGTATTCTCCTTTATTTTTGGTAATTATACTGTACTATTATGCATGGTGCTTTTGAGAGTAAAAGAATGAAAATAAATGTAAGCAAGACGAAAGTAATGGTATTTGAAAAGGTAGAGTGCGTGACGATGTGTAATATTATGATTAATGGAGAAA
The DNA here is from genome assembly GCA_963564715.1 of Catocala sponsa. Taxonomy (NCBI): domain Eukaryota; kingdom Metazoa; phylum Arthropoda; class Insecta; order Lepidoptera; family Erebidae; genus Catocala; species Catocala sponsa. Next base: position 1,450,671 of record OY751351.1, on the reverse strand, counting down.
AAGTGGAGCAAGTGAAAGAGTTTGTATATTTGTGTACTTTGTTTACAAGGGATGGTAAACATGAGGGAGATATTGAAAGGAGAATGATTGCTGGCAACAAAGTGAATGGAGCTCTACGCGCTTTTATGAACAGTCGAAATGTATCCGAAAAGGCACGTTTGGCTGTTCATAGAGGACTATTAGTGCCCACACTTATGTATGGAAGTGAAAGTTGGGTATGGCAAAAGAAGCATGAGAGCATAATAAATGCTGTAGAAATGAGAGTGTTGAGAAGCATATGTGGTGTGACTCTGAAAGATAGAAAAAGAAATAGTGTGATTAGAGAGAGATGCGGCATGAAAGTGGATATAGTTACAAGAATAGAAAAGGGTATGTTAAGCTGGTTTGGACATGTAGAAAGAATGGACGAGGAAAGACTGACTAACAAAGTTTATAAGGCTAGTGTGAATGGAACAGTCGCAAGAGGAAAACCTAGGCGAACGTTTCTCGATCAGAGGAGGCGTTCTGGACAAAGGCCAGGTTAAGAGCTCCTTGAAACGACGGGCGTGTATGAGGAATGTGATGAAAGTGAATGAAGCCAGAGAAGTGTGTCAGGATCGTAGCAAATGGAAATCCGTAGTCTCTGCCTACACCTCTGGGAAACAGGCGTAAATCTATGTATGTATACTTTATACTTTTGCATACAAATAAAGTATATGAAAATACTTTATTTCCAACCTTTACTGTGATGCTTTTGATTTACTTTTTTCAGTGATGAATCTAAAGTGGCGAGAAGAAAGAAATAGAGTGTCAATAAATTTAATTAAAAACGAATTGTTTATTTATTTAAATTTAAATTTTGATTGTCAAACACGCTTTGAAAAATTAAAAGATATCAAAAAATTGTTAGCATGTGCTAAAAGCACGCAAAAATACGTTTTCAAAGAAATAAAAACATAAAATCTTCCAAATACTTGATTTTTTTCCTATTCAAACCATTTTATATGTTTTTTTTGGCAAAAAAAGTTGGCAACCCTATCTGTCCGCCGAACCAAAACAAATTATTTTATGACAATTATATTTTTTACATATTTTTATAAGTTAAACATCGAAATAAATGCATTACATCAGTATCAAAATTGCGCCTAGTCGTTTTAAGATTCACGGAAGTCACCAAGTCAGTTGTCAGTATTGTTTCAGTATCAACTAGAACGATTATATTGATAAGTTGATAAAAAGAAAATTCTATAACTCAGTGCAAATAATGTGTAGAGATTTATTTTTCGCAGTCTTCCATAATATATATTACTAGATGTTTCCGCGGTTTCACCCGCGTTTATCGTTACTGCGCCGCCCCCGTGGGTCGTAGCGTCAGCCTTCCTCGATAAATAGGCTATCGACACTAAAAGAATTTTTCAAATCGAACCAGTAGTAATCATGCAGAATATACCAGGAGAAACATCGTTTGTACTATGTCTGTAATGGGTAATTATTTTACTGCGATGTTATTTTAAAACTGCTATATCTCCTAAGATATTCATTGAAATCGAATGATGTACAGGGAAATTTTGTTTTAAATTAAATACTTGTGATGAATAACGTATTTATTTGGATAAGGATTAATATCATGTTTATAAAAATACCTTCGTAAATAATGCATTATTTTAGAACAAATTTCGTTAGCATAAAAATGGTTATAGTGAGCCAACCTTAAAAGATACACATATGCTGTCGCGGACTTTTTTTTAGAACTTTTAAAGGGGAACAATTCTGTAGTACATGATTTTTGTGAAACTTTAACTGTTTACGCAGCGCACGCAGCGGAAGCTCTCAAAAGGAAAAAATACTCTCCGATTTTGAAACATTCTTCATTGGTGCTCCGCTCCTATTGATCTTAGCGTGATGATATATAGCCTATAGCCTTCCTCAATAAATGGGCTATCTAACATTGAAAGAATTTTTCAAATCGGGCCAGTAGTTCCTGAGATTAGCGCGTTCAAGTAAACAAACAAACAAACTCTTCAGCTTTATAATATTAGTATAGATGTGACGCTTAACTATGACGGCCCCTTTCTGTTACACGCTGTATACTCACAAAATTGTCTTTTAATTAACGTAATAACTTTACTGATAATTCATTAGTATCATAATCGCGCAAGATAAGTTCAGAATCCGCGTAGTAATTCAAAGTTATAGTCTCAGAAGACATTATACTTCTATTAAGTCCCCCAGCGTTCAACACTTTGTTGATATCCAGTCCCCAGAAATTATGATCTTTATAAGGAGCCTTAAAATATACAGCAATATAACCATATAAGCTTGCTTCATAGTCTATCTGGACTTGCATCTCTGCTCTCGTCGCAAACAATTCCGCAATAACTGTCTGATTTGGTTGCAAAATTATATCCAATCCGACTTTAGACCCAACGGTTACAGTCTGTGATTTCATCACATCCTCACCCCATCGAGAGATATAACTCATGGTTGCGTTACCAGAAACAGACATGGCTTTAATATCGAAGCCGTAGGAAATGTTCAAACCAGCCGACAGCTTACCGCTAGTCACCCAAAACGAAGCAATTGTGTCTTCAACGTTCTGTTGAATATGAGCATGGTATGTAGCGTTTTTAGAGCTTGTATTGTTGAAGACCTGTCGTGTAACTAACCCAAGAGTATTCTTGACTGGTAACATTTTGGCACGGATCGGTTTTAGAATTCTTGTGATTTGTTTCCAGCCATAAGTCTTGTATAAGTCGTTCCAAGGCGTCGGACTTTTCAAGAAAACAGCGTCTGGTTTCGCACCCAGGAATTTATTGACAGCTTCTTTAAGGTCGCCGTCATGTAGGTGAAAGGAGTCCCTTTCTACATCACTGATAATATTGACCTCATTGCCAACAATGTGGATCTGTCGTTGGGAACCATCTTTGGAGGCAATAATTTCGACGTTTATGCTCGCCAGTGTAAGGACGGGAAGAATCAGGACCACGGCTAGTTTCTTCATGATTCCCATTGTACTCTGTAATAGAAATTGATGTTCATTAGTATTTTTATCGCGTAAGGTGCCATAAGTATAGGCCAGTCACTGTCTGGATGGGTTTATACAGGGATCAAAATTTTGAATATAAATGTGTTTGTAGGTAAGCGGTAATCTCTGTAATTAATAAACCAACTACATGTGCCCGCGGTTTCACCCGCGTTTATGATTACTGCGCCACCCCCGTGGTCGTAGCGTGATGTTATATAGCCTATAGACTCCGTCGATAAATAAGCTATCCAACACTAAAAGAATTTTTCTATTTGGGCCAGTAGTTCCTGAGATTAGCACGTTCAAACAAACAAACAAGCTCTTCAGCTTTATAATATTAGTATAGATTTTCAAAATTCTTTCACGGATAAAGAACTATACAGATCGCGCAATATACGATGACCGGTCTGAACATTGCGCGAGTGGTGTCACAGTTACAAGTTTTAGGTCTCTTTGGTGACAGGGGGCGGGGGCGTTACGCGTCCTAGCGACTGTACATGCGCAACAATTCGGAGACGCTATGTTCAGTCCGGCCATCGTAGATTGCGCGATCTGTAATACGCCTTAGTACCATAGGTTATGTTTTAACGATATATGCGAGCGCAGCCGCGGGTGCGAGCTAGTATATATAAAGGTTTGCGTACCTGCCAACAACGGAGTGTGACTGCTGTTGGATCACTTACATGATTATATAGAAGCTTAATGAGTTTGATATCAGGTATACAACAATTAAAATCATATTTGTGGTATAACTAATATCCATACTATAAATAAATAAGATGTACTAATTAAATAACCTGACATTATCCTAATCAATAATGGTATTTTTACGATAAAATATACGTCAGAACCCTTAGACCAGTGGTCGCCAACCTTGTCGTCAAAAGAGACAAATATGTATAGACAATCCACAAGTGAAATCTATTTTTTTTATTTTTTATTTAAGTACAATACAGTGGTAATTCAGTAACATTATACATAATACTCGCCAAACGTTAAGTTTAACGGCGAGACACGCTCTTAAGTTCTAGTACAAATTATCACCATACATTAAAAAAATTGCTCAGCTCACAATAGTTTTAAAAAAACGGAAACAATATTTAAAGTTAAAAACAAAATAACATATGACATACTTTACATACAATTTATATATTTTTATATATACTGACTGAAAATTGCACTGCTAGACGACACATACAACATCCAGCAATACATCCATCAGTATTTTCTTGAGAGTATTAATACTTATTCAAAGAGCCATTTTTTAACTTAATTTTTGCTTTGGCAGGAGACAAAATTAGGATTAAAAGTACACTCTCGAGCTTACCTTTTGTCAAATGAGTCTTAGTTTCACTAAACTTTTCATGGAAGAGCCGCAGCCGAGTAGTCAAAGAGCCGCGTGCCGCTCACGAGCCGTGGGTTGTCGACCACTGCCTTAGACCAAAGAAGGCGATGTTTGATGTTTTTGAATACTTACACCACTACCGCTTTAAGGGAACGCCTTTCGTTATTTTACTTACTGTATAACTCGAAATCTGAATTTTTGTAACTTTTTCTATGTGAGACAGAAAAATAAATCATTATTTTTATTATTATAATTGTAGAAGTAAATTTTTTAAATTATTTATTTCCTTTACAATGGTAACCTAGATGTATTACAGGTTTTAAACTCTCCAAACGCAATTGTTTAACGGCGAGATGCGCTCTAAATTAGTACTTAACCTACGTTATACACATTAAACAAAAAATAAAAACAATAAAAATATAAAACGAAAAACAAAAGGTAATATTATCAATAAATATTATTATTAAGTCAGAGAAGAGCAGCGATAGCTCAGTGGTGAGACCAACAGACTGCAATACAGAGGGTCTCGGGTTCAAACCCAAGTCGCGCACCTCTGACTTTCGGAAGTTATATGACGTTTCGAAATTATGTGTGGATTGATTGACAATTATCGCCTGCTCCGTGCCTCGGAGAGTACGTTAAGCACGGTATCGTTAGCCTTCAGATTGCGGAGGTCAGGTGGCAGTCGCTCCGTGTAAAAACTGATATCCAGTCAAATCCGGTTAGACTAGAAAGCCGACCCAAGTGACTTGGGAATAATAAAGGCTAGGGAGAAGATTATAATTTAAGTCAGTGGTATATTAATACATTCTGCGTTAATATACCACTAATTCAAATTCCATTTAACAATGTTACTCGAAGAAAATTACCTTAACATCGTTACTTATCTCAACAGTTATCAAAAATCAGCCGTGGAGAGCCTTAGGTAATTTCACCTTTGTGCGTTACAGCCGAATAGAATAAGCAATATGGCTCCTCATATGCACGGACGGCGCAGTGGCTTAAGTGGTCGCCTCGCCACTGTCAGTGCGCCGAGTGTTGTGGGTTCGATCCCCATACGAGACAAAAATGTTTGTTCCGAGTTTGGGTGTTCTTTGTGTCCGTTGTTTGAATGTTCGGGATTTTTGGATGGGTTTAAGAAGGAACCTAACATAACCTAACCCTTCCGAGACGGAATGCAGTGATTTGAGGCGTATCGGTGCTCGTTATGATATATTTTAGTAAGCATATTTTGCTGGGCAATTACTATTTTGGTGGTCATTATATTTAATCCCGTTTTTAATTGATATATCTTATTTAATAATATGTCAGACATTAGATAGACCACAAATATAATTTTAATTGTTATATACACGTGATATGAAACTCATTAAGCATCTATATATGTTAGTGAATCCGACAGCCGTTACACTTCTCTATTCGGACATCGGTTGGCAGGTACGTTTTCACATAATACACTAGTTGACACACGAGGTTTTGCCCGCTTCTTATGTCATAAAAATAGCCCATTCTATTACGGGATATTGGCGCATTTTAACCGACTTCAAAAAAGGAGGAGGATTTTAACCGACTTCCAAAAAGGAGGTTTCTCAATTCGAACGTATATATATTTATATTTTTTATGTGTGTTCTCGGATAACGTCATCGTTTATGAACCGATCTTGATGATTCTTTTTTTGTTGGAAAGGAGATATTTCAAGGGTGGTCCCATTGGCACCAAGTCAGCATCTAATGATGGAATCCCATTGAAATCGAAGGCAACCCTCAAATGTTATAGGTATTAACAATGTTTTTCATATATTTTCTAAAGCTATTGAGACATTTGCGTATGGTCATCATCATCTCATGAGGCTGAGCTGATGAAGGAAGGTACAACTCTTTAATGTTTAGGAGAGGTGATTTCTTGTTCTAGAATAATGTATAGAGACTTGTCGATATCGATAATTGATTTCTCTGGAGTCAACAGAGTGAGTGCTAGAAACTATAAGTATTAATCATTTTAACCGACTTTAAGAAAAGAAAGAGGAGGTTGTCAATACGACGCGTATTTTTTAGGTATGTTTGTGAGTTTGTGAGGTTGTAGGGGGTAATCTCGGAATAACTTAACCGATTTGGAAAATTCTTTCACTATTATAATCCTACATTATTGCTGATGGACATTGGCTACTTTTACCACGGGTAAACCTAATTAATTGCGGGCGTAGCCGCGGCGCGGATAGCTATAGACATTAATTTGTTCTTCAGCGTAAATATTTACATTATGTTCTGTAGAACCGTTGACGTCTCTGTCCTGGTTCACAATGTTCAGTGCTACAGCCTGAACCAGAGCTTGTTGGATGACTTCTTCGGCATGGGCGAATTGTTAATTTAGTCCGATTTAACCCCACAAAGACACAAGTCTGCGCGTTCACCGCTAAAAAACTGCCGTTGGTCGTATCTCCTCGTTTTGAGCACATCCCCATAACTGCCTCAGCCAATATTGCAATACTTGGTGTCGACATATCGAGTGAAGTCCAGTTCCGCGGCCATTTAGAGGGTAAGGCTAAATTAGCTTCGAAAAAGCTTGGCGTGCTCAACAGTTCGAGACAGTATTTCACGCCGGCCCACCGCGTACTACTTTACAAGGCGCAGGTTCGGCCTCACATGGAATACTGTACTCATCTTTGGGCAGGGGCACCCCAGTACTAGCTTCTCTCTCTGGATCGCATTCAACGGAGAGCGACTCGAATCGAAGGTATTCAAATCGGTTAGATTCCTTGGCGCTGCGTAGAGATTTGGCCTCTCTATGCATCTTCTATCGCTTTTACTATGGGGAGTGCTCCGAGGAATTGTTTGGACTGATCCTTGCCGCCTCTTTTCGCCATCGTCCTACGCGACAGAATTTCCATCCCCATCATTTAGATGGTTGGCAGTCCACAACTGTGCGTTTTCCCTAAATTTTCTGCCTCGCACGACTAAACTGTGGAATGAACTGTCGCCTGCAGTATTTCCGGACCAATACGACCTACAAACCTTCAAGAAAAGAGCGTACTCCTTTTTAAAAGGCTGGCAACGCATTTGTAACTCCTCTGGTGTTGCGGGTGTCCATGGGCGGCGGTAATCGCTTACCATCAGGCGATCCGTCTACTCGTTTGCCTCCTAAAACTTAAAAAAAAATAAAGGACGAAATACCTAAAAGTGGTTTTTTGTGAAAACAAAATCATGACGATTTGAAACTGAAATTACGATGACATAATGTTGTCATTTAAACAGTTTTAATCATGTAACGAATAGATTTAATCCTACAATGTATATATATGGTAAAAATAACTTAAAATTGTAAGATTTATAATAAATTAAACACAAATAATAACAACGACTTCTTGTCTAAAATTTCGCAACAACCTTGTATGAACCCCAAGAATCTCAAAATGGCGGTTGCAGAAGCTAGGGTTGCGTCTGACCAGATAATTTATTTTTCCTAACAGGTTTGAATAAAATTCCAAATTTATATATTTTGTAAATATAATGTTATTTATTTTTCTATTTATATACATATGTAAACTAATAATAATAAATAAAAACTTTAAATCGAATAATTTTAATTACTAATCTATTACTATTTTAACTACTTTCACAATTTTATGTCCTATGATATTGTGCAAAGCGGCTAACATTGAAACTGTTTTTAGGGTTCCATAATGGAATCCATAGGAATAAAGAAGATAAAATAAGTAAAACAAATAATCCCTTGCCCTCTTCCTCTACCCCTTCCCCCTCTTTCACTTCCTTTGCCTCTACCCCCTTTTACTTTCCTTGCCATTTCTTCCTCGTCTACTTCCCTCTCCCCCTCTTCCACCATCCCCTCCCTCTGTTCTTATTTGCCCTCTCCCTCTACTAGCGCCACCACCAGATACAAATACAATAAAATACAATTAATAATACAATATTGTGATATAATATTATTATACAATCTATACTTATATTCGTTTACTTGATCCCTTAGCTCAACATCACCATTATCATCGTCCCAAAATGTACTCGAAACGGTTTCGTAGCGAACGGCAAATTCAGTCAAACTAATTAGGTCGAGTCTATGTTCGCGCTGTTCGGGAGTCTCATTATTCAACCGTTCTCGAATAACACTGAGCCGATGTTCCCGCTGTTCGGGGGAGTCTCATTGGTCAATCGGTCTCGTATGACATTTAACCGATATTCGCGCTGCTCGAGAGTCTCGTTAGCCAGTCGGTTTCGTATAATACTTAAACGATGCTCGCGCTGTTCAGATAGCTCGCCACTCAAACGCTCATGAATACGATTGACTCGTCGGGTCCTATCACTTTGCGATTCCTGTGACAATTTGTGAGAATGCATATAATTTCTCATCTGAGATAATCTAGCATGACGTGTCAATGGTGATTCTTGGGAACGAGATATGGCATTCCGTTTGCAATTTTTGGATAAACGTTCTTTATTTGCTTCAAACGATTCCTTGTCTCTCTTTTCCCACATGCGGGCGGCACCTTTAGTTGGTCTACCCATGATGCTATAAATTAACTAAAAATCGAAAAATAAACAAACATTTTAAAAATAAAGTAAAACTTACTTTAAAAAAACATCAGCACTAAAAAGCGAAAAATAAACATTTAATTCAAAGGATTGAAATGTGTAACAATTCTCTTTTACAGATTTCCAATTTCGTTTAAGATAACTTACCTACGTAAATACTAAATGATGACAAAATCTTAATAAACGAAAAACTTTACTTCTGTGAACTGCCCTCCTACCTATTTAATATATTATTTTAGAAATACCTATAACAATATTATTTTACTTCTCGATTATGTAGTACATATTTAGTATTTACAAATTATGATGATTTATTTACACAATTACATTGTCAATTTTTGTCTAAACCTCTTAAGTATTAATTTAAATAAAGTATCATTACGTGCTAGGTACCTACTGGTCTGTTTGAAGTCGGTGTCAAGCCAAATAGGCTTGATAGACCCTGCGCCGGCGCATCGCGCGCGGCGCGCGGCGTAATGCGCGTGAGGAGGGGGCTCGTACTGAGCGATACAACCTAAACGGGCAGACACGTGCGGGTATTGGATTCAGAATTTGAATGAACTAAATACGTATAAAATTTGTTCAAGTATTATAATACACCAATTATAATTACCATTTGTCACCAGTCCACTTTCTGGCAACTGAAATACCCAAATGAGGCTCCAAAGTTAATAATATTTTATAGTTTATTCTATCAACTAAACCACGAGAAAGTTAAATCAATATTGAACGCGTAGATGTTTCATAAAGTTTTAGATAACATAGTTGTAGATGACGTAACGGTAAATACTAGTCTTGTATAAAGATAGAGGCGTAAATATAATATCTCTTTTCAGTATTTACGTTTATTTCTTTCAGGTCAACATGATGTTCAATTATCTTCTCTTGACTTTCCTGCCAGCCTTGGCGTACGGCCGGATAGACATTAAAATAAGAGCAGACACAGACCCCTCCTTAGCCTCCGTCGTCTTCTCGGGTGAGGACATCGCCATCATCAGTGACAAGGAGCGGGAAACCTTCAAACTCACCGATGCAAACTTAAAAGACGCCTCTGCGATATTCGCAGGAAGGAGATGCACGGATATGTACGTCAAGCGGCCGACTCCTTGGGCTGATGTATACCGGCAATTTGGCTGGGAAGAAGTTCAGAGAATTCTAAGACCTGTCAGTGCCAAAATCCTTTCTATCACTTCCAAACCAGTCGCGGTTGCCAGTACAGAATATGTGAACCGTTCCAACTATACTGCTAAATACAATTCAGGCTTGACACAATCTGTTGAGGAGGCAGTTGGGAACTCTTGGAGTAATGGTGGAGTGTTGACTGTTGGGCAAGAGATTAATTACAGCGTCGGTATAGGAGCTACAGGAAGTATTGGAGGTTCAACCAGCATATCTTACGCAGCCAACTGGGGTAAGGAATCCTGTCAGGAGAAGAAGATTACTGTGGGTGCCAGTTCAAACGTGGAAGTAGAAGTGCCTCCATACCAGGCGGTGACGGCAACTCTTATAGCTACGAGAGGCTCGATGGAAGTTCAAGTTGACTATGAGGCTATTGTTGAAGGAGATGTGTTCTGCAACCATCACGGCAGTTACAAGGGTCACATGTGGTGGGCGTATCCACTCAGTGCACTCCAAAGCCTCGGCAAGCTGCCGCGAACTATAAGAACTGTTGAGACGATCTCCATCGGTTTCTACACAACCTTTAAGATAGAAGTGAAGAATTCGAAGACTAAGGTCGAAATTCGAGATATACCTGCAGCTGTCTTATAAGTAACAGATTGAGGTATTTAGATTAAGTATCGCGCTGATTTTAGCATGAATGGACCGACTCGACCGGGGAAGGACTAACCTCTCACAGAATATCGACGTGAAATAGCAGTATTCCTACTGTTGTGTTTCGTTCGGTGAGTGAGAGTGCCGGAGGCCCAAACACCCCCTTTCCTCCATCTTCTCCTTCCCACTTCCTTTCCTAAAGGGTAGGCAACGCGCAAATGATGCCTCTGATGTCGCAGGCGTCCATAAGCTACGGTGACCACTTACCATCAAGTGCGTCGTATGCCTGTTTGCCACATTAATTGTATAAAAAAAAAACTTTGAGAGATAATTCACTGTAATTCATGTTCCAAAATATTACTTGAGGTCTCTTATAGTATGCTATACTTAATACCGTAAGAGATAACACATAAAAATAATCTAAAATGTTTTGGTAAACACATTTATTGAATCATTTAAAACAGCTTCGTTGACATTATTTTATAATTATCAAATTACTTTATACAGCGTGTAAAAAGAAAGTGTGGTAATATAGAAAACTAGTAGGTAAATCTAAAAATAACCTATCCCCGTGCTCTGTCCCCCGAACCAAAACAAATTATATTATGACAATTATATTTTTTTTAGTTAAACATCGAAATAAATGCATTACATCACTATCAAAACTGCGCCTAGTCGTTTTAAGGTTCACGAAAGTCACCAAGTCAGCTGTTAGTATTGTTTCAGTATCAACTAGAACGATTATGGGTCTTTCGTCGATTCACACCACGGTGTGAATCGCAGAAGGACACATTTTGAATTAGTCGTTTCGCACCATGGTGTGAAACGGTGAATCCTTTTTTCGTACTTCGGTGAATCACCGAAAAACTCTTTGCGACTTCGTCAATTCGAACCAATGTTATTTTACTACTATTGAACAGTCTCGCATAAAAGTGTTAGCACAGAATAAATAGTACTAACGTAGTGTTAGTACACCAATTTATTTTTATTTATTAATCCACTACTAAGCTATCGCTTTGGAGATTCAAACTATGTTTCATGCTTAGATGCAATTTCAAAATAACAATTCTTTGGTTACTAAATAATAAATAAAAATAATAATTAAAAAAAATATATATATAATATATATTTATAATTATAATTATTATTATTTCTTTTTTATACTATATATTTCTTTTATATGATTAAAGATAATCAATATTTTGTCATGTGACTAAAAGAAACTAAGACGACAATAAACATTGTCTTTTACAACTGCTTGTTTTAATAAACGTTTTCTACCCATCAGTACCAAGAAAGTACATTTAAAAAATAAAAATGGTGGTGGTTCGAATCGACGAAGTCAAAAATAGTTCTTCGGTGATTCGCACCATGGTGCGAATCGACGAAGTACAAAAAAAGCATTCACCGTTTCACACCATGGTGCGAAACGACTAATTCAAAATAGGTCCTTCTGCGATTCACACTGTGGTAAATACAACCCGTGGTGTGAATCGACGAAAGACCCACGATTATATTGATAAGTTGATAAAAAGAAAATTCTATAACTTAGTGCAAATAATGTGTAGAGATTTATTTTTCGCAGTCTTCCATAATATATATTATGTGACGCTTAACTATGACGGCACCTTTCTGTTACACGCTGTATAGTCACAAAATTGTATTTTAATTATCTTTTAATTAACGTAATAACTCTACTGATAGTTCAATATATCATTAGTATCATAATCGCGCACGATAACTTCAGAATCCGCGTAGTAATTCAAAGTTATTTTCTCAGAAGACATTATAGTCCTATTAAGTCCTCCGGCGTTCAACACTTTGTTGATATCCAGTCCCCAGAAATGATGATCTTTATAACGAGCCTCAAAATCTACAGTAACATGACCATATAAGCTTGCTTCATAGTCTATCTGGACTTGCATCTCTGCTCTCGTCGCAAACAATTCCGCAATAGCTCTCTGATTTGGTTGCAAAATTATCTCCAATCCGACTTCAGACCCAACGGTTACAGTCTGTGATTTCATCACGCCCTCACCCCATCGAGAGATATAACTCATGGTTGCTTTACCAGAAACAGACATGGCTTTAATATCGAAGCCGTAGGAAATGTTCAAACCAGCCGACAGTTCACCGCTAGTCTCCCAAAACGAAGCAATTGTGTCTTCAACGGTATGTTGAATACGAGCATGGTATGTAGCGTTTTTAGAGCTTGTATTGTTGAAGACCTGCCGCATAACTAACCCAGGAGTATTCTTGACTGGTAACATTTTGGCACGAATCGGTTTTAGAATTCTTGTGACTTGTTTCCAGCCATAAGTCTTGTATAAGTCGTTCCAAGGCGTCGGACTTTTCAAGAAGACAGCGTCTGGTTTCGCACCCAGGTATTTATTGACAGCTTCCTTAAGGTTGCTGTCATTTAGTTGAAAGGAGTCTCTTTCTATATCACTGATAATATTGACTTCACTGCCAAAAATGTGGACCTGTCGTTCGGAATCGTCTTCGGAGGCGAAAATTTCGACGTTTATGTTCGCCAGTGTAAGGACGGGAAGAATCAGGACCACGGCTAGTTTCTTCATGGTTCCCATTGTACTCTATAATAGAAATTGATTTTGATTAGTATTTTTATCGCGTAAGGAGCATTAGTATACGCCAGTCATTGTCTGGATGAGTTTATGCGGAGAGCAAAATTTTGTAAGAGATTTTTATGGCAGCATTTGTTAGTCTGCTAGCATAACTTTGCATTAATATTTTCGTGGTGAGGTCTTAGGTTCATTGCCCAACTAAGGCAAAGTGGTCTTAGATTTTTCGATCAATGATTTCTTAGTAGTAGGTACCTATGTCGGTAATATACCTTTGCCTACTTTGTAGTAGATGCATAAACAAGATTCTACATATTTATGTCTTTATGTACAAATAAATTATACAATCTTACAATGGCGTGCAATATTATGACAACTACTTGAGACTACATAAATAAATAAAATAGTTTATTACAGTAAAACGTTTTAAAAATTTATCTTAAGCTAGGTACACAAAAAACCATAAACAATTTATATGCTCCCGTTTCACCCGCGTTTATCATTACTGCGCCGCCTCTGTGGGCCGTAGCGTGATGTTATATAGCCTTCCTCGATAAATAGGCTATCGAACACTAAAATAAATTTTCAAATCGAACCAGTAGTTCCTGAGATTAGCGCGTTCAAACACACAAACAAACAAACTCTTCAGCTTTATAATATTACAGCCACGTGCAAAAGTATTAGGCACCCCTATTGTTTGTCTCTATCTCAACAATGAGCGCTCGGATAAGGGTTTTATGGTCTTACTATTGCATCGGCGGCATTTTTAAACAAAAATAAAACAATATCAAATATTTATGACACCCAGGTGCAGTTTAAAACAATGTTTTTACAAATTTGCAATTTTAAAGTTTACTCTTTTAGTGTGTTATCAGTGCTTGCAGTGAACAGACACATATCGTACGCAATTGTTGCTACCATATTCCTGAAGACTAATATTCATCGAGTTAATAATGCCTAAAAAAGCAGAACTTAGTGCAGAGCAGCGCCTAAAAATTAAAATTTTACATGAACAAGGCATGTCTCGAGTGAAAATAGCCCGAGAAGTGAAGTGCTCGCGTTGTGCAGTGCAATATGCACTAAATCGCTTCAAAGAGATCGGTACTCATGAGAATAGGCCAAGAACAGGCAGAAGAAAAATAACTACAGATCGTGAAGACCGATTGTTAATTAGGCAGTCTCTACAGGACCGTAAAAAAACTGCTTTGGAGCTCGCTGCAGCTTTATCTGAAGGAAAAAGCAGATCAGTGAGCGCGTGTACTGTGAGAAGAAGGCTTATTGCAGCTGGGTTAAAAGGTTGCAAGGCAAGAAAGAAGCCGTGGCTATCGGAGCACAACAAGAAAAATCGGTTGCAGTGGGCCCTCAGACATAGAGATTGGACAGTGGAGGATTGGTCCAACGTACTGTGGTCAGACGAATCTAACTTTGAGGTATTGTTATTTAATTTATGTATTATACCAAAACACATAGCCGTCTTTGAAATCACGTCCTGCGAGGGAAATACGCAATCTTGAATTAAGTTATTTTTTTGCTTGTTCCATAGGTGTTTGGAACACCCGGTGTTACTTACGTCAGGCGAAGGGTGGGCGAAGAGTACAACCCAGATTGTGTAGTGCCCACTGTTAAACACGGTGGAGGCTCAATAATGATCTGGGGTTGCATGGCTGCCGATGGAGTGGGCGAAATGATGTTGTGTGAGGGGCGAATGAATAGCACCAAATACACAGAAGTTCTGGAAACAGCTCTAGCACCGTCTGTTACACAGATTTTTGGTGATACAAACACCGACGGCGTAAAATTCCAGCAGGACAACGCCACTTGCCACAAGTCAGCACACACTATGGCATGGATGGCTCAAAATGGAATAGATCTTTTGGACTGGCCGCCACAATCACCGGACCTCAATCCTATTGAACATATTTGGTCTATTTTGAAGAAAAATATCCGTAGACACTCGATAAGCAACAAGCAAACACTACTCGCCGCGTTAAAGCATGAGTGGCAAAAGATATCCCAAGAGGAATGTTTTAAGCTGGTAGAGTCAATGCCAAAAAGAGTGGCTGCTGTCATTAAATCCAAAGGTGGACCGACAAAATATTAATTATTTTATTAAAATAAATCTTAGTAATCATATGTTTTGTTTTCTTTACATTCCCTATGCTCAATCACCCTAAAACTGACATTACTATAGGGTGCCTAATACTTTTGCACGTGGCGGTAGTATAGATGAGAGATCATCGTTGACGACCGTACTAGTAATGACTAGTATGAACTGTATCACAGTCGCCGGCGTCTTTCATCCAGAAGGATCTATACACAACAAGTATAGCTCGGTTTTGAAACAGAAACTTTTTAGTTATTAAAGGTATCTTTGTTATCTAAAATTTAATAAATAAAGGTTAGGTAATATAAAAAATCAAGACCTACACTACCAATGAGTGAATGTGCGTGTGTGTGTGTTTGTGTGTGTGGTGCGTATGTGTATGTGTATGTGGTTGTGTGTAATTTTTTCACTTTCAGCATAACTTAAGACTGCGCCAAGCGTAATGTGCAAAACAGGCGGTCACAGTTAAGTTGATAAAATCAACACCTTTTGTTTAATACAAATATAAAATATACATTTACCATAACAATGAATGTATTTACAATTACTCCGTGTGAAAAACTTAAAATAATTAATATTTTTGCCTACAAAATTTCGTAAATTTGCACGAAAAATGCAAAAGCGTAAAGCTTGTGTTACGTGATTTTTAGATTATAACAGTAGAAATCTATCCTATTTTACAGCTTAAACGAAATATAAATAGTTATATTACAATTTGTCCGTCCAAAATATTTAATTGGTTGACAACAAAGATACATTTTTATCAAAAAAGTACTTCAAATCCTCCATACAATTTTACTATGGCGGCCGCGCGCCGATTTGAATATCGAGCTCTGTCATTCAGTCCAACTGCTTCTTACGCTCGGCGCAGTCAAGCTTAAAAGCCATTTGCGAACTGTATTTTTGCATTTTAGTAGAGAAAGGGGATAAACCACTACATATTGCCGAGCTTTTTGTTATCTAGTTAACTTGCTTGAGTCGCGTGTTGCACATAGTGCAAGCCGGGCGCGCCGTACTTGCGTGTGCTCTTTCCGGCGCACATTACTTAGTTCCCTACAAGTTCCCCTCCCCATTCTGGAGTCACCCACGATTCGGTCTTAATAGCCAGGAGGATGGTAAGATAAAGGGCTGGTCGAGGGAATAGCCCAACCCGGGTATTGAAGCCGCAAATGTATGCCATAGAACCAACTAGGCAATCACATACATACATACATCGAATTACGCCTGTTTCCCAGAGGCGTAGGCAGAGACTACGGATTTCCATTTGCTACGATCCTGACACACTTCGCTGGCTTCATTCACTTTCATCACATTCCTCATACACGCCCGTCGGTTCAAGGTGCTCTTAATCTGGCCTTTGTCCAGAACGCCTCCGATCTGATCGAGAAACGTTCGCCTAGGTTTTCCTCTTGTGACTGTTCCATTCACACTAGTCTTATAAACTTTCTTAGTCAGTCTTTCCTCGTCCGTTCTTTCTACATGTCCAAACCAGCTTAACATACCCTTTTCTATTCTTGTCGCTATATCCACTTTCATGCCGCATTTCTCTCTAATCACACTATTCCTTATTCTATCTTTCAGAGTCACACCACATATGCTTCTCAGCGCTCACATACACCACACAAAATCCAGTAATTTAAAACAAATTAAATACCTAATTTGAATAAACGTGATATGATTAAACCTCGGTCGGCTCAGCACAGATTGAATGATCGCATACTAACACAATTAACAAAAATACATTGCATCGGCAGTTTTATTGTATATTGTAAATATCTTCTTATGTGCACGATTTTAAAATACTTAAGAGTAACACTGTATTCACACAGATATTTTTTTTTGTAATCTGAACATAAGGTACTTATATATTAATATTATAATGAGGAAAGCTGTGATTTTTTGTTTGTTTGTAAGGATTTAACTCAAAAACTACTCAAACAAATTTTGAAAATTCTTTCATCATTCGTAAGCTATATTATCACCGAGTAACATATGCTATATATTATAAAAAAAGGATGGGTACTAACATAATCTAACCTACTCTTATGCAAGCCAAGCCGCGAACAAAAGATATATAGTTATTTAAGATTGGCATGCCTGATTAGGTGTAAAGGTCAATCTTCTTTTTCATTTTGTTAATATCTATATGCCTTCCGCACCAATGCATGTATTCTGCGAGATCTGAACATAAAAACCAGACTACCCACTATCTGTCTATGCAGAATACTGGAATTTTTCGGACACATTGTCCGCAAAGACGGTCACAACATCGAACAGCTGATGGTGACAGGCAAGGTTGAAGGCAAAACACCAAGAGGCCGCAGTCCAACGAGATGGTCGGACCAAATCCGATCGTCGCTTAACACCAATCTCCACAAAGCCCTCCACGAAGCAAAAGACCGGAACAGATGGAGGGAGATAGTCAATGAGAAAGTGATTCAGCGGGGGAGTCACGACCCTCAGTAATGAGGAATATGACGCGAGGAGGAGGAATATCTATATCTATATCTATTGAATCGAAGTAGACGTTACTTGGAGGAAATCCATTGTAATAAAATTATTGGGAAGAGAGGAACCTGCTACGCACCCTCGGGTTGCCAACCTCAAACATTGCAATAGAAAAAGGTTGACAATACCAAACTCTTCTGGATATGGACAGCCACGACATGGAACCCGGGCGTGCTCCAACTTGCAGTACTCCGCTTCGAGCACAAAATACATACATACATAGATTCACGCCTGTTTCCCAGAGGGGTAGGCAAAGACTACGGATTTCCATTTGCTACGATCCTGACACACTTCTCTGGCTTCATTCACTTTCATCACATTCCTCATACACGCCCGTCGGTTCAAGGAGCTCTTAACCTGGCCTTTGTCCAGAACGCCTCCGATCTGATCGAGAAACGTTTGCCTAGCTTTTCCTCTTATGCGTCTATAATATCTTTTATACAGAATAAACATACCAACGTAAGTCGCTGAACATTGAAAAAGTATTTTAAGAAACTATATGACTATGGATACCCAGACTCCTAACAACTAGTGGTCAGTGTAACCGACTGCCACGCGTGAGGTCGCAGGTTCGATTCCCGCACAAGTCAAACAGTTGAGTGCATGAACATGGATGTTTGTCTTGGTCTGAATGTTTCTATGCATAATATGTATGTATTTACAAAAAGAAAGAAAGTATATATGTATGTGTATCCATTGTCTAGTACTCATAGTACAAGCTCTGCTTAGTATGGGCTAGATGGTGTTGTGTGTATGTGATAGAATATTAAAAAAAAAGAACTTTGCATACCTTTCTATAAACGTTAATATAATAATAATGTTTATTTGCAAAAAAGGTTTTACAATAATAACTTGATTACACTGTGTTCTTAAATAATAAAGACAATTTTATTCAGTTATAGATGTGTCCGCGGTTTCATCCGCATTTATGATTACTGCACCTCCCCCGTGGGTCGTAGCGTGATGTTATATAGCCTATAGCCTTCCTCGATAAATAGTCTATCCAACGCTAAAATAATTTTTCAAATCGAACCAGTAGTTCCTGAAATTAGTGCGTTCAAACAAACAAACAAACTCTTCAGCTTTATAATATTATAGGCTATACAAAATCACGCTACGACCCACGGGGGCGGCGCAGTAACGATAAACGCGGGTGAAACCGCGGGAACATCTAGTATATAATATGTTATTTTGAGTGTGTATTTATGTGTGTGTTTGTTTACGTTACGTTTACGACTCTGTGGTATGGAACCCTAATAATTATATTATATTATTGATTAGGTAAGTACAAAATGTAAATAATTACTTAAATGTTGCATATAAAACGTATGGCTTTTAGGCTTTTACACAATAATAATAATAAATTTAATAATAATAATAAATTTATTTGCATAAAATGTGGTGGATACAAAGATGACAAAAATAACAAACAGCACAAAACACATTTCGCCATATTACAATAGCATGCAAAAATTTAATGAGTACAATTTGTAGAATTCTAGTAAGGTTTCATTTACACAATTTAATATTTATTACTTAACATAAAGTATTTTTCTAAAATGATAAGACCCTGAGGCAAATTTTTTTAGAAATTCGTTAACAGAGTAAAAACTTTCTTCAATCAGCCATTATTTTAGTGCAGGGCAAATTTGTGCGTTTGCAATATTATTTCGGCGAATTTATTAGTCACTAATGTATAGTAATATTATAAAGCTGAAGAGTTTGTTTGTTTGGACGCGCTAATCTCAGGAACTACTGGTTCGATTTGTAAAATTCTTTTAATGTTGGATAGCCTATTTATCTTGTTAATATGTAATAAAAGAATAGCCTATTTATTTTTTTTAAACTTGTGGAGTTAATATCTAAACTAGCTGTATTTAGTTTATGAATAAGTTTGGAGAATGTCATATTAGGGAAACAAAAGTTAATAATCTGCTGTTTTATGTGACTTTAATTAAGCTACCAAAACCTATACCTAAGTGATCAGAGAAAATATATACCTTTTCAATATTACTATTTTGCACTGACAAAGCGCCACCTATCTGATCGGATCATTCTCACTAGTTCCACCGGTGATTAGTCCCATTGACAATTCATGACAGACGTACTTTTTTGGTATTTTCTTGCTTCCTGACATTAATACGTTAATAAAATGATAAATAATATGGTTTTACTATTATCCACACCCACTGTATACATAGTTATTATGAATGACATTAAACCACAGCTTTATTATGTCCCGGTTATTGACATCAACAAGATAAGAAACAATATTAATTAATTCAGCAACAATATTAATTATGGACCTTATTGACATTACTCAGAATTTATCATTTTATTAACGTGTTAATGTCATGAATTGTCAATAAGGTCGAAAATCGCTTGCACTTGTTTTTAGTAAGCACTATCGATGGCTGATCACTTTCTGATAGTCATTTGTTTTGTAGACATTACCAACGATAACACTGGGGTGTCGTTCAGTGGTGTCGTTGGTAACAAATGTGAAAATCCATGGAACTACTGAGAAAAAAATATCTCACTAGTCCCATGGAACAATTACTGAGGAACTAGTGAGACGAGTCCGATTTAGTTTTGTTTCACTAGTTCCATTATCAAAGCCCATGGAACTACTGAGAAAAAAAGTTCTCACTAGTCCCATGGGACTAATGACCGGTGGAACTAGTGAGAATGATCCTAAGCAATTTGAACAGATACTAGCTCTACTTAAAGCCAAGACTTGTTCTAAGTTCTCTTTGCCTACTCGAGGAATCTCATCATACTTCCTTATATAATCACATACTTCTTTTTATTTATTTAATTAGGTACACCAACAGCATACATATTTTAAAATAAAAATAAAATAGGTACATGGAAACGGTCTGATACATATGCCAATTACAGGTATACACAACATTTACCACTGAAGCACTCAGTTATTACGATATTACAAATTTAGATAAGATAAAAACTACTAAAATATAAAAATACAAAACAAAACAATAACAAAATGATATAAAATTATTTTTTAAACTTAATTCTATAAAGACGAATCTGTTTTGGACAATATTACACGTCTGTATTTAGCGAGCGGGTCGGAAAACACATCAAGGTCTGGGTATAATATGCTAATTTCATTATATTCAGAGCATATATATATATATATATTTGACGGCCTCGATGGCGTAGTGGTTAGTGTAACCGACTGCCACGCCTGAGGTCGCGGGTTCGATTCCCGCACAAGTCAAACATTTGTGTGCATGAACATTCTTGGTCTGGGTATTTCTATGTATAATATGTATGAATTTAAAAAAAAAAGTATATATGTATGTTTATCCATTGTCTAGTACCCATAGTACAAGCTCTGCTTAGTTTGGGCTAGATGGTGTTGTGTGTATGTGGTAGAATATATGTATATATAAATAAATAAATAAATATATATATATATTCTTTGTCATATTTAATGTTGAGACTACTTAACTGTGATTGTAATTCATCTATTTGTTTTTCAAGATCTTGTGTGTGCTGGTCATACTGTAATTTATCTATAGCTAATTGTTCACTGTAATTATCTAGATCTGACAATAACTTCCTACGCTCTATAATCATTACCTGATTTGTTTGGGTCAACATTTCAGCTTAGAATCTAAGTCTCTTATTAGTTTATGTAGTTACCAATATTTCCAAATTTTTTTATGGCTATTAATATTAATTTTACATTGCTTATTGTAGTTCTTATTTTGTAAGTTGTGCCTGTCACCTAAAACATCTGAGTAAAGGATCTGGGTCGCACTACTATTGAATGTCTGTATGTAATTTTGTAATGAAATAATTTTTATTTGAGCCTCAATTAAGCTAAGTTCTAATTCTGTTATGCGACTTTAAAGAACATGAATAGGTCTGATTGCAAGTGTTTAAGGAATTAAATTCTTCCTGAAGTCTATTCCGCTGATCCAGAATGTCCATGTGCTCAATGTGGAGTTCAGCGAGTTGATTTTTCAAATAAAAGACCTTACAATCAGTATGTTCCCTCAGTAATTGACTGTTTTCCTCTTAGCATTTCTTCAGTTCAGTTAGTGTGTATTTCAGTTTGTTATCCAAGTCCTTGGTTGTTGCCTTACGAGTCATCATATTGTAAGTGCTCATTGTAACTATATGAAGAAGAATGTATAAATCACCAAGGACCTGAAAATTATAGAAAAAGAAACTGAGTAGGTAAATGAAAAAGAAAAGTGGGATGGCACAGTTAGCTATAAATATCTAAATTGTTGAAAATTTACTATAAACATACATTAATGTAAAAGAAAAGAAAAGCTTTAGCTAGTATTAGTTTAGAAATTGAGAAGAAATGTTAATTTATTATGTTGTAAAAGATAATTATTGATGAAGTTTTTTGTTTTTCAATATGTGAGGGTCAAACCGAAAAAATAAATTTAAGGGAAAAGGCGAAATTATAATGAAAATTTACATAAGAATGCACACTAAAGCACTAAAGTAGTATTAGTAGTTGGATGTGAAGTAGAAAATTAAATGTGAGTGTATGCATGCGTGAGGCAAATGTTTAGTCGTCAATTTTGCTTCCACCTATTGTCAAGCAAAAGGACACAAAACTGTGCCAGTGTGTGGTGGACGAAGCTCACAGTAAAATGAGCAGAGTAAACAAGTGTTGTGGAGTGTCTGTTAAGGCTTTAAAAAGTAAAATACTCCCCAGGTTTACAGGATGAATGTTCAAATTTCGTCCGTCGTCACAGTGATGAACTCGGAAACTCCTACGACCAGTTATGTAGATTCGTGGATCCGACATAAGATATAGCATGAAACACTTCTTTGGTCATAAATATACTATTTTATTGTATAAATATATGTAATAATTAATTAAACTAATTTAAACTTAAAAATAAGTTCATAAGGCACGACTTTGACGTCCGACTCGTCTCGGTGATAAATAGTGATAATACAACTTACTACAGGTGAAAGAAAGATTTTTTTTAAATTGGTTGTTTAGTTTTTCAGTTAAATCCTTAAAAACAAAGAAACAAAAAATTGCATTCATTTTTAAATTCACACCTGTTTCCCAGAGGGGTAGGCAGATACTACCATAGTCCATAGATTAGGATACTACGGATTTTCATTTGCTACGATCCTGACACACTTCTCTGGCTTCATTCAATTTCATCACATTCCTCATACACGCAAAAAATACAATAAATTCTTCTTAATAATATTTGTAAATATAGATTAATTAGTAAGAAAAACAATTGGGGCTGTCGTTGGGGACTGCCGATAGAAGTGAAAACTTTAATCCTTGATCATAAACACTTCTTTATAAACACAAGTTATTTTTTGCGTCGGACGCACTATTTCTGAGATATTGTTAATATTCTAAAATAATTCAAAAATGGAAAGCGTGGAAGCGTGACGATGACGCGAGTTCCATGATTTTTGTTCACCCAAGAAGTGCTCAACGCGCCTAAAGAAGTTTTCACTACAATAAAATAGGTACTTACATTGTATTTAATTAAGAATCCACTGCACTTTAGCAAAACCACTCTGACTAACGTATCATACGCGACTAACTAAGGATCTTACTGTCACTTAGGTACTGAAAATAAATTCGTTTAGTCGCTTTATTTAAAAATTGTAAACAAAGCGTACCATTCATTATGCTGCGCAGATTCGGCGGGGAATACCCGCATATTGACATTGTTGGCCAACTTATCATACAACAAGCAGCCTGTATCACATTTGTTGGATTGAATCGCTGTTTTTAAAACTGTACTTATTCTGGGAAATAAAATTTATTATTCTAATTCTCATAGCACAGATATTTTTCTAACATTAGAAAAATATCTAGCCCTTTGGGAGGCTTACACAGACACGGGTCCGACGTGAGGAGGCCCTTCGAGAGTTTTAATCTAAAGTGTGATGGAACACTTACGGTGGCACTAGCCGCAGCAGACGTAGGACTATTGCTACGTAATTATATACTCTAATACTTCTGGGCTACGAGGATGAGTGTTTAATGGACCGGTATATTGGCAACTATGGATAAAAACGGCATATACAATAATATTGTTGGATTTAATCATTGTTACTCTTAGTTTATTATTTTTCTTTTTTATTACTCATATTGTAAATTTTGGTTCACTCTTGGTTTATTTAGTCATTATCAATAATACTACATTATTTAAATATGTGGTAAACGTTGAAAGTTACATTTGTATAAATAATTTGTCAACACTAGTTTGTAAGTTGTTTGTTTTCCCTAAATAAAATAAATATATAATAATCTAAGATATCTCGAAGGAAATAATTAGGTAGATATGTTGCCAGCATAAAAAATATGCCAATTAGATAGATGCTAATTATTAATATCTTTATTATTGGCGATTCTTGTGTATAATAATAAGTTATAATTAGTATTAAGAAATATAATAATTATAGCAGTAGGGTGTATATATTATGTAAATATAATTTGTAAATATTGAGTAAATCCTGCATCCATTGCATTAGGTTAAGTATTACTTGTAAAGATGACTGAATGTGGTCATAAAACAAAATTATGATGTGCGGCAATCGAACCCGCGCTTCCAGGCTTACTGGTAATGACGAGGCGATCATTTAAAGTTTAAATCATTGCACCATCTGCGCAGTATTATTATTATTACCTTATCGTTCTAAAATATCAATATTTTTTTTAATTGAGCGTTATGGAGTATATTAGTTCCGCTAGTCATCAACAGATGTCGCTTTAAAATTAAAATTCAATACGTACGAATTAGCAGGTAAAAGCTAATTAATAAATAAATTAAGATAAAGTATAGTTTGAGCAGCGATAGTGGGAGACCTTTAGACTGTCACGCATAGGTCTTGGGTTCGTGTGCGTATTAAAATAGTTAATTATTGCTCGTTTTAACGTTGAAGGAAACCTGCATGTCTGAGAGTTCTCCATAATGTTCTCGAAGATATATGAAGTCCGACTTAGACTTTGGCCTAACCTTTCTCACGCTGAGCAGAGGCCCATGCCCAGCAGTTTAAATACAATGCTGATATTTTTATTGTAGTTTGAAACTTGATGAATTGCGTCATCTACACTATAATTAAACGCAGGCCTAGATAACAATTAGTCATAGATAATGCATCATAGACGTGAGTCATAGAGCGCTTGAGCGGGTAATCCCATCAACTTAGTGTTATACAAAGTTGTTGTTTATAACGACAGCCATAATGAATTTCTAACAAAGTGAAGTTTGATAATACAGACGATTAAAGGTAACCTTTGATCCGATTGCCTTATTGATGTTTATTAAATAACATATACATATCTATATATCCGCCAAGAGAGCGTTGCCAGGCGTCCGGATAAAAATGGACAGTTTTTTTTAAAGACAACTCCGGCACTAGGAATAAAATAAACGAATTTAAAAAAGTGGGAAACCGTTGGACTGCTACGAAGAGGTCTCGAGTTCGAACCCAAGGCGCGCATCTCTGACTTTTCGAAGTTATATGAGTAGATATTAAATAGTTAATTATTATCGCTTGCTTTAACGGCGAAGGTAAACATCGTGAGGAAACCTGCATATCTGAGAGTTCTCCACAATGTTCTCGAAGATATGTGAAGTCTGCCAACCCGCACTAGGCCAGCGTGGTGGACTATAGCCTAACCCTTCTCACAGTGAGAAGAGGGCCCGTGCCCAGCAGAGGGACAGTTTAATACAGGGCTGATATTATTATTTATATATATAAATAAAGTCGCGGAGACTTTACAAACATTTAAACAACGGACACAAAGAACATCCAGACTCCGAACAACCATTTGTGGATCACACAAATGTTTGTCCCGCGTGGGATTCGAACCCACAACACTCGGCGCAATGGCAGTAGCGAGGCGACCACTTAAACCACTACGCCATCCGTGCTGTCTGGCATTTTGGTTGCGTCTGTGGCTAAAATAGACAGTATAGAGCTTGACCGCCTTTTTTAAGGCGTTTTAAATGAGACCAGATTTTTTTATTTGTCATGTGTTGGATTCTGCTTTGTCCGCCTCTCCTTGTATCGCTACTTCAAGCAAGCGGACTAGCACAGCTGATCTCCCCTAAAACACTGTCGATTACACTAAAATATTAAGGTTTTACCCAAATGTCCGGCTAAACTAGTTGGTCTGTCCGGCTGTTCGGTTTTAAGACCTGGCAACCTCACGCAAGGAGGTAAGCAGTGGTTTATTACAATTATTACACAAACATATTGCTAGCATCCCACGTAATGACAACCAACAACTGAAAACCAGCGCTGGTGCACTCAATTTGGGTGCCCAGCTAATGCTGAGGACCCTTTTCGGCGAGGGCATACACATTTTGTTTTATAATATGTATAATATGTTTGTTTATTTTGTTTTAATTAATTGTGTGTGCTCTGTACGAAATAAATAAATTTCTTTCTTTCTTTCTAATAGAGAACATCATAGTCGGCCTCGATGTCGTAGTGGTTAGTGTAACCGACTGCCACGCCTGAGGTCGCGGGTTCGATTTCCGCACAAGTGTGCATGGACATGAATATTTGTCTTGGTCTGGCAGTTTCTATGTATAATGAGTATGTATTTACAAAAAAAAAGTATATATGTATGTTTATCCATTGTCTAGTACCCATAGTACAAGCTCTGCTTGGTTGGGGCTAGATGGTGTTGTGTGTATGTGATAGAATATTATTATTATGTATCTCTCAACACAGATATCTTTCTAACATATTAGAAAAATATCTGGCCCTTTGGGAAGCTTACACGGAGACATGGGTCCAACGTAACCTCTTTACGTTGGACCCATGTCTCCTTCGAGAATTTTAATCTAAAGTGTGATGGATCACCTACAACGGCGATAGCCGCAGCAGGCGTAGGACTATTGCTAAGTATGTACTCTAATACTTCTGGGCTACGGGGATGGGCGTTTGATGGACAGGTATAATGGTAACCATGGATGAAAAACGGAATATCATATTATTATCGTGTACTCGTTCTCTATTATGTGGCTTACTTTGAATAAAAGAAGGTTATTCAAGTTGTTCAGAAACTACTGTAAGTACTGGCAGCGATAGCTCAGTGAGGAGACCAATAGACTGTAATGCAGAGGGTCTCGGGTTCGAACCCACGTCGCGCACCTCTGACTGTCGGAAGTTATATGACTTTTCGGAATTATGTGCATATTGACTGACAATTATCGCTTGCTTCGTGCCTCAGAGAGCACGTTAAGCAGTTGGTGCCGGCTGCCATGAACATCTATGGCAGTCGTTATTGGGAAGTAAGTGCCCTATAATATCCTGACACTGGTCTAGCCTTAGGTTTTCGTTAGCCTTCGGGTTGCGGAGGTCAGGTGGCAGCCGCTCCGTGTATAAACTGATATCCAGTCAAATCCGGTTAGACCAGAAAAGCCGACCCCAAGTGACTTGGGAATAATAAAAGCTAGGGAGAAGATTCAAGTTGTTCAGAACATATTTATGTCTCTGTATGTTAAGTGTCCAAAACCCTATCGTGCGTTTGAACAGCAGAAATGGTCCGACTCAGCCGGAAATACACTCTTTTATGTCAATTAAACTAAAGGTAAATAAAACAACATTGTAACAACACACTTTGTTTTTTAAAAATACTAAATAAACGTAAATTATTTTAATAACTAATATATTTTACAGCACGAATATTATGTTATAATAATAATAAATTATACATAATAGTAATAACTTAAGAAATAAATAACTAAATGTTAACTTTTATTTTGGTTATTGATATTCTGTAAAATAAGACAATGTGATTAAAAATAATTATTATTCATATTTAATCTTTAACAATAGTAATAATTATTAGTAGCATTTATTTCTGTGCTACATTTAATAATTATTACTAAACCTGAATAAAATAAAAGTTCATATAGAATTAATAAATAAATTGTGTTCTTATTTAATCCCGTGTGTTCTATTATTAAAATGCTGATTATAAATTCCAGGCAGATTTAAATTAATGTACATGATAATATTTCTATTGTTATTATTTATTCCTGGACTATAATATAAATTACAATTAATATTATAATACAAAATATGCTATAGGTACGTTGTCTTAACAAATCATTCAAGAATAAATTGTGTGTCATATTGATTGACTTCTGAAAAGCTAGTTGGAAAAGAAATACGTTAAGAGATTATTGTTCACATTCGTTTTCTAATTACGATTATATTAAGGTCAGCCGGGGTAATTAAGTATGTGGTAATCACTACGAGTGCTTCAGTCACAAAGTGGTTTAACCGGGAGTGGATTAAGTGGTCGCCTGGCCTCTGCTAATACGCCCAGTGTGGGGAGGTGTCTCTTACCACATTGGACTACAATTTGTGTCATCCACAAATACTGCCGTCATAAGGAGAAAATAGGTAGGTAGGCTTACCTAAAATGTTTTTTCGAAATTATGGTTTTTACATATTTGGAATCGGTAAAAAAAAACACATCTGCCAGTATCTATATTTTAATTGTTTTTTGACAGATACTTCTTTTTTCCTCATGACGGCAGAATAGTCAGACCTTGGATAGGTATTCTTTGAGTCTGATGTTTCAATTTTCAGAAACTCGATTATTGTGTCCTATCCTGTCAGTTTTAGCATAAGACATAAGGATGAAAGCATTAAGTCTGGATGTCGACGTTCGCAAGCTGATGGACGAATTAAATAAAAAATTGTCGACTGATTCAAACGCTCAAGTACCCCGGTTGACCTTAACTCAATATAATTTAAAATGCGAGGGGAAAAGTGAGAACGCATTTTTGTTTACACGTTCCTAATTATGTTTATCACGAACAAACCCAATCTTTTATCTCAAATCTGTTAATTTTGCCGTCTCATTTATAAAAAAGGTAATACGTTCAAAAGAAATATATTTCCGTTATTTCCTTGATAATTTAAATTAGGGTTTGCAAAACATTTTTTTATGGCTCTAGTTGCACCTCGACCCATTAGATCGACAGCATATTTTGCCATACATTGAGATTAGTAGTTATAACATATTACGACAGGAGCGCTTTTAAAAATTGGGTTGCATTGCAACTCTATAAAATCTCATGTTAGACTTACAACTCATTATCGACATAATTATGGATGTTTATTAAACGTATTTTCCTTTTATAAATAGAGGTTCTAGATTGATTATATTTGCATAAAAATGTATTTTAACTTTGAATGCATTAAAATGCAGAATAAATTAATTTCAATGTATAAAGTATTTATGACACATATTTATTCGAATCTCGAATACAATAATAATTACAATTTATTATTCATATTAAAAATAATGAACGCAATAGGAAGCCATAAGATTGAATCACATAATTATATTTATACTAAATACGAAAAATTTAGGGACGAAACCATTTTGACTTAGAATTATTTTTACAAAAGAAATTATAACTAAAATTATACATATATTTATAGAAGATTTATTGAATTGTGATATGTATATATTTTTAATAATAATATAATTACTGCAGAGCTCACAATAACCTATTTTAATACATTTATATTATAATTATGATTTATTTATTGTAGAAATATAATATAAAATGAGTCACTATTAGTGTAGAGTGTTTAATCTTGTTACTATTATTTGATTAGATTAATGAATACCACGATTAAACACAGCGGGAACGTAGTTCTTTATTATTAATAATTATTATAAACATTAAATGGCAAAGATTTTGATAAATAAATGCTTTAGATTTCTAAGTAATTATATTTGTATGCAGATTTATTTTTAATAGATATAATAATATAAATAGGTATATTATATTATATTGTATACTAGCTGTTACCTGCGACTTCGTCCGCGTAGATTTTAACTAAAAAGTGTTTGTCTCCGCGGAACCCTATTTCTTTTCTAAAATCAAAGTAGCCTGAGTTATTCCTTATAACATCAGCTATCTGCCAGTGAAAATCCCGTCAAAATCGGTTCAACCGTTTCGGAGATTAGCCGGAACAAACAGACAGACAGACAGATAGACAGACAGACAAAAATTTATAATAATGGATGTTTTCGTATAGGTACCTTATATACTGTCATATGCATTAGATAAAAAGCTGTTATTTTGACATTACAGACACTTCAATTTTATTTATTTGTAGATATAGATTGTTAAAAAATTGTAAGTAGTTATTTATTTTAAAAATACGGCAATATAAGGTTGGGCCTATGTTTGCATGCAATCGTGAAGACTCAAGTTCGATTGCAGGACTTGGTATAATGTGATTTTTGGTAAGAAGTTTCTTCTTTCTTTCTTTCTCAGTAGCAGCCTGGAGTGTGGAAATATGTCCGGTAAACGGTAATAGGCCCAGCTTCTTTTATGTGGCACCTATAGGCCTTACGAAATGTGAGCGTAGTATTCTTCTGACTACCCCATTAGAGTTATCCAGACGCGATATCTGAATGCATGTATATTATTATTCACGTAAGGAATATTAGCTAAAGCAATTAACTTACGCATCGCCCAGCTAATACGGTAAAAACTAGATGTTCCCGCGGTTTCACCCGCGATTATCGTTACTGCGCCGCCTCCGTGGGTCGTAGCGTGATGTTATAGCCTATAGGTATTTATTCCTCGATAAATATAGGCTATCCAACACTAAAAGAATTTTTCAATTCGAGTTAGTAGTTCCTGAGATTAGCGCTTTCAACCAAACAAACAAACTCTTCAGCTTTATAACATTAGTATAGATACTTAGATTATATCGTACTGAGCATGCGCAGCATTTATTTAATAATTTTTATCAGAAACGTTAAATTTAAAATGTTGGTATACAGTAAATTAATTTTATAATTCAATTTAATATGCATGTTACTGTCTTACTACTGGGTACGGGTGTCTTCTCAGTGTAAGAAGTGTTGGGCCATAGTCTACCCCACTGGCCCAGTGTGGGTTGGCAAACATAAAGAATATGATGTTTCTAAAAATGGCGAGAATGCTGGTAAAAACATTTTTATACTAGCTTTTGCGCGCGGCTCCGCCCGCGTTGTACCTACATCAATAAAAGTCTATATCTTTGCCCAGGTTTTAAACGATATCTGTACCAAATTTTAACTAAATCGGCTGAGCTGTTTAGCCGTGAAGAGGCAACAGACAGACGGACAGAGTTACTTTCGAATTTATAATATTAGTAAGGATGTGTCTTCCTTTTTATGGATATGTCGGCAAAATAAAAACCGATACCTATGTAAATAAAATTATTTAGGAGATATGCATAATATATAATTTTTAAATTAAACTAAACCGAATTAATAAATTTAAACCATCCTTTAATATTTTATATGGCAATAAATACGACACACAATATTTATAATAAATAACCAATAAACTATTAATTTAACGCATTACAACATTCTTAAATACATTAACTAAAATGAAGGAAAATCATTTCATTTTGCCGACAGGAACTACAGATTTTTATAAAAAAATAAACGTTTTTTTATGTAAATAAGCCGACGTCTATATACGTCCGTGACTTAATATATAAATATTTTAAATATAATATATAGGAATTCGATGTTATCGCCCGATATCTTAATCTGGACAGCTACTGATAATAATAAATTATTAAAAAGGTTAATTAAAGCAAATTCCGTTAATGTATTAAGAATTAGATTATACATACTAGTTTGATAGGTATTATAAATGTGAAAGTTTTGAACATGAATGTTTATTACTCAACTAGCTTTTGCCCGCGGCTTCGCTCGCGTTAATTTAGAATTTGACAATCAATTTGGGTTGTACTGTGCTTGTAATAATATAATTCAATCATGATTCGAAAGACACGTGGCGCCATTTATTATCATAAGAACGTTATTGTTGTTTTCCTCGGGAACAGTATTTTTATTTCGGGATGAAAGGTAGCCTATGTCCGTTTATATACACCTGACAACGTGTATGCAAAATTTCAGGATGATCCGTTCAGTGGTTTAGGCGTGAAAAGGTAACAAACAAACAAACTTATTTTCGCTTTTATAATATTAGTTAGGATTACGCGTAAACCGTTGAACAGATTTGGATGAAATTTGGCACAGAGATAGACTATATCCTGGATTAACGCACAGGATACTTTTTATTCCTTTAATGGGTTTCCATGTAATTCACATGGGCAGAAGCTGAGAGAAAAACTAGCTAGATACTTACTTTTATATATTTTCTGTTTAATTTATGCCTACTTATACGCAGTAACGATAAACGCGGGTGAAACCGCGGGAACGTCTATAATAAATATAGATATAACTTCGAATAGACTTGGGATCATACTCAAGACATCTGCGCGGCAGTCCAGCGGTCTCCCACGAGGATATCGCTGCTACACTGATACATCTAATATTGACTTAAGCCAAGTACAATCGAGATCGGAAATCCAATGCCAGATAATTTCGATTCAGACAGAATGTCCAATAAACACAAAGCAATGGATACAGAGATCGTATACCGCAGAATACACTACGAATAGCGAATAAAACTAGAATTGTCTGTGGTCCAAATATTACCAATCTATACTAATATTATAAAGCTGAAGAGTTTGTTTGTTTGGTTGAACGCGCTAATCTCAGGAACTACTGATTGGAATTGAAAAATATTTTAGTGTTGGATAGCCCATTTCTCGAGGAAGGCTATAGGCTATATAACATCACGCTACGACAAATAGGAGCGGAGCATGAATGAAAAATGTTGCAAAAACGGGACAAATTATCTTATATGAAGCTGACGAAGTTGCGCGGATCAGTTAGTACAAATATAATATACATCTTACATATGTACATACAAAGTCTCAAGCTTGTATACTGTCGGGGTAGGCAGAATTGTCTTACACACACATTAAGCAATTTATATATTAATTCCCACATATATACCACCCATCCGACATATTCCCAACTAAATCTAGACTGATTCAGAAAATTTTCGAAAAGGAACTCAACAACACGTTGCTCAACTCGGCAATTGAACCTGGGATATCACGATTGGTCAAAAAAATGGCAAACTTTACCAACAATGACACTTTGCCTATCTCGACAATTGAACCTGGGTCTTCACGCTTAGTTATAAACATGACTTTACTAACGAGCCAAATTTTATATTAAAGGAAATCTCAAATATCGTTTATTTTAATACGTATTTGTTTTAATATCCATTTTGCATTTTAAATATGTAAATAAATGTATGTGAATCTTCAATATCATGTTTATTTTAATTAAATCTGACTCTACTCATTTGATTTTATTGTAATAGGTTATGGAACAAGCAATTATTATAGAATAAATGTAAAATATCGAAATTTATTGTTAATTTTCTTAATTATAGTTTATTGAGACAGTGATAAAAAAGGTTTACGGCCAGTTTCACCACTATCAAGTAAAATTTATCAGAAAGATAAATCGCATGCTGCCTCACTCTTGTTAGGTCAAATATGAGAGATGGCGAAGCTTTTTACCTTATAGATAAATGTTATTTGGAGGTGGTGGAACAGGCCCTTATAGTAGTAAAAATCGTGGTTTGATACTTCGATTGGTGAAAATTATTTTATATTGGCGAGTAAACGGTGTTTTTGCAAAACTACCGTCGCTTATCATCACGAACTATGTAGGTCATCGATCAAATATACCATAGATGCACGATCGTCGCTCGAAAAACGGCCCCAACAAAACTGTGCATAAATCAGTCGTATGCGCTATATTATGCACCTATCCCACTCACTCTTGCGTGCGCTGCCCGTAAGCGAGAGCGAGTCGACACCACTACTACGGTGGAGACCGTACCATATACTTAGTACGCTTGCGTATCGCGAGTAACACACTTAGGACGCTTTACATTGACGCGTTTTAACTAAACTATTACAAAATGTTTCTCAGTGGGCGTTCAATGGTTATTCCGGTTTATTTGCTGGATTTGCATAATAAATGCAGACACTTATAAGTAAGTAGTGCTGGTCAGTGCCACATATTGACGCGGTTTTTGTATGAGAATGTGCATCTATGGTATATTTGATCGAAGGTGTAGGTACACTACTTTGCCACAATGTCATACAAAATGGCCGATTAGAGAGGAGATAGTTTCTAATTCTGAAGGTATCGTTTGTGAATTTCTACGTCTATGTTTAAAATAAGTAGTTAGTGGATTTGAGATAATCTCTTGAAGTTTATTGAGAGAGAGAGATTAATTTGAAAGTACCTAGTTTGTTGTCAAAGACTCTATATTGAATTTGATATAAGTAAACTTTTATAATTATTAAATTTTATGGTTTACACACTAAAATATACAAGATAAATACAAAAAATATTACAATTTAAATGGTCCTATACAACTTAATAATAAATGTAAAAATACTGAAACAAACTGTATTCGAATAAAATAAAAAAGTATACACTAAATACACTATACACAAATTGTATAAACAATGCAAGTGGCACATGTAATGTGTGGGCAACATTTATGTCCACTAGTGAACTAGCTAATTAAAAAGAAGCTTCTATAAATAATTATGTATTTGAAATAGAGGAAGGGTCTATATCACATTCCAGATCAGAAATGAAATTTAAACTCGTCTGAATTTTTAAAACAAAATATTTAGAGCTGATTTTCAATTATCAGAAAACTATTTATGGAATAAATTTTACAGTCCTATACAAAGTCTGTTAAAACGTCAAACTGATACCTCAGCTAAGCTTGTTTACTTTAAAATTAATGCTAAGGGCTGAATTTATATTCTCAAATAAAATTCAAGCAGAAAATTTTGCATTTTGACAGTTTTTGTATAAGAATATCTGTCAAATTTAATCCTTTACGATTTGAAAATCAGCTTTAAATGGATTTAAACGTACATATATCGCACGCGTTTTCAGTACTACTAACTACAGTACGCAGATAATAAGAGTGCGTTACAAACATGTTACACTAAATGTAACATGCTTTATCACAATCGCAAGCACGATACAAATACGTTACATGAAGTATAACGTGCTCGTATCGCGCTTTCTATTCACGTGCGTTCTATTCTCTACCACATAAGTATACAGAGATAGTAACGCATACGTTACTATCTCTTACTGAAAGATACAGAACGCAGATGACAGTTGACAGCATGTTACAAATGCGTTGTACTCAAGATCTATGTATATAGCTAATCACTACCACGTACATAAGAATACAGTGCTCGTAACGCGCGTTACTATCACTTACAGATGACGGGTAAGAACGTGTTATAGACGTGTTATGTACAAGACGTGCGTTCTATTTACTACCACATAGGTATACAGTGCTCGTAACGCATGCGTTACTATGTATCCTCTAACAGTTGAAAACACGTTACAAGAGCGTTATACTCAAGACGTTTATAGCGACTCACTATTACGAAAAATATAAAATGCTCGTAACGCATGCGTTACTATGTATCTCTTACAGATAACAGTTGAAAACACGTTACAAGAGCGTTATACTCAAGACGTTTATAGCGACTCACTATTACGAAAATATACAATGCTCGTAACGCATGCGTTACTATGTATCTCTTACAAATAACAGTTGAAAACACGTTACAAGAGCGTTATACTCAAGACGTTTATAGCGACTCACTATTACGAAAATATACAGTGCTCGTAACGCATGCGTTACTATGTATCTCTTACAAATAACAGTTGAAAACACGTTACAAGAGCGTTATACTCAAGACGTTTATAGCGACTCACTATTACGAAAATATACAGTGCTCGTAACGCATGCGTTACTATGTATCTCTTACAAATAACAGTTGAAAACACGTTACAAGAGCGTTATACTCAAGACGTTTATAGCGACTTACTATTACGAAAATATACAATGCTCGTAACGTGTGGAACTCAACTGCCATCTGCATTCTGTATCTGTTAGTAACATATACAGAACGTCAATATGTATAATATAGCGAATCTGCCTTTATATACAGAGATAGTAACGCGTGCGTTACACACACATACAGAACGAAGATGACCGTTGTGAACGCCTTACAACTGCGTTATATCCAAGATGTTTATAGCGAATCACTATCACGTAAATATACATTGCTCGTAACGCGTGCATTATACGAGAGTCCCTAGTGCAAGTTTACTTTACGTTAACGTGATCGACAAGTTTATGACGTTCGGCGCTCCGATTGGCCCGCACCAAGCTCTCAACCAATCAGAGAGCTAAACTTGGTAAGCGTTTCGATTGAGTTAACGTGAAAACGACTCGCACTAAAAACCCAGTTACAGATGACAGTTGAGAACTAATGCGTAAGTATACTTGATTATTTATGTACATGTAAGTGGATGCTCCTATTTACCATACTGCTGTTAAAGGCCACCATCAAATTTTATTAAATGCTTGAGTACCTATGTTCAGTAGTAATTCATGGAGAAATGGTTGCAGCTCCTTACAGTCATGATTTGTAAACAAAATTTATTGTAAACTTGACGATTAAAAAGAGTGGCCATGAGTTTCTTGCCCGTTCTTCTCATGAGCCCTACACCCTTGCTTAGCTGAACGTGGCAGTAAATTTAAATTCACAGAAAAAATTTGTGTAACTTTGACATTCATAAGTGTTACCTTGTAACCTAACTTGAATAGATTTATTTTTGATTTTGATTTTACATTGCTCGTAACGCGTGCGATACTGACGCGTTACAACCGCGTTATACTGTTACGAAGGAAATTAATGTAGTAAAAAAATCAGTATATATACATATTAAAAAGTAAAGTTTTGTTGTATATTAGGGGTTGGTCACGAATGGTGGTACTGTAGGTGCGCTAAGGGATGTTCGTATAGCGGGTATAGGGGCTGCGGCGCGTGAGTGGGCATCGCGTGCGGCTGCGGCGCATGCGCAGGCGCGTCGCTATCGTCGTCGGTTGAAGAGTCCAGTTGCTTGTCGCCGGTACCGCCACTGGAATAATAAAAAAAAAAATATTAATTTAGCATTGTGGTTCTGAAGGCAAATGTTTTTCTGGTCAACTTGTCTTTACTATATTTCCTCTTGAGCGTTTATAATAATTTAAATTAAGTCCCTACATCCGTGAAAACTCCATCAAATTTTGTTCAGGAGTTCATCGGTGATGCCGAAGCAGACGTAATAATAGACAATGTCTATACCACAATATTTTAAAGGTTCTAGTTATATTGTAATTGTTTTTGGATTAATTTAAAAATAATACTTTTACATTTAGCGTGTGGTATATTTAACTATAAAAATAGTGCGCTCACATGTCCGCAATGTATGCGGACCTTCTTTCATAAGATTGGCTACAGCAGTAAAATGAGAGCACCCCAACGACATCTTTCTCCACGATTAGATGAAGCAGTCGCCGTGACCCAAATCGGTCCGCAGATATCGTCATAACGAGGTACATAAATATATTTTTTAAAAATATCCTCTATCATTGAAATACCACGCAGAGGTCTCGAGTTCGATCAAAAGGGTATCATTCTTAAATAGTTAATTAACATTCCCTTTGATATAAATCTGCAAGTCCTCTATAATGTTTTCGATGATATATGAAGTAGGGCGCACTGGACCAGCGAGCGTGGTGGACTATGGCCTGACCCTTCTTACACTTAAACGGTGTCCATGCCTAGTAGTGGTACAGTTAATATACAGGACTGATATTATCTATACTAATATTATAAAGCTGAAGAGTTTGTTTGTTTGTTTACTTGAACACGCTAATCTCAGGAACTACTGGCCCGATTTAAAAAATTCTTTCAGTGTTAGATAGCCCATTTATCGAGGAAGGCTATAGGCTATATATCATCACGCTAAGATCAATAGGAGCGGAGCACCAATGAAGAATGTTTCAAAATCGGAGAGAATTTTTTCCTTTTGAGAGCTTCCGCTGCGTGCGCTGCGTAAACAGTTAAAGTTTCGCAAAAATCATGTATGACAGAATTGTTTCCCTTTAAAAGTTCTAAAAAAAGTCCGCGATAGCATATGTCTATCTTTTAAGGTTGGCTCACTATAACCATTTTTATGCTAACGAAATTTGTTCTAAAATAATGCATTATTTGCGAAGGTATTTTTATAAACATGATATTAATCCTTATCCAAATAAATACGTTATTCATCACAAGTATTTAATTTAAAACAAAATTGCCCTTTACATCATTCGATTTCAATGAATATCTTAGGAGATATAGCAGTTTTAAAATAACATCGCAGCAAAATAATTACCCATTACAGACATAGTACAAATGATGTTTCTCCTGGTTTATTCTGCGTGATTACTACTGGTTCGATTTGAAAAATTCTTTTAGTGTTGGATAGCCTATTTATCGAGGAAGGCTATAGGCTATATAACATCACGCTACGACCCACGGGGGCGGCGCAGTAATGATAAACGCGGGTGAAACCGCGGGAACATCTAGTATATAATAAAAAAGTATTTTAGATTTTGTATAACGTAACTTTTTGATCAAAACAAACAAAATTAATTATTATTATCAATAATATAATCCATCCTTGTCGATAAAGATGTCCTCGATCTGTTTCCAGTAATATTCTACAGTCAATATCAAATAATTCAACCAGTTTTCACAAACAACTCAACCTTTTTTTTAAACTTAGGTCGTTACCAAAACCAGTTCAAATTATAAACATCTTACTACCGTTTTAAAAACAAAAAAGAAATGTTTAAATAAAGAATGCACGTCGTCCCTGTCTAGCTAGCGAAACAAAAATGGCCTCCGATATCATGTTACGTAGCGAGGAGGGCTGTCACCACTCATATGTTCAAATGTGCTTCCCCTTCATTGGATCGCTAATACCCTTCTAAGAATTATGGGAATTCGTATTCGGATGAAAATTGGATAATAATATACCATTATAGACGCAATAATTACAGTTATTGTAATTAAACTAATTCCTGTATAATATTGTCTTCTGTTTACGCGAATGTTATTCATTGAAATTAAACTACTATATACGGATTTTATCAATAATTTAATTAGCTTAAAAATTAGTAAAGTTTAATAGTATTATACTAGAGTAACAGTTTTTCAACATTTTGTAATAAGGTGTCAAATAAACAACGCGATAAAATCCGTATATAGTAGTTTAATTTCAGTAATTCGTATCTTAGAGATTGGGTACCGAATGTTACTATTTGACTTAAAATTTAAAAATATTTATTCAACTACCCTATTATATTTCTAATCATTTTACTATTAATATTATTTACTAGATGTGCCCGCGGTTTCACCCGCGTTTATGATTACTGCGCCGCCCCAGTGAGTCGTAGCGTGATGTCATATTATTATAGCCTATAGCCTTCCTCGATAAATGAGCTATCCAACACTAAAATAATTTTTCAATTCGGACCAGTAGTTCCTGAGATTAGCGCGTTCAAACAAACTCTTCAGCTTTATAAGCTGTATAGATTTTTACCGAAGTACTTACATACAATATACAGGTGATTTAATCGGCACTCTCTATCAAATATTACCTATAGACTATTAATCCTACCTTTTCTTATTGTACAAAAACAAACTTATTATAAAACAATTCAGTTACTGCTTTTAAACTATACCTATTTTATTTTGGAGTAGTGGAGCCTCGCTGATTTCATCATGAATGGGCCGGCTCGACCGGGGAAGGACTACCCTCTCACAGAATATCGACGTGAAATAGCAGTATTCCTACTGTTATGTTTCGTTCGGTGAGTGAGAGTGCCAGAGGCCCAATCACCCCCTTTCCCCCTTCCCACTTCCTTCCAAAGGGTCGGCAACGCGCAAGTTATGCCTCTGGTCTTGCAGGCATCCATAGGCTACGGTGACCACTTACCATCAGGTGGGCCGTATGCTTGTTTTCCACCTTAGTTGTATAAAACAAAACCTATTCCTTTTCTAATTAATAGAGATGACGAAAAAAAGACTTTAAATAGAGTAAGACTTTTAATAGGTCTATATATTGTCTCTTGGCTACCAGTACGCCATATTTGTTTAAAGCAAGTAAGAAAATATGGTCTATAAATGTAACCTAAGCACCAAACAAATTACGGCAAAACAATGATAACCACTGATGGTGCGAAACTTTATAACGGATTACCCTCTAGGGTAAAAAATGCGGAATCCTTTTATATCTTTAAAAAGCGATTAAACCGGCACCTCACTACAGAGACCCAGTAATAATATGCTGCGGTTACTTATTTAATAATGTATATTCTTTAGTAAAGAAATAGTATATAAATGAAATGGGTCAAATCAAATCTAACATTATGTCTATAGTTTTGCGCAGTGTGGCTTGGCCTGCCTTCGGAATTGTTTGTGAATTTGTTTAGTTTATACAGTGAATACGACGACGGATATTAAGTTGTTGCTTTGTTAGTTATGTTATCACATAAGTGACGAGTTGTCTTGGTGATAATAAAGATCTTTAAACCTACACCTAATTTTAGAAGACATGAAGAAAAGATAGTTTAGTGGGGAAACCGAAAGGTTCCCACGCAGAGGTCTCGAGTTTGAACCCATGGCACACACCTCTGACATTTCCAAGTTATGAAATCATAGATTTATGCCTTAAAGGCAGAGGTGGGTGTGGTTTGGTTGCGTAGTGGCATAGACAAGTTGTTTTTTTTTACATACATTAAACATACATAGTCTCGATGGCGTAGTGGTTAGTGTAACCGACTGCCACGCCTCAGGTGGCGGGTTCGATTCCCGCACAAGTCAAACATTTGTGTGCATGAACATGGATGTTTGTCTTGGTCTGGGTGTTTCTATGTATAATATGTAGTTGTATGTATTTACAAAAAGTATAATATTACATATGTTTATCCATTGTCTAGTACCCATAGTACAAGTTCTGCTTAGTTTGGGCTAGATGGTGTTGT
This sequence comes from Catocala sponsa, assembly GCA_963564715.1. NCBI lineage: Eukaryota > Metazoa > Arthropoda > Insecta > Lepidoptera > Erebidae > Catocala > Catocala sponsa. The sequence goes on along the minus strand of OY751351.1, from coordinate 1,409,927 downwards.
GTGTATGTGATAGAATATTATTATAATGTATTTATGTATTACTAATGTATTTTATAATAACATGTTGCTTCAAAACTATGATATAGTGGTGCTTACAGAGACTTGACTTAACAGTGGTGTATACGATTCAGAATTGTTTGATAGTAGACACGTAGTTTATAGACGAGACAGGGAATCCACCAAATATAGTACTCGTAAAGATGGTGGCGGAGTCTTAATTGCTGTGGCGAATCATCTTGTATCCTGTAGACTATCACAGTTTAAGAGTGAAATCGAAGATCTTTGGATAAGTATTGATATAAAATCCTCAAAGCGCACTACCACGAAGTTACACCTAGGCGCTGTTTACTTACCGCCACCATTACAACATGAAACACTAGATCATTACCTCGAAGGCGCTCAAAGGAGCATTAATAACTGTACAAGTACTTTAATAATAGGTGATTTCAACCTCCATAGTATCTGTTGGTCAACTAAAGACGACACATTACAACCTAAATATACTAACTCGCAAGTTAATACTAACTTCATCGATTTTACAACTTTGAATAATCTCACCCAGTTCAATAATATCTTTAATAATAAACATAAATCCCTTGACTTAATATTGAGTAACACAGCTGTCAATGATGTCCAGCGTAGTAATACCAGTTTGTCGTCAGAAGATCTTTTACATCCTCCGTTAGAGTTTTATCTACCCGTTCTAGCTGACTCAAATCTAAAGACAAACTCAGTCCTTAAACCTAACTTTTTTAAAGCTAATTACGACATTATATCAAAATGTCTGACATCTATCGTCTGGGAAGAGGAATTTCAAAATTGTCTTGCAGTAAACGACATGGTGAGTCTATTCTACGAAAGGTTGAATAATATTATCGTCACATCAATACCCTTAAAAAATATATCCAATACCAAATATCCACCCTGGTACTCTCGTGAATTAAAATGTTTGCTTAAACAAAAATACAAATATCACGTCAAAATTAGAAAATATAAGAATCCCCTAGATGTTCTAACATTTAAAAGTCTACGCACTAGATGTAACGAACTTCAAACAATATGTTACAACAAATATCTCAGTAATATTGAAAACGAAATTACTAAAAATCCTAAAACGTTTTGGTCATACATTAAAAAGAAAAAAAAGGAGGTGGTGCGTATCCAGCTAAAATGCTATATAATAATAAAACTGCATCTAATGGACAGGAAATTTGTAACTTATTTGCTGAGAATTTTTCTCAGACATTCAATGCTCCTTTGGCACTAAACCTAAATAGCAACACTGTTGAATCTATTACTCACTCATCTAACCTAAGTTTATTAGTGTTTAGTGATACTGACATCTATCGCGCACTAAAACAAATACATGACAAAGGGCAAATGAAATACATGAAATACAGGGCAAAGGAGCTGGTATAGACGGCATTCCACCAATTTTTGTTAAACGATGCGCGAAGGCGCTTATCCCTCCTCTCACCTTAATATTTAATAAATCTTTATCAGAGGGCACCTATCCGGATCTCTGGAAAGAAGCAATTGTTGTCCCAATTCATAAATCAGATGAGAAACACTTTGTTACCGACTAACTAATTACCGACGAATACCGACCTATATCAATATTAATAACCTTCGGTAAAATATTAGAAAAACTTGTAACTGAACGCATGACCTGGCATTTAAAACAACACATTAACAATAATCAACACGGATTTATTAAGCTCAGATCTACGACAACCAATTTAATGTGTTACACATCTACAATAGCTGAACATCTTGACAAAAGCATTCCAGTTGACGCAATATACACAGACTTTAGCAAAGCGTTTGATAAAGTCAATCACGACCTGCTAATAAATAAATTGTATCAAGTTGGTATTTGTGGCAGACTTCTTGAATGGTTTGAATCTTATTTAAAAAATAGACGTTCGAGGGTTGCGATCAACGGATACCTATCTAACACATATGAAGCGACATCTGGGGTGCCACAAGGCTGCCACTTAGGCCCTGTGCTCTTTAATGTCTTTATAAATGACATATGTATTATGTTTCCATCATTCAAAATTTTATCTTTTCGCATATGACCTTAAATTTACTATGCCAATACACAATTCCTTAGATGCAGTAAAGCTACAAGCCGATTTGGAAAGACTGTTTTACTGGTGTGAAACAAATGATATGCAATTAAATATTAAAAAATGTCACCATATTCACTTTACCCGTAAAAAGATTACACACCTAAATAAATATTACTTTGGCGGGATCGAAATCAATAATGTGGATAAAATTCGGGACCTAGGGATATTGATAGACACTCAGTTGAAATTTGATGCTCACATTTTAAATATCACATCAAAGGGATTTAAAACACTTGGTTTCATACTGCGCAATACTAAGGAGTTTAAAAAATCTTCAACCAAAATCAAACTATTTAATGTCTTAGTTAGACCAATTCTTGAATACAATTCTGTCATTTGGAATCCACACTATGATATTTATAGCAAGCGCTTAGAGAGCGTCCAAAAACGCTTCCTCTATCATCTTTGTTACAGCGATCACATAGCTAAAGAGTCTTACAGTTATGCGGAAAGGCTAAAACATTATCATATCAATGCACTATCAAGCCGCAGAAAGATAACAGATGCAATTTTTTTTCATAAACTGTGTAATGGCAATGTTGATTGTTGCGATTTATTGAGTTCATTAACTATTAATATCCCAACTCGTATCCCCAGAAGCAACACATATAATTTGTTCAGTGTACCCTATTCTAGAACAAACCTGGGTTACTACGCTGCTGTGCTAAGACTTTGTAGGCAACACAATATGCTTACTAAAACGAGTGTCGCAGACATTAGCGATACCTTACGCATGTATAGAAGACATGCTATGTTAATATTTGAGTCTTAAATGTTTTGTGCTTTTAATAGTCTGTGGTTTTGTTTTTGTTATTCTCTTTTTTAAATATTGTTTCGCATGTGAGTATGTATCTATTTAAATTTGATTTCTTTTTAAACCTAAAATTATAATTTTAACTTTATTTTATCCTTTTTTGATGCATGTACTTGTATGTTTATCTTATTATTTTTTAAATTAGGCATTTTTATAATATACTTTCACATTTAGACGCTGTATTTAACGCATGATGTGGTCTCCTGTAATTGAAGGAGTACACAGACCAAAAACGTCTTGAATTGTTTTTCTTTTGTGAATAAGATGTGTACAGCCTTTGTTGGAGATCCTTAAAGAAAATAAATAAAACAAATAAATTATTATGTTTCTCTATCACAGTTATTTTCTAACAGTTTATATTAGAAAAATACCTGGCTCTTTGGGAGGCTTACACGGAGACATGGGTCCAACGTGAAGAGGCCCTTCGAGAGTTTTAATCAAAGGTGAGATGGAACACCTACAGCGGCACTAGCCGCAGCAGGCGTAGGACTATTGCTACGTATGGATTCTAATATATAGGCTATGGGTATGGGTGTTTGATGGACTGGTATATTGGTAACTATGGATGAAAAACGGCGTCTGCCCTGAATACTCTCTGTTTGTTTGTTTGTTTGAACGCGCTAATCTCAGAAACTACTAATTCGATTTAAAAAAATATTTTAGTGTTGGTTAGCCTATTTATCGAGGAAGGCTATAGGCTATATAACATCACGCTACGACCCACGGGGCGGCGCAGTAACGATAAACGTGGGTGAAACCGTGGGACACATCTAGTTAATTATATTTGGCAATCCATCAATCAAACTTAAATTACACAATTTGTAAAATTAAGGTATTTTCTCATATTTATATATCATGGCTTAATTTTCTGGTGATTAAATCAGCACCTTGTATTATTATAGACAATAAAAGCTTGTAAACTTCGTAGATCGAGAATAGGTCCCGGAACCGTTAATTGTTTGGCAGCTGAACAATATGCCGTTTGTCTTTAAAGGTCGTTTAAGTACAATGTTAGAAAATAGAAACATGTTTTTTTTATATAACTAAGGTGGCAAACAAGCATACGGCCCTGATGGTATGTGGTCACCGTAGCCTATGGACGCCTGCAACACCAGAGGCATCACTAGCGCGTTGCCGACCCGTTGGGAAAGGAAGTGGGAAGGATAAGGAGCGGGAAGGGGGTAAGGGGATGATTGGGCCTCCGGTACTCTCACTCACCGAATGAAACACAACAGTAGGAATACTGGTATTTCACGTCGATATTCTGAGAGGGTAGTACTTCCCCGGTCGAGCCGGCCCATTCATGCTGTAATCAGCGAGGCTCTACTACTCTAAAATGTGTTTTTGCATGTGTTTTGACTGAATAGTGTTTATTTTTTAGCTTCACGGCTTTAGCTTTTATTATAGCTTCACTGATGTCTCACAGTGGGTAGGCAGGACTTAGGGATTTTTACTGATAGGAGGTGCTTTTTTTTATCTTATCTTATGTGGGGTCCAGTCAGTGTAGACCGGCGACACTACGACCCAGTGAGATCTTTTGTGTCGACACTCACCCAATAACGACTGCCATAGATGTTCATGGCAGCCGGGGCCAACGGCTTAACGTGCTTTCCGAAGCACGGAGCAGGCGATAATTGTCAATCAATACGCACATGATTTCGAAAAGTCATATAACTTCCGAAAGTCAGAGGTGCGCGACGTGGGTTCGAACCCAGAGCCTCTGCATTGCAGTCTGTTGGTCTCCCCACTGAGCTATCGCTGCTGTTAGTTTGAATGTTAAAATAATTAAATCAAAATATACTTCACAATAAATAAAATATACGACCGCAAATTAATATCAAAATAAATAATAGGTCATAAATAACTTTATGTTAAAATATTAATTTTATAAAAAAGGACTGTGATCAAAAATGACAATAAAAAATAAAAATTACCCGCCAAGACAAAGGCTCTTTGTCAAGAGCACAGATTAAAAACGTTTTTATTTAAGCCGGCAAATCCAGGTCCTCTGTCCATTCAGCCGAAAGCTTCCACTTGATCAAATACGAACAGGATTTAACGTATTAGACCTTTTTGTTTGAAACTTTGAAAAAAATACTCATTTTGTTTGTGGTAATACAATACGTCCGTTGTTACCATAGACAATATTTTTTATATAATTTCGGTGTTTTCTGTTTGAGATTCTCCGTTTGTGTAATAAGAAGGGCGGAAAGATGTTTATCATGTATTATTTTCTAACTGCTTCATTGTTAAGTGATGTGTTAACGTATGTGGTTAGTACGAGGTCCTGGGATTCATTCCCGAGTCGCAGTAACTGTTATAGACTTAGGTAGTTTGGTTTAATACGAGGTCGTGGGTTTCATTCCCGGGTTGCACTAAATGTTATCGGGACTTACTTTTTTTTAAATTCTATTAAGGTGGCAAACAAGCATACGGCCCACCTGATGGTAAGTGGTCACCGTAGCCTATGAGCGCCTGCAACACCAGAGGCATCACTTGCGCGTTGCCGACCCTTTAGGAAAGGAAGTGGGAAGGAGAAGGAGCGGGAAGAGGGAAAGAGGGTGATTGGGCCTTAAGACAATTTGTCTCTGTGCGCGCTACATACATAACTACATAGTTACACACGAATATACCCTAAGTGTTAGGCAGAGGTGCAGAACACCCATATTTCGGTCATCTATGCTAAAGCAGCGATAGCTCAGTGGGGAGACCAACAGACTGCAATGCAGAGGGTCTCGGGTTCGACCCACGTCACGCACCTCTGACTTTCGGAAGTTATATGACTTTTCGAAATTATGTGCGTATTGATTGACAATTATCGCCTACGCTGTGCCTCGGAGAGCACGTTAAGCCGTCGGTCCCGGCTGCCATGAACATCTATGGCAGTCGTTATTGGGAAGTCAGTGCCCTCTAATATCCTGACACTGGTCTAGCCTTAGGGTATCGTTAGCCTTCGGGTTGCGGAGATCAGATGACAGTTGCCCCGTGTAAAAACTGATATCCAGTCAAATCCGGTTAGACTAGAAAGGCGACTCCACTTGACTTGGGAATAATAAAGGCTAGGGAGAAGATGATTTTAAATCCAACGTAATGGGGGGCGGGCCTATTGCTGCTTACCGGACACAGTTCCAGATTGCTGGTACTAAATATTTCTGTACAATAACACTGAGAATTGTTTGACAGAAAACCCTACAAAACTTTGTGCGACTCGGGAATGGAACCCGAGATCTCACACACAACGCACAGCAGTCGCATACACGACCATTGCGCCACCGAAGTATACAACGGTATCCTATCGGAGTCGATTAGTTAGAAATTAGTTGAATCTCAAGTAGTGTTGCAGTATTAAGAAGCGTGTATCCTTACTTAATATTATACATAAATTCGAAAGTAGCTTTGTCTGTCTGTCTGTCTGTTACCGCTTCAGGGCTAAACCATTCAACCGATTTAAATGTTTGGTACAGATATAGTTTAAAACCTAAAACTATATCTGTACCAAACATTTAAATCGGTTTAATTCCCCATATGCTTATATATTCACTAGATGTTCCCGCGGTTTCACCCGCTTTTATCGTTATTGTGCCATCCTCGTGAGTCATAGCGTGATGTTTTATAGCCTATAGCCTTCCTCGATAAAAAGGCTATCCAACACTAAAATAATTTTTCAAATCGAACCATTAGTTCATGAGATTAGCGCTTTCAAACAAACAAAAAACTAGCCAACGTTTGCGATTTAAGCGCACAAAAATATGTTTGTTACGACATCACATTACAAATCTTTGAATTTTTCGGCTTTTCTGTACTGTAATATGTATGTATTATACATATAAACCTTCCCCTTGAATCACTCTATCTATTGCTGAAAACTGCATTAAAATCCGTTGAGTAATTTAAAAGATCTAAGCGACCAGACAGCGGAAGCGACTTCATTTTACACTATGTAAAGATAAAACGTTTGTTGCAAGTTCACAAAACTCATAGTTGTTAGTAAAACTTAGCTTAAGTGTTAGTTATTAATAATTTAATTTTTTGTCGCTGCGACTAGGGTTGCCGCCTTTTTTTGATCAAATAAAGTATATTTACTTACTGAGATAAAAAAAAATAAAGTACGTTATCTGAAAATATAGTATCTATTATTTATTCTGCTATTTTGAGTGAATATTTATTTTCAAGGAACCTGTCAACCAAATCTTCAGAATATTAAGACAGATAAATAATTAAATTTTTATTAAATTTGGCGGAGCGTTATTTTTTGTTTCTTGCAAAAGCCGACATAGGTAAAATAAATTATGTATTTTGACATACTTTATTGCTTTCATAAAGTATAAAGTACGTTTGCCAGAAATAATGTACAATTCTGGAGTAAGTGAAAGAGTTTGTATATTTGGGTAATTTGTTTACAAGGGATGGTAAACATGACGGAGATATTGAAAGGAGAACGAACGACGAACGGCAACAAAGTGAATGGAGCTCTACGCGCTTTTATGAACAGTCGAAATGTATCCGAAAACGCACGTTTGGCTGTTCATAGAGGATTATTAGTGCCCACACTTATGTATGGAAGTGAAAGTTGGGTATGGCAAAAGAAGCATGAGAGCAGAATAAATGCTGTAGAAATGAGAGCGTTGAGAAGCATATGTAGTGTGACTCTGAAAGATGGAATAAGAAATAGTTTGATTAGAGAGAGATGCGGCATGAAAGTGGATATAGTTACAAGAATAGAAAAGGGTATGTTAAGCTGGTTTGGACATGTAGAAAGAATGGACGAGGAAAGACTGACCAAGAAAGTTTATAAGGCTAGTGTGAATGGAACAGTCGCAAGAGGAAAACCTAGGCGAACGTTTCTCGATCAGATCGGAGGCGTTCTGGACAAAGGCTAGGTTAAGAGCTCCTTGAACCGACGGGCGTGTATGAGGAATGTGATGAAAGTGAATGAAGCCAGAGAAGTGTGTCAGGATCGTAGCAAATGGAAATCCGTAGTCTCTGCCTACCCCTCTGGGAAACAGGCGTGAATCTATGTATGTATGTATGTATTCTTTATTATAAAGTACGGTTGGCAACCCTAGCTGGGACATGCATGTCCCAGCACTTTCGTATATAAGGACAGTCTAACCTGTCCGCAATCATTGGCAGCACTGTGTTGGAACTAGCCCGCACCCTGCGAACTAAAGAAGTGCAACGCTTGCGCATTGTCGTGTAAAAGCAATCAGTTCGTGCTTCGGCGAACATTGCTGAGGCACTGCAGGAGCGAGGTAGTCCCAACAGACCTGAACGCAAAACTGAACGAAATGGTTCCTGCCAATGCGCTAGGTTAAAGGTTCGATTCCCTGACGGATACATTGTATTTACAATTTCCATTAGCTGTCAATTCGGTTCACAAATCTATACTAATATTATAAAGCTGAAGAGTTTGTTCGTTTGAACGCGCTAATCTCAGGAACTACTAGTTTGATTGGAAAAATTATTTTAGTGTTGGATAGCCTATTTATCGAGGAAGGCTATAGGCTATATAACATCACGCTACGACTCACGGGGGGGCCGCAGTAACGATAAACGCGGGTGAAACCGCGGGTACATCTAGTTATTAATATTCCTATTTACTCCTCCAGCTAAGCTGGACTGCTTGTGTTATCAATGGGTGGAATTCGAACACACGACCTACAGATTGCAACTCTAATACTTTAACTATTGAGTTACCGCCGCTTCAGTCATATAACTACACCCTTCAGTTCACTAAACAGCTGAAACATTAAATATTAGTACAAAAACTAAAAAAACGACAATTACTTCTGAACAATAACGTCCCGAGTGCGTGCCTGTTCGCTTTTAGGCCGCAGATGTGACGGTGTCCGGTTACACTAGCCGTCTCGCTCGCACGTATAGCTTCATCTTTGTCGCACGGCAACGAATATAGATACCCCCCCACAGCTGGGCAAAGTCAAACTAAATGATGGCTGAATTTTGTTCGTTAAGGTTTAAGCTGTTAATGAAATACTTTATCGGTTCGTGCGCTTGTTATAACACTTAGGTCCCGGTGCCGGTTCGTGTCCCGGGTCAGATTGGTGTTAGTATTCGTGTGAGGAAATTCTTAGTTGCAGTACTGAGTCCGGCAATGTGCCTGATGAATTACGATAGAACTGTGACCTTAGTCATCGATTTCAATACTCACTCAATATTTATAATCCTAACTAATATTATAAATGTGAATTTGAGTTTGTTTTTTACGCTGTCACGCCTAAACTACTCGACCGATCATCATGAAATTTCGCATATACGTTGTCAGGGATATAGATAAGGACATAGGGTTTCATCTATGTCCCTATCTACTGGACCCGAGTAGATAGGGTTTCGGGGGGAGAACTACGGGTCTCCCCCTTTGGACCAGAGTACTGTGGGATCAGGAAGCCCGCACTGCGCCTCGAAAGGCGTGTTCTATCGACCGCTGATTAGAGTGCGCGGTGCCTGACATTGGTGTTGGACTCGTAGGGGTATGTGTTTAGCCGCTGAGGACGACATGTTTGTTGCTCGGCAAGCAATTGGCGTTCGGGCGTCGGACTCAGGCGCGGCTAGTGCGAACCAGTCGGTCGCGCGAGGCACGGAGTTGTCTCTAGCGAAGTGGCAGCAATGTGGTTTCACTGCCACAACGCATCTCGGGCGCTTGCCTGCTCAGCAAGTAAGAGTCATAGCTGGGTGACTCGGGCCACACCCGGCTTGTAGGCCTATTTGGGTAGGCGTATGGATGTACGTACGTCGGGAAGTGAGCAGCTTTATTGCTCCGGTACCTATCTGGAGAATAGGTAGTGTCACTTGGACACGAGCTAGCTCGCTTACAAGAACCGAATCTCTGAGGTTAGGATGGAGAGTCGAGATTTGGGAACAAGACCTGTCTATAACTGGTCCCGGAAGGTGCTCTCGAGCACTGGAAGGTACACCGGCTCCCCTAATATAACCTTGAAGGTTGATGTAGGGGAACGCTGAATGTCATAAACTGGACTAGTCGTAGAGAGAGGTGAATAACTTATATATTTTGACGTTCATAAGTATTACTTTGTGACCTAAATGAATAATGATTTTGACTTTGAGTCGTATCTCAAAAAAAATCGCATTATCGGCACAGATAAAGCCTACATAATGCCAGAGTGACTTAAACAGTCACCTTGGCATTACGAAAGTACTGAGTGCCAGCGGTTCGATGTCCGTGTAGAAATTATTTATTATAGAATCTCAAGGGCATACTGCTAATAATAGTTTCATAACTTATTAAATTTAAAGTTTTACATTATAAATATAATTACTAACAAATTAGATTAAGATAGTCTTCTTGGTTTAGTGGACAATAGTTTGTAAGCGTTTGAATCCCGGATCGTAATATTTTTATAATTATTATCGTGTTTCGCCAAAAGGCCAGGCAGAGTTGTCTCTATTCCCCTTTGGTTTGTAGATCTCTTTCGCACTACAAATATTTTTTATAAGTAAGACATTATAACTTTTCGTGAGGGTCACAAACATCAATCCATGGACACAAAGAACACCTAGACTCGGGTCAAACGCTTGTGGGTCGTACGAATCTTTATCTCGTTGGATTGAACCTACGACACCTGGTTTATAGCGGCTAAGTGACCACCACTGCCTTCATCCGTGCACTAAATAATAATAACAATCACGTCGACTGAATCAGCGACTAACATCACATCTATTCAAGTAGTCCGTTAACAATGTTCAATATTCAAAAATCGAACGCAAATTCGAATATTAAAACCATAACAATCTAAATTCGAAATTATTATAAAGTATCCGTTGACCGTACTATTTTGTCAATTAAAGCGATTTTCTGCCTTATTTAGTACCTGTTAAAGAGTCTTTTTGTTTGCATGACCTCACCAGGGATGTACTCAGATATATCAGGTTACGTTCGAAGCCAGCCAAATGGATAGGCAAACGTGTACTCCCCTCTTTGTGTGTTATTGTACCTATGTGTACTGTGTACTTATAGCTGTGTATTGTTTTGTACGGCTTTTGTTCAGAATATTGTTGATAATATTTTATTGACTGTTATGTTATTTATGTTTGAAAGAACAGACAAACATATGACTATTTGTATTGTGGTTTGGTCAGGTAGTAAATGCAATTGCTGTGTATAAGGTCTGGGGTACGATTTTCTTGTAGGCTAAAATGTAATTGGATTTTTCTGTCTAGAAATTCTAAATGTATGAGTAGGATAGACGGCGTAGGCACGCCCTTATAACGTGAGATCTATAATTAGGTGTAGGTAACTAACGACATATGGATTTTATACGTCACACGTTCCTACCACTTCAGAGCTCAGCCTCGCTAATTTCAGCATGTATGTGCCGGCTCGACCGGGGAAGGACTACCCTCTCACAGAATATCGACGTGAAATACCAGTATTCCTACTGTTGTGTTTCGTTCGGTGAGTGAGAGTGCCGGAGGCCCAAACTTCCACTTTTCCCCATCCCGCTCCTTCTCCTTCCCACTTCCTTTCCTAAAGGTTCGGCAACGCGCAAGTGATGCCTCTGGTGTCGCAGGCGTCCATAGGCTACGGTAACCACTTACCATTAGGTGAGCCGAATGCCTGTTTGCCACCTTAGTTGAATAAAAAAAACTAAAAAAATATAGACATATGATGCTGAGCCGCGCAACTTCGTCTGCGTCACATTATTTTCCCTGATTTCGCAACATTTTTCATTGGTGCTCCACTCCTATTGGTCGTAGCGTGATGTTATATAGCTTATAGGCTTTCTCGATAAATGGGCTATGCAACCTGTGGAGGGAGGACGAATCCCTGCCAGTCCCATTCGTACTACGTTTTTTTTTGACAGCTGTCACTTACTAAGTCAACACTGGCTCCTTATTTAATTTCTATTTGTGCAATAATATCGTGCAAATCTTATTCAAAGTAATATTAATTGGTTTAAAATCAGTGAAAGCCCTATGGATATTGTTGGTCAACATCTTTTCAAGCTTTAAACACTGCAAAATACATAAATAAGTGCACAGTGTATATTGCCACGAATAAACAGGATTTATCGTAGGTACGTAAGCATAATGAAAAGTTCCACTCAGACAATAATTACAAGTTATAAAAGTACTCAGTAAACAAACGTAGCAGTGATAAATAATAACATTATTCCTACAAGAAGTCGTTTTAGGTTCGAAACATCGTATTTGACACAAATAGCAGTACTACCAACTTAAGCGCATTTCACATCGGTCGCGTTCCAGGTCGACTACATTGCATGTCATTAGCATCATTAAGTTTTTATAAGGCAGACCATTCACGAATTGAACAATAAGGCTGACCATTCACTAGATTTTAACTAGACACAGTAGTAGAGATGGGCGGTGGGTAAATACCCGATGGGTAAATACCCAGGTAAATTCCCGTTTGGGAATAAACCGGGTATTTACCCAGGTAAATTCCCGAAGCATGGGTATTTTCAGAAAAATGTATAATACGATAGAGAGAGCGCACGATTCACTGTAACTACAGTCAATAGTCGCTAAGAAGTGCTTTTATTTGATGTTAAAACCTGTTATACTGTTATAGATTTGTCGGTAATGCAGAAATAAAATAATGTCATCATTGAAAGTATTATTATAGAACAAGTTATATTGAATACTTTAGGCTTCCTACGTAGTTATTACATAGTTATCATGCTTATCATTTTAAGGGTACATATAGTTTAAAAACCATTAAATAAAACAATGTTATGTATACAATATAGCTAATGATTTATTCAAAACAGACATATATTTAAAATAATCTTCATAATCAGTTTTCACATTATAAAAATTTCCTTATTAACGTACATGGTTTATTGAAAAAAATCTGTCAGATTTTAGGTACAACAATTATTTAACAATTACTTATCTCAAACAACAGCCGAAGAACTAGATCAGTCACTATCCCAATCTTCCTCCGCAGTTGCCGAAATGTCAAAAAACTCAATAGATTGTGAAAACCCTTGTGACGTTGAGGGCTCATTTAAATTTGATATAGAAAATGGGCTACTTAAAGATGCAGTAACATTCTCATCTTCTGGATCTTCTGTTATAATTGTATTTTTATGTAACAAATTCCAATTATATGAAATAAAGGATATTTTAGCTGCCCTTCCTGTGGTCAGCCTATTTCTTTTGGCGCTATGAATATTTCCCAAGACACTAAATGACCGTTCGGTTGCTGCGGAGGTGCACGGTGCTGTTAATAACCGAACTGCAACTTTGCTTAGTGGCTTCGTGCCACAAATCCCTTTCCACCAAACTACTGGATTAATATTTTGAATGTTTTTCCATACAATCGAGTTGCCCCAAAATCCCTCTTTTGCCCTGTAATTTGCTAAATCGTCCATGATGTCGAGACCCATTCTTTCTCCTACATCGTATAAAAATTGGAATGTTTCCACTTCTTGTGTTTCTTCTAGCTCAACACCTTGACACTTTGGGTCTAGCATATAGGTAGCTAAATGAAGGGGCTTGATACAAACATTCCTTCGAGCTTTAAGTGCATTCAAAATTTGATTTTTATTGTTTTCATTTAGCATTTTAATATCTGGGAGCATGAAACGTAATGCGGATTCAATATCCTTGAAAGATAAATACACGTTGTGTATATTTAAATCGTTGCCTTCCAATTGAAAAATTTTGTCATTAATTGGTTGTAATAATTTTATACATTCATCAATCATTATCCAAAAGCTTTCGTCAAGTAAATGTGCCTTGTGTTCATTTGCCATTACAGCTTCTTCATGGACGGCCAAAGTTTGTAAAGCTACTTTGGTTTTCTGCACACTTCTCAAAGCAGTACAGTAACTACCCCAACGCGTTTTTACTGGCAGTTTGAGTGTTTCACCACATCCCTTCTCTTTAACAATTTGTGCCAGTAATGAACTTAACAATTGACTCCGCTTTATTGTTTTTATTGTATCTATAACTATTTTAACGAAACATTTTACAGATTCTGGTTTCATGCAGTCTTCGCAGAGTAAATTTAGTGTGTGTGCCACGCACCTTAGTGGTATTATATGTGGATGTTCATTTCGTACCAGATCAAATGCTTTTTGTATATTATTTGCATTATCTCCTATCAACGTTGCGAATTTGTGAGCCCCGTAAACATTTATTACTTTTAGAATTTCTTGACTTAGATATTCACTTGTGTGACGATTACAGAGTGTATTTAAGCTTTTTACAAAAAATGGTTCTGGTTTAGCTATAATAAAATTAAAAATGCCTTCAACTCGTTGATTACTCCAGCCGTCACATTGTAAATGTAAGTTTTTCGCCGATTTGAGATCCTCTGATATTTCTTTTTCCATTTGATTATAAATACTATCTAAGTGTGTAGTAGCAATAGCTTTCCTTGATGGTAGTTTATATAATGGCTGTAATTCTTGAAACACACGGATCCACAGGGGATGCTCTGCTATAGATATAGGAGCGCCAGCGACAAATATAGCTTGCGATATTAATTGATCCAAATATTTTTTCCTTTCTTCAGTAAATTCATTTGATTTTGACGATGAAGGTATAGATGGTGTTTCCTCATTTTGCAGTTCTATACTCTCTGATAGATGAGAGTTAGGATGAGTCTGATTTGTAACAGCTACTCTCGTGTCAGCAGAATTATTAATTTGGTTCTTTATTACAGTAGGACACTTAAAGCAGGCTAGTAAGTGTCGTTCCATTTTATTGACGTTGGATATTTTATACAATTTATCACAATACTTGCATTTGGCTGATTTATTAATAGTGATAAAATGTTTCCAAATTTCTTGTTTTTTCTTACGTGGCATGATGCCCTACAACAAAGATATTAATATCTATATTAGAAAACAGACAAAAATATGAGGCTGGTTTATATTAATCTAGCTAGTTGCGAATAATAATGTGTTAAAAGGTTTAAACAACTATTTCTAAAGAATATTCTTATAAAAAGCCTTACCTTCTATAAGTGACTCCTGTTATTATGATGAGCTCTTATTTTAAACTGTAGAAAATAGATGTCCAATATTCAGCCAGAGGGAACGCCAAAAACACACTAGTGCACTAAACTAACGACCACACTCCACAAGCAGCGAAAACATTATAACTAAAATGTCCCTATTGTGTTAATCCAGCGGCTTATAACGGTAGATTGGCCGAGCGCAACAGAATATATGAATACCTGGCAAGAGAGAAAGAGATAGCGCATGTGGTTGGTAATTCTTTACTTATTTAGTGTCAATTTTAAGATTATATAAAAATATGCGATTATTTTACTCTTTAAGAACGTAGAAATGTTCGATATATATTTTATCGTTATAGGCTGTAATGTATAGTATAAATTTAACAAATAGTAGTATAAAAAACAAAATTGAGTAGTAAAAATATCTTCCGATATATTTACCCACGCTTCGGGTATTTACCCGGGTAAATACCTCGTTTTTACCCAAAATGGTAAATTCCCAGGTATTTACCGGGTATAATCCCATCTCTACACAGTAGACACATACAAACACACACTGTAACAAGTACAAGATGGAGGAAAACAGAAATGTTACTTTGAGAAAACCTATTTCTAAAGTTATATCGCTCGAAAACATGGATATGTCACTGAACAAGTCAACTTCGTCAGAATTGCTAGGGAAAAGTATGGACCTTTCCACAAACTTGATGTCGATTTACAGAGAGGAAATTCAAGCAGAAATAAGTATTCTAAAGCGTAGTTTAGATAATAATAATAATAATAATAATAATTGATTTTATTTCTCACCACAATATAGTAACATTACATTTAAAAAGTACATGTGAGCCTTAATATTATATTGTGGGAGACTGGTGCCTAAGCTAGGCTCGAGGCCTGTGTTTCAGGACACCAGGTCTCCACCCCTTAGTTAGTTACATTTCAAGTAATATACAAGTTGGTCATGTCATGTCATGTCACGCAAAATGAGTTAGATAATGTAATTTTAGAAAACAATGATTTGAAAAAACAAATATCGCATTTAATGCAGGAATTAGCAATACTGAAACAAATATGTAGAAGCCCTGTGTCTTCTTTGAGAAAATCCGTATCTTTAGGCAAGAAAAATAGCGTCAGACGTAGACTTACAGATACGTTTAAAACCAGCCCTTTAGCGTTTAGAGATAAACACAATGACGTCATCACCAAACAACCACTAAACACAACAGATCCAGAACAGGAAGCAGGCATTCGATCGGAATCGGCACACGAGACAGAAACATTAGCTGGAACTAACCCAGATAAAACAGAATCTTACTTGCTTGCAAAAAATTCTAAAAACACTACGAGTTCACAACAGTTAATCAATTCTACACCACACACAGAAGACACCAAGGAACACAGTATCAGCAAATGATGTATCATAAGTGACAATAACGTAAATAACATTTTAGAGAATGCAAAAAACATTTTTCCATGTATGAAAATATGTCACTATTGCATGCCAAATGCAAATATTATGCAATTACTTGATACTTTAGATCAAAAATTAGTGAGTTTTACTCTTAGTGATTTTTGTATTATATTCCTTGGAGACAGAGACTTTGAAGTCTCTAAAAATTATGGTAAAATAGTATATTACATCAAAAGTAAACTTGAATCTTTGAAAAATACAAATATTATTCTATGTTCACCTAATTTCAAGTTAAAAAGTAATGTTAATATTTTTAATAAAAGAATAGAAATTTTTAATCAGCTTTTGTACCAGAGTAATAATGTTTATGAATATGCATATCTGTTTGACACTAACAAGCATCTCAATTATACATACGACATGTTTAGTTCATACACGGGCAAAGTAAACAACAAAGCTGTAGTCAATATTTTCAAAGACCTGAAGAAATACTTAGATTTATACTTTAGTAGTCATTTCGAAAACAATTATACTTTCACTTTTAAAACTAAACCCACTTTATCTCAAAATGTAATGAAGCAGAAAAAAATTATTGATTACTTTCAGATAATAAAAAAAAATATATATTGTCAGAGACTGAGGAAAGTATTAAGCATATAAAAAATGTAAATAATGCGTTTTTTCGTCAGAGACAGGGACTTAATTAAAGTTAGTTACTCACAATTTACAATATTTTATCAAAACCTATGCGGAATAAATAACAAGAAAGATGATTTGGAAATATACATTAGTGAATTACATAATGAGATAAGCTTTATATGTATAAGTGAACATTTTTTAAATCAAATAATGGTATCACAGTTTATTTTTTCAAATTATATTTTAAGCTCTTACAACACGAGATTGAATAAAACCAGGGGAGGAACCTTAGTGTTAACTCGTAAAAATAGACAAGTTGAGGAGGTAGACATTTGTAAACGACTTTATAAAACAAATAGTTTTGAAATATGTGGGGTAAAAGACAAAGAGACCAACTCATACATAATTTCTTGCTATAGAACACCAGATAACAAAAACTTTGACGATTTTATAGAAAGATTAGAACAATTATTACAAATTTTTTTTAATAAAGTATGTTTTATCTGTGGAGACTTTAATATTAATTTAATGAAAGATGACAGTAAAAGAAATAAATTTACATCACTTTTGACATGCTACAATTTTAGATATTTAGTTGACTCAGTTACATTTGTGCGTAATAACTCTGAATCATGCATAGATAATATATTAACCAACACCTATGATCAAAGTATAATCTCTGTGGACATTGACCACAATGGATTGGCGGATGGTCACGCTGCTCTTTTCTGTTCAGCTCGTCTAATAAATGTTACTTCTTCAAAAGAATGTATTCATTTTAGATACGTCAAACGAAGATTTTATAATAAAAAAAATAATAAAATATTCAGAAAAACCATTTTAGAGCATGATTGGAATTTGGGTATAAACACATTTATTAGAAAACTAGAAACATTACACGCCTCTACATATAAAAAAAAACAAAAAAAATTAATATGAATAGAAATGGTCGAACAAAGTGGCTAGCTAAAGGCATTAGGATAGCTAGTAAAATGAAGCGGGTACTGAATTTTATAAATAAAGCTAACTGCGATTCATCAATACTAGAATATCGTAGCCGATATCTTAAAACGTATAAAAAAGTAATAAGATATGCTAAGAAAAAAGAGATTACAAATCAAATTAGTAAATCAACCAACTCTAGCAAAGAAATTTGGCAAATAGTCAATAATACTAGAAAAAAAAATCAACAATTTTGATAGTGATAATATAATACTTAAATATAATAATAAAATAGTTCATAATCCTAAAGACATTGCTGACATTTTTGCAGAAACATTTGACAACAGTAAAGGCATAAATACTTGTAATCGGGAACTGGCTAAAAAGTATGTTATGGAACATACTACTAGAGTTCAGAGTTCTATGATTTTTGATCAAGTTATACCTAATGAAATTTACAAGATGGTAAAAAATATGAAAAGCAAAAAATCATTTGGACACGATGAAATACCGCTTAGCATAATTAAGGATAATATAGATATATTAGCAAATCCAATATCTGAAATAATTAATGAATGTATAAATCAAGGTGTATTTCCAGATCAATTTAAGATAGCCAGAGTTCTGCCACTTTATAAGAAAGGGTCTAAAACAGATCCAGGCAATTACAGGCCCATCTCATTATTACCGGTTTTATCAAAACTGTTTGAAAAGGTGGTCAAATCCAGACTTGTCAGACATTTGAACAATCAAAAAATTATAAATTATAATCAGTTTGGATATCAAAAAAGTATAGGGACATTAGATGCAATAGACTCGTTAGTTAATGATATCGTCAATAATCTGAATACTAAACTAAAGGTTGCAGGCTTATTCCTAGACCTAAGTTCTGCGTTTGATACCGTAGATCATGGCATTCTACTGGACAAGCTAGAGCATTACGGCATAAGAGAAAATATTATACAGCTCTACAATTCTTACCTAACAAACAGAAAACAATATGTTGAAATTAAAACAGTTGAAGAAGGTGTGGAAGAAATTCATAAATCAAAATTATATACTATTAATAGAGGCGTTCCTCAAGGCTCAGTGCTGGGTCCGATTTTATTTTTAATATTTGTAAATGATTTAACAGCATACATACAAAGTGTTTTGCCGGATGTTAAATTAGTTATGTTTGCTGATGATACCAGTGCTGTTATAACTGCTCATGATATATTGACCTTAGAATATAAAGTAAATAGCTTTCTAGCTGCCTGTGAAAACTGGTTTTCTATAAATAATTTGAAACTGAATGTAAAAAGACCAAATGTATACTTTTTAAATCTACAGTTAGAAACAATGCTCATATGAACGTATTATCTTTGGGAAATAGAATAGATATAGTAGAGAATCTAAAGTTTTTAGGAGTGCAAATTGATTCTCTCCTCAACTGGAAGGCAGAGCTAAATTCAGTGACAAATGTAATAAGTAGTGCATGTTATGCTATCAGATCTCTTAGAGATGTTTTATCAATTGCTCAACTTCGTACAGTTTACTTTGCCCTAGTTGAATCTAAACTTAGGTACAGCATTAAATTTTGGGGAAACAGTTACCAATATAACGTGAATGCTGCATTCGTTATGTAAAAGAGAGCATTGAGAACCATGCTTCGTTTAGACCAAACTGAATCGTGTAGGGAACATTTTATCAAGTTAAGTATTTTAACAGTACCTTGCCTTTATATTTTAATTCTCCTTACTCATTTACATAAAAATCTAAACAAGCTTGAGACTGACACTGAGAGAGAATATAGGGTAAAAACTCGGAGAAAAGATCTGCCTACTATGCTCCAAGCAAAGCTTAAAGTTGTAAAACACTCATCAAGTGTGCAGTCTGTAAATATTTTCAACAAATTACCACCAGAATCAAAGAATATTGTGAATGTGAACATATTTATAAATAAACTCAAGACATTATTGATTCAGAAGTGTTATTACAGTATTGACGAATTTTATAAGGATAAAAATAAATTATAATTGGTAATGATTAATTTTATAATGTATTGCAATAATTTAATATATCAATAATAGTATTTTGACTTCCAATAATTCAGATGATTTGACATTATGTATTTTCGTTATAGTATTATTATTTTAATGAATGAAAATTGATTTATATATTTGGTAAAGTGTAATCACGATTCTAATGTATTTATGTGTGTATTCAAATATTTCGACACAAATGTATATTTGATTATGAAATAAATAACTAACTAACTAACTACCGGGTGAGTTTCTTCCACCTGGACACAAATTATCATGGCTGGTTTGGAAGTAAAGAAAATATGTTCAGGTGGTGATTCTTAGACGATACCAATCTGGGCTGTTTGTGCGGTGCAACCCAAACGATGTCGCACCTTATATTGAGCCCTGGGTGCTCCAACAACTTCACGCACGAGGACTTGATGATTGCTTCAGACGATGCAATCAAGGTGGCTGCGTTCTGTGTCGCAACTATATAATATTGAGTTATGATTGCCACGGAAACGCTAAGAAGAACACTAAAACAATTTTTCAATTCGAACGAGTAGTTTCTGAGATCAGTGCGCTCAAACAAACAAGCTCTTCAGCTTTATAATATTAGTATAGATTACCTTGACGTTTCGAAGTTATATGTGTATTAAAAAGTTACTTATCGCTTGCTTTAACGATGAAGGAAAACATCGTGAGGAAATCTGCATGTCTGAGAGTTCTCCATAATGTTCTCGAAGATATGTCATTGAGAAATCTGCTAACCCACACTCGGCCAACGTGGTAAACTATGACCTAACCTTTCTCACATTGGGAAGGGGCCCGTGCCCAGCAGTGGAACAGTTTATTTACAGAGCTGATATTATTATTATCACAGAACATGATGACTTCATTTCCATCACCATTCATAATTTATTATCATCATAATTTATTTATTTTAGTTTAAAACAGTTTTAGGTCAATAATACTAACTAAAAATGCGGACGTAAAAACATTCACAACCGTGGAAAGAATAAAGACAAAACCAATCATACATCTTTCTCACAAAATTTTAAATATGCTAACAAAATCATCCATCCATCCATAAACAGATTTATAGTTAAATACTTATATTATAACGTCAACCAGAAATCAAACTTATCGACCACCCATCAAACTTGATGGTATTTTCGGTTATCGTACCCGGGACTTCTGCGCCATTGGTCCGGAACAGATGGCCCACAGCCCGAGATGTAGATAAACGAACAGATTTACACATCAATAGATATTAGATAACATTCTGATGAAATAGTTGTAATATTTTGTGTGTAAACAGCTGGATTGATTCTTATAAAACTTTGATTTTGTGATAGATCAATAATCCTTTTAATACAAAATTGGAATAATATTATCTATACTAATATTATAAAGCTGAAGAGGTTGTTTGTTTGTTTGCTTGAACGCGCTAATCTCAGGAACTACTGGTTCGATTTGAAAAATTCTTTTAGCGTAGGATAGCCTATTTATCGAGGAAGGCTATAGGCTATATAACATAACGCTACGATCCACGGGGCCGGCGCAATAATGATAAACGCGGGTGAAACCGCGAGAACATCTAGTTATACTATATTTTGCTCGCCGCTTCGCTCACGTACCTAAATGTGGGTTAGAAAGGTTAGTAACAGTATGTTTTCCTTGAGAAAAGATACCATGTCCTTTTCTGTTCCCCTGACAATGTATGCGAAATTTCATGATTGTCGGTCAAATGTTTAACTTATCACCAGATATAGTAAAATATAACAGTCAAAAATAGTAAATGATCACCAAATTGCACAGCAAAATATATTTAAAGAGATCAAAATAAGCTAACCGCTAAGCGGGGCTCCTATTTTTAGGTGGGTTTAAGAATGAACCTAACACAACCTAACCCTTCCGAGACGGAATGCAGTGATTTGAGGCGTATAGATGCTCGTTATGATATATTTTAGAAAGCATATTTTGCTGCGCAATTACTATTTTTGGTGGTCATTACATTTAATCCCATAGTTTATTGACAAAATATAGATTAACGCGAGCGAAGACGCGGACAAAATTAAGTACGTAATATTGTAGTCTTGTTTTTCAAACAGACACATGGTGAACCTACACATATATTACAACGTGTCCCAATTTCGTCCACTCACGTGTGCTGACACTACAAACAAAAGATTTGCTTGAATAATCACAATTGATTGTAAGTTGTAACAGCAGCTCACGCTATGTATCGAGTGTCTAAAGGTGCTGATAGACTTGATAGGCGAAGGCTTGATGTTCTGTTACAAGTGAATGAATTTGTCGGCCTCGATTGCGTGGTGGTGAGTGTAACCGACTGCCACGCCTAAGGTCGCGGGTTCGATTCCCGCACAAGTCAAACATTTGTGTGCACGAACATTGATGTTTGTCTTGGTCTGGGTGTTTCTATCTATGTATAATATGTATGTATTTTTAAAAAATTATTATTATATAAGTATGTTTATCCATTGTCTAGTACCCATAGTACAAGCTCTGCTTATAATAATAATAAAACGTTTATTGCAAGTTCACAAAGCTCATAGTTGTTAGTAAAACTTAACCTAAGTGTTAGTTTTTAATTATTTAACTTTTGTCGCTGCGACATGTATGTCGTAGCACCTTCGCATATAAGGACAGTCTAACCTGTCCGCAATCATTGCCAGCACTGTGTTGGAACTAGCCCGCACCCTGCGAACTAAAGAAGTCAACGCTTGCGCATTGTTGTGTAAAAGCAATCAGTTCGTGCTTCGGCGAACATTGCTGAGGCACTGCAGTAGCGAGGTAGTCCAAACAGACCTGAACGCATTGTTGAATTGTACGCGGAGAGCATTGTATGATTTCAAAGTGAAGCTAGTCCATAGGCTGCGAGTATAGAGCGCAGTACAATAAGCTTTGAATAGCGCAATTTTAGCTTCAACAGAGCAGCGCGCAAATCTATGTGCTATCATGTTCGCTCGTACTGATAGTGTCCTCCGTTCCCGTTCAATGTCAGTATTGTCATTAAGGTCGGCTGTAGGTAACTATGTGCCCCAAATATTTAAATTGTTCTACCCTAGTTAGAGGACTACCATACAGTCGAATATGGGGCACATGAGATCCTAGATGATGTTGTGTGTATGAGGTAGAATATAAAAAAAAAATCTCTTGTAACAGAACATCGAGATTTCGCCGTTTTTAAATTGTCGAACAGAATAACGAACAGAGGTAAGCATAGAGCTAAACATCGCCTGGCCTGCGACAGAGGCTCGCATACAAGCCGCTTCATTAGTACCGAGTGTTTGTTACCGGCTCGGATACAAGCCACCAAGTGTACGCCACTTTAAACCTTATTGTACTAACCTTAACGCTTAAAACTGATTGTTTATCAGCTACGAATGGTTTTTTTTTATACAACTAAGATGGCAAACAAGCATACAGCCCATCTGATGGTAAGTGGTCACCGTAGTCTATGGACGCCTGCAACACCAGAGGCATCACTTGCGCGTTGCTGCGTAGGAAAGGAAGAAGAGAAAAAGGAAGTGGGAAGGAGAAGGAAGCGGGAAGGGGGAATGAGGGTTATTGGGCCTCCGGCAAAGTAAATTTTGGTATAGACATATCATAAAGTATTACGAAAATATAAATACGATAGGTTAATATTTTCACGATCACTTTAGCGAACGCTCTAATTAATGCTCCTTAAAAAAAATTCTTCACGAAGATAGAGGGAGGCGGTTTATAAACCTCTAACTTTCTGAAGTTATATGACTTTTCGAAATTATGTGCGTATTGATTGACAATTATCGCCTGCTCCGTGCCTCACAGAGCACGTTAAGCCGTCGGTCCCGGCTGCCATGAACATCTATGGCAATCTTTATTGAAAAGTCAGTGCCCTCTAATATCCTGACACAAGTCTAGCCTTAGGGTATCGTTAGCACTCGGGTTGCGGAGGTCAGGTGGCAGCCGCTACGTGTAAAAACTGATATCCAGTCAAATCCGGTTAGACTAGAAAGCCGACACGAAGTAACTTGGGAATAATAAAGGCTATGGAGAAGAAGATAGAGGGAGGCGAATGACAGAATGGCTCGTCTCGACAAAAAGCTCGAAGCAAATTTACTGTCCTTTCGCGAGAATGCTCGCTAGAACGCTCCAGTTTATTTTTCTGTAATGTTGACATTCGCTAGAATGCTGATTACAAATGAGTACTCAAGTCTGTCAGCACCTTAAGACAATTCGTCATAATCATATTGTATTAGGTACTGTAAGCAGTTACTTTCTGTGTTTATAGGTTATATACAATCACTTCCTTATATTAAAAATAGCAAATTTTAATTTTGTTAAGTTAGGCTGCCAATTTATTGTGTGCAGTTCGATGTCCGATTTAGACACTACGTTTAATTTTTTTTGATAATTGACACATTTCTGCCTTGCAGGTAAACACTGATAAAATTTTATTTTTATTGTTGAATATTTATTGTTCTAAGAATAGATAAACTTATTGAGTGGCAGCGGCACACCGGCGGATAAATACAATAGGTTTTGAATATGTCTGGCATTCCAACAATTGACAGATAAATGTGTTGAATAGGTACATAGTTAATTATATTATCGCTCGCTTTACGCTAACGGGTAAGAAAAACATTGTAAGGAAAATTACATACCAGGGTGCCAAGTCCAGGAGTAAATTTTTTGTATAACAGATATCGTCGTATGTCAATATAAAATAATAGAGAACATTTGACATTATTTAACCCAAAATAAAATCGCCATTTTAATTCGACCTGGGTCTTCAAAGTTACAATACTTTAGATTTTATCGCGATTGAGATATATCAATTAAGGTATATATGTATATTTACAGCGTGTTAACACCAAACAATAGTTTAGTCTGTTTGTTTCGGCATAATGTAAGAACCACTGAACAGATTATGATGCGGCTTTCACAATAAGGTAGCTTGGAGCTTAACTTAAAATCTAAGATATGTTCCAACTAACTCTATTTCGTACGAAAGTGACAGGGTGCCGAGAAGTACGTAAACAACGTCGCGAGCTAAGTGTAAATTATACGGACGAAGTCGCGGCTAATATATGTATAAATTTATATAAATAATACATAAAATCCAACTCACCTGTCTTTATGTTCTGCTTGTCTGTCCCTCTGCCGCCTGTTTTTGAACCAATTTGAAACCTGCAAGTAGATAAAAAGAGTTTAATGGAGGCCTCAAAGTAAAATTTTCAATCGTTGATCTGATATATGATACACGATCTTGACAAATTTTCAAAATCCTAACTAATATTATAAATGCGAATGTGAGTTTGTTCGTTTGTTACGCTTTCACGCCGTAACTACTCGACCGAACATCATGAAATTTCGCATACACGTTGTCAGGGGACAGGATTTCTTCGAATTATTTTCTTCTCTGCTTTGATACGTATCAAAGCAGAAAAAGATCTGGCCGCCCACATAATATTTGTACGTACAATACTATGTGGCCGGCCAGATCTTTTTCTGTCATAAACAGAGAAGGTTTCATTGTACCTATCAATAGCCCGATACAAAACATTCGACTAATATAATACCAAGCGGATGGAACGTTTAAAAAATTGCATTTGGCTCCTTACCAACTTTGTGTAATGCTATCACAGAAACTAGGTTCTCTTAATCACCCCACTCCATTTTAATATCACAAAAATATTTAACACCGATCGGCGCGAAAATGAGAAAACAATGAATATTCATATGAGAATGCCAGATTCCAATGAATGGAACAGTCACAAGGGGAAGACCTACGAGAACGTTTCTCGATCAGAGCGGAGACGTTCTGGTTAAAGGCCAGTTTAAGAGCACTTTAAACCGGCGAGCGTGTATGAGGAATGTTATGAGAGAGAATGAAGCCAGAGAAGTGTGTCAGGATCGTAGCAAATGGAAATCCGTAGTCTCTACCTACCCCTCTAGGAAACAGGCGTGAATCTATGTATTCCAAATTCAAATGTCATATTATATTATTTTTGAAGTGAAAACTTCTTTAGCGGCGTTGTGCACTTTTTTGTGATGGGTAAAAAATGTTAAACTCGCGTCAGGACACGTGACCTAATCAAAAATTCGTAAGACGGAGGGAGAATTGTCATGTTTGTGTACGATAGCGCAATAAATGAATATTGTATTTTACCCACGTTTTACCACATAAATGGTAGTACTTTTATACTGATAATTAAAGCAATTCGTGCAAAATTACTCCCTAACCATTCCAAAATATCAATAATGCATAACATTAATATTCAAGTTTTCACTTCTGCCGGCACTCCCGGAGTCCAACCCGATGATTTTTTTTTTTAAATTGTAGCAGTATTTATGGCCAGACTAAGTATATAAAGATAAATATATGCTGAGTTTTCCCAATTCCCTATAGTACCTAAACAGATCGCTGGTTGTTGGTAACTTGAGAGGCAGTAGGTTGAGGAAGTGGTGTAAGGTTGCGACAACCGCAACCGGCCGTCTACCTACTGTGTTTTTTTATAGTCGCGATGACGTAGCTGGCTAGCGGTCGCCTGCCAACGTGCTTAGTGGTGTGGGTTCGAATCTCACGTGAGACAATTATTTGTGTGATCAAATGACTGTACTTTCTGTATGTATGTTCAGTACACAATGTTTTTTTTGCAACTTAAGACATTTATTTTAATCTATACTTATATTATAAAGCTGAAAAGTTTGTTTGTTCGTTTGGTTGAACGCGCTAATCTCAGGAACTCCTGGTTCGAATTGAAAAATTATTTTGGTGTTGGATAGCCTATTTATCGAGGAAGGCTATAGGGCATAGGCTAACATCACGCTACGACCCACGGAGGCGGCGCAGTAACCACAAACGCGAGTGAAACCGCGGGCACATCTAGTTGGAAATAAGATATATAGATAGATATATAAGACGTGTATGATGAGTACTTACTTGTACAGTAGTAAGCCCTGTCGTCTCTGCTAGCTCTCTCTTCTCCCGCGGTGAAGGGTATGGGTTGTGAAGGTACCAGTCCCGAAGCACAGACCGAGACTTTTCCTGTTTACAACAACATTCAAACTATTTATTTTGTCACACACATATAAGCACAACATAGTACGTAAAATAAGAAAATAATAACGGAATCCTTTCGTCCTGGTGACGCAGAGAACTCCAGTATTTCTCTTTTTGGTTTTCAGAAGACTTCTCTTGCCCTTGGAGTAATTCCTGTGTCGCGGGAGACTTTACAAACATTTGACTTAATCAGAATCCAACCCACTATTCGTGGATCACAAACTTTTTGTCCCGTGCAGAGATCCGCGCGGCCCCGTCATAAAGGTGTGAGGAACACCGCGGTGGTTTTAGTCGGTTCAGCCCAAATTTCCATCTTAGAGACTGTATACCGACATACCTATCCCCATTGTAAATTTTTTTTATGAAACAGTATTTTGTCTGGATGAAAGGTACCCTATGCTTTTTTCTGTTCCCCTACCAAAGTGTTTCCAAAATTTCATGATGATAAGGGATTCAATTCGTATATCATTTCGAATGTTCTGTTTGAATTTCTGTCGGCCTCGATGGCGTAGTAGTTGGTGTAACCGACTGCCGCGCCTGAGGTCGCGGGTTCGATTCCCGCACAAACATTTGTGTGTATAGATATGGACGTTTATCTTGGTATGGGTGTTTATATGTATAACATGTATGTCTTTATAAAAAAAAGTATATATCGCACTCTTAATAACATAGGGACTTAAGTCGAAATTTGAAAGTAACACAATTTAAACTCTAATTGTATGACTATAAATTCTAATATTATATTTATCTTAAGTTATTGCAACAGAGTTTAAATTTGTTTGAACCGAAATACTCAGATACCTCTGTGTTTTATTAAAAGTGCGATATGTATGTTTATCTATTCTCTAGTACCCATAGTACAAGTTCTCTTAGTTTGGGCTAGATGGTGTTGTGTGTATGTGGTAGAATATTATTATTATTAACTAGCTTTTGCTCGCGGCTTCGCTTGCGTTAATTTAGAATTTGACAATCAATTCGGATCGAACTCGTCCAGAAGTGATAAAATTTTCATAAAAACTTTATCCCCCCTTCCGCCCCTTTAGGGGAGAGTTTTATCCATTTCACCTACACAGATATTTTTCAATTGTAATCGAAAACTTATGTACCAATTTTCATACTGCTAAGTCCAGAAATGAGAAAATTTCGTTACAAACTTTACCCCCCTATTTCACCCCTTAGAGGTGGAATTTCAAAAAATCCTTTCTTAGTACACCCCTACAAATTAAAACACACATGCTCTCCAAATTTCAAGTTCCTACGAGCAGCGGTTTAGGCTGTGCGTTGTCTCTAAGTCAGTCAGTCAGGACATCTTCCTTTATATATATAGATAGATAGATGTGCCATAGAATCAAACCCGAGATATCTGCATGTCATTCCAACGGTCTCCTCACTGGGTTATCACTACAATATGATTACTCATTGGAATTTTAATTGCTACATAGTAATAGTAACATGACCCTACGCAGTCTCAAGACTGCAGAGCAAACAAAATGTAAAAATGTTAATAAAGCACTTTGAAATAACGATCAGCACATACTTACGACGTGACGACTTGATGGCGTAGTGGTTAGTGTAACCGACTGCCACGCCTGAGGTTGCGGGTTCGATTCCCGCACAAGTCAAACATTTGTGTGCATGAACATGGATGTTTGTCTTAGTCTGGGTCTTTCTATGTATAATATGTATGTATTTACAAAAAAAAATAGCATATATGTATGTTTATCCATTGTCTAGTACCCATAGTACAAGCTCTGCTTAGTTTGGGCTAGATGGTGTTGTGTGTATGTGGTAGAACATTATCTATATATTAATACGTGAAGCAAAAACGTTGTACCCCTTTTTACGAAAATTGCGCGGACGGAGGAGTATGAAATTTGGCACAGTTAAAGTTTATATGGAGAAGGAGGGGCGAATCCTAATATTTATATAAAATATGCATTAGAAATACATTAAATTAATGAAAAAACACTACACGCACACAACCATGCATTTGACACACGCAGTCAAAGCGCGTAACTATGGTTACATATATCAATATATAATGACATATTATATCAGCAATATCTTACAGGCGATCTTTGGTCAAATTTCGAGCACTAGGCGACCGCTAGTTATTATTATTACTTACATCGCACCCCCAGTGCAATAAAAACATAAGTACAATTACGTCGATTTTTGAAGTGAAAACTTCTTTAGGCGCGTTGAGCACTTCTTGGGTGAACAAAAATCATGGAACTCGCGTCATCATCACGCTTACACGTTTTCTATTTTTGAATTATTTTAGAATATTAACAATATCTCAGAAATGGTGCGGCCTACGCATATACTAATTTTATAAAACTGAAGAGTTTGTTTGTTTGTTTGAACGTGCTAATCTCAGGAACTACTGGTTCGATTTGAAAAAATATTTTATTGTTGTGTAGCTTATTTATCGAGGAAGGCTATATAACATCACGCTACGACCCAAGGGGGCGGCGCAGTAACGATAAACGCGGGTGAAATCGCGGACACATCTAGCTATGTAATAAAGTGTTAATTAAGCAACGCGATAAAATCCGTATAAAGTGATTTAATTTCAATTATGTATACGTACTTTAAAACAATAAGACGTTTCTTCTCCATCCCAAATGGTCCTGGGCAGGGGGAACTTGCGTCGCACTCTGTACTTGCCGACGGCTCCGAGCGGCCTCCCTCGTAACCTTTCTGCTTCCATATAGTGTGCTGGTGACAAAACAAACCATTAATAGATTCATATAAATGTATTAATATATTATTGCTCATTTTAACTGTGGAGGAAAACATCGTGAGGAAACCTCCATGTCTAAGAGTTCTCCAGGATTTCTGAAGTCCGTCAACACGCACTGGGCCAGCGCGGTGGACTATGCCTAACCCTTCTCACGCTGAAAAGAGGCCCGTGCCCAGCAGTGGGACAGTTTAATTCAGGGCTAATATTATCTTTACTAATATTATAAAGCTGAAGAGTTTGTTTGTTTGAACGCGCTAATCTCAGGAACTACTGGTTCGATTTGAAAATTATTTTAGTGTTGGATAGCCTATTTATCAAGGAAGGCTTTAGGCTATACAATAACATCAAGCTACGACCCACGGGGGCGGCGCAGTAACGATAAACGCGAGTGAAACCGCAGGCACATCTAGTCAAAAATAAATAAGGTAGCGTTTCAAATCTGGTAATTGGGATAAACGTCAAATTAAAGGAAAATGCTCGGTACAAATTTTGATGTAACCGCTATTATGCAGCTACAAGGGATATGGCAAGATTTCTGCCCTACAGCATCACTGCAAAAATCGAGTAGGATAGCTGACTCACATCTTTTAATTATTTAGGCCAAATAGTACATTTACCAAACTCTAAAATATAAAGAATTGTTGAAATTCTACTAAAAAATAAACGAGATGGGTGTAAAAACCCAGGATTCAACCTCTTCGTCTTCATGTGACCTGTTTTTTTCATCAGCTTTTTGTAATGTCTCACTGCTGGGCAAAAGCCTCTCCCTTGGGCTTCCAAATCACTCTCTTGGTGGATATCCCCTGACCTTATGACCTTGTGACCCCTATATCTCAGGGCTCTTTTGACCCACAGGCCCCATATTTAAACTCGACCGAGGGTCCCAAAGGTGTCAGCACACCAAGTTACAAGTTAATCGGTCCAGTGGTTCCGGAGCTATGCCTATCACTAACAGACAGACACACAGACCCACATAGTGTTTTCATTAACCTCTTCGAAGAAGACAAGGAGGTTAATATCATCCACATTCCACATTGCGTTAGCTCTTGCTTTAGGTGTCACGTAATAGAGGGCGAACCCATTGCTGTTTATTGGCACAGTTCAAGACTCCGTGCTGCTTATGAGAAGTAATAAGTAACGCTTTTGAGTAAGAAAGAAAGAAAGAAAGAAAGAAAACCGTTTATTTGCCACAGATACAGTTCAAAAAGGAAATACATACTTACAATATAACTTAACATTAATTATTAGAAACGTGCAATCTGTGGACAGATTGGTACGCACTCAGCATTGTTGCTATATTGTGGTCCATAGGGGATCCACAATAGAGCGCTGATTTTCAGTGCGGACCTTTAGATGTCGCACGGACGTAAGTCAGCCTAATTATAATTCTATAATATCTTATTATAATTTCATTAAATTGTGCACGCTATATATACCTACGCAGCCTAGTTTATCGCATGATTAGCACGTCGCGCGTCGCGTCGTTCCAGCGCAGCGTTCCCCACTATCCAACAACTAGGTACTAACACCTTGCACTCCACAAGCCTTGGCGGCCGGCGTGCGGCGCATACGACCGCCAAGTAGAGTCTCGCTGATTTCAGCATGAATGGGCCGGCTCGACCGAGGAAGGACAAGGAAATAACAGTATTCCTACTGTTGTGTTTCTTTCGGTGAGTGAGTTCCGGAGGCCCAATCACCTTCTTCCTCCTTCCCGCTCCTTCTCCTTCCCACTTCCTTTTTTTCACGCTTTGCCTGACCCAGGGATCGAACCAGACCATGAGACCTCATGCATAGCACTCGTATCCACTATGACTACACCACCAAAGCTGCCTGCCTTGGTGGTTAGAAAAATAAGAATACACTTTTGTTTCCACTGACCTTTCAACCACAAACTCTGTAGTTTCGGATGGTTATGTGGACTGAATGTGTGCGACTCCAGTAACCGGTACAGCTCCTTGAAGTTCCCTCTGTGGAAGGCGACCATGGCCTTGGCCTTCAGCACCGACTCGTGTGCGTGGAGCCTCTCACACGCTGGTAGGGACCAGAGGAACCTGCCCAACCGCTCTATGTTTCCGGCTTGTTGGAGGACCTGGGTAAGAGAAATGCTGTTTAAAGAGAGGATAATAATAACTAGAGGTCGCTTAATCTAGCTGAAGGATTTTTTTTTTGTTATACATTTAAGGTGGCAAGCAAGCATACGGCCCACCTGATGGTAAGTGTTCACCGTAGCCTATGGACGCCTGTGACACCAGAGGTATCACTTGCGCGTCGCCGACCCTTTAGGAAAAAAAGGAAGTGGGAAGAAGGAGCGGGAAGGGAGAAAGAGGGTGATTGGGCCTCCGGCACTCTCAGTCACCAAACGAAACACAACAGTAGGAACACTGCTATTTCACGTCGATATTCTGTCAGAGGGTAGTACTTCCCCGGTCGAGGAGCTCATTCATGCTGAAATTCGTATTTTGTTTGATCATCGCACAACTCTCAAATATCAATTTAGACCTACTGTCCCTGCACTATTGTTCAGGAATTGAGGGGATAATGCGTCGTCAAACTACTTTCTTAGATTTTATGAAGTCTTCTACATCAGAATAACGACAGTTGGCGATTTTATATTTGTAAAATCCAATATGTATTTATATGCTTAACTGTACCCCGACTTACGCGAATTCGACTTACGCGGTTATCGCTCAGTCCCACCTATCGCGTAAGTTCGGGTTATTACTGTACATACATATTATACATAGAAACACCCAGACCAAGACAAACATTTATGGATGTTTGTCTTGGTCTGGTTGTTTCTATGTTTGACTTGTGCGGGAATTGAACCCGCGACCTCAGGCGTGGCAGTCGGTTACACTAACCACTACATCACCGAGGCCGCCGGCTATTATAAGGCTTCTTTTATACAGAAGACTCCACTTTCTTCACAATTTTAAAGAGAGCCACACAAAAAATTGGCGTGTTTCCAGCACTGTATTTGTTTAGTATGTATTGATTTAGGCGCAAATATGAACCGGATGCGGCGCGCACATGTGGTCCTGCACAAACAAGCTGTTTGTGGCCACCCTTGCGATGTTGACAGCTCTGATAACGGACATTGTCTTTTTTTGTTATGTTGGTCAAAATTTTGCTTTTGGAACACATCAGATAAATGTATTATCTATATCTGCTAATTATAAAACTGAAACAGTACATTAGCTTATTGAGTCGTAGCGGCACACCGGTACACAATAGGTTTTTAATTAAGTCTGGCATTTAAAAACTTGGCAGGTTTAATATTATGACTAATAAAGTTATTTCTGTGCCTCAGAATTCAGACCAATAACATAAAGTCTACATAATCATGGAGTTACTAGCTTTTGCCCGCGGCTTCGCTCGCGTTAATTTAGAATTTGATAATCAAATCGGGTTGTACTCTGCCTGTAATAATATAATTCAATCATGATTCGAAAGACACGTGGCGCCATCTTTTATCATAAGAAAGTTATTGTTGTTTTCGTCGGGAACAGTAATTTTCTTCGGGATGAAAGGTAGCCTATGTCCGTTTCTGTACATCTGACAACGTATATGCAAAATTTCAGGATGATCGGTTCAGTGGTTTTAGCGTGAAAAGGTAACAAAGAAACAAACTCATTTTCGCTTTTATATTAATATTAGTTAGGAGTTAGGATTAGGATTAGGATTTATAATAAATGAAATTCTGATAGGTTTTGATTCCAAAACAATGATTATTAGAATTTTGTTATCCTCTTGATGGTACAGGATAATGGGACGGCTGTGTATGAGGTCTCGGGATGGATTCCCGAGTTGGGAAAATTGTAATAAGGTTATCGGCGTATTTAAAATAAAAATATTTTGTGGCACTATGCGTTGGACTACACGCATGGCTTAGTGTTTTAAATGCGCCGAGAGTGTGGGTTCGATCTCCACACGGGGCAAAAATTTGTGTCCTACAAATAATTATTCCCAATTAATAGTTTGGGCGTTCTTTGTGCCTGTTGTTTGAATGTTGGTCCCGCGCAACACAGGAATTATCCCTAGTCATGGATTATCTTTTTATTAAAGAACTAGCTGTTACCTGCGACTTCGTCTGCATAGATTTTAACTAAAAAGTGTTTGTCTTCGTGGAACACAATTTTTTTTCTAAAATCAAAGTAGCCTAAGTTACTCCTTATAACATCAACTATCTGCCAGTGAAAGTCCCGTCAAAATCGGTTGAGCCGTTTCGGAGATTAGCCGGAACAAAGAGACAGACAGACAAAAATTTAAAAAATAGATGTGTTCTTATATGTACCTTATATACTTTCGTATGCATTAGATAAAAAGCTGTTATTTTGACACTTCAATTTTATTTATTTCTATAGATGTATAGATGAGATAGATAAAGAAAAGCCAAAAAAACAGTATTTTCGATAGCCATAACATAATATTGTTTTCATCGATTTCAAGGTAAATATGCAAGTGCCGATGTAAAGCATATTTTTATCGTTTAGTACACAAATCGTTTGGCATTGCTTCAAGTTTACTTTAACGTTTTATGAAAAATATCAAATATGTTACACTGTGGTCTGATGATACGTTCGTGAGGCTATCGTGTCATGAATTGCTGATCCTATTTTGATAGTCAATTAGTTTATTTCCAAAAAGATAATACAAAATACAATATCTAACCTCAAACTCAGCAGTATGTTTAATTTTGATAAAATGATTTTACGTTGCAATATTTAGCTATCAATAGATTCACAGAGGTTCAAAAAGAAAAAATTTATACTAGCCTTCAAAGAACAGAACATTTAGATAAATATAAAAGACAATAAACTTCACCCGAAGATATAATGATTACCTACCCACCTCCCAACCAAAACCATAACAAAAACTAATTCTATACAACAACCCTCCAGTCATCTCATTATTTACGCCGGGCGTAACGCAAATTACTGTAACCGATACCACCATTAGAGGGTTAGTCCCATTTAATTTGCGCCGTGACTACCGGAGGGTACTTGATGAAATGGAATATGAAAGGTGATGGATTATTATATGATTGGTGAGACTACGGGTTAAATAATCGATATCTATACTAATATTATAAAGCTGAAGAGTTTGTTTGTTTGAAAGCGCTAATCTCAGGAACACTGGTTCGATTTGAAAAATTATTTTAGTGTTGGATAGCATATTTATCGAGGAAGGCTATAGGCTAAATAAAATCACGCTACGACCCACGGGGGCGGCGCAGTAACGATAAACGCAGGTGAAACCGCGGGCACATCTAGTAAATTATAACAGGGAAAAAGACAATACAATAAGCAGGTCTTGAACCTGGATGATTGGATGGATTCGATTCATGGTTCTACGTCAAGGATTTGGGTATAATTCCTGAGTCTAGGTGGACTTTACAAACATTTAAATAATGGACACAGAACAGAACAGCATGTGAGATATCATTACGTGCTGGATTCGAGGGATAACAATGTAAACAATATTACCGACAAAAACACGTTTTATTCTAGCACAAAATTAAATTAACACAACAAACACTATACTACACTTTTCCACTGTAACTGCTTCAAACTCTGTAGTATTTTCGCATCCGTTCGCTTCGATGAATACGCGCTTAAAGCGTTTCTGGCGTTTTCTAGAAACGCCATACCCGGTATGTAAACAGTACGAAGATTCGAGAATGTTCCAGTGTTATCTCTACTATTCTCGTATCTACAAACTACGTAGATGTCAATAGATGGCGCTGTAATAAATTATAAGACGGAACTGCCGACTTCCCTACAATGCCGAGAGATGGCACTGGATGTAACAATATTTTGTTTGTTTGTTTGTTACGCTTTTACGCCGTGATTTCTTGACCCATCGCCATGAAATGACACATACCCCTTGTCAGGAGTTATAAAACAAGACATAGGGTAGGGTAATATTTATATAGAAAAAGTACTGTAAAATCGTCATCTTGTGTCCTCCCATTTCCTTCTCCAAAATCTATATAAACAATATGAGAATAGTTTTAGCTATATCTGTGTCTATATATTTATTTTGTTAGTTTGGTAGTTGTCTGAAAATAACCCTACTACCGAACGACTTCTGTAATTTTAGAAAGTTCATAATCCTATAATAAATAATATTATATAGTATACTAGCTGTCCCGACAGACGTTGTCCTGTACACACGAAAAAAAAACAAATCTAAATCATTCTCGAATCCACTTGAACACACACAAAAAACTTCATCAAAATCGGTCCAGCCGTTTAGAAGGAGTTTGATTACAAACACACGCACAGAAGATTTATATATATATATATAAAGATAATCAATCATGTAAAAAGCAAAACATATGAACTTAGCAGTGTTAGATATAGATTACATCTTACTTTATTTTTCGTCATTCTTCGTCTCCCTAGCCTTTATTATTCCCAAGTCACTTGGGGTCGGCTTTCTAGTCTAACAGGATTTGACTGGATATCAGTTTTTACACGGAGCGACTGCCATCTGACCTCCGCAACCCGAAGACTAACGATACCCTAAGGCTAGACCAGTGTCAGGATATTAGAGGATACTAACTTCCCAATAACGACTGCCATAGATATTCATGGCAGCCGGGACCGACGGCTTAACCTGCTCTCCGAGGCACGGAGCAGGCGATAATTTTATTGTAAATCAATACGCACATCATTTCGAAAAGTCATATAACTTCCGGAAATCAGAGGTGCGCGACGTGGATTCGATCCCGAGACCCTCTGCATTGCAGTCTGTTGGTCTCCCCACTGAGCTATCGCTGCTATAGATAAATTCGGAGGTGCGCAGCGTGGGTTCGAACCCTCTGCATTGCAGTCTGTTGGTCTCCCCACTGAGCTATCGCTGCTGCTTATTTTTTGTCATTATTCAGTTAAATAACATACGAATGGACAGCATCCCCATATTCTCTTAAAATGTATAAATATTTCCTAGATGATACATTTGTATAACCCATTTGTCATCTTCATCTCTAACTTTGTATTATATTTGCATGCTAATAAGGCAGAATGTACATGGATCTTGTTATATAATTAACTAACCTATTTTTATGTACCTACATTATAAGCAAATAAAGACCTATTCTATTCTATTCTAAGTGTTCATTAATTGGTTAATAAGCAGATCTCTAGCAGTAAGTACAGTTATTGAAATCTTCTAATTAAATACAAATCGTATTACACTCTCGATTGAGTGCACAGCACCACAAAATGTATACTGACATGTGTCAATGAAATCAGTGGCATATCTCAAGATAATATACATTTATTTATTAACTAGTTTCTGCCCGCGGCTTCGCTCGCGTTAATTAAGAATTTCACAATCAATTCGGGTTGTACTCTGCTTATCTATATACATATTAATACGTGAAGCGAAAACTTTGGATCCCTTTTTACGAAAATTGGGCGTACGGAGGAGTATGAAATTTCGCACACTTATAGTTTATACAGAGAAGAAGTGACGAATGCTAATATTTTTTTAAAATATGCATTGGAAATACATTAAATTAATGAAAAAACACTACACGAACACAGCCATTCATTTGACACACGCAGTCGAAGCGCGTAACTATGGTTACATATATCAATATATAATGACATATTATGTCAGCAAAATCTTACAGTCAAACTTTGGTCGAATTTCGAGCACTAGGCGACCGCTAGTAATATAATAATTTAATCATGGTTCGAAAGACATGTGGCGCCATCTATTATCATAAGAACGTTGTTGTTGTTTTCCTCGGGAACAGTAATTTTTTTCGGGATGAAAGGTAGCCTATGTCCGTTTCTGTACACCTGACAACGTATATGCAAAATTTCAGGATGATCGGTTCAGTGGTTTAGGCGTGACAAGGTAACAAACAAACAAACTCATTATCGCTTTTATAATATTAGTTAGGAAGTTAGGATTAGGATTAGAATAGGATTAGGATTAGGATAGTATTATTACGCTTACTAATATTAAAAATCGTACACTATCGTTCGACATGTAAATGTTGTAACAATATTGTTCTTATTTTAATACGACTATAGAAATACTACTTCTTACTTAAGATTTAAACCATAGATGTACGTACCCTTACCGTACGAAAAGTATTATGTGTGAGCTCACTCTTTCTAGTCTGCCGTCATAAGGGAAAAACCGGCCAAGTGCGAGTCGGACTCGCGCACGAAGGGTTCCATACCATTATCTATAAAAACGGCAATAAAATCATGTCTGTTGTATGGGAGCCCCCCTTAAATATTAGTTTAATTTTAATTTAATTATTTATTTTTAAAGTGAATATACAACTAAATATTCTGTAAATATTTCAAGCGTCTACCTATTGCCGTTATCAATATCGAGCAAAAACGAGCAAAAAAATCACGTTTGTTATATGGGAGCCCCCTTAAATATTTATTTTATTCTGTTTTTTAGTATTTGTTGTTATAGCGGCAACAGAAATACATCATCTGTAAAAATTTCAGTTATCTACCTATCACGGTTCATGAGATACAGCCTGGTGACAGACGGACAGACAGACGGACAGCGGAGTCTTTGTAATAGGGTCCCGTTTTACCCTTTGGGTAAGGAACCCTAAAAAGACGTATTCGCCAAAAACTGTTTTTTTATATTATATACTGGCATATGGTGCTTTGTTTACTGATTTCAAATAGGTACAAAGTGGGAGTAATTTCGAAAAAAAAAAGTTTGATACATAGGTATACGTCTTTCTTCCTTATGACGGCTGTAGTATTGTCCACACTAAAAAGAATGAGCTCGCACATAGCACTTTTCATAGGCTAAGGGTACATCTATGGTTTAAATCTTGAGTAAGAAGTAGGTACAATTTCTTTAGTCGTATTAAAATTAGAACAATATTGTCCATCTCAAAGTACAAACATTCGCCGCAAACATACCACCCACAGACAATAGAGACAAGCGACGGCTATTGGTTGTGGCGCCCCCTGTCTGCCACGCCCCGAGTAACCGGATATCCGGTTAGAAACCTTGTTGTCAAGGTTACGAGTCTTTGTTTGCTCGGGCCGGTTTTATTTTTTAATTGTTCATTAAGGGCTTGTTTATTTAATATGATTTATCCATTGAACAAGTTGAATTCATTATAACCGACTTAACTAAAATTATAAAGACTAGCTTATATCCGCTCGCATAAAAGTAGGTTAGGTTAGGTTAGAAACAGTACTTTTTTCTAAATAAAATATAGCCTATGTGACTCGGCGGTAATATAGTTTACTAATGGTGAAAGAATTTTTTGAATCTGTTAAATAATTTTTGAGTTAAATCCTTACAAATAAAAAATCTAATCTTTCCTCTTTATAATATTAGTATAGATATAGATATATTTTTTTATACAACTAAGGTCACAAATAAGCATACAGCCCACCTGATGGTATGTGGACACGGTCACCATAGCCTATGGACGCCTACAACACCAGAGGCATCACTTGCGCGTTGTCAACCCTTTAGGAAAGGAAGTGGGAAGGAGGAGGAGCGGGAAAGGGGAAAGAGGGTGATTGGGCCTCCGGCACTCTCACTCACCAAACGAAACGCAACAGTAGGAATACTGATATTTCACGACGATATTCTGTGAGAGGGTAGTCCTTACCCGGTCGAGCCGGCCCATTCATGCTGAAATCAGCGAGGCTCTACTACTAAAATATAGATAAGATAAGATATATAAATAGTTTCAAGTCTAACTCAAAGTGGTAGGCAGAGATGCATAACATCCACAAGATTCAAGAAGAGAGAAGATTCTTCTTGATATCTATTTCCACCAAACAGAGACAAACATCTTTTGGTCACGTCAAAACGTGAATTAGTATTGCAAAAACACAAAAATGGCTTGACCGAATTGTATTTTTTTAGCTTTACTGTGTGAGCACGTTACATGTTCATTATAGAGCACGATACTGTATAATCTATACTAATATTATAAAGCTGAAGAGTTTGTTTGAACGCGCTAATCTCAGGAACTACTGGTTCGAATTGAAAAATTCTTTCAGTGTTGGATAACACAATTATCAAAGAAGGCTATAAAACATCACGCTACAACCCACGGGGGCGACGCAGTAACGATAAACGCGGGTGAAACTGCGGGAACACCTAGTCTATACTAATATTATAAAGCTGAAGCGTTTGTTTGTTTGTTTGAATGCGCTAATCTCAGGAACTACTGGTTCGAATTGAAAAATTCTTTCAGTGTTGGATAACACATTTATCAAAGAAGGCTATAAAACATCACGCTACAACCCACGGGGGCAACGCAGTAACGATAAACGCGGGTGAAACTGCGGGAACACCTAGTCTATACTAATATTATAAAGCTGAAGAGTTTGTTTGTTTGTTTGAACGCGCTAATCTCAGGAACTACTACTTCGATTTGAAAAATTCTTTCATTGTTGGATAGCACATTTATCGAGGGCTATAGGCTATATAACATCACGCTACGACCCATGGGAGCGGCGCAGTAATCATTATCGCGTGTAAAACTGCGAGCACATCTTGTTTTTAATATGGCTGACCGGCATAATACTATGTTTATAATTCAAATGTCATATTGGTATTATATTTCAAATGAGAACTTAACGTCCAGAGAAGTGACTATACATAAACGTGGTAGAAAGCATCTAAGATATAAATCTTTGGAAATTACTATTTATTAACCTCTGTGTCTTGTTTAGAGGTTAATGAAAACACTATGTGGGTCTGTGTGTCTGTCTGTTAGTGACAGGCATAACTCCGGAACCACTGGACCGATTGACTTGTAACTTGGTGTGCAGACACCTTGGAGTCATACCTCGATTTTGTATATTTGCATAATTTGAATATGGGCCCTGTGGGTAAAAGACCCCCGAGATATAGGGGTCACAATGTCACATGATGTACATTTAAGACGAAGAAGTTGAATCCCACCTATCTCATTTTATTTGCTCTTCCTTTATACACAACTAGATGTGCCCGCGGTTTCACCCGCGTTTATGATTACTGCGGCGCCCCCGTGGGTCGTAGCGTGATGTTATACAGCCTTCCTCGATAAGTAAGCTATCCAACATAATAATAATTTTTCAATTTGGATCAGCAGTTCCTGAGATTAGCGCGTTCAACCAAACAAACAAACTCTTCAGCTTTATAATATTAGTATAGATTGGTAATATTTGGACCACAGACAATTCTAGTTTTATTCGCTATTCGTAGTGTATTCTGCGGTATACGATCTCTGTATCCATTGCTTTGTGTTTATTGAACATTGTGTCTGAATCGAAATTATCTGGCATTGGATTTCCGATCTCGATTGTACTTGGCTTAAGTCAATATTAGATGTATCAGTGTAGCAGCGATATCCTCGTGGGAGACCGCTGGACTGCCGCGCAGATGTCGTGAGTATGATCCCAAGTCTATTCGAAGTTATGTATATATTTATTACTAGCTGTTACCTGCGACTTCGTCCGCGTAGATTTTAACTAAAAAGTGTTTGTCTATGCGGAACCCTATTTTTACTGAAATCAAAGTAGCCTAAGTTACTCCTTATAACATCAGCTATCTGCCAGTGAAAGTCCCGTCAAAATCGGTCAGCCGTTTCGGAGATTACCCGGAACAAACAGACAGACAGACAAAAATTTAAAAAATAGATGTTTTCGTATAGATACCTTATATACTTTCAAATGCATTAGACAAAAAGCTGTTATTTTGACATTACAAACAGACACTTCAATTTTATTTATTTGTATATATGTATAGATAGATGTTCCCGCGGTTTCACCCGCGTTTGTCGTTATTGTGCCGCCTCCGTGGGTCGTAGCGTGATGTTATATAGCCTATAGCCTTCCTCGATAAATAGGCTATCCAACACTAAAATAATTTTTCAAATCGAACCAGTAGTTCCTGAGATTAGCGCGTTCAAACAAACAAACAAACTCTTCAGCTTTATAATATTAGTATAGAAAAGTATAGATGAGATTTCAAAGTTGCTTTGCATTTTATAGTTTGGGTTATGTAATTTGACTTAATAATAAAAAAATGAGAGTCGACTGCCCCATTGGCTGTTGTGCGTAAGTGACCGACGCGAAAGGTTGTTCGGTTACTCATACCACGTCAGCTCCAGAAAGACAGTAGGGGACCGATATTGCGCAGAACTTTCTTCATCTTTCTGGATGAATTAAAGACTATGTATAATAATAATCTCTATCACATACACACAACACCATCTAGCCCAAACTAAGCAGAGCTTGTACTATGGGTACTAGACAATGGATAAACATACATATATACTTTTTTTTGTAAGTACATACACATTATACATAGAAACACTCAGACCAAGACAAACATCCATGTTCATGCACACAAATGTTTGAGTTGTGCGGGAATCGAACCTGCGACCTCAGGCGTGGCAGTCAGTTACACTAACCACTACGCCATCGAGGCCGACACTACGCCATCGAGGCCATGTATGTATTACACCTCAAACCAACCCTGATTCCTGATATTACGTGGTAGCCCCAAGTGACCCCTACTAACAAATATAAAACGCTTGCATCTTATTTATTTGTAAGTAGATTTCAAATTCTTTGTATTTTAGAGATTAGGGTATGTAACTTTTTGACATAAATAATTTAAAAATGTGAGTCAACTACCCTATTCAAATTATTTTTCGTTTTTAAGAGTTTTGCCGCTTTAGGTATAATTCCTGTGTCGCGGCGGACTTAACAAACATTCAAACAACGGACACAAAGATCATCTAAATTCGAGACAAACATTTATGGATCACACGAAAAAATATCGCTATCCGTGCACTCAAAACCGGCATAGTGCAACTCAGCTATAATTAGTATACGTGCACATTCAGCCTCATTGAACTTAACGCTTACGTGTAACTTTGGCCCGGACCTACTTAGCTGATATTCTAAGAACGCTTACTGAGAATAACTGCGGTGTATTATGATTATGATTCATACACTGTAACAATGTTTTTGCTTTTGTTCAAAATGTATTTATTACACAAGTTCAAACGCACACGTGTTTTTATATCGACACAAGTCGTTTTTAGATGTCGTTTGATTTTTTGTTTTATAAAGCGCTATAATTTACGTATTTTTATTTAGTACCAACCGATTGCTTTATATGTCAAAATGTGTATTTGTGACTCTCGATACCATACATTTGCGCTTATGTTTTAAGGTTTAACACCTCTTCAGTATTGAACAAGGCTTACCGCTTCTTCTTCCTCTTATTCAGAATGATTTAAATACTGCTTCTTTATTCCAGATCGTTTTAAATTTAAAGAAAATGAAGATAGAGGTTAAATTAGGCTAGGCTTCTTTGTTTTTTAACACGTTCCCTGTCCAATGACTCCAAAGGAGTCACGTTTGTACCAAACTCATATGTCCATGACTATGGTTGGAGTCATAATCCATTAGCAAATTTGATGCTTTTTATTTCACTGGACGTATGAATAACAGCAAAAAGATTCTCATGGACGTATGGTTAGATGACAAGGCTACCGAAAATAGAAAATTTAATTTTTCCAGTCCGTATTAGCATTTTATATTTTATTGTCATATGACCACACTCCACCTGATGGTAAGCAGTCGTGTGATCTAAGAGCAGTGGCCTCCACACCGCCCTCATAGCAGCCGAAGTGATGTTGAGGTCTCTACTTTGACGGCCTGAGAAGGTGCTTTTTCACGTCCCGCTTAAAGGACCCAGGATTGAAGGAAGAAGGAAACACGTGCCTTGGCAGAGAATTCCATGCCTTGGTCGTTCGGCAGAGGTATGAGGACCCAAACTTGTTGGTACGTGCTCTAGTCGACTCTACTGTGTAAGGATGGCATCAGAGCCCAGCACGCGTTGTGCTCGATAGGAAAGGGGAGGGCAGGATAAGGTGGAATAACTCTTCAAAGCACTCCCCGTGGTATATTCTGTAGTATTGTTGTAATTGTTCTTTCAGACGAGAAATAACACCTAGAAGATTAAGTTAAAATGTTTGACAGCAAGATTTAGCCCCTGAATGACTAATCAACGACGTATTAAAACATACCCATGT
This sequence comes from Catocala sponsa, assembly GCA_963564715.1. Classification (NCBI taxonomy): domain Eukaryota; kingdom Metazoa; phylum Arthropoda; class Insecta; order Lepidoptera; family Erebidae; genus Catocala; species Catocala sponsa. The sequence goes on along the minus strand of OY751351.1, from coordinate 1,366,132 downwards.
CAAGTGATTTGATTAGATGTTGCTAGTAGGTCGCCTAACCACAGCAGTTGGCATGTCTGTTGGTCTGTCTTGAAACCGGATATTAGTAAGTTTAAGCTTTGTTATTTTCTATTTGTATAATGTCATAAACTGTTTTTATTTCTACACATTTTCTGTAAGTGTAAACCTCGAGCAATTATTATTGTTTGTTGTGTAAATATTGCACCTGTAAATTGCAGTTTTCGCCATCACAAATATAAGATTTAACTACAAGATTACTATAAGATTTAACATATATGTTTTGTGTTACTTGGAATGAATGAAAATGAATGAAATGAAATGAATAAATGAATTAAATGAATGAAAAGATTTTTATTTTTGTACCATCATGACATGCATCATCAATTATTATAGAATGCGGGTATAACAAAAAGTAAATAAAAATATGTAAGTATAAAGAAATTTTAAAAACAATTAAAATGTTTATGTGCAGATGCACGTCCCATCCGACGGCACAAAAACAACGGTGATGCGCTCAACATAATGCTGTGGCACTTGCATTGCTGCAAGCACTACACAGCGCTGATTTTCAGCGAACACCACAATTATTGACGTTTGATCCGCCAATAGTGCACTCAAAATAAAAAAAAAAATAATACATAAATAGATAGCCTCGCAAGAAAATATGGCATAATAAATACTATTTTATTAAAAGAATACATTGAAAAAGTAGGTAATAGGTAAGCAAGTATAAAATAAATAAATATTAGTTATGAATATGTACCTATGTAATTGTGTAAAAAAATAAAAACGTCGCTCATGACGTAATGAGCGTCATAACTACAAATGCGTACTATGCAATATGCTATCCGATTATTTTTATACAATAAAGATAATAATAATAAATAATAATAATTTATTACCAAAAGAGTTCAATATTTCACATAGAATCCATTGGCCCCATACTAGGCAAGCCTGTCCTGTTGATGCCTTATTCCGATTACAATAATTCAAATTGAAATACAATTTTGGCTCGATCGAAATCAACAAAAGTAAATTTACAAACAATTTAAGGTAGGTATGTATGTCCGTATTTCTAATCTATAGGTAAAAATAAATATTTATAGATATATTATGTATATATACATATATATCCTGACTATATAATACATATATATTTATGTATATAAATAAAATACTCACTATTTTATTATTATGTGTAATGTAAACTCAAGGTTATTAATTGTTCTAGGCTAGGTGTATAAGTAGTTTTTCCGTGGATTCATAATCCAGAGATGTAAGCCAATTAATTGTCTTAACTTTTGCCTCTTTAATAGAACACTGCCGAATATCACAGTACTTAACTACTTTGTTGTATACATAACAATCGATAAATGGACTGAAACGTCTTGCAAAGGATGTATTTACTTTGGGTACGTGATGGCAAATACGCTTGCCCATTATTGCCCAAAATCAGCAGTACTTGCTTGATAGATACTATTTTTATTTTTCCTATTCATTTAAGAGTATAATTTTGATTTGCACCAATGTTAAAGAAAACCAACTCTTTCTCTTAGTTTCGTGTTTAGACAAAAAGAGTTGTCGCGTTTCCATTTACTACTATTTTTAATTCAGATTGTAATAGTCAATAATAATAATAATATTCTACCACATACACACAACACCATCTAGCCCAAACTAAGCAGAGCTTGTACTATGGGTACTAGACAATGGATAAACATACATATATAACTTCTTTTTTGTAAATACATACATATTATACATAGAAACACCCAGACCAAGACAAACATCCATGTTCATGCTTCATAATATATGGTATAACTGCATAATCCTGTACATATGAGTTGTAAAATACTGAAATTAAAATCGAACGGCGATAGGAGTGTATGTAAACTGTTTCTTACAGCCAACTTCTCATAGGCAGTAGTGCTCTTGTGTAGTAGAGCCTCGCTGATTTCAGCATGAATGGGCCGGCTCGACCGGGGAAGAACTACCCTCTCACAGAATATCGACGTGAAATACCAGTATTCCTACTGTTGTGTTTCGTTCGGTGAGTGAGAGTGCCGGAGGCCCAATGACCCTCTTTCCCCCTTCACGCTCCTTCTCCTTCTCACTTCCTTTCCTAAAGGGTCGGCAACGCGCAAGTGATGCCTCTGGTGTTGCAGGCGTCCATAGGCTACGGTGACCACTTACCATATGCTTGCTTGCCACCTTAGATGTATAAAAAAAAAGAAAAAAGAGGCTTACAAGCCTTTCTCTAAAACTAGTAATAATTAGAGTGGCGCATCAATCATCTCGATCGCAAACTAAAGAAGTCTGGTATATAACCATACAGGCGGAGCCTCCTCGGATGCCGTGGTTCGGTAATGTTGAAACATCACGTTCTTTTATTGTTAAAATGCATCCGACATTATCCGTTGGCTAAGTTTACATACCTCATGCGTAAAAGTGAATCCCCAAATTGTGAGCTTTGTCATACAGTGGAGGATGTATACCATTTGCTGACGGATTGTGTCAAGAGACAACGACAATGTATATTCCATTAGTTTACGTATAATAGGTTAGATATGGGCAGCATCCAAAGTATATTGGCCGAACCAGCGATAATTTACTATTTAATACGCACATAACTTCGAAAAGTCAAAGATGTACATACATACATAGATTCACGCCTGTTTCCAAGAGACTACGGATTTAGATTTGCTACGATCCTGACACACTTCTCTGGCTTCGTTCACTAAGTCAAAGATGTTCTTTTGTTTTATACAACTAAGGTGGCAAACAAGCATACGGCCCACCTGATGGTTAGTGGTCACCGTAGCCTATGAGCGCCTGCGATACCAGAGGCATCACTTGCGCGTTAATCCTGTAAAAACCTTTGTGCGCCTAGAAATCAAACTTTAAACCTATGCGTAGCAGTCAAATTATGCTTATTTGTCATCATGTTAACATATAACCTACTTAAATCTATACAAATAAATAAAATTGAACTGTCTGTTTGTAATGTCAAAATAACAGCTTTTTATCTAATGCATATGAAAGTATATAAGGTACATGCGAAAACATCTATTTTTAAAATTTTTGTTTGTCTGTCTGTTTGTTCCGGCTAATCTCCGAAACGGCTGAACCGATTTTGACGGGATTTTCACTGGCAGATAGCTGATGTTATAAGGAGTAACTTAGGCTACATTGATTTTAGAAAAAATAATAGGGTTCCGCGGAGACAAACACTTTTTAGTTAAAATCTACGCGGAGGAAGTCGCAGCTAGTAAATAAACAAGACAAAGCCTTTCTTCAATTGTACCGTTTAACCAATAAATTAGTTTATTTAATACCCTCCTCTTACAATATTACAATGTTATCGAAGAACGCTCAGCGACTCGAAGTGTTCCTAAAACTAAAGTCGTAAATCGATCGCAAGATGTGGCAGTTTCATTACGTTTATGTCACTTTAAGTGCTTTAAGCAGTCATTAATTGACACCTCCATAGTGATTTAGAAGGGCACTTGACGTACAGTAGAATGCCTGTTAGACATAATTCTAAGCAGTATAATAATAATATATACTGGACAGTTAGTTAAACAAGCGACGGCAAGACTATATCTTGCCGTCGCTTGTTAGCACCATTTTGCACCGCACAATCTTGCTCAAAACATATTTTTACAAATAGATTTTTTGCATTTCTAGTGCCATTTTTGCACGATAGACTAAATAGAGAATTAAGCATTTATAAATTAACTCATTTTAGCTGTAAAAACTTAATTACTGAATATATTCAAACTCTGTCATAATATGACCAAACCGAGCAGTTACTTGCAATCTGTTAATAAAATTTTGCTAATTTAGTTTTAAAGTAGAATATGAAACTTATTTTAATTGTTTTTACTTTTACCTTTAGTTTATTATAAAAGTTATTATAATGTAAATTTATTTATACTGTTAGTTAGTTAGTTGGACGTGTGTTATCCGCACTTAGCCCCACAATTGGGCCATTGAGCGAAAGTAACCGACGCGAAATATTGTTCGGCTACTCATACCACCCCAGCTCCATCCAGAAAGACAATAGGGGACCGATGTTCCGCAGTACCTCCTTCATCGTTTCTGCGACTGTTTAGAAATTTCGCCCGTTGGTTGCTCACGCTTTTACAATGTAGGAGCACGTGAGTCGGTGTCTCCTCGGTCTCCATGCAGCCTCTACATAAGGGAATGTCAGTGATGCCGATGTTGAATAGGTGCCTGTTGAGTGAGCAGTGGCCTGTTATTATACCCACTAGGTGGCGTAAGTTTTTCCATGTGGAACGTAGCAGTTTGCGTGACAGATGTTTGTCTTTATTTATACTGATAATAGTATGTAAGCAGTTTGTCGCTCGAAACACAGGTTTAACCTAGTTCGAGCAAATATCTATAAGTGCACTTTATGTTATTGTTAAGATGCAATTGTAAAACTAAGTCTTTTTTTTTTTTTTTTTTTTTATAATATTCTACCACATACACACAACATCATCTAGCCCAAACTAAGCAGAGCTGTACTATGGGTACTAGACAATGGATAAACATACATATATACTTTTTTTTTTGTAAATGCATACACATTATACATAGAAACACCCAGACCAAGACAAACATCCATGTTCATGCACACAAATGTTTGACTCGTGCGGGAATCGAACCCGCGACCTCAGGCGTGGCAGTCAGTTACACTAACTACTACGCCATCGAGGCCGACGTAGTCAGTTACTAAGTAATTAATACTAAAATGAATAAATAATTATTATATAACACACGTAAGTCAATCCTGTTAGACGTAAGTGGAGCCCTATGGCTTACTTAGGCCCGGTTCCACTTGTTTCCTTTATTCAAGAAAAAAAAACTCGTTTTATAGGACAGATAATTTTTGACACATTTATAAGAAAAATGTGTCAGTACTAGATTTTGCACGCAGTTTCGCGCGCGTTAATGTAGATTTTGTTAATAGATTCTATCCTTCTATCTTTGACGGCCTCGATGGCGTAGTGGTTAGTGTAACTGACTGCCGCGCCTGAGGTCGCGGGTTCAATTCCCGCACAAGTCAAACATTTGTGTGCATGAACATGACTGTTTGTCTTGTTCTGGGTGTTTCTATGTATAATATGTATGTATTTACAAAATAAAAAGTATATATGTATGTTTATCCATTGTCTAGTACCCATAGTACAAGCTCTGCTTAATCTGGGCTAGATGGTGTTGTGTGTCACAAACATACATACACAACTGCCGAGTTGGCTTCGTTTAAGCAACGCTTCGACCGAACTGCTTTCAGTATAGCGAAGTCGTCTGCCGTCTCTATCAGCACTTTGCCCGTCCCGGATATCGAACCCGATGCAGTATGCGCATTCACTACCGCTGTGTTATAGAGGCAGTCTATTACATAATTATGTATAACTCTATGAGAAACTAGCTTAAGGTTAACGTATTACAACCACATTTTTCCAAAGAGCCTGTGTTTATTTTCCCGTAATAGAGCGTGAGCCTCTTTTCAGGCAGGATAATTTCTAAACAATAAACCAATAACACTGCCTGAGCCACGGTGTTCGAGATAGGCCGTAAACGTTAACGAAAATACCAACGGGACCAGTACACCTCTTGAAATATTTCACCCTCGACATAAGTGTAATGCTTTAAAATATACACACACTTTATGAACTCTCAACACGACAATAAAATTATAATAAAAAAACAATATAAGAAAAATAAATAGAAAGCATAACCAACCTCACAAACGCACGCCACTTGCTCCTGTGTGAAGCCGAAGCTCGGCAGGGGAGCGTCTCTAGGGGGGCTGGACTCCCGCTGCCCCCATTCGGGGCCCCCCAACATGTCCAAATGCTCGTCCCCAGCCACTTTGACACAATTTTACACAAATCACTTGAGAAAAATAATCACAACTTGCTTTCTAAACTCTATAACTGTCACTTGAACCTAACTTAACCTCACTTTTACACTTTGGCGCGGTTTTAGTAAAAAAAAAGTATAACTGTCAAAAGTATTTGAGCGCGCTTTTTGCTTTTTGATTGATTATCACTGAAAAGAATGTCAGAATGGCTTGAAATATTTACTTCCACTGTTTTTAGAAAATACGTTTTTAATGTTTAAATAAACAAAAAGGCGGCAGTCAAATGTTTAAACAAAAGCGATCACCTTTTAAACGACGCGACGATTACTTATTTGTGTTCCGATTTCGAAAATGGTCTGGCAGTTTGTTTATGGAATACGAGTGAGTTGTTTATAAAGTAGGTAAAACTTTTTGCCTTTTTACCCAGTCTCTGTCTGGCTAAAGTCTTTTGAGACGATTTTTAATAAATTAAATGCTCACAAAAATATTTTCATTATTTAGTTTAGCGTCGATATTGGTTTTCTCTTCTTTTTCATTTTATTTTAATGGCTGCGCAGCGTTCACCTGTAACAACAGAAAATGGACGTCATTATAATATTCTTGGCTTAATCTCTGGCTTAAAATTAACTTTGTTAGACATAATGATGATATTAAATTATGATGTAACAAAGAGATCATATATCTCTGTCTCTATTTTAATACACTGCACAGTTTTGTGTTTTATATAAGAATCGAAGGGTTTTGGCCGTCTTATATTTTGTGTGACTTCGATATTATTTCGAGCACGTATCATCTAAATAAAAACTGGTGATGTGAGCTGACGGACTAGCCGAAGCTTATCGGTATAGGGCGACTTATGTTAGCTAGATTGATGAGACATCCATTCATCATCAAAAGATTGTTCACTTAACCTACCCAATGTTGGAATCCCAGACTGCATTGAAAACCTATTGTGTTTTATCTCCGGTGTGCCACTGCAACGCAACAAATTGGCCACGCTGGCTCAGTGCAGTTGGGCAGACTTCACATAAGTTAAGCAGTTTGGTGTGATTTAATGATGGTGGGTTTTGTGAGTCTCAAGAAACAAAAAACTTGTCTTTGAGAACATTATGGCGAACTCTCAAACAAACAGGTTTCCTCACCATGTTTTCATTCACCGTAAAAGTGAGCGATGGTTAACTATTTAGTACGCTCATAATTTCGAAAAGCCGGAAAATGTTTTTTTATGAGGTAGGAGGCAAACGAGCAGACGGATCGCCTGATGGTAAGCGATTACCGCCGCCCATGGACACCCGCAACACCAGAGGAGTTACAAATGCGTTGCCGACTTTTTAAAAAGGAGTATGCTCTTTTCTTGAAGGTTTGTAGGTTGTATTGGTCCGGAAATACGGATGCGTGCGTTGGAATAAAAAAGTTTCTTGCAGGTTTCTTCTCATAGGCTCTACCCTTTGCCTGAACCTAGCAACAAACCTAAATGTAGCTTCAGTAAGTTAGTAAACTCACTAACCTATATACTTTGACGTTCATAAGTGTTACTTTGTGACCTAAATGAATAAATGATTTTTGACTTTGACTTGACTTTGACTTTAGAATCGAGCTCGAGGCTTTTGGATGGCAGTCCAACAATCTCCCGCTAGGCTGTCGCTGCATATGGGCGAAATGTGGTTTTAATACAAATGTGCTTACTCCTTGGGGGATAAAAGCGTAATAATTTATGTATGTTTATGCATAAAAGATAAACAACATATGTATATTCACTTTAAACTATACATATTAGCTATATACGTGTCTAGGAGTCTTTTTATTTTTAACTAGATATTCCCGCGGTTTCACCCGCGTTTATCGTTACTGCGCCGCCCCCGTGGGTCGTAGCGTGATGTTATATAGCCTATAGCCTTCCTCGATAAATAGGCTATCCAACACTAAAATAATTTTTCAAATCGAACCAGTAGTAATCACGCAGAATAAACCAGGAGAAACATCGTTTGTACTACGTCTGTAATGGGTAATTATTTTGCTGCGATGTTATTTTAAAACTGCTATATCTCCTAAGATATTCATTGAAATCGAATGATGTAAATGGCAATTTTGTTTTAAATTAAATACTCGTGATGAATAACGTATTTATTTGGATAAGGATTAATATCATGTTTATAAAAATACCTTCGCAAATAATGCATTATTTTAGAACAAATTTTGTTAGCATAAAAATGGTTATAGTGAGCCAACCTTAAAAGATAGACATATGCTGTCGCGGACTTTTTTTTAGAACTTTTAAAGGGGAACAATTCTGTCATACATGATTTTTGCGAAACTTTAACTGTTTACGCAGCGCACGCAGCGGAAGCTCTCAAAAGGAAAAATACTCTCCGATTTTGAAACATTCTTCATTGGTGCTCCGCTCCTATTGATCTTAGCGTGATGATATATAGCCTATAGCCTTCCTCGATAAATGGGCTATCTAACACTGAAAGAATTTTTCAAATCGGGCCAGTAGTTCCCGAGATTAGCGCGTTCAAACAAACAAACAAACTCTTCAGCTTTATAATATTAGTATAGATATTAGGGTTTGGGTCCCGGGACGTCTCATGTCTCGAAGTCCCGGGACTTATCGTAATTTTAGTTGTCTCAAGTCCCGGGACTTTCGGGTCGAGACTCGAGACTAGACAAGATTGTCGAATTTTTTTTCTTAAAAGTGTCGAAGTCACGGTAATTTCCGGGACTTTGATTGTAGGCTATCTCGTGTCCCGGGACTTTTAAATTGTCGGGAATTGGCAATTTTTTTTATGATTACTGCGCCGCCACCGTGGGTCGTAGCGTGTTGTTATATAGCCTATAGCCTTCCTCGATAAATGAACTATCCAACACAAAAATAATTTATCAATTCGGACCAGTAGTTCCTGAGATTAGCGCGTTCAAACTAACAAACAAACAAACTCTTCAGCTTTATAATATTAGTATAGATACATAGTATATAGTATAGATTAGTATAGATATTATTTTTATTGACAATTATCGCCTGCTCCGTGCCTCGGAAAGCACGTTAAGCCGTCGGTCCCGGCTGCCATGAACTTCTATGGTAGTCGTTATTGGGATAGTGTCGACACAAAAGATCCCACTGGGTCGAAGTGTCGCCGGTCTGCACTGACTGACCCCACATAAGATAAAATAAGATAAGATAAGATAGATAGTATAGATTCGGCCGTAACGTAAAAGAACTGAATTTTTTCACGCGCGTTGCTAAATGGTTTACACCTTTAGTTTCAATCGCACCTGCCTTCCGGGCTAATATTACGTTATTGTTTTAATAATATATCATCGTTATTAACATACATACATACACCATCACCACTGCACTAGGTTCGATTCCTACATTAGACTAAAACTTCAGTAAATTCCAAACTTTTTTGAAGTGAACACGTTAGGCGCGTTGAGCACTTCTTGGGTGAACAAAAATCATGGAACTCGTGTCATCGTCACCGAACGCTTTCCATTTTTGAATTATTTTTGTTTTATAAAAAAGTGTTTATGATCAAGGAAGGATTAAAGTTTTCACTTCTATCGGCAGTCCCCAAAGACCGCCCCAAATATTTTTAAGATTACCAGCTGGCTTACCTAAACCTAATATGACATCAATGTGCTTATAGGCTTTTCATAGGCTTTTCCCACTGATAGGAGGCCAACAATTATTTACCTTACCTTATAAATATTTTAAGAGTGCCCGAGACCCAATCACCCTCTTTCCCCCTTCCCGCTCCTTCTCCTTCCCACTTCCTTTTTTTTCCTAAAGAGTGGGCAACGCGCAAGTGATGCCTCTGGTATTGCGTGCGTCCATAGGCTACGGTGACCACTTACCATCAGGTGGGCCGTATGCTTGTTTGCCATCTTACTTGTATAAAAAAAAAATTAAAAAACCAGCGGTTTGGTGTACAAATGACTAGTATTCTTGTTAATCTGACTTTCTTGTGTTAGGAATGTGTTCACGTCGGTAGTTCAATGGTCAGGATTAGAAACTACGACCTCTAGATCCGAAGTTCAATGCCTCATCCATGGCATGCGTTCATGTCCTAACTAATAATAATTGTTTGTTTTTTTTAAACTTTCACACCTTAACTATTGGGCTAATCAATAGGAAATATCACATACAAATTATCAGGGTTACAGAAAACGACATAGGGTACTTATCATCCATAAAAAGTACTGTTCCTTAACGAGCGAGGCGGCGGGTAAAAGCTAGTTTTATCATATTACAAACCACCCTTTAGCCTATATAATCTGTGCATCAAGGGGTTACCAAATAAAAAAAGGTTTTTAATAAAATAAAAAGCCCCGTGTCAGAACACATTAAATCAATTTGAAAATGGAATCAAAGGACAAGATCTTTCGGAACACCACAAACCATCAATTTTCCATATTTTTATTACCAAAAAAACATACCATCACGTACTGTGAAGTATTACAAAGATTCAGTGACAAGACATCGCAAGATTTACTTTAGAAATTTTATAAAACAATCCAAAATTTCCAAGCCTAAAATACACTTGAAGACAAAGCGCATGTGTATTACTGTCTCTCTCCGTTATACTGGTTTTATGAGGCGTAAGAGAGATAGATAAGGGTCGCTTGGGGGCACAATGTTAAATGTTTGGTGTTTAAGTAATTTTTATCATCGACACGATCTCAAGGGAGGCCGTGTTGATATATTGAGTCGACGGTTTAAATAGTGATGTGCATTTATTGTCGATGGTTTTGTTTTGTTATTTTTTTAAACGGCTCGTTGGAATTGTGACAAATGGCAGTTCGCTATTTATCTTGTTATAGTACATTATGGTTTTTGAACGGCGTGTGGCGTTTTACAATATTTTTAACGCTTCAACGTTGGTTGTTAAGTATTCTTAACAGTTTAATAGTAGCTTATTTGGCAGCGTGTTCAGGTATTTTAATACTAGCTAATTTTAAAGTTACAAGAATTACAGAAAGGGTCCTGTGTATGTGTATATTGCTTGCTTAATTTGTACATGCAATGCAAGGTCATAGACCTTCAGACAAAAATTCCATACGCGCAAGTTAGTCATGAGGTTCCAAGTTCAGTACCCAGCAGCTCTAAATTTGAAACTATAATATATGCTATGATAACAAACTGATTGCGATGGGGAGATCTCGCTATCCTGCCTTCCTACGCCTGATATACTCAGAACTAGCTTGCCAGCTGAAATAACAAAGGCCAGTGATAGTTTTGTAGACTATAGTCTTTGTGACCACAGTGTTTAAGTGACGGTGTTGTATACGGCGTCTTCACATAAAACCTCTAGATACCATACTCACTACAGGTAGACGACATAAGGTCATTTGGCTGCATCTTGCAGTCTTCCATACTTTAAAGGTACTTTCTCTCCCCTAATATGTTCATAGATGTGATTTACTTCTTCTCTCTCTTATCTCCTCACCAAGAAAACCCACACCTTCATGCATGTTGTATATACCTACGTATTTTTTTTAAACGAAAGTTTGCATGATTGGCACATCAGCTTGGCCACCTTGCCATTACGCTATAAATGTTTTGGGTTCAACGCACGGGACAAAATATTGTGTGACCCACAAATAGTTGTTCTTCGCGAGCCGTAGGTATATTATTCTTAGGACGGACGACTAGTCAATTATAAAGCAAAATAGGAAAGGTAATAGGTATAAGACTGCCGTGAAAATGTGTCATCACCACAATTTGTCTATTCGCCGGGCTACAATGAACTCAACTCTACAGTTCATTTCTCCCCTCGCCCACAAATAAACAACATACGAAGAAAACTAAAAACATTAGTAATTAGGTCAGTACGTGACTAAAGCAAATGGTCGGGACAATTCGAAATGTCTTCAAATATATATAGCCACCATTGAAGAAATTCAGGTTGCTTTTGTGTAGTAGCAAATTGGCCATCTTCCAAACAATTTTATTCGTCAACTGAGATACTTAAACATGTATTATTGCTATATTTTTGTGCGTCAAACACTATATCTTCTTTGTCGCGAATATTCGTAAGATAATTGGGTTGATATTCTATTTTATACTAACCTTATTAGTCATAGGAATGTTTTGCAGACGAATGTTAAAAAACAACTTGTATCAACAAAATAAATAATGTTGGAAATTTGCTGTCATCGCTGTTATTGTGACCTAAATGTATTATATTTTTGGATAAGTATTGAGGTATTTGATGTACTCAATATCTTCTAAGGCCATGGTCAGATACTAACCGGTATGAGTTTAACTAGGTGTCTGCTTTCTACTCTGCTACCTTTAATAGAGTGGCGATATGGACGAGACTTTTTGGTTTTTACCAGCATCTTATAGAAATGCGTTTGCTCGTTGCCCCAATTATTTGGTGGTGACGTTATCTATGCAGAATGAACTCAGAGCATACCGAGATATTGCGGCGTTTGTTGCTTCTTCACATGGGTACTTACGACCCATGAAGTTAGCCAACATAACTACCGTCATGTCCCTAGATTGTGGTCCATTAACCTAAACACCTGTATCTCGGTAAAGCCCCTCGAATTAAATATAATACTGGTTGTTGTATACATACAAACATACATAGATTCACGCCTGTTTTCCAGAGGGATAGGCAGAGACATGGATTTCCATTTGCTACGATCCTGACACACTTCTCTGGCTTCATTCACTTTCATCACATTCCTCATACACGCCCATCGGTTCAAGGAGCTCTTAATCTGGGCTTTGTCCAGAACGCCTCCGACCTGATCGAGAAACTTTCGCCTAGGTTTTTCTCTTGCCACTATTCCATTCACACTAGCGTTACAAACTTTCTTAGTCAGTCTTTTCTCGTCCATTCTTTCTACATGTCCAACCCAGCTTAACATACCCTTTTCTATTCCTGTCACTATATCCAAAAAAACATATACGTATATTTGTCGTATACGCCTATTGTAATAATAATATATGGAGTACAGTTCTGTCTTATATTCTTAGATCTATCTCACCTGATTGTACTATGGTTATCCCATTGGTTTATCGTGGTAAGATGACAGTCGCTACGTAGATAACTAATTATAACACTAAATATTCGATACTTAAAAATAATTATTTCACATTAAAATCAAAAATATAATATACTATTTTTAATCACCATAAATCAACAAAAAAAAACCACCAAAAATAATTTAAACGAAGAAAACTAAAATGGCACACGCCACCACGATATATTATGCTCATTTGAATAAAGTCAAATAACATTATAATAAACAAGATAAGGCACTAGTTAGCAACGTTCTACAAGATTCCTCCGCCAACTTACTCAATTATTTATTTAGCAAAACTTCCAAAAGAATTTCCACAGAGACATCTCATCATAAAAAAGATGATAACGATAATACCACACCAATTAACGTTCTCGAAACCGAGTCGTTGGCGCCACTCGACGGCACTTTAAGTTATTAACAACTATCGATACCGTCCCATCACTACCCCACAGTATTACCCCACGTGGTGCGTGATCCTTATCGAACAACACCAGCTGTAAAACACAAGATTTATCGACATTTTACCACTTCCCGATGGCCGTACAAATCACTACACTATTTAGTAATGTGATTTTTCGATATACCAATTATTCGGTTGTGAGTTTGTGTGTTGATAAAAATCTGTTTTTACCGATAATCGTTTTGATAAAATGTTTTTTGAATTAATTAAATGATTATTTGGAAGTTTTGGAATATTGTTAAGAATGTGGATCTATTAGTATTATTTTTGAAGCCGTAAGGAAGAAATCGTTAAGTAGGTTACAATATGCGTCAACCGGAGTAATTAACTACTAAGCATAATGCCTTACGAAATGAATATGGATACAAAAAGGACAGAATGTTTGGTTAATGACGTTTTACCGTAGATGTAACTTTGACATTAATGACAGTACGTGTCATAGTGTTTTTTTAATACTATATTGGTAGTAACGGCCTTACAGAATATTTTGTAGGAAGCGGTTACAATCACCTGCAATACCACTTATTTGAACATTGCCGTAGGCAGAGGTGAATTGCACCCATATTTAGCAAGTTAAACATTTTAACAGTTCCAAACTCCGTGATACTACTGAAAATGTCTTGGCAGTAATTACGATAACACTGTGCCTTGCTTGGGATTTGAACCCAAGACTTCATTCATCATCATCATCATCATCATCAGGCTATGATAGTCATTCACAACAGTGCTATTCTATAATATCTCACTGTTGAACTCACTTCTGAATCTGAAGTGAAAATTCTACTATTACGAAGCTTACTGTCAAAGTGACATTAGAGTTCACGATGAAAACTTAATACTGAAGGCCACGACAGCAAGGCCGTAAAGGTCATAAAACTATTTGTAACGTATGTGTATCATAAATAATTATGATATTTGTCAGGTTAATAATGTCGGCATCGATGGCGTAGTGGTTAGTGTAACCGACTGCCACGCCTGAGGTCGCGGGTTCGATTCCCGCACAAGTCAAACATTTGTGTGCATGAACATGGATTTTTGTCTTGGTCTGGGTGTTTCTATGTATAATATGTATGTATTTACAAAAAAAAACGTATATATGTATGTTTATCCATTGTCTAGTACCCATAGTACAAGCTCTGGTTAGTTTGGGCTAGATGGTGTTGTGTGTATGTGGATGAATATTATTATTATTAATATGTTTTGGAATTTTCAAGGCTTTTCAAATACACTCAGGGGAGTTTGGGGATCCAACACGTTTTAGCAAAGGGCTTGTTGCAAATAACGTTCTTGAATTATCTTTTTATCCTATTGGCCATTTTAAGTATTTACAGTGTTTGCCCAGTGATTAAAATTCGATCATAATTATTATTATTGGAAGTCTGAGGCAAAGTTGCAGGTTTCTCTTCATAGGCTTAACCCTTTGCCTGAACCTAGCAACAACCTAAGCTCAAGCTCGTAAATATCTTCAAAACAAAAAATAAATTAATGTGACAAACAGAAAAGAAAAAGATTCTGAGCTGTATTGTCTTTGCCTATTTATATACACACGAAGTATCTACTTAAAAACAATCACTTTAGTACTGAGCTAAGTTAACTAAATTCTAATTCATAATACATATTAGTACTGTTTATTTAAAGTACATTGTATAATAACTTATAAAATTTTAATGTCACCGTTAAATAAGATAAAATATTACATCATTTACAAAAATCGCAAAAATCTTTATCTAAATTAAAAGCAGCGGTACTTCGTTGGTCTAAATATAGGAAAATAACATGTTTGTTAATAAAATTTTAATTAAAATTTATGTTTCAGATAAATTTTAATTGAGTTATAAATTTTAGTAAATGAAACTTGATGCACATATACTTTTGATGTATATGTAAAATGAAATTGAAGATTCCGTTCTTTTTATGATAAATTTAATTTACTTTTTTTGCTAATTTCAACGCATGAACGGTATAAGAAAATCAAACGTGTATCTATCTACTATATTTGGAAAATCTATATCCTAAGTTATATCATATATATATGCGAATGTTTGTTTGTTTGTTACGCTTTCACGCCTTAACTACTCAACCGATCATTATGAAATTTCGCATACACGTTGTCAGGGGTACAGAAGGATACAGAGTACCGTTCATCCAGAAAAAAGTACAGATCCCAAACAAAGCCGCAGCAAAAGCTAATAGTATAAAAGCTAAAGGTCACTCATTTACTCACTGACAAAACACAAAATCTCCAAAGCTCAGAAAGGTAAAAAAAGCACGGAAACAGTACATATAATAATCATAAAGATGGGTGAAACCGCGGGAGACACCTTGTATTAATAATAATTTTGATTAGGTAAGTATCCTAATCCTAATCCTAATTAGTCCTAACGAGTTCTAACTAGTCCTAACCAGTAATATTATAAGAGCGAAAATGAGTTTGTTTGTTTGTTTGTTTGTTACCTTTTCACGCCTAAACCACCGAACCGATCATCTTGAAATTGTGCATATACGTTGTCAGGTGTACAGAAAAGGACATAGGCTACCTTTCATCCCGAAAAAAATTACTGTTCCCGAGGAAAACAACAATAACGTTCTTATGATAATACATGGCGCCACGTGTCTTCGAATAATGATTGAATTATATTATTACAAGCAGTGTACAACCCGAATTGATTGTCAAATTCTAAATTAACGCGAGCGAAGCCGTGGGCAAAAGCTAGTAATTTATAATAATATGTTGATACGTGAAGAGAAAACTTTGAATCCTTTTTAAGTACATTGCGCACATGGATCCGGAAATCAAATTCGGGACTTCAGGATCAGCCCCAAACTCATGACGCAAGTCTAGGAAAGCTATAGCTGAAAAGGTGTGTTCAATGTTTAAGACATTGAACATCACGGTACTTTCCTTATGATAAAAGAACAACATAATTTTAAAAAAATCAACGGTTTGCACTCCGGGAGTGCCGGCAGAAGTGAAAACTTGAATATTAACGTTGTGCGTTTTTGATATTTTGGAATGGTTAGGGAATAATTTTGCACCAATTGCTTTAATTATCAGTATATAAGTACTATCATTTATATGGTAAAATACAATATTCATTTATTGCGCTGTCGTACACAAACATGACAAATCTTCCTCCGTCTTACGAATTTTCGATCAGGTCACGTGTACTAACGCGAATTTAAAATTTTTTACCCATCACAAAAAAGTGCACAACGCCAATAAAATAGTTTTCACTTCAAAACTTCATAATAATCACTATTGCAGAAGTACTTAGGCGACTTTTATCACGTTAAAAAAGATCGCTGGCAGAAAGGCAAGGAAAAACAACATATGCTTTGACACACATTTATTTTTAAACTGGATAAACAACAAAGTGTTGTCGCATTTTTCTTGTAACTCTTAGTAACTGCACGGAATTGGAAAATTTGTCTGAGGTCCAAAAGGTTTGTCGCCTATTACGAGGGACCTTTAAACATATGTAGCTAATAAAATGCGGGTCTAATACGTCACTATTTACCTTTTCAGGGAGAACAGCGATAGCTCAGTGGGGAGACCAACAGACTGCAGTGCAGAGGGTCTCGGGTTCGATCCCACGTCGCGCACCTCTGACTTTCGGAAGTTATATGACTTTTCGAAATTATGTGCGTATTGATTGACAATTATCGCCTGCTTCGTGCCTCGGAGAGCACGTTAAGCCGTCAGTCCTGGCTGCCATGAACATCTATGGCAGTCGTTATTGGGAGAGTGTCGACACAAAAGATCCCACTGGGTCAAAGTGTCGCCGGTCTGCACTGACTAGACCCCACATAAGATAAGATACCTTTTCAGGAACATACAAGCTATGTATGTATGTCTACACGGATAGCGTAGTGGTTAAAGTGTCGCCTTGACACTGTCTATGCGCAAATTGTTGTGGGTTCGATCACCACACAAGACAAAAAAATGTGTGATCCATAAATATTTGTTCTGAACCTAGCGCGTTCTTTGTGTCCGTTGTTTGAATGTTTAAAAGTCAAAAAATATTTGACACAAATTATTTCAAGGGTGTTGTATTTCTATCTTAAAAACAAACTAATAATATGTTGTCTCTAAGTAAATGCTATGTATATACTTAGAACCTGCCTTAAATAATAATTATGTATATTTATATATTGTTTCTGTTTATATGCCTAATAAATAAATAAAACCAACAAACAAATTCTAAAGAAATACATGTCATATATTTATCCCCAATCACAAATCCATGAAACTCTTCTCATTAATTTCGTTGCGAGTACCATGATGATTTAAAACCAATACAAGCTTCCAACCTATTAGAAGAAACTACTAATTTAAGCTCTTTAAATTCTTATTAAAACGCTTTAAAATATTATATCCCTTTGACAAAACTATCAATTAACTAAACTGTGCGGCCCTGCGTCACATAGGCCTAACTCAATTGGGCCTGAGATTTTATCTCCGTCTCATAAAATTGTACTTTTATGTTCCAAGACCTTAGGGGGTTAATTAATGGCCTTGTAAGGCCATATTACACCACAAGTTACGACCACAAGCTTATAATAAACTTGAGAACATTCGTAACATATGTTTTTAGGATAATATTATTGAAAAATTTAATTAATAGCCTAATAAAACGCCGAGTCTGTTGGTTTTCGAAAGATTTCGATCTTTCTTAACCCTCCAAATTGTTTGGATTTGAGACAAAAAGATGAAAAGGTTGGTGATATATTTTGGGGAGTTTCGAAAGTGACACTTAATAGTTTTTTGGCGATTCAATGCTCATAAGTGTGGGTTTTGATAAAAGATAATGAGAAAATGTATTCGCTGGAATTATTTTAATGTTTTAATGTTTTGTAAACTACGTGGCGATTCAATCAACCTTTTGACTCTACCAAACATGAAGTTTTGTTTTGATTGCACAATTAGCGAAGTGTTGTAAGTGATGCATACTGCCCACCTGATGGTAAGTGGTCACCGTAGCCTATGGACGTCTGCGACACCAGAGACATCACTTGCGCTTTGCCGACCCTTTAGGAAAGGAAGTAGGAAGGAGAAGGAGCGGCATGGGGGAAAGGGGGTGATTGGGCCTCCGGCACCTCACTCACCGAACGATACACAACAGTAGGAATACTGCTATTTCACGTCGATATTCTGTGAGAGGGTAGTAGGTACTTCCCCGGTCGAGCCGACCCATTCATGCTGAAATCAGCGAGGCTCTACTACTGATCGCCTCGCCATTACCAGTACGGCGAATGTTGAGGGCTCGATCCCCAGTTTAAGTGTGTCCATTTTTTTTATGTTTGAGTGCCGGAGGTTCAATCACCCTCTTTCCCCTTCCCACTCCTCCTTCCCACTTCCTTTCCTAAAGGGTCGGCAACGCGCAAGTGATGCCTCTGGTGTTGCAGGCGTCCATAGGCTACGGTGACCACTTACCATCAGGTGGGCCGTATGCTTGTTTGCCACCTTAGTTGTATAATACTCGATGGCATAGTGGTTAGTGCAACCGACTGCTACGCCTGAGGTCACGGGTTCGATTCCCGCACAAGTCAAACATTTGTGTGCATGAACATGGATGTTTATCTTGGTCTGGGTGTTTCTATGTGTAATATGTATGTATTTACAAAAAAAGTATATATGTATGTTTATCCATTGTCTAGTACCCATAGTACAAGCTCTGCTTAGTTTGGGCTAGATGGTGTTGTGTGTATGTGATATATAAAAAAAATAAAAAAATGTTGGGTGTCTGGCACTTTATCCGGCAGACGACAATAGCCTCTACCACGTGAGACCTGACAGCATATCTAGCGAAATGAGTTTTAAACACCCTTACCCTTTCAGGAATTTAGGCGTGTGATATGGATACTGCTATAAAAACAAGCTAATTGGGTTCATACTTTTGTACCACCCGTCGATTATTACTTAATTACAACTAATGAACATGATTATAATTATGGCAGCGAGATGTCATTAAGAAGTTGTCAGCCATGATCTTATGAACCTTTAATTTGAACATGGTTTAAGGTACATTAACCTGTAGTATACCATGACCTTGCTATGAACGTATTAGGATACCACGTGTCAGATACAGTAGTAAAATATCTGCCTCGATGGCACAACGGTAGTGCATGACTGCTGTGCATGAGTGCTCAGTCGCAGAATGTCCACTTCGCTAAATGTCTACAGGTCGCAAAAAATCCTTTTCTCAAAATGTCTCTTTGGTAAAATATCCCTTTCTCAAAATGTCTCTTTGGTAAAATATCCCTTTCTCAAAATGTCTCTTTGGTAAAATATCCCTTTCTCAAAATGTCTCTTTGGTAAAATATCCCTTTCTCAAAATGTCTCTTTGGTAAAATGCTGAATGCCTTGCTTTGCTGAACATGGTGACATAAACATATTTTTTATTTTGATTTTTTGTGAAAGGATCATTCAGTCCCATCCTATTCACGCTGAAATCAGCAGGGCAGCTACTACTTTATTGCCTGATTCTTTTATAACACAGTCATGGTATTGGTTAATACTCAAACACCTTAACCATAAAATGACCCGTTAACTATTACAGAATATAAAAAAATATAAATAGAAAAATATTTATTTACAGTAAAACCATTACAATATATTTAAATATCCGGCGGCCCCACACATAAGACACCGTAATTGTCAATAACTGACGATAAAAAATGTTATGATGCCTTTTATTTCGATAGATGACACGCAACCTTTAGCCCGCCTACTGGTAAACGTTTGCCGTAAAATCAATGCCCCAATTAGATTTTACTAAATACTTCTTTTATTTATTTTTTGGTACAATACATTTAGTAAGGGATACGCAAGTTCGAATGCCTTATCCGAACTTGCGTATCTCTCGTATCTCCTGTCTATATCTTTACTAATATAGTGCACGGATGACGTAGTGGTTTAAGTGGTCGCCTCGCTGCTGCCACTGCGCCGAGTGTTGTGGGTTCGACTCCCGCACGAGACAAAAATTTGTGTGATCCACAAATGGTTATTCCGAGTCTGGGTGATTTTTGTGTCCGTTGTTTAAATTTTTTATTTTCATATTCCTTAGGTGGCAAACAAGCTTATTTTAATACTATTTACTCGAAAGCAACAGAAGAAAGATTAAAAAGATAAATAGCTCTCTTTGGAAGTGTCCTATGTACCTATTGCGGTGGTTTATTTTTCTTATAGGTGCAAGCATACGGTACACCGGTAAGTGGTCACTGTAGCCTATGGACGCAACACCAGAGGCATCACTTGGGCTTTGCCGACTCCTTAGGAAAGGAAGTGGGAAGGAGAAGGAGCGGGAAGTGGGGAAGAGGGTGACTGGGCCTCTCAAAACGTTTCTCATAATGTTTGTAAAGTCCTCGTGATACAGGAATTACTCGTAGAGCGAGAGCCGTCTATTAAAAAATGAATGTATTTCTGTATGTTTGTTTGCAAAAAACAAAAACAGCTAGACCGATTTTAAAAATTCTTCCACCATTAGGAACCTTTTTTTTGTCCCAAGAAAATCCTTTATGGATAAAAGGGGGGGAGGTTGGTTATGTGAGACTCTCCGCCCCTGAAGGGGGTCGGTATACATACTAAAAACCTGGGGTAAGCAGTCTCACCGCCTATTTATCGAGAAGTAACATAGGATATAATATCACGCTATGAGCCACGGCATCATCATCATAAACGTGTGTGAATCCGCTGGGCACAGCTAGTAAACTATATTTTACTAGCTGTCCCGACAGAGGTTGTCCTGTACACACGAAAGAAAAAAAAATTAAAACCATTCTCGAATCCACTTAAACACACAAAAAATTTCATCAAAATCGGTCCAGCCGTTTAGGAGGAGTTTAATTACAAACACACGCACAGAAAATTTATATATATATATAAAGATATACATAGTGTCACGCCCGCGCCGGTATTATACCCACATTTCATCAGTTATGTTAGCCTACACGTAATAGGTATAATAATAATAATATTGTATCACATACACACAACATCATCTAGCCCAAACTAAGCAAAGCTTGTACTATGGGTACTAGACAATGGATAAACATACATATATACTTTTTTTTTAAATACATACATATTATACATAGAAACACCCAGACCAAGACAAACATCCATGTTCATGCACACAAATGTTTGACTTGTGCGGGAATCGAACCCGCGACCTCAGGCGTGGCAGTCGGTTACACTAACCACTACGCCATTGAGGCCGGCGATGCTCGGTATATTGCCATACCGAGCATGGTTCCAGTCTCCGTGCTGCTGATGGGAATTTCTTGAAAGCCCAATATAATTTTGCCCTTGTTATTTTTCTTGTAAGAATACTATATAGTGGAAAGTTAGGATCAAAGAATGGAAGAAGCCTTGTGGCAGTCCAACGGCCAACCGTTAGGCTATGTGTATTCCATCCAAATTTCGCCAATTAAGCTTAAGTCCTTAGATACGACAGCACTACCGTACGGTAGTAACTACGGGCAAGTTCCAGACAAAAATACGAAATCAATAAGGCAACATTGTCAATGTGTGCCAAGTTTTTATAATATTAGTAACAACATTATTTTTAGGCGTTCTTATTTAAAAGAGTGCATTACCTAAGGAGAAAAGAATAAAATTCATTTCATATGTCGACAATAAACTGTGTCTGATTTTTGACCGATTCGGCACGATCAGCAAATTCGTTGTAGTTTTTGCTTCTACATAAAGCAATATATGTTCTACATATAATGATAAGCCGTGATTGCAATAACGACGCGTATAAACTATTGCTCTGTTAAAATGCAATCATAAGCAACAAATTGTCGCGTTTAGGCCTAAAACAGAAATCGGTAAGATATAAGAGTCTCTGTTAAAATTAAAATGTTATAATTTATTTTTAAAGATGGCTGATATAACTTTGGAATGATGACAATTCGTTTGGAATGTAGATGTGTAGTGATGTGATAGAATGTTTGGAATGGTTAGATGAAGCGCCATCGGTCCAAGAAAATAAAAATATACAGCCGTACCTGATTTTGGCAGTCAAATGCAATACTTTTTTGAAATTAAACTACTATATACGGATTGTATCGCGTTGTTTATTTGACACTTTATTACAAAATTTAGAAACTGTTACACTACTATTACTATTAAACTTTACAAATTTTTAAGCTAATTAAATTATTGAAACTATTAATACTATTACACTATTTATATTTATGTTTGCACTTTCCCCGACGTTTCGGTTGCTTTTCAGCAGCCATGGTCACGGGAAGACTAATTACTATTAATCTCCCCGTGACCATTATAATTTAATTTCAATGAATAAAATTCGCGTAAACAGAAGACAATATTATGCAGTACTTTTAGCAATAATAAAGCTTGATATATAAATGGATCCAAGCCACAAAACACTTTGTTTTTAGGTATAGTTATAAATGGTATTAAAAAATATATATATATACATATACATATATATATAGTGTTTTGAGGGTTGGATCCATTTTGCATAACTACGTCCAATTGTCTTTTGCATCATCACTAGTGTTTGAAGTGAAATGCCGTCCTTTATATGATTAGAACACTTGACATTCCAACAAAGGTCATTTAATTTTGTTTCTCCAAGATAAGTTCTTATTTAGCAAAATTCATTTTCAGGGATCATTTCGCAATCGCTATGACTATACTCCATTTGATTAGGTACTTAACTAAAGGTAAACAATCTTGATGTGTCTTTTTATCTAAAAACTCAGTTTAAAAATAAAATGCTGCTAAAGATCAATGTAAATACAACAATAACGATTACTAAATCAATTGAACCGTTAGTTTAAGCAGTGAGTTGTTTGTTTATCTTATCTTATATTATGTGGGGGCCAGTCAGTGCAGACCGGCGACACTTCGACCCAGTGGGATCTTTTGTGTCGACAATCTCCCAATATCGACTGCCATATATGTTCATGGCAGCCGGGACCAACGGCTTAACGTGCTCTCCGAGGCACGGAGCAGGCGATAATTGCCAATCAATACGCATATAATTTCGAAAAGTCATATAACTTCCGCAAGTCAAAGGTGCGCGACGTGGGTTCGAAGCCGAGACCTTCTGCATTGCAGTCTGTTGGTCTCCCCACTGAGCTATCGCTGCTCGAGTTGTTTGTTTAATATGTGTTTGTGTAAAGTCACGTCAAGCTTGTTTACCTATAGCTAAGTACTTGACCAAATGGAGTATAAGATAAGTCCAAGCTTATAGAGAGTAACTAAGACTGACTAAGAAAGTTTATAAGGCTAGTGTGAATGGAACAGTCGCAAGAGGAAAACCTAGGCGAACGTTTCTCGATCAGATCGGAGGCGTTCTGGACAAAGGCCAGGTTAAGAGCTCCTTGAACCGACGGGCGTGTATGAGGAATGTGATGAAAGTGAATGAAGCCAGAGAAATGTGTCAGGATTGTAGCAAATGGAAATCCGTAGTCTCTGCCTACCCCTCTGGGAAATATGTATGTATGTATGTATAGAGAGTAATACTATCACGAGAGTAGTATTATACTCCTGAGATTGCTGAAGCCTTTACCTCGTCTGCCACTAGTTTCGTTGATTGGAAAATTTGACCTCGTCACCTCTGTAATCGAAAAAGTTCGTCGAATTTTGGACACAGTTCAGAATATATAGTGCACATGATGTCAATGCTGTAAAGTTCTCCATGTTGTAGAGATTACTTCGTATCATAAGAGAAATGCCAGGTTCTTAAATCGACGAGCTTAGACAATGTGATAAGATTGAATAAGTTTAAAGTGGAATAACTGGAACAACATATGGAAAACCTTGAGCTGCTTCTAGCTTTCCAGGAATAAGTCTATATCAGCCAGAGTTGGTTAAACAAAGTGTTGGTCTTGACCTTTTAAAGACCTGACCTGACTTTTAAAGTAAACACTGACTAAATTGCATTAGGTACAAGAACGTCTATTGGTTGTGGTCACACACAGGTGACCGCAACAGGGTAATCCTAACTAATATTATAAATGCGAATGTGAGTTTGTTTGTTACGCTTTCACGCCTTAACTACTCGACCGATCATCACGAAATTTTGCATACACGTTATCAGGGGTACAGCAAAGGTCATAGGTTACCTTTCATCCAGAAAAGGGTACTGTTCTCGAGCCAAGCCGCGAGCAAAAGCCAGTGATTAATAAAAGGATAGTATTGGTCGTTTTATCGAAGAAGGAAAACATCGTGAAGAAATTTAGATTTCTGTGTGCTCTCTACATTGTTTTTAAGCATGTGTGATGTCTGCTAAGACGCAATTTGATAACGCAGGGAACTGCAATGCCTTTTCTTTTATGAGGAGTTCTGACTTTATAAACAGGGATGCGATTCGTTGGACGATATTATTGTATAAAACTATTTTTATGAACAGTATAAGATGGAGAAGAAAACAAGCATTTATTACATGATAACTAAATTGTTGCTTCACGACATTCTTTGAATCTCCTTTTTGAATTTTTTTTGTTATGTTTAATTACGTTTACAATTTAAATGTCAATATTATATCTTATAATCGTAAATGTTCATTGTACAGAATAGCTGTGACTGATGACATTAAAAATTATACATAATCATCTCTACTAAGATTATATGAAGAACCAGTTTACTCCGCGACAAAATGTCAAGGAATTGGCATCAAAATAAGACGTCTAGCCGAGACACGTTAGGCTTAAATGAGTGGCATCATATTTAAAACTGAAAATGTGGCATTCAATAAACACACACGTGCCGTCGGGCCGAGCTTAAAAATAAGGAACTGTCCGTTAATACTTACAGTCGTGTGCAGCGCTAAATTAAGACCAGTCTCGCATCACACCAACAACAGCTTTAACAAGCTAAATGCTAAAAATAATACCCCACCAGTGACGAAACACAACCTATATACGTTCCAAAACTTGAAACAAAACAAAAACTGTTACAAATTATTAAAACGCACACATAGAACACCTTCGGAAACCAAACGCACTGGCTGTTAACACGAAATCAGTTCGAAATTCGAATTTTTTTAAATGCCGAACAATACCAAATTTGAAACGCGTGCGCGCAGCGCGATAGCTAAAATGGAACTGGTTTGACTCGTACTTCCGTTCGAGCTTGCTATTGGCTGTCGTGAATTAAAGAGGCTGAATCGACCAATAGGGTTGTGTTCGATATTTGAAGGGTGACGCCTTTTATTGGTCGGTGTGTAGGTTCGCCATTTTTCAGTTTCGTGAAACAATTGTGTTTGTTATGTAGGCGGATGGGATGCTTTACTATGACCGGTTAGCGATTTGTGTGAAATTCTGTGGATATTTTCGTAGCGTCCCACAATGCGAAATATCGGCAGCGAGCAACTGACATGGCTCAATCATGTCAGTCGTAATGACGTAATGGATGTAAGAAAGTAGGAATTTCTCGGTCAATTATGCGACGGCTGCTAAATCTGACAGTATATGGGCTATGCGAGTCAGGCATTCAGCTTTTAAGAAAGCTTTTATTTTACATATTGTAAGTACTAGTAAATGTTATTTATAATTGAGATTTTGGAGAACAGGCAACTTTCTTAAACTTGGTAGGTATAGGTAACACTTTTCTATCGGCAGACTCTACAGGGATTTTTTTGTATAATTTCTGAATTTTCTTTCGATTTGTAATGACAGGTAACGTTAACAAATTCAGTTGAGCTGTTATCATTGATGCACTTAGACTGAAACGTCAAGTAATAGATTTAAAACATGTTAAAATCTTTCATCTGTCGACTCTACATGTTTTCTTTTTGTATAATTCCTGAACTTACCATCGTTTTGCAATGCCAGGTTACGTTAAAAGAGGCACTTGGTCTGTTATTATTGATGCAATCAGACTTAAACGTCGGACAACCAATTTTAATTTGATGAAATAAAGTTATTTAGATCCATGATTGTGTAAATTTTGTTACATAGAAGCTCTGGAATATTTTAAGTAAAGCCCTTTCTATTGAAATCTATTTATTAGGTTTCCTAATATACCAACAGGATAAATATACCTAACACTAAATCTACGCGCCAATTGTCTGTCTGTCTGTCCTTTAAACGGCTTTTTCTTTTAAATTGTAAGTCAGCTAAAATGTACACACATGGTATTATAATGTATTTACATAATAAAAACAAGTAAGAAACGGCAATGAATTGCCGTAAATCTTAGAGTTCGAAAAATGGTACTTGCGGTCAGAGGTCAAAGGTCATAGTAATTTCGGGGTATATCGACTATGCTGAGTCGAATGGCATTGACCGCGAGTCTCTAGCTCTTATGGTTCTTGAGTTGAAAGTTGTATAATAGACAGACAGATGGACGGACGGACAAAGCAGTTATTAAGAGTTTTATCGAACTCTAAAAGTAAAAAAATTAACAGAGTGGTACAAAAATCATATTATAAGTGCTCTTTCTTTTTGCGTTTTCATTATAACAATAAATAATTAGGTACAAATAAGCTTATAATTTTATATGATTAAGTTAGAACTCTAATCTAAAACAACAAATAATAAAAGCTGACCAAGTATGCGACGGACTCCCGCAATTGTATAGTTTGGTACTCACTGTACTTCAACTCAAATTAAGCTGATTTTTGAAATGAAATGAATCTACCTTAAACGGATTGTATCGCTTTGTTTATTTTAAAAACACTATCTATATTTATACTTAGGGTCACTTGCACAACAACTCACTAAATACGTTTAGCACTAAATAGATTTAAAACATCGTTGCATCTCAGTCACCTTCACACGGATGACTGCGACAGCACGATGTTTTAAATCTATTTAGTGCTAAACGTATTTAGTGAGTTGTTGTGCAAGTGGCCCTTCATATTATAAAGCTGAAGAGTTTGTTTGTTTGTTTGAACGCACTAATCTCAGGAAGTACTGGTTCGATTTGAAAAACTCTTTTAACGTTGGATAGCCTATTTATCGAGGAATTCTATATAACATCACGCTACTACCCAAGGCGGCGGCGTAGTAACGATAAACGCGGGTGAAACCGCGGCAACATCTAGTAATTACATAATTTGAAAACTTTTAAACTTTCCACTGTTAAACTTTAGTATTCTAATCGTAAAGTGTCACCATATCACCAGAAGTAGGCGACTCTTTTCAAATGTAAAGACCAGTTATCTTTATTCAGTATGGTCTCAACAAGGGGTCCTGATTGACCATATACAGTACCTCCTCAATCTCGTGACTGTCGAATTAACACACGGGTTTTTATACAGTTTTACTTGTACCTGTGCCTGGTGTAATCAGCCGATACTCGGCTTTTAATAATGATGTGCATAATGAAGGTGAGAATCTATACTAATATTATAAAGCTGAAGAGTTTGTTTATATGTTTGTTTAAACGTGGTAATCTCAGAAACTACTGCTTCGATTTGAAAAATTATTTTAGTGTTGGATAGCCTATTTATCGAGGAAGGCTATAGGCTATATAACATCACGCTACGACCCACGGGGGCGGCGCAGTAATAATAAACGCAGGTAACATCTAGTATGTTATAAAGTCACAAAAACCATTACACTGTTATGAAATTGACCGTGACGTGATCTCAAATAATTATCTCCAAATGCTGTATCGTTCTTTTTAGTATCAACAACACGCAGACGCATCTAAATGTTTATTTTTTAGTCTAACAGTTTCCTCTCTAGTAATTAGAGGCGAGCAAAGTCCACTTCCTGCGACAAAAGCATAGTCATCCTAACTCCAGACGGTTGATTAAGACGTTCTCGTATAAAATGACGAACACACAACCATATGTACAAATATTAGTCTGAGTGTTTGTTAAGGAATTTGAACAGGAACGTTTTTGTGTGACGGGACGGAGGCGACACGATTTTATTACGTCACTAGACATCTTTTTTTGTATATGTGTGGGAATGCATTGAGGCATACCTCTCCGCGGGTCGACGGAGAGGTTATGTCAGACTCATCCGAGGAAAGATGGCGACATCCCGGTAATACCGCCTAAACCTACCACGGTCGTACGTTACGTTTATTATAAGTACTCATAAAATTAACTCCGCATTACCAAGCTCTAGAATGAACTACCTGCTTCGGTGTTTCCCGAGCGCTATAATATGTCCTTCTTCAAACGAGGTTTAAAGAGAGTTCTTCTTTCACGGTAGGCAGTGGCTTTGCTATGTCCTGACATTGCTGAAGTCCATGAGCAGCGGTTACCACTTTCCATCAGGTGGGCCACTTGCTTGTCTGCCACCAATGGCACTAAAAAAAAAAAAACATAACATCATCGTCTTCTTAAACCTAATTTTATTCTGCTTAAAAAACCATTACCTTTACACATTTTTTATTACAGCACATCATCATCATCAGGCTACAATAATCCACTGCTGGACATAGCCCTCCCCCAAAGAGCGCCATAGCGCCCTGTCTTCAGCTTGCCGCATCCAGCATCTGCCTGCAGTCTTTCGCAGATCGTCATCCCACCTGGTCGGAGGGCGTTCTACACTACGTTTGCCAACAACAACTATTTATTACAACACACTAATCGCATATTGCATTAAAAAAATGTCGTATCGTTCCCGTCCCGTCGCATAAAAATCTCACTAAAATATAAAAGAACTTTTACCCGAGATATCAAAGCGATCCGCAGCGTATGCTCATTTCGGTTCTATTCTTTATCGAAAACGCACCTTTTATAATGCAGTGGTCCCGTATTATTTGTACAAGAAATATTGTTCACTAAACATCGGGTATTATTGAATGAACAATAGTTTACGCAGTCGGGTGTTCTTGACCTTAAAGAGGCTTTATATCCGGTATTGCCTTAATTTTTTGTACTTCATACTTATTGTTATTACTTTGTCTATATGTAACGTTTTCACACCTAAACTCCTGAATCAATTTGGATGAAATTGAATGTAAAGATAGTTTGAATCCGTAGTCCGGATCCGGAGTAACAACATCGACTAAAAGGAATCTTTTTACAAACGGTTGCACGAATGTCTCACATTGATAAAACCTATAACAAACCTACTTATTTTAATTACGCAATTTGATCTTTTGTTTAATCATTTAAAACTATTCATATTAACATTTTTGCGGTGTTTCGGTTGCTTTTCAGCAGCCATGATCTCGGATACACATATAGACAGACTAGATGTTCCCGCGGTTTCACCCGCGTTTATCGTTACTGCGTCGCCCCCGTGGGTCGTAGCGTGATGTTATATAGCCTATAGCCTTCCTCGACAAATAGGCTATCCAACACTAAAAGAATTTTTCAAATCGAACCAGTAGTTCCCTAGACTAGCGCGTTCAGATAAACTAACAAACTCTTCAGCTTTATAATATAAGTATAGATAATGTCTACAAATTCGCACTGGTCTAATAAGGATATCCTGTATTGTGAGAATATGCAATTATATAGTGTAGTGGTTATCCTAAGCCGGACTTGGACGAGAAACTGAAAAGCAACCGAAACGTCGGGGAAAGTGTAAACATAAATATAAATAGTATAAATAGTTTTAATAGTTTCAATAATTTAATTAGTTTAAAAATTAGTAAAGTTCAATAGTAATAGTAGTGTAACAGTTTCTAAATTTTGTAATAAAGTGTGTAAGCAACGCGATAAAAACCGTATATAGTAGTTTAATTTCAATGAATAACATTCGCGTAAACAGAAGACAATATTACCCATGTATGTATTTTACAAAAAAACAATATACGCTTATGCCTAGTATCCATTGTCTAGTACCCATAGTACAAGCTCTGCTTAGTTTGGGCTAGATGGTGTCGTGTGTATGTGGTAGGATATTATATTATTATTTTCTATTCCTTTGTGTAAAGGCTCAATTCACAAACCACGACACTAAATATCGCTTCCTTGGACGATGGTGGTGCATTGTCTTGTGATCTACACATTATCCTATTTTACTTATAAATGTTCTTTTACAAGTGTCAATTATTATCTATTAATTATGCAGCAAATTAGCCGTTCAAATAATAATTTATCAACATCCACAGTTATTAAAATAAAAGGGGATTCAATATAATGACCGCCAAAAATAGTAATTGCACACCACAATATGCTTACTAAAATATATCATAACGAGCACCTATACGCCTCAAATCACTGCATTCCGTCTCGGAAGGGTTAGGTTATGTTAGGTTCCTTCTTAAATGCACCCAAAAATAGGAGCCCCGCGAAGCGTGGCTCCGTCGACTTATTTTGATCTCTTTGCTGTGCAACTAATATTTTTGATATTAAAATGCGGTTTTAATTTTGGTGATCATTTACTATATTTGACTGTTATATCTTACTATATCTGGTGATAAGGTAAACATAAGCCAAATAAAAGTTAACCGTGATTTTATTTCCATAAATGACTGTACCCGCTATAACTCTTTTATTGAACACAATTAAATGAAACATGGATTAGGTTTTTGGATAAAGCAACAAACTGTTAAAAGCGCATCAAAAAGACTGATTTTTGCTCAACCTAAGAACACACAGACAGACAGAAAAACATACAGATAAAGGAAGCTCTACAAGCAATGACTTTGGAGATAGGCTTCACTAAATTGATCCCCTTAAAATATTCACCAATATCTTAAATCTATATAAACAGTTTCGTTATGATATAAAATAGTGTAACAACGTAAACAAATTTGTCAATTATAAGTTTACTAGCTTTTGCCCGCGGCTTCGCTCGCGTTAATCTAGAATTTGACAATTAATTCGAGTTGTACTCTGCTTGTAATAATATAATTCAATGATGATTCGAAAGACACGTGGCGCCATCTATTATCATAAGAACGTTATTATTGTTTTCCTCAGGAACAGTAATTTTTTTCGGGATGAAAGGTAGCCTATGTCCGTTTCTGTACACCTGACAACGTATATGCAAAATTTTAGGATGATCGGTTCAGTGCTTTAGGCGTGAAAAAGTAACAAACAAACAAACAAAAAACAAAGAAACAAACAAACTCATTTTTGCTTTTATAATATTAGTTAGGATTAGGATTAACATTAATTGACCACTGAATTTATAATTACTCAGCAATAAATTACAATCGAATCAACTCATAACATCACCTTCATTCATCATCATCATCATAGACTTAACAATATATTTTTAATAGCCTGCCATTTATAAACCCTAAACTTGAGAGATAGTTGACAAAAACTATATTTTGTAATAAAGTTTGTTATTTGTATAATGCGATGAATGTGATCATTACACGGTTGTTTGGTGCTTTTGTTCGACTTTTGTGTTCGCGCGCCATTGTTCGCTCATGTTAGCGGTAGCCATCTTTTTTTGGCGGGAAACGGATGACGTTTTTGGGTTCCATAGATAATGTTAACAAATTCGTTTTATGTTTTGATTTATTTTTATTTAATGTTTTGGTAAAACTGCAAGGAGTTAATGTTGAATTTGAACAAACTTGAACTTGGCAAAAAATAACATAGTTCCTAAAGCTATTAAATATAATAATAAAACTAATTTTATATTGAAGTTATAGGGTAAAATAATTATCCTGTGTACAAGCCATAATATATTTGTGCACCACGTAATCCAAATTCGTTCAATAGTATACTCGTGATTGAGTAATTACATCCAAATATCTAGAAAATCTTCGACATTTATAATTTTTTAGGGCATCACCTTCTATGGAAAATTCCTGAATTGCACGCGTAATATGTCTGACTGCGCGGATGGCCTAGTGACGGTGGCAACGCAACCACTTATAATTGCCGCGCCACGGTGCCGAGAGTTGTGGGTTCGAATCCCACAAAAAATTGTTTGATCCACAAATGGTTGTTCCCAGTCTGAATGTTCTTTGAGTCCGTTGTTTGGATGTTTGTATGTCCCCCGCGACACAGGAATTATGCCTAGTGCGAGAATTGTCATTACAAAAAAATATTAAAATAATTTTTTAATTTATTATGTATCGACTTGCTTTGGAAATGTTGGGTTCTGTATTACTTTTGTTGTGGATAAATAAAATTATTTTCATATCAAAATAAATTTATCAACAACAAAATTAATACAGAACCCGAAAGTTCCAAACCAACTCCATATCCTCAAGCACGTTAATAAGACTCTCAACAGCAGTCAAGATGTGAAGTAAAAGGACACCAACACACAATAGTCTAAGATTACATGATAATGCCATTGTAGATCGTATACGATTGTGTTTAAAAAAATAAGGGATGCAATGTCCTGATGGGTTTATTACGGGTGATGATCTTTTGATGGATAGATAACCTGTCGGTACTTCTCAAGATAACTAGACCATACTTTGAATCTTTCAAAGTATGGTCTAGTTATAGGTATAGACCTAGCATAAGCATCGAACTCTTTAATAATTAATCCAACTTCTTAAACTAACCATCAAAAATCGAACCTGAATCCTTCGTGGTTCTAATCCCCAAACACAACGGATACCATATCCAAAAACACAAAATATATTCACGCCATTATAAAAAGTATAACAGGGTAATAATTATGGGGCGTTCCAACCCCATTATAAAACCATGGGGCGCTAACAATATGCTGAATAATGACATAAAAGACCATAATGTAGGGGCCATAACTTTTTGAGTACCACAGAGTATAAAGGCATGCGTTTTTCGCGTGAGCTGTGAAAAGACGAATTATGTGATGTTAATTTGATAATTTATTATCTACTGCTTTAGTGGTCGAGTGGTGTGAGTTTATAGTTATAAGATCCCGAGTTTGATTCTTTGGTAGAAAGTAGTGTTGTTGGATTTTGATGTAAGAAAATTCTCAATAGAAAAGAAAGGTAATTAACTGAGAAAATCTATACTAATATTATAAAGCTGAAGAGTTTGTTTGTTTGATTGAACGCGCTAATATTTATTTATTTACATACATACTTACATCTATCATTACAGTAATAGAAATACCAATGCAATAGAGAAGTTACACAATTACACACTTAATATACTAGAACTAAAGATTATTTTGATGATCACAACTAGCTATCCAGTAAGTGGCCTTTGTGAATTCATTTATTGAACACGAAAACAAGTCAATGAGCTCAGCTACGTTGTTAAGTGTGCGCAATGCTCGCGTCAGTGGCGCTTGTTGCATATCAAGAACTACTGGTTCAAATTGAAAAATTATTTTAGTGTTGGATAGCCCATTTATCGAGGAAGGTTATAGGCTATATAACATCACGCTACGACCAATAGGAACGGAGTAGCAATGAAAAATGTTGTAGAAACAGGGAAAAACTGTTATATGAAGCAGACGAAGTTGCGCGGGTCAGCTCGTATAATATAACATACATATTGTGAGCAAACCTCCATGTCTGAGAGCTCTTTATAATGTTCTTGAAGATACGAGGACTCTGCCAACCGGCACTCGGCCAACGTTATGGACTATGACCTAACCCTTCTCATACAGTTTCTTGTAGCAGAGTGTTACACCCCGGGCAAATCGAGTTATTCATGTTATCACCAAATAATTTATAACGGGAGTCTTGAACCGATTTTTATGATTCTTTCACGATTACAAACCTGAATCTGAAACGTTTGTTTTTTTTTTTTGTTTAAACGCGCTTATCTCTGGTAGGTACTACTAGACCAGAGGTTCCCATACTTTTTTCTCATAGACCACTTTCAAAATTTAACTGGTGCCGATGGACCCCCTGCAGCTACATTTGTACCATATTCCTTGGTAATCGTATCAAGTTCATGCAATACTAAAAAAATTGATCATATCTCTATGGGCCGACCTTTTTTTTCTTTTATAGTATTTCTCTACCGAAAAATCAGTAGGTTCGAGACTGGTACTGAATATGGAATCCTAACTAATATTATAAAAGTTTGTTTGTTTGTTTGTTACCTTTTCACGCCTAAACCACTGAACCGATCATCCTGAAATTTTGCATATAGGTTGTCAGGTGTACAGAAACGGACATAGGCTACCTTTCATCCCGAAAAAAATATTGTTCCCAAGGAAAACAACAATAACGTTCTTATGATAATAGATGGCGCCACGTGTCTTTCGAATCATGATTGAATTATATTATTACAAGCAGAGTACAACCCGAATTGATTGTCAAATTCTAAATTAACGCGAGCGAAGCCGCAGGCAAAAACTAGTATGATATAATGCAAGTTTTTACAAGTAACAGTCGCTGAGCTTCTTAATATACTTATTATCTGCCTACGTACGTGAAGTCAAGCCAACATTTTAGTTCTTCTTCACTATCGTAAGCAAATAAATTATCTTGGACCGCCGCTTACGAATTGTGAACCCCCATTTTCTTGTCACGCCAACGTAGACCCCCGTCGAGTCTCCCGTGGACCCCTGGGGGTCCTCCTGGACCACTTTGGGAACTAAGGTACTAGACGGATATAAAACTTATTTTTGCATTAGGTAGCTGAATTCTTCAGGAAGTTTATAATATCGCGCTATCAGCTATGCTATGGTATTATAAACATGGTTCAGAATGCGAGGGACAGGTAGGTAACTAGATATACTAGCTGGCTGTATTAAGAATTCGGCCACCTAATGAATATATTTCTTTTTATCAAATTCATTAATAAATTACTGGATTGATTAAAAATATATATTTCACAAGTAGAATGCTAAATAGATAGCTCAGTGGGGGGACCAACAGACTGCAATGCAGAGGGTCTCGGGTTCGAACCCACGTCGCGCACCTCTGACTTTCGGAAGTTATATGACTTTTCGAAATTATGTGCGTATTGATTGACAATTATCGCCTGCTCCGTGCCTCGGAGAGCACGTTAAGCCGTCGGTCCCGGCTGCCATGATCATCTATGGCAGTCGTTATTGGGAAGTCAGTGCCCTCTAATATCCTGACACTGGTCTAGCCTTGGCGTATCGTTAGCCTTCGGGTTGCGGAGGTCAGGTGGCAGCCGCTCCGGTTAAAAACTGATATCTAGTCAAATCCGGTTAGACTAGAAAGCCGACCCCGAGTGACTTGGGAGTAACAAAGGTTAGGGAGAAGAAGGAGAACGCTCGTCAATCCAGATGTTACAGACACAATATAACATCACGCTACGAGCCACCGGAGCGATGTACTAATCATAACAGTCGGTGAAACCGCAGAACACAGCTAGCTCATAAATCTATACTAATATTACAAAGCTGAAGAGTTTCTTTTGTTTGTTTGGTTGAACGCACTGATCTTAGGAACTACTAGTTCGATTTAAAAAAATTTCAATTAGGACCAGTAGTTCCTGAGATTAGCGCGTTCAAACAAAGAAACAAACTCTTTAGCTTATAATATTAGTATAGATTATGATAATAATATATTATATTTGCAAAGAAGGGTCTCAGAACCAATAATCATGTTATTAATACCACGTAAAAAGCTCGCCATAAAAAACTGAATAGCACTCAACTTAGAGAGGGTGCTTCGCACTTAAAAAGTGCTTCGGTCATTGTAGCATTGTATAGTGCATTGTACTCATTATTATCGCACTTATTTATGACAAAAGATGTGTAGCTTTGGGCAATGTGTAGTCCGTGAGAAATAGTATTTATCTATAAATGTCGGTATTTTTTTTAGAGTTAAAAGTACAGTGCAACCTCGATATTACGAAACTGAAGGGAATTAGAAAATATTCGTTATACCAAGTAAATCGCTACAATGAGGTTTGTTATATAATAATAATTATTTATTTATTTAAAAATGAAGTTACATTGTAGTTATACACACAGTCTTATTGCTATACACGATGACAGTATACATTAACTACAGTAATGGTGGGTGGAGTACTGTTCTCCTAGGTAGGCTACTGAGCAGCCTGAGTTAAGGAGGTACAGCGCCGGCCCCCTCCTGGTTGTGGAATTTTATCGGTACACGTCATACATGCCTATATTTGTATATAGTTCAAAATGTATGGTCTACACAAAGGCATTTCTTTTATTTAAAACTAGATGTTCCCGCGGTTTCACCCGCGTTTATCGTTACTGCGCCGCCCCCGTGGGTCGTAGCGTGATGTTATATAACCTATAGCCTTCCTCGATAAATAAGCTATCCAACACTAAAATAATTTTTCAAATCGAACCAGTAGTAATCACGCAGAATAAACCAGGAGAAACATCGTTTGTACTATGTCTGTAATGGGTAATTATTTTGCTGCGATGTTATTTTAAAACTGCTATATCTCCTAAGATATTCATTGAAATCGAATGATGTACAGGGCAATTTTGTTTTAAATTAAATACTTGTGATGAATAACGTATTTATTTGGATAAGGATTAATATCATGTTTATAAAAATACCTTCGCAAATAATGCATTATTTTAGAACAAATTTCGTTAGCATAAAAATGGTTATAGTGAGCCAACCTTAAAAGATAGACATATCCTGTCGCGGACTTTTTTTAGAACTTTTAAAGGGGAACAATTCTGTAATACATGATTTTTGCGAAACTTTAACTGTTTACGCAGCGCACGCAGCGGAAGCTCTCAAAAGGAAAAAATACTCTCCGATTTTGAAACATTCTTCATTGGTGCTCCGCTCCTATTGATCTTAGCGTGATGATATATAGCCTATAGCCTTCCTCGATAAATGGGCTATCTAACACTAAAAGAATTTTTCTAATCGGGCCAGTAGTTCCTGAGATTAGCGCGTTCAAGTAAACAAACAAACAAACAAACAAACAAACTCTTCAGCTTTATAATATTAGTATAGATAGTGTGCAGACTTGTGTGTTAATAATTATATAGAGGTTAGGTTGGACTACGATTCGTTTTAACAAGGTAAGAAAACTTGTTTACTCACCTCAACATTACGTAGATACTCATCTGCGTACCCTGTTAAAGCGAACGATTTTAACTAATAAATGAAACATATTTTAATGAAAACACTGTGTCTGAATCTGTCGAGACATGAATTATTGTGGAGTTGAGAGAGAGAGATAGGATACGTTATATAAAGGTTATATGGTTTTTTTTTTATACTAAGGTGGCAAACAAGCATACGGCCCACATGATGGTAAGTGGTCACCGTAGCCTATGCACGCCTGCGACACCAGAGGCATCACTTGCGCGTTGCCGACCCTTTAGGAAATGAAGTGAGAAGGAGAAGGAGCGGGAAGGAGGAAAGAGGGTGATTCGTTAAATAGAGGTAAATAATACTTTCTATATATATTCTGCAATGATTGGAAATTCGTTATAAAGAGGTTTTTGGATAAATGTATTCGTAACCTAGGTCTGTTAATAGATGAAAGCTTGAGGTTTGAAAGCCATAACTCGAATTGTGCAAAAAATTGTTTCTACCGTTTGAAAATGTTATACAAATTGCGCTCTTACTTGAGTCAGGAATTAAGAATTCAATTAGTAGAATCTATAGTTTTATCAAAATTAAATTACGCAGACACCGTTTTCGGTCCCAGGCTGTTAGCACGCACTGAAAAACTTTTGCAGAGTTCAAAACGCCTGTGCAAGATTCTGCTTTAACATACCTCCGAGAACCCATGTAACACCCTTCTTAAATAAACACCTTATGCTGAAAATTAAATTGCGTAGTAAATTATCTTGCTTCTCTTCTGTTCGGCGTAATTGCACATAAAACTCCAATGTACCTGTATTCAAAAATCTCTTGGGTGAGCAGTTATCGCGAGCATGAGGGTCGTCGCTGTGCACAGCAGCTGGCTATACCCCAACACCGATCTGCTTCATTTCGTGGCAGCTTCCGATACAGAGCGTCCAAAAATTTGGAATAACATCCCCCCGCCCATAAGAAGCCTAAAAAATATTAACAATTTCAAGAATAAATTAAAAAGTTTTTTACTTACAAGGCAAATAATGTATGAATCAGTCAAATGTAACTTATCATTTATTTAATCCAATCTTTATAGGTACTATTTCCATATAATGCATTTTTTATTTTTTTTGTGTTTTACATTATTATTATTTAAATACAGTTGTTATATTATATAGTTTATTTTAATAACTCACCTGTGAACGCTGTTTCGCATTCCACATAAATTTCTATTTCACACAACCGCTTTATGTTATGAACGTTACACTTAAGTAATAACTCGCCACAATTAGCTATATTAGATGGTCTCACTAATAATAATATCAAAACAAAAACAAACAAAACAATGCGAATAGCCTACCCAGTCATCAACGCCTGAGGTCGATCACTTTGTTTATGTTTCACTATGCGCATAATATTGTGTTATCAGTACCTAATAGATGCAATGACCTTTTTATTTTTTATTTGTACCCACCTCCTTAAATTTTAGTTATTTGATGGTGACGTATTTTATTTTTTACCCCTGTTGTCGTATTTTTGCAATGTACCGAATTTATAAACATAACTTAATATGCCCTATACGCTGCCCTTGTGTATGTATATAGCAGAACCACATTTACTGTATTTTTGTTGTAATGTTAAGCATTTGCCTCCGTCCGTGCACCACGGTATCGGGTGACCAACTGAAAACCAGCGCTGGTGCACTCAATTTGGGTGCCCAGCTAATGCTGTGGTGGTGACCCTTTTCGGCGAGGGCATACACATTTTGTTTTATAATATGTATAATATGTTTGTTTATCTTGTTTTAATTAATTAATTGTGTGTGCTCTGTACGAAATAAACAAATTTCTTTCAAAATTTCTTTCTAATATAAAGGTATATTTTGCATTAGCTTTTACGGGTAGTTCTCGGGGATTTCGAAAAATTTGTTAAATCGAGGAAATTTTTATATTGAGGCTCGTTATACTAAGGTTACACTGTAATATGTTTTTGTACTGTATAGTCCTGACTTACCACCTGACCTCCGCAACCCGAAGGCTAACGATACCCTAAGGCTAGATCAGTGTCAAGATATTAGAGGGCACTGACTTCCCAATAACGACTGCCATAGATGTTCATGGCAGCCGTGCTCTCCGAGGCAGGCGATAATTGTCAATCAACACGCATATAATTTCGAAAAGTCATATAACTTCCGAAAGTCAGAGGTGCGCGACGTGGGTTCGCACCCGAGACCCTCTGCATTGCAGTCTGTTGGTCTCCCCACTGAGCTATCGCTGCTCATGACGTATTATTATAAAGAACATAAAAAATATGAGAAAAGAATGTAAACTGACTCCACGTATGGCGTACTGGTTTAAGTGGTCGCGGGTTCGATCTCCATACGGGGCATTAATTTTATAATAGGTAATATATTATGTACCTAGGTACACCAACTAATCTATAATGATAATTAGTAACTATATAATATTCACTTACATTGTACCACTAAATTTTACCCGCGGCTTCGCTCGTGTAAATGTAGGTGTTTTTTATGCAACTAAGGCAAACAAGCATACGGCTCACCTGATGGTAAGTGGTCACCGTAGCCTATGGACGCCTGCAACGACCCTTTAGGAAAGGAAGTAGGATGGAGAAGGAGTGGGAAGGCGGCAAGAGGGTGATTGGCCCTCCGGCACTCTTACTCACGGAACGAAACACAACAGTAAGGATACTGCTATTTCAAGTCGATATTTTGTGAGGCCGGCTCGACCGGGGAAGGACTACCCTTCCCCGGTCGAGCCGGCCCATTCATGCTGAAATCAGCGAGGCTCATTTTTTTTTCTTTTTTTTGCTCGTCAAAATGACCACACTCCACCTGATGGTAAGCAGTCGTGTGGTCTAAGAGCAGTGGACTCCACACCGCCCTCATAGCAGCCGAGGAGATGTTGAGGTCTCTACTTTGACGGCCTGAGAAGGTGCTTTTTCACGCCCCGCTTGAAGGACCCAGGATTGAAGGAAGAAGGAAACACGTGCCTTGGCAGAGAATTCCATGCCTTGGTCGTTCGGCAGAGGTATGAGGACCCAAACTTGTTGGTACGCGCTCTAGTCGACTCTACTGTGTAAGGATGGCATCAGAGCCCAGCACGCGTTGTTCTGGATAGGAAAGGGGAGGGTGGGATAAGGTGGAATAACTCTTCAGAGCACTCCCCGTGGTATATTCTGTAGAAACATGCCCATGAGGCAATGTGCCTACGGAGTTGCAGAGGTTCCAGTGAACTCGTGACCTCTGGATCTCCGATGATACGGACAGCCCGCTGCTGTAACCTGTCGAGAGCGTTCAGCAAGTACTGCGCGGAGCCATCCCAAAGATGAGAACAGTACTCCACGCAAGGGCGCACTTGTGCCGTGTACAATAGGCACGGCTGCCCAGGCGCGAAGAACCGCCTCACCGTGTTCAGAACTCCGAGTTTTCGCGAAGCTTGCTTAATGACGCTCTCGATGTAGGTTTCTACTTCTCTGTGTTAGGATAGATTAGTAACAGCGCTGTTTTCTCGATGACTGGTACCTTATGTCCTTTTCTGTTCCCCTCACAACGTGTTTGCGACATTTCATGATGATCGGTCGAGTAGTTAAGGCGTGAAAGCGTAACAAACAAACTTACATTCGCATTTATAATATTAGTTAGGATTAGGATTAATAGTTTTGGATCAGTCATTAGTTCTTGCTTTAATAACATTTTTAATTAAGTTTTCTATATAATATTAAATATGGTTTCGAATCTGCTACATGTGGCATATTTATTACAATTATATGACCAGATAACAACTGGACTATCATAATAAAAATTAATATCTTGAAATCCCGAAATACTAATGATGTAAAATACATTAGGTAATGAATAATAATTAAATTATTTTATTCAATATTTGACATAAATAGACTAGTGGGCAGTGTCTACACAGGCCACGCCCTCCTCTAAAGCCTCCAATATACCTGTTTCTCTCACGCGTTGTCTCTCTCTAACACAGTAAGGTTGTGGATTTAAGTTGTTATCGTTTTTATTCTGATATTTTTATTAATTATGTAACTTTTATATAGAGTTCATTTTTTGATATTAAACTACTATACCTATACGGATTTTATCGCGTTGTTTATTTGACACTTTATTACAAAATTTCAATTAATAACATTTGCGTAAACAGAAGACAATATTATAGAGTTCATTTTACTTAAAATAGCTTCACGCCTACATATAGCTGAGGGGGCAGGGAGTCACTTGCACCCACATTATTTTCAAATTGTATTTTTTTATCAAATTTGGTGACATTTTTCTTTAATGCCATTGCATTAAAGAAAAATGTCACCAAATTTGAAAAATGTCACCTACATATAGCTGAGGGTGTGTGTGAGGGGTAATGTGGGTGCAAGTGACTCCCTGCCCCCTCAGCTATATGTAGGCGTGAAGCTATTTTAAGTAAAATGAACTCTATAATATTGTCTTCTCAAATAAAAATAAAATAATAATACAAAAGAATGCTTTTGTATTATTTTTTTTTTTTTATTTGATTTATGACATTGTTGCTGTCCTCTTTTGTTCTATTGTCTCTTAAATACATATATCATCTCCAGGGAGAGCGCTGCTGTCTGAAATATAGATATATAATTTATCTAGGTCAGACACAGATGCCATAAAAATATCTGATATTAAAGATAAAATTAAAAATGTAAACTTGTTTCAAAGTACGTATGAAAATGTACTTTAAAATAAATTTATTATTATCCTTACTTAATATTATAAATGCGAAAGTAACTGTCTGTCGGTCTGTCTGTCTGTCTGTCTGTTACCTTTTCACGCTCAATCCGCTGAACAGATTTAGATGAAATTTGGAATGAAGATAGCCTGAGACCCTGGGAAGGACATAGGCTATATAACATCACGCTACGGCTCACGGGAGCGGCGCAGTAACCACAAATACCAATGACGCGGGTGAGACCGCGGGCACAGCTAGTTAAATATATAAAAAGGTAAGCATTGTTCCTTAATAAAGTGCACGGAACAGGGAAATGCATTATTTTTATTATTTCAGCGTGTATTGTCCCACTGCAGGGCAAAGTTCTCCCACTCCCGTTTTGACATCTCCCTGGCAGCTGTCTAATTCATCCCGCCATCGACGCCTCAGTCTATACGTTGCTTCTTAGCACCATCTGGGCTCTATTCAATGCTGATTTTAAACCAAATCTTCTTCGGCATGAAGTAATGGTGTCCAACCCAATCCCATTTACTAACAGAAAACCTTAATTATAATGCTCGATATGGTATTTGAACTCGAGCTCGCACAATCAGCAGTAAGCGTAAAATCTCTAAACAATAAAGGCACTTTTCTATTTTTAAATTAAAACTATTTAAATTTACGCATTAAACAGTTAATTATCGCTCGCTTTACAGGGAAGGACAACATCGTGAGGAAACCTGCATCTCTGAGAAATTTACATAGTGTTCTCGAAGATAATATGTGAAGTGATATTATGATATAATATTGTCTGTTATTTACGCGAATGTTATTCATTGAAATTAAACTACCATATACTGATTTTATCGCGTTGTTTATTTGACACTTTATTACAAAATTCAGAAACTGTTACACTACTATTACTATTAAACTTTACTAATTTTTAAGCTAATTAAATTATTGAAACTATTATATTTATGTTTATACAAAATTTTGCAATAAAGTGTCAAATAAACAACGCGATAAAATCCGTATATAGTAGTTTAATTTCAACGATATAATTATGATATGTCTGCTAACCC
Organism: Catocala sponsa; assembly: GCA_963564715.1. Lineage (NCBI taxonomy): Eukaryota > Metazoa > Arthropoda > Insecta > Lepidoptera > Erebidae > Catocala > Catocala sponsa. The sequence continues at coordinate 1,323,213 of OY751351.1, read as the reverse complement.
TCCCTGGGCCAGTGTGCTGGACTGTGGCCTTACCCGTCTCACACTGAGATGAGCGCTGTGCCCAACAGCAAGACATTTTATATAAAAGGCTGATATTAGCTTTTACCGCGGCTTCGCTCCAATGGTTCCAAAAATATATATGGGATGCCTTCTTGTAACCTTTTCCTGGAATAAAACGTATCCTATATCAATCTCCGGCCCATAAACTATCGCTGTGCAAGATATCACATCGATAGGTTGAGTCGTCTTTAAGACAAAGAGATAAAAACTTACCAACACACAATATTGTTTTACGTAGAGTAACTACACTTCAGAACATTGAGACAGCCTTAGTGTCCCCATGAACATATCTTGGAATAACATATAGGACTTTTACTTCTTAGTTTGGTGTCCCTTCTCAGGGGATTCAGGCATGCAAAGCCGTGTGCAGAAACTTGTTTAAATAATAAAAGTCTGTCATTTTATGATACGACAAGTCATGGTTATATAAAAATAATCTAAATCGATTGCTTTTGCTTGGATTATCACATAAGATAATTATATTTTATTTCAGACTTTCCGTGGGATTCATGCGGGCACAAACTTCTTACTATACAAAAAAGGAGAACATAACAACTTTTTCCAACTACGCCTATCATGTTCTCAGAACTTTCTTCCACCCGTACAGTGTCCCAAAGGTTTTCAAAAACCAATAAATTGTATGTTGTGACGGCCATAACGCCGGCCGTGTGAGAATCCCAGGAATCCGGCGCGTCTTGCGGGCGGGACCTTCCATGATGTGTTTTATTGACGAGACTACAAGTTTATTTGGATTCACACTTTGTTTTATAAAATTTGTTGTGTTGAAGCGTTATGGAGCTGCCATATTCGAATTTAAGGACTGACAGAGGCAGCAGAATTATTGAATTGATTTAATCGTAATTTGGTGACAACTAACTGCATCCTGATGTTTTTAAAGTCCCGTAAACCAATAATTGTTATGTCCTGGGAACTTGACCAACATTCCAACAACAAAAAATAGTTTTTGACAAAGAACATCTATCTGTGAATCACATTATAATCTATACTAATTTATACTAATATTATAAAGCTGAAGAGTTTGTTTGTTTGCTTTAACGCGCTTATCTGAAGAACTACTGGTTCTATTTGAAAATTCTTTTAGTGTTGGATAGCCTATTTATCGGGGAAGGCTATAGGCTATATAACATCACGCTACGACCCACGGGGGCGGCGCAGTAACGATAAACGCGGGTAAAACCGCGGGAACATCTAGTAATATTATAAAGCTGAAGAGTTTGTTTGTTTGTTCGTTTGAACGCGCTAATCTCAGGAACTACTGCTTCGAATTGAAAAATTATTTTGGTGTTGGATAGCCTATTTATCCAGGAAGGCTATAGGCTATATAACCTCACGCTACGACCGACAGGAGCGGCGCAGTAAACGTATAAACGCGAGTGAAACCGCGGGCACATCTATAAATAAATAAAAATAAACTAAATTTGTATATGCCGTTCTGTGCGCTCAGGTTGTCATGGCCGATCCGAAGCCACCGCGTAATCTGACACCGTCGTATGTCTTTTGGACCACCATCACGAGCCGTTCTGGGGTCGGCAGGATTGTAGCTCACTGATACTTTACACCCTATGCACTCGTTGCACTACAACACTGGATAAATTAAAGGTATGTGAATTTCAATGCCGAGGAAGATTTTCCCGAAAATTCTGGGTAAGATATTAAACTATACTTAATATTGTCTTCTGTTTACGCGAATGTTATTCATTGAAATTAAACTACTGTATACGGATTTTATCGCGTTGTTTATTTGACACTTTATTACATTTTGAAAACTGTTACACTACTATTACAATAAAACTTTACTAATTTTTAAGCCAATTTAATTATTGAAACTATTAAAATTTTCAAAAATTGAATTAGCTTAAAATTAATAAAGTTTAATAGGAATAGTAGTGTAACAGTTTCAAAATTTTGTAATAAATTGTCAAATAAACAACGCGATAAAATCCGTATATAGTAGTTTAATTTCAATATACTTAATACTTTCAATTTCATTGCATGCCATAATGTTATAGGCGCAATGGTGGACTTATAAACAAATAAAGCCGCGGGCAAAATCTAATGATTTTGCCCGCGGCTTCGCTCGAATAAATATAGGTTGGGTTAGAAACAGTACTTTTTTCTGGATAAAAGGTATCCTATGTACTTTTCTGTTGCTCTGAGAACGTGTATGCATTTTCATGATGACCGGTCGAGTAGTTACTGCGTGAAAGCGTAACAAACAAACTCACACTCGTATTGATAATATTAGTTAGGATTTGTAGTAGTACTGAATGCGACTGCTGTGTATGAGGTATAAGGTTCGATTCCTAGGCCAGGCTTACTGCGTTTTCCCGTAGAAATTCTCAGCTGATGCACGGAGTCTTGAACTAAGGTTGCCGGCTATTACGTGGGGCCTAACCCGATACAAAAGGTATAACACAAATTGGCTTTGTATTCCTTGACGACATTCCGATGCCGCTTTTTTTTATATAATCTTTTTAGTTTTGACTATTAATTAACCTGGCCGTGTATCATATTAAAGGGACCGGCAGCGGTGTTTAGCACTAACAATTTTTATAACTCTCGGACAAATTGGGAGACAACGTGTCATCATCATCATCATCATCATCAGGCTATAATAGTCCACTGCTGGACATAGCCCTCCCCCAAAGAGCGCCATAGCGCCCTGTCTTCAGCTTGCCGCATCCAGCATCTGCCTGCAGTCTTTCGCAGATCGTCATCCCACCTGGTCGGAGGGCGTCCTACAACACGCTTACCCCAGCGGTTGTCAGTTCTTCGTGCGATATGGCCAGCCCACTGCCACTTCAGCTTGCTAATTCTCTGAGCTATGTCGATGACTTTGGTTCTCTGTCGGATATATTATGAGACAACGTGCAGCTACTAAAAATTTTCCGATCCGCCAATCGTACCGGCAATCTATTCATTGGCAGACATAAGGTCTTACATACATACATACATAGATTCACGCCTGTTTCCCAGAGGGGTAGACAGAGACTACGGATTTCCATTTGCTACGATCCTGACACACTTCTCTGGCTTCATTCACTTTCATCACATTCCTCATACATGCCCGTCGGTTCAAGGAGCTCTTAACCTGGCCTTTGTCCAGAACGCCTCCGATCTGATCGAGAAACGTTCGCTTAGGTTTTCCTCTTGTGACTGTTCCATTCACACTAGCCTTATAAACTTTCTTAGTCAGTCTTTCCTCGTCCATTCTTTCATAATATAATTTCAAATTTTAAACAAAAACATCTTAAAATGGTTAGAAATACTTAATAGTATGTTTATAATCATATTTATTGGAATGGTAACAAGTTACGACAGGCCGTCGGACCCTCGAGCCACCGCGTAACCCGATACCGGCCTGGGGGGAGAGGGGAAGACTGCAGGGAGAGACCAGAGACCACCGTCACGCACCAAACGTCGTGTTTGGTGCGTACTCTCTTGTAGGTACTTCACCATACATGCTCAGATGGCGCAATAGCTTGAGTAGTCATTGCCAAAGCGCTAGGTTGTAAATTCGATACCGGTTTGATTGTATTTACAAATCGATTATGCTCGGGCTTCACTCGCCTAAATGTACGTTAGGTCTAAAAAAAAATAAAAGTTCTGTTACTAATCTAATTAGTAACAGAACTTTTGCCGAATGAAAGGTACCATATGTCCTTTTCTGTACCCCTGACTACGTGTAAGTGAAGTTGCATGATTATCGGTCGAGTAGTTCAGGCGTGAAAGCGTAACAAACAAACAAACTCACATTCGCATTTATAATATTACTAGCTATTGCCCGCGGCTTCGCTTGCGTTAATTTAGAATTTGACAATCAATTCGGGTTGTACTCTGCCTGTAATAATATAATTCAATCATGATTCGAAAGGCACGTGGCGCCATCTATTATCATAAGAACGTTATTGTTGTTTTCCTCGGGAACAGTAATTTTTTTCGGGATGAAAGGTAGCCTATGTCCGTTTCTGTACACCTGACAACGTATATGCAAAATTTCAGAATGATCGGTTCAGTGGTTTAGGCGTGAAAACATAACAAACAAACAAACTCATTTTCGCTTTTATAATATTAGTTAGGATTAGGATTTACATTTTCTTCGCGCTCACTTAAGATGTTAGTTTTAAAAGGTTAGATCAATCGCAAAACTGTCTCATCATCTCTGACTTTTCGATTTTATGTGCGTACTAGATGTTCCCACGGTTTCATCCGCGTTTATCGCTACTGCGCCGCCCCCGTGGGTCGTAGCGAGATGTTATATAGCCTATAGCCTTCCTCAATAAATAGGCTATCTAACACTAAAATAATTTTTCAAATCGAACCAGTAGTTCCTGAGATTAGCGCCTTCAAATAAACAAACAAACTCTTCAGCTTTATAATATTAGTATAGATTAATTAGTTAATTATCGCTTGTTTTAACAGTGAAGGAAAACATCGGCGGAAACCTGCATGGCTGAGAGTTCTACCACAATGTTCTCAAAGATATGTGATGTCTGCCAATCCACACTGGGCCTGCATGGTGGACTATGCCTAACCCTTCTCACACCGAGAAGAGGCCCTTGCCCAGCAGTGGGACAGTTTAATAGAGGGCTGATATTATTATATAATTCTTTATAGATACACAGGCATGAGTCATAAGTCACAAGTCAACGGTCGGGAACAACGTCGCTCCTGGTACAAAATGGTACAAAAATTGTACCACAATTATGTAAAACAAACAGTTTATATTTACATTTATATTAGTTTTACAAAAGCATGGATAGTCGTACCATAAAGTGACTGTCCTTTAATACGAGTACAATCAGTCATTTTAGTTGTTACACCGTACACGCGGTTTTGCCCGCTTAAATCTCAAAGAACTTTACTGTGATAAAAAATATGCTATAGTCTAATCCAGGATGAATAAAAAAATAACTGCTTTATTTTGTAAGTTTCGTAGATGTTCTTATTTTAGTACATTCGGTTTTTATGAAGTTCGAATGACATTTTCGATGACCTAAATTTAGAACAAACGGTCTAAGCACGACATATGATTTTTTTTAGGTTTGAAAGAAGATGATATCCTACAGGAGCTGGACGTATCAGAAAGATTTTAGTACCTCAGATGATGACGAAGCGTATATACCACCCCTTAAAATTCTGACGTGAACTGCGTCTGAACGATCTAGAAGCTCAAAATCAGAAGATGTGACTGATTTTGTCACCTGCCATATCCCATCACCATCACTATCGCCATTGGCTTTTACTGAAAGTCACCTAAATACTACTCGAACAACAAGAGGTACAAGAAGAGTTAAAGGTACGCTTCCAATCATGGATATACCTAAAATTGATTCTGAGTCCGACTGATTGAACAACGATCTTCATTATCATTGATCTCTTTTTTAATTATAACTAGAAGAATTTTATTTTAAGAAGAATAAAAACTGTTCATTATAAGAAACGTTATTTTGTTCTGTTACTGATTTTTTTTAATTCTTAATAAAATATTATAATATTTGGAAATATGGATGTTTGTCTTGGTCTGGGTGTTTCTATGTATAAGATGTAGGTATTTACAAAAAGAAAGTATATATGTATGTTTATCCATTGTCTAGTACCCATAGTACAAGCTCTGCTTAGTTTTGGCTAGATGGTGTTGTGTGTATGTGATAGAATATTATTATTATATTATTACTTAAAACTGCATGTTCAAGCCTCTATTAAAGAAGGATTATAAAATCATTGTCTATTGCAAGGATACCAACGAACAGCGTAGCGGTTTAAGTGGTGGCTTTGCTCACTGACCCTGTGCCGCGTGTTGTGGGTTCGATTCCCACACGGGACAAAAATGTTGTGATCCACAAATGGGTTCCGAGTCTGTGTGTTCTTTGTGTCCGTTGTTTGAATGTTTGTTAAGTACCCGCGAAACAGGATTAATTCCTAGTGTGGGAATTGTATACTTAAACTAATATTATAAAGAGCAAAGATTTGATATTTTGTTTGTTTATTTGTAACGACTTAACTCAAATTCAATGGATTTAAAAAATTCTTTCAGAATAACGAAGCTATGATCACCAAATAACATAACATATGCATATTTTTATAAAAAAAAAATTGGGATAGTCTTTGGAGACTGCCAATAGAAGTGAAAACTTTAATCCTTGATCATAAACACTTCTCTAAAAACAAAAAAATATATATAATTATAAGAATGGGGCGAGTCAGATTCCTGATACTCTCTTACGGGTTACTAAGGAGGTCAACATTTCGTAATTTTTTGCTTAGGACGCACCATTTCTGAGATATTGTTAATATTCCAAAATAATTCAAAAATGGAAAGCGTGGAAGCGTGACGATGACGCGAGTTCTATGATTTTTGTTCACCCAAGAAGTGCTCAGCGCGCATAAAGAAGTTTTCACTTCAAAAAAGGACCGTTACTAAGACTAACATAACCTACTTGTACGCGAGCGTAGTCGCGAGCAAAAGCTAGTATTTATAAATTTTTTTTAAAGATCTTATGGTTTAAGTCTCTGGCAGTGTGATGAAATTGTTCTTTAGGAAAGTTTCAATAGAACGGGCGGCGGTAGAGGTGTCTGAAAATGACCCTGGTATTAGGTTAAGTTTGCATCATTTACATTTTACCTACATAGAGCTGATGACATATGGGTGTATTTAGGGTTGCCACCTGTAGTTTATAATAAAGTATTGTACGTTATTTCGGGTAAACGTATTTATACCTTATTAGGAAAATAAAGTACGCGAAAATACTTTATTTTACCTATGTCGACATTTACAGGTTTTATTTAATTGTTTACTAAAAGCAACGCTATAGGTTCCCTAAATTGAATTAAAACATTGTTTATCTATCTTAATATAGACATATATTGTAAAGATCTTAAGCTTACGTGGAAACCACATATAGATAAATTAAAAAACAAAATAATTTGTCTTATTAGTATATTACGTAAAATGACTTATTGTGTTCCACAAAAAACGAGACAAATGATTTACAATGCACTCGTCAAATCTAACATTGATTATTTAATTGAGGTATGGGGCTGCGTTCCAAAAACTAGTTTAATGCCGTTACAAACCGCTCAAAATAAATTAATTAAGGTATTGTTCCAATATGATAGATTTACACATACACCAATATTATATAAACAAACAAAAATATTCAACATAAAGCAAACATATACGTATACTACATGCATTCTAATTAAAAAAATATTATCGGTACTCATTCACACTCAAACAGTTTTGACTAAAATAACCTTCACTTACAACTTAAGAAATACAGATAAAATTACACAATATTTACCTAGAACTGAATATGGGAAGAAAATTATTTTACATGCTGGTACAAAAATATGTAATAACTTACCAAACGAAATAAAAGTTTGTGAAAGTATGTCTCTTTTTAAAACAAAATTAAAGACATTCATAAGAGAAAACGGTTAGAAATAAAAGAAATCCTTGACATTTCGTTTCTTCTTTGGGTCATTACCACTGTCTTAATTAATGTAATTTATATGTAATTTGTAAGATAGTTTATAAGATCGAGCTACCTCCTACTTAATATATAAATATGTATTGCTCAATATTTAAGTACCTAAACTGTAAAGTTTGTTTTTGAGTAATAAAGTTCTCTAAACCGAAGATCCGGTTAAGACGTTCCTTGACAATAAATATTTCTTAGATGTTAGTAGCATCAACAAAAATTAAAAACTAATAAGCTGGTTAAATTAATAATACTTTATTTTCAGATTTTGTTTTTTATTTTTTTTACTTCAGATAGTAAATGTAGGTACCTACTCTATTCGTTCAAAATAAAGGTGGCAAACCTAGATGTATTAAACTATCACTGTAGATATAGGTATACGTCTCAAAACTCTAATAACGCTTCTAACTGTAGTGTTAATAAAGTATTAAAATATTTAAAAAGGCATGTCTGAAGAGAAGTGGGCAGAAATCACCACAGACTGGGCACTAAGTAACAAACGGCCCCGTGCTTCGATCAATAATAGACTAGATACACAATCCCATACAAAAGTCCTCTTTAAAACTGTCGCCAATTGTGAGTGTAGGTACTTCTAAGAATTCTAGTTGAAATAAATATACATTAATGAAAATTCAACCTTAAATCCAATACTTAAAGTTGCATTCACAAAGCTATGTACAAAAAGCAATTAATTTTTACGACCTTTGTTCGCCACTGAAATCACATCAAAACAATTTTAATCTTATACGCATGTTTTAAAGTCTAAATTACAAAGTGCCAAAAATAGTAATAACAATTTACAATAGTTGGCGCATTGTTGCAAACGTTGATCAAACAATCATAATATTTGATAATTGATTCATATTTACTATTTAATTAGGTTTTTACTTTATGAAAAATACTTAATCATATAAACTTACAGAAAAAAAGATATTCCTTCCAAAATCACGGTGTTACGGTGGTTATTTGCACAATTTTTGAACGCACACTGCGGCATTTTGACGTCTTAATGTTGGCTATGATTGGATCATACTAATTTGAAATAAGAGCACAACCGTATTTGTGCTCTTATTTTTCGGCTCGTTTTTGAAGCGCTTACCGGACATCTAGTGTATTATTGATCGAAGGCCCTGTGGCAAGCAATTGGATGCGTTCAACCGGGATTGGAGACAATTGGCGCTGGATAGAGAGGAGTGGAAAGATCGAAGGGAGGCTCTGCAGTGGGACGGTACAGACTAAAATAAATAAAAAGGCATGTCTAATTCGAAGTAAATGCCTATGTTGGAGCTAATTTCTCACTTAAAATTGATGTAGCCTGCTTAAGAAGTACCTTAATCCTGATACCTATTGATTCTTAGATATCTACCTATATGAACTCGTCCGATCGTCATGAAATTTTGCATAGGTAGGTACACGTTGTCAGGAGAACCGAAAAGGACGTACCTAGGCTACACTTCATCCAGGAAATATATTGTTTCCTACTAATCTAACCTAAACTATTCAATTCAATTCAATTTATTGCATTCCATAATGTAGGTACTTTTACAGATTACAGATGGTAGGCTTCAAAATAAGTAACAAATTATGGACCCTGTCGGGCACAGCACTATTAGGAGAGAGGAGGAGCTGTTTAGATATGCTATTTTTATAAGTTTCGTTTTGACACAATTTTATCAGCTTTTGAATCTAGTAAGATAAGTCAGTATTCATCAGAATCATGAAAAATTAAAAAGATGAATAAATAAATAAACTTAATATTTATATATACCTACATTTATTTACACGAGCAAAGCAGTAGGCAAAATCTAGTTAATTTATAATCCTATGTCACGTAAAATCTATACTAATATTATAAAGCTGAAGAGTTTGTTTGTTTGTTTGCTTGAACGCGCTAATCTCAGGAACTACTGGTCCGATTTGAAAAATTCTTTCAGTGTTAGATAGCCCATTTATCGAGGAAGGCTATAGACTATATATCATCACGCTAAGATCAATAGGAGCTGAGCACCAATGAAGAATGTTTCAAAATCGGAGGGTATTTTTTCCTTTTGAGAGCTTCCACTGCGTGCGCTGCGTAAACAGTTAAAGTTTCGCAAAAATCATGTATGACAGAATTGTTTCCCTTTAAAAGTTCTAAAAAAAAGTCCGCGACAGCATATGTCTATCTTTTAAGGTTGGCTCACTGTAACCATTTTTATGCTAACCAAATTTGTTCTAAAATAATGCATTATTTGCGAAGGTATTATTATAAACATGATATTAATCCTTATCCAAATAAATACGTTATTCATCACAAGTATTTAATTTAAAACAAAATTGCGCTTTACATCATTCGATTTCAATGAATATCGTAGAAGATATCGCAGTTTTAAAATAACATTGCAGCAAAATAATTACCTATTACAGACATAGTACAAACGATGTTTCTCCTGGTTTATTCTGCGTGATTACTACTGGTTCGATTTGAAAAATTCTTTTAGTGTTGGATAGCCTATTTATCGACGAAGGCTATAGGTTATATAACATCACGCTACGACCAACGGGGGCGGCGCAGTAACGATAAACGCGGGTGAAACCGCGGGAACATCTAGTCATGAATAATCATGATTCATCAAAAGGCATTCATTTGCGATACCAACGCCATCTCATACATAACAATGGTACGACCAAGACAGTTTGCATTAGTGGCTTTGAGTACAAGTAAGTTATGACGTCAATGTAAATACGTCAACACAAACTCAAACAATATTTGTTATCATGGAATTATTTACAACACACAAGGAAATAAAGAACATTGAGGGAGGTCCGTTACTTGGGACAAAAATACTCGTCCACGTAACCCCCTCGAAGATTGTTAACGTAGGAGGGCATACTTTTCTATAATTATCCATTTTACAACGCCCGCATTGAATTTCAAATAATAAATTTGTACTTAAAATATGTTATTGACAAGTCTAAATTACAGTAATACCTATTATCGCATTCGTTATCATTATAAACTCACTCTTGAGTTGCACAAATACCTATACCTATAGCTATATTAGCTATCACAATGATATTCTATTCTAGATAGAGATATATAGGTACGCGCCTTACGCTCGACGCGCGTCATACATATCATAGACAATCTAGAACTTGATTGCTATGGAATTTGAAAAGATTGCCATACTAAAAACATATATCAAAACGGGGAGTTTATAAAATCCATATCAGCTTAAAATTTAACACTGCAATGACTATTATGCTTGTAAGTTATAATATTTTTTTACCACTTTCAAAATACAGCTGGTTCCGGTGGATCCCCTGTAGCTAAACAAGTTCATCCATTTTTTTTTAGATATTTTTTGGACTGAAGCTACTACGATAGGCGGGCTGTCCTTTTCTTAATTCTCTACCGAAAAATCGAAAAACTGTACTGAATATGGAATATGCTAATTTTTACAAGTAAGTCGCTGAGCCTGTCGAACATTCGTGGCCACTTATGAATTGTGAACCCCCTATTTTTTTATCACGCCAACGTAGACTCCCGTCGAGTCTCCCATGGACCCTTAAGGGTCCACCTGGACCACTTTGGGAAGTAATGGTTTAAATGGTAGTTATAACAATATATTTTTTTGTTTTAGGATGGTTACAAATGAGATAGTAACTCTGTTTGGTTGTTACCTCTATCTAAACAGGTGAACAGATCATAATTAAACTAGGCAAGAAGGTATGTACACAATATACCTATAGATTATGTTATATCCTAATATGTAACTTGCAAAAACAACTCCACTTTACAACAACTTTGGCACATTTTCTGAAATTCATTATTATTAGGTTCATTTTATACTATATATATACTAAAGTGTAAAGTGATATTCGACATAATATATGGTATGTTGAGGATTAATTAAGTTTTATAACATTATTTGCTAGATGCTATTATGTTTTATAATAAAATACTACAAATAATAAGAACATGGATAATGAATATTTTTTTGTTATGATAAATAATATAAATATATCGGATAGTATTGATATAGTAACAATAGTATAATAATAATATCGTCTTTAAAATCATAATTATTTAAATAACGTCTTATATTAACGTGGTAACAAGGCAGTGCAATTAAACGATGTTTAATTAAATACATTAAAGTTGTGTACACAGGCAACATATGAGTTTATAAGGAACCTGGAATCAAACGGAGCATCATACGTCTAGCCGCGCCGAAAACAACTTACGATCCGAGCGACGCGCGATTTATTTTTTTATATGTGTGTTAGTTGTTGGCCTCAGATAGCCTTCACAACTTTACGTGGACTGTGGGTGAGCGCAGAAGGCTCCCAACCCGTATTTTCCGCTCTATTTATATACCCGACGCGTGAAGGTGCCACCTGTTCTTATAGGCCGCCACACCGTACGCACACACACTCAAGGATTTACAAGAATTCCCTCGTAGATTTTAGAATTTTGTTTACTTGTCACTGATTGATGCAAATTAATATTGTGCTCATTAGTGCGAGGGCTACTTGTAAGAACAATAAATTGAATATAAGGCTTAAAAATTGTAAATATATTCTCAGTTGAATCAGTCTACGTGTTTCACTATAACCCTAACGGTTATCAGCTACGGACCTGGTTTATGCCTGCCAGCTGATATTACGTTAAAAAGTGTTTTATTATATACATGGGTGGCATCATATTAATAGGTAGGACCAAAGTCTTTTAGCTTCAAAGAATAAGCTCGCCAGACTGTTATTAACATGTAAGTTTCAGTTTCTGAAATATTCTGATAATAAGTTATTTGCAATAGTCAAAAAATGAATTATTAATATTTAAGTGACAACCGTAAATCGCATTAATTATTTAAGCGGGATGTCGAAATGTGACGTCACAATGCAAAGCTATATGTCAAACAAGCATTATATAAATGGAAGAAAACTATCATATATTTAAATATCAAACAGTAATTGCTGTGATTCAAAGACCAAAATGGCTGGAGGTTACTTTTTCAAGAAAAGAGCTGCCCATAAAGTATCTTATACCTTCAATAAAGAAAACAAACAGGTTTTTCTTAAATAATCACCATCCCTCACATAATGTAAATCAATAGTTGCACAACCATTACTACTAACTTTACCACGGTAAATATATCCATTTTTAAAAACGGGGATTTCCTGTTTCTCTTGACTTGGACAGAAATTAAAGGCCTCCAGGCCTCGCTTCTAACCGTAGAAACCTTTTATTCATCTCTTACCTCAACGAGACTGCAATTGAGCCATTCTCTAACCAAGACTATAGGGTAATTAAACATACATCTAGATGATCGAATATGCCACTAAAATATATTTAAAATAGTAAGTATTTTGTACAATGTGACCCGGGAAGTCATAAAGTTATTGTTTACATTAGAATAAAGAAGGAGAACAGCACATTATATGTGTTAACACTCATCTTTAAAAACTTTCTAGATATTTTTGTCTATGGTTCCTAGTGACGCGCTTACCGAGCACTTAAGTTATCGATCCTATACTTGTTGAAATCGATTCCTAATTTCATATGCACTTATACCCTACATTATCGTTACCTTTAAATAAATTATTACATAAAAATATTATATGAATCATCATTAGTAAAATAATGTTATTTAGATCACTAAAATATTTTTTCACCGATAAGTTTTACAGGTATTCAGTATTCGATATATGACATACCGATTGTATGACTGATTCCGATTCACGTGATTACGTCACTCGGGCCAAGCGAAGCGAGCGGAGGGAGATGTGCGAGATTCGTACTGTGTTAAAATTAATACGTCATCTCTTATTCTAAAGTGATATCTATAAATTAATTTGTGGCGCCGCTTAGAAATTGATAATAAAACAGTAAGTAAATAATTCTGGCGTCATTCCGTGCGTGGCTGTATGTTACGGAAGCGTTGTTTGGTTCCCTGTGCAGTGCCTATACAAATGCATAATATAACCTATCTGCGCTTTGCATAAATCTCTGAGGCCGCAACCTTGTAATTGATGCAGATGCAGTCGATGTGGAAATAAGACGATAATGCGATTATAAAGAGTAGTTAAAACGTCATCGTTGTGAAGCCATCAAGTCTGGTGTTTTGCCGCGCTGTGTGCTGTGTTTATTGACGCGTTGGTTGCAATATTGCAGGCATAATGCCGGCGGCGCGAGGCGTTAAACGTGCAGCGTCTAAATCGTCCGCCGCTACGGCGTCGACGGGACCTAAAAACAAGAAAAAACGTGGAGGTGAGTTCCTGAAAAGGCATTTTGCAATTGTTTTCTTTACATTTTTGCCTATGTCAATGACCTGTCAAACGCGATGGCGGGAAACGAGAGGCGCGAACTCTCGCTATAAAAGTTATTTTTTTTGTGTTTACAAGATAACTGTACACGAATTAAGATGTCAGTGGCTGTATTTAGTCACTTTACACCATGTTTACGCTTAAATATCGCTTTGGTTATGTAAGCGTCGCACGCGAATGGAATATTTTTGAGGTTAGTCTCATTCGAACGACGCTCGGCCTATTTACAATTGTATTTTCACACAAATTAGTGTTTCCTGTAAATATGTATGACTATTTTGTATTAAAATGACTTCGTATTAGGTAATATAAGTATAAGAGACTACGTCTATCTTGTTAATGTTGTATAAAATTAGCTAATGAGGATAAAACCAGCCATTATTTTTAGTTAGCAACAAATCACTAAACCATGAAGATAAGTATAGCTAAAAATAACACCATGGCGCGTTGAGCTATCTTTTACATTAACTCTATGATTTCAACTATTTATAATTTACAATTCATGTAGTACATCTCATTCAGTTTTCTATTTACAAGAAAATTTTATGCTTCATAAATTCTAAGCCTTAGTTATCAGCTTATCTTTATAAAGGCCATGTGTTTGTTGAATGTAAGTTAGTAGTAGTTCCATTGTTTGTTTGAACAACTGAACTCTATAAATCTCTTCTACTTAAAATATTTAGCAGGAAGTACTAATAATTATTTATTAATTATCACATATACTTACTAAATAAACAATATTGGGTCTAATATGTGCCCAACTCCATATTAAATTTGCTTATATGTTATGAATATAGTTATATAAATTATCCCAGTAATAGGCATCAGAATTATTTCAATCACAGTAGGGTTAGACCATAACCTACCATACTGATGTTATGTTTGTATCTGAACCATAAGCCTATATTCAACATAATTATCAAACATGCACACTTCAAGAAAAGAGCGTACTCCTTTTTAAAATGCCAGCAATGCACTTGTACCTCCTATGGTGTTGCAGATGTCCATGGGTGGCGGTAATCGCTTAACATCAGGCGATCCGTCTGCTTGTTTGCCCCCTAATAAAAAAAGAAAAGAAGACGCAACTCAGAAAGACTAATTGATATTTTCAAAATAAGTTGCATGCTTTTCCTCGCATTTTTCTTAGGAAGTCAAATTAAGACAGTCCCTATTTTAAATACTATTGTACTAGGAATAATTCCTGTGTCATGATGTCATGACAGACTTTACAAACATTTAAACAACAGACAAGGTACATTCAGACTCGGAACAACCAATTTTCATTTAATGGAGTCACATATATTTTTGTCCAATGTAGGGATCAAACCCACTAAACTTGGCACAGTGGCAGGGGCATGACAACGACTTAAAGAACAACTGCCTATTATTATTCATTTATTTTTTTATTATTCATTTATTTGCGGACTGTTTGGTCCATAGGATTAGTGTTACAAAAGCAAATTATTAACTATTATTAGTAAACATACATACAATAAATACAAATGACAATAAAACACAGATAAACACAAATCACTGGACACTCAGACAGACATGACAAACAATATTTTTAAATTATGCACTCAAAGTATGAGAGTTTAACTTCGGACATAATTATACTATGCAACATAATCTGTCTGAATACTACTTCTGTAGAACATAACATTACATTAACATGTAAAATTCTAAGCTAGTTGGTACATGAACACTCAAATCTTTGAACAATGTAATATATGCAAAACACGAAGAGAACTTAAGATGCTAACCTGATATGGTTTGACCTTGACACTATGACTCATAAAAAACAACCTAATAAAAAAAATAAAAATGGTAACCATATTCAGGTGAGTTAATAAATAAATGTGAAATTCCTTGCCTGCCAGAATCTCGGACAAAATATAAAAAGCAGTGTGTCATGTAGATTTGCATATGAGATAGCAAATCTTACGATCCCTTGCTTATATAGTTTACTAGCTTTTGCGCGCGGCTCCGCCCGCGTGGTACCTACATCAATAAAAAGTAGCCTATGTCCTTCCCCAAGTTTTAAACTATATATGTACCAAATTTCATCTAAATCGGTTGAGTGGTTTAGTTGTGAAAAGGCAACAGACAGAGTTACTTTCGAATTTGTAATATTAGTCAGGATTTCACATTATTATAAGCAAGAGAATGCAAGGTTTAATGTAAAAATAAATTAACTGCATAAACTGTTTTATACTGTATTTTTACTTATATTTAGTGCATTAACAAAACTAAATACATAGAGTCACGTATATTTCCCAGAGTGGTAGGCAGTGACTACGGATTTCCATTTGCTATGATCCTGACACACTTCTCTGATTTCATTCACTTTCATCACATTCCTAAATACTAAATAATGATCTACAATTATAAAAGCATCCCTTTTTTATTTATTTATTCAAGACACACCAACAACAATTGGACGTACTTTCTGAAAAACGTTCCAACCCACAAAGTTAACATTTTGAGATAATCGTGATTGAAGTTCAATCCCATATTGCTTCTTCATACATGTGGGTTGGGCTACTAAATCATTATTTCATACATAGAGTGATAGTAGAGCTACCACATTTTTCCAGCCAGTAAATAGTAACCCCGTGACTAATTTGCTAATAATAACTCGATTTTGACCCGAGTGTGGGTTGGAATGTTTTTCAGAAAGTACGTCCAATTATACAAAATAATTAATATTACATATACATTAACTGGGATGCAGAGTAAAAACATCACTTAAAGGTGTGTGTGTGTGTGTGTCTTGTTTTACCTACAATGTGTGTCAATATAAATAATATAAAGTACTTAATTTTGTTTAAAAAATAAACCAAAATGATGTAAACATTCTTATAAAGTAATTATCTTTATATAAATAATAACAGATTAATAATAAAATTAGGAAGATAAAGATTCTGCATTGTCATGATAAATATTTTTGCTTACCAATAAGCCTTTATTAGGTACTAGATGTTCCCGCGGTTTCACCCGCGTTTATCGTTACTGCTCCGCCACCGTGGCTCGTAGCGTGATGTTATAGAGCCTATAGCCTTCGTCGATAAATAGGCTATCCCACACTAAAATAATTTTTCAAATCGAACCAGTAGTTCCTGACATTACCGCGTTCAAACAAACAAACAAACTCTTCAGCTTTATATATATAATATTAGTATAGATAGTAGTATAATCCATATTTGACAAAATTAGTTCGTTTTTTAAAGTCATCTCCAGCTGTATGAATAATTTCTGTGTTATCGAGGACTTTCTACTACGACTACGACTATCATTCAAACAATGGACAGAAAAACCTCTGACTTGGAACAAGCATTTGTGGATCACACAAATTTTTGTCCTGTGTGAGGGTTGAACCCACAACACTCGACGTGATCGCATTTAAACCACTATCATCCATATACTCGAATTATGACAAAATGTAAATATGATAATTGTAGAATTAAACAATTATTTTACAATACACTAGCTGTCCCAACAGACATTGTCCTGTACAAGAGAAAAAAAAATAAAAAAAGAAGCATATCTAAACCATCCTCGAATCCACTTGAACACACACAAAAAGTTTCATTCAAATCGGTCCAGCCGTTTAGGAGGAGTTCACTGTCAACATACGTACAGAAGAATTATATATATAAAGATAATGAGTTGTTATCTAGGCTGCAGGGGTGGCATAGTGCCTTAAGAGATCTCCTTGCCAATTCCATTATGCCGAGTGTTGTGCAAAAAGAAAAAAATTTGCCATCAACTGTGGATAAAACCTCATTTTGTGTGAAGATTTCGTTTCCATGTAAGATGAAACTTATGTTATGAAGTTTGTTTATCTCATAATAAAGTTACTATAAGGCAGGAAAAAAAAATTTTAATTAGTAGTATTATAAACACCATCTTAGTTACCAAAACTATGAAAGCAAACGAAACTTAAAAATTGCATACCAAGTAAACCGTGTTGGCAACCAGACACAGAATAAAGCATATTGTGTCTGGACTGCATTCTGTATATTGGCCAAGATTTTAAAGAATTTGAATTTCAATCTTTTTCAGTCAAATGTCAGTAGTAAGTACTTTTAAATGAAATAAATGATGCTTGAAACTCAGCATTATATAATTTGACTATGACAGGTAACGTTTGAGTCATGTCTAAATAAAATAATCCTAAAAAGTATGCATACAGATTATGTCATATGCATATAATATAAAGAGCCGACCCGCGCAACTTTGTCTGCTTCACATAAGAGAATTAAACATTTTTCATTCATACTCCGCTCCTATTTGTCGTAGCGTGGTGTTATAATAGCGTATAGCCTACCTCTATAAATGAGTCTAATAATTTTTCAATTCGAACCAGTAGTTTCTTGAGATTAGCGCGTTCAACCGAACAAACAAACTCCTCAGCTTTATAATATTAGTATAGATTTATATTATCATATGCCAAAGTATGACCTTACGGTAGATGTATTGATTTGCACTATTTAGATAAATGGTTGCGTATATACGTTTCCTTTAAATGCAGTCACGAAACCATCTAGTTTATGAATATCTAGCTTTTACCCGCGGTTTCGCTTACAGTTTTTGTTTATTTTATTTTTTTATACAACTATGGTGGCAAACAAGCATACCTGATGATAATTGATCACAGTAGCCTATGGACGCCTGCAACACAAGAGGCATCACTTGCGCGTTGCCGACCCGTTAGGAAAGGAAGTGGGGAGGGGAAGGAGCGGGAAGGGGTAAAGAAGATGATTGGGCCTCCGGCACTCTCACTCACCGAACGAAACACAACAGTAGGAATACTGGTATTTTACGTCGACATTCTGTGAGAGGGTAGACCTTCCCCGGTCGAGCCGGCCCATTCATGCTGAAATCAGCGAGGCTCTATTACTCCTAAATAGTCTCACGCCTTGTTATATCCTAAAGGATAGGCAGAGGTTTATGACACCCACATTTAACAAAGTATGGCTGAAGTCTCTCTCAGTAGGGGACAAGCCTACTGCACATTTCTCGGTGTAAAATTTGGACTTTATAACTCTATGTTCCGTAAACTCTTATATACGTCGTTAATTTTTCATGTTCATTCATTGCTCCGCTCCGCGGAAAAGAGCTAATAGACAAACAAACCTTTCCGCTTCTATAATATTAGTCAGGACTTGACGATCATAAGTGTTACTTTGTAACCTAAATGAATAAATTATTTGTTAATATGACTAGCAGTGCCCGCGTTTTCGCTCGCATGTCGCTCGCATTAAATTATGTAAATTTATGGTTACCGTTTTGCTCCTTTGAATTATAGCGTTACCTTCTATAGCCACAATTAATGTCACTCATAATAATTTCAGCCCTGTATTAAATTGTCCCACTGCTGGGCACGGGCCCCTTCTCAGTGTGAGAAGGGTCGCTTAATAAAAGGAAAAATATTTTCGAAATCTGACTAGCAGTTTTGGAGATTAACGCTTTCAGACATACAATGTTTGAAGAATCATTATTTCCAAATTTGTTAACATTCCATCATACTTCCTTATTTGTTGACCAGTTTAACACATGAAGCATATATTTAAAAAATGTGGGCAGCTATGACAAAGTTCTGAAAAAAGAAATACTGCACTGATGACGTAATAGTTAAAAAGGTAACTTCGTCGATGCTAATGCGCTGTGTTGTGTGTTTGATTCCGACGAAATAAAATTTGTGTGGTCCACAAATAGACGTATCTAGTCTTTTCTTTCAAAATCAAAATCAAAAATAAATTTATTCAAGTTAGGTTACAAGGTAACACTTACGAATGTCAAAGTTACACTAAATTTTTTCTGTGAATTTACATTTACTGCCACGTTCAGCAAGGCAAGGGTGTAGGGCTCATGAGAAGAACGGGCAAGAAACTCATGGCCACTCTTTTTAATCGCCAAGTTTACAATAAAGTTTTGTTTACAAATCACAAGTGTAAGGTGCTGCAACCATTTCTCCATGAATTACTACTGAACATACTCAAGCATTTCATTAAATTTTATGGTAGCCTCTAAAGCAGCAGTATGGTAAATAGCTCAGAGCATCCACTTCATCTTTAAAAAGACAACTTTGGCCTTAGGAATAATTCCTGTATAAGACAAAGAATACGCAGACTCAGAACAACCATTTGCGAATCAAACAATTTTTGTCTTATGTTGGATTCGAATCCACACTCGGCAACCACTTGACGCACTAAGCTATCCGTGCAGTGTTTTTTGTGTTGTGTAAAATGCTATCATATCTAGAATGTTATTGTACCATAGCAATAAAAAAAACTAAATAAACAAGCCTGAATTATAAAAAACTAGCTTTTGCCCGCGGCTTCGCTCGTGTTAATTTAGAATTTGACAATCAATTCGGGTTGTACTTTGCTTGTAATAATGTATAATTCAATAATGATTCGAAAGACACGTGGCGCCATCTATTATCATAAGAACGTTATTGTTGTTTTTCTCGGGAATAGTAATTATTTTCAGGATGAAAGGTAGCCTATGTCCGATTCTGTACACCTGACAATGTATATGCAAAATTTCAGGATGATCGGTTCAGTGGTTTAGGCGTGAAAAGGTAACAAACAAACAAACTCATTTTCGCTTTTATAATATTAGTTAGGATTAGGATGTATGATAATTGGTAGGAATGTTCCCAATAAAAATGCTAATTAACAAATATAAATAAAATTTATTAAGTCCTGAGTGGTTGACATTGACGTAAGCCCGATAATTTTTTTGTTTATACGACCAATGTGACAAACAAGCATACGGCCCACCTGATGGTAAGTGGTCACCGTAGCCTATGGATGCCTGCAACACCAGAGGCATCACTTGCGCGCTGCCGACCCTTTATGAAAGGAAGTGGGAAGGAGAAGGAGCGGGAAGGGTGAAAGAGGGTGATTGGGCCTCCGGCACTCTCACTCACCGAACAAAACACAACAGTAGAAATACTGCTATTTCACGTCGATATAATTATGTGTAATCTTTACTAAAATTATAAAGTTAAAGAAATCGTTTGTTTGTTTACACGCAATGATCTCTGGATCTACTAGAGACTATACCTATTATGCCCGCGGCTTTGCGTAAATGTAGGTTATGTCAATTTTCTAACCCTCGGGAGGACCTACTTTGCCGGATGAAGGGTACCCTATGACCTTTTCTGTACCCTTGACAACGTGTGTGCGAAATTTCATGATGGTCGGTCGAGGAGTTAATAAATAAACAAACTCACATTCGCATATATAATACTAGATGTTCCCGCGGTTTCACCCGCGTTTATCGTTACTGCGTCGCCCTCGTGGGTCGTAGCGTGATGTTATATAACCTATAACGTTCCTCGATAAATAGGCTATCCAACACTCAAATAATTTTTCAAATCGAACCAGTAGTTCCTGAGATTAGCGCGTTCAGACAAACAAACAAACTCTTCAGCTTTATAATAATTATTAGTATAGATTAGTAAGGATTTATTGAGGAAGGCTATAAGTTAAAGTCAAATTAATTAACTCTTTAGGTCACAAAGTAACACTTATGAACGTCAAAGTTTGTAAGTTTAGTAGAAGGAAGTATGAATATATTTATGGATACATAAACTCCTAGAGACTTTCTCGGAGTACCGCCGCGAGCGCATTGCCTTCGTTAAACGTGTAGGCGCTCTTGTATGTCCTAATGATTATTTTGACATTTAGAGTCTCCGTTAAACCATATTAAATTTTATTACACGACAGTAGGTGTTGATGTATTTTTGGTAGCTTACACATTATATAACAAGTGAGAAACGGCAATGAATTGCCGTAAATCTTAGAGTTCGAAGAACAATATATGCAAAGGTCACGTGCTACCATGTGTCAAAGGTCATAATCATTTCGGAGTATATCGACTATGCTGAGTCGAATGGCGTTGACCGTGAGTCTCTAGCTCTTACGGTTCTTGAGTTGAAAGTTGTATAACAGACAGACGGACGGACAAAGCTGTTGTATACATAAAAGTTTTTTCGAACTCTAAAAATTGGTACTTACTAAATATCCTTAACTCATCATAAAAATCTAATTTTATATTAACTTTCAAACTTTAATTTTAATACTATTCTTTTATTATATATCTATTCCTCAGGCACACTACTTTTTCTGGATGAAAGGTGTCCTTTTCTGTACCCCTAACAACGTGTTATGTGAAATTTTATGATGATCGCTCGATCAGTTAAGGCGTGTAAGCGTAATAAACAAACGAAAAATCTCACATTCGCATTTATACTAATATTATAAAGCTGAAGAGTTTATTTGGTTGAACGCGCTAATCTCAGGAACTACTGGTTTGAATTGAAAAATTATTTAAGTGTTGGTTAGCCCATTTATCGAGGAAGGCTATAAAACCTTAGTTCCCAAAGAGGTCCAGGTGGACCCCCAGGGATCCACGGGAGACTCGACGGGGATCTACATTGGCGTGACAAAAAACACTACAGACTAAAGGGGGTCCATCGGAACAAAATAAATTTTGAAAGTGGTCTATGAGAAAAAATTCCGGGATCCTCTGCTATAAAACATCATGCTACGAGCAATAGGGGCAGAGCATGAATAAAAAATGTTGCAAAAATTTATGTGAAGCAGATGAAGTAGCGCGGTCAGCTAGTTTGTGATATTAGTTGTTAGGATGGTAAACTTAAAGCTATGACCCTGTTAGATCAAGAGCTTTCTTTTTTAAAGTCGGCCTCGATGGCGTAGTAGTTAGTGTAACCGACTGCCACGCCTGAGGTCGCGGGTTCGATTCCTGCACAAGTCAAACATTTGTGTGCATGAACATGGATGTTTGTCTTGGTCTGGGTGTTTCTATGTATAATAGGTATTTACAAAAAAAAAGTATATATGTATGTTTATCCATTGTCTAGTACCCATAGTACAAGCTCTGCTTAGTTTGGGCTAGATGGTGTTGTGTGTATGTGGTAGAATATTATATTATAGTTATTTTATAATTATATTCTATGTTATATTATAATAAATTTTGTATTTGTTTTTAACAGCGATCCAGTTGGAAATACCGACCGCACCGAAGCGCAGAGGGCGTGTGCTCACCTGCGGACAGGGCGACGTCGGCCAACTGGGCCTCGGCGAAGATGTTATTGAGACCTCAAAGTGAGTACATATATCACTTACTGAATAATAGAGCAGCGATAGCTCAGTGGGGAGACCAACAGACTGCAATGCAGGGGTCTCGGGTTCGAACTCACGTCGCGCACCTCTGACTTTCGGAAGTTATATGACTTTTCGAAATTATGTGCGTATTGATTGACAATTATCGCCTGCTCCGTGCCTCGGAGAGTACGTTAAGCCGTCGGTCCCGGCTGCCATGAACATCTATGGCAGTCGTTATTGGGAGAGTGTCGACACAAAAGATCCCACTGGTCTGTCTGGCCCCCACATAAGATAAGATACTGAATAATACTCATACATGTAATAATATTATGTATATTATCTGTCCGACTGCTGGCCACGGGCCTCTTCTCAGAATGAAAAGGGTCAGGAAGTCTACCATGAAACTCTCTATCCGAAACTTTGAGTCGAAAGAAACCAACTTATAAAGAAGTTTCATCGCATTTCTTTCTTTTAAAATAACATGATTTCGTTATTCGGACTGCTTCATGAAAGCGTTTAGGACAATCAAGAGGTTACGTACCGAAATTCAGGATGAATTTCGAAATAAATGTGTTTCTCGGTACAAACAGTCAGCCCGAAACTTCGGCATTTACGTTTCATGGTAGGCCTACTGGCCACGGTCGACCACGCTGGCCCATTGCGGAGTCGCACGTTCCCTCACGATGTTTTCTTTAAAGCGAGCGATAATTAACTATTTAATACGCACATAATTTCGAAACGACAAAGAGATGCGCGCCTTGGGATCGTACTCGAGACCGGAAGGTAAGGCCTCATTTACGGAGAAGCGGGGCGTCGCGCGTCGATGCGGCGGCGCGGCCCGCACTGAATTGTATGAGTGCGTTTACGGAGAAGCGATTTTACGCGCGTTTGCTTGAAATGGAGCGTGCGCCGCTGCGATGGGCTTGCGCTTGGCGACTCGCCGCGGGCGCAGCGGCGGGCACCGCGACGCGCGAGGCCATTTAACTTTACCTATACTACCAGATTTTAAACGCTTGTGACTTATTTATTTTTGAGTAGTTTTAAAATACTGTTGTATTTTTGAGTTTGGATAATGTGACTATTTAACTTAAACTTTTATATAATAACTAGCTATTCCCTCAATTTCACCCGCGTTTACGGTTACTGCGCCGCCCCCGTAAATCGTAGCTTGATGTTATATAGCCTTCCTCGATAAATAGGCGATCCAACACAAAAATATTTTTTGAATTCGAACCATCATTAGCGCTGATTAAACTGAGATTAGCGCGTTTAAACAAAGAAACAAACTCTTCATCTTTATAATATTACTATAGATAAATTTAAAAAAATGTGTGTCGACTACCCTATTTGCATAAAGCACTGGTTAAAATAAAATCCCTACGTTATGGTTTGCCTGTTATCTGCTTTTTAAGTTTTGGCGAAATATTACCACGTCATCTAAATTCCTTAAATGCCTATCGCCACGGCAATTTATCTACAAATTAAATGGCTAGCATATCAAATCGATTGAAGCCACCAAATTAACTCCATCCCAACTGCCTACGATTGTGGAGTTAAAAATATTCTGTTATGTCCCTGAAACCCGCGCGCCGCCCGTTCAATACCGCCACTCAAAATAGCCAACTTGAACTTTAAGAAAATATTTCGACTACCTTTATATTATGAATGCGATTCATGCCTTAAATAATCGATTGATTATCCTGAAATTTCATATAAGTACACGTCAGGGATGCAGAAAAGGACGGAGTGCATTTCATCCAGAAAAAGTACTGTTCTCGAGGGATAACAATTTATTGACAAAATCTAGATTAACGCAAGCGCAGCCGCGGGCAAAATCTAGTTGGTAAATAAAATTGAGTTTGTTTACATCCGATCGTTGGATCACGTGTTTGATTCCTTTGTTAGAAAAGTTTAATTGGATGTTCTTTTAAATAATTCACAGTAGGTACTAGCACGAATTTTGGCAATGAGATTGTTGAGTTTTGACCTTGCTGATTTTAACATAAAAGGCTTGATCGGTGAAGTATGCAAATGCTAGAGTACGAATATTAGTACTTGACGTCGATATTCGATGAATTTAAATTCAAAATGTAAGAGGTTTAGTCATCGACGTAAAGTACCAATATTTATACTGTAGAGTTTTATTCGATGATAGAGAGCTCAGGTCAGCCAATCATTGTCTGTCCCTTGCTTCCATCTCCTGTCTCCCCATCTCCTTCACATAGGCTTTGGTAACTGCTTACTATCAGGCAGGCACTTGGTCTGCCTTATTTGCCTTCTATGTGGTCGACTAGGACCTTACTACCAGCTCTTATGAGTCAGCGCGGTACAGCGTGTATACTTATTTCTCACTAGATTTTGCGCGCGGCTCCGCCCGCGTGGTACCTACATCAATGAAAAGTAGCCTATGTCCCTCCCCAGGTTTTAAACTATGTATATCTGTACCAAATTTCATCTAAGTCGGTTGAGTGGTTTAGCCCTGAAAAGGTAACAGATAGACAGACAGTTACTTTCGAATTTATAATATTAGTAAGGATATTCACACGAGCAACGACAATAATACGTATTGTGGCTACAAGAACACATAGCCGTGTCATACCATACGGTTACCATTCACCATCAGGAAGATCAGCCCGCCTAGTCATCTACAAAAAAAAGTGTCTCATAGATCCTCGAGACACTTAAGTACACTTCAATAGGTTCACGTCTGTGGATTCCACAGTACAGTAGCTATATTCGTAGTAGTACGTAGCTACGATAATCGCATATTCGAAACTTGCATGATCCCGTTTGTTGATCAATTCGTCTCTGAATACTATTCCAATCATCCTAATCCTAACTAATATTATAAAAGCGAAAATGAGTTTGTTTGTTTGTTGCCTTTTCACGCCTAAACCACTCAACCGATCATCCTGAAATTTTGCATATACGTTGTCAAGTGTACAGAAACGGACATTGGCTACCTTTTATCCTGAAAAAAATTACTGTTCCCGAGGAAAACAATAATAACGTTCTTATGATAATAGATAGCGCCACATGTCTTTCGAATCATGATTGAATTATATTATTACAAGCAGAGTACAACCCGAATTGATTGTGAAATTCTAAATTAACGCGAGCGAAGCCGTCGACAAAAGCTAGTAATTGAATATTAGAAACTTAATTTTATCTGAAAGATAGGTCATGGCTCGTCCAATCGATCGCGTTTGTGCTATTTAGGTACATTCGTATTTGCATGAGTCTAATATGTAATGCAAATCAATCAATGTTAAAGTTTAATGTCTTGCCTTTCGGTCGCTGTGGCTCGACAATGCTTTGTTCGTTGTGTTTAGATTCTGGATGTTAAAGGATTAACAGTGATGGAAAATATTATTAGGAAACTTGTCGGTACAAGATTTTGCAATAATGTGCGTAAAGATATTATGTGAAGTCAATCAACCCGCATTGGGACAACGTCGTGAACGAAGGTCTAAACCCGCGCTCAGTAGTGGAACGGTCTATAAACAGGGCTAAAATACT
This sequence comes from Catocala sponsa, assembly GCA_963564715.1. Classification (NCBI taxonomy): domain Eukaryota; kingdom Metazoa; phylum Arthropoda; class Insecta; order Lepidoptera; family Erebidae; genus Catocala; species Catocala sponsa. The sequence continues at coordinate 1,296,677 of OY751351.1, read as the reverse complement.
CACATAATATTATTGTGTTAAAAATAATATTTGTAATACCTAGTTAATATGGCAACATTTTGCAAGCGCCGAGTCTTTTTCTAATAAATAATCCTTTATTCACAAGGAATGTGGTTAATAATAATAAGAAAAATTAAAAAAATGTTTATTTGAACAAAAGAAATGAGTTACCAACAAGTAATTACAAAATAGTGTTGTTTTATATTTACAAACGGTACTGGTCCTGTTTCCCAAACTAGGCTGTAGCCTGTATTTTGATTGCATAGTGATGATAAGATAATTGTGGTCCTATCGCATTCTACCATAACAACGGTGCGTAAATATGTCAAAGTTATAGACAGATATTGTACAAAATATGTTAATCAATAGTTTTCACCAGCGGCTTCGCTCGCGTAAATGTAGCTTAGGTTAGGTTAGGTTTGCAACAGTTCTTTTTTCTGGATGAAAGGTACCCTATGTTCTATTCTGTACCTCTGACAACGTGTATGCAAAATTTCATGTTGATCGGTTGAGTAGTTAAGACGTGAAAGCGTAACAAACAAACAAACTCATTTTCGCATTTATAATATTAGTAAGGATTATGTTGGTTTGATATTATATTGATTTGTATTTAGTTATTTAGTTAATTAATGTCAAAATGTATGCCGTGAATCCTAACTAATATTATAAAAGCGAAAATGAGTTTGTTTGTTTGTTTGTTACCTTTTCACGCTTAAACCACTGAACCGATCATTCTGACATTTTTCATATACGTTATCAAGTGTACAGAAACGGACATAGGCTACCTTTCATACCGACAAAAATTACTGTTCCTGAAAACAACAATAACATTCTTATGATAATAGATGGCGGCGTGTGTCTTTCGAATCATGATTGAATTATATTATTACAAACAGAGTACAACCTCAAGTGATTGTCAAATTCTAAATTAACGCGAGCGAAGCCGCGGGCAAAAGCTAGTAATTATATAACGTTTATTTTAGTCGTCGTATCATCATACCTATCGTTCGCACATTTCCTTTTCTATTATTTTATAGGCAAATCGTTTACTTAAAATAATTCAGGATTTACAGCCATTTAAACAACGGACTCAAAGAACACACAGACTCAGAATAATTCCTTGCAGATCAGACAAATTTTTGGTCATGTATGGGGATCGAAATATTCAAAGCATTGAGTGTTGAAATAGCCACACACAAAGGATATACATGAATATTTAATTGTTGCAGATTCAAGTTTGTGACAGCGTTGGGTGACAAAATAGTGGATGTGTACGCAGGTGGCATGCACACTATTGCTCTTGACAGCAGCGGAAAGGTTTGTCTGCTTTATATTGATGCTGTTTGCATGTTTTAAAGTTTACTTTATGTAAATATTATGTACTTCAATAGTATTGTCTTCTGTATCCTATAAATTGGAGTGATGTGTAGCAAGGTGTATAATTAGAAAAGATAATTTCTATTTATTGTTGAGTATGTGCCGTATTTCTGTTGAGTTAAAAAAACTTGTATATGTAATTTTTAATTTCATCACTTTTTAGAGACATAAAAAATATACCAAACTTGGTCTATGGTAGAGATGGTCAACTTATTAAGACCATAGACCTGCTATTAACGGTTCAAACTCTTTAAGATCCACTAATTAGAATTTTAACCACAGAATCTAATAATCTCCCTAAATAGCTTTTTTAAAGGCTTCTTTATTTTGCCATCCTTGTCGCGGTCGACCAGCCTATCACGATGTCTTAACATCTTACTAATTTGCTGTGTGTCCTCGTGCAGGTATGGACATTCGGTTGCAACGACGAGGGCGCTCTGGGGCGCACCACCTCCGACGAGAGCGATGAAGGAGCCGCCAAGAGCGTGGCGCTCCCGGCGCGCGCCGTGGCCGTGTCGGCCGGCGACTCGCACTCAGCCGCGCTGCTCGCCAACGGAGACGTGTATGCGTGGGGCGCCTTCCGGGTACGTGATGTTTCTTGTTACTTAGTGTATCGCTCCCGGCTCGAGTCGTGAGCGTGTCGCTCCCGGAGCGGGTCGCGGCCGTGTCACTCCCGGTGTGGACCGCGCCCGTATCGCTTCAGACGCGAGCCATAGCCGTTACGCTCCTGGAGCGGGTCGTAGCAAATAATTTTAAATCAAGAGCTACACAAGCACATGCACTAGGTAAATCTTAAATAAATAAATATGCCATTATCTTACACGAAATTGTGGATTTAAAATCTTATTCTAAATCCTCATACAACAAAGATTGTGAAACTCGCGAAAGTGATAGTAGCAGTGATAGTGTGATTTTATAAGCCATTTGTCTAAAATGTGTTTTAGCCAAGATACCTTTGCAGAAGCCTTCAACTTCATAATTGTCTTATCTATGCACAAGGGTCGTAATTGAGACGACGTTGCTTACAACAGGTCAATTTCTGTATCAAATGCTATATTGAAAATCAATGAGAAATTATTGAATAGCCGATTAATCAAAAACGACTTTCAAAATATAAATGCATTTAACAAATTCTCATGCTCTGAATATGGTATTAGACAGAGGACTATCTACCGAAAAAGCTTGATGCCTTGTGATTTCACTTCTGTCATTGTAGATAAACAAAAAAAAACCGAATTGTGTTCTTAGATTGAAGAAAAGCGTTTGATACTCTCTCTATGCCCATACTTGTAAAATCTTTAATAATTTATCTGTAATCAAATAAAGACATGTTCTTCACCAGCAAAAAAGTTTGAGGTAAAATATGATGACTAATATGATAAATAATATATGACTTTCTGATGAACACAATTACAAATATTGACACACCTGTATGTGCGATATATTTTACTTGAACCAGGCTTTTGGTTATGTAGATTATAATATCCTAAAAGATAAGGTAGCGAGCTACGGTATAAGAGAAACATTTTAAGAATAGAATCTTATCTATCAAAATCTATATCTATACAAATAAATAAAATTGAAGGGTCTGTTTGTAATGACAAAATAACAGCTTTTTATCTAATGCATATGAAAGTATACAAGGTAACTACACGAAAATATATATTTTTAAAATTTTTGTCTGTCTGTCTCTTTGTTCCGGCTAATCTCCGAAACGGCTGAACCGATTTTGACGGGACTTTCACTGGCAGATAGCTTATATTATAAAGAGTAACTTAGGCTAGTTTGATTTTAGAAAAAAAAATAGGGTTCCGCGGAGACAACACTTTTTAGTTAAAATCTAGGCGGACGAAGTCGCAGGTAACAGCTAGTATTAAGTATAATATCCTAAGGTTGGCGTTCCACAAGGAAGGGTCATCGGACCTCTTTTATTCATTATAATATAAAGATTTCAATAATCCTAAAAAGGGAATTCAATTATTAAAAAGTACCATTTAATAGTTTTAAATGTTAATAATTATATATAAACCTTCGGATGTATTATATAATAACTAAGAATACATTTATTTTATCCTACTTATATTTATAACAGGATTCGCACGGCAGCATGGGCCTCATCGTCCGCGGCCGAGAGGGCAAGGCTAGCAAGTCTCCCGTCAAAGTGGACATCGGCGAGCCAGGCGTGGCGCTCGCGTCCGGCGGGGACCATCTCGTTATACTGTCGGTTAGTATTGTGCAACTATAATTATGTATTTATCGTTAATTGTATTCGAATGATATTCGAATATAGCTGAAGACAATGCTGTATGTATTGTATGGTTATGGACGCAGCGCATGTTTTTATGTATAATCGTTTGATTGGCATAAAATCTTTGTGAAAATCGTAAGAACCTGATGTTAGGAATCGAGACTAGATTGCCGCAATCATTCGAATGAATATCGACAAATTGCATTTGAATATTTGCATATTGTAACATTGATGATCAGACTGTTTCTTGCTTGCAAAGAGTCGCGACGCGACCCATGATATAAAACTGTTGAAACAAGCAAGATACTATAGAATCAAACTAGAATATTTGCTTGGCAGTTCCTAGGCTATCGCTGTATATACTGTACATCATAATATTCATAGCTGATTTTCTGTATGAGACATTATTACTATAATCTATACTTCTATACTAATATAAAGAGGATGTGTCTAATATGTACGGTTAACGTACAGACATCGCGTAGGTATTGTGCTTACGCTGTAACCTACTTTCCGCGTTTACTTTAAAATACATTCAGTTGACTAAAAACTGTCATAACATTCGCCACGGATTAGCATCCATAATAATTAACTTGTACATTTATCGTAATAAACTTTTTATTCTTATTAATCCGTGATTTACGTCAACTCACCCGTTATAACTTAACACACACCTTTGGGCCCTACATAATATGTACGTTCGAATAAGTCGCTTGGAAGTGATGCAACTCGCTGTGTGCGAAATGACTGACTAACAGTTTACATCTTGTACAAAAATATAACTTGTTTAAACGTCTATGAAGCAGTCTATATAAATAATCTATACTAATATTATAAAGCTGAAGAGTTTGTTTGTATGTTTGTTTGCTTGAACGCGCTAATCTCAGGAACTACTGGTCCGATTTGAAAAATTCTTTCAGTGTTAGATAGCCCATTTATCGAGGAAGGCTATAGGTTATATATCATCACGCTAAGATCAATAGGAGCTGAGCACCAATGAAGAATGTTTCAAAATCGGAGGGTATTTTTTCCTTTTGAGAGCTGCCGCTTCGTGCGCTGCGTAAACAGTTAAAGTTTCGCAAAAATCATGTATGACAGAATTGTTCCCCTTTAAAAGTTCTAAAAAAAAGTCCGCGACAGCATATGTCTATCTTTTAAGGTTGGCTCACTATAACCATTTTTATGCTAACGAAATTTGTTCTAAAATAATGCATTATTTACGAAGATGTTATTATAAACATGATATTAATCTTTATCCATATAAATAAGTTATTCATCACAAGTATTTAATTTAAAACAAAATTGCCCTTTACATCATTCGATTTCAATGAATATCTTAGGAGATATCGCAGTTTTAAAATAACATTGCAGCAAAATAATTACCCATTACAGATATAATACAAACGATGTTTCTCCTGGTTTATTCTGCGTGATTACTACTGGTTCGATTTGAAAAAATCTTTTAGTGTCGGATAGCCTATTTATCGAGGAAGGCTATAGGCTATATAACATCACGCTACGACCCACGGGGGCGGCGCAGTAACGATAAACGCGGGTGAAACCGCGGGCACATCTAGTTACTAAATAAACACATGAATGTTGCAGACATCAGGCGCCGTGTACACGATGGGCTGCGGGGAGCAAGGACAGCTTGGCAGATTATCGCAGCGGTCGGCGTCCAGAGATGCGCGACAAGGATTAAGTAAGTTCAGAATTATATTATTGATATGATTACTCACTTAACAATAATATTAGAGTCTTTAAAACGGCAAAGGGCCTATGCCTTCAAATTTAGCTAATGAAGTCTGTTTTGATGATACTGAATCCACATACTATTGTAAAAGGCAACTAATGACAGAACTAATATATGACTTTAGCTGACCAATGGTATGAATCTGGTTGGTTTGTATGTAGAAATTTTACACAGGAAAATCTGTCCGATCCAGAAATGGAACACTCGCGAAAGTGTTACTTCCTCATGTATGCAGTAAAATGCTGTAGGTCTTGCGTCCGTATTTCATGGCATAGCGTCTCTATAACCACTTTGATTCCACTACGCATCTATTATACCCAAATTCGATTGCCAACTACATCTTATCTTATCTTATGTGTGGGGGCCAGTCAGTACAGACCGGCGACACTTCGACCCAGTGGGATCTTTTGTGTCAGCCCCAAACTACATTTTAAACCCACGTAAGCGAGTGTCTGAACTTCTACACAATGCCAGATATAAATATGGTACCTAAAAAAAATTCTGATAACTAATGTTACGAAGTGTTATTTGACCTCATCTCACCTTCCCCTTTCCTTTTGAGAACCACACGTGCTGGTCTTCGTAACCACGGATGGACGGTTAGCACAATCCCGTCTCGCATCAAAAGGTTCAGCATTTCCTTCTTATGCCGTACCATACAACTTTGGAATGGTCTTCCGGCACGTGTGTTCCCTCCCTTCTATGACATTGGGTCCTTCAAGCGTAGTGTGAAGAAGCATCTGGTCAGACCGGCTTGGCACTGACGACGACTAGAAGACATCTATCTTCTTCTCGTCGTCACTATCTCTGGACTGTAATTGGGCTTTCCATCAGGTCCGTTAGAATCACTTCGCCGTGACACTATAAAAAAAAAAAAAGTAAACTGACGAGGCAAACATTATCAATATCTTCTTGAACGTCTAGGAGAAATACCTAAAAAATAATTAAAAATTCATTGTGCAAACAATACACAAACGGACAAATGTATGTCCGTTGCACACTTGACTCATTAACGAGTCAAGTGTGCAGCGGACACACGTTTGTCGTTTTTTTTTTTGATGACTTATTTTTGCTGACAGACGTATGTCCGCTCGCCAGTTGACGGGATATTTAATTTTCTTGCTGTTTGTTTCAGGTGCCCTCCTAGTACCAACGAAAGTGACACTGAAAGCGGGCGCGTCCCGCATCTGGGCCGGCTACCACGCGACCTTTGTGCTCGACGCCAACAACGAGAAGATGTTCGCCTGGGGACTCAATAATTATGGACAGCTTGGTCAGTACTATTGTTGTGAGCTAGACTTCGTAACCCATCGTATTGTCACGTGTTGGGTTCGTCGGATAACTATGTAAACAATATTACCGACTAAAATATTTTTTATTCTAGCACACAATTTAATTTAAAACTCAACAAACACTATACTACACTTTTCCACTGTAACTGCTTCAAACTCCGTAGTATTTTCGCTTCTGTTCGCTTCAGTGAATACTTGACTGCTTACGATTGTAAACTGACTTGGCGGTGCGGGTGGGCTCTATTTATACGCGGTTAAAAGGCCGGCAACGCATTTGGAACTCCTCTAGTGTTGCAGGTGTACATGGGTGGCGGTAATCGCTTACCATCAGGCGATCCGTCTGCTCATATGCACCCTAATCCATAAAAGATGTTGTGTGTATGTAATAATATTATTATAATTTAATGTTGTCCACAGGTATAACAGGCGAGAAACGTAAGACAGCGCTGTACTCGCCGTCGGAGTGCGACGCATTCAGTCGCCACGACACTCACTGGCGCGCCGTGGCGCCGGGACAGCACCACTCGCTCGCGCTCGACACGGCCGGACAGGTGTACGCCATCGGACGCTGCGAGTACGGCAGGTAAACTCACACTGTGTACTCCAATACCCTACTGGAAACTATATAAACTAAAACTCGTAGAAAAATCCTAGTGATTTAAACGAGTGGTCTATCGTAGCAAATGGAAATCCGTAGTCTCTGCCTATCCCTCTGGGAAACAGGCGTGAATCTATGTATGTATGTATGATAGGTGAAGTCAAGCCAACATTTTACTGTTCTGTTTTTGTTCATTTTGTTGTTCTTCACTATCGAAAGCAAATAAATTTTCTCGTGGATCCCGCTTACGAATTGTGGACCCCATTTTTTGTCACGCCAACGTAGACCCCCGTCGAATCTGCCGTCGACCCCTGGGGGTCCACCTGGACCACTTTGGGAACTAATGGTCTAAATAATAAAAAATAATATCTTTTTTAGGGACAGTATCGCTCGCATGCGCTAGGGAAAGTATCGCTCGAATGCGCTTGTATATGGTCCGCCATATGCTAGTTTCTCACCTATTATCATGTTGTAAGACTAATTACTAAATATAATATTATATGTGCACAGGTTGGGTCTAGGCGACCGGCCAGGTGATGCGGAAGTGCTGGAGCCTATCCCAGCGTTGCAGAACAAGAAGTGCATCAGTATAGCAGCTGGCACTAGTAATTCGTTCGCTGTCACTTACACCGGTTAGTATTATTTTTGAGATTAATAACTTCGGTACTCTGCATATCCACTATAATTTCTAAATCCATATTTGAAGCTACATTCAACAGTGGTGACAATGAAAATTACTAGTTTTGACACTTGTGAAGTTCCAGTACAGCTTGGAAACAAACTGTCTTGGAATCTGCAATAAATGTATTTAGAAATTTATAGGAGAGTAAAGAAAGAATTTTATTTGTGGCTTTAGACATGTGGTCAAGATAAAATAATTACATACTGATTTGTTGACATTAGTTTTATATTGTCTGTTTGCTTAAGATCAGCTATAAGCCAATATAACATTAATGTAATTAGCCAAATGGAAATCCGTAGTCTTTGCCTACCCCTCTGGGAAACGGGTGTGAATCTATGTATGTATGTACAGACATAGATTTTAACATGTTGTGTGTGATCGCAGGCGAGGTGGTGTCATGGGGCATGGGTTCCGAAGGCACGCTGGGTACGGGCGCGAGCGCAGACTGCGCTGCGCCCACGCCCGCCGTGACGCCGCCGCTGGCGCCGCGCGTGCCGGCGCACGTGTCCGCGGGGGGACAACACACCGTGCTGCTCGTGGTATGTACTACTTACTGTAGGCACCGACGCGAGCGCAGACTGCGCGGCGCCCACGCCCGCCGTGACGCCGCCGCTGGCGCCGCGCGTGCCGGTGCACGTGTCCGCGGGGGGACAACACACCGTGCTGCTCGTGGTATGTACTACTTACTGTAGGCACCGACGCGAGCGCAGACTGCGCGGCGCCCACGCCCGCCGTGCTCTGCTTATAAATTAATTGCCTCCGTACCACAGCGGTAGGGAATGCAACTGCTATGCATGAGTCGATGTCGAGTTTAAATCCTTAGTCGAACCGGAAAACAGTTATTATATTTTCCGTTAAAAAATCTCAATCCTGACCCAAAGTTACAAAGTTGACAGTATTACATACCCTCGTGCCTCAGTGCGAACGGTGCACCATTGGTTCTGTATCTAATCTCTCCGATCACGTAGGCTTGCCGTCCCATTAGCTCATGAAAGTTAAACATAAAAACGTACACTTGCGTTTGGGCAAACACCCATGCACTAAAATATCTCTATTGTAGATTATAGGCATACTATAAATTATCGTTACGTACGAGTTGATTTTACATTATTTTTTTATTATAATTACAATGAATTGCTTTACATTCTCACTGTATTTAGAAATATGACTGTACTGTTGTTTCTGAACATAAATCAATAAAAAAACATATACACCTAAATATTTATTTTCTTATTGACAAGTATCAGCCGTCTGTCGCGCAAAAAATATCTTGTAAGTACAAAAATTCCTTAACGTACGCCAACAAGTATCGCCGAGCTATCATAGTACATCGACATGCGCATGCGCAGCATTAATTATACTTGCTGACCATTAGTATTTGTCGTATATAAGGGTATTCAATAAGTGTAAGGCATTGAAATTATTGTTATATAATTAAATATGTCTGTTACTTTAATATATGCCCAACATTTGGCGCAAATACACAATATGTTGTATCATATACTCATGATTTACATTACCTTCTACAGGAGGACCCAAACCCCCAAAAAGAGGATTCACCGCCCCCAAAAAGCGAGACCTCAGAACAGAAGACAGAACAAGACTCCCAGGAGTCTCAAGAGGAAGAAGAAGAGCCCAAGAGTAAGCGGCAGAAGTCTGAGCAGGAGGGAGAGATCTCCAGCACATCGTCAGCTCAGCCGAGTGAACAGAACGAGGAAAACAAGCCACAGGTAACTTTGACAATAGTTTAATCTATTAACTTAATCATATCGAGACATGATGAAAGCACTCAATTACGATACTTGTTTATTGCTTTAAGGATGAAAGAAACTAACCTCCACGACACAGGGAATCCTAGTGTGGACGTTAGTGTTCTAAAAATGACAAACTATTATTATTGGAACAATAATGCTTTATTATTATTATAAAAAAACCATTGTGGATACTGGCTTGTCCGTACGACATGAGTTAGAATGTCCTGCTTATATAAACCTATGCTTATTCTATACTTTAAGATATCTAATGATAGGATAGTTAATTGCCATAAAAGTAATTCTAAATCTTCTCCCTAGCCTTTATTATTCCCAAGTCACTTGGGGTCGGCTTTCTACTCTAACCGGATTTGACTGGATATCAGTTTTTATACGGAGCGACTGCCATCTGACCTCCGCAACCCGAAGGCTAACGATACCCCAAGGCTAGACCAGTGTCAGGATATTAGAGGGCACTGACTTCCCAATAACGACTGCCATAGATGTTCATGGCAGCCGGGATCAACGGCTTAACGTGCTCTCCGAGGCACGGAGCAGGCGATAATTGTCAATCAATACGCACATAATTTCGAAAAGCATATAACTTCCGAAAGTCGAGAGTTGCGCGACGTGGGTTCGAACCCAAACCCTCTGCATTGCAGTCTTTTGGTCTCCCTACTGAGCTATCGCTGCTAAAGTAATTCTAAATAAGGATGCCTGAAACGGTATCTGCGTATCTTTAAAACAAATTTACCTATAGGTGCATAAAAAAGTCACTAATATTGTGTGCCGTGCTGTTCGTAGAGTTTCAGAAATTGTATAACAGATGGCAGTTAAATCAGTTTTTGTTAAACGCATACACATTTCTTGATTATGAGGCCTTGAGTTCGATTCTTGGGTCTACCTATAAAGATAGGGTCAATAGCATCACAAAGGGAACACCTATTACTCAGGAACAGGAAGCTTAAAAAGTTAAGGATATGTAGACATGCCAAATCCTTCAGAGAAAATTATATATCTATACTAATATTATAAAGCTGAAGAGTTTGTTTGTTTGTTTGAACGCGCTAATCTCAGGAACTACTGGTTCGATTTGAAAATTATTTTAGTGTTGGATAGCCTATTTATCGAGGAAGGCTATAGGCTATATAACATCACGCTACGACCCACGGGGCCGGCGCAGTAACGATAAACGCGGGTGAAACCGCGGGCACATCTAGTGTAATATATTTCAAAGATCTTAGATTTTCTGTCGTTTTTGTTTTTTAACTTTGCTTTTTTGTATATCTGTGCGAAATGTATTATGTTATAATAAAATACCACAGACTACATATAAATAAACTGCTTAGGGTAAAATGAAAAGAGGCGGCGCAGCGTCAACGACTACTGTCAAGCTGAACGCCAGAAAAAGGCACGACGGTTCACAATATTATTTGGAACATACACACAAGTTTATTTATTTATTTTATTGACGTGACCTGAGAACTGTAGCGAACCAAACAGTCTGCCTACCCTCCCATACAAGTGGAGCCTTAAAAGTTTAGTTAATGGAAACTGGGTATTACCAATCTCACTTGTTTGCTGCAATTAAAACAGAAGCTAAGCATCCTGTTGTTTTCTTGCATAGGAAAGAGAAAGAGAAAAATAATTGCGTGAATAGACAGTGAGACACAATATAAAGTACAAAACAAAAAAAAAATCAACGGGTTGCACTCCGGGAGTGCCGGCAGAAGTGAAAACTTGAATATTAACGGTGTGCATTTTTGATATTTTGGAATGGTTAGGGAATAATTTTGCACGGATTGCTTTAATTATCAGTATAAAAGTACTATCATTTATGTGGTAAAATACAATATTCATTTATTGCGCTATAGTACACAAACATGACAATTCGCTCTCCGTCTTACGAATTTTCGATCAGGTCACGTGTCCTGACGCGAGTTTAACATTTTTTACCCATCACAAAAAAGTGCACAACGCTGCTAAAGAAGTTTTCACTTCAAAAATATTGAAGAAGCAAATTATTGATAGACATTGTCATGGTAGAAATACAGGTTTTATATGAGCAGGCCAGGTTAAGAGTACTCTAAGCCTACGAACCAGGGATGTTGCGAATATTCGCATCCGCAATTGCGGAGCTTCCGCATCGATTTGGACATCTGCATCCGCATCCGCAATAATCAACGCGGATGTTAATGCGGATCCAGATATAGCGTAGGTTACAATAAGAAAGAAATCAGTTGTTCAGTAGTACGTGTTTAATTTATGAACCTTTGCAAAACAGGCTTGAACTGCGAAGGCGGTGATATTAGATACTTTTGATTAAATAAGATGATCACCCCTTTCCCCCATCCCGCTCCTTCGCCTTCCCACTTCCTTTCCTAAAGGGACCAACGCGCAAGTGATGCCTCTGGTGTCGCAGGCGCTCATAGGCTACGGTGACCACTTACTATCAGGTGGGCCGTATGCTTGTTTGCCACCTTAATTGTATAAAAAAAACAGTTTTCATCAACATCCGCAATTGCGAAGCTTCCGCTTCGATTTGGACATCCGCCTCCGCGGATGTGAGTGTTCAAAAATCCGTATCCGCATCCACGGATGTTAAAAAAATCTACATCCGCAACATCCCTGCTACGAATTTGCGTGAAGGGCGTTTTGATAGTTAATCAGGATCGTGGCACATGGAAAACCATAGACACTGACTACCCCTTCTGAAAACAAAAAAAATACTAGCAAAGAATTCACGCTTATCAATCCACAAATAAATAACATTCTGTATTTTACAATAAGTCTTAGAGATAAAAGTACATCAAAAAAATAGTGGAGCGTTCTCGTTTGGTTCGTTACCGATGTCAGGTTACGTAAGACTGTTGCACTTGTAGAAATCATGGTTGAGCCTGTAGGCATACAAACGCATGTAATAGGCATATAAGTGCATGCTGTTATTCAAGCTTTAGAGAAGCCATTTTGTTTCGTATTTTCAGATATCCTATTTTCACTTTACGGAAGAACTATAATTTTTGTTTTACTAAAACAACAGGATTTCATATATTTTTTGTTGAAAGCCTGATTTTTGTTTCTGTGTTGTAACAGTGTAGCTGTTTATGTTTGATTTTATACATTATTTTACACAAGAGCAAAAGCAATAAAACTAATGTTTATATGAAAATATTATCAAAATTGGGGATGCAAACTTATTTACATTTTAAATTTGGATATACAAAGGGCATCGTAGTGAGGCTGTATCGCTATCTCCCTCGCACAGGTGCGGTTAAATAGCTATTACGTCATAGATTGTATCGTGCACCCTTGACAATTACGTAGGGTAGTTGTACCAGATTCGAAATACATACTTGTCTCTATTTTTGGGTAGATTGAAAAAACTTTGTGTTCTAAAGTTTGGGTGCATAACTATATGTTCTCAAAGGCTAGGCCTTTATTATTCCCAAGTCACTTGGGGTGGGCTTTCTAGTCTAACCGAATTTGACTGGATATCAGTTTTTACACGGAGCGACTGCCATCTGACCTCCGCAACCCGAAGGCTAACGATACCCTAAGGCTAGACCAGTGTCAGGATATTAGACGCTCCACTGACTTCCCAATAACGACTGCCAGTGTTTATGGCAACCGGGACCGACGGCTTAACGTGCTCTCCGATAATTATCAATCAATACGCTCATAATGTCGAAAAGTCATATAACTGCCGAAAGTCAGAGGTGCGCGACGTGGGGTCGAACCCGAGACCCCTGCATTGCAGTCTGTTGGTCCCCCCACTGCATAACTATGTGACATAAATAAATAAAAAACATTGTGAGCCAAATACCTTAAATAGCATCACTGGGTGTGGGCTCAAGTGCTATAGAAGGCAATACAATATTATGAAGAAGTTATAAAACAGATCCTGTCATTAATTTGTAATCTATACTAATATTATAAAGCTGAAAAGTTTGTTTGAACGCGCTAATCTCAGGAAATACAGGTTCGATTTGAAAAAATATTTTAGTGTTGGATAGCCTATTTATCGAGGAAGGCTATAGGCTATATAACATCACGCTACGACCCACGGGGGCGGCGCAGTAACGATAAATGCGAATTAAACCGCGGACACATGTAGTGTGTTATAAAATGCGAAACAAAATGGCATTGTATCGTAAATATTCATCAATTGCTACTGATGTGAGCTTAGAACGGCTTCCTTTATGATTTACTTGATGCTTATTTGCCCACATCGATCCCACGGGATACCAGTTATATAAAACTTATTCTATATCGCTCTCGTAAATGCAGCTTAAATTTGACACGTATACTATGAAATGAGATGAAAATGAAAATGCGTGTATGAGGAATGTGATGAAAGTGAATGAAGCCAGAGAAGTGTGTCAGGATCGTAGCAAATAGAAATCCGTAGTCTCTGCCTACCCCTCTGGGAAACAGGTGTGAATCTATGTATGTATGTATACTATGAAAAATATGTTAAAATTAGAACGACCGTAGCTACTACGACTCGTTTCTTAAAAATAGAAGCCGGGCCTATGTCCTGGATTAATATCCTAACTAATCCTTACTAATATTATAAATTCGAAAGTAACTCTTTCTGTCTATCTGTCTGTCTGTTACCTTTTCACGGCTAAACCACTCAACCGATTTAGATGAAACTAGCTTTTGCGCGTGGCTCCGCCCGCGTGGTACTTACATCAATGAAAAGTAGCCTATGTCCTTCCCCAGGTTTTAAACTATATCTGTACCAAATTTCATCTAAATCGATTGAGTGGTTTAGCCGTGAAAAGGTAACAGACAGACAGACAGAGTTACTTTCAAATTTATAATATTAAGTAAGGATTTGGTACAGATATAGTTCAAAACCTGGTGAAGGACATAGGCTACTTTTTATTGATGTAGGTGTCACACGGGCGGAGCCGCGCACAAAAGCTAGTTATAAATGCGAATGTGAGTTTGTTTGTTTGTTACGCTTTCACGCCGTAACTACTCGACCGATCATCATGAAATTTCGCATATACGTTGTCAGGGTAACAGCATAGGATACCTTTCATCCAGAGAAAAGTAATTTTACCGAGCGAGCAAAGCCACTGGCATAAGCCGGTCGATACTAATATTAAAAAGAGGAAAAATTCCATTTTTTATTTGTTTGTAAGTGTTTAACTCAAAAACTACTCAACCGATTTAAAAACATATTGGAAAGCTATATTATCAGCAAGTAAAATCTATATACAATTTAAGAAGAAAGTACTGTTTCTAATATAACCTAAGCTACTTTTACGCGAGCGAAGCTGGAGGCAAAACTAGTATTTCATAAGTTGCTTTTAATTGTTTTTCGCTTTGATGATAAGCTCTCGCGTTATTTCTACAAGTGCAACGATCCATCTGTTAAGTAACATAGAGGTCGAGGCAGAATATTTTATTTTATTTATTAAATAAAGTAGATAAAACAAAATGGTGGTGGCTTTCAGTTGACTATTTTGTTTTAGTTTGTTTTTGTTCATTGTGCTGTCCCATCTTACGATTAGTTTTAGTATTATTTTTGTATTTTGTTATAGTTAGGTATTTTGTAATTATGATTGATTAATTACTAATTTAGGTGTAAATTTGATCCATCGTGTAACAGAAAGTCGTGGTCATATTTAACTGCGTATTTCTTTTTAAATATTGATGGTCATAAGTGTAACTTTGTGGCCAATATGAAATGTGTATTTTTTTAATTATTATAGTAAGTGTGTTCTTCGGTAATCCACATTCTGTAGATCTGAGTTCGATTCTCAGATCGTGGATTGCGTTTGTTATAAAATTCTCAATAGCAGCATAATGTGGGTCACAACAAATCTTTGCCTCGCGTGGGATCGAACCCACAACTCGGACAACAATGGCAAGGCGACCACTTCAACAACTATTTACTATCGATATAACAACAATTTATTATAACTAGCGGTCACCTAGTGCTCGAAATTCGACCAAAGTTTGCCTGTAAGATATTGCTGATATATTATGTCATTATATATTGATATATGTAACTATAGTTACGCGCTTCGACTGCGTGTGTCAAATGCATGGTTGTGTGCGTGTAGTGTATTTTAATTAATTTAATGTATTATTACACATAATTAAAAAAAAAATTAGCATTCGTCACTTCTTCTCTGTATAAACTATAAGTGTGCGAAATTTCATACTCCTCCGTCCGCCCAATTTTCGTAAAAAGGGATCCAAAGTTTTCGCTTCACGTATTAATATATAGATTTCGTATAAATTGTATCCTTATACGGTATTAATATATGACCACGACTTCCATTTACACACTGTATGCCGTCCACTGTGAATGTATATATAATAACTCTATTTAAACTTACAGAAGGTAAACGGAGACGAAAAGAAAGAGACGCCAATGGAAGTGGATGAAACTGGTAAGTTATTCAGTTATTTATTAAGTTATTCGCTGATTTCAGCATGAAGGGCCGGCTCGACCGGGGAAGGACTACCCTCTCACAGAATATCGACGTGAAATACCAGTATTCCTACTGTTGTGTTTCGTTCGGTGAGTGAGTGCCGGAGGTCCTTCTCCTTCCCACGTCCTTTCCTAAAGGGTCGGCATCGCGCAAGTGATGCCTCTGGTGTCCCAGGCGTCCATAGGCTACGGTGACCACTTTCCATCAGGTGGGCCGTATGCTTGGGTGCCACCTTATTTGTACAAAAATACTCGTATTTTCTTTTCTTGGCACACCTCGTCTTTAGTCCACATACAATTTTGATTGTCCTGCTGTAAACATGCATACATGTATGATTATTTTTATCCTGTTTTAACTTTGTGCGTGGGACAAAATATATACATACATACATTCCGCCTACATTTAACAGATGGCGATACAATCGCATGTCATGTAAACATGACGTCATACTATTCTGCATCGCACAAGTGGAGTTTACACAGCGACTAAGTATATATACAAACTCCCGACATCAACCGTTGGACCGCGACCCGCCAGGCACGATCAACCAGCCTGGTCGGAGGATCCTTTCTTTGTGTTGGAGGGACATCACACACTGTTCCTCCACAGTGTAAATATTTACAAGATAATATTATTATTTATTGTGAAATTTTGTCGCCCACTACGCTACGCCACTGATCGGGAGCTATTCTATTGTCATCGTCAAATTTACAGAAAAGTGCATTCACCTGAGGGTCGCTTAAGGACTTCGTCTCTTCTGCACTTATTTTTTTTTATAACGATAATGCTTGTGTCGCGGTTGTCACAGAAACTGCCGGCGTGGACCAGGACTCGGAATAACTATTCGTGCATCACACATATGTTTGTCGCGTGTGGAGATCGACACTACGCTGTATGCAATGACCAGGGAACCACTTATTCAGCTGCTTAAGCCGTGCACTCTCTTTATCCTAACTTAATATTATAAAAGCGAAAATGAGTATGTTTGTTTGTTTGTTAGCTTTTCACGCCTAAACCACTGAACCGATCATTCTGATATTTTGCATATACTTGTATACTGTCAGGTGTATGGAAACGGACATAGGCTACCTTTCATCCCGAAAAACATTACTGTTCCCGAGGAAAACAACAATAACGTTCTTATGATAATAGATGGCGCCACGTGTCTTTCGAATCATGATTGAATTATATTATTACAAGCAGTGTACAACCCGAATTGATTGTCAAATTCTAAATTAACGCGAGCGAAGCCGGGCAAAAGCTAGTATTATATATACTAACAAATGTTATTTGATTCACAGACAATACCCAAGAAACAGACAAGAAAGAGGACACAGAAACAAAATCAGAAGAACAAACAACAGATACGGAACAAACGGAAGCTGACCAAACACAGATGGAGGACTCTAAACCAGAGACCACGGATACCTCCAGCCAGGAGACCACAGACAGCGAGACCAAGTCCCACATCCAAGAAGAGTCCCAAGAGTCCCAGAAAGACGTTGAGATGACTGAGGAACGGACAGAGGTGAACGGTACACCGGACAGCCAAATCATTGAACCGAAATCTGTAGATGTTATAAGTGGTAACCCGTTGACCACCACAGCGTGATGTTAGTGTTTTGTGACCGAACAGTACATTTGAGTTGGTTTCTACGTTCTGGGTTCTGATTGGCAGCAATACATATCCCAGGTAAAAGTTTGCACCATTGTCTAAATTGAACGTTTTCTTGGTTTAAGTATCTATCTTATGAAATGTGCTGTAAGTACATTTGGTACTACAGAATTTTCATTTAAGAAATGAATAAAATTAAAATATTTTAATAAATTTATTGTTTTTTTATGATTTGGCTATTCGTTGTTGGAATTTGATTGGATAATGGTTTATTTATTTTAAATATTTTAATTAATATTATTCCGAAGCAATGTTATGGAATAAATGTAAAAAGATACGTCCGTTCGGTTAATACAAGTCTGTTACGGTGAAAAGTATTTTCTTTGAAGTATTAAGAATACTATTATTATAAAACATCAAAAACATTTACTTTAAATTATATCCTTCAATAATCAATACAAATTTCACATTAGTTCAAAATGTGTAATAAATAGTTGTTCGGAAATCTTGAGTTTTGTTCAAGGCCTCAGGGGTTTGTGCCTTCAACTAGTTAAAATTGACTGTACCATTTTTGATAAATACTTGCGTCTTGATAACTTAGAAGTCATAATTTCACAATGTCACATTAAGATTAATCTCATGTCATTTCTAAAAAAAGAATATTATATCTTACTAAAGACTATTATAAATTACATTGGCAATACTACTAACAAATTTATAAATGATCACCCATCAGATTTTTCGCCGCTTCCACTGTCACTTAACCCTAACGTAAAAATTGACATAGTAGGTACCTATGTGGTACTTTTTGACACTAATAGTATAACCGGAGTGGTACCAAAACCAGAATTCTATGTACTGTTTGTCTATGTATTGTTGTATGTACGATGTATGTTTACAATAACATGAGGGAAATATTCGGAGTTGATTCTGAAGTAAATTTGTTCTAAATAATTCGGCAAAGATAACTATATATTATATGAATATATGACAACATTGATTTAATAACAAAAATAAATTTTTTACTTAGTAATAGTTGAGTTTCTATTAAAATTATAATATGCTCGATTCCTTTACTTCAAATACAACTAGCTTCTGCCCACGGCTTTGCCGGCGTAAATTGCACGATAGAAAGTATGCTATTTAATCCAGACATTTAATTTAAACATTACATCATACACTAGCGGAATAAGATCGATCGATTTTAAATTGCACGCCATCAATATTCGTAAAACTGCGTGATGACGGATTAAAAAACCAAACCAAAAAATTCGACAGCAGTAGTGAATGCGACTGCTTTGCATGAAGTCTCGGGTTCGAATCCCGGGTCGGGCCAACAAAACCTTATTGGGTTTTTCTGTTAATAAATCTCAATAGCAGCCCGGAGTTAGGAAGTTGGCGGTGTTAAACACCCCCGTGCCTCAGAAAGCACGTAAAGCCGTTGGTCCTGCGCCTGATCTCTCTCCGGTCGTGTCGGATTAGCATCTCATCGGATCATGAGAGCTAGGGAACAGAGAGTGCACTTGTGTTTGTGCACTATAATATCTCTTGTGCAGATGGCCAGTCTCCGTTCAGATTGGCCGCCATGACCGAAATTCGGTCTGGAGGACATTATTATTAGTTGATACGAATCCAACGTTATATCCTAACGAATATTATAAATGCAAATGTTAGTTTTTTTGTTTCGCTGTAACTACTCGACCGATCTTCATGAAATTTCGCATACTCGTTTTCAGGGGTACAGAAAATGACATAGGGTACCTTTCATCCTGAAAAAACGTACTATCCGAGCAAAGACGAGGGCAATAGCAAAAGCATACTATTCTATATGATTAGATATCTGAAAACAGTTATTTTAGTATAAAATTTTATCTTATTATATTGTTATCTTTGCCGATGAAGGTAGAAGAAAATTTTCACATTTATGCAATATTTTGCAGTTGTAGGATTACCCACGGCTCACATCCATTGTACAATATAATCTTAATATCTGTAGACGCGGTACGGTTACACCATTTATAACTAATTATAATTACTTAGAAAAATAATATATATTATACATATATATTTTTGTGGAATAATACACTAATGGCCAGTCCCACAACTAACAAGTAAAAATTATCCGAAAGATAAATCGCATGCTGTCTCACTCATGTTAGGTTAAAGAAGAGAGATGGCGAGAGTTTTATCTTATAGATAAATGCTATGTATAGGTCGTGGGATAAGCCCTAAAATTCATGTTATTAATTCCTCTGACCGCCAGAAAAGCAAAAGCATACTCTTGGCGCCAAGCTATGATTTCATCATTTAATACCTACATCGGTTTTGTGAACTTATGCTAATATCGATGAAATAAATAGTAAGCAGTGCACATGATATAAATTGGGATGAGTCGAGCTACACAATTAACAACACAAATAAGAAAAACAATACTTGTTTATAAGATTGATTAGCGTTAAACCTTTTACATATGTCCGTGCCTCTATCGCCCGTGTCGTATTTCTGCGACAGAGAACATGCACGATACTTTTACTTTGTTTTCGTTCTATTAACTGCGTGGTACAACTAAAACCATTATTGAATAATGGTTCGAATTTGAGATATGATTTTCAACATTTACTTAAAATTCTGTATTTCTGCACCTCACTAATTATTGTAGGTATTATTTTATCGACTTGTAGCCGGGCGCTAGGGGCACGGCAATCGATATTTAGCTAAGCGCTTAAAAGGTTAAAGTCATGCCGTGACCGTGGCGTGCTGGACACATTTTGCTTTGTCATGTCTACATGACTGGCGGTCAAAAGGTTAAGAACATTGTTAGCAATGTGCATGTCTAAGGCGTGTGTTGTCTTCATAATTTTACTACAGATTGAAATTATACAACCTTGTATAGTTTCTGTGGGGAATAGGCTTCTTAGACCTCTTGAGGAGACGGTATGCTATCTCTGTCAAATATGTGATCAATTTTTTTTATGTGGGCATCACAGCGTCCTCTTTTTATAAGGTTGGCAACACGCGAATGATTCTGTAGTTTATGGCATACCTATGTCTATTATCTATGGTAACAACTAACCATCTGGAACGTATGCTTGTTTGCCACCTTGAAATATAAAAAAAAGATTGTCATTATCTATTTAAAATACATCACTTATACATACAGACTCACGCCTGTTTCCCAGAGGGGTATGCAGAGACTACGGATTTCCATTTGTTTACATAGACATGAAAATGAGTTTTCTTTGAACTATGATTTGGCTAAGATCTCTATAATGTTCTAGAAAAATGAGTCGGCTAGCTTAATCCTAATATGTGGTACATATGAGTGTAGCTGTTTCAATAATAATCTGTTCATCGTTGAAATGCCACACATAAGTAAACCTATTGTGTCTGACCGCCCGGCGTACCGCTGCTACTCAATAGGTTGACTATTCTATTTTTATCTTTATAGCAACATTCACGCTTATATCGCTGGGATTCAGGGGTCAGGCAGACATATATGTATGTTCAGTATATCAGTAGTTTATTTTTCTTAGAATGTCAGTATGTATGTGTGGTTGTAACTTTGTGTCATCGCATCGCTGTCTTATAGGTGACATAGTTTAGTGTTTTCGACTTCGAATATTACGTTGGTTCCGTATCGCGATTGTGCGTGTTCTATTATATTGTTATACATTTTTTTATTATGCTGCCTTTTTGTTTGTATAAAATGTATTTGATTTATAAAAGTATACATATTTGAAATTGCATCACAAAAGTTTTAGTTGTTTTTAGGGTGTGAATATAAATATGTAATTGTTATTTTTGCACAAAATTTCATCACGATCATCAGAATTTGTAAAATTATTGTAAAATGTAGCTTTATATAAGCATAATATTAGTCGTAACTCGTGTTTGACTGACATATCTACTGACTGATAGATATTATAAGGAGTTTTGCCCAAAATTATAAACAAATACTAAAAAGTAAGGGCAATGCCAAAAATTCGAAATCATTTCAAGTGTCATTTGAATTTTATCATACATATTGTTTATGATACCATCACGACCTTTATCAAGTTGGGAACTTGTACTAAGGCTTGGTCTGACAAAGTCTAGGTCACCGTATCCCGAATATAACTTTTATACGAACAAAACGCAGTGTTTGTTATATCATCATACGCGCGCATTCGCGACCAGACAATTTGTAAAATAGTATCTTTTTGCGATTCATCTCGCCTTATTGATAGATTGAGGTTGCTAGAATAATAAAAAAATATGATATAAATAAATAATTATAAGCGAATTGTCGATTGTTGTATGCGTGTCCCTAGAATGGTACAAAAATAACAATATTTTGGGCGATAGTTAAGTATTTCTTAGTAAAACATTGAAATCAGTTAAGTAAACGTTATGTTGAAAAAGTTTTTTTTTTTAATTATTTTATAGTACCTAACATTTTTCGTGCATGATTCTAAAAAGTACAAAATGTACTAGTTCTTCACACGACGCTATATTTCTTAATTGTTAAAATAAAGATGAACTATAATGTATTGTGTTTTCCTAATAAAATGGTAGTGTAATATCTGTGTTTTATTTTATACGCTCTTATAGATCCTTCCTCCATTCGAATATTCGTCAAAGAATTTAATTTTTATGATAACTCGAATAATTCGCTATACAGTATAAAACAGTATGACTCATCTCGGCACAGCCGCCATCCTAAACCGGCAATCTTATAACCAATAAGCCAAAGTGAGTGCTTATCTCGGCACAGCCACCAATTTTTGTATCATTTGAACGGCGCGGCGGACCGACTAATTCTGCTATTTTAAGAACAATTTCAACTAATTCACTACGTAAATAGATTTCGAGTTTGCGATGGTGGCTGTGCCAAGATGAGCCATACGAAGTTATGGGTTCTATGCCCGAATCGAGAAATGTTATTTAGTTTGCAGTTAGTGTATTCTCAGCACAATTTGTCAATGTGCCCGAAGTCGCCTCCTCATACGTGGGACAGAAAGCAGACGATGAATCGTGACCATTGCATCCCTCACATTACAGAGATGTATTACACAGATTACAGAGACCCATTCACCCTCTTTCCCACTTCCTTTCCTAAAGGCTCGGCAACGCGCAAGTGATGCCTCTGGTGTTGCAGGCGTCCATAGGCTACGGTGACCACTTACCATCAGGTGGGGGTTATTCCCAGTTGCCCCCACTATCAACGCCACCACTGGTGACAAATGGGATTTCTTTCCATAAAATCCCATTTGTCACCAGTGGTGGCGTTGATAGTGGGGGCAACTGGGAATAACCCTCAGGTGGGCTGTATGCTTGTTTGCCACCGTAGTTGTATAATGAAAAATACACTCCATATTACGACTGCTAAAACCCTTTTAAGGATATGTTATAACATGGCAGGAAAACTAAGTTGTTAATGTCCAGAGTGTAGTAATGTTTGTATGGATAAATAAAACACATTTTAATCGATATGGTTTATTATTCAAATTGCAGTAACTACACATTTGGAATACAAATACTACGCTACATGCGTTTGAGCGTTCTTACTTCTTTCAGTAAACGACAGTCGACAGTAACTCGCTATGTTACAATAGTTTGCGCACCACGATAGGCAGATAGTACCAAAAACAAAAGATTTCTTTACGTACCTACCTTCAGTATCTTATCTTTTCTTTCCTATCAACAAGTTATTTTTAACAATACCACAGAATAATACGTAGTTGGTATAAAATATATGTCTTTCGAATCCATTACTGGCAACTATCTCAACCACATGGTTTAAAGACCTGGCTCTCTAAAAACACTAGGATAATAA
Organism: Catocala sponsa; assembly: GCA_963564715.1. NCBI lineage: Eukaryota > Metazoa > Arthropoda > Insecta > Lepidoptera > Erebidae > Catocala > Catocala sponsa. The sequence goes on along the minus strand of OY751351.1, from coordinate 1,273,091 downwards.
ACTTGTAAAGCAACATCTAAGTGTCGGAGTCACAGAGTACTTTTTTATAGTCGGAGTCGGCAACATAGTTCAACTGATTCAATATGGCGCTAAAATTTTACAAGTTTGCCGCCATATTGACAATTTATAATCTTTACGTTTATATTTTCAAATGACTCCGATGAAAAATTTATGGTTTGAAATTGTCCATTGGTCATAGAAGTTTGCAAACTGTAGTAGGTACAATCGCAAGACCTTTTTATAAACAGCGTAATATTATAAAGTGGACTATCCATAAAAGTAAGGTTATGTTTTCAAAATCAGTCTGTAACGATTGTAAAAATAATAATATATCCTTTACCTAGATAAATGTACCATCGTAATGCGCTCAATATATTCAGTAGGGGGTTTCTTCACATTTTATACGAGTACACATTTAGATTTACATACAAAACTATTTTTATTTTTACATCTAAGTTGTATCTTGTGTGTTATCGTGAAACAAGCATCGAAATCATCTTTTTGAAAAACCTAATATTATTTTTTGATCGTCACATTTGGCAAATTTATTTATAATAGAATCTATATAAATGTACAAATGAAGGGTGTTCTATAGAAAGATGTCTTTTGTATTTAGTAATTATAGGTACCTAATAATAAAAAAGAAAATTATTGAATATGGATGTTTTATCGAATAAATAAGATCCCACGCAATTCCCACTAGTATTTATTAAATAGATGCAGGTGTTTTCAGATACATAGGCTACAGTTTTTAAGCCCCTGAATGCGACCTAGCTACATAGGTAGGTACTCTGTAACGTGCCGTCTCCTTTCCTCGCACACAATACTAAAACTATAAGAGATGGTTTAAGGCTCAAGTCTATCCTTAGAATATCATTTGGTTTAGCAGTAGCTTTGTGAAGAAATGAATTTTTAAACAAGAAAACTGACCTAATATACTTATTTAAAAAAGTGGGTACAATATTTTAGTTATAATTATAATTAACCAAATGTGACACTCAAACCTAACACATGGTGTTTAGCGTCTAAACTAAAGCGGCCGTGCGTAAAGCCACTCCATACAAAAATATCACATAAATACATATTGCATAGAATTAAGATTGAATATGCAAAATACTGTCCCGAAAGATATAATTTTGAATTTTTCATTTTGATTAATTTTCTTGGCACTTTCTTATTTAATTTCAATAACACCAAGAAGGTATGTGAATTTTGACACATTTTAGAATACACTGCAGAGATAAAAATAAAATTTAACTCAGAAATTAATGACGATAGTGAAAATAATTATGTTTACAATTCTAGACAAGCTTTTTCGAACTCACGAACCTCAAGATAGTTATGAAAGATGACTGTAGTGGGCGCCACGAGCAAAGTAGACACGTAAGTTATATTTATTTCTTAGAGATAATGAAAGATAGTTAATTTGTTTGTTATGTAATGAATTTTAAAACATTAAACTGACTGTTGATGCAAGCATACCTACCTGATGTCATACCATGACATATGACTGCATGCATTACCTGAGACATCACTTGCGCGTCGCCAACCTTAACTTTCCTGATAAACTTGAGCTTAAGCTTTCACCTGTAATGAGCATCTAGCGAACGTTACATTACAGAAAAATAAAGGGATTAAATATAATGACCACCAAAAATACTAATTGCACACCAAAATATGCTTACTAAAATACATCATAACGAGCACCTATACGCCTCAAATCACTGCATTCCGTCTCGGACGTTAGGTTCATTCTTAAACGCACCCAAAAATAGGAGCCCCGCTGAGCGGGGCTCCGTCGACTTAGTTTGATCTCTTTAAAATATTTTAGTAAGCATATTTTGATGTGCAGTTAGTATTTTTGGTGGAACAAAGGCAAAAAATTGACGAACAGTTAATAATAAAATACTACCCAAAAATAAATAGTAGCGTTTTAGCGATCATACTAGCGAAAGGACAGTAAATTTGCTTCGAAATTACATAGTTCGATAGGATGTACTTTTAGTTTTAATATTAATAGTACACATGTATGTTAAATGTATAATTTACAGAACGAAACTAACGTCTAAGACACAGGCTCGGCCTAGTTTAGACATTAGGGTACATTGATTACTGTATACATACAGTTATTGTATTGTAGGTTAAGAAGTTGTATGTATGTATGTATTGTCATTTATTTGGTATCAATAAAAAAAATATTATTATATATATTCAATGATTTTGAATATGTTTGAAGCGATGGACGGCTCTGTTCGTTGTTCAGTTCAACAATTTAAAAACTGCAAAAGCTCAATATTTACAAGTGAACGCTCAATCTATCAGCACCTTTAGAAAAATGAATAAAAGATCGGATGATAGGGATGGAATGTGAGAGGACATGTCAGCCTTTGGAAATCTAACTTAAAAAGCAGTTACTACTCTCATGCGAGTTTCATAGATATCTACTTACCCACGCCACAAAAAAATGTTAGATTGTTCTACTAATGAAATAAAAAGGCATGTATAAATGAAAAAAAAACATGTATCTTTTGGCAAATATAAATAAGGAAATGGCGATTAGATCAAGGTTTTTGCACCTTGATGTAATACAGTACTACATTATTTGGTAATTTATACATAGCTGGTACAAAAAAATACGTTATGTATGCCAGAAATTAAAGATTTCAGTTATAAATCGGAACATTGCCATACACACATCCACTCATACATATCTTCTAGAGGCAGGCAAACGTTTCAATGTCGCTCAAAATATCAATAACAAATAAATTTTACCAAAATCATTTGCCACTTCTAGTAAAACATTTTGTTGGCACCAATTAGGAATCAATTTATTTATTTTTCTTTTACATATTGTAATTTTGCCATCTTTCGTGATACAACACTGTGCATATTCAGTCCTTGACACATTTACCGAGCGCGTACTTCAAGAACAGTATCAACTGACAAGAGGCAATCGAATAATGACTGGCAAACCACAAATAGGGCATTTGGCAAAGACTTCGGACTTACAATTTTACTATAACTGTCGTACGTGACTGTCAAAGACTGCCAGTTACCCAAACTATCAATGGTACCCGGACAGCCACTGTCGTACGTGACTGTCAAAGATACCCAACTGCCAAAGTTACCAAACTATTAAAGTTATCCGGACAGCCAGTCACCCAGACCGCCAAAGTGATTGACTGCCAAAGTTACCTAGACTGCCCAAGTCACTTAGACCGCCAGAACTTCCGTGACTGTCAAAGTTGCCCCGACCGCTAAAGTTACCCAGACTGTCAAAGTTACCAAGACTGTCAGTCATCGACAGCACGTTTTCCTTGTCTTCTGACCGCTTGTCAGTCAATACTGAACGAGATTATACGAGCAGTTTACACAGTTACAAAGTATCGTACAACAATTTTTTTTTTGGACACAAGACAATCAAGAATTACAATAATTGAGATTTTAATTGTCGGACAAAACGTCCTGTTGCTAAGCTTTCGCTTCTATGTGAACTCGAAAATAAAACCCATTAGATAAAACATCAAATCGATAGACAAGTGAAAACATACATCAATTTTAGAGGAAATAAAAACTAATACTTCTTCTAACAAAAAAGGCACATTCAATAATTAATTTATTTTGGTAATTAAAGTACATATATGAAAACTAGGCATAAAGTAAGCATTTATAACTGGAATTCGAGATTGACAAAATACATTTACACACAACACCAGTAGATAAATATAATATAAATAAAAAATACATTTGGTCAATTGACTTTTCTGTTAAATAAATGTAATTTTCATAGATATTGTTCTTTCTGATGACTTTAATGTCTACAGAAATATTATGCTATTTGTAGATTACACAGAATATTTTAGTCAGTATGGACATTTTAAGACTCACGAGCAGACAAAGCAAACATTTTTATTAATTTTTGTTTAGGATTTATTTCCTAAACAAAAAGAAAATATAAAAAATAATTTCTTCTTCTTTTTGTAACTCAAAAAAAATAATACATAAAACTATAAAATACAATAGTTTGCCAGAAACATCATATTATCACGCTCAAACCCAAATGAACAGACAGAGAAATCAGACTTTTTTTAAACAAAATAATATAATACTAACATTTTTTAAGCTGTATCGCTTGTTCTATCGTTTTAATGTATAAATGGGGATAAACAAACAAAAAATATATATATATATATATATTAAATAACTGTTGGTGAAATTACAGATGGGCACATATACTGACATTCAGCTTAATTTACATAGACATTCTTACTAATATCATAAATTCGAAAGTAACTCTGTCCGTTACCTTTTCAGGGCTAAACCCCTCAACCGATTGAGATGAAATTTAGTACAGATATAGTTTAAAACGGGGAACGACATGGGCTAGTTTTGATTGATGTAGGTACCAAAGGCGGAGTCATGCGCGCAAGCTAATAGTATATATAGGGAGTGAACTTCGGCAGTAGAAAATATGTATAATTAAAAAAATTTATATATACATATAATTTTTCTTTGTTGTACTTGATTATATAACATCACTTCGCTACCCTTAAGGTTTTAGGCAGCTGGTGTTATATACCCGTCTTTAGTTATGTATTAACCAAGTACATAACTGTTCGAATTATATAAACTTAATAGGTTTTTAATTATATCTGGTTTTTCAACAATTGTCGGCCTCGATGGCGTAGTGGTTAGTGTAACCGACTGCCACGCCTGAGGTCGCATGTTCGATTCCCGCACAAGTCAAACATTTGTGTGTATGAACATGGATGTTTGTCTTGGTCTGGGCGTTTCTATGTATAATATGTATGTATTTACAAAAAAAAAGTACTATGCAAAGTAAGTATTGTGTCGTATTCGAATGTTTTTCAAATTATTTTATGCGCGTTATTATTCGGTTGTTTTTTAACTATATACTTTTAGTATTGTCAGTATACATGCCCAATACCTAACAGTGTGCACATAAGAAGCGATGACAGTAAATAAACAATTTATTATAACGACACAGTCATCACTCGCCAATGTCCGCATCGTCGCCTTCTTCTGAAAAAGAAATACCCCTGTGTTAGTAGGATTATCTTTCTGGACGGCGCTGAGGTGGTATGAGTAACCCATAGGTTCCCAGACTTTTCTTCTCATAGACCACTTTCAAAATTTAGCTGGTTCCAGTGGATCACCACCATTTCTCCCATATTCCGATCAAATCTCTACGGGCTGACCTGTTTTTTTTTTTATTCTCGGGACCTTCCACGGTAGGCGTACTGACATTTTTATTTTTGTCTAATTCTCTACCGAAAAATCGGTAGGTTCGAGACCACTGGTACTGTATATGGAATATGCAAGTTTATCCAAGTAACAGACGCTGAGCTTCTTAAAATATTATCTGCCTACATTGATAGGTAAGTCAAGCCAACATTTTAGTTCTTCACTATCGAAAGCAAATAACTTTTCATGAACCCCGCTTATTGTGAACCTCCATTTTTTTGTCACGCCAACGTAGACCCCGTCGAGTCTCCCGTGGACCCCTGCGGGTCTGGACCACTTTGGGAACTAAGGGAGTAACTGAACAACTTTTAGCGTCGGTCACTTACGCACAACGGCGTAATTGTGGGGTAAGTGCGGATAACATACGTCCAATTAATAACATAGTTGGATTCTGGAAATATTTTTTTATCTTATTTTAGCAATTTAAGCTTCACAATGGTCTGAAATATGGTCCGGCGGTTCTTATTTTGTGTACAAGTGAATCATCCTATTCTATCATTAACTATTTTTATATTTCACTAGATGTGCTCGCGGTTTCACCCGCGTTAATGATTACTGCGCCGCTCCAATGGGTCGTAGCGTGATGTTATATAGCCTATAACCTTCCTCGGTAAATGGGCTACCCAAGGCTGAAATAATTTTTCAATTCGAACCAGTAGTTCCTGAGATTAGTGCGTTCAAACAAACAAACAAACAAATTCTTCAGCTTTATAATATTAGTATAGATGAGCGGTAAGTGGTTTAATGGTTCAGCTACAGCTCCTTTCAGAAAAAACATATGACTATCTGAAACCATTTCACGAAAAAAATGCGTACTTACATTAATTTCTCCTAAAATATAATTCTATTAAAAAAATATATGGTCAGGGTTATTCTATATCACCAGTAGAATGCGTGGTTAAAAGGAATTACACGATTTCAAAATCTCCCTGTAGAGGTTGGCACTCGAACCTGGGTCTCTGTAACAGCGGTACTGTGTCTACTAACCGTTGTGCGTGTGTCCATTCTTGAGCCGCATCTGTCTGAGTAGCTGAACGGCGTCCTCGGCGGCCATGTTGCTTTCCTCAGCATCTTCGAATTCATCCTCGCCTGTAACACAACATCATGATTATCTTTCTATTCGTAAAAAGCTTTGAACAGTTTCAGTTCCTATCTTCTCCCTAGCCTTTATTATTCCCAAGTCACTTAGGGTCGGCTTTCTAGTCTAACCGGATTTGACTGGATATCAGTTTTTACACGGAGCGACTGTCATCTGACACGATACCCTAAGGCTAGACTAGTGCCAGGATATTATAGGGCACTGACTTCCCAATAACGACTGCCATAGATGTTCATGGCAGCCGGGACCGACGGCTTAACGTGCTCTCCGAGGCACGGAGCAGGCGATAACTGTCAATCAATACGCACATAATTTCGAAAAGTCATATAACTTCCGATAGTCAGAGGTGCGCGACGTGGGTTCGAGCCCGAGACCCCCTGCATTGCGGTCTGTTGTTCTCCCCACTGAGCTATCGATTCCTATGCTTTATCTTAATTCCTTTTCCAGATGTTGGCCGCAGATTCGCTCGGGTCAATGTACATTAGTAACAATACTTTTTCTGAATAAAAGATTCCCTAGGTCATTTTTTGTTTAAACATTCAAGCGTTGCTAAATCCTAACTACCTTAATATATAAATGCGAATGTGAGTTTGTTTGATTATTTGTTACGCCTTCACGCCTTAACTGCTAGACCGAATATCATGAATTTTCGGATACACGTTGTCAGGGGAACAGAAAACGACATAGGGTAACTTTCATCCAGAAAAAATACAGTTCTGAAAGTTCTACAGTTTATTGAAATCTACATCAACGTAAGTAAAGCCGCGGGTAATATCTAGTCGAATATAATTGTGAAATGATATTTGACAAAACATACAAAATATTATTTAAATCAACTTAATATTTTAATATAATAAGCAGCATTTCAAACATTGTACCTAATAATTTTATCAACAATCAAACAAACTGTTAGAAGCAAACTTAAAAAGTTATTGCTGAGTTAAACCGCTTAATTTTTACTTACTTCTTGCTTTATTTCTGTATTTGATTTTATTGTTATTGCCATTAAATACTAATTATTTCCACATATCCCCATTGATGATACAACTTAATGGAGATTTGTGAACTTTATGTTGGTTTTTCTCTATAAATCCCCATTGCTAAGTTGTTGATTGGTCAATGGGGATTTGTGGACAAAAGTTCACAGATCCCCATTGATGGGGATACTCAATGGGGATATGTGGAATAACCCTTATTAAACCACTGTAAACCGCGAGCGTAAAACTGGTTCCATATATGTAGCACATAATATGTTATAATCGAGCGCTAAGCCCGCCGACAAACTGTTATGCAGTTTGGTGGGTTTAAAGTAATTGTAACAATATGTTTTTATTTTAATAAAATTCTTAGCTCGTAAAAAAATATGACAAAATGCAAGTGCATCTCGCACGATACCACTTTGTGACGTAACCGCTATTCAAGAACAGGCGTGGCACAAAGATCACAACGGCCTCACTTTTTCTCATGCCCAAATTAAAAATCATGATTACTACTTCATTTGTCATCCGATTTTGAAACTGTTTTAACATATAGTTTAACTTCTAATGCTACTTACTGTTATGAAGTGCAAAATCAATTAACTAAATCGAGGATTGAATGCATCCCTCCTTTTCCTCACAACCAAAAAATAAAACCTTCATTTTTCATCTATACAAATAAATAAAATTGAAGTGTCTGTTTGTAATGTCAAAATAACAGCTTTTTGTTTAATGCATATGAAAGTATATAATACGAAAACATATATTTTTTAAATTTTTGTCTGTCTGTCTGTTCCGGCTAATCTCCGAAACGGCTGAACCGATTTTGACGGGACTTTCACTGGCAGATAGCTGATGTTATAAGGAGTAACTTAGGCTACTTAGATATTAGAAAAAAAATAGTGTTTCGCGGAGACAAACACTTTTTAGTTAAAATCTACGCGGACGAAGTCGCAGGGTAACAGCTAGTCCGGATTATTAAGCTGTTTTCACAAATAGGTTTATTTTCAATACTGTTCGATGTATAAAATAAAGTGCAAAATCAGTTGATTGAAGCTCATACCTTCATCGAATTCCTCTCCATCCATGTAGTTCTCCTCATCTTCGTCAGGCGACTGGTTGGGGTCTGGGTTCAGGGTCTGGCCTTGACTCATGGCGTTGTACATCGCTTGCAGATCATTCTCGTTCTGTGGCACGAATCTGTACAGGAATTTCTTAGTTAATACAGGGTGACTGGTTAAACATTGTACATTAAGGACATGATAATAATTTATGGTCAGACGTAACGTATAAAAAAGAAATAAAAATAAAATCTGTATAACCTGCAAAGAAAACCATAAATACTAAAATAACCTAAAGAGCAGCGATAGCTCAGTAGGGAGACCAACAGACTGCAATGCAGAGGGTCTCGGGTTCGAACCCACGTCGCGCACCTCTGACTTTCGGAAGTTATATGACTTTTCGAAATTATGTGCATATTGATTGACAATTATCGCCTGCTCCGTGCCTCGGAAAGCACGTTAAGCCGTTGGTCCCGGCTGCTATGAACATCTATGGCAGTCGTTAATGGGAGAGTGTCGACACAAAAGATCCCACTGGGTAGAAGTTTCGCCAGTCTGCACTGACTGGCCCCCACATAAGATAAGATAAGGTAAAAGGGAGTCTCGAGTCCTGCCGGCTGAACCACCCTCGATGTGCCAACTCGCCCTAAATGGTGGGTGGGTCGCTTGAACAACTGGCTAAACCTAGTGTTAGCCAGCTAATATTAAGTGTAATTACACGTGCGATGCGTGCGTACGGCCATTACCCATAAAGGCTCCTCTACACTATCGGCGCTGATCGTTGATCGTGTGACCGTGTATAATCGGTACGATCATCGATCAAGCATCCACACGATCGTCTGTAGTAGATTGTCGGACAGCAAGCGTTAAGATGGACGTGGAGTGTGTTGCTGCTGCAACCATTTATTTAATAGCGGTATACAACCGTTATGTCAATGTGGTTCAACGAAAAGTCGTGGAAAAAATGGAGGAAAAGAAGATGGTAGTGTTTGTCCATGCATCGTAATAGAACCAAGTAAGTAGTCACAATAAATCCTTATCCTTATTAATATTATAAATTCGAAAGTAACTCTGTCTGTCTATCTATCTTTTCACGGCTAACACACTCAACCGATTTAGATGAAATTTGGTACATATATAGATTAAAACCAGGGGAAGGACATAGGCTACTTTTTATTGATGTAGGTACCACGCGGGCGGAGCCGCGCGCAAAAGCTAGTATATAATACAATTACCTTAACGCGGGCTTGTTCGGGTTAAGTCAAGACGGCGAATGAATGATCGGCGATCATGTGGGCACTTCAACGCAACCACCCGGCGATTCCCTTTGATGCGTGTCCGAAAAACCGATAATTCACGGGTCGCAGGCGATCATAGACGATGATCGGCGAGTACAGCCGAGTATGCCCTCTACACGATCGTGCTCGCGCGTAATTGTCTGCTATCGCCGATTATGTAGAGGAGCCATTAAACATGTACTCACCTCAGTTGTGTGTAAGCTTCTTCTCCATCGAACTCATTATCTTCATCGTCATCGTCCGCTCCGTCGCCTCCGCCCGACGCTTGACTGTTCTGTCCCGGTAATCTACAAGCATACATTAACATTATTTTTTATCCCCGTATCAAAGAAAGCGATGTTATAAGATTTACATTGTGACGAAACGGTAGTGATACATATAATAGCATATAAAGCGATATATATACGAATTGATATTCTCCAGACCAAATTTCGGTCATGGCAGCCGACCTTAATGGAGACTAGCCCTCTGAGTAGGAAATATTACAGTTCACAAGTATATGCGCAAACAAGTGCACTCTCTGTTCCCTAACTCTCATGATCCGATGGGACGGTAATCCGACACGACCGGAGGGAGATCAGGCGCAGGACAAACGGCTTTACGTGCTTTCCGAGGCACCGGGGTGTTTAACATCGTCAATAATATTTGACTTGTGCGGGAATCGAACCCGTGACCTCAGGCGTGGCAGTTGGTTACACTAACACTACGCCATCGAGGCCGAAAAACCAAGAATAACCAAAACATTTTGTTGACCCGCACGGGATTCGAACCGAAGACCTCATGCACAGCAGTTGTATTCACTACCGCAGTGCCACGGAGACAGCTATACTAATAAAAAATCCAAAGAAAACGTATAGATATTTTATAGTGTAGTTATTTGATGATTTCAATATGTAAACTGAGAGTAGTAGAGCCTCGCTGATTTTAGCATGAATGGGCCGGCTCGACCGGGGAAGGAATACCCTCTCACAGAATATCGACGTCAAATATCTTATCCCCTACGCTCTTTCTTCTGCATATCAATGATATGTTGAATCTCGGCAACATACATTGTTATGCGGACGACAGTACCGTGCATGGGCGATATCTCGGACATCCTGGGGCCAAACAGGCTGAGGTTGAGGGGAAAAGACAGAATCTTGTCGTTGAAATTGACCAGACCTTGGACCGCATCTATGAATGCCAAAAACTTGGTCGAGTTCAACGCCAAGAAGACCCAGGCATGCGCGTTCTCAACCAAAAATTCTCCGTTCCTTTCCCTCCCTTCTCTGAAGAACACTCCACTGGTGATACATGACAGCCTCTCCATCTTAGGTATGGATCTTTGCCGCTCCCTTAATCCAAAACCCTACATCGAGAGCGTCATTAAGCAAGCTTCGCGAAAACTCGGAGTTCTGAACAGGGTGAGGCGGTTCTTCGCGCCTGGGCAGCCGTGCCTATTGTACACGGCACAAGTGCGCCCTTGCGTGGAGTACTGTTCTCATCTTTGGGATGGCTCCGCGCAGTACTTGCTGGACGCTCTCGACAGGTTACAGCGGCGGGCTGTCCGTATCATCGGAGATCCAGAGGTCACGAGTTAACTGGAACCTCTGCAACTCCGTAGGGACATTCCCTCATTGGCATGTTTCTGCAGAATATACCACGGGGATTGCTCTGAAGAGTTATTCCACCTTATCCCGCCCTCCCCTTTCCTATCTAGAACAACGCGTGCTGGGCTCAGATGCCATCCTTACACAGTAGAGTCGACTAGAGCACGTACCAACAAGTTTGGGTCCTCATACCTCTGCCGAACAACCAAGGCATGGAATTCTCTGCCAAGGCACATGTTTCCTTCTTCCTTCAATCCTGGGTCCTTCAAGCGGGGCGTGAAAAAGCACCTTCTCAGGCCGTCAAAGTAGAGACCTCAACATCGCCTCGGCTACTATGAGGGCGGTGTGGAGGCCACTGCTCTTAGACCACACGACTGCTTACCATCAGGTGAAGTGTGGTCATATTGACGAGCAAAAAACAAAGCCAGTATTCCTACTATTGTTTCGTTCGGTGAGTGAGAGTGCCGGAGGCCCATTCACCCTCTTTCCCCCTTCCCACTCCTTCTCCTTCCCACTTCCTTTCCTAAAGGGTCGGCAACGCGCAAGTGATGCTTCTGGTGTTGCAGGCGTCCAAAGGCTACAGTCCATTTACCATCAGCTCGTATGCTTGCTTGCCACTTTAGTCGAATATAAAAAAAAAAAAGCTTTCTGCTTACCTCAATTCGTAGTTGATGACCATGTATAAGGCTGGCGAAGGTGTCCGTTGTAAGGCATGCATGGATATCGTGGGGTACAGCAACTGGATGGTAGGTGATGGTTGAGCTCCATTTATAGGTACATTACCACCCCACACTACGTTGCTGTGAACAAAAATATAATATTTTATTGCTTTCTGCCTTAGTAATGGCGGTAGTGAATGCGACTGCTTTGCATGAGGTCTCGGGCTCAAAACCCGTGTCGGGCTAGGTGTTATTCGATTTGTGAAGCCGTGTGAAACGACGAGGCCTTACACGAAACTACCTTACTAAAAATACGCATTAATTTATGCCCTTCTGCCCCCTTGCGGAGGGAAGAAGACAACACGACAGAGAAGCGCGCGTGGTGACACGCACGCCTCCTCTCAGACCTGGAGCTGATCAAGTGGTGGGCAGGCCCATGAAGCCCACCACCCGCAGGTACAACCTTATGGTGGCTGCAGATCGTCTCGCACCTTCGGCGCCCGGGTCTACAGTTGGGGAGAAGGTTCAAGCAATCCCTCTTCCACTCCACTTCACTACATTTACACGAGCGAAGCCGTGGTAAAAAACTAGTTACACAATTTCAAGCGTAAATTTGGGAATATAATTCCGGAAATTGTTTTTCGCATTTGGCTTTTTAGCACCCATTGCCATCTGGCGCCTGGACCGACCACGAGTGAAATGGCCGGGAGTGGATGAGCATGTTTCAATTATTATCGATGCGAGCGCGATTCTCGCCGCGATAGAGGCACTTGCTGTAAATTTACAATTCACATCGCGCCACGCGACGCTGCCGACTAGACGCCACCACGCGGCCTAAAGCGTTAAATACAAATATCAACAACAGACTGTAGGATTTTGTGTAAACCGCGCCAATTACAGCCCATATGACAAATATGCCAGAGAGAATTAAAAACACAGGTCAATGTTCTGTATGTGGCAGGACAAGATTTTACTGACTAAGCGCATGTTTTGTGTTTAATAGCTCTCTTGCTTGCAAGACAATGTGTTATCTTAATATATAAAAATGTTGTATCATGTCACATGTAGTATGTATATAATAATTATAGGCTAACCAGCTCTTAAACTATTAATTTCCAAGATAAATGTATAAGTATTTTCATTTTTGTGGCACATTTACTTATTATTTCAGTGTTTTATCGTTATATATATAATTCTACTGTACGTGTGTATGTCACTGAACTCCTCCTAAACGGCTGGACCGATTTTGATGACATTTTTTGTGTGTGTTCAAGTGGATTCGAGAATGGTTTAGATTTGGTTCTTTTTTTTCTTTCGTGTGTACAGGATAATGTCTGTCGGGAGAGCTAGTATGTATATACATAAGTATGTACTGTTGGAAAACCAAATAAAATAATTATATTAAATAACTAGCTTTTGCCCGCGGCTTCGCTCGCGTTAATTTAGAATTTGACAATCAATTCGGGTTGTACTCTGCATGTAATAATATAATTCAATCATGATTCGTAAGACACGTGGCGCCATCTATTATCATAAGAAAGTTATTGTTGTTTTCCTCGAGATCAGTAATTTGTTTCGGGATGAAAGGTAGCTTATGTCCGTTTCTGTACACCTGACAACGTATATGCAAAATTTTAGAGTGATCAGTTCAGTGGTTTAGGCGTGAAAAGGTAACAAACAAAGAAACTCATTTTCGCTTTTATAATATTAGTTAGGATTGTTACTTCATTAAAATTTATTTACTGAGTGCACGGATGACGTAGTGGTTTAAGTGGTCGCCTTGCCTCTGCCGCCGCATCGAGTGTTGTGGGTTCGATCACACGGGACAAAAAATTGTGTGATTCAATGGTTGTTCCGATTCTGGAAAAGACTACTGCTGCTTTAGGAATAATTCCTGTGTCGCGGCGAACTTGACAAATATTCAAACAACAAACAAAAGTACATTTTGCCAAAAAATTAAAGTTTATGATTAACAAATAAAAAATAGGGGTTGATCGTAGAGGGGTGAAATGTATAGTGAGTAAGACAGGAGACCGGCTTCGTCCTCATCCCTACTACGTAATGTTTGCTGGATAAGTGGTGACACTTGGCGGGGATAACTGATCGATTTATAGTTGATCAGTAGTCGAACGGTGAGGGCGGGAGATCAAATTGAATTTTAAAAAAATCATAATTAAAGGAACTTGAAATTATAATATCTGGATAGGAATTAACAAATAAAAAATAGGGGTTGATCGTAAAGGGGTGAAAAATTGAGAGTATTATGAGATTTTTTATTGTAAGTCATCAAAAAATTAAAAAAAAAAATTTGCCAAAAAATTAAAGTTCATAATTAACAAATAAAAAATAGGAGTTGATCGTAGAGGGGTGAAAAATTGAGAGTAATATGAGATTTTTTATTGTAAGTCATCATAAAATTAAAAAAAATTTTGCCAAGAAATTAAAGTTTATAATTAACAAATAAAAAATAGGGGTTGATCGTAGAAGGGTGAAAATTTAGGGTTGTATGTATTTTTGTATGCTGTGTCATAAAAAAATAAAAACAAAAAATTTTGCCTATAAAATAAAAATAAAAATGTAGGGGTGGACTACCCTTATCATTTAGGGGGATGAAAAATAGATGTTGGCCGATTCTCCACCCTGGCTGACAATCACGCTAAGGATCACAAAAATCGGTCGAGCCGTTTCGGAGGAGTTCAAGTTCGAACCCCGTGACACGAGAATTTTATATATTAGATAATGTTGCTTCTGTATGTTCCTGTCTATAGAATTCAAAAAGTAGTTGATGGATTGATTGTATTTATATGCTTTTTATTTCGTTCCCACAGGACTGTGAAAAGAATACTTCAATTTGATTTCCTAATAATTTATATCAGTGTACGAGTTACATCGTCCAGCAAAGGTGCCGCGTCGGCAATTTACGCCAGGCACGCTTTTGTGCGATGTAGTTCGAGCAGTGTTCATGTCAACCGCGTCGCGTTCACTCATATCAATTAGTAATAATTATTTCATATCATTGTATTAATTACTTTGAATTCAATACATCCGTTTTCTATCATAACTCGCGGTATTATTTATCATAACCCTTATGTTCTGAGTGAACAGCTCAAAAAATCGTACAGAGATGCAGTGACGCATGAACCGTTTCAACTCGTAATAATTTATAATTTCATGCATTTTTTAAATACGTTTTACGTTTTACGCTTCAAGCTTTTTATAATCTACATATTTATGTAAATCAACTGCCTAAGTGTGAGTGTTATAAGTAGGAATATTGCTATGTTACATGGTTACAAACCACAAGCATGGTACTTAATTACACTTGTAGTGCGTATTGATTCATTAAAAAGATAAGAGCTGCATTAGATGTGATATTTCAGTTTGAAGCATGATATTACACTAATGCTATATGAGAAACTAGATTTTGTCCATGGCTTCGCTAGCGTTTATGTAGATTTTGTCAATAAATTTTTATCTCTTGAGAACTGTACGTTATTCCTAGATAAAAGGTACTCTATGTCCTTTTCTGCACCTCTGACAATGTGTATGCAAAATTTCATGATGATTGGTTGAGTAGTTAAGGTGTGACAGCGTAACCAACAAACTCACATTAGCATTTGTAATAATATTTAAGATTTATTCACTCTACATTAATTATGTATTCACATAAGAATCTAATTTGGGGTCCACAAAACATGCTACACTTAAATATGCTTAGTGTGACATGTAGACATTAATAAATAATGTGGGGGTATATGAATAATGTTACACACTGAGCATATTAATATTTTCGAGCTTTATATTTCATTAGACCCTGAATAATGCTTTAGGCAAGTAATAGTCCTAAAGTCAATTGGTAATTAGTACTAGACTGATGATAGAGGGGTAGTGAATCCAACAACCGCTGTCCATGAGGTGTTTGTTTGTTCAGTTCCCAATACAAGCAAAGAGTTATTGGGTTTTCTATAAAGAAATTCTCCATTGCAACATGGAAACCGGAACTGAGCCGAGGAAATGCAATAGACTTGCTCTCTATAATGTGGAATTTAAAACCATGGTTGATAAAATGTGGGTAGGTTACTACTGAGTAATTACATCTACCTACAACTTTAGGGATATAGGTGAGACTGACAACATTTGTAATTATATATTCTGCACATAACTAATTGCTTGAATTGTATGTGTAGTTTCAAGTTTGATCAAAACTACACAAATGTTTCCAAAAATCTTTGCAAGAAAAACATAAAAAGAAAAATTTCGGTTACTGCATTCTTTTTTTTTTTTATATCACACCATTTAAATAATATAATAAAGAACAAAATAATTGTTATTTTTGAATTCGTGTTTGTGCTTGCATGCGATCTTGGAGTACAAGATAGTGTTATTACTTCCAATTATGCAATGTTCCAATATGGATTATGTTCAATAATTAGCTATAGAATAGATATATTTATATAGGTCTAGAGCCTCTTGGCAAATCATCAATGGTAGTTATCAAACTAAAACACCTATTTTACAAATTAAGAAGAAAAACGTTGTAATTAGTGACACTAAGGAAATTGCTGAATGCTTCAACAACTTCCTTGTTGATCAAATACAAAACTCTGTACTTGACAAATCAAGCGAAGTGATTAATATAGTAAATAATCCAAACTCGATATTTATGACACCGGTTGCACCTAACGATTATAGTAAGAGTCATAAAAATATTAAAAAACAAAAAGGCTTCGGATACGATGGTATAGCAACTAATGCCCTTAAGTCATATTATAAATCTAAGCATTAGCTCAGGCATTTATCCAAACAGTTTAAAAACTGTCATTATAAAACCGTTACATAAGAAAAACAGTAAAGACGAAATGTCAAATTACAGACCAGTAGCTCTTATTTCGATATTCTCCAAGGTTTTGGAAAAACTAATATATGAATCAATTTATTCCTTCCTAAATAAATATAACATTGTTTGCAATGAACAAAAGAGGTTTAGAAAGAACAAGAACACAAACATGGCTATTTATGACCTACTACAATCTATTATGATAAATATGGACAATAGAACACCAGTCTGCGCCATATTTACTGATATGACTAAGGCTTTTGATTACGTTAATCACAATATCCTACTACAAAAACTTGACAGATACGGTATTAGAGGAAACGCGTTTAATCTTATAAAATCTTATCTAACAAATCGTAAACAATACACAGAGATATCCAGAGTATGTACTAGACGTAAGTTAGAATTTAAATATCAATCTGACTGTAGAGAGGTTACATACGGTGTAACTCAAGGCAGCGTCCTCGGGCCCTTAATGTTTTTACTTTAGATTAATGACTTGCCTAAACAAGTTCGACATCCATTGGTATTGTTTGCGGATGATAGCACCATGATAGTAAAATTCGAAAAAAAGAACTCTATGAAAAAGATATTAACTACACATTAAAAACCATCATAAATTGGCTCTCTACTAATAACCTAATTATAAATTTACAAAAAACAAAAGTTACGCATTTTTACCAATGCATCCGTAATGACACTTTATCAATTGAATATAATGGACAAAATATAGACAAGACTAATGTTGCTAAATTCTTAGGTATATTAATTGATAACCAACTGACATGGAAACCTCAGGCAGAAGAGGTATGTAAAAAATTTTGTAGATCAGCTTATATTCTTTATGATTTATCTAAAAAACTAAACACTGATGATATTATTATTATGGCATATCATGGTCTTGTTGTCTCTGTCCTAAGATATGGACTAATATTTTGGGGCAATTGTAGCGAAAAAGAAAGAACATTCAGAGATCAGAAATATTGTGTCAGGTCAATGACTGGCTTGAAATCAGTAGAAAGTTGTGTTCCAATGTTTAAATCTCTCAAACTATTAACTTTTCCAGCATTGTATATATTAGAAGTAGGAATGTTCGTTAATTCAAACAAAAATCTGTTCAATCAAAGGTCAGATCATTCAACACGACCGGCACTAATTAGGTCTCAATACAAAAACCTATTATACACAGGCAGTTATAACATGGCATTGTTGAGAAAGAATATAATGCGTATGGCACTGGTTATATACAATAAGATACCATACTATATAAAAGATAGCACAACATACATTTTCAAAAATAAATTAACGCGCCTACTGGTCCAAAAATGTTATTATTCCATCCATGACTTTTTAAATGATAATTCCTTTAGACATATATTATTATTATTGTATCTTTTTTATTTTGCTATTGATTTTTATTGTGAATTATTATTATGCATATTTAAATGTATCACAATATTAACTCATATGACAAATTATAGAATAACATTGTATAGATTTGCAAGCCAAATGGTAGAATGTACTGACTTCTATGTAATACCAATTTCACCATCAATATGTCACCTGCAATCTTAGCAAATAAATTTCTAATTCTGATTCTGATTCTTAACAGGCAACAACGAATAAAATAGGATAAAACTAAATTATAGTCTAGCTTTATTGTTGTTATTTCTTTGTTATTATTCACAGTGACGGTAGTATATAAACATTCTTCGAAAATTTTTGTCACGAAATTTGTAAAATAATAATTGTATTAAATAAATAATTTGTACTTACTTCTCAGTGATATATAAAGTGGCTGTGCCGACTTCGAAGTTGTTAATAATTAGTGTAGTGTCTGGAGTCTGAAGTAAAACTCCTTCGGCCGGCACGGAAAATGTTGATGATACGACGACCATTTTGCCAATGTCAGTGAAAATAATATTATTTAAACAATTCTTGCGCGCTAATTGAACTTTTATGGCTATATAAAGATTATTAGCACATGAGTAACAGCACTAACAGCAAAAAATGTAATAACAAAATAAATTCACGTGAAACACGCTTCGCCAAAGAATAAACGCGTTATGTTCTTGCTGATCAATTTAACGAAGGATGAGAACTTACAAAAACAGTAATAAAAAAAGCTTGATATATCTATTCTATGCAATTTTCATAATTTTATTAAGACTCTTTCCACAATTCAAATGTTTCTTGTATATCTAATGTTTAATCAATTATCGTTATCATGTTTTTATAATTTAATTATATTCAATATTGCAAACTAAACGCTTTACTTACGAAAGTAAGAAAATGTTTTAATTCAATGGTAACACATTTGGTACCGTAACTTGAATTGAAAACAAAATATATTCCAGACAAAAGTACATATTAATGTTTTCTTTAATATCATCTATCAAGGCATGATTAAACTTAAGCTCTCTGACTATAAATTACAAATATTAAGAAAGATATACAGCTTGGAAGCAGCTTGCCCTCGTACCTTCCTTTTTAAATATAATCTGTTGGTTTTTTCTGGTAACATTTTACCTTATGTCAAAGTAATATAATGGGAATTTGACATTTGACAACCTTTTATTTATCCAGTCAATACTCAATAGCAGTCGATTTGTGTTTTAGATCGATCGATAAATAGAAATTTATCGCACAAAAGTCCGTTTTAAATGAAACTTGATAAAATAATGAGTTCAATTATTAATTTTGTTAACACGTCGTGTAATTTTAGTTACGACTTGATGAACAGTAGAAAAAATAATGAAGAAGCTATTGATGTTAGTGAATTTGGAATGACTACCAATAATTAAAATTATATTATTAAAGTAGAACCATTACTATAAATATGAATTAGTTTTTATGAGTTTAGTGTATGGTTTACTAAATGAAATAACTATATTAACTATCAGCAACTAATGTTGTATTTAAACGATAAAGAACTAAGTGTTGTACATAAACCAAATGCTTTAATATTAACTTTTTTTCTTATTAATTTTAGCCTTTACAAGAGATAGGCAGTGATATACAGTATAATTGCCATCAAATAGACAGTGTAGTGTTTGCAGAATCATTAGAAATTAATTATAAAGAAAATAAATCTCTCAAAGGTAATTCAATTTTCACTCTTTAGCTGTTTAAAATTAAAATATATTTATTATTCCTTACTTTAAAATTATTAGTTTAGACTAGATTATATGGCAGTTGTAATATCACCTAAGTTATAAAAATAATATAGTATACACCCTCTTCATAAACAGATCCTCAGCTTATTACTAACTATCTCATTATGAATGGGATTAGTTCTTCATCCGAGTGAGGCTTAGCAGATCACAAACGCACACATCTTTGAAAACTATAAAACTGTTTTATATGCCACGTTACTTTATTTTGCCCATAACTGAAGCAGTTATCAAGATGTAATATTATAGTATTTCTTATTAAATATATCTATTTTTGTACTATGTAGGGAACAATCCTCCAAAACTCAGTGCAGTGACTGTGGCAAGGTGACCGCATAAGTCACTACGCCATCAGTGCAATAAATACAAATGTATTAAATGTGTAAACATGCAGTAAAATTTATTATATATTATCTCATCAATGATCAACAATATTATTTTATCTAATATAGATGACATAGAAAATCCATGCAGTAAAGAGGATGATATAGTAGTCATAGACAATGTGATTGTACAGACAAGAAAAGGTGGTAAATATAAGAAATATCACATGGACATAGAAGATGCCTCAAATTTATCCTGTCCTCAGGTATTATTGTGACTTATACTTACTATATTATAGAGCTAATTAGATTGCTTGTTTGTATGTGGTATACTCGAGCAGCGATAGCTCAGTGGGGAGACCAACAGACTGCAATGCAGAGGGTCTCAAGTTCAAACCCACGTCGCGCACCTCTGACTTTCGGAAGTTATATGACTTCGAAATTATGTGCGTATTGATTGACAATTTTCGCCTGCTCCTTGCCTCGGAGAGCACGTTAAGCCGTCGGTCCCAGCTGCCATGAACATCTATGGCAGTCGTTATTGGGAGAGTGTCGGCACAAAAGAAACCACTGGGTCGAAGTGTCGCCGGTCTGCACTGACTGGCCCCCATATAAAATAAGATAAGATGTGGTATACTCAAAAACTACCGATCCAATCTGAAATTTTTTTTATCAAGAAAGGATGCTGTGTATAACTTTAATCTTCAATCTACAGATGCATTTGTAACCATATCTAACCTTAATTAATTCTGCATAAAACCTCAGGCATAGCTAATTCTTAATTTTATCTTTAAAATATACCTATATGAATTTAAAGCTAATCCTGATCGTAACATATTTGATTATAACATAAATGACTGCAATGTCAGTGTCACAGTATGCAATTCTATTTAGCCTGTCATGTACAAATAACTAAAACCTATGGTGTGTTTGTTACAACTCTATGGGTTAAGATACAATTTATTTCTTAATTTAACCGCTTGGCTAAATATCGATTGCCGTGCCCCTAGCGCCCGGCTACAAATCGATAAAATAATACCTACAATAATTAGGGAGGTACAGAAATACAGAATTTTAAGTAAATGTTGAAAATCATATCTCAAATTCAAACCATTATTTAATAATGGTTTTAGTTGTACCACGCAGTTAATATAACGAAAATAAAATAAAAGTATCGTGCATGTTCTCTGTCGCAGAAATACGACACAGGCGATAGATGCACGGACATATGTGTCGCATTTAGTTAAATACTTCTCATCTTTCCATTTACATCTATCTATTTTCCTGCCTTTTCTAAAAATAATCATTGCTCATACTTTCTTTTCTAATGAATTTCTTCTCAATATCTTTTTTAACAAACTGTTTCTCCTTCCCTTACTTTCCAATACCGTGACCATGGCTGCTGAAAAGCAACTGAAACGTCGGGGAAAGTGTAAACACAAATATAAATAGTATAATAGTATAGTAATAGTATTAATAGTTTTAATAGTTTCAATAATTTAATTAGCATAAAAATTAGTAAAGTTTAATAGTAACAGTAGTGTAACAGTTTTCAGTATTTTGTAATAAAATGTCAAATAAACAACGCGATAAAAACCGTATATAGTAGTTTAATTTCAATGAATAACATTCGCGTAAACAGAAGACAATATTACATGTTCTGTTTTCTATCTTGCTTACATTGTCTTCTTATTTGTCCCTTGTTACAGTCAAATTGCAACCGCAAATTCTCCACAACAAAGCTACTGAAAGCTCACATACGTAAAGTGCACTGTGCAGACAAGCAGTTCGTGTGTGAGGAGTGCGGGAGCACATTCTCGTGCAGATATCTGCTGGTGAGGCACAGTGCAGTACACTCTAAGAGGACAGTACAGTGTAATGTTTGTGCCATGGTGTTGAGTGAGAGGACCAGGTTAGTTAAATACTAGATGTGATTTCACCCGTGTTTATCGTTGCTGCGCCGCCCCCGTGGGTCTTAGCGTGATGTTATATAGCCCATAGCTTTCCTCGATGAATAGGCTATCCCACACTAAAATATTTTTTCAAATCGAACCAGTAGTTCCTGAGATTAGCGCGTTCAAACAAACAAACTCTTCAGCTTTATAATATTAGTATTGTATAGATTTTAAAAAAACATAGCTTGTGACATGTAGTAATGCGAAACATTATTAAATATACTGTAACAAGGTACATACTAGCTTTTGCCCGCGGCTTCGCTCGTGTAAAAGTAGGTTAGGATAAGTGTACATTTTTTTTTAAATAATGTATGGTCTATGTTAGTCGTTGGTAATACAGTTTCTAACGATGAAAGAATTTTTAAAATCGTCGTGTAGTTTTTGAGTTAAATCAACAACCAAACGCATAACCGAACAAATAAACAAAACGTGCAATAGTAAGTGTCTTGTAATACCCATATTTCCTTAAAGTAGACATAACCCTTTGTTCGATCTGAAAATCGAACTTGAGATTATACGATCGACTGTAGACTTACGCCATAGGATTATCAATTTAGACCTAGTATGTGGTGGACTATGGCTTAACCCTTCTCACACTGAGAAGAGGCCCGTGCCCAGCAGTGGGACAGTTAAATACAGGGCTGATACTATTATTATTATTATATACCATGAATAAAAAGCTTAGTGGGGAGACCAACAGACTGCAATGCAGAGAGGCTCGGGTTCGAACCCACGTCGCGCACCTCTGACTGTCGGAAGTTATATGACTTCGAAATGATGTGCGTATTGATTGACAATTATCGCCTGCTCCGTGTCTCGGAGAGCACGTTAAGCTGTCGGTCCCGGCTGCCATGAACATCTATGGCAGTCGTTATTGGGAAGTCAGTGCCCTCTAATATCCTGACACTGGTTTAGTCTTAGGGTATCGTTAGCCTTCGGGTTGCGGAGATCAGATGGCAGTCTCTCCGTGTAAAAACTGATATCCAGTTAAATCCGGTTAGACTAGAATGCCGACCCCAAGTGACATGGGAATAATAAAAACTAGAGAGAAGATACCATTATTAAAAACGAACTGCTAATTGTGTATTATTGTCCCCAGCCTAAGCGCACATATGCGTACACACTCGGACATCAAACCCCACTCCTGTTCGATCTGCAACAAGCAGTTTACTCGCAAGTCTACACTAGACACACACGTTAAGTTTGTGCATAGGAGTGGTGATCTGCAATGTCCCAAATGTCACGACAGGTAACTAGCAATTATTCTTTACTAGATTTTGCTCGCGGCTTCGCTCGCATAAATTTAATAATAATAATAATATTCTACCACATACACACAACACCATCTAGCCCAAACTAAGCAGAGCTTGTACCTACAATGGATAAACATACATATTATTATATACTTTATTTTTAGTAAATACATACATATTATACATAGAAACACCCAGACCAAGACAAACATCCATGTCCATGCACACTTGTGCGGGAATCGAACCCGTGACCGCAGGCGTGGCTGTCGGTTACACTAACCACTACTTAGATTAGTAACAGTAGTTTTTCTAGATGAAAGGTACCCTATGTCCTTTTCTGTACCTCTGACAATCAATCAATCAGCCCACCGCAGTCCACTGCTGGACATAGGCCTCTCCCATTATTCGCCACAACATCCGACCTTCCGCCTGCCGCATCCAGTCTGACCCAGCTACCTTTCTCAGGTCATCGGTCCACCTGGCCGGGACCTGACAACATTATACGAAATTTCAAGATCGGTCGAGGAGTTAAGGCGTGAAAGCGTAACGAACAAACAAACTCACATTCGCGTTTATAATGTTAGTTAGGATATTAGTTCCCGTATATCGTAGTATCCCGACATGGATAGAATTAGGAAGGAACACGTAAGAGGTAATCTAAAAGTGGTGCCCATAGACGAGAAGGTGAAAGGAAATCGTTTGGCTTGGTATGGACATGTTATGCGAAGAGATGATATGTATGTAGGTAAGCAAGTGATGAATATGAGGGTAGAGGGACGAAAAGGGAGAGGAAGGCCAAGGAAAAGATGGATGGACTGTGTGAGAATGGACATGAAAGGGAAAGGGGTAAATGATCAGATGACGGGTGACAGAGAAGTATGGAAGCGAAGGACATACTGCGCCGACCCCAAATAAATTGGGACCAGGACAAGAGGATGATGATGATATCGTAGTATCCCGAGTCGGGCCAACAACAAAAACGTTATTTGATTTATCTCGATAGTAGCCCGGCGTTAGGAAGTTGGCGGTGTTAGACACCCCTGTGCCTCGGAAAGCACGTAAAGCCGTTGGTCCTGCGCCTGATCTCTCTCCGCTCGTGTCGGATTACCGTCCCATCGGATCTTGAGAGTTAAGGAACAGAGAGTGAACTTGTGTTTGCGCACACACTTGTGCACTATAATGTCTCTTGCGCAGATGGTCAGTCTCCGTTAAGACCGGCCGCCATGACCGAAATTCGGTCTGGAGGATATTATTATTATTATATTAGTTAGGATTTATAGTAGTAACGTGCCTCGGTGTCGCAACAGTAGTTATTGCGACTGCTTTACATAAGAACTCGGGTTCGATTCCCGGGTCGGATAATGTGTTATTGGACTTTTCTTCTAGAATTTCTCAGTAGTCAGAGTCAGAACAGAGAACACTGAGTAACGTATCTCACTGTTCTTTAATGATTAGCTACAATTTATAACTTTCTCATGGTCGTAGGTTCAAATCCCGGTTGCAATGGACGCGGCACACCACAACACACCACTGCGATCAAAAGCATGATGAGGCTCCAAGGTGATGAAAATGGGTAAGTGTTGTATTTAGTTTTACTTGCTAGACCCGTGACTGCGCTCCTGTTTTCCAGATAAGCAAGGTCCTCCTCCAGACCGAATTTCGGTCACGGCGTCCAAACTTAACTAAGACGAATCCGCAGGATATATTTTAGTGCACAAGTGTGTGCGCAAATACAAGCGTAGAGAGTACTCTAACTCTCGTAATATTTTTCTTTTTATAACTAAGGTGGCAAACAAGCATACGGCCCACCTGATAGTAAGTGGTCACCGTAGCCTATGGACGCCTGCGACACCAGAGGCGTCACTTGCGCGTTGCCGGCCCTTTAGGAAAGGAAGTGGGAAGGAGAAGGAGCGGGAAACGGGAAATGGGGTGATTGGGCCGGCGCCGGTACTCTCACTCACCGAACGAAACACGACAGTAGAAACACTGCTATTTCACGTCGATATTCTGTGAGAGGGTAGTCCTTCCCCGGTTGAGTCGGCCCATTCATGCTGAAATCAGCAAGGCTCTACTACTCTAAACATATAATCATATAATCAATCATAATCCTATAGGACGGCAATCAGTCACGACCGGAGAGATCGGGCGCAGGACCAACGGCGTTACTTGCTTCCTGAAACACAGGGGTGTGTAACACCGTTAACATCCTAACTCCGGGCTTCTACTGACAATTTCTTCTCAGAAAAGCCCAAAAATTCTTTGTTTGTTTTCATGCATGCAAAGCATTCGCATACTTTAAGGCTGCCTGTCCATTGAAGCGGCGCGAGGTTGCGGAGCGAAGAAACGGAGAAATATTAACCAATAGGATTTCATAAAATCTACGCTCCGCTCCAGTATGCAATCCTATCTATAATAATACTAGCTTTTGCCCGCGGCTTCGCTCGCGTTAATTTAGAATTTGACAATCAATTCGGGTTGTACTCTGCTTGTAATAATATAATTCAATCATGATTCGAAAGACACGTGGCGCCATCTATTATCATAAGAACGTTATTGTTGTTTTCCTCAGGAACAGTAATTTTTTCGGGATGAAAGGTAGCCTATGTCCGTTTCTGTACACCTGACAACGTATATGCAAAATTTCAGGATGATCGGTTCAGTGGTTTAGGCGTGAAAAGGTAACAAAAAAACACAAACAAACTCATTTTAGCCTTTATAATATTAGTTAGGAAGTTAGGTTTATAAAACTGAAGAGTTTGTTTGTTTGAACGCGCTAATCTCAGGAACTAATGGTTCAAATTGAAAAATTATTTTAGTGTTGGATAGACTATTTATCGAATCATGCTACGACCCACGGGGGCGGCGCAGTAACGATAAATGCGGGTGAAACTGTGGTTTTATAAAAACGCTATTACAAACTTATAGAAATCCTGATTGCCAGTTGATTTTCTATATTTTATCGAAATTTAAAAAAAAATATTTTTAATAGTGAAAATCACTAAAAAGAACAAATTACAATCAAAAAAGTTAAAATAATAATCCACAATTGCGTTGAGCCTCTAAAACGTATTTGATCCCTAGACACTTTTGATGTGTGTATTTTGTGGCCCCACAGTTTAGGTATTTGGTAATGTTGCATCTAGCTTCTGTTCTTGATACATGGCTGCTTCTAAATATTTGATTTTTAATTTCAAACGAAGCTATTATAGCAACTGCAGTTGTGGAAAATATCTACCGAAAATAGGTCGAACACAGACGTTATACTACCCGATGACGTAGTTAGGAAACGATTTCTGGAAAACCGTTATATGTAGGGTAAAATTTGTTTAAACTAGTTTTTTTTTTACGACTAAGCTGGCAAATAAGCATACGGCCCACCTGATGGTAAGTGGTCACCGTAGCCTATGGACGCTTGCAACACCAGAGGCATCACTTGCGCGTTACCGACCCTTAAGGAAAGGAAGTGAGAAGGAGAAGGAGCGGGCAAAGTGAAACCCGCAGGGTTGTTCTCCTGGTTTTAAGAGAAAATAATTAGCTTAAAGGATTGTTTTTTAGGTTCTATTATGCCTTTACCCTGTCTATACAGAGCATAGTTGTATACTATCTCTTTTATGATAATGTGTTGCTTCGTTGTTATTAGTGATGTTCCGGATATCCGTATCCGTATCCGCGGATATCCGCGGGAGAAAAAAGATCCGTATCCGTATCCGCGGATCTTAACGCCAATGATTCGTATCCGTATCCGTATCTGCGGATCTACATTTTTAATTATGCACCACATCACTAGTTGTTATATGAAAGAAGTCCAGATCAACAAACATCTATACTTAATATTAGAAAGCTGAAGTTTGTTTGGTTGAACGCGCTAATCTCAAGAACTACTGGTTTGACGCAGACAAAGTTGCGTGGGTCAGCTAGTAAAAGTAATAAAATGTGATGAATATTGCATGTTAAATGGCGGCATATAGCTGCACTATAATAAATAATTGATAGAACTTTGTAAACATCAACTGAATTTGAAATTTGATCCTTACTAATATTATAAATTTGAAAGTAAGTCTGTCTGTCTTTTACCGCTTCACGGCTAAACCATTCAACCGATTAAGATCAAATTTAGTACCTACAGATATAGTTTAAAACCTGGGTAAGGACATAGCTACTTTTTATTGATGTAGATACCACGCGGACGGAGACGCGCGCAGAAGCTAGTTTAAAATAAACAAAACGATACAATCTGTATAAAGTACTAAGTGTTCCCGCAGTTTCACTCGCGTTTATCGTTACTGCGCCGCCCCCGTGGGTCGTAGCGTGATGTTATATAGCCTATGACCTTCCTCGATAAATAGGCTATCCAACACTAAAATAATTTTCAAATTGAACCAGTAGTAGTTCCTGAGATTAGCGCGTTCAAACAAACAAACTTTTAGCTTTATAATATTAGTATAGATTTCAATATATAGGTACTATAATCTATACAAATAAATAAAATTGAAGTATCTGTTTGTAATGTCAAAATAACAGCTTTTTATCTAATGCATATGAAAATATAATATAAGGTACTTTGACGAAAACATATATTTTTTAAATTTTTGTCTGTCTGTCTGTTTGTTCCGGGTAATCTCCGAAACGGCTGAACCGATTTTGACTGGACTTTCACTGGCAGATAGCTGATGTTATAAGGAGTAACATAGGCTACTTTGATTTTAGAAAAAATATAGGGTTCCGCGGAGACATACACTTTTTAGTTAAAATCTACGCGGACGAAGTCGCAGGTAACAGCTAGTTTTTATAAATAACTTTTCGGCGAGGACATTATTTATTGTGAAGTTTGCCGCCACTGTAGGTACAACAAACTGTTTGCCTAGAGGTCCCGGTATGGCATATCTTATGCCATGCAGGGTCCTTGGGCACATAGAATTCAGAGAGCCCTACACTGGCTTTTAGTGTAGACCTAAGCGATCGCATGTCCGTATAAACTTAGCAGTTGAATATAACTTTACAAATAGAAAGCTAAATCATAGTGATACATATGTACGTTTGTTTAACCTTTTAACCGCTTACGTCGGATTAATCCGACAAATATTTTCGTGTCCATTTCGCCAGCGTCGTATATTTCCGACCAGATACCACAGCCCGTTTAATCTGCTTTTTTATTTAATTACGGTGTTTTCTATCAATAAAATGTTTATATTGTGTAAATGGATAATTAAGTAATCATTTACAATTTAATACACTTTAGTCTCATAATAATTAGAAGTCCTGAAGTAAGTATTTATTTTCGATTCACTGTGCCGGGCGCTGGGGGCACGACAACCGTTGTGAAGTAGGGCGGTTAAAAGGTTAATTAATGTGGAATTTTGTATGTTTGGTTGTTTGTTACTAAATCAAGCTTAAATATTTGCACTGATTTTGATGTAACTTGGAACATAGATAGACCGTGTGCCGTAGGGCGCGAGTCGACCTCCAACCAACCTGAGGTTTGACCTGGGGGTGGCGGGCTTTGTGGGCCTGCC
Organism: Catocala sponsa; assembly: GCA_963564715.1. Lineage (NCBI taxonomy): Eukaryota > Metazoa > Arthropoda > Insecta > Lepidoptera > Erebidae > Catocala > Catocala sponsa. The sequence goes on along the minus strand of OY751351.1, from coordinate 1,244,089 downwards.
CACCATCCGTTCAGCACCAGGTCCGAGAGGCGGCGTGCGTGTTCCCACGCGCGCCTCTGTGTCATGTCCCTCTTCCCTCTAGGAGGGGGGGGGGACAGTAGGGATTTTTCGTAGTGGTGACCAATGGGTAGGTCTTTTCGCGTAGTGGCCTGCCGTTTCATACGGCCGGCCGAAACCTCGGCGGGTTCGCGACGGCATGTGCAAGTGATTCGCGCGGACGCGCCGGTAGTGGTTTGTCGAGGACCGCCGTGGTAGGTTTAGTCCGTATTCCGGGAGGTACATTATTCTCATTCCATCTTTTCTTTTACCCCGGCGAGTCCGACATAACCCCTCCACCCGCCCCCGCGGAGGGGTATGCGTCAATGCATTCCGCCACGTAAAAAAAATAAAAAAATATGGTGTAGCCATCGATCAAATATACCATAGATGCACGATCGTCGCTCGAAAAACGGCCCCAACAAAACTGTGCATAAATCAGTCGTATGCGCAATTTCGCTCGCAGCCACTTTACGACCGCGCTAGCAGTCACACGTTTTACGATGCCAAAGTGTATAAGTGAAAAAATGCAAAAACTATACTATAAAAGTGCTAAAAAAGGATGGAATTTCGTACTTTCGATAAACATAGTTTTGTTATGAAATATTTATTATATTTTGTTGAATATGGCGCTTTAAATAATATATGTGAAGATATTTTCGTTTAAATTTAAATGCATGTATTACGCACCTGTCCCACTCACTCTTGCGTGCGCTGCCCGTAAGCGAGAGCGAATCGACACCGTAGTGGTGTCGGTTAGCGGGTGGAGACCGTACCATATACTTAGTACGCTTGCGTATCGCGAGTAACACACTTAGGACGCTTTACATTGACGCGTTTTAACTAAACTATTACAAAATGTTTCTCAGTGGGCGTTCAATGGTTATTCCGGTTTATTTCCTGGATTGCATAATAAATGCAGACACTTATAAGTAAGTAGTGCTGGTCAGTGCCACATATTGACGCGGTTTTTGTATGAGAATGTGAATCTATGGTATATTTGATCGAAGGGCGTAGCGTAGTGGCGCAAATCTAAAAACATTTAAATTGATATAAACAAAAATTCGACGCTTGACCTACTTATTATCCTTAAAATACGCAACAGTTTGAAATTTTAAATAACTTTTGTCACAAGAAACCTACCATATTCACACTTATTTGCCAACCCTAATGATTGCATTAAAAAAAGTTTAACAATACCGAAGACCTTTATGAGCTTGAATGAATTTGTTTTTGTGAATACCGTCTCGGAAATATATAAATATGTAATATGCAGGACAGAATTTAAAGACTTGATGGCCTGGGGGCAATCAAGAATTGAAAACAGCGAATAATTTTTGATCCTGAGAAAGAAAAATCCAAATCTCGAAGTAATTTCAGCAGATGCCCGGGTGTAGGTTATTTAATTAATAATAAGTAACTAAGTAAGGTTCTACAGACGGAATTTCGGTCACAGCGGCCAATCTTAACGGAGACGGGCCATCTGCGCAGGAGATATTATAGTGCACAAGTGTATGCGCACACACAAGTGCACTCTCTGTTCCCTAACTCCTATGATCCGCTGGGACGGTAATCCGACACGACCGGAGAGAGATCAGGCGCAGGACCAACGGCTTTAAGTGCTTTCTGAGGCACGGGTGTGTCTAACACCGCCAACTTTCAAACTCAGGGCTCGTATTGAGAATTCTTAACAGAAACTCCCAATAACTTTTTGTTGGCCCAACTCGAGAAAACTGCCTCTGTGGCGCAGGGGTAGTGAAAGCGACTGCTGTGCGTGAGGTCTCGGGTTGAGTCGGACATAGTGCAGTGTCGTTCTTTCTTGTGACAAAATTGACAGTTGCTTTACGGAGTATAATATTCCCCAATATACGGAACTAGTAGCCTAATGGGAAACCCTTGGACTGCCACGCAGAGGTCTCGAGTTCGAACCCAAGGCGCGGATCTCTGACTTTTCGAAGTTATAATAGTTGATTATCGCTCGCTTTAACGGTGAAGGAAACCATCGTGAGGAAACCTGCATGTCTTAGAGTTCTCCATAATGTTTTATTTATTTTATTTTATTTATTTCGGCTTACCAACAACTACTTATACTAATACACTTTTCTTTTACATAATTAAATTACATAATAGTATAGTAGCCTTTTACAGGCAAGCACAGCATGCACAAGTTTCGTAAAGTTAATAAAGCGAAATTTATGTTCTCGAAGATATGTGAAGTCTGCCAACCCGCACTGGGCCAGCGTGGTGGACTATGGGCTAACCCTTCTCACTGTGAGAAGAGGCCCGTGCCCAGCAGTGGGACAGTTTAATACCGGGCTGATATTATTATTATCATACGGGACTGCAAATATAGCTGGTGAAACATGGGTGCTATAATATTGTACGCTATTTCAGGTAAACGTACTTTATACTTTATCTATACTAATATTATAAAGCTGAAAAGTTTGTTTGTTTGTTTGAACGCATTAATCTAAGGAACTACTGGTTCGAATTGAAAAATTCTTTTAGTGTTGGATAGCCTATTTATCGAGGAAGGCTATAAAAAGGCTATAGGCTATATAACATCATGTTACGACCCACGTGGGCGGCGCAGTACCTATAAACGCGGGTGAAACCGCGGGCACATCTAGTTAGGAAAATAAAGTACGTGAAAATACATTATTTCACCTATATCGACTTTTATATACTCATCTGCTTACCCCGTTAAAGAGAACGATTTCAACTAATAAATGAAACATATTTTAATGAAAACACTGTATTGTTTATTTAAAAACAGTTTACACAGTTTTCTGTCACGAAATAGAAATCACAATCAATACATAATATTCGCATAAACATAGAAAATCAACAATGTGGTTATGGTAACTTAGTCTCCATTTTGTTTCTCTTGATTAGAGAAAAAGTCATAAATTGTGATCAGCCATTGCAATTTAAGACTAATAACAATTACAAACAGCAGCGTTTACATTACTTAGCATCAAACAACAATAATATAATAATAATAATATTCTACCACATACACAACACCAGCTAATGCTGAGGTGGTGACCCTTTTCGGCGAGGGCATACACATTTTGTTTTACATACATACATAGATTCACGCCTGTTTCCCAGAGGGGTAGGCAGAGACTAGGATTTCCATTTGCTACGATCCTGACACACTTCTCTGGCTTCATTCACTTTCATCACATTCCTCATACACGCCCGTCGGTTCAAGGAGCTCTTAACCTGGCCTTTGTCCAGAACGCCTCCGATCTGGTCGAGAAACGTTCGCCTAGGTTTTCCTCTTGCGACTGTTCCATTCACACTAGCCTTATAAACTTTCTTAGTCAGTCTTTCCTCGACCATTCTTTCTACATGTCCAAACCAGCAACCCTTTTCTATTCTTGTAACTATATCCACTTTCATGCCGCATCTCTCTCTAATCACACTATTTCTTATTCTATCTTTCAGAGTCACACCACATATGCTTCTCAACGCTCTCATTTCTACAGCATTTATTCTGCTCTCATTTTGTTTTACAATATGTATAATATGTTTGTTTATTTTGTTTTTGTGTGTGCTCTGTACGAAATAAACAAATTTCTTTATTTCTTTCTTTCTATATGATATATATGAGGCGCTCATAGCCAGTTGCACTCACTGATCGGTAAACGATTAGCGAGGTTAAGCAACGTTGGGTGCGGTCAGTCTATAGATGGGTGACCGCTTAGTGGTATTTCATCTGAGCGTCTCCGTGCTTTGGAGCGCACGTAAAAAGTCGATCCCGGTTGTTGTCAAATTGACGGCAGTCGTTAAGCCATGTCAGAGGCCTACGGGCGGCTTGAACAACTCTTGATAACAGGTTGGCCACTAACCACACGAAAAACAAAAAAACAAACAAACAACACCATCTAGCCCAAACTAAGCAGAGCTTGTACTATGGGTACTAGACAATGGATAAACACACATATATACTTTTTTTTTGTAAATACATACATATTATACATAGAAACACCCAGACCAAGACAAACATCCATGTTCATGCACACAAATGTTTGACTTGTGTGGGAATTAAATTTTTCGTAAGACAATCACGGCCTCGATGGCGTAGTGGTTAGTGTAACCGACTGCCACGCCTGAGGTCGCGGGTTCGATTCCCGCTCAAGTCAAACATGTAGGTTCAGTCCCTCAGACCCGAGAATTTAAAGAGGTCAACCTGGAGATTTTATACAATTTTTCCATATATATATCTTATGGCACTGTATAATTCTGTATCGAGTTAACAAAAAATGTATTTATTACAAGCCCTAAAGTTGTTTTAATTTGTACTCCAAAAGTCGTCAGATAAGTCGCTAAAACATTTTTGTCGTCAAATCTTATTTTTTGTCGCTGAGACTTAAACGAAAGTCGTCACTTCTAGCGACAAAGTCGCTAAATTGGCAACAGTGGAGCCAAGACGTTCGGACGCGCGATATTACTTCGCACTGCCCGTCGATTCGACGGAGGTTAGCTATCTAGGGTTAACTAAACTGCCATTCTGTATCATAATAGAAAATCATTTACTAAATCACAATGGAACACTTGTGAACGTCAAAGTTTATTGGTTAGTGACAATTTTTTTTATTCTTGGGCATCTTACAGCTAAATGAGCTGTACGTAATGTACGTAATTCCCCAAAAATCCAAATAAAATTCCCCAAATTTGGGGACGAAAAATCTGCCGATTCGCCACAAATTCAACTCAATATCATTTTAAACAATGAAAAAAGATTTAACTATTTTTTAACCGGCTTCAAAAATAGAGGAGGTTCCTCAATTCGACCGTATATATATATTTTTTTTATGTGTGCTCGCGGATAACTTCGTTTATGAACCGATTTTGATGATTCTTTTTGAAGTGAAACTTCTTTATCGACGTATGGGAGAAATTTTGTAGCAGTGTAAAAAAAAATCGTCACGTTTTTCGGTTACACGCCATGTTGCTTTTTTTATCAAAGTTTAGTATAGTGACGTAAAGAATATAATGTATAATATATTATAATAATAACAACAATATATTAGTTTTTAAGTTTGGTTTGAAATAAGAATAACAATATATTAATTTGAAAGTGATAAAATAAAAAGACTTATTCAAATTTAAGTGAATTTACAAGAAAAGTGAGAGTGATTATATATTTCGTTTTATAAATTCAACACGTATGAGCATGATTTTAATATTTATTTGAGGTTAACCTCACTTTTTGATTGTAAGTATCAGTGAATGTATATAAATCTGTTAAAATTAGTTAAAGTTGATATGTCGTAAAGAAGTTTCACTTCTTACCTGTGTACTCTGGTACACACACACATTTTTTTTATTATTATTTTTACGTTTTGTACCGTTACAATTTTCCCATATATACATTTTTTTGCAACCGTTTTGCTCAAAGGGTTAAACTTGACACTTTTTATCTCCGTCTCTTGCTGCCATTAAAGATATTACAGTATCTGTATTTAACCGATTGTGAATTTCTGTATTTTAATTTTTAAGCTCCCTAAATTTACGTTCGACCAATGCATTTAGAGCACGTTTGCCGTATGCTGCAGGAGCTTTGGGCTAAAATCAGCACAGATTGGATCCCAGACGGTGCTAAACGCCAACGTGGTAGACCAAAACGTCGATGGCAAGACGAATTAATTAACTACAGGAGGGACTGGTGCAAGCTAGCGCATAATAGGGATATGTGGAAAAGCGAAAGGGAGTCCTTTGCCCTGCAGTGGGATAATACAGGCTGAAAATAAATAATAAATAAATAATGCATTTGAAAATGGCAGCATAAGCAACAAGAACGTCATCATTTTTATGTTTACGAACATTATTCACCGTTTTTAATATTCACAGTAGCTACTAGGTGCTGCCAAAGTATTCTTTCTTTATTAATATTTATAACAATTTATAAATTGTTATAAAAATTTCAAAATCCCCGCATTTTCTCCGCATAATGCCAATCCCCAATAAATCCCCAACCATCTTGAGGTTCCCCGCAGTTTGGGGAATTTCCCACAAATTGGCAACCCTGCGTGCAACTAACGTTTGCGCGTACAATTTGCAGGTCACTTGAATAAAAATAATTATGTACAAGTTCAAACTACGCCATACAATTTGCAACGTGCATGCATGTAACTTGCCTAATCTTCTTCTTCTTTTACGTGTGGTTAGTGGCCAACCTGTTGTCAAGAGTTGTTCAAGCCGCCCGTAGGCCTCTGACATGGCTTAACGACTGCCGTCAATTTTACAACAACTGGGACCGACTTTTTACGTGCCCTCCACGGAGACGCTCAGATGAAATACCACTAAGTTGTCACCCATCTATAGACTGACTGCACCCAACGTTGCTTAACCTCGCTAATCGTTTACCGATCGGTGAGTGCAACTGCCTATGAGCGCCTCAAAATGCCTCCTAATGGAATCACGCCTTTAAGCTACTACTTTAAACCAGCAAGCAGTAGCCCAGTAGATAAAGTATTGGACTTGCAATCGAGAGGTCGCGGGTTCGAATCCCACCCATTGCGCTACTGACGTGAACCCACTCCTAATACAAGATTCTAGCTTAGCTGTAGGGACTAACAAGAATACTAGTGATTTTCAACCTAAATTGCTAGTAATCCTTTAAAAAAAAGCAAAAAAAAGAGCGCTAACAGATGACTCAGGTGACTTATGTGAATCCAAAAATACCATTAATAATATTGTTTTGCGTTCGTTTCGATGTTTAAATAATAAATACATAGAATGTTTAAATTGTCATAAAATTTAAAATAACTTGTTTCGACCTGGATATATATACCCAGATCTTAAAACATAAAAGCCGGACAGACCAACTAGGTTACCGGAACATTTGCGTAAAAACGCCGGACACACTTAATTTTTTAGTCTTAGGTACGACGATTTTTAAGGGGAGGACAGTACTAGTCCGCTCCCTTACACTAGCGATACAAGGTGAGAAGGACGGAAAGGAAACCAACACATGACAAATGTGAAAAGGAATAGTCAAATTTAAAAAGCCTAACAAAAGCCGGTCAACTCGGATACCGTTTAATTTGGCCGCATACGCAACCAAAAAGCCTGACTGTGTCCGGCTTTATCCGGACGCCTGGCAACGCTGTCGGAGATAAGGTACATAGGTTATTTTTCAGATAAACATTACGGCCCTAAAATATGACCACAGCTTTCTGTTACACACTGTATAACAAACGATAAAATATGTCTACCCTTTCGTACTTCTTCCGCGCCTCAAATCGCCTTTACTATCACTACTTATATACTACTAAAAACAAAATCAAAATTGGTTTACCCGTTCAGGAGCTACGATGCCACACACACACACACAGCCATGTCAAACTTATAACACCCCATCGTTTTTGCATCGGGGGTTTTAAACAAAGTCCCGCGCCGCGTCTGTTCGCGATAAATTCAAAAACTAATTAACGGATTTGCATGCAGTTTTCACCAATAGACAGAGTGATTCATGATCATGACGAAGGTTTAGGTGTATAATTTGTTAAGGTTTTGCATTACCCGTGCGAAGCCGGGGCGAGTGGCTAGTACTTACTCCGAAAATACGGCTTTCTTTCCTTTTGATGCAAGTGTTATGAACAGACGTACATCTTACAGAGTATGTCCTTCTCTCCAATTTTAGAATAGCTCTTACTTGTCGACATTTTCGGATTATCAGTAGTCACATTTACAATATGATTAATAAACATTGCAACATTTATTTCCTCACTTTAAAAGAATGCAAGGTAAAAGTTTTAAAATGGTTACAGACACAAAATTATGATGAGACAGAAAGTTTAATAAAATAAAAGAAAAAATATATGTACTGACACGTTCAACAATTTACATAATACACACACCGCACACACACACACGCACATGCACACACAACACACACAAATACATACACATATATGCACACTCAATACCTTTGATATTGTAATATGCCATGTATGACGTGTTACTGAAGGGCGCTGGTACCCGTAACACGAGTTAGATCTTACATTGGGTACCAGAATTCAACAAAAACACATACATTGTATCGTTTACTAGCTGTTACCTGCGACTTCGTCCGTGTAGATTTTACCTAAAAAGTGTTTGTCTCCGCGAAACCCTATTTTTTTTTCTAAAATCAAGGTAGCCTATGTTACTCCTTATAACATCAGCTATCTGCCAGTGAAAGCCCCGTCAATATCGGTTCAGCCGTTTCGGAGATTACCCGGAACAAACAGACAGACAGACAGACAGACAAAAATTTTAAAAATAGATGTTTTCTTATAGGTACCTTATATACTACTTTCATATGCATTAGATAAAAAGTTTTTATTTTGACATTACAAACAGACACTTCAATTTTATTTATTTGTATAAATAAAATATTTATTGTTTCACCAATCTTATTTGTATGTGTAATGAAAATGATTGTACATTTTATGGTACTTAAATAAATTATTATTATTACTTAACAAAACGCACTATGAACAGTACCTTATGGTGACGCAAAAATAAATTACTGTCAATAAGTATTGAAGAAGGATAAGTACGACTGAAAAGTAGGCCATATTCTAATAATAATTACTTATACTTACATAATAAAATTATAATTATGGACTTACTAGATTTAGCCCGCGGCTTCGCTCCCTCATTGATTAAGATTTTGTCAAAAAATTAATATCCCTCGGGAACAGTAGCTTTTTCTGGTCCATTCTGTACCAGTGACAAGGCGTATGCAAAATTTCATGATGATATGTCGAGTAGTTTAGGCGTGATAGCGTAACAAACTTACATTCGCATTTACGATTTTAGTTTGGATTTTTATTTTTAATAATCTCTATTTTCTATTCAAATAAATAAAATTGAAGTGTCTGTTTGTAATGTCAAAATAACAGCTTTTTATCTAATGCATATGACAGTATATAAGGTACCTATACTAAAACATATATTTTTTAAATTTTTGTCTGTCTGTCTGTCTGTTTGTTCCGGGTAATCTCCGAAACGGCTGAACCGATTTTGACGGGACTTTCACTGGCAGATAGCTGATGATATAAGGAGTAACATAGACTCCTTTGATTTTAGAAAAAATAGGGTTCCGCGGAGACCAACACTTTTTAGTTAAAATCTACACGGACGAAATCGCAGGTAACAGCTAGTAACATATTAAGCACACAATTCTACGGTTTTGTTTTTTTTTTAATGAAGGTCATGTGACAATCTGTAGATTATGTACTTACTTAATTAAAAATATTTTGACAGAATGTGTGACTAGGTACTTAATTATTTTTATAACTTGTAAATGTGGACTTTAGACATGGTTTCCAAAAGTACCTACCTACTAGTTCGTAAGTATATTGTTAAAATAGTGCACGACGAAATCACTACAAATGTTAAGAGTTAAAAAATTGCCGCCATGCCGCACGAAATGGCACAACTGGATAATATTGTTATCATACAACGCAAACTGGCTACTTGAATTAATGTGTACTATCAAATCTATTGCCTACATTATTCAATATTAAATTTGGTTATATTTACCACAAAAACTTAGTTTTACTTACGTTAAAAACTTCAAAACTATAAAGATAAAAAATAGGTACCAACCGCGCGATACCCCGCTCCAAAGATACGCACCGCGGCTCTGTTCAATTACGTAACGACAATACGATCTGTTATATCTAACTCAATTGTACGTCCGACATTTTGTATCATATTATCTACATATTTACCTAACTTAGAAACATACCTGTAATTATTTATCGTGCGATTTCGACTGCAACAATTCAATGAATATATGTCAAATAAATGGGATGTTTTGTTGTTATTTACTATGTAATATAGTAAGGATACGATGCATACATGTTATTTATTTATTAGCGCGAGGAAGGCGATATCGCAACGGACTCATAGCGTTCCGCTCACACCTATTTTGTTTCGTCGCCGTCTGGCGGCCATGTTGGCCGATGCGCCGCACCGTCCGCACAAACCCGCCAGTTTCACGCGGGCACTGAGACGCGCATACCGCTCACGTCAACTTCGCGCCCGCACTTGAAACCCGCACGCGATACCAACAAACGTTACGTCGCCGCGTGATACTATATATTATTATTTTTTTTTATATAATTTTCGCCATGGTCAGAACTAAAGATGGGGACGGTATTAAGAGTAGTGCGATTATTACCGAGGTGAAGAAGAGAGCTTGTTTGTTTGATACCAACGATCCCAACTACGGCGACAGGGCGGAGAAGGCGCGATGCTGGGAGGAAGTTTGCGAGTGTGTCGTGCCCGGCTGGGTTGCGCTCGGGCCGCCGGAGAAGTTTGCGGCCGGTATGTTGAATGACGTTTTTATAAACCGGCGGATTCGCGGATGTGGTCGCGCGGACGGCGCGCGGTAATACCTGCGCTCACTTCAACTGGTCGGGTTGTAATTGTCGCGTTCAAGTTGCGTGCTCTTTGTTCGACCGTTCGGATGCTTTCGAAATGTACCTAGTTCGAAATAACGTTCCAATTTATATGGCACGTGGTGTATCTGATATTTATATTTTTATATGGATTTAGCGAGCGCCATTTTGTTGCGGATTGTTTATTTTCTTTACAGGTTTTACGTATGATGAGACTTAGCAAAATAATTAATTACATCAGCGCAATAGTTGCTTGAAATTTTCTTCAGAATAATTTAACAACATAAATATTAGTCCGGTTTGCTGTGTACTTAAGCGTATTCGATGCGTCATTTAGATAATGCGTTTACACACACGCTGATAAAAATATTTTTCTATATTGGACTTCAGGCGGACAAATTCATTTTTTTATATCCCCTTTTACATAATAAGTATAAAATACAGAATTCATAATAAGAACTTACAAATTATTTTTCAAATAAGTACAAAAGAAGAGGATACAAAGTAAAATATTTTACAATGATCTATTTATAGAGCGACACAGGTAGAAAAATACATATTGTTTATTGGGACTTTAATTTTCCATTGAAATGGGAGGGTGCAGCTGGGTGGAGCTTAAACCTCCCTATGCCAGGAACTGGGATGTATATATAAGCACTAAACATACGTGAACAAAATTCAACTACTTATAATAAATTAGTATTCACCGAATACCTACGTGACTGATGCCTAGTACGCCAAGAAATCTCTACTTTACCAATCTCGGTACACCCTGAACTTCTTATCGTACAAAACTAGTATTTACATAATAAATCATTATTATTATAACTTCATTAATACAATGTCTATCACATTCCATTAAAATGGCGTTTGATGAATTTCAGCAAAATTGCGTCATCAATATATTTATGTATATGTATGCGGTTAAGTTGGATCACGTGCGACGCGGACGGTGGCGCGATGCGATGACACTTGCCTGCTATATTTCTTGATCAATAATTACTTATTGTTATAAAATATATTATACTCACACAAATTGCCATTTCTCTGCGTAAACTATAACACAAAAAAAAGACACTTATCTACCTAATTCTAAACGAATTTTAAACGACATTCCAAAAACAAAAATATTGATGACGCATAAATTTTAAAAAGTAATGTCCCGTTTTATAAAATTAAAAATACCCAAAATTTCGCAAATACTTACAGATAAATCTAATCGATTATAATAAGTAATATTATTTATATTAACATGTTACGTTATCTAATCGTTAGGTTATTTCTACCTGTATAATGGTGGTATAAATACAACATACATCCGTATACAATCTATATCTATACTAATATTATAAAGCTGAAGAGTTTGTTTGTTTGTTTGTTTGAACGCTCTAATCTCAGGAATTGAAAATTATTTTAGTGTTGGATAGCCTATTTATCGAGGAAGGCTATAGGCTATATAACATCACGTTACGACCCACGGGGGCGGCGCAGTAACTATAAACGCGGGTGAAACCGCGGGCACATCTAGTTAGGTATATAGGTATTTACGTAAGGGAATCTACCTAGAGAGACCTTACGTTCATAATTACTAATCATGCCGGCACATTTTGTACTCTTGTGTTGCTGTCAATCACAGACAAACATGGCCGATGTGTGATCAACATAATAATATGAGAATATAAAAAAAATTGTTTATTGTTCTGAAATTTTATTTACTTGCGTAAATTATATCTATATAATTAAATAATACATTAAACGTCTGATTAATATAATACAAAATGTACATTAAACACTTTTATACAATTAAATAATATCGTATAGAATTAATACCTCAAGGTTGCGATAAAGAAAAAACACATCTATTTTTGTTTCGACATCGCGCTGTTACTGGTTGGACAGCGGTTCTATTGAGCATTAAATACTCGTTTCTATCTCTTCAAAATATTACAAAAAATAAACTTTACTTCCCGCGCAATTTTTCAAAAGGCGGGTACATTTTTCAGTAGCATAGAGTTATCAACCCCGTTTATTATCTATGCCACTATTAGGCACAGGCTACGCTGACTCACAGGGACGCGGGGATACAGAATGAGACAGAATCGCACATCTTCGGGAAAATTATGCGTTACTCGGCATGCATTGCTGGCTTATTGCTATATTTTCCTTTACCGTACAAGCTGATATGGTACTTATATATATAATATATTCCCGTAACATTGAGATAAGGTAAATTTTATTCGTGCCCATTGTAATTAATTATTCTATACGATACAACAGTGATAACTCGGTAAGTCTTGATGCGTATTATTTACGCTTAGCAATGCTAATTTATTATTACACAATAAATGAAGTCATAATATACTCGCCCGCTATAATTAATGCTCAGTCATAATTTTTGCGGTATTATTGACAAGAAAAAAATTAAACGCATTGCACCAAAATTCCCGCGCTACCGCCATGTAAAGGCAAAGACAACAAGTGACTATTTCTACTAGGTTTTTTTACTCGTATTCTTAGAAGGAAAAATATTTATTTCCAAGGATTATTTTAAACTAAGAACAACATGGATTAAGGACGACTATTCATTTTGCAATTTAAAACTTTAAATTTTTTTATTACAATATGAATTTTATTTACACAACTGTAATTTATGCATTCGCATTAATTTCGATTGGAATAAATCGTATAATAATTAATACAACACAAGTCAAACATTTGTGTGCATGAACATGGGTGTTTGTCTTGGTCTGGGTGTTTCTATGTATAATATGTATGTATTTACAAAAAAAAAAAAGTATATATGTATGTTTATCCATTGTCTAGTACCCATAGTACAAGCTCTGCTTAGTTTGGGCTAGATGGTGTTGTGTGTATGTGGTAGAATATTATTAATATCATAAGTTACACTGCGAGTCTTAAGATTGCATAAATCCTCCGTCATCATATTGAACATTCGTCCGTTCTATGCGTCATGCGTGCTTCTGAGGATTTTATTTGTTATAATCTTGTTTTTAACCAACAGATATATTAATGTCTAGCTTAAGCATGGTTGTTTAAGATTGCAATAGTCACGAACTAATAAAATGTCATAAATAAAGTAAGTACTTAATTAAAAACGCACTAATTAACATTTGATAAAACAGTCTACGAGTTAGCAAGTTATGTATTTTGATTTATTCACTATAAATGTTGCTTAGAAAAATATAAATTCGTTATAAGAACGACCTAAATAAAATTATTTGAATTAAGAACTTATATTTTTAAATACGATTTATTTCTTAAATTTTTATTACTGTTGTTGCCTTTTCATGTTACTACTTAAAACATTAAAAAAAATTAAGTATAAACAATGCGTTTCTGTTATAATTACTTATTATATATTTTACTATATTATATATCTTACGAAAAATATTAAACTTTTCATTGGCATAAAATAGTTTTTTTTTTCGTAATATATTAGGTAAATTATATTATATATTATGTATATTATATGACTTCCTATTCACGTTGTAGCCCGTTTACGCATCTCATGAATATCATTCACGTTAGTACTTTATTTCCTTAAAATCTGCTTCGGAATAGCTTCTGTCTGCGAGCCATATTTTATGTCTTCTAAACGATGCAATTTACTACTTACTTATAAAGTGTGACTTATGTTTGTGCAAAGATCACATTTAGGTGCCAACCATTTTAATTATGAAGTTTTGGTAGTGACGCCCTCTAAGAAAATAAATAAGCATTTCGATATTTTGATGTAAGTACTTAAATTATTGTTTTGTCTATCCTAGAGAGCTGTATAAATTATGAAATAGGTAAATATAAAAAAAAATAGAGTACATTCTAATTACAAAATATGTATTACCATTTTGATGCCGAATTGCGTATTCTATTTGCGAACTTACTCGTACCTACTTACTAAAGAATCGACTAGACGAAATTCTAAAACCAGATTTAATATTATTAGCACCGGTGTTCTCTTGCTAACAATTATTACGTAACGTTATTATTATAATAATACTTGGTACTATCTGTCTTTATACAGGCAGTACTTGTCGCATTTTTTGTTTTACCTACTTGTATTGTAATATAAATAGGTAATAAAGTGCTCACGATGTTACACAATTTGCCAATTCATAACAACAACGCTCTTGCTACGTTTAGGACGACTGTCCGTATCAATTATCGTTAGGGGAGTATTCCGCTTTCGGCACCAATTTTTTCGGCACCTATGGTTTCGGAAATAAAAAGTGGAATAGCTTATGTGCCGAAACATAGGTGCCGAAAAAATTGGTCCCGAAAGCGGAATACTCCTTGTTAGGTACTATTTTCTATAATCACGTTATACAACAGATATTGTACAATGATTGTGAACATCAGGATTTGAATTTTATTCTACAACTGTTCCAAATTCAAAGTATGTAAGTAACTACTTATTGCAAATTATATTTTTAAAATCACTGCACGATAGCTAGTTATCTACCTACTAAAGGGAATAATAAGTTTTATCGTAATAATTCTATTTCATTAAGAATCTCCTTTACTCTGCAAAAAAACTCAACTGTCGAGTCCACGAAGACGTGTCAACTCAAACCCGCCACACTAATAACCATTATTTAACCGTAGGTACTATTATATTCAAATTACATTACCGCTTTAAGCCGATAGCCAAACACAACATTTTGCAACGACAAAGCAATGTATATCGTTAACAATGAACACGGCACGAACAGAATTATAGTAAAATAATGCAGTGGTAGGAAACAGTGCGGCGTTCGTGACTCAATCGACGCAAGGGGCCGCGCCGGCCGGTCCGCACCCGCTTATTCAGAACCAGCCAGCAACACACTCAACAATTGTGTACTAGCTCTGATAAAGTCCATTGCGCTGCAAACAAGACGTTCATTAGATTTAGATCTAGATGAACCATCAATGTAAAACGAACATATTAAAATATTGCACGCGACTTTCGTATGAGAGCTACCTCGCTTATCAACTTGACGCTAACTCAGACTGTTTCGTTTTAAATGGAACTCAAATTGTTATGAAATCTTATATTAAGTGTGTATATAGTATCTGTTGCTATTCATTCTAATAATTATCTTTGCTTGTTTTATTGTATAATTCTTTTTTTTATAACTCTTAACTTCTTAAGTATGTATTTAATTTTCCAAACAGAACTGATTCTAAGCGTACGCGTTGACATTGAAACAAAATGGCCGAAGTTGATCCATCATAGACAAGACATGTAATTTATTTTTATTTTAATATTTTCAAACCGGTCGTTTGTTTTTATTGCGATTCTATGTAATTTGAAGTTAGCAGATTATACCTAATTAACTTAAATTAAGTATAGAACTTCTAACGTATATACTATATACGTTAGAAGTTCTATAATAATTAAAGTCACAATCTCACAAATCTTACCTTTAAAGAGTAGGTATATAGGTATTATATATACTTTAAGGTAAGATTTGTGAGATTGTCCCTACCTATGCTTTTATTTTGGCGAAGCGTTGTAAAGAGAAGCAGCGCATCTAGTTCATGCCACACTTGATATTTACGGATGGATGACTGCGCTGGAAATTCCTTTTAAACACAGATATGAACAAGAAAATATTTATAAATAATTATGTTATTGTACGCATATAATAGCAATCGTACCTACATGCAGGTTATCATTGGCAGATTACGATTAAGTACCCGTGTAATGTAAGCAAACAATATTGGTGATTTAAAAAAAAAAAAGGATGACGTACATCGCGTGTGACAAATTTGAAATTCGAAATGTCAGAATGTTTTCTTTTTTATTTTATAATGTGGACAGTGGTTTTATGTAGGTATCGACAAATAAGTATTCAAAACTAGAATAATAATATACTTATATTTTTAGTATGGCCTTGAAAATGTTATAGGTAGGTACCTACCTACTTATAAAGATTAATGAAAAGTATTTTGTTGAATGTATTAGGTATTACGTCGCTATGTTTCGTGTAATCTGTGTCGTGAATCAGCGTGCGATTGCTTCAATTTTCGGGGTATGTATTTGACGAGGTAGGGCATTTTGTAACAAGCAATCTCGCGTATGAGATTAGGGTGACTTGGTCTCTCTGTGTAGAGATATATACAGTCAAGGTCAAGATCTTGACCGAATTTACTCTATGAGTACTTAAAAAAAAATTACTTCTAAGTAATAATTTGTTACGAATTTCATTCGATAATATTTTTAAAACTTTAAAATTTTAAAATTTAAAGCAGTGAAACACTAAACTTAAAAACGGTAAAATATGTTCGAAATTTATAATTATAAAACCAAATCTATATTATACATTCATATATTTAAAAACATTTCGCTATTCAAATATAGAATACCAGTGCCAGTAGGTACCTAGAGATATTTTTATTTTTCAATCTAAGAAGCGAGAACTACATGGGATCCAAAGAGTTAATAGCTCTGATAGGTCAATGATTTAAGTATTCACCTTGACATTACCGTTGCACCGAGTGCTACGTACTAGCCTATATAACTTCAATACGCGCGCGGGAGAAACATCATGGCGGGTATTATTATAATTAACGATATTTTAAACTAGTTACGTTTCTGTCATAGTAATGGCCGTCGAAAATCTGCTGCTATTTTGTTATTAATAACTGTATAGGCGTTGAATATTTGTACTAATGTACCGCAATAGATATGGAAAGAACTTACGAGAAAAATACAGCTAACATGTTTTGCAAAGGATTTTGTTGAACCGATTTTGTTTTGAGACCAATAGAAAAGTATCACAATTTTAACGTCTTTGAGACTTCACTTTGCATGATTTAGTAACATATCTGTATATGAGTCTGCGTCTTTCTCCGCCGCCGCCGTCGACATTTTCCTCAACTCAAAACATTATCATCTATACATCTATACAAATAAATAAAATTGAAGTGTCTGTTTATAATGTCAAAATAACAGCTTTTTATCTAATGCATATGAAAGTATATAAGGTACCTATACGAAAACATCTGTTTTTAAAATTTTTGTCTGTCCGTCTGTCTGTTTGTTCCGGGTAATCTCCGAAATGGCTTAACCGATTTTGACGAGACTTTTACTGGCAGATAGCTGATGTTATAAGGAGTAACTTAGGCTTTGATTTTAGAAAAAAAAATAGGGTTCCGCGTAGACAAACACTTTTTAGTTAAAATCTACGCGGATGAAGTCGCAGGTAACAGCTAGTTTTAAATAAAAATAGTTCTGTACATATAAACACAAATTAAATTTTAAAATTGGAATGCAGAACTGATAAAGGGATTATCTCGAGGAAATAAAAATGACTATTCATTATCCTGCACGTTTCTGACTATCCTTATAACTGTTGGTAAGTGATTAGTCATTGCTTTATGAAAGAGAATGCGCTCAAGATCGGGTTGGAGGGAGGCAGGTGTCTAGTGACGTCATCGCCGTTGAGTGTGGTCGCGCACGTATCACGCTATGACTATTTATTCCATTTACTTGCTTTACATATTGTTAAAAATAAGGAAACAGTTATTACTTTGATATTTTGAAATTAATAATTACAATAGAATTTTTTTTGTCTGTCTTACTTTTACACGAATGTTACACATTGAAATTAAGCTATTTATTTCGGTTTTTATCGCGATGACGTATTTAAATTATTACAAATATTTGTATTCATTTAAATAACCGCAAGTAAATCCTAACTATTATTATAAATGGGAATTTGAGTTGTTTGTACCACTTTACCTTTTAGCACCTTAAGGAGACCAATTTGTGCTGGTAGACAAAAACCGGCCAAATGCGCGTCGGACTCGCGCACGAAGGGTTATCATTATCTATAAAAACGGCAAAAAAATCAAGTCTGTTGTGTGGGAGCCTCCCTTAAATATATGTTTTATTTTAATTAAATTATTTATTTTTAAAGTGAATATGTAACTAAATATTCTGTGAATATTTCTACCTGTTGCCATTATCAATATCGAGCAAAAACGAGCAAAAAAATCACGTTTGTTGTATGGGAGCCCCTTAAATATTTATTTTATTCTGTTTTTTAGTATTCGTTGTTATAGCGGCAACAGAAATACATCGTCTGTGAGAATTTCAACTGTCTAACTATCACGGTTCATGAGATACAGCCTAGTGACAGACGGACAGACAGACCGACAGCGGAGTCTTAGTAATAAGGTCCCGTTTTACCCTTTGGGTACGGAACCCTAAAAACTATATAAATATATTTAGATATTGTTAGAAGCCGTGGGCAAAAGCTAGTTACTAATATTGTCATGCAAACTAATAATCTCTGTTAATAACTATGTTATTAATTGATAATTCTGTTATTTATCTCCATTGCAAAAATAACAGCAGTAAATAATAGTAGATAATTTATTGCAGTTTTAATAGAATAGTAAGCTAAAGTAAAACAGACCAGAAGCAATAAGTAGCGGAAGTTGGACATTGTGACGTCATTTAGGAGAGGCCTCTATCTGTAACAGTTGTCTATGGTCTCACACTAATGACGATTGATGGCGTTACAGATAATAAAACTCGGATACAGATAAAATTACAGTATCGTTTTTGATTTGTGCATGACTAGCGATATTTTATTTTCTTTAGTATTTTATCTTATCTTTTTTTTATGTAATTGGTTCCTATTTTTTTTTATACGACTGAGGTGGCAAACAAGCTTACGGCCCACCTGATGGTAAGTGGTCACCGTAGACTATAGACGCCTGCGACACCAGAGGCATCACTTGCGCGTTGCCGACCCTTTGGGAGAAAAAGGAAGTAGGAAGGAGAAGGAGCGGGAAGGGGGAAAGAGGGTTATTGGGCCTCCGGCACTCTCACTCACCGAACGAAACACAACAGTAGGAATACTGCTATTTCACGTCGATATTCTGTGAGAGGGTGGTCGTGTTGTTTCGTTCGGTGAGTGAGAGTGCCGGAGGCCCAATCACCCCCTTTGCCCCATCCCGCTCCTACTCCTTCCCACTTCCTTTCCTAAAGGGTCGGCAACCGGCAAGTGATGCCTCTGGTGTCGCAGGCGTCCATAGGCTACGGTGACCATTTACCATCAGGTGGGCCGTATGCTTGTTTGCCAACTGAGTTGTATAAAAACTGGCATTAAGAGCAAATTTTACGTCATTAATTTTTTCTTAAACAGTTTATTTTTCTTGTTACTTCTTACTTAAATCTTACGCAGCTAAAACATGTACCAATCTTTCTTAATGTTTTCTCAGCCTAAAATTTTACTCAAACTAGAAATCGAACTCCCAATAAATTGGCATTCATATCAGCTTTTATATTAACTATTTGATTTCTATTATTTACTAATTTTCTTTACGCAGCATTAAAATGTTCCTTACTTAAATTTAACTGAGCGCAAACTTTGCATTAAATTATTTTTTATTTTTTTTGGTAATCACAAATTTTCTTTACATTACTAATCTATTTGTCGGCAAAGAAATAACCGTTAATTCTTGCTATACTTAACACTACTCAAACCGAGAATCAAACTACCACGACCGATTATAAACGTACCCACAATACCTTACGCCACGAGGCAATAAATAAATCATACATATATATACAATATGTATTATATTATACATACATAGATTCACGCCTGTTTTCCAGAGGGGTAGGCAGAGACTACGGATTTCCATTTGCTACGATCCTGACACACTTCTCTGGCTTCATTCACTTTCATCACATTCCTCATACGCGCAAAAATAAATAAATAAATAAATCATTGTAAGGAAAAATGGCAGCCAGTATGAGAGTGTAGTTTATTTGATCGGCGGGTGACCTAATTTGAACGATCAAATCGTCACAACCTTCATTTTATATAAGCAGCTGTTGGTCTCTGAGAACGATCTACAATAATCTACATATATAATAATATAATATAAGAATAATATAGTATTGTATCACATACACACAACACCATCTAGCCCAAACTAAGCAGAGCTTGTACTATGGGTACTAGACAATGGATAAACATACATATATTATACTTCTTTATTGTAAATACATACTTATTATACATAGAAACACCCAGACCAAGACTAAAATTCATGTTCATGCACACAAATGTTGGACTTGTGCGGGAATCGAACCCGCGACCTCAGGCGTGGCAGTCGCTTACACTAACCACTTCGTCTGCTTCACATAAGAGTATTTTCCCAGCTTTTGCAACATTTTTCGTTGATGCTCTGCTTCTATTAGTCGTAGCGTGATGTTATGTAGCCTATAGCCGTCCTCGATAAATGGGTTAAACAACAATAAAATAATTTTTCAATTCGAACCAGTGGTTCCTGAGATTATAATATTAGTTAGTTGGGTGTTGGACGTTGGTGTCTAAGAATGATCTACATAATAATTATATTATACTAGATGTGCCCGCGGTTTCACCCGCGTTTATCGTTACTGCGCCGGCCCCGTGGGTCGTAGCGTGATGTTATATAGCCTATAGCCTTCCTCGATAAATAAGCTAGCTTTATAATATTAGTATAGATAAATGCGAACGTGAGTTTGTTCATTTAGTTGTTAGTTGGTATTAGGATTCTGTAACCCTGGATTGTGTACCTATACAACATTTTGTGATGATAGGTTGAGTAGTTATGGCATAAAAGTGTATTAAACAAATAAACAAACTCACATTTGCGTTTATAATATTAGTTAGGAGTTTGGGTGTTGGACGTTGGTGTCTAAGAATGATCTACATAATAATTATATTATACTAGATGTGCCCGCGGTTTCACCCGCGTTTATCGTTACTGCGCCGGCCCCGTGGGTCGTAGCGTGATGTTATATAGCCTATAGCCTTCCTCGATAAATAAGCTAGCTTTATAATATTAGTATAGATAAATGCGAACGTGAGTTTGTTCATTTAGTTGTTAGTTGGTATTAGGATTCTGTAACCCTGGATTGTGTACCTATACAACATTTTGTGATGATAGGTTGAGTAGTTATGGCATAAAAGTGTATTAAACAAATAAACAAACTCACATTTGCGTTTATAATATTAGTTAGGAGTTTGGGTGTTGGACGTTGGTGTCTAAGAATGATCTACATAATAATTATATTATACTAGATGTGCCCGCGGTTTCACCCGCGTTTATCGTTACTGCGCCGGCCCCGTGGGTCGTAGCGTGATGTTATATAGCCTATAGCCTTCCTCGATAAATAAGCTAGCTTTATAATATTAGTATAGATAAATGCGAACGTGAGTTTGTTCATTTAGTTGTTAGTTGGTATTAGGATTCTGTAACCCTGGATTGTGTACCTATACAACATTTTGTGATGATAGGTTGAGTAGTTATGGCATAAAAGTGTATTAAACAAATAAACAAACTCACATTTGCGTTTATAATATTAGTTAGGAGTTTGGGTGTTGGACGTTGGTGTCTAAGAATGATCTACATAATAATTATATTATACTAGATGTGCCCGCGGTTTCACCCGCGTTTATCGTTACTGCGCCGGCCCCGTGGGTCGTAGCGTGATGTTATATAGCCTATAGCCTTCCTCGATAAATAAGCTAGCTTTATAATATTAGTATAGATAAATGCGAACGTGAGTTTGTTCATTTAGTTGTTAGTTGGTATTAGGATTCTGTAACCCTGGATTGTGTACCTATACAACATTTTGTGATGATAGGTTGAGTAGTTATGGCATAAAAGTGTATTAAACAAATAAACAAACTCACATTTGCGTTTATAATATTAGTTAGGAGTTTGGGTGTTGGACGTTGGTGTCTAAGAATGATCTACATAATAATTATATTATACTAGATGTGCCCGCGGTTTCACCCGCGTTTATCGTTACTGCGCCGGCCCCGTGGGTCGTAGCGTGATGTTATATAGCCTATAGCCTTCCTCGATAAATAAGCTAGCTTTATAATATTAGTATAGATAAATGCGAACGTGAGTTTGTTCATTTAGTTGTTAGTTGGTATTAGGATTCTGTAACCCTGGATTGTGTACCTATACAACATTTTGTGATGATAGGTTGAGTAGTTATGGCATAAAAGTGTATTAAACAAATAAACAAACTCACATTTGCGTTTATAATATTAGTTAGGAGTTTGGGTGTTGGACGTTGGTGTCTAAGAATGATCTACATAATAATTATGTATTAGGTACCTTAGTATTTGTAGTCAAAGATTATTTATTCATTTAGGTCAGAGGTACCCAGACTTTTTTCCTCATAGACCACTTTCAAAATTTAGCGGGTTCCGGTGGACCCCCTGCAGTTAGAAACAAGATCATGCAATTAAAAAATTTGATCAATACTCTACGGGCTGAACTTTTTTTATAGAAATTCTCGGGACCGAACCTACTACGGTAGGCGGGCTGACCTTTTTTTTTTAGTTATTTCGCTTCCGTAAAATCGGTAGGTTTGAGATCAGTGGTACTGAATATGGAATATGCAAGTTTTTACAAGTAACAGTCGTTGAGCTTCTTAAAATCGTATCTGCCTACATTGATAGGTGAAGTCAAGCCAACATATTAATTCTTCACTATCCAAAGCAAATAAAGTTTCGTGGACCCCCGCTTACGAATTGTGAACCCCCATTTTTTTGTCACGCCAACCTAGACCCCCGTCGAGTCTCCCCTGGACCCCTGGGGGTCCATCTGGACCTCTTTGGGAACCAATGATTTAAGTCATAAAGTAACAGTTATGAACATTAAAATATATAGGTTAGTGAGTTTACTAAGGTAATGGGTATACAGGATGAATGCGAATTCTGTGCACGAGTTCTCAAGTTCGAATCCCGGGTCAGTCCAAAAAAAGTTATGTTTTTTTACTAAGTAATCTCAATAACAGGCAAAAGTTAGGAAGTTGCCGAAATGTCTCGGCAAGCACGTAAAGCCGTTGGTCCTGCACCTGATCTCTCTCCGGTCGTGTTGGTGGCGTCCCATCGGATCATGAGAGAACAGTATATTATTATTTTATTTATACAAGGCTTACTGTCTCTGTGGCGCAGCGGTAATGAATACGTGCTGTGTATGAGGTCACAAGTTCGAATCCCGGGTCGAGCGAACAATAGTTATTGGGTTTTTCAGCAAAGAGCCTCAATAACAGGTGGTACATACCCTGGAAAATAAAAAAACATCATAAAACGATTTCGTTTTACTATGCTACCACCATCTCTCAATCCATTCTGTTTGCATGCGTAAGAAATAGTGTTATTGGACGAGTGGGTTTCCAAGGACATTTCCGCACTCCGAGTTGCTGCTGAGAATTTCCTGACAGAAAAACCCCGGTAACATTGACCCGGAGATCAATAATATTATAACTAAGTTAAAGATCTTTCCTTCTCTATTTACTTGACTATTTAAATAGTATATGAATAATAATTAATAATCTATACTAATATTATAAAGCTGAAGAGTTTGTTTGTTTGTTTGAACGCCCTAATCTCAGGAATTACAGGTTCGATTTGCAAAATTATTTTAGTGTTGGATAGCCTATTTATCGAGGCACGCTATAGGCAATATAACATCACGTTACGACCCACGGGGGCGTTGCAGTAACGATAAACGCGGATGAAACCGCGGGAACGTCTAATTTAGTTATCTATACTTATAATAAAACTGTAGAGAGGTCAATTCTGTACATTGAATATACAGGGTGTGTCGTAAATAGTGGTCCAGAGTAAAGGAGTCGATACACTGTATTCTTATGTATCACATACCGAAATTTTAAGCATTTTTTTTATGCCTCTAAAGTCATATGATTTGCTGAAGATGAGTATTGAAATTGGAAACAGATTAATTTCTTTAAGTACCTTTGACTTTAAAACATAAAAAAGGGTTTGGATATGATAGTACACATATTCAAGAGTAATAATAAAAAAACAGAATTATAAAATATTGATATTTGTTGAAATGACAGCCAAATTCGTGAAGCAAGGTGCAGACATTTTAAAAAAGAACTTTTATTTTATGTTAGGAGACCCTTAACTGAAAATGCTTAAAATTTCGGTATGTGATACATAAGAATACAGTGTATCGACTCCTTTACTCTGGACCACTATTTACGACACATTCTGTATATTCAAAATTAATATTGGAGGATGAATGGTGATCGATACTGATGACAAAAATGCAATCAGTAAATTTTTCGTCTGTCTGTCTGTCTGTATGTGCACGCATGGGTCAAAAACTACTGAAGGGATTTTAACCAAACTTGGTACGATTGTAGTCCATACTCCTGGGCAGGTTATAGGCTATATAACATAACGCTAAGACACATAGGAGCTGAGCAGTGACGATAAATTTGAAGCAAGTCGGACGAAAATGCGCTTTCGAGCTCTTATCCTCGCATACGTTGATCATACACCAAAAGTATGTATTACAAAGATGATGGTCTTCAAAAGATCTACAAAAAAGTCCTTAATAGTATATATCTATCTTTTATAAATTAGCCACAATAACGTGTTTAATCGTTAGGCATTTCTTCAAAGTGTATTAAAATACATAAATATATTGTATTTCACATAGATATATCTTTATCAAACTCCCATATTCCAAAAGTACACTTTAATATTTATATTATAAAAAAAATATAGGAATCGGTTTATAAACACACAAGATATAGATGAAATAAAACTTCCAAATCTCGCCGCGCCAGTATGGGTACGGCTATACGGTTGATTGTTGTTTAACGCGCGAAACGGCCATCCGCTGCATTTATAAAAAGGCGGGGGCGCTCACGCGCCGACTTCACTCACATTTTGTTTGTTTGGTTGATCGCGGTAATCTAAGGAACTACGGGTAAAAATTAGAAAAATATTTCAGTGTTGGATAGCCCATTTATAGAGGAAAGCTATAGGCTATATAACATCACGCTACGACCAATAGGAGCGGAGCATAAATGAAAAATATTGCAAAAACTAGGAAAATTCTTTTATGTGAAGCAGACGAAGTTGCGCGGGTCAGCTAGTAAGTTATAAACTTATAACCCACTGAAACTCATGCCTGTATTTTCCAAAGGGATGGGCAGACGTGTGATACTTTCAATCACTTTTGGCCATACTGACTATAACTGGCAAAATGTGGGTGTAATCTCGAATACTGCTTCTTTAGCTCTCGATTTTTTTCGATTATTCGAGATTATATAACTTTAATTGTAATTTATATAAAATATTTAATTTTGAATTTTAATGTATAATTGTATTGTATTCTTTTTATTTTTTGACAATTATCTTATATAATATTTTCTCTTCTTTATCTAGCCGCCTAATTGTATATACTTTTTTTTTTCAAATGCTGTGCTCAACCTTAATCGGATCTCAAATTTACATAAATTATTTCTATTACTATTACTATTATTCGTATACTTATTTAATTTGATATCTGTAGTTGTGCCTATTTAATAAATAAATAAATGAATTAAATAACAAAAAAAAATTCAAAAAGTAAATATCTGTAGTAACAGGAGTGAAAAGACCGTCGCAATGTGTAGATGTTTTTGATTCTTTTTAAATGCCTGTATTTTTGAAAATTAAACTTGTATATATACGGATTTTATCGCGTTGTTTATTTGACACTATTACAAAATTTAGAAACTGTTACACTACTAATACTATTAAACTTTACTAATTTTAAGCTAATTAAATTATTGAAACTATTTATATTTGTGGATACACTTTCTCCGACGTTTCGGTTGCTTTTCAGCGCAGCCAGTTTAATTTCAATGAATAACATTCCCGTAAACAGAAGACAATTATTATTCGTAAGAGCAAACTTGTACACCAATGAACCATTCATATTTTACATTATGTTTTTCTAGATATACACAAGTGATAAATCTACATCTAGAGTAGTAGAGCCTCGCTGATTTCAGCATGAATGGGCCGGCCCGACCGGGGAAGGACTACCCTCTCACAGAATATCGACGTGAAATACCAGTATTCCTACTGTTGTGTTTCGTTCGGTGAGTGAGAGTGCCGGAGGCCCAATCACCCTCTTTCCTCCTTCCCGCTCCTTCTCCTTCCCACTTTCTTTCCTAAAGGGTCGGTGACGCGCAAGTGATGCCTCTGGTGTCGCAGGCGTCCATAGGCTACGGTGACCACTTACCATCAGGTGGGCCCGTATGCTTGTTTGCCACTTTAGTTGTATAAAAAAAAACATACGGAAAAACCATAGATTTGATGGGGAAAGCTTGTCGGACATTGGAATGACTTTTGCAAACGAATCCTAACTAATATTATAATGCAAATGTAAGTTCGTTTGTTACTTTTTCACACTTTAACTAATCGGTCGATCATCGTGTAATTTTGCATACATTGTCAGCGGTACAGAAAAGGACTTAACCGTACTTTTCATCCAGATAAAACTACTATTTCCGGGCGAGCGTAGCCACGGGCGAAAGCTAGCGGATTATAATCTTAACTTTGATTGCGTTCAAGGAGAATTTTCGTATTATAATAAATTTAGTTTTGAACACATTCATTATTCCGTTCGAAATTATTTCACGACCTCGCCTCGCCACCGTCTGTTACTTTTTGCGGCAAAATAATGAGAAGGCATAACGTGGAAAGTAAATTTTACTGATATTAATATTATACTGATCTACATTCATTTAATTCTCAGATTCTGCGCATGCGCAGTTACAAACGAATTGATTTTGTGGACACGTATTGATGTTCGTTAGTTACGATAAGAAAAAAAATATATTTTTTTTCTTTTGTCTATATTCTTTTGGAACGGCTATTTTTGTACTGGACCAAAAATACTATAATAGTATATTAACCTATTGAGTTGCAGCGGTACACCGGTGGTATGACACAATAGATTTTTAATTACTGACGTAAACCCACTCGTAACAAGCATTCTGGCTTAGGATGGTCAATGTTTGCCCTAAAATCGACCGATAGCCCTATTTAAAGAAATAAAATATTTTGTCATTGTCTATTCTTTACATATACGGAGCAGATGTTTTTGTGAACAATAATTTACACTTATTTTAGCTTGATTCTAAAACTTTTAATCGCCAGCAAAGAGATAAAAGCAGACTATCTATGCGTCAGACAAAGACTAATGCACAATAGTATCTTCGCAATGGGCTCCAAAAATTATAACAAAATACCAAGAAATAATAGTAAAACAAATGCAGCCATATATATAATGCAGCCATAATATAAGCAAAGGTTATAAATATAATCTTGACATTTTAATTTAATTATTTTTACTTTTTATATTTAATTTGATTATTCCATTTAGTAAATACTTGACTCTATGACATTACATTATTATTATTTCACAATTTGACACTATTATTAATTTTGCCGACATTAATGCTAATTATTTGAGGTGCCCATTATTTGTTATTTATAAGTACGTATACTAGCTTTTGCCCGCGGCTTCGCTCGCGTTGATTTAGAATTTGACAATCTTTTCGGGTTGTACTCTTCTTGTAATAATATAATTCAATCATGTTTCGAAAGACACGTGGCGCCATCTATTATCATAAGAACGTTATTGTTGTTTTCCTCGGAAACAGTGATTTTTTCAGGAAGAAAGGTAGCCTATGTCCGGTTCTGTACACCTGACAACCTATATGCAAAATTTCAGGATGATCGGTTCAGTGGTTTAGGCGTGAAAAGGTAACAAATAAACAAACAAACTCATTTTCGCTTTTATAATATTAGTTGGGAAGGATTAGGATTACAATGGTTTTATTATTTGACACTTTTAATGGATTAGACCTTAGATTATACATACCAATTGGTTATGTATAGTCTAAGGATTAGACAATTATGATTTTGATGTTGCATGTACCTGATATATATAATATTTGCACACTTTTTTTGATGTTATAATTCAGCATGTTCTATATTATATACCTATCTACTATGTACCTGAGTTATGTACATAAATGTTTGATTTATCTGGAGGGGCTATCAAGAATACTAGACATCTGAAACACGAATTGCTAGGAAACATTTTATAAGATAAACAAAATTTTAACAAAAAAGAAAACCGACTTCAAATAAGAATATTCTAAAACTTAAAATGCACTAAAAAGTTAATAAATAATTGCATATTCTTGTGAATAATTAAATTAAAAAAACAGACTGTTCGCTGAGCGAGATGTGCCAAAACAGGCGCTCACAGTTAAGTGAATAAAATCAACACGTTTTGTTTAATACAAATATAAAATATACATTTACCATAACAATGAATGTGTTTACAATTACTCCGTGTAAAAAAACTTAAAACATTTAATATTTTTGCCTACAAAATTACGCAAATTTGCACGAAAAATGCAAAAACGTAAGCTCGTGTTACGTGATTTCTTAGATTATAACAGTAGAAATCTATCCTATTTTACAGCTTAAACGAAATATAAATAGTTATATTACAATTTGTCCGTCCCAAATATTTAAGTTATTGGTTGACAATAAAGATACATATTTATGAAAAAAGCACTTCAAATCCTCGATACAATTGTACTATGGCGGCCGCGCGCCGATTTGAATATGCGCCGCAGGAGCTCTGTCATTATCTGTCTTACGCTCGGCGCAGTCTTAATAGTTTAAAAAGAGGTTGAGAACAAACGGGTTTTTACTTCGTTGTAAAACACGATCTCTGAATTGCAAGTTGATACTTTAGCTAATAAATAGTTTCTTTTTATTATATTTCTCTATCAATTTTAAGTCTCATAAATAATTATTATAAGTACTAGTGCACTCAAAACTGATATGGATATGAACCCAAACTGGTTTGGGCGCACGTGACTATTGTTTATCTATACTAATATTATAAAGCTGAAGAGCTTGTTTGTTTGTTTGAACGCGCTAATCTCAGAAACTACTGGTTCGATTTGAAAAATTATTTTAGTATTGAATAGTGTATTTATCGAGGAAGGCTATAGGCTATATAACATCACGCGCGGTAACGATAAATGCGGGTGAAACCGCGGGAACATCTAGTATTTACATAATGTCGTTGTGTTATCCACGTTACATTATCTTACTAATATTATAAATGGGAAAGTTTGTAATGATGTTTGTAAATCAAACACTTGTAAACTGTTAGATTGGATGACACACAAACAGACAATCTCTTGGAAGAAATCATACTAATGAAATATAAATATTTAAATATAAATCATATTAATCACTAGCTGTGCACGTGGTTTCACCCGCGTTTATCGTTACTGCGCCGCCCCCGTGGGTCATAGCGTGATGTTATATAGCCTATAGCCTTCCTCGATAAATAGACTATTCAACAATAAAATAATTTTTCAATTGGAACCAGTAGTTCGCGAGATTAGCGCGTTCAAACAAACAAACACTTTTCAGCTTTATAATATTAGTATAGTTGTTGAGACCCGAACACGACTATTATTGAATTTTACTACAATATAAGCTATTTAGATTAATTAAAACTATTTATATTTCATTTTACACTTTGACCCGACGCCGACGCGACGTTTCGGTTGCTGTACGGCAGCCGTGTTCCCGGGGAGACTAAGATGGTAGTTGTCTTAATGTTCTCAAGTGTAGTTAGTACCCGAACATAATCTTAAATTGCAGTAAAGTTCAATAATAGTAGTATTAGAGTTTCAAAATTATGTAATAAATGTGTTTTAAATAAAGGAGATGGGTGTAAAAATCCAGGATTCAACCTCTTCGTCTTCATGTTTTTTTTATTTTTTTGTATTTAAGTACAATACAGTGGTAATTCAGTAACATTATACATAATACTAGCCAAACGTTAAGTTTAACGGCGAGACACGCTCTTAAATTCTAGTACAAGTTATCACCATACATTAAAAAAATAGCTAAGCTCACAATAGTTTTAAAAAAAGGAAACAATATTTAAAGTTAAAAACAAAATAACATATGACATACTTTACATACAATTTATATATTTTTTTATATATACTGACTGAAAGTTGCACTGCTAGACGACACATACAACATCCAGCAATACATCCATCAGTCTTTTCTTGAGAGTATTAATACTTATTTTAGGTGTTTTTCTTAATTCATCTATATCATTAAAAATCTTGGGAACTAAATAACTATTTGTTCTTTGACCGTAGTAGCTCTTTACTTTTGGTTGTGACCTTGTGACTCCTATATCTCACGGGTCTTTTGACCCACAGGGTCCATATTCGACTCGACCGAGGTATGACCCCAAGGTATCTGCACACCAAGTTACAAGTCAATCTAGTGGTTCCGGAGTTATGCCTGTCACTAACAGACAGACACACAGACCCACATAGTGTTTTGTTGTTTGTCGGCCTCGATGGCGTAGTGGTTAGTGTAACCGACTGCCACGCCTGAGGTCGCGGGTTCGATTCCCGCACAAGTCAAACATTTGTGTGCATGAACATGGATGTTTGTCTTGGTCTGGGTGTTTCTATGTATAATATGTATGTATTTACAAAAAAAAAAGTATATATGTATGTTTATCCATTGTCTAGTACCCATAGTACAAGCTCTGCTTAGTTTGGGCTAGATGGTGTTGTGTGTATGTGGTAGAATATTATTATTATTATTATTATCCTCTTCGAAGAAGACTCGGAGGTTAACAACGCGACAAAATCCGTATTTCAGTTATTAAAGCATGTTATAAAATCCATACATAAGTGTATATACACTTATGTATGGAAGTGAAAGTTGGGTATGGCAAAAGAAGCATGAGAGCAGAATAAATGCTGTAGAAATGAGAGCGTTGAGAAGTATATGTAGTGTGACTCTGAAAGATAGAATAAGGAATAGTGTGATTAGAGAGAGATGCGGCATGAAATTGGATATAGTTACAAGAATAGAAAAGGGTATGTTAAACTGGTTTGGACATGTAGAAAGAATGGTCGAGGAAAGTCTGACTACGAAAGTTTATAAGGCTAGTGTGAATGGAACAGTCGCAAGAGGAAAACCTAGGCTAACGTTTCTCGATCAGATCGGAGGCGTTCTGGACAAAGGCCAGGTTAAGAGCACCTTAAACCGACGGGCGTGTATGAGGAATGTGATGAAAGTGAATGAAGCCAGAGAAGTGTGTCAGGATCGTAGCAAATGGAAATCCGTAGTCTCTGCCTACCCCTCTGAGAAACAGGCGTGAATCTATGTATGTATGTTATAAAATCAGTTAAAATAGTCATGGACATAAATGACGTGACTGCACAAATGACGCAGTGGTTTATGGGGTCACCTCGCCATGCCGTTACGCTGAGTGTTGCGGGTTCTATCTCTGCACGGATGAAAATTTGCATAATGCACTAATCATTGTTCTGAGTCCGTGTGTTCTTTGTGTCCGTTGTTTGAATGTTTGTAAAGTCGCCCGCGACACAGGAATTATTCCTTCTTCTTCTCCCTAGCCTTTATTATTCCCAAGTCACTTGGGGTCGGCTTTCTAGTCTAACCGGATTTGACTGGATATCAGTTTTTACACGGAGCGACTGCCAGTTGACGTCCGCAACCCGAAGGCTAACGATACCCTAAAGATACACCAGTGTCAGGATATTAGAAGGCACTGGCTTCCCAATAACGATTGCCATAGATGTTCATGGCAGCCGGGACCGACGGCCTCACGTGCTCTTCGAGGCACAGAGTAGGCGATAATTTTATTGTCATATAACTTCCGAAAGTCAGAGGTGCGCGACGTGGGTTCGAAACTTCGAACCCGAGACCGTCTGCATTGCCGTCTGTTGGCCTCCCCACTGAGCTATCGCTGCTTGACACATAAATTATTCCTAGTGCGTAGAATAGAATAGAATAGAATTCGTTTATTTGCGTAAACGAAACGATATAAACGAGAATTTTTTCCGGGTTGAAGGCAGAGGGATACATAATTAAAAGTATGTTTGGACCAGGCAGACCTATGGTATTTGTAAAAAGACAAAAATATATTAATGCGTTCGAGGAAAGTCCGCCATCGTACATTTCTTAGTATACATGAATCACTCAATAACGTGACATCATTTATATGTTATTTAAATGCTAATTAATTTACAAACTCATCCAGTTTTTACCCGTCTACGACGAAGCCAAAAGGAAGGGTAATGGATTGGTAATAATGGCTCGGGTGACATATAGATGTCACCCGAGCATAGACTAATATTAGTATAGACTAATATTATGAAGCTGAAGAGTTTGTTTGTTTGTTTGAACGCGCTAATCGCAGGAACTACTGGTTCGATTTGAAAAATTATTTCAGTGTTGGATAGCCCATTTATCGAGGAAGGCTATAGGCTATATAACATCACGCTACGACCCACGGGGGCGGCGCAGTTACGATAAACGCGAGTGAAACCGCTCGCACATCTATATAACTTAACTCATAATTAAAACTTATTTACATTTAAACTATACTATATATATTTTACTTTTTATTTGTCGTTGTTTTTAACTGCAAAAACAACGACACAATCTTAATTTCGACAGCACGGATAGCGTAGTAGTTTAAGTGGTCGCCTCGCCACTGCCTCTACGCCGAGTGTTGTGGGTTCGAATCCCACGCGGGACAAAACTTTGTGTGTTCCACAAATGGTTGTTACGAGTCTGTGTGTTCTTTGTGTCCGTTGTTTGAATGTTTGTAAAGTGCCCCGCGACACAGGAATTATTCCTAATGCAGGAGTTTTATTTTTAAAAGAAAATACAATATATGTCGGCCTCGATGGCGTAGTGGTTAGTGTAACCGACTGCCACGCCTGAGGTCGCGGGTTCGATTTCCTCACAAGTCAAACATTTGTGTGCATGAACATGGATGTTTATCTTGGTCTGGGTGTTTCTATGTATATGTATGTATTATTTACAAAAAAATAGTATATATGTATGTTTATCCGTTGTCTAGTACCCATTGTACAAGCTCTGCTTAGTATGGGCTAGATGGTGTTGTGTGTATGTGGTAGAATATTATTATATATTTTTTTAAGTTTTACTTCAGCGATGAAGGCAAAGGAACAACTTGTGGTAATCCTAATGAAACTGCGACTGGTACAGCCATCTGTTGTTGAGCGTCTAAACTAGTTAGAAAACAAATGGTGAACGAAGTACGGTGACTAGTAGCGTGAGGCCATTTTAGTTTTAATTCTTACCACTTTAGATAATAGTACATAGTACTTCCATATTGAAGAATATTAACGCAGTCTTTAAGGATTTACTTAAACAGGCGAGGAATTAATAAATAGATTCACGACTACGTATCTGCAGAAAAAAAAATCAAACGGGTTGCACTCCGGGAGTGCCGGCAGAAGTGAAAACTTGAATATTAACGTTGCGCGTTTTTGATATTTTGGAATGGTTAGGGAATCATTTTGCACGAATTGCTTTAATTATCAGTATAAAAGTACTATCATTTATGTGGTAAAATACAAAATTCATTTATTGCGCTATCGTACACAAACATGACAATTCTCCCTACGTCTTACGAATTTTCGATCAGGTCACGTGTCCTGACGCGAGTTTAACATTTTTTACCCATCAAAAAAAGTGCACTACGCCGCTAAAGAAGTTTTCACTTCAAAAATGCAGCTACATTTCATTGACTAATTTTACATTACACCTAAGGTTCTCTAGATGCGCGCATTTTTTCCAAAAATTACCTGTAGGTACTTAATCCTTGCTAATAGTATAAATTCGAAAATAACTCTGTCAGTCTGTTATCTCTTTGTGGTTGACCACTTAACCGATTTGGATGAAATTTGTTAAGTAAAGATAAGTATAGTTTAAAGCCTAGGGAGGGGCATAGGAGCTATTTTTATTGATGAAGGTAGGTACCACACAGGCGGAGCCGCGCGCAAAAGTAAGTATAAGTTACCGGGTTTTAAATCGTGTTGATGATTATTATAAAGTATACTTATTTTCCTAATGTTTCGACCGACTAGCATCAATCGTAGTCACGGCTTGACTCTGACTCAATCTGTAACCACGATCGATGCAAGTCGGTATATAATGCTTTTAAATTATTATATTATCAACGTGATTAAGACCCGTTGTCTTATGTTATATTAAGTACTAGATGTGCCCGCGGTTTCACCTGCGTTTATCGTTACTGCGCCGCTCCTGTGGCTCGTAGCGTGATGTTATATAGCCTATAGCCTTCCTCGATAAATAGGTTATCCAACATCAAAAGAATTTTTCAATTCGAACCAGTAGTTCCTGAGATTAGCGCGTTCAAACAAACAAACTCTTCAGCTTTATAATATTAGTATAGATTAGCTTTTTCTCACGGCTTGGTTCGCCCGGAAAAAGATCTTTTTTTAATCAAATGGCAAAAGGACATAGAGTAAGTCTATGTCCTTTTCTATATAGACCACAACCACGACCAACACTTTGTCAGGGATAGAGACACAGTTATAAACCTCTTTACCTTTCCATGGGTAATGCTGACAACGTGTATACGAGACATTTTTATGATGATCGGTCGAGTTGTTAAGTCGTTCAAGTGTAACAAACAAACAAACTCATATTATGGGGCGTGAAAAAGCACCTTCTCAGGCCGTCAAAGTAGAGACCTCAACATCGCCTCGGCTGCTATGAGGGCGGTGTGGAGGCCACTGCTCTTAGACCACACGACTGCTTACCATCAGGTGGAGTGTGGTCCTTATGACGAACAAAATAAAAAAAAGTGACATCTATAATATTACCTAAGTTAGCATTTATTAAGAAAAGCTACGCGGAGCCACTCTGCCAAACCCATTAAGGATGAATGCGTAATGTTATCTAATAAAACAAAGCTGTCTCTAAACTAAAGTATTTATTTAATAGCAGAACTAAAACTTGTATAACAACAATAAAATTAAACAATAATATTAATATTTCAAAATGGCGACCGCGCGTATAGAAATCGGCGCGAAATGACTCACCGATCATGGATTCATTCTTCAAATTCAAGCTGTTTTTATCGTACCCGTATTGTTATGTGGCCTAGTTGAATTTATTTATTCAGTTATTAATCTATACTTACTAATATTATAAAGCTGAAGAGTTTATTCGTTTGTTTGAACGCGCTAATCTCAGGAACTACTGGTTCAAATTGTAAAATTGTTTTAGTGTTGGATAGCCCATTTATCGAGGAAGGCTATAGGCTATATAACATCACGCTACGACCCACGGGGGCGACGCAGTAACGATAAACGCGGGTGAAACCGCGGGAACATCTAGTCACCAAATAAACCAAATTTTAATGAAATTGTAATATTAATAATAATAATAATAATATAATAGTAGTTTATTGTCTCATAGAAAACAAGCAATACATGGATTGAGGCCCTAGACCCACACTAGGATTCCCTGTGTTGTGGGATCTAGTCTCTTTCGATCAAATACAAATACATATGACAAACAAACAGTTTTTTTGTTGTATATATACTATAGATATACTATGTATATTATGTATTAACAGGTGATAACAACAAATGACAAAATTATCAATACACCTGGAAACTACAATTGGTTTCTAGAAATACTTATGTTAATGTTGTTTATGGAGTAGCTTTTCATTATTACAATATGGATGATGCCATGTAAGTCATAACTCATAACAAATATCGTGAGATTCTGAGTTCGGTAACCGAGCCAAGCGATTTTTTTTAAATTTCTCTTCTATACTAATATTATATAGCTGAAGAGTTTGTTTGTTTGTTTGTTTGTTTGTTTGTTTGAACGCCCTAATCTCAGGAACCACTGGTTCTATTTGAAAAATTATTTTAGTGTTGGGTAGCCTATTTATCGAGGAAGGCTATAGGCTATATATCATCACGCTACGACCCACGGGGGCTGCGCAGTAACCATAAATGCGAGTGTAAATGGAACCAGTAGTTCCTGAGATTAGAGCGTTCAAACAAACAAACAAACAAAGAAACAAACAAACTCTTCAGCTTTATAATATTAGTATAGATCAGGCCTGTATTAAACTGTCCCACTGCTGGGCACGGGCCTCTTCTCACTGTGAGCAGGGTTAATCCATAGTCCACCACGCTGGCCCAGTGCGGGTTGGCAGACTTCACATATCTCCGAGAACATTATGTAGAACTCTCAGACATGCAGGTTTCCTCACGATGTTTTCCTTCACCGTTAAAGCAAGCGATAATTAACTATTTAATACGCACATAACTTCGAAAAGGCAGAGATGCGCGCCTTGGGTTCGAACTCGAGACCTCTGCGTGGCAGTCCAACGGTTTGCGGCTAGGCTATCGCTCCAAAATTTATTTTATGAGATTCTCGGTAGTAGCTGGGAGAAGGGTAAGAAATTCGGAGATGTTTTGTGCGTAGCATTAAGATCGTGAGATTCTGGGTTTGGTTCCTGAGTTAGGTACTGTTTTTTTGGGGTTTTCTGTTTGGAAATTTTTATTAGCAGCTAAATTTCTTAACAGAGAACCTTAACGAGACTTAGTCTGTAAGGTTGGAGATGTTTGATGTCGATGAATCTGTAAGCACGTGAAGCCGTTTGGTCCTGCGCCTGGTCTCTCTCCAGTCTTGTCGGATTACCGTCTCATCAGACTATGAGATTTAGGGAATAGAGTGCACTTGTGTTTGCACACATACACTAGATTGTATTAGACTATCTTTTGGTCGCGGCTTTGCTCTCGTTAATTTACAATTTGACTATCAATTCGGGTTGTACTCTGCTTGTAATAATATAATTCAGTCATGATTCGAAAGACACGTGGCGCCATCTATTATCATAAGAACGTTATTACTGTTTTTCTTGGAAACAGTATTTTTTTTCGGGATGAAAGGTAGCCTATGTCCTTTTCTGTACACCTGACAACGTATATGCAAAATTTCAGGATGAATGGTTCAGTAGTTTAGGCGTGAAAAGGTAACAAACAAACAAACTCATTTTCGCTTTTATAATATTAGTTAGGATTTAGAAATACGGTTTCGATGACATAATTACGCTTCGAACATAAAATATGGATATGCATAACACCTCTAACAAAACATAGTCGGTTAAGGTTATCGAAAAGCTCAAAATTTGTCTCATCATGTAATTTTTTTATTGTCATCACTTGGAATCATTTTCTTCTTCTTTCGACTTTACAAATAATCAAGCAACTTACTCAAAGAACACCTAAACTCATAACTATTTGTGAATCACACACATTTTTGTCTTGTGTAGGGATCAAGTCAAACTCAAAAATTATTTATTTACGAGTATTTAGGTCACAAAGTAACACTTATGAATGTCAATATATATAGGTTAGTGAGTTTACTATCTTACCTTATCTTATGTGGGGGCCAGTCAGTGCAGACCGGTGACACTTCGACCCAGTGGGATCTTTTGTGTCGACGCTCTCCCAATAACGACTGCCATAGATGTTCATGGCAGCCGGGACCGACGGCTTAACGTGCTCTCTGAGGCACGGAGCAGGCGATAATTGTCTATCAATACGCACATAATTTCGAAAAGTCATATAACTTCCGAAAGTCAGAGGTGCGCGACGTGGGTTCGAACCCGAGATCCTCTGCATTGCAGTCTGTTGGCCTCCCCACTGAGCTATCGCTGCTCTCTTTTGTGAGTTTACTAAGTTACTGAAGCTACATTAAGGTTAGTTGCTAGGTTCAGGCAAAGGAAGCTTATGAGAAGGAACCTGTAAAAAACTCACGGCCACTCTTTTTTTTATATTTTAATTTTTTGTTTTTTTTTATATCGCCAATTAAATATAATTTCATTATCTTACAACTCATATCAACAAGGTGTTGCAGCCATTATACCATAATTATATTACTGACTATAAAAAAATCTATTACAATAATTACTATTAGTTTATGAGTAGCAGAGCCTCGCTGATTTCAGCATGAATGGGCCCGGCTCGACCGGGGAAGGACTACCTTCTCACATAATATCGACGTGAAATTACTGTTGTGTTTCTTTCGGTAAGTGAGAGTGCCGGAGGCCCAATCACCCTCTTTCCCCCTTCCCGCTCCTTCTCCTTCCCACTTCCTTTCCTAAAGGGCCGGCAACGCGCAAGTGTCGCAGGTGTCCATAGGCTACGGTGACCACTTACCATCAGGTGGGCCGTATGCTTGTTTGCCACAATAGTCGTATAAAAAAATTAAAAAAATTTGTTGGGTTAAAAACACGATCGAACCCACAACTTTTAGCGGATTCTTAATTTTGAGCCAACCACTTGCCACATACACGACGTCATGCGTGCAGTTATATGGACATGCATAACACCTCTATCCAAACGCAATTGGTTAATCAAGTTATCGGTAACCTCAGAGTTTGTTACCCCACGTTAAACAAAACTTTAATGAGTTTATTGATTTCATTTTATTATTAAACCAGTTTACAATCGGTTCTCTTACTGCGTTTCGTATCGGAGTGCGCAGAAATATGCGCGTAATGTGAGAGAAAACCTGTTCGCTTTTTTAATCCTTACTAATGTTATTGGCTAGATTTTTCCCGCGGTTTTGCTCGCGTAAATGTAGATTATATAATTTTTTTTTATATTCTTTCACATACACACAACATCATCTAGCCCAAACTAAGCAGAGCTTGTACTATGGGTACTAGACAATGGATAAACATACATATATACTTACTTTTTTTTTTTGTAAATTCATACATATTATACATAGAAACACCCAGACCAAGACAATCATCCATGTTCATGCACACAAATGTTTGACTTGTGCGGGAATCCAACCCGCGTCCTCAGGCGTGGCAGTCGGTTGCACTAACCACTACGCCATCGAGGCCGACAGAAATTAGGTAAGTAACAGTACTTTTTTCTCTGGATGAAAGGTACTAAGTTCTTTTCTGTAGGTTCCCCTGACAACGCTTACCTATGCGAAATTTCATAACGATAGACTGCGCCATAGAAATATAAAAAAGAGTTTATTATAATATCTATGAATTGCGCCGAGCGAGATGTGCCAAAACAGGCTGTCACAGTTAAGTGAATAAAATCAACACTTTGTTTAATACAAATATAAAATATACATTTACCATAACAATGAATGTGTTTACAATTACTCCGTGTAAAAAAACTTAAAATTATTCGTATTTTCGCCTACAAAATTACGTAAATTTGCAAAAACGTAAGCTCGTGTTACGTGATTTTTAGATTATAACAGTAGAAATCTATCCTATTTTACAACTTACGAAACATAAATTACAGTTTGTCCGTCCCAAATATTTACGTTATTGGTTGACAATAAAGATACATATTTATCAAAAAAGCACTTCAAATCCTCCATACAATTTTACTATGGCGGCCGCGCGCCGATTTGAATATCGAGGTCTGTCATTCAGTCCAACCGCGTCTTACGCTCGGCGCAGTCATTAGTTAGGATGTTATTATGCGACTGTGAGTTTGTTTGTTACGCTTTCACGCCTTAATTACTCGACCGATCATCATGAAATTTCGCATACACGCGTCAGGGGTACAAAGAGATACCTTTCATTCAGTTAAGGTACTGTTTTACTGGTTATAGTAAAATCCTCTAGGGGTGAATTGCATTCATAACATTTTTAAACTGGCTACATCTACATGCCTCAATTCGGGTTTTAACTACCTTGCCAATGAATAGTTTATAAGAAATGCTTAGTGAATGAGAATAGGCTAGCTTCCTATTGTGTAGCTCCTGCAAGGATGCATGGCAACATGTGGTTGTGACATGGACTGCACGGATGGCGGTCGGTTTAAGTGGTCGCCTCGCCACTGCCTCTGCGCCGAGTGTTGTGGGTTCGAATCCCACGCGGGACAAAACTTTGTGTGATCCACAAATGGTTGTTCCGAGTCTAGGTGTTCTTTGTGTCCGTTGTTTGAATGTTTGTAAAGTGCCCGCGACACAGGATTTATAACTAGTGCGGAGGTTGTATTAAAAAAATACTACTTCGTCCTCGATGGCGTAGTGGTTAGTGTAACCGACTGCCACGCCTGAGGTCGCGGGTTCTATTCCCGCACAAGTCAAACATTTGTGTGCATGAATATGGACGTTTGTTTTGGTCTGTGTGTAAAAAAAAAGTATGTTTATTCATTTATTATTATTTTTATTCGAATGACTATGTCTTTCATTATCTTCTTATATCTATTTGGAATCGTCAACACGTGTGCAGTTATTAAAGAATTAAAGAACAATATAATCTGACTCTTGGTACCAGATCCTCGACATCAGCATCTATGAACGTAACATATCTATTGTATAAAGGTGGGTCTACGAGTCTACGCTGGACGAACCGAGCACGAGCGGAGCACGAGCCGAGCACAAATTCGTGTAGTGTGGACCGACTTACAAGCCGCGAACGAGCGCGCTTCAAGCGTTTGGGTCGTGCTCGACTGTGCTCTGCCTACTGTCGGTTTTTTGACGAACACAAAGGGATTTGCATCGCGCTCACTACGTTCGAGAACAGTGATTGTTCTAGGCTCGTTGTACGTCCACACTTGACACCGCGAGTATGCGGCTCGGCTTGTGCTCGGCTTGTGCTCGGCTTGTGCTCGGCTCGTGCTCGGCTTCTCTAGCGTAAACCCACCTTAATATCACAGCGTTATAAGTTAACATTGTAAAGCACATTATTGTAAGATAAGTAGAGCTGCAATCTGCATAAATCGTTATTATTTGTCGTACATTCGTCACCTTATCGCTACACATTCTAAATCAACTTGGAGAAATGGGTCAGTATTCGTTAGGGTTGTCTACGTTACAGAATAAAGCAAGCAAAACCAGTAAATTTATTTATTTATCTTTGGAAGAACAACAGCACATACAACTTTCGAAACAAACACAATAAGACACAAAAGGCCAATTACACGTCTTCACGAATAAGTAATAAAATAAATGTAGTAGATTTTATTTTATTTTATTATTGGCAAACTTACAGCTAAAATGGTACAGTATACACATTCACGACATAACTCAGAGTCAAAATAATTTATTTATTTAGGTGAAATTGCCATGTTGCAAAGATTACAGCCTCAACACAGTAAGAATAAGTCGTACTGAAAAATTTCGCTAGCCCGATTCGGGATCTAGTATAAGTTCAAATAGTGTGTAATTGAGTATTACGCCATCTGTTGTCATTAGCTGAAACTTATTCGCATATGTAAAATTAGCTAAAGTTCCAATAAAAATCGGTCCACCTAGAAAAAAGTTCAGAGGTACATATAAAAAAATACAGTGGAATTTGAGAACCTTCTCCTTTTTTTG
The DNA here is from genome assembly GCA_963564715.1 of Catocala sponsa. Taxonomy (NCBI): domain Eukaryota; kingdom Metazoa; phylum Arthropoda; class Insecta; order Lepidoptera; family Erebidae; genus Catocala; species Catocala sponsa. Next base: position 1,202,520 of record OY751351.1, on the reverse strand, counting down.
AAGTTGGTAAAAAATGTTTCATATGTTCGACAGCCCTATCGTCCATAATAGTATAGTTTAATAGTCGTTTGTCATACTCATAACAGTTATCTTACAAGCCCAGTTCAATATTACGCTGCGGAGAGATAAAGTTCACGCTGTTCGCGTGTCCCTACGTATTAAAGGTCGAATACTAATCTGTAGACATAAAATTGTGAGTTTTAACGTTAGATTTGACATGCTGAGGTCCCAAATTCAATTTTAAGACACGTGTTGCCGAATAATCGGCTATAAGTGCATCCTAATCCTAACTAATCCTTACTAATATTATAAATTCGAAAGTTACTGTCTGTCTGTCTGTTACCTTTTCACGGCTAAACCACTCAACCGATTAAGATGAAATTCGATACAGATATAGTTTAAAACCTGGGGAAGGACATAGGCTACTTTTATTGATGTAGGTACCACGCGCGCGGAGCCGCGCGCAAAAGCTAGTATTATATATGCGAATGTGAGTTTGTTTGTTATGATTCCACGCTTTAATTACTGGACCGATCATCATGCAATTTCAGGGGTACATAAAAGGACACAGGGTACCGTTCACTCAGAAAAAAGAAGCATTTACGCGAGTTAATAATCTTTTACAATATAAAGATAATATAATATTACAATATAAAGTATCATAATCAAGAATACAAATTAATAACTCTCAGGCATCTAGCAACCTAGACGATTATTCATAACTAGATGTTCCCGCGGTTTCACCCGTGTTTATCGTTACTGCGCCGCCCCCGTGAGTCGTAGCGTGATATAGCCTATAGCCATCCTCGATAAATAGGCTATCCAACACTAAAATATTCTTTCAAATCGAACCAGTAGTTCCTGAGATTAGCGCGTTCAAACAAATAAACAAACAAACTCTTCAGCTTTATAATACCTATAGATATAATATTTGAAAGTGTTTAATGTCTTCACGCAATGGGCTATCGCGATGATAATCTATGGATGATCTTATTTAAGTTATATTTAAAAATGCTTTAAACCCATCTTAATTAAGATGAATCTATATTTAAAAAATGATGTTATTAAACCGCGCGTCAATATCAGAAAGTCTATTTATAATCTCTGAGTCTTCTTCAGAGGTTAATGAAAACACTATGTGGGTCTGTGTGTCTGTTTGTTAGTGACGGCATAACTCCGGAACCAGTGGACCGATTGACTTGTAACTTCGTGTGCAAACACCGTGTGGTCATACCTCGGTCGAGTTTGAATATGGGCCCTGCGGGTCAAAAGACCCCCGAGATATAAGGGTCACAAGGTCACATTAAGACGAAGAGGTTGAATCCTGGGTTTTTACACCCATGACGTTTAAAGGTTAATAGATTTTCAACATCATCTAAGGGTTTTATCGCGTTGTTTATTTGACACTGTATTACAAAATTTTGAAAACTGTTACACTACTATTACTATCAAACTTTACTCATTTTTAAGCTAATTCAATTATTGAAACTATTAAAACTATTTATACTATTATACCATTTATATTTATGTTTAGTTTAATTTCAATGAATAACATTCGCGTAAACAGAAGACAATATTATGTAAATCATCTAAGGGTTTTAGCCGTCAAAACAAAGCAAATAGTTATCTATTGTCTCATTTACCATATTAATACCTATGTATGTATTTATAGATGTTAACTTATGCTGTAATTAACCAATGTCTATTATTGTTACAGGTAAGCATCATATTACAACCATCATCTTATTAAAAATATAAAATCTTCTCTTCTTTTAAGGTAATGTACTATCGACTCCAGCGACGGATGACCACTCCTAAGGTTAAAATCGCATAGCAGGCCAACACTTGGTACCCGTACCCGTGACACGCCCCTTTCTTTGCTTGAGTTTTTTTACACTTTACATTTGTTTACTGATTCTAAGGCTAACTCAACTGGTCAACATGTGCATGCGAAAATTTTTCTGAAATGGTCATCCGTCGCTGGAGCCGATAGTACATATATCGTATAGTAACTTTATCGTCCCGCCAAAATTCGCGTTTGATTGCTTTTGACTTTTAAATCATCAATCATACGCGTCAAAGGTCTTTCGCAGAGAGGCATGTGTTTTAGTCACGGGCAGCCAATCTTAACGGAGACTGGTCATCTGCGCAGGAGATATTATAGTGTGTGTGTGCAAGTGCACTCCTTGTTTCCTAACTCTCATGATCCGATGGGGCGGATAATCCGACAGGATTGGAGAGAGATCAGACTGCTTGGTTCTTTTGAAAGAAAAAAAATATACAGGTTGATTTTGAAATCGTGCAATACCTTTTAACCACGCATTCTACTGGTGGTATAGAATAACTCTGACCATATTTCTTTTAATTAGAATTATTTTTTTGGAAAAATTAATGTAGGTACCGGTTTTTTTCGTGAAATGGTTTCAGATTATCATATGTTAACCATCCGAGGCAATTTTATTTTTTTACTAATTAAAAAAAAATGACATGTCAATAACTAATGTCGCAAATAATAACGGGAGATCCTTTTTATTGCCCCTTCGCGCAACTTCGTTTGCGTCACATAAGATATGAATATTCCCCGTTTTTGCAACATTTTTAATTGGTACTCCGCTCCTATTGGTCGTATCGCGTTTTTATATATTTTATAGCCTTCCTCGTTAAATGGGCTATCCAACACTAAAATAACTTTGCAATTCGAATCCGCAGTTCCTGAGATTTGCGCGTTCAACCAAACAAACAAACTCTTCAGCTTTATAATACACTAGCTTTTTCCCGCGGCTTCGCTCGCGTTAATTTAGAATTTGACAATCAATTAGAGTTGTACTCTACTTGTAATAAATAATTCAACCATGATTGAAAAGACATATGCTGCCATCTATATATAAGAACGTTATTGTTGTTTTTCTCGAGAACAGTATTTTTTTTCGGGATGAAAGGTCTATGTCCGTTTCTGTACACCTGACAGTATGCTCGGGTTTTTGTCTCTGAGAGCGGATAGCGAACGGACGTCCCCATCAAAGCGTCTCGACCGTAATAAAAACTTGGTACAAAAACTCTTTTAAAATATTTTATGCCTAAATACATTACAGTACAACTTAATTCGATAAATAACAAATTATTCTTGAATGTTATACAATAATAGTTATCAGTAACTGAATTGAAGAATAAAACCTAAGTAATATCATCATGAATATGAATATATTACTACTTAGATTTATTGTATATATAGTGTATATTTTGAGTTTTAAAAAATAAATAAAATATACCATTGGATTAAAAAACTATAATAAAGTAATAAACGATATTAATGTATTTTTAGATTACTATTACAATATTTATTGATTCCGTTTACCTAGATGTTTTAGATTGTCAACTTGTTTTCAACAAAAATATAACAGCATTTTCATCTATTAAGTCATACATAAATATTATATTTTTGAAGTGAAAACTTCTTCAGCGGCGTTGTGCACTTTTTGTAATGGGTAAACAATTTTAAACTAGCATCAGGACACGTGACGTGATCGAAAATTCGTGTATTAATAATAAGTACCTATTAGGTTTTTAATAGTAATTTTATAGTGTTTTTATACCTAATCATATAGTTTATTATTAATTGTAATTTAGAACTTATAAACCTATTTCCTTACTTCTAAGTCCAGAAGTGAGAAATTTCCATACAAACTTTACCCCCCTATTTTATCTTTTTAGGGGGAGTTTTGTCCATTTTACCTACATAGGTCATTTTCAATTATAATCAATAACTTGTATACCTATTTTTATACTTATAAGTCCAGAAATGAGCAAATTCCATATAAACTTCACCCCCCTATTTCACCCACTTAGGGGTAGAATTTCAAAAAATTCTTTCTTAGTACACCCCTACAAATTAAAACACACATGCTTTCCAAATTTCAAGTTCCTACGACCAGCGGTTTAGGCTGTGCGTTGTCTCTAAGTCAGTCAGTCAGGACATCTTCCTTTATATATATAGACTAGATGTTCCCGCGGTTTCACCCGCGTTTATCGTTACTGCGCCGCCCCCGTGGGTCGTAGTGTGATGTTATATAGCCTATAGCCTTCCTCGATAAATAGGCTATCCAACACAAAAAGATTTTTTTTCAAATCGAACCAGTAATAATCACGCAGAATAAACCAGGAGAAACATCGTTTGTACTGTCTGTAATGGGTAATTATTTTGCTGCGATGTTATTTTAAAACTGCGATATCTCCTAAGATATTCATTGAAATCGAATGATGTAAAGGGCAATTTTGTTTTAAATTAAATACTTGTGATGAATAACGTATTTATTTGGATAAGGATTAATATCATGTTTATAATAATACCTTCGTAAATAATGCATTATTTTAGAACAAATTTGGTTAGCATAAAAATGGTTATAGTGAGCCAACCTTAAAAGATAGACATATGCTGTCGCAGATTTTTTTTTGAAATGAATTGAAATGATATTTGAAATTTTAGAACTTTTAAAGGGGAACAATTCTGTCATACATGATTTTTGCGAATCTTTAACTGTTTACGCAGCGCACGCAGTGGAAGCTCTCAAAAGGAAAAAACACCCGCCGATTTTGAAACATTCTTCATTAGTGCTCAGCTCCTATTGATCTTAGCGTGATGATATATAGCCTATAGCCTTCCTCGATAAATGGGCTATCTAACACTGCAAGAATTTTTCAAATCGGACCAGTAGTTCCTGAGATTAGCCCGTTCAAACAAACAAACAAACTCTTCAGCTTTATAATATTAGTATAGATATTAGTAGATCGATATAATATTATCTGTAAGATTGAAAGAAATAAATCTGACCGCGATGTACTAGCAAAAAAGTAATTTAATTTTGTATTAAAACGTCTATTTTAGTATAGACTATATTTTGATCGTGGCTTCGCTCGCGTAAATGTTGGTTAGGTTAGATTAGTAACAGTACTTATTTGTGAAAGGTCCCCTATTCCCTTCTCTGTACCCCTGACAACGAGTATGTTGAATTTCATGATGATCGCTCGAGTAGTTAGGAGTGAAAGCGTAACAAACTTACATACGCATTTATAATATTAGTTAGAACTAGCTGTTACCTGCGACTTCGTCCGCGTAGATTTTAACCAAAAAGTGTTTGTCTCCGCAGAAACCTATTTTTTTTTCTAAAATCAATGTAGCCTAAGTTACTCCTTATAACATCAGCTATCTGCCAGTGAAAGTCCTGTCAAAATCGGTTCAGCCATTTCGGAGATTAGCCGGAACAAACAGACAGACAGACACAAAAATTTTAAAAATAGATGTTTTCGTTTATGTACGTTATACTTTCATATGCTGATAAAAAGCTGTTATTTTGACATTACAAACAGACACTTCAATTTTATTTATTTGTGTAGATTTGGATAAAGATTTTGTAATGCAGAAAGCATTTTATTTATATAGACCGCGTGCTTGTTTGCTGCCTATCTGTTTCAAAATACCCAACTTGGTTATTGCCATCTTTACGTCCACCATAAAAAGCTATAACAATTATCTTATTTAAAAACGATTGTGTGTATTCAACATTTTTTCTCACCGCCTATCTTCGCACGAATCAAATGTGTTTGAACTTTAGTTAATAATTATTATTATAATTTATAACAGCCGCTGTTACACAAACCGGTTCTCATATTGATGCCTAGACAATTAACGGCGTGAAAAAATAAAATAATTAATACACGAACAATTACTGGTGATGGTCGTAAAATTTTTGGATGTAAGATGGCCGACGTTTTTTTTAAAGTGCTACTAGAAATGATAAATAAAATAGATGAGTTAAATAAAGCTATGGTAACATTTATTTAAGACTAGTTTTTCCCGCGGTTTTGCTTGCGTAAATTTAAATTGTATCAATAATTTTCTTTCCCTTGGAACAGTAAGTACTATTTTAGATAAAATTAGTCGGCCTCGATGGCGGAGTGGTTAGTGTAACCAACTGTCACGCCTGAGGTCGCGGGTTCGATTCCCGCACAAGTCAAACATTTGTGTGCATGAACATGGATGTTTGACTTGGTCTGGGTGTTTCTATGTATAATATGTATTTCCAAAAAAAAAAAAGTATATATGTATGTTTATCTCTTCTCTAGTACCCATAGTACAAGCTCTGCTTAGTTTGGGCTAGATGGTGTTGTGTGTATGTGGTAGAATATTATTATTATTATTATAAAATCCTATGTCGTTTTCTGTTCCTCTGAAAACGTGTATGCGAAATTTCATGATAATGGCGAGTAGTTTAGGCGTGACAGCGACACAAACAAACAAACTCACATTCGCGTTTATATTAATAGATAGAATTCAGTTTTATTGCGCACAATAGGCTATTCAACCAGTTTCTGGAAACCATGTCACATTATTTGGTGGTGTCTATGGACGCAAAAAAAAAGATAATTTTTCATTATTTTTAGTTTATTATAAAATAAATTTGTCACGAAATAGGTCACCGACTTCAAACAGACCAGTAGGTACCTAGCAGGTATAATAATACTTTATTTAGATTAATACTTAAGAGGTTTAGACAAACATTGACAATGTAACTGTGTAAATAAATCATCATAATTTGTAAATACTAAATATGTAATGTACTACATAATCGAGAAGTAAAATAATGTTGTTATAGGTATTTCTAAAATAATATATTAAATAGGTAGGAGGGCAGTTCACAGAAGTGAAGTTTTTCGTTTATTAAGATTTTGTAATAATTTAGTATTTACGTAGGTAAGTTATCTTAAACGAAATTGGAAATCTGTAAAAGAGAATTGTTTTGAATTAAATGTTTTATTAAGTTTATCTTTCGCTTCTTAGTGCTGATGTTTTTTGTTGAAGCCGGTTTTACTTTTTTTTAAATGTTTGTTTATTTTTCAATTTTTAGTTAATTTATAGCATAATGGGTAGACCAACTGAAGGTGCCGCCCGAATGAGTAAAAAGAGAGACAAGGAATCGTTTGAAGCAAATAAAGAGCGTTTATCCAAAAATTGCAAACGGAATGTCATATATCTCGTTCCCAAGAATCACCATTGACACGTCATGCTAGATTATCTCAGATGAGAAATTACATGCGTTCTCAATTGTCACAGGAATCGCAAAGTGATAGGACCCGACGACTCAATCGTATTCATGAGCGTTTGAGTGGCGAGTCATCTGAACAGCGCGAGCATAGTTTAAGTATTTTACGAAACCGACTGGCTAACGAGACTCCCGAGCAGCGCGAATATAGTTTAAATGTCATACGAGACCGATTAACCAATGAGACTCCCCCGAACAGCTAGAACATCGGCTCAGTGTTATTCGAGAACGGTTGAATAATGAGACTCCCGAACAGCGCGAACATAGACTCGATCTAATAAGTTTGGCTGAATTTGCCGTTCGCTACGAAAATGTTTCGAGTACATTTTAGGACGATGATAATGGTGATGTTGAGCTAAGAGTCAAGTAAACGAGAGTACGAAACACATCCAATTGCGCGATAATACAAGAATGCGGATCAGAAATAAGGCGGCAGTTCTACGCACTCGCTACTACACTTTAAATAGTGACCGAGAAGGATTTTATTAGTCTGATTGTATGTCACATTCCTTTTCGCAATGAAAGTGAAGTCATTGAAGAGGGCGAAACAGCTGAAGGTGGTTTCTTACGCCAACAATCAGAGTTAAGGCCTCTTCTACATAATTTATCTGTAGAACAATTCGCCCATGCCGAACAAGTCATCCAACAAGCTCTGGTTTAGGCTGTAGCACTGAACATTGTGAACCAGGATAGAGACGTCAACGGTTCTACAGAACATAATGTAAATATTTACGCCGAACATCAAATCAATGTGTATAATCATAAGCAACTTTATTACACACTAGTTATCCACGCCGCGACTACGCCCGCGTTTAATTAGGTTTTCCCGTGGTAAAAGTAGCCTATGTCCATTAGGGATAATGTAGGATTCTAATGGTGAAAGAATTTTCAGAATCGGTTAAGTCGATCCACAGATTACCCCCTACAATCTCACAAACTCACAAACATACCTAAAAAAAATACGCGTCGAATTGACAACGTCCTCCTTCTTTTTTTATAGTCGGTTAAAATTATTAATACTTCTAGTTTCTAGCACTCACTCTGTTGTCTCCAGAGAAATCAATTATCGAAATCGATAAGTCTCTATACATTATTCTAGAACAAGAAATCACCTAACTCCTAACCATTAAACCTTCCTTCATCAGCTCAGCGTCATGAGATGATGATGACCATACATACGCAATTGTCTCAATAGCTTTAGAAAATATATGAAAAACATTGTTAATACCTATAACATTTGAGGGTTGCCCTCGATTTCCCTGGGATCCCATCATCAGATCCTGACTTAGTGTCAATGGGACCACCCTTGGGATATCTCCTTTCTAACAAAAAAGAATCATCAAAATCGGTTCATAAACGATGAAGTTGTCCGCGAACACACATAAAAAAGTATATACGGTCGAATTGAGAAACCTCCTCCTTTTTTGAAGTCGGTTCAAAAGTACACAAAATCAACGTTTCTTAGTCCCCTGATTCCTTCTCCAAAACATGACCGATTTAACTACATACTTTTTTCATTAAAAATTAAGGAAAGATTTTGGCCGTGTTCCTATGTTTTCCTTTTTTTTTTATATAATCTAGTCGAATTTGTTTTCTGGATGTTTGAACACAGCGGAAAATCTGGTAAATTTTTGAGGTTTTTGAAGGCTCATGTCTCTTTTAATAATTAATTTATGAAACACTACACTATAACACTATACTTCACCTCGAATACGCTTCACAAGTGTGGAACCCGAACTACGAAATCTACATAACGCGCGTGGAAAGAGTTCAAAAGAAGTTCCTGAGGTACGTACAATTCCGGTCTGGCATATATTTGTCAGACTATTTCAGCCGATGTAGAAAATTCCACTTGCTGCCTCTACAAGAGCGAAGGAAAATAGCCGATATATCTCTGTTATTTAACATTATGAATGGGTCGACGGATTTAACCGAGTTGACGAATAAAATTGGTCTGCGTGTGCCATCTGCGCTGCTGCGAAGGCATAACCTTTTATATACCCCCGCCTGCCCGAGTACATACAGGCAAAATTCATTTTTGATCAGGGCTAGTCGTTCGTTCAATTCAGCGTGCCGGAGAGTTGACATTGATATTTTTAACACCAGTGTCACCAAATTAAAAAAGACTATGTGCAATAACTTTTTCTCACATGCTTCCTAGAAATCGATTAGTAATGAGTGTGTGTATGTGTTTTCCTTTTTTTCCTTTTTTTATTATTTTTATTTTTTCCCTTTTTTTTGTAATTATTATGTGCTTATTTTGTCCTCCTACTTAAAATAATTTATTTAAAATCAATATTGTTTTAGGTAGCCGTTTCACAATTTTTTTTTATAAAAATACTATAAGTGAAAACTTGTAATTGGCCATAGTTTAGTCAAAGATATACATACTTGTTAACTAGCTGTAAGTTTTCTAAATTCGAAAATAAAATAAATAAAATAAAATAAAATACTATAACACTCTACACTACGCTCCAAAACACAAATCGCAGACGTCACCCAGAAAGCCGCCAAACTCAAATGGAATTGGGCTGGACACGTGGACACTTTGGGCTAAAATCAGCACAGATTGGATCCCAGACGGTGCTAAACGCCAACGTGGTAGACCAAAACGTCGATGGCAAGACGAATTAATTAACTACAGGAGAGACTGGTGCAAACTAGCGCATAATAGGGATATGTGGAAAAGCAAGAGGGTGGCTTTTGCCCTGCAGTGGGACAATGCAGACTAGAAATAAATAAAATAATATGAAAAAAAGGAAAACATAGGGACTATGTCGATAGAGCTCAAACATTTTTAAAAAAAAAAATCTCTACTGGCATTATCCAGGGAAGAAACATGGGACTAAGTTTGTATGGAAGAACGGGCCTTGTGTTTCCTCTTAACCTACAGCGCTTACTACCGTCAAAACAGTAATTCTCACAACTTTCATTAGCACACACAAGTATCTCTTAACTCATTACAGAAACCAATAATTAATTGCCAATATAACGTTATCATGATCACATTACAACCGTAGTAAGTTGAAACTATAGTAACGAGTGGATCGCTAGCGGTCTATTGTTGGCGGCTACGCGGCTGTTACTTGAAGGCCGTTAAAGAACCGCGTGGTAACTCAGTAGTTGTCGATCGATACGGTATCATGTCGTACTATTTATTATATCACTTTTTGAGTTTATTTATTTTTGAAGTGAAAGCTTATTTAGCGGCGCTGTGCACTTTTTTGTGATGGGTAAAAAATGTTAAACTCGCGTCAGGACACGTGACCTAATCGAAAATTCGTAAGACGGAGGGAGAATTGTCATGTTTGTGTACGATAGCGCGATAAATGAATATTGTATTTTACCACATAAATGATAGTAGTTTTATACTGATAATTAAAGTAATTCGTGCAATATTATTCCCTAACCATTCCAAAATATAAAAAATGCACAACGTTAATATTCAAGTTTTCACTTCTGCCGGCTCTCCCGGAGTTCAACCCGTTTTTTTTAATAATTAAGTGTAAAAGCAGCGATAGCTCAGTGCGGAGACCAACAGACTGCACTGCAGAGGTCTCGAGTTCGAACCCACGTCGCGCACCTCTGACTTTCGCAAGTTATATGACTTTTCGAAATTATGTGCGTATTGATTGATCATTATCGCCTGCTCCGTGCCTCGGAGAGCACGTTAAGCCGTCGGTCCCGGCTGCCATGAACATCGCAGCAGTCGTTATTGGGAAGTCAGTGCCCTCTAATATCCTGACACTGGTCTAGCCTTAGGGTATCGTTAGCCTTCGGGTTGCGGAGGTCAGATGGCAGTCGCTCCGTGTAAAAATTGACATCCAATCAAATCCGGTTAGACTAGAAAGCCGACCCCAAGGGACTTGGGAATAATAAAGGCTAGGGAGAAGAATTAAGTGTAAATTATAATTATCGCTCGCTTTACATGTCTATCAGTCTGGTCTCCACAATCTCCTAGCGGACTATGGCCAAGCTCTTCTATACAAATAATTAAAATTGAAGTGTCTGTTTGTAATGTCAAAATAACAGCTTTTTACTAAATGCACATGAAAGTATATACGGTACTTATACTAAAATACTTTTTAAAATTTTGTCTGTCTGTCTATCTGTCTGTTTGATCTGGCTAATCTCTGAAATGGCTGGACCGATTTGAAGGGACTTTCACTGGCAGATAGCTGATGTTATAAGGAGTAACTAAGGCTACATCCATTTTAGAAAAAAATTAGGGACCCGCAGAAAATACATCCACGCGGACTAAGTCGCGTGTAACAGCTAGTCTTACAATAAGAAGAGCCATCAGTAAGACAGTTAATATATGATACTGATGTGATTAATTAATTTCATTTTATCTGCATCTTTGTTCAACTATAACTACCGCAGTCAATTACAAGTTTTCAAAAAAAATTTGGGGCAGTCTTTGGAGACTGCCGATAGAAGTGAAAACTTTATTCCTTGATTATAAGCACTTCTTTATAAACCAAAAAAAGGGGCGGGTCGGATGCTAGTTCCTGATACTATCTTAGGAGTTATTAAGGTCAAAATTTCGTTATTTTTTGCGTAGGACGCACCATTTCTGATATACTTAATAATAAAGGCGTGGTAGCGTGACGATGACGCGAGTTCCATGATTTTTGTTCACCCAAGAAGTGCTCAACGCGCCTAAAGAAGTTTTCACCTCAAAAATGCCATCAAAATCTATTATGTAGATGTTCTAAAAATGTCATCAGACAAACTTTCACTTTTCTAATATTGCTAAGATTAGGTTTATAAACGTTACACTCTTATTACTAACGAGGTCAAATGGGTTTGATCCGCACTACTATTATTAGATATTTAGTTGGTTTTACTAATAATCCGCAGTCTGAATTACTAGTCATATTTGTCGGCCTCGATGGCGTAGTGGTTAGTGTAACCGACTGCCACGCCTGAGGTCGCGGGTTCGAATCCCGCACAAGTCAAACATTTGTGTGCATGAACATGGCTGTTTGTCTTGGTCTGGGTGTTTCTATGTATAATATGTATGTATTTACAAAAAAAAAAAGTATATATGTATGTTTATCCATTATCTAGTACCCGTAGTACAAGCTCTGCTTAGTTTGGGCTAGATGATTTTGTGTGTATGTGGTAGAATATTATTATTATTATATTTTAGAGGAGAAATCTCTATCCCCTCAACTGTTTGGACATCAGTCTGCCTATTGTTGGCTAAATTGAGTAAAGTTATCTCTCACGATCTTTTTTAAAATTTACCAATTTATTAGTTGACTCTATTCTGCGTGACGGCAATTGACTTTCCAAAAATAAGACTCGACGTCTCAAATTGCCGAGATTGCAACAGTTAGTAAGGTACTTCTCATCTTGTCCATGTCAAGAGATACTTTAATTTTGCCCAAAATAGTCAATTATTTTTTAGAAATATAATGTCAAAAAAGCGGTTTATTCCCATCCTCCCCCGCATGTCTGCCCCCGAATGGGGGAAAATGGGAATTTTCGTGTCATCTTCCCCCGAATTTGTAATCGGGGGAAGTTAGGAAGTTCTATTCCCATCTTCCTCCGGATAGCTGTCTCCGTATGGGGGAAAATGAAAGTTTCATTTGTCCCCAAAATATATTTATAGTAAATGAGTGTGCCGGAGGCCCAATTACCCTCTTTCCCCCTTCCCGCTCCTTCTCCTTCCCCACTTCCTTTTTCTCCCAAAGCGTCGGCAACGCGCAAGTGATGCCTCTGGTGTTGCAAGTTGCAAGCGTCCATAGACTACGGTGTCCACTTACCAATAAGTGGGCCGTATGCTAGTTTGCTAGTTGAGTCGAATAAAAAAAAAACTTTATACTGATTTTATCGCGTTGTTTATTTTAAAATACTATTATTATTTTTTAAATTTACTACTTTTTGAAGCTATTTAAATGATTAACCTATTTAAACTTAGATTTACATATCGCCCGTTCGACGTCTCGGTTTTTTGGCAGGTTGTAACAAAACTATGAGAAACTTTAAAAAGTAGTTTCTGTAAAAAGTCAAGGTCAATTTAATTGGATAATCATTTTAATAGATATTAACAATTAGCTGATTATTGTCGACTTGTAACTCGATCATAATAAAAGCTAATTGTTCCTTTGAGAAATAATAATAATAATATTTATTTTCAAAATACAGATATAAATGTTACACACTATACGTACAATTAAAGAAAGAATATAATTGTTACAAATTGTGTGTTGGCTCCAACACCTTTGCTAAGTTGTTACAGCAACTTGTATTAAAGGTGTTGGGCCCGACCCTTGAGAGAACTCTATTGTACATTACATTTCTTTTGTTGGTATGTACAAACATTAATGATAAAACAAAAGGAACAAAGGAGCGTACGTGTTAATTGAAAAATATTTAGATAAGTGTGTGTTTGTAATTTGGCAAACTTACAATTGTTCTTACTTTATGTCTTATTTGTAACAAGCATGTGTGAGTGTGTGTGCGTGTGTGTGAGTGTGTGTGCGTGTGCGTGAGTATGTGTGCGTGTGTGTGTGCGTGTGTGCGTAAGCGCGTGTGGGCGTGTGCGCGTGTGCGTGTGTATGTGCGCGTGTGTGTGTGCGTGTGTGCGTAAGCGCGTGTGGGCGTGTGCGCGTGTGCGTGTGTATGTGCGCGTGTGTATGTGTATGTGTGTGTGTGTGTGTGTGTATGTATGTGTGTCTGTGTTTGTGTGTGTGCGTATGTATGTGGTGTGTGTGTGAGTAGTGCGTGATTGAGATTATGTAGAGAAAGGAGCGTCAAGTCTGTATTAATTTTTCCGTGTCATTGTAGTTAACAGTCAGTAGCCAATTTTTTAATGAGTATTTTAGCGATGAATTCGGAAGTGAGTAAAAACTTAGTATTTTATTAAGTTTATTATAGAGATGAGGTCCTTGGAAACACAGTAGTCTTTTTGTAGTGGTATACCGACTACAATAGGGTTGACATGCTTTATCCTTACGTCTTTTGGTAAGTGTTTGATACGGTGTTGTTTGATGTTGCAGAAGTACTGTATTTAGGATAAACAATTGTCTGACTGTTAATACTTTACAATTTGTATACAGATCTGTAGTAGGGAAGAGGATGGGTCGAAAAGTGGCGACTTTTAGAACCGCTCTTTGCGCTCGTTCGAGTTTTAACATGACCGTTTTGGGTGCCCCACCCCAAACGGAAACACAGTAGCTTAATAGGGATTGACAGAGTGCGAAGTATGTATTCCTTATTATTAGAGGTTCTGCGACATGGCGGAGATTCTTGAAGACAAAGATTAGTTTTCTTATTCTTTTCGCCAGTAGTTCTACGTGTGGTGTAAAGTTTAATCTATTGTCAAGTGTCACTCCAAGGTATTTAGTAGTGTTAGTACGTTCTAGTTTAGGGCAGGCACAAGCTATTGAGCCAGGCAGGGGACATAAGTGCGCCACTAAGGAGTATGAATCTGGAGGTTGATTGAAACTATGGAAACTATAGGTGAGTATTTTGGTTTTATCTGTGTTGAGCGTCAGTAAATGGGTGTTGAGAAGTTGTGTAACAGAGTTTAGTCCTTTTTGAGCTGAAGTGAAGGTATCCGTCCAGTCGTAGCCAGAGAAAGTGAGAGCGGTGTCGTCAGCGAAAGCTGTGATTTTTCCGTTTTTAAGATTTAAATTACAGATTCTATTGACGTAAATTAGAAAAAGGGTTGGACCAATCACGCTACCCTGCGGGACACCAAAAGTGACAGACTGATCGGTGCTAAAGTAGTTTTGTATTTTTACGCACTGAGTTCGGTCTATGAGATAATCTTTAAAGATGTTAAGTGAATGGCTACGAATGCCTATAGTTTCAAGTTTCGAAATTAATTCTGGAATATACACTGTATCGAATGCCTTTTTCAGGTCCAGAAATATGGATAGTACTTTCTTTTTATTGTCTAATTCCCTAGTGACATGGTCAATAAGATTGTTCACGGCGTTGCACGTCGATAAGTTTCTCCTAAATCCGAACTGGTTGGGAGAAAGAATCTGCTTATCCTCTAGATATTTCATCAGCCGTTTGTTTATTAAGCGTTCTAAGATTTTAGAGATTGAAGGTAAAACTGCTATGGGACGATAGTTATTTACAGAATTTCTACTGCCAGATTTATGAATTGGGTGAATGATAGCCTTTTTAAAAAAGAGAGGGAAGGTGCCCGTGTCTAGGCAGAGGTTAAATATGTACGTTAGTAATGGAATAAGTATCAGTTTATAGCGCTTCAGAAATTTCGTTGAGTTGTCCCAGCCAACGGCGGAGTCTGTCTTGAGTGACATCAATATCGCCTCGATCTCTGTATTGTCAGTCTGTAGCAACAAATGATTGGAGAGTAGTGGGTGTAGACGAGGAGTCGTCTGAGGATTGTTGACTCGTTTGCTCGCGTGTGAATTTGTTAGCAAGTTTGTACCTATGGTTACAAAGAACTCATTCACTATATCAACCGATTTTTGAAGTGATGGGGCGGATGCTAATAAGTCACTGTTAGGTATATGAGGGAGGGCTATGTCCAGCAGTGGACTATCATAGCCTGATGATGATGATGATGAGGTATATGAGGCTTGTCAGTGTTAGTAACCCGCTTTATCACCTTCCACATCTTTTTATTGTCATTTGAGCCCTCTCTTAGCTCGGTACGATCAAAGTCTCTTTTAAGTTTTTTTAGAACTTTTGTGCAAAAGTTTCTGTATCTTGAGTATGTAAGTCTTAGAATAGGATTGTTTGGCGAGTGTTTAAGTTCCCTGTGCATAGCATCTCTATTTCTCATGCAGCGAAGCATACCTATAGTCATCCAAGGTTTGAGTAAGCGTATGGAGTTAGTAACTTTAATTGTCGAAGTGTGGGCGCTTATAAGTGTAGAGAGAGTGTTGATTAGGTATTCGGTAGCTTCATTAGCATTAGTAAGTTGGTAGAGGGGCTGAAAGTTGATAGCATTCATCTCAGTGTCAAGGGATACGTAGTTTGTTTTGGTGATAGTGTTTAAGTTTGATTTAATATGTTTTTTTAATTTTAGTCAAAGGATTACTGGCTTGTGGTCAGTCACAGAGGATTCGATAACAAGGGTTAACGCTGACATGTTAGATTTAAGTATGACATGGTCGAGACAGGCTTTCTCACGAGTAGCTAAGTTATGGGCAGGTAACAGACCATGAAAAGCTGTAAGGTTTAGGTAGTCCGAGATATGATGAGAGGGTGTAGTAGAGGCGATATCGAGGTTAATGTCTCCCACAATAACAATGTTTCTAAAAGAAGTGAGGTTAGATAGTAGTGAATTGAGGGATTGCAGAAAGTTGTTTACATCTACTATAGAGGGAGAACGGTAGATACAGATTATGGCTTTTTCGGTACCAATTTTTATGACTAGACAGCTAGCGTCAGATAGGTCTGGCTCCTCGACAGTGTAACTGCCCATGTTGTACTTCTTGATATAGAGGACCACACCATCATTCTGATTTAAGAGTTTCTGTGTTTGAAAATTGGAATAGTTGTCGATAGTTGGAATTGAGTCATGTCGTTTCAGCCAGCATTCGGTAAGTATCATAATTTCGCAGTCAAGGTTTATTCTATAGAGAAGAGTTAAGAAGGAATCGAAGTTTGAATGTATCGAGCGAATGTTCTGGGCGATTATTTTTAATTGTTTGGTGGCATTGGTGATATATTTAGTACATTCTTCAGGTTTACAATTTAATGTACTAGAGATAGAGAGCTGATCAATACAGCTCGTGATATTGGTTACAGTATCCACTTGTACGATATATTAAGTGATGGAGTACTTTGTGAAGACCAATTATGATACAGTATAAGGACTGTAATCATTCGTAGGTACATGAGTAAAAAGTACAGTATATGGCATGACACGGACTTAGACATTAATATAGCATATGAATTGTTGGTTTCACCATAAAGATTGTTAGGAGACTTAATAATTAAGTATTGAAACACGGATAGAATTGTGTATGGTTTAGTGTAATAGGTTTTGATTTGTAATAGTATTTTAAGAATGGATATATGAATGTAGTTTTGAGTTGATTTGTGATGTGTTTATAATGTAGTGTTAATTGATTTTTAGTATGATAATTGTATATAGTGTATGTTTGGATGTGTGTGTAGTTATTAGTTACAGTATAAATAAACAGTAAATTACAGAAAATTAAGAATGGTAGCATATTGCAAAAAGTTAAAGTGAGAGAGTAGCTCACAACGTATAAGCAGGAGAACTTTGTTGGAATTGCGTGATGGTAGCAGGGCAACATTACTAGTCATTTCTCTTGCTGTCTCAAGTACTCGAAGTCAGACTCGTGTTCAATTCTCTTTGCTTTCTCTTTGCAGAAAGGGTGACCTATGTGCTGTTTTAAACTAAAATACAAAAAACTATTTTTTATTTTCTTATAAAAGTACTAATAAGAGGCACTCCTCTTTTCAGTACTTTACAGTAAAACAACACTTTGTTTTACAGATATTCGAATACAGTAAGTATAATGAGAACCTTTTTATACAATAAAGCGTCAGACAAGTATAGAATAATTGCACATCAGCTGTCCCAGCAATACAGTGATATAATATTATTTGATTAAGCGTAGGTAACTAATTGCGCTTTATTTTTTTCTTTGTCGTCCTCGATAGCGTAGTGGTTACTGTAACCGACTGCCACGCCTGAGGTCGCTGGTTCGATTCCCGCACAAGTCAAACATTTGTGTGCATGAACATGGATGTTTGTCTTGGTCTGGGTGTTTCTATGTATGATATGTATGTATTTACAAAAAAAATGTATATAATTATGTATGTTTATCCATTGTCTAGTACCCATAGTACAAGCTCTGCTTAGTTTGGGCTAGATGGTGTTGTGTGTATGTGATAGAATATTATTATTATTGTTTCTTGAACTGCACGCTAGATAATGTCGCTTGCTGCATAGAAACTGGTATCAACAGTTTATTGCAAAACGTTCACTAACTACTTGAAATACACGTTTAATCATATTATAGGTACCAAGTCAGTTTTACATTGCAAGTCCAAATAAGTAAAATGTCTGACCAAAACATGCTCTTACATATAAACTACTCTCAAATTTAAGAGGTACTCAAGTATTAAAACGTGTGTCCAATCGCGGAAAACACATTCACACAAATAATAATAATTTACTTGATCATGGGCTTCATCAATTAAATGATTATGTTAAGTAACGTTTATGTGTTTTCTTGATCAGGCACTAGTATATAATAATACTTAATAACCTCTTAAATTTAAGAGTGGTTTATAGGTAAGGCTGTAAATGTTATCGAAATCTCATAAGAATTTCGAGAAATAAACCGATGTGATTAAAATGGCGTTTGTAATAAATATAATGTATAAAAAGTCGATGTAGAGACCGGCCATTTAATTTTGCTTACATACACAGTGAGCAACCGACGCACACCTAATGAACGAATCGAAACAGGTATGTTTCAAACGCTAGCGACTAATATTTAGTTCCATTCTCCTTGCAGTGTGTGAATGTACTCTATGTAATAATATCGACTGTTAGATGGATATTCTCAAAGCGGGAGCGTTATTAGTTGCCTCTTTTGTCCGTCCGTCCGCAGCGTAATTCAATCAATATTCGACTGTGAGCTCATGTTACAAGCGTCCATGTAAAATTGCATCGTTCCAGGAAAACTAATAGGTTTATATATAGGTATAATATTCTGTAAAGATTTTTAATAAAAACTGTTTTAACGTAACATTCGTTGTCTTTTTTCAAGGACACGCCATATTGTATGTTTGATATTTAATTTGAACGTGAAAATTCATTTAAACATATTTGCATAATGAATGAATTTAAAATAAGAATAGATATAATCTATGTAAGACGATTAATATGTTCTTATTTTAAAATTATCTTCACTGAACTAGAGTTAACATTATGATCTCTTCTAACAGTTATAAATTAGTTGAATATAATATATGTAGGTAGTAGTACCATTCAAATGTTATAAAGTATAAAGATACACTTAAAGTATAAAGATAATATTTCAATTTAATTTACTTTAAACGCGGCCGAGAGAACGGAGTTAGGTTATTTATATACTTGGAAACGGTTGTATGAGGCAGCGAGCGACCGAAGCCTCATACTAACGGCAGACTAGCTCTGCGGCAGTCTTGGCCGTCTCGACGCGCGCTTATTATACCAAATATATTATTCTTTATCGAACGCCAGTAATAACGTTCCATTGAATAGTGAATTGAGAATTTATAAATTGAAAAATATTTACGCCATATTTGATTTTGGTTCGCGTTCATTTTTGTTGGCTGTCACTTGGCTTCTATTTTTAAAACGCGTCGATTGTGCATATTTTGTGCCAGTGTTTGAGTTTATATTTTCTTTTATTTTATTGAGTGTTCATTAGTGAGTGATAATAAAATAGGACAAGAATATTGTCACAATTTTACTTGAAAATAAACTTGTTTTTGTCGTAACATTTGATCGAGTTGCCTTTCTTTCACGTTTAGTGACGGTTTCATAGTGTTGCATTGACTCTGTAGCAAGTGGACTCTTAGTTATTTTTTTATTTTACATAATTTACTGCTCAAGCAACCGTGGCTAGTGCGATGAAAAAGAAAATCATGAGTAAGTGAAACGTTTTTATTTGACATTAACTTTAATATTTATTGTGTTTAAAGTTATTTTTTGCTATCATTGTTATTTTAATTGACAATGGAATAGGTATTGTGAGTTTGCCATGCTAGTAATATAATTTCCATAGTTATTGGTACCTACTTAATATAATAGATTTCTTATCTACTTATTGTTCTTTTATGACATAGTTAAGTACCTATATAAAATTATTTTTCTACGATATTTAGATGTGTAGGTATATTAGTGACAAAATATTACAAATAGATACTTATATTTTATATATAGGTACTTACACAATTTTTCTTTGTACCTGCTTGGTAACTACATAGATTTAAGCGTGACCTTTGAGTTACTTTGTGACCTAATTTAATTTAAAATTATTGTAGGAAGTGGCACAAGTAAAAATATACGGTAAATGTCCGTCTATAAATAAATAAATATATACCTACATATAATAAAAATAAATTAAAATTCAAAATTAATCTAGAACATGACTAACTTAAAAATAAATGACAGTTAATTATGGTTAATTCGTCTGTCGAATAAAAAATATAATAATATAAAAATAAATTATAAGTAATTTCTCCAATCCAAGTAATTTTAGTAGTTTTTAACTGTTATAAATTAAAAAAGAAATTACAGTAATTCCTAATTCGCCTCAAATAAATAAATATAAAAATAAATTATAAATAATTTATCCAATCCAAGTTATGATAGTAGTTTTTGACTGTTATAAATGTTACCAGAATAAATAAACAATTCTAAAATTAACATTATAATATAAACAAAATACTTACCTCTGTATGTGTGTCAGAGCAATTATCGTGATAATTATTTATAGGTATAACAAGTAAGTACGGGCGGCGCATTGATAACTGGCAGCGCCTCCCCTCCTTTCTCCCTCCCTACCCACCTTACACCCTCCCCCCACCTACAAAGGGCATCCCGCATCGATGCTAATTTCAGACAGTCCCTCCTGCCTCCTCTCAGTAGTGCATGCTGAAAAGTTATAAGTAAGGCCACAATTGAGTAGTATAGTTTTAAAATCTTCTAAAATTTCACAAAATAATGGTAAATCTCAAAAAACCATTTAAGACAATATAAATGGAGTATTTTAGCGGTGTTTGCAACACAACTGCTACTTTTGTGAGCTAATTTAATTTAAGTGGGTTTTGTTAAAAACTATCAATCAGTGCAATGCGATAGAAGCAACGAAGGAGCTTCATATTCAATCGGAACATTATTTTTGTTCTGATATCGTTTTGGCGGGTTTTGAAACTATACTCCCCAATTCTTAATACAGCTTACAGCAATGCTCTTAGATAATTATAAGACCCGCATCATTTATTCTATTAAGTATATTATAATTCGATTCCCGCACAAGTCAAACATTTGTGTGCATGAACATGGATGTTTGTCTTGGTCTGTTTGTTTCTATATAATATGTATGTATTTACAAAAAAGAAGTATATATGTATGTTTATCCATTGTCTAGTACCCATAGTACAAGCTCTGCTTAGTTTGGGCTAGATGGTGTTGTGTGTATGTGATAGAATATTATTATTATTTATTTTATTTTGAATTTCCAATAAGAAATACACTTTTATTACAAGGTATATTATACCAAACAGGGACATGTGTGTCCTTAATAACAGGATATCACAGCATGCAATATAAAGAACATACATACATAATCTATACTAATAAATGAAGAGTTTGTTTGTTTGTCTGAACGCGCTAATCTCAAGAACTACTGGTTCGATTTGAAAATTATTTAAATGTTGGATAGCCTATTTATCGCGGACGGCTTTAGGCTATATAACATCACGCTACGACCCACGGGGGCAGCGCAGTAACGATAAACGAGGGTGAAACCGCGGGAACATCTATGTTATGAGTGCGAGTGTGAGTTTGTTGCCGTTCTCCATATTTTGTCTACTTTCGCGTCGATAATCAGTTATCAAGTATTAAATTTTACGTCGTTAAATTTATGTTTCAAGCTTAAATACAAAAGTTAATTGTTTGTAACTAATTAGTTAAGTAATTAACTTTAAGCGGTCGCTTAAAAGGGACAAAACTAATTATTTTTCCAATAGTAATCAATGTTTCGCACAATAATTACCCATACTTGTTTATAATAATAATAATAATATTCTACCACATACACACAACACCATCTAGCCCAAACTAAGCAGAGCTTGTACTATGAGTACTAGACAGTGGATAAACATACATATATACTTTTTTTTGTAAATACATACATTGTAATTAAACTACTATATACGGATTTTGTCGCGTTGTTTATTTGACACTTTATTACATAATTTAGAAACTGTTACACTACTATTAGGTACTATTAAACTTACTAATTTTTAAGCTAATTTACTTAAACTATTTATACTATTACTTTATTATTATACTATTTATATTTATGTTTACACTTTCCCCGACATACATATTATACATAGAAACACCCAGACCAAGACAAACATCCATGTTCATGCACACAAATGTTTGACTTGTGCGGGAATCGAACCCGCGACCTCAGGCGTGGCAGTCGGTTACACTAACCACTACGCCATCGAGGCCGATAAGCTAATTTAATTTTTTTAATGTAATTGCTCTAAAAGAAGACTTAGAGCAATTTCTGCACTGAGATTAATTCATTCCTGTGTCGCGGAGGACTTTACAAACATACAAACAACGGACACAAAGAACACCCAGACTCGGAACAACCATTTGTGGAACACACAATTTTTTGTCTCGTGTGGGGATCGAACCCACGACACTCGGCGCAGTGGCAGAGGCGAGGCGACCACTTAAACCACGACACCATCCGTGCAGTCAGTGCAGTCAGTGCAGTCAGTGCAGTCAGTTGCAGTCTAGCAATATTACTAGTGGTTGGCCAGTAGTCAAACTTCGACCGTAACTAATAAAACTCATCCTAATCCTAACTAATATTATAAAAGCGAAAATGAGTTTGTTTGTTTGTTACCTTTTCACGCCTAAACCACTGAACCGATCATCCTGAAATTTTGCATATACGTTGACAGGTGTACAGAAACGGACATAGGCATCCCGAAAAAAATTACTGTTCCCGAGGAAAACAAGAATAACGTTCTTATGATAATAGATGGCGCAACGTGTCTTTCGAATGATGATTGAATTATATTATTATAAGCAGAGTACAACTCGAATTGATTGTCAAATTCTAAATTAACGCGAGCGAAGCCGCGGTCAAAAGCTAGTAAGTATTATAAATGCGAATGTGAGTTTGTGTCGCTTTCACGCCCTAACTACTCGACTGATCATCATGAAATTTCGCATACACATTATCAAAAGAACAGAAATAGACATAGTGTAACCTTTTATATAGAAAAAAGTCCTGTTATTAACCTAACCTACATTTATGCGAGCAAAGCAGCGAGCCAAATCTAGTAAAAAATATACGTATATGTATGTCGGAGACGGTCCTTAGTACAGTTACGAAACGCGGTGCGAGAGTCGAGATATGGCAGCACTGTTGCGATGACGGCAACACGCATCTCACTTTGTGCTACGACGGAGCCTACATAAGAGAGGCGCACGCCATATTGGACGGATCTTTCTACCGTCGCGTCGTCGTCGAGTGCGGACCTCCTCGCTAGGAACTGTCATTTGTTTCGTGCAAGACATTCGTGTTAATTTATTGTGAGGACAATAAAAGTGATTAGTGTACACTTATTGTTTCACTTTGCTCGATCACCCTATTGTACGCAGTTTGATTATGTCAGTCGATGGTGTTACTGACGCACTCTATCCGACATGTACGAGTATATAAATTGTAGCTTTCTGCACTCCTTCTATTTTTAAACTTTAGCTATGTCAAATCTTACACTTCCCTGTGAGCGCAATATGCTTAAAAAGGGGTACAAAGTTTCTTTTCAACTATTATTTTGAAAATTAAATACTGTTTAATAGAATCAACATACTCGTTATTTACATAAATGAATTAAACATAATAATTTGCACAAAGTATAACATTAATTTGCAATTTAAATCTGAATAATATTTTATGATGTCCTGTGTAAATAAAATAAATTATATTTCAAATAGATAACCATCTGATAAACATGGATGACTGGTGCATATAATAATGGCTTATGTTTAACTTATTACCAGATATAGTAAAATATAACAATCAAAAATAGTAAATGATCACCAAATTGCACAGCATAATATATTTAAAGAGATCAAAATAAGTCGCCGGAGTCCTATTGTTGGGTGGGTTTGAGAAGGAACCTAACATAACTTAATCCTTCCGAAACGGAATGCAGTGATTTGAGGTGTATAGGTGCTCGTGATGATATATTTTAGTAAGCATATTTTGCTGCGAAATTACCTACTATTTTTGGTGGTTATATATTTAATCCCTATAATAATAATAAAAGCGTTTATTTCATATACCTACTTAGTTAATCGTTTACAATATTATATGTTGCTGGTGCTTACTGATGAATAAATTCATACATAATTTCAATTTTACGCATTAGGAATTAATACTATGTCACGGGACTCGCGGGGGACTTTACAAACATTCAAACAACGGACACAAAGAACACCCTGACTCGGAACAACCATTTGTGGGTCACACAAATAATTTCCTCGTGTTGATTTCTAAGTAACTGTACGTATGTATGTATGTATGACACTCAACGCCTCCTAAAGGGCTAGACAGATACCCTAAAAATAAAATTGGGTCAGTCTTTGGGGACTGCCGATAGAAGTGAAAACTTTAATCCTTGATCATAAACACTTCTTAATAAACCAAATTATAAACCAAAAATGGAAAGCGTACATTTGACACACGCAGTCGAAGCGCGTAACTATGGTTACATAATATGTAACCATAGTTACGCGCTTAGTATATTATACTCGTATCAATATATATTGACATATGTCAACAATATTATTGGTCGAATTTCGAGCACTAGGCGACCGCTAATATTCTAAAATAATTCAAAAATGGAAAGCGTGGCAGCGTGACGTTGACGCGAGTTCTATGATTTTTGTTCACTCAAGAAGTGCTCAACGCGCCTAAAGAAGTGTTCACTTCAAAATAGTCCCTAGATGACTTAGACTCTAAATTGTACGAGCAGGTGGCGCTGCGATCGAGTTGTAGAAAACTCGCGAAGGTCTGCTAGTTTCCAGCATATTTCTTTTTCTTGTCAATAAATATTTAGCATAAACTATGATTCAACAAAATGCTACGAAATATTACTAATGACATAAATAAATTGCATTTTATTGTGATGGTATTTATAAGTTTGCATGACGACGTCGAATGCTTATATAAATACCTCTCGTTGTTACTTGTAATTTTATTTGTATTCCTTTTTAAAGTATACATAACTGCTTTCGTGGCGCAGCGGTAGTGAATGTGACTGCTGTGCATGAGGTCTCGGATTCGAATCCCGGGTCGAACCAACAAAAAGTTATTGAGTTTTTCTGTTAAGAAATCTCAATACAAGCACGAAGTTAGGAAGTTGGCGGTGTTAGACACCCCCGTGTCCCGGCAAGCACGTAAAGCCGTTGGTCCTGCGCTCGATCTCTCTCCGGTCGTGTCGGATTACCGTCCCACCGGATCATGAGACTCAGGGAACAGAGAGTGCACTTGTGTTTGCGCACACACTTGTGCACTATAATATCTCCTGCGCAGTTGGTCAGTCTCCGTTAAGAATTTAAGATTAGTCGCCGTGACCGAAATTCGGTCTGAAGGACATTAGATTAAAGTATACATAGTATCACGCCTTCTCATCAACGGGTAGGCAGAAGTGTTTTGCATCAATATTTCGCCATTAATAAGCCGTATTACACCGAAATCAAATTAAATCATATTTGTGTAACATAATATTAACAATTGTAATGTATTTTAGTTAAGCATCACCTAGTATTAAGAAAACCTGTAGATTGTAACATGTGGACAACGTCGTTGATTGTACCACAGTACATAAATATACAGTATTGTAACTCGGCCGTGTCCTTGAAATAAATGCCTACAGCCGCGCGGTACGTAAACATGCGATAGGGCTGCCCACCTACAGCAGTTTAATTAAATCTGCCTACTTTGAGTTTCTATCTGTTTAATATGTTGTAAGGTGGCTATCTAAGCTCGATTTATATAATAGTTTCCTATTTTGAATCAGTATAAACGAAGTAACTAAATTTTGGTAAGGTAAATTCACGCGACCAAATATTACGTAAGTTGAAAACATGATTTTTTGTTTGTGTAGATATTGTGTTGTTTTTAGTGTCATTTGATAGGTTTAGGTCTAAAACGGATAGAGCAAAAGAAATTGTGTAAATAGGGTAATCCGTTTAAAAGTTATTGGGGATTTTCGATAGTGAAAATTGTCAAATGTAAAATTTTATGTTTTTGTTCTGTAAACTTTTTGTATTGTAATAGGCTATACTTGTACTTATTTTTGATAAAAAAATCGCGCGGTTACTGTTTAAAAAACAACACACCGTCCGTTCGTCACTGCCGCGCATTCGCGACTGGTTGCGTGCCGAGCGCATGGCGACGCCGAGGCGCGTAGGTATGACTCGAGTTCCGACCGTTTGTATGAAGACAGATTACTGTATATTTATGTACTGTGGTTGTACATTCGTTAACCGTAGCTGTAATACCTACTAACCTAAACTTACACTGTATAACTGTTTCTTTGTTCCAATAAATAAATAAATAAATATTTGGTTTTTAAGTCCCACGTAGTAGAACCGACTTGAAATCCTCTTCTTGCATTCTAGCTTAACTGGAAGGATTTATAAGAATACTCGTAATTTACATATCAAATTGCTAAAAACAAAGTACATCAGAATGGTTCACCCTTGTTTGATCGAACAACGTTTGATATAATATTACTAAATCGAACAACGTTTAAGAAAATCATCACTTTGTATAATATCGTTTGATAGAATTTTCAGTTCATCGAATATTTATTTGCTATAACAACATTTGCGCTAATGATCAAAAGGTATAATGTTCATTTGATGTAATGTTCAGATGGTATAACCATGTATTTTATCGAATATTCAATGGTCACAGTTCTAACCTAACCTAGCCAAACTACTTCTGGGTGGTTTATAAAAAAATAACCACGAAGGGGATGGCGGGGTCTATTCGCTCGCTTCGCTCGCTCAAACGACCCCGCCATCCCCTTCTAACCTAACCTATCCGAGTCGGGGTACCCTAAAGTCCCGATTGCATCCAGTTTCTCCTGATAGGTTCACCCTTGTTTGATTAGTTTAAATAAAATTAGTGCATTTGAAAATTCGGCGAAATGAAATTAGTTCAAATGAAATTAGTTCAAATAAATAATTACGCTAAATAAAAATTTACCAATGACTTATTCGGTCAAATGAATAATTCTTCGAAATGACTTTATTGCAACTAAAATTCGATTTAGTAATATTATATCAAACGTTGTTCGATCAAACAAGGGTGAACCCATCAGAATCCCCAAGACTCTAAAAATGGCATGATAATAGAAAGCACATAATAATTATGCTATTGAAGAAAGTAGAACCGAGGTGATCGCTAGTTTATAAATAAACTAGATGTTCCTTCGGTTTTACCCGCGTTTATCGTTACTGCGCCGCCCCCGTGGGTCGTGGCTTGATGTTATGTACCCTATAGTCTTCCTTGTTAAATAAGCTACCCAACACTAAAAGATTTTTCAAATCGAACCAGTAGTGCCTGAGATTAGCGCGTTCAAACAAACAAACAAACTCTTTAGCTTTATAATATTAGTAGGTATAGATAAATAAATATAATTTTGTTGTTCAGTATGAACTGTAAAGAATGAAACATGTGTTGCTCTGTGTATAACGGGACTAACAGTTCAATATACGAATTGTTCTACCTACGTAAAACATTACTTTAGATGCAAAAAACAGGCAAATTTAGTCCCTGACGTAGGATCGTGAATAGCTTACTTGGGAGAGTGATGACTACGTTTGTCGAAGTTGTAGTTTCAAATACAACTTCATGGATTGTTTTTCCTTCTATAGATTTATTTAAAAAATATATCAATCTTTATCCTATCCTAACTAATATTATAAAAGCGAAAATGAGTTTGTTTGTTTGTTACCTTTTCACGCCTAAACCACTGAACCGATCATCCTGAAGTTTTGCATATACGTTGTCAAGTGTACAGAAACGGACATAGGCTACCTTTCATCCCGAAAAAATTTACTGTTCCCGAGGAAAACAACAATAACGTTCTTATGATAATAGATGGCGCCACGTGTCTTTCGAATCATGATTGAATTATATTATTACAAGTAGAGTACAACCCGAATTGATTGTCAAATTCTAAATTAACGCGAGCGAAGCCGCGGGCAAAAGCAAGTATATAAGACATGTGAGGATGGATGGAAGGATGTTTGTTACTCTTTTACGCAAGAACTACTGAACGGATTTTGATGAAACTTTACAGTATTATTGTTTATACATCAAAATAACATATAGGCTTCTTAAAAAATCTATCTTAATATAAATCTACATTAACGCGAGCGAAGTCGCGGGCAAAGTTTAGTATTATAAATGCAAATGCGAGTTTGTTTGTTTGTAGCTGATGTTATAAGGAGTAACTTAGGCTACATTGATTTTAGAAAAAAAAATAGGTTTCTGCGGAGACAAACACTTTTTGGTTAAAATCTACGCGGACGAAGTCGCAGGTAACAGCTAGTTCTAACTAATATTATAAATGCGTATGTAAGTTTGTTACGCTTTCACTCCTAACTACTCGACCGATCGTCATGAAATTTCGCATACATGTTGTCAGGGGTACACAGCTAACACAGCATAGGGTACCTTTTATCCAGGAAATGTACTGTTCCCGAGGTATAGTAAATTATGCGAGCGGCACCGCGGACAGAATCTAGTAAAAGTTATCTATATATTAATACGTGAAGCAAAAACTTTGTACTCCTTTTTACGAAAATTGCGCGGACGGAGGAGAATGAAATTTGGCACAGTTAAAGTTTATATGGAGAAGGAGGGGCGAATCCTAATATTTTTATAAAATATGCATTAGAAATACATTAAATTAATGAAAAAACACTACACGCACACAACCATGCATTTGACACACGCAGTCGAATCGCGTTCATAGTATTTCGTCATTGTTCGGCTGATGTCGAAGAATTCTTCGTAACTATATACCTAAATATGTATGTGGAGTACTACATGAAATGTGATTATAAGGATATAGTTATAGACAATAAAACCTTAATAAAGAACAAACTTAACATTTAAATTAATTATGGTCGAATTTCAACCACTTGGTGACCGCTAGTAGTTATTATAACTCTAGATCAATAGGTCCCAAACTGGTCCAGGTGCACCTCCAGGGGTCCACGGGAGACTCGACGGGGTTCTACGTTGGCGTGACAAAAAAATGAGGGTTCACAATTCGTAAGCAAGGGTCCACGAAAACTAAAATGTTGGCTTGACTTCACTTCCATATTCGAACCTACCGATTTTTCGTTTAATTGCATGAACTTGTTTGATTCTTCACCAATATAAATACGAATGCCATGGAATATGGTAGAAATGTAGCTGCAGGGGGTCCACCGGAACCAGCTAAATTTTGAAAGTGGTCTGTGAGGGAAAAGTCTAGGAACCTCTACTCTAGACCGTTAATTGTATCACACACGGCTATTCTACCTGCATGTAATGATACCATATTGATTAAACATATCTATGCAACAATACAACGCTTTACAATGTTATTTTCGATCGTGGATTCAACACATTTTATGTTTGTTAATATAATAATATGAGATCTGTTTATAAACTGTTGTTATATCGTGAGAGAGCCACGCTTCGGCACGAATGGGCCGGCTCGACCGCAGTGATACCACGGCCTCACAAAAAATCGGCGTGAAAGAGTGCTTGCGTTGTGTTTCGTCGAGTGAGTGAGGGTACCGGAGGCCCAGCAACCGCCCCTCCTCCTGGGGGAGAGGGGGGCACATTTAAAAGGCTGGCAACGCACTTGTAACTCCTCTGGTGTTGCGAGTATCCATGGGCGGCGGTAATCGCTTACCCATCAGGCGATCCGTCTGCTCGTTAGCATCCTAAGTCCTATATCATAAAAAAAACTGTCCCACTGATGGGCTTAAGTCACTTTTAAAGACCTAAAGTACATATATTTAATGATTCTTAACCTGCTGCACAATGACAGCCAGACACAATAGGTTTTTAATTATGACTGGACTTCCAACAATTGTTGATTTTCCTTACTTAGATATCATGTTAAATTTCTACCTCTAGTACGAAAAACAAAAGTTTTAATAAAGATTTGTATTGGCGGCGCCATTTTTGGTAGTCAGTTTTGATCCCCGTGTCGTATATGTGTATCTATCTAGCCCGAAAAAACTAGTGGCAATGCTTTGTTTGTTCAATGTACCTCACGAATTTATTAACAAGATCCAATGTACCTCAATTATTATGGTAGAAATTACAATAAATCGCCTCATCCATCCAGCAGGGCCTTCGGTTGTATTACGCTCGGAATACATAAAAATAATACTGATCATAACTTGTGCCAATGTACCTCTCAATTCATGTATTAACTCCCAGGCATCTTTAACAGAACAGGAGAAATTCAGCAAGAAAATGTTGTCTGCCTAGCAGGGCAAAAATATATTCCTTTATAATAATTATTAAACGAATATATTATTCATATGAGTAAACAAATAGTTAAATCAACAATATTTCAACACATTAAAATAAACCAACAATTTAATATAATATTGTCTTCTGTTTTCAAAATTTTGTAATAAAGTGTCAAATAAACAACACGATAAAATCCGTATATAGTAGTTTAATTTCAATCAACAATTTAATTACAAACTTAATCCAACTGTCAGAAAATCCATCATGGCGGAGGAATGACGTTTTAAAATTATATCCAACACTTGTATTTGCAACTGTGTATACATTTAGAAGTGTGAAACAGAAACAGAAATATCTTTTGTGCGCTAGATTCTATAATATGCGTGTTTATTAAATCATTTAGACTGCCTAAGTATGCCTATATGACTTTGCGTATGCGTTTCGTGTTATGCGCAAAGTGATATTCGATAGGTATTGTGTTTCAATATTCCCACAAAGTAGGCTGTTTTGCCTACAACATCAATCTATCTATAATAATATTAATGATGAACGTATCGTCTAAAAGGTAATAATATAAAAGGCACTCACTACATATTATAAAACAAAGTCCCCTGTCGCGTCTGTCTGTTTGCAATAAACTCAAAACTACTGGACGGATTTTCATGCAGTTTTCACCAATAGACAGAGTAATTCATGAGGAAGGTTCAGGTGTATAATTTGTTAAGTTTTGTATACCCGTGCGAAGCTGGGTCGGATCGCTAGTAGAGCATATTTAAATGTTTGACACAGACTATGTACTATGTATGTTTAACTCACATGAAGTCAGGCCAGCCGCTAATCTATACCAATATTATAAAGAGGAAAGATTTTAGTTTTTGTTTGTTTGTTTGTAAGGATAAAACTCAATGACTATTCAACCTATTTTAAAAATTCTTTCACCATTAGAAAGCTGTATTATCAACGAGTAATGTAAGCTATATTTTATTTTTTTAAAAGTATTGTTACTAACATAACCTAACCTAGTTTTACGCGAGCGAAGTCGCGGGCAAATGCTAGTGTAGAATAAAAAACAGATGATTTCTACAATCGAATAAATTCAGACATCATTCGCCATTTCTATTTGACCCTAGCGACCCGCCCTGGTCTCCCACGAGTAGTACAAAACCTTAAATACATATCTATAGTAATATTATGAAGCTGAAGAGTTTGTTTGTTTGTTTGAACGCGCTAATCTCAGGAACTACTGTTTTGAATTGAAAAATTCGTTTTGTGTTGGATAACCTATTTATCGAGGAAGGCTATAAGCTATATAACATCACGCTACGACCCACGGGGGCGGTGCAGTATCAATAAACACGGGTGAAACCGCGGGCACAACTAGTTATTATATAATACGTAACGGGTATTAGCGCGATCATGCGTAATGTTTACCTTTTACTGCTTGACGTTTCGAGCAGGTTGCACCAGCCGTGGTCACAAGCTGACTGGTGCTGCGATATCATGTCGCCGTTTGTGAGCCAGAAGAATCTCAACAAATACACCCAAACCTTAAATTAGTCGATTGGTGAAAACCGCATGAAAATCCGTTCAGTAGTTTTTGAGTTTATCGCTAACAGACAGACAGACGCGGCGAGACTTTGTTTGTAGTGTGTGACGCGCCTTCCCTACTATATAATATAAGGATTCTATGTAAGAGGTTGCATTACACGATAGTTTACTGCCAAAGTAACACCTTTTTATTTCGTCACCTACACCCAACATTGCAGTTTTATATGTACTAGTGATAATGATAGATGATGAAATGGCAATTTTTAGGCGTGATAATTAACTCTATGATATAAATAGTTCGTTTAGCAATAGAAAATAGCTTATGGTTGCGTTCAATTAAATTGTCAGCCATCTTGTTTTTATGTCATTTAGGTATTGGATTTTATACCTATTTTATTACCTTATAAATAAATCGTCTATAATTGCTACTAAGGTAAAATTACTGCAGAGTTATAAATGAATAAGAATAATTTACATAGTTACCATAATCCTAATCCTAACTAATATTATAAAAGCGAAAATGAGTTTTTTTGTTTGTTACCTTTTCACGCCTAAACCACTGAACCGATCATCCTGAAATTTTGCATATACTTTGACAGGTGTACAGAAACGGACATAGGCTACCTTGCATCCCGAAAACAATGACTGTTCCCGAGGAAAACAATAATAACGTTCTTATGATAATAGATGGCGCCACGTGTCTTTCGAATCATGATTCAATTATATTATTATAAGCAGAGTACAACTCGAATTGATTGTCAAATTCTAAATTAACGCGAGCGAAGCCGCGGGCAAAGCTAGTAATATATACACAAGAAAGTTAAATAAGGTAATTAAAAAAACATATCTCAGGTAGTAGTTAGGATAGATTTCTTTCATATTTTATTCTAAACGGCCATCATTTCTACTATAAGACATTTCAAGGTTATCTATTAATTATATCGGACAACCTGATGTATTTTGCCCGAGGTATAGAAATTGACATCCTACATTTACGCGAGCGAAGCTGCGGGCAAAATCTAATATTATATGTTATGAAATTATTTCTCGAAGTAAGTTCTATGCTATCTTTATTGTTTTTGAGGGAAAACGGTCTTTGAATGTCAATACGTTTAAATGTATTCGCCCCTCTCGTTGTAGTTCGAACAATAATGTTTAATATTAATTTATTTCGTGTTTTCGTGTCTGAAGTTGTTCCGTTATGTTCTGAAAGTTTACGATGAGTTTTCATACTAATACATGATAGGTACGTTTTTATGTCGTACTAGCTGTTACCTGCGACTTCGTCTGCGTAAGTTTTAACTAAAAAGTGTTTGTCTCCGAGGAACCTTATTTTTTTTCTAAGATCAAAGTAGCCTAAGTTACTCCTTATAACATCAGCTATCTACCAGTGAAAGTCCCGTCAAAATCGGTTCAGTCGTTTCGGAGATTAGCCGGAAAAACAAACAGATAGACAGACAGACAGACAAAAATTAAAAAAATACATGTTTTCGTATAGGTACCTTATATACTTTCATATGCATTAGATAAGAAGCTGTTATTTTGGCATTACAAACAGACATTTCAATTATATTTATTTGTATAGATTTGGAGCCATATCAGTGTGACTGCACGGATAGCGAAGTGGGTAACTCGTCATGCTTTTGCCGTGCCTGTATTGTGAGTTCGATACCGCACAGGACAATTATTTGTTATGAGATTTTGCCTGCGGTTTCGCTCGTGTTTTTTCAATTTAGATTTAGACAATAAATTTCTAGCCCTTAAGAACAATACTTTTTCCTGGTTGAGAGATACCATATGTCCTTTTGTGTACCCCTGACAACGTGTATCTTCGATCAACAATACAACTAGATATCGGGTCACGTACAAAATCAAAGCTCAATGCTGTCCGCGTGACAATACAGTATACAGAACTACATTTGTTTACTAACAAACGGAGAGAAAAGTTTTAAAACAGTTTTAAGTTCAACCTAATTAAAACCATGGCACCTAGTAATAAAGTCACAAATCTTCAAAATATTATCTAATACTTACGATCATTCGTCACATACAACATTTAGTGTGAAATCAACCTTAAGCGACAACAAATAAAGTACTTTTCCCCGTTATTGCCTTGAGAGCTACAACGTTTTGTTTCATTTATTTTTGTTATAAAAGTTTGTGCTTGTGTTGGTGAGCCTTGGCCAAACATTTGTAGAGGTGGTTTAAAATCGGTAATTTTGTTCAAAATTTGATATTATTTGTTAGTTTAAAGCTTAAATATAACTTATTCTTCATGTACTTACCGAAAATAAGAAACTCCGGCCGTTAAATTGCTTTTATTTTTGCAACTTTTGAATACACATTGCGACATTGTGAGACGTGTTTACATTGGCTGTGTTTCAAGCGAACTAAACAAAATAAGAGCTCACATCTCAAGTGCGCTGTTATTTACCGAGACGTATTTTTTGCGCTGACCCGATATCTAGTTGTATTGTTGATTGAAGACGAGTATGCGTAATTTCATGAGGATCAGTCGAGAAATGAAGGTGTTAAAGGGTAACAAACAAATTAGCATTTATAATATTTATTTATTTAAAACTTTATACACAAAATAGTACATCGGCGGTATTATCTACCAGTCAGCCATTGGATGATGCCGAGATAAAAAGTAGTAGGTGCATACATTAGCATGAAATAATTATACACTTACATAATAATATACTAAAGTCTTCTTCTCTTCTCCCTAGCCTTTTTATTCCCAAGTCACTTGGGGTCGGCTTTCTAGTCTAACCGGATTTGACTGGATATCAGTTTTTACACGGAGCGGCTGCCACCTGACCGCCGCAACCCGAAGGCTAACGATACCCTAAGGCTAGACCAGTGTCAGGATATTAGAGGGCACTGACTTCCCAATAACGACTGCTATAGATGTTCATTGCAGCCGGGACCGACGGCTTAACGTGCTCTCCGAGGCACGGAGCAGTCGATAATTGTCAATCAATACGCACATAATTTCGAAAAGTCATATAACTTCCGAAAGTCAGATTTGCGCGACGTGGGTTCGAACCCGAGACCCTCTGCATTGCAGTCTATTGGTCTCCCCACTGAGCTATCACTGCTAATAAACATATACTAAAGTAAATAACTAATATTAGTTAGGATTAGAATACGCAAATGAAATATTGTTGTTTGTCACCGTTAATTATATATTAACAGTATTCTCTCACAACACATATCATTCTTGTGTTAGAATTGAACAATTAGTACAAATGTTTAATATACTCATTCTTAAGTGCTGATAGGCACTTCGGTTATATGTAATAATATCAGCACTGTATACAAGGTTATTCTCAGTATAGTGAAAACCTCTCAGGGGAGATTTTTATTTTTTTATTTCTCCGCTCGCGTTAATTTAGAATTTGACAGTCAATTCGGGTCGTACTCTGCTTGTAATAATATAATATAATCATGATTCGAAATACACGTGGCGCCATCTATTATCATAAAAACGTTGTTATTGTTTTTCTCGGGAACAGTACTTTTTTTCGGGATGAAAGGTAGCCTATGTCCGTTTCTGTACACCTGTCAACGTATATGCAATATTTCAGGATGATCGGTTCAGTGGTTTAGGTGTGAAAGGTAACAAACAACCAAACAAACTCATTTTCGCTTTTATAATATTAGTTAGGATAGGATTATATTCACGTCATGCCATGTGTCAACATGTGTCAACCTTAGCGATAGTTAGATCACACAGAAACTTTTGTCAAAATTGGTAGACCACTTTCTTGGCCGATGGTACTATGTAGCACGGAACCGATAGTAAATAAATTCTTGTTCTTAGCCCGTTTGCCGTTCTTATTATTTAATTCTCTGCCCAAGTTACTTAAATGGCTTAGTTTTAATAGTGTAAAGCTAGATAAATAGCATGGCTTACTCAAAAACAACATTTAAATATGCGTCGTTAGATTACACGCTGTCACAGAATGCGTAAGAAAAATAAAGATTCACAGCTCCTGCCCCGTAGATGATAGCGTGATAATATGTAGCCTATATGTTGACCCGACCTGTTAGTAATATTCATGCAAAATTTCCATGCAGTACTTTTTGAGTTTAGCCCGGACATACATACAGACAAACAGACAAAAATTCTAAAAACTATATTTTTGACTTCGATATCGATTGTAGATCACGCCCCAAGTATTCTTTAAAAAAAATATTCAATGTACAGTTTTGACTTTCCTACGATTTTATTATATGTATAGATAAGGCACACAAAACAAAACATAGTGCATACAGTATAAAACTTATAAGCTAACAGTTTTGGTTTAAACTATGGTTCTAACTATGTGTACACATCATGATTATTAGATATAGATCAGTACAAGACGACGCTACAGAGCTCTAATTAAAAATAAATACACAATTAATAACAATTGACTTAATCTTACTAAGTAAATTACAACACGCTTAAATAATATATGTAGGTATGTTAAGATGCTTATCTATAGTATGAAAATAAAGACAAAATATGCCTCGCAGTATTTTTTAATTGTATAATTTTATAGTTAAAAACGTCTAGAGTTTCATGATATTCAGGTAAAAGGTCATTATACATTCGACACATTCTGACCAACGGATTGTAAAAAGATGTGTTATTGATGTGAACGTCCAAAATGAAGCTTTCTAGGTGTGGGTGGCGCGATCTGAACCTAGTATTTACATTTATTTGAGATAATAATTCCGGGCAGTCTATAGTAGAACGAACAATCTTGTAAAGGCACGTAAGATCCATGTATCTGCGGCGTGATCCAAGAGAGAGTACACTAAAACATTCTAAACGTTCTTCGTAGGAGTGGAGATTATGGTTGAGCCGATGTTTATAACATAATATTCTTGTCATTCTCCTTTGAATTCTTTCTATCCTGTCTGTGTATACGGCATAGAAAGGCGGTCACACTGTTGAGCCATATTCTAAAATGCTGCGGATTAGCGTACAATACAAATAGATTATACTACACGGTCTCTTAAATTCTTTTGTAATCCGTAATACAAATCCTAATAATTTGGTGCTTTTAGCAATAATATAATCGAAATGTGAGTGAAATGAAAGCTTTCCATCGAAAATTACATCCAAATTTTTCACGACGTTTTTTCTCTCCAATATATAGCCGTTTAGATGGTAATCAAACAATATTTTGTGATACTTGGTCGTGAAAGAAATGACACAGCATTTTTGAAGTGAAAACTTCTTTAGCGGCGTTTGTGATGAGTAAAAAATGTCAGGACACGTGACCTGATCGAAAATTCGCAAGACGGAGGGAGAATTGTCATGTTTGTGTACGATAGCGCAATAAATGAATATTGTATGTTACTACATAAATGATAGTACTTTTATACTGATAATTAAAGCAATTTGTACAAAATTATTCCCTAACCATTCCAAAATATCAAAAACGCACAACGTTAATATTCAAGTTTTCACTTCTGCCGGCACTCCCGGAGTGCAACCCGTTGATTTTTTTTTCATTCAGGATCATATTATGATTCTCCAAACACCACGTGTCGATGTACTCTAGGTCCCTCTGGAGTGATACAACGTCTTTGACACTTTTCACAACAGAGTAAAACCTTTAAATCGTCGGCATCTATCTAAAAGACAAGGATAATTGACTTTATTAACCAAGTCGTTGATGAATAATACGAAAAACAGGCGACCCAGGTGCGATCCCTGCGGGACTCCCGAAGAGGCTTATAATACCTGGAGATAGCTGATTACTCATTATACTTGTTATTATGAACAACTTTTGTTCTGGGACATTGCCCAAATCGCGGGAAGAAATCAGCTGTTCCATACATTTTGTTGGCCTCGATGACGTAGTGGTCAGTGTAACCGACTGTCACGCATGAGGTCGCGGGTTCGATTCCCGCACTAGTCAAACATTTGTGTGCATGAACATGGATGTTTGTCTTGGTCTGGGTATTTCTATGTATAATATGTATGTATTTACAAATATATATATATATGTACGTTTATCCATTGTCTAGTACCCATAGTACAAGCTCTGCTTAGTTTGGGCTCGATGGTGTTGTGTGTATGTGATAGAATATTATTATATTTTGTCGAGGTCGAAGTCCAATTTTGTATGGAACAGCTGTTTTCTCGCGATTTCGGCAATGTCCCCGAATAAAAGTTGTTCATAATAACAAATATAATCACCCCCTGAGAGGTTTTCACTTTACTAAGAATGACTTCGTATAAACTGTTCCACCGCTGGACACGGGCCTCTTCTCAGTGTGAGCCGGTTTCGGCCACAGTCCACCACGCTGGCCCAGTACAGGCTGGCAGACTTCACATATCTTCGAGAACATTATGGAGAACTCTCAGACATGCAGGTTTTTGCAGTGGTCCGACCGCCGGCGCCGGCGAGAAAACGACTAACTATCGGCGATTTTCTCTCAAGAAACGCACAAATAATATACATTCCGTGTAAACGAAAGAGATGCATATATTAAAAGTTGCTCGCTGACTGTTCACACTGCCAGCGACGACTCGCTTTACTAGTTTTGTCGCTGAGCGACAAGAGATTTAAAAAATAAACTCGCTCAGCGATACTCGTCCAGCGATGCTCGCTCGTCGCCGCGCGCAGGTTTGCACAGGACTGAGCGACCGCGGGCGAGTAGCGCGAGTAATCGCTCGTCGCACTTGCACACTCGCTTATAGCCCGGCGACAAAACTATCGAAACTACACACTCGCTTCCCGCTGATCGTCAACTCGTTTATAGTTTCTAGTTTTATTCGTTTCTCGTTCATCGTTGTCGGTCGGACCACTGCCTTTGACTGATGTTTTCCTTCACCAGTAAATGACTACTTATTTTGGTTCATCTCGCGGAATGTTAAATATGGTAACTGCAATGACTGAAGCACGCGTGAGTTTCCAATGTCCAATTTGCAGACATTTTCTTGTAGATCTTAACGATATTACGTAGTACACTATTTGCATCGAGGACACAACATGTTAAGAATAGACAATGTCGCCATTATTCTTAGAACTATTGCACTTTTACGAAATCTAAATATTAATACGTGAAGCCAAAAACTTTGTACCCCTTTTTACGAAAATTGCGCGGAGGGAGGAGTGTGAAATTTGGCACAGTTAAAGTTTATATGGAGAAGGAGGGGCGAATCCTAATAATTTTATAAAATATGCATTAGAAATACATTAAATAAATGAAAAAACACTACACGCACACAACCATGCATTTGACACACGCAGTCGAATCGCGTTCGTAGTATTTCGGCATTGTTCGTCTGACGTCGTATAATTCTTTGTAACTTAGGTAACCATAGTAACAAGTTTTCGTTATTACAACAAATAGTACCTTATTTTATATGTAATAAAGAAAAAAGAGGAAACAAACTAGCAAGCTTAGGCGTTTTGGTCGAATTTTGACCACTAGGCGACCGCTAGTATATTTAAATGTCTAATTTCTCTTAAAGACATCTCTCCGCAAACGGATAA
The DNA here is from genome assembly GCA_963564715.1 of Catocala sponsa. NCBI lineage: Eukaryota > Metazoa > Arthropoda > Insecta > Lepidoptera > Erebidae > Catocala > Catocala sponsa. The sequence continues at coordinate 1,163,082 of OY751351.1, read as the reverse complement.
TCCCTGTGGCTACTTACAAACATTTCAACAACAGACGCAAAGAATGCCCACACGTGAACAACTATTTGTGCATCTCACAAATAGTTTTATATCAATATATAACATTTGCATAAGTCTAAGACTGTTAATAGTAGTAGAGCCTCGCTGATTTCAGCATGAATGGGCCGGGCCGGCTCGACCGGGGAAGGACGATGTGAAATACCAGTATTCCTACTGTTGTGTTTCGTTCGGTGGGTGAGAGTGCCGGAGATCCAATCACCCTCTTTCCCCCTTTCCGCTCCTTCTCCTTCTCACTTCCTTTTTCTTTTGCTTTCCTAAAGGGCCGGCAACGCGCAAGTTATGTCTCTGGTGTTGCATGCGTCCATAGGCTACGGTGACCATTTACCATCAGGTGGGCCGTAAACTTGTTTAACAACTTAGCGGTATAAAAAAATAATTATGTAACAATAAGATACTTACAAAAGCGAATACCGGTAGATTTATTTTAAGAAAGTTTAGCCTTTTACCTAGGTAAGAGGCAGACGTCCTTCAGACTCTTGACTTGAACAGCTCCGACTCGCTAGCTTGGGAGCTGTCATCCGACTGAAAACACTCCGATTATCTTCCGCGACATTTCAAACCTAAAACAGATTGTCTTTAAAAGAGTAAAATGAAAGGTCCTATTCACTGTCCAATCAGAGAATCGAAACTGGGACTAATAACCGAAAAGCGCACATGCATTTACGCTTGCGTCACTACACTGCCAAGCCAATCAAACTGTTTGTATAAATGTTATACAAAGCTATTCTTGATAATCTAAACAACAAATATTTTTCCTCGGCAAAAAATTTACGAATCGTTAAAATATTTTCTTAGCAAATTGAATAGTCGTTTGTTAATGTCTCGAAATCATTTTTAACGGCTACTTTAAAGACTGTATTAAAATAAAAAGTTGAAATGATTATCTATGACATTGTTCGACCTTCGCGGAGTTTTCTTAGTCTATGGCTCCGTTGCGCAATGGAGTTTTTTTTAGTTTGTGGTATTGTTGTTTGCATAATTATTGTTATTTGTATATAGTCAGAGGGTTATCTAATTGTAACCTGCCTGGTTGTAATACCGGTGCAGTGTTTAGAAGATGTCACTTGGTTTCTTAACCCGTAGAACGAATGAATTGCGGAACAAAATCTTTGCCATCCGCGCTGTCAGTCTTCTATTTATTTTCCCCTAATCATAGGATTATTGGCGATTAAAATGGTGGTACTAACTTCACCAATTATTATAGAATAATAATTGGTGAAAAGATCCTATATTAATTGGGATTGTCCACTAAAGGAAGGTCTAAGCTCTAATACCACCATTTTAATTGCCAAACAGATATATTATGCATTCTGACTGAAGGTAACTAGTAAGTATCTGACACCTCAAAAACAACGGTTAAACAAACACATTTTAATTATGTCCCTAATGCGGAGCCCAAATGTAATACAACCAGTATCATATGACTGCATTTTGTATAAATAGTATAAATTTATCGTATACCTGTCTGTAATGATTTACACATGCTAATTATATAGGTACGTAAAAAGATACAAAACTGCTAATTATATATGCAAATTATTAGATATATGTACGAACCAACGGCAAGCGAAAATAATTTTGAAATATCACAACCAACTTATGGAAATACAGTACCTACCTACCTTCATAAAAAAGGTTGGGCTTGGTATGGCAAAGTATAATAAATGCAATGGAAATAAGACCATTCAACGTATATAGTATAAAGGATATAATATTATGTACTAAGGAATCTATACTAATATTATAAAGCTGAAGAGTTTGTTTTTTTGTTTGCTTGAACGCGCTAATCTCAGGCACTATTGGTTCAATTTGAAAAATTATTTTAGTGTTGGATAGCCTATTTATCGAGGAAGGCTATAAGGCTATATAAGATCACGCTACGACCCACGGAAGCGGCGCAGTAACGATAAACGCGGGTGAAACCGCGGGAACATCTAGTATTGTCATAATAAAGCATTGTGGTGTAAAAAAATGTATATCTATACTAATATTATAAAGCTGAAGAGTTTGTTTGTTTGTTTGAACGCGCTAATCTCGGGAACTACTTGTTCGATTTGAAAAAATCTTTTAGTGTTAGGTAGCCTATTTATCGAGGAAGGCTATAGGCTATATAACATCACGCTACGACCCACGGGAGCGGCGCAGTAAGGATAAACGCGGGTGAAACCGCGGGAACATCCAGTTGTATAATAGAATAATGATATCAGCCCTCTATATAAACTGCTCCATTGGTGGGCATGGGACTCTTCACAGTAAGAGAAGGTTTAGGCCATACTCCACCGCGCTTGCCTAGTGCGGTTTAGCAGACTTCTCATACCTTTGAGAAAATTATGGAAAACTCTCAGAGTCGCGGGTTTCCTCACGATGTTTGCGTTTCCCGTTGTTCAACGCTGTATGAAACATTATAATTATTATTTTTAAAATACTACGCAGTCTAAATAATTTCTGTATCACGGGAGAATTTACAAATATTCAAATTCAACAAACAAACATACAAGGAACATTCGTTTGTATTATTGTATTACTGGAAGTGTGGAACGTATTACAATACCTTTGTTTGGGTTAGAAATGGTCGTATTTATGTACGTAAAGATGAAAAATCTCAGGCCATTTATATTCGAAACCTAGAGGGCTTGAGTCGTATTACGTAATATTAGTCATCTATTTATTTAGTAAAATGTGGTGTCTTTATATCGTTATGCTTGATTTGTATTACCAGAATGTGCGCGGAATGCGTACCAAAACTGAAGATATTTATAATAGTATTTTGCTAAACAATTTCAAATTGATCGCATTTACTGAAACATGGCTCAATGCAAATATATCTAATTCAGAAATTATAGATCCCAGATATGTTATCTATCGACGTGATCGTGACTGTCATGGTGAATCCAAGAAAGATGGGGGTGGTGTTCTCCTAGCAGTATCTACTGAGTTTAAATCAGTGAGACTAAAACGTTGGGAATCCAACGTCGAGGATTTGTGGGTAATGGTGGATATCGGTACTCAAAATTATGCTAAAAAGATCGCTATTTGTGTTGTATATCTTCCACCACCTATCAAATTGGATTCTCTATGTGTATTTTTGGATAATGTCAGTAACGTTATGAATCATGTAAGTGATGTGATTATTCTAGGTGATTTCAACTTAGGCTTCATTAACTGGACTCAAATGAATAATAACACGCAATTGAAACCTTCGAATTACGATTGTTCCATGGGATATGCACTTGTCTACTTCATGTCTCTTAATAACCTTTATCAATTTAATAATATAATAAATTGTAACGGCAAAGTACTTGACTTGGTTCTAAGCAATAAGTCCAATATAACAGTATCTCAAACAACTGATCTTATTAGCAAATTGGATTCACATCATCCAAACCTTCTCATAACTATTCCAATTTTAAATCACGATACTTTAAAGCCCCAACCCAGAACCGGAAATAATTATTTTAAGGCAGATTATGAAAATATACTAACTGAGCTCAAATCTATAGACTGGAACCAGTCCTTTTCTCATTGTAATGATGTAAATGATATGATTTCAATATTTTATGATGCACTTAATACTATCGTCGACAAATATGTGCCAAAATATGGACAGAGGAAGCAACTATATCCTCCCTGGTTCTCTATGGTTCTTATAAAAATGTTATGTGAAAAAGAAAAATTAAGACAACGATATCGCAAATACAATAATCCTCGCGATCGTTTGAGCTTTGAATTACTTCGTAGGCGCTGTCATAAAATCTCAGAGACCTGTTACAGAGAGTACAAACACAAAATTGAGGTTAATATACAAAAAAATTCTAAAATGTTCTGGTCTCATATAAAAAATAAACGTAAAGGTTCATCCACGCTCCCCACTCGTATGTACATGAACGGTCTAGTCGCCGATACAGGTCAGGATATTGCAAACTTATTTGCTAGTCATTTTTCATCTATCTACGATAGCACAAAGCATGCATGCTCAACAAGTGTTAACAAAGATAACGTTTCAAGCGGAATTGGTAGAGTACAATTCATGGAGGAGGAAGTGGCGAAAGCATTGGATAAACTTGATGTATCTAAGAGCCCTGGGCCAGATGGCATTCCACCGATATTTATTAAAATATGTTGCAAGGCTCTTTCCCTTCCATTATGCAGAATATATAATAAGTCTCTCGAACACGGTCAATTTCCTGAGGTTTGGAAACGAGCTAGGATCGTTCCAATCTTTAAAAAAGATGACCCTTCTGATGTCATAAACTATCGGCCCATTTCTATTCTTTCATGTTTTGCGAAAATCTTTGAGTCTCTCCTGTGTCCTATCATTACACGTCATCTGGATCCAATAATATCTGTTCACCAACATGGTTTTAAAATTGGTCGTAGTGTACAATCTAACTTAGGTGAGTTTGTTAATGATATATCACGGGCTCTAGACAAGGGGCACGAAGTGGGTGCGGTGTACACTGACTTCAGTAGTGCACTTGACAAAGTCAATCACTTGCTGCTACTGTCTAAATTGGAATCAGCTGGGTTACATGGGTCGCTTCTAAGGTGGTTTGAATCTTACTTAGCAAAGAGATCTCTGATTGTTGCTGTGAGTGGATACGAGTCGCTGCCATATCATGCCACCTCGGGAGTACCACAAGGATCTCATCTTGGGCCGTCTTTATTTTCACTCTTTATCAACACAATTACTGCTCAAATCACAAACAGCAAGTATTTGCTCTTTGCTGATGACCTCAAACTATACAGAACTATATATTCTAGCGATGATATTTCCCGTGTTCAAGCAGATTTAGATAACATTCAAGACTGGTGCGACTATAACTGCATGACTCTTAACGTTAAAAAATGTTGCCATATAAAGTTTACACGTAAAAAGCACCCTCAAGTGTCTAATTACCAAATAAACGGTGTTTCTCTATCGAAAGTAAATGAAATTCGTGATATCGGGGTGATAATGGATGAAAAATTAAGCTTTAAGAAACATATTGATGAGGTAGTGAAGAAGTCGGCTCAAATGCTAGGTTTTCTAAAACGTAACACAAAAGATTTTAAATTTGTTCGCACTAAAATAATGTTATATAACGCTCTTGTGCGTAGCCGCTTAGAATATGGTGATATTGTATGGAACCCGCATTACGCTATTCATTCTCAACGAGTTGAAAATATCCAACGAGCATTTACTCGTCACATAGCCTACCTCTCTTCTAACATATCTCCAAGATGTCCATACCAGCACCGGCTTAATTTTTATGGAATGAACACCCTTCGTGACAGAAGACTAATACACGGTTTAATATTTATTCACAAACTGTTGTACAATAAAATAGATAGTAATTATTTGACCTCCAATGTAACCATAAATGTACCCAGAAGACCTCCTCGTCACGCCATTTGCAATATCCTTACCATACAGTTATCTAAAACCAACCTTAGTCTGAACGCACCGTTAAGTAGATTGTGTAGGAATTTGAATTCGTTCATGAAGATTGTGCCTGATGCTCATGTGCATCACGATAGTGAGAGCCAGTTCCGGGTAAAAATAATTTAGGAAACACGATACAACATGATATTAATAAGTACTTATTGCTCTAAAACATTAAAGGAGGTGTGCAAATTACGGCCTTAGTGGACAAGAATATAATTTATTGTAAAAATGTCTCATAATATTTTATTTGTCGCCATCGTTTTCTTTTAACCGTACCTAGCGGGAAAAAGGATTTAATTTTTTTACATTTTATTGATTCAGTAAACCATTGTGGCTTGGGACAACATTGCTAGTGTTGAACAAAAGGTTTTTATTTTTTATTGTATTTTTTATAAGAAGTGAAATTATTACGAAACATTATTATTTATATTAAATTAAGTTTTTACTAACACAATTAATAATATTACTTGTCTTAGTAAAACTCCACATATTATGTGGATTAAACAGGGATGTAATAGTATCAATTTATTAATGTTGTGATTTATTTTACTAATCAATAGATTGACCAATTCAATGTAATGGCATTATTCAATATGTGGTAGTGACAACACTTTTCGTTGGACACTCGATCTTCATTGTCATTTATCATTCGTGATGTGACAATGTTATGAGAGAGCTATAAAGTACAAATGCCTGGATTTTAAGAGGTAAAATACAATCCAGGCATGTAAGCCGTAAAGTATACTATGTGTACATTTTAATTGATAACCCTCTAAGAGGTTGAAATGCTATTATACAGCATTACTGTAACTGCATAGTAGGCAGAAGAAAAGTAGACTGCTGTGCACATATAATGTCCATCATATGGTATTTATGTTGGGCAAGGTTTCAAAATAATGTAGCACCTCCTGCACCACACCTTGATAGTATGTTTAGTCATAATGAAGGTAATGTAGTGGTTGGAGACTAATTAACTAATACCAAAATATACTATTGTTTACTTTAGCCTTTGTTTCTTGGACTATTAATTAAGCTTTAACAATAAATGAATAGTAACTAATGGGTGCTTGCATTGCAGAGCGAGCACTGCTACCTGAGTTTAGTAAAGTAACTAGTTTTACCCTAGTGAACTCTGTAAACTAGCTATATAAACTTATTTTAGGTTTTTAGACAGAAACAAGTATAATTAATACATTGATTTTGAAAAATTTGCTTTGTGCCAAAGCTTAACCGGAGCAATTCTGTTCATTTTGGATGCCTTATATATCTGAAACCCAACTAGATAGCAAGTTGAAATTACACAAGGTTATAGAATACTAATAGTTCTTCGTAAAACATACAGTTTTATTTTTGTCCATGCGAGGCCGAAGTTGTATGGGTTTGTTGCATATCTCCTTTAAGTAGAATAAGCAAAGTGTTACGTTATGTTTTGTTTATTTTTCCTGTTTTTTCTTTTATGTTATTGCATTCATATTTAAATTTTAAAACCCTACCTTATGTTAGTTTATATTTTAGGTTTACATTTTATGAAAATTGTAAACTCTTAACATAATTTTGTTGTCTCAACTGTGAATGCTGTGTTAGCTCGTAAGTGGCATGTATATTAGAACTTTGTCATCAAAATTTTTCACTAAATTGTATCATATATATGCTGTGAGTTAACCAAATAAATAAATAAATACCAACTATTAATTTGTAACGTACCTATAATGCTAGAGCTAAACAGTAAGATAGCGATTCTATGTTGAAATACATTAGTCGTGGGCGCCCAGTGACCGAAATCCGGTCGTAATTCATTATCGTAAACATTGGTATATTTAAAATCATAATCTATACAAATAAATAAAATTGAAGTGTCTGTTTGTAATGTCAAAATAACAGCTTTTTATCTAATGCATATGAAAGTGTATAAGGTACCTATACAAAAACATATATATTTTTAAAATGTTTGTCTGTCTGTCTGTTTGTTCCGGATAATCGCCGAAACGGCTGAACCGATTTTGACGGGACTTTCACTGGCAGATAGCTGATGTTATAAGGAGTAACATAGGCCACTTTGATTTTAGAAAAAAAATAGGATACCGCGGAGACAAACACTTTTTAGTTAAAATCTACGCGGACGAAGTCGCAGGTAACAGCTAGTCAGAAATATATTTATTCATTTAGGTCAGAGGTTCCCATACTTTTTTCTCATAGACCACTTTCAAAATTTAGCTGGTTCCGATGGACCCCCTGCAGCTACATTTCTACCATATTCCATTATTTTATTTTCGGGACCTACCACGGTAGGCGAGCTGACCTTTCGTTGTTAGTAATTTTCTACCGACAAATCGGTAGGTTCGAGATCACTGGTACTAAATATGGAATATGCAGGTTTTTACAAGTAACAGTCGCTGAGCTTCTTAAACTATTATCTGCCTACATTGATACGTGAAGTCAAGCAAACATTTTAGTTCTTCAATATCGAAAGCAAATAAATTTTCGTAGACTCCCGCTTATGAATTGTGAACCCCCATTTTTTCGTCACGCCAACGTAGACCCCGTCGAGTCTCCCGTGGACCCCTGGGGGTTCACCTGGACCACTTTGGGAACTAAGGATTTAGGTCATAGAGTAACACTTATGGACGTCATAGTTACATTTATTCTTTTTCTTTTCGTGTGGTTAGTGGCCAACCTGTTATCAAGAGTTGTTCAAGCCGCCCGTAGGCCTCTGACGTGGCTTAATGACTGCTATCAATTTGACAACAACCGGGACCGACTTTTTACGTGCCCTCCAAAGCACGGAGACGCTTAGATGAAATACCACTAAGCGGTCACCCATCTATAGACTGACCGCACCCAACGTTGCTTACCCTCGCTAATCGTTTACCGATCAGTGAGTGCAACTGGCTATGAGCGCCTCATTTATTCTCTATTATAATTATAATTCTCATTTATTAATGAGAATATACCTACATTTACATTTAGCGGTTTCCATGTTTAGCGAAGTGAAGGCGTAAAACCAATGAGAACTGGCAAGGAACTTACGGTCACTCGTTTTAATCGCCAAGTTTACAATAGTGTTTATTTTACAAAATCTTTTCTGTAAGGAGCTGCAGCCATTAAATTTTCATTGATTACTCTTTCTCAATAATTATACACTTTATAATATAATCATAATAATATTCTACCACATACACACAACACCATCTAGCCCAAACTAAGCAGAGCTTGTACTATGAGTACTAGACAATGGATAAACATACATAATATTATACATAGAAACACCCAGACCAAGACAAACATCCATGTTCATGCACAGACTATTGCGGGAATCGAATCCGCGACCTCAGGCGCGGCAGTCGGTTACACCAATCACTACGCCATCGAGTATTAATATATAGATGTGTGAATGAATGTTTCTGCATATTAATAAGCTACCAATGTCGAGATATTTTAAGAATATAACAGCAATGCATCTGCTGAGAGTCATCTCGCGACGTGTTGACTCACACTGAGTCTGATGCGGCGGTGACGCTACTCCTTGCTTCGAGGAAGTGTATATACACCTGTATGTTGAGTAGATGTACCACGATTTCATCCTTAAATACCACACCGAATGCTATCTTACCTAGTAGAAATTTGTTTTTTATCGACATCCATTAATCCCCCTGCCGCACGGACATCATTTGGTATTTTTTCGTTTATTTCTTACATCTATACTAATATTATAAAGCTGAAGAGTTTGTTTGTTTGTTTGAACGCGCTAATCTCAGGAACTACTGGTTCGATTTGAAAAATTATTTTTGTGTTGCATAGCCTATTTACCGACGAAGGTCATAGGCTACATAACATCACGCTACGACCCACGGGGGCGGCGCAGTAATCATAAACGCGGGTGACATCGCGGGCACATCTGGTTTAAAATATTAGGTAACATTTTACTAGGTAAAAAAAGAACACGTTAATACGTTTTTGATTTTCAAATTGATAAATTAATAAAATCAACTCAAAATCAATTGATAAATTAATAAAATCAACCGTTAACTTGAACGCGAAGAATGTTTGACGCACGCCTCCAAACGTCGATAAACAATAGCACTGAGTACATTGTACTGCGCATGCGACGCGCTTTTATTATTACCTATCAAATAATATTAAAATATGAGTTTATATAAAAGTGGATCAGTAAATAAATAAATACTTTCTTTCTTTTTTCTTTCTTAATGTATGTATGCTAAAGTAGTGAAAACTACGATTGCGTCTCCCCGTGACCATGGCTGCTGAAAAGCAACCGAAACGTCGGGGAAAGTGTTAACATAAATATAAATAGTATAATAGTATAGTAATAGTATAAATAGTTTCAATAATTTAATTAGCTTAAAAATTAGTAAAGTTTAATAGTGATTATAGTAGTGTAACAGTTTTTCAAAATTTTGTAATAGTGTCAAATAAACAACGCGATAAAATCCGTATATAGTAGTTTAATTTCAAAGTAATATATGAAATAATATTCAGCACAATTGAGTCGATACTATTGAGGTCGTAAGTACATCTAAAATATTGAGGTTACACAGAAGCAATGTGCCTACACTAATATTATAAAGAGTTTGTTTGTTTGTTTGAACGCGCTAATCTCAGGAACTACTGGTTCGATTTAGAAAAATTCTTTAGTGTTGGATAACCTATTTATTGAGAAGGCTATAGGCTATATAACATCACGCTACGATCGCCGGGGCGGCGCAGTAACGATAAACGCGGGTGAAACCGCGGGATCATTATCTATACTAATATTATATAGCTGAAGAGTTTGTTTCTTTGAACGCGCTAATCTCAGGAACTACTGGTCCGAATTGAAAAATTCTTTTAGTTTTGGATAGCTTACTTATCGTGGAAGGCTATAGGCTATATAACATCACGCTACGACCCACGGGAGCAGCGCAGTAATCATAAACGCGGGTGAAACCGCGGGCATATCTAGTGATTAAATATGTCTGTTACTATATTTTTTGACGGTAATGTGAATCAATGAGAGTTATTGCGCTTGAATTCATTGCTAGAGGTGCTGGTGAATAGTAGGTAAGGTATACGCCTCATACTCGATGGTCTCTTCATCAGTAGGCAGTGTTGCCAACTATTAATTCGAGTCGCTAGATTCAATATCAAAAGTCGCCAGAAAGTCGCTAAAACTGATTCTGGTTTGATTTTTCGATTTCTCGGCAGAGAATTATTAAAAAAGAAAAAAAGTCAGCCCGCCTACTGTGGGGTAGGTTCTGTCCGTCAGTCCCGAGAATTTAAAGGTCAGCCTGGAGATTTCATATAATTTTGTATCGAGTTAACAAAAACTGTATTTATTACAAGCCCTAAAATTGTTTTGATTTGTACTCCAAAAGTCGTCAGATAATTCGGTAAATCATTTTTGTCGTTAAATCTTATTTTTTGTCGCTGAGACTTACGCGAAAGTCGTCACTTCTAGCGACAAAGTCGCTAAATTGGCAACACTGTCAGTAGAAGCTGACAATTAAAGAAATTGGCATACTTACTGTTGCGTCGCAATATATATTTGCTAACATTATGTTTATTAAACATAACATTTACTTATATAATAAGAATAGTGATATCCATAACGTAAACACTAGAAATAAGCATAAGTTAGTAGGCCCATATCATCGTTTACATAAAGTTCACAATACATTTGCGGGACTCGGTATACGTTTTTTTAATAAATTACCTATTACTATAATTAATTTACCATTGTTTAAATTTAAAAACGCCGTTAAAAAACAACTTATTCGGAAGGGTTATTATTCAGTCAACGACTACTTAAATGACAAAAACTCATGGAGCTAGTTGCTTGTTGCATACAGGATTCAAAGATCTGTATTACTTATAAGTCAATTTAAGCCTTTGCATAGTCACAAAGTGTAAGTGTATGCGCCATCATGCCATCTTACTGTCTATTTTAGATTTATATTAAATAATATATCTTAGCTCAAATTATTTCCTCTCTATAATATTATTAAGTTATTATTGTTATTATCTTTAGTTTTTTATAGTCAGTAGTATATGGCATAATGGCTGTAACACCTTGTTAATCTGAGTTGTAAAATACTGAAATTATATTTAACTGGCGATTTAAAAGAGTGGCCGTGAGTTTCTTGCAGGTTTCTTCTCATAGGCTCTACCCTTTGCCTGAACCTAGCAACTAACCTAAATGTAGCTTCAGTAACTTAGTAAACTCACTAACCTATATACTTTGACGTTCATAAGTGTTACTTTGTGACCTAAATGAATAAATGATTTTTGACTTTGACTTTGAATTAGGTACTCCTGCCAACAGGAATGACGAGACCTTACTCGATAGTGGCACCGTTTGATAAGCACAAAACGATAGCACACGACTCCTCTTTTATTAACTTGAGCGAATGCAGCATTTATACATTCCTCTACGCGCAAAAAAGGGCTCTGAATGTTGGGATCACCCGGGAAAAGATGGAACATCCGGGTCTAGCTGCCTTGAATGGTGGGTTGCTCTCTGGTACTGAAACTACATCAACGACCCACAGATTAGTGCCCAACGCAAGCAAGACATGGTTGACGCTCTGGCACTGACCCCAACCTCCCTTACACCAGCAAATCAAATAACTTGACGTGAGCTTGATTTTGAGACGTTTTTGGTTAACCGTTCAGAAACCGGGAATGCATATCAATCCTAACTAATATTATAAAAGCGAAAATGAGTTTGTTTGTTTGTTACTTTTTCACGCTGAACCGATCATCCTGAGATTTTGCATATACGTTGTCAGGTGTACAGAAACGGACATAGGCTACCTACCTTTCATCCCGAAAAAAATTACTGTGCCCGAGGAAAACAACAATAACGTTCTTATGATAATAGATGGCGCCACGTGTCTTTCGAATCATGATTGAATTATATTATTACAAGCAGAGTACAACCCGAATTGATTGTCAAATTCTAAATTAACGCGAGCGAAGCCGCGGGCAAAAGCTAGTAGGTTATAAATAATTTCGTTTGTTTCCATTCATCATATTGAGAAGAGCATCTGTATCGATCTAATCTGTGACAATAACAATTTTAGTTTATCGAAACTCTTAATATGATTAGTCTTAAAAGAGCAGGTAAAACATGGAGTGCGAAGGTCCGCGCCGCGCCGCGGGCGTTTCTCGTTCGTTGCGAAATGTACGAGAGTCACTAATTAATCTTGTTTCTATGCAGATACACACGGCTGCACATCAAATTAGGCACCCTATATACGCATAAGTACGCTATATACAAAATAGAGAATTGTCGGAAAGGGACAGTGCATAGTGGTGGCGATGTAATGGCAAGGACAGAGCGTAACAAAAATATAACGCACTCTCTCGCACGATTTGCAGCGCTCAACTTCTAAAGGCTCCTACACACAGTGCCGGCGGCGCTACCACCGGCACTGCCGCCGGTCAAGCCGCGGTGCCCCCGGCGGCATACAAAGCCGCCAGTTTTGCCGCACAAAGAAGCCGCCGGCATGGCCGCCCGGGTATGCCGGCGTACCGCGCAGCTAGCGTTCTACACGACTGTCATAACTGGAATGATACTGATACTCGGCGGCTTTGTGCAAGTTTCTGCGGCACATGCCGGCGGCACAAATGCCCGGCAAAAGCCGGCGGCTCGTGCCGCCGGCATTGTATGTAGGAGCCTTAATAGTTCAAAGTCCAAACAGTCCAGGTTGATGTGTCGCTGTGTGTACTAGTAACGTGCCTACATATTCGGAAAAAAGGGCATATTATAATAATTGACAATAATAATAATTTTAGCTATATTTAAATTATCGACAAAATGTGTTAAGTATTCCCAATTTTTCACAGCACTCATAATTCAGTGATAAATGGTGTGGAAATTTTAACAGTGTGACAATCAAGTAAAATATTCCTGTTAGTCACACGAACGAATTTGTATGCAACGTGTCGCAAAGGTTGACCATGTTCTGAAACACATAGGACTTTTACATCTCAGTAATCCCACGGGATACTAATTCAACTTATTTAGGTAAACAGTAGTTTACCTAGTTCTGATCTTACCAATAGACTAGATTTCATCCGTGGCTTCGCTCGCTTTAATATAGTAATTTTTCAATAGATCTATAAAAGAGGAATAATTCCGCCATATAGGTACCTTTGTTATATCTATATATAGGTAGCGTTTTCGATGATAGCTCCCAGTCGGTTTGATTTTTGCCGACATCTTCAACAATTATAGTCAAATTTCAACCAATTTACACAAAACCTTAACGAATTACACACCTAAACCTTCCTCTTGAAACACTCTGTCATTCGGTGAAAACCGCATGAAAATCCGTTTATAATATGTTGTGAAAGTGCTGTTTAAGAACGCCGCCATTTTCTGGCGGGCAAACGCACAGTCAGAAGTTATTGCATAAAACTAAGTAATATTAAGCCATTTTACGACCGAAACCGATTTATTTATCATATTAATGCTTAACTATTAGATTTTAGATAGAGTATCAAACGATAGGACTAATGCCAACGTAACACTAAACACACCTGCTTGTTACATAATGTTGGTACAACTGCACCAGTACTGCCAACTTAACTTTTCGTATTAGAATTAGTTAATACAAAATGGCGTCTAACTTCACTAGTCTTTGATTTAAATTACAAAGTGTTACGCCTGACTTCGTTTGTATTTTTTTATGGTCTGTCCAAGAATTTAAGCTATTTATATCTCTATCATCAAAATCGGATTATTCGTTTAGGAGGTGAAAATGTAAAAAGCAGGCGTAGTTATTTTTATATTTTCGAAATGGACACTGATATCACTTGTAATTATGTACCTACTTTATTTATTTTATACTTTGATGATTAGGATTAATTTATTTTACAACACCAAGTAAATCTGTTGATTCCTATAAAGTTAGGGTCCAGGTCTGTGGAAATACATTGAGGTAAGACAAAAGTATGGAGCCTTGTTATGCAAGATACGATTAAACTCGAACAACAAGGACCCATGATACTGTTTCCTACATAGTTACATACATAGACTCACTATATATTCCCAAAAGGATAGGCATAGGTTTATGATGATAGGCTTGTATATTTCTGGTTACTATGTAATAATAGAAAGCAATACTAAATAGAGAGTGACAGCTAACCTATTATAATTGACAATTTTATTATTAAGCACATTTTCCCTACAAAAAACGCTATGGTCGACGCAGAAATAAAAACCATGAACTTACAAAATGCCTCGTTGGCATGTTATTAAGTTGGTCAGTCAGAAAAAATAATGAATAAATAAACTTCCCACCTTCATATATCCATATAAGTTTCAACGCCAACACATTATACCGAACACTACATTTTTGTTTTTATTTCTTTAGTTAATTAGAATAAAATAACTATAAAAGTAGAATAAATTAAATAGAGGATGTAACGGCCATAAGTAAAAAAAACTTAATATTTTCGAGAACGTTTTAACATTGCAGTAAACTAAAAAGGTCATTGTTAAAAATAAACCAATTGGAAAATGAAATAGATTACGTTTAAAGATATTAATGGCAATATGCCACTAAAATAAGATTTTAGATGAAGAAATAGAGTACGTAATATGAAAACTGGTGATAGTTAATGACCATAGGCTTGCAATCTAAATACTTAATTCAAATCACACGATACATAATTAGACACAACGCATTAATTAAAGCCTTTTTAATTGGCATTTGATTTATTTTTAACTACTTATTTTTTAGTATTTTAATACTTCTATGTGATAAAAACATGCATCCCGCCAGATGGTTATTATAGCTTTAACGTTGGCAATAACAAGGTTATCTAAACATTATTAAACAACGTATATATTGTCTAGTATGCTAAAAACGGGTCCCATAGCATTGCCAACACAAAGGACGATTGGCCCTGGTGCTGTCAGCATGTCGCCTAGGAACAGCTTTAAGATCTACCTATATATGATTTTATGGTGTACTGTTACGGTAACTAGGCAGTTACCGTGGGAGTACACCATAAAGTCATTTAGCTGTAATATTCTCTATGATGCACTTCTCCAGTTGGAATAATCAGATTTGTGTGCCTACCTCTTACACAGTGTGACTGGTTAAACATTGTACATACTTAAGGACATGATAATTTATGGTCAGACGTAACGTATAAAAAATAAATAAAAATAAAATCTGTATTTTAACCTGCAAAGAAAACCTTTATGAAAATTTGTATGACATATCCATAAAATGTGGACACTGCGCACACAGCTGTCAAGACTAATGACCTTTGATAAGAAAAGGACGGGCGGAGGTGCAAATTCGGGAGAGTACGGGGTGCGGTAGCTGGGGCCGGGGGTGGAGGTTTTGTTTAGCTTTGGAATAGGCGCAAGAGTGTCCGCACATTAACTAGGTCAAATTTTAATTAGCTATTTTTTTTAGATATTCGGGTTCAGAATTATCGAGTACTGAATACCCTCCTTCAATATGTCCAGTCTTCAATCAATCATTCAATCAGCCTGTAGAAGTGACTCCTCTTTATAAGAGAAGCTTTTTAGCCATGGCTTAGATAAGTTTCGTTGTACCCTCACATTCGACGACTAATTATATTCTGAACAAAGCACCGCAGGCTTTGACTATATTTTTTATTCATAACTAATGCTTATTGTATTCGATAGCCGTTCATTGAAGAAATAACAGTACTTTTGTGAGCATGAATGGACGCTCAACTAGTCAAAATTGGAGAAAGTGATTAAATCTTGGTAACAGGTAATATGAATTATACGGTGATAAAATCTTTATCGATATAATAGAAAGAAGGATATCCTTCTTGCCAATGTAATTACTTTAGTTGCATCATTAATCTATACTAATATTATAAAGCTGAAGTTTCTTTGTTTGAACGCGCTAATCTCAGGAAGTACTGGTTCGAATTGAAAAATTCTTTCAGTGTTGGATAGCCCATTTATCGAGTAAGGCTATATAACATCACGCTACGTACCCTTGGGAGCAAAGCAGTAATCATTAACGCGGGTGAAACCGTGAGCACATCTAGTCGTATAAGACAGCGTCAAAGTAACTCAGAATGAATATTAAGATCAGTAAAAAATTTACACACCGCAGTTTTTAATGGGATTTATTTATAGAAAGTAATCTATATACATATATATATATTCCAATTACACGTGCACAGCTCGTTTATTCTCCTCCTGTTAAGAGATAGATAGATACGCAGTACCTTATAAATCGTTATTCTTATTCCTTATCAACATTATATTATTATATCTTATACGAAACACAGTTGCTCAAAATGCATAGGGAGCACTAACTGGTTAGTCAAGTAAATATTTATCACACTAGCCTTCGTCAGCCGTGTTTCGCCATAACTAAATAAGCCAGCTTTACTGCTTCTACCAGAAACTGTTCCAAATTTCGTATTGCTTCCGAGTATTTCTTGACAAAATAAACCAATAACTCTGCCCGATGCGGTTCGCAAAGCAGTATCATCAACCAGCAATTAATTACCTAATAAATATTAAAAATAAAATATGCATATGCAAATTAAATGCTAACATTTCCTGAACCAAAACAGAAAAATATTCCCACGCATAATTTCTATTAGTATTAAAAAATTTACTGTTGTAAGTTGGCAGCACTGTTTTCATCCGCCATTTCTTCGTACGCCGCGCCATTTTGTTTTACGATGAACAATATTGGATCTTAAGTACATAATATGTAAAATTAATAAAACTCGTAACGCACAGCACAGTGTCACGGTATGTTTATATCTGGCCTTCAACTTGACTCGGTATGAACGTCCTTGCGACCTCGCGAACGTACGTACTTTCGAAGTGTCGTAACGTTCAAGACGAATGTAGGTACCTTATCGCGATGCTCTTGTTTACACATTGATGCGAAATAAACGTGTTTTATGTATTATTATAAAAAAAAATTCACTTACTTTTATTACTTTTTTGACCGAGTTACTAATTGAGTAGTTTAGTTTCAAAATCCTCTAAAATACTTTTTACCAAATAATGGTAAATCTCAAAAAACCATTTAAGACATAATATAAATGGACTCTTTTAGCGGTGTTTGCAACAAACTGCTACTTTTGTGAGCTGATTTAATAGAATTTGAGTGGATTTTGTTGAAAACTATCAGTGCTATGCGATAGAAGCAACGAAGGAACTTCATATTCAATCGGAACATTATTTTTGTTCTGATATCGTTTTGGCGGGTTTTGAAGCTATACTCCTCAATTAGTAATATAGCAGCGATAGCCTAGTGCGAGACCGTTTGACTGCCAAGCAGACAAAGATAATTTTATTTGTTTAAACATGAGTTTGCACACACAGATACCTATACAAATTAAAAAATATGTATCATAGTAGCTTATACATGTTTTAGCCAGTAGAATGTTGAATATGATGCAGAAGTCTCAAGATCAAATCCAAGGCGCGCATCTGATTTTTAAAAGTCACTAGCTGTCCCGATAGTACATACGAAAAAAAAAACAAAATCAAATCTAAACCATTCTCGAATCCACTTGAACACACACAAAAAATGTCATTAACATCGGTCCAGCCGTTTAGGAGGAGTTTAATTACAAAGACACGCACAGAAGATTTATACATATATACCTAAAGATATGCGTATTACATAATTACCTAGTAATCGCTCGCATTAACGGTAAAGGAAAACACCGTGAGGAGTACTGCATATTTTCTGGAAGTCTCCATAATGTTCTCGAAGATATGTGAAGTCAGCCAATCCTAGGTCGGCGTGGTCGACTAAAGCTAACCATTTTCACACTGTCACACTGCTGGGCAAGGGCCTCTTGTGCTTGCCCAGCAGTGGGACAGTTTAATACAGGGCTGATATTATTATCTATTTAAAACAACTTGCTTCTCATTGGGTATATAAGCGATGGTTAGGTGGCCTGCAACCCAGAATTGTTTGGTGTCAGGTTTTAAATCAAAATTCTAGGGCTTTACGCAGGTTATTGCTGTTTAAACGATGAGACCTTTAACAAAAAAGTGTTAGATATGTTAATACTACTTCTATATAATTATCTTCTCTTGGATATAGAGTCATTTCGTTAAAATAACCTACGCTGTCCTAATATAAGCAGATTGAACTGCTTCGGCCGCTCAAGCGAACAAGAAAATATAACGCAACAAGTTTATTGAAATTAAACTACTATATACGGATTTTATCGCGTGTATTTGACACTTTATTACAAAATTTTGAAAACTGTTACACTAGTATTACTATTAACCTTCACTAATTCAAATAGTCAAACCCAAGAAGAAGCAAACCACAGCTAGACTTCATGATACTTTGAGCTCTGTCTGCGTAAATAGAAACACCCATGATTAAATTATGTTCGGATACTTTGAAATATATAAACTGGAATATTGAGACAACCACCATCTTAGTTTCCCCGTGACCATGGCTGCTGAAAAGCAACCGAAACGTCGGGAAAAATGTAAAAATAAATATAAATAGTATAATAGTATAGTAATAGTACCTATAAATAGTTTTAATAGTTTCAATAATTTAATTAGCTTAAAACTTAGTAAAGTACCACTAAGGTAATAGTAGTGTAACAGTTTTTAAAATTTTGTAATACAGTGTCAAATAAACAACGCGATAAAATCCGTATCATCATCAGGCTATAATAGTCCACTACTGGACATAGCCCTCCCCCAAATAATAATAATAAGTATATAGTAGTTTAATTTCAATGAATAACATTCGCGTAAACAGAAGACAATATTATGCAACAAGTTTAAGTATAAAGCGACCATAATATAAGTTTTGATTCACATACATAGTCCTTTGTCTATATGTCGGGTAGTCAGAGTTATATTATTTATCATTATGATTTTTAATTAAAAAAAAAACATCTTCCAGACTAGGAGTAAATCCTGTATCGCGGGGGACTTTACAAACATTCAAACAACGGACACAAAGAACACACAGACTCGTAACAACCATTTGTGGATCACACAAAGTTTTGTCCCGCGTGGGATTCGAACCCACAACACTCGGCGCAGAGGCAGTGGCGAGGCGACCACTTAAACCGACCGCCATCCGTGCAGTCCATGTCACAACCACATGTTGCCATGCATCCTTGCAGGAGCTACACAATAGGAAGTTAGCCTATTCTCATTCACTAAGCATTTCTTATAAACTATTCATTGGCAAGGTAGTTAAAACCCGAATTGAGGAATGTAGATGTAGCCAGTTTAAAAATGTTTTCGAGAACGATTGTACACAATCTTAACTTATTATAAAAGCGAAAATGAGTTTGTTTGTTACCTTTTCACGCCTAAACCACTGATCCGATCATTCTGAAATTTTGCATATACATTGTCAGGTGTACAGAAACGGACATAGACATATCCTCGGGAACGGTAATTTTTTTCGCGATGAAAAACCTTTCATCCCAAAAAAATCGGGAACAGTAATTTTTTTGGGATGAAAGGTTTTTCATCCCGAAAAAAATTACTGTTCCCGAGGAAAACAACAATAACGTTCTTATGATAATAGATGGCGCCACGTGTCTTTCGAATCATGATTGAATTATATTATTACAAGCAGAGTACAACCCGAATTGATTGTCAAATTCTAAATTAATGCGAGCGGAGCCGCGGGCAAAAGCTAGTATATGATAATATAGAAAATTAATAGGTACTTCTCAATAACATCTGGCCTTTTAAACTCGTCTGACAAATGGTATATTAGTCGACTAATAAGTAATACACTATTTTACCTATTATTATTTCTGTTTTTATTATAGACAAAGTCACATTCCTTTAGCTAAAAAGGGGCAGGCATAAGTTTCTTACACCCACATTTCGCTAGGTAATAATTTTATGTCCCACGTAAGGGCGGCGAGTCAGTTGCCCTTTACAGTTCCACACTTTAAGTTTTTGTTAGAAATTTCAATAACCCTTTACCCAACTCGGAAAGGGCTCGGAGCAACTGTTTGTGGGCCCCGAGCCATTCGTGGGACTCTCTGAGAGCACCGTAAAGGCAGCTTTGAATGCACACGGCAATGAAAAACACAGGCTAGAGTGGATGGCCTTTAGGGGTCTGGAACACTCCAAGAAATTCATTGCAAACGGAGCCACAGGCTTCACCCGGAAGTTCTGCGGGTATAGCAAGAGCCAAATGCGCCTGCTCACAGGAGCGTTTACTGGCCATTTTGGCACCAACGACTTCCTGTGCAGATTGAGATTGACACACGATTCAATCTGCAGAGCCTGTGGTGAACAGGACGAGTCCATATCGCACCTACTGTGTGAATGCGACGCGTTGACTGGACTTAGGATGGGTCTGATGGGATTGGCATATCCAAACCCTGAAGACTTCAGGCTTCTCCCTCTGAATTGTACACTACCGCTAATGCAGTACATTCATAAGGAGATAGCTAAGGGATGAATCTTGGGGCTGACACAAAAGATCCCACTGGGTCGAAGTGTCGCCGGTCTGTACTGACTGGCCCCCACACATAAGATAAGATGAGATACCCAACTCGGAAATCGAACCTAAGGCTCACATGTACTATGATGACTATGGAGTCATTATAGTACCTACTTGAGAGTCTAAGGGTTCGATTGCCTGCTGTACATGTCGCATATACTATCGTTACTCCATCCTCTATAACTTATCTTAAACTATGTTCTCCATTGTTCCCAGGCAAAGAAGTGCAGAAGAGATGGCGGTCCATTCGAGACTCGTATACGAAGACCTTCAGACAGGGCAAGTGCGTCCTCCCAGAGCAGTGTCCCCCCGGCAGTAGGAGGTACCAGTACCACCAGCAGATGTCGTTCCTACTCAAGGCGCTGCAAAACAAGTAAGTTCCAGCCATATTCGGCTACATTTGTTCTTCTCGTGTGGAAAGCAGCAAATGACTGCAGTGGCTTAAGCGGTTTACACATCACTTTGCCGAAGTTGTGGTTTCGAGTGTTTCGACACCTACACTGGACAAAAATTTGTGTGATCTACAAATGGTAGTGCCGAATTGGTGTCCGTAATTTGTATGTTTGTAAGGTATCCCGCGACACAGGAATTATGTCTAGACCGAGTTGACAAACGAAAAAGAACGTGGCAAGACCTGATTCGAATGTTGTGGGTTAAATCCTCGCAC
Source organism: Catocala sponsa (assembly GCA_963564715.1). Taxonomy (NCBI): domain Eukaryota; kingdom Metazoa; phylum Arthropoda; class Insecta; order Lepidoptera; family Erebidae; genus Catocala; species Catocala sponsa. The sequence goes on along the minus strand of OY751351.1, from coordinate 1,141,445 downwards.
AAAACTTGGGAATATTATAATAATAAACTAGTATTTCCCGTGGTTGCCCGGGCCGCAAGCGGCCAACAGTTTGATTTAATCAACAAACTAATTTTAGATTCAGATTCAGGAACCTTGAAAACCCCCGAAGCCAAAAATTACCGATGACCTCCGATGACCTTGAAAATGACCTTTTCTGGAAAGATCTCGTCGACCTCTATGACATTTGTTCGAACATACCCCGCCTATCTCTAACCTTTAAGGAGATATTAGAAGTCAAAGTTTATATGGCAGTCATGTTTTTATGTATGGAAGCCATGTGTTCCCCCCTCCTTCCCCTAAAAGTTCCCAGGGTTTTAGGAGGAGTTTGTTCGAGAAAGACTCCCGTAGATATCACCGTTTCCGAAATCCGATGTCGCCTACTGGCAACAGTTCCAGAGGCTGTCTCTTGCTACTGAAAATTACTTTACAGATAAAGCTCGAGAATCAAACTAACACCTTACGCACAGCAGTCGTAGTCACAACGGCTGCTTATATATTTAAATAATTCAAATATTATGTGCTCAACAGTGGACTATTAATTATTTAATCTAGAATTTTCTCCATTACAGAAAACCCAGATACTCCCAAGACAAATACGAGTCTTTCTCCGAACTATCAAACTCACCACAACACCCGCCACCGGAAGACATCATACCAAAAATCAAAAGCGAGATCGTAGAAAAACCTCTAGACCTTAAAACTAAACATGAGGAAAAACAAACCTTGGACAAATGCAACCAAGCAAACTGCCTCGACGCACCAAACTCTTTAGAGATCAAAATCGACGCCAATTCCATTCTGCCAGAAGATCATTTTGATGATGACAAGCTTTTTATGAACTCCTTAATACCTCTCTTTAAAAAGATGAACGATGATACCAGATTACTCTGTAGAATCGAAGTCTTGAAGATCATAAGGTATGCTCTCCAAGGACATAAGTGCTTCGAGGCGCTGAAAATGGCAGAAGATACCTACTTTAAGGATAGGATGACCGGTATCTTGGCGAAAGAGGAGACTGATGTGTCTACCAGCTTGCAGAAGAGTCAGGAATCAAGGTTGTCAATGACCACGCGGTCTGCTGATGGCAGTAGACCAGTTAGGAAACGAAGAGTAAGTATTTTTGGACTGTTCTTTTGACCTGATATTTATTTTACTTTGTTAGAAATACTTACAAATAATTGTATAGAATTTAATTCTTGTTTAAAAGAAGATATGATCAATACATATGTAATGCCTTAGTATTAGACAGACGTGTTAAACACACGCTTTGTCAGCTTAATCTAGGTCCTATGTAACAAAGATTGAGACTATGTAAGCCAAACACTTTTGATGATGCGTGTGTGTTCCTAAGAATCTAAGAATTGCCTTTCCGAAAAGCCGAATAACCTTTGGCTTGACTCGTACAACAAAAATAACTTATTACCACAGGACCAATGCAATATTATTAAATAGTAAATACCCTTGCTATAGTAAGTCTTTCTTTGTTAATTTAATTGAGAATTAAAACAATAACAGAAGCATCCTTCAGCAATAAGCGTAAAGTAATTTACACCTATAAATAACCGAAACAACGAATTCGGTACTCTTCGGTTTCTGTCTTCTTCTGGACTGTCTACATAGTATTTTATTTCCAGGCCCGATCGCCCTCTCCATTGCCAGTACCAACCAAAAAGAGAGGGCCAGGCCGTCCCAGGAAGGTAGGCACATGCGTTATACTTCTTATTACGTGTGGACATATAATATTAAACCATGGCTTAAAAGCACTCCAAGGTCTTTGACGGTTGACGGCAAACGACTCTTTGCGTTTCCGTCTTTCCAAAGTATAGAGAAGCACTAACACAGTCACATGTAGAATCGGGAAGTCATCTCATCTGCTATCATCACCTTCTTCATCTTTTACACTCGAGGTAACAATTTACCATCGACATAGAATAAACACGTTAAGAAACACTACTGAGCTATAAAATTTAATCCAGGTTTGATAGTTAAGCAGTACTTGTTACGTTAATGGTCAAATCCTGGTTAACATAACCTTTCAAACTAATAGGTCAAACGAATCTATTAAAACTTTTCTAGACTTTTCTCTTTCGACTCTGGCAGTGGCAAAATCATCAGTAATCCATGGAGCCTAGTCAAACGAATTATAATAAATTAATAACGTTTCTATGATTGTCTATGTCTAGTGTAGATTGTCTTTTCTCGCCTTGCTTTGTCACTTCATTTCTGATTATACTTTTTTCTCATTCTTTTAATATCAGAATCACCGGTAAAAGAAGCCATTAAAATAAATTATTGAGAGCAAATATTCACAGCTGTATTGAACAACTTGCAGATCCGTCCACCACCCTCGGACTCCGACGAGGATCATGTCACTCCTAAGAAGCGGCTTCCGAAGCTGAAGGTGCCAGACACCCCATTCGAAGAAGACTCCTTAAGTAATGCTACCAGCGTGGCACAGCTCTCGACGCCTATGTTTATGAAGGTAACTGGTTATGTTTTTTTATCTTCAAGGAGGCTAATGAACATACGTCCTGCCGAATGGTCACCAATTTACGTATTCTTGGGTCACTTATAACGCCTAGCTCTTACAAGCTCTAACGCTTACAACACTTAGCGCTAATGACCCCCTAACCCTCTACAATTCCTGGCCCTAACGGCCCTTAAAACGTCTAACTCTAATGTTCCCTTAACCTTTTCAACGGCTAACTATAACGATCTCTAATCTTTACAACGCTTAACCCTAACTATCCTTTACCCTTACATGTCTAGCCCTCACGACCTCTTAATCCTTCATAATAGAGATGACATTTCCGTGTTGTCGACTCTACAAAACAGCAATCGCTGCCATGCCAGCCCATTGGTTTTCCAACTGACAGCACTGTGTCTCCTTAATAAGATGTTGTATTACTTTACTGCAGAAGAAAAATGACACAAAGCAAATAACTTTGTGTTGTTTTTGTGATCTTTTTTAAGGTGGCGAAACTTTCGAATCGAATTGATGTGACTATTTCTAAAATCAGTAGGTAGACACTACGGATTGCCATATGTTTACTGACATACCACTCTTTATTTTTCTGCCTAATCAATTTAGTATACGCTAAACCGAGAAGCAGCTATTCGGTGCATTGCATTCACTCAATTCTATCTTGTAATTGCAGATGTATAATCTTGAACGCTCAAAGATCGCCCCGGCGCTGGTACCACAGATCTCCATCAAGACAGAACCGGCTAGCCCAGAACCACAGCCTAGCTAAGTTATCAATAACATAGTTATAATATATTATAATAATGTCCACCACTGGACATCTGTGATTCCTCACGAATTAATAGGTGAAGAATTTATTGGCCTTATTCTCTATGCAAGTCTATGTGCGGTGATGGAAGTGTAAGGTACTGACCTTCAGAATTTTGAAGTCGTAATCAGCCCAAGGATGAAAGGTCAATGTCAAGGTCGCGACTGTTATTTGTGGCTCATAAGATCCCAACTGAGATTAATGCCCACTTTCAATACCAAGGTCAAGATTTCTGAGTCAATTGTGGCTTGTTAAATAGTGCTGGTGTATTATGGGTGTAATCAATGTTTTTCAGAATAATCAATATGCATCATTAAACGTATACATGAGAACCTGCATTGATTTAACTGGGGGTAATACACCCTCTTTTAACCATTATCATAAAACTATATAACCGTCAGGATATGATGCGAATTTTATAAATGTTGTGCGAATAAATTTAATCGTTTTAATGACTTTTATAGACGCCTTAAAGTATTAAAATGGGCAAAGATAACTTGTACATAATGTATGAGGTCTAGATTTTGACCAATTGTAATTGCTCTATGCTTGTAAGTTGGCAACACAGGGTATAGTACCAACTTACAGCAAAAATACCATAGATATACTCGTAACTGACACCCTCAATTTCTATATCTGTAAGAGAGTCCATCCATCCAAATTAAGTGCACTTGTCAGTGTAGCAATTTCCATGGGTATATTTACGGAATTTGGAATTACTATGATTGAAAATACAACAATTTTAAGCCAAATTACGGGCATAGCATAAACAATAATTATGAATCGAAGAGATTTCGTCGACAGAGGAAGAGATAATAATTATTATATTAAAGAAAAAGTCGCGTTTTAATTTAAGTATTTTTAAGTACCTACTGTTATTCTGTTAATTAATTGAAACAAAACAATATTTTGATGTATTTTTGATTTGGGTAACTTTGTCGATACTAATAAATCGACGACGACTGTGGAGATCAGAAAATAATCTATTTAAAGAAATGTTTTTGGACCTTTGAATTTTAATTTGAAAGAGACCCCATGCAATTGTATACGTTTAATAGATAGTTAGTTTATATAGAGAAAATGAAAATTCGTGGATCGTATTATTACTAGAATAGTCAATGTTACCCATTTCGAAGAAAATCGATGCATTTGTTGAGTTGAGTGTGGTGAGTGAATTGTGATATAATTTTAGTTTTGCCATTAATGTATGAGTAAGGATTTTAACAAGTTTTAATTTAAGAACAGGTTGCGACTAACGAATTTAGCTCGTTTATTATTATTTGTCTATTGAATTTAATGTTGGCACTATTGGAACTACAGGCATACCGCATGTAGTTTTTCATAATTTATGGTAGGTAGACGAAACCAACAAACTATGTGTTCACATACGATACCCAAAAGAGCTTTTATTAAAATACAGAACAACTAAAGATTCTTTTTAAAAAAACAACTTACTCGATGCTAGGATACTACGGTCGTCTAACTTATTTTAGGCAATTGTGCCAGCATTATTTTCAAAATATTTTAGTTAAATAAATAATTAATGTTTAATTTTCTTGTTTCAAGTTTACTGTATTAGTTGAGTAAACAACAGTATACGTTTATGAAAAACACGAAAGGAAATCGATCAAATTATATGATCTCAAAAAGCGCGCGAAATATTTCGCAGCAATTTTATTTAATATTGGTAGCTGGTCTCTTGTCTATGAGTACCTATAGTAGCCATTTTGTTTTTCAAAGCGTATCGCGCGGGAATGTTCTTTATAATTCAAATTGGTGTTTGTTTTTATATAAAATATTATGGTTGCCTATTTTAAATTATGTATAATATAATGTGTCTTTACGTCGTACTTTAGTGTGCACATGTTAAAATATGATTGTTACTTTATCCCAAAAGCATTTTTAGTTTTTAAATTTAGTTGTAATTACGTGTTTATGTCCGAGAACATTGAAGTACTAGGGAGTCAGAAAAGTATAGGATCCATGTTGTAAAGCCTAGTATAAGAGAATATTTTATGTGTTTAACACGACTGTGTTACGATATCTGTACATTCCTTTAGTTAGGAATTTTGTAGTTAATATAAAAATACGAAACGTATAACGCGTGAATAAAAAAATAAATATTTTATAAATATTGTTTTATTTAAAATCGTATGTGTAATAAATCGCATATAGAATATATGCGATTGAGTATTGATAAAAGAAGCGATGGATCTTGCTATAAATCTGCTTGTTGATTCATTCGTCGTCGTAGAAGCGGTAAACAATTTTAATAATACTAGCTGTTACTCGCGACTTCAACCGCGTGAATTTTATTTTCGCGGACTCTAATTTTTTCCAAAATAAAAGTAGCCGAAGTTACTCCTTATAACATCAGCTATCAGCCAGTGAGCATCCCGTCAAAATTGGTCCAGCCAGGAACAAACAAACAGACATTTAAAAAGATGTTTCTTTGATATAAGAATCGTATATATGTACTTTCATATTATATTTAGTAAAAAGCTTTTATTTTTACATTACAAACCGACTCTTCTGTTTTATTTATTTGTATAGATATGTGACTGCACAGCGAGAGAATACGGTAGTATATTACTAGCTTTTGCCCGCGGCTTCGCTCGCGTTAATTTAGAATTTGACAATCAATTCGGGTAATTTATCATGATTCGAAAGACACGTGGCGCCATCTATTATCATAAGAACGTTATTATTATTTTCCTCGGGAACAGTAATATTTTTCAGGATGAAAGTTAGCTTATGTCCGTTTCTGTACATCTGATAACGTATATGCAAAATTTCAGGATGATCAGTTCAGTGGTTTAGGCGTGAAAAGGTAACAAACAAACAAACTCATTTTCGCTTTTATAATATTAGTTAGGATTAGGATAAACAACGCGATGAAATCCGTATAAAGTTGTTTAATTTCAATGTATAACATTCGCGTAAACAGAAGACAATATTACAATAGTATATTAAAATAGTAGTCAAGTTTATCAGTAGTAATTTAATATTTTCAAAATTATTTAATTATAGTGTTGTCAATGTATAATATTGTATACTTAATTATACATTCAGCAGATAACACTGCTTTCAATTCAATGCAAGCACGGTTAGTACTTTAAGGAAGAGCCACATTTTCCATACACTACTGTATTTTCATAATTACTATACATATAATAAAATCGATGGTATAATGTCATCATCGATTTAATTCGAATGCAAAATATCTTTAGCCGGCATAGTAACGGATATTTCAGTAAATTGAACCGAGAGGCCCTCCCTCTGTGGGGTACAGGCCATCAATCCGACCAAGTACTTATTTCTGACTGGCATAGAACATAATCTAAGTAGAGTCCATTTTATATTATCTGTGGAGTATTTGACGCAGACCACATCGCCCTTCTTGGTCATGCGTAGGTAGAATTTACGAGGATTGCCTGGGAAGACACCTGTAAAAATAAAAACTTAAAGGAAAATACGATCTTAGCGCAGAGAAATATATTTTCGTCCGACCGTTCTATTCAAACTAAACTATTCCTATCGAAGTAACTAAACAGCTATCGTTAAAAAAGAAAAAACACCAACAGCCTACCAGCGGCCGAACAATAGAATAATAAAATTAATTTTATATAATTTCCAGAATATAATCAAATCAATTGTTAGTACAAACCTGTTGCCCAATCAGAAACTTCGTTGGTAAGTACACTCCCAATCATAGGTTGGTCATCGTTGTACTCTATGCCCGCCTTCAGCCAGTGCTTCTCATCCAAATAAATCATGAGGCCAGCCTGGTCGTATAAAGTAGTGAATTCTGCTTCTATACAAGCCTAAAAGATAAAATCAGAAATATGCATATTCATAATAATAGATCACAACTACTTTTCCATAATTATCACAAAGTAACACTTATAATTAATGACAAAGTTACACATCGGTGCGGCTCGGTGCAGCTCGGGCGCCTTAGGCCCGGCGCTCATTATCGGCATCGGCACGGCTGAGGATTTTAGGTGATAAAAAGCATTATACATTAACTTTATGGCAATAAAGTAGAAATTTCCATGATATATGATCGTAGTAACAAAAATACCGCTTCGGTATGCTTGAGGCTACTGGATCGGCAGCTTTGAGGATACTTCGGGATACTTCGGGATCCTTCGGTACGCCGTCGCCCGCCGCGCCGCCGCCGTCGGCGTCGAGGCAACACTCGGGGCTTGCAAGCTTGAGGACGGTGCGGCATGCTTAAGGACGCCTCGTCATCCCTAAGAACGTTGCAGCATGCCAAGGCATAGTTTCCGACAGTGTGCGCTCGCATGTAGGGATGCCGAAGGATCCCTTTCCTTGCCGATGCCGATAATGGGCGCCGGGCCTTACGGGGCTTCGGGCGGCTTCGGGCGCCTGAGAGCTGCTTCGGGCTGCCTCGGCAGTCGTAAGCATACCTAAGGACGCCGAGACTGTCTTCGGGTGGCTCGGGTGGCATGTTCGTGGCAGACACGTCGCAGAACTGTCATAACGTTCACCGCGCGCGCCTCCATTAGCTTGGCAACACCCAGAGGAAAATAAAAGGCAACAGCCTCATTAATTACACCTATAGGTTCTTTCATTATGTAAGGACGAAGCAAAGCAACCAAGCCTTCAATATTTTCATAATTCATCCTATAGGTACCTAGTAATCGTAAAATTTGCGAACGTCATATCGTAAATCATTAAACAAGTTATGAAATTCACAGAAAGTATATCTTTGCTTCCAAAGCTAATTCATCCAAAATCTTCTTTTTTGCCTTAAGGCTCCAAGTTTCTCTTCTTCTTCAGCAAGATGAATAATGAGAACTAAGTCCCTATCTACCATTATAAATACACACGCACAATTACTGTTTTCACGTAACGTTACGACAGCTCTACGACGTGTCTGCTACCCGAACTATTCTTAGTTTTGCCGAAGCTACCCGAAACCAGGCTTGGCGTCTTTAGGTATGGTTACGACTGCCGAGACAGCTCTCAGGCGCCTGAAGCCGCCCGAAGCAGCCCTCAGGCGCCCGAAGCCGCCCCAAGGCGCCCAAGCTGTACCGAGCCGCACCGATGCCCATCGATAGTGGGCGCCGCGCCTTATTATTAGCAATTTATCTTTTGCTGATAAAAAGCTATTGATATACATATTTTCTTATTAAATACTTAGCAATTTTTAAAAAGCATGATCTTTAGCGCTATTTGATATTTATTTGTTACTTTAAAATCCCAAAAATAAATTGCGAAAAGCGCCATCTTTTAACAAATAAATAAACCTAATTACAGCTTTGTGTTTTTGTTAAACAAACATTAACCAAAGTGGTTTGATTGCTTGCTTGTGCAAATCTTGTAAATAAAAACTATCAGTGTAAGTAAATCAAACTAAACAAAAATTAAGTAGTTACATCTCTTACCGAAAAAGTAAAATCATCTTTGATATCCACTCCGTAAAGATGACCCGTGTTTCTATGAAAGTTATACCAAGTACCTTGCCAGAAATCTGTCATAGAATCAGTGACAATAGTCACTTTCGGTACATTATGGTTGAGGTTCCATTTCCTTGGAATATTGAGCATTCTGAAACTATTGAAATCTATTTTAGCGAAGTTCTTAGATTCCATTTTTAAGTTAGGTTATAATTTCAATTTATAGAAAATAATAATTAGACAGTCGTATGATACACGTATGCTTATAAACAATCTATAACACTATTACTAGTTCCTAGTTATCTTTTATGTCTTTGAATAAGTGCAATGATACACTTATATAATGTATAAAGGCGTGCACACATGTGCGTCTCAAGGTTGCACGTATGCACATATTTCCTTAGTCCCTTGCAACTACTAAACCATCGTATTAATATTGCATTAGAGTACTTAGTTGCCTGACATGAAGCTAGCAGCTAAAAGGTACACATCGCTCTCTTTACTTATTAGGAACCCAAAGCGCACAAGAGTTCAATCGCAATATTTTACCAAAATGATTGCATTGATGGCGTAGTGGTTTCTGCGGTCGCCTTACCACTACGCTGATTGCCGTGGGTTCGATACAGATGCGAGACAAAAAAAATATGATCCACGAATAGTTGTTTTGTAAAGTTCCTCGCGGTACAGAAAGTATTCCTAGCGCGAAAAATGTATTTTATAAAAAACAAAGTTATAAACAATATTTAAGGTAACTTAAAATATTCGTGTACTAATATGTACCTAGTTATGTTTTGAAAATAAATACTTACTTACTAACATTATTGCAAATCTCTGATGTACAAAATATTATCTATTGATTAATCTGTCAATTATTGGAATTCCAGACATAATTGTGTCTCAACAACGTCGCGCCGGTGGCGGTGGTCAGACACAAATATTAACCAATTCTTTTGCTTCTGTTACTCAAAACATGAATTTAGAAAAGCCTGAAGGGTTGCCTAAAAGTACTCAACATGGAAGGCGTAATGGCGAATAATAAGAATTGTATAAGTCAATATTACATGTAGGTACCTACATAAAAAAATATTATTTTGGAATGCATGCATACTCGCTTTAATATTATATAATCATGTTATCTTCTATTAGTATTAGATGCTCAGCTAAGGTGCTTGACATGTAGTGGTTATGATTACTATTAGCCAAGTGAAGATATAAGATATTTTAATACTCGCTTTATCAACTCAACCACTTTTTACGAAGGTCATAGTCGTCCTACTCAATGTTTTGTATGACTGTATCTTTTAACTTGGGCGACACTAAAACAGCGAATCAAGCATTTATATACTTCGAATAATTAAATTATATACCTACTAAATAAAAATGAGAATACACATTCTTTACGATTTTCAATAAGCCTGTCTGCAAATAACGATACTCTAATTTTGGATCCTACAAATAATGTTATTTTAAACTCTTTTGTAAGTCTTCTGTAATTGCTGTGTGTCAAAATAAATGTAGCCAACCAAAACTGATTAAGATCAAGTGGTTCCAATTAAAAATTGATGTATCAGTTTTTGGTTAATATTATAAAAGCGAATGTGAGTTTGTTTATTACGCTTTCACGCCTTAACTTCGCGACCGATGAACATGAAAGAACAATGGCCATTCTCCTTACATACTTGTACCAGAAAAATCATAAGAAACGTAACTTATTGAAACATAATATCTCGTCCTATTTGTTTATAAAAATATAAGTAAATTCGGACTTCAGTATATTTTTAAAAGTCCGGAGATAGAAGTAATTAAGTAAGTAATGTCTTTTTGAGGTTATGAAGTTAGAAGTCGTTGTTATCATTTTAATTTTTAATTAACACAACACAACAACACAGGCAGGTACCTAATCAAACGATTTACAACAGAATCAATTTTTCTTTTTAAAATATGGTGTTAAAAATGATTAATATTAATGATGAGCATGAAATTATTATATGTCTTTTGACTGACATGATGATGATGATGATGAAATTACATTAAAAGCTACTAGTTTACTAATATAAATTGTATGTATGTTTGATATCATCTGTGTCATAATTTATTACCGAGAAATAAAACAGATTAAACTAAGAAAAAAATATGGACATCTCAAGTAATGCAAATACTTTTAGATGCGTTCAAATATATGTTGTTTTATACTGCGTTCTGTTTAAAAATATACTTTTTTTGAAGACATTTAAAAATAAAATGTTGATATCGGATAATTACATGAACAATTATCTACACGTTGCCGCGTCAGTGATATCCCTTCGTCGATAACAATTTCTGATATTTTTCGGTACAAAGTGGCCATTGTCCTTTAGCTTACGTGTTGTCCCCTTGACAACGTGTAAGTTAAATTTCATATAATATATAGGTGATAGAATAGGACATAACTTGAATTTACGCGAGCGAGACCACGGGCAAAATTTAGTTAATGCATAAATTCATATTAAATTTGTGTTTTATGCAAGTTGCTTATAATATAAAATTCATAATCTACGGGGATGGCAATAAATAATTTATTATTTTTCATAGTGTCAAATAGACTATTGCCTCTTTATTTTTGATTATAATTAGATCTTAAATAGGATATGATACATTTAACAGTATTGAATGCTATTTTATTATTCAGTGGCATGACACATCGAGAAATATGGATATTCAAAAAATGTAATTCTTATATTTTTTTTCAAAATACACAAAACTGGTACATGATATTCCGTTAGTCCCAAACTAGACTGAGGCACCATTAGCATTTTCAATACAATTGGAATAAGCAAACTCCTCGAGTGCCTGATCTTCGCAATTCATTAATCTTCAACAGAAATACTTTATAATTTAGTGTAATGGCAACCCACATATTTATTTCAATAATACATTTTTGATGAGAGCAGCAACATCGTTCATTTAAGATGGCGTCATTTCCGGAGACGGCTGCGCGGCGTGATGGCTCCGCGCCGTTTATGAACAAATTACAGAATATATTTGTGTTTAGATAGCAAAGTTTTATTGTTTAAACTGCAGGGTATTGTTTAAATAACTAGTGATATCAAAATGGGCAAGCCAGGTGAGTTATTTGTTTACTTATAGCATAATTGAAATTGTTGTGATCTGCGCATGGTTGCCGCATGGGATATGGTTGTCCGACCAAACATTTAATTCAGGACTTTTGTCTGTATTATTGTAATTAAATATTACAGATATATGTATATTTGCTGTAAAATTGTTATAGAACCATATTTTGGTGTAAAGTCCTATTCTTTCCACATGTTATTTTTAGGTTAGGTTTTTGGACTCATTACGACTGTTTCTTTATTCGTTTATCATGTAAAGCTTTACCTTTATAGTCTTGCACAGGCATGAGACAATATAAGTTTTACAGACGTTTATTGAAGGTTGGTATGTTTATTTTGCAAGCACACCACAATAACGCCAAAATATTACCAAGTTCAGCACCATTATCATAAACTTATACTTTCTGTATTTACGCAATATAATACCATTGTAATAATACCAGACCACCTTGGACCAACCACATGTGTTCATTTATACTATGAAATACCACCCACGTGTTTACATGGTGGTAGCATATAAATAGTGATAGGTAGTTAATTAGTTATACTTATCATGGTAAAATGTTACAAACTAGAGTTTTATATTGCATAAATCAGACTTGTTCCAAACATATTACTGGTAGTAGGGGCTCCGGAAGCTTGATTAGATGGCAGTCAATCAATGGCAAAAACACTTATAATCACCATCTGAATAAACTTGGAAGATAACTAAAATTCCTTAAAGTAGTAGGTACTATCGGCTCCAGCGACGGATGACCATTTCCGAAAAAATTTCGCTTGCCCATGTTGACCAATTGAGTTTGTATCGCCTTAGAATCAGTAAACAAATTTAAAGTGTAAAAAAACTCCAACAAAGAAAGAAGCGTGTCACGGGTACGGGTACCAAGTGTTGGCCTGCTATGCGATTTTAACCTTAGGAGTGGTCATCCGTCGCTGGAGTCAATAGTACATACAAATCAGTTTGGTTATTGTGTAGTTGGCCTCATTTCTTATCACAAACAAAACAGTTATTTTGTGTGGCATGTCACCATGTGGTAAATGTATGTGGCCTTGAATGTGTTTAGTGTAGCGAATATGAGTATAATATAATGTACCTACTTCTTGGTCAATGCTCAAAGCCCGAGTCCCAGATACAAGTCAAAATATTATAAATCTGAAAGTTTATAACAATGTTTGTTATACAATCATGTATAAACTATCGTAGGGTGTAGCATAAAACTTGGCATACCAACAGAATATGTCCTAAATTAACATACACAGGTTATTTTTGTCCTGGTATGTGTTTTTGTAAAATTCATGCTGACAGACCTAGTATGCCATAACTTTGCCTGCCAAAAACATTTATAGGAACAATTGTTTAGCAAAATAATTTCAGTTTAACAGTTCTGTGATGTCAATATGCCATTAATTTCAGTTTATGTACATTTTGATGATGTCTACAAACTTATACAAACGTGTACACAATGCTTTCTAACCTCACTACTAACCAAAATGATGTCTTATATAGTTAATTCAATTATAATTTGATTGAAGTATGCCTTTAGTATCTATTTAACTTGTAAATTAGCCAGAAACAACATACATAGAAAAAACCAATGGCTGTGGAACCTGAGTGTTGGATGAGAGATTATTTTGGTATCAAAGTAGTTCAATGATAATGTTAGCTATGACAATATTTTGTACATAAGATTGATTCGCAAGCAGCCTTTAATACCTATTGTGAAAGTCTGCTATCATTTGTATAAGAAGACAAAAAACACCGAGTTATTTACATTTCTAAATGATGATCGTGGTCCCTCTAATCTAGACCTATTCATGAAGACTATGTCCACATACCCACTTCTGATTATCTTTCTTGGTTATAACTAGTACTCCTAATATTACTTTTGCTAAGCTGTTCATTGCTTTACAGAGTTCAATGGTGGTCGTGGCGGCGGCGGTGGTCGCGGTGGGTTTGGTGGCGGCCGTGGCGGAGGCGGTGGTAGGGGAGGATTCGGCGGAGGTCGCGGCGGCGGAGGAGGCCGTGGCGGATTCGGCGGAGGAAAGTTTGAGAAGAGGGGAGGAGGCGGCGGCAGAGGATTTGGAGGAGGTGGCCGCGGTGGTGGTGGTAAGTTGACCAAATATTTAAATACATAAAGTATTGTTTATATTCTTTGACAAAATCTAAAATAAGTTATCTTCAATTAAATATAGAGATTTTGCTTTGGATTTCATCATTGTGTTCCAGCTCTGTTGAATGCTATAAATTTTTTTTACAAGGTATCAAGATCAAAATTAGTTTTGAGTTAATTACTTAGCAGATGATACTTTACTAAACTAACTCATTAATAATCCATTGTTCAAACAATGCTTTTATCGTTGTCTTGACATGGCTAAAATAGATTTTTGACTATAACTCACTTTTATTAAACTGTAGTATATCTTTAAAACTAAATTTTGTATTGCATTGAAAATAATAAGTTATGACAATATTTTGTACATAAGACTGACTCGCAAGCAGCCTTGAATAGTTTTTGTGAAAGTTGAGTATCACAATGTCTGCACAAAGAAAAAACACATCTTGCTAATTACATTTCTAAATGATGATCGTGGTCCCTCTAATCTAGACCTATTCATGAAGACTATGTCCACATACCCACTTCTGATGTTGTTTATTATATTTTATACTATGTGCTGTACTTTACTGTGTATTAAAAGTTGATTGTTTGTCTAAGGTCGTGGCCGCGGGGGCGGCGGTCGTGGTAGAGGAGGCGCTGGTGGCGGTTTTAAAGGCGGCAAGCAAGTTATTATTGAGCCACACAGGTTTGTACATATATTACATGTTCTTCTTTAACCTATTGAGTTGCAGTGGACACACCAGACACTAAAACTTTTTATTTAGTCTAAAATTCCAAGAATGGAATTACTTTTCCTTTAATTGTATTGGTTTGGTAGATTACAACAGGTTTCTATTGTGAGTATCAGTCGACTATAATAGTTAAAACAACTTTCTCACTAGAAATAATTCCTATGTAATTATTACGGTTATTAGGTTGTCACTAAACATTTATACAACAGATCTTTGTCTGATGTTGTTGTCAATTTTATTTAGATGTGTCTAAGAAATAAAACAATATATAGAAATTATTCATTTACATTTGATGTTTAAAGGGATACTAGTGTCAATGTTGTATATAATCACTAATGTATGATTATGCTAATTATATGCTATTTGTTTATACACGAAAAGATTTGTAATTAATCATTCTTACCAAGTCAACTATTGAAATGAGACAACTTTTTTTTTCACAGTATCATAATACAAAATATCACTTAAATGATGAATTCAATATAACTTTCGTTCTTCTGAATGCGAATGCTTGAAGCCAATTTATATTACTGATATACTCCGTCACTATATACTACTAATACCTTCATCTGCTGTTTGTCTAATATAAAATGTTTTGTGCACAGACATGCAGGTGTTTTCATTGCCAGAGGCAAGGAGGACGCTTTGGTGACCAAGAACTTAGTACCTGGATCTGAAGTGTATGGAGAGAAAAGGATATCTGTTGAGGTTTGTATTGTTGTTGTATATTTACTAGAATTTGTGAAAGTTTACTATTTATAATAATTGTTGGTACAGGTTGTAGCTGGGGTGTAATTGGCTGTAACTATAGTGATAACTAGGGACCAGATTATATGCATTTGCATGTTTAAGCCATACTCAGTAGTAATAGCATATTTTACCTAAAATCTAGTTATGATTAATATTATCGGTACATTTAAAATATTTTTCCGAGTGCAGTGCACTCACCCTGCGTTCCAAAATGCGATAACAGTGATAATATCGCGAATCCGACCAAATTAATTAATAGTCACAAAATATAAGGGCTATTGAGTAACAATTGTGTTGTACACTTTTATCGCATTTCGGAACGCAGGATCAGTAGCCGCGCGCGTCTTTTGTTTTTGCAGTTACGATAATAAAATGAAAGAGACAAGAGCTTTATCATCATCAAAATTTATCATTAAATTTCGCATATACTGCCAATTTTCGTGCATATTTCAAGCATTTTTCATGCATATAATCCGGTCTCTAGTGATAACATTAGCATATTGACTTGTATGAATATGCCACTAGCTTTGCCAATGAATTAATTAATTGACTATAATAGATGTATAATAGAATACTAGCAGAATCAAAAGATGGCGCAGTAATTGAAGTGGTCGCCTCGCAACTGACACAGTACCAGATGTAGCAGGTTCTAATACCAAACTATACCAAACCTGGATATTCTTTGTGTTGACTGAGTGATGGAAGAATTATTTCTAATGCAGGAGTTATCTTTAACCTATTGAGTCGTATGGGCACACCGGCGGCCACAAACAATAAATTTTTTAATCATTTCAAGACTAAACAGGTTAAAATCTGAAAAATGAATAAATAGTTTAAAAGTATTATATATTTTTTTGTAAATGTTACTATTTAACATGATGATCGTGGTCCCTCTAATCTAGACCTATTCATGAAGACTATGTCCACATACCCACTTCTGATTAAAGCTACCCCTTCTCTAAAATGCCCCCTTTTTCTTCTTATCTAACTTTCTTCTATTATCTTTACCAGACTGAAGGAGAAAAAGTTGAATACAGAGTATGGAACCCGTTCAGATCGAAGTTGGCTGCAGCTATCATGGGTGGAGTAGATGCTATACACATGCCTCCAGGATCCAGGGTTCTGTACCTGGGAGCAGCCAGTGGAACTACAGTCAGTCATGTATCTGATATTGTTGGACCGGTAAGTTTGAATTATTACATACTAGATTTTGCCCGTGGCGTCGCTCGCATAAATGTACATTAGGTTATGTTAGTAACAGTATGTTCTTTTCTGTTTCCCTGAAATTTCATGATGATCGGTCGAGTATTTAAGGCATGAAAACGTAATAAACAAACTTACATTCGCATTTATAAATTTTTTATTTAAAAGTTCTGTACATAGATTCACGCCTGTTTCCCAGAGGGGTAGGCAGAGAATACGGATTTCCATTTGCTACGATCCTGACACTTCTCTAGCTTCATTTACATTCTTCATACACGCCCGTCGGTTCAAGGAGCTCTTAACCTGGCCTTTGTCCAGAACGCCTCCGATCTGATCGAGAAGCATTCTGTTATCTAAATAAATACAAATGCAAGTCACTATGACTTGCTGCGGTTATCGCTTGCTACCATAAGTGTTCTATATTAAAGCTGTAGCAGGACGCACGGACGAGAACTGCTAAGGATAGAGAGGAATGGAAAAGGTAGGAGGAGGCCTTTGCTAATAAGTGGCATACAGACAGGGTCGTCGATGCACAATAGTTAAACGTAGAGTGTAAGATATATAGTACACTAGCTGTTACCTGCGACTTCGTCCGCGTAGATTTTAACCTAAAAGTGTTTGTCTCCGCGGAACCCAATTTTTTTTCTAAAATCAAATTAGCCTATGTTACTCCTTATAACATCAGTTATCTGCCAGTGAAAGTCCCGTCAAAATCGGTTCAGCCGTTTCGGATATTACCCGGAACAAACTAGAAAGACAGACAGACAAAAATTTAAAAAATATATCTTTTCGTATAGGTTCCATAAATACTTTCATATGCATTAGATAAATTATTTTGACATTACAAACAGACACTTCAATTTTATTTATTTGTATAGATAAGTAAAAGTGTTAGATATAGAATAGTTAAGATAGTACCTACTCTAAATGAAATACTGTCTGAAATAAAGGCTATTATTATTATTATATCATAAGTGTTCACTGACTGGTTTGCTTCCAAAAGCAATATAAAAAATATGCAGATGTTTAGTTACACATTAACAGTTAATAGTTATTTAGCCAAGATTTCTAAATGATGATCGTGGTCCCTCTAATCTAGACCTATTCATGAAGACTATGTCCACATACCCACTTCTGATTGATCCCTTATGAATTTCAGTTGTATACCATTTATTTGCCCATACTTAGCGTTTTTGTGTTATACCCACAGGAAGGACTGGTGTATGCGGTAGAGTTCTCACACAGATCGGGCCGTGACCTTATAAATGTGGCCAAGAAAAGGACCAATATTATTCCTATTATTGAAGATGCAAGACATCCATTGAAATACAGGTAATTTATCAAATTCAGTATTAGCAGTGATAGGTATTTTAATAAAAATTGAAAAAGAAAGACCAGTATTTGTTTCCAGAATGTTAGAGAAAAAGCCGGCAAGGCATTTGTAACACCTCTGGTGTTGCGGGTGTCTATGGGCGGCGGTAATCGCTTACAATCAGTCGATCCGTTTGCTCGTTTGCCCCCTATCTCATAAAAAAAATATGATAATATAGAAAATGCTTAGTTATTTCTCGCTTTCACAGTTCGACCAACTAGTCAGTCAACAACATAGCCGGTCTTTATAGTTTGTCGTTTTAATGATTGATTGTGGTTTTTTATTTAATATTTATATTTGAACAGTTTAGGTTTTAGTACTCAGACCGAATCTGTAAATTATAGGTAAATCTCCACTTAGCAAGTTAAAAGATAGTTATCATGAGTTGATCTTTGTGGCGGTCAAAAGGTTAAAAAAACTTCAATAATAATATTTGATTATTTAAATATCCAGTGCTCTCCTAAACTCTTTAAGTATTAGGTATACTAAACTTGTGCTATTGTTAATTTTCTTTATATAATTTTACCATGATGAATATCAAATAGCTAAATTTTTCATGTTGATATACATTTGAACTCTCTCTCTGAAGACTTCCAAACACTTTCCATATGTATTTCACACTAGAATATCTACTAATCACCATTTATTTCTTACAGAATGTTGGTCGGTATGGTAGACTGTATATTCGCCGACGTTGCCCAGCCTGACCAAGCTAGGATAGTCAGTCTAAACGCACAACACTTCTTGAAGAATGGTGGCCATTTCGTTATTTCTATTAAGGTGAGATTTTATTTAATATTTATAATTATCTAGTTCTAATCTGTATCCTGATGCGCATAAGTTTCGAATACGGGACCTCGCTATCGGGATATGCAAGATTGATTGCTTATATGGAGCAGTATATTGATTACCTATGATGATAAAAACAAGCTAAATTTTTCATGTTGATAAAATTGAACTCTCTCACTGAGGTATAGCCATTACATTAATATTTCACACTATATTCGAACCTTTATTATAATTTAAATATTTTACTCCACAGGCCTCTTGTATCGACTCAACAGCGCAGCCCGAGGCGGTATTCGCCGCAGAAGTTAAAAAGCTACAAGCTGACAAGTTAAAACCTCAGGAACAGCTAACTTTAGAGCCTTATGAAAGAGACCACGCTGTTGTGGTGGGTATCTTTAGACCACCCTCGAAAACAGCATAGAATATATTTTATCTGTAATTTTTAGCGTGAAAATAAGTGTCACTTTTTTAATGGGATTTGTAATGTAACAATTTTTACGAATGTTAAATGTTATATACAACGGACAAAAATATCGTTGTATGGGACTAATGTTTATGGTATTGAAGAATAGTGTCCCAAGTCTTTTTAATGTCTCTCACAAAAACAAACTGCATTATACCTGTTGCCGTAAAAAGATGCATTTAAACGCCTTTTAGCAGCAACATTTGTCGTGCCTAACTTTCTACTGATGTCACACCTAAGGTGACATAACTAAATAAAATAAGTTACATTTTTAAATGTGAAAGAATCCCTTAGAATTAGTTGACTGTCAAACATAAAACAACAGGCATTTAAATAAAGATAATCCAGTAAAAAGCTAGCTATCAAGACTTTGTTCCCACAGTAAAGAGTTATTTTTGTAAAATAAGTTCTGATAAAAAGTATTAGTTCGTAAGTTGACATACAAGATGTGTATGTTATTAGATAAGTGTTGAATGAAATATATGATGATAAGTATGACTAACTTTGCTGTTTTTATTATACTTCTTAACATTCTTCTACCGATTTACCTGCGTGCCAATAAATGCATGCATATCACGATATAAAGTGTCTAAGATGGAGTGTGTAGTGCTAGGCTTCGTACAAAATTTTAAGACTGTGACCTGTTCCGAATGGCAAATCGAAAGCAAGTAAATAAATCTTGATGTTTTTATATGTAATTAATGTAATATAGGTAACTATCTATGTAGTAAAAACTAGGGATGTTGCAGATGCAGATTTTTTGACATCCGCGGATACGGATATTTGAAGCCTCACATCCATCCGCAAATGCGGATGCGGTTGCGAATGTTCAAATCAATGCGGATGTTGATGAAAATTTTGCATCTTATTTAATAAAAAGTAGGTATAATATCACCTCTGCAGGTTGAAGCCTGTTTTGC
The DNA here is from genome assembly GCA_963564715.1 of Catocala sponsa. Classification (NCBI taxonomy): domain Eukaryota; kingdom Metazoa; phylum Arthropoda; class Insecta; order Lepidoptera; family Erebidae; genus Catocala; species Catocala sponsa. The sequence continues at coordinate 1,121,250 of OY751351.1, read as the reverse complement.
AAAGGTTCATAAATGTAGCTATACCATTTTCTAGTGTTTCTTGATTCTCATCTTCACGTGAAGAATCATCGGCCGTCCCATTCTCTTGTCGCAACCTGCGCTATATCTGGATCCATATTAACGTCCGCGTTAATTATTGCGGATGCAATGCCCAAATCGATGCGGAAGCTCCGCAATTACGGATGCGAATATTCGCAACATCTCTGGTAAAAACCAGGTTGGCCGTTTCAGATACGTATTATATACCTACCTATTTATTATAAGCTTGCCATTCATGAGTATTTGGTAGAAAAATACATACATACATAGATTCACGCCTGTTTTCCAGAGACACACTTCTCTGGCTTCATTCACTTTCATCACATTCCTCATACACGCCCGTCGGTTCAAGGAGCTCTTAACCTGGCCTTTGTCCAGAATGCCTCCAATCTGATCGAGAAACGTTCGCCTAGGTTTTCCTCTTGCGACTGTTCCATTCACATTGGTATTTTGTTCCATTGGTAGAAAAATATAGAAGCATAATCGAGTTATTGAAATTTTATAGGCCGTGTAGACTTACAAAGTTTTCACAATATTTGAAAAAATGTTTCACCCTAAACTTAGACTTGCATTTCCAAAAAACAAATGTCACCTTTGATATACGAAACTGGCCCTTACCTACCGTTGTTCAGTCCGGGTCGGTCAACTCTGTTCTACAAAATGTTGATTGGTGGGTTGTTAGACTCGACAGAGATAACGATAGTGAAAAACAAGAATAGCGATATCAATCCTGCTGTAATGATACCATTGAAAAATATACTCGAGTTTAAAAATGTTTTTATTTTAATTTATTACAAATTCAATGTAAAACTCTTGGAAATAATTATGAATTATATTTTTGATAATTAAACAATAGAGCAAAGTATCTTAACTGCAGTATAAAAAAGATAATTCAATATATAAATATTTACAATTAATTTCGTGTCATTTACTGGCAACACTACAAGAAAAATTTCTGCCACCGCTTATGCACCGTTTATCATATCTTGTAATTTCGGTTTATTTTCGATAAATAAACTAGTTTTGATTTCTTCTGCATTAAAAACGTTGAGTCGAGCACCCTGTTCCTCCTTTGTCCTGTTTTGGTGAAATCAAGTGTTATTTTGTGAGGTATAGACTCAAGTTGTGAGAAAGTGAGTCTTACATTGTTTTTTTGTTTTACAATATGAGTTTTACATAGTAAGATTTGTATGTATTGCTCTATTCACAAATAAACCTTTTATAATAAAGTTATGAACATATTTTATTGAACTCTCTAAACTGTGTTTTACGATTAATTAAGTTTTTCTTTGATTATTTGAACGCAGATTTTATTAATAACCAGATTTCTATAGAATAATATAACAAATCTAAATCGCCATACACATTAACTTCAAGGAACTCTTCGAAAAATACAGTGCTACCAACTTTGAACCCTTAATAAGGCTGGCCGCATACATACGTTTTCCGAATTCGATTTCCTAACACGTAATCTCGATTCGGAATTCCGTGAGACTAGCGCACACGTTAGGTTTTTTTCATTCGGAATGTATACTGTCAGTACGGATAGTGATAGCGTAGTGAACGCACGTCTATGGAGAACGATGATTCATTAGCAATTGCATTTCAATAGTAAACAATTATAACAATATTTAACAGTTATCAACAATAATAAAACAACATTAAATAAAACAAACATATTTAAACGAAATTATGTGAATAGTATGAACTATACCTCTTTAAATACCTGCTCTCAGGCCAAATCTATACTAATACATATTATAAAGCTGAAGAGTTTGTTTGTTTGTTTGCTTGAACGCGCTAATCTCAGGAACTACTGGTCCGATTTGAAAAATTCTTTCAGTGTTAGACAGCCCATTTATCGAGGAAGGCTATAGGCTATATATCATCACGCTAAGATCAAAAGGAGCGGAGCACCAATGAAGCATGTTTCAAAATCGGAGGGCTTTTTTCCTTTTGAGAGCTTCTGCTGCAAAAATCATGTATAAGAGAATTGTTCCCCTTAAAAAGTTCTAAAAAAAATTCCGCGACAGCATATGTCTATCTTTTAAGGTTGGCTCACTATAATCTTTTTTATGCTAACCAAATTTGATCTAAAATAATGCATCATTTGCGAAGGTATTTTTATAAACATGATATTAATCCTTATCCAAATAAATATGTTATTCATCACAAGTATTTGATTTAAAACAAAATTTCCCTTTACATCATTCGATTTCAATGAATATAATAATAATAATAATATTCTACCACATACACACAACACCATCTAGCCCAAACTAAGCAGAGCTTGTACTATGGGTACTAGACAATGGATAAACATACATATATACTTTTTTTTTTGTAAATACATACATATTATACATATAAACACCCAGACCAAGACAAACATCAATGTTCACGCACACAAATGTTTGACTTGTGCGGGAATCGAACCCGCGACATCAGGCGTGGCAGTCAGTTACACTTACCACTACGCCATCGAGGCCGTCTTAGGAGATATCGCAGTTTTAAAATAACATCGCGGCAAAATAATTACCCATTACAGATTTACAAATGATGTTTGTCCTGGTTTATTTTGCGTGATTTTAAATGAGCACTGTAGGTATATTTATAAAATGTTGTTGAATGGTTCTTATGTGGTTCGTGGATTTAACAAAGAAAGTTTCAGCTCCTTTAAAATTGTATTATAGGTGCCTACGACCCACTCTCTCTCTTATGTGACGCAGACGAAGTTGCGCGGGTCAGTTATCTATACTAATATTATAAAACTGAAGAGTTTGTTTGTTTGTTGGTTTGAACGCGCTAATCTCAGGAACTACCGGTTCGATATATATAACATCACGCTACGACCCACGGGAGCGGCGCAGTAACGATAAACGCGGGTGAAACCGCGGGAACATCTATAATATATAATACTTCTGTACGTGTGTTGACAGTGAACTCCTCCTAAACGGCTGGATCGATTTAAATGAAACTTTTTGTGTGTGTTCAAGTAGATTCGAGGATGGTTTAGATTTTTTTTTTCTCTTTTGTACAGGACAATGTCTGTCGGGACAGCTAGTATAATATAGCTGAAGAGTTTGTTTGTTTGTTTGAACGCGCTAATCTCAGGAACTACTGGTCCGAATTGAAAAATTATTTTAGTGTTGGATAGCCTCTTTATCGAGGAAGGCTATATAACATCACGCTACGACCCAAAGGGGCGGCGCAGTACCGATAAACGCGGCTGAAACCGCGGGAACATCTAGTCTTTTATATCTCTGTTGTGGTAGTCCTTGTCATGTATATTCCACAAGCAAGGGTATTTTTCAATAGACAATATTAATGTTTCTACCTTACACATTATAACTATCGTTTACGTACGTATCTACGATGCGCGCGGCGCGGGCGCGGTTCCGAATGAGGATTTCCGAACGTGTGCGCCGACACAAACAAAATGTATGTAAGGGCTGCATTCCGCATGACGTCATTAGGTTTTTCCGAATGGTTTCTCCGAAGGCACGGGTTTGCATTCGAAACGTACATACGGAATCTTTTCCGTTCAGAGAGAAAGTGGACGTGTGCGGCAGTTAGTGTATTTTATATTGATTCCATGCATTCGGAGCTCCGAATATGGAAAACGAATTCGGAAAACGTATGTATGTGGCCAGCCTAATGACAAGCAAATAGATATACATATCCATATAATATACCTACACACCACCAATTTTGAATTTCCCGCGCTAATACAAACATGACATTTACGAGTTTTGTGCGGGCTGGAAATAGATGGCACAAGACGCTAAGGAAAAAATTTCCTCACTTTTGTATGAAGTAGTCATTCTTCTCTCTGAGTATAAGTGTTCTGTGGTTCCCGTGTTGCCAATGCTACGGCAATTACCGTGGTTTACGGCTTCCAGGCAAAAAAAATCACAATATCCACGGCCTACGGCTGCAATCCTGTGGCCGTAGCAGATTCTACGGCTTTTCGCAAATTCTACGGTAATTAATTAATTTATTATAAAATATACTTGAAATCGAGTCTAAAATCCCAGTCACCAAAATGAGTAGGTCAGTGTGATTTGTTGAGGTTTTGTAGTACCCGTGCGATGCCGGGGCGGGTCGCTAGTATAGAAATAAAACGCAAGTATATAAAAATGAACAGTATTTAATGGTCAGTCGCCCCCCGAGTCGGAGGGCTGGTCGCGCGCGGAGTGGTCGCTCTCGAACTTGTCGTCGTCCCACGACGCGTCGCTCTCTGACAAGTACGTGTCTCCCTCCATCTCTTCGTCCGATGACGTGTCTGTAAACAACACCAGATTTTAACACAACCATTATTATATCTACCGACCGCCCTGTGGCTGAAATGAGATATTTATTTATGGCTTATGTTTAACTTATCACCATATAGTAAAATATAACAGTCAAAAATAGTAAATGATCACCAAAATTAAAACCGCATTTTAATACCAAAAATATTAATTGTACAGCAAAGAGATCAAAATAAGTCGACGGAGCTCCGCTTCGCGGGGCTTCTATTTTTGGGTGGGTTTAAGAAGGAACCTAACATAACCTGACCCTTCCGAGACGGAATGCAGTGATTTGAGGCGTATAGGTGCTCGTTATGATATATCACGATATGATATATCGTTATGATATATCTGAGCATCACGATACAGGAACACAATATTACCTTAATCTGTGCTCATACCATGGGCTTCTCCCCACGCACACATTACCTACGCATCAGAGCGGTTCCTGTCTCGATCATATGATGATCAAATCCAGCTTATCATCTACCACGCTTGTTACTAACTCTACTTTTACTGACCATCACGCCGTCGTACTTGCTATAAATTTAACGCTACCTAGACAAAATCAACCTACAACAAAGTCTAATTTAAATATAAACAAACTCGAGTATGATTTACGTAATATTAATTTTAGCCCAGTTTACAATAGTGCTGATGCTAATTTATCTTTATCGTATTTAATACAGAATGTCCAACATGCAATATTACAAAACACATCAACAATTGTCTTAAAAAAGAAGTATTTCAATATTAAACCTTGGATTACTCCTGGTCTAGTTCGAAGTATAAGACATAGAGACAAACTCCATCAGAGCGCTCGACGATCTCCAGATAATTTAGCGCTTCAAACAACATACAAGAGGTACAGAAACATATGTAATAATCTTTTGAAGAAATTAAAAATTAACTACGATAAATATATATTGCATAGAGCAGGTAATAACAGTAAAGAAATTTGGAAACATATTAAAAACGTCACTTTTATCTCAAAACACCGTGAATCAAACTCGAGTTTATTGGATGCTAATACTATGCCACTGCTGTCAGCTAACAAGGTAAATAATTATTTTGTGAACGTAGGTAAAAAGCTCGCCGAACGGACTCTGCAACGAACTAGTAGCCATTCTACACCTCTTAAAAAAGCAAGTAACAATCCTAGTCTAAACTCTTTTGTTATGCTGGACACTGATGAAGGCGAAATAGAGCGAATCATCTTAGGTATGCGTGACAATTGTGCCATCGGCTGGGATAACATAAGTAATAAGATTCTTAAGCGATTTAAGCACATTCTGGTACCTCCACTATCGCATATTTTTCGCCTCTGCCTTTCTGAAGGTATCTTTCCGACATGCCTGAAAAAGGCGGTAGTTATACCTGTTTTTAAATCTGGAAGCAAAGACCTAGTCACCAACTATAGACCTATATCGATTCTCCCTTCAATATCAAAAATATTAGAAAAAATAATAAACAGTAGATTAGTTAATTACCTAGAACATAATAATTTTCTTTCACCTGCGCAATATGGATTTAGAAATAAAGTATCAACAGCTGACGCGGTGCATAATTTAACTAATTTGATCACTCTAGGGATCTTCCTTGACCTTGCCAAGGCATTTGACACTATCTCAATTTCTTCATTACTAAACAAATTGGAGGCACTTGGTATAAGGGATACGCAACTGAGAATTTTTGCAGATTATTTAAGCAATCGGCACCAATGTGTTAAAATAGGAAATGTCGTAAGCCATGATGAAAAAATACCAGGATATGGAATTCCCCAGGGAAGTATCCTAGCTCCTACGCTCTTCCTGGTATATATTAACGACCTATGTAATCTTACCTTAAAACATGGAAAGATAATATCCTACGCTGATGACACCGCCCTAATTTTTACTGCCAAAACTACCAACGAATTATACGATAGCGCCCAGTCTGGCTTTAATATTGTCTATACCTGGTTAAATAATAATCTTTTAACATTAAATGCTGACAAGACTAAATACATTCATTTTTCCATGCGCAAAAATCAGTACACTGTGACTAACAATTATATATACGCACACCATTGTCCTCTCTCCTACCACAATTTGTCAGTGCCCTTGTGTAATTGTCCTACTATCCAGGAAACCAATAATGTAAAATATCTAGGCATCATAATCGACGACATCCTCTCTTTTAGAAAACACATAGATAGTTTGGTAAGTAGAGTTCGTAAATTAATGTATGTATTTAAAAAACTGCGAGCTATAGCAGATTTAAAATTAATCATTCAAGTGTATTTATCTTTATGTCAATCTATCATCCAATATTGCATAACTTCATGGGGTGGAGCACTAAAAACAATATTACTGCCGCTAGAAAGAGCTCAAAGAGCAATTCTAAAAGTAGCCACAACGCGACCTTTCATTTTTCCCACAATTATGTTATATAAATCGTGCAAGGTGATGACTGTTCGCCAAATTTTCATATATCACACTGTACTAAAACAGCACACATTGCTTACATATCACGAAGATGTTACTAACAAAAGACGAAAAGATATAGTCTGCGCCTCACAATCAGTTTCAAAATTCATTTTTTCAAATAGATTTCTTTCTTTCCTAGGTCCATTTTTATATAATAAATTAAATAGAGAGTTAAGTATTTATAAATTAAATTATGTTAACTGTAAGAACATATTATATAATTATTTACAAATTTTGTCGTATGAGCAAACTGAGCAGTTACTTCAAGTAAGCAAATAACAATTTTGCTGATCTATCTTAACGCATCATTATTATTGACCCACTTATTACCGGTACTGCTAGTTGCTTATGCAGGTTATTAAAATGTTATTATTGAATTGTAGTTATGTAAATTTATATTGCTAAAATAGTTTGTAAGCACTTCTTCGCCCGAGCCACAGGTTCAATCTAGTTCGGGCAAACAACAACAAATGTATATTATAAATTAATACTAAATTAGTCATTTATTATAAATTATTGTACCTATTATTTAAATAAATAAATATTATTATTATTAAATAAATATTATTAAATATTATTATTATTTTAGTAATATTTTGGTGGGCAATTACTATTTTTGGTGGTCATTATATTTAATCCCTTTATTTATTTCAGCCTAGATTGTCCCACTACTGGACAAAGGCCTCCCTCTTACTTTTCCACATATCCCTGTTACGCGCTAGTTTGCACCAGTCTCTCCTGTATCTAATTAATTCGTTCCGCCATCGAAGCTTTGGTCAACTACGTTGCCGCTTAGCATCAAGTGAGACCCAGTCTGTATAGATTTTAGCCCTAAGCTCCTACGGCGTGCGGCAAACATGTCTAGCCCAATCTCATATACATTTTTATAAGATGTAAATTAGATTAGCAAATATTAAAATTTAAAAAAACACTTTTATATATTTATAACTATTTCCCAAGAGTAGGCAGAAACACATCCACACTTCGTAGGGTCAAACCTATTTGCTGTCAATCGGGTACAGGTCCAGATTCCACCCTGCTATTGACAGAACATCTCCCATCATAACACTTTTTCTGACACAGGAATTGAACCCGAGAGATCATGTACAGAACGAACTCACTTTCACAATTATAATACATATTATTGTGTCGGAGTGCAGATTTAAATTTATATAAAATAATGAAACACAGGCCTCTGACCTAGTGGGTTATTCCCAGTTGCCCCCACTATCAACGCCACCACTGGTGACAAATGGGATTTCTTTCCATAAAATGTCCATGAAATCCCATTTGTCACCAGTGGTGGCGTTGATAGTGGGGGCAACTGGGAATAACCCGACCTAGTTCAGGTAATAAAATGTAAAAACACGATAAACAAGACTTTTTGTGTCCAATTTTTAAATTGTAAAATGTTTTCCTTTAGATTAAATATAGTTTTAATGTGAATTTAATACAATAAGTAGCCTGTAATGTGTTTTGTAAAGACTTGTATTTATTTATTGAATACAAATGTATTATTATTATTAATGACGACTGGCCGATCTGTAAATAATGTAATACTGACCGTTGTACTCGAGGACTGGGTCCTGTTCCGCCTGCAGCTTGTCGGCGCTGCGCTGCGATATCGTGAGGTCCAGCCGACCCTTGAGGTTCAGTAGCTGGCACAGGTGCGACCGCCTGGGATAGATTGTATAATTATTAATAATAAAATTATCATATTTCTACTGAACAAAATACAACATATTGTTTTAGTGTTTTCTTATCTGTCCCCACCCAGAACAGTTCGGTATTGTCAACCTTTTTCTATTGCAATAGGTAAATTAATATAATACTAATAGGTAGGGTGAGCAATCCAGGGGTGCGTGGCGGGTTCCTCTCTTCCCAATAATTTTATTACAACGGATTTCCGCCAAGTAAGGCGCAAGACACACAGAAAAGACGTAATAAGACAAGGACGCGTCGCAGACGCGGCGCCCCTTCAATCAATTTTCATACTAAATGTCTTCGATCAAATATACCATAAATGCACATATTGCGTGTTGCTTTATGAACCAATTAAAACGACGATGTGGTGATTGAATATTGACTATTATGTATTACGGCACGTAGTATTTTGCTTTGCTAATAACAAGTTATATATATCACGTTTGCATGTACTATACTATACTATGATATATACTATGGCTTTCGCCATAGATATTTCCCCCTTGAAGAAAAGAACTAAATTACACATAGTAATAATTAGATTAGAAAAAAATAATAATACAGATTAATTTTATGCCTACGTTTCTAAACAACGTTTGCGTCTCTAATTATTTTCGTAAGCCTCTTCTCGATCTTATTGCTTACGAATTTGAATACTATGACTATGGTTGCGATTGTACATATGACAACCCCTGCTATCGTCATGAATATTATCCAGCTCCGGATCCCTTGTACTTCCTCGACCACTTGGGAGTGCAGGTTTAATAAATCTTCTGGTTTTACTGCATTGTTCTGCACCATGTTGATTTGTTCCTTCTCGTGGCTCGAGTTTGATCCCATGCTATGTGTTGTTTCGACGCTGTGCTAAGTGAATGCATAAAGTAGTGTTATTCTAGCTTATATATTATAATTGGAATCTAACCGTCGGGCGGGAGATTCTACCAGAACGTGTTCTTGTTTCTGTTTTCTTATCTGCTTGTGAAGTTTTCGTTATCTGGTCGTCTATTGTCCGTTTGCTTATCTTGCTATCGTTTAACATGAATGCAGGTTTAACTCTATCGATAGCTACACTTTTTTGTCGTCCGTTTATCAAGATCGTGAAGATCTTATCATTTCGACTGATGACAAGATAAGGACCATCGTACGGCGGTGTAAAACTTGGCCGTAATCGGTCACAACGTAAGAAAACGTGCTTACATTCCGATAACTGTGGGTGCACGAATATCTTGTCGTTCTTACTTTGTCTTTGTGGAACAGAAATCATGTGTTCTAAGTTGTCCTTAATTTCTCTGATAAAATCTGCGTATGTTGAGTTATTATGTGTCTCGAAAAATGCTCCAGGCAATCTAATTGTTGAACCGTATACTAATTCAGCTGCCGAGTATCCTGTGTCTTGCCGTAAACTCGTACGTATGCCAAGTAAAACGGTAGCTAACTCTTTTGTCCAATTGATTGTGTTACCTCTTGCTATCAATGCCGTTTTCAATGTTCTGTGCAGTCGTTCTACTTTAGAGTTTGACTGTGGATGATATGGGGAGGTTCGAATTTTATGAATTCCCATTAAGTTTGCTAAATTTTTGAATATTTCAGATTCAAATTGGCGTCCCTGGTCTGTGGTAATGTATTCAGGGCATCCGAATCGGGCTATCCAGCCTTCATATACCGTTCTGGCTACGGTTTCTGCAGTTATATCAGCTATGGGAAATGCCTCTGGCCATGAATTACAACGATCTATCATTGTAATTATGTATCGTTTGTTTTTAGAAGTGGGTAGAGGCCCAACTAAATCAATATGAAGATGGGAAAATCTTCCTGTTGGCATGAATTTTCCGAATTGTGATTTTGTATGACGATGTATTTTTGCTCGTTGACATTGTAAACATGTCTCAGTCATCTTATTTACGTCTTTATTCATATTTTCCCATATATAGTTAGTTGAAATCAGTTTTCTCGTAGTATTCTTACCAGGATGGCTAATGTTATGAAAACTTTCGAAGATAGTTTTCCTGAATTTGAGGGGCATAAAAGGGCGTTGTTTTCCTGTTGATATATCACAATAAATCTTAATATTTTTATCTGGAAAATGTATTAATTCTATTTTTAACGATTTATTGGCTTTTAATCGTTTTAACTCGCTGTCATTCTTTTGATATTTTTCTACCTCGTACCAATCGATTGCAGAGGGTAAGGATATCATTTCGATAACTCGAGATAAAGCATCGGCTACCAAATTCTTGTGGCCGCTGATGTGCTGGATATCCGTACTGAATTGTGATATATAATCCAGATATCTGATTCGTCTAGGGGTATCATCCAATGACGGCTTCTTATCGAAAGCATGCATTAGTGGTTTGTAATTCGTGTAGACCGTAAATTCTCGTCCTTCGATGAGTCTTCTGAAATGTTTTATAGCCATATAAATTCCTAGTAGCTCTCTATCGTAAGTAGAGTATTTTGTTTGGGCTTCACTTAGTGATTTGGAGAAAAAAGCTATCGGCTCCCATTTTTTGTTTCTTCGCTGCTGTAGTACAGCGCCTACGCATTTGAGACTAGCATCCGTCATTAAAGCTATTTGCGCTTTGCTGTCCGGACATGCTAATGTAGTTAATTGTCGAATGTCCTGCTTGCAACATTCAAACGCGTGGTTTGCTTCGGTATTCCACTGTATAACTGTCTTATCATTTTTCTTACAATTAATTAAATATTTATTTAATGGTGCTTGATGTTTTGCTGCATGTGGAATACTGCTTCGGTAGAAGTTAATCATACCCAAAAAGTCGTAATTCATTTATCGTTTGTGGTTTAGGGTAATTGTTTATGGCTTGAATTTTTTCCATAGTAGGAGTCAACCCTTGGCTCGTTATATGATAACCGAGGAAATCAATTTCCGACTTGGCAAATTCGCATTTGTTTGTATTTATTGTTATGCCGTGATCATGCAAGCGCTTAAACACCTCTTCTAAGTGTTCATAATGTTCCTTAATATTATTTTTCTTATCAGCGATAAATATGTCGTCTACATACACGAATACGTAGTCCAAGTCTCTGAATATGGAGTCCATAAATTTTTGGAAGGACTGTGCTGCGTTTCGTAACCCGAATGGCATTCTGATGAATTCAAAAAGTCCAAAAGGGGTTATAATCGCTGTTTTCTCTGGTTCAGCTACGGGCAGAACGTGAAAAGCTTTCTTTATGTCTATTTTGCTGAAAATTCCTTTTCCGCTTGCCACGTACGTAAAATCAAGTAGCCTTGGAAGTGGGTACCTGTCTGGTACTGTTATTTTATTTAGTGCGCGGTAATCTCCACATGCTCTCCATTCGCCATTCTTCTTCTTGACTAAATGAAGTGGCGATGCCCATTGACTGCTTGACGGTCGGCAAATTCCCATATTCATCATGTCTTGGAATTCCTGTTTTGCAATTCTGTATTTATCAGGAGGTAATGGACGCGCTCGAGTAAATACTGGGAAACCTTTTGTTATTATTTGATGCTGTACTTGGTGCTTGGTAGGTAGGTTCATCGATCTAGGCTTTGTAATGTCTTCATATTTCTCTAACAATCGCTTTATTGGTTCCTGTAGATAAGTGTTTAACGATCGGACTGATGCAATGTTTGCTCTCACTATTTTGGCAGGCGTTTTCAAACCTGTCTTTTTATCGATCAGTTTTTTTCCGTGTATATCTACTAATAATTGATAATGATCCAGAAAATCAGCTCCCAGAATTGGCATCTTGACGTCGGCAATGGTAAATGTCCATTTAAAGCTTCGGCGAAGTCCTAGGTTAAGCATTAAAGTGCGTTCCCCGTATGTATTTATAGGGCTGCCGTTGGCGGCGAATAATTTGTATTCGCATGCTTTGCTCTCGTTATTTGTGCGATTGATAACCGAAATGTTAGCACCCGTGTCGACTAAAAATCTATAACCACTGTTTGAGTCAGTTATAGTTAGACGGTTTGCTGGGTGAATAGCACAGACCCGTCGTTTTCTGTGCTACTTCTAGTTTTCCGACGGCCTGATATTTTTGTTCATATTCCACGAACATGGCTTCTTGCATTTATACGAATCTTGCTTGAAATGATTATGATAATAACAAATTCCATTATGCGAGCTTCTGTGGCGCGACCTTGACCGTGAGTGTGACGTATGGCGTGAATGGAATTTGCTGCGTTGCATAGGTTGATGCTCGCGTGCGCTACGTAATGCATTTATTTCTATTCGCATAGCTGCAAGTTGTGACGATATGTTTGTTATTAAATTAATGTCAACCGATGTCTCTTGAGTGGTATTCTTGTTGTAGGTCAAGTTTTCATATATTTTATCGGCTAACTCGCTCAAGTTGTCTAATGATAAATTGTTTGTAACCGATATAATCGCTGTTAGCGAAGCGGGAAGTTATCTTAGCCACAGAAGACGAATAGTGTCGTCGTTTATATTTCCACATCCCGCTTCCTTCATTTTTCTCAAGAGCTGGGAAGGCTTTTGGTCTCCGAGGTTCATTTCTGATAGTAGTCTGTGAAAACGTCGGTGTTCGCTCTCTTCGTAGCAGTTTATTAGACGTTCCATGATGGTGGAGTACTTATTATCGCTGGGAGGTTTAGTCAAAATGTCACTAACCTGATGGACTACCTCTTTTGGTAATTTAGATATTACCATATTGTATTTGTAGTCTTCGCCCTGTTTTTGTGATGCCAAGATGGCTTCAAACTGAGCGAACCATAATCGTGGTGAGTCTGTCCAAAATTGCGGTAGATTTTCCGTGACCGTGATTGCAGCAACAGTTTCGCAGCCTGAGTCGCCTTTTGAAGGAGTTATTGGTGGAGCCATTTTTCTTCTGACGTTATGAGGATGTGATAATATCGTAATACTATTGTTCTCTAGATTCACCGCTGAAAACCAAATTGGGTTCCGGTCGTCCCGGTATTATATCAGCACTAGAGACCAATAGATCACGTCGGGGTCACCAATTATTGCGTGTTGCTTTATGAACCAATTAAAACGACGATGTGGTGATTGAATATTGACTATTATGTATTACGGCACGTAGTATTTTGCTTTGCTAATAACAAGTTATATATATCACGTTTGCATGTACTATACTATACTATGATATACTATGGCTTTCGCCATACACATTCTCATACAAAAACCGCGTCAATATGTGGCACTGACCAGTATTACTTACTTATAAGTGTCTGCATTTATTATGCAATCCAGCAAATAAACCGGAATAACCATTGAACGCCCACTGAGAAACATTTTGTAATAGTTTAGTTAAAACGCGTCAATGTAAAGCGTCCTAAGTGTGTTACTCGCGATACGCAAGCGTACTAAGTATATGGTACGGTCTCCACCGTAGTAGTGGTGTCGATTCGCTCTCGCTTACGGGCAGCGCACGCAAGAGTGAGTGGGACAGGTACATAATATAGCGCATACGACTGATTTATGCACAGTTTTGTTGGGGCCGTTTTTCGAGCGACGATCGTGCATCTATGGTATATTTGATCGATGCTAAATGTCTATAAATTTTGTATGAAAATTGTTTGAAGCGTCGTGTCCGCGTCTCGTCCGTTAATTGCTATAATATTTATTTGATCACCAAAAAGGCACCAAAAACACAGCTGCATGACACAAGTGCTATATAACTATGTAGAGAAGTTACAGTCTGCTAAGTAAGATATGTAATCACTACAGTAAACAGATAGATATATTTTAAGAAAAATTTAATCAACAATTCATATTTTAAGAAAAATTATTTGAATTACTCTTTGCAGCATATTTATCATGATAATTACATTTTCAATGCATTACTTGAATACAGAGTGTTAAGGAAATGTACAGTGCAATTCCAGTGCGGTCGCATATATTGTAAAATCAGTATGTTCGCGTGGGTAAACTCTCCTTATAATATATATTATTCTACACCTCAGTATTATTTAGACTATATATATGTAAGTCTTTTAGCCATAATAATAACTTTTAGTAATCATTCTACAGATAAACTTCAATAATAGTTGATAATATATTGACGGCCTCGATGGCGTAGTGGTTAGTGTAACCGACTGCTACGCCTGAGGTCGCGGGTTCGATTCCCGCACAAGTCAAACATTTGTGTGCATGAACATGGATGTTTGTCTTGGTCTGGGTGTTTCTATGTATAATATGCATGTATTTACAAAAAAAAGTATATATGTATGTTTATCCATTGTCTAGTACCCATAGTACAAGCTCTGCTTAATTTGGGCTAGATGGTGTTGTGTGTATGTGATAGAATATTATATTATATTATATTATATATTATATTACTATATTACCAAAACTGTCGTGGTTTGAGAACAAAACTAAACATATTGTATACAAATACGTTATCTAAGTGCTATGATTTAATTGTGCTTTCGGAAACGTGGTTAACGCCTAATATTGGTGACTGTGAGTGCCTGGAGTCACGTTATAATGTATATCGTTGTGATAGGAATCGAGTATTATGTGGTAAAATGGATGGTGGTGGTGTCATGCTTGCAGTGCGTCATGGACTTCCAGTTAAACGTTTTTATTTACAACCCCAGATAGCACACGATACCACCACCAACAGTATTATTCATTTGCCAGCTAACTTTGATTATGTTTTTCTTAAATTTGACTCGTGTATTGTAGGTAAGTACCACGTAATTATCAGCGTATACATACCGCCTAATCAGCCTTTGTCATATAAAATATTTTTCGACGCTATTCAAACTGAGGTTATATCTCTAAATGTAGACAATATATACATAATTGGTGATTTTAATATGCCTCACATTGAATGGATGGAATGTAGCCCGTTAGTTTTTATTCCAGAACCTTCTACTTGCAACAATACCGCCACTTATTTTTCTAATTTGTTTTGTCTAACAAATTGCAAACAATATAATGTTATTTATAATAATATGAATAGAATATTAGACTTATTTATTTCAAATAGTGATGAATGCGTCTGAACCCCCAGGGAATTATTTAGTACCTGTAGATAATTTACACCCGCCTTTCTGTGTCCATGTTAACTTTAATTTACAATATAAAACTTTAAAAACCAGTTCAGATAATATAAAATATCGTTTTTTAGAAGGTGATTATACTAAAATTAATAAAAAAATTACTAGTGTGGATTGGCATAATGTTCTAGAAAATATGTCAGTTGATTCGGTTGCTAACGTTTTTTATAGTAAAATATATGACATTATTAAATCATCTGTACCTCGCCGACCTATAAAGAGTAGGAATACCCTATATGGTTTTCTAGACCGCTCATTCATATTTTTTAAAATAAACAGAAAGCTTGGGTCTAATGGAAAAAATATGGGAACACATTAGATTATGAAGCATTCTCATGTTTGCGTGATAGATTTAATTCGGTTAGCTCTGAGTGTTTTAGAACTTATATTGATTCCATAGAAGAAGGTCTAAAAACGGATGTCAAGGCTTTTTGGTCATACATAAAAAGTAACAAAAATAGAGATGGAATCCCTAGTGAAGTTAAATATAACAATATAAAATCTAATAATCCATCTGAAATTTGTAACTTGTTCTCAAACTATTTTAGCTCAGTATATGTAAAAAGCGATCCCATAAACTTGGACTGTGACTCTTTGCCCACATCTAGGTACACTGATAGAGTCATATCTGATTTACACATAACCAGAGACATGATAATAAAAGAACTTAAGTCTTTGGACATAAACAAAGGAGCAGGTCCAGATGCTATACCTCCTTTTTTCTTAAAGCATACCGCTGAAACGATTAGCCTACCATTGTTTATTATATACAATAATAGTCTGACAGGAGGCGTAATGCCACAGGTTTGGAAGACTGCTAATGTAACGCCTGTATATAAAAGTGGGTGTAAATCAGATGTTACCAACTACCGTCCCATATCCTTGCTATCAACAATGGCAAAGACTCTTGAGCGTTTAGTACATAGCCAAATTTATTCACATCTACACAGATGTATTATTCCTGAGCAGCATGGATTTGTTAAGGGTCGGTCTACTGTAACCAACCTGTTGCTTTATACGAATTATCTGTATGAAACTATGGACAACTGCTTGCAGGTGGACGCGGTTTACACCGACTTTTGCAAGGCATTCGATAAAATGGATCATTCAATACTATTAAAGAAGATTGCATATAATGGTATACATGGAAACTTGTTACGCTGGCTCGAGTCCTATATAGTTAACAGGACACAAAGGGTTGCTCTGAATGGTTTCTACTCTAATGAAATACAAATCAGTTCAGGTGTAGTCCAGGGTTCAATTCTAGGACCTTTGCTCTTCGTCTTATTTATTAATGACATTGGCAATTGTTTTAAACATTGTCATTATCTCTTGTATGCAGATGAGTTAAAAATCTATCGAGACATTAAGATGCAAAGTGACTGCAATAAATTACAGGAAGACTTGAATCGCTTTACCAGTTATTGTACCGACAATAAATTGCAGCTAAATATTAATAAATGTAAATCAATAACATTCACAAAAAAACATAATACATTTAATCAAACGTACTTCCTTTGTAACAATGCACTTGAGAAAGTAATCTCGATTAGAGACCTTGGAATACATCTTGATTCTAAACTCCATCTTGATGTTCATGTAAACTGTATAGTAAATAAAGCTTTTCAAATGTTTGGATTTGTCATGCGCACATGTGTGTGTTAAAAGGTCAGCCTCATACTTGCTGCTCTACAAGTCACTCATTAGATCACAATTAGAATATGCCACTGTTGCATGGAATCCATATTATACAAATTAAATTGATCAAATAGAAGTAGTACAGCTTAAATACCTCCGTGCCGTTAATTATAGATGTTTTCGCAAAAGAAGCTCATACCATGACACATTGGTTAAATTCTCTCTAATGACACTCAAAATGAGACAATGGCTAATGGACTTATCTGCGATATATAACATTTGTCGTAATAAATATGACTGCAATAACCTAATGAATCAAATACAAATAAGAATCCCTAGCAGCTCCCATCGTATACGCGCTGCACATAACTGGGGTCTTTTTGTACCAAGGATGTGCAGAACGAATGCGGGCGAGCGAGCACCACTTTGCCGCATTATGAAACTTTATAATAAATATTTCACAGATATTGATTTGTTTATACTATCTCCTGGGCAACTCAAGAAGTGCGTGGTTGGGAGACTCAACGAAATGGCTAATGATCATAGTTGATGTTGAATTTCATTTTATTTGTAATAAAGTAAGTAATAAATTAATTATTGCTTTGTCATGCCAGAACTAATATATGTAACACTATCTTTTTTGTACTAATATTAATTTTGCGGACAACGATGTTGGTTGTGCATATATTTAAGTACTTTGGTAATAAGTCGTTTGGTTTAGCATAGTGTACAATTGTTTGTTGTCCTGAATAAATAAAATAAAATAAAATATTCGACTTAACATTTCAAAGATTTAGGAACCTAGTCCATAATCTTGCTGTCGATGAACCATTCACTAATTACTGTCGTATTCAGAGATAATTATGTACTATATATACATAAGTTTTGTAATGTAAGTTTTGTTTCCCCGATATTTGGATAACTTTTGTCAATAGTTATTTTCTAACTTATAATTATGCATGTGGTGTTTACCTACACAAGTTGTGCACTTAGATTAAGCATAATACTATGTTCTGTATGTAATGAATGCTTTAGTGTAATAACTGCTGGTAAACCAATAAATAAATAAATAATTAAGTTGTTAGATTTAACTGGGGTGCAAAAATAAATATTGTATTGTTGTCATATTGGTACCGTAAACGCTATTATTATTATTATTTTATATCGTTTGTCATCTTTGTGTTGTGTTAAGTATATCTATTATCTACAAACATGGTCGCAGCGGAAGACCAGCGCTAGTTCTTTCAAAACAAGCATTTTGCTGAGGTGCGACCAATTTGCAGTTAGATTTGTTTTTTTCCTTTTTTTTTTGTAATTAACTGTGTCTGAAGTATGTAACTATGTAGTGCATAATCTGCTGCAAATAAACGTATTTTCTTTCTTTCTTCTTTTTTTCCTTGTCTTTTCTGTTTGTTTTGTGTCGCGACGCTTCTATACATTTTGTATGAAAATTGATTGAAGGGGCGCCGCGTCTGCGACGCGTCCTCGTCTTACGTCCTTTCTGTGTGTCTTGCGCCTTACGCCTACTTCGAATCAATAAAACAAAATGGTTAGTTTACCTGTGTGTGAAGATGGCGAGTAGTTGTGTGAGATGGTCGCAGGCGCGCGAGCCCATCGTGGCGAGCAGCAACGCTGAGTGACACCGGACTACCGCAGACAGCCACGTGCATACTGCCGCGCACCTGGTGACAGGACAGCTATATTATATAAAGCTATATAGCAGCGATAGCTCAGTGGGGAGACCAACAGACTGCAATGTAGTAAGACGTGTCTTGTAATACCCATCCTTAAAGTAGCGCTCATAGCCAGTTGCACTCACTCACTGATCGGTAAACAATTAGCGAGGTTAAGCAACGTTGGGTGCGGTCAGTCTATAGATGGGTGACCGCTTAGTGGTATTTCATCTGAGCGTCTCCGTGCTTCGGAGAACACGTAAAAAGTCGGTCCCGGTTGTTGTCAAATTGATAGCAGTCGTTAAGCCATGTCAGAGGCCTACGGGTGGCTTGAACAACTCTTGATAACAAGTTGACCACTAATCACACGAAAAAGAAAAAAGAAAAGAAGTCGACATAACCCTTTTGTTCGATCTAAAAATCGAACTTGGGATTATACGCCATAGGATTAGCAATTTAGACCCAGTATACCAGTGGTGGACTATGGCCTAAAGCTTCTCACAGTGAGAAGAGGCCCGTGCCCAGCAGTGGGACAGTTAATCACAGGGCTGATATTATTATTATTATTTATTATTATATTATACCATTAATAAAAAGCTCAGTGGGGAGACCAACAGACTGCAATGCAGAGGGTCTCAGGTTCGAACCCACGTCGCGCACCTCTGATTTTCGGAAGTTATATGACTTTTCGAAATTGTGCGTATTGATTGACAATTATCGCCTGCTCCGTGCCTCGGAGAGCACGTTCAGCCGTCGGTCCCGGCTGCCATGAACATCTATGGCAGTCGTTATTGGGAAGTCAGTGCCCTCTAACATCCTGACACTGATCTAGCCTTAGGGTATCGTTAGCCTTCGGGTTGCAGAATCACTCCGTGTAAAAACTTCACGTATTAATATATAGATAAGTGTGTGTACTGACTGGCTGGTCTTCCTGGTGGCCATGTCGGAGAGCTGTTCCAGCAGTAGCGGTACGTAGTCGGGCGGCAGGCTGGACACGGAGCGCAGGGCTACTGCCGGGTCATCCTTCTGTAGCACGGTCAGGATTATGCTGCAACAATACATATATTTGTCATTATCTATACTAATATTATAAAGCTGAAGAGCTTGTTTGTTTGAACGCGCTAATCTCAGGAACTACTGGTTCGAATTGAAAAATTCTTTCAGTGTTGGATAGCCTATTTATCGAGGAAGGCTATTGGCCATATATCATCACGCTATGACCCACGGGGGCGGCACAGCAACGATAAACGCGGGTGAAATCGCGGGAACATCTAGTAAAATATATAGTTCATTCTCGAAATGTAAATGAATTTTCAGAATAACCATGAAGTTAGATGTATAAAAAAGGCAATTTCATAGCTGAAAACCTAATATTAGAGCAACGGACATACAAACACTCAGATCGTTAGTAGAACAATGCAAAGTGGTCATCTGTAATATTTCAAGACTAGATGTGCCCGCGGTTTCATTTGCGTTTATGGTTACTGCGCCACCCCTGTGGGTCGTAGCGTGATGTTATATAGCCTTCCTCTATAAATAGGCTATCCAACAAAAAAATATTTTTTCGATTCAAACCAGTAGTTTCTGAGATTAGCGCGTTCAACCAAACAAACAAAACTCTTTAGCTTTATAATATTAGTGTAGATAATTCGATGTCTTGAAATATATATCTATGTATGCTTGTTAACCTACTTAGTAATAATAAATGTATTAGAACTAGACTGACCCCTTATCTTTCGAGTGTAGTCCCTGCATCAGCAGCTTGGTGAGGTTTTGACTGACGGCAGACTTGCCGCGGGCCTTCACGTCCAGGGATAGGTTCGCCAGACGAGCCTCCATGGGGACTTCAATCTGTAAGGTATATCCATATTAAGTATTGTTTTAGAATTTATATCTATATTATACAATTATTATTTTGAAAGTTTATTTGAAAGAGAGGAATGGCAAGGGCAAAGTTTCGAAATGAATGATAATGATAGTAGTGATGAAAGCCCTATTAGTATGGATGAAATAATGAAAGCATTGAAAAGCATGAAATCAGGAAAGGCTGGTGGGTATGATAGGATTACAGTCGAAATGCTGACAGCTGGACAGGGTCTTATAGCAACTCAGTTGTGCCGCCTTTTTAACTTGTGCTGGAATACCGGCCGTGTACCAAGTGATAGGTGCAAGGCCGTCATAGTACCTTTATACAAGGGAAAAGGCTCACAACAAGAGTGCAAAAGCTATAGAGGCATTAGCTTGCTCAGCGTCGTCGGTAAATTGTATGCAAAAGTGTTAATTGAAAGGATTGTGAAAGTAACCGACAAGAAAATATGGGATGCACAAACGGGATTTCGAAAGGGTATGGGATGTACGGATCAGGTCTTTTCCTTACGGAGCATAGCCGAAAAAGTTTTGCCCAAAGGTCAAAAGGTCTATTGCGCATTCGTGGATCTGGAAAAGGCTTATGATAAAGTGGTGAGGAATGAACTTTGGTCGGCATTGTCCATGTATGGAGTGAATAGCAACCTCACGCGAGCTCTGAAATCTCTTTATGATGATTCCAGAGCTTGTGTTAGGATAAATGGGACCTACACAGAGTGGTTTAGCATCGATAAAGGTGTTAGACAAGGATGTGTAGCGTCACCTTGGCTGTTTAACCTATACATGGACAATTGTTTGAAAGATTTAAAAGATTGTGAATGGGGATTAAGAATGAATGAGTTACTTGTCAAATGTCTTCTTTATGCCGATGACCAAGTAATACTTGCGTCATCGGCGGAAGAGTTGCAGGCGATGGTAACTATTATGCATGGTGCTTTTGAGAGTAAAGGAATGAAAATAAATGTAAGCAAGACGAAAGTAATGGTATTTGAAAAGGAAGAGTGCGTGACGATGTGTAATATTATGATTGATGGAAAAAAGTGGAGCAAGTGAAAGAGTTTGTATATTTGGGTACTTTGTTTACAAGGGATGGTAAACATGACGGAGATATTGAAAGGAGAACGATTGCTGGCAACAAAGTGAATGGAGCTCTACGCGCTTTTATGAACAGTCGAAATGTATCCGAAAAGGCACGTTTGGCTGTTCATAAAGGACTATTAGTGCCCACACTTATGTATGGAAGTGAAAGTTGGGTATGGCAAAAGAAGCATGAGAGCAGAATAAATGCTGTAGAAATGAGAGCGTTGAGAAGCATATGTGGTGTGACTCTGAAAGATAGAATAAGAAATAGTGTGATTAGAGAGAGATGCGACGTGAAAGTGGATATAGTTACAAGAATAGAAAAGGGTATGTTAAGCTTGTTTGGACATGTAGAAAGAATGGACGAGGAAAGACTGACTAAGAAAGTTTATAAGGCTAGTGTGAATGGAACAGTCGCAAGAGGAAAACCTAGGCGAACGTTTCTCGACCAGATCGGAGGCGTTCTGGACAAAGGCCAGGTTAAGAGCTCCTTGAACCGACGGGCGTGTATGAGGAATGTGATGAAAGTGAATGAAGCCAGAGAAGTGTGTCAGGATCGTAGCAAATGGAAATCCGTAGTCTCTGCCTACCCCTCTGGGAAACAGGCGTGAATCTATGTATGTATGTACAGTATGTGCCCTTAATGCCTGTGGCACAGGTTTACCCTAGCACAAGCACCCCTTATATATTAGGTACCTTTATTAAAAATTTAAGTTGAATAAATGATTATTATAATACGTAACGGGTATTAACGCGATCATGCATAATGTTTACCGTTTCCTGCTTGACGTTTCGAGCAGGGTACACCGGCCGTGCTCACAAGCTGACTGGTGCTGCGTCTTGTCCGTATCCTGTGAATTACAACGGACAGAATACGGACACGACGGCTAGCATACGTAATAGGGATACCGTGAGTGTAGTGTGTGACGGTACATGGACAAACAAAAATATGCCAAAAGTGAGGGTGAATCAAATTTTTCTGCTTCAAAACGGATGTATGAGGAATGTGATGAAAGTGAATGAAGCTAGAGAAGTGTGTCAGGATCGTAGCAAATGGAAATCCGTAGTCTCTGCCTACCCCTCTGGGAAACAGGCGTGAATCTATGTATGTATGTATGTATATTATATATATATCATGCAACGCGAAAGTTTAAGTTATTAAATGATGATGATTATTTTTATATTAGATATATAGGGTGTATTTAACCTACATTTCGTCAACTATGGTCATAAGCCATAGCGATATGTTAAGCGATGACCATTTTGTGTAAATATGACACATTTGCCCTACATCACACTACTTCTGTCTTTCGGGGTACCTAGTACGAGTAGGTTTTATGATAACGCGATCGGAACGTTTACCGCGATTGACTCTCTGACTGGTTAAAGCTTGGAGCGAGCCAATCGGAGCGCCGGACGTCATAAACGTGTCATCAATCGCGTTAGGCACTCTGATCGAATTTCGGTCAGTGCAGCCAACCAATTTTAATTGAGACTTGCCATCTGCACAGGCAGGATATTGCCTAAACTTTATTAATTTTGTTGTAATCGAATGGTTTCATAAAATAATTGAAGCGTTGGGCGAATGACGTTTTAACTCGAGGAACCGGGTTAAGAATAACTCGCTTAGTAGTATAATATGGTTAATATCCACAAAAAACTTAGTGACCTTACAATGGATAAAGGGGCACAGTGAACCATTGGGTAATGATGCTGCAGATGAGTTGGCTAGAAGAGGATCGGAAACCACCACGGAAGGTCCACCTCCATTCCTCCCTCTGCCATTCTCACAACTAAGAACATGGATGCGGCTTCGCATTCAGAGCCAACATAATAAACGCTGGGCACGGACTACGGACTGCAGACAGTCGAGAGCAGCCCTACCGGTCATCTCACCACGTCTGACACACCGCCTGCTCAACCTACAAAGATTGGACCTTCGAACCATCGTGGGGATCCTAACAGGACACTGTCCCCTGAACAAACATCTGTACAACATCGGAGCAACAGACAGCCCACTCTGTAGGGGATGTCTGACCGAAGAAGAATCTCCTGCCCAGGTAGTCCTGGAATGTGTGGGAGTAACAGCACAACGTAAGGAAATCCTCAACAACCCGAGGTCACTCCGCGAGGCCTGCGAAGACGCCAGAAATCTACTGTGCTTCTGGGCGGAGTTGGGCTGGCTATCTCCATAACCGGCCGACACTCACGCATAACGGACCAACTTGGAGTTCAAATGCGGAGAAGGGAGTCCAATTACATTTACAAAATACGTTTAATGTTGTATACACAAACATACCTTTTCGCCCGGCGTGGCTCGCTTCCTGGCGACTCCACCCATCGGCTCCACATATGTGACTTGTTTAGAGTCGTCTGAGCGCGTCTTGTTCACGTTGTCTGTCTGTTTGTGTTTCTTCTTCGTCTCACGAATCAGGATCTGTGTCTTCGACTTTGTGTCAGGTGTCTGCAAACATACGTACATACTGAACAAGACATGCCACTAATATTATAAATCTATACTAATATTATAAAAAGGAAAGATTTTTGTTTCTTTGTAACAATTTAATTCAAAAACTATGTACTTAAGACTGTGCCGAGCGTAAGACAGATAATGACAGAGCTCGTGCGGCGCATATTCAAATCGGCGCGCGGCCGCCATAGTAAAATCATATGGAGGATTTGAAGTGCTTTTTCGATAAATATGTATCTTTATTGTCAACCAATAACTTCTAACGTTTTTGCATTTTTCGTGCAAATTTACGTAATTTTGTAGGCAAAAATATTAATTATTTAAAGTTTTTAACACGGAGTAATTGTAAACACATTCATTGTTATGGTGAATGTATATTTTATATTTGTATTAAACAGAAAGTGTTGATTTTATTCGCTTAACTGTGACCGCCTGTTTTGGCACATTTCGCTCGGCGCAGTCTTAACAGATTTTAATAATTATTTCACTACTAGCAAACTATATTATCATTGAGTAACATATGCTACATTATGCTACACTCAGATAGATTGTATCCTAGACATGCTCGAGTGTTATCGTACTTGAACAACACTGTTGTTCTGATATCACACGGGCACGAAGCCTCAAGCAATAGCGAATCTATACTAATATTATAAAATTGAAAGATTTTTCTTGTTGTTTATTTGTTTGTAACGATTTAACTCAAAAACTGTTTAACCGATATTTTTGTATTCTTTGATCGTTAGAAAGCTATATTATCACCAAGTAAAGGTATATACATATTTTTTAAAGTACTGTTCCCACTATAACCTACTTTTACGCGAGCGAAGCCGCGGGCAAAAGCTAGTTATGAATCCGTTAAAAAGGGATTATTAACCTATTGAGTGTCAGCAGCACACCGGTGGCAGGACACTGTAGGTTTTCAACTATGTCTGGCGTTCCAACAATTGAGAAGCTAATTCAAAACTGATGCAACCTGCCTGTAAAGGAACCTTCACTTTACAGAAGAAAGCAGCAGAATAACTTTGTGGTATGTTCCTGGGGTAGTTCCCTTCATAAACTAAATACGAGCCAAAAAAAGGTTGCACGTTTTCCGGGGAATCCCCGCGCATTCTCGAGAATTCCCACCCCGACCTAGGACCGACGGAGACACCGGCTCACGTGATCCTACACTGCAAAAGCGTGAGCAACCAACGTACGAAACTTCTGAACAGTCCAGAAACGATGCAGGAGGTGCTGCGCAACACCGGTCCCTTATTGTCTGTCTGGACGGAGCTGAGGTGGTATGAGTAACCGAACAAATTTTTGCGTCGGTTACTTACGCACATGGCCCAATTGTGGGGTTAAGCGCGGATAACACATGCCCGACTAACTAACTAACCCCCCCGACCTAGTGGCGCCGTCGCCTGGGGGAGCCACGAGAAGTGGCGCCAACGGGGAGTCAGTCGGGACGTTCTTCTTATTCCATTCCGCAGCGGTGTAAATTGAGCCTTACTATAGAATAACATCTTTAGATAAATCTTATTATTTTATTCCACTTACCAGTCTCTCGAACACCATGACAGGCGGGTCTAGGTACCCCAGCAGTAGGTCTGTGGCTGTGAGTCGGCAGCACTGGAGAGGTAACGGTCTGGCTTCATCACTCGCCACTTGGATTGTCACCGATGGCTTGATCGGTTTTGATGATGACCTGAAATTATTGTTTATATAGCTAAGCTCAGCTTTTTGGTTGTCCAGTGGTTTATGTCGTTTTGCACTGCCAGTCCTCCTGTCCAGTGTTTTGGGTAGACCAAATCTTGGTTTTCTGGATGAAAACCTACGTCCTATTCGTTTCCCTTGACAACGTGTAGGCGAAATTTCATGATGATCGGTCGAGTAGTTAAGGCGTGAAAGCGTAACAAACAAACTCACACTCGCATTTATAATATAAGTTTAGGAATTTGTCTAGTTATAAAACGCGAAATAAGTTTTAGTTTGCATAGTAGTATATATAGATATTCCATTTTTTTTCTCCTTTTTTTTTGTAAGAAATGGAGTAAACAGGTGACTGTCTGGTACCCAAGAGATGGGTCAAGGAGCAGAGGTCGCAAAGTGAGAAGATGGGAGGACGAGTTAAAAATGACCTTAGTTCCCCTTTGGCAAAGAGTGGCGGCAGATAGAAAGCAGTGGAAGGCGTTGGAGGAGGCCCATGCCGTAAGGCACACCGAGCGAAGAGACATATTGTCAATATATTAACTAAATTAAATTTAAGTCAAAAGGGATTGAGTTTCGGAATAAAGGCTTTATTATTATTGCATATATATATATATATATATATATATATATATAAATATATATATATATATATATAAACTGCTAGTGCGTCTAGGGGTTTGGGTCATATTTTGGTCCACGGGTCACACGGGACAAAAATGTATTATTATTATATACTAGCTTTTGCCCGCGGCTTCGCTCGCGTTAATTTAGAATTTGATAATCAATTCGGGTTGTATTTTGCTTGTAATAATTTATAATAATATAATTAAATCAAGATTCGAAAGACACGTGGCGCCATCTATAATCATAAGAACGTTATTATTGTTTTCCTCGGGAACAGTAATTTTTTTCGAGATGAAAGGTAGCCTATGTCCGTTTCTGTACACCTGACAACGTATATGCAAAATTTCAGGATGATCGGTTCAGTGGTTTAGGCGCGAAAAGATAACAAACAAACAAACTCATTTTCGCTTTTATAACATTAGTTAGGAAGGATTAGGATAGGATAGGATTATTTCTGAATAACCTATCTATCAGTCACAGAACTTATTCCTCTGGAGTTATTCTGTTGACTAGTAGTAGTTTGACTAATATTCAAGTGTGGTCTAAAACACTTACCCGTTCAACAGATGTCCATAGTAATGAACAACTCCACTCCTCGTAGCAGCTGCCAATCTTAACCTGGTAGCACCATCTTCCACTTTCAAGTCTACATCGATGATCTTCGGTGCGTCTTCCAACACAAAGTTATATGTAGAAGTGATGGTGGTGACCGGTGGTTTGGATATAGATTTCCTTCGCTGTTTCTTGTGGGGAGTCTCATCACCATTCAGTTGAGGTATGTGGTCTTCTGTTATGGTGACATCCCAGAATGATAGGAGACGCTCGTTTCTGTAAAAACAGATTGGTATAAAAAAAAATTGATGACGGCATTTTAATTTTTATATAAATGCTTAGACTTGACTTTGCTAATGATCATGCAATGCATGATTTGAACTCTAAGGGCAGTGATGGCAGAGTACTTTATGAATATACAAGTTACAGATCACACATTTAATAATCCTGTGATATATTGAAAACTGCCTCCGTGGCGCAGCGGTAGTGAATGTGACTGCTGTGCATGAGGTTTCGGGTTTGAATCCTGGGTCGGCCTAACAAAAATTATTGGGTTTATATCTTAAGAAATCTCAATAGCAGCCCGGAGTTAGGAAGTTGGCGGTGTTAGACACCCCCATGCCTCGGAAAGCACGTAAAGCCGTTGGTCTTGCGCCTGATCTCTCTCCGGTCGTGTTGGATTACCGTCCCATCGGATCTTGAGGGTTAGGGAACAGAGAGTGCACTTGTGTTTGCGTACACGCTTGTGCACTATAATATCTCCTTCGCAGATTGCCAGTCTCCGTTCAGATTGGCCGCCGTGACCGAAATTCGGTCTGGAGGACATTATTAATAATCCTGTGGGCAACTATGGGATCTGAATCCAACAACACTGAGCCTGGCTGCTGCTACAAGGCAGCAACTTGCCTGCTAAGCCATCTATGCAGAATATTATTAGGAGGATTTCATAAAATAATTAAGTTAACTTTTAATGACAATCCTTTGAAAATAAGTTTCATAAGCCATATCTAAAAAAATTTACTTACTGCGATCCTTCAATAAGCCAGCACACATCATTTGATATAGCTATACTGAGTAGTGCGGTGGGTGCTGCGTTGTGCCCTAAGTTCTTGATGACTGTCGCTTCTCCGTCGTGCAGGCGCCATAGTCGCACCTGGTATGAGGCTGCTACTAGGTAGCGGGCTTGTGTGTTCTATAAAACACATATACAATAAATCCTCATGAAATTTCACATACACATTGTCAGGAGTACAGAAAAAGACATTGGGTACCATTTATCCCGATAAAATTACAAGTCCTGAAGTATAGAAATTTATTGACAAAATCTAGATTAGGGCGAGCAATACCGCATCAAACATAAAGTATGTTTACTTTTAAACAGAGACATATAAGTAAATCTTTGTGACAGAATAGTATGTAACATGTTATGTTTACCAAAACAGAATATTTTCTAATGAGACTTATGAAAGCCATTTAGAAGACCTCAAAACTGCTGCATTTTGCAAACATAGAATAAGTATGGGTGTACCCGTGACGTTTGGCACACTTACGGTACCACCATGGTGTGGGGTGACCATCTACATAATAATTATTGTAACATCAGTTGTTATTACTCTAATATTCAGCAATATATATATCATAGTTTTAAATTTATGCCAAGCTTTTACAAAGGAATAAGTGAAAATAATATTGACTCACCTGTTTGTGTGGTATAATTTTGATCGCACTGACATTGTTCCCATGTTTACTCTTACTGTCAACATTAACATTATACTTATATCTAATAGATGAATTGTTCAAATCCCATTCATATACATGGTTCTCCTTATTACAACTGTATAGTCCATATTTTCTCTGCCAATCTAACGTAGTTATACTGCTTTGCGTTGCTTCATTTGATAGTACCGTCTCAACTTTAGCTTGTGCTACAGAGTATATTAGAATCTTTCCAGTTGTAGTACCAAGGGCTATGCAATGTGTTTCCTCTGATAAACTTTTCCGTTTTACTCCTTTTTGGGGAGTTGCCTGTGGAAGAAAAGGTTTTTATCATAATATGTTTTGAGGACAGGTAATATCATAAACTTGCAATATGGCAATAATGCTTGCCGAAGAATAGCATAATGTATAATTATAGGTAAGCCAGTCACTAACAGTGGGTTAGCCGGTGGGCAGACATACATTTTACAGGTAAGTATAATAGGATAAACGAATAGCATATAGATCTGTCAACAGTAGCTTAATATACTTAGATCTTTGGGTTAGACCTCAGATACTAAGCTGTATTAACTGTGTCTAGATTCGAACTAATTAAGTCATTATGATAACTTTATTACAAAAATTTACTAACATAGAAACCGATTATGCCATCACATAAATTCTTAAAAAAGATCAATTTATGCTAACATGCACCCGTAATCATACATATTCCAAAGGGGTAAAATTACACTTATTGGTAAAACAAACAATTAACTACGTATATGTTTTTAGCTCAGACACTATAAAGTATAAATCATAATATATTAACAACATTAGTTCAAAAGAACAATAATTAAAAAGACTATTATTTATTACTTTTGGTAATTTTGGGCACAAATGAGTACACTATTTAATGTACAATGATTTCTATACACAATATAATAAATGCCAGCACGAAAAACAAATATGTCAAGGTTATGGTAAAGTGTGAACTTATAGGTTATGTTTGGATTTTAAACATTTTAAAATGGCAGTAATTATCACTGTTTTAGAGTATATAGGCTCAAATCGGCCAACATATACATCCAGAAATATATATAAAGCGCGAATATGATAAGATAAAGTAAAAAAGGTTATTCGTATAACTTGTTAAGTGGTGATCAAAACAAACAGTTTTTATAACTTAACATAAGATTATTCATTACAGAAAGGCATGTATCGTCTAATAGAGGAGTGAAGCTTGGCTTTTTAGGTTATAAATACAGCTGCAGTCGCGAGAAAACTATGTAACCACTTATAATAAGTATACACCACGTGTTGGTACTCACAGCTGACTGCGATGCGGATATCCATTTCAAACATGAAGGCGGTGAGGTTAAATGTAAATCTGGCGTATACTCCTGCTTGAGTACATTAGTTTCTGTATCCCATATCCTCAATCTACCGTCTTGTGTGATGGTAGAATAATATTTTCCGTCGTCAGAAAACGCCGCCTCTGCCATGTTTCATTGCAAACTGACAACTAACGTTTCGTTCGGTTTTGTAAGCAATTCAAGTCATCACCATGTGACGTTGATGATTTTATTAGAAGAATCTATAAAATAGTGAACATTTATAATTTTACAGTAGATAGCTTATATCATAATGCTGTTAGTTTACATGACTATATAGGCAAATATAATAGAACAAAAATAATAATAAAATTCAGTATAATGATAGAAAATGAACATAATTTGTTGCGTGGAATGTAACGTGTCTGACATTTGTACTTCAGTATGCTTATATCAAAAAATAATATAGTCGTGTTCAGTTTTCATCAGATATTGTGACAATAATTTGATGAAATATAGTGAATATCGTTTTGAACTACTAATATGACGTCATCATTTTGAAATTTATGTCTGTTATTATGAGTCCTATAATAGTTAAAATAGTTTTTTGAAAGATTATAAAGGTCACTGATCTTGCATCCCTTGCACAATGGAAATGTTGCCAAATCAATAAAACAATCAATTACCAATCCCAGTTTCGTGTTGGACGTCACAAACACCTGTCACGTCTGACATTATTATTGAGAATTCGTACTCTTTCGCGTTCATCTGTGCTCGCGAATGTTGTAGGCGGAGTTCGTAATTTTTTAGTTTTTGTGCTCTCGTTCCACTTTTCAAAATTATTCTTTTACTGTTTTAAAATTCAACGCATTGTGTTGTTGATTTCTTGTTGTTTCAAGCCTTGAGTGATGTGTGAGGGATATTTACGAGTTGCTATATTGTGAATATGATGTCATTATTGTACGTGATACCTTGAAAACATGAGTGTTAGTGTTGAAGCAGATGTGTCTAGCCCTCTGTCAGATGGGCAGGACGCGACCCTGGACCGGACAATATCGAAATCATCGTCCGATAGCCACAGTTTGAAGAACGAGGAAGTTGAGGCAGGTCATGATGAAAAGTCTGAGCCTAGTACCCCGAAAGTGCATCCGATGGCCTTCACCATCGACTTCGGTGAGGGAAAGTCTGTCAATAATAGTAGACTTGAAGAGCTAGCGAAGAAATCACAGGCGCGTCATCAAAGAGTACAGTCCATGTCAGCAGGCATAACAAGACCTAGCCCAACGCTCCAAAGGCCTCCAATGAGCACTAAACTGCCGCGTAAAGCTCAAGGCTACAATTCAGAAGGCTATTTTTCTTCAGATCAAGAAGACAGCGGTCTATCTGGCTCCGTAAAGCTCCGCAATAGTCCATTAGCACAAAATACTATGCACATAACCAGTCCAATAACAAATAGGCATATAAAATCTCCCATTACAGACACTGTCCAGTCAAAACGCACGTCCAAAAGCCCTATAGTTGATAGTATAATGTCTAGAAGTGATAATTTTACTTCCCGTCAAGGTTTAAACCTGCCACTAAAAAATAATACATACATGAGAGAAGTTCATAGAACACCAAGTTACGGTAACATTAATAAGCATGCTATGGCAGATATTATTGATCAGAGTCCTGAAGGAGTCATGTTGACAGACATATCAAGTCCAGAATTAGACATTCTAACACCTGATAATGGTTTATCTACACCTGAACAGACAAAGAGTCCAATGGCTCGCAAAGGCAGAGCTACTTCAGAAACTCCTGATTTGTTTAAGAAGTGTATCATGAATGAACCGTTGTACATTGATGATGAGGTTGACAACCAATCTAATAACTCATCTACAGGTACATATACTATAGAAGGTGATAATTATACAGAAGAACAGAAAGCTAGGATGAGTATTGATAGAAGTTTTGGTACAGACTTACTAACAAGCTCAATTGAACATACACTTAAAAAACAGTCTGTAGAAAGAGATCCAGAATTAGTGTTTGATTACCCTAATGTTTTAAAAGTGATAACAAAAGAACCCAGAAGGGAGGTAGGCTTACGTAGTCCACTATTAAACCAAACATTTGACATGCCAACAAAAGTATCGAAAGACAAAAACGTATTAGAGATCTCATGCTGTTACGAATCACCGACTGAAAACGATTTGGCAGCACAAACGTCAAAACAGATCAAATCTACTCGCAGTTACTTAGAGAAAATTAAAAACAGAGTTAGAACTATAACAGAAAAGACGTTTGCAAAATCGCCTCCTAAGCATGATGACGATTTTGATATTGGTAGCTTCACATCGGTAACCACTTCTGGGGTCCTAAGCTCAAATAAACCCCCAAAATTGGAGCCAGTGAAACGTAGATGTAGTTTAACTAAATCAGATATAGATCAAACAGATTATGTGCACCGTTTATCAAGAGAATCTTCAGTACCAGTGTCTTTACCAAGCAGTAAGTTAACATTAGAAACTGCAACATTTGAAAGTACTGCATTGAAAAATGCTCAGAAAGCTTTAAGGGAAGATAGTGGGGTTTCATCGGACATGACTCCGGATCAGGTAGTAGGAAAACTGTCATACTTGAGTCTGAATAGATGTAAAGGGGATAAGACTTGGATTCAGGACTGGGCAGAGAGTGCGAAGAAGTATAACAATAATGGTTTAAAAGAGGGTGGTGCATTGGTGCTGGACAATGATAGACCGCCGTTGAGTCCCCGGACACTGGCTGGTAAACGTAAGTAATCTTTTTTAATTTATAATTTTATTAAGTTTTTGCCCACAGTTTTGCTTGATGGGAACAATACTTTCTTCTGGGTGAAAGGTACCCTAGGTCCTTTTCTGTACCCCTACAGTGGGTTATAAAGTGTAAGCAAAATTTCATGATGATTGGTAAAGTAGTTAAGGCATGAAGGCATAACAAACAAACTTAAATTCACATTTATAATATTAGTTAGGAATACAAACAAAATATTGACAAAATATCTTTACCAGTGTCACATATGACGCACAAGTCATTAAAAGTGTTAAACAGCTTTGTTTTTTACATTAATTCATATTAATGTATTTAAAATAACTAAACAAATAATAATTTATATTATTACTAGATGTGCCCGCGGTTTCACCCGCGTTTTTCGTTACTGCGCCCCGTGGGTCGTAGCGTGATGTTATATAGCCTTCCTCGATAAATAGGCTATCCAACTCTAAAAGAATGTTTCAATTCAGACCAGTAGTTCTTGAGATTAGCGCGTTCAAACAAACAACTCTTCAGCTTTATAATATTAGTATAGATGTAAAGCAACAGTAAATATATACAATAATATGTATGTACATATATGGCAATTCAAAAGATAAATACTAAATACAGATCTGTGATTATTTTTCCTAATTTCGCCAGAAATTATGTGTGCGAGTCCATTGCCATTTACTGAGCACAATTCCAGGCCCTGTGCTGATACTGAAAATTTTATAACAGAAAGATCTAATAACACTTTCCAATAACATAGACCCCAGAATCGAATTTGGGCCCTTATGCACAGCAGTCGTTCTGCAAATTGGTGTGAGTTTACACATGAGCGTTTGTGCACACTCTGCTAATAAAATCTATTTACAAAACTACAGGATATTCAATTCATATATGAATAGCTTGAAAAGACAAATAAATGAGTTCAATTTTCCTTAAAATTGATTTAATTCATATTTACTGTGACATTGAGGCAAATTAAACAATTTTAACACTTTGAGGAAAATATCATCCAATAACATTAATTAATCTTAACTAATATTATAAATGCGAATGTGAGTTTGTTTGTTTGTTACGCCTTCACGCTTAAACTACTTGACCAATCATCATGAAATTTCGCATACACTTTGTCAGGGGAACAGAAAAGGACATTACCTTACCTACATTTATGCGAGCGAAGCTGCGGGCAAAATCTAGTAAATTATAAGACACAATGTCTCTCTGTCTGTTTGTATGCTTCTAACTCAAGGACTACTGGTCCGATTTGCGTGATCCTTTTTGGTACCGTAATACGTTTCGTGAGCAAGATTTAGAATATATTTGGTTGCAATGAGTAACTCAGAGTTCCAGCAATAATCATTTTAGTACGACATTTCGAAAGAAAAGTTGCGTAGTTAACGCGAGCGAGCAATTTTGCAATTTTTATATGTATACGAAATGTATAAGAAATCTGCATCCGTATGTTTGTGTCCGCAAAACTCGAAAAGCAGTCGATTAATTGAGTTGAACCTTTTACAACTTTTCATTTCTATATGAGAATGTTTTTGAATCCTTTTTATACCGAGGTTCCCACAGGAACGGGGTATTTAAATATATGAGTGTAATACATTTCCATCTGACTTAAAGAAAGTGCATGCTAGAAGTGAAATAACTTCACTGCGCCTGCAATTATTTGAAATTTATGTGAAAGAGTCATTTGTGGCTTACTTTAAGTGTACTTTAAGCCTAGTGGGAAACCGTTGGACTGCCACGCAGAGGTCTCGAGTTCGATCCCAAGGCGCGCATCTCTGACTTTTCGAAGTTATTTGCGTATTAAATAGTTAATTATCGCTTTAACGGTGACGGAAAACATCGTGAGGAAACCTGCATGTATAAGAGTTTCAATAATGTTCTCAAAGATATGTGAAGTCTGCCAATCCGCACTGGTCCAGCGTGGTAGACTATGGCCTAAGCCTTCTCATAGTGAGAATAGGCCCGTGCCCAGCAGTTAGAGTGAGATGCGCGCCTTGGGTTCGAACTCGAGACCTCTGCGTGGCAGTCCAACTGTTTCCCACTAAGAGCAGCCTTCTATAGTATGAGACCTAAAGCATATCTACCAAAATGTGGATGTGTAGCTCTCTGCTTACCGTTTCGTAGTACCAGTTTTGATATTACGTGATGAAATAAGCATATTTGCAACATTTGCCGCTTGAAGTGCAATATGGCTGACCATGACATCATAAGTTATCAAAAGGCGAAGGTTTCTAATAGCGATGTGGTTTTCGAATGAATCATTGACAAACATACCAAAAATAGCATAATCATTCAAGTAATGTTTCCAAAACATACTTACTAATGTTATAAATGCGTATGTGTGTTTGTTTGATCGTTTATTACGCTTTAGGCATCGTGCATACCAAACGTATTGTCGGCCGCTGACTGTGAGCGCGCGTTACGTAGTTTATCGCTTTTCCATATATATTTAACTTCTCGTTCACACAGAACCGACTATACGCTATTACGTAGGGCGTTGTCGCTGACTTTCGGTGGCCGATTATTGTACTACGCGTCTATGCTCGGCAGACGCGGATTGGCTACGTTGCCGAACGTAACAGCGTATTAGATTGAAGCGAATAAAATACGAAGCAAATACTGAGTCCTATTTATGTGAAGAATAGTCGGCCGCTCAGCGTACGCATCCAGTGTGAACTTACACAAGCCTATTCTTTTGTTCACAAATGTAGCGCATTGTACGCTACAGCGTATTGTCGGCTTGGTGAGAACGCGTACTGCAGACTGAGTCCACGCTCACACTGGGGTAGACAGTGAGCATACTCACAGTCGGCGGCGGACAATACGTTTGGTGTGAACGATGCCTTAGTGCCTTAACTAGTCGACCGATCATCGTGAAATTTCGCATACATGACTCTTATTTAGTACCTATAAATACTTAATCGCAATTAAGACTCATTACCTAGTATTATATTAAGTAGACTCATTTTTATATAATTATGGAAACCGATTGAAAGCCATCCTAAGTCTAAGAGGTGTGTGTTAACAACAAAATATGATGATAACACCAAAATCATCAACAACAACACTAGTATTTACATGTTGTTGTTTAAATATGTTTGTAACAGCTAGCGATGTTTGCATTAATTAAGCGCAAAAATATAATTAAGAGCCATTAGGCGTTGAGCGCAAACATCGAATTGTATGCGCTTATCTCGAAATTAAAAATGACCCGCGCAACTTCGTCTGCCTCACATAAGAGATTTTTCTCCGTATTTGCAACATTTTTGATTGATGCTCCGCTCCTATTGACCGTAGAGCGTGATGTTATATAGCTTCTAGCCTTCATCGATAAGTGAGCTATCCAACACTAAAATAATTTTCAATTTTATGAACCAGTAGTATCTGAGATTAGCGCGTTCAACCAAACAAACAAACTACCAACTACGACCCACGGAGGCGGCGCAGTAACGATAAACGCGGGTGAAACCGCGCGCACATCTAGTATTGGTATAGATAAGACATTGTTATAGCGAATTACATAATTCTAGGTCAACACCCAAAAGGTCTGATACGCTTGCGAGAGTCAAAAGATGCGGCATAAACGGCCGTATTTTTAAATTGATAGAAGTTTGATATATATTGCAGCTGTTCCAAGAGTGTACAGACCTGGTTTTATATAAATGTAACTTTAAAAATAAAACTTGATCCTCCACACGTGCCTGAGAAAAAGGGAGTTGACAGACATCACTTCGTTGTCTGTCTGTCTAGACAGGCAACGAAGTAATCGTAAACGGTTAATTTTTCATTTGGGGTCAATCATTATGTTTTTAGGGTAAAAACAGACTGATTATAGTTTTTTTTTGCCAGTATCTTCTTTTTCCTTATGACAGCTACATAAATACTATGATGGAACACAAGTAAAGTCTATTAAACTGCATAGCAAGTGTCCATTAATAAGATTACACAAGCGGCGGTGACATTTAGCGAGCACTCGCAACACTTGTGATGGCGCTATCAATCTTAAACGAACTTCCTTGAAGCGTTCGACTTAGTGCAGTGATTTAGTTGCTAGTCTGCTCTAAATGTAGTGTTGGTTCATGTTCTGACACGTATAGCCCTATGTTTGAATGCTAACTAATATTATAAATGTGAATTTGTTTGTTTGTTACGCTTTGTGACAAAATTTATGTGATTCACAAATGGTTGTTTCGAGTCTGGTTGTTTTCTGTGCACGTTGTTTGAATGTTTGTAAAGTTAACCCTCAGGAATTATTCCAAGTGAGGGAATTGTCTCCTAAAATAATACAAGGAAAATATTTGTATATTTTTGATTTTCATTAGGCTTGAGAGTCGCAGGCTATTTATTGTCGATTTTTTTAACCGACTTCAAAAAAAGGAGGAGTTTCTCAATTCGAATGTGTATATATATATATTTTTATATTTGTTACCTGATAACTTTCGACTGTGTGAACCGATTTTGATGATTCTTTTTTTATTTGAAAGTTGGTGCTTCCCGTGTGGTCCTATTTAATTTTGATCAAGATTTGACCATTCGTTTTCGAGTTATCCTTAATAATGCATATTTGGTTGAATTCGGCTACATTGACGATGTTCTCATTTTTGGCAAGATTCACTAAAAACCGAGAAATAAACAAAATTTTAACAAAAAAGAAGAAAAAAGACTTCAGAAAAGAATATTCTAAAACTTAAAATGCATTAAAAAGTTAATAAATAATTGCATATTCTTGTGAATAATTAAATCATTGTTATTTTTTGTGTCGGTGTCAGCCGCCCGCGCCGCGTGCTGCGTCTATGTGTGTAATTGTGCATGCCAATGTTATGTTATGATTATAGTAAGACATCTCATGTTTAATTAGTTACAAACCTACCTTGGCTGACACCGACTCCATTAATAACAATATTTTAATTATTCACAAGAATATGCAATTATTTATTAACTTTTTAGTGCATTTTAAGTTTTAGAATATTCATTATTGAAGTCGGTTTTCTTTTTTGTTAAATTTTTATTTTTCTTTAGCCCTAATATATAAATTCATTGTAAAATTTTTTTTGTTTATTTTCACCGTTATTTATAACAAACAAAGGCATGTATCACGGGTTATTAATTATCCACTTAACTCTGTTATCTAAATGCACACTGATAACACCTTGTTATCAGTGCAGATAAGAGAGTGCGCAGTAACTAGCTTAGATGTCGTAATCGGTAGCTGCAATTCTAAATGTTATACTTTAATAATAATATAATATCAGCCCTGTATTAAACAGTCCCACTGCTGGGCACAGGTCTCTTCGCAGCGTGAGAAGGGTTAGGCCATAGTCCACCACGCTGGCTCAGTGAGCCCAGAAACCTGCATGTCTGTGAGCTCTCCATAATGTTCTTGAGTATATGTGAAGTCTGCCAAGCCGCACTGGGCTAGCGTAGTGGACAATAATATGTAATAATATATAATATTCTACCACATACACACAACACCATCTAGCCCTAACTAAGCACAGCTTGTACTATGGGTACTAGACAATGGATAAACATACATATATACTTTTTTTGTTGTAAATTCATACGTATTATTAATAGTAACACCCAGACCAAGACAAACATCCATGTCCATGCACACAAATGTTTGACTTGTGCGGGAATCGAATCCGCGACTTCAGGCGTGGCAATCGGCTATCGAGGTCGTCAATCTATTATCCTAACACTGCTCGCATTGAGAAAAGATAAACGGTCAGCAGTGGGCAGTTCATACACAGAGTTGATATTATTATACTTATACTTAACGTGACCATGAGCAGCGATAGCTCAGTGGTAGACCAACAGACTGCAATGCAAAGGGTCTCGGGTTCGAACCCACGTCGCGCACCTCTGACTTTCGGAAGTTATATGACTTTTCGAAATTAAGTGCGTATTGATTGACAATAATTATCGCCTGCTTCGTGCCTCGGAAAGCACGTTAAGCCGTTGGTCCCGGCTGCCATGAACATCTATGGCAGTCGTTATTGGGAGAGTGTCGACACAAAAGATCCCACTGGGTCGAAATGTCGTTGGTCTGCACTGACTGGCCTCCACATAAGATAAGATAAGATAACGTGATCATACGTCCCGCTTTTAGGCTGTCTGTCCCGTTGTCCCCAGCCAGAGCAAAAATGTCCCGCTTTTACAAATAGAGCAAGCTATAAGTTATGAGTATCTACCTGATTAAATTCAAAAAGCACGGGTGACGCCAGCAGCGCATGCGGCGTGGAGAAGAGAACGAGATATTTCTCTCATGATCAAGTGCAAAACACAGTTCCGAAAGCTATTTTGATTATTAAGTCTAACGTCAACAAATAACGATAAGCTCCATTCCTATTTAAAAACTAGAGCTTACATTTTGAAACTAATTTGCTCCGGCGAAAAATATGAAAGTAATGCGTCTGCAAATTAAATCTAATATTATATTAGTATATTTACAAAATTAAGCAAGCGTCCCGCTCTGACAAAAAAGTAAATGGTCACATTACTTATACTAGATCACGCCCGCGGCCTCGCTCGCATAAATATAGGTTAGCTTATGTTAGTAACAGTACTTTTTTCTGGATGAAAAGTACCCTACCCCTTTTGTACCCCTGAGAACGTATCGATGTCATGATAGTCGGTCGAGTAGTTCGTGCATAAAAGCGTAACAAACGAACTTATATTCACATTTACGATATTTGTTAGGATAATATTATTACGGCCACACCTTTAAGTTACATGATGTGTAACGAATAGTCACGAGCATGACACGAACCCACGACCCTTGGGATTGAAGGTGAACGAACGTTGCGCCATTGAGGCCACTAGAACGTCTTATCAAGTAAATATTACATAACTGTAATCTATACATCTATCCAAATAAATAAAATTGAAGTGTCTGTTTGTAATGTCAAAATAACAGCTTTTTATCTAATGCATATGAAAGTATATAAGGTACTTATACGAAAACATATATTTTTAAAATTTTTGTCTTTCTGTCTGTCTGTCTGTGCCGGCTAATCTCCGAAACGGCTGAACCGATTTTGACGGGACTTTCACTGGCAGGTAGCTGATGTGATGTTATAAGGAGTAACTTAAGCTACTTTGATTTTAGAAAAAAAATATAGAGTTCTGCGGTGACAAACACTTTTTAGTTAAAATCTACGCGGACGAAGTCACAGATAACAGCTAGTCTATACTAATACTAGATGTGCCCGCGGTTTCACCCGCGTTTATCGTTACTGCGCCGTCCCCGTGGGTCGTAGCGTGATGTTATATAGCCTATAGCCTTCCTCGATAAATAGGCTATCCAACACTAAAATAATTTTTCAAATCGAACCAGGTGTTCCTGAGATTAGCGCGTTCGTTCGTTTAGTAATAAATAAAGATAAAAAAAAGCATTGATTTTATGGAACTGTGGACAGAAGTTGGCAGTAGGCACTTACGTCGGACCTAATTACCTAAACAACAATCACCCAAAGAACAATGGTCAAATCGTACCTGACGGCGACCCGACATGTATTGTAATATGAAAAAATCCGTTATTGTTTAAGATTTTAGGAAAGATAACAAATATCTGTTTATGAAGCCAGGAAAAAAAGATATACTTTTTTTTATATTGTATTTTTCTTTAACTTACTTAATTTTAGAACGCATCTTTTCATTTCACTTACGATGTGATTCGTTTCTTTTCACATACTAAAAAGTTCAATACTCAATACTTGTCATTATTTTCATATTTTCGAAAAGTTATTAACGGTAGTACAAATAAATAAATACGTAGAGATCAAACCAGTTAGTATTATTTTTTATACAATTGATATATGCGTATTATGTAGGTACAAAGTAGCACAGCGTTTTGTTCACGATATTAAAATATTTAGGCTTCTTACACATTATTTTCATACAGAATGGTAGTAAAAACATGAAAATAAACCAATCCCACTCCAGTTTGTTTCTGGACATGGCAAATAAAAACCAGGTACAGCTCCTATAGAAATTTGGCCATTGTTCTTTGAGTGTATTATACCTGTCCCTAACTCTTTAGGAATACAACTCTTTAAGAATAGCCATCTACGAGTCTTATATTTGAAGAAATAATAGATCTCTGTCGTATCCTTCACAAAAATACGTCGCTGAAGTATCTCTGTCTGCCTGTTACATTTTCACGCCTAAACCACTGAACCCATTTTGATGAAATTTGGCAAAGATATAGATTTCATCCTGGGGAAGAACATAGTTTCCCGTCTAAATCACTGAACCTATTTTGATGAAATTTGGCAGAGATAGATTGTATCCTGGGGAAGGATAGCCTATCTTTTATTTATTTTTAATGGCAGGAAGTAACTGGTGTTACTTGTGATAAAAGGATGACGGTCAGACTCAAGGGTTTGATATATAAAACAATAATTAATAACTAAACCACTGAACCCATTTTGATGAAATTTGGCAAAGATATAGATTTCATCCTGGGGAAGAACATAGTTTCCCGTCTAAACCACTGAACCTATTTTGATGAAATTTGGCAGAGATAGATTGTATCCTGGGGAAGGATAGCCTATCTTTTATTTATTTTTAATGGCAGGAAGTAACTGGTGTTACTTGTGATAAAAGGATGACGGTCAGACTCAAGGGTTTGATATATAAAACAATAATTAGACCAGTCCTCATGTACGGCAGCGAAACTTGGACAGTGAGTCAAAAAAACGTGCATACCATTCAAGTTGCTGAAA
Source organism: Catocala sponsa (assembly GCA_963564715.1). Classification (NCBI taxonomy): domain Eukaryota; kingdom Metazoa; phylum Arthropoda; class Insecta; order Lepidoptera; family Erebidae; genus Catocala; species Catocala sponsa. The sequence continues at coordinate 1,079,571 of OY751351.1, read as the reverse complement.
TGAAGATGCTGAGGTGGATGTGTGGCGTTACCAGGCGGGATAAGAGGCCTATGCGTGTAAAGCCGCAGAAAAAAACTAGTATTCTTCTACGTAAACAATAAAAGCATCGCCTGTGGATGGTGGTGACATTACAACGATGTTGTGTCTCGCTCTGCTTACCCTCTATGGGTGAAATCGTAACATATGCGCAACAACGTAAGTGGTGTCATTTGTGCGAAATCTAAGCCATTGCCATTACGCTGAGTGTTGTGGGTTCGAATCCCACACGGGTCAAACATTTTGAGGTTAAAGAATTTATTTTCAAAAAAGACATACAACATATGTCACTTACATGAAAATAACAAGACGTCATTTAGTGAAATACAAATAATTGTCGCCGAACACTCTTTTGGTAGTTTAATTAATTTGGTTAAAAGTAATTAAGATTACATGCAGTTGGTCACCCGCCACTCGATACAGGCTATGCCTGTAACTCATGGCGAAAAGTGCACAAAGACATATTGAGACAGTTGTGACTGAAAACTACTAAGTGAGTTTACATTTTTTATGTCCGATGGTAGTTTGTTGAATAGCTGTGCTCCCTCAAATGTAATATTACTTTTTGCATAATTAGTTCGTACTTTTGGTAATACAAGTAAGCTAGGTCGACGAAGACTGCGTTTGCAAACTTGAGATTTCTTTACGAAAGACAGATTAGTATGGATGCTTTTGTCGATAATTGTTCTTATTGTGATGCAAGTATTCTATATATACTATGTCTAGTACATGGTCTCACGCCTATATCAGTCTAGACAGTATCCAGTCTTCCAGGATACTGTATTTAGGCAGAGGAGAAGAGAGGAGTACCTATTACACCCATGTTTCTAGTTTTGGTTATACGCCTACATGATAGAGGCCAAAATTGCTGTTAATCGAGCACAACTCTAGACTCCTTGTTGGTTTTAATAATAATATAGTATAATAATATTTTACCACATACACACAACACCATCTAGCCCAAACTAAGCAGAGCTTGTACTATGGGTACTAGACAATGGATAATACATATTTATATAATTTTTTTTTGTAAATTCATACGTATTATACATAGAAACACCCAGACCAAGACAAACATCCATGTTCATGCACACAAATGTTTGACTTGTGCGGGAATCGAACTCGCGACCTCAGGCGTTGCAGTCGGTTACACTAACCACTACGCCATCGAGGCCGTGAGATATTTTTTAACAGAAAAACCCTAAAGTCAAAGCCAAAAATCTTTATTTCCATAAAAATGTGCAAACAATTCTTGGACACGTTAATTAACTATTTATTAATAAAAAAAAATCTCCTTAGTCTTTATTATTCCCAAGTCACTTGGGTCGGCTTTCTAGTCTAACCGGATTTGACTGGATATCAGTTTTTAACCGGAGCGACTGCCATCTGACCTCCGCAACCCGAAGGCTAACGATACCCTTAGGCTAGATCAGTGTCAGGATGTTAGAGAGCACTGACTTCCCAATAACGACTGCCATAGATGTTCATGGCAGCCGGGACCGACAGCTTAACGTGCTCTCCGAGGCACGGAGCAGGCGATAATTGTCAATCAATACGCAAATAATTTCGAAAAGTCATATAACTTCCTAAAGTCAGAGGTGCGCGACGTGGTTTCGAACCCGAGACCCTCTGCATTGCAGTCTGTTGGTTTCCCCACTGAACTATCGCTACTCATAAATTAAAAAATAATAATAAAAATAAAAATTTTGCATTGAATAAGTCTGTTTGTGGAGTAGAGCTTTCATTAGAAGAAGCAGGCAAGAAACACATTTCCACACTTTTTTTTTTAATTGTTAAAACACTGCTCAAACCGGAGATCGAATCTGAGACCTCACGCACAGCAGTCGCATACTACTACACCGCTACGGAGGCAGTGTTTTAAAAACCCACGTAATAGGCATGTGCACCTCAGTGGCGCAGCGGTAGTGAAAGCGACTGCTGTGCATGAGTCTCGGGTTCGAATCCCGGGTCGGGTCAACAAAAACATATTGGGTTTTTCTGTTAAGAAATCTCGACACGAGTCCGGAGTTAGGAAGTTGGCGGTGTTAGACACCCTCGTGCCTCGGAAAGCACGTAAAGCTGTTGGTCCTGCGCCTGATCTCTCTCCGGTCGTGTACCGTCCCATCAGATTATGAAAGTGTTAGAGAACAGAAAGTGCACTTGTGTTTGCGCACACACTTGTGCACTATAATATCTCCTGCGCAGATGGCCAGTCTCTGTTAAGATTGGCCGCCGTGACCGAAATTCGGTCTAGAGGACATTATTAATAGGGAACGAGCTTGTAGTCATCTACAAATATCCTCACTGAAATAGTTAACTTAATCATTAAACCTAAAAATATGCTAAATCCGATAATCCATTATTAACACGGGATTCGAACTTAAGACTTAACGATCTCACGGTCACTGCAATACCAAGGAGAGAATCAAAAAGCCAAATTATACAAACTATTCAAACTAATTCCAAAAAGTACCTACCCGGGTTTTGAACCCATTGCAATGCTTCATTAATATTTGAACAATAACGAGAAGTCCTAAGCTTTTGTTCGAAGGGTCAACGTTTCTTGTATGAATGTTTGTGTGGAATGTATGTATGTACGGTGCACGGCATCTCATAAATGTTTCACGACTCGAGCTTAAAAGGGAAATGGGTTCGGCACGCATGTGTTATATTAATGGCGCCGCTTTTGTATTTTAAACAATTGTAAGACTTATTCATAAGTCTTAGTTTATTTAGAACTAGCTGTTACCTGCGACTTCGTCCGCGTAGATTTTAACTAAAAAGGTGTTTGTCGCCGCGGAACCCTATTTTTTTCTAAAATCAACGTAGCCTATGTTACTCCTTATAACATCAGCTACCTGCCAGTGAAAGTCCCGTCAAAATCGGTTCAGCTGTTTCGGAGATTAGCCGGCACAAACAGACAGACAGAAAGACAAAAATTTTAAAAATAGATGTTTTTACCTTATATACTTTCATATGCATTAGATAAAAAGCTGTTATTTTGATATTACAAACAGACACTTCAATTTTATTTATTTGTATAGAATGTTTAAATGCGATTGTGAGCTTGTTTGTTTATTTGTTTGTTAACCTTTCGACCGATCATCATAAAATTTCGCGTACATCTTGTCAGGGTACAGAAAAGAACATAAGATACCTTTCATCCAGAAAAACTATTGTCACTAACGTAACCTTACCTAGCCTATATTGAGACGAGCGAATCCGCGGGTAAAAACTAGAATTATATAAATTTAAGATGTACACACAACATTGAGAATTCGAACTTGAGACCTCTACGTGGAAGTCCAATATTTTTCTGAGACATAGGGTTACTTGAAACCTTGAACTGAAATCCTAGATAAACATCTAGTCTAGTAAGAAATAAACACATGAATCAAATCATACGATAATTGAATTGTCGTTTGGTTCTAAACTTGTTTGAAGATCAAAAACAATCATTAATAATGTAAAGTGCAGCCGTATTCGAGATTGTGGCGCACAAACAAACAAAGCGCCGGCAGTTGTAATGTTCAACACAAACATTTAATTACCAATATGGCGATAAGCTTTGATGTCTTTATTTAATAAACTATTTGGATTCGTAAATTTTACGTCCTAATTAATATTATAAATGCGAATGTGAGTTTGTTTGTTACGCTTTCACGCCTTAACTACTCGACCGATCATCATGAAATATTGCATACGCGTTGTCAGGGAAACAGAAAAGGATATAGGTTACCTTTTATTCAGAAAACAGTACTTTTACTAATCTAACCTACATTTAAGCAAGCGAAACAGCGGGTTAAATTTAATTTGAATATAATTTAAATCACAGATACTATGTTTAAATATGGCAATCTTTCTGGACGTTAAGTTGTCATCTGGCACACAATGCTGCACATCTGAATTATATATATAATAATATCAGCCCTGTATTAAACTGTCCCACTGCTGGGCACGGGCATCTTCACACTGTGAGAAGGGTTAGGCCATAGTCCACCACGCTGGCCCAGTGCGGGTTGGCAGACTTCACATATCTTCGAGAACATTATGGAGAACTCTCAGACATGCAGGTTTCCTCACGATGTTTTCCTTCACCGTTAAAGTAAGCGATAATTAACTATTTAATATAACGTCGAAATGTCAGAGATGCGAGCCTTGGGTTCGAACTCGAGACCTCTGCGTGGCAGTCCAACGGTTATTTGAATTGAAAATTGTACACTATCGTTTTCTATCATGTAATTGTAATGTGAGCTCACTCGTCTTAGTCGAGTTGCCTGTACAGGCATGGAAACCTGCACAGTTGTGCAACATACACGCTCCGGTTTACCTGTACAGTTGATCTGTACAGGCAAACCTGTCAGGTACACCCTAGCGTGTATGGCCGGCTTTAGTGCGGATACTTTGACGTGCGATCTAAGTACGTTGAGTACTCATCTATGATTTAGATTTCTGCTTTTAACACTTCAAACGCCGTCTGGGTTACCTAAACAAAACCTTTTTTTTATTATCTGCACGCTTTTGAAAGCATTGAACAATAATATACATAGTATTAATAACAACACTATAAAAAATAGAGCAATCAGCTGTGTAAATAATACGCCGTCGGGGCATTGAACCTGCGACTAAGGGCCTGCGGCAATCAATGAACATTAGCGCCACAGTTTAGCTCCGTTGACCTTTTTATAGTTTTTATTTAGACTTTATGGTTCGCTTCATATTCTTCTTTGTCTATAGTTGTCGTTTATGCGTCGGTAGCGCAGTGAATGCGAATGCTGTGCGTTAGGTGTCAAGTATGATTCTCGAGTTGTTGGGGAAAATGTTATTGGGTTGCCAGTGTGTCAGTGAATGCCGTTTGGCTCACTCGTTGCCAAACGGTCATTAATTAACCTGTAATCTACATTAATATTATAAAGAGGAAAGATTTGATTTGTTTGTTTGTTTGTAAGGGTTTAACTCAAAAACTACTCAAAGGACTTAATTTTTTTTTTAAATTCTGTCGTCACTGGAATGCTATATTATCACCGAGTAACATATGATAGGCTATATTAATTTTATTTTTAAAAAGTACTGCTACTAATAACCTAACCTACTTTTATTTTGTTATTAACAAAGTTCGGCTTACACCCCTGCCTACCCCTACGGGGGAAAAAGTATAGCTAATATTTATATATATATATTCGTAGTTAATGTGAAAACGTAAGAAACAAACAAAGTTATATTCGCATTTATAATATTAGGAAGGATGTGAAAGTAAGTTTGTTTGTTTGTTTGTTACGCTTTTTCGCCTTAACTACTTGACTGATTATTATGAAATTTTGCATACACGTTGTCAAGGGTACAGAAGAGGACGTTCCTAAAGTACTGTCAGTATTACTTAAGGACAAGATGAAAGGCTTCGAAATTCTTGTGATGAGTCCTAAGTAAGTGGAATCTTGTCTCACGAGAATGAATCAGTCTGTTTTTAGGGTACCTCAAATTAAAAAATAAACTCTTTTAGGATGACTGCGTTGCCTGTCTAGACAGACAGACAACGAAGTTATGCCTGTCAACACCCTTTTTCTCAAGCACGTGTGGCGGGCGGTATCAAGCTTTATTTTTAAAGTTTAAATTATTATTAAATACTGGTCCGTATACCCTTGGAGCTGTAAAAATATCAAACTTCTATGAATCTGAGGGCTATGTCCAGCTGTGGACTATTATAGCCTGATGATATAAATCTAAAGATGCGGATGTTTGTGGCGCATATTTTGAAACTTGGAATATCAAGAGAATCATAACGTATTAGGGTAATAGCGGTTGACCTAGAATTATGGAATTAGTTAAAAAGTAATGTCTTATAGCACAAGTAAAAGGAAAAATCCAAAGACAATAAATTTACAGTGACATGACTTTTTTTTAATTCTTTTTTACGGCACTCTCGGTTCGCGGATCCGACTCTTATTTGACCATTTTTTTACATTGTTACCTCTTGGAAAACTGTTTGCTTAAACGAAATATTTAGCATGGCCTAGCCTTTCTCACAGTGAGAAGAGGCCCGTGCCCAGCAGTGGGACAGTTAATCATAGGGCTGATATTATTATTTATTTTATACGTAGCCATCGGTGCGCGAATTCGAGTATTTTACATAGTGGCCTCTTGGCACAGTGTTTGCTTAAACGAAATATTTTGCATAACTTGTTACATATTTGAGTATATTCCATGGTCGTTATGGTAATACGATGGTGGAATATTACTGTAGCGTTAAGCTAATGATGCAATCTGTTATGCTGAATGCTTGAAAAACAAACACCGAGGTCAAGGCATGTTGTTGCGGCTTGCCTTTTGATGGGTGACCGCTTAGTTGAATTAAAATTGCTTTTAGATATGCAAGTTGGTTGGTAATATGAGTTTATGAGTTTGCCTCGGTGGTGCAGTGGTTGTGAATGCTACAAGTGTGCGTGAAGTCTTCGGTTCGATTCACGTCCAGCGAGTGCTATTGGGTTTTCATGATTTTTTTTTTGGTATTGGCTTAGAGTCTGATGCTGTATCTCGTAGAGGTCAATATAGGCCTCCATTTACGTGGGACCTAAAATCGTAACTGGCGAAATGTAACTCTTATACAGCTCTGCCGACCCTTTCGGGGATATGGCCAGAAACTATTGTGTGTTTGAGTTAATAATATCGCTGTAGCAGCATAGAGTCTGAAACTGTGTCCAGTAGACGCAAATTAGTGATGTGCCGGATAATTAAAAATGTAGATCCGCGGATACGGATCATTGGCTTCAAGATCCGCGGATACGGATACGGATATCCGGAACATCACTAGACGCAATATGTCATATTAACGAACCTGAACCCGTACCTAGCTGAAATATCTCTGTACTAGATGTTGCCTGCCGCACCGCTCGCTTAAATGTATGTTGGGTTAGATTAGGTTATGTTAATAACAGTACTTTTTTTCTGGATGGTAGGTACCCTATGTCCTCATCTGTTCCCCTGACAACGTGTAGGCGAAATTCCATGATGATCGGTCGAGCAGTTAAGACGTGAAAGCGTAACAAACAAACTCACATTCGCATTTATACTAATATTATAAAGCTGAAGAGTTTGTTTGTTTGTTTGCTTGAACGCACTAATCTCAGAAACTACTGGTTCGATTTGAAAAATTATTTTAGTATTGAGGAAGGCTTTATCGAGGAAGGCTATATGCTATATAACATCATGTTACGACCTACGGGGGCGGCGCAGTAACGATAAACGCGGGTGAAACCGCGGGAACATCTAGTTTATAATATTAGTTAGGATTATACCCCTGCTTACACCTTCGGATATATAGACAGAAGGCTCTACTTAACTAAGTTTAAAATTATTGGGAAACCCACGGATTGCCCACCCAAACTATATTGCAGCCATCGATCAAATATACCATAGATGCACGATCGTCGCTCGAAAAACGGCCCCAACAAAACTGTGCATAAATCAGTCGTATGCGCTATATTATGCACCTGTCCCACTCACTCTTGCGTGCGCTGCCCGTAAGCGAGAGCGAATCGACACCACTACTACGGTGGAGACCGTACCATATACTTAGTACGCTTGCGTATCGCGAGTAACATACTTAGGACGCTTTACATTGACGTGTTTTAACTAAACTATTACAAAATGTTTCTCAGTGGGCGTTCAATGGTTATTCCGGTTTATTTCCTGGATTGCATAATAAATGCAGACACTTATAAGTAAGTAGTACTGGTCAGTGCCACACATTGACGCGGTTTTTGTGTGAGAATGTGCATCTATGGTATATATTTGATCGAAGATTGCAACAGTTAATTTTGTTTTTATGTAGGTATAGATTTTACAAGCGAAAGATTGTGACGTGTTTCTTTCAACCACACGTATATGATACTGATCCCGGTATGCGTCCCATGGGATGCACGCAGGCTCTGACATAAACTGGTTGTCAATAAATCTTTCCTAATTAGTCTAGAATATTCTGAGTCATGCTCAATTATTCTCTTGCAAGCGTTGGCGTATGTTCAAAGGCTAGCCTTATTTGGTTCCATGCATGAACCTCGCCCACGAAACACCGTCTGTTTTCCGCAAACAAAACAGTCAGAGTGCAAATAGTCTTTAGCATTACTAATTACATCCTTTGTAATTAAAAACTAAACTGCTTAATGCAAATATGTTGCTTTTTCTTTTTATTTATCCTTTACATTGTCAGTGTATAAGTACCTAACTCTATGACCTAATTACATAACAAAAAAAATAGGTCTACATGGCGATCGACCATCTTTAATAAGATTCAGACGTTTGAGAAAAACTGTCTCCAAGCAATTGACGTAAGACGCCAAATACTCAAAGACTTAAACCTTCATACACATAGCGCAGGTCAACTGTACTGCCACACCTGTCGTAGGACATTTAAGACCAAGTAAGGTCTAGCAAGCCATATTAGGGCTCATCAAAGAAAAGGTCCATGATTTCTAAGGTCGCCGTCATCGAAATCGATGAGGAGGACTATATACTATATATATACCTACATAGGAGGCGTTCTGGACAAATGCCAGGTTAAGAGCTCCTTGAACCGACGGGCGTGAATGAGGAATGTGATGAAAGTGAATGAAGCCAAAGAATTGTGTCAGGATCGTAGCAAATGGAAATCCGTAGTCTCTGCTTACCCCTCTGGGAAACAGGCGTGATTCTATGTACAACAAAATATAATAACAATAGTATAACAAAATAAAATGTATCACTTTGTAAAAGGGCGGAGACCTGGTGTCCTGAAATACAAGCCTGGAGCTTAGTTTGGCACCAGTCTCCCATAATATTCAAATGTCTGATTCTGATAATGTAATATGTATTTTGTTATATTGTGGTAAGAAATAAATATTATTCTATACATACATAATTAGGCTCCATACGCACAATTGCTCAATCGCTAGGCTAAGTGTGGAAAACACATCCAATTTTATTACCATGGACTTCCGCCAAGTAGCCTACTTTGATTCAATATACAAAATTAATTGGTTGATAAACATCGACCAGTATGTATATGTAGGAGATATTTGAGAAAAGTAATGTGAAGGGCCTTTATACGAGCTATGGAAAAAGCAAACAAATGCCAAAGCAATAACTTTTATATTTTTGTCTGTCTATATGTTTGTACGCCCATCACGCAAAAACTAATGCACGGAATTGAATGCGGTTTTAACAGTTGTATTGCTGGAGGTCTACCTTAAAATTTGGTTCCTCTTTCTTCTTGATATGCAATCTAGAACTCCGTATTGTGTGTAGATTAGATTCGTCTTGCATGCGCAGAAAGGACCTAGGTACATATGAATTGGTAACTTCTTCCAAATATCAGTTATCACGCGTACAAAGTCACGGGCAAAAACTAGTATTAAATAATTAATATATTATGTACTAGAGGTTCCCGCGGTTTCATCTGCGTTTATCGTTACTGCGCCGCCCCCGTAAGTCGTAGCATGATGTTATATAGCCTATAGCCTTCCTCGATAAATAAGCTATCGAACACAAAAATAATTTTTAAAATCCAACCAGTAGTTTTTGAGATTAGCGCGTTCAAACAAACAAACAAACTCTTCAGCTTTATAATATTAGTATAGATTTAAAAAAAAATAGGTCCGTATCTTTGTGTTCGCAAATCTCGAAATGGATGTCTTTGGATTGAATTGAAAATTTTTCACAACGTTACGTTTCTATATAATGTTCTATTTTTATATTTTTTAACTAAACACGGAGCTACAGTTTAGCAAGCAGGATATAGATATCGATCGCATTATTTTTCCTTAAGTAATCTGACTTTCCTTGGCAGCTCAAGCTATCTCCATGACCAACTGTTGTGTGTCAAAAAAAGAACAAATGTTGGAAGTCCACGGCTGCAATATCGAAAGACCCGATGACCCTTGTTAAAGTCGTTTACGTGTCCGAATCATTGATATACCGTGCATATCTGACTGTGTCTGTGTTATTTCCTAATAAAAAACGAAAAAATATAATATACCTGACAAGTGAATCGAACTCTAGTACTCATAATCAAAATTGAAGTAAACCATAACCATAAAATAGAAAAAGAGTTTTTCGACTTCGAAGGTAATTAGCTTCTTGAGCGTCAAGGGGAAATACGAAAAAGAAAACAAAATAATTGTGCAAACAATACACAAACGGACATACGACAGTCTGTTTTTTTTTTCTCATTTTTTGCGTACAAACGTATGACCGCTCGACAGTTGACGGGTTAAGTAAAAAAAGACGTAAAATAAATTAAACAAGAATAAAACAATAGTGCAATGAGGCGACCGAATCACAGCATATCCAACATTGGAATGTCTCGACGCTGTTTCTAGAAAGTCCTCAATAAAGCAAAGACATCGACATTATGTAAACTAAGTTTCAAAAAATTATAAATGAACATAATTTAGGACACAGCGTCAGAATCAGCCGTAAATTAATAAGCTTCTGCCACTTGGTCGATGGAGGCAACAATAAAAAACGCAAAAAGTTTTTACAACTAAACAACAGTTTTTACAAATAAAATAAAAATAAAAAAGATACATATTAAAACAAACCAACATTTCCTAACATGCACTTATCAGTTGTACCGTTTGTTACAGCTCGTAGCCCTCATGCGGGCACGCCGACCAAGATACCCAGTCCCGTCGGCACCCTACTACATAGGAGAACACCGGTAAGTTATATATGTTATGTTTTTGTATATAATTAAGACCTACTATCTACGCTGATCATGAGATTTCTGGATAAGCGTGCGGACTCAGACAAGTGACATTTTGCAGTAACGCGCTGCTAAATATACCTTTTTACATTTTGTAATTATTTTTATAATAATATATTATGTACTTTCGTCTGGACGCAAAAGAAGAATAAAGTACCAAACGCCTTAAAGGTGCTATATTTCGAATTTATATAATTTACTCGTTTATATACAGCTGAAGAAATTTATATAACGTAAACAAAAATATGATGTAACATTTGGATAAACCAACCATTTTGGTTTTGCCACGCCGGAACTAATAAAAAAACCCAGCCTTCACTTGGCCACGTTCATTAATTATAATGATTATTTTTTAATCTACCAGAAAATACAATATTATGTACACTTTACTTATTTAAATAAAAATACTGGCAGTCTTTGGGGACTGCCGATAGAAGTGAAAACTTTATTCCTTGATCATAAACACTTCTTTATAAACCAAAAATAGTTCAAAAACGGAAAGCGTTCGGTGACGATGACGCGAGTTCCATGATTTTTGTTCACCCAAGAAGTGCTCAACGCGCCTAAAGAAGTTTTCATTACAAAAATCTATAATTAGTGGTAAATGTTTTGGATATTCTAAGTACAGAGTATCTTCAAGCTTAATCACGTCTACTGCGATCAAAAAGGCGTTGATCGCAGTAGACGTGATTAAGTTTGAAGTGGTCACTTGGCCCAAATTCGAGACAAAAATTTGTGTAATTTACAAATAGTTGTTCCAATTCTGGGTGTTCTCTGTTTCAGTTATTTTAATGTTCGTAAAGATCCCCGCGACATGGGATTTATTCCCCGTGCGACGAAAAGAAATTTTCTATTTTCATCCATGTATTAGGGTACAGAATCGTGATAATAGTTGTATGTATGTCTCCAAAGAATGTCATGAGAGCTTCATGCTAAACGATTAGCGACGATGGCATGCGTCTATCAATATGTATGTTCGTGTGAAAGATGTGCAGCCTCCATACTAATTGTGGAATGTAGATAAACGGTCACACGAATTAACCCGTGTGAAGATCCGTAAGCTTTTATTTGCTTCAGTTAACATAGTGTGGAGGAATTAAATGTGTTTGTAAATGTGTTCAGTATAAAATAACAGTTGCCTCCTTTTGCCTACAACCGAACAAATGATTATTTTATAATTTTTGAGGTGAAAACTTCTTTAGGCGCGTTGAGCACTTCTTGGGTGAACAAAAATCATGAAACTCGCGTCATCGTCACCGAACGCTTTCCACTTTTGAATTATTTTGGTTTATAAATAAGTGTTTATGATCAAGGATTAAAGTTTTCACTTCTATCGGCAGTACCCAAAGACCGCCCCATTTTTTTTTTCAAATATTGCGTAGTTTTATCCTACAGCACCAGTGACGCAGTCCGGTCTAAATATTATATGTAATAGCTAAAACTGACTCTGTACCGTTATCAGTAAATTGTATTGTAGGTATATCGCCCGTTTACGATTACAGTCCGATAGCGAGCTATCGATACTATCGATAAATAAACAAGTAAGAAATGTGTATCATCGCTTTATTCCGTTTAATGTTTCTAGTTTTTGTCAGTTCCAGTTAGGAAATTAAAAATATTAGTAACTAGATTTTGTCCGCATCTTCACACGCACTAATCTAAATTTTGTCAATAAATTGCTATCTCCCTGAGCGAGTACTTTTTTCTGGATGAAAGGTACTCTTTGATGTTTACAGTACTCCTTTTTTACGTTGGGGGAATGCATTGGCTCATACCCCTCCGCGGGGTCGGGCGTATGGGTTATGTCGGACTCACCCGGGAAAAGATGGAGATATCCCGGTAATATCGACTAAACCTACCACGGTGTTCCTTCTCACAATCTTTGGCCGGGGCGCAGGGATCACTCGCGCATTCATCCTGTGGACGTTTACTGTACTCCTGACAACGTGTATGTGAAATTTCATGATGATCGGTCAAATAGTTAAGGCGATAAAGCCTAACAAATGAACAAACTCACATTCTTATCTATACTTTATAAAGCTGAAGAGTTTGTTTGGTTGAACACGCTAATCTCAGGAACTACTGGTTCGAATTGAAAATTTATTATAGTGTTGGATAGCCTATTTATCGAGGAAGCCTATTGGTTATATAAAATCACGCTACGACCAATAGGAGTAGAGCATCAATGAAAAATGTTGCAAATACGGGGAAAATTCTTTTATGTGACGCAGTCGAAGTTGCGCAGGTCAGGTTGCATAATATTAGGATCCTTCATAAAATATACAAAAAAATTGTTTATAAACTCTTCTTAGTATGTGAAGTATGAAGCCACAGTTAATTACCCTGGCCCAATGTTGGTTGGCGGACTTCAAATATATTTGAGAATATTATGGTGAACTGCCATACAAGCAGGTTTCCTCACGATATTTTCCTTGACTGGTAAAGTGAGCAATAATTACCAAAGTTAAGCAAGTATTCTACAAAATCATTTTACTTGCAGGACGCCCAAGAATGTAGTTTACCTCCGCCACTTCTCACTTCCACACCGCTCGCGACGCGGCGTTTTCGACAGGTTCATTATTTTAATCACGTAGTTAATGGTTTCCGTAGCTAAAGCATCAAACGCTTCTCTACTACAAGTCTTCACGTTTGCAGTACATGTTTTTGAGTGTACGTGACTGTAACGGTCCTGTAACGTTTAGAATCAGACTTTATTGACTGAGTTTACGATGAGTTTACACAGATTTCGACGTAAGTCACATTTGATCGCCAACTTCTAAAAAGCACAAATTTTTGCTATATTCAGTCAAAAAGATTGTTGCTGTTTGTTTTAAATAGTCCACTGGTCATTGTTTGGTAACAATTTTCTGGCGAAGGACACTAACTTCGGATCAAACATTCGTGGATCAGACAATGTGTTGTCCAGTGCGTAATCCAAAACTCTCGATATAGTTATCGAAAGTTTTGGATTACGCACTGGACAAAAAATTGTGTGATCCACTAATGTTTGATCCGAAGTTAATGTTCTTTATGTTCGATGTTTTAATGTTTCCAAAGTCACTGCAATACAGGAGTTACTCCTAGAAAGGAAGTTGACTTAAAAACATAAAATATCCAAAATGTATGTATAGACATCCAACGACGATCGGACATCGGACATGATCACGTGCGTTGAGATGTTTGTAAAATCATCTTAGAACCGCTGTTTCTGGGCATAGATCACGTTCATATAATTGCACGTATAATAACTTACTTATGTGGTGAGTGATAGAAATTTGACATAACCGCCTTACAACTTATGTCAAATACATGGGCGCCGGCAGCAGGGTGCAAGGGGGTGCACTCGCATCTCCCTGTCAGAAAAAATGTTTTCTTTTTCGATGTGCGAAATGCATTCAATAATATACCCGCATTTGAATTTGACATTACATTTATCTACATAATATACATGTATAATTCTATATTTTATATCAGTTAATAGTGTAATGTTTAGATGCAGATGCACCTCCCTGAAAGTAATTCTGGCGGCACCCATGGTCAAATACCTATCGCTAGTAAAGAAAAGCACGGATAAATAGGTTATTCATAATCGCCAGCAATGTCAGCTCGTAATTTAACATAGATACGAAGTCTCATTATCTATTACAGGACACGTTCTAAGCACTAAATCTACATGTTTGTAGGGCTTGTAGTATTTAGTTAGTAGTAGAGTAGTGGAAACTGATTTTGGTTTGCCAGTTTTCTATAAAATATGTATTTTGTTGGTATGCTTGATGATCTAATAGGATAAGATCGTCAAAATGCAAGGGCTTTCTGTAGTGTGTTCTTTAATTAACCCTTGCGAATTTTTACTTTACTTAAAACAATTGGCATTTAGAAGAAAACCATATCATACCTAGATCTTTATCCCTTTTATTCTTAATTCCACCTCATTTATCCTTTGCTTTAATCCTAACTAACCATTCTGTTACTTTTGTTTCTAGGGGCACCAACCTAAGAATTTAAGAATATTCACGATGTTCTGTCCGATTGAGAGCCAAGATTAAATTGCCGGCTTAGCTACCTTTACAACTTTTAGGGTGACCATATACCAAAATACTTGATTTATATAAACTATTTATATAACTATTATGTATGTAATTTTTGATTAATCTAACTAGAAATTTTGGTGCATCATAAGTTTCAAGAATTTGGACTCACAAATATACTTTTCACCAACGGCATCATTACCAAGAATGTGCAGTTTGAATGCAAAATTATTTTAAGAGACACTTTGAGGACATAATTATAACGATGTTTGCAATTCTAGAGTATTCAATGCAGCTAATGATATGTCTTGAAAAATATCATATTTTTGGTAACAATATATTCGTATTTATTCGTCAAATAAATATTTTCGCCAAGTAGTGCCTAATTATTGTTATAAGTGAAAAAAAAAATCGTCCATTTTCTCTGAAGAATAAGATAATGATCGAGAGTTTGTTAGAATCCAAGTTTAATTTCTAGTATTTTATTGTGTTGCTAATAAATGCTTGTTTTATTTATATCCACGTTGTTTCATCTATTAAAAGATCAAGGTTAATGTTATTGGGGCCAGACGTGACCAGAGTGTTTGTTTGAAATTAAAGCTATTCTGATTATTTTTGGATTGGAAAATAATTAGGACAGCGAGCTATGTCCGTTTTTATCGTTAATCTCCGTCAGATGTATTTTGAACTAATGCTTTTATTATTTCGGAGTTGTAATACGTATTATGTTGTTTACTTTACATATGAAATTCTGCAAAATTTTGTCAATATTTAAATTATTCCGTAATTCTGTCGGAGTTATAACGCCGCCTGAATAAAGGAATAGTTTTTACCTTAGTAGATGAAAATGTTCCCAAATACTATTTACAGTTAAGGCTGTACATGTTACACGTGTGTAAACGACTGATCCGAATCTGATGAAATAGAAAAGATCAGTCTTAAGGATCCCTTTTTCACATTAATACCTTGTCGAGATTTATTATTCCTTATACCTTACGCCGCAAAGTATTTTAAGTCGACATACTTCTTCAAGTATCTTAGTCTTAAAGATTGAGGTTACAAGTCCCGGGCTTCTTAGCTCAAGCATAAAATCTCAAAGCACAAGGACTTGGAAGAGTCCAGAGAACCATTTTCTGCAACTGTCTATCTGTTTAATTGGTAATGGATTTTGCAACAAAGAGTTCTGCAGAGAGTCAAAATAAACCATACATTTTGAAAAAAATAATTGAGTTGTGCATTTTGCAAAACGTTTCATAATGGCTACAAGTAAGAAACAAGGTCTCCACTAAGAAGATCCGGCAGAAGGAATACAGCTGTTTTTGTATACGTTAATACGAATAAAGATGTAGACAATGCTGATATCTAATTAAGTAAATCCGCTAGTTGGTTAAGTGGTATGCAATTCTGATTGACACGCTTTTTATTTGTGTTATTGAAGTGAAAACTTCTTTAGGCGGGTTGAGCACTTCTTGGGTGAACAAAAATCCTGGAACTCGCGTCATCGTCACCGAACGCTTTCCATTTTTGAATTATTTTTGGTTTATAAAAAAGTAATAATAATAATAAGATTTATTGTCATAAAAGAATTTACAAATACAAAATACAAGACATTACAACAACAGAAATTTGCTTTAGTTTTCCATTATTATTTGGAATCGATATAATTCTCCGCACTAGGCTACGTTTATCCTGCGGAAAATCGTAAGTTAAGGTCGAGTAAATCGTAAGTTAAGTGTTTATGGTCAAGGATTAAACTTTTTACTTCTATCGGCAATCCCCAAAGACTGCCCCAAATTTTTTATGTTTTTAGTTGAATTTGCTAAAATTAATGTATTGCTCTCATCAAAAGAATAGAAAAGGAGCTTGTAAAACTAGCGCCTGAAAGCCTACAAATAATTGACATTAGATTTTTTTCTAATGGTCTATGGTTTTGCTGCCACAGTATGGCGCCATTTTCGGGCATAAATTTGTTTGGCTGCGATATTCTGTAGGATGAATGTCAATTTTGAGTTTTAAACTTGTTTATGTTAGTAAATACAAGTATTTTGCTACCATGTCAGAACATGGTGGCAAAATAATTATTAAGCTAGTATTTAGCCGCGTCTGCCCCCGTATGAATCCTACGGTAATGCATACCGGATAAAAGTAACTTATATTTTAATCCAGGATATGTTTAATTGTGTGCAAAGTTTCATCTAAATCCGTTCAACAATTTACGCGGGCAAAAATTATAACGAATAAAAATTCCAACAACTTGTAAATTCTTTACATATGCTGACTATTAATTAAACTATTATATTTGGATCCTTTTATGTGTCTTATTAATTTGCGTATTTTAATGTATAATTTGTTCTAGCTCACTGGTAATTAAATAATGAAATATGGTGACACTAAAGTCATTAGCAAACAACCTCTTTAGTTAATATTGCCACTACTAAAAATAGTAATATTTAATGGTGTTGCCGAACAGTAGTCTTATATGTACCAATGTGGGCAACACTAAATATAGCACAGATTATTAATAAACAAATAAGGATTTTACGAGCCGAACATGTATATTAAGTGTCGTAAAAGTCTACTTAAAATGGCAGCCTAATGGTTACGTAACTTGTATACAAAACAAAGATTTTTGGACCATCGGTTCTTAATATAGTTTTAAAGAAACATCGAGAAATGTGTGGGGTCTGTCTTTGTTTTATTATACATATATACAAGAGCTAGCTGACTAAGAAGATTTATAAGGCTAGTGTGAATGGAACAGTCGCAAGGGGAAGACCTAGGCGAACGTTTCTCGATCAGATCGGAGGCGATCTGGACAAAGGCCAGTTTAAGAGCACCTTAAACCGGCGAGCGTGTATGAGGAATGTTATGAAAGTGAAGGAAGTCAGAGAAGTGTGTCAGGATCGTAGCAAATGGAAATCCGTAGTCTCTGCCTACCCCTCTGGGAAACAGGTGTGAATCTATATATGTATGTATACAAGTGCTAATTTCTTTGCTTAGTAAATTAAATTGTATTGCTCAATTTTGGGACGGTATACTTACAGTCATATTCAATCATAGGTACATTATAGGGTAGTTACGTAAGTATGTTTGGTTTTGTACATCATTTTACACACAAGAGCTAATAGTAATCTAAAGAAATCTTTTTGTACAAACAGCATTACAATTTTTTGCAAAATAAAAGAGTATAAAGTTTTATAGTTATACTAGCTGTCCCGACAGAAGTTATCCTGTACACAAGAGAAAAAAAAATTTGTTAAATCTTCTAAACCATTCTCGAATCCACTTGATCACACGCAAAAAGTTTCATCAAAATCGGTCCAGCCGTTTAGGATTAGTTTAGTGACATACACACGTACAGTAGAATTATATATACATATAAAGATAATAATAGTGTATAATAAAATAAACAACGTGATAAAATCCGTAAACAGTTGTTTAATTTCAAAATATGAGAGTAATGAATATTTTAAATTTGGATATAAGAAAATGGGGTGTAGTGGGGATATGCGTCAAGACGCATATCCCCACTACACCCCATTTTCTTCACACCCCTTGCACTACACTCATTTATCGAGGAAGGCTATAGGCTATATAACATCACGCTACGACTCACGGGAGGAGGGCGCAGTAACGATAAACGCGGGTGAAACCGCGGGAACATGTTCCCGACACCGACTCCAAAAATAACAATAATTTAATTATTCACAAGAATATGCAATTATTTATTAACTTTTAAGTGCATTTTAAGTTTTAGAATATTCTTATTTGAAGTCGGTTTTCTTTTTTTGTTAAAATTTTGTTTTGAAAGAAATACCTGTTGATTTAATAGCTTAACTCCTAGCTGTTTATTTTTCGCCTTTTATGTTTACAACGTGGCTTTGACATGATTATTAAATACATACACCGATTTTATTAAATCGTTTTAGTAAATAACGCTATAAAAACTTTTATTGAGCCATAATTTCGTGTGTGAACTTATCGTTCGATAGTCAAATAACTTGTTTTGTGAGCTGGTAACATTTATGACTGTGTAAGCATAGACATCATTTCACATGTTTATGGTATAATGTGATTGAAAGGTAGGCATTTTGTGCTGTAAATGACGTTTTTGTATGTGTTGCTGTTTGTATCCTGTTACGAGAAATGTTCCCATAGTCTTTATTTATAGCAATAATATGCTAACCTAGCTTTTGTCTACAACTGCGCCCGCGTGGGTTTCAGTTTCTCTGTTTCGATGTTATTTAAGTGGATCATATTAGATCTGTGGTTCTAATTTTAAAAATATCTAAATCTTCGTCATTAATCGTTATCTATACTAATATTATAAAGCTGAAGAGTTTGTTTGTTTGTTTGAACGCGCTAATTTCAGGAACTACTGGTTCGATTTGAAAAAATATTTTAGTGTTGGATAGCCTATTTATAGAGGAAGGCTATATAACATCACGCTACGACCCACGGGGGCGGGGCAGTAACGATAAACGCGGGTGAAACTGCGGGCACATCTAGTATCAAATATTGATAAACAGTCGTACAGTTATTAGTAACGCCAAAGCAAAGACAGACATAAATTATAAAAGAGTTAGTTTTCATTTTATACCTTTGTAAATTACCTACCGAATTAAGTTTTTAAAGTATCTTCGACTAGATTTTGCCCGTAGCTTCGCTCTCGTAAATGTTGGTTGTTAGGCTAACAACAGTGTTTTTTCTAGGATGAGAGGTATCCTATCTCCTTTTCTGTTCCCCTGACAACGTGTATGAGAAAATTCATGCTGATCGGTCGAGCAGTTACGGTAGGCAGCGGCTTTGCTGTGTCCTGACATTGCTGTAGTCCATGAGCAGCGGTTACCACTTTCCATCAGGTGGGCCACTTGCTCGTCTGCTACCAAGGGCAATAAAAAAAGAGAAAAAAAGTTTTGGTATGAAAGCGTAACAAACAAACTCACATTTACATTTTTACAATATACACATTGCTGAAGTCCATGAGCAGTGGTTACCACTTTCCATCAGGTGGGCCACTTGCTCGTCTGCCACCAATGGCAATAAAAAAAGAGAAAAAAAAAAGTTTTGGTATGAAAGCGTAAAAAACAAACAAACTTACATTCACATATTTACAATATTAGTTAGGATTGTACAGACACAGACTCGCTTAATTTTTGTAATTGTGAAGATGCGAAAGCACATCATTACAACAATAAAGGGTCATTACATTAAAATAAAAACAGTAAAAGAACAAATTTAATAGCTACTGGTTATAAATTAACTTTTTAGAGTAATTAGGCTGAATGGGCATCGAGTAGACTGTCAATGAGAATGCGCGGGAAAATGGTAAAAGATAATTGCTATTTTTATACTCTATGTAGTTAGATGTGCAATTTTAAAAAGGGCTTATCTGTCTTACAAGATGTTTAAGAGATGTGCCTTAATAATATGTAAAAAGGGTTTATATTTTATAAATGTTGTATAGGAGTGATGATTTTTATTTTTTTAATATGGACCTTTTGTTACTATAGATGACATTTGTCAATCCGTCAAATGAATTTAAACAAATGATTATTGCTTGTATATGATTCGAATTTTCTAACTTGTCTCATTTGGTTAGCAAAGTATTATAAAATATTGAATTTACTGCTTTAAGAGATGACAAACAAAAAAGAGATAACATGTAGAGACGTGTTTCTATGTATTGTCTACAGCTTTTAGTCGATTTTCAACCATCACATAACTATAACGTATTGACTGCTTTTGTATAAAAAAATTTGTTAACCCGATTAGATAAAACTTCTGACGATTATAAAATCGGTCTTAAATAAGAAAAGAGGACTATTCACACAACATTCACTCACAGATACAAATACTCGGCTTGTGATAGTCACACAGGCACACAACATACTTCAAAGATAGACTTGAAATTGACACACATGCTTAAATCGTTGCAACCAGGGTTGCCAAACTTGATCAAATCTCTACGAGCTAACCTTTTTTTGTTTTTTTTAGAAATTCTCGGAACTGTACCTGGCACGGTAGGCGGGCTGACCTTTTTTTTTTAGTAATTCTCTGCCGGAAAATAGAATGTACGAGGTTTGATTGAGATCCAAAATACGAGGTTTTTGCCTGCTTCTGTACGAGAAATGTTGGCAACCTTGGTTGCAACTTCGTTGTTACACTGGTACCGAGAGTGGCATACTTATTGTAACGTTTCTAGTCCATAGACGAGCTTCCGGCGGCGGTTTTGCTCGTTTTTGTCATTACAACATAGACTATGTTATTTTATTTTGCTAAGAGGTATAGTAGCTTCTTACTGGTGAACAATTTTACAAACCGGCTTTGTAGTTCCTTAAATGTTTGTTGGTTTGGTTGGACGCGCTGATCTCAGGCACTACTGGTTCGAATTGAAAAATTCTTTTAGTGTTGGATAGCCCATTTATTGCGGAAGGCTATAGGCAATATATCGTCACGCTACGACTAATAGGAGCGGAGCATTAATGAAAAATATTGCAAAAACGGGGAAAATTCTCTTATGTGAAGCAGACGAAATTGCGCAGGTCAGCTAGTATATAATATTCGCATAAACGTAAGCTATGTTTTAGATACTGCGTAAAAGGGGATAAGCCTATAATATTAGCAAAAATAATGTAAATAAATATGGATGGCTACAAAGTTCATTCGTTATCGCATTGTAATGTATATTGAGGTCATTATTTCCTCTTTATATATAGGTACATAAATATAGTCTGTCTTCTATAAATATATTATTCTTCTCCCTAGCCTTTATTATTCCCAAGTCGGGTCGGCTTTTCTGGTCTAACCGGATTTGACTGGATATCAGGTTTTACACGGAGCGGCAGCCACCTGACCTCCACAACCCGAAGGCTAACGATACCCTAAAGCTAGACCAGTGTCAGGATATTATAAGGCACTGACTTCCCAATAACGACTGTCATAGATGTTCATGGCAGCCGGGACCGACGGCTTAACGTGCTCTCCAAGGCATGGAGCAGGCGATAATTGTCAATCAATCCGCACATTATTTCGAAAAGTCATATAACTTCCGAAAGTCAGAGATGCGCAACGTGGGTTCGAACCCGAGACCTTCTGCATTGCAGTCTGTTGGTCTCCCCACTGAGCCATCGCTGCTTTAAATATATTATTATCAATGTAAATAAACTCGCGCCCTCATGGGGCCTATATCATAGTTAAATATTTAATTATCGCTTGCTTTAATGGTGAAGGAAAATTAATTATAGTATTTAATCATATTATTATTATCGTGAGGAGACCTGCATGTCTGAGAGTTCTCCATAATGTTCTCGAAGATATGATGACAAGTCTGCCAACCCGCACTGACCTTTTTAATATCTGCATATATTTAATTTTTTCGTATCGTAAGTTTCATTTGAGCACAGTTTAATCTCCAATTTTGATTTTATAAGCACGCCTTATTATTATTTTTAATCATATTGAGTATAATTATTGTCATAGTGACTTTAATTATTTTTTATTTTCGAATGTCGACCAGACAGATTTCGTATGTACGTAAGTATGTGTAATTTAACGTTTTATTGACTTTTATTGATATCTTTCATTTAATAACGAGCTGTAAAGAAAATTACATCCTAGCACTAGGCTGCTGAGTCGTAGGTGCTCTTCGTGGACAAAAATCTATACTAATATTATAAATCTGAAGAGTTTGTTTGTTTGTTTGCTTGAACGCGCTAATCTCAGGAACTACTGGTTCGATTTGAAAATTCTTTTTGTGTTGTATAGCCTATTTACCGAGGAAGGTTATAGGCTACTTAACATCACGCTACGACCCACGGGGGCGGCGCAGTAATCATAAACGCGGGTGAAACCGCGGGCACATCTAGTGTAGAAATAAATTTGAATCCACGAAGAGCACCTGCCAAAAATATTGATGGGTGCCTTTCGTGGACTAGGCTAGGTGCTATTCGCGCAGGTGCCATTCAGACGGGTGCTCTAAGTAGACTACCTCGTGATAGATCATTTAGTTTCAAGGTTACACCGGTTTGCTTACAAGGGGGCCACAGTAGTTTTACGTGCTGGGTTCGAAGGATAAGAATGTAAACAAATATTACCGACTAAAACACGTTTTATTCTAGCACACAATTAAATTTAAAATACAACAAACACTATACTACACTTTTCCACTGTAACTGCTTCAAACTCCGTAGTATTTTCGCTTCCGTTTGCTTCGACGAATACTTGACCGTTTACGATTGTAAACTCACCCGGCGAGCGCTAGCCTTGACCTTTTATACGCGGTTAAAGCATTTCTGGAGTTTTCTAGAAACGCCATACCCGGTTTGTAAACAGTACGAAGATTCGAGAATGTTCCAGTGTTATCTCTACTATTCGCGTACCTACCACGTAGTTCCGTAAGACGTCAATAGATGGCGCTGTAATAAATTATTAGACGGAACTGCCGAGTCTTCCCCGCAATGCCGAGAGATGGCACTGGGTGTAACAGTAGCAAACAATAAATTTAAAAGTAATTTTTTTGTTTTGTTTTGGTTTTTGTTGATAAAATTAACTGATACAGGGCTGACATTATTATAATATTATATTTGGTTAAATTGTGACACAAGTTGGTTAAGTGTGAGTATGGCACTGCCTATACCTTCGGGGTTACCGACGTCATATATTAACGAAAAGCACAACAATATGTACAGGTTTCTCTCGCTAAACTACAGATTATATGTAATTACAGTGAGCTAAGTGAAATCATATGCTTTTCACCCGGTTCTGCTCTGAATGTTTCATATTGCTTGCATAATTAAAATATAAGTTTATTTTTTTGTACAAGCGAACTTGTTGTTTCGATGACATTTTGCATCTTGGACAAAGTTTGGGAGAATGCACGGATGGCGTAGTGGTTTAAATGGTCGCCTGTTCTAACTGCACCGAGTGTTGTGGGTTCAATCCACACACGGTACAAAAGATTGTGATCCACAAATGGTTGTTCCCAGTCTGGATGTTCTTCGTGTCCGTTGGTTGAATGTTTGTGCAGTCCTCCGCGACACAGGATTTATAGAAACGGCGGGAAAATTAAATTCTAAGCTAAGTAACCATGATACTCCAGGTGTATCTGTGTACCTTCCCCTCCCTTCTCTGAAGAACACTCCACTGGTGATACGTGACGGCCTCTCCATCTTAGGTATGGACCTTTGCCGCTCCCTTAATCAGAAAACCTATATCGAGAGCGTCATTAAGCAAGCTTCGCGAAAACTCGGAGTTCTGAACAGGGTGAGGCGGTTCTTCACGCCTGGGCAACTGTGCCTATTGTATAAGGCACAAGTGCGCCCTTGCGTGGAGTACTGTTCTCATCTTTGGGATGGCTCCGCGCAGTACTTGCTGGACGCTCTCGACCGGTTACAGCGGCGGGCTGTCTGTATCATCGGAGATCCGGAGGTCACGAGTTCACTGGAACCTCTGCAACTCCGTAGGGACATTGCCTCATTGGCATGTTTCTACAGAATATACCACGGGGAGTGCTCTGAAGAGTTATTCCACCTTATCCCGCCCTCCCCTTTCCTATCTAGAACAACGCGTGCTGGGCTCAGATGCCATCTTTACACGGTAGAGTCGATTAGAGCGCGTACCAAAAAGTTTGGGTCCTCATACCTCTGCCGAACGAACAAGGCATGGAATTCTCTGCCAAGGCACGTGTTTCCTTCTTTCTTCAATCCTGGGTTCTTTAAGCGGGGCGTGAAAAAGCATCTTCTCAGGACGTCAAAGTAGAGACCTCAACATCGCCTCGGCTACTGTGGGGGCGATATGGAGGCCACTGCTCTTAGACCACACAACTGCTTACCATCAGGTGGAGTGTGGTCATTTTGACGAGCAAAAAAATAAAAATCTGCCCTCATATCCTGTCATTAAAAATTATAGACACATCTCGCTCCTGAGCCATGTCTATAAGCTGTTCCCACGAGTGGTCACGAACCGTCTCGCCAGGAGACTCGACGAGTTCCAGCCGCCGGAACAGGCCGGGTTTCGCAGAGGATATGGTACCATAGACCACATTCACACAGTGAAGCAGATTATACAGAAGTCCGAAGAGTATAATCAGCCCCTGTGTCTGGCCTTTGTGGACTATGAGAAGGCCTTTGACTCTGTCGAAGCATGGGCTGTTCTGGAATCCCTACAGCGATGCCAAGTAGACTATCGTTATATCGAGGTGCTGAGATGTCTGTACGAAGCCGCCACCATGAGTGTCCAAGTACAGGGCCAGCAGTCTAAACCCATCCAATTGCGCAGAGGAGTGAGACAGGGGGATGTTATATCCCGAAATTGTTCACAAGCGCGTTGGAAAATATGTTTAAGACGCTGGACTGGAAAGGAAAGGGCATTAACATCAACGGCGACTACATCTCACACCTGCGATTCGCAGATGACATAGTCTTAATGGCGGAGTCGCTAGAGGAGCTGAACCAGATGCTGGACGGCCTAGCTGCAGCCTCGCGACGTATCGGTCTTGGCATGAATTTGGATAAAACCAAAGTCATGATCAATGGCCACATTGATCCAATGCCGATCGTCGTACATGGTCACCCTTTCGAAATCGTTTCCGAATACACTTACCTCGGGCAGATTCTGCAGTTAGGTAAAAACAATTTCGAGAGGGAGGCCGGGAGGAGGATCCAGCTGGGCTGGGCAGCGTTTGGGAAACTACGCCGAATCTTCTCGTCATCCATACCGCTATGCTTGAAGACGAAAGTTTTCAATCAGTGCGTGCTACCCGTCATGACCTACGGAGCCGAGACATGGACACTCACGGTAGGGTTGGTCCACCAGTTCAAAGTCGCTCAGCGAGCTATGGAGAGAGCTATGCTCGGAGTTTCTCTGAAGGATAGAATTCGTAACGAATATTCAATTCAATTCAATTCAATTCAATTCGTTTATTGCACTCCATAATGTATATACAGGTCTTATAAATGTAGAGAGAACAATTATGGACCCCGTCGGGCACGGCAAAATTAGGAGAGAAGAACGAACATTCTATTATTTTATATCATATTGAAATAAATTTTTGAGCTTAGTAGATATTTATTTACTTACTCAACGTATTATTTATTTATTATAGTTTATTATTAATTTATTATAAAGTAAGTATAAAAGTTATTTTCTAAAATGTACCTACTTACATAATTTAAATTATTAAAATTTATCGTTTAAATATTCGCTTATATCATAGTAACATTTTTGTATTAAAAAGTATTTTAATTTGTTGATAAACGTGCTGAATTTCTCTTCATTTTTAATATTATTTGATAATTTATTATATATTTTTATGGACATAACGTATCCGACAGAGAACCAAAGTCATCGACATAGCTCAGAGAATTAGCAAGCTGAAGTGGCAGTGGGCTGGCCATATCGCGCGAAGAACAGACAACCGCTGGGGTAAGCGTGTTCTTGAGTGGAGACCGCGACTCGGCAAACGTGGTGTAGGACGCCCTCCGACCAGGTGGGATGACGATCTGCGAAAGACTGCAGGCAGATGCTGGATGCGGCAAGCTGAAGACAGGGCGCTATGGCGCTCTTTGGGGGAGGGCTATGTCCAGAAGTGGACTATTATAGCCTGATGATGATGATGAAAAAGCAGGATAAATATATTTAGTGAGAAAAAACCTAAAACTACTTTTACACATAATTTAAACAATTCTCAATTACATTTTATTATTTAAGTTCCATTCCGTTTACTTAAAACCACTCAAGACTCTTTGCTTACCACTTATAGATTCTAATGTTTGCACAGTTAGTTCATAATTATGTAAGTATTTACTTGCGTTCAAAGTTGAAATCATAGACGCGCCCTACTGCTTTTAAATTTAATACGGTCACCAATCAGGACGTTAAGTTGTTATCTTGAAATATAAATACTACGCTCACTCAAATAAAAAATTGTAAACTGTCGTTCGTCGTTCTATGTATGTATAACTAGATGTTTCCGCGGTATCACCCGCGTTTATCGTTACTGCGCCGCCCCAGTGGGTCGTAGCGTGATGTTATATAGCCTATAACTTTCCTCGATAAATAGGCTAACCAACACTAAAAGAATTTTACAAATCGAACCAGTAGTTCCTGAGATTAGCGCGTTCAAACAAACAAACAAATTCGTCAGGTTTATAATATTAGTATAGATTGAACAGTTGCATCTTAGTAGTAACGGACTGTATGCAATATTATTTAAATCAACAAATTAATTAAATATGGAATATATAAAAAGGAAAAGGAGTTGAAGCATTCGGAGCACTCAATTTCCGGGCTAAACGCAGTACCGACGTCTACTGAAGATATTTATAAAATTATCACATCACTTAAAACCACGAAAAGTGTAGGGTATGATGGAGTCAATACTGATATTATAAAAAGGTCTGGTCATGTGATAGCTCCTGTACTATCGCATATAATAAATAAATCGATAGAAACCGGTACTTTCCCAGGTAGGCTTAAAATATCGATAATTAAACCTTTGCATAAAAAAGGCAGCAAAGATAATATAAACAATTATAGACCTATTGCGCTACTGCCTGTATTTGCTAAGATTTTTGAGAAAGTAATTTACAGTAGCTTATACAATTACTTTGAATATAATAATCTTTTTGCACAAGAACAAATGGGATTTAGAAAAAATAAGTCAATTAATTTAGCCATTTATCAATTTTGTGAAAACGTCTTATGTAATATGGATAAGCGTTCTCCTACTGTTGCATTATTTATGGATATGACTAAAGCCTTCGACCATGTTAGACACGATATACTTTTAAATAAATTATATGCTTATGGCATCAGAGGGAATGTCCATAATTTAATAACATCATATCTGGCTAACCGACAACAAAGAACAGATATATCTAAAATCTGTCAAAAGTCAAAAATTCTCAAGGTGCATTCATCAAACCTAAAACAAGTAAATGTGGCGTGCCACAAGGCAGCGTACTGGGTCCATTACTATTTTTGACGTATATAAACGATATACCAACTATAACTAATAATCCCATGATTTTGTTTGCCGATGACAGTACTATTTTATTTCACAAATACTGTAATAATGATTTAATTAATAACATCAATTTGACATTGGATAATACGATTAATTGGCTTATTAATAACAATCTTAAAATTAATATTACAAAAACCAAAGCTATAAATTTCAAACAAAGACAAACACTACATGACATTAATCTCAAACTAACTTATAAATGTGATAATATACTAAAGGTAGAATCGACAAAATTTTTAGGTTTATACATAGATAACAAAATGACATGGAAACAACACATACAGTTTTTAAGTAATAAGTTAAACAGTTACTCTTTTGCCTTGCGTAATCTCAGAAAAGTCGTTGATATCTCAAAAGCATATTGACAGCATACCATGGATATGTATCGTCCATTCTTCGATATGGTGTGATGTTTTGGGGTAACTCAACTGATGTAGACTGTATATTCAGAGCGCAAAAACGATGCGTGAGAGCTATTTGTTGCTTAGAGCAAGTAGATTCCTGCCTACCTCATTTTAAAACTTTAAAAATTTTAACCCTACCCTGCATATATATATTTGAAACAGTTTTATTTATTAAAATGAATCTTCATTTATTTGATCAACGGAAAAGAATACGGAATGCCGATAAATTATGTATTAGACCTTCAAAAACTGCTCTTTTACATAAAAGTGTGTTATGCATGGGGCCTAAATTATACAATAAGATACCATTAGCTGTAAGAAATGAAAATAATATTAATTTATTTAAAAAGCAGTTAAAACATCTACTTGTAACAAAAACTTATTACTCCTTATTTGAATTTTGGAATGACATAAACATTTAATTTTATTTTATTTAGTTTTGACATGATTTTATTTCTTATTGACAATTATTAAGATTGACTGAATAGTTTTTATTTTTAGTAACTTTGTATATTCATTTATTATTAATATTGTAATAAAATTTTAAAATAGCAAATTTTTGCATGCTGGACGGCTGAATATGGCGATACTATTATTAATGTTGTAATATCTATTGTTAAACCCATATTATGCAAATAAATAAATTGATTTGATTGATCTTAGTACTCTAACGCCGGGTTTCTTTAAAAGGGTAGAATTGTCAGGTTAGTCGTCTCATTCGTATCGTCTTCCTCTACTAAATAATTGGCAATAGCGTGTTCATTCGCTTGAAAAACGAAGATTAGAGAAGCATTAGTTGCATAAATTTTCGCAATATGATAGACATGTTGGAGTACATGATAACGCTTAGGCTTGGAACTTAATATCGATATCGATTTTGCGGTCTGCATTGCATTTTTGTCGACACTGTTTAGTTCGTTATGAAGTTTAATCCTATTTCTATTAGTTTGGCTTCTAACTATTCCGTGACACAAGCAAAATGTACTAATATGTGCTCGAAGAGAAATTCTAACGACGTTGTACCTACTCATTATTGTGCTGTTTAAAATTAGAACGAACTTCTACCGTACGCAGTTACGTTACTTCACAAACAATATGGCCGAGTTTATTTTTAGAATAGTTTTGAATTTAGATTTCTGTTTGAATAAGGAAATGTGGCGTCCACTATTGCGTCCAGTAACCTTACAATTATTTTAATTAATTTCGTAACGAATGTATTTCTCGGCAGCAATGTTTGTGCACGTAGCACAACAGATTACGAAATATTGCGGCTTGTTATTGAGACTCTGTTTATGAATGACTGTCAGTTTACGTCATGACATTGACATATCCACAGATACATTATCGCCAAAACTTTTGAAGAAAACCTAACCTAAAAATGCAAATTTGCTCGTAATATGCGTCATTTAGCATTCAAAGTCTATCGAAATATTACACTGTCTAACTTATAACACAAACTTAAGTACTAACTATGCTGTGAGCTTTTAAAAAGTCTGTTACGACGTCTATTACCAGACAATACAAAAACAACAAAGTGTTACTTTGTGTGTAATTATTCAGTGCCTATTTAGTCTAATTTTAGTTAGCGACAGACCGTTTACTTCTTGGACATTTTGTTTCAATACGTGACTAAACAAGGAAGCTTTGTTTCTGTGTCATTTGTTATAAATAGTGTCGATAATTTCTCTCACTGTCGCCATGTTGTTTGCAGTTGGCGCGAAAATTTATGACTCGCGACATTAGCGCCAGATTGAGTCACGCATAAATTAATTTAAATTTAAATTCTGATTATATTTAGCAAGTTTTGATGAATGAATCATATTTCCAGATAAGACTGCCCATCTTTTAAATAAGACAGCTACCGTGAGTTCGTTATGATTTTTGTCACACTGGTTTAACTAATATTTAAACAACAACGGACACAAAAATCGTCGTGTCTAACTGTTGAATGAACTTCGGATATTAAGCTAATTAGAATACTTTTTGCTGAACATTACAAGGTTATCGCAGGTTTATAATGAGAAGTGTTAGTGCCTAGTAGTACCCAGTCATCGTGTTTTATCTAAAGCCTTCTCCAATTAACATTAAGTGCGCGTTTGCCACATAAGTCCTTACTAATATTATAAACTCTTTCACGTAAAAACTACTGGACCGATTGCGATAAAACTTGCTATGTACATAGATGGAGACCTGGATTCACACATAGGCTACTTTTTATCCCGATATTACCACGGACACGGGATTTACGCGGGTGAAACCGCGGGTTAAAAATAGTAGTATATAAAATATATGAACTGAAAAATATAAGTTAGGTTGGATTAGTAATAGTATTTTTTTCTGGATGGTAGGTACCCTATGTTCTGTTCTGTTTCCTTGACAACGTGTATGCTAAATTTCATGATGATCGATCGAGTAGTTAAGGCGTGAAAGTGTAGCAAACAAACTCATATTCGCATTTGTAACATTAAGTTAGGATATACCAAATAGGATTATTATGTTTTCATAGATTTTAAGATGTACAGCATTGCAGAATCTGTAAACGCATTTGACATTTCGCTTAAATTGTGGTAGCAAGATGGGCACGTAATAGAGACTACATAATCCAATGAATCTTATTTTTAAATGTACACAGTGGCATACTTATTGTCTAGAGCATTAGTTCCCAAAGTGGTCCAGGTGGACCCCTAGGGGTCCAGGTGGACCCCTAGGGGTCCAGGGGAGACTCTACGGGGGTCTACGTTGGCGTGATAAAAAATGGGGGTGCACAATTCGTAAGCGTGGGTCCACGACCGTTCGACAAGCTCAGCGACCGTTACTTGTAAAAACTTGCATATTCCATATTCAGTACAGTGGTTTCTCGATTTTTCGGTAGAGAATTATTAAAAAAAAAGGACAGCCTGCCTACCGTAGTAGGTTCAGTCCCGAGAATTTCTAAAAATAAAGAAAAAATGGTCATCTTGTAGAGAGTTCATGTTTTTTTTTTAATTGCATGAACTTGTTTAGCTGCAGGGGGTCCACCGGAACTAACTAAATTTTGAAAGTGGTCTATTAGAAAATAAGTCTGGGAACCTCTGGTCTAGAGTCACTATCAGATTATAATCTATTAAAGCACCATTCTTGCATCAAACCAACGAAATTGGTCACTAGATTACTATACCTCTATTAAAATGATGTTATAATAAATTGCCATAACAATAGTGGTGTAATAAAAACTACGCTGGTATTTAATTACACGCTTCTCGGAATCAGTCTCATAGTAACATAATTACTATGGAAATCAAGTGATAGCATCGAGACAATGGGTTGGCTGTATAGCGAGACGCCGACGTCTTCACCGCGTAAAAAAATTAGTTCAACTTGTACGACGTAGGGTTGCCAACGCAATTATGTTTTTTCGAAAGGTTGTAAAATTTTCAAGTAATTTAATTGTGTTCTTACTGACACTTTACTTATAAAGACGCCAGGGTACCGAGTGAAGAGAGTTCGTACTACGTAAAGAAACAAAAGATAGATGCTAGATTATGAAGGTGGTCTTGCTTTTTAAAGACTATACTCCATTTGGTTAGGTATTTAACTAAAGCGAAACAATCTTGATGTGTCTTTTATATCTTTTTATCTAAAAACTCAGTTTAAAAATAAAATGCTGCTAAAAATCAATATAAATACAACAATAACGATTACTAAATCAATTGAACCGTTAGTTTAAGCAGTAGTTTAATTCGTTTAATATGTGTTAACTGTTTGTGTAAAAAGTCACATCAAGATTGTTTACCTTTAGTTAAGTACCTAAGCAAATGAAGTATAAGTAATTAAGTACGTCCGAATTGCGTTTAGTTCACTCACACTCTGCACAACTATTTCTAAATCAAATCCCCTTTTGTCTCATTTGGGATCGAATTTACAATACACGGGGCACTTGCAATAGCGTGAATAATTTAAACCTCTGCACTATACGTAAAGTTTCAGTTTCGATTAGCACTATTGAGTTTAATATTTTACTACATTTAGTACAAAAAATTGTATTTTGATGTGAAACATCTATAGCCGCACGTAAAACCGATTGCTGGCGTGGCGACTCATGCCGTGGCGACCCGTCGCCACTCTATATAATAGTATATGTATACAGGGTGTCCCAAAACTCAACGTCAAGCCGAAACGGGGTGACAGGATTGATCATAACCATCACGAGAAAAATCTGAAAAAAAATCTATCCCATGCAGTTTGAAAATTATGGGCATTTTAAGAAAAACCTAGAAATTTGATCAAACTGTACCATTTTTCGGTTATTGTGGTTATTATTTTTTATTTTTGTTCATTTGAACTTTAGAAACGTAATCCTAAATAACATTTCTAGAATCCCAATAAAAAATAATGACACAATTGCCTTAAGTTCCCGAGAATTGAGACTATTTGTTAAACTACGAATTTAAAATTTTCAAGATTCGTCGACTTTGACAGGCCCTCCTATAAAAAAAATGTACTAGAGTGCCTTGGCAAGTAGCATTAAAAGTTGGCGCATTTAATCAGAATTCTAAAATGGTACAATACTTGTTAGTTCCATACAATAGAAAAGAGTAAAAAAATTAAAACCTCAAGTAACCCGATTTTTGCTATCAGATTTTACTCAGTTAAAATGTTTTTAATTCGCACAAGCTCTAGGTAGGTTCTTAATTTTAAGGCAAAATGATGAGAGAGATGGATAATGGGTATGTTTGCCATGAGTGAGCGAGACAGATAGTGACGCCACGCATTGAGACGGAGATGCGTCGTTTAAACGAGTGCGAATGAAACAGATAGATGCTATGGCATCTATCTGTTTCATTCGCACTAGTTTCAGCCAAGCAAATGGCTACGCTACCAGTCCGACACCAACCAGTTAGTACGTTTCGCTCATTCGTCTACTGCGCACGTTCGTATTCGCTTGTGTTGATTTAGTACTGACAACTTTGGCTTCTCTTTTTGGACTTGAATCTTTGTGAATTGGACTTGTTGATAACATACCGGCAACTTTGGCTTCTCTCTGGACTTTTGTGTTGGCATCCTTTTTATCTACCATGCCTACGCGCTACACTTCACAAGAATATGCGAACATGCACCTCATTTATGGGGAATGCAGATGCAACGCAAGTGCTGCCGCTAGACTTTATCGTGAAAGATATCCAAATTTAGAGCGCTACCCGGATCACCGCGTGTTTGTTAATGTGCACCGTTCACTCACAGAGGGCGGCCATTTCCCGAATCAAATACAGGCTGGAGGTAGACCTGTGTTTCCTTTCCAGGAAGAAGTATTGCAAGAGGTCGCACGTGACCGAAGTATTTCCGTACGTGGAATTGAAGAAAGAACGGGAATACCGAAAAGCACTGCTCATCGTATTTTACAAAGAACCGAAATGCATCCGTTTCACGTACAACGAGTTCAAAGTCTTCTACCTCGAGATTATCAGGAAAGGATTTCTTTTTGTAGAACAATGCTACAGAGGCATAATGAGAATCCCCAATTCATCCAAAAAATTCTCTGGTCAGATGAATCGACATTTAAAAAAGATGGTTACATGAACTTGCACAATTATCACGAGTGGCATGTGGAGAATCCACATTTAATGCGAGAAGATAGATCCCAGTATCGTTTTAAAGTAAACCTGTGGACCGGAATTTTAAACGGTAAAATTATTGGGCCTATTGAACTGCCTGAGAACTTGAATGGAACTAATTACCTACATTTTTTAAGAGAAGATTTACCAACCCTGTTAGAGGACGTACCACTAGCAGATCTTCGCGACATGTGGTTTCAACAAGATGGCTGCCCAGCGCATTTCGCAGTGCAAGTAAGAGATTTCCTTGACCAGGAATATCCGGGAAGGTGGATTGGACGTTCGGGCACTATCTCGTGGCCCGCCCGTTCACCAGATTTAAATCCCCTGGATTTTTTCTATTGGGGAGTTCTCAAAGAAAAAGTTTACTCAAAGCCGATTGAGAACGTAGCCGACCTGCGTGAACGCATTTCTCAAGCAGCTGAGGCGATCAACTCTCGAAGATATGCCCGACTAATAAGTAGATCTTTTTTAAGAAGATGTAGGGCTTGTATTGAGGCTGATGGTAAACAATTTGAACATTTATTGTAATAAAAAACGTTATTTCTCTATCATCTGACTTTTATTCCAACAAACCTAATTATTTTACTAATTTTACTAACTTTTTTTCACTTTGGTAAAAGTGGCGTCACTATCTGTCTCGCTCACTCATGGCGAACATACCCATTATCCATCTCTCTCATCATTTTGTCTTAAAATTAAGAACCTACCTAGAGCTTGTGTGAATTAAAAACATTTTAACTGAGTAAAATGAGATAGCAAAAATCGGGTTACTTGAGGTTTTAATTTTTTTACTCTTTTCTATTGTATGGAACTAACAAGTATTGTACCATTTTAGAATTCTGATTAAATGCGCCAACTTTTAATGCCACTTGCCAAGGCACTCTAGTACATTTTTTTTATAGGAGGGCCTGTCAAAGTCGACGAATCTTGAAAATTTTAAATTCGTAGTTTAACAAATAGTCTCAATTCTCGGAAACTTGAGGCAATTGTGTCATTATTTTTTATTGGGATTCTAGAAATGTTATTTAGGATTACGTTTCCAAAGTTCAAATGAACAAAAATAAAAAAGAATAACCACAATAACCGAAAAATGGTACAGTTTGATCAAATTTCTAGGTTTTTCTTAAAATGCCCATAATTTTTAAACTGCATGGGATAGATTTTTTTTCAGATTTTTCTCGTGATGGTTATGATCAATCCTGTCACCCCGTTTCGGCTTGACGTTGAGTTTTGGGACACCCTGTATATAGTCTATATGTAGTAGTGTGTGTTTTGTATTTAACGAAAATAAATGTTAATTAAATAAACAAACATCATTTTCTAGAAAAAATCATAATATTTTATTTTTAAATTATGCCATATTAGTTCCTGTCGTAATCTGTTCTTTTATGCATAAGTAAAAAAAGTAAAAAAGTATTAACTTGTACAAAATAATTTCAATGTTTCACATCTGCCAGGCATCCCGTCACGGCTCATTTGATATTTTTGTACCTTATGATTATGAAACTAGGTGAAACATTTGTAACTTGTTCATAACATGCTAAAAAAAACAACGTTCATAAACAAATTATGTGTTTAACCGTCAGTTTATCAAAGATGTCGCGTAAACGGTGCCGCGATAAGTGAAGTGTTTACTCACATGTAGGAAACAATACATCACTGCTTATCATCTCACGAATCTAACATTACGTCATAATTGTACTTTATTGTTCACAAGGATTAAGTTCACAATGAACGTTGTTTTTAATGAAGACGTATTTACGCAGTACAAGTTCAAGTAAATTATGTTTTTAATGTTAAAAGTGGAACTTTTTGCTATAAAGGTGCACTTGAACCCGTTACTCGGTAATTAATTAATTTCAAGTCAACTTAGCGAGAGCCCTGTGTCAAGGACTGAAATACTTACCTACGTTAATGCCATATGTTTTAAAATTATAGAAAATTGTTGTACTGTGCATAAAATAATCAAGTTTTTACTATCACATGTTAATGAATCTATACTAATATTATAAAGCTGACGAGTTTGTTTGGTTGAACGCGATAATCTCAGAAACTACTGGTTCGATTTGAAAAATTCTTTTAGTGTTGGATAGTTGCTCATTTATCAAGGAAGGCTATAGGCTATATAACATCACGCTGCGATCAATAGGCGCAAAGCATCAATGGAAAATGTTACAAAAACGGGGAAAATTCTCTTATGAGAAGCAGACGAAGTTGCGCGGGCGAGCTAGTGTTATAGAAAATGCAATAATACTATTACACAGAAAAGAAGCAGATATGTCACTAACGTCAAAGTTAAGACTTACAAACGTCCTAATTAAGACGATAGGCTATTAATCTCAAAATTGATTCCACGAAATCCCTTGCAAAATATTTAAAGTTATTATTTAAGCTATCATAGCTGTCTGTTTCACGTACGCTCTTTCCATATCTATTGCCCTAGATATTATTTCTAACTGTCGACACGTGTGGAGTTATTAAGAACAAAGTAATGTTGCCATCAAAATTTCCATATACATTACTTTGAATGTAACGTATCTAGTGTATTGTATCTATACTTCTATACTAATATTATAAAGAGGAAATATTTGATTTTGTGTTTATTTGTAAGGATTTAACTCAATAATAAGCAGCCGAATTAAAAATTCTTTCACCATAAGAAAGCTGTATTATCACATTTATCACCGAATATTATACGCTATATATTTTTTTTAAATACAGTCTAATTGAGAACCTCCTCCTTTTTTTGAAGTCGGTTTAAAAGTACTGCTACTAACATAACCTAACCTACTTTTACGCGCGCGAAGCCACGGCCAAAAGGTAGTGATTGATAAAAGGATAACATTTAAACGCAGTACTTACACGCGAGCAACGAATACATAATTATTTGATAATTTTGTTTTTGGCTGTAATTTTCTCCTTTTATCATAAGTATTACTATGTATATCTTTTATAAATAATCTACAAGATTATCTTTATTTCGTAATGCATGGTTAAATAATATATTAGTTTTAATGATTGGAAGTAGTTAGAGAAAATAAATTCCTAGGCGGTCGTTGAACGCTACTATAAAATTTTAACAATTCAACCAACAGAACAGTAGTAAAGTAATAAAATGTGCGGTAATATTGGCATCTGGTAGCACTTAGCAGCTGCACTGTTGTACTAAATGTTTCTTGTAGTGAAACGAGAAATATTTTATATACACTAAAGCATATTTAAGTTTCACAAATACAATCGATCATAAATCAGTAGGCAGAATGCGTTACAATGTACGCAACAAACCGCGAAGTAAGTTGGTAACCCTAAAGAATGTCAAACGTGACTCACCTGTCAAACTTTCGCGCGGAAAAATGGCGCGCGCAAAACAAAAATGGTTCTGTTACGGTGGCCAGTGATTCACGATGATTGCGGTTAACATTTTTTTATTTATTTCCACATTCTGGAACTGTTGATGTGTATTTTTTCTGTCTCGCGAAAATTAAAGATTTATCGCCATCTCAACTGTGTCTAATCGCTTTTTGAGAGAAAGTTATTAAAATAATTTAATGGAGGAGTTTTGGTTTGTTGTTTATTTTATTTAAGTGACGCAAAGGAAAATCGCTCACGCATTTGAGCATAAAGTGAGTGAAAATAAATAATTTTATTTAATGAAAATAACTTTCACTGTGGAATATTTTAGTTATTTTCGATTTTGTGGTGAACTATTTGTGTAGGTAGTTGGCGTGTGACGAATTGTCCGCACCATCATTTATATGACATAGATTAGTGGCTACTGTTATTTTAATGCTTGCGTTGGTAGGATAGACAATTGTAGGTAAATTATGATTCGGCGTCTATGATTTGCCTTTACAACGGGAATGTTCAATACTGGTTCTGGGAATCAACGCATATATCCGAGAGTTTATCCGTTTTTCCTACGATTGTATAGAACGCTTGTATTAGCGGACGACGACGCCGACCACCACAAGTTGTAGTGAAGTTTTGAATTATAGTTAATTATTGTAATTTGAGTTACGCACTTAAAATTATTAGAATAAGTAAAGTGCGTCATTAAATTGAACTACTGCCCTATACCGACTACTTATTAGCTAATAGGGTATCAGATTCCTATGTAGAGTTAGATCGACGCACCTTTTGATGATTTCCTATGTTATATTCCTCGGACTCTGATTAATGCTTAAAACTATCGTTAGAATATATGAGGGTAGTGTGGGCTTTTTTAGCGGCCTGATTTAGTTGTTTAGACAGTGGCATAGATGGTTTAGCTTTAAATTATGGTTATATCTGTCACTGTCTGTATGGTTGTGTCTGTTTGTTATTAAATAGTAGCACCTTACTTTAGTAGTAATAGCATCCTATTAAAAAAATATTAATCGCACGTTCCACGCTCAATATTTATCATGATATCTGATACTAGTACATGCATTGAGCGTGTAATATTGCATTAGATATCGCGATAAAAAAAACATAATTTTTATCTAATATTATAAATACGAATGTGAGTTTGTTTGTTATGCTTTTACGCCTTAACTACTCGACCGATGATCATGAAATTTCTCATACACGTTGTCAGGGGTACAGAAAAGGACATAGGGCCCTTTCAGTAGATTTAAAAGTAAATTTCCTAATAGCCATGGAACATTATACTGATGATTATAAAGTTAGGATTGATAACCCATATAACACAAGAAATGTAAGGAAAGGAAAGCTGCTTAAACCAAAAATTAAAAACTATTATGGAGCGAGAATGACTGAATATCTAGTCCCAAAAATATATAACGAGATAGAATTATTAAGAACACAACCTAAAATATAATAATAATATTCTATCACATACACACAACACCATCTAGCCCAAACTAAGCAGAACTTGTACTATGGGTACTAGACAATGGATAAACATACATATATATACTTTCTTTTTGTAAATACATACATATTATACATAGAAACACCCAGACCAAGACAAACATCCATGTTCGCCATAGAAAAAATTAGTATTGTATTGTATTGTAGATATATCTATACTAATATTATAAAGCTGAAGAGTTTGTTTGTTTGTTTGAACGCGCTAATCTCAGGAACTACTGGTCCGATTTGAAAAGTTCTTTCAGTGTTAGATAGCCCATTTATCGAGGAAGGCTATAGGCTATATATCATCACGCTAATATCAATAGGAGCTGAGCACCAATGAAGAATGTTTCAAAATCGGAGGGTATTTTTTCCTTTTGAGAGCTTCCGCTGCGTGCGCTGTGTAAACAGTTAAAGTTTCGCAAAAATCATGTATGACAGAATTGTTCCCCTTTAAAAGTTCTAAAAAAAAAGTCCGCGACAGCATATGTCTATCTTTTAAGGTTGGCTCACTATAACCATTTTTATGCTAACCAAATTTGTTTTAAAATAATGCATTATTTGCGAAGGTATTATAAATATGATATTAATCCTTATCCAAATAAATACGTTATTCATCACAAGTATTTAATTTAAAACAAAATTGCCCTTTACATCATTCGATTTCAATGAATCGCAGTTTTAAAATAACATTGCAGCAAAATAATTACCCATTACAGACATAGTACAAACGATGTTTCTCCTGGTTTATTCTGCGTGATTACTACTGGTTCGATTTGAAAATTCTTTTAGTGTTGGGTAGCCTATTTATCGAGGAAGGCTATAGGCTATATAACATCACGCTACGACCCACGGGGGCGGCGCAGTAACGATAAACGCGGGTGAAACCGCGGGAACATCTAGTATCTAATAATAATTAGTTTGAAGGTTTAATAAATAATTGTTAACGAGCGCATCTCGCCAATAAGCTGTGTAGCTTGGCGACGAAATTACATGTTGTACTATTATTATTACAAGTGAATAAATGACTTAAAAAAAAAAAACAGAAAAAAGTACTGTCCCGAGCAACCAAAGCCGCAGGCCAAAGCTAGTATCATGATAAATAAACGTATGGTATTTATCTAATGTTGACTCATGATCCTAATAAATCCGTTAATTTATTCCAATGTCCATAAGTTCATTGTATGCCTTTATGTTTATTCAAATATCTAGGTCGCAGTCAGTCAAAGCCTTACCTAAACCTGAATCATTGCAGTAAACCACACTATAACGAATTAAATTTACTGCAATAAATACGAATTCCCAGTACATTGAACCATATCTACGGCGCCTATTATTACAGTGACGCAACAAAAGCGCAATGGTATGCGTATAAATTAAAATCGCCGGTTTTGTAAAGAAATCGTGGTGCAGTCAAGATTGCGTTTACCTGTGACTCACCGATTATCTTGAATCTCGCATTCCGTTGTAAGAAATTGTAATACTAAAGTGTTTAGTATTCTCAATGTTAAAAGATTTCCATAATGTGAGGCTGAATTGTAAATACCTTCGCCAAATTCGTTTGTCTATGCAATCGCTGTCAGCTGATTAACAACGCCATCTACCGAAGCATGACCATTATATATTTTAGTTCCGTATATTTCGTTTTGAGTTTTTTGTCGAGGTTAACAGTATATTACTCTACGTTTATTCGTTATCTACGCTAAAAATCATGTTGTTTGATTAACCCATTGATTCGCAGCGGTACACCGGCGACTAAAACCAATAAGATTTTTCCTGTCCCTGGTATTCTTACAATTGACAGGTTAATATTTTTAATCGTTTTCCTACTAAATGCAAGTACATTTAGCTACAGAACAATCGTGTTCTTAAGAAAATGTTACATGCGGGGCTCGAACCCAAACGCCGTGCGTGTATTTGCCAATACGACTCGACTTTCTCAATGCACTAACCGAGCAGTCAAAACGTTACAGCACATTTGCATGAAAGCATAATTTTTGCACGCACATATATTTTACTAATCTTAAAAATCACTGAACCATTTTTGATGAGACTTTCACCTTTCGAAACCTTAATATTTGCGGTTGGTAGCTATAAAACTGCGTTATTAACGTTATTACTTTCGGGTGAGGACATAAACAGCGCAGCAAATTGAAACGCTGACGGACAAAATGGTTGCTGGGTGAAACTAAGGCTCAGGTGTTTATGGTTCATCATAAAAAGTAAACTATTTAGTCTATTATAGTTTTTTTAATCTGTGGTTTAGATAGAATTGAAATAGAATCGTTTTAGTTATTTACGGAGTTATTTCGGTGGAAAAATGGACGATGAAGCCGGATGAAATTGACATTTGAATTTAGTAGATTATATTATCGACTATTAACTAGTTATTAGCTTAACCGTTACTCAATCTCCAGGAGATACATCACAATAGATTTTTTATTGTGTCTATAAAATGACAGACGATGGGATATGGAATATTAGTCAAGTGAGAGACCATTGGACTGCAACGCAGAAGTCTCAAGTTTGATCGCAGACTTCACATATCTTCGAGAACATTATGGAAAACTCTCAGACATGCAGGTTTCCTTCACCGTTAAAGCGAGCGATAATTAATTAATACGCGCATAATTTCGAAACGTAAGAGATGCGAGCCTTAGGATCGGAATCGAGACCTCTGCGTGTGAGTCCAATGTTTTTTCCACTAGACTGTCGCTGCTGAAAGACTTGAAAAGGTAAAAGTTTACGATGTATACATTATTATTACGTTTATCGCATAGGCATTGATACGACAGCTGAAATGCGTGCAATACAGCTAATAGCACAAAAAGTTGAATAAACAATGAACATTTGTAAAGCAAGTTGTATTAGGTAACTATTGAACCAGTTCATTCTGAGCTACCAACTTGTTTCAGAAGTGGTTGATCGACGTGCTGGATTTTTCATAAGTCTGTATATTCTTGGAGAGGTAGGCAGAGCTGTATTATACAACCACATTTCGACAACAGTATTTTAGGACTCCACGCAATACAGGACGAGCCGTTTGCCGTCACTGGGCTCATATGAATTTCTCAAAAGAAAATCTTAAGACATTTTCCGGCACGAAATCGGACCCTCACGATTGTCCACAAACTTATGCCACCACTGGCACCGACTTCATAGGACCGGGGGGGGTGCTGGGGTCTCGCCATTAGCACTATTTTATCCCTGGGTAATTATCCAGAGATAAAATAGTGCCTGTAACTGTATGAATTATAACTACGCTTGTCAGTTACTATTCCATGAATTATTATGGTTACCTAATTATATAATTTATCAAAGACAATCTACTGAACTATGTTATATTATTCGGTAATACCATTTAAATTTACCAAATCATAGACACTGGACTTTTTTAAGTTGACTCTTCTGTATGCCACGTGTGCGAAGAATACACACATAGAGACACACATCTATTTCTGAAGGGGTAAGCACAAATTACAGAAAATAATATCTACCTAATGAATTGTGAAACTAAGTTATTTTCATTTGCTTAGACACTTTTATTTTCCTTCAACGGCGTCCTATTTCAATATCGACAAATCTCTTAAAGGAGTTATTTTAAGATACCCGGGATTCCTATTACTGCGAGTCGTGACCTTGCTTTTAGAAATGAGAGCGCTGTAGGAACTAACTAGTAACTTAATATCGAGGGAAACATTCCATTTGCTTCGATGTGATCTGAATTGCTGAGTTTGCTTTATTGCAAACTAAGTTCTGTTCGCAGCTGAGCCTGCGTGGTGCGACGGTAACGCATACCGGAGTAAAATGTATCTTATGTAGAAAGAGGCAATGCCTGCCTGCCATATGTTCATCTGTTTTCACATCATTACGCGTAATTGACCAAAACAACATATAACAAGAATTGAACGAACATCCAAACATGTTCACAACCATACATAATTATTAAAATTAATAGGATTGAGGCTTTTTTGGTACAAACACTTGTGCGTACCAAAAACTCCTCAATCTTATAAATTTTTATATTTGTAAGCGCTGACCATAGCCTATGAATGTGGGCAACATCAGGGCTATGACTTATGTAACAGCATGGCGCCTCTTTAATAAGCCTGGCATCCCTGCTTACTGCAGAAACAACACAAGGTTATTTGTCTACAGTCAGGCGAGGCTGGTTATCTGTCATACGAGTCTAGGGACAGATACCAGTCTCTCACACAGATTTGTTTTCTAGATAATTTAACACCTAGCTTAGGATCAGATATTTTTAGAACTATTTCTGGGTGAGAGAGGAAAATAAATTATTATTATAAAGCTGTCATATTCTATAGGCGTTTAGACGAAATTTCGGTTTAAGGATGGATAAGGTGGATCCCTTCAACTCTTAGTTTTTTTTTGTCTGGTTTGCCGACAGTAATCTTCTTTCGTGTAATTTTGCCGTCCTATTGAGAGCTTAGTTATCATAAAGGCAACACCCTTGACTACGCTGGCCTTTTAAAAGTGGCCTATATTTTTGGTCAGGGTTAAGTTATTTCGGTACTCTTTGCCAAAATCGCATCAGAAGCTTAGGCGAGCAGATGAAACGTAATTTAAGAATGGAGTCTTGTTCTAACTAATCATAAAATGGAATTATCATAAGATTAGTGAGATGATCTCACACAATTACAACGGAATAGAAAAATGACGCCATTCTGATTCAATCAGAGGTCCGTGTGACAGTAAAATAACATTATCACCTCCTTCTAAATGTGTCATTGTGTTTAAACAAATTATACCTACATATTTATCTACTACTTAAAGCAAATATTTATATTTATAAAACAAATTATTTTATTTAGGTCACTTATCTCAAATGTTATGAACCAGATTGTAAACACATCTTATTATTATATTATAATTGCTAATGTGAGTTTGTTTGTTACGCTTTCACGCCTTAACTACTTGACCTATCATCATCAAATTTCGCATATTACACGTTGGCAGGGGAACACAAAAGGACATAGGTTACCTTTCATCCAGGAAAAGTACTGTTTACTCGTAGGATATTTACATAATCTACATTTACGCGAGCGAAGCCGCTGGCAAAATACAGTTCACTATATTTTACAAGACCACCCAACTAAACCAAACTTTGAATCATCAAACTTAATCACAGGTGCACTATAAAAATATGAAATTAATTTATAAAAATTAACGAAGCAATATTTATACCATAAACTGTGGAGTTAAATAAATAAACATAGCAATGTTTGCCGGAAGTCATCCCTCGGCCATGTTGCTGCGCGGGAGTCGGGGGCAACGATCTCTAGTCTATGACTCAAGCATTGTCTTAGAGGGCATCGAAAAAATAAAAATTTTAAAGTTTCCGTTAACACTTGCAGTGTAATTAAACAGATCTGTTGTCACGTTGCTTTAGGCTAATTCAATGTTCTATGTCTGTGGTCATATTATAAATAGGTAAGGCACTTGGAAGTAGGTTATAAAGTACCTTCAAATGGTTAGATTATACTTACATTGTCTTTTTCTAATATAGTGAGAGCTAAGCTGTGTCTTACATAAACATGACTGTTGAATAATTTTTCTCTAGTCA
Source organism: Catocala sponsa (assembly GCA_963564715.1). Classification (NCBI taxonomy): domain Eukaryota; kingdom Metazoa; phylum Arthropoda; class Insecta; order Lepidoptera; family Erebidae; genus Catocala; species Catocala sponsa. Next base: position 1,035,303 of record OY751351.1, on the reverse strand, counting down.
TGGTACTATTGTAAACCATAGGCATTATTATGACCATACAGTTTTTTTAAATGTAGTTTCTTTTTTAAATATTTTGATGTGTATGCTTTTCGTGGAATGATACCTACTGTATTTTAATATTATATTATGTATTGACTGCCTCCGTGGCACAGCGGCAGTCCGCCTAGTCAGCCCGGAGTTACGGAGTTGGCGGTGTTGAACACCCCGAGCCTCAAGTTCGTGAAGCCATTGGTTCTGCACCTGATCTCTCTCATGTCATGTCGGATTGCCGTCTCATCAGATCTTAAGAGTTAAGGAACAGAGAGTGCACTTGTATTTGCGCACATACTTGAGCACTACAATGTCTCCTGCGGAGATGGCCACTGTGACCAAAATTCGGTCTGGAGGATATCCTCATTATGTTTATACTTCTGATATTAGGCGTATTTTATGTGTCGGTAGCAAAAACGTATAATATGTTTTGGTATATAAAGCAATCTAATTTAAAAATGTAACCATTGCGTAGACATAGCAGGTGCCTATATTTTCTCGGGTTTCTACATAAAAAATGTCAACCTCAACCCTTGTCAAAACAAATAATTAATTGGCAACCCTAACGTATACCAACATAAAGATATAATATTACATACATATAAGTGATGTCAGGTATTATGTCATCATTATTTTATTTTCCTCGTTTCTTAAAGTGCATGGGAAGATGAGCTCATGATAACTTACACTAAGATTAATATCTTAAGAAAAATGTAGGCTGGCCAGTTTAGAATACTAGAATGTGAGAATTCTTTTATCTGCAGATGTATTTTTTTTTGTTAAAAACCGCTAGGTCAATGTGGATATGGTATGTGAAGATCCGGATACTGGTATTTTAATTTAGAGATCACAACAAACGTGGTGTCTGGGATTAAATTTCGGATCGCGGTTAGCAGTGTAGTATTTGGGAACTTGGCAAAATGTTGGTGTATTGCACCTCTGCCCATCCTTTAGGACAGAGATTCCTAAAGTGGGTTTCGCGGAATCCAGAGGTTCCCTAGAAAAGTCATCAGGGTTCCGCGAAATTATTTATTTTTGGCAGTTAAATAATACCACAGCTTAGTACAACTATTATTTTTAATGATGATAATGATGAGGAGTAAAGTTTTTGTTCCTATTTAAATTACAGTGTTTTTGATTTGTAATCATTTGATGGAGTTCCATAAAATAAAAGGTATTTGGTGCGTGTTCGTTATCTTAAAACTTTAGGCACTCCTGCCTTAGGAGATACCCAATCTATAGAGAAACAACAAATATTGTGTTGTATTAGTATATTTTAATGGGGACATTAAACTGCGGTGCTTTTAAGATACCTATAAAATTATGGGGACGATTTTGGGCGTTGTTTATGCTGGGAAAATATCTGTAATCGTCTGCTATGAAGTTATTAACACACGACAAGGGGTTCTTACAATTTTTATCTATACTAATATTATAAAGCTGAAGAGTTTGTTTGTTTGTTTATTTGAACGCGCTAATATCAGGAACTACTGGGTCGATTTGAAAAAATATTTTAGTGTTGGATAGCATATTTATCGAGCAAGGCTATAGGCTATATAACATCGCACTACGACCTTACGGGGCTATAACGATAAACGTGGGTGAAACCGCGGGAACATCTAGTTGTTTCATAAAGTATTTTAATCACGTGTTAGTAAATATTACATTACTTTAAATATATCTGTTTTATGTAAGCGAGTTTTTGTGTACATAAAAGAATAATAATAGTTTATCCACTACCGGCTAACCTTCCACTAATTACGAGAAACATTTAATGAATGCCGCGGCACTAATGATAATACGTGTGATTTTACGTACACACACGTTGACGATGTGTAAATAATCGTAAAGCATCCGTACACAATGTGAAACATTAATAATTTAAGCGTTCACTTACGTTTTCTTTTGAAAGCAACGCAAGGCCGTGGGCCTTTCGTTCTGCGTGACGTCACGACGTATTGCCGTTCGGTTTAAAAATGACAGGTGGCCATATTAAAAGAAAAATGTTTTCAAACAGGAAGTCGATTGTATCATCTGTATTGCTTAAATAAGGTGTTGCTGTGTTAATAAATATTAAAATGGTTTGTTAGTCATTATCATTTATTAGCATTTAACAAAAATATTTGGTTATAATAGACAATATACAAATGAAGATTTTAGGTTACGATATAAGAATTGCTTTTTTAATTGTTTTGCTCAATAGTGTATATGTATATCAATGAATTTTAATATTTGTAATAATTTTATTCTATTGGACACGTCAATAACTTTGTATTATTAACCACTGACCTCTATTAGTATCACCGAAAGATGGCTGTAATTTTATATTTGTGCCTGATTGATTGGCGGCATTTTGGTGATATACGCCGCTGTAAACAGTGCGAGAATCTAAGACTAAAAAGTTATGGTAAACACCTCAGAAAATTGCGATATGGATTCCAGACGAACTCATAAGTTATGCTTTAAATTGTTGTGTAAATCTTGCCGTTTTTATTATGGGGCATATAAAAAACTGCAAGATTTACACGACAATTCAAAATAATATGGAGTAAGCCACAAAGCCAGTTTTGTGGTACACCATTGTGAGTCATTAATTTTAACTTATTCAATAGCTTATTTACTTGACTAATGGAAACAGGAATGTTGCTACAAATAAACAAACTTACTTACTTACTTGGTAACTAATATGTGCTTACTGATAAATATGTGCTTTAATAATATTAGTAATATTTTAACATTTTTTCAATTTAATAATAATGTAATTATGTGCATGTAAATCATTTAATATTGTGATACTTATTTTTTAATTTAGTTGTAAGGACATTATATATAATTAATATTTGTATGCCGCTATCGGCTAGACATGGCGAACTTATATTTTATTATGTACACCTTGTATATTACCTATGCTCTACAAATAAACATTTGATTTGATTTGATTTGATTTGATAACTTTGCCCTGCTTAGCTAACTTTGTCTAGAAATACATGTACATATTTTGAGGCATTACACGATAAAATACCGCGAAAACACCTCAACATATTGTGTAACATATAATGGTATGGCGTAACACCCAATCAGTGATGGGATACAGATACAGACCATTTGCATCGCAATATACGATTTCACGGCACTCCATCGGTTCCACACGGTTCGCGGAATGCGAACGTGCACGAAAGTAAGACGAATTAAAGCTTAACCACAGATTATTAGTTAGCTAACCTTTTTGGATTCTATATGGCTGTTACTCGTAATTAAAATTAGATACAGACGAAAATAAAAGGATGTTTTCTGTATGTTGGTAGTGTGATAGTTCGATAATTGGCCAAAGTAACATGCATGAGAAATATCATCTTTCTATTGTACTTGTTATTATCCTAACTAATATTACAAATACGAATGTCAGCTTTTTTATGACGCTTTCACGGTTTAAAAACTCAAGCGATAATAATGAAATTTCTCATAGGTACACAATGTGAGGGTTACAGAAGAGGATATAGCGTGCCTTTCATCAAGAAACAGTTCTGTTTCCAAACGAGCAGCGTGCCAAAACTACCATGTTTTAAAAGTAACTTAAACTGAGCTATATACACAAAGATTATTGTTTCTTTCTTTCTTTTCGTGTGGTTAGTGGCCAACCTGTTGTCAAGAGTTGTTCAAGCCGCCCGTAGGCCTCTGACATGGCTTAACGACTGCTGTCAATTTGACAACAACCGGGACCAACTTTTTACGTGCCCTCCGAAGCACGGAGACGCTCAGATGAAATGCCACTAAGCGGTCACCCATCTATAGACTGACCGCTCCCAACGTTGTTTAACCTCGCTAATCGTTTACCGATCAGTGAGTGCAACTGGCTATGAGCGCCTCAATTTATGGTTGCTAAGCTTAAAGTTACATATTTCGAAGTAGGTACTTAATCTTTGATAAGCTGAAATGAAAATATACATTCGTCAGTAGCGGTTTAATTTAGGCGCGCAATGTAGACACTTTTATAATTCATCTCAGCTTCGTTTACACCAACCAGCCGTTTGCGAGCTTTAAATATTAAACTCCATTTAACAGTAAAAGTTTTTCAGACAGCGTATTTATCTCAAACTCAAATAAGATTTATTTACTACTCTATTTAAGTCTTTGTCCGATTGTAGATTTCCTTTGCCATTTTTCTTTTTAATTGAATCTGTATTTCTTCTTGCATTGTTTGTTATCTGTGGAAAGTATCCATTCTTTTTACGTAAATTGAAATGGCGGGATTTTTTTTATAAAATAAACGATTTGTTATAAGATTACTTTATTACAGAGTTTGATTGTCGTTTTTCGCGTCTATATGTACGAATTAGTTACAATCCTAACTTTGCTAAACGCTTTCACGCCTTACCTACTCGACCGATCAGCATGAAATTTCGCACACATGTTGTCAGGGGAATAGAAAAGGAGATAGTACCTTGCATTTTGTGCGCCGTCGACAGCTATAGGCTGGCCTTTTATTATGTGCTAGTAAATAATAGTAATAAGGTTGAGGAGTGGCGTAAGATCCTTAATGTTCATATTTCTACACATAACGTGAGTTAAGTCGGAACTTGTTAATGGCAGCTATGACGTCACTACGTTCTATTCAGCATACAGTGCTGTGCAATGCTTTTTACTATATTTATGTGGCAATTATGATACAGCATACTATGCTGAATAGAATGTAAGTTATTAAACGTGTACTTATAGATTGTTAAGTATTTGTCGGAGAATAAATGGATACAATATTATTTAAATATTAGCTGTTACCCACGACTTCGACCGCGTGGAATTATATTTTTTCGAAGAATTCAATTATTCTAACATAATAGTAGCCTAAGTTACTCCTTATGACAAGAGCTATTTGCCAGTGAAAGTCCCGTCAAAATCGGTCCAGTTATTTCATAGATTAGCTGGAACAAACAGACAGAGAGACAAACATTTTAAAATTGATTTTTTTATATGAGTACCGTATATACTTTCATATGCATTTAAGAAAAAGCTGTTATTTTGACAATACAAACATTTCAATTTCATTTAATTGTATAGATTAAACTGTATCGCAGCAAAAGTTAGCGCTTATCTTTAAATCATACATACATACATAGATTCACGCCTGTTTCCCAGAGGGATAGGCAGAGACTACGGATTTCAGTTTGCTACGATCCTGGTACACTTCTCTGGCTTCATTCACCTTTGGTACCTTTGAATCGAATGAAAATATTTTCCTATTTTGTTGCGTGAGTCGGGCAAAGTAAAGCATTTCGGGCGAACAGTATGCAACCAAAAAATGGCTCTTAATTTTTAACTGGAGAAATATGAGTCAGTGTAATACTATCTATCTTTTAAAAGATAACTGCCGTATTAGGAATAATTCCTGTGTCGCGAGGAACTTTACAAACGTTCAAACAACGGACACAAATAACACCCAGACTCGGAACAACCATTTGTGGAACACACAATTTTTTGTCCTATGGGATTCGAACCCACAACACTCGGCGCAGTGGCAGGCCACTTAAACCACTACAGCATCCGTGCAGTCAAAACACCTATGCCTACCGCTTCGGGGACATACAGACGGGAGTCTACAGTCCATGTAGCCATTTTTGCACATTTGGCAATCGTCTTACTTTTAGCAGTCATGCATAATAATGAAGATTAGAAACTTCGTAAATAAATTTCTCTGTATTCATTATCTCGTAATAATAATTGGCGTTGTTACAAATTTCTATTATTACTGCGCTATCGTTATTTCTTGAGAAAAGCCAGGTTAAACGTCTTCGGAACTGATGAGCGGGCATCAAATATGTGATGCGAACGAATGAAGAGATAATATATGTCAGCATCGTAGCGAATGGAAATCTGTAATACCTACGTATCCCTCTTGTAAATTCCTGTGATATAATTATGTTGTATTATCTATATGTTATATTATAAAGCTGAAGAGTTTGTTTGTTTCTTTGTTTGAACGCGCTAATCTCAGAAACTACCGGTTCGAATTGAAAAATTCTTTCAGTGTTGGGTAGCCCATTTATCGAGGAAGGTTATAGGCTAATAACATCACGCTACGACCTATGGGCGCGGCGCAGTAATCATTAACGCGGGTGAAACCGCGGGCACATGTAGTTTTATTATAATACTACATCATTACCAATATGGACCCTTTGATACTATGTAGGTACATTTTGCAGTGAGATTAATTTCATAACCAAAGATTCCTTTGGTTTTTTTTAGGCAAGCCTGTATCGAGTAAACCTTGTATAAATATTATGTCCCTTTATGCATTTGTCTAGCGTTGTTTTATTAGAACAACAATATAATAATATTTTATTATGTATGCATTTATTTTATACATTCTTAGTAACGATGATAAACCATGTTTGGTAAGAATGGATGGTAAACACTGACGAAACGTATACAATCAGAATCAGTATTATTTAAGCCACGTTCGTCTAAATAATGATATTCAATATGATTGACACATGAAACATTCGCTTCAAGCGAATAAGCTTCGAGTGTCAAATACAAATTTATAACGCAAATTGCAAGGCAAAGCGCAAAGCGTGTTCGCTTTAAGCGGATATTTCGTGGCCTTGGGCGGAGACAACGATTGTTCGGCAGAAAACAACTTCTAGAACGTTCTTTAATCGAATCAAAGACGTTCCGAAGATAGGGCAGACTATACCATAAATTAATGTCATACGTAAGCTAGTAATAAGAACGAGCAAACATATTTTAAAAGTTAACAGGAAAATATTAAAGTAAATTCACATTCATCAGTGTAGCTTTGAGCCTTTGATATTCATCAATGTTAATTTGTAACCTATGAAGCTGATTGACTGATTTTGGTTCACAAAAATTGGACTGAAATGTCAGGAACGGCCGATATTGTGGCAAAAAACCGTTAACAGCGGCCATACTAATTTTCTCAAAAATGTAAATGTACCCTCTCGTTTACTAATTCAATTCTAAGTATACTTCTTATCAAAATCCATCAAGCCGTTTTGCCTACATAGTTTGCTAATAGACAAATATACATACACACGCAAAACATACGCTCTTTCTGATGCATTCGGATAAATAGGTATTCCAAGATTGTAACAAGTCAAATTACATGGTACATAACAGTCAGTCCAGTAGGTACATAACACATAACACTACAGGACAAAGGCATTTATTTATGTCTGTATATAGTTTTAATTACTAGGTATTTGTTGCATACATGGACGACATATATTTTCCTTATTTAATTAATGCGAAACAAAGGAGAAAAGTCAGCCATTTTATTAGAAATTGGTTAAAGATTATGATGTGCGCAATTGTCTATTTAAATTATAACATAATAATTGAGATTTGTAATATATAACACCATTTATTTATTATATAGCTGTTTATTGGAATAAGAACAGGGTTTTCAAAATAGCAAAGTTAAAATATAACAAGTACTAAATTCATTTAAATTGTTTATAAACATTTGACGATTGAAAAGAATGGCCATGACTTTCTTGCCTGCTTCTCATGAAAGCTCTAGTCCTCGAACAGGCTTTTTCAATGCAAAATGTTTATTTACTTTTATTTATTTGTATTATTATGTTCTTGTCTATTGACGTGTCCAAGAAGAGTTTACATTTTTAGATAAATAATGATTTTGACATTCTTGTTGAAAAGCAAAAGGAATAGTTATATTTTTTTAATTTGTTAGTTTTGCATTTGTTGTTTAGATGCCCGCCATAATAACATGAAGTACATGAAATTGTGGCTGTCAGTATATTTGGATTGGCGTTTATCTTTATATATATAAATTTTCTGTGCGTGTGTTTGTAATTAAACTCCTCCTAGACCTAAACCCTAGACTAGGCTGGACCGATATTGATGAATTTTTTGTGTGTTCAAGTGTATTCGAGAATGGTTTAGATTTGGTATGTTTTTGTGTGTTCTGGTCAACGTCTCTCGGGACAGCTAGTAGGTATATAAATTCAAAATCATTATACATATTTGCTTTCTAAACAGGAATTTTCTACTAAGGTTCTTGTCAGTTCTCAGTAGCAGCCACGTCATGAATTGGTGGTAGGGAAAATACGTTTCATAAAGACTTATAAACGTTAATATGCAGTATAACAATATTTCATTACACAAAGGTTTTAGCTCTTTTGAAAGGTCCTTACAGGTCCTTAAGGAATCTCCCGTTACAATTTGATTCACATATTCTGGGACATTCTGTATAAAAGAAGTAAGAATATAAAATACCCTCTATCTAGCACGAAAAAACAGCACTTGTATTCAAATAAAAAGCGCATTCTCTAATTGCTTCGTTTTCCCCTCACTCTTGCCAAGGGATATTTCACACGAGCTCAATTTCTACATTTTCTCAGTACACCTATTTGCCTACAAAAATGTGCCAATACAACAGGCAGCGGATAAATTAACAAGCTAAGCTATTGCCATTATATTTTCAATTCTATCCTACAAGTGATAAAGTCCAATTTACGTTTCAAAAGTTATACATATTCAAAGGACGAGTGTAGCGTGGAACAAGGGATAAATATTTAAGCAGTTAGTGGTGTTGCCAGTTGAAAAATCTGTGTTCGTAAATTGAATAGACGTTTTGTTTAGTAAAGTTTTAAATTAGTGTGTTTTCTAAGAATGTGAACGATTTATGGTGTTAAGGAATCAGGCGCGATTATGGATGGGTTAAATTATACATAGGTGTGTATTAACTGGTTCATTGGTTCCGTGGTGTAAATTTGCACTTATGATAACGTACGATCGAGTGGTCTTAGGGCCACTTGCACAACAACTCACAAAATACGTTTAGCACTAAATAACCTTCTCAGGCCGTCAAAGTAGTCTTCAACATCGCCTCGGCTGGGCCACTGCTCTTAGACCAGACGACTGCTTACCATCAGGTGGAGTGTGGTCATTTTGAGGAGCAAGAAAAAAAAAAAAAAATATCTATTTAGTGCTAAACGTATTTTGTGAGTTGTCGTGCAAGTGGTCCTTAGTCTTCGATTCTTGCGTCAGGCCAAGAGAGGAGCAGCGTAAGAGCCTGAACGTTCATATTTTGCCATACAACGTAAGTAAACTCGTAACTGAAATTTGGTACTGACGTTTCCGGCGTCACAGAGTCTGCGAGTGTGCCAGGGGAATGGCAATTGGCTTGCGAGCTATTACGTGGAATCTAGAAACATAGCTGATGACATGAGAGTGTAATATATGTCTGCCAACCCCTTTAGGGATATACAGTCGTGTCTATGTATGTGAAGGTAACTATAAGAGCAATGACGTGAATGTATATGTATATAAAAGTGACTATAGAAGTAATAAACACAAAAAGTCTAATAATTATTATTTGTGTATCTTTCGAGTATTGACTACTTTGATATTATAATCATCGGCAGTTACAATATCCAAAAAACTAAACGTTTTACCTGCGGTCAGTTATTTTTGTCATAATCTCGGTAGAAATAAAGAAAAGAAGCACCGAGATTCTCTAAATCAATCCGCACATAGATTTATCGTAATGTATTATCGTAGCAAGTGACCATGATCTCTGCCTACCCAATTATGAAAGAAGTGTGTGTTTATATCTATACTAATATTATAAAGCTGAAGAGCTTGTTTGTTTGAACGCGCTAATCTCAGGAACTACTGGTCCGAATTGAAAAATTATTTTAGTGGGCACATCTAGTATGCTATAAAAGCTAATAATATACGCTAACATCTCATTGGCTCAATAGAGGTCATCGGAAAACAGTCACTGTATAAAGCGGGCTTCGTAGCTCTGGAAGTAAGAATAAAATTCGTAAAAATAAACCACATCCACATGATTATACCATTTGACTGCCTTTGAAGTTATTTTCAATATATTTTATAGACAATTGCAGCAAGTGAATATATGTTTGGATAACATCCAATGTTTATTGATGTTATTTTTTGGCAACAGACGTGTAACTACAGTGGGTTATGCCAAATGCCTTAAGATTAATGCACGTGCGTTGGCGAATAGGCTCTGACATTGTAAAAGGGGGATATTAAATTTTTAAAACGAAATTCGCGCCATGGTGACTGTCACTTTTAAATTTAGAAAAAGTAAATTTATTATCTTTGATTATAATCAAAGGTTATGTTGTGTATTGTCATTATGATAGAAGACATTTTAAGATCATGAATAGAAGTTTCGCTACGATTTTCTTTTAGAAAATGTGACTATGATATTAAGTTTTGGTGTAAGGCGTGTCACTATAATAATATTGTTCTTGCAATGTTGTGGCCTAGCGGGACTTTTTATCACGTTCTTGTCTCGTCAGCGGTTTTCATAGAATTATGTGTATATGTGTTTTTATGTCTCTGTGACAAAATATCTATGGTCTGTCAAACGATCAACTTTTTTCTTTTGACGTTCCCGCCGATTATGTTTTCAATTTGGTCTTTTCTTTTTTATATCGTAAGATCTATCTAATTTAGGCATTATAATTAAATTTAAACTTACCGTGTTATTAAAGTATATATTTTCAATTTGTATAAGTAATTTGACGGATCAGATTTTAAAATTACTATAATTATTTTCTGTTGTATGAAAATGGTCTTTCGATTCGATGGCGATCATTATGGTTGTTCACAGATATAAAATTTATATAAGCAATGGTAAGATGATTCATGATTTTTTGTTATAGCATAAATAACTGTTTACATTTTTGTGTCATAAAGATGGGAGTTGGTGTATTGGATTACACGATAATATAAAAAAACGATTCGACACAATTTTGTTTCCTGTGAAGAAGATCGAACCCACAACACTGAAACGAGTACTTAAACCCTACCTCATCTAAGTCAAAAGTTTGCTGATGCTCTCCACCGAAATTAAGAAGATGTATGCATATAATATTTAACTTTCAGATGTGCTATTCATATCCTTTTTTATGGCCATATTTTCGTGTGGCAAGTGATACTTATGAATAGTAATAACAGGTATTATTTCTAGTTGATAATCTGCATTATCATTTACTAGCTTTTGCCCGCGGCTTCGCTCGCGTTAATTTAGAATTTGACAATCAATTCGGTTTAAACTCTGCTAATAATAATATAATTCAACCATGATTCGAAAGACACGTGGCGCCATCTTTTATCATAAAAACGTTATTGTTGTTTTCCTCGAGAACAGTAAATTTTTTCGGGATGAAAGGTAGCCTATGTCCGTTTCTGTACACCTGACTATGTATATGCAAAATTTCAGAATGATTGGTTCAGTGGTTTAGGGGTGAAAAGGTAACAAACAAACAACTCATTTTCGCTTTTATAATACTAGTTTTGACCCGCGGCTTCGCTCGCGTAATTGTAGGTTAGGTTAGGTTTGGAACAGTTATTTTTTCTGGATGGAAGGTACCTATGTCATATTCTGTACCCCTGACAACGTGTATGCAAAATTTCATGTTGATCGGTTGACTAGTTAAGGCGTGAAAGCGTAACAAACAAACAAACAAACTCATTTTCGCATTTATAATATTAGTTAGGATTAGGATAGAGCGCTCTAATAATAGAACATAATGATGGTTACGAAGAACATCCAGAAATTTCAGAGGTTATTGTACTTCACACATTTTTGTATCCAGACAGGATTATAACCTAAAAATCTAAGCGTTAGTATTACTAATATTACTACACAAACTATTAAACATTTACGTCACGCCATGCGTTTAAAAAGTTTAATTTTATCTGCCGCCTATCCATTAAACTATTTTAATTTATAAACACTCTCATCTTCGAAATTAGACAAAGCACAATTAGAATCTAAAAATACGTGTTGACACGCCCAGTGCGTGTTACTTTGTCTGTCGGGTAACATTGACCAGGTGACCCCTTTTCACGTAGGTAGCCAACTAAAACATTTTTAAAACCTGTTATAATTATAATTTGTCGAAACATATGCGTGTTATCTATGACTTAGGTATGTCTTATGGTGATTTAGAGAAACAGGTTCCATGTGTGTTTTGAGGTCTTTTATAACTAGTCAAAATACTTTCATGTATGTTCTGTTTATTATTTGACCTCTAAAATTATTATCAATGACTTGTTTACACGCGGATATCTCCGAAGGGTTAGGCAGAGATGTATTATATAATAATACTCCTCGAACTGGTTGTCTTGCAATGTTATCTATAATATTTTAAATATGTATTCAAGAAATGTTAAATGATTTTTATGGAAATCTAGACAATATCGACGTGGAATAGCAGTAGTCTTACTGTTGTGACTTGTGTTTCGTTCGGTGAGTGAGAGTACCGGAGGCCCAATCACCCCCTTTCCCCCATCCCGCTCCCTTTCCTTCCCACGTCCTTTCCTAAAGGGTCGGCAACGCGCAAGTGATGCCTCTGGTGTTGCAGGCGTCTATAGGCTACGGTGACCACTTACCATCAGGTGCCGTATGCTTGTTTGCCACCGTAGTTGTATAAAAAATAAATAAAACATAAACAGATGTTTGACTTTGATGGGCAAATCTAATAACACAAACGAAGTTGCGGGGGAGGGGGGGTCAGCTAGGTATTGTAATAAATGTTAGAGTCCTCCGCTTCAGCCACCTTCGCTCACAGACTCTCGGGCTGGCGCTCCTTGAGGCCGAAGACCCGTGGTTTTTTGCCCGCTCTGCCATTCTATTCTTACGCCACTGTATATGTTTGTATGTACTATCGACTCCAGCGACGGATGACCACTCCTAAGGTTAAAATCGCATAGCAGGCCAACACTTGGTACCCATACCCGTGATACGCCCCTTTCTTGTTCGAGTTTTTTACACTTTACATTTGTTTACTGATTCTAAGGCGATACAAACTCAATTGGTCAACATGTGCAAGCGAAATTTTTTCTGAAATGGTCATATGTATGTTTAACGAGAATTAAATCTGACGGAAATGACTCAAAATGTAAATCACTTTATAACACGTTATAAAAATTATGATGTATTGTCTGTGCCTTTAGTTTGAATGGCGGTTACACTTATTGTCAATGGTCATTGTCGTTGACACTTCCTGCATAACGAAGTGACAAGAATATAATGTTGTCTTTGATTTAAGTTTGACCTTCGTTTATTGTCATCCTTTATAACGACAGTAAGTTAATTATGAAGTATATAATAATATACATAAATAGTACAACCTAACCTTATTTTAAAAGCTAATATGAGTTTGTTTGTTTGTTACGCTTTCACGCCTTAACATGGCCAAAGCCAAAAATCATTTATTCATTTAAGTCACAAAGTAACACTTATGAACGTCAAAGTATATAGGTTGGTGAGTTTACTAAGTTACTGAAGCTACATTTAGGTTAGTTGCTAGGTTCAGGCAAAGGGTTGAGCCTATGAGAAGAAACCTGCAAGAAACTCACGGCCACTCTTTTAAATCGGCAATTAGGGTACCTTTCATCTAGGAAATAACACTGTTACTAACCTAATCTACATTTACGTAAGCGAAGCCGCGGGAAAAATCTAGTCTTTTATATATCTGAAATTTTATGCTCATGCTTATATTCCTGAGTGGATAGGCAGATGTTACATCCATATTTAGCCAATTATGGTTCTAGGCTCATGTATTACAGGCCTATCGCTTTCTACCAGGCACAGAATTGGACATCGTTCTGATAACTCAATAATACTTCGCTCTACCCGGGCTTCGAACCCGAGTCCTCATATTAGCAGTCGCATTAACTATCTACTGCTATTGCTTTGAGTGTGCTGTATCAGGTCAAATAGCACAAAGAAATCTATGTTGTCCCTTTTTTTTCATTAGCGAGTTGGTATGTTCCACTGCTGGGCAAAAGCCTCTCCCTTAGACTTCCAAACCAGTCTGTTGGTAGATATAACATGCCAGTCCCCTTCAAAGGCGTCCAGGTCGTCCCGCCATTTCCTTTTAGGTATTTCATAATTATCACGTATTTAGATATTACTAGCTTTTGCCCGCGGCTTCGCTCGCGTTAATTTAGAATTTGACGATAAATTCGGGTTGTACTCTGTTTGTAATAATATAATTCAACCATGATTCGAAAGACACGTGGCGCCGTCTATTATCATAAGAACGTTATTGTTGTTTTCCTCGTGAACAGTAATTTTTTTCGGGATGAAAGGTAGCCTATGTCCGTTTCTGTACACCTGACAATGTATATGCAAAATTTCAGAATGATCGGTTCAGTGGTTTAGGTGTGCAAAGGTAACAAACAAACAAACTCATTTTCGCTTTTATAATATTAGTTAAGATTAGGATTAGGATATTATATACTTATTTTCTAGTAATCCTGTTAACAAACAAGAATTCGTGTCCTACTATAACAATAAGCTAAGAATTCATGCTCTATGTATCATAATATTATAACTTACAACCTAGGAGTGGCGAGTTAAGCTCCATGTCATATTAACATTGTAACAACGTACTTTCGACTTTATTCCTTAGTTAATAAGGTATAATATAATAATATATTTAGCATAACGCCAGACAAGGCGCGGTCTTCGATGCTCACGATTTGAAAATGGAATTTAACGTTTGACATTTGGTGTGCTTTGTTTTTTGAGGTTAGGTATTAAGATGTCACTTTTAAAATGCGCGGGTTTATTTACGAATGTTTGTATTTATTATAATTTTTAGTAAACCATTATAGGTACATAGTTATTTGTAAATTGAATGTAATGGTATTAGATTTTGCTCGCGGCGGATTTCGCTCGCGTACTTTTTTCTGGATAAAAGGTACTTACTCTATGTCCTTTTCTGTACCCTTGACAACGTGTACGCGAAATTGAATAACGTTCGGTCGAGTAGTTAAGTCGTGAAAGCGTAACAAACAAGCAAACAAACTCACATTCGCATTTAAATATTAGTTAGGATTAAGATATGTATGATTATATTGTAAAAATAGTTGAAGTTATACTCAAATTACTTAATATGTGTAATCGACGTATTCAGCTTACACTTGACCGAATTTTGAAATATCATCTGTCATTACAAAGAGATCAGGGTGAAAGAGAAGTTTTGGTTATTTAAACTAACTTTTCATAATAATTTATATATAGAGGGTTTTAGTTTTCTTTTTCTTTGTTTTATAATATTTTAGGAATAAGTCATTTTTAAGAATTGTGATTATATGTACATATTAAAACTTATAGTATAATGATATAAAAAATTTATACCTTATATCTTTTAAAATAAAGTAAATTTTACAGTATATCAGGAAGTAAACTTTTTTTACCCATAGATCAGGGACGTGGGAGTGTATTTTTTGTTCAGTTCAGAAACAGTTACGTGATTGAAGCCATTTTATGTTCGATATTTATCAAGTGTATTACCGTTAAATAACAGTTTTTTATACACGTAGGTGTTTAAAAATACGGATTTTAAGGGTTATGGGATCAATAGTTTAGCAATAAATTATGTTGATATTTACATGTTTTACATTCTACAATTAAAATTATGACTTATCATTTGTTTTTAAATTTGAATTTCGAACAGGAAACTGTAACTGTCCGAACTGTCAGATTGTTTTCAATTTAAGAATAGCATGGCATTAACCCTTGTACCTGCTAACGTTCGTACATTTTTAATTTTATAGTCAATTCCCGCACTTCGCTTCATCCTGTATCGCGATGTAGGTACTTAACATACATTCAAACAACGGATACATAGAAGACCCAGTTTCAGAACAACTATTTGTCGATCCCACGAATGTTTTTCTCGAGTGGGGATTGCACCAATAATGCTCCGTGCAGTGGCAGCTGCGAGCCAGATCATTAACGAAATAGATTAGAGTAATAAAAGTACCCTCATCGGTGACTTTCAATACAATACATAGAATGTTTAGCGGGTATGTATCCTAATGTCGTTATAGGAGATTATATAGTATTTCATACCAGTGAATGTGTCGTCATAGGTACAATCTCATATCAGTGAATATGATTTACTCGAAGTAAATGATATACGAGATTGTGTAGGTACTATGCTTTCGGAAATAGGACTTATATATGTTGGTGTATTATTTATTTGTATAGATAATACACAATACAATGTAATATTGACCTCAAACTAGGCAAGCCTGTGTCTTGGGTGCAATATAGAAGAATTACAATTAAATAATTTAAGAATAATGACATAATAATTAAACATAGTATTACTTAATAAGTACGTTTGATTCAATAGTATGACTGTCAACAATTGAAAATGATAATAGCCGTGAAGTTCTGTGTGCTAAAAAGCCTATTAGATTTCTCAACATTCGAACTACTTCCTTAATCATTCTTACGAAAATATATTGAAGACGTTTAAACAGAGTTAGTTTCAAAAATATATTCTTTTTGTGTGGTTAGATAACGAAAATGTTGATTATAATTATGGAATTGTTTCAATTTTCAACCATTGCACAACAAAAGTAATAAGAGATGTTCTATAGATAGCTAAGTATGTGCTCCCTGTACAGTACAACATTTTAATATGGTTTGTAGTATTACGTGGTCCAAAATAACATACCTAGCTGGTGCTTTCTAGGTAAATAACACATTTCTGTCTTTAGGGACATACCTATACATTTATAAAATAATTATAAAGCCATCACGATAATAGTTTGTTCCGCATTCGCCCCTAAATTACGTCCCACATTCCAAAATGTTCCTCATTCGCCCCTCTTTTTTAATTATTCCTTTTTCGTCCTACATTTTTGAGCATATGGTTAGCAAGTCAAAACATGTTTAAAAATTATTTTTAAGTCTTTTCATTGTCGGGCTCGTGATGTCATGTATTCATAAGCCAAAGTTTCGCCGAGAGATCAATGAGGTATTTTAAAATATTTTTCGGCTGCTATACAAGAAAAACAGGGTCAAAAAAGGAACATAATTTGGGAGGAAATAGGAATTACGTTCAGAAATTAATATAATTATCTAAATTTCGGGGCATATGAGGAACAATTTTTGGGGCGAATGCGTATTTTTCATTCGGGCCGAAACATGAGGGTCGAATGCGGAATAAACCACGATAATTAACATTTGCAAATAGTAAGTAGTGAGAAGCCAGAGAAAACATGATATAGTAAGATTATGTCTACAAAACGGAAGTCAGTGTTCAACATGCGTCGTTTTATGACGGAGGAGTTGGCGCAATTTATGTGTGTAAAATGTGCTTGACTAAATGTTTATAGACTGCATTTTACACATAGCTACCGCCCACGGCATTACTCGTACTTGGAAGCTACATTTTCTTTGTCTCAAATACACTGTTGGTAAATAAATAATATATAATTAATATATTGCTGCGACTGGAGGTAACAACGGATTTAAAGGCCTTTAGGATCGTAGCGGTATATCGATGGGTCGCAATTTTAGATTAAATAATAATAATCAAAAATTGTCTGCATTACATTCTTATTATTACATATTTTATATTATATTCGTAACGCATTACACATTTGCCCTTTTTATACGTATACCTATAGGAGAAACTAACACAGATTACAATATATTTATTTAGAAAATAAGTAATAGCTACAACTAGAATAATAAAAATACGATGCTGCTTCTCAGGATTAATTTACCTTTTTTTAAAAGGATAATCGTATAAATTAAATAGGTCTAATAAAGAAAAACAATCTTGGAAACTATCAAAGCTTAACAACCAGACCTTATCACAAACAAGTTACTTAAACCTTAATCTGTTTTTATTTTCATCTCAATTTTATTAAAACATAATAGACGTCAGCCGTAATAGACGACAGTTGCGTATAATCCAGATACAATATAAATAATACCATAGACAAGACATGAGGAAATTACACTTGACACGTGTGTAAGAGCAAAGGAAAGTGGTATAAATCCATAGCCGTCACGGCTGGCTCTTGCTTCCGCAATTTCAGTCAAGTCTTATCTAAATAATCATCTTTTAATGTACACTCGTCGTCTTAAATGTGTAATAATATAATTTCTTCACGTTTAAACTCGGAGAATGAGTAGCAGACATTACACTGCAGCTTAATTGAGGTTAACTGACGATGGAGGAATGTTTTTGTTAAGCTTTTATGAGAGCTTTATGTGGTAATATTCTTGTTTCGTTGTCATTGTGTACGTTGTTTCAATGTTTTTAAAGTCACTGTCAAAGAAAAGGAAATTAAATTAATTTAAAAAAAATGGTGCTATATCGTTATAATTTGAGTTTCTATACTTTAAGTTACAATAATATTATTAATAAACGTTCTACTTACTAAGTTCAAAATGAGTTAATAAATGTCAGACAAGTAATTCAACATTATTCCCAAATAAAGAAGCAAGAATACTTTTTATTGTTTAAATCTACTTAGTTTATATCTTTATATTATAAAAAAGGTTTGATTTGTGTATCTCTGAATACAATAACCAATATAAAAAAAAAATACTACTTATAGAAATCTGCACTATTTATAAGTAACATAGATTGGATATGTTTCTACAATATCTTTGGTTTCACCATTAGTTATAAATAAAATAAGTAGCACGAATAGTATCTATCATTTAAATCTACGATTTATAGTGGTTAAACAGTAGAATTCCAGGAGGAATTGAATTTAATTCACGGATATATCCAATGCAGTAGTGACGTTATCTGAATAGCGTTTTCACTTGATTGACTGACAATAGAAGTGGCGGGAAAATATCTGTACTTTTTTAATTAATGTGGTGTTGATAACGGCATTATTATCGCGAGTAGTTATGACTATCATCTCATTTGTGAGCCAGACTTAAGCACTAAGGGCTTTGTGCCACAATATAAAGACGCGACGACATACGTTTGGCCAATATTTTTTGTATATTTACTTTCTCAAAAACATCTGTTTTCGTACAACCTTGTATAGATTTATAGACTGGCATTGATCGTAAGAACATACAATGTACGGAAACAACGCTGTTTTACGATAGTTCAAGGCGTTGAGGTCTAATTTCGTATTGTACTATGTAATGTTATATAGGTACATATGTATATCAATGTGAAAGAAACAGATACAGAACGGCGATATGAATAGTCTATCATAATGTAGAAATTATTGTTGGCTAAAATACGAAATAAAAGCCGTTATTTTAATTGTTTAATTTTTAAAATATCCAGGTTTTCCCACAAGAATACAGTATGGGGTTCTTCAAAAAGGGCGTTAAAAGGTTTTTACAAGGTCGGCAACGCGCAAGTGATGCCTCTGGTGTTGCAGGCGTCCATAGGCTACGGTGACCACTTACCATCAGGTGGGCCGTATGCCCGATCGCCACTTCAGTAGTATAAAAAAAAATACTTGTGGATTATACTGATTCACGATCAGTTATTGTCCTATGGCCATTGCCGAATACCGACAGTATTAATATATAAGTTTTTGATATAGATATGTATATTAGGGACTTTTATAATAATATAATTCGTAGTAATATGTCATTTGGTAGAATGCCAGACACAATTGAAAACATTAAACATATTAACATTAAAAACATAGTTCCAACTCTACTAAGTCCTAGGTAGTAACGGGCCAAACAATTGCCGTATGCCAAAAATAGTACACCGTGCTATTTCCGAGAAATTTTGTGACAGAAAATTCTAACAACAGTACACGACACGGATACTGAATCTAAAAAGCGCCACTACTAGACCAACGAACAAACATCTAGATAAAGCTAAATAATATTGATTAACATTTAAAATAAAAGCCGTTATAACTACTGCTATTTATAATATTTAGGTATTTTTACTGTTTAAATAATATTTCGATATAACACCATAATTTTGCATATATTGGATCTTCTTTTACCACTTAAAAAAACCGTAAATGCTTCTGTCATCACTAGTACCTACTAGTGACTCATCAGTCCCGCTATGAGGGATCGAACCGTAACCGCTCATTAACAATTACGCTCCAAAATAGAAACAAAAAGGAGTCAGTTAGCGTATTCTTGCTAAATCTTGCTGAAACATAGAATAAAATTACGAAAAAAGTTTATTTCATTGTACTTTTTATTTTTATTGGCTGTTAAAATAGTTTCCGTTGCTTTACTTACGTGTGTTGTTATAAAATGACATTGACAGCGCTGGTTATTACGACATTTTGTTTTTATTAATCCTTACTAATATTATAAATGTGAATGTGAGTTTGTTTGTTTGTTACGTTTTCACGCCTTAACTACTCAACCGATCATCAGAAAATTTTGCTTACACGTTGTCACGGATACAGAAATTGGCATAGGATACCTTTAAGCCAGAAAATAAGTAATATTCCCGCGGGTTACAAAATTGACGATATCTACAAAAAACTCAAGCAAAGCTGCGGGCAAAATTTAATGTAATATTAAGTTCATTGTTTTGTACTGTTTAATATAGCATAACTTGCTTTCTGACTTCTATTATTTCTTTTGTTTGCTCTAAGACATTATAATAACATTGTGCAATAACGAACAGCTGCACTAACTTGTTTTATAAAACAAATACATATGTCACTCCGCTTCGGCTGCCATCTGCCGAAGTTAGAGAGAGATGTCCGTTTCAGCCCGGTTTGTAATCTGTGTGCTCAATTTTGATATGTATTTTAATACATACTGCACAAAGATCTAAGTGAACTTGACCTAAAAATTCGGAACTAACGCCGCCATTATAAGAAATGTCATCTTGACAGCTTTATGTCTATTTTGTTTATGGTTGCTATGTCAGCTGACATAAACAATATTGAGAAATATATTTTCGTTTCGTTGTCTTGTTTAGGAGCTTTCTTTTGTAATGCCATAAAAGCATAAACTTTTTTGGTATTATAACTTCTGTATTTCTTAATATTGCTACTTAGAAACCAGCTTTTTATTATTGCATAAATAATAAAAAGTGATTCATATATCTATAAATCGATAATAAAGAGATTCTAATTATGTTATCTATTATTCTCTATGTTACTCTGTCTGTCGTCTATAATGTCTCTTATTTTACTCTGTTGCTCTGTAAGAGTGTTGCACCCATGAGAGCCCCTTTGGAATATTTGTTACCCTAATGTCACAGGAACACCATATTGTGTATTCAGTGAGACAGAGAGAAATAATCCATATCCTGTGGGAACCATAGACATTTTAAATGCTGCGCTATGTGGTGGGCATGCTAAAAGTACAAAAATGCCACTTACTTCAACCTGTTAGTTGTTAGAATACCAGAATTAATTCAAAACCTACGCAGTGGAAGACCATTGGACTGCTATAAAGACGCATCGAGTTCGATCCTAAGACACGTATTTTTATTTTTATTGAATAAGCACACCAACAGTATAATTACACAAACTTAATTCTAAATGAATTGTAATTACACAGGTAATAGGTATGCATAGCATTGTACACATATTCACTTCTAAGAGAGATTACTTGCATGCAATACTAAATACAAACTCATTGAAAATACACAAAAAATATAAACAATTAAAATTAAACACAAAATATAATAATTATTAGAATAATAAAAGCAAACAAAACCTGTGTCCCTATTGCAAAAGTAAATGCCTATAAGTTTTAATCCTATTTATCTTATCTCTGAGTTTTCGAAGATATATGCGTATAAAATATTTAATTATCGCTAGCTTTAACGGTGAAGGAAAACATCGTGGAGAAACCTGCATGTCTAAGAGTTTGCCATCATTTTCTCGAATATATATACCTATGTGAAGTCAGCCAAGCTGCATTGGGCCAGCGTGGTGGACTACGGCTTAACCTTTCTTGCACTGACAAAAGGCCCTTGCCCAGTGGGACAGTTTAATACAGAGCTGATATTATATATTGTCTGGCCGCCGGTGTGCCACTGTGACTTAATAGATTTATAAATATTTCCCTGTATAAAACTATATGCATTGTAATCATATGATATGACTTTGTAGTTACTAAACGGTGACTCGAACGTGAGCTCAGTGACATTGAGTGTTCAGAAAGTGTAACGGCAATACAATCGTATCTGTATTATATGTATGTGTTGTGATTGTTTCAGTGTTTATTGTTTGCAATGCGTCGTTGCTTTAGGTTCAATTCAGATCAGGCGGAAAAATGCTCGAGCATCTTTTATGTGGTAATTCAATATCAACATAATTAACATTAAAATCTTATCATAAATCATAACTTTATTTGCAAGAATATGGTCAAGTATACAGGTTGGTCGCTTTATAGAAATGTACAGCATATTCTGCCACATGTGGCGTGCAAACTACATATACAATAAATGTATGTTATATTATTACATGTGTAAACTTATATTAAAAAGAAAAAGAAAATAGCGGGTCCATTAAATTATCCAATAAACAGTTGCATACTATTTTAAGCGTTATCTAAATGGAATAAGGTTGATATTTATTACCACTTGAAAAATGCTCGAGCATTTTTCCGCCTGATCTGAATTGACCCTTAGTTTGCACTTTTTTGCTTATATACAATATTAATATCAGGCCTGTATTCAGCTGTTCCTGTGCTGGCCAGCGTCTTCTCAGTATGAGAAGGGTTTTTGATTGTTGTTATTTTTTACTTACATACATACATATATAGATTCACGCCTGTTTTTCTGAGGTGTAGGCAGAGACTACGGATTTATATTTTGATTTATTTTACGGATCACCCGCGTTTATGATTACTGCGACGCCTGTAACTAGATGTACGATTACTGCGCCGCCCCCGTGGGTCGTAGCGTGATCTATATCCTTCCTCGATAAATGAGCTATCCAACACTAAAATAATTTTTCAATTCGGATCAGTAGTTCCTGAGATTAGCGCGTTCAAACAAACAAACAAACTCTTCAGCTTTATAATATTAGTATAGATATGGATAAGGTCTCACGCCTGTATCCTTGGAAAGGTAGGCAGAGGTTTATTACGGTCATATTTCACCAGATATGGTTTAAGGCCCCAAGTAATAGAGGTTCTATTGCTGCTTGGCGGGCACAGTTTCAGACTCTGTACTCATCATCATCCTCTTGCTCTGGTCCCGTGTCACCCGTCATCTGATCATTTACCCCTTTCCCTTTCATATCCATCCTCACACAGTCCATCCATCTTTTCCTTGGCCTTCCTCTCCCTTTTCGTCCCTCTACCCTCATATTCATCACTTACTTACGTATCATCTCTTCGCATAACATGTCCATACCAAGCCAAACGATTACCTTTCACCTTCTCGTCTATGGGCACCACTTTTAGACTACCTCTTACGTGTTCATTCCTAATTCTGTCCATTCTCGTCACTCCACACATCCATCGTAACATTTCAGACTCTGTACTGCTGCTGCGAATTTTATGACAGAATAATTTAATAACACTGTCCGACACGGTTATGAGACCCATCCCTATTCACTCAATGTCACCTTGATTGATCTTTAGCAGTTATTTAGGAATGCTGTGAATGTGTTTGGTCCAATAGATAGAATTACATGCTTCTTAATAAGCAGCGATCGCTCAGTGGGGAGGCCAACAGACTGCAATGCAGAGAGTCTCGGGTTCGAACCCACGTCGCGCACCTCTGACTTTCGGAAGTTATATGACTTTTCGAAATTATGTATGTGCGTATTGATTGACAATTATCGCCTGCTCCGCGCCTAGGAGAGCACGTTAAACCGTCGGTCCCGGCTGCCATGAACATCTATGGCAGTCGTTATTGGGAAGTCAGTGCCCTCTAATATCCTGACACTGGTCTAGCCTTAGGATATCGTTAGCCTTCGGGTAGCGGAGGCAGTCGCTCCGTGTAAAAACTGATATCCAGTCAAATCCGGTTAGACTAGAAAGCCAACCCCAAGTGACTTGGGAATAATAAAGGCTAGGGAGAAGAGAAGACATGCTTCTAAATAAAACCACAGTTAAAAAAATACAAAATGGTAGTATCAATTCTGCCATAGTCAGCATTAAGTGGGAATCAATACTGGACTCTGTCACTAACGATAGAAGGAGAAATGGGAGGGCAGGGTTTGAGGAAACCTGGATCATAAATACAGGGATCATTTGTATTAGAACCGGACTAAGATACTACCAGGATAACCCTCAGATTAAAAATACAACTACCAATAATTGTGATCTTTTTTTTTTCGGTAACCGATATTATGTTCCGCTTGTGTAATAGAGCTGACTTTATATTTTTATTAAAGGCTGTTTGTAAGCGTTTTCAGTGCCTGCTTGTTGATTATTTAAATTATGTAACATTATACACGCAAGACCCGCAGACATGATTGGGATTGTGATTTTGCAAATTAAATTTTACGGTTGTTCGATAACATTGCATTTGGCGGGCACTTTTACTTTTATTTAAGTGTATTTTAACAATATTTCTGTGTTGTTACTAAATAATTACGCATATTTTTTAGATTATACGTGTTCCTTTATTCGAAAACCGAATCATTTTAATACGGAAAATATAAAAACATTTAGTAAACGACTTTTGTTTAATGAGAGAATGTAAAAAAATGTAACATTATATGTTTAAAAATGTTCTGTGATTACAATGGATAAAGGTGTCGGTATGTCATAAATTTAAAATATGCCATGAATAATTATAATTAAAAGCATTTTCACACTGTCAAAGAGAATAATATCACTAACAACATTCGTTGTGAAAGAATTTTCTTTAAAAAAATTAAAGTACATTCGTTCAGAAACTCATACGATACGTGAAGCATGTCATGCAATATGAAGGCTCGGCCATAGCCTCGGGGTGATGAAATTAGACTAATTTAATATTTGCTAATGACTACAAGTCAAGGTTATTCGTGTCGACCCCACACACGCATACAGGCGTTATGTTAGCGTTACTTTTTATGAAGATTGGAATGGTTATAGCTCTGTGACGTTTAAAGGGCCGCCATATTTATATATTAATACGTGAAGCAAAAACTTTGTACCCCTTTTTACGAAAATTGCGCGGACTGAGGAGTATGAAATTTGGCACAGTTAAAGTTTATATGGAGAAGGAGGGGCGAAACCTAATATTTATATAAAATATGCATTAGAAATACATTAAATTAATGAAAAAACACTACACGCACACAACCATGCATTTGACACACGCAGTCGAAGCGCGTAACTATGGTTACGTATGTTAATATACATACACATTATATCAGCAATATCTTACAGACAAACGTAGGTCGAATTTCGAGCACTAGGCGATCGCTAGTTGTAATAATTGTTGTTTTTTTAGCATATATTTTAATATTTTTCTCTTATTTATCCTTACTATCCTTACTAATATTATAAATTCGAAAGTAACTCTGTCTATCTGTCTGTCTGTCTGTCTGTTACCTTTTCACGGCTAAACCACTCAACCGATTTAGATGAAATTTGGAACGGATATAGTTTAAAACCTGCAGAAGGACATAGGCTACTTTTTATTCATGTACATACCACGCGGGCGGAGCCGCGCGCAAAAGCTAGTATTTTAATATATAGGTACACAGTCTTATGCTCTTATCTGGCAGGGGTAAGCAAATATGTACATATTTCCCATACATGGCGCCATCCATGTTTTGTAGATCCCACGTAATGGATGAGCCTATTACCTATTATTATAATTCGGGCGCTATGGCGCTCTTTGGGGGAGGGCTATGTCCAGCAGTGGACTATTATAGCCTGATGATGATGATGATGATGATGATGTTGATAATTCGGGCGCTGTTCCAGGCTAAGTTTGTACTGCTACTTAGAAATTGGAGACGAGAAATTTCAATAACATTTTCTCCAACTCGTGAATTGATTCCTAGACTTCATGAGCACTAGTTGTATACAATGCCATTACGCCACTGAGGCAGCCGTTTATATTTTAAGAACATATATGTACATGATATAAATACTGCATGTTTTTCATTTTTTCTTCATAAACCAATATTTTAATCATATAATATCTACAGGTTGAAACAATATTATTCAGACATTATAGTGGTAGAATTTGTATAATAGATTTAGTAGTTTTACAGATTATAAAGGTCTTCTACGTACAAACATTATCATATATAGTCAATACTAGACATACATATATCGACTAAAATAAAAACAACAAGAAATTTTATTAAATATACGTTAATGAGCGTTGTAGATTTAAAGTAACCATGTAGTATTAAATTTTCTTTTAATACCATTCCATGTAAAACGAATTTAAAATCAAATCTATATTTAATGAATAAAATAACTATGTTCAGTGAACTAAAATAATTACAATAAAATATCGTTGTAAAAAATTGTAAATCTATACTAATATTATAAAGCTGAAGAGTTTGTTTGTTTGTTTGAACGCGCTAATCTCAGGAACTCCTGGTTCGGATTGCAAAATTCTTTTAGTGTTGGATAGCCTATTTATCGAGGAAGGCTATAGGTTATATAACATCACGCTACGACCCACGGGGGCGGCGCAGTAATCATAAACGCAAGTAAAACCGCGGGCACATCTAGTCTATACTAATATTATAAAGCTGAAGAGTTGGTTTGTTTGTTTGAACGCGCTAATCTCAGGAACTACCGGTTCGAATTGAAAAATTATTTTAGTGTTCGACAGCCCATTTATTGAGAAAAGCTATAGGCTATATAACATCACGCTACGACCAATAGGAGCGGAGCAGCAATGAAAAATGTTGCGAAGACGGGAAAATTTCTCCTATATGAAGCAGACGAAGTTGCGCGGGACTGCTAGTCGATTAATAATTAGAATTTGAATTGATTAGAGAATTGTAACGATGAAAAGGGCTAGACTTAACACCTGATTTTTATAACACCGAATTAATAGTCGATTTATTTTGTTCAAACTTTCTCTCCTAATCTTAATGGGGAGACCTCGAACCATAGACAAGTGTCATGGCGTCAAACTAGTATGTAACGGAAGTGTGGACTAACGTGGATAAGACATTCGTGTCTATGGCTAGAGTAACTTGACACGAATTGACAATAACAATAACGATTGAGGTATCACGCTTTGATGGTCACGACACCAGTGGTGCAGTGTGGCACAAGCGATGCACTTTCAACGTGTTTTTATGAACGAAGATGTCGTAATAAAATTTAATTTTATTAAATGCTTGAGTATGTTCAGTAGTAATTCATGGAGAAATGGTTGCAGCACCTTACAGTTATGATGTGTAAACAAAATTTTATTGTAAACTTGGCGATTAGAAAGAGTGGCCATGAGTTTCTTGCCCGTTCTTCTCATGAGCCCTACACCCTTGCTTTGCTGAACGTGGCAGTAAATGTAAATTCACAGAAAAAAATTAGTGTAACTTTGACATTTGTAAGTGTTACCTTGTAACCTAACTTGAATAAATTTATTTTCGATTTTTTTTTTACTATGTGATGGTATATTATGATACAAAATGGAGTGCCATCGATTTCTAAAATACGAGCAAGTCTCACTTTAGGAATCGCTGTGTCCCTTAGTAGTATGTTATTGTACAACCAACATAATGTATGCTTTCTCATATTTTGTTTACATATTATTTGTTGTACTTTTTAAGCAATAAATATTATTATTATTTCCTATAGTTTAATTTTTAGTGCCAAGGTGATAAACAAGCATACGATCCACCTGGCTATAAACGATATCAGTTCCAGATATCTCACTTTTGTATTGACAATCCTTAGAAAAAGAAGCCTTTCTGCCAGCGTCGCGCGTCGGGAGTTAATTTCTACTGGCTAATATTTAAAGGATCCTGTTTACTTCACCAACGGCAAGGCGCAACATAAGGTTTTCTGGCTGCGATATTCAATGAAGATTGTGCGTTTCCCTAAGTTTCATACCTGTATCTATACAAATAAATAAAATTGAAGTGTCTGTTTGTAATATCAAAATAACAGCTTTTTACCTAATGCATATGAAAGTATATAAGGTACCTATATCAAAACATCTATTTTTAAATTTTTTGTCTGTCTGTCTGTTTGTTCCGGCTAATCTCCGAAACGACTGAACCGATTTTGAGAGGACTCTCACTGGTAGATAGCTCATTTTCTAAGGAGTAACTCAGGCTACTTTTATTTTTGAAAAAAGTAAGGAATCCGCGGAGACAATATCAAAGCCTATGAAATAGTGAACAATTTCCGATACAAATAGGGAAATGTATATTGAATAATATTAAGTAATTTTAATATATGTATATATACATCCAATATAAAAAAATCGAGACGAAGTAGAAGAATTACATTAGTTTTAGCATATATATTTCTATACGCGGAATACAGAAATATTAAGTATTCGTAAACTTTGCGAACTGATCAAACACTTTTTAGTTAAAATCTACGCAGACGAAGTCGTCCGTAACAGCTAGTAATAACTAATATTCGAAATTTTACCGTAAAATTTTAATATATTTTTGAACTAAGTTCTTGCTAATTATACAAACCCGTCCATCACATTAGGCGCCTTCTACTCAGTAGCTGAAGATGTAGGTCATAGTCCACCCCGTTGATCCATTGCAATTGATACACTCCGCGAACATGAGCATAAAGGCAACATTGTCCTCAAAACATTGACACCAAATTCGAATCCAGCGTGGGTGATAACTATCATTCATGTGTCAATATCAAAAAATTTATGATCAAAAAAATTTATAAGATTAACTGACTATCCTACTGACCCATGAAACTTTTACATTATTGAAATTATACTACTATATACGGATTTTTTATCGCGTTGTTTATTTGACACTTTATTACAAAATTTTGAAAACGGTTACACTACTATTACTATTAAACTAAATTTTAATTATAATAAATAAAATATATAAATCTAATTAAATTACTGAAACTATTAAAACTATTTATACTATTACTATACTATTTATATTTGTGTTTACACTTTCCCCGACGTTTCGGTTGCTTTTCAGCAGCCATGGTCACGTGGAGACTAAGATGGCAGTTGTCTCAATGTTCCAGTGTAGTTATTTCAAAGTACCCGAACATAATTTAATCATGGGTGTTTCTATTTACGCAGAATGAGCTCAAAGTATCATGAAGTCAAATACACAACGCGACAAAATCCGTATATAGTAGTTTAATTTCAATTAATAACATTCGCGTAAACAGAAGACAACACTTTTACATTATTTTTTTTTCCTCATTATCTAAATCTGAGACCAATTCTGTTATGACCGGCATGGTTTTCTTCTAATAAAATAATTGGGCAAAGACGAACCAGCCACGATCCCTCGGATTGCGAACTCTGACTCTTGCAATAGGAAAAGGCTGACAATACCAAGCTCGTCTGTTAAAGTGTAACGTTATATTTGATCTAACCCGCTTTAGAGGCGTCGTTGACCTAGGAATGAATTAAGTGGAGATAATTAAAATATTCTACACGATTAAAAGATTATATTTCTGACTAGCTGTTACCTGCGACTTCGTTCGCGTAGATTTTAACTAAAAAGTGTTTGTCTCCGCGAAACCCTATTTTTTTTCTAAAATCAATGTAGCCTAAGTTACTCCTTATAACATCAGCTATCTGCCAGTGAAAGTGCTGTCAAAATCGGTTCAGCCGTTTCGGAGATTAGCCGGAATAAACAGACAGACAGACAAAAATTTTAAAGATGCTTTCGCCTATGTACCTTATATACATTAGATAAAAAGCTGTTATTTTGACATTACAAACAGACACTTCAATTTTATTTATTTGTATAGATAACTACATGTTTAATATATAAACCGAATTATATAAAACAATGTGGACTAGATATTAAGTAGAAAATCAGGGCGTCCTTCGTGGAAGGCTATGTTACGTGGTCTTTGATAGAAAAGACCACTTATCTTCGACACGGCAGCGCAGTGGAAGAAGCGACTGGAACCAAGGCGCCGTCCACTTATATAGGGCCGCCGCTGGGGAGGAGAGACTGATGGAGGGGCGCCGCGAGTACGGCCGCTCAGCAGCAACCGGTCCGCGTCACAAAGGGACAGCTGCATCGTGGGATTCGAGTATACTTCAGCTTGTAATATGCTGCTTCAAACACAAAATATGCATTGTCAAGTGTATGGCCTTAGCGCGAGCCATCCCCAAGACAGCTTGGCAACCAATGTGCCTCTATCTCTCTCGGCAAGCCGAGGATGCGTGACGAGTCCCTCTTTTCCAAACTATTTTACTACAATGGATTCCGCTAAGTAATCTCAAATACGATTCAACATGTTTTCTTCTTTCTTTTTTTATTTGTATCATAAGTAAGGTAGTAGATCCTCGCTGGTTTCAGCATGAATGGGCCGGATCGACCGGGGTAGTACTACCCTCTCACAGAATACCGGCGTGAAGTAACGATACCCGTACTGTTGCGTTTCGTATCGGTGAGTGAGAAAGCCGGAGGCCTAATTACCCCGATCCTTTTCCTATCCTTTCCTTTGTCCTTTCCTTCCTTCATTCCTTTTTAAAGGGCTGGCAACGCACTTGTAACTCCTTTGGGGTTGCGGGTGTCCATGGGCGTCGGTAATCGCTTACCATCAGGCGATCCGTCTGTTCGTTTGCCCCCCTATGCCATAAAAAGAAAAACATTCCTCACACACTCCACCCATCTTTACCTTGACCTTTCTGCCCATTTACATTCATATTCATAACCCTTTAACACAAACGATCCTCTTTAAACTACTCCCGCTGGCACCACTTTCAATCAACCTCATAACTTTATTTTAACTAATTGTTGTATAAATATGGCGTCCTCATTTTATGAAAGAATTGGGCCAGACAGGCGGGCGCGCCCACTTGTTGTTTAATACAGCTGTCCGTGAAATAAACAACGGCTTTTTTGTGTGTTAGAACGGTATTATATTGCTTTCTGCGACGTCTAGTTAATATCCACTGCTAAATTATACCTATGACAATGAAAATAACATCCTATCCTAATCCTAATCCTAAAGAGCAGCGATTGCTGAGTGGGGAGACCAACAGACTGCAATGCAGAGGGTCTCGGGTTCGAACCCACGTCGCGCGCCTCTGACTTTCGGAAGTTATATGACTTTTCGAAATTATGTGCGTATTGACTGACAATTATCGCCTGCTCCGTGCCTCGGAGAGCATGTTAAGCCGTCGGTCCCGGCTGCTACGAAAATCTATGGCAGTCGTTATTGGGAGAGTGTCGACACAAAAGATCCCACTGAGTCGAAGTGTCGCCGGTCTGCACTGACTGGCCCCCACATAAGATAAGATAAGATAATCCTAATCCTAACTAACATTATAAAAGCGAAAATGAGTTTGTTTGTTTGTTACCTTTTCACGTCTAAACCACTGAACCGATCATCCTGAAATTTTGCATATACGTTGTCAGGTGTACAGAAACGGACATAGGCTACCTTTCATCCCAAAAAAAATTACAGTTTCCGAGGAAAACAATAATAACGTTCTTATGATAATAGATGGCGCCACGTGTCTTTCGAATCATGATTGAATTATATTATTACATATTTTTACAAGCAGAGTACAACCCGAATTGATTGTCAAATTCTAAATTAACGCGAGCGAAGCCACGGGCAAAAGCTAGTTATAAATAAATATAGTTGTTCATAATCAGCTAATAGTTTTGTTTAAAGTAATTTTCAAATAGGACATAATAGATCTTGCTTAAATAATGTAAGATAAGACTAGTTAATATGTAATACGTACTATTGAAGTCATTTCGGATTGTATTTAACACGCGTAACAACGTATATCTATACTAACTAGCGGTCGCCTAGTGCTCGAAATTCGACCAAAGTTTGCCTGTAAGATATTGCTGATATATGTCATTATATATTGATATATGTAACCATAGTTACGCGCTTCGACTGCGTGTGTCAAATGCATGGTTGTGTGCGTGTAGTGTTTTTTCATTAATTTAATGTATTTCTAATGCATATTTTAAAAAAATATTAGCATTCGTCACTTCTTCTCTGTATAAACTATAAGTGTGCGAAGTTTCATACTCCTCCGTAGTCCCAATTTTCGTAAAAAGGGATCCAAAGTTTTCGCTTCAAGTATTAATATATAGATATTATAAAGCTGAAGAGTTTGTTTGTTTGTTTGAACGCGCTAATCTCAGGAACAAATCGAATTGAAAAAATATTTTTTTGTTGGATAGTTTATTTATCGAGGAAGGCTATAGGCTATATAACATCATGCTACGACCCACGGGGGCGGCGCAGTAATCATAAACGCGGGTTAAAACGGCGGGCACGTCTAGTACATTCATACAGCTCTCTTCCGAACTACATTGACAATGGCTTATCGCCATGGGTCCAGTTAGTGATAAAATTATTGGGGAGAGAGGAATTCGCCACGCACCCTCGTATTGTCCGCCACAATACGAGGGTGCGTGGCGTTCGGTATTGTCAATAGAAAATATTGACAATACCGAACTCACCTGGATAGGGCAGTCGCGGCGTTAGACCCGGGCTTAACTCCAACTTAAAGTAACCGCTTGGAGCACATAATATGCGTCGACACGACGTGTCATGCGTCGGCTCGACGCTCCTTCAAGACAGCTTGGATACAAATTAACAATTAATTATATTTTGTTACTAGCTGTTAGCTGCGACTTCGTCCGCGTAGATTTTAACTAAAAAGTGCTTGTCTCCGCGGAACCCTATATTTTCTAAAATCAAATTAGCCTAAGTTACTTAGAGTTAGCACAATACTTCCTAACACTGATTCCCAAACTAGGCTATAGCCTGTATTTTGGGAGGCAGCGCTCAGCCAAAACAATGTAACAATAGACACACAAGAGAGTTATTACATAGGTACTTAATTTATATATTTATTATTATTGAAATATGTAAGATGTGTAAGTGAGGGATTGCAGATGTGTACGTGTGTGTTGTGAGTATGGGGATGGATAAGATTGTGAATGTAATTTGGGATAATTATTATAGTAAGTTTTACTCCTTATAACATCAGCTATCTTCCAGTGGAACTCCCGTCAAAATCGATCAGCCGTTTCGGAGATTACCCGGAACAAACAGACAGACACAAAGACAGACAAAAATTTAAAAAATATATGTTTTCGCATAGGTACCTTATATACTTTCATATGCATTAGATAAAAAGCTGTTATTTTGACATTACAAACAAACACTTCAATTTGATTTGTTTGTATAGATTAGTTAAATGACTTACAGAAATATCAAGTCTAAAATACTCCTGAAGTCCAGGGAGAAGATAAACTGTTTGAAAAAGACGATAGGTTAACAAATCGCTTACGTTCATGTCTTGAACCGCACTAGTGGTATAGAGCGGTATAATGTTACCTGCAGCTGCCGATGACGTCATATCCGCACATTGTCACTGCCACAGACCCTTTGTCCCTAAAACAATATGTGTTACACTTTTTGCTGTTTAAATTGGACTAATTGTTAATTTGTATCCAATTTTATTTTGCTTTTATTTTATTTTGTACCATTTGTGGTATAAAGTCAGCGATACCATAGTTGGCAGTGCTACACAGTGGTCTTGACTTCGATCTTTAGACACACACTTCGGCATTTTCGATGTTATATACGTTTTTGCCCGTGGCTTTGCTCGGTTCACTACTTTTTCTGGATGAAAGGTATCCTTTGTCCTTTTCTGTACCCCTGGCAACGTGTATGCGAAATTCCATGATGATGGAATTTCAGTCGAGTAGTTAAGGCGTGCAAGCGTAACAAACAAACTCACATTCGCATTTATAATATTAGTTAGGATTGAATATCACATGGAAATGTGCATGTCTGTCCGCCAAAATGTTCTCAAAAATATGTGATGTTGCCAACTCGCACTGGTTCAGCGTAGTGGACTATGTCCTAATACTACTTAGTATAAGAAAAGTTAGGTCATAGAGGGACAGTTTATTAAAAGGGCTGATATCATAGGTATATTAATAATATTATGATTGAATCTTTAATAGCCACCTAAATCATTTATATAAGCATAGTCATATAAGAATTATTATTATCTCAACCTAGCTAAACCTTATTCATACAGAGTGACATGATATATGTTATGTCGCTTGCAGTTCCTTCATTACGAAAGTGAAACACATTTAAGTTTAAAAATGTTATTATCTTTACCCAGAGTATCTCACAGACCGCAATAATAAATTTAGTTAGGTCAACCATTTTATATAAACGAAGATCCAATTGCCAGACGATTCCCGCGTTTTTAACTGTCAAATTCATCTGTCATTCATATTTCATAATATGTCAATTTCTTAATTGTTTATGGTTTCACCATAAAGGAAGACACCTTCATCTCAGAGTAATGACGGCCTCAGAATATAAAAAAGATTTTAAAATCGAGATGATATAACCTCGAAGGCCAAGTTCAAATAAGAGCAAAAGAATCTTGCTTGTCCGCCATTTTTGGACATCTGTGACTCACGGCTGAGTCAGGCGATGTGTCATGACATCAATTTGTGGTCATGGGTAAGTATATTTTTAAACGGTAAATAATGAGATGTGTGTGATTTAGAAGGTGGGTCGATTGATTTATCGAACGTAAATCTGTTTTCTTGTTCTTTTTACTACGATTTATTTATACTGATTGTACGGCTTGTTTTATTGACTGATACTTTGCGTTATAGACGCCTTTATTATCATGTGTGTCACCTACTAGTGCCACATTAGCTATGTAGCTCTTCCTTCAATCCTGGGTTCTTTAAGCGGGGCGTGAAAAAGCATCTTCTCAGGCCGTCAAAGTAGAGACCTCAACATCGCCTCGGCTACTGCGGGGGCGGTGTGGAGGCCACTGCTTTTAGACCACACGACTGCTTACCATCAGGTGGAGTGTGGTCATTTTGACGAGCAAAAAAAAAAAAAAAGTATATTAGTAGAGCCTCGCTGATTGCAGCATGAATGGGTCGGCTCGACCGGGGAAGGACTACCCTCTCACTGAATATCGACGTGTAACAGCAGTATTCCTACTGTTGTGTTACGTTCGGTGAGTGAGAGTGCCGGAGGCCTAAACACTCCTTTTCCCCCTTCCCGCTCCTTTTCCTTCCCACTTCCTTTCCTAAAGGGTCGGCAACGCACAGGTGATGCCTCTGGTGTTGCAGGCGTCCATAGCCTACGGTGATCACTTACCATCAGGTGGGCCGTATGCTTGATTGCCACCTTAGAAGATTTAAAAAAAAAGTAGCACATACAAGGAGATTATCCATTATCCGATGGGACCGTAATTCGACACGACGCACGATCAACGGCTTATTTGATTTCCTAGAAACGGGGGTGTGTCACCGCCAACTTCCTAAATCCGATGCTTTTTCTTGTCAGAAAAAATACCCTAATAATACTTTGCCTAACCTGGGAATCAAACCCGATAGCTCTTGCGCAGTAGTAGCATTCACATACTTCAGAAACCATGATATATTCATAGTTAACTACAATAGACTATTAACAAACGCCGTAAAGTTACTAAACAGTAATAATCATCACAGTATATGGTAGTGATGTGACTATTATTACACAATAAATCGACTAAAATAACTATTTGACTATATAATCATAAAAAAGTCATGTTTTAATCGTAAACTTGGCACTGAATATGATTGAGAGAACAATAGTTCATAATTTAGCAGTTTTATCGTTTTATGTTTATCTTTTTATGATATTCATAAACAATGGTTTAGTCGTTTTGTATTATGTTTTTGACATTGTTCCGAAAAAGATGTTCGTTTTTAAATTCGTTTATGTATATTACTTTAGCTGGCTCAGTGATTAAAGAGGTCAATGAGGGGTCGTGGGTTCAATCCCCACTTATAGCTCTAGTGAGGTGGAGCCATTTGCGAATTTAGTTTAGCTAGTGGAGTTGAAGGAAATGCTAGAAACTTGCAAAAAGTCCTAATAAATTTTGGCATCTATAAAACTTTATTCATATACAACTTCACGCCTACATATCTCGAAAAGAGGTACCTAAGCAGAAGTGTCTATTAAGCATACATTTCTTCATCAATGGTTTTTGGTTGACACCACATAATAAGTGGCATAAAATCGCAATGCCAGATTCCAGTGCAGTACAGTGCTGGTAATTTATAAAAAAATTATAATTAGTAATAGTAACAGTTATTAAGACTGCGCCTGCGCGAAATGTGCAAAAAACAGGCGGTCACAGTTAAGTTGATAAAATCGACACTTTTTGTTTCATACAAATATAAAATATACAGCCACGTGCAAAAGTATTAGGCACCCTATAGTAATGTCAGTTTTAGGGTGATTGAGCATAGGGAATGTAAAGAAAACAAAACATATGATTACTAAGATTTATTTTAATAAAATAATTAATATTTTGTCGGTCCACCTTTGGATTTAATGACAGCAGCCACTCTTTTTGGCATTGACTCTACCAGCTTAAAACATTTCTCTTGGGATATCTTTTGCCACTTATGCTTTAACGCGGCGAGTAGTGTTTGCTTGTTGCTTATCGAGTGTCTACGGATAGTTTTCTTCAAGATAGACCAAATATGTTCAATAGGATTGAGGTCCGGTGATTGTGGCGGCCAGTCCAAAAGATCTATTCCATTTTGAGCCATCCATGCCATAGTGTGTGCTGACTTGTGGCAAGTGGCGTTGTCCTGCTGGAATTTTACGCCGTCGGTGTTTGTATCACCAAAAATCTGTGTAACAGACGGTGCTAGAGCTGTTTCCAGAACTTCTGTGTATTTGGTGCTATTCATTCGCCCCTCACACAACATCATTTCGCCCACTCCATCGGCAGCCATGCAACCCCAGATCATTATTGAGCCTCCACCGTGTTTAACAGTGGGCACTACACAATCTGGGTTGTACTCTTCGCCCACCCTTCGCCTGACGTAAGTAACACCGGGTGTTCCAAACACCTATGGAACAAGCAAAAAAATAACTTAATTCAAGATTGCATATTTCCCTCGCAGGACGTGATTTCAAAGACGGCTATGTGTTTTGGTATAATACATAAATTAAATAACAATACCTCAAAGTTAGATTCGTCTGACCACAGTACGTTGGACCAATCCTCCACTGTCCAATCTCTATGTCTGAGGGCCCACTGCAACCGATTTTCTTGTTGTGCTCCGATAGCCACGGCTTCTTTCTTGCCTTGCAACCTTTTAACCCAGCTGCAATAAGCCTTCTTCTCACAGTACACGCGCTCACTGATCTGCTTTTTCCTTCAGATAAAGCTGCAGCGAGCTCCAAAGCAGTTTTTTTACGGTCCTGTAGAGACTGCCTAATTAACAATCGGTCTTCACGATCTGTAGTTATTTTCCTTCTGCCTGTTCTTGGCCTATTCTCATGAGTACCGATCTCTTTGAAGCGATTTAGTGCATATTGCACTGCACAACGCGAGCACTTCACTTCTCGGGCTATTTTCACTTGAGACATGCCTTGTTCATGTAAAATTTTAATTTTTAGGCGCTGCTCTGCACTAAGTTCTGCTTTTTTAGGCATTATTAACTCGATGAATATTAGTCTTCAGGAATATGGTAGCAACAATTGCGTACGATATGTGTCTGTTCACTGCAAGCACTGATAACACACTAAAAGAGTAAACTTTAAAATTGCAAATTTGTAAAAACATTGTTTTAAACTGCACCTGGGTGTCATAAATATTTGTTATTGTTTTATTTTTGTTTAAAAATGCCGCCGATGCAATAGTAAGACCATAAAACCCTTATCCGAGCGCTCATTGTTGAGATAGAGACAAACGATAGGGGTGCCTAATACTTTTGCACGTGGCTGTACATTTACCATAACAATGAATGTGTTTACAATTACACCGTGTTAAAAACTTTAAACAATTAATATTTTCGCTTACAAAACTACGCAAATTTGCACGAAAAATACAAAAATGTAAGCTCGTATTAAGTGATTTTTTATATTGTAATAGTAGAGATCTATCCTATTTTACAGCTTAAACGAAACATAAATAGTTATATTACAATTTGTCCGTCCCAAATATATAAGTTATTGGTTGACAATAAAGATACATATTAATCAAAAAAGCACTTCAAATGCTCCATACAATTTTACTATGGCGGCCGCGCGCCGATTTGAATATCGAGCTCTGTCATTCAGTCCAACCGCGTCTTACGCTCGGCGCAGTCTGAAGAAATATCAGCTCAAAATATGATCATTGGATCCAATCACATAAGTGTATTCTATAAAGAATACGCCATTTTTTAAGCAGTTCTACTTTAAGTTTTATTTTAATCATAGAAATTCAATAAGATTGAAAGCTACTAAAGATAGTAAGATCGGTATCGATAGAGTTCAAGGCGATATATCGCTTCGCTTCTGGATCTAATATGTAGTGTTATTGGCGAAGATTTGTGCACGAACATAAACATCTGTTTACTAAAGATGCATGTATGTTAAAGGATCGTGCTATTTATTTTATTAGATAACTGGTTTTTGCCCGCGACTTCAATCATGTTTTTGAAATTTCAAGATGATCGTTAGATTAATTAAGGCATGTAAGCGTAACAAACAAACAAACAAACTCACATTCACATTTATAATATTAGTTAGGATATAGTGAATCAATAATCAGTAACGGCCTCGATGGCGTAGTGGTTAGTGTAACCGACTGCCACGCCTGAGGTCGCGGGTTCGATTCCCGCACAAGTCAAACATTTGTGTGCATGAACATGGATGTTTGTCTTGGTCTGGGTGTTTCTATGTATAATATGTATGTATTTACAAAAAAAAGCATGTATGTATGTTTATCCATTGTCTAGTACCCATAGTACAAGCTCTGCTTAGTTTGGGCTAGATGGTGTTGTGTGTATGTGATAGAATATTATTATTATATTATATTATCTATAACTAGGTTTTTTAGTTGGAAATAAATACCCGTATTCTCTGCCTACCCACTTTTAGCTAACAAGCGTAAGTCTAAACGTATCTATAGAACAGTTCAGTGACACAATGCCCGGCGCGACTTTCACT
Organism: Catocala sponsa; assembly: GCA_963564715.1. Classification (NCBI taxonomy): domain Eukaryota; kingdom Metazoa; phylum Arthropoda; class Insecta; order Lepidoptera; family Erebidae; genus Catocala; species Catocala sponsa. The sequence continues at coordinate 996,434 of OY751351.1, read as the reverse complement.
CAACCTTGACGGTTCGGACCAAAAGTGACGCCCTCCTAAGTATGTCATAACATAGCTGATATAATGGCATGTTGCCATATGTGACAAGCGGGGCAGGTGCAGGTGGTTAGTGCATTGCAAACATGATAGATTTTATCTTTTACTTGCCTTTGCCCGCGGCTTCGCTCGCTTAAACGTAGGCTGGGTTATGTTAGCAAAAGTACATTTTTTTAATAAAATATAACCTATGTTACTCGGTGATAATACACTTGAGAGCAATAAAATCGCACACCCCTTGTAATTTGGTTTATTACTGATTGTTTTCTAAAATCGAAAGATATTGAGTAAAAATCATTAGACAAAATTAAAGCATACAAGCTTAGCTTTACAAAAACATAAAATTAAAATCATTGACCTTCACGTAACTTACAAAAACCGACCGTACACCGAATTCCCCAAATTCACGCGTTTGCGTTGTCACTACTTGCACCCTTAGCCGCAGGTATAAAAAGGTCAGTTTATTGGAATTTTTATTCAGTTGCATACCGAAGGTCAACGTGATAACATCTCTACTGGAAGCATACGGATTTACTGGAAAAATATGGATACCACGCCCGCAGAAGCCGCTCAAGTTATTGCCTTGCTCGAAGCAGGCCATAACCAAAGTGAAGTTGCTCGACGGCTAAATTTGAGCCGCTACTCTGTTCGTCGTGTATACCAGAGGTTCCAAGAGACCGGTGGCTACATTCGGCGACCAGGATCTGGCCGGCGACGCACAACATCAGAGCGTGATGACCGCTTTCTTGTGACAAGGTCTTTGAGAAATCGGCAACTGAACGCGGTTCAACTGGGACAACAGCTTCGAGAAGTTCGCAATGTCAGTATAAGTCGGTGGACAGTTCGAAGAAGACTAGGTGAAGCAGGAATGACTTCACATCGCCCAGCAAATGGTCCCAAATTGACCACAGCTCACCGACAAGCCCGGCTACAATTTGCTAGGGAACATTTAAATTGGACGTATGACCAATGGCGGGCTGTTATGTTCTCTGATGAGTGCAGAATGACTTTACATGGTCATGATGGACGCTCTAGGGTCTACAGAAGGTCATCAGAGCGATTTTCACAATGCTGCATAAGCGAACGTGTGGCTTTTGGAGGTGGATCGTGTATGTTTTGGGGTGGCATAATGTTGGACACTAAAACTGACATTGTATTCATCACTACGGCGAATACCGGCCCGAGATCGAGAAGTTTGACGGCTGCACGATACGTCGAAGAAGTGCTCGAAGAACATGTGAGGCCGCTTGCGTGGCTTATGGGAGAAGATTTTCTCTTAATGCACGACAACGCCAGACCGCATGTCGCTAGAACAGTTTGCGACTACATGGAAGATGTTGGAATCACCGCGATGGAGTGGCCAGCTCGTAGTCCTGATCTCAATCCGATTGAGCATGTCTGGGATGAGCTAAAAAGAAGAGTTCGAGCAAGAAGCCCTGCTCCTACGCGCCTCCAAGAGCTTCAACTTGCCATTGAAGAGGAGTGGAACGCCATACCACAAGATTTCATGGTGAAATTAATACGGTCCATGAAAAACCGATTAAGAGCTGTAATCAAGGCTAGGGGAGGGAATACACCTTATTAAAAAACAATTTGATCAAGCATTTTGAGTTTTATTTTTATTCTTTGTTAAGCTAAATTGGGTAATTTTATCCGTATGTTGGGTTTTGTGCCCTAAAACTCCCTATGGGTACTTTTTTTACACTGTATTTGATATCATTAGAAAGGTACTGAAGTAAACATTCAAATAGTGTAAGTTTTATTTTAATATGTATTCACATTTATGAAAAAAACTGCTTTAACAACAAAAAGTCAACGTGTGCGATTTTATTGCTCTCAAGTGTAGAGCTTTCTAATGGTAAAAGAATTTTTAAAATCGGTGGTGTAGTCTTTGAGTTAAATGTTTAAAAAATAACAATGAAAAAAGTAGTAGAGTAGAGAGAGAGTAAAGTCAAAGATCATTTATTCATTTAGGTCACAAAGTAACACTTATGAACGTCAAAGTATATAGGTTAGTGAGTTTACTAAGTTAGTGAAGCTACATTTAAGTTAGTTGCTAGGTTCAGGCAAAGGGTTGAGCCTATGAGACGAAACCTGCAAGAAACTGACGGCCACTCTTTTAGTAGAGTAGAGCCTTACTTGCTCGCTTCTAATTCTTACCATCAAGCAACATTATATAAAAAAGAGGGTAGATGCTGTATGCGATTATGTTTGCGATTAATCGTGAAGTCTCGGATTTGAGTCCCGTATGGGGCAAAGGAATTCTTAGCTGCAGCATGGAGTCTGTAAACGTGCTCAGTAGACGGCAATAGCCTAGCGTCTATACATGGATCTTTTATTTTTTTAAATAAAATAATAACGATTTGTGTATGTACCTACTACAGGTATACCTTCCTACTTCTTCGGGGGTTCATACAAATTTGACTGTTGATATTTGGGTGTTTAAATATAATGTAACAATTACATAAAAAACATAGAAAACAACAAATATGTTTTTCATATCTTACTCGTATCTTATCTGGGGGCCAGTCAGTGCAGACCGGCGATACTTTGGCCCAGTGGGATCTTTTGTGTCGACACTCTCCCAATAACGACTGCCATAGATGTTCATGGCAGCCGGGACCAACGGCTTAACGAGCTCGCCGAGGCACGGAGCAGGCGATAATTGTCAATCAATACGCACACAATTTCGAAAAGTCATTTAACTTCCGAAAGTCAGAGGTGTGCGACGTGGGTTCGAACCCGATACCCTCTGCATTGGAGTCTGTTGGTCTCCCCACTGAGCTATCACTTTTTTACATATAATATCTTATTGAAATATTTACTATGATTACTCTCGTTTCTATGCCAGTTTATTTTTTACAATATCGTCTGGTATGACCTGACTCAATCCCGTTACACTAAACAGATGGACAGCCGTCTGAACGAACAGATGACCAAAACCAGAACTAAACTACATTATAAACATTCTGTTACCAGAAGTTTATAATTAATTAGCCTTTACATAGCTTTCTTGATACGTAAGAATGTTTTAATAAATCAGAATAAAACATATTTTATTAAGATAAAGAGTGAGCTCACCCATTAAATAGGAAACGATAGTGTACAATGCTAATTCTAACTTAATATTAAAATGCGAATGTGAGTTTGCTTGTTTGTTTGTTACACTTTCACGCCTTAACTACTCGACCGATCATCATGAAATTTTGCATACATGTTGTCAAGGGTGCAAAAAAGGACAAAGGCTACATTTCATCCAGAAAAAAAAACACTGTCACCGAGAGATAGGAATTTATTGACAAAATCTAGGTAAACGCGAGCGAATTCTAGTAAGTTATAAATAATGTATTTTATACAATCTGCGAAGGTTTTGTAGAACAATCAATAGATTAGATTGTTCTTGACCTTTAGAGTTCTAGAGTCCTTAGGGAATACTGTACCCAATCATGAATAGTTGAGATAAAAACTACCCTTAACTTGGCTACCGATAAAATTAGCCATTTAATTAATACTTTTCACCGATTAAAGGAACTTTGTAGAAAAGCATTATTCAAACGCTTCCTCTAGTTTAATAAAAGATATAGGTATACTTGCGATCGAAACGTCGTTGTGTTAAAGATATAGGTATACTTGCGATCGAAACGTCGTTGTGTTAAAGATATAGGTATACTTGCGATCGAAACGTCGTTGTGTTAAAGATATAGGTATACTTGCGATCGAAACGTCGTTGTGTTAAAGATATAGGTATACTTGCGATCGAAACGTCGTTGTGTTAAAGATATAGGTATACTTGCGATCGAAACGTCGTTGTGTTAAAGATATAGGTATACTTGCGATCGAAACGTCGTTGTGTTAAAGATATAGGTATACTTGCGATCGAAACGTCGTTGTGTTAAAGATATAGGTATACTTGCGATCGAAACGTCGTTGTGTTAAAGATATAGGTATACTTGCGATCGAAACGTCGTTGTGTTAAAGATATAGGTATACTTGCGATCGAAACGTCGTTGTGTTAAAGATATAGGTATACTTGCGATCGAAACGTCGTTGTGTTAAAGATATAGGTATACTTGCGATCGAAACGTCGTTGTGTTAAAGATATAGGTATACTTGCGATCGAAACGTCGTTGTGTTAAAGATATAGGTATACTTGCGATCGAAACGTCGTTGTGTTAAAGATATAGGTATACTTGCGATCGAAACGTCGTTGTGTTAAAGATATAGGTATACTTGCGATCGAAACGTCGTTGTGTTAAAGATATAGGTATACTTGCGATCGAAACGTCGTTGTGTTAAAGATATAGGTATACTTGCGATCGAAACGTCGTTGTGTTAAAGATATAGGTATACTTGCGATCGAAACGTCGTTGTGTTAAAGATATAGGTATACTTGCGATCGAAACGTCGTTGTGTTAAAGATATAGGTATACTTGCGATCGAAACGTCGTTGTGTTAAAGATATAGGTATACTTGCGATCGAAACGTCGTTGTGTTAAAGATATAGGTATACTTGCGATCGAAACGTCGTTGTGTTAAAGATATAGGTATACTTGCGATCGAAACGTCGTTGTGTTAAAGATATAGGTATACTTGCGATCGAAACGTCGTTGTGTTAAAGATATAGGTATACTTGCGATCGAAACGTCGTTGTGTTAAAGATATAGGTATACTTGCGATCGAAACGTCGTTGTGTTAAAGATATAGGTATACTTGCGATCGAAACGTCGTTGTGTTAAAGATATAGGTATACTTGCGATCGAAACGTCGTTGTGTTAAAGATATAGGTATACTTGCGATCGAAACGTCGTTGTGTTAAAGATATAGGTATACTTGCGATCGAAACGTCGTTGTGTTAAAGATATAGGTATACTTGCGATCGAAACGTCGTTGTGTTAAAGATATAGGTATACTTGCGATCGAAACGTCGTTGTGTTAAAGATATAGGTATACTTGCGATCGAAACGTCGTTGTGTTAAAGATATAGGTATACTTGCGATCGAAACGTCGTTGTGTTAAAGATATAGGTATACTTGCGATCGAAACGTCGTTGTGTTAAAGATATAGGTATACTTGCGATCGACACGTCGTTGTGTTAAAGATATAGGTATACTTGCGATCGAAACGTCGTTGTGTTAAAGATATAGGTATACTTGCGATCGAAACGTCGTTGTGTTAAAGATATAGGTATACTTGCGATCGAAACGTCGTTGTGTTAAAGATATAGGTATACTTGCGATCGAAACGTCGTTGTGTTAAAGATATAGGTATACTTGCGATCGAAACGTCGTTGTGTTAAAGATATAGGTATACTTGCGATCGAAACGTCGTTGTGTTAAAGATATAGGTATACTTGCGATCGAAACGTCGTTGTGTTAAAGATATAGGTATACTTGCGATCGAAACGTCGTTGTGTTAAAGATATAGGTATACTTGCGATCGAAACGTCGTTGTGTTAAAGATATAGGTATACTTGCGATCGAAACGTCGTTGTGTTAAAGATATAGGTATACTTGCGATCGAAACGTCGTTGTGTTAAAGATATAGGTATACTTGCGATCGAAACGTCGTTGTGTTAAAGATATAGGTATACTTGCGATCGAAACGTCGTTGTGTTAAAGATATAGGTATACTTGCGATCGAAACGTCGTTGTGTTAAAGATATAGGTATACTTGCGATCGAAACGTCGTTGTGTTAAAGATATAGGTATACTTGCGATCGAAACGTCGTTGTGTTAAAGATATAGGTATACTTGCGATCGAAACGTCGTTGTGTTAAAGATATAGGTATACTTGCGATCGAAACGTCGTTGTGTTAAAGATATAGGTATACTTGCGATCGAAACGTCGTTGTGTTAAAGATATAGGTATACTTGCGATCGAAACGTCGTTGTGTTAAAGATATAGGTATACTTGCGATCGAAACGTCGTTGTGTTAAAGATATAGGTATACTTGCGATCGAAACGTCGTTGTGTTAAAGATATAGGTATACTTGCGATCGAAACGTCGTTGTGTTAAAGATATAGGTATACTTGCGATCGAAACGTCGTTGTGTTAAAGATATAGGTATACTTGCGATCGAAACGTCGTTGTGTTAAAGATATAGGTATACTTGCGATCGAAACGTCGTTGTGTTAAAGATATAGGTATACTTGCGATCGAAACGTCGTTGTGTTAAAGATATAGGTATACTTGCGATCGAAACGTCGTTGTGTTAAAGATATAGGTATACTTGCGATCGAAACGTCGTTGTGTTAAAGATATAGGTATACTTGCGATCGAAACGTCGTTGTGTTAAAGATATAGGTATACTTGCGATCGAAACGTCGTTGTGTTAAAGATATAGGTATACTTGCGATCGAAACGTCGTTGTGTTAAAGATATAGGTATACTTGCGATCGAAACGTCGTTGTGTTAAAGATATAGGTATACTTGCGATCGAAACGTCGTTGTGTTAAAGATATAGGTATACTTGCGATCGAAACGTCGTTGTGTTAAAGATATAGGTATACTTGCGATCGAAACGTCGTTGTGTTAAAGATATAGGTATACTTGCGATCGAAACGTCGTTGTGTTAAAGATATAGGTATACTTGCGATCGAAACGTCGTTGTGTTAAAGATATAGGTATACTTGCGATCGAAACGTCGTTGTGTTAAAGATATAGGTATACTTGCGATCGAAACGTCGTTGTGTTAAAGATATAGGTATACTTGCGATCGAAACGTCGTTGTGTTAAAGATATAGGTATACTTGCGATCGAAACGTCGTTGTGTTAAAGATATAGGTATACTTGCGATCGAAACGTCGTTGTGTTAAAGATATAGGTATACTTGCGATCGAAACGTCGTTGTGTTAAAGATATAGGTATACTTGCGATCGAAACGTCGTTGTGTTAAAGATATAGGTATACTTGCGATCGAAACGTCGTTGTGTTAAAGATATAGGTATACTTGCGATCGAAACGTCGTTGTGTTAAAGATATAGGTATACTTGCGATCGAAACGTCGTTGTGTTAAAGATATAGGTATACTTGCGATCGAAACGTCGTTGTGTTAAAGATATAGGTATACTTGCGATCGAAACGTCGTTGTGTTAAAGATATAGGTATACTTGCGATCGAAACGTCGTTGTGTTAAAGATATAGGTATACTTGCGATCGAAACGTCGTTGTGTTAAAGATATAGGTATACTTGCGATCGAAACGTCGTTGTGTTAAAGATATAGGTATACTTGCGATCGAAACGTCGTTGTGTTAAAGATATAGGTATACTTGCGATCGAAACGTCGTTGTGTTAAAGATATAGGTATACTTGCGATCGAAACGTCGTTGTGTTAAAGATATAGGTATACTTGCGATCGAAACGTCGTTGTGTTAAAGATATAGGTATACTTGCGATCGAAACGTCGTTGTGTTAAAGATATAGGTATACTTGCGATCGAAACGTCGTTGTGTTAAAGATATAGGTATACTTGCGATCGAAACGTCGTTGTGTTAAAGATATAGGTATACTTGCGATCGAAACGTCGTTGTGTTAAAGATATAGGTATACTTGCGATCGAAACGTCGTTGTGTTAAAGATATAGGTATACTTGCGATCGAAACGTCGTTGTGTTAAAGATATAGGTATACTTGCGATCGAAACGTCGTTGTGTTAAAGATATAGGTATACTTGCGATCGAAACGTCGTTGTGTTAAAGATATAGGTATACTTGCGATCGAAACGTCGTTGTGTTAAAGATATAGGTATACTTGCGATCGAAACGTCGTTGTGTTAAAGATATAGGTATACTTGCGATCGAAACGTCGTTGTGTTAAAGATATAGGTATACTTGCGATCGAAACGTCGTTGTGTTAAAGATATAGGTATACTTGCGATCGAAACGTCGTTGTGTTAAAGATATAGGTATACTTGCGATCGAAACGTCGTTGTGTTAAAGATATAGGTATACTTGCGATCGAAACGTCGTTGTGTTAAAGATATAGGTATACTTGCGATCGAAACGTCGTTGTGTTAAAGATATAGGTATACTTGCGATCGAAACGTCGTTGTGTTAAAGATATAGGTATACTTGCGATCGAAACGTCGTTGTGTTAAAGATATAGGTATACTTGCGATCGAAACGTCGTTGTGTTAAAGATATAGGTATACTTGCGATCGAAACGTCGTTGTGTTAAAGATATAGGTATACTTGCGATCGAAACGTCGTTGTGTTAAAGATATAGGTATACTTGCGATCGAAACGTCGTTGTGTTAAAGATATAGGTATACTTGCGATCGAAACGTCGTTGTGTTAAAGATATAGGTATACTTGCGATCGAAACGTCGTTGTGTTAAAGATATAGGTATACTTGCGATCGAAACGTCGTTGTGTTAAAGATATAGGTATACTTGCGATCGAAACGTCGTTGTGTTAAAGATATAGGTATACTTGCGATCGAAACGTCGTTGTGTTAAAGATATAGGTATACTTGCGATCGAAACGTCGTTGTGTTAAAGATATAGGTATACTTGCGATCGAAACGTCGTTGTGTTAAAGATATAGGTATACTTGCGATCGAAACGTCGTTGTGTTAAAGATATAGGTATACTTGCGATCGAAACGTCGTTGTGTTAAAGATATAGGTATACTTGCGATCGAAACGTCGTTGTGTTAAAGCCCACCAATTCTGCCGTCATAAGGAAAAAACGCATCTGCCAGAATTGTTATATTTAATACAAAAATACTGGTACATAAAATACGTAAAAATCTCAATTTCGGAAAAAGACATGACTTCTTCGATCCTTATGACGGCAGAATTACACTACCGATGTAAATTCCTAACACAGGAAATCTGGCTTAGCTGGGGGGGTTACGAAGATATTCTCGTAAGGTGTAAGCAGAAGACTATTATACCCACATTTTGCTATCTATAGTTTTCTAAATCACACTTTTTTTTTAACAACTAAGACTGCAATCAACCATACGGCCCACCTGATGGTAAGTGGTCACCGTAGCCTATGGACGCCTGCGACACCAGAGGCATCACTTGCGCGTTGCCGACCCTTTAGGAAAGGAACAGGAAAGAAGAAGGAGCGGGCGGGGCGAAATAGAGTGATTGGGCATCCAGCACTCTCCCTCACCGAACGAAGCACAACAGTAGGAATACTGCTATTTCACGTCGATATTCTGTGAGAGGGTAGTTCTTTCCCGGTCGAGCCGGCCCATTCGTGCTGAAATTAGCGAGGCTCTACAACACATATAAGGAAGCAAGCCTATTACCGTTAACCGGCAAAGTTTCAGGTTCCGTTTTGCTACTAAAAATTCCTTGACAGAAAACCTCAATTTAACTTTTTTTTTTATACAACTACGGTGGCAAATAAGCATACGGCCCACCTGATGGTAAGTGGTCACCGTAGCTTATGGACGTCTGCGACACCAGAGGCATCACTTGCGCGTTGTCTACCCTTTAGGAAAGGAAGTGGGAAGGTGAAGGAGCGGGATGGGGGAAAGGGGGTGATTGGGCCTCCGGCACTCTCACTCACGGAACGAAGCACAACAGTAGGAATACTGCTATTTCACGTCGTTTTTTTATCTGGTATCAAACCTGAAATCCTGCATAGCAGTCGCTTTCACCATCACTGCGCCGTCGAGGCTGTATGACAATTAAAACTAATTGTGATTAATTTATCACACCTAAGAATTATAGCATGCGTTGAATGTCAAACAATAGTAAAAAAGTTAACAATAACACGTCTGTAAATTTTAAATAATGTATTTATTTACTGTTAACAATGGACGTGATTCTTGGTAGGTTTATACTAATTAGGTGAAATAAAGTCTATTACCTTTATTTTAATATTGCAACACTGGAATGTCTATACTCATATTATAAAAAGGAAACATTTGTATTTTAGTTTTTGTTTGTAATAATTAAATGCAAGAACTACTGGACTGGATTTATCAAATCTGCTATTTATCCCAAAGTAACTTAGGCCATGGGAGCGGCGCAGTAACCATAAATGGGGTCTTTTTTAACACGCTTTTATTAGCTTGGTATGTATGTATATATGTGTCTATGTATCGACGAATCTATGTAACGGAATCTTTGAACGTGATTTTCACCTTCACCCCTTTCAAAGCGACGACGGATTGATTTGAAACTTTGCACACTTATCGAGGACCAATGACAATACATAAATTTAGAAAAAAAAATAATAGTTTAAAAAACTACAAAACACGCTTTATTAAAAAAACAAAACTAAAAAGTAGAAAATAATTTTAATGTAAAAAAGCGTGGGATGCTTTCTAAGATTGAACAACATAATATATCCTTAATACCGTTGTCACAAAGGCAACACTGAAAATAGGTTAACAACACATGTCGCACTCACAAAACAGAGGCTTAACTCTAAATTTGTAAATAAGTCAATTTAAACTCTAATTGAGTGAATATATTCCTAATATTATATTTGTGTTGAGAAATTGCAACAGAGTTCAAATTTGTTTAATCCAAAATTACTAGATTGGTCGCGATGTGTTGCCAACTCATTCTGAGGGCGCATCGTGGAAATATGAAACACATGTCGAAACATATGGTTTCTAAACGCTAAATATTGCTATTAGTGTGGCCAATATAAATAAAAGATAAATTATTATCTTAGCCTACACGAAAGGGGCGCTCCCATTTTAGATGTACAAATAATAATATAATAATAATATTCTATCACATACACACAACACCATCTAGCCCAAACTAAGCAGAGCTTGTACTATGGGTACTAGACAATGGATAAACATACATATATACTTTTTTTTTGTAAATACACACATGTTATATATAGAAACACCCAGACCAAGACAAACATCCATGTTCATGCACACAAATGTTTGACTTGTGCGGGAATCGAACCCGCGATCTCAAGCGTGGCAGTCGGTTACACTAACCACTACGCCATCGAGGCCGACTGAAACTACTAAAACTATTTATACGAATCTACTGATAACTTAAAATTTCGTATTTCAAACAGTTATAAATCTACATTCATTTTAAAAAATGCATTTTATCTATGCTCAAAGATCTGTTTGTTTATAATAAACCAGATACTACTACTACTAGCTTTAATTTTATTTTACTATAGCACGCAGCAGGGGTAGGCCTCCCACAAGGTGGACCGACGACCTGGTAAAGGTCGCGGGAAACGGTTGGATGCGGGTGGCCCAAGACCGGTCTGTGTGGAAAACCTTGGGGGAGGCCTATCCTATGTCCAGCAGTGGACGTCTTTTGGCTGACATGATGATGATGATGATGATGATAGAAAGCTACCGTATCCAGAAGTAACGTAGGCTATATAACATCACGCTATGAGATACGAGAGCGGAGCAGTATTCACAAATTCAATACCAAGGCACTCACCTCTAGTTTTTCGAAGTACATACATACATAGATTCACGCCTGTTTCCCAGAGGGGTAGGCAGAGACTACGGATTTCCATTTGCTACGATCCTGACACACTTCTCTGGCTTCATTCACTTTCATCACATTCCTCATACACGCCCGTCGGTTCAAGGAGCTCTTAACCTGGCCTTTGTCCAGAACGCCTCCGACCTGATCGAGAAACGTTCGCCTAGGTTTTCCTCTTGCGACTGTTCCATTCACACTAGCCTTATAAACTTTCTTAGTCAGTTTTTCCTCGTCCATTCTTTCTACATGTCCAAACCAGCTTAACATACCCTTTTCTATTCTTGTCACTATATCCACTTTCATGCCGCATCTCTCTCTAATCACACTATTCCTTATTCTATCTTTCAGAAGTTACATGCATAAATAGTTAATTATCGCTCGCTTTCACGGTGAAAGAAAACATAAGGAAACCTGCGTGTCTAAGAGTTCTCCATAATGTTCTCGAAGATATGTGAAGTCTGCCAGCCCGTGATAGGCCAGTATAGTAGGCTAAAGTCTACCACGCTGGCGCAGACCCTTCTCACACTACAAATACAATAATATTGTTATCCTAACTAATATCATAAATGCAAAAATTTGTTTGTTTGTTACGCTTTCACGCCTTAACTACTCAACCGATCAACATGAAATTTTGCATACACGTTGTCAGGGGTACAGAATAGGACATAGGGTACCTTTTATCCAGAAAAAAGAACTGTTGCATACCTAACCTTTTTTTTTTTTGACTCAGGAAAATCCTTTATGGATATGGATACCCCCTCCCCCGGGGGGGAGGGTGGTTATGTGAGACTCTCCGCCCCTGAAGGGGGTCGGTATACACACTAAAAACCTGGGGTGAGCAGTCCTTCCGCCGACGGGGTGGGGCGGGATGGGGTCGCGTTAGCAATCACCATCCCGCCCCGGCGGTTGGCCCAGCTGATGGTAACCGGGCCTCAGCACCTGTGGAGGGGTGGCCTTGCTCACCAAGGCTACCCCCCAGACGTGTGGGGCCGTGCAAGCCGGTACAGAGTCCCCCGACTCTGTACCAGTGAGCCCACTATACAAGAGCGAGAAGGCGGGCAAATCGCCTCCTCCTCGCTCCCGTCCGTCTGCGCCGGAGAGGGTCAGCGAGGGGATTGTTCTCCCTGACCCTCTCCGCGGCCTCCTTCTGCGCCATGACAGCCTCGCAGGAGGAGACCACCGCCTGCCACGATCTCTCGCCGCCGAGCATGGCGTTGATTACGCCCGGCAGAGAGAGATCCCCGCCTATTATGCCCGAAAGCGTGTGCCGCTGCGGCCCCCACGCGGCACACGCCTCCAGCGTGTGGAGCGCCGTGTCTTCCGGCGCCCCATACTCGTGGCAGGCCGGGGTCGCCTCCCGTCTCGCGATCTGGTGCAAATACTTTCCGAAGCATCCATGCCCGGAAAGCACCTGCACCAGTCGGAAGGTCAGCGACCCGAATCGCCGCCCTATCCACCCCCGGAGGACCGGGCGAATGGCCTCCACCGTCCACTGACCCGGGACCGGTGGAGCCAGGTCCTCCGTCCACCGCCTCAACAGGGCGGCCCGCGCCTGTCGCCGCATGCGTGCGACCTCCTCCCACCCCGGGGGCCCCCCGCGGGACCTCCTCGCCGCCACGAAGTGGTAAACTTCGGCGAGGACCTCCGCTTGTAGCTCCCAGGGGGGTTGCATACCTAACCTAACCTAACCTACATTTACGCGAGCGAAGCCGCGGGTGAAAACTAGTTATATCTATAAAATAAAGCATTACAGATACAGCTATCCGCCATACTGTCTGAATAAAATGCAAAACATATTTTAAAAGTGAAAGTGATTACGTATAGGAATGCGCCGCCTAAATCGTTGGTTTGATCTATTGTGAAATGTGTATACTATATTATCATATTGTATGAGATAACTGGTTATATTTGCGGTAGTTATATACTTGTATACGACTATATACCCTCGAGGGTGTGGTGTAACCCTAGCTAATATGAATGTGAGTTAACTATTAATGTGCTGATAGAATTAATCATTATAATATAATATAATAATAATATTCTACCACATACACACAACACCATCTAGCCCAAACTAAGCAGAGCTTGTACTATGGGTATTAGACAATGGATAAACATACATATATTATACTTCTTTTTTGTAAATACAAACATATTATACATAGAAACACCCAGACCAAGACAAAAATCTATGTTCATGCACACAAATATTTGACTTGTGCGGGAATCAAACCCGCGACCTCAGGCGTGGCAGTCGGTTACACTAACCACTACGCCATCGAGGCCGACAAATCATTAACTAACAAATTAGTAATACTTTTGAGTAGTAGAGCCTCGCTGGTTTCAGCATTAATGGGCTGGCTCGACCGGGGAATGACTACCCTCTCACAGAATATCGACGTAAAATACCAGTACAAATATATTAAAATTATTTTTAATATATTTGTCTGTCTGTTTGGTAAGTACCGTATACACATTCATGTGCATTTAGTAAAAAGCTGTTATTTTGACATTACAAACAGACACCTCAATTTTATTTATTTGTATGTATAGATTGGAGTTCTTATACAACAATAAAAGAAACAACTCAAAAACTAGCTTTTATATTCCTTTACAAAGATAGAACATTATTACAGTCAACTTATGTAATAATCCGCTGCTGTGATCCCGTGGAATTTATGTTAAAGAATTTTTCTTTCAACGTTTTGCAGAGCAGCTGATATTGCGAAATAGTACTTTTTATTAACCGCTGTCGACGTTACGAAACGAGACATTAAAATGATAGGATTCTCAATAATATAGTTGAACACAGCAATTTCTTCTCTTTTTCTATTTTAAAAAGACAGCTCCCGCAGTAGTTCCAATTCCTGTGATCCAAGGGACTCAACCGGGTGCTCGACTGGGGAAGAACTACCCCTCACAGAATATCGACTTGAAATAGCAGTGTTCCTACTGTTGTTTTACGTTTGGTGAGTGAGAGTGCCGGAGGTCCAATCACCCTCTTTCCCTCTTCCCGCTCCTTCTCCTTCCCACTTCTTTTTTTTCCTAAAGGGTCGGCAAAGCGCTAGTGATGCCTCTGGTGTTGCAGGCGTCCACAGGCAACGGTGACCACTTACCATCAGGTGGGCCGTATGCTTGTTTGCCACATTAATTGTATAAAAAAAAAAATTATAACCCTGACTGGTTATGTGTTATGGTTATGATTTAGTGAAACTGCTTTAATTGTCAACTAAGCTATTTATGGTCATATTTAAAGGATCGATATTTGTCTCTGCATTTCGTATCTATGGTGATGCTATGCGTCAATTACTGTCTAGTTAATAAATAATAATAACATTCTATCACATACACACAACACCATCTAGCCCAAACTAAGCAGAGCTTGTACTATGGGTACTAGACAATGGACAAACATACATATATACCTACTTTTTTTTGTAAATACAAACATATTAAACATAGAAACACCCAGACCAAGACAAACATCCACGTTCATGCACACAAATGTTTGACTTGTGAAATAAATTAATGAAATACATTATTCTTGATTTGATTTGTCACTTGCATTTGAATTACGAAGAGAGACGTAGGTAGCTTTTTTATTAGTTTTTAATAATACTTTAATGGTGCATAATGTGACATCTTAAAAGATGTTAATTAAATTTTAGTATTATTATTACTTTTGTTAGAATAAGAATTAATGTAACAACTACTGGATGTCAAACTAAATAAATAAATAATACAACTCTACCTACTAACAAATATTTACAGATATCCTAACTTAATGTTATAAATGCGATGTGAGTTTGTTTATTTATTTATTTGTTACCCTGTCACGCCTTAACTGCTCGACCGATCATCACGAAATTTCGCATAGGTACACGTTGCCGGGATATAGAGACCTTTCATCCAAAAACTTTAATCCTTGATCATAAACATTTCTTTATAAACCAAATTATAAACCAAAAATAATTCAAACATGGAAAGCGTTCGGTGACGATAACACGAGTTCCATGATTTTTATTCACCCAAGAAGTGCTCAACGCGCCTAAAGAAGTTTTCACTTCTAAAAGTATTGTGCGCGATTAAAATTGATTGACAAAATCTAAATTAACGTAAGGTAAGCGGGTAAAATGTTGTAAAAATATATCCCAACCTATTTACATATTATGTTGAACCAAGTAGGTAATCATCTTTCTTACAATTTATGCATTGTTCTTGAACTAATTCTCACATGTAACCCGAGCTCCTTATACTAATGTCAGGCGACCTACCTCAAACGAAAATAACGCGACAATTTGGGTCGGCCTCGTTCGCGGCAGATTGCAGGAATATCTGTGCCGTGTGGTGTGACGTAACTAACGCAATGCAGGAGTGTTACTTTGCCTTCGACAGTTGGCGGGAAATTTTGGCGTCTGTACCGACAATATGGCCGCCGATACTGTCTTTTTTGACATCGATTTGATATCGTTGTTAATTTTAGAAATGTACAGGAAATACGTATTAAATAAAGATAGATTACGGTATTGATGTCATGAGCAATATATACTATTTAATTATAATAATATAATAGGTAGTCATTTATTTGGCAAAGAGTTGTACACTTTGAAATTATACTGGTAATTATAAATAGGTACTTTTCTGAGTATAATATCATTGAGTGAATAGTTATATTTGTAAAGACAATATAATCAATATTTAAGAGATATGTTAATTGTTATGAGGTATAAATGGGAACAAATTGTTGCATTCAAAGTAAAGACATTTTGCATTTTGATTTTTAATAAGAGGTCATTTTATTTCTTTTTAAATACTATTAGAAATACTAAAGAAACTAAATGTTTCTTTGACGTTTCAGTTGCTTTTTAGCAACTGTGGTCACTGGGACAATACATTTTATATATTATGTTATAACATATTTTCGTTTATTCGCAAGAAATGAGATTTTAAAATCGTGTTTTTATGGTGTCTTTTGAAATGGATTTTACTAGATGTAGGCAGGACTAAGTCGGATACTTACGTACTCTTTCCAGTCCATTCTAATAACGACTCCATGGCTAATAGGCCGTTTATAACCGTGCTTTAAAACATTTCGAGGAAATCTGTCAGTCGTGTTCAGTGACATGTCCGCAGTATTTACGACAGTAGGTAGTAGTAGGACTTATTACATGTGGTAATGATGTCCCACTTTTGACTACTTAGTCAAAAGTGGGACATCAACGACACAAGGGACATGATTATTGTACGGGTTACGTACACTTCTTGATAAGTGATAGAAATTATATTCTATAAATAATTGCACTATTTTATTGATTACCGAAATAAGATGACAAACTTAATAATTATGCTAAATTATAATAAATTATTGATATCTTAATGAGTACACGATACGCTTGCTGAAAGTGAACTGATTTATTGATGGTTACAAAATTGTCATGTTGGACGTTAAATGCTGACCACGGCAAATGTACGGTCGTTGGGCTTATTCCCGTGCGCTCCAAATCTATTGTTGTCTAAAATTCATTTTCCATACATTAGTTCGACCTCGCAAAAGCCTTCGACACTGTGTCGATTCCAATCCTGCTGAGGCGGTTGGAAAGTATCGGTGTCAGAGGTATTGCTCTTGACTGGTTCCAGAGTTATTTAACTGAAAGACAACAGTGTTTAAAAATAGATTCTTGGGTTAGTTCTTCAGTAAAACTATCATTCGGCGTACCACAAGGTAGTGTTCTGGGTCCTACCTTATTTTTAATTTATCTAAATAGTCTTACCACCTTACCATTACAAAATGCTCAAATCATTTGTTACGCTGATGACACTGCAGTGATATTTCATGATACTACTTGGAGTCATTGTTTCAAAAATGTTGAACATGGCATGGCAAAAGTCACGAGTTGGCTTTCTGATAATTTATTAACATTAAACATTAACAAATCAAAATACCTATGTTTCCATAAAACTGCAATATCGTCTCCACTAGCCACTTCTGCCATCATGATTCATGAGCGTCATTGCAATGAAGCGGATAATGTAAATTCCTGTAGCTGTAATTCTATACAACGAGTTCGTTGCATCAAATATTTAGGCGTCGATATTGATGACAAACTAACATTTCGCGATCACAGTGCAGCTCTATCATCCAGGACCAGAAAGATAATTTATGCCATGAAACAAGTCAGAGACGTAGCAAATGCAGAACTTGTCAAAAATATTTACATTTCTCTTTGCCAGTCGATTTTGACATATCGTATAAATGCGTGGGGGGGCACATCGGCGTCACATTTAATTTCACTAGAAAGGGCTCAAAGGTCGGTGATAAAGGTTATGCTAAAAAAGCCTATCAGGTACCCCACTGAACAGATATACACAGAAGCCAATTTGTTAAGTATACGCCGCCTTTACGTAAAAGTTGCTGTCAGCTTTACACATAAACAGACATTAAATGTCAACAACTACCAAGGTTTACTGAGTAAAAGAATCTTTAGAGTCCAAGTCCCTACAGTCAATACAACTTTTGCACAGAGATTCTCTCATTACCTTTTTCCTTACTTATACAATAAGATCTGTAAAGTATGTAAATTTAAAAGGGACTCTGTGCGCGAGATGCAAGCAAAAGTGATAAAGTACTTATCTGGCCTGAACTATCACGAGGTAGAACGATTATTAAAACCTGTTCAGTGAGAACCTGATTTTTGGACACACACGCATACATTCGCACACAAACTCACACCACACACACACCCTCACACACACACACACACACACACACACACACACACACACACACACACACACACACACACACACACACACACACACACACACACACACAAACACTATTATTTTTTATATAATTGCTGGCTATATTGTTAAGATTAGTCCTAAGAAAAACGCTGTATTACTGACAGCCGCGATACAGGCTTTGCCTAGTGCGGTTGTCATTGTATATCTTATTTTGTAAATAATGGACTGCCTAATAAATAAACATTATTATTAAACATTATTATTATTATAGTTACCAGGAGCACCAAAGATTTTTATTTGAAAATAATAAATAAAGCTATATTTACCAATTTAATTCCCTACAGCTCCAAAACATTCTCTAAGTACTTTGAGATTTAATTTGTTATCAAAAACTAATATTATGTTATTATATGATTTAATTCTGCTAACCATACCTACAGTTTGTTCTGGAGCTGTCGGGAACACACTCTAGTAAGTAGGTCTTTATTTAATTATTTGTAATATAATTTGGAGCTTCTAGGAATAAATATATGGAGATCACAGGATTTAAAGAAAAACTTTTCATAAGCTATTGGAGCCCTTGGGAACGATTTTACAAAATAATAAATTATTTTATTTTAGTCTTGGAGAGCTTGGGAGCAAAATAGCGGAGCGGGCGGGAATAAGCCGGTCGTTGGCCCGTACAACTAGCACATGACCAAAACATTTTGAACCTGGTAAACAAGTGTGTATCAGGTTAAAAATGTTTTTTTTCTTTTGAATAGACTATTCCCGCTTTAGAAATAATTACTGTGTCGCGGGCGTTTTTACAAACATTCAAATATGACGTCACGGATGACGTAGTTGTCTAGGTGCCTAGCCATTGCACATGCGCCGAGTCTTGTGGGTCCCTACACGGGACACAAATTTGTGTGATCCACAAATAGTTGTTCTGATATTGTCTTATGTTTACGCGAATGTTATACATTGAAATTAAACAAATTTTATCGCGTTGTTTATTTTTTATAAATACTAAAATAATTATTTCTTTCTTCATATTTAATTAGGCACTGTTGTTACATATTAGATTTATGTTATATTACAATGCTATCGTATTAGGTAAAGAACTTATAGTGATTGATTGAAAGTTGGAAAAATGTTAGGTAGGTACTATAAAAATGTCATATGGCATGATCAGCTATATATTCACATCTAACAAGTCAGGTGTTAGAATGACAGATGTGGCAACATGGCGACGTTGTCAAGCAAACAAAACTCGTTCGTTATTTGTCGCGTGGGCGTCACGGCCACATATTACAATATGCATTAATTATAATACACGATTTGTATTTTAATTAACCATATTTATTTATTTATTTATTTACATCAAATAGAACGACTTGCGCCAATTACACTATTTATTAATATAATATATAAATTTAAAATTTAGCATTCATGCATTCTGCTCTTAATACCTACCTCATACATTCTAATTAATAATACTTCCCATTCATCCGCAAAAATATCAACTTCTGAGTTAAAGTCCAAGAGAACGTTAAGCTGCTTTAGTGACCGAGGTATGGGTGAGTTACAGCGTGCCACAGTATGTGCCATATCCAACTTAATATTTAAAATATTACTGTAAATGCCAAAGTAACTACATATTATGTTTTTTATGTTTTAAAATCGCGACCTCGCGATCGGTCGTAACCAATAGCGCAATATTTGATAAAACCCGAGGTCGCATAGTGTAGCACGAAGTGGAAATGAACCCTGTAAACAGCAACAAGCTCGTCCTCTATTAGGTATCTACAACCTAAACACAAAGCTAGCGAAATGTGAGTGTAATACACTTCAAATCCCCGTAATGGATATTGCGTGTGTTTATGTATGTGTTATAAGCGGTTTCGCAAAATTATCTATGAATTATCGTTAAGTTCTTTGTAGGTAATATAAACGTATCAATAAAACATATATAAATAATAATGTGTTTGCCGTTGTTTACTAATGCTCAAGATAACCCAACAAATATATTTTCTTATTATATAATATGCTAACCATCAATTTTCTATTGTTACAGGACTTAATACCAGCTCAAGACACAGAATCATATCTTCTTAAAACGCAAAACGCTATCACTAACCTGCAAGCGAAGCTACAGTCTTCTAGAACGAACAATTTCAGCAGCATTCCCTCCCAGCTTACTTCTAGTCTCATCAGCGAGAAGACTGCCATCTCTCGCCTTCCGATCTCACAGCTTAGTCGCTCCAACTCACTAAACTACCGCCTCAGGAGAAAAGACCACTCGAATGACAGCAGTCCACTCAGAAGTCCAGGCCATTACGTCATCACTGGCTCATCGAAGGTTCCAGAAAGCACTAAGATACTCCTGAACACCGCATCAAGGTCTTTAGATCAAGAAAGGCGGCATGATTCCAATATGAACAGTCCTTCCTCCGAACGAGGGCTGTTAAGCAACAGTTCTGATGATAAAACGTTGTCAAACCGACCACAGTATGATGTCGAAGCTATTTTATCACCACACAGAAAGTCATACTCCCGAAACAGGGCTTTTGAGTGCAGAAATATTGAGAATAACAATAGCAACGCGAATCCTACTGTATGTCTTAAGACGGTACTGAAAAACAACGCCTTAGAGTCGAAATATCCGAGAATCGACCAAACACGTTGCCAAGGAGATAAGAGAAGCCACCAAAGGGTGTTGAGCGATGGTCTTAAGTTCAAATCGAATAACATCGGCTTCGGATCATCGATTAAAAGATCGAGTTCCTTCAATACTGTCAATAAGAACAACAATTACTTGGATCCGAGAATAACGTCTAGAAGGTCGAGTGGACACTCCGACGAATACAAAGATTATTCGGACGAATCTGACAACGGATCTTACGATAAATCTCAAGATTTCAGATACAAAAGGCAGATAATAAATAGAGGTAGAATAGATTCGCCCGACTTGAAATCTATAGCTCCTGCCAATTCGCCGAGATGTCCAAATACTCCTGAGCCGCAGAGGAAATTCGGTCCAGGATTGGTCAGGAATTCGGTCAGAGTGACGAATAAGGAAAGGCTGACGAGTCCAAGGGTTTCTGAGCAACCAGTCGTGAGAGAGGAAAGAACTAAGCCTGCTAATCATCAGAGTAGGAGATCAGCTGAACCGAGGCCGACGACTTTAAGTAGACTGACGAAATCTAGGTCTTCTACGCGCGAAGTTAGTCAGCCGAAGAATCTAGATAAAGGTTAGTTTATCAAGTTTTTTTTTGTAAGTAAGTTGCAGTAACTGTTTTTGATTAGGCAATGTTACGATTGCCAATTGTCCTTGACAATTAATTACAATCCTTGACAATCTTAAGGCGCTGATAACTGCATAATTTTTTGACATGCTTATTTAGAGTTTTCTTTTGCAAAATATGAATATCATAGGAGAAAGATCTTCTTCTTCTCCTTAGCCTTTATTATTCCCAAGTCACTTGGGGTCGGCTCTCTAGTCTAACCGGATTTGACCGGATATCAGTTTTTACACGGAGCGACTGCCATCTGACCTCCGCAACCCGAAGGCTAACGATACCCTAAAGCTAGACCAGTATCACGATATTAGAGGGCACTGACTTCCCAATAACGACTGCCATAGATATTCATGGCAGCCGGGACCGACTGCTTAACGTGTTCTCCGAGGCACGGAGCAGGCGATGATTGTCAATCAGTACGCACATAATTTCGAAAAGTCATATAACTTACGAAAGTCAGAGGTGCGCGACGTGGGTTCGAACCCGAGACCCTCTGCATTGCAGTCTGTTGGTCTCCCCACTGAGCTATATATGTATAGAAGATAGATATTCATCTATTAAAAATCTAGAATATATTAATACATGTGTTACGTAACAAATATTCATACGTTAGGAGACTTACACGGCGACATGGAATCTAATAAATCTAGAAATGGCAATGACGTTAAAACGAACAACATGTTATTGTCCTATTTACACTAATGAAAAGGACTTTGTAAGTTAGACTTCTTATTAAATTGCCAATTTCAAGAACATACAAATCTATACTAATATTATAAAGCTGAAGAGTTTGTTTGGTTGAACGCGCTAATCTCAAGACCTACTGGTTCGAATTGAAAAATTATTTTAGTGTTGGGTAGCCCATTTATCGAGGAAGGCTTTATAACATCACGCTACGATAAGAGCAATAAGAGCTGAGCAGCAATGAAAAATGTTGCAAAAACTGGGAAAATTCTCCTATATGAAGCAGACGAAGTTGCGCGGGTCAGCTAGTCTAATAATGTAGCATGCATTTTTTGTTGTAAATATCTAACGAATTACTTCACAGTCACACCTACGCGAGTTCACAGAATTGGCAAAAAGCAGTCAAACGTAATGAGAATTATAAATAACATTGCTGATGAAACGCTGTAAACAGACTAATAAGACGGTGATAAACACAAAAACAACGTTTTTTTAACCGACTTCAAAAAAAGAAGGTGCTCAATTCCAATGTGTTTTTCTTTATGCGCGATACCTCATTTTGATGATTCTTTTTCATTTGAAAGCTGGTGCTTACCATGTGTCCGATTTAAATTTGATCAATATCTGACCGGTAGTTTTTGAGTTACCCTTAATAATACGTATTTGGTTGACATCGACTACATTGATGATGTTCTCATTTTATTTCTTGTCTAGTTGAAGTATATGAAATCTATATATTAATACGCGAAGCAAAAACTTTGTACCCCTTTTTACGAAAATTGCGCGGACGAAGGAGAATGAAATTTGGCACAGTTAAAGTTTATATGGAGAAGGAGGAGTGAATCCTAATATTTATATAAAATATGTATTAGAAATACATTAAATTAATGAAAAAATACTACACGCACACAACCATACATTTGACACAAGCAGTTGAATCGCGTTCGTAGTATTTCGGCATTGTTCGTATGATGTCGTAGAATTCTTCGTAACTATGGTTACATAATTATGTGGAGTAGGTAACTAAATGAAATGTGATTATAAGGGTATAGTTATAGACAATAAAACCTTAATGACGGTCAAATCTAAAATTTAAATCAATTATGGTCGAATTTCGACCACTTGGCGACCGCTAGTAACTATAAAACTGACACAATTATAAAACAGATACCGGCATGATTATGTAAAATACATTACATATCTTACAAATAATTTAATAATAGCTATAAGTTGCGACTGCACGGATGGCGGTCGGTGTAAGTGGCCGCCTCGCCACTGCTACCTCGCCGAGTGTTGTGGGTTCGAATCCCACGCGAAACAAACACTTTGTGTGATCCACAAATGGTTGTTCCAAGTCTGTGTGTTCTTTGTGTCCGTTGTTTGAATGTTTGTAAAGTCTCCCGCGACACAGGAATTATTCCAGGCGAGGCAATTGTCTGTTAAAAAAAATTAATAATTTTATTACATCATTCATTAATTGAATCAAATTAGTCGTTACATAGCGGTTTATTCCGCATTCGACCTTCATGTTTCGTCCCGTATGTAAAAATCCGCATTCGTCCCAAAAATTGTTCCTCATATGCCCCGAAATTAAAATAAATATTAATTTCTTAATGTAATTCCTTTTTCGTCCTAAATTATGTTCCTTTTCTGCTGTTTTTTCCTGTATAGTATTTTTGTTGTACCGTCTGCCGAAAAATATTTTACACTACCTCGTTGTTCTCGCGGCAAAACTTTGGGCTTATGATTGCATGACATCACGAGCCCGACATTGAAAAGATTTAAAATAGTTTTTAAACATGTTTTGTTTTGCTAACCATATTCTCAAAAATGTAGGACGAAAAAGGAATAATTAAAAAAGAGGGGCGAATGAGGAACTGTTTGGAATGTGGGACGTAATGTAGGGGCGAATGCGGAACAAACCTACATAGCGGATATCCCCGCTATGTAACTCCTAAATCGATTCAATTTAGCTGGAGAAGTTCAAGAAAGTCAAGAATACTACTAATATGTAATCCGAATTGCTAGTCATCGTTAAAAACATGGTGGATTTATAACTTTTGCCCGTGGCTTCATTCACTCGCGTAAATATAGGTTATGTAAATTTTCTATCCCACGGCAACAGTACTTTTTTCCAGATGAAAGTTACCCTATGTCCTTGTCTGTTCTCCTGACAACGTGTATGCAAAATTTCATGATTATCGGTCGAGTAGTTAAGGCGTGAAAGCGTAACAAACAAACTCACATTCGCATTCATAATATTAGTTAGGATTAGTCAAACAAGTAGCGTTTATTTATGATAGACTAGCTTTTGCCCGCGGCTTCGCTCGCGTTAATTTAGAATTAGACAATCAATTCAAGTCGTACTCTGCTTGTAATAATATAATTCAATCATGATTCGAAAGACACGTGGCGCCATCTATTATCATAAGAAAGTTATTGTTGTTATCCTCGGGAACAGTAATTTTTTTCGGGATGAAAGGTAGCCTATGTCCGTTTCTGTATACCTGACAACGTATATGCAAAATTTCAGAATGATCGGTTCTGTGGTTTAGGCGTGAAAAGGTAACAAACAAACAAACTCACATTCGCATTCATAATATAAGTTAGGGTTAGTCAAACAACGAGCGTTTATTTATGATAGATTAGCTTTTAAGACTTCAGTGAAAGGACTAAGTTGAAATCCAGACATGTTTTTATTGCCTTTTCAAACATAGCGAATGACCTTATTCCGTTTTTTGTGAGTTCGACTCGATTTACTGACATTGTTAGTTTTATTTATATTGTTGACTTCTAACTCGAAAGTATTTCTTTCTTTATTTTCTTTAAATGGTTTGTTGATTGCTCTTATATAGAAAATAACATTTGAAAACATGTATCCAATGCAAATGTTTTATTTTCGCAAGTGCTCTCAAAAGAGTAAAGCATTTTTTAATACGTTTGCTTTGCATGAGGTCTCGGATTTAATTTCCCAGGAAATTGCAACATGGAGTCTCGAAATGAAGGTTAATAGGGACGTTAAAGCATACTTAGGGAAATGTGACTGTAAATCCCTACGCTAAGATTAGGCGTGGAATTATGTATCTGTTTGTAAATAAATTACTAAGTTGCACTGACTGTAGCGCAATGGATAAAACTGGGCTTATAGTTCAGGGGTCGAACTTATAATTTCTTTTGCTCTTAAAAATATTTACTTTCTTTCATAATAGATTTAGTATTCGTTTATTTGATTTAGCGTCTAGACTTTACATATTACTAGCTTTTGCACGCAGTTTCGCTTGCGTGAATGCGAATGGGTAGCGCGATAAAATGTGTTAATCCCACGTATAGTCTATCGGTGTGCTGAGTATCATCCAAATTCGTTCAACGGTTTACGCATGATAAATTAATAAACATGGAAACATATTCACAAACTTCTACATATTTCTAATAAAGTAGGTTTTAGGGTATTGGAATGCAATCTTTACTATCTATTACTACTACTATATAGCTGTTAATTAAACAATTTGTAAGATAAATAATCTTTTTACATAATAATGTCGGTATCGGTTTTATATAAATTATAATTGTGTAATAGTCTATCGACCACAATACACATTTCTCTTTTAACAGTTAAAATATTTTGTCGGCAGTTCAACACTCTGTCATCAAGATTAAATTGTCTAATAAGATATCATAGATTGTTTTCGATTAAAACTTTGTAGTCTATTGCCAACATAATAAACGGAAGCTTCTAAAATGAGGTTACCTCACAACCTTCATTGACCAAAGAATTTCACAAGAGAGAATACAATTGATAATTTCTATTGAACACATAGCGTTGCTAATATTGAATCGAGTTATCCTTGAGTCGTGTTCAGTTAGTCGTTAGTAATTCGTCATGCTTGCAACACCGCCTGCCATGATGGAATGCAATTCGATTACCCGCCAAATTACAATTTGACAGATAGTATTAAAGTTAGGTTATGTTTGGAAAAATGTGGACAATTTATTATATTATTATGTTACTTTGGTTTTACTGCCGAAAGTATGAAATTGATTACAATATTTATATTTTAGCGAAATGTTTAATTTATATTTAAGTAAAAACAGAGAGTATATTTTCATAAAATATTTTTTAGTCCAGATGAAGTATTTACTCATAATAATTTATTTACAACTAGCTGTGACCTGCGACTTCGTCCGCGTAGATTTTAACTAAAAAGTGTTTGTTTCCGCGGAACCCTATTTTTTCTAAAATCAATGTGCTCCTTATAACATCAGCTATCTGCCAGTGAAAGTTCCGTCAAAATCGGTTCAGCCGTTTCGGAGATTAGCCAGAACAAACAGACAGACAGACAAAAATTTTAAAAATCGATGTTTTCGCGTATGTACCTTATATACTTTCATATGCATTAGATAAAAAGCTGTTATTTTGACATTACAAACAGACACTTCAATTTTATTTATTTGTATAGACTAATTTCTGCTAGCGACTTCGCCTGTGTGAATCCTGCGGGAACTTGTATATAAATAATACATAATATCAGCCGTTTATTGAATAGACTACACAATTCTTCGAGAACAGCATGCAAAAATGCAGGCTTCCTCGCGATATTTTTCTTCACCGTTAAAGCAAGCGATAATTAACTATTTAATAGGCACATAACTTCTGAAAGTCAGAGATGCGCGCCTTGAGATCGAACTCGAGACCTTTGCGTAGCAGTCCAACCGTTTCCACTAGAATAGGATATAATGTATGCTATATGCTAATCCAGATTATGATCTATATCTTTGTCAAGTTTCATTCAAATCTGTTCAACGGTTTTCACGTCATTTACTAACAAAATATCCGTGCATCTTCACAAAAGACTCTTCCTTATTAAGTGTGTCCCATAACCAGAGCCGTGGAATGTCGGTATAAAACACTTATACCTACCCCTAAAGGGTATAACCGTGAGGATCTGTATTATCGGTATGTGATGCAACGATTCTTTTTCGTATGGTCAGTAGGTACATCATTAAACTGATGACGTAACGGTTTGATCTAAGAGTATGATTTCAAATAAGTACTTGGAAGTTTTTAACGTCTTATTATATCTACTTTGTATGGTGTAGCGTTGATCACGTAGCTTCAGTGTGTAACTGATTGTAAGGTCTTGGACTAGATTCCCCTATTTCCCTGAAATCTACATGTATAGGCAATTTTAGAGTAGTAGAGCCTCGCTGATTTCAGCATGAATGGGCCGGCTCGACCGGGGAAGGACCTCTTACAGAATGTCGACGTGAAATAGCAGTATTCCTACTGTCGTGTTTCGTTCGGCGAGTGAGAGTGCCGGAGGTCCAATCACCCTCTTTAGCTCTTTCCGCCCCTTCTCCTTCCCACTTCCTTTCCTGAAGGGTTGGCAACGCGCAAGTGATGCCTCTGGTTTTGCAGGCGTCCATAGGCTACGGTGACCACTTATCATCAGGTGGGTCGTATGCTTGTTTGCCACCTTAGCTGTATAAAAAACAATTGTCTGTAGGTAGTAGCAAATTTTGCCCCATAGATGGCAATATGCTTCTTCATTATTGTGGGTCCTTAAAATATGATTAGAATCTGTCTGTGGCTTCAGACATTTGAAGCGGCGGTAGTCCAATGGACAAAGTATTGGACTTGCGATCGAGAGGTCGCGGGTTCGAATCTAACCCATTGCGCTACTGACGTGAACCCACTCCTAATACAAGCATACTAGCTTAGCTGGAAGTGTTATCAAGAATATCTACTAGTAATTTGAAACTCAATTTCCTAGTAATCTTAAAAATAAAAACATTCGATGACGTCATCGCTATCTTTTAAAGGCTTATAGTCAGTGTTGTCAATATAAAATTTTATTTAAAGTAGTTTTCGACGAGAACGCATATCGTGATAAAAAGTACCTATCCTATGAAATATCATAAATTACAAACAATTAAAGGAAATTCGACACCATAACCGGATCCTTCGTATTAAAGGTTATAACCATGTCTAATTCAATGGGGTGCGATTTAAAAGCTCATAAAACACAAATGTTACGCTAAATAAGGCCGCCATTCGTTTTGGTATGATTTATATTATAATTCGCATTCAATGTTATAACATAATTTTACGTTTTTGGCTTTTATTGTATCACCTGTTGGGTGTTTGACCTCTAATAGGAATAAACCAACCAACGAGCATGAATGTGAAAATAGTAGGATAGGTGTGCCAGCATCAAAGCCAGAGATTCCATAGTATCTGTCTACCCTTACTGGCAACAGGTAATGTATATGCCGATATCAGAATTATTATAAGTTGATTAAAATTCTAAAATACCCTTCCATTATCCCTTCTATTAAGGAACTAGATGTTCCCGCGGTTTCACCCGCGTTTTTCGTTACTGCACCGCCCTCGTGGATCGTAGCGTGATGTTACATAGCCTCGATAAATAGGCTATCCAACACTAAAAGAATTTTTCAAATCGAACCAGTAGTTCCTGAGATTAGCGCGTTCAAACAAACAAACAAACTCTTCAGCTTTATAATATTAGTATAGATGTAGAACATAACTGAGGCTAATTCTAGTTTAGTTTAAGAATGGCAGAATTTTCTATGACAATTCAACTTCCATGTTTGTGTCCTCAAAACTTGAAAAGTAGTCGATGAATTGACTTGAAATTTTTACATAACATTACATTTCTATATAAGTGTGTTTTTATATACTTTTGAGTCTGAGGTTCTCACGGGAACGGTCAATTAAAAATATCAAGCTAAACTACAGCAGGGTTAGGACGCGTTCACATTAGGTCGGACCGACAGTTTTACAGTAACGACAAAGGTGTCGGATGCAAATTAGTACATGTATTTCAATAGCGCTGTTCGCATTATGGCGACCCGATAAAACTGTCGGCGACGACACATTTATCGAACGTCCAGCCACGATTTTGATCGGGTCCAACGTAATATAGGCATACTGCTTTGAGTAGCGCCGTTCACACTTGTCGGATCGGAGCGGCGAAACTATCCGCCCGACACCCACCTACCCGCGCGTTCCCCGCTACACTGTCAGTAAACAATAACAAAGGACATCACCCATTATACGTCGTATATAACGTCGTCGTTTATGACGAGTCGGGCAGCGGTATATCGACAGTAACGACGCTGTAGTGTTCACATTTGGTCGGGTCGGCAGTTTTTAGTGTGAACAGTAGACCCGTTAAGCCGACTACGGTAAAACTGTCGGTCCGACCTAATGTGTGTGCGGCCTTAGAGTTAACTAGTTGAAAAGAAATGCAACAATGGTTCTAACTTCAAGACCGACTAACATAACGATCACAATGTATTATACTCAATTACTCATATGTCGCTAGCTATGTTTTTAAGTTCCACGTGGAATGGAGTGGAATCTCAATTGCTGTCTGCTTGTCACAGTTTCACACAGATTATATTCTTTGATGCATATTGCAGCTTGACACGAGGCAACCTACAGATGTCCTAGCAAGGAATTAGCCGCCCACGTTTTTTACTGTAGCGACAATATTACTAATTTACGATCCTTAAATTATATGATGCACGAGCTCAATCGTCTGTCACATGTATTCTCATCGCACGCAACGCTCTCTTGGACGCCAAGTCTTATTGATCGTTTCGCACGGCTCTGTTCGGACGATTTGTGCGAAATGACACTTTTAAAATTAATATTTATTTAAGTGTCGATTTGCTCATATCCAATTTTAGTGCGCGACGAACCCATGTGAAAATAAGGTTCAGATTTGTGCGAAAAGACCTTAAGCCGTCTGAATGCGCTCTGACTATTTTATCTAAAAACGATTTATTTATTTACTTGGATATCTAGTAGTTACCTATCACATTAATTCTTATACTAACAAAACAAAAATACTAATACTAACACTTAATGTATAACTCTTTAAGGTGTTACATCATGCACCATTAAACTATAGGGACAGTAGAGCTTACAAGCCAATATTTAAATCAAAATTTAACTTAAAATATAAGAAATTTAGATAAAAAGATATATAATTAAATATTGAGAAACATTACATCTTTATATATATAATACTACTCTACTTGTGTATGTCACTGAACTCCTACTAAACGGCTGGACCGATTTTGATGAAACTTTTTGTGTGTGTTCAAGTGGATTCGAGAATAGTTTAGATATGCTCTTCTTTTTCTTTTTTTTCCTCTCTTGTGTATAGGACAACGTCTGTCGGGACAGCTAGTATTCATTATTATATGTGTTTGCGAATCAATGGAAGATAACTTTGTTAGTGTAAAGTACTGTGAGATGAGTACATGAATGTTCGAATTTTGTTTGTTTATTTAATTTAATTTATTAGTTTATTTGGTTATTGAACTAAATCCTACTAACATTATAAACTAGCTGGCCCCCGCGGTTTTATCCACGTTTATAATTATTGATTCCTACCGTGATTTTATATGGATAAAGTCGATAAACTGGCTTCTAATGGTGAAAGATTTTTAAATCGGTACAGTAGTTTCTGAGTTTATTTATTACAAATAAAAATACGGACTCTTGACTTTACAGGTATAGAACTTTGCCACTCCACTTAAAATTAAAAACAAGATATTAATTTACATATCCATTCCTCAGGACCAAAAAAACTTAGCCAGCACCGCTCATCATCGGCTCTCGCATCCAAAGAGATCGAGTTCTCCAATTGGAAGAAGCGCTCATCATACGACCCTATGAAGGCGGCGCAGGAAGGCAGGAGACGACAGCAGATGGCCAAGAGACAGGACAACAAAGATGACCTCAGCTCACCCAGGTCTGTCATCATTTATTTATCAAGTATAATAATAATATCAGCCCTATATTAAACAGTTCCAGTTCTAGGCACGGACGTCTTCTCAGTGTGAGAAGGGTTAGACCATAGTCCACCACGCTGGCCCAGTGCGGGTTGGCAGACTTCACATATCTTCGAGAACATTATGGAGAACTCTTAGACATGCAGGTTTCCTCACGATGTTTTCCTTCGCCGTTAAAGCAAGCGATAATTCACTGCTTAATATGCATATAACTTCGAAAAGTCAGAAGTGCCCCAGGGACATCCTTGGACTGCTACGCAGAGATCTCGAGTTGAACCCAAGGCGCGCACTTTTGGCTTTTTGAAGTTGACTGCAACAAAGTAACAAAGCAACAAAGCAACAAACAAACGCAGCGACCACTTAAAAAGTTAAAAGTTTAAGTGGTCGCCTTGCCGCTGCCGCCGCGCTGAGTATTGTGGGTTCGACTCCTACACGGGACAATAATGTATGTGGTCTACAATTTTTTTTCCGAATCTGGATGGTGATGTTTGTAATGACCTTCTCGACATCTATACTAATATTATAAAGAGGAAAGATTTGATTTTTTTGTTTGTTTGTTTGTAAGGGTTTAACTCAAAAACTATGTCAACCGATTTAAAAAAATCTTTCCCCATTAGAAAGCTTTATATTATCACCGAGTAACATAGGCCATATTTAACGCAAGCGAAGCCGCAAGCAAAGCTAGTAGTACATATTCGTACCGCGAGTTGTCTTTTTTATTTAATAAACGTTTTTCGTCTTCTCTAATTCCAGCCACTCATCACCCGTCCACCGCTCCCAATCCTTCCACACAACCAACATCGCAGACTTAGAGACCCTGGACTACTCTTCGGAGGAGACTGAGGATGACCAGGTGGTCACCCTGCCGGTGGACCCGATGATCACGTCTACTCACTCCGATATCCTGGACCTGAGGCCTAAGGACTATAGAGAGAACTTGAGGAGGCAGGCCATGACCAATGATGTGGTACTGGCGAGGGATTACGTCGCTAACTTCCAGGTAAGAGATCAGGCTGCCCTGACGAGCTGGTTCAGTTCCTACATGGGACAGTTGTGTGATCCACAGTGTGGTCTTTGTCTAGATGTTCTGTTGTTTCAATGTCTGTAAATTCCCCTGTGACATAGGAATAGTACTTATTAGGAAAGTTGGCTTTAAAGAAAACCTCACCAGATAGTTTTTCAGTGATTGTGGTCAATTTTAATGGGGACTTTAGATGTAGTAGAGCCTCGCTACCCTCTCACAAAATATCGACGTGAAATAGCAGTATTCCTACTGTTGTGTTTCGTTCGGTGAGTGAGAGTACCGGAGGCCCAATTACCCTCTTTCCCCTTCCCGCTCCTTCTCCTTCCCACTTCCTTTTTCTCCCAAAGGGTCGGCAACGCGCAAGTGATGCCCCTGGTGTTGCAGGCGTCCATAGGCTACGGTGACCACTTACCATCAGTTTGCTTGTTTGCAAACTCAGTGGTATAAAAAAAAGGAAATTTAGATTTTATAGTTTATAGTGTGCGTGCAAACTGAAGTACACTCTCTATTCACTAACTCTCATAGTTTGGTGGGACAGAAATCTGTCGCGGCCGGGACGAGAACCGGCGGCTAATGTCTCCAAGTTTTCTTAGGCAAGAAAAGCTGCAGAAAATATTATAATAGATGATACACTGCCATTTTAAACATAATTTGATTAGGTCGCAAACATAAGCTAAGAAATTCCCTCTATCTTTAGTTATTAAATGGATATAAAACACTTATTACAGGTAAACCAACACACACACTCAGACAAAAAACGTCGCAACGACGCGGACAAGCGCAAAACGTTCATCATAGACGATATCACGCCAACCAAAGAGAACATAGACTTTCTGACAAAGACAAGACAGGAGGAGTCCGCTATAGACAAGAGAAAGACTTTCATTCTCGATTCTGACACTAATTCGACGACGAACGGCAGTAGTCCAAGGAACTCGTCAATATTTAGTCATGAGAAGAACTCTTTGACTACTGGGACTAGTGACACGGAGGGAGAGAGCGGGACGGAGAGTGCTCCGGTCGTGATGAGGCATCCGGGAGGGAAGAGGAGTGCGCCGGTACAGGCTA
Organism: Catocala sponsa; assembly: GCA_963564715.1. Taxonomy (NCBI): domain Eukaryota; kingdom Metazoa; phylum Arthropoda; class Insecta; order Lepidoptera; family Erebidae; genus Catocala; species Catocala sponsa. Next base: position 963,325 of record OY751351.1, on the reverse strand, counting down.
AACAGAGGTTAGTACATTTAAAACTTAATTTACTTAATAGGAGAAGAGAAGTGTATAATTAGAACCAACATCCTGCGTAATAATTATTATATTAAATATTTTTCTTTCCAAAATATTAAAAAGAAGTCTATGAAAAATATATACGTTTCAATAGCTATCCAACAAAGTATAACAAGCTAGGGTATTATCAGAATTCTTAGAAAAACTTTGATAAAAGGCTCCCAGGTAGTAGTAAAGATAACAGTTTGGGGTACGGTGTCACATAGTCAAATCAGTCAGGAATGATAGAAACTACAAAGGATCTAGGTCGACTTAACCCGTATTCATAAAAAAAAGAAAAAACGTGATAGGAATACTCCAAATTATCTTCCAGGTACAGCGGTGATTACTCAATGTCATCGTCCACCACTTCTATGAGCCGCAAGCAGCCGGTCCAGCCGCGGTACCTGGACATCTCCAAGTACAAAAACGAGCAGTCCCCCAAGAACTTCCTCCGGCGGGACCCCAGCAAAACCTACGTCGGTGTTCTCGGTGAAATCAAGCCTGTCAGCAAGGGAAGCGCACAGCATTATGAAATGGGTATGTTCTGACGATTTACTTTGTAGATTTGCTTGTTTGGTAAAGTGGTAACGCTATCCACTGTTGGGCAGGCAGGCCTTAAAATGACGAAATTGTATAACCTACCATTAACTACTTGAGCGTCAAGGTGAAATACGGAAAAAAATAAAAAAATCATTGTGCAAACAATACACAAACGTACAAACGTATGTCCGCTCGACACTTGACTCGTTAATGAGTCAAGTGTCGAGCGGACATACGTTTGTCTGTTTTTTTTTTACTTTTTTTTGTGACTCATTTTTGCGGACAAATGGACTCCGCTCCGAATATAACCAATAGGTCAGTTAGGAGTAAATTCACGTTCACGTCATATAATCATGCAATAGCACGATTGACGTGAACCTACTCCTAATTGAAACAAGCTTAGCCGCAAATGGGACAAAAATTTATGTGATACTCGATCACACAAATAGGCGCTCCGAGCCTCGGTTCTTTGTATCCGTTATTTGATAGTTTGCAAAGTCATCTGCGACACTCTAAGTATTCATAATGCAGAAGTTGACTTTTTGAAATCCTAACTAATATTATAAAAGCGAAAATGAGTTTGTTTGTTTGTTACCTTTTCACGCCTAAACTACTGAACCGATCATTCTGAAATTTTGCATATACGTTGTCAGGTGTATAGCAACGGACATAGGCTACCTTTCATCCCGAAATAAATTACTGTTCCCGAGGAAAACAACAATAACGTTCTTATGATAATAGATGGCGCCACGTGTCTTTCGAATCATGATTGAATTATATTATTACAAACTTGATTGTCAAATTCTAAATTAACGCGAGCGAAGCCGCGGGCGAAAGCTAGTATAAAATAAAGTAATTTCGGTACCAACTATTCCATGGCGCTACTGTCTGTATTATTTATTGCTGTAATTGATTAGGCATTCCAAAGATGCGTGGTGGTGGGTTTCTTTCTCCCCAATTATAACATTAACAGAAAATTTTCGTTCCCCTATAGAACAAAAGAAGCAAGAGTTAGAGAAGTGGAAACGAAGAGCTTCATACGACCCGAGGAAGGCGGCGGCCCTCGGCAAGTCGACCAAGACTCCGTCAAAGACCGCCAGGTGAGATCTCTTTGCATAAAACTATTGACTTAGATAGGCTGAATGGGGTGTTACCTTTGTCCAAAAACTACTATGTCTGTGATAGACTGTTGGGGATCATTCCTTTGCCTGAAAACTATTTTATCTAAGATAGGCTGTATGGAATGACGTTTGTCCAAAAATTGTGTTGTTAATGACTGTCGTTAAAGGAGCTTACTTTTATTACTGTCTTGAACGAATATAAAATATTTCAAACCTAGTAAGCATTATGATCTACCATTTCTATGGACCCAATCTACTCAATGTTTAATAAATAATTATATAAAGATAAAGATAGTTTTATTTGTTAAATAATATATAATATGAACTATTTAAAATGACTGCTGAGCGATTACAAGGTTTCGGGCTCAGACAAGCAGTTTATGGTTTTCCTGTCAATAATGATACAAGTTATTAGTGGCTTGGAGTACTTCACGTGAAACACTGAAATTTCCAAATTCCGCGAAACACTCTGAAATTTCCAAATTCCGAACTATTTTCTTATATTCATGTCTAATAAAAGATGTGTTAAGAAAATGTACATGACAGTGTCTGCTTCCGTGAAAAAGCATCTTATTTATAACACAATCTTAACGGCGAAAGATGAACTTGAGATGTAAGACGTACTAGCAATCCAATTATTACTTGTAGTATTACTATACTTTTTAAAGATGGTCAAGGTGTTTGGATGTTTGTTACTAAATCAAGCGTAAACTTGACACCCAGATAGCCCATATTTTGAAGGGTCCTCAAGAATATAAAACGTGGTGAAAGATTGGTAACTTCATATGCCACCTAGCTGTTCTCGCTACTTAGTTTGAGTGTTTAGTTCATGAATTAAATTGTTACACTTTGAATACCAATACATTTTCATTTAGGATTAAGTACGCTTGCAATTTTATACGCGCAAACATGATTGTCATTTCATATTTACTAGCGCAGAATATAACTGACACATCTTTGTTGTTTGATTTAAATGGAACAAACACTAAATATTAGGTCATTCTTATATACATATTTCTTTAGGTATGGTGGAATTTAGTGTGCACAAACACACAAACATACGAAAAGTCACAAATATAAGAGCGGTGTAAACAAACGGTTAAACAACGGTATTTAATATATATATATATATATATATATATATACACACCGTGAATTTGTAGTCGTTTTGGAACCGAAACGTGGTAACTTAGAATAATTAGTAGTATCAATAAAAAATAGTAAAATAATTGTACTGCGTATAGTAAAAAAGTTGGAACATAAATAATATTTTTCACTTATTCGAGTTTGATCGTAGTAACGCACGGACGATTCATTCACAAACGCATGCATACGTCACCGTCGCGGCGTCCGCGTTGCCGCGCCGCGCCGCCGCGCACAGTCGAAGTTATGAACGACGCACGATAGGTAACTACGTATATCAGCTGATACCTATCCAGAACCTCGTGTACCACGACCGAGTCCTAAGCGTCATTTAAAAACTAGTGAAGCTACACAAGTATTATAAAATTAGGTAAATGCAATAGCGACGAAATTAATAATAGGTATATCACAGTTCAGAATCAGCTGATACGAGGCAATACGTTTTCTCTTTTTACTATGTAATTTCTGCATTGTGAAACATCACAATTAATACGTAAATGGATACTCCAATTTCTCCTTCATACTTTACACGGGCTTAGGACCGTCGGAAATACTTTATCTGAACATTACTTTTCGATAAATAGCTAACTTTATTTATTATGTAATAAAAATAAACACAGGTGAAAGAACTGTGAGTATTTCGGGCGTATTTCAAAAATTGGAGCTATTTACAAAATAATTAACTTACATACCTATGGACAGTTTATTAAAGGCCTCCACTATTGCACTACGTAGCTCCTCACGACTTTCACGTTCACGAGAATACACAAGTCTTTTTATTTCCGACATTGAGGCTTGTCTGGGCTTCTCGGCGACCAAGCCACGGGACCGCCGCGGCCTATCGAGTACCTATGTGATAGGTATCACGTATCACCAAACTGATTGTTGAGATAGGCACGTACTGCACTTGCATAATGAGTGGGACAGCCGTTGTGCTAGTAATACATATCGTGTATTGATAACGGCACTTCCTCCAATAGCTCGGATATAGCTCGGATATAACTCGTCACATTTCTAAATACGAGCTGTCCGTTAGATGACCTTCAATAAAAACAGGCCCTATTAAATGGTCGTTTATAATATCGGCCTAAACATTCACACTGAACCTCACTTGGAGGTGGTCTTCCTGTATTAAGTGAGGGTTTACAGCGTTGTGATTATAGCGTTGTACAGTCCCACTCGAGTAAACAATGACTCATTTGTCCACAGTATGTTCGCATTCGTATTATTTAACAACCACTGACATGGCGATCCTTGCTGGTGCATCGTTGTTGTTAATTACGTGAGCCCGACAAAAATGATAAGGGTGTAATCTATTAGTATTTAATGTTTTCCATACAAAGTATTGGCTAATATTAAATTCTCGAGCCGCCATTCTCGTGCTTCGCCGCGGATCCCACTCTCATATCCTCTTCGATCTCCGGGGGTCATTCAGGAGTCCTCGGCCTTGCGCATGAGTCGGCGTACGGAATTGTCCATGGTCGAGAAGGCGCTGAGTTGCAGCTAAGATGGTGGGAGTGGTCGGCACTTGAGGACTTTCAATCCCTCGTAGCCGCAGCACATTCAAATGCTTCAGCTGGGAGTACAACCGTCTGGCCTCTTCCAAATTGTAATTGGCAACATCATACAGCTGAACCAAGTAGTCAAAGAGTTTTCGTACTGATGACTATGTAATTTTCGCGTGACAATAAACAATGCATTATGCAACCATTTCGCGCGTCGGTTGCCGCGGTACTGAAGGGCGGGCGGGGTGCGGGGTCGGGAGCGCTCGCCGTGCCTAGGCGCCTCGCGCCTGGGGTACCTACATTAGGGTAGTTAGTGAACGCGGATTGGCGGGCGGCGCGGGCGCGGCGGTTTCTGTGTTGTTATTGGCAAATGTTTTACCGCTTAGTTAAACATGAATGATATCGATCGTAGTGACACGCGTAATCGTAGTACGTGAAATTGAGTGGCGTTACCACGAGTTCTCATTTATTTTTCGTAAACGACATTAAATTTGATGTTTATAAATAAATATATTTTTATTTTATTAAAATAATCACTTTTATCGATTCTATGATTGATATAGAGTATAGGATTTTCGGTTCCAAAACGACTACAAATTCACGGTGTATATATATATAAATAATAAAGTTATTATAGTATATAAATAAAAAGTGCTGCCATATACAAATTTCGTTAAAATACCAATTCATCTTTCGTTAGTAGTAGGTAATATAAGTTTATGAAGTTTTCAGGTAGATCGATAAATAATTAACAATAATAGATAGACGAATGTTATAAAAAAATTGATGGACTAATTATAAGTTTTTTTTATGTTTGTGTTCGTTATAATTATCTTAATATTACTTTGGTTTGTTTCTAATGTATCTATATTTAAGTTGTAAATATTAGTTTAACATTTTCCTTTAATAAACTTACTTACATTAAATTAAGCTTAAATATTAGATATAATAACATTAAAAATAATTTGTTGTAAATTTTAGAGCGTGACAAATCTCAAAATGCATGCAATTCCGTGTAAGTGACATACGAGCCGCCATCTTGACGTGTAAGGTTAGTCAAATGTCAAAGTGACAGCTGTGGCGTCCGCGAGTTGTCAAATTGACAAGCTGTCAAACTCTGCTGGGCTCCTTTTGGTGGATTTGTTTTAAACTTTTGCTATAAATGCTTTACACTAAATGCTGTTTCAAGTCTTGGTTTTTCATTTGATTTTTTTTCGTCTATTTATATTCACGAATGTGGTGTATTTTCTTTATATTTTTAATCTATTTATGTATTTTGTATGAAAAATCAAGATTACCGCTTTACACCTGGCTTGGTTTTTTCAAAATTGGTCAACGATACTGTTTTAAAATTGGCGTCGGTTACAAGGATATTCTTTTATGGTTTCTAGGACAAACTTGTAAATACAGCAATCTCTCTTTGCATTTTTTTTTCATATTAACGCTTTATAAATGTGGTTTATGGATTGTTGTTGAATCCTTATATTTTTAATGTTTTGATCTCTTTACAGTGTACAGCTAGCAACTAACCTATCATACCTTCACAAAGTTCATAGACTGATGAGATTTTTAGTTTGTCGGTGTTGCCAGATTTAAAACTGCTTTATTTAGAACACGTTTTGTTATTGTAGTTATACACTACCCACTACTTAAATTTGAATTTGTGTCACTGATCACTGAAACAACTGTCTTAGCACTCCACAACTAAGTCTTAACTATATACAAACATTAGTTAAAATATTTGGTACTACCGCGATTCTCAATTCTCGAGTTCTTTTTTATACTTATGAATTTTAATATTCATGTCAGAGTCTAAAATGAATCTGGTGTTATCCAGGTCTTTATGTTACTGCCGAAACGTTCATAATGTATAAAGCACTAAAGTGCAACTCGTTTTAATGATACAAGCTTGATTTTGTCTTTTTATTTGAACGTAATTACACCAATTTTCATTAATAAAGACAAACTGAAAATTTCATTACACTACTCAGTTCGCTTATCTTTATTATGTATTACTTAGTTTGTTTTTATGTCCACAATAGCGTGCTTCGCTCTCAATCGTTCCACGGTCCGGTGCTGACGTCACCCGGGCTCCGTCCCCCACCGGACCAGATCTGTGAAGCGTACGACGCGTCCAGCGACAACGACTTCTAACGACTTCGTCGACTTCCGTTGTCGACTTCGACTTGTGATAACCGCGTGTAACTCGTATTCGAGATAAACTAGTATGTCATTTGCATTGTATAGTTTACGTAGTGTTGTATCGATGCAAAAAGCATCGAATAATGATCTCATATTCAACAAACGATCTACTAAAATCGTTGCACATCTCTAGTTACGTCATTTGGTGTCTGTCTTGCACATCTACAAAGATTGAAATTATATTACAACTGGCTGTTTTAAACGAGATTGTCTTTGCATCGATACACGATAAGTACAACGCAGTGTGTTCATATTACTGTAGAGTTTACAACGATACAAATTCTGTTTACATAAATACAAATTGTGTTTGTATCGTTGATGTCAGACCAGTAACGAGAGAGGCGACTGTATAATGCATAATAATGCAAGGATCCTAATTGTTAATAGTCAAGGCATAGCGCGGTAAAGGTAATGTACTAACAAGTCATTTGTTTGTTTTTATGAAATTACAATGGCGTCATAAAGAAAATGTAAAAAATGTTTATTTGTTTTTATGCCGTAGTTTTTATTCAGTTTATACGTGAAGATATGTTTCCAAATAAATATTACACGGTTTCTATTATATAAAATTAATTCTGTATTTGGTAATAAAAGCGATCAAATAATAAGCTTTAGTATTGTAATTGCGATTAGACAAATCAGGTAGTAATTGCGTTCTCGTAAAATGTTGCATGACAAAAAAGTATTACAATGAAAAACAAATGTCAAATTTGACAGATGTCAAGATGCCCGCCAAATACAGAATTAAAAATAATTGCTTTAAAATTAGTTCGATTGCAAAGCGATGATTTTTAATTACTTGACGATTATATGAAAATGTTCAAACATTGGGAGTGATGCAATTTTTTATGATTATTCTTAAGTTATTCCGCACAAAATGAAATTCAGTTCATGTGTTCAACCATAGCTGTATTTCTTTTAAATCTCAAGCTCTTGGTGTCCTTCTTTGTAAAATATATTTTTCTTGTAAAATTAAGGTACCGCTAGGATAATGTATTAAATAATAATTAAATGTGATTTAATTAATAATGCCTACAGTATCTTTAGGATTGGCTATTATTATTTACCACTAAAAGTGTATGAGATTAGTCTTTCATTTTATTATGTGCGATTTAGAAATTGTAGTGTCAACTATCCCTTTTATATTGCTCATATCATTCATACATCGATGTATTTTAGATATATATAACCTTTTTAGTTTTAGTTTATTTTTGTATAGTGCAATACCACATCACATAAACAGCTTATAATAAGATCAAAGTAATCTTTTAATGATATTTTTGTATTTTCCGAGTATAACGCAGTTAAAATACTCAATTTAATTAAACAAATAATAATTTTTTCCTGATTATTGTTTTCACAGCTTAGCACAGTATTTTTGGCGACTTTTAAAGTTTATGATATAAAAGAAATGTCCTAAGATCGTTATAATTGTAAGTTTAGTGTTGCCAGGCTATAGACACCGCACATACCTAAGCTTTACGCGTAATAGAACCTTTTACTCAATAACTCTTTACTTATAAATAACAAAATACGTTTATTACATTGATACATTGAAATTATTTAAACATTGCATGCATTAAAAGTACGTTATATTTTTTTATTTAAGGTTTTGTGATTATTTTTAAGTAAAGAGAAGATATTCTAAATTCTAATTCAAACAAGTCTGCTGAGTAATTTATAAACTAGTGTTAAGATATCAGCTTACAATTCTAATTAAAAATCGACGATTTTTACCAAAAGTTACTGATTTTTGTTATAATTGTGAGTAAATTATCTCAATTTTGTGTAGTGAAATACAAATAACTAGTAGTAGGCCTGGCTTTATTTAAATGAACGCGATAAATGTATCATAAACGCTCGAAGCGTTAATATTTGTAAACAATTGATGTTTAGAGTTTTGTAAAAATATTATTTAAATAGGAAACGAATAAAAACAATGTTTAAAAATACTTATTGTTTTATTAACTACTAGCTTTTGCGCGCGGCTCCGCCCGCGTGGTACCTACATCAATAAAAAGTAGCTTATGTCCTTCCCCAGGTTTTAAACTATATCTGTACCAAATTTCAGCTAAATCGGTTGAGTGGTTTAGCCGTGAAAAGGTAACAGACAGACAGACAGACAGACAGATAGATAGACACACGAAGTTACTTTCGAATTTATAATATTAGTAAGAAAATAAGGATTACCTTAACTAATGGCGGAAGGTCATCTGCATCTAGAGAAATTTAGTGCAAATACCAGCCTTCCACCAAGAATCGATTACTAGAAAACTGGCCTATGTAAAGACAATTTTTGGAAGATGATGATTATCATTTATTTGATAATTAACGATTGTTGGCACTGAAGATTATGAGATCGTTGGTGCGATCTCAAGATCGTCAAAGTTGCAACAAATAGTTACACTTGCTACAAGAGATCTTAACCTTATTGGTGATTTATGAGCGTGACAAACCTGTGCACGAGGCCTCGGCTTCGAAGCCGCATTGGGCCACCATAGAGTTATTGGGTTTTTCTGACAATATGAACAATGGTTATGGTATACTCAGGAAATAGTTAAAACCGACATAGTGCTCAAGTTTTAATGTTGTTTTAGGACCACGAACCTTCCCTAGCGAATCTAACTATATTTTCCCTAAGTAAATTAGCTTTAAATTTTTCTACCGCCGCAGTCCTGTATTGAGACTAGGCTAAGCGCAACTAGAGTGGTTTAATATATGTCAACTGAAAACCAGCGCTGGTGCACTCAATTTGGGTGGCCAGCTAATGCTGAGGTGGTGACCCTTTTCGGCGAGGGCATACACATTTTGTTTTTTAATATGTATAATATGTTTGTTTTTATTGTTTTAATTAATTGTGTGTGCTCTGTACGAAATAAATAACTTTCTTTCTTTCTTCTTTCTTTCACCCGTAATTTTACTTAATTGTTATTCTAACAATCACATCTGCGAGTATTTATGATGGTCATTCACAGCTGATTAAAAGACGCCATTTTCTTCTGACCCTTAGGGTCAGCGCCGATGGACGGAGTGACGGCGAAGAGACTAATTCAGTAACAATTTAAATTCAACCTAAAGTGCTTCAGAATACGCTATATTTGGTACAACGAAATAAAATGACGGCGAGCGAATTCTGAAGCACTTTAGGTTGAATTTAAATTTTTATTTTTTTATTTTGCTCGTCAAAATGACCACACTCCACCTGATGGTAAGCGGTCGTGTGGTCTAAGAGCAGTGGCCTCCATATCGCCCACACACTAGCCGAGGCGATGTTGAGGTCTCTACTTTGACGGCCTGAGAAGATGCTTTTTCACGCCCCGCTTAAAGAACCCAGGATTGAAGGAAGAAGGAAACACGTGCCTTGGCAGAGAATTCCATGCCTTGGTCGTTCGGCAGAGATATGAGGACCCAAACTTTTTGGTACGCGCTCTAATCGACTCTACCGTGTAAGGATGGCATCTGAGCCCAGCACACGTTGTTCTGGATAGGAAAGGGGAGGGCGGGATAAGGTGGAATAACTCTTCAGAGCACTCCCCGTGGTATATTCTGTAGAAACATGCCAATGAGGCAATGTCCCTACGGAGTTGCAGAGGTTCCAGTGAACTCGTGACCTCTAGATCTCCGATGATACGGACAGCCCGCCGCTGTAACCGGTCGAGAGCGTCCAGCAAGTACTGCGCGGAGCCATCCCAAAGATGAGAACAGTACTCCACGCAAGGGCGCACTTGTGCTTTATACAATAGGCACAGTTGCCCAGGAGTGAAGAACCGCCTCACCCTGTTCAGAACTCCGAGTTTTCGCGAAGCTTGCTTAATGACGCTCTCGATATAAGTTTTCTGATTAAGGGAGCGGCAAAGATCCATACCTAAGATGGAGAGACTGTCACGTATCACCAGTGGAGTGTTCTTCAGAGAAGGGAGGGGAAGGAACGGAGACTTTTTTGTTGAGAACGCGTATGCCTGGGTCTTCTTGGCGTTGAACTCGACCAAGATCTTGACACCCCATTCATAGATGCGGTCCAAGGTCTGGTCAAGTTCAACGACAAGATTCTGCCTTTTCCCCTCAACCTCAGCCTGTTTGGCCCCAGGATGTCCGAGATATCGCCCATGCACGGTACTGTCGTCCGCATAACAATGTATGTTGCCGAGATTCAACATATCATTGATATGCAGAAGAAAGAGCGTAGGGGATAAGACAGAACCCTGAGGCACTCCTGCATTGACCTGCATAAATTTGGAAGCGCGACCGTCGCAAAGGACCCGAATACGACGCTTCTGCAGGAAACTTGCAATCCAGGTGCACAGTTGAGGGGGCAAGCCATAGGCCGGAAGCTTGGAAAGAAGAGACCGGTGCCAGACTCTGTCGAAAGCTTTGGCTATGTCAAGGCTGATAGCTAAAGACTCGCCGTGCTTGTCCATAGCTTCACCCCAGAGGTGCGTGACGAACGCTAGAAGATCAGCCGTTGATCGTTTAGCCCGAAAGCCGTATTGGCGATCATTGATCAACGATTGATCCTCCAGGTAGCGGACAATTTGGGTGTTTATAATCCGCTCGAACACCTTGGAGAGCACCGAGGTGATAGCTATGGGACGATAGTTGCTTGGCTCGGAACGGTCCCCCTTTTTGGGAATCGGTTGAACGTTCGCCTCCTTCCAAGCCTCAGGCACAATGCCTGCGGCGTAAGACGTCCGGTATAGGCGCGTAAGCGTGGGAGACAACTCCGCTGCACATTTTTTAAGGACCACAGCTGGGATGCCGTCAGATCCACTGGCTTTCCGAACATCGAGAGACTGCAGTATCGCACGAACGGTTCGTTGCCTGATACATATATCAGACATGGTGTAGCCGCAGTTGGCAATGTTAGGCGGCTGCGAACCGCAGTCATCGATTCGGGAGTTGGCCGCAAAGAGATTTGCAAGCAGATCTGCTTTCTCCTGCGGCCGATGAGCCAGTGATCCATTCGGATACCTCAGAGGGGGCAGCAAGGTCTGGCAGAAGTTGGACTGCACGGCTTTGGCCAGGCGCCAATAGCTACGACTGCCCGTAGGATGCGCCATGAGTTCCTCGCCGAACCGTGCGACGCGCTGGGCATCCGCTCTTAAGTATGCCCTCTTGCAGACCTTGTGGCTTGGTTGAACGCTGCCTTCAGGTGATCCACGTTAGGGTCGTGGAGAGTGCGAGCCCTGGTCCAAGCGCGGTACGCTGTCTGTTTGCGTTCAACAGCATCAGCGCATTCACGACCGAACCAGGGCCTTTTCCTGCCGCCGCTCGTGACAACACTGTATGGAATATAATATTTCATACCCAGGATGATTTCACCAGCGACAGCAGTAGCGCTCTCTGATGGATCCTTGTTCTCAAAGCAGCGTTGAGCCCAAGGGATGGATGCGAAGTACTCCCGCATTCCATCCCAGTCTGCCGACGAGTAGTGCCACAGTCGTCGTCTTGCCTCCTCGGGTCGTGGAGGCGTAACAACAACAGCTGTGGCACAAACCAGACAGTGGTCTGAGGTGCCCAGAGGAGCACGAATCGACACACTGTACCGGTTCGGGTTACTCGTCAGCAGCAGATTGAGCAGAGAGGGCGCCTGACCTGCAATGTCTGGTATCCGGGTGGGCTGGAGTACCGTACCAGTTGAGACAGGTCATGCGTGAGAGCGAACGCATGGGCAGTTCGTCCCGCGTGGTCCGTTTTGGGAGAACCCAACCAGGTCTCATGGTGGGCATTGAAATCTCCCAAGAACACCAACTCAGCGTTCGGAAACCGCTCCTGCGCGTCGTCTGCCGCCTGACTCAGGTAATTGAAGAGTCGAGTTGTCTCAGCGTCTCCTGAATGGGATCGGTAGAGGCACATGTAAATTTGGCTGAAAGAGCCCTGATCTACGTGTACCCAAAGGACAGAGAAGGAAGGGTCCTCTAGGCATTGTAGACGGCGACAGCAAATATCCGCCCTAACAAACAAGCATACCCCGGCTTTTGCGAGGAAACACTCCTCTAGCACGTAGCCGGGATATTGCAGGTAGTTCGTGTCTGCAGGACGGCGTATTTGTGTCTCCGTTAGAAAAAGCATTGCCGGCCGAGCCGTCTCCAGGTGGTGATGGACGGCATTAAGGTTAGCGTGGAGTCCTCTGATGTTAATAAACTCCACGACACAGGAAGCAGCAGTGGGGTTACGGCGATTGGCTGCTGTTGAACGACAATGCTTTGTTCGTACTGCCATAGAGTGAAAGGAAGGGGAAACGTGAAAAAAAAAGAGGCGGCTATTCTCGCAGCAAAGTGGGGCAAGGCGCAGAGCAAGTTTTGTCATATAACTGTATGGTATGGCGATAGCCGATCCGACGGACGGAAGGACCCCCGTACCCTCCCGAAAGTGGTCGCCGGGACCCACCCTCCGGTCACCATCCGGCACGACGAGCCACCTCGAGATTATGCGCGGCATGATAAGGCAGCCAACCTAGTTGGTTAGACTCGGTTGGGCCTCTGGACTATACGGCGGGCGGCCAGCAGAGCACCGTTTCTACGGCTCTCCCTGGCCACCGGGTCGACTCGCGCCACCCACACAATGACTCTAGGGATACTCTGCAGGTCCCTCATAAGCTGCGAGAATCGTCACCTCATGCTTAGGCCTCCGGCGCTCTCATTCGCCGAACGAAACACAGCAGTGAAACACTGTTGTTTCACGTCGATTTTCTGTGAGAGGGTAGTACTTCCCCGGTCGAGCCGGCCCATTCCTGCTGTAACCAGCTTGGCTCTACTACCTATAAACTCCGTCCGTCGGCGCTGACTAGCGTTCGCTATGTGCGCATTCACGAACTACGATAAAGTTTCGTTTACAACTTGGTTACCATTTTCATGTCACAGCGATTGACAATATAGAAACACTTACGTTGTATTCTATCGGTGTGAATAAATAGCTAACTTGGTAAATTGGCTAGGGTATAAACCCAAGCCAATAAACGCATATATAACTATTCGTTTGATTTGACCACATGCTTATAGATTGATTTTAGTTGTGTATTAGCTTTAACGATTGTAGAAAGACATTCACTTCCACAAAAAAAGATGACTATGACATATCACAGTGTGGTAGGTGCAGGAGGCACCAAGGTTTAATATGCATACCGAGCAATATTATGCAATGTTAAAAATATCTTGGCAGAAAAATCCCAGTAACTTTTTGTTAGCCCGATTTGAAGAATCGAACTCTCATACGGAGTAGTCGAATTTATTACACCTACCAAGACAATCAATTACTTACTGTACTTTACTGCATTCGCGTGAAACTAGTTATTTTGATGTCTGATTATGCACGGTGGGTGTACCCCAAGGCATCGTTCCAGGACCTTCGTAGTCTACACCAATATTATAAAGAGAAAAGATTTTTTGTTTATTTGTAAGGATTTTACTCAAAAATTATACAATCGAGTTTTGAAATTAAATTAATATCATTTCACCACTAGAAAGCTATACTATTACCAATTTTTGTTTACGTTGAATGCATTGACGCTTACCTCTCCGCAGAGGCGGACGGAGAGGTTATGTCGGACTCACTGGGAAAAGATGGTGAGCGACATCCCTGTAATATCGACTAAACTCACCACGATGTTCCTCGACAAAACCGCAATCGGCGGGGCCGCGCGAATCACTTTCACATGCAATCGCGACCCAGTTGTTACATACCCTAACCTACTTTTATGCGAACGAAGTCGCGGGCGAAAGCTAGTTCAAGATTAACCGTCTTACTTATAAACCCATTTTAAATATTTGACAGATAGTTATCTACTAGGTATATAGCGACTGTTCATGAGAAATCTCCCTTATAAACGTTAGTTAGAGAGGCTGCATGGAGACCGAGGAGACACCAGCTCACGTGCTCCTACATTGTAAAAGCGTGAGCAACCAACGGGCGAAACTTCTAAACAGTTCAGAAACGATGAAGGAAGTACTGCGCAACACCGGTCCCCTATTATCTTTCTGGACGGAGCTGAGGTGGTATGCGTAACCGAACAATATTTCGTGTCAGTTCATTTTGTGGCTCAAGTTCGAACAGTGGAAGTTCGATTGCCTTCGCCAAGTAACCTTTTGTAACAACTTACGAACCTTTTTCTAGCAGGTATTTTGCCTGGAAATTTTGGCAATTCTATTAAAAAGTGTTGCGAGAAAAGTAAAGGTCTGGAAGGTCCAGGCTGGGTAGGTATTTTTAGATTAGATCACACAGGACACTGCAGTAATTGCTGCTGGGCTATCGTTGCAGGAGCAGTTTCTGATGCACCAAACAATGAATTGATGATTTGTTCATAAGCCTATAAATTGTAAATTATCATAGAATTTACGTTGGAAGTGATTTTATTCACAAGTCCGTGACCCACCTTATGGGTCACAGGAAAAACAGTAGTTATTTTGTTCCGAATAATATATCGATTTCTATGGTACTGCAATACTTTAGGGCACAGATTTGGTTAATAATAAAAGACGAAAACACGCAGTTTGCACTAAAGCCAGAGTCCACACAACCTTCGCTCAACGTCAAGTTGGCTATCTTGGAGGCTCTCTATATAATAAAGCTAATAAAGTACTGTCCATATATTCTAAGCCTAGGGGTAAGTTTAAAATAAACTTATTTAACTGGCTTCAAGAACTTGATTACGATACTATTGCTCAACGTCCCCAGATAAGGTCTTGTCAGCACTATTTAAACACACACTTACACACACACACAAACACACACGCACACACACATACACAAACACACATACATAGACATACATACACATACATCACACGCGCAACACACATGCCTCCTAAAATCGCACATACATATTAAATAGCTTTATTTTTAATTATATATATTTTATTTTCTTTTTTTAAATTTTGTTTTTGTTTTTGTTAATTTTAGTTTTATTTTTCATCATATTTTATCTATTTTTGCTTTGTTTTAATTAATTCATTACATAGTCTCTTAAATGTCATGTACAAGACTATAACCACTATGTTATTTAATATGCAAATACACCCACGAGTCCCGGGCGGGGGCCTGGTGATCCGTCACATAGGGGTCTCCCTATTACCACCTATTTAGTTTATCTACTGTAAGACGCACATGTACGTGAACCTTTGTGAGGAGAGAAATAAAGTTTATTATTATTATATCTTAAATTGGACTTACCGGGATGTCCTAAACTTTTGTATGGGGACAGTGAAGTGATAATATCAAACTCTTTGAATTACCTAAAGAAATATTCAGCACGCCATCTGTTAAAGACAAGTTAAAGTCGCCACGCCACAAATACTAAAACCTAAAAAATGGTTTATTATAGATGCTCTATGCTGACTGTCAAATGTTGCAAGAATAAAATTGTGTTTCGTATTTTTGCGAATAACCTGAGAGACCATTAAAATTGGTTACATTCTTTACTTATAAATAAATGTTATTCATTGATTTAAGATATGAGAGCTTCTTAGATAAGAGATAACTAAGCAGTGCTTCGCGGTATTTTTATAAGTAAGGAAATAAAACACGATATACATTTATTAATAATGATTTTATTCTTGAATATCAATTACACTTGTTATTGTTATTTTATAAATTTTACATATCATTCGTATTTTATATATTATGTAATATATAAACGTGCTTTCTCTAGAGTTTAGCATTACAATACTTAACACATAACTATTCGCTTCATACAAAAATGGTATTGGAAACGGTTAAATAAGAAGGATTTGCATTTATATTGAAACTAAATAAACTCCTGATATTATTTTCACGTTTTCGTTGTTCCAAACCAGTACTCAACTCTTAATTTAAAAACTTAAAATATGAAGAATAACATTTCAGAGTCACTCTTTTTAATAAAAAGGAACTCTTTTGTCGTCTTTCTCTTGTCCACTCGTAACTATACATAAGTCACAACCACATACATTTTTTTTATTTAAAAAAGGTTTTTAAAAAGATTCATTTTCTAGTTCAAAAGTAATTTCTAAATTGAGCAACGTTAGAAGTGACAATCAAACGTTATTCGTCAAACATGTGAAATTTATATAATTTAAAGTCGTTTCTAGATTTTTCATTGACATTTGACCAAAATCTCGATTAAAATACAGGGTCTTTTATGTACAAACATAGTTGCTTTAAACTAAAAGAAATTGCAAATATATGACTAAACTCAAATGGTTGAGCATCATTCATTAAACTATGTCACACTGCATAAATAATACTTAAAACATCTTATATATTATTAAAACATCTTATGATAAACACCATATCAGAAAAATAATAATATATTTCGCTTTCCTTCACCCAGGCTGCCCTAACTGTATATTTTATAAGTTCCAACTAAATGTATTAAATAATAATAAAAGCTACAATGAAATTTATTTGAGACAAATCCGATGTAGAATATTTGTATCAAAACTGTATAGAAACATATCTTTTCACGATTAATAATGTTGAAAATATTGTATTGTAAGTAATATCTGAAGGAAATAAACGCGATTATATTTGACAATTATCTTTAATAAGCTTAGAAGAATAACAACAATAAACAATTATTATTATAATGCAATAAAATATAAAGTTCTTATTTCGACTTTTAATTTAGTCATAATCATTCTACATTGAATGTGACCCACAAATAAATAATAATAAAGTATATTTTTTTTATTTCAATGTCTTGTACCATAATGGTACGATACAGGCTACCATTAACATCATTTTCTATACAAATTTAGCATGGACGCCGGTTAAACTATCATACAAATTCATTCCAGAAAATAGTATCTTGAAATACACCATATTTTAAATAACATAGATAGATATCGACATCGATACTTTTTAACACAGCCGAAATATTAAAATGTGTATTCCAGTCAAATGGATCTATAATATTCAAAATATAGATAGCCTGGATGCAGAAAATCTGAAGTTTTATGAGTAAGGATAGTGAGCCCAGATTAACAAGGAACTAAAATTGATAGAGATATTGTTGTTATTAATGAAATGTTAATCACAGATGTTATAATGTCTGGGTATTAGTGACGTCGAAGAAAAGGTAAGCAGAATGATCACAGACGTACGATCAGAAAAAATGGGCGGCTTTTTAAGCGGACATAACTCAACTAAATCTGCTAAACTCGGTTCTGAAACCATTTCAGTTACATTCAAATTATTAGAATTTGGCACAAGAGAAATAAACATACAAGTACTGTTTAATACATCCATTTATAATGTTTAAAGTTTCTTTTTATTTCATTTCGGGAAAAGAAAGGAATTATATACCCTGTGATTTCATGCCTCGAAATAACTAAATGCATATTATGTAGGCAGTAACACAAGCGAATGGCACTACTCAGAGTGAAATAAAAAGACGTCCTTTACTTCTTACTCTATCTTACGATAATTAAAGCATCCATGTTTAACACATGTTTAATTTCATAAATATGTATATATATATATATAGATACATATATAATAAAACTATTTTTTTATATCTGCTAGGTGTATATTCTTATATGGCAATACTAACAATGCATGTTAAATCTAATGAAGAGTTTAATTTTAACATCACATAAACTTTTATACAAACGAAATACATGTACATACAATTTACAACTACGAAACGTAATATATATCTTATTATATTTAAATAAAATGTTGTCAAGGGCGGATTTACACCAATCTCTACACTTCTTTTATATTATTTACAAACGTTTTAAGCGATACTACGATTATCTAATTAATCTAAGAGTGAAAAATGGACCTTTCGACATTTTTATTGTAAATATTTAAAATCAAAATTAATACGAAAATGTGTTACAATGTTTATGTACATTGTATATTTTGTCAAGATTAATATAAATGTAAAAAACAACGAAAGGTCCCGGAAGATTGAACAAAATATACAAACCCGTAGATAATTCGTATTTGGCCTTAATTTTTATCTATTTTCGAAGCATTTTTTTCGCATGTGCGTTTGTTTGTCACAATATGTATAGTTTACTTCTACGGCGCACGTCTCATCTCAAATATTCTAACAAAAGTTATACGCCAGTAAATTTGTTTTAAAACTCTATATAAAATTGAAATCTAAGTCACATAACTTTGTATAAATATTTGAGAGACAACAACATATTTCTGTAAATTTAAAACATGGCGAAACAAATTATACTACAATTTATAAAAAACAATAACTATTAAGCCCAATTAATTTAACTATAAAAAGTATTTAAGAATTATGATGTACTGTTCCACTTTAAAAATCTAAGTAGAAAAACTAACTGTTTATTTTATTTCACCTATTTTTTTGCAAAACATTGAGTAAATTGAGCAACAATAAACTATGACTAAAAGCGACCAGAAAGCCATATCTTCAAATAAACTACTCAACCAAAAACATTTGTACACGTATCAATATAAATACAAATTTCAAAATAAATATATTCTTTAATATTAACCACCACAAAGTCTATTTATTTAAAAAAATATTTACAACTATCATTAGGTAACATTGCACTAAGTGTCACGGTGTCACGGCGGCACAGTCACACAACCTGTCCCTGTCACTGTCGACTGTCAATTTAACAGCTAATTTCGGAGTCCCCAACGTATTCACCGTTGCTACCCTGTTTGATCACTATATTCCTATCGTCATACTTCTTAGTAATTGGATTACTGCCAGAACTTGACGATGCATTATCACTATCAACATAAGGGACATCAGTCATCGGGCCGTTGAGCAAGCTTGCCGCTGAATTAGATTGTTTTAGCTTTCCCTTCTCTTCTTTTGGTTTTCTATCTTCCTTGGGTTCAGCTTCTTTTGGTAGATCATCTATTACAGCTTTTTTGGGATCAATCTGTATTGTTTTTAATTCTGAGAGTTTATTTGGAGTAACAACGTTGATATATGGTGGTAGAATATTCATAGTCGTCAAGTTAACGGAACCACTGTTCTTTTTCAACGCGTTTAGATTTTGTTCTAGTTGTGCAGCGTCTAAGCATAGTGGTTTAGGTTTGGGGGCGTATTTCGGTGGATTCTCTTTAGCCCATGCGTTGATCCGAGGTGGGTCGGGCGAAGCGATAGGTGCAGTTTTCCTTTCTGGTACCAGTGAATTTTTATGATTGGTTTTGTCTATTACGTTGGATTCGATAGCTTTTGATAGAGCATTCTCAGGTGGTTTTGGAGATGTTGGGGTAATGCTTATTAATTTTTCGACCTGTAAGAGAGATATCACCAAATTATCATATAAGGACTTATTTAGAACTGCACTAGTTCCCGGCGATTATATGATTCCTAGGAGAGAAGCCTCAGTACATGTTACCGGCCCAAGTTCTAATCCCCAAGTTTCCTAGTACAAATAGAGCGTGCGATTCTAGGTAGCGGCTTGTTGTGTACCAAAGTAATAAATACTTAATATTTATTACTTTGGTAATAAATGTTAGTATTTATCAGTTTAACGTTGGTAACTTTGTGATAAATTCTAAGCGAGTCTGACGGTTTTCTCTCTCTCTCCCTCTCTCTACGTGTCATGCTAAATCAGTGTTGAAATATTACAGCTTGGTAACAAATCAAAATAAGCTTTCATTCCTTTAATTAATTCTGTATCTTTACTAAAAACTAAACACGTCAATACTTTAAGTCCATATATTTAGTATCTTCCCATGATGTTCGAGTTTGACCTTATTCATGAGTCCCGTCAACTTACAACTATAAGGTAACTTACGGCTGGTCCATTATCGATGCTCGGCCGCGGCTCTGGCTGGGGCTCGGTGAACGATGTCTCCCATATGACGGGCTTTTCCTCGGGCTCCGAAGCTGTGTCGTCATCCAGTGACGCGACCTCTACTGAACTTAGCAACCTACATTAAAAATATTAATTAGTAAAACTCGTCGCACCCCTGGCATAAGATTTCGATTATGGTTAACCGTTTGAAAAATCGAGCTTTGCTGTAGTTTACGCTCATGACAGTGAGAACTAAGTACTGGCCTAATGTTGGGCAATTTTCAATAACAGCTGGTAAAATATGTTAAACACAATTGGATAAATATGGACGTCATCAATGCCTACTTACCTTTTTAAAGCTGAAAAATAGACTAAATACGCGCCAGAATCTACACATTTGGTTATTGATTTAAGTAACTGTTTACTGTTAAAATCCTCGCTATTAAGAAAACAGTCAGAGATTCAGAGGTAGGCCCATCAGCTTGTTCCAATCCCCAAACAGACAGAATAATTTATGATAGGCTGAACTATTCCCATTTATTTTAAGGGGGACAGTGACTTAATATGTATATCGTTAGCATTGCTTCTGTAACGACAAGAGAAACAACGCAATTACTTAAGTGGCGTTTACCGCTCGTCATCAGATAGGCAGCTGGTTAGTTGTCATTGAAAAATATATACGCAATGTATTACCTATCGGTGGAATTAGACTGCAGAAACTTTGTGTTGGTCCTTGTCTCTGCGCCGGAGGTAGCCGAGGCATCGCGCCTTGCGCCGCCGCTGCCGCTCCGGCACACCATTGGAATGTTGCCATATTCTTGTGATGCTGTACCGTAACAAATATATATCTATTAACAAGTTCCTGGCTGCGGTGGCGCAGCGGTATTTATTGCGGCCGTTATCCGAGAGTGATCTCGACTTTGACTCAAAGTGTTATTGGATTTCTGTTAAGGTTTTTTTGTAGTAGCACTGAGTCTGAAACATTGTCCGTTAGACGGAGATATGTTTGCCCCCTATTACGTGGGTCTAATTGCTAAATAAACGTGAGTGCACTATACCTTTGCCCATTCCTTCGGGGACATAGTTGTGAAAATATGTTTATGTTTGATAACACCATATTTTTTTAAACATATCCTATGAAGTTTAATGACAGAAGTACCTCTGCTGTACAACAGTTAAAACACTATTAGTTGTGTTTTGTGTTGATTCAAATTTCTGGTTCCGGAGACAGTGTTGTGTCAGCAGCGGAGTCAGTTTATTTTCATCATTGCCCTTTGTGCTGGCAGCACTACGACTTTTTCTGACGAGTTGTCAAGTGTCTTAAGGCTACAACAACCGCTTATTACTACAGACTTTCTATTTGGTAGTGTGGAAAATAATTATGTTTTAATTACCAATTTAAATACGCTTCATATATGTAGATTAATCTCTGTCCTTAATGACATGAAATAAATATTTGTTTAAAATCAGCAAAATACGTTACCTCTCAGTAGAGGTGGATATTGTGAATCCTCCGTTTCGGGCTTGTCCTGTGCCGCCGTTGGCGATTTGCTATGATGTACCAGCTGATCCGTTGAGCTATAACAATATCATTACGTTGATATTCTTCATAAATATAATATAATCACATTATTATAAACACATATATTTGTGCAAAAATGATCCACAAGCTGAAAAGTTGTGATTTGCTGGCAAATTCGTATAAAGAAAGCATAGATTTTCAATATACAAAGATAAAATAGATAATAAATTTCATATCATTGACCAAAATAATATAATATTACACAAAATAAAAAAAAGTAATAATCTGGCTCCAATCATTTAAAATTGAAATGAAGCAGCAAGTATAATATATATTTTGTATAATGTAATCAAAATAACTGGCATAACATAAGCATCGCTCTGAAACATCAAGAATCCTTCACCAAATAGATTTATATGTTGAATATTAGTAGTTTGTTTTTTTAAATTTGCTTTTATTATTGGAAAGTGTGATAAGGAAAGATCGGCGACTAACATGCTGCCACTGCTCCGTCTTTCTAAAGCAGTTCCGTTTTGTTACTGCTCACTTATGAATCTAAATTTTCTCAAAGATTACTCTATAGTTAAATTGATATTTGTATTTAAAAGTATAAATGAAAATTATGTAGTAGGATAAGCTATGTATGAAGTATATTTGAGAAAATTTAGATATACATTGTAATCTGACAATCAAAGAGTTCTGTTACTATACGACATCGAAGTGTGAAAGGAGGTGCCACATATATAAGAGTTAGATGTAGAAGTAGCTGATTTATTAGTATTCGAGGATACCGGCAGTATTACTTGTATTTATCAACCAATTTAAACGTTTGGAAGCCCACAATCAATCTTGTTTATCTTGGATTTAAGCTTAGGGTATCATCAGGTAGAAATTCATAATACATTTTTGCAGTATGAATAATATAATTAATATTTTCAACGTTTTCAGTCGCTAATGCTTGCTTTTGACAACAGAATATAGTAACCAAAAATTACATGATAGGTCAAAATTTTATTTACGTTCAATTGTTTAACAAAGTCTATTTACATGATGTGATTAATTTGAGCGACACTTGATTGTTTTTTATATGGTTTGTTTAATTTGTGCCGACAGTTGATCAGTCTTGAATTTAAGTAAACTTTAAATACTGTTAGATAATTAACAGCTTTTTATAGCAATTAAATGTACAGTGTTGGGAAACATCCAAACGTAATGAAATATGTGAATCTTTTAATTTTGAATAACCGTTTCTTGCGTGGTTCCTTATTCTCTTTTTTGTTTCTAGATCATATCCTTTTTCAGGATAAGTCTGAATTGAGGTCCTGCCAGTCTCCTCGTAAATAAAATGCGGTGTTACCTATTGTTCGCCGGCGCGTTGTCTTGCGGCGACATCGGCACGAGGTAGTCGCACGCCGGCGCTCGCTGCCAACATGCCACGCTCAGTACACATCACACAGGGAGATTTTGTGGACATATTATTTCAACTTCATAGGTATCGTATCGTATAGCTTTCCGGGATCTTTTTAATCTTTATGTGCTGGGAGCACATAAGGGTGCTTTTCACAATTATTGTTTATATGTACATGTTGGCTTATAAGATTTATGACTAAATTTGTGATTTCAAAGTAATTCCGAGAATAAGCCCGATATAATTCATAATTGTTCCCTTTGTTTTTATATATTCCTTTGCCTGAACCTTGCCACTAACATAAATGTAAATTCAGTAAATGTAACAAACTTACTAACCCCTTTGACGTTCATAAGTGTTACTTTGTGACCTAAGTGAATAAATTATTTCTGACTTTGACTATATTTTAGTTTTAGAACTTTTATATGTCTGCTGTTCTGCATGTAGAAGTGCCTATTTAAATTAAGCAGTAAGGTAGATTTGACTCATAGCAAAATAGACCTTAGCAAAAACCACGGAAAAGCTTTTCAGTATTTAGTTTGATAAGTAGATAATCTTTGATTCATATAATCACCCTGTGTTCCTTTAAATTCTACGCGTGCACACCATTGGGTTTTATAAAATATTATATATATTGCGTTTATTTTTTTATATATTTATCATTATTTCATTTTATAAAACCCAATGGCAGGGACAAAGGTAAAATAAAGAAAATAGATATATAGGTAATAGATTCCCGCTATAGCTACTAGGCAAGTAAACACCCAAGTTTTTTAATAAACCGACATTAGAGATTCTTTGAAATGTCTAAAAAGCAATATGGCGGCATTAAAAAATATTGTGTTACACATGTGATGTTAGAGCCATGTCGTGAAACATGCATTAGTTTTATGATTTGTAACATTCCAATGAATCTCTGACTAACTACAGGGGATCTAAATTCTACGCGATTTTCATTCAAGGAGGGGGGAGGTAGAGTAAGAAAAAAATAAAAAACAAAATGGAGGATCATGCGAACTCGTAAGCACGGGCTCTGAAAGGATCGCTAACACCGAATTAGAAAATATTTATTTATAATTTTAATTATGTTAATTATTATAAAAAAAAAACATTTACTTGCTTCTAGTAGCCAGAGCGAAAACATTTGGAAAAGAGAAACAAAAGTAGTAACGAATTAGTAATTTTGTTGTATTCTTTCTTTTTTATTATTATTATAATTAATATACAGAAGTTAGGGGTTGTAAACACTCGGTAGGGGTGGAAAAGGTATTTATTCATAGATAAATACAAATGTGGTAGAGGCGTTGTTCTGGGTAGTGATAACCTGGGTGGTGTGGGTAGTTTAATACCTTTTAGATTGCTGATGTGTGTAATAATAGATGCTCACAAGTACCACTATAAAAATAAAATGTATATTAAAGACGATGTTTCACTATTTCTAAAAATCCGTGATTCAATTGACGATACAGAAAATCTGCTATCCTCTTCTATGCTTCTATTAAAAACAGAGATGGAACTGTTACAGAACAAAATTGACAATAATATAATACTGTCTTATTTTTAGGTGAATGCTATGTATGTATGGTAAATGGCTATACAAAACGTAGTGGTTTGTATAGCCATTTGATACTAACTTTCTACCTACATTTACATAGTCCAGCTTTATGCATTCTTAACAATGCCATCATGAAGATGGTTTCCTTTTTCTCAGACAAAGATCGTGAAATATTCAAAACGAATGTGGTCCAGATAAATACTTCTAATTTAACAAATGCCCCAAAAAAGTTTAATTTTAAGACTATTTTACATATATATATATACTTAGAATATAACGCGTGTAATTCACTTTGCGCCCTGTATATTACATATTACAATTTGGAATTTAAGAAAATAATTTATGAAACTAATATAATTCGAAAGAGTATTTATTTTTTTTTATTTTTTTTTATTGTTCTCGTCAAAATGACCACACTCCACCTGATGGTAAGCAGTCGTGTGGTCTAAGAGCAGTGGCCTCCACACCGCCCTCATAGTAGCCGAGGCGATGTTGAGGTCTCTACTTTGACGGCCTGAGAAGGTGCTTTTTCACGCCCCGCTTAAAGGACCCAGGATTGAAGGAAGAAGGAAACACGTGCCTTGGCAGAGAATTCCATGCCTTGGTCGTTCGGCAAAGGTATGAGGACCCAAACTTGTTGGTACGCGCTCTAATCGACTCTATCGTGTAAGGATGGCATCTGAGCCCAGCACGCGTTGTTCTGGATAGGAAAGGGGAGGGCGGGATAAGGTGGAATAACTCTTCAGAGCACTCCCTGTGGTATATTCTGTAGAAACATGCCAATGAGGCAATGTCCCTACGGAGTTGCAGAGGTTCCAGTGAACTCGTGACCTCTGGATCTCCGATAATACGGACAGCCCGCCGCTGTAACCGGTCGAGAGCGTCCAGCAAGTACTGCGCGGAGCCATCCCAAAGATGAGAACAGTACTCCACGCAAGGGCGCAATTGTGCTTTATACAATAGGCACAATTGCCCAGGCGTGAAGAACCGCCTCACCCTGTTCAGAACTCCGAGTTTTTGCGAAGCTTGCTTAATGACGCTCTCGATGTAGGTTTTGGGATTAAGGGAACGGCAAAGATCCATACCTAAGATGGAGAGGCTGTCACGTATTACCAGTGGAGTGTTCTTCAGAGAAGGGAGGGGAAGGAACGGAGACTTTTTTGTTGAGAATGCGCATGCCTGGGTCTTCTTGGCGTTGAACTCCACCAAGTTCTTGGCACCCCATTCATAGATGCGGTCCAAGGTCTGATTAAGTTCAACGACAAGATTCTGCCTTTTCCCCTCAACCTCAGCCTGTTTGGCTCCAGGATGTCCGAGATATCGCCCATGCACGGTACTGTCGTCCGCATAACAATGTATGCTGCCGAGATTCAAAATATCATTGATATGCAGAAGAAAGAGCGTAGGGGATAAGACAGACCCCTGAGGCACTCCTGCATTAACCTGCATAAATTTGGAAGCGCGACCGTCGCATAGGACCCGAATACGACGCTTCTGCAGGAAACTTGCAATCCAGGTGCACAGTTGAGGGGCAAGCCATAGGCCGGAAGCTTGGAAAGAAGAGACCGGTGCCAGACTCTGTCGAAAGCTTTGGCTATGTCAAGGCTGATAGCCAAAGACTCGCCGTGCTTGTCCATAGCCTCACCCCAGAGGTGCGTGACGAACGCTAGAAGATCACCCGTTGATCGTTTAGACCGAAAGCCGTATTGGCGATCATTGATCAACGATTGCTCCTCTAGGTAGCGGACAATTTGGGTGTTTATAATCCGCTCGAACACCTTGGAAAGCGCCGAGGTGATAGCTATGGGTCGATAGTTGCTTGGCTCGGAACGGTCCCCCTTTTTGGAATCGGTTGAACGTTCGCCTCCTGCCAAGCCTCAGGCACAATGCCTGCGGCGTAAGACGTCCGGTATAGGCGCGTAAGCGTGGGAGACAACTCCGCTGCACATTTTTTAAGGACCACAGCTGGGATGCCGTCAGGTCCACTGGCTTTCCGAACATCGAGAGACTGCAGTATCGCACGGACGGTTCGTTGCCTGATACATATATCAGGCATGGTGTAGCCGCAGTTGGCAATGTTAGGCGGCTGCGAACCGCAGTCATCGATTCGGGAGTTGGCCGCAAAGAGATTTGCAAGCAGATCTGCTTTCTCCTGCGGCCGATGAGCCAGTGATCCATTCGGATACCTCAGAGGGGGCAGCAAGGTCTGGCAGAAGATGGACTGCACGGCTTTGGCCAGGCGCCAATAGCTACGACTGCCCGTAGGATGCGCCATTAGTTCCTGGCCGAACCGTGCGACGCGCTGGGCATCCGCTCTTAAGTATGCCCTCTTGCAGACCTTTGTGGCTTGGTTGAACGCTGCTTTCAGGTGATCCACGTTAGGATCGTGGAGAGTGCGAGCCCTGGTCCAAGCCCGGTACGCTGTCTGTTTGCGTTCAACAGCATCAGCGCATTCACGCCCGAACCAGGGCCTTTTCCTGCCGCCGCTCGTGACATCACTGTATGGAATATAATATTCCATACCCAGGATGATTTCACCAGCGACAGCAGTAGCGCTCTCTGATGGATCCCTGTTCTCAAAGCAGCGTTGAGCCCAAGGGATGGATGCGAAGTACTCCCGCATTACATCCCAGTCTGCCGACGAGTAGTGCCACAGTCGTCGTCTTGCCTCCTCGGGTCGTGGGGGCATAACAACAACAGCTGTGGCACAAACCTCTCTTGTTTGTACGTTTACTTGGATCTATATTTTGTTTTAATTTAATTGTTTTAATGTACTTAATATTCTATTAAGGGCCGATTTTTTAATCGTCAGATTTACTTTTATCTGGGTAATATATTTGACGTTTTGACAGCTTTTGTACATAAAATATGTCAAACCGCCATAAGATAAAAGTTATCTGATGATTTAAAATCGATCCTAAGTGTATCTATTTATTTAAGAATTGTTGTGTTTATCGTTTATTTTTAAAGAAATATTAGATCTGCGTTTTCTAGGGACGGAATGAAGTCATTGGAATAGCGATCTTAAAGCAATATCTGATTGCGGAAATGAAATAAGGTTCAGATCCATATTCGATTTCGACTTGAACCCGCTTCTGATTGATTTACTAGTCTTGTTTATAAGCTATGTAGTTCATGCGATAACTGGGATCTGTTGCTTGGTGTGACAACAGCAACATAACTTTCATATTTAAGTGTCACTTTGTACCCTAAATGAAAAAGATGTGTATCGATCTAGCGAGGCCACTCGAGCTAGACCGAAAAAACTAGTGGCAATACTTTGTTTGTTTTATGTACCTCACGAATTTATTAACAAGATCCAATGTACCTCAATTATTATGATAGAAATTACAATAAATCGCCTCATCCATCCAGCAGAGCCCTCGGATGTATTACGCTCGGAATACATAAAATAATACTGATCGTAACTTGTGCCAAGGTACGTCTCGATTCATGTATTAACTCCCAGGAATCTTTAACAGAACAGGAGATATTCAGCAAGAAAATTTTGTCTACCTAGCAGAGACCTTTGTAATTTGAATTCATACGTGCAAAAAGCACACCGTTGTTATGTATTACCAATAAACCGCAACTGGAGTCTCTAATCTAAAATTACATGTTTCTTTTTATATTTTTACTTCTAAACATCTTTTGTCTTTACTCAACCTTTTTGGTATAACAAAGTCATCCTAGCTGCCAGTATTTTGTATTTGATTTAGTTTGTTTGCTTTTGTAATAGAACAACGCCTCCCTATATTGTTATTGATAATAATAGGCTCAAACTAAGTGTGTGGACTCACCTGCGGCCCATTGGCGTTGTACTGCACGTCGGCTGGCAGCGGCAGCAGCGATCGGACTACTGGCAGTGGCGCGCTTACTATAGCCGCGTCCTGCAACAATGTTACAGTGATATTGGCTTACATTTACGCGAATGTTACACATCCTAACTTCCTAAATCTATACCAATATTATAAAGAGAAAAGGGGATTGCTTTAGAAACGAGCCGATTTAATTAACGGTTGAGGGTATTTGAGGGGGAGAGGGGAGGGAGTGTTGAACCTCCTCCAACTACCCCCATCGCGCGCAAATGTCTAGTTCCCGAGAAAAAAATTGAAAATTGTTCAAACTTAACCTCAAAATTGTGACATTTTTAACCGACTTCAAAATAGGAGGAGGTTTCTCAATTCGACCGTATAATTCTTTTTTTATATTTTGTCTTGCATAAAATTTGTTGTTTTGGAAGCAACTTACAACTGGGACGTCTCCGGCGCTGCGGGGAGTGCAGCCTCTACGCCATTGCGTAACAAAGCGCAAGCATCCGCACTCGCCTACGCAGCTTCGGCTTTTTATAACCACCCTAGGGGTAGGGCAAAAAGTATTGGAGAGAGTCGGGATAGGCTAAGGAGTGGGTCAATTCGATATTATCTAAAATTTTATGAAATGGCTGTCATGTATGAGTTGCATAAGATTCTGGCGCGAAAAATTTACGTTTCATTTCACGTAAAAATAATATATTTTACCAAATTTGGTGAAATAAAATGATAATTTTACGATAAATGTTTTGTTACTTATATAAATAATTAAAAATAGTTTTTTGTATTACATTTTATCAAAAAAAGACGAAACAAATTACGTTGGTGTCATCAAAAAGCTGTTCGATTTCACGTGTTTATAAAAATGCCTAAACAAAAGACTACGGGACATGCGCGGGGTGGGCATGGTTCCGGAGGGTTGGAAAATCCACCCCCAAAATATTTCAACCAGCACCAAACCCCGTTTCGATCAGCCCGTTTCTAAAGCGAACCCAAGAAAAGATTTGATTTTTTGTTTGTTTCTTTGTAAGGGTTTAACTCAAAAACCACAGAACCGATTTTAAAAATTCTTTCACCATTAGGATGCTATATTATCAGAGAGTAACATAAGCTATATTTTATTTTAAAAAAGTACTTTTACTAACATAACGTAACCTACTTTTACGCAAGCGAAGCCGCGGCGCGCGGGCAACATCTAGTAATATTATAAATGCGAATGTGACGAATGTGAGGTTGTTTGTTACGCTTTCACGCGCTACCTACTAAACTGCTTATAATGAAATTTCGCATACACTTTGTCAGGGATATAAAGAAGGACAAGGGGTTTGAACTTTTATCCAGAAAAAGGTACTTTTCTCGATGTAACCTGTATTCTTTCTTTCTTTTTCGTGTGGTTAATGGCCAACCTGTTGTCAAGAGTTGTTCAAGCAGCCCGTAAGCCTCTGACATGGCTTAACGACTGCTGTCAATTTGACAACAACCGAGACCGACTTTTTACGTGCCCTCCGAAGCACGGAGACGCTCAGATGAAATACCACTAAGCAGTCACCCATCTATAGACTGACCGCACCCAACGTTGCTTAACCTCGTTAATCGTTTACGTATCAGTCAGTGCAACTGGCTATGAGTACCTGTATTGACGCGGGCGAAGCCGCGGGCAAAATCTGGTAGTGTTGATAATGAAACAAATGTTATATAGTTACATAAAAATAAACTGAGAAGACCGCTATGAAAGTAATCTGCTTCTATTGCTTTTTTGCAACCATGACAGTTTCGCGTTCCGTGAAAGTGTAATTTTAAATAGTTTAGTTATAGTTATTGGTAATTCTATTTATAAAGAATGGGCCAAAGTATCATCAATCCTTACTGCGTTTTGTTTTGTTAACTTTGACTAAATGAATCTTTGGATTCCAACTGTGTGGTACATTCCAATCATTACATCTATTGAAATTAAAATTAAAATAATCCTCGCTAGCAATCGGTGTTCTGTTGTTAATATTTCTATAGTCTGTGAAATCTCAGGACCAGCCACAGTCCCCTGTTGTACGTGTTCACCAACAGCAGACTTGATCGAGCGTTGGTGTTAGATACGTGTATTTTATACGAGAGCCAATGCTGCTCTTGGTTTGACTAATGTTTGAGAGAAATATATTTAATCACTAGCTGTTAGCCGCGATTGATTTTATAACATCAGCTATCGGCCAGTGAAAGTCCCGTCAAAATTCGCACAGCCGTTTCAGAGATTAGATGAAACAGAAAGACCGACAAACATTTAAAAAATATTTTTTGATATAAGTACCGTATACACTTTCATAATGTCCTCCAAACCACGGCGGCCAGTCTTAACGGAGACTGGCCGTCTGCGCAGGAGATATAGTGCACAAGTGTGTGCGCAAACACAAGTGCACTCTCTGTTCCCTGAGTCTCATGATCCGGTGGGACGGTAATCCGACACGAGCGGAGAGAGATCAGGCGCAGGACCAACAGCTTTACGTGCTTTCCGAGGCACAGGGGTGTCTAACACCGCCAACGTCCTAACTCCGGGCTGCTATTGAGATTTCTTAACAGAAAAACTCAATAACTTTTTGTTGACCCGACCTGGGATTCGAACCCGATACTTCACGCACAGCAGACACTTCAATTTTATTTATTTGTATAAATAGCATAAAAACTAGAAGTATGAAATAAATAACGATATAATCCGTATGAAGTAGTTTGACTTCAATACTTTGGGAGAAATGAAAATTGCGAGCCCGCTCATACACTTCAGAAGCATCCAACGAGCATCGCCTCTGGATGACCTATAACCCGACTAAAATGTACCTGTAAGAATGACTGTAGGGTCTCAAACATGTTCTGGAAGGTGGGTCGCGCGTTCGGTGTCGGGTTCCAGCACTCGCACATCAGTCTGTATATCTCCTGTGGACAGCCTGTAGAGAAAATATGTATTAGACGTAGATACACTAAAGTAGCAAAAGTGCATTAAATCTATGGCTATAAAAATCCCATTCGATATAGATTCCTTTTTTAAAGATTATTACAAACTAGATGTTCCCGCGGTTTCACCCGCGTTTATCGTTACTGCACCGCCCCTGTGAGTCGTAGCGTGATGTTATATAGCCTATAGCCTTCCTCGATAAATAGGCTATCCAACACTAAAAAAATTTTTCAAATCGAACCATTAATACCTGAGATTAGTGCGTTCAAACAAAAGAATTTTCAAATCGAACCATTAGTTCCTGAGATTAGCGCGTTCAAACAAACAAACAAATTCTTGAGTTTTATAATATTAGTATAGATTTAACATAAAACCAAAGTAGATTTTACGTCGATAAAAGCGACTACCAATGGGCGCCGAGAGACAATCTCACTCTACCCTGATCAAGTGCTAATGCCGATGCTGAGTGCCCTGTATTAGCCTACCGCAACTTCTTCATTCAGGAACAAGCCTATATTGCGAGGAAGACTGTCAAATGTCACTTACCGTAAGGTTTCTCCAGTCTGCCGCCGCCTGACACCATCTCCATGACCTCTCTGTTGGCGCAGCCGGTGTATGGCATCACTCCCAGAGAAAACACCTCCCAGAGAAGAACACCGAACGACCTACGACATAGTGAATCATTTCATCGGCTTTTTATGGACTGCTATGCAGTGGTCTCAAAGGTTCTATGGTATGCACCTCTGTCTTTTAAAGCTATGTGTGATTTAGTTAATTATCACTTGCTTTTACGGTGATAGAAATTATCGTGAGGAAGCCGGCATGCTTAGAGTGGCATAATGTTTTTAACGACGTGCAGTAAGTATTTCGATATTTACTTAGTATGATCTTAAATCTGATATAATAATAATAATGTCCTCCTGGCCGAATTTTGGTCATAGCGGCCAATCTTAACGGAGACGGCCATCTGCGCAGGAGATATTATAGTGCACAAGTGTGTAATAAAACTGATAACTAAAACTGAATCATTTATAATGACCTCGTTATCGATACATGTTGGAAAGAGGGGACTCTTTGATCAAACCATAGATTTTGTAGGACAAATATTTTTTCGAATAAATTAGAAAATTATCTTAAGATTTAAAAAAAAAATCAGTTAAGTAGTAATAAATGTTTGAGAATCATCAAATCGACATATTGTATCCTTGCTACCTCTGTTAGCTACCACAATCGAGAGTTTCTTACAAGAAATTGTTGGGAGTCTCATCAAAATGAAGCTATTCACGAAACATTAGCTTGATAGTAATCAAGTGCAAAAATGTACCAGGGATCTTGGACTAAATAATCATAAACATAATCAAGAAAAGTTGCCAAACTCTCACCAAACATCAGTTTTGATGGTAAACACTCCATCGATGTAAGCTTCAGGCGGCATCCACTTGATGGGCAGCATAGCCTTCCCTCCCTTCTTGTAGTAGTCTGACCGGTAGATATCGCGCGCCATGCCGAAGTCCGCTATCTTCACGACACGGCCGGGACCGCGGGAGGTCAGCAGGCAATTGCGGGCGGCTATGTCCCTGAACAGAAAAATACAAATGAGCCAACATATTCTTTTGCGTTTATTCTTGCGTAGATGCTCGATTACTTGGTCGACCAATGTCAAGCAAAGATATGAGCAACAAGACTTAATATTATCCAAGTAAGTGGCAATATCCCCGCCACCTATAACTTGGACCTGATAACTATGTGGATGTAGTACATCTTCTTTCGAGAATATACACGAGAAGGTCTATGCACGTCATGTCCTCTAGGGCGAATTTTGGTCGTAGCTGCTGTGCTGAAAACAGGACATATTATAACTGGGTTCAATTGCCTGCTTGACACCGCATTGAACCCAAGACGTCAAACCCAGCAGTCTTTACCACGCCATCGTTTTAATCTACATATCCCGTGAGTTTCTTGCCCGTTCTTCTCATTGGTTGCACGCCCTGGTGTGCTGAACGTGCCAACAGGTAAATGTAAACTCATAATAAAGTTAGTGTAACCTAGTCTTTTGTAAGTATTACTTTGTGACATACATACATACATAGCTTTTGCCCGCGGCTTCGCTCGCGTAAAAGTAGGTTATAGTGGGAACAATACTTTAAAAAAAAAAAAATATATATATATATATACCTTTACTTGGTGATAATATAGCTTTCTAACGGTGAAAGAATATTAAAAAACCGGTTAAACAGTTTTTGAGTTAAATCGTTACAAACAAATAAACAACAAGAAAAATCTTTCATCTTTATAATATTAGTATAGATTCGCTATTGTTTGAGGCTTTATGCCCGTGTGATATCAGAACAACATACATACATACATAGATTCACGCCTGTTTCCCAGAGGGGTAGGCAGAGACTAGGATTTCCATTTGCTACGATCCTGACACACTTTTCTGGCTTCATTCACTTTCATCACATTCCTCATACACGCCCGTCGGTTCAAGGAGCTCTTAACCTGGCCTTTGTCAGAACGCCAGTCAACTTTGTGACCTAAATGAATAAAGATGTTTTGATGTTATTTTCATACCTGTGTATGAAGCGCTTGGTCTCTAGATAGCGGCACCCCTTGCACACGTCGAGGGAGCAGAGCAGCAGGTCCTTCATGGTGAGCGCGCTCGCTCGCTCGGGCTTTGGTCTACTCTCGCGGAGGAAGTTCTTCAGGTCACCTCCCGCCAGCAGTTCTAGCACTATGAACCTACGAGATAGATAACAGTCAAAATAGCAGTCGAAAGAGATAGAAGATTTTGTACAAGGCAAAAGTCATTTAAAGTTGATGTTTCGGCTTTACGTCTTACTGGTGCCGTTGTTATAAATTGCCATAATAATATCTAATAATGTTGCTGTTTCCATAATTTAGGAGAGGACATGTAGTTACTTGGTCTAAAGTCAAGCATTTCTAATGGCATCTAATTCGGACATACCATCAAAAATATTAATAAAATTGTTTGTATGAAAAATATGACGTAGGTAACCAATTTCTTTTATAAAAAACGGTAATTGTAAAAGACCCAATGTTATAAAAAGATAGTAAATATTATAATTTCACTGCCCCTGAAGCTGAAATTTACTTACTAACCTAGAATCCTTGTCAAAAGTTTTTACTAACCTGGCATGCCTGTTTGGTAAGCATGTCTTACTAACCTGGGACGCCTGACAAAACTATCTTAATAACGTAGAACGTCCAACACCTGTCAAAATGATCTTACCAACCTAATATGCCTGTCAAAATTATGTAAATAAACTGGGACGCCTGTCAAAATTATCTTACTAACCTGGGATGCCTATCAAAACACACTCCAATCAGATGCACGATGTTAGGATGGCTGAATTTAGCCATGATAGCCGCTTCCATCAGGAAATCTGATTCAGCCTGCCCAGTGGACAGCTCTGGAAGTGTCTTGACTGCTACTGGCATTTCCACTGTGTCTCCTGTACGGTGGCGGTACAGGCCTTGGTAGACCTCACCGAATGCACCCTGGCCTAGAGCCCTGGAAAAGAATGAAGTGGTTAGGCTATTGGAGTTTTATTGGCGGCACGGATTGCGCTGTGGTTTGAGTGGTCTTCTCTCCAATAACAAGGGACCAAGAGATCTGTCATCCATTTTTGCTGAGTCCGGATGTTTTCATGCCCATTGCATAGTACATTAAGACAAGAAGTTTGCCAACGCCGCTGTATTTAACTTCCACCTTTTCGTTTCCCGAGTCGGGTAGAGTGTAATTGGGAACTTCTTTCAAGAAAATGTCAGCAGCGCTGTGGAGTTTGGAACTGTGCCCGATGGATGGCATATGGCTAGGCACTAGATAGGCTTCCCTAATGCACCACGCATTAGGGAACTTAAAATCATAGCTGGTGAAACACGATGCTAATACCTCTGCCATCTATTTCAGGAGTATACATGCATGAGAAGTGTATATACTTACTTGACAAGCTTCAAGCTTTCTCTAGACACTTGTGGTAGACCCCTGACATCGATTCCTTGAGGCAGTATGCTCTCGCTGCCGTAATGAGGGTTAAATGCCATGGTCAGGTTGTCATTGCCGCCAGGAGCGCTGCGGAGTCTTTGGAGCTGGACATCTTGCTCCAGGAGACGTTTCTGTTGCTGTTCAGCTTCCTTCTTGCGTTGGTATGTGTTGTCTGGTAGACGAAGATGGTTGATTGAAGGAATTGGGATAAAATTAAATGAAATTATACAAATTGAAAGCAACGTGGATTATTTTATTTATTGTACTTTCTGGCACACCTCATGGTAAGTGTAGTTAAAGCTTACGGTCTGACATAACCGGTCAAAAAGGACTTTCCTTGAGTGATAAAGTTGGCTGTTACCTATTATTCAATAACGATACGAATTATCTGGTTCACTAGCTTTTATAGGAAACCGGCGTAAGAGAAGTAATACTATAACTATGTACCGCCCGGTGAGCATGGTAACACTTTTTTCGTTTTTTACTTATACACATTGTGTCCATTTGATAGC
The DNA here is from genome assembly GCA_963564715.1 of Catocala sponsa. Lineage (NCBI taxonomy): Eukaryota > Metazoa > Arthropoda > Insecta > Lepidoptera > Erebidae > Catocala > Catocala sponsa. The sequence goes on along the minus strand of OY751351.1, from coordinate 927,298 downwards.
TGTAGGTATATCCATAAAGATTTCTTTCTTTAGAAGATCTAAGACGGTTCAAATACTTAATCTAGTCCTCCTTTTTTCATCCTAATCCTAACCCTAACTAATATTTTAAAAGCGAAAATGAGTTTGTTTGTTTGTTACCTTTTCACGCCTAAATCACTGAACCGATCATCCTAAAATTTTGCATATACGTTGTCACATGTACAGAAACGGACATAGGATACCTTTCTTCCTGAAAAAAATTACTGTTCCCGAGGAAAACAATACTAACGGTCTTATGATAATAGATGGCGCCACGTGTCTTTAGAATCCTGATTGAATTATATTATTACAAGCAGAGTACAACCCGAATTAATTGTCAAATTCTAAATTAACGAAAGCGAAGCCGCGGGTAAAAGCTAGTATCATCATAATTTTTTCTCTGTATCCGCTACGTACGTGTAACATTACTGGCGTTGCAAGACCTTGGGTCAATAGTAACTGCTTACCATCGTGTGGACCGGAAGTTTAGGCACTGTTGTTGTAGAAACTACTCATATGTACATTTCTGTCTTGTTAATTTCAGTTTTTGCAAAAGATTTTATTGTTTGTCGTTCAGTGAGAATGAGTATGGTTTTAAAGCAGTGGATATATACTCACAGAGATAGAGACAGACGCACAGTACGGCGAGCGCGCACACGAACACGAGGACCGACAGCACGATGATCACCACCCACGGCGTGCGCGGCCACGAGCTCTCCACTGGAACATACCCTCAGCATCACCAGGTATGCAGCCATAAACAGTAGTAACGTCATGTGATCGGATGGCAGCAGCCAGGATAAAAGGGTAGGGGACTAATCATAAAGACGTGGACGGTACCAATTTTGTGTGACCGAACGTCTAGCTAGTCACCACCTTATATACAGCAACAAGCGATAGTGACGTCATGTGACCGCCAAATGACAGCAGCCAGAGCGAAGAGGATGGTACGACCAATCATAAACATGCAGACGGTACCAAGTTTGTGTGTTGAAAAGCCCTAGCCATTAAAGAGTGTAGATAGAGGACCACCACTGATGCCAACAGCAGCAAACTTCTGCAACTGTCGTTGGGCTGATCAAATTAAAAGGTTTTATTTCCATAAAATAATTTTAAGTAGGTATTATTTGAACATGACAAAAAAATTAAAAATGTCTTGTTATACTAAACAGGAATCTTCTACTAGGGGTCAGCTTTCTAGTCTAACCGGATTTGACTGGATATCAGTTTTTACACAGCGCGACTGCCATCTGACCTCCGCAACCCGAACGCTAACGATACCCTAAGGCTAGACCAGTGTCAGGATATTAGAGGGCACTGACTTCCCAATAACGACTGCCATAGATGTTCATGGCAGCCGGGACCGACAGCTTAACGTGCTCTCCGCGGCACGGAGCAGGCGATAATTGTCAATCAATACGCACATACATAATTTCGAAAAGTCATATAACTTCCGAAAGTCAGAGGTGCGTGACGTGGGTTCGAACCCGAGACCCTCTGCATTGCAGTCTGTTGGTCTCCCCACTGAGCTGCTTACTAAACAGGAATATTCAAAAGAAGATAATCCTGTCAGGTAAGAAACTCACCCACTCTTCCACAATCGCCAAATGAATTGTTATTCATGTGGCGATTGAAAGAGTGGATGATTGAGTATATTGTTATATATTATAGTGTACTATATATGTATATATTAGTTATATAAGCTGGTGTGTACGGGGTTACTAAATACAGGTAAATACAAAAAAAGATATTGAGTTTGTAGATATAGATAATAATAGTCCAGGTTTTCTTTGTATCCGTTGTTTAAATGTTTATCAAATCCCCCTAATGACTATGCCTAGTAAGTGAAAAGATATTAAGCAAAGTTTGTAGGAGGATCAAACTGCAAGCGGCACAAGATTCATAAATTCAGAATTTCGATACTATTTCAACGAACCTAAACCCACAGCAATACAGAAATTAGCTCTAAGTTGTCCTTCTCAATAGGATATACACTTACGTATACACTTGGTAGGATCCTGTGCATCCGTGGTCCAGGTGGCTGGGCAGTAACACTTGACTTCGCTCCGATACTCGTTCAGCGCCACACAGCGGTAGTCACAGTCGCAATCCTGGACACAAACAGATATTTGTGATTTAAAAGTCAGAACTATGACATGCACGAGGTATATAAAATATAGATTTACCCTTGGAATGTCCCATGACTCATAAATAAAAAAAATGCTACCGTTGCGCGTCCGTGACCAATACGGGGGAGTCAAGAAAACTCGTTGTGGTTGGTCGCGAAAAAAATACCAATTATGGACTCCCTCGTAGGGGTCACGCGCAATGACGTCAATGTCCATGACTCCTACGGTGGAGTCATGGACATGTAAGAAGTTAATTAATGGTTGATTGGATTTTATTGGTGATTGATCAATGGCAGTAACAAGTTATACAGTAGTGTAGGAATGGCTTGCTGCATGCGTTGGTTAACACTGTAAGTGCTTTAAGCAGTTGATTATAAATCTATACTTATATTATAAAGCTGAAGAGTTTATTTGTTTGTTTGTTTGAACGCGCTAATCTCAGGAACTACTAGTTCGATTTGGAAAATTATTTTTTGTTGGATAGCTTATTTATCGAGGAAGGCTATATAACATCACGCTACGATCCACGAGGGCGGCGCAGTAATCATAAACGTGAAACCACGTGCACATCTAGTAAATAAATAAATTCAGTCGACTACCTATTGCGGTACAATTTATTCCTTTAAAATGTCAAGTAGAATGACGCCGGCGTTGGCTAGATATCCAGGTTCGGGACTGAGAACAGAACCCTAAACAACATTAGTAATAAATTGATGATTGACATATGATTGATTGATTGATACTTACATGTATAGCAGGTATGATGAGCAGCTCGCCGGGTCCGGACCTCGGCAGCACGGCGGCGTGGCTGTATTCACGTATCACTCGTGACGTGGCCACATATGACCAACCTCCTTCACCGTGCAGGCTAACACCACCTTCGACTGAATTGCCACCTATATGCAGGGCAATTGTAATTAGTCTTTACTAATCTTCATCTACACCCTTACTTCCCAAAGTGGTCCACGGGGGACTCGACGGGGGTCTACGTCGGCGTGACAAAAAAATGGGGGTTCACAATTCGTAAGCGTCCACGAAAATTTATACAAAAAGGTCAGCCCGTAGAGATTTGATCAATTTTTTTAATTGCATGACCATTTTTGATTCGTCACTAATATAAATACGATGCCAAGGAATATGGTAGGAATGTAGCTGCAGGAGGTCTACCGGAACCAGCTAGTGGTCTATGAGAAAAAAAGTCTGGGAACCTCTGATCTACACTAATATGAAAAAGAGAAAAGATTTGTATTTTTGTTTGTTATGAGTAAACTCTGAAACTACTGGACCGGTTTTAATCATTCTTTCACCATCTTTCACCACCAATGATCTAATTTGATGTAGCTGATTTAGTCAGCCTATGACAGCAGTCGACACGCGTTTGACCGGGTGATAACTATTTTTATATTGATTTGCCTTTCGGAAACCGGTTGTTATTCTAGCTATTTTTATTGTAGCTGTTAAGCTAACTTATAGAACATTGATTTTATTACCAGGGAATTTTGTTAGCAGGGCATTTTGTTACCAGGGCAGTTTCAGAAATAAGTGATGAGGAGTGTTCTGTTAATAAATTATCAAATTATTCAGAGGATACACCATTTAATCAAATAACAAAGGATTTCGGTGTTATTTACTAGTACTTTTCTAATATTTTCGGTAGGTGGATGATGCTAGCACGTCTCAGATCCGTCCAGTAAGTTAGTAAGGTGATGGAAGTTAGGCAGTACCTCTTTCAAGGTGTTTGGATTGTCAAGGAACTTTGCCTGCTGATCGCTCTTACTTTTGTACATTTAAAAAATACATGTTTTGGTGGATTTCTATATCCATGCGGCTTCTTCTTAAGGCTGTCGAAGAGGTGATGCCATCTGTTACTGGAGCTGGTAGTGGTCTGTATAGTTGTAGGTATGTGTAAGTATGTAGGTCACGTACCGAGCCAGCCACCGCCGCTGCCGCCGCGCAGACAGCCACCGCCGCCGCCGCCGAAGCCGCCGTGCGCCTGCCCCGCGCACGCGGCGCCGCCCGCGCCGCCCTCGTGCAGCGCCGCGCCGCGCACCAGCTCGAAGCCCGGAGTCGCGGGGCCTGCGCGCGCCTCCCAGCCGCCACCCCCACCTGTGCACATACGTATCATACATAAGCTGTACCAAATTAGGCCAAACTGACTGACAAACCATTGTAATTAGTGAGTAGAATTGTCCGACAATATTACTCCGTCAAAATTAGCAGCGTTAGCCTAACTTAGGTGGCGGATTTTTACATATGTTTATACCTACTATATCTATATCAATAATGCATATATTCTAATATTACAAACGCGAAACTACTAATAGTAGGTATATTTTTACTTACTCCCCATACATATACACACACCTACACATACCGATAAACACAGACACACACATATGTACATATACACAATACACACACAGACACTCACATACACTCACCTACAAACACATACTCTTATCCCAAATATAGGCACAAATTTATTTAAAATAAACAATAAAATTGTATCCTTACTAACCTTAGTTATTTAATATATCCGGATGTGGGCGTTAATGGCTACGACACAGTTTATACTACTGTAGTCATTATCGTTTAATAATTGTGTAAATGTAACAAGGTTTTCAATAAAAATTATTATTATTATTATTTAATATGCATCCCGTCCAAATTTCGAATTGAAACGATTTTGATGCAATGCGATATAAAAATAGGTTGAATCTTAGGAAAAGAATAAAGGACTGCCAAACAAATTCGTGCAGACAGCCTAGAAATATATTAAAAAATATTAGATGAAAATAAGTAGAGGAGACTCTCTGAGAGCACCGTCAAGGCATCTTTGAATGTACATGGCAATGATAAACACAGGCTAGAGTGGATGGCCCTTAGGGATCTGGAACACTCCAAGAAATTAATTGCAAACAGAGCCACAGGCTTCACCCGGAAGTTCTGCGGGTATAACAAGGGTCAAATACTGACCATTTTAGCACCAACGACTTCCTGTGCAGATTGAGATTGGCACACAATTCGATCTGCAGAGCCTGTGGTGAATAAGACGAGTCCATATCGCACCTACTGTGTGAATGCGACGCGTTGGCTGGACTGAGGATGGGTCTGATGGGATTGGCATATCCAAACCCTGAAGACTTCAGGCTGCTCCCTCTGAAGTGTACACTACCGCTAATGCAGTACATTCATAAGGAGATAGCTAAGGGATAAATCTTGGGGCCGACACAAAAGATCCCACTGGGTCGAAGTGTCGCCGGTCTGTACTGACTGGCCCACACACACAAGATAAGACAAATACAGGAGAAAAATTTATTGATCCTCAATCTAAATGTATAACTTGTACTAGGAAACTAGAAATCCTATAATATACTTTAAGAGGATAGATAGTAGGTCCTCTCAGAATTTATAACCAACCAAAAAATCAGTCAAATCAGGTGTCAAGCCAAGTATCTGGAAAAAAGATTTACCTGACTGCTTTACAGAACGTAATACGATAGTATATGCTTACCAGAAATCTTCCCGGGCTGTCCGTACATATACCCTGACGCCGGGGTGCCGTTGGTGAACGCCTTGGCATACTGAGAGCCATCGTCACGGAAACTGCCCACGGAAATCCCACCACCGCCGCCAGCTACTAGGAGGGGGATTGCTTGACCTTCATTGTCCAGCTAGAAGAAAATTTACACCCGTGAGCTGAGTAAGTGGTAAACCTGAAAGTTGGAGGTTTGCATCATTGGAGATATCATCTGTGCTGGCCATATGAGAGAATCATTTCATCCTAATTAATATTATTAATGCGAATGTGAGGTTGTTTGTCTGTTACGCTGCTACTCCTTAACTACTCGACCGATCACCTTGAAATTTACGCATACACGTTGTCAGGGAACAGAAAATGGCGTGAAGTACTTTTCCAGAAAATGTACTGTTCCGAAGGATAGCTAGTTCATTCATAATTAATTATTATTGTTTAGTCTGCTTAGCAAATTGGGCGATTTAGGGCTCTTGTACACGCTAAGAAAAGGCACCGGGCCTATGCAAGAATTCGTGTCGTTTCTACACACGAACTGTGTACACTGCTTCGGCGCTGACCAAGAAAAAAATCTTATCTGCAACGTTTTGCTGTGGTGCGGTGGGGGCCGGGGTAGGTGAGGTGGTTCAGGTAGTTTTTGTACGTTTATTTGCGTGGACATAGTTAACATTTTCTTCACAAACAAACGAAAATTAATAACAGACTTGTCAAGTCTATCACACCCTACGCACGACTGCCCGAAAACAATCTTATCGTTTACACGTTCCTATTCGTCTTGTCTGCAGTAGACACGATAAGTTTTCGTGCCTATATCCGAAAAAATTCTTGTCGTGTACATGATGAATTGGTCCTATCTGTAGCAGACACGGTGAAATTTCTTAGCGTGTCCAACAGGCCTTATACGTGCTGTAATATCTTGGTGTTGATCTCAGTGTGCACTTTATTAACGTACGCACGAAATAGACGTATGTAAGAATCACCAAGTTTTACGTAAAACTATTGAATAATTGAAACGTTTTCGTAACTATACCACAGACTATACCTACGGCGTTTTATATCTGTGAAGCACTAGCAACTATTTACTATTACCAAAACTCAGCTGCAAAATAAAATTATAGTCATACTAATTTCTACAGAGTCGCTTCCAGCAAAATGCAATAAGCTATTATTTACTTTATTGATAATATATTCATCTGTAAAACATTAATTGCTTTCACGTTTTGCAACCAGTGTCGTTTTTATAGAAAGTTTATTCTTCTCCCTAGCCTTTATTATTCCCAAGTCACTTGGTCGGCTTTCTAGTCTAACCGGATTTGACTGGATATCAGTTTTTACACGGAGTGACTACCATCTGACCTCTGCAACCCGAAGGCTAACGATACCGTAAAGCTAGACCAGTGTCAGGATATTAGAAGGCACTGACTTCCCACTAACGACTGCCATAGATGTTCATAGCAGCCGGAACCGACGGCTTATGCTCTCTCAATACGTGTACGTACTCTCTCTTGTCAATCAATACGCAAATAAGTTCGAAAAGTCATATAACTTCCGAAAGTCAGAGGTGCACGACGTGGGTTCGAACCCAAGACCCTCTACATTGCAGTCTGTCTGTCTCCCCACTGAGCTATCGCTGTTCTTTTTATAGAAAGTTTATTAATAACAATAACATTATTACGTAAAAAATAACACATAGTTAAACATACAAAGTTAGTTATCTTATTGAGCAGGTATCCGACTGTGCCTTTTTATGATGGTCAGTTCCGGTATTCAGGGTGCTGATTGAATAACCTGCAATACTTTAGCATGGTTTACTATAGGCTTAAATAATATATAAAATAACTTCATAATTCTATCGCTAAAAATCACGATAATAACTAATCGATCCTACACGGACGCAGATAAGTCAATCGTGTAATTTAACATTGACTCGATTCACTTATAGCAATGTCCTTTGACTGCATGGGTCAGACTATCGAGTGGTCAGACAAAAATGTATTATGTGATTTTTGCTCATATTGGTAGTATATCGTAGTCTTCACCTCATTCAATATTACAAGTGATAACACCAGCACCCTGAGTAATTCCAGATTATTGTTAGTAGACTCACCATGAACACGTAGGTAGCACCGCCGCCCCCACCTCCTCCATCAGACACGGTGGTATTTCGGACCTCGTGTGTCTTGCTCGTGAACACCACAGAAGAGTTGACCTGGCGACGGGAGCACTCCTGACTTTCTTGAGCTGATAGAGTCTGGTGGAACAGAATAATTTCCTCAATTAAAAAACAGAGCCGAAGCATTCTATTCTTGCATTCTGACATAAAAAAATTACAAAAATGTTCTCTTGTCAATATTAGGGGTTCATTTACAAAACCGGGTTGTTTTTTTAAAACCAGTACATGAACTCTATTTTTAAGGTCCTCCAGACCGAATTTTGGTTATGGCGGCTAATCATAACGAAGACTTTGGAGGTAAAGGGCATATTATAATGCACAAATATCTGAGCGAACACAACTTAATACCCTCTTATAATTCAATAGGATGGTAAATCCACAAGACCGGATAGAGATTAGTCGCAGGACCAACGGCTTTACGTGCTTTCCGAGGCACGGGGGTTTGCAACCCCGCCAACTTCCTAACCCCGAAATGACCTTGAAGATTCGAACCTGTGAGTTCATGCACAGCAGACCCATTCCAGGCAGTCGTGAAACTCTACTCTATTAAGAGTACAGATACTTCTTTTGAGGTGTAAGTGAAGCTAATATGGCTTTATTACCAAAATATGTTTAAGGAAATTTTGTACAACAGTGTACAACATTCTTAAACATTGCAAATCACAAGTAGTTTGATAGATTGAACTTGTGTTATGGGTGCCAGGACTCTCACTTTACACCATGTTCGATGGTAGATTCATGTTTTTATCACAAAACATTGTTGTAGCATCGTTTTAAAAATCGTTACATTTAGAAAAAAAAAATAATAATTGGGGCAATCTTTGGGGACTGCCAATAGAAGTAAAAACTTTAATCCTTGATCATAAACACCTCTCTACGAAATAAAAAAAAAAATTAAAAATGGCGGTTCGGATGCTAGTTCCTGATACTCTCTTATGGGTTATTAAGGGGGTCAACATTTCGTTATTTTTTGCGTAGGACGCACCATTTCTGAGATATTGTTAATATTCTAAAATCAAATAATAAAGCGTGGAAGCGTGACGATGACGTGAGTTCCATGACTTTTGTACACCCAAGAAGTGCTCAACGCGCCTAAAGAATTTTCACTTCAATAATGAAATTTTAAAAATTAACTATTTTATGTCATGATGATACCTTCTTGCAGGCGTTGATGCCCTGTTGTCCGACGAGCACATACAGCCTCTCCGCCTTATGTAGTTCAAGCAGCGCACGCACGCTGGCGGCGTGAGAAACTCCAGCCCACGCTGAGCCAAGACCACCACTTGCGCCAGTTGCTATTATCCTGTACAACAAAAGTTAAGGTCTTATTATTTAATTTTACACTCCATAGATGGACATAATGCAGCGATAGCTCAGTGGGGAGACCAAGAGACTGCAATGCAGAGGGTCTCGGGTTCGAATCCACGTCGCGAACGTCTGACTTTCGAAAGTTATATGACTTTTCGAACTTATGTGCGTATTGATTGATAATTATCGCCTGCTCCGTGCCTCGGAGAGTACGTTAAGCCGCCGCGCCGGTCCTGGCTGCCATGAACATCTATGGCAGTCGTTATTGGGAAGTCAGTGCCTTTTAATATGCTGACACTGGTCTAGCCTTAGGGTATCGTTAGCCTTCGGGTTGCGGAGGTCAGATGGCAGCCACTCCATGTAAAAACTGATATCCAGTCAAATCCGGTTAAACTAGAAAGCCGACTCCAAGTGACTTGGGAATAATAAAGGCTAGGGAGAAGAGATGGGCATAATATCCTTTGTTCATTACATACATAACCTGTACATAAAGTCAAAAAGCCGCATTCGGAATTAACCGGCATGCAATGAAAAACGTGGTATTCTAGCCTTGACTGCTCGGATGACCTATTGGTCTAAGTAGTCTTCTCGCCACTGCTTCTGCGCTAAGTGTTCAGGGCTCGACACCCACGACCACAGGTCCCAACAGGACATAAGTGTGGTCCACAAATAGTTGTTAACCTGGCCTAGTTGTCCTTTATATATGAATGTTTGCAAGGTCCCCCGCGACACAAGATATATTACTAGAGTGGAAGTTGACTTAAAAATTCAAACTTACAGACTTTAATAGAAATTCAATATTATTAATTCCCAAAGTGTTGACATAACCTAATTTTAGCCACCGAATTGAAATGCAAAGCCTCATCTTAGCCTACCGTAAGGCATCTATAAGGTGGTTCTAAGTATGAGCTGGTCATGTATAAAAAAGTTGGAATACAGATAGAGAAAAGCAATAAAGACAGCCGTTGGCAGTGAGACAAGAACAGCCCATAATAAAAATAACTCAGAATTTGTGTGACTGCGTTTCGTCCAACCGTTTGGAAGCTACAAAGCCACAGACAATACATCGGCATCAAACTTAGTCGTTTGGGTCTGATGGGATTGGCATATCCAAACCCTGAAGACTTCAGGCTTCTCCCTCTGAATTGTACACTGCGGCTAATGCAGTACATTCATAAGGAGATGCTAAGGGATAAATCTTGGGCCGACACAAAAGATTCCACTGGGTCGAAGTGTCGCCGGTCTGTACTGACTGGTTCCCACACACAAGATAAGATAGTCTTTGTTTAGAAGTACTTACGTATACAATCCCTCGGCCGGCACCTCCCACACCTGTATGCCTTGGTAAGGAGCGCTTTGCACCACGTGTACAGACACAGGCGTGTTGTTGTACGCCACATCGCACATGGTCTGGTTCGGCCCGTAGCGGCCAGTCGCTCCGCATGTCGTGAAGCGGTAGTCTGGAATCAAGAAAGATTGTCGTTCAACTTATAAGACTACTCCTAAGTATATTATTGTCTTACGAAAAGCGACTAAATTACTCAATTTTAGGAGCAAGGAAGCAACTGTCATCTACCATCCTAATCCATAGGACCATATTGGAAGGGTAGACCAGATGTCAGAATATTTTAAAGTAGATCTACCATATATCTATTAAGAGTAGTAGAGCCTCGCTGATTTCAGCATGAATGGGCCGGCTCGACCGGGGAAGGACTACCCTCTCACAGAATATCGACGTGAAATAGCAGTATTCCTACTGTTGTGTTACGTTCGGTGAGTGAGAGTGCTGGAGGTCCAATCACCCCCTTTCCCCCATCCCGCTCCATCTCCTTCCCACTTCCTTTCCTAAGGGGTCGGCAACGCGCAAGTGATGCCTCTGGTGTCGCAGGCGTCCATAGACTACGGTGACCACTTACCATCAGGTGGGCCGTATGCTTGTTTGCCACCTTAGTTGTATACATTTTTTTTTTAAATATTGAATGGTATAGAAAGCCTTAATAACCAAGACATTACGTGTTCTATAAGGCTCGAAGGAGTGCTGTTTTTAAATAGTCTTTGAACGTAGTTATGAAAAATGTTGGTTAATCTCGCGGATCGATTGTTCTACGCGGTCGCTGTCTTTATGATTGAAGCAAACCGAAACATGGTTGTTTTATGAAAATAGTTTAATTATAACGAATAATATGCATTTAAACATTTAATAATAGCCTCCATGGATGGTGAACTGGTGATCGCATGGCTGCTGCCACTGCACAGCATTGAGGATTCGATCCACATTCTACACAGAACAAACAATTGTGTGATTCACAAATACTTGCTCCGAGTCTTGGTGATTTTTGTGTCCGTTGTTTGAAAGTTTGTAAAGTACCTCGTGACACAGGAATTATTCCTAGTGCAGTATTTCTTTTTTAAAGAAGAAAAATAATTGTTTCACGCATTTTTTAGTAAACCTTGTCGATTTCTAAGGTTTTAGCCATGTTCTTACATGTAAAAATGTAAGAAACTGAAACACAGTTGTAAAATTTAATGGAACCAAATTAATCTTAGTACGAGAATTGGTTTTTGTCGGTCCTTTCTTATAATATTATAAATTCGAAAGTAACTCTGTCTGTCTGTCTGTTACCTTTTCACGACTAAACCACTCAACCGATTTAGATGAAATTTGGTACAGATATAGTTTAAACCCTGGGGAAGGACATAGGCTACTTTTTATTGATATAGGTACCACGCGGGTGGAACCGCGCGCAAAAGCTAGTGTTATATAAAATTTACATCAAAAGAATCGTCAAGAAGCATGTACTTACATATTTTTTCAGCAAACGCGACATGCGGTGTAGTCTTCTCATCGAACACAGGGTTGTAGTAGCTGTAGTCCCCAAGTTCGTCAGGGTCTATGTTCAGCCCGAAACATTCCGGAGACATGGAGAAGTCGTCGATAGCCGAGTCTGAATAGATGCGCATGCCGCGACGAGTTTTAAATTCTAGGTAATATCTGAAATAGAAGAGAAAATTGTGGTGTCTAGAGCTCAAGTCTTTACCTTACCAGATATAATTATACGTCAGAGCTTAAGTTTATTGATTATCGCGAGATTCCTTGTTCTGTTACATCCCTATTCTCCTTAATAAAATACTGAATTGCAGTTTTCACCAATTGACGTCAATACAATATTGGCAATCAGCAATAATTGCATTATAAATACTCGTACTTGGTCTATACTAGAGCAGTTAGTTATTTTCTAACAAAACTGTGTCACGGGGACCGTTCGCGCCATGACGGCTGCGCGCGAGCCGGTGTGGTGGGTGACGCCCCTCTCTCCCTCCTGCCGGTGGTAGCCGCTATATAAGATCAAGACGCCCTGATGCGGCCCCTTCCGCTGCGCTACCGTGACGAAGTTAAGTGGTCTTTCTATCGAAGACCACATAACGTAGCCTTATAAGAACCACGCCCTGAGATTCTGCTTCCGTCTAGTCAAATATTATTTTATATCTATAGGTAATTCGGTGTTTTCTGTACAAGTTGTAATCTAAAATTACAAACCTTTTAATTGCCTAATATATGTTTTAATTATCTCCGCTACATAACTACCCTGGTCAATCTAGTCCCTAAAACTAGATTGACTAACTAGAACGTTACGACTGTTTTCCAGCTACGGACCTGATTATTGCCTGCCGGCTAGCCTTCAGCAGTACTGTAAACAATTATTACTCCGGGTCCACTCTGCCCTTTACTAGGGCTATCGCGCTATACAAGTGTTCAAGTGTCATCCAAGTAAAGTCGCGTATAGTGTATAGTGAAAAGTCTGTGAAAAAAGTCTATGTGAAAAGTCTGTTTTGTGTATGAGTTATTATTTAAAAATAAAGACTTGTAAATTTTTAGTACGCTACACAGTCAGTACAGCTGAACCTGGAGAACGAATTGCTAGATTGTCTTATTCAGCATTAAAAAAAAACACACTTTAAAAATGCTGAATAGGACAATCTAACAGTTTGGTCTCCAGGTTCAGCTTAGCTCTGCAGACTACGAATGCGCTAGTGAGCAGAAACAGAAACTCCGTGGTATATTTAGTCGGTATGACTTTCCATCTTTTGCCTGGTGAGCCTCACATAACAGCCTCGCCCACCCCGCGGAGAGACAAATGAGTAAATAGCACTTCCCCAAGTAAAATAAATGTAAAGGTCCAGCAAAGATTTTGAGATTTTTTCTGGAATTATTGGTAACCGCACGGCGTCAGGGCTTCTCAGATAATCTCTTTACTATCTAGGACCAAAATCTGTAAATGTTTTATAACTTTATCTAACACATTGTGGATTTTGAAGCGTGATGTGATTTGATATACTGACAATAATATCAGAAGGGAACCTTACGAAAATATGTAAGCAATACATATTCAGCTGGTGCTCATTTTTACACTCTATGTAATTTTAAAGCAAACTTACCGTTTCGTGATGTTGGGGAGTATGATGGAGGCTCTGTACCAGACCTCCCCCATGTGCTTGGTGGAGAACCAGAGGGAAGTGGTGATGTTCCCTCTGTTGGTCAACTCTACAACGTTCAGGCTGAGGGAGCCGTAGTTGCGACCGTTTTGCTGGTAGTAGAATCTTATCTGTTGGCAAAATATATCAGTTAATACGTATTACAAGTAACATAACGATAAAATCGAGCACAATTATTGGATCGTAATTTTGTCATTAAAGTAGTTTTAATTAGATTGGATCCAGGTATTAGTAGAGTTAGAAAAAACTGTAATAAACAAATAATGGACAGGAGGCTTCTGTATGACCAGCACACATAGGATCTTGAAGCTCAGATCGACAATTTACAATTACAATTAAAAAGTTTTACTTACAATATAAGGCAGAAGATCAGGAATATATAACTTAGGAAAATATAACTTAATACATATGATGAGATAACACAGACTGGTAAAGAGAATTTATAAATGTTTTATCTTTAGCCAACAATTATTATTGCATAAATTGCCAAAAATCACCATTAACTTCTCGTCAATCTCAAGTATTTAGTACACAGTATCTCGCTTTCAAACTTTGTTCGACTCGAAATCAAGTTTCGGTCCATAAATCAAATAAAATTATCTGGTACGTTTTTCGCAATGATTGTGTCACAAAAATATATATACAGAATAAAGTATTTTGTATTAGGAAACATTGTTTATTAGTTATATCCTAAATACAATCAGTAAAATTGATAAGCACAATAAGGACAACGAGATTTTATATATATAATCGTGCTTTCTATCATGTCTTGTTGTAAGCTCTATTTCGCAGTAATTATGTGTGATCAGTCTTCTTCTTTTCTTCTTTTCGTGTGGTATGTGGCCAACCTGTTGTCAAGCCGCCCGTAGGCCTCTGACATGGCTTAACGACTGCTGTCAATTTGACAACAACCGGGACCGAATTTTTACGTGCCCTCCGAAGCACGGAGACGCTCAGATGAAATACCACTAAGCGGTCACCCATCTATTGACTGACCGCACCCAACGTTGCCTAACCTAAGTTAAAGTTAGTGTTAAGTTGTATGATCGGTAGTAAAAGTATTAACACGACTTAGTCCTAAGCAAAATTTTATTCAAAGAAAGTACTTACCAGACAGCAGTTATAATATTTGGATGTGATGTTCCCATGGACCTTCGGTGGAGGATTGAAGGTGACGGTCCTCATGGTAGCTGTCGACGCGAAGTCTGGCCTCTCTTTATTGGGACCAGTGACGTTCATGTTCACGAAGAAGTAGTACCCAAAGCAGTAGTCAGCGATGGAGTAATTCCTGTGGGCAGGGAACAGGACGGGGACCACCATGGTAGGAATCGCAATGGGTGGACCGCAGGTGTGGTCGTAATTGGGTCCTGTTTTGTCTGTTGGTGTTGGACCGTGGTGACGAGACCATTTGAGGATCGACCTGTGGGAAAAAATGTGTGTGAAAATCTTGATAAAGACAATAGTGCTTCCAGAAGACAACAGTACAGACACATTAGGCAACTAACCCTGTACCGCAATAGTATATTTAGACCTGTGAAAATCTTTACTAACCTGGATATAATACATTTTCTGCCATCCAAAATTAAAACCAAAAATACGTCATCACAGAACATAGAATTCTCTGTTCTGTGTACGTCATGTCTATACATCTATATCTATCATCATCATGTCAGCCAAAAGACGTCCACTGCTGGACATAGGCCTACCCCAAGGTTTTCCACACAGACCGGTCTTGGGCCACCCGCATCCAACCGCTTCCCGCGACCTATATCTATACTCTATACAAATACATAAAATTGAAGTGTCTGTTTCTAATGTCAAAATAACAGCTTTTTAATGCATATGAAAGTATATAAGGTAACCTATACGAAAACATCTATTTTTAAAATATTTGTCTGTCTGTCTGTCTGTTTGTTCCGGCTAATCTCCGAAACGGCTGAACCGATTTTGACGGGACTTTCACTGGCAGATAGCTGATGTTATAAGGAGTAACTTAGGCTACTTTGATTTTAGAAAACAATAAGGTACCGCGGAGACAAACACTGTTTAGTTAAAATCTACGCGGACGAAGTCGCAAGTAACAGCTAGTATATGTATATGTATGTCACAATGTACGCTTATGACTTCACTTATTAATAAACTCCCTTTGGGTATATAGTCGCACGATGTATGTAATTAAACAATTACATACGTCGTAATGCCTCCGTGGCGCAGCGGTAGTGAATGAGACTGCTGTGCATGAGGTCTCGGGTTCGAATCCTGGGTCGGGCCAACAAACAGTTATTGGGTTTTTCAGTTAAGAAATCTCAATAGCAGTCCGGAGTTAGGAAGTTGGCGGTGTTAGACACCCCTGTGCCTCGGAAAGCACGTAAAGCCGTTGGTCCTGCGCCTGATCTCTCTCCGGTTGTGTCGGATTGTCGTCCCATCGGATCATGAGAGTTAGGGAACAGAAAGTGCACTTGTGTTTGCGCACACACTTGTGCACTATAATATCTTCTGCGCAGATGGCCAGTCTCCGTTAAGACTGGCCGCCGTGGCCGATATCAGTCTGGAGGATATTATTAAACAATTTTATGCTACTTCAAAATAAACTTGACGCTCTATGACTTAAAGAGATATGTTGATAAAAGCTACTTACTGGCTTTCCAATACGTTCTCAAAGCCGCACGTGTCCTGCTCGAAATTGCAATAAGTACCATACGGCATTTTATCTGAAACAAATATATATTCAATTAGTTATAGGTAAATAATTAGCGCTTTAATTAAATAAAGTATTTCAGAGAAGAGATTAACATTTATACAATTAATACTGAAAAAAAATATCACTGTATAGTAAAACTAAAACATATATGCAGTTTGCTAAAGATAAAGAGAGACGGGTGAGGTAGAAACCGTTCTAGTAGGTACTTGATTCATTATTTTACCCGGCTAACTTATCAAGCAATGAGCTGGCATCTCATCTGCTTTTATGTAGTCGTTACTAGACTGTATAATAATAATAATATCAGCCCTGTATTAAACTGTCCCACTGCTGGACACGGGCCTCTTCTCACTGCGAGAAGGGTTAGGCCATAGTCCACCACGCTGGCCTAGTGCGGGTTGGCAGACTTCACATATCTTCGAGAACATTATGGAGAACTTCCAGACATGCAGGTTTCCTCATGATGTTTATCTTTACCGTTAAAGCAAACGATAATTAACTATTTAATACGCATATAACTTCGAAAACTCAGAGATGCGCGCCTTGGGTTCGAACTCGAGACCTCTGCGTGGCAGTCCAACGGTTTCCCACTAGGCTATCGCTAGACTGTATAAATTTAATTATTTATTTACTTTATTGGGACACAATACAATAATATATAAATAATAAAAAATGTACACATTAAATGTAATGCAAGAATTTTATAGGGTAGTATTTAACTGCACAGCAAAAAAATACTAATTGCATAGCAAAATATGCTTACCAAAAATACTAATTGCACACCAAAAGATATTTAAAAAGATCAAACTAAGTCGACAGAGCCCCACTTCGCGGGGCTCCTATTTTTGGGTGGGTTTAAGAAGGAACCTAACATAACCTAACCCTTCCGAGACGGAATGCAGTGATTTGAGGCGTATAGGTGCTCGTTATGATATATTTTAGTAAGCATATTTTGCTGCGCAATTACTATTTTTGGTGGTCATGAGATATATTGAATCCCAATTTTATATATATATATAAAGAAAAGAGTTAATGTGTATCACACACCAATGTCAGCAAATTAATATTTAAAACAATAGGAATAAAATAAAATAATGAAGCGCGATAATTGAGAAAGGGAAAATCTAGCAATAATTATTTTAACAATTTAATAGCTTGTTTACGAAATGTTGAATACGGGACTATAAAGTGTATTTTCATGTAGTAGTATATTGTTTAAGCCCATAGTGGAGTCAAAGGTTTTTAAGAAATTAGTTGAAGTTATCATAGTGCCTATTATTATACCAAAATTGTACTACATTATTATTGGGTAAAATTTTAAATACACAGATACATTTATTAAATTATATTAAAACTTATAACTTCTTCTTCTTTTCGTGTGGTTAGTGGCCAACCTGTTGTCAAGAGTTGTTTAAGCCACCCGTAGGCCTCTGACATGGCTTAACGACTGCTTTTGGCAACAACCGAGGCCAACTTTTTACGTGCCCGCCGAAGCACGGAGACGCTCAGATGAAATACCACTAAGCGGTCACCCATCTATAGACTGATCGCACCCAACGTTGCTTAATCTCGCTAATCGTTTACCGATCAGTGAGTGCAACTGGCTATGAGCGCCTTAAACTTATAGCTTAATCGTTATTAATAGCAATGGGCTCAGAATGCTACCCTGCGGTACACCCTCACACAATACACACAGAAGCAACTTACCGCAGTTTTTACTCTCATCACTGCCGTCATCACAGTCCTTCACAAGGTCGCAAACCTGCTGCAGCTTTATACACGAGTCCCTCTGCAAAGAGAAACTAGCTTTGTAGCACGTATTCTATAATCAAAATCAAATCAAATCAAAAATAAATTTATTCAAGTTAGGTTACAAGGTAACACTTATGAATGTCAAAAACACAATTTTTTTTCTGAGAATTTACATTTACTGCCACGTGCAGCAAAGCAAGGGTGTAGGGCTCATGAGAAGAACGGCCAAGAAACTCATGGCCACTCTTTTTAATCGCCAAGTTTACAATAAAATTTTGTTTACACATCATAACTGTAAGGTGCTGCAACCATTTCTCCATGAATTATTACTGAAGCATTTAATAAAATTTGATGGTAGCCTGGTAGGTATAACAAATTAAATAAATTTCTACTTCTAGACTGGACAGCTCAGCATTTGCAGGGCCACTAAAGTAACACACGAGCCCAAGGCTCGCTTTATGATAGCAAGGGACTATTAAATATTGCGACCTAGTCACTTCCATTCAATACAATGCCCACTCTATTCAGTATTAGTCGCTTATACTACCAGTAGGGTATCCATCTGTGTATGTATAATATACACAAACTACTGATCTTGCTTCTGACAGTATAACATCTAAAGGAGCTCATAAGAGAAAATATGTAAATGGGCCATCATTCAGAAGGGTGGAATTCTCCTGGTTAGTTTTGTTCACAAACATTCTAGTGTATTGCTTTTGAGTAATTAGCTTATGGATAGGATACAACCCAAACGCCATTAATTAGCCGTGTATAAACTGGGTAGTAACGCTATAGAATTTTGCTCATAATACCTTGTGTCTTTTTATATTTACAAAGCAACTCTGGCAGAATTTTATTACATTCGATTTGGCAAATTATATATTTACTTTTTTTGATCAGTAGCAAGAATATTGTCTTCTGTTTACGCGAATGTTATTCATTGAAATTAAACTACTATATATATACGGATTTTATCGCGTTTGTTTGACACTTTATTTCAAAATTTTTTGAAAACTGTTTCACTACTAATACTATTAAACTTTACTATTTTTTTAAGCTAATTAAATTATTGAAACTATTAAAGCTATTTATACTATTATATATATTATATTATTTATATTTACACTTTCTCCGACGTATCAAGAATTCATTTTTCCTTTCTAAACAATTTGAGGCCAGTTTACAGTTAGTATTGAAATGTTACCTATCACAGTATCAAAGACTTAAGTAGCAACTGGAAAGGTAGTTAGCTTCCTAAAACAGGACACTCAGAAGATTTAAAACTACTTACTTTCATAATCTTGCACTTCATCTGCCCCAGTCCACACTCGCCGTTGATGACGGGCGGTTCTGGCACGCATTCGATCATGCGGATGTTGTCGATAGCTATGTGCGGTAGCGTTTGTGACAGGCTTACGTAGGTCGGACGAGTGATCTCGATGATGATGCGCACCTCTTGCAGGACCTTGCCGGTCATAGAGCGCATCACGTGCCAACTGGAAAGAGATTTAGAGTGAGTTTTTAGCACACGTAATATTAGTAGAACTTTCCGTATAAGTTGCTGCTTATTTATAAAGACACATCCTGACCTATGAGCCAATCCGCACTAGGATTAATTCCTGTATCTTTACAAATATTCAAACAAAAGGCACAAAGAACAGAGATTTTCCAGATTCAGAACAACTTCACATGTAATTAATTTTCATACCATGTGGTCGGATGGCACGGGATGAGCAACGCAATGCAACGCAAGTGGCAATGGTAAGGCGACCATTCCACCATTTCAACCACTGCAGTCAATAACCAGACGAGGCTGTGACTGCTGAGTCACGTACTATTAAGGTTTATTATTCTATTGACAGGAAATATACTAAAGTTCTTTTATAATAATAGTGTTAACTGCCTCCATAGAGCAGCAAAATAATGAAAGTAAAAGATATTATTTCGATTTTTACGGCCAGGCAAAGGATAGTTGGGATATTTGTCAAAAATTCTGAGTAGTAATCTCACAGTATCTGGATCTGTAGGAGCCAGTTAGTTTTCCTACACTCTTAGACATATGTAAGTTGTTGGAGTACACAGAAAGAACCACAAGTTACGTTTAAAAGTTATATAGTTAAAAGTTAAAGTAAAATGTTTACAAGTTAATTAATATAATGTGATCTTTCTCGCGGCAAGTGTATAGTTATATAGTTATAAATATACTCTAATGTTATTATGAATTACATCATTATATATCACAGCAATATGAGGTAAATTGCAACGCTCTTGTCTGCCTATTTTAGTATTGCTGCGTCCACAAAATATGTACGGTAACAAAACCTTACAGGATCGGCAACTAAAACACTACAGGGTTGCTCCCTGTTACATGGAATTCAAAGACATGGATGGAATGTGGTATATAGTCTATGTATAATTGTATATACCTATATGTATAACAACACTCACTTTTCAAAGTTATTCCCTGTGACATCCAGTAAGATCCACTGCAGTTCCGACTCAGTCGCCTCGGCAACTAGACGGATGGTGGCGTTCTGCATCTTGCTCTGATGGAATTTCGCCTCGAACTGCGCAAAAATACGATGTTATTAATCAACGTTTTATGGATTAGGGTAAGATGATATGACGATGATGTTAGGTTAAGGCTAGAAAGTACTACATAAAATGGGCACCTGGCCCTTCTTCCACTATAGACTATCAATAAGAAATGCTCAACAGCAGCATAACTTTTGAAAATATACCTGGTGGAAGACAGTAATCTTATCCCTATTACACCTACTACTAAGGTGGCAAACAAGCATACGGCCCATCTGATGGTAACTATGTGGTCACCGTAGCCTATGGACGCCTGCAATACCAGAGGCATCACTTGCGCGTTGCTGACCCTTTAGGAAAAAAGGAATTGGGATGGAGAAGGAGCGGGAAGGGGGAAAGAGGGTGATTGGGCCTCCGGCACTCTCACTCACGAAACGAAACACAACAGTTGGAACACTGCTATTTCACGTCGATATTCTGTGAGAGGGTAGTACTTACCCGGTCGAGCCGGCCCATTCATGCTGAAATCAGCGAGGCTCTACTACTCATAATATACGTGGAACCTTAAACATAGCTGTTCAAGTCTGGATCTTATATACTTCTGCTACCCCTTCGGCAAGGTACAGGCGAGATCCTATTAATGTTATGTAAATATATCTCGATTATGTTATTGTGTAAAACAGAATAGAAGTCTTTACCTTGCAATCATCCCACAGTCCTTGGAACGGTGGTGACTTGATCACCATATTCTCCATGGTGGGATCCACAGCTAAGTAGAGGAAGTGGCCTGAAACAAATTAATAAAACCATTTTTAATATTATATGAAACGCCTGTATTCATTCCTCACTGATTTACCGTAGCCGTTAAGCCTACAATTTCTGTGACTTTATGCCATGTCCATAGTTAGAGAATCTTCCCCAGCAGATTGATCCAAAATTGCACCGTACCGATTAGATATATCTGAGAGAGCATATGCTTAAATGGCAATTACATTAATTTATGTATGTTTGCAAGCTTGTTGCCAATTTCGGAAATAATTAATGATTTTTGGATATAATAATAAATAATAATGTCCTACACGCACCGGAACACGCAGCAGGGGTAGGCCTCCCACAAGGTGGACCGACGACCTGATAAAGGTCGCGGGAAGCGGTTGGATGCGGGTGGCCCAAGACCGGTCTGTGTGGAAAACCTTGGGGGAGGCCTACGTCCAGCAGTAGACGTCTTTTGGCTGACATGATGATGATGATGATGAATGTCCTCCAGACGGAATTTCGGTCATGGCGGCCAATCTTCGGAGACTGGCCATCTGCGCGGAGATATTATAGTGCACATGTGTGTGAGCAAATACAAGTGCACTCTCTGTTCCTTAACCCTCATGATCCAATGGGACGGATAATCCGACACGACCGCAGAGAGATCAGGCGCAGGATCAACGGCTTTACGTGCTTTCCGAGGCACGGGGTTGTCTAACACCGCCAACTTCCTAACTCCGGGCTCGTATTGAGATTTCTTAACAGAAAAACTCAATAACTTTTTGTTGGCCTAACCCGGGATTCGAACCCGAGACCTCATGCACAGCAGTCGCATTCACTACTGCTGCGCCACGGAGGCATATACAAGGTCTATAATTATTAATTAATTATCAATATATGAGCAAGACGATTCAATGCATATTAAGGAAGGAAGGCTGTAGAGGTAACCATTAGCCCTCTCACTCACCAAACTAACCTATGTAACGTTGCAATATCTGTACAAATACTGCTACTTAGTATGACCCTGGCCCAACAATCTGATACACCGAATCTGAACAATCCGATTCCTATTCCTAGATAAATATGATGTTATATGCGCTATATCTCGCCACTTGACGTCAATCGATACCCACTAATCATACATCAATGTTTACATACCTAAACATCGAATGTTATCAATACATTTAATATCAAATACATCCTAAACCTAATTTATTATTATAAATGCGAGTGTGAGTTTGTTTGTTATGCTTTGACGCCTTAACTACTCAACTGATAATCATGAAATTTCGCATACACGTCGTCAGGGTTACAGAAAAGGACAGAGGATACCTTCCATATAGAAAAAGTAGATACTGGTACAAAACTTTTGTTATTTTATTCTTAAGTAGGGGAAAGCGTTGACGCATACCTCTCCACGGAAAGGGGAGCGGAGAGGTTATGTCGGGCTCACCCGGGATAAGACGGAATGTCCCGGGTACTACCGACTAAACCTACCACGGTGTACCAACTGGCTGCCTTGAGTGGTTGGTGGGTCGCTGGCACTCAGACTACATCAGCGACCTTACAAACGTAACCTAACGTAAATTTTTACGAGCGATGCCGCGGGCAAAATCTATTGCACTATAAACCACTTACAGATTTTACAGCTTGTACATCAGACATACGGACTATAAAACGAAGAGATGGTATTATAACATCGATGCGGGCTACAATATCGATATGAGGGGCTGACGTACATTTACGATCCCCAGGCTTCAGACACGTGGGTGGCCCGAGATTTAAATGTCGGCGAAAATAACAGTATACAGATAGCTTACAGTAGTAACAGTCAGACTGGACTTCAGATTTTGGAATGCGCGCTCTACTTTGATCCTTTGATTTATGTAAGTTTGAGGTTACGTTTGATATAGTGTTAGTGGATATTTGTGTAAGGAAATTCTATAGAAGAAGTACGGAGTCTGGAAATGAGCCCAAATGTAGGTACATTTTATACATATGTTCGAGGCTATATTTTCATCGAACACGTATTGCTGATAGCTCAGTGGGGAGACCAACAGACTGCAATGTCTCGTCAATGTGTCAATGTGGGGTCTCGGGTTCGAACCCACGTCGCGCACCTCTGACTTTCGGAAGTTATATGACTTTTCGAAATTTTGTGCGTATTGATTGACAATTATCGCCTACTCCGTGCCTCGGAGAGCACGTTAAGCTGTCCGTCCCGGCTGCCATGAACATCTATGGCAGTCGTTATTGGGATGTCAGTGCCCTCTAATATCCTGACACTGGTCTAGCCTTAGGGTATCGTTAGCCTTCGGGTTGCGGAGGTCAGGTGGCAACCGCTCCGTGTAAAAACTGATATCCAGTAAAAATCCGGTTAGACTAGAAAGCGGACCCCAAGTGACTTGGGAATAATAAAGGCTAGGGAGAAGAAGTTAACATATTCAGTAAAGACTTAACTACTGAATATCTTAACAATTCAACATTAAATAATGCATCAAATTAACCATATGTTTCATCAACCAGACACAAAAAAGCAAGCCTCTACCTGTCTCTTCGGGAACATAGACATAAGACAATGTATGTATATATATCAACTAATATTATAAATACGAATGTAACATTGTTTTTTACGCATGCACGCCTTAACTACTCGACCAATCATCATGAAATTTCGCACGCACATTGTCGGGGATACAGAAAAGAATATACAACCTTTTATCCAGCAAAAAATACTGTTACCTACCGAAGACGCGGTCAAAATTGCTTTTCATAAAAAATATAAATAACTTGACAAGATGGCGTTACAAGGTTCTAAATTCAAACTACGCATCACGAACTCTATAGTGAACCTACTGGGATGTTTCTACGTAGCAGTGACGAAGGGACATCTGGCCGGTAGGCGGGCAGCGAACGATCAATTTAGATAATAAAACACAAAGTGGCTGAATTTGCGCTAATTGAAACATGATCGTGTCGAGCCGAAGGGGTAACTGCAGGGGTGTGGGTTCTACACCTAACTGGATGAGTTTTAACTGAAATATTTATAGCAGCTACCCTCATTCTAACTTTAGGAATACATTGTCTTTTTACTGATACATGGATAATAGGTAAATGGTGCGTCCTACGCAAAAAATAACGAAATTTTGATCCCCGTAATAACCCATTGTTAAAATTTAAAAAATGTTTTACAGAATTACTTGTAGATAAATGTTACTACTCTGTGCAGGATTTCCTAGATGATACATTTTTATAACCCATTTGTCATCTTCATCTACTAACTTTGTATTATATTTGCATGCTAATAAGGCAGAATGTACATGGATCTGTTATATCATTTACTAACCTATTTTTATGTACCTACATTCTAAGCAAATAAAGACCTATGTATAATATGTATGTATTTACAAAAAAAAAGTATATATGTATATTTATCCATTGTCTAGTACCCATAGTACAAGCTCTGCTTAGTTTGGGCTAGATGGTGTTGTGTGTATGTGGTAGAATGTATTATATTATTATGTATTATATTATATTATATTATACCTATTCTATTCTATTCTAACCCCCAAGAGAGTATCAGGAACTAGCATCCGAACCACCCCTTTTTTATTTTTTTTGTAATGAAATCTTCTTTAGGCGTGTTGAGCACTTCTTGGGTGAACAAAAATCATAGAACTCGCGTCATCGTCACCGAACGCTTTCCATTTTTGAATTATTTTTGATTTATACAGAAGTGTTTATGATCAAGGATTAAAGTTTTCACTTCTATCAGCAGTCCGCAAAGACAGCCCCAAATTTTTTTAAAACTTGTTATTGTCTGCTGCTTTGCTCGCGTAAATGCGTAGTTAGTAGGCGCTATGAAACGAGGCTCTATCTATGTAGTGTAAGTAATACGTACGTACCTAATTGATATCCAGATCCAATTTTTAAGATAAGAAGAGTTCAGGTACCCTAATATTTGGTGTACACAAAATTTCATGATGATCGGTTAAGTGGCCATGACGTGAAAGCGTAACAAACAAACAAACTCACTTTCACATTTATAAAATTAGTTTGGAAGTTTGGATTTACAAACATCGACCAACAACCAGTAACAATTTTATTATACATATGTAGTTATAGATCATTATCTGTCATGATGAAATGGCTACATATGTAGTTATAGATCATTATCTGTCATGATGAAATGGCTACATATGTAGTTATAGATCATTATCTGTCATGATGAAATGGCTACATATGTAGTTATAGATCATTATCTGTCATGATGAAATGGCTACATATGTAGTTATAGATCATTATCTGTCATGATGAAATGGCTACAACCGATGGGTCGTTGACGGTTTTTTGTTGACATAACCTATCCGTTGACTTTCGTTCATCAACTAGTTGAAATCGTCAACAAGTTGATAACTACATAAAGTTAACCGGTATTGCAACACATTCAAGACTATACGGTTTTTAATCGACTTCAAAAAAGGACGAGGTTCTCAATCCGAATGTATTTTTTTATGTTGAAACACACAAAAAAATACATTCGAATTGAAACCTCCTCCTTTTTCAAAAAATATTTAATTATTTATTTCAAAATCTATTATCTATCATTACAGGTTCTTAAACTAATCTTGTTACCTCCGATCTTTTCTCTAAGTGAACCGATTTTGATATTCTTTTTGTATTTAAAAGCTGATGCTTCCCATGCGGTTCCATTTAAATTTGATCAAGATCTGACCAGTAGTTTTTGAGTTATCCTTAATAATATGTATTTGGTTGACTGCGACCATATGATATATGGTTTGCTTTTTTGTTATTCTTTTTAACTTCATGAACGGTTGACGAGACTACGTACGAAAAATGTTGACAACAATTTAATAAAGATAGTATACATATTTATATTGGCGATTATCACACGGCACCGCGCACCGCCGGAGGGCGGAGGCAGTAAAACGAATTTCATAGCGGTGCTCCGCGCGGTAAGGCGGTTTACGCGCCTGTCCGCGCGGATGGATAAACAGTTTTAACTAAATCGTTGATTCAACGCTCACTTCTAATAGCAGTCGAAATATAGTCGTGCGATTGTCACAGACGCTATAATCGTGAGTGTACGCCGAGCCTTAAGACGGCTTGGGCCACTGGAAGGTTCCCGTCGGGCGGAAGTAGGTTAACAATATTGACTTTTTAAAAGGGGTGAACTGAAGTCTTTCAAACGAGCTATGTTTAACGTCATATTTCTTTGAAAGAAACACCTGGAAACTTCAATATGTATATTCTAACAGAAGGTTTATGTTTATAGATGTAAGTAGAGATGAATTTTAGTAGATGATGTTGACTTCTAGACTTCAAGCTGTTGTAATGAAACCAGTTAAGTTTAAGTTATTTATATTATTTTACATGAAATATATAAGTATCACGGTTAACTTTATGGTGATTTAAAAGAGTGGCCTTGAGTTTCTTGCAGGTATCTTCTCATAGGCTCAACCTTGTGCCTGAACCTTGCAACTAACATAAATGTAAATTCAGGAAATGTAACAAACTCACTAACCCCTTTGACGTTCATAAGTGTTACTTTGTGACCTAAGTGAATAAATAGTTTTTGACTTTGACTTTATATGTTACTTACAATTTCCACTAACTATTTATGAATTACTAGTTTCTGATCATAGTTTCGGCTGTGTGAATCTTGCAGGACTGTATACCGGGGTGAAAAGCATCTTAAGTCGTGGTCGCCAGGACATAGTCTACCTGTGTTTTATTCAAATCCGCTCAACAATTTACAAACAAACAAACAGACATCTTCACAAACTTTTACATTGATAGTATTAGTAGGTAAGATTCATTTTTGACTTTATACATTTACATTTGCCCCTGCGTTATAATAATAAAGAACTACATACTAAAATGCAAGAAAACCATGAGTTTACATGTTATAAACATAATAATAGCGAACTACTGCATGGCCTGATTACTCTTCTCCCTGGCCTTTATTATTCCCAAGTCACTTGGGATCGGCTTTCTAATCTAACCGGATTTGACTGGATATCAGTTTTTACACGGAGCGACTGCATTTGACCTACGCAACCCGAAGGCTAACGATACCCTAAGGCTAGACCAGTGTTTAGAGGGCACTGACTTCCCAATAACGACTGCCATAGACGTTCATGGCAGCCGGGACCGACGGCTTAACGTGCTCTCCGAAGCACGGGGCAGGCGATAATTGTCTATCAGTACGCACATAATTTCTAAAAGTCATAACTTCCGAAAGTCAGAGGTGCGAGACGTGGGTTCGAACCCGAGACCCTCTGCATTGCAGTCTGTTGGTCTCCCCACTGCATTTATAATGATAAAATAAATACCACTATTCTTCAGTTCCTGATTAGTTTTGCTCGTTTTTTTCCATCTCTATGTAATTCTGCACATCCTATCCTAACTAATATTATAAAAGCGAAAATGAGTTTGTTTGTTTATTACCTTTTCACGCCTGAACCACTGAACCGATCATTCTGAAATTTTGCATATACGTTGTCAGGTGTACAGAAACGGACATAGGCTACCTTTCATCCCGAAAAAAAATACTGTTCTCGAAGAAAACAACAATGACGTTCTTATGATAATAGATGGCGCCACGTGTCTTTCGAATCATGATTGAATCATATTATTACAAGCAGAGTATGTACAACCCGAATTGTATGTCAACCAAATATTATTATTATCTATTATTAAGGATAACTCAAAAACTGCTGGTCAGATCTTGATCACATTTAAATGGTACCACATGGGAAGCACCAGCTTCAAATAAAAAAAGAAACATGAAAATCGGATCACCTAGAAAAAAGTTCTGAGGTAACACATAAAAAAACATACAGTCGAACTGAGAACCGCCTCCTTTTTTTGACGTCGGTTAAAAGTGAATTGAAATAAAGATTTTATGTAAACATGCGAGATTTGTTTAATAATTTAATTAGCTTAAAAATTAGTAAAGTTTAATAGTAATAGTAGTGTAACAGTTTCTAAATCGATACTAATATTATAAAGCTGAGTTTGTTTGTTTGTTTGAACGCGCTAATCTCAGGAACGACAGGTTCGATTTGAAAAATTATTTTAGTGTTGGATAGTCTACTCATCGAGGAAGGCTATATGTATAACATCACGCTACGATCCACGGGGGCGGCACAGTAATGATAAACGAGGGTAAAACCGCGGGAACATTTAGTTTACAATATGAGAAGAAAGTACGATTTTCCTTAATATTGTCTTCTGTTTACGCGAATGTTATTTATTGAAATTAAACTACTATATACGGATTTTATCGCGTTGTTTATTTGACACTTTATTACAAAAATTTGAAAAACTGTTACACTACTATTACTATTAAACTTTACAAATTTTTAAGACTTTCCCCGACGTTTCGGTTGCTTTTCAGCTCCCCGTGACCATGGCTGCTGAAAAGCAACCGAAACGTCGGGGAAAGTCTTAAAAATTAGTAAAGTTTAATAGTAATAGTAGTGTAACAGTTATTAAAATTTTGTAATAGTGTCAAATAAACAACGCGATACAATCCGTATATAGTAGTTTAATTTCAATGAATACGATTTTCCTGCTATTTCTCTGGTTAATACCGGCTACCTCTTAAATATTTTTATTTTAATTATATATTTTATTAACTCAATGTGGTTAACATCTTCTTTTCGTAAGTATTATATCTGTCTATTTGAACAAAAGCTTGGTACTGAGTGCAGTTACTCCCACTCAGTCTACAGATATATATACTTTGAGCAAGTAACTGTCAGTTTAAACTATTAATAGACTGTCTCGGCACGTTGCACCTAAAATAATTGCGCAGAAAATGGCGAGATTTTAGCGCGTCACGCCCAGGGACTCACTTGGAACTGAGGTTTAATCTATACTTACTAATATTATAAAGCTGAGGAGTTTGTTTGCTTTTTGTTTGAACGCGCTAATCTCAGGAACTACTGGTTCGATTTGAAAAATTCTTTAAGTGTTGGATAGCTTATTTGTCGAGGAAGGCTATAGGCTATAGAACATCACGCTACGACCCACGGGGGCGGCGCAGTAATGATAAACACGGGTGAAACTGCTGAAAAAAGGCAGGCTGAGGCTGCGGGAAAAATGTAGTTTACTTAAATACATGTTACTTTTAACTACTTAATAAAAAAATACTACTTACAATTAAATAAATTTATATATGTATATTTTAATATATAGTTAATTATTACTTCATGTTAATTTTATATTTAAGTACTGGACCCCACACTATGATTCCCTGTATGTTGGACCTACAACTATAACCATAGATACAAGATCTAGGTCTAAAAAACATTGGCCGACTCTATGGACCCGTTAAAAATTTACAACAAGAGTTACAATACGTTGTGGTCAGCCTAAAATAGATTATATAGGCCACTTCCTTTTAAAATAGTCGCCGACGACATCACACTGTATTATATAATCGTATACGTATTTCAATGTCATCTTGTTATATATTCATACACTAGATGTTCCCGCGGTTTTACCCGCGTTTATCGTTACTGCGCCGTCCCCGTGGGCCGTAGCGTGATGTTATATAGCCTATAGCCTTCCTCGATAAACAGGCTATCCAACACTAAAATATTTTTTTTAAATCGAACCAGTAGTTCCTGAGATTAGCACGATCAAACAAACAAACTCTTCAGCTTTATAATATTAGTATAGATATGAAAGTTTGTGAGGATAGATGAATGGATGGATAGATGGATGTTTGTTACTCTTTCGCGCAAAAACTACTAAGACGATTGCGATGAAACTTGGTATGCAGATAGTTGGAGACCTGGATTAACACACAGGTACTTTTTATAAATCCTGATATTACCACGGCGGCATTGGGACTTATGGTTGCTGTCTACTGGGCACAGTTCGAAATCCCGTATTGCTACTGATAAGTTTTTTGACCGGGAACCTGGTTTTCCTGATCTGTAAACAGGCCCGCCACATGATAACGGAGGCCCGGGACAATCTTTCGAACTGGGGCCCCTCTCCACATACAAAATTGAAAAAAAGTGACAACAGCCATAGTCCATTATGCTGCCTTAGTGCGGGTTGGCAGCAGCGATAGCTCAGTGGGGAGACCAACAGACGAGGGTCTCGGGTTCGAACTCACGTAGCGCACCTCTGACTTATATGACTTTTCAAAATCATGTGCGTATTGATTGACAATTATCGCCTACTCCGTGCCTCGGAGAGCACGTTAAGCCGTCGGTCCCGGTTGCCATGAACATCTATGGCAGTCGTTATTGGGAAGTCAGTACCCTCTAATATCCTGACACTGGTCTAGCTTTAGGGTATTGTTAACCTTGGGGTTGCGGAGGTCAGATGGCAGTCGCTCCGTGTAAAAACTGATATCCAGTCAAATCCGGTTAGACTAGAAAGCCGATCCCAAGTGACTTGGGAATAATAAAGGCTAAGGAGAAGAAGAGTGCGGGTTCGCAGATTTCACACATCTTCGAAAATAATTAGGTAGTAGTTTTTACGTGTTAATTAAAACGGGTTTATATACCTCCGCCTACCGAAATGTAGGTGTATACATACCTACGGGAACATAGGCGAGAGACAACTTCTACTTTTTATTTTTTTATTTTATCTTTGTAATTTGGCATTATTTCTGTATCTGTATTTTTATTTTAGAAATTGCTTTTTATTTATATACTTACAAAATATTCATAACTTTACTTTCTTAGTTTTCTAATTGCCTGTACTTTCTTTTTTGGCATATTGTGGTCTCTTGTAATTAAGAAAACTTGGAACTTATTAAATTAAGATTATTGATTAAAACAATTGTATTCCTTGTTAAAAATCCTAAAAAAATAAACTATGTATGTACCTAGATATATATTATTGACTAGGTATAGGTATGTACTTATGTGGATGAAGCCTGGAGAAAAGATTATGAAATTATCGCTTGCAGAGAGAAAAAAGTGAGGATGCCGGTGGGACTAATTAATAGTTAAGACATTAATTAAATAGCCGGCGTATATAACGAACCAGCTGTAAATGAATTACTTGGTTTAATTAGTCCGTAATACATTTAGAAGTTGTTATTCTGTTTTATTTTTACTGACTTGTTGGTACTGTAGCATAAGATTGCGCGTATACTATGTGACCATATGGTCGTTTATTCCTTTCTTAGATTGATCCGTTTATAAGTTTTTCTGTTTAGAACAAATTGTTTAAGCTTCTGCATAATTATTGTATTAAAATATCTTGGTTTTGAACTCCTCCTTCACGGTGTGTTAGCAAATCCTATATCTGAGCCAGCAAAAATATTGTACAGCTTTATATTAGATAAGTAAGTATTAGCTTAAATATAGTGAGAGCATCTGTGTAAGCACGAGGGGATTGACGTAGTCGCACCTGCGTACTTAAATCCTTATTAAACAATAAAGGGAATAAAAAAAATAAAAAACTTCTTATCACACATTTGTGATAAGAAGTTTTTTATTTTTACTCCATTGAGTACTCCTAAGCAATAATATATCATAGGCTTCAAACAACATAACAATGATGACTGCAAAATAATTTATATACTAAATCGAGCATTTTAGAAAAACTATCATTTTCGGATCTTTATGTAAAAATAAACGCTAAATGTATTTTTTTAAACGCTGCCCATGACTACATAAATAGAGATTCAACCACCATAAGTGGCAAAAAGGAGAAAGCCCATATTACAATGGCGCCGAACTATCGCTAACTATCCTGGAATGGATGCGATTATACGAACTTATTGTTTATGCAAATAGTAAATGTGTCTCTTCCCTAAAACGTAGGAAACAACCGGGAACAACTATTAAATTACATATTATCTAAAAATCTAAATGCCACAAAATGATTGGATTTTATTAAGCAGAAACACATATTAAATTGTAATATAAATTAGGTATATTTTCTCGAGTTTATACTCATCAAAAAGCGAAACAAAGAGTGGTCATTCTCCTTTATGTGATACACAAATAATGATACACAAATGCCAGCGACACAGGCATTATTCATATTGTGGGCGATGTCTTAAAAGTACCCCATAGTCGTACATTTTTCAAGCTATTTAATTATAAACAAAACAATTCAAAATTGCTAACCATATCACATAATCGAAAATTGCCACGATAATCCCAAGTCCGTGACTGGCGAGTTAATTAAATGCATATAACAAAGGGAGGCTAAAAATAGCATCCGTTTAAAGTTTAAGTGTAGAAGCTGTTTCTTCACTAAGTATCGAGATTTAGTTGCTTTTGAAGATCTTAGAAAACTGCATTGTAAAGCCTCGTATCCACTAGCCAATATTGTACATGTTCGGCAGCGTTGCACAACATCGCGCGACGTTGCCAGCTGGCGTGCAACATGACGCGCGGCTTGTTGTTTGTTTCCGTGCAAGATGCAGTCGAGCATCAAATGTTGTCAAGTGGCGACGTGAAAAAGCCACTGAAATCAACAGTAGTTCCTCTGGCGACATGTTGTCGACGACTGATGCGAGCGACTTCATGTGTATACAGACAGTTGCTAAACAAAAGTTCCGCGCTGACTTTCAACATGTTGAGCAGCATGTTGTGCAACATGTCGTCGCCAATGTTACCTAGTGGATACGAAGCTTAAAGATAACAACTACAGACAGACTCCTGTCAGATAGAATTACTGATACTCTGGAGAAAAACCAGGCTGATGGAGTAATCAAGCGATATAACTTCTTTAATAAATTAAAATTTAAAAACCCCTAACACAAAATAATAAAAATAGTAATCGGCCATTTTGCGGTGGCGGCCATCTTGGTTTTAAAATTTGTCATAGTGTATAGTATTCTACTAGTCAAGCCCTTTCATTTGATAACCATATTAAGGGGGCTGTAGAAAAATATGTAATCCGCTATTTTGTGGCGGCGGCCATCTTGGACTGATTTTCATCAAACATAGCTAAGAACACTCCCGACTAATTCACAAACAAAAAACTAAATCAAAATCGGTTCATCCGTTCGGGAGCTACGATGCCACAGACAGTCACACACATACCCACACACACACACGTCAAACTTATAACACCCCGCCGTTTTTGCGTCGGGGGTTAAAAATTATAGTTGACTGCGTGATGTCATAATGGTTTATCGGGCTAGCAAATGTCGTCAGTGTTGTAGATTCGGTGCCCAAATTAGACATACATTTCAATCCAGAAATAGTTGTTCGAGTCTGATGTTCTTTAGATCTATGGCTTGAATGTTTATAAAGTATCCAGCGGTACAGGAATAATAGCAAAGAAAAATGAGGCCGCACTATTATCTCTGCCTACCCCATCGGGCATATACTAATGTTAAGCTGGTTTGGACATGTAGAAAGAATGGACGACGAAAGACTGACTAAGAAAGTTTATAAGGCTAGTGTGAATGGAACAGTCGCAAGAGGAAAACCTAGGCGAACGTTTCTCGATCAGATCGGAGGCGTTCTGGACAAAGGCCAGGTTAAGAGCTCCTTGAACCGACGGGCGTGTATGAGGAATGTGATGAAAGTGAATGAAGCCAGAGAAGTGTGTCAGGATCATAGCAAATGGAAATCCGTAGTCTCTGCCTACCCCTCTGGGAAACAGGCGTGAATCTATGTATATATGTATGTATGTATTACAAGCTCCGTGTGCTTAAGGCTCCATATAAAATCTAAATCCCTACTCAAGGAATGGAATCATAATCTTAACATTTCTACACCAGCAATGGTAGTATGTGTGAATCGATGTTGAATCTATACTAATATTATAAAGCTGAAGAGTTTGTTTGTTTGAACGCGCTAATCTCAGGAGCTACTGGTTCGATTTGAAAAATTCTTTTAGTGTTGGATAGCCTATTAATCGAGGAAGGCTATAGGCTATATAACATCACGCTACGACCCACGGGGGCGGCGCAGTGATCATAAACGCGGGTGAAACTGCGGGCACATCTAGTGTACTATATATGTACATACAACTGTACAGATTAATTTTAGTTTATATACCTAATTGGCGCCGCGGTGCGTGTCAGTATTGTTACATTGTAATTTTATTAAATAGTGACAATAAAGCATTCGTCGCAAAAGGTTGTGTGTGTTTATCATTTTCTATTACGCAATTTGCTTATCAATATCATCGACTTTCGTCACTATCGTAAATCATAGGCGAGATCCATCCCCTACAATATACTTAGAAATAAATGCTATTCTATTCTACCCTTAAATAAACTGATGAGATCCAAATATATACTTTTAAAGGTCCGGAAAAAAAAAATTTGGAAACTCTTGACGTTGCATTTAATCTAATTCTAGTAAACTAATAAACAAAACATTGCCAAGTTGCAAACTACTTCATAATTGAAAATGGCGATGATAATTCAAAGTCTGTAGGTAGCGAGATAATTAAATGCACATAACAAAGAGAGCTAGAGAGGCTAAATATATCCGCCGTTTAGAGTTTAGATGCAAGAGCCGCGTCTAACCGAAGCATTAAGCTTTTGTTGTTTTTGAAGGCGCAAGATGAAAATTATTTTGTGAAGACTGAAGAGACTACACAGAAATATGGTTTTAAAAGGATTTTCAACCTAACTGAAATTGAATAAATACGTCTCATCATCATCATCAGGCTATAATAGTCCACTGCTGGACATAGCCTTCCCCTAAAGAGCGCCATAGCGCCCTATCTTATAAATACGTCTAATAAGAAAACATACGTCTAACTGCCGGTCAAATACACTATCGGTCTACGTGAATATCCAAACTAATATTATAAATGTCAATGAGACTTTGTTTGTTTATTTGTTTGTTACGCTTTCACGCCTTAACTACTCAACCGATCATCGTGAAATATCGCTTACACGTTTTCAGTGGTACTGAAAATTACATAGGGTAGCTTTCATCCAGAAAAAAGTATTGTTCTTCAGATATAGAAATTTATAAACAAAATCTAGATTAACGAAGATTTTGCTTAGTTGATATTTTGATAGACATTGCACATCTCTGCCTATACTTTTTGGGATTTACAGTCGTGAATATATACATAATAATATCAGCCCAACAGTTCCACTGTTCGGCACCAGCCTTTTCTCAGTGTGAGAAGGTCGCCCTTCACATGGTCAGGCCTTCAGGTCATGTTCTATTAATATTATACTGTAAAAGTTTCTGAAGATGTCAAAAAGATTTACACACACACAGTTATACGATGTTTAAAATATATAGTTGCAGCTCCTAACAGAACTGATTTATAAAACAAACAATATTGTAAATTTGGCGATTAAAAAGAGTGGCCCAGAGTACTTTGCCAGTTCTTCTCATTAGATGTCCTTGCTTTGCTGAATATGGCAACAGGTAAATTTAAATGTTAATTAATAAGTGTAACTTTGACGCTCATTACTCATCATTAGTGTTACTTTGAGACTACGCCGAGCGAAATGTGCCATAACAGGCGGTCACAGTTAAGTTGATAAAATCAACACTTTCTGTTTAATACAAGTATAAAATATACATTTACCATAACAATGAATGTGTTTACAATTACTCCGTGTTAAAAACATAAAAAACTTAATTAATAGTTTCGCCTACTAAATTAATAATAATAATAATAATATTCCATCACATTCACACAACACCATCTAGCCCAAACTAAGCAGAGCTTGTACTATGGGTACTAGACAATGGATAAACATACATATATACTTTTTTTTTCGTAAATACATACATATTATACATAGAAACACCCAGACCAAGACAAACATTCATGTTCATGCACACAAATGTTTGACTTGTGCGGGAATCGAACCCGCGACCTCAGGCGTGGCAGTCGGTTACACTAACCACTACGCCATCGAGGTCGTTATTACATAAATTTGCACGAAAAATGCAAAATCGTAAGCTCGTGTTAAGTGATTTTTAGATTATAAGTTAGAACAGAAGAAATCTATCCTATTTTACAACTTATACGAAACATAAATAGTTCCAAATATTTAAATTATTGGTTGACAATAAAGATACATATTTATCAAAAAAGAACTTCAAATCCTGCATATAATTTTACTATGGCGGCCGCGCGCCGATTTGAATATGCGCCGCACGAGCTCTGTCATTATCTGTCTTATGCTCAGCGCAGTCTTAAGACCTACATTAAAATTTGACCTATATTTTGATTTTAACTTATAGAACTCATAGTCTTCTTTTCATCCCGGTATGCGTTCCATAGTGATTCATACGGGAATCTGCAGACAGGAACTAGTTCAAGATAAGTTATATGCGTAGAGGTCAAACCCATAAAACAGCCGGATACTTTACGATAAAGTATCTTTACAAGTCGGTCACGAGGGATGCAGCGTCATATTTTAGCCCACGTGACGAACCGGAACCACGTGGCAAAACATCCCAATTCAAAACAAAATTTTATACATCTACCCTCTAAAATCTATAAATAAACACATCAACCGAATTACTATGGTATGGGCACGACATTTTTTTTCAGCATAGACAACACCCGCAATAGGAATGGCTGCACGGATGGCGTAGTGGTCGCCTCGCCACTGCCACTGCGCCGAGTGTTGTGGGTTCGATTCCCACAAGGGACAAAAAAAATTGAGATCCACATAAAGTTGTTCAGAGTATAGGTGTTATTTTTATCCGTTGTTTAAATGTTTGTACACTTCCACGCGACACAGGATTTATTTCTAGTGTGGAAATCATTTTAAACAAATAAATTAAATTCCTGTGTCTGAAATTACTCTCATTCAAACTGTGTTTATTATTGTACTAAGTTGTAAACGCACGTAAACCCTTTCACTCCTAACTACTCGACCGATCATCATGAATTTCCGCATACAAGTTATCAGAGGAACAGAAAAGGGCATAGGGTACCTTTTATCCAGAAAAAAGTTACTGTGATATATATTGCTTCGTGCACTTCTCTTTATAAATTACTATGGTCCCCTATGGTCATTTATTTTCATTAGGTACTATTACATTTGACGAAAAGGTTGAATCCTAGGTTTTTACACCCATCTCGTTTATTTATGCATGAACAAAAATAAACAATTACTCCAGTTAAGTCCTTTTTTAAATGTTGATATGACGCACTTTACTGAGGTGTCCAAGAAGAATTTATACATTTTTATGGCTACAAAAACTTCGTCACATCCATTACAACTATCACATACATACACTGTTATCCACATATATTATGTATATTTGCGCTTGTTTTCATATTGTTGTGTTTTAATTTATTTTTACATTTTTTTGTTTAGCTTTGCTACTTATTTTACTATCTTCTTCTCCCTAGCCTTTTATTATTTCCAAGTCACTTGGGGTCGGCTTTCTAGTCTAACCGGATTTAACTGGATATCGTTTTTACACAAAGTGACTGCCATCTGACCTCCGCAACCCGAAGGCTAACGATACCCTAAGGCTAAACCAGTGTCAGGATATTAGAGGGCACTGACTTCCCAATACCGACTGCCATAGATGTTCATGGCAGCCGGGACCAACGGCTTAACGTGCTCTCCGAGGCACGGAGCAGGCGATAATTGTCAATCAATACGCACATAATTTCGAAAAGTCATATAACTTCCGAAAGTCAGAGGTGCGCGACGTGGGTTCGGACCCGAGACCCTCTGCATTGCAGTCTGTTGGTCTCCCCACTGAGCTACTATATAATAGTCTTAATTATTATTTAATGGCATACTTTCTATATTGGCTCCCAAGATACAGATTGCCTAGTTTGGGGTTAATAATACATTGCATTTTGTATTATCTACTTAATTTGACCGCGGCTTCGCTTGCATAAATGTAGATTATATCAGTTTTCTACATGTAGCCCTTGAAAACAGTATTTTTTTATTAAAGGTTACCTATAGATTTTCTGTACCCCAGACTGCGTGTTTGCGAAATTTCATGATGATCGGTCGAGTAGTTAAGGCGTGAAAGTGTAACAAACAAACTCACATTTGCATTTATAATATTGGGATTCAGTGCTAAAGTTAATGTTAAATTATTTAACAGCAAACGTTCTATGTTGGCTACTTTAGGGTCAAAGCTAAATGTCGGCCTCGATGGCGTAGTGGTTAGTGTAACCGACTGACACGCCTGAGGTCGCGGGTTCGTTTCCCGCACAAGTCAAACATTTGTGTGCATGAACATGGATGTTTGTCTTGGTCTGGGTGTTTCTATGTATAATATGTATGTATTTACAAAAAAAAATTATATATGTATGTTTATCCATTGTCTAGTACCCATAGTACAAGCTCTGCTTAGTTTGGGCTAGATGGTGTTGTGTGTATGTGATAGAATATTATATTATCATATTATATTATTATTATATTTCGTATTATATATTAAGAAATAAATAAATAACTATAGTGGACTATATATCAATAAAAATGTTGAAATCCTAACAGATGTGATTCTCGGAACCTTTTAATGTAGGTACGTAGGTACATCGCAGTTACCGTGATCACCGGTAAATGTCAGGGGTCGCTCATGGAAAGCAACAGTTGATCTTGGTACTGTATCCACGGCGGATAACTCTCACAGCTGTGTGTAGTATACCTTGTGTATAGAAGTGGGGTGGCGTGGGTGTTAAGGTCTCGGGCTTGGTGCCTGGGTAGGGTAATCTTTTATTGTGAAGGAAGGATTTAAGATCCCAGGGTAATAAAGAAGAGAAGTAGTTTTTATACAATTTTTGTTTTAGGTTTCTTTCTCCATAAATAATTCCTGTGTCGTATTGTATATATACGAGTTGGCATTAAAGAAGAATAATTTTTAGAAAATTTTCTAGTAAGGAATCTTTCGCTAGGAATAATTCCTGTATCGCAGGGAATCTTTACAGACATTCAAACAAAGAACAACAAACATTTCTAGACTACACATTATTTCAGTGCCCTCAATGTTCTGTAGCAACATTGTGTTTTGAGACCCTGCTCTTATTACGTTTTAGCCGTCTTAAGCCCTTTTGCTCTTTCTTAATTTGCTCTGTCTAATAGTATCCATAAATTTTCTGTATAGTTCATCTTTTGCATTATGGATTTCAGAATAAGCAAGCACTAAGTACTTCTTTAAATCAGTATTAGTACTCAGAAATAAATCTATGAATCTATGTTTACTCTATTTTCATACAAAATATGGAATATGTTATTCCGATTTGCAAAAAAATAACAACGTGTACGACGTTGTATTCACTGCCGAACCGTGATTAAAGTGGTTTTAAATCGATGCCATGGTAAAAATACAAAATATTGTTATTTTAAAAGAGCAACAGGCACACGTCTTTATTTCATCAGTTTTTTTTTATACATCACAAACTGTGGCAAATTGACGTGCGACCTGCCTGATAGTAAGCGATGACTGTCATCTATAATTCCTTGAAAATCTAGCAGTATTGCCCGCGTTGCCTATCATTAAAAACGAATTCAAGATGAAATGAAATGTTATCTTCCAGAACTGTTACTTATATGGTAAAGCGCCGTGACAGTCTTCCTACTCATTTACCTGTTTTGTACTACTCCAGCGAAACCGACTTATTTGACAGTCACTAAATAATTGGCATTGATCCACGACCGAA
The DNA here is from genome assembly GCA_963564715.1 of Catocala sponsa. Taxonomy (NCBI): domain Eukaryota; kingdom Metazoa; phylum Arthropoda; class Insecta; order Lepidoptera; family Erebidae; genus Catocala; species Catocala sponsa. The sequence goes on along the minus strand of OY751351.1, from coordinate 887,306 downwards.
TTCCTGGTCACAAGTTCTTATTGGTTTCTTTTTGCTAGTTTGCATTTGCTGAGTCTGGAAACCTATAAGACGACAATAGGCTGATCTTCAATTAGGAAGGACCTAAACAAAGCCAGCAAAATATGGGTGCGTAATGCCATGGAACAAAATATTGATGGAACTAGTGAGAACGATCCATAAAAATGTCGTTTATTTGTCTAAGCCATTATTAATTTGACTATATGGTTGGTGCAATGATTGAAGTGTTAATTTAGTCACTACACTGCATCGAGTGGTATGGGTTCGATCTTGACCCACACACATTTGTCCTGAGACTAATTGTCTGTTTAATGTCTCTTTTATTCTCTGATTTATAGAAAAATTTCTAGTACAGAGTTGACGTTATAATAAAGCATAATGTTTGGTCATGGTTGCTTTTGATCTTACCAAGACAATTCAATCAGACTTAGCGATTTATATTATTCTAATTCATGTGTTTTAAAATGAGCTTTGATATTTACGCCAGAAATATGGAACATGTAATCTAGCATACATTTTCATAGCTTGGTAATAGGGACTATAGTGTGCCATAGTTTCTTAGTAGCGTCTCATTACAATTTTTAGTAGGCAATTACTGCCAATGATTGCAATTTATTCAGTTATTGTGATTATTTTTTGACAAATCCTGCCTTTATGTCCAAAATTTTTTAGTCTATTTATGTTTTGTTTTGTGATATTGGAGGCAAACGTGCAGACGGATCGCCTGATGGTAAGCGATTACCGCCGCCCATGAACACCCGCAAGACCATAGGAGTCACAAGTGCGTTGCCAGCCTTTTAAATTTAAATTAAGGGGGAAGGTTTGGGCCTCCGGTACCCTCACTCACTCGACGAAACACAACGCAAGCGCTATTTCACGCTGGTTTTCTGTAAGGCCGTGGTATCACTCCGATAGAGCCGGCCCTTTTTTACTGAAGCGTGGCTCTCCCACGAAAAAGAAAACGATGTCCGCTAAAATATGTTTTCGACGTTAGATTTTCTTGGCAATTTTTTTAACTCGTTATATTTATAACAGTTTAAACACATATGATGAGGGTTACATATTTTGCTAATCGGATAATTAAAGCATTAAATTAGAATATTGATGAATTGGTTGACCTTTTAATATTATGATAAAATCGTACTACATGTATATCAGTTTTTACGACCTATAGGTATGTACTGCAGTCTGAATGTTTGTTTACTGTTCATCTGACCTTATTAGATGGGGATCCTACTATCAATATAGTAATTTCAATCTTTATTATTTATGCAACAATAACGCTAGAAGGTTTGTCTTGTCAATTTGTAAACTGCACACAATTTTGCTAGACATAGAAGCGCATGTAAAAAAATTTATAAAATAAGTTGCTTTTAAAACAATTAATTATAGTGGCTTTAAAACGTCTTACGTGATGATGAAGTAAATACATTTTACTTATCATATCAAGAAAAATGCTATATTGAGTATTGTTGGATTATTTATTAGGAAACAGGCGTGAATGTATGTATATATGTATTTATTAGGCAATATACATAAATATAGTTTTAGTTACCGATTTTATATAAACTCTTTCTTTATATAGTTCAAATTAACCTCGAAACGGTTTAATATAAAGCTACGTCCGGATAAGAAATTGGCATGATTACAATATTGATACTCGACATGATACTACCAAACATGAATGCTTTAAAACGTAAACGTATAAAATTTTCTTTGCATAAATCCTCGTTAGTTGCTTATCAACACCCACGGTGGAATTGGGACCAATCTATTATTAGTCTTACATCTACCCTCTTTCTGCGTGAAGAAAATCTATAAAACGTCCGTGAGAAGCTTAACGCACACACAACACGAAACCCACCTCCTGGATTATCATCAGCATCAGTGTCTGGTCCTGTGAACTTCATCCCTCTGGTGGTCTGATTCATCTTCGCGAGGTCTGCTGCAGTCATCACTCGGAAGCCAAGCCCGTGGCTTGAAACCGTCGAGTTCCACTGCCACATACACATATCATCACCTTCTGTGCCATTCTCGAAACTGCAGAAGACTCCTGTAGCCTGAGACACGTAGTTGTACCTATTGACAGGCTCATACATCGACCCATTAGGACGCAGAACCTTCAATTTATATGACAAGGAATCATTGTCACTCTTCTGATTGACTGTAATTGATCCTTCATTGTCATTCAACATGTTAGAATCATTATACTTCTTATTCAGGTAAAGAAGGGAGTCCACACTCCACTTCTCACTATTTTTTCTATTCTGTCCCCTGTTTTCAGTACGGTTTAGGAGGTGAGACAGTTTTTGAAAGGACCCTTTGCCCGGATTGGCACTCCTAAACTTTTGTTCCTTCTCCGACGCCATGGTTTTCTTCGTTTTATCTTCTTTTTTGACTTCATGGTCGCCAAACACGATGGCAACCACGACCAGTATGGTGAATAGCTTACCAAACGCCATTTAGTGGTCCAATATTGTTTTTAGATGTATAGGCCGCGCGGCGCTGTCTGTCGGTTCGGTTGCATTATCGTTTGTTGCGTCGTATATACACATAACAATAGTTAACGCCAAAGTTCACTGCGAAATAGGTACGCGATTATCTTATTAAACGTGTGTGTTCGGTGCTACTCGGACCGTGTTGGAAAACGGCCAGCCGTGCTTCCCGCACGGTCGATACACTCCGCCACAAATACATGCTGTAATAACACTCATTTGTACAACAGCATTTAATAACACTCGGTTTTAACAGCACTTGGGAATTTTCCCTTTAATCTCGCACACCCTCACAGCCCCTGAAATACGGCTGCTAATGGACGACACTGAGTTGCGTGAAACTACGCGAGCAGACACAACGTAATACTCACAACTTATTTTTGAACAGAGTAACACAAAACAACGTATTAATTTACACTTGTATAAATTATAACACGTAATTTATCAATTTACAATACTGTTAATACGTTTTAAAATCCATATAACGAGGTACGTACGCCACGGTCCGACCGCCGTGCTCAGCGCCACCGCGGGAGTATGCGGAACTAAACGCCCGCGGACAGAAATAATCATTACTTTTCGCGAGATGTGATCTTGGAGCGGCGTCTGAAGGGATGCTGCGCAGGTGTAGTCCCGCACCGGACCGTTCCCGGGCTTTTCGCGCAGGATGTAGTCGCATCGCACACCGGATATTGCATTGGTTCAATTAGGATCACCGCTCACGTAACATAAATCCGATTGGCTGTATCTACAGGTGGCCCGCTGTTATTGGTCGCCCGTGGAAATACCGCGAAAAGTTACCAATCGTGAGCCAAACCGGATATTGTGCAAAGAAAATTTCTTCAGAAATTTGTTTACGCGAACGGCGGGCGGTCGTCGATTTTTTGTCGACTACGGATATTAGATTGGTGTTTTTATCGGCTCCATGATTATTCATTTCCATTGAAGAACGTTGTTAGGATCGGTGCGCGGAACTCACGGAGATCTAATTTTATAAAACCGCGTCTATCCCGTTTCATTTATAAAAGTGATCGATAAGTTGCCTTTTGTTTATCTCCTGAATTAAAAATAATGTTTTCGTATATTGGGTATCTAGTAGTGTAAATAATTCGCGCTGAATGATGATATGGAAATTGTTATGTAAATAGTTATGATAATATAAACAATAGAAAAATTTGAATCCGTGCAGTGACAGATTACCGCAATAAAAACGTACATTCCGAATAGCGTGATGGAGCTTCTGTAAATAAAGTGTGGTAAATAATAAACATTGTCCGTGTATAAACTGTAAAAACATTCATGGACTAATTTAAACATAAGTTATTGAAATCTTGAATAAAAATAAAATTAGAACATTCTAATGCTTTCTATAAATAGTTACTTTGACAGTTAAAAAGTAAATCACCTTGGTTTCAGAACGATCGCAGACAGTCAGTCAATGCAGTACGTACCACTCCTTGCGCTGTGAATGTAGACTATTTTGGTCTTGTGTACCTAGATTTTTTAACATATTCAACGCTAAAATATTTATTTTACAGCATGTGTGAATAACTAACTCGTAACAATGTCTAATACTCGTGTAGTGACGTGTCTGGTGTGATACTAGAATCGAAATCTATTGTTTACGTTAGACGGTGAGTGTTAACAGTACCATTGCCCTTAATTTAAAAAAAGCAAGTGTGTTTATCAATGCTTTGTGTTCGTATGAATATTTATTGTCTGTTTGTTAAATGCAATAAACTATAAAATATTTGTGCCATTTATAATCGTATTGTGGTAAATTTGTACCCAATTAAGTATGATTCATAATTTAATATAGTTGTCGAAATACTCCTGGCCGTATGGATTATTTACAAGGCAAAGATTAATTTATTAGACAAATATTTTTGTCTAATTAATTATTATTATCGTTAATTAGGATTAACATAAACTTTAGATTGTGTAGCAAAATTCTTTGTTATTATAATAAAAGGCAGAATTTAACTGATAAAACTGCAATATCAATAAAGAAAATCATCAATTTCGTCATGTATTTGTTATTTTAACAGGAACTATTACTGTAGTACCTGCATTCAGACTTAAAATAACATAAATATAAATGTTTGTAGTGCTAAATGAATTTTATATAAAATGCTAAGAACCTTTTCTGTCAAAATGTATATATAGCAGATATAATATATTATAAATATTAATAAAACCAACCATACCTTATTATAATGACTACATAAATAGTGTGACTAGTCTTGACCAGAAGTAGCAGTTATTTTCACCATCATGACTATGCATTATGCAGATATTGTAAAAAATCTGCTTTTTATCACACTAAACATAGAGTAGTACCATTGAGTAGTACTTTTATTTTTTGTGTTAAAGAGGTGCTCAGGATTTTTACAATAATCTTTGAGAATTGCTGTTAAGATTATAATAAATAGCACACTGGTAGTTAGAAGGTGCACCTGTATATACATATATACTAAGTTTCAAAGTCAAAGTCAAAAATCATTTATTCACTTATGTCACAAAGTAACACTTATGAATGTCAAAGGGGTTAGTGAGTTTGTTACATTTACTGAATTTATATTTATAATATGTTAGTTGCAAGGTTCAGGCAAAAGGTTGAAACTATGTGAAAATACCTGCAAGAAACTCAAGGCCACACTTTTAATTCACCATCAAATTATAATTTCAGTATTTTACAACTCATTTATGTACATTTATGTTTTGTTTGTTACATTAGGTATAAATAATTGTTTCTAGAAGAGAATTAAAAATGTGTTTTATTCCTATATCAACATTCAAATACCAAAACATTGTGACATACAATGTTTTTCTCATTATGTCTTAATATATGGGTATTTTGACTCATTATATAAAAGGAATAGGACAGCTAAGGATGTGAGGCTCAGGTTAAAATTAAGTAACTATATTACTACACTCATGCTTATTTACTGTAGGGGGCTGGTACTCCCAGAAGAGAGATTTTTTAAAGCGGTCTCACGTTGATTACCATTTGTAGGTTTATTTACTAGATGTGTCTCTGGCGCCCAAATGTAATATCCTACATACTGCTCTGGAATTGTTGTTAAAACCTTACATCTTGAGGTGGGCACCATACAATTCTGAGGTTGGCACTGTCAACCTGGTTATACTCCTGATGTAGTAAATGACTATAGACTACAATTAACCAGACCATATGCTTGTCTGCAACCTGATGCTAAGCGGTAACCACATTGAAAATTATTCTCGCATTACAGAAGCAACATTAGAAAATTTATCGAAGCCCTGATGCCCTTCAGTAAAAATGTATTCCTGCTTTGGTAAATTAAACAGTATGGTAGTCCTAAACTGACTGAGCCAGAATAAAATCTCAATTAATACATGGCTTACCCACCAGTCATAGGAAATCAGCAAAAGAGTAGATCAAATATAAAATTCTTAAACCAATACAATATTTTACATGCTTTATGTATGTATATTTAACACAATATTCTTCATTATAATTTACAAAAATTATCATAAAGTAGACTTTAATAATAAAATAATCAAATTATTTGTCATTGAGTCAGTAATGTCACCTTAATATATACAATAACATCAGTAATAAGTTATGGATACAGTAAGTAACAAAAGTTGCTAATGCACTATGGCTGACATCCAAAATTATAAAACATTGTTTGATGTTTTACATACAGATTTCTGTAAATCTTAAGTCAACAAAATGAGCAGATACCTACTCACAATGGCCGAATTGTGGAGTTAAGTGCGGATAACACATCCAACTGTGCCAATATCCTTCTATATCCTTAAAACCTGGTTATGAAACAGAACCACAAAAGCTAGTGGGCAGAACTTAAGATATACAAAAGATATTCTTTTTTCCTTATATCATTATGCATTATGTGGGTCTCCAGTACCCAGACAACGCATTATCATTAAGTCTCGATATGGGTAAGCTGACGGGTTAAACAAATATTTGTTGCGCAAACTATTACAGTTCATGATGAAAATCTTAAATTACTTAGTGGCTATAGAAACAATCACCTATTTAACATTAGTATCACCATCAGCCCCTGATGTCTACATAGGGCTGTGTCTCATAAGTGTATGTATACTGTATGTAGCCATGATACATAATAAAAGTACTGTGCAACATCGATCCTCTACTATCTTTCTGGACAGCGCTAAGCTGGTATATAATGACTCTATTGCAAGGCTAAGTGCGGAAACAAACATCCAACTATCTAACTGACCATCATATAAGAAGGATGCTTAGACCAAACCAACACATTTATAATGGCAAATATACTTACTGCAGAGTTGCAGGCCAACTCGACCACAGATTGACATGGGAGCTAATCACGGATGATCAGTGGTTTAAGTGGTCGCTTCGCCACCATCACTGCGCGCATTGGTGCCCTGTTCGTCTAAAGCAGAAGTTCCCAGACATTTTTCTGATAGACTACTTTCAAAATTTAGCTGGTTCCGGTGGACCCCCTGCAGCTAAACAAGTTCATGCAAGTAAAAAAAAATTTGATCAAATCTCTACAGGCTGAACAATTTTTTTTTTTTCAAATCGTTCTTGAGCATGTCGAACAGTCCGTGAAGTCAAGGCAACATTTTAGTTCTTCACTATCGAAAGCAAATTAATTTTCGTGGACGCTTACGAATTGTGCACCTCCATTTTTTTTGTCACGCCAACGTAGACCCCCGTCGACTCTTCTGGGGGTCCACCTGGACCACTTTGGGAACTAATGATCTAAAGTTATGATCCCCAAACAGTTGTTTCAAGCCTGAGTGTGCTGTATGTTCGTTGTTAATCCACAGGAATTTTATAAATTATGGGCTATTTTTATAATTAATTGGGTAGGCACTGAAATTAAACTACTATATACGGATTTTATCGCGTTGTTTATTTGACACTTTATTACAAGAAGAAGCAAACTACAGCTAGACTTCATGATACTTTGAGCTCATTCTGCGTAAATAGAAACACCAATGATTAAATTATGTTCGGGTACTTTGTAATAACTACACTGGAACATTGAGACAACTACCGTCTTAGTCTCCCCGTGACCATGGCTGCTGAAAAGCAACCGAAACGTCGGAGAAAGTGTAAACATAAATATAAATAGTTTTAATAGATTCAATAATTTATTTAGCTTAAAAATTTGTGAAGTTTAATAGTAGTGTAACAGTTTCTAAATCTATACTTCTATACTAATATTATAAAGCTGAAGAGTTTGTTTGTTTGTTTGTTTGCTTGAACGCGCTAATCTCAGGAACTACTGGTCCGATTTGAAAAATTATTTCAGTGTTAGATAGCCCATTTATCGAGGAAGGCTATAGGCTATATATCATCACGCTAAGATCAATAGGAGCTGAGCACCAATGAAGAATGTTTCAAAATCGGACGGTATTTTTTCCTTTTGAGAGCTTCCGCTGCGTGCGCTGCGTAAACAGTTAAAGTTTCGCAAAAATCATGTATGACAGAATTGTTTCCCTTTAAAAGTTCTAAAAAAAAGTCCGCGACAGCATATGTCTATCTTTTAAGGTTGGCTCACTATAACCATTTTTATGCTAACCAAATTTGTTCTAAAATAATGCATTATTTGCGAAGGTATTATTATAAACATGATATTAATCCTTATCCAAATAAATACGTTATTCATTACAAGTATTTAATTTAAAACAAAATTGCCCTTTACATCATTCGATTTCAATGAATATCTTAGGAGATATCGCAGTTTTAAAATAACATTGCAGCAAAATAATTACCCATTACAGACATAGTACAAACGATGTTTCTCCTGGTTTATTCTGCGGGATTACTACTGGTTCGATTTGAAAAATTCTTTTAGTGTTGGATAGCCTATTTATCGAGGAAGGCTATAGGCTATATAACATCACGCTACGACCCACGGGGGCGGCGCAGTAACGATAAACGCGGGTGAAACCGCGGGAACATCTAGTTATGTAATAAAGTGTCAAATAAACAACGCGATAAAATCCGTATATAGTAGTTTAGTTTCAATAACATTCCCGTAAACAGGAGACAAAATTAATTGGGTAGTATTGATATGTAGTATCTGTCGTTATTATATTACCAAGTTACCAAACAAACTTACTGTTTAATTAATAGTTAGCAGGAAAACTTGAATCAATTTATAATTACGACTCAGAAATTATCCTTAGTGCAGTATTTAAAAAATGGCTAACAAGCTTACGGTCCGCTTATAAGCGATTTCCGTATCGCTTGCAAAACCGGGGGTATCAATCATTAGCTGCCAATCCTAGCAAAGAGGAATTGAACATAATATTGAAGGAAATAAATATAAAACAACCTTAGCGAAAAGAAATTGAACATAGGATCAAAGGAAGGGAATAGAATTTATTGCACGAATGGTGTAGCTGTTATTGTGGTCGTCTCGCCACTGGCGCCGCGCCGAGTGTTGTGGGTTCGAATCCCTCACGAGACAAAACTTTATGTGATCCACTAATAGTTGTTCTGAGTTTTGGTGTATAGTCCACCGCGACACAGGAATTATTCCTAGACCGGTAGATCCGATAGTAGACTTTTTGAAGTTGGAAAAATAATTAGCCTTCGGATCTTTTACTCAACAGGCAAATCAGTAATAGCAAAATGGTGTAAGAATAACAGTACTAGTTCCCGTAGGACTGATGGTAGTTACTTAACCTGTCAATTGTTGGAATGCCAAATATACTAATAAATAATTAAATTAAATATTCCTTACCTTCAGATGTTCTGAAAGATGTCAGGTGGCAACTCAAAGAACAAGGCTCGCAGCAAGAAGCAGGAGGGATGGGAGGAAGCTGGAGGGGAGTTCTACCAGGAGCTGTATCCTGGAGGGGAGCAGGAACTCTTCGACAACCTGCAAAGAGCTGACGCTGCCAAACTTGCCACCCTACTACCGTCCAAGCAGGCCAGGAACAGTAAGTCAAAGAAACATTTAATACAGTTCATGAAAAAATTGTGGAGGAACGTGGTCTAATATCCGTCCAACACAAGAGGAGGATCCTGCGACTAGGCTGGGTGATCGTGCCCGCCAGGCACGCAGCCTGACTGTTGATGTTGGGCACTTGAATATATACTTATTCGCTGAGTAAACTTCACTTGCGTGATTCAGGATTGTATGGCGGGCGAGATTATAAGCGATTTTTATGTGCAGCGCCATCTATTTTCAATCGTCGAAACTTCTTCGTCTGTGCGGAGTCGCTACAAAATCTTGCTAGACTTACTATCTTCGGAAGTTAAAACACTCGTCACCTAACTCTCTTCTTCTCCTTAGCCTTTATTATTCCCAAGTCACTTGGGGTCTGCTTTCTAGTCTAACCGGATTTGACTGGATATTAGTTTTTATACGGAGCGACTGCCATCTGACCTCCGCAACCCGAAAGCTAACGATACCCTAAAGCTAGACCAGTGTCATGATATTAGAAGGCACTAACTTCTCAATAACGACTGCCATAGATGTTTATGGCAGCCGGAACCGACGGCTTAACGTGCTCTCCGAGGCACGGAGCAGGCGATAACTGTCAATCAATACGCACATAATTTCGAAAAGTCATATAACTTCCGAAAGTCAGAGGTGCGCGACGTGGGTTCGAACCCGAGACCCTCTGCATTGCAGTCTGTTGGTCTCCACACTGAGCTATCGCTGCTACTAACGCACCATATACATATATAAATAACCAAAAAAGCGTAAAATCCCAATATACATGATAAGCTGAATTTGGAGCAAACACAATAAATCTATAAGGATATCATAAAATTGTTTCTATTGATAAGCATTCCTCAATCTATAAATAATCATATATGATGATTTATTTATAGATTAGATCATGAATACTGGGGATACAAATATATAAATACTAGTTTTTGCCCGCGGCTTCGCTCGCGTTAATTTAGAATTTGACAATCAATTCGGGTTGTACTCTGCTTGTAATAATGTAATTGAATCATGATTCGAAAGACACGTGGCGCCATCTATTATCATAAGAACGTTATTGTTGTTTTCCTCGGGAACAGTAATTTTTTTTCGGGGTGAAAAGTAGCCTATGTCCGTTTCTGTACACCTGACAACGTATATTTAAAATTTCAGAATGATCGGTTCAGTGGTAAAATTTTAAAGGCGTGAAAACGCACGAATAACTTTACCAAACTATAACACCTAAATCTTCCTCATGAATCACTTTGTCTATTGGTGAAAGCCGCATGAAAATCCATTCAGTAATTTTTGAGTTTATAATAAGTATCTAATAATATTCTATGACACACACAACACCATCTAGCCCAAACTAAGCAGAGCTTGTACTGTGGGTACTAGACAATGGATAAACATACATATATACTTTTTTTTCGAAATACATATACCAGACCAAGACAAACATCCATGTTCATGCACACAAATGTTTGACTTGTGCGGGAATCGAATCCGCGACCTCAGGCGTGGCAGTCGGTTACACTAACCACTACCTTTGACCTCTGACCTCATACCATTTTTTCGAACTATAAGATTTACGGCAATTCATTGCTGTTTCTCACTTGTATTTATACATATTTATATTCTTGTTATCATCATATTATGTATTGATATAAATAAGGTCAGTAACCTTTAATTTCGGTCGATTGTATGATTAAAAGCATTATTAAGCGATACTAATTGTTTTTGCGCAATTGGCTCTGTTCCAAGTAAATGATGACTGTATAGGGTGAGGCCGAAATTAACGCAATTTAATGAGCTATGCACACATAGTCCTTACTAGCTGTTCCCCGCGACTTCGTCCGCGTGGTATTGTTGTTTTCGTGGTACCCTTTTTCTAAAATAAAAGTAGCCTTAGTTACTCCTTATAACATGAGCTATCTGCCAGTGAAAGTCCCGTTAAAATCGGTCCAGCCGATTCAGACATTAGCCGGAACATACATACAGACAACATTTTCAAAAAATGGTAGTTTGATGTAGTAAGTACCGTATATACTCTCACTAGCTGAGCCGCGCAACATCGTCTGTTTCACATAAGAGAATTTTTTCCGTTTTTGTAACATTTTTCATTGATGCTCCGCTCCTATTGGTCGTAGCGTGATGTTATATAGCCTATAGCTTTTCTCAATAAATGGGCTGTCGAACACTAAAATAATTTTTCAATTCGAACCGGTAGTTCCTAAGATTAGCGCGTTCAAACAAACAAACCAACTCTTCAGCTTTATAATATTAGTATAGACTAGATGTGCCCGCGGTTTCACTTGCGTTTATGATTACTGCGCCGCCCCCGTGGGGCGTAGCGTGATGTTATATAACCTATAGCCTTCCTCGATAAATAGGCTATCCAACACTAAAAGAATTTTGCAATCCGAACCAGGAGTTCCTGAGATTAGCGCGTTCAAACAAACAAACTCTTCAGCTTTATAATAGTATAGATTACAAACAGACACTTCAATTTTGTTTATTTGTGAGCAGAGGTGTATTGCACCTACATTTTGTCAGTTATGTTTTAGGGAACCAATTCCTAGAACATAACTGAGACTGCTATACAATAGGTCCCATTTCCCTGGAGAAAAGACCTATTAAGTTAGTTTACCAAACTGGGAATCGAAATTAAGACCGCGAATGTATGTAAATAAGCTCAAACTTATGCCACAAGACTCAAGAGGTAGTCGGTTGAGCAGTTTCCGAGAAATTTACTAATATACATACATATCTATATTAATATTATAGAGTTGAAATGACTGTTTGTTTGAACGCGCTTATCTCTGGATTTATCAGACCGATTTGAAAAATATTCTACTATAGCCTACTAGCTTTTGTCCGCGGATTCGCTCGCTCGGGAACGGTATTTCTATTTTGGATAAAAGCTATGTCTTTTTCCGTACCCCTGCCAAGGTGTATGCGAAGTTTCATGATGATCGGTCGAGTAGGAAAGCGTAACAAACAAACTCACATTCGCATTTATAGTTTAGTTAGAATATATTGAGTAAAGTAATAGACTACTTAACATTACGCCACGACTCTTGTGAGCGAGGCAGATGCATTTGCGTTGCACAGCTAGTAAAAAAATATAGAACCTCTTCCGAAGACATTAAAAACAAGACAATGGTTTATTATAATATTAGTTTGGATCGGTGCGCTTTTAAAAATGCAAATACATACGAGTACATGTATATCTAGACTATGGTAAGATATGTTTGCATACAAATACATACGAGTACATGTATATCTAGACTATGGTAAGATATGTTTGCATACAAATACATACGAGTACATGTATATCTAGACTATGGTAAGATATGTTTGCATACAAATACATACGAGTACATGTATATCTAGACTATGGTAAGATATGTTTGCGTACAAATTATGGATGACCTCTACAACTGTCTGTGTCACATAAGAGAATTTTCACCGTTTTTGCAACATTTTTAACCTCCCAACGTCCATGACTCCTACGGTGAAGTCATGGACGTTGAGTTCGTTGCGCGTCCGTGACCCCTACGTGGGAGTCAAGAAAATCTTTGGTATTTTTTTCGCGACCAATCACAACGAGTTTTCTTGACTCCCCCGTAGGGGTCAGGACGCGCAACGGAAGCATTTTTTTTTTTTGTATTATTCATAGAACATTCCAAAGTTTAATTGATGCTCCGCTCTTATTGGTCGAAACGTGATGTTATATAGCTTATAGCCTTCCTCGATAAATGGGCTAGCCAACACTAAAATAATTTTTCAATTCGGATCAGTAGTTCCTGAGATTAGCGCGTTCAACCAAACAAACAAACTCTTCAGCTTTATAATATTAGCGTGGCGCAGTGGTAGTGAATGCGACTGCTGTGTATGAGGTCTCGGGTTCGAATCCCGGGTCGGGCCAACAAACAGTTATTGGGTTTTTCTGTTAAGAAATCTCAATAGCAGCCCGGAGTTAGGAAGTTGGCGGTGTTAGACACCTCCGTGCCTCGGAAAGCTCGTAAGGCCGTTGGTCCTGCGCCTGATCTCTCTCCGCTCGTGTCGGATTACCGTCCCATCGGATCATGAGAGATAGGGAACAGAGAGTGCACTTGTGTTTGCGCATACACTTGTGCACTATAATATCTCCTGCGCAGATGGCCCGTCTCCGTTAAGATTGGCCACTGTGACCGAAATATGGTCCGGAGGACATTATTATGTACATATGATTCTTTTGTATGTATGTGTCACTGAAATCCTCCTAAACGGCACGGCCATTTTTTTTAAATTATTTTCAGTGTTTGAGTGGGCCCCTGAGCGGTTTAGATTAACATTTAGACCCGGTAGGTGCTTTTTTACGCTCCGACAGTACCTACAATATACATATCATATCATTTTGGTTTTTAAAAAGTTTAGACAACCGACGCAAAGAATATCCATACCCGAAACAAATATTAGTGGATCACTGAAATATTTCTCCCGTGTGGGGATCTAACCCACGACCCTCGAGGCGGCGTCAGTGGCGAGGCGACCACTGAAACCTCTGCGCCATATGTGTAGTCGCCGTGTGTGTGTGATTCGTATAATGTATACCTATAGTGTTAGTATGTAGGTGTTCGATTAAGTTTGAGCCGTGTGTTGTGTGTCAAAGTAATTTTTACTGCTTTTTGACATCAATAACTTTCTTTAGTGACACAGTTTTTTAACTGAATGCTTTCTACAGAGGAGATCAGTTCGCTCGGAGAGATGTTGAACATCATAAGAACGTATTATCCGAGTCTGGATGTAATTTGTGCCCATTCATTGTATACATATTTATAAAATACATACCCGCGTAACAGGGCCTAAAATACATACCAGGAAACTTAATCCTAACTTCCTAACTAATATTATAAAAGCGAAAATGAGTTGGTTTGTTTGTTACCTTTTCACGCCTAAACCACTGAACCGATCATTCTGAAATTTTGCATATACGTTGACAGAAACGGACATAGGCTACCTTTCATCCCGAAAAAAATTACTGTACCCGAGGAAAACAATAATAACGTTCTTATGATAAATAAATGGCGCCACGTGTCTTTCGAATCATGATTGAATTATATTATTACAAGCAGAGTACAACCCGAATTGATTGTCAAATTCTAAATTAACGCGAGCGAAGCCGCGGGCAAAAGCTAGTTTAAAAATAAATAGGTTGCACACATTACAGGACACTTGTCCTGTTTTTTAATATAGGTATTGCCGATACATATTGCGTATCGCATAAAGTGTTGTTAGATTTAACGTTAATATAGTTGAAATAAACTACTATATACGGATTTTATCGCGTTGTTTATTCGACACTTTATTACAAAACGTAGAAACTGTTATACTTCTATTACTATTAAACTTTACTAATTTTTAAGCTAATTAAATTATTAAAACTATTATTTTCGTATTTTGATGAATGGATTGGTTAAGAGGTCAATATAGTTATTTCTAATATATACTTCGTATGTGCATAAAGTATTGCTATATTTAACGGTGTATATGTTATGTTCACAGCGACCACAGTGAGACGCGCCCGCTCTCAGAACGAGCGCCGGCAGTCCACGTACGCCAGGACCACACAGAGCAGAGACATGCATCTCTCCATGCTGCCGGATTTATCAGGTTTGCCTAGTTTTATTTAAAATTAAGTGAGTAGGCTTTTGCATGAATAATCCCGAAGAAATAGGCAGAGATGCATGTAAAATGTTACAGGATGAAGAAGCTTTACTGTTTTGAATTGCTACGGTTACTGGGTCAAGTGTAGTTCAATACTCTTAAGTAAATATCGATATTTATATCGAAGGTCTGAAAATATCGATGATCGATAATATCGACAGTTTCAATGCGATATTATCGATAATTCAGAACTTTAAAGTTAGTAGTAGAAGTGGGTAAATAAGAAGCAAATAATAAATATTACCAAATGTTATTTTAAATATTTCTATATCGATATACAATTTCTTGTCGATATGATAATACCGTATCAATGATGGTTAGATATCGATAAAAATATCGCTATTTTAGAGTCGATATTATCGAATATTCGATATATCGTTCGATATCGATATTTAATTTCTTGTCGATATGATAATATGGTATCGATGATAGTTACATATCGATAAAAATATCGATATTTTTAGGATCGATATTATCGAATATTCGATATATCGTTGCATCGCTACTCTCAAGGGACAACAAATTTAGTGTTTAACCAGTTTTGGTGCTCTTTGTGGCTGTTGTGTGAATATGAGTTACAAGCTTTTGCCCCTGTGTCTAACCAAGAGCTCATAAGTGACACCTATCGCCGCGC
Organism: Catocala sponsa; assembly: GCA_963564715.1. Lineage (NCBI taxonomy): Eukaryota > Metazoa > Arthropoda > Insecta > Lepidoptera > Erebidae > Catocala > Catocala sponsa. The sequence continues at coordinate 871,500 of OY751351.1, read as the reverse complement.
TACAGAGGCATTCTGTTATTAATACTAAAATTCGCAATATAACTGCGAAACTGGCAATTATTCGTATTTTACCTTGAAACGTTAGTTTTCCCAGCATTGTTTTGTAAGAGATAATTACAGTTAGGTCATTCCCATGAACTCACGTCAGTCACGCGAGAATAACACCTGGGTATAGGTTCAGTGACATGAGTACTCATGCGACTGCCGAACGTGAGGTCTGAGGTTCAATGTGATTGCACGGATGGCGTACAGGTTTAGTGGTCGCCTCGCTACTGCGCCGAGTGTTGTGGGTTCGAATCCCATTAGGCACAAAAATTTGTGTGATCCACAAATGGTTGTCCTGAGACTGGATGTTCTTTATGTCCGTTGTTTACATGTTTGTAAAGTCCTCCGCGATACAGTACAGCGATTTAGTAGTAGTAGAGCCTCGCTGCTTCAGCATGAATGGGCCGGCTCGACCGGGGAAGAACTACCCTCTCACAGAATATCGACGTGAAATACCAGTATTCCTACTGTTGTGTTTCGTTCGGTGAGTGAGAGTACCGGAGGCCCAATCACCCTCTTTGCCCCTTCCCGCTCCTTCTCCTTCCCATTTCCTTTTCTATAGGGTCGGCAACGCGCAAGTGATGCCTCTGGTGTTGCAGGCGTCCATAGACTACGGTGACCACTTACCATCAGGTGGGCCGTATGCTTGTTTGCCACCTTATTAGTATAAAAAAACCTACAGTTTTAGCTACCACGTAAAAGAAGCTAAACTTTTGGCAATCCCCGAACTCAGATCCAGACCCCTTACTTTGTATTCCATACCCTTAGAATTCTTTTTTATTGCCATTATTAGCAAATGAACAAGTGGCCCACCTGAAGGAAAGTGGTAACCGCTGCTCTAGACTTCAGCAATGTCAGGACACAGCAAAGTCGTTGCCTACCGTGAAAGAAGAACTCTCTTTAAACCTCGTTTGAAGAAGGACGCTCTGGAAACACCGAAGCAGGCAGCTCATTCCAGAGCTTGCCCGTACGTGGGAGAAATTATCGCTGAAAGCGTACCGTCTTAGATAGGATCGTATTTTAGTTCATGCTGACGTAGGTATAGGAACCTGTATGCAAATTTTACGCTGATATTAGTATTATATTAGTATTTTTTACATAAATAAGTAGTATTTTAAAATCTTATAGTAAATCCACATAATACTGTTCGAATTCAGAATTGATCCCGAGATCTCATGACAGCCTCAACTTTAATCACAAATGTACATCGCTGCTTATGACACTTGAAAAAGTCTAACATATCTCAACATCATATCGTGACTTGCGTATCTAGATCAGAGATTCCCAAACTTTTTTCTCATAAACCACTTTCAAAATTTAGCTGGTTCCGGTGGACCCCCTGCAGCTAAACAAGTTCATGCAAGTAAAAAATTTGATTAAATCTCTTCGGGCTGATCTTTTTTTTTAGTCATTGTCTACCGAAAAATCAATTAACATGTTTTTTGTCGAACAGTCGGTGAAGTCGAACCAACATTTTAGTTCTTCACTATGGAAAGCAAATAAATTTTCGTGGACTTACGAATTGTGCACCCCTATTTTTTTGTCACGCCAACGTAGACCCTCATCGAGTTTCCCGTGGACCCCTGGGGGTCCACCTGGACCACTTTGGGAACTAATGATCTAGATAATTACACAAAAACATGTTTTCTATTTATATAATATGTAACGGATATTAACGCGATCATGCATAAAGTTTACTTTTTCCTGCTTGACATTTCGAGCAGGTTACACCGGCCGTGGTCACAAGCTGACTGGTGCGGCGATGTCAAATATACAGTACGTTAACTAACGAAAGGCGTTCCCTTAAACTGGCAATATTATGGCGTGCGTAGATCCTAAAAAAAATGTTCCCCTAAAAAACAAAAAATATTTTATTTTAATAACTTCAAAAATATTCAGTAAAAAATTATAAACATGCATGTCTATAATTTTTTACTGAATATTACGCACAAAAGTACCAATGCAAAACGGCAACGTCGCTTTTTTCATAGTTATGAATTTTTAATTAAAATGACTTTTTAATTAGTTTTACATTTAATATATTTTTCATGCTTGCATTTTTTCATGCTTATTTTTCTATGCTCATTTGCATCTATTAATGATGTATAATAACCGTTTTAAGGGAACGCCTTTTGTTATTTTACTTACTGTATATCAAGCGTGCAACATTTAAGTTATTATATTTCCTATGATTATAATGTATTGTTCTGTGTTGCAGAAAATCTCTCGAACGAGGAAAGAACCTGGGAAGAGATTATGCAGATCAAGGCGATGCCAGTACCTATGAACCAGAAACGTGAGCTCAAAGCCAGGCTACAGGTAACATAACATATTTCTATCCTATATCTAATGCTAATAGAACGAGATATTTATATAATAATAGCTGGTCGAAAACAGTATTTTTTTCTGGATGAAAGGTACCCTATGTCCTTTTCTGTACTCCTGACAACGTGTATGCGCAATTTCACGAGGATCGGTCGAGTAGTTAAGGAGTGAAAGCGTAACAAACAAACACAAAACTCACATTCGCATTTATGATATAAGTTAAGACTAGTTTCGCCCGCCACTTTACTCGAGACCCATACTTTTTGTATGGATGAAAAGTATCCTGTCCTTTTCTTTACCCCTGATAAAGTGTATGCGAAATTTCATGACGATCGGTTGAGTTTTCTAGGGTGTCTAACAACCCTGTGCCTCGGAAAGCACGTAAAGCCGTTGGTCCAGCGCCTGATCTCTCTCTGCTCGTGTCGGATTAGCGTCCCATCGGATCTTGAGGGTGAGGGAACAGAGAGTGCACTTGTGTTTGCGCACATACTTGTGCACTGCCTACCTACAATATCGTCTGTGCAAATCGCCCGTAAATCGGTCTGAAAAACATCATCAATATTAAGATATCTTTTCAATTTTGAGTTTTTTTCTCTTCTTGCAGAACGCAACAAAACTTCGTCTGCAAGGTCTGGAACAGCTACAATGGAAACAGCGCAAGGTGTGGCACCGCTTCCGGATCAGATTCTCCGAGATAGTCGGCAAGCTCGAACTCTGGCAGTCTCCCATGCGGGAGATCGAAGGGAAATTCGGCACAGGAGTAGTCTCCTACTTCATCTTTCTAAGATGGCTCTTGTTCCTAAACATCACAATATCTTTACTGATCATCATCTTTATGATTTTGCCGCAGACTTTAATGACGGAGACGGAGTATCAGTGTGAGGACTACGACCAGAATTCGACAGTGTGCTGTTCAAATGCTTACTTGTCCAAAAATACTTCATATACCAATGTGGTTTTAGATGTCATTCAAGGAACAGGATGGATGGAAAGAACCATTCTTTTCTACGGAGTGTACTCCGACCAAACGTATACTTACAACCTCCCTAAGCTATGGGATAGTGAGCTTTATTACAACAACCCTATGGCCTATATTCTCGTAGCTATATCTTGGGTACTTCTCTCCCTGGTTGCTATAGTCAAGACCGCAGCTAAAGGCTTCAAGGAACGACTGGTTGAGAGCGAGGGACAATTCTATATGTATTGCAATCTCGTGTTCGGAGGCTGGGATTTCTGTATCCACAATGATAAATCAGCTAAGATCAAACACAAAGCTCTTTATAACGAGATAAAAGGATGTTTAGAGGAAGAACGGTACAAAGAAGAGTTACAATTAAGGAGTAGAGAAACTCAGATTTTGTTACACTCAAAAAGATTGTTCGTCAATTTGATCGTATTTGTTATATTAATAGCGTCAGGCATATTGATTTATATAACATTTAATTATTCAACTATCCGTCTGAATCAGGAAGTTACCGAATCTCCTGGATTCAGTGATATTGTGAACACTACAAAATCTGCATTGACTTTAGGATTGTATAGAGATGGGATGTCGTTCGGCCAGTTAGAAAACACTTTATTGGAATTTCTCCCTTTCATAAGTATAGTTGCACTCAATTTAATTGTCCCTGAAGTTTTCAGCTATTTAATAAAATTTGAGGATTATACGCCGCCACATGTGATCATAATTTCGTTGCTAAGAACTGTTTTACTAAGGCTTTCTTCCTTAGCTGTCTTACTTAGTCAAATGTACATATATATAAAATCGAATGGTTTTGTCTGTTCGTATAGCAACGAAGATCTATCAAAACTCGAATGCTGGGAGACTTATGTGGGACAGCAACTATACAAGTTGATTTTAACGGATTTCGCTGTACAATTCGTGATGACGTTTTTCATTAATTTGCCGAGAGCGTTGATAGCGAAGCATAGTAACAGCCGCTGTTTAAAAATCATTGGCGAACAAGACTTTTATTTACCGAAACATGTATTAGACATCGTTTACACGCAAACGATAATATGGATGGGGTCATTTTTCTGTCCGTTCCTGCCTCTAATCGGGACTATATTTTATTTTCTAATATTTTATATTAAAAAGTTTACTTGCTTGATAAATTGCACGCCCTCGCCTGTGGTACATAAAGCTTCAAAATCGAAGTCTCTCTTCATGTCGGTATTGTTGTTCGGTTTTGTGGTTTCTATAACGCCTGTCGCTTATTCCGTTGCGGAGATATTCCCTTCGGTTAACTGTGGACCTTATAGAGGTCATGGTACGGTATGGGACTATGTGGTCAAGACATTTGAGGGATTCCCATACTTTATTCGAAAGACTATTTTCTTAATAGGTACATCGAATTTCGCGGTGCCTGCGTTTGCTGTATTATTATTCTTTTTATATTATTATTGGGCCGTGGCGGCAGCTAATAGGCATATGGTGACTGTTCTGAAGAACCAGTTGGTATTGGAAGGTCATGATAAGCAGTTCTTGCTGAATAGATTGAGTGCTTTCATCAGGCAACATCAGAAAAGGTGTGAGAGGAGAAATAGGGCGAGTTTTGCTGACGATGATTCCGATATTAGGCAGAGTTCTAGATAAAAATAGAATGTGTTGTTTTGTTAGATGGTTCGACTTGAGTTGTGGTTCATGATATTAGTAGTAACACTATACCTATCGCTGTCAGTGAAGGTATGGATTCGATTCCCTATTGTAGCAACAGAAACTTGGAATAAAAGCAGTCGAAGGAAGAAAGACCTAAAAAGAGGCTAGTTTAATGTGAGTGTAATTCACCTACCTAGTCGGTTTTTTATGCAGTATGTCTATTATGTATTCAGTATAGGAGGGAGCTTATCAGCATGATGAGCAGCATATCTATTATGTTAAATGTTAAGGGCCTCTGTGGCGCAGCGGTAGTGAATGCGCCTGCTATGCATGAAGCCTCGGGTTCGAATCCCGGGTCGAGCCAACAAAAATTTATTGGGATTTTCTGTTAAGAAATTTCAATACGAGCCCGGAGTTAGGAAGTTGGCGGTGTTAGACACCCCCGTGCCTCGGAAAGTACGTAAAGCCGTTGGTCCTGCGCCTGATCTCTCTCCGGTCGTGTAGGATTACCGTCCCATTAGATCATGAGAGCGAGGGAACAGAGAGTGCACTTGTGTTTGCTCACACGCTTGCGCAGATGGCCAGTCTCCGTTCAGATTGGCCGCCATGACCGAAATTCAGTCTGAAGGACATTATTATTATTACTACTATTATGTATCAAAGGGTTGAGCGTACTGCAATAGACTCGCTCTCTATGACGTAGGACGTATAAAACATTTGGTGCAATTTAGGTGCAATAGACCTACTTATGCAATAATATACAGTAAGACTATGTATGTTTATACATATATCATGAAACATTAATTCATACAATTAAGCCGTGCATTTTTATAAGTACACTATTCTAAGTATGTTAAAATATCAAATCAACATAGATTATATAAAATTGCCATTATTTATTGTATCCCTCTAGTGGTGTTGCCATGAGTAAAAATGTTTTTAGTCATGATTTTGTAAAATAATATTCAATGTAGATCTTAATATAATGTCAGTTTCTTATTATAAATGCTCAAATTATGACAATCACGAAAAATCTATTTTAACCGATAACGAATAAATAAAGTTATTCTGAAGGTTTTGTCTGTTCGTGTGTCTGTAGCTTCTAAACGGATGAACTGATTTCAGTGCGGTTAGTTTTGTTCGAAAGCTGATATAGTCGGGATTGTTCTTAGCTATGCTTGGTCATAAACAGTACAGTAATGTCACATACAGTATTTAATCAACTAAGGGCTTGTCCCACCACCTCGAAATATCATTTATGTATAAGATAAAAGTCTCGCCATCTCTCTTCTTTAACCTAACAAGAGTGAGACAACATGCGATTTATCTTTCGGATAACTTTTACCTGTTAGTTGTGGGATAGGACAACCATAAATACAAACGTACTCATTGGGGAAGGCTCAAAGTTATAGTTTCGATGCTAAATATTTATAAAAGCCATATTATTTCCAAATTCTAAGATTTAATTGAAGAGGTTACTATATTAACTAAAGATACTTGGGTACCTAACATTTTCTGCTCTACAATTTTATTAAATTTAGATATTACACACCTCTGCTTAAACCATTACAAGTACATAAGCGTAATTGTTTCTAAGGTAACAAAAAAAAATTTACATACAAAAGAAAATCAGATAATTAAGCAATCTAAAAAGTCATTTGCTTTTATAACCTACCTTGTTTTTAATTATTTATTTGTTTCAAACGGACGCAGGACATGACAAAACCGGATGGATAAATCAATAATCGCCATATTAATCTATAAAATATCGATTTAAACATCTAAATGATAAAATTCTAATCATGACGAACGTTTTTCCAAATAATCATCTATTTCATCTTCAATCTAAGGTTATCATTGTATTGTTTAAATACATCAGATGCATAATATAATCAATATTGTACTATCGGACTAGTTCACATGTCGCCTGTTTATTTAATCAACTAGCTTAGGGTAGGACCTTATTTAGCTGTAGGTGTATATTGACTGACTATGTAAAGTTTAATTTCTTATTGTACAAATAATAGCAACTTATAACATAATTCTTATGTAAAAATATATCGCTTCATCGGTAAGACAAGCATAACTTTTTGTATTTTTACAGGCAAGCATTTGAATGCTTTTTTTACATTCCTTGTCGTATTATTTTGCTCATACTGTTTTTGACATAAATAATAATTCGGTGCATGTTCTTTATAGAAGTTTAATATTTTTTATTTAATTGCTAGATGTTCCCGCGGTTTCAACCGCGTTTATCGTTACTGCGTGGGTCGTAGCATGATGTTATATAGCCTATAGCCTTCCTCGATAAATAGGCTACCCAACACTAAAATAATTTTTCAAATCGAACCAGTAGTTCCTGAGATTAGCGCGTTCAAACAAATAAACAAACAAACTTTAGCTTTATAATATTAGTATAGATTATGTATTATTTAAAATTAAAAAGCTGGTACATTTATGCCCTTGTCTTACTGAAGGTGCGATATGTTCAAAGGCGAGCTTACTTAATTTTAATTTTATTATGTCTGGTATTCTAAGACTTGACAGATTAAAGATATGGCAGGATAAATGCAAATAGAAATCGGTAGCCTCTGCCCATCCCTGGGAATAGACGTGATTTTATTTCATTTTAGTATATTGTTAGAGAGATTAGAAACAACTATCAGTGTATGTAAACATGTAGTTGAAGGAATAAGAAATATCCCCCAAAGTTCGTGTTCAGCTATGTAAGGTCCAACCCTGCTGCTGCTGTAAGCGCGGCATAGTATTACCATTTTCATCTACATTCCCATAATCTAACACATATAAACAGCGTATAATACAGAAATAAGACTGAAAGAGAATTACGAAAAGTAGCAGCCATTTAAAAATATTGTCTTTCATTTCACAAATGTTACTTTCATACTTGAAAATCTGGTAACTTTGACAAAAGTGCTTTATTTTTATTTAAAAAGGCAAACTCGCATTTGGAATAATTCCTGTCTCGCAGGGGACTCTATAGACTTTCAAACATGGGACGCAAATAGCACCCTGGCTTGTAACAGCTGTTCTTGTCCCGTGCGGGGATCGACATGACTTAACTATTTTTTTTATGTGATCCTCGGATTATAATTATGATTCTGGGTATCCTTTGTGCACATTGCTAACTTTTGTGACAATTGCTGCAATACAAGAATTATTCCTAGTACAAAAGCTGTTTTTTTAAATAAATAATCATCTAAAACGAAGTCGTAACATTCTTTGTCAAAGTTATCTGAATGCTCAAATTTGCCCAAATTAAATACACATTTATTTCTATTATCGTTAAACTTATGTAAAAATCTTTCGAATTAACGTCATACAGATTAAATTCATAACATTATTGTCACAAAACACGATAACTAAATTTTTAAAAAATATTGTATAATAATTAAAGTTTTATATGTATATGTGAGTTTATTAACTAAATTGTATGAAAGCAAGACTGTGAGGTTTGATTATTTAAAATATTGTCTTGCTCATGTGTTATAAGACTTATTATACATTGTTTAGATCATTTTAAGGCCTGGACACACTACTATGAATCTTTATCTAAAGGTGTCAGGAAAAAACCAAAGTCTAGGTATATTGGTATCGAGCATTTTTAATACTTCTAAGGTGGCTTGTAAGCGTATGGCTCGTTTGATGGTACGCAGTTCTCCATAGGCACTAGTAGTACTTACATTACTGAACCAATAGAGAGAAATACCTACACAGCACTTTTTTTTATTTAAAAACTGCCGCTCTAGGTATAATTCCTGTGTCGCGGGAGACTGTACAAACATTCAAACAACGGACACAAAAAACATCCAGTTTTTGTGGATCACACAAATGATGGTCCCGTGTGGGAATCGAACCCACAACACTCGACGCTGCGGCAGTGGCGAGGCGGCCACATCAACGACTGCGCCAGTTACCGAGTCGACGACTGTAGTGTTTGATGCTAGACACTTAAGGCAATAAAGATATCTCACCTTATCTTTATATCGCGTCCGATATACCGCAGTGTCGCAAGACAAGTCTTTGACCAGTGTGATGCCAGTGATGATATACGGAACTGAGACTTGGTCGCTTACTGTGGGCCTTATCAGATGACTCAAGTCAAGTTCAAGAGTTGATGGGGAGAGCTAATGCCAGCAGTTATCGTGCGGGTTTATATCAGAAATGAAGAGATCCGAAAGAAAACAAAAGTTGCCGACATAGCTCTTAGCCAAGCTGAAGTGGCAGTGGACAAGACACATAGCTCGCAGAACCGATGGCCGTTAGGGCAGAAAGGTTCTAGTGGCGATCACGCACCGGAAGACGCAGTAGGGTCTCCTGCTACGACACGACACGACAATCTGGTGAGGGTCGCAGGAAGCAGTTTTGATGCGAAGCCTAAGATCGGTCCGTGAGTAAAGCCTTAGGAGGCCTATGTCAACAGTAGACGCCTTTCGGCTGAGGTGATTATGATGATCTTTCTAGGCAATGGTAATGGTTTACCATTTAGCAATATGCTTAACCGCCACCTTAGTTGTGTTAGAACCAAAAATAATACAATCCTGACGCTAAATAGGTGACCTCAAGTATTGTAGTGTGCCACGCCCCTTAGATTCTTATTAACTATCGCTCATTCTTACATTTTTGTATCAATTTATTGAAAAGTTTAATCGTTAAATGCGAAGCTCTCTTTTGTAAATCTGTACATACCTACATTATAGCATTTATTAGTGTATAAGTAGTTTTTTTAGTGATCTCAGTATAGAATCATTGTATTTATACTAGCTCAGCCCGTGGCTATGTCTGTGTAAACTATTATTTTTAGGCATTCAACATTATTTTGATTATACCATAAACTAAATATATATACCTACTTATAATTTTGAAATAGTGGTTTGAGCGTGATTGAGTAACAAACATCCATACCTTTAATCTTTTACAGAATTAATGGAATAATATTAATTGCAAAAAATATAAATTATAAGCATATTTTGTTGTTTAATTTTTTTTTGACTTCTTTATTTTATGATAATTTACAGTTTGAAACTATTATAATCGATTATTCTACTACTAGAGTCGAAAAAACAATATTTATGTTTATGGTATATTAAATGTATTGTTGTTAATTTACTATAAAACTGTAATATCCATTATATAAAATAGGATTAATTTAACTTCTAGTACAATTTCATTTTATATTTTATTTTAGTCAATTTTACTTTTCTGAGTAATACAATGCATAGTAATATAATGACCTAAGTATTGTGCTTGGATTTAAAAATAAACTGCTGTGGACTTTAGGAAATTGTGGACTAAATAATAATTAGTCCAGGTTAAATCCATGACTAACTGGACTAATTACGTACATTGCTGATATCTAAAATGCACTTTAGGTCATATAAAAAAGATAAACATCTGCCTATATTGCGAAAATGTCATGAAATTTACAAATTCAGAAAAATATAACTTTCTACATGGTTAATATTTATAACTGTGTATGGCACGCGCTTAACTTAAGAAGCTGTATCTATAATGATACTATACCAAATTAAAATAGCTTGAAACTTAAGTAAAGTTATTCATCTTAAAACCATAACCATGTCTTAAAAACTGAGTGTACTTGTTGGCAACAATATTTCATAATTTCATGACTTTTTATGTCTAGTCAACCGCAATATTGAAATCTGTAGCTAATTCTTATAAAATGCATTTTACTTTGTAAATTAGAAGAAATTTAATTTATAAGTTAGTATAATTATGTGCTGTGTCGTCGTATTTAAGTTTACTTGTCCAGTCTATTTCACATCTTGCCCGTTCGTATTTATTATTGTACCTATTAATTTATTCCAGTGTTTCGGTGCTTACCTTTTTTAAAATATTAATTTATTTGCCATGACGGTATAACTCGAAAGAGTTTGTTTGCATCACAAAAAAAAATTAATTATAATTTTTATTATTTATGTAGCGAATAAAAAAAGAAAATGAAAATTAAATATAAATTCATTACATAAATGGTTCTTTAGGAAAAGAAATGACGAAGGGATGGCGAAACTGTTTCAATTTATTAAAGAAAACATAAAAATTTATCTATTGTGTGATGTTTGTCAGAATTGTAAAAAAATATGTAATGTATTATAATCGGTGTTTGTAAATTTGGATAATTTATTTATGTTATAATTAGACTTAATTCAGAGATCGTAGAAAATGTATCCTATATTACCTACTCTAGATAATTGTTTTGTGTACCTACTTTTGTGCAATTTTATTACTCACTAGAAATATCTGTGGACGACTGTGGACTCAAATTATTTTTTGTATAACTAATTTCCATAGTTATTTCCTATCAGTTTGAATCGTATATTCTAAGTTTCTAACAATCTGTTCTTTAACACTTGTCATATGAATATATTGTTTCTCGCAGCGCAGATCACCTAGTCTATTGATGCTGAACTTACAGAATAATTTTGATAATTTGCCTCATTCTTATCATGATCTGTTTATAACGTGTTTTATAGTCAAGTACTGCTGTCCGTTTTGCTTTTATACCAGTACATTTGGTTTAGTTACTGTCTATGTTCACAGATATTCCTATAGTATGTATAAATAAAAAAAGCAAAGTCGCGGGTTGTAAGTAATAAATACTTATTGTAAGTTATAACAACTACTAAATGTTACCACGACACACTGCCATAACAACCTAAATATTTATTATAAATATGGTTATAAACATAATTATGAAAATAAATAATTGTACACTTGGACTGATTTTAATTTCTTCGATCACCTATAAAATCGAGATGCTACAGGCGTTTGGTGTTTAACAAAGAAAGGCTGTTAGCCAATTCCAAACTTTTAGACTTACTGAAATGATTTGATACAAAATCGTACTAATATAATTGCTAATATGTTCCTTCTCCCTAGCCTTTATTATTCCCAATTCACTTGGGGTCGGCTTTTTCTAGTCTAACCGGATTTGACTGGATATCTGTTTTTACACAGAGCGGCTGGCACCTGACCTCCGCGACCCGAAGGCTAACGATACCCTAAGGCTAGACCAGTGTCAGGATACTAGAGGGCACTGACTTCCCAAAAACGACTGCCATAGAAGTTCATGGCAGCCGGGACTGACGGCTTAACGTGCTCTCCGATGCACGGAGCAGGCGATAATTGTCAATCAATACGCACATAATTTCGAAAAGTCATATAACTTCCGAAAGTCAGAGGTGCGCGACGTGGGCTCGAACCCGAGACCCTCTGTATGTATTTCGAATAAAATTATTGATTTCGTATTAGTCCAAGTGGTAACTAGTTAGACATGTAATGCAATTCAAACTCTTAAAACTATGTATACTTAGCATTTGTGTGAGTTTGATGTTAACTCCCATATAATATTGGGAGCGGGCGGGCGGAGGGATTATGTCGGTCTCGCCGGGGTAAAAGATGTTAAAACGATAAAATGCACCTCCCGGAATACCGACTAAACCTACCACGGTGTTCCTCGACAAACCACTATCGGCGGGGCCGCGCGAATCACTGTCACATGCAGTCGCGACCCCGCCGATCCGAGAGGGGGGACGGACACGACACAGAGGCGCGCGTGGGAACACGCACGCCGCCTCTCGGAGCTGGTGCTGAACGGATGGCGGGCAGGCCCACAAAGCCCGCCACCCCCAGGTCAAACTTCAAGGTGGCTGGCGGTCACCTCGCGCCCTCCGGCGCCGGGTTCTGCGGTTGGGGAGAGGGTTTAAACGCTCCCTCCCATGTTATGAATGCACTGTTATATTGAAGGATGAAATGTGAAAACAAACAATACTAATAACTTATTACCGGTGTCTTTTTCATATAAATTAATTACAAAGTTTTGTAAACATTGTTAGAAGAAAGGTTGTTAAGTAAGGTTATAAGTAACTAGCTTTTGCGCGCGGCTCCGCCCGCGTGGAACCTACATCAATAAAAAGTAGCCTATGTCCTTCCCCAGGTTTTAAACTATATCTGTACCAAATTTCATCTAAATCGGTCGAGTAGTTTAGCCGTGAAAAGGTAACAAACAGACAGACAGAGTTACTTTCGAATTTATAATATTAGTAAGGATTAAAGGGTAAGAGATTATTAGTATTTTCAATTAATCCTGTATAAAGGACCCAGAAAGGCACCCTGCGGTAAACCAACAGTAGTATAATACAAGTTAACCTATAATACCATGAATTGCGTCTAAAATGTCACATCTATTCACCACTAATAGATAGTTCCGAGATATGATAATAATACGTAGTACGAGTACCTTTCGATACTGTAAACTGCTATGTCCTATGGGGTACCATAGGACATAGTAGTTTACAGTATCGAAAGCTTCACTTAAATCAAGCAATGTATATGATTAGATGTTCTTTCTGTATTATTAAAACATGACTACAATATTAATACCTCAGATAGAAGAGTACTAATTCCTTAGATAGGCTATATGAGGGATAAACAAATCGGTAATCTCTTTATAAGATTTTATTAAAATTATGAGTGCTTCGGTAACGGTACTTACTATATTTATTAGGAAACCCGACGTTGTAGAGCAGAGTGGAACAAATATTCCACTTGTTCTCAACAGAAGGATAACTGGAAGACTAGTGAAACAAACCCCCAAAACAGTTTTAAATCAATGCTTTTAAAACATACTCACACATACCAACCTGTTTCCTGGGTGAGTTACATTGCCACATGCTACGATCCCGGCATATCCTCTTATATTTTTTGCATTGATATTTCAGATTAAATAACATACATCTATGCCCAATCGTAACGCAGGTCTTAAAGGAGGTTGAATTAAATCATATCATCATAACATAACTTTTATTACGAATATTATCATGTAGTACACAAAATACAAAACTAAATTATTCTATTCGGTATATTTAGCATTTTATATAAAGTACATATTTTATAACTAAATACATATATATATACTATGGGGCCTGTTATATTATACTAAAACTAATCCTTCAATGCCTACGTCTCAGATCGCTAAATTGCCATTTTTGACGGGTGTCAAATGTGACATCTGTCTGAATATGGCGTGGAGACACAGTCAAGAATTTATTGAGTAATTCTTGCTAGCGCAGAAAAGTAGCCACATTTCGGAGCACGTTTACTATTTATAACTATACCCTGTTATATGTGTCAACAACTTGCTTACTAAACAACAAATAGGTAAAACAGAATATTATATCTAGATAATTAATTCGAATCACCGAATCTTTCGTATACCTGAAAATAATAAAATAACATTTTAAGAACAAAATAAACAACTGGCAACTTGGGCACAGGCAAACTTATAAGGTAAGGCCTGACTAAGATTTATCTTTGTGTCATAAAAGGAGACGTTACAAACCAGTAAACGGCGGACACAAGAGTTCTGACTAAACGGATCACATAGCGTAGGTGGCCTGTCCACTGTCTCTGCACCCAATGTCGGGGGTTCCATCGCTATTGTGATCGACAATCATAAAGAAAGGAAGGACATAAGTATTTGGCTCAAAAACATTATCAGGTTGAACACAATATAAAATCAATAAAGAACAATGGTTAAATCGTACCTGACGGCGACCCGATATGTATTGTATATGAAAAAAACTGTTATTGTTTAAGATTTTAGAAAAGATAACAAATATCTGTTTATGAAGCCAGGAAAAAAGATATACATTTTTTTATATTTTTTTTTTCTTTAACTTACTTAATTTTAGAACGCATCTTTTCATTTCACTTACGATGTGATTCGCTTCTTTTCACATACTAGTATATTATTTTCATACAGGATGGTATTAAATACATGAAAATAAACCAATCCCACTCCAGTTTGTTTCTGGACATGGCAAATAAAAACCAGGTACAGCTCCTATAGAAATTTGGCCATTGTTTGTTTGTAGTTTAGCATATGCCAGTCTAAGGAAACCTGGCGCTGGTTTTCAACTGGATCCCTTTGGTGACTGACTGCAGGGATGCTAATATATTTTTGTATCACATAAAATATAATGTCGGAGGCCAAGATCCACTTTGGATCGCTGAGCCAGCGAAGTATAAGTAGTAGTAGTATAAGTGTAAAATATATTTAAAATTTGATTTCTGCGTAACTGTTTTCTAGTCTGAGTAATATTAGACAAGAACTATACTTTGTTGTACCTATATGTATATTTATGTATCGTGTGGCCATTGAGTTTACACCAGGCATAAGAGCTATGCTATATAGTATGTGGCCATTGAGCTTACACATGATAAAAGGGCTATAAGATGTTATTTAGTCCACAAATATGGTAGTTACCATAATCAGTTGATGGTGGCGGGACGTGAGTAGTCTCCCTTGTCGAAGTGAAGCTGCTGCGACTTCGGCTCGTAGATCAGCATCGACACACGTTCCGGACTCGTCTTGTTACGTTGCATGTCTGAAATACCATGCGATATTATAAAATGAATGGCAATGTATTGGAAATGGCTACAAAGACACCCGCAGCATAGGTTGTGCCCAGTAGGCGTAGCAACGATAGCCTACAACCCATCAGACTGTCAGGCAGAGATTTGAAGATCGATCTTAAGGCACGCACCTCTCACTTCTCGGTGTTATGTGTGTATTAAATAATTCATTATCGCTCGCTTTAACGGCCAAGGATAAACTTAGTGAGGAAACCTGTCTTTATTAAGCTTGAAATATGTGAAGTCTCTTTTAAAATGCCATTTCAGTATTTTACAACTCATCAACAAGGTGTTACAGCCATTGCGCCATATAAAACTTACTATTTAAATGTAAAAGGAATAACAATAATAGGTTTTCTGCAAATTACGCTTGCCAATTTAGGTACGAATATTTATCTACAGACGCGCTAAGATCTATACTCCTTGTTGGAAGGGAGGAAGAGCGGCCACATACAAGTATGCGAAACAAAGTGCAAGGTAATTTTGAGTACGTATGGACGGATACATATAAGGCGGACAGTTACTGCGCAGTGCGCACTGGTGTGATTGAAAAGTTGTATTGTAGACCAATATACAGACAGTGAATTATCACTGAAAAGGAGAGGGTTCTAAACCTTTTCTTTACAACCTATCAGAAACGCAACCGACTTACTTCACACCAAGGCAAATGGCGTTAAAGTCCGTCCAATAATCCGATCCACAATCTAATTAGATTTATATTTAACTGACGGTTCTTTTAATATCACGGTGGCATAGTGACCGAGTTAAAAATCTCGGTCATAATAGTTCATCAATAATCGATACTTAGATACTTCATTACGTGTGACACAGTGACATTTTGATAAAGTTCACAATCATTAGATGTCAACGTTACCTAGAGAATAAAAGACACATTCTGAAGATAATTAGACTATACATAAAAACGGTTAAAGGGTATTAGACCACGCACATTAATGGTATTTATTATATGATGAGATCAGTGTGTTTCAACAAGCTTTATATTAAAAAATCTCGATTGTAAAACCCTGAAGGAATGGCCAATACCGAAAAAAGTAGCAGCCGCCACATAAAAATATATAAATCTTATGATTCTTTCACTGTATAGAGCAGAGGTTCCCAGAATTTTTTGTCATAGACCACTTTCAAAATTTAGCTGGTTCCGGTGGACCCCTGCAGCTAAACAAGCTCATGTGCAATTAAAAAAATATTATTAAATCTCTACACAGGCTGACGGTTTTTTTAGAAATTCTCTGGACTGAACCTACTACGGTAGGTGGGTTAACCATTTTTCTTTTTTAGTAATTCTCTAACGAAAAATCGAATAACCACTGGTACTGAATATAGAGTATGCAAGTTTTTACAAGTAACAGTCGCTGAGCTTGTTGAACAGTCGTGGACCTCTGCTTACGATTTGTGAGCTCCATTTTTTTGTCACGCCAATGTAGACCCCCGTCGAGTCTCCCGTGGACCCCTAGGGGTCCACCTGGACCACTTTGGCAACTAATGGTATAGAGGAACCTTACGACATCGTCTAGGTTACAGAGCGTTCTTAAGAACTACACATACATAATCTAAATTTCTACATTTAACCCGATAGTGGCGAAAAGGCCACGATTAGAAATTTTCCCTCTCGTCTTCCCGTGACATTCACTTCTTTCTAAATACGTACAAAGCGAACACGTAATTTAAACGCACAATGAAGAGTGAAGAGGAGGACTAGCGACTATTGTAAAGAGTGTTACTGTAAACAGTGTTTATTTAGTCAAGTGACAGTTGTTAGCCGTAATATAGATTTTTTGATAGTAGCGATAGCTTAATGGGAGACCGTTGCTCTGCCACGCAGAGGTCTCGAGTTCGATCCCAAAGCGCGCATTTTTGACTTTTGGAAGTTATAGGTATGTGTTTTAATAGCTAATTATCGCCCTCTTTAACGGTGAGGACAAACATCGTGAGGAAACTTGCATGTCTGAGAGTTCTCCATAATGTTCGAGAAGATATGTGAAGTCTGCCAACCCACACTGGCCAGCGTGGTGAACTATGGCCTAACCCTTCTCACACTGAGAAGAGGCATGTGCTCAGCATTAGCAATATATTCGAATAAAACCTCCGAGCACAAGGTATGTCGGTGTGTGTACTCACATTGCAGGCTGAGGCGGCGCTTGTGCTGCGAGCACAGCTCGAGCTGGCGCCGCACGAGCTGCGAGGCAGAGGCGGGCCGCGGGCTCAGCGCCGGCGTCACCTCCGAGCACAAGGTATGTAGTGTGTATACTCACATCGCAGGCTGAGGCGGCGCTTGTGCTGCGAGCACAGCTCGAGCTGGCGCCGCACGAGCTGCGAGGCGGAGGCGGGCCGCGGGCTCAGCGCCGGCGTCACCTCCGAGCACAAGGTATGTAGTGTGTATACTCACATCGCAGGCTGAGGCGGCGCTTGTGCTGCGAGCACAGCTCGAGCTGGCGCCGCACGAGCTGCGAGGCGGAGGCGGGCCGCGGGTTCAGCGCCGGCGCCGCCTCCGCCAGCGTCACTTCCGAGCTCGCCGTCTTGTTCGTGAACTCTGCAAAAACAGTTATACCTACTCAGACAGTTATTATGTTAGCAACCATCTTGCGACTAAGGCTGGCCGCATACATACGTTTTCCGTATTCGATTTCCTAACACGTAATCTCGATTCGGAATTCCGTGAGACTAGCGCACACGTTAGTTGTTTTTCATTCGGAATGTATACTGTCAGTACGGATAGTGATAGCGTAGTGAACGCACGTCTATGGAGGACGATGATTTATTAGCAATTGCATTTCAATAGTATACAATTATAACAATATTTAACAGTTATCAACAATAATAAAACAACATTAAATAAAACAAACATATTTAAACGAAATTATGTGAATAGTATGAACTAAACCTCTTTAAATACCTGCTCTCAGGCCAAATCTATACTAATATAATAAAGCTGAAGAGTTTGTTTGTTTGTTTGAACGCGCTAATCTCAGGAACTACTGGTCCGAATTGGAAAATTCTTTTAGTGTTGGATAGCCTATTTATCGAGGAAGGCTATAGGCTATATAACATCACGCTACGACCCAAGGGGCGGCGCAGTAACGATAAACGCGGCTGAAACCGCGGGAACATCTAGTCTTTTATATCTCTGTTGTGGTAGTCCTTGTCATGTATATTCCACAAGCAAGGGTATTTTTCAATAGACAATATTAATGTTTCTACCTCACACATTATAACTATCGTTTACGTACGTACGATGCGCGCGGCTAGGGCGCGGTTCCGAATGAGAATTTCCGAACGTGTGCGCCGACACAAACAAAATGTATGCAAGGGCTGCATTCCGCATGACGTCATTAGGTTTTTTCCGAATGGTTTCTCCGAAGGCACGGGTTTGCATTCGAAACGTACATACGGAATCTTTTCCGTTCCGAGAGAAAGTGGACGTGTGCGGCAGTTAGTGTATTTTATATTGATTCCATGCATTCGGAGCTCCGAATATGGAAATCGAATTCGGAAAACGTATGTATGCGGCCAGCCTAATGATTTGCGTGTACGTAAATGATTTGCCGTTCTTTGTACAGGATTTGTGTGACATTGTTTTATTCGCGGATGACACATCCCTTATTTTTAAAGTAGACTGAAAAGCACCAAATTTAAGTACCTACTGTTAACGATTCACTCGCGCAAATCCTGGACTGGTTTACGACGAATAATTTACTACTAAACTCTAAAAAAACTAAATGTATCAAGTTTACATTGCCAAATGTAAAGAGTCCTAACGTAAATATAAATTTAAATAATGAAATTATTACTTTAGTTCAATCTAGTTTTTTTAGGATTAACTTTAGATCATAATTACTATCACTATTACAAGTATATAATTTGCTCGGCGAATATAAGTGTTTGCGTGTGTTAAATCAAAAAACTATTGTGTATAGTGGTGGTGAACTTTAAAAAGTTTAATAGTTACAATAAGCTAGAAACAACAATCTACCCACTATACCACCGTTTATATAAACACTAAGTGATTCCCTATTTCGCTAATCTGCTACAGGAAGCCAATAGCGCGGTGCGTAACGCGTCGGCTCTGGGTCAGGTGGTTGAGGGATCGAATCTGAGCTACATCGTCGTCTTTTTGGAATTATTTCTACATTGTCGAATTCTACATAAATAAACCACAATGTCGAACTTTGATGTATGTGGAAGACTTGTATCAAAACATGAACAAATAACTTGCTCTAACTGTGAAAATATCTATCACCATATGTGCGTAAATATAACTGCTACTAAGTATAAAAGGCTTAGCAAAATAGCACGATCGACTTGGAATTGTCCTAGCTGTCTGAATAAACATCCCAAAGATACTTTAAACATAGCGGGGGTTAATTCCGACGATGAGGAGAAGGATAACGACATTCGGAGTATTATAAGAGATGAAATTAGGAACACAATGCGAACCGAAGTAAAACATTTGATTCGTGAACTAAGAAGTGAGATTGATGAAATCAGAAAACAATTTGAGGAACTCAAGTCATCTGGATGTTTCGATATTTCGCATTACAATGAATTACGATCGGAATTCGTAAAACTGCAAACTGAGAATGTTCATCTTCGGTCACAGAATGCAGTTTTGCAGGAATCAACAGACCAGTTGCGAAACCAGGTAAATATCATGGATCAAAACTTACGCGACGCTAATTTAGAGCTTCATGGATTACCTGAAAATAAGAATGAAATACTGCCAAATATCTTAACTCAGTTATCTGAGGTTGTTTCTTATGAACTCAGGGATTCTGATATTATGAAATGCACTAGAGTGGCCAGCATCAATAACAACAAGACTCGTCCACGCACGGTAGTGGTAAAACTGCGCAGTCCTAGATGCCGCGATGAATTATATTCCGCAATTACCCGATATAACAAAGCACACAAGGATGAAAAGCTTAACACGTCTCTTTTGGGCTATGGCGGGAATAAACAACCGATATACGTATCTGAACACTTATCTCCAGTGTACAAAGCGTTACACGCTGCCGGTCGACTGCGAGCAAAAGAGAAGTCCTACAAGTTCGTCTGGGTACGATATGGTAAAATTTATGTCGCCAAAAATGAAAATTCGGGCAGTATATTAATTAAACATAGACAATGTTTGGAAAAGATTATCTAATTATTGCACTTATTGCAATTCGTGTAACATGTCATGTGTACTTAACTGTATTTCTCGTTATGAAAATATCCATTTTTTATCAGAATGTAAGAGGAATGAAAGCAAAGTCACATGATATTTATATATCAATAATAAATTCAAGCTACGATATAATATGCTTTACAGAAACTTGGTTAGATGATTGGTTCTTATCATCAGAGTATTTCGATGAAAGATACACTGTTGTGCGCAGGGATCGATGTCATAGTTTTAAGCGGTTATACTCCAAATCTTATGGCGGTGGTATTCTAAACCGTTAGCAATAAATTTAACTTTGTTAGAAAATATGATTGGCCGACCTTATAGAATATATGTGGCTTTCTATTAGTTCTAGAAGTACCTGTATAAATGTATGTCTTGCTTATCTACCATCTTATATACCGAGCGATGTCTTTGGGGACTTTTTAAGTAGGGTTGAGGACACATGTCTACAAAATAATGATTATAATACATTAATAATGGGTGATTTTAATCTTCCTAATATCAATTGGCAGTCCGAAGATAATGCATTCATTGGAGTTTGCGACCCAAAGTCTTTGGTGCTAAGAGATTTTCTTAATGTTACTGCTTTTAGACAAGTAAATAATATAAGCAACACGAATAAACATATTTTAGATCTTGTTATGGTGGACGAGAATACCTATGTCAATGTCAACACCGCTCCCCCTCTTAGCAAACCAGACATATACTACCCACCAATAGAAGTTGTGTTAGAAAAGTCTAATAGCATTAATTTACGCCATAATATTACTCGCTTAAAATATAACTTTAATAGAACAGATTATGAGGCGTGCATTGCAGATCTCAGAGATCTTAATTGGGATAACTATAAATTTCTTGATTGTAATGAATTCGTTCAGAATTTTTATAATATACTGTGGGAACTTATAGAGAAGCATACTCCTAAAGCGAAGCCCAAAAAGGATAATTATCCGGTATGGTTTTCTTCATCATTGATTAAAATTCTTAAAGAAAAACAAAAATATCGAATTAAGTTTAAAAAGTACAATAATCCTAGAGATTATGATATTTTCGATACATTACGTAAAAGAACTAGAAAAGCACTAGAAAATTGTTTTAAGCTTTATATAGCAAATATCGAACAAGATCTTAAAACTAATATTAAGTCGTTTTGGAGGTATACTAAATAAAAAAAAACATTTAAAAGCATTCCCCATCAGGTTGTTTATGGTGATCGAGTAGGTGAGGGCGGTGGCTGTGTCGTGGATCTATGTATTTGCAGAGTATTTTGAGTCTACGTATGCTAACAATCAATTGCCATTTAATGTCCCTGGAACATGTGCTGCATCTAATTATTCTCTTTCTTCCGTATATATTTCTGAGAATGACATAAAATATAGTATCAAAAGATTAAATCTTAACAAAGGTGCGGGCCCAGACGGCCTGCCTCCTATATTTATTCGCCTCTGTATGGATGTGCTTATTGTACCTCTACATATTATATTTAATCAATCCTTAAACAGTGGCATATTCCCTGACTTATGGAAAATAGCTCACATAATCCCAATACATAAATCTATGTCTAATCGATCGACTGTTTCAAATTTGTTAATTTATACTACTTACATTACTGACGCATTACAGGATAGGGGTCAAGTCGATGCCATATACACAGATTTCGCGAAAGCTTTTGATCGTGTGGATCATTTAATACTTTCTATGAAGCTGAATCACGTCGGAATTTATGGATGTCTGTTGCGGTGGTTTGATAGCTATTTACAAAATCGTTCACAACTTGTAGCATTAGCCGGCTATGAATCTGGACCGTTTATACCTACTTCGGGCGTTCCACAGGGATCCAAATTAGGTCCTTTGTTATTTCTGATATTTATCAATGATCTCCTAGATTTAATAAAGAGCAACTGTCTGGCTTATGCTGACGATTTAAAGTTATATCGCAGAGTACTTACATTAAGTGACTGCATTGCTCTTCAGGATGATTTAAATATTCTCCAACAATGGTGCATAGATAATAGAATTACACTTAATGTAAAAAAATGTAAGTTTATAACTTTCACGAAAAAGGTTAAATACATAAAGTTTAATTACAGAATAGATGGCACAAACCTGGAAAATGTCTCAGTCATTCGCGATTTAGGGGTTACTTTGATACATCATTGTCATTCCGTCATCGCATAGAACATTCAGTAAACAAAGCTAATAAAACACTAGGCTTTATAATTCGTATGGCATAACCGTTTCGCAACAACAACAGCATCATTTTATTATATAACTCTTTGGTGAGGAGTATTCTAGAATACTGTTCTACTATATGGTCGCCTTTCTATTCCACTTACGCTAAATCTATAGAATCTGTTCAGACTCGTTTCGTTAGACATTTGACTATTAGAAATGGGGTTCGAAAGCTTATTCCTGATTATGATGATAGATTGCTTTATTATAAAATGACAAGCCTAAAAGAAAGGCGTGACATTTCGGACTTGTTGATGCTACATAAAATAATAAATGGCTCTATAGACGCACCGCTTATTAACAGCTTTAAATTCAAAATTAACCAACGGGTTATGCGACATCCATGTTTATTTGTAGTACCCATGTGCACCTTGAATATCAGCTACAATAGTCCACTGACGCGTATGGCTCGGTTATATGATGAGAGAGTTACCAAGTCAAATAACGCAATTGACATCTTTGCCATGAAATTTAAAATGTATAGGCACTTACTTTTGGAATAGGGACACAAGATTTGTTTGTTTTATTTTTTTAAATTCTAATTATTGTATTTTGTGTTTAATTTTAATTGTTTATATTTCTTGTGTATTTTCAATGAGTTCGTATTTAGTATTGCATGCAAGTAATCTCTCTTAGAAAAGAAAATGTGTACAATGCTATGCATACCTATTACCTGAGTAATTACAATTCATTTAGAAATAAGGAAGCCTTTACTAAAATTTGTGTAATTGTACTGTTGGTGTGCTTATTCAATAAAAAAAAAATAAAAAAATAAATAAATAAAGTTCAGTGGGGCGCTCAAATATCGTGTCTTGCAGGGAAACTTAGCTCAGCCGTATACGCAATTCGGAAAGTGAGACAGCTTACTGATGTAGATACTGCGAGACTAGTATATTTTAGTTATTTTCACAGTGTCATGTCTTACGGTATATTATTGTGGAGCAAGGCAGCTGACATTGAGACGATTTTTATTCTCCAAAAACGTGCAGTACGTAGCATTTATAATTTAGGTCCACGAGTTTCCCTGAAAGAGTGATTTAATGAAATAGGCATACTTACTGTTGCGTCGCAATATATATTTGCAAACATGATGTTTATTAAACATAATATTCACTTATATAATAAGAATAGTGAAATACATAATTTAAACACTAGAAATAGGCATAAGTTAGTAGGTCCGTATCATCGATTACACGTTAAAATTCACAATACATTTACGTTTCTTTAATAAATTACCCATTAATATAATGAACTTACCATTACTTCAATTTAAAAGTGCCGTAAAAACACAGCTAAGTCGGAAGGGTTATTATTCAGTCAGCGACTACTTGAATGACAAAAAGTCATGGAACTAGTTGCTTGTTCTACACTGGATTAAAGTTTTCTATTACTTATAAGTCAGCTTAGTAATGTAGGGGTACCTCGTGATTATTTGTGGTGTTTTCAAGTATCGTGCTTCCCATTTCAGTTATTATTGAAAATAAAATTAAACATGAATGCACGATCGCATTTAGTCACGGACTGCCTGTGCACTGTCACAAAGTGTAAGTGTATGCACCTCATGCCATCCTACTGTCTATTACAGATTAATATGAAATAATTCTACTAAATCCTTATTATTTTATCTCCTTTATATTATTCAGTAATTATTTATTTAAAATTATTGTTGTAAGCTTTAGATTTATATAGTCAGTAGTATATGGCATAATGGCTGCAACACCTTCTTGATATGAGTTGTAAAATACTGAAATTATATTTAGCTTCGCTCGCGTTAATTTAGAATTTGACAATCAATTTGGGTTGTACTCTGCTTATAATAATATAATTCAATCATGATTCGAAAGACACGTGGCGCCATCTATTATCATAAGAACGTTATTGTTGTTTTCCTCGGGAACAGTAACTTTTTTCGGGATGAAAGGTAGCCTATGTCCGTTTCTGTACACCTGTCAACGTATATGCAAAATTTTAGGATGATCGGTTCAGTGGTTTAGGCGTGAAAAGTAACAAACAAACTCATTTTCGCTTTTATAATATTATAGTTAGGATTGGCGATTTAAAAGAGTAGCCATGAGTTTCTTGCAGGCTTCTTCTCATAGGCTCAACCCTTTGACTGAACCTAGCAACTAACCTAAATGTAGCTTCAGTAGCTTAGTAAACTCACTAACCTATATATTTTGACGTTCATAAGTGTTACTTTGTGACCTAAATGAATAAATGATTTCGACTTTGACTTTAATGGTGGCAGTGTGATGTCCCTTCAACACCACGGGAGGCTCCGAAGACCAGACTACGTGATCGCAGCCAGCCATGGCCCCGGTAGATGTTACAAATTTTACTTGCGTGATTTAGGATTATAGTAGGTACTAGTTCGTAATTAAGGACAGCGCCATCTTTTGTGGAAACGGTTAACTTCTTCGCCTGTGTGAAGCCGCTACAGAACCTTTATGTACGCTCACAGGGTTTACCACACTAAAATTTATAGCTCATTATATTCAATCTGGCATGCCTGCAGTGTGTTTTAGTGAGATCAACCAAGACGTGCAAGTAAAACTGAAAATAAATGCATTTACTTTCATAAAGCATATTTCGGCCTTCTCATATTCTGAAACCCTAAGCAGCCTACTGATCGGAGTATTAACGTTTGTCTACCTCCCAAATAAATGAACGAATGTTAATCTGTAAAGTTTCTAAGTGTTCGGCCCAGTTAGGGTGAACGCGGGAAGCGTTGTGGTTGACTTCGTGTACTAGAGTGATGTTAATAAAACAAACTGACCTTTTCCACAGGTGTATTTTCGACAACATGACATTTTATAATTTTCTCATATAGGTACTACTCTCGGAGAATCTTAACACCGCGATTCAGCGAGGGGGTGAAAAAGGCATAGTTCCATCTAGTGGCAATCATATAACAATTTTAATATTAAATTTTAAATTGCATAAACGTCATATTAGCGCAAGCTCTGTCCAGTTTGGGCCAGATGGCGTTGCGCGCATTTGGTAAAATATTATTATTATTATTATTGAATGACGTTTATACACTAAGAAATACGACACGTTGAATTTGTATTGCAAGCGATCATACGCTATATAATAAAATACCACAAAAATACCATAAAAACTTAACACAAACACTATCATATAGCAAAACTACTACCAATACTGAATTATCAAAATTAAAACCAACGACCGCAGACGAGGTACTGAAAATAATAAAAAAACCTAGATTCTAACACTACTTCCGGATTAGATGGCATGAACACAAAATCCTTAAAGTGTATTAAAGATAATATAGCAGAAAACCTAGCAATTTGTATTAATAAATGCTTAAGTGACGGTTATTTTCCAAACAGCCTAAAAACTGCAAAGCGTGTCCTATTTTTAAAGCCGGAAGCAAACAAGACCCGAACAATTATCGACCTATATCGGTACTTCCGGTAATGTCAAAAGTATTCGAAAAAATACTACATAAACAACTATATGAGTACCTGACTTCTATTGATTACCTCTATAAAAAGCAATATGGCTTCCGTCCAAAGTCTAACACTGTATCTGCAACTGTTGATTTAGTAACCAACATAAGACTTAATATGGATCAGAAAAAAATTGCATTAGGTATTTTTATTGACTTAAAAAAGGCTTTTGGCACAGTCAGCCATGACATCCTGTTATTAAAACTAAAAGACATAGGTGTCACAGGCAAGGCAAATGATATTTTCAAATCGTACCTTTCAGATAGATTTCAAGTTGTTAAAATAAATGATCAGCAAAGTAGTCCGCAACCGATTACTTGTGGCATCCCACAGCGATCAATATTGGGACCGCTGTTGTTCCTTATTTATGTAAACAACATATATGAAATTGGACTAAAGGGAGAGGTCACTTTATACGCCGACGACACCAGCCTCTTCTACTTTGGCCACTCATTAGGATCAGTACTAAGTGAAGCTCAACATGACCTAGACATATTACATACCTGGCTACAGTCTAACTTATTAACAATCAAGACCTCAAAAACAAAATACATAATTTTTCAGCAAAAAATTAAAAAATTGAAAGTCACAATCCTCTTACTATTGATGGCGAAATACTAACAAAAGTTAACAACGACAAATATTTAGGCCTTGTTCTTGACAGCAAGCTTACCTGGAAACAACATATTGACAAAATTCATAGTAAAATCTACTCATTAACTGGAGCTTTAAGAAGTATAGTTCGATGTCTACCGAGACATGTTAGATATACCATATATAATTCATTAGTCAAGCCTCATTTAGATTATTTGATTGAGGTATGGGGCTCAGCTACTAAATCAAACTTGCAGAAACTACAAGTAACACAAAATAAAATCATAAAAATATTATTCCAATATCACTACTTAACACCTACTGTTCAAATATATAAAGAAACAAAGTTATTTAATCTAACCCAAACGTATAAATATAACACATGCATTTTTATCAGAAAAATACTCACAAAAGATATTCATTCTCAAATAACATTCACAAAAAAGATAGATTACCATAAGCGTGTGACACGACAGGCTAATAACCTATGTTTGAGAATACATAGAACAAACTATGGAAAAAGGAGTATCCTTTACGAGGCCGAGGGAGCGCAACACTACAACAAATTACCTAAATATATTAAAGAAGCAAAATCCCTGTCCACATTTAAGAAAATATTAAAAAACCACTTTTTAAAGGATTTTTCATGATAATGATTACATACCACTAAGCTAAATAATTATATGTTCTGAGATACGCATGCAAAGTAAATAATAATATCTATTATAAAAAAATAAAATAAAAATTTACTTATATATATGTAGGTATATAGAGAATAATAATTATAGGTGTGCAAAAAAATATATATATTTTATATATACATGTATTATCTAAATGTTTATTTAGTTGACTTGGTTTGTGATGGTAGATACAGGTATCTAGTGTCTACATGATACGTAAAAACGTGAATACGTAAAAACGTGAATACGTAATTAGCAAATAAGTTTTAGTGAAGTATTATAATTAGGTACCTACTCGCTACGCCAATCGGCTTAATATATATTTAATTATAATGTATTTTCTCTGTAAGTGATATGTAAATCTTTTGAGAAAATAAATGTCTTAAACCTATAATAACCGCTTGTAAATATACCTACAATACATGTTCAATATCTCTAGTATAGTAGGAACAGGGGCGTAGCTAGGCGTGGGCGAAATGGGCCCTCGCCCACGGCCTCGCACTTAAAGGGGCCTCGCGAGGCCTCTTTAAATGCGAAGCCACCAGACTTAAAATAAAATCCTTACTAGAGGACTTCTGTAAAGCAAAAAGCCGAAGAACATTACTTTTGTAAAAAATTTAATCACTTAAGTTACAAAATAAAACCTTTTTTCAAATCTATATGCTTTTCAATATTCTCCCATCGCGCATTTATATTTTTTCACTATCATAAGTAGGAATGTCGTGTCAAAGCATGTTTAGTAAGATAGATTTATTGGGTAGATCTTGGGAACAAAAGAAAAGAGGCCTCGCTGATGCGACTTTGCCCACGTCTATATTAGTCCACGCTACGCTACTGAGTAGGAAAGCCGTATATTTTGAGGAACGTGGTGTGATGTCCTTGTGTAAACTTCGCTTGCGTGATTCCGCAATGTATGGCGAAGTGCGAATTGTATACAACGCCATCTTTTGACATTTGTCGTAACTTCGTGGTGTGTAAGAACTGGCTACATCATCATAAACGTATAAGTCTATAGCTTGCTTAAAATACACAGTCTGGCTTCCTCTATCCACAAATGTGTAAGCAGAGGCGTAATACAATCACATTTCGCCAATTGTCATTGTGGTGAGCTGAGGTCAGTTCCTGACTGCGGGCTAGGAGTGAAAATAGAATAGCATTTATTTCAAAGTACATGGTAGGTGAACTAAAGTTGCCAACATAGCTCTCCGGATAGCCAAGCTAAAGCGGCAGTAGGCAGGGCACATAGCGCGCAGAACCGATGGCCGTTGGGGCAGAAAGGTTCTAGAGCCACTCACGCACCTTAAGACACAAGCAGGGGTAGGCCCCACCACGGCTGCTTCGGGAAGTACCTGTGTCGCATCGGCCGAGAGGAGACGTCCCAGTGCCATCACTGCGGGGACTGCCCCGAGGACACGGCGCAGCATACACTGGAGGAGTGCCCAGCCTGGGTAGAAGAGCGCCGTGACCTCGTCACCGCAGTCGGAGTGGAGCGTCTCTCGTTACCGGCCATGGTTGAATCTATAGTTGCGAGCGATAGCGCATGGGTAGCCGTCGCCTCCTATTGCGAGGTAGTAATGCCCGCTAAGGAGGTGGCGGAAAGGGAATGGGAGAAGGACACCAATCTCCCAGCCCGCAGACGACGCACTGGGTGCCGTAGGGCGCAGCACGATCTCCGGCCCTCATGAGCGCTAACCTAGGGCGACAGACCTAGGGCAGGCTGTTGCCCGTGCAGTACCAGGCCTGAGAAGACGGCGCGTCGTGTTTCACGCGTGTCTCTCCAGACGAAAGAAATTTGACTGGACGAAGCCGCTACGATTCAGTGGCGGCCAAGATCTGCCGGGGCTGCAGGATGAATGCGCAAGCGATCCCTGCGCCCCGGCCATAGACCGTGTGAAGGAACACCGTGGTAGGTTTCGTCGGTAGGACTCGGGACTTTCTATCTTTCCCCGGGTGAGCCCGACATAACCCATGCGCCCGTCCCCGCGGAGGGATATGCGTGACAGCTTTCGACCACGTATAAAAAAAAAGTGCTAGTACGACGACCAGGTGGGTGATGGTGGGTCGCTAGAAGCGGTTGGATGCGGGTGGCCCAAGACCGGTCTGTATGGAAAACCTTGGGGAAGGCCTATGTCCAGCAGTAGACGCCTTTCAGCTGAGATGATGATGATGATGATATGGTACATTTAAATCGCAATTTTATATATTCAACACTAGCTTTGCCCGCGGCTTCGCTCGCGTTAATTTAGGATTTGACAATCAATTCGGGTTGTACTCTGCTTGTAATAATATAATTCAATCATGATTCGAAAGACACGTGGCGCCATCTATTATCATAAGAATGTTGTTGTTTTCCTTGAGAACAGTAATTTTTTTCGGGATGAAAGGTAGCCTATGTCCGTTTCTGTACACTTGACAACGTATATGCAAAATTTCAGGATGATCGGTTCAGTGGTTTAGGCGTGAAAAGGTTACAAACAAACTCATTTTCGCTTTTATAATATTAGTTAGGATTAGGATAGGATAGGATTAGCTTTGATTCACACATACTATCATTGCTGGTATAGAAATGTTAAGATGATGATTTCAATCCTCGAGTAAACAATTAATTAAATAGTCTAATTAATTAAATGCAATTAAGAATTTTTTGATAGAAAAATGCAATAGCACTTACTTAAAATACATAGAATATTTAAGTAAGAACTTACCTCGCTCAGTGAGCATAATCTCTCTATGCATCTGTGTGTGCCCAGCATCATTCACGAGCACCTTCTGCTTCTTCTCCGTGACCTCCCAGGTTTGGTTCCTGTCCCCAATAAAAGCTAAATCACCGTCGGACTTCAAGTCATCTTCTTGAAGTGAGGAATTCTTGCTTAGTGGTTCCGACTAGAAGAAAAGAGTCCTTTATTTTTTTTAAACGGCAACGCCCGCTCTATCGGTAATTCCTGTGTCGCGGGGTTTTTACAAACATATAAACAACGGACACTAAGAACAGACAGGCTCGGAACAGCCATTTGTGGATCACACAATTTTTTGTCCCGTGTGGGATTCGAACCCACAACACTCGGCCCCGTGGCAGCAGCAAGGCGACCACTAAAACCATTACGCCATCCGCCGCCAGCTTTAGGTTCTGATAGCAAATTACTTACTATTAGAATAAAATGATTTAGACGGTCATCATTGTTTGGTAGGTCATGTTTCCGCGGTTTCACCCGCGTTTATCGTTACTGCGCCGCCCCCGTGGGTCGTAGCGTGATGTTATATAGCCTATAGCCTAGAATAGGCTATCCAACACTAAAATACTTTTTCAAATCGATCCAGCAGTTCCTGATATTAGCGCGTTCAAACAAACAAACAAACTCCTCAGCTTTATAATATTAGTATAAATATGGGCATGAGGTATATTTGAGGTATATTTAGGAATAATCTGTGTCCCGGGAGACTATATAAACATTTAAACAACGGAAACAAAGTAAACCTAGACCGAGAACAATCAGTTGTCGATCACACAAATGTTTGTCCCGTGTGGGTCGAACCCACAACACTCGGCGCAGTGACAACGGCTTAAACCACTACGCCATCCGTGCAATCAATTTTGCTATCTCCCTCGCGCGCTTATACCTAAATAGCGGCTACGCATGGCTATGCTTTATAATAATGTCCTCCAGACCGAATTTCGGCCACGGCGGCCAATCTTAACGGAGACTGGCCATCTGCGCAGGAGATATAGTGCACAAGTGTGTGCGCAAACACAAGTGCACTCTCTGTTCCCTAACTCCTATGATCCGCTGGGACGGTAATCCGACACGACCGGAGAGAGATCAGGCGCAGGACCAACGGCTTTACGTGCTTTCCGAGGCACGGGGATATCTAACACCGCCAACTTCCTAATTCCGGGCTGCTATTGAGATTTCTTAACAGAAAAACCCAATAACTTTTTGTTAGCCCGACCCGGGATTTGAAACCGAGAGCTCATGCACAGCAGTCGCATTAACTACCGCTGCGCCACGGAGGCAGCTATGCTTTAGGGGATATATGAGCATGGAGTCTGTTATTTTAATTCACAAAACAATTATATGCAACTAAATTTTGCCCGCGGCTTCGCTCGCGTAAATATATATCAGCTTAGTGAAGTATTTTTTCTGGATAAAAAGTACGTCCTTTCCTAAACAACGTGTATGCGAAATTTCATAATGATTGTTCGAGTAGTTAACGCGTGAAAGCGTAACAAACATGCATACAAACAAACTCACATTCGCATTTATAATATTAGTTAGGATACCTTAATTTTTTTCTTGAGCGTAGGGCTCGACTGTGGCCTATTCTGAAAGTCGATATGCTGATTGGCGCCACTCTTGTTCCTTATAATCGGCGACAATTTCCTGAACTCGTTTCGTGGCTCCAATTCTATTCTCGCAGTCTCTACAGTCGAATTACTGGCCCTACCAAACAACGGCGATAATTTTGGCTTGGCAACACTGACGGTATCCGACTCGTCAACACTCTCAATCGTTATAGTCGAATCGATACTGTTAGGGTTGTGCGTAATCGGTTTAACGATTATCACTTCTTGTTGAATGTCACCGTTGTCGATTTTAGACGATTTATCGAGATCGAAGTTGGGGTTTTCGAAGCCTGTTTGGGTGGCTATGTCATCGCTTTCCTGTGTGAATGTTCGTAAGGTAGTATTGGAAGCCTTATGTTGCATCCGTTTGCGTCTCTCTAAATCTGCGTGTATGTCTGTTTGTACGCGCAAGTTGATGTCTCCGTAGCGGCGAACGATGTAGTTTAGTAACCAATGGTAGCCTTTACGAAGTCCTGGGTCTATTTTGACCTTTTTAGATCTGGTGTTGTCTGTGTAAGCGCTGTAGGATTCGACTAGAGTGGGACACCGATATCTGAAAATAAGGACTAGTACAGTACAACAATATTATCTGGTATTTTAATGGGGTCCACCTTTTATGGCAGAACTTTTTATGTCATAATAATGTTTTGCATAACAACGGATAGCATAAACTTTATTTCGCAGAAAATCGTTTGGCATACACTCATTTATCATACATTATAAACTCATAATTTTGTAAATTAGAATCATCTTTAGGCATAAATATCGTATCCATAAAAATTAAAAAGTATAACCATCAGATCACAGAAAGTTCATAGTCAGAATCGTCTTTTGGCATACATTTAAAAGGCAGAACCATCATATCTCAGAAAGTTTACAGTTAGAATAATCTTTTAGCATACTTTTCATATATATAATAATTGAGAGATTGATCTATCATATCTAGTCACTATGCATGCGGCATGCAAGCGAGCATGCAACATGCTACATGCACCACGCGAGCTTATCGTCGCAGATGGTAGAAAATCCACCTGCTCCTCAGCTAGCGGGCCGCCTCGGCCCTACGCGCCTACGCGATTCTAAATTACACTCTACGGTTAGGACAAACTAAGACTACGTGGAGTCGAGTTTGCAGCGATTCGTTTCTGTCACTATCTTTTGTAGCACAGCACATACAATTTTTAAGACAGTATTTTAATTGGTTAAAATCCTGTTTAATAGAAATATGCCTAATAAAATTATCCCAAATTAAATTCTGCTATCTTCATAGTATGCCAAGTGAAATTATACCATAATATAATCGTCGATCTAAATGAACGTTATGCTAAACGAATTTACGGAATATTAATTCTGCCAAAGGTAATTATGCCAGATAAAATTGTGCCATCTTGAAAGTATGCCATTGTAAATTTGAACATATAAACATTCGGTCAAACAATATTTATATTAAATAATTTTTATGCCTTACTACTTAATATTCGTTTAAAGAAGATTATGCCAACTGTGTTATGGCAAATAAGTTTTGGAGCATCAAGATTCTGCCAGATAGAGGTAACCCATTTTAATGTAGTGCACGCAATATTAAGAATAAGAAGAAATATATTTTCCGAAAAATAGCAGTTCTCTGCGAAATGCTATTTTTGTAGCGATAGATAGCAAAGGTGAAGTTTCCTTGGGTTTTCTGTCAACTAACTCTCAGTAACGACACGCAATCGCGAATTATGTAAGTCAGACGGCAATAGGCCCATAGGTATTTCATAACACATTTAAGCATCTGCCTAAATGTGGGTACAGTATGCCGCGCCTTAGAAGACATATTCATGACCATACACTATATCACAGGTGGGCACGGGCCACTTCTTGGTACGAGAAGGGTAAGGCCATAGTCCACCATGCTGACCCAGAGCAAGTTGGCAGACTTCACATAGCTTTGAGCAAAATTATGGAAGCTCTCAGACATGCAGGTTTCATCACGATGTTTTCGTTCACTGTTAAAGCTAGCCTAAATAGCTACTTCATGCGCACATAACTTCGAAAAGTCAGAGGTGCGCGCCTTGGGATCGAACTCGAGACCTCTACGTTGTATTCCAACCGTCTCCCACTAGGCTAACGGGAGACTATGTAAGTATGTAAGACTGAGGTTGAAGGTTGTGGGATAAGAGAGAAGCGCGACACTAAGAATGTTCGCAGTGATATTGCAATACTTACCTATTAACGAGCGGTTCGATGTTGAGCTTGTCGACCACGTCGATGTCGTCCAACGCGCCGGTCTTGTCTTGCTTGTTTGCCAGTACCAGCACCGGTTTACCTGGTGGGATCACACCTGCTTGCTTTATTATTTACATACGAAACACATTCAGATACTTCCATGAGTTGTGTAGTACGACTGCCGAGAGGGACATGAGACAAAACAAGTGTTATTGTATTGGTTTTGCTGCTAGGGTATTATAATGTAATGTAATTGGACTCCCTTTTCCGCATTTCAACTCTAAGTTGGTCCATTATGCGTGAGAGTCGGCCAGTTATGGAGATAGCCAGCCCAACTCCGCCCAGAAGCACAGAAGTAGTTTCCTGGCGTCTTCGCAGGCCTCGCGGAGTGACCTCGGGTTGTTGAGGATTTCCTTACGTTGTGCTGTTACTCCCACACATTCCAGGACTACCTGGGCAAGAGATTCTTCTTCGGTCAAACATCCCCTACAGAGTGGGCTGTCTGTTGCTCCGATGTTGTACAGATGTTTGTTCAGGGGACAGTGTCCTGTTAGGATCCCCACGATGGTTCGAAGGTCCAATCTTTGTAGGTTGAGCAGGCGGTGTGTCAAACGTGGTGAGATGACCGGTAGGGCTGCTCTCGACTGTCTGCAGTCCGTAGTCCGTGCCCAGCGTTTATTATGTTGGCTCTGAATGCGAAGCCGCATCCATGTTCTTAGTTGTGAGAATGGCAGAGGGAGGAATGGAGCCACTAGGGTATTCTCAGAAGCACGGAATCTAGCAACATAAGCTATCACACGCTACATAGTTGGCGAAAGATGGAGGTGCTCCATGTTTCCCACAGCTTCAATATACAGGCGTAAGTCTATGTATAAATTACATTATCAATACAGTTTGTATCGTTATTGTGATTTGAACAAGTCATGATACATTTGAATGGTAAACAACTAAACTCGATTGGCGGCTACGGCGAAGAATTACTGGGATTTTGTATCAATGAATTCTTAGTAGCAGTAGGGTATTTGGAACTGTGCCTAGTAAACTTAATATGTAGGATCTAAAACTATTCCTGTCGCAATGTTAATAAAGGTTTAGGTATGCAGCTGGAAAACTAAACTAAGTTTGGTTAATTTAAAAATAGGATATGACGCTTGAATACTCGAATGAATAGATAACATCGTAATGCGAATGTGGGTTTGTTTGTTTATTTATTAGTTTGTTTTTTACTTTCACAACCTAACTACTCAAATTTCATGATGATCAATAGAAAGCAAACGCAATTTTTACTTATTAGTCATTACACGCAGGCGTGTTATTCATCAACGCCTTATCATTTTCCATAGACGTTTACCGTAACCATTTTTCGAATACTTCGTATATGTGACTCATTTTAGAAGTCGGCTTAGAAACGTAAATCTAGTTAAACCGAGGACGTTATACTTAATATGAGCTGTTATGACGGAGTACAAGAACATATCGTCTGATTGATACTTGGAACTTCAAATAGAATCAAAACAAGGCTATTACTGTTCACGGTCGAATAATGCAAATGGTGAATGATGGATGATGGTTGAACGATTTATGCGAACTTTTCTTATAAAATGGGGTATTTCATATAATTTTCTTGACAAGTACTCTAATTCTAACATATAATAATAATAATAAATTCTCGAAGGGCCTCTTCACGTTGGACCTGTCTCCGTGTAAGCCTCTCAAAAGGCCGGGATTTTTTTAATATATATCATTAGAAAAATACATGTGTGTGATATGATAACTGATAAGAGAAACATAATAATAATGATTTATTTTCTCCTTAACAAAGTAGTATCATTTATGTATTATGTATAAATATATCCAGAGATATTTAAACATATTGAAACTGCATAAATGGTTTTTTGAAAAGTACATGATATATTTTATTTGCCCTGCAAATATACATGGTGATAAGCTCAATTGTTCAAGCAAACATTATTCTTATAAACTTTATTATTTAACTAAATGGTTTATAATGTATAATACCTATATGATACCAAGTTATAATAAATTAGCGGAAACACCCAGTTTTCCAAAATATTTATGAATTTAATGCTATAAGTACCTACTGTATTTATAGCTGCTTAAAGAAAATTTATAAAAATTGCGTATTATCAAATGTTTGAAAATGAATTGAAAGCTGAGAAACTTTACAGTAGACTCTGCATGCCCCACGTCGTCGTGTTAAGCGTTAATATAGGTCGTGTGGAATGAGTCAGCTTTATTACAAGGGGTTGGAATGTGATTCATTGTCAACCTGACCAATGACGTCACTGATGACTAGACGAATTACTGGGCACTCGTGATTCAGTTCTAATAATTCATACAAAAAGTAAAATAAACTGTGTGCCGGGCTCTCTGTGAAATAGGTGCAAGTCATGGAGTATACCTACTCAATTCGACATAATAAAGGTATCCACATCCTGTCACCCGCCTATATCCCCAAGTGTACTCAGAGATGCAAATATGTATAAGTCCCCCGGTATAGGGGGCGAGCCTCCTGCCGTTTTTTTTTTACACAACTAAGGTGGCAAACAAGCATACGGCGGCCACCTGATGGTAAGTGGTCACCGTAGCCTATGGATGCCTGCGACACCAGAGGCATCACTTACGCGTCGCCGACTCTTTAGGAAAGGAAGTTGTAAGGAGAAGGAGTGGGATGGGGGAAAGGGGTGATAGGGCCTCCGGCACTCTCACTCACCGAACGAAACACAACAGTAGGAATACTGGTATTTTACGTCGATATTCTGTGAGAGGGTAGTCCTTCCCCGGTCGAGCCGGCCCATTCATGCTGAAATCAGCGAGGCTCTACTACCGGGCACACTGTTCCAGACCCCTGCTGCTTTTGAGAATTTATATACATACACATATGTACTGGTGTCGTAAGAAACCATGAGCTAAGGTAAACGCTTCTATCAATAGAGCAATATTTTTGTTTGTGTACTTTTCTCGGCTGTGAAGAAGTCTGACGCTTAAACAAGTTCCCGGGCAAGATCGAGGCTCAACAAAGTCTTAAATGATACAAATATCTTCGTAATAAAATCGTCGTAAGTGCTGGGAAATGGTCATGCAGAAGGCGATGGTATATGTGTTACATACACATATACCATTGCCGTCCGCTTTCATAGAGGCAATAATCAAATAATAACCGGATGAGTTGATAGAACGCTTCGTCCGTTCACGTTCGATTAGTTTGTTATGCTCGGTCAAGGCCAAGGATGAGACTCGATGTTTTAGCCGAGAATCGAGACTACTCAGCATAAGTTTTTCCGAGAATAACCGATATTGAGATCTCGCTAGAGACTATATAGACACGCGGCAGCGTGTCAAGCCAAGTTCAAGCAAATGAACTGGCTAGCCAGCGCCGAGTGTAATATTACACAAACCACTTGGTGCCACTTGTGACCCTTGTATAACTCAAAACCTCTTTAACGTAAACACATAAAACTACGTGTGTTTAAATATATCCATAAGGACATCTAGAAGCCCAAATTTCATGTAGCTAGCTCAAACGGTTATAAAGATATCAAGGCCCAAAAAGTCGTAAATTTTAGCACTGACTGACTGACTGACATATAGTACCTAAACCTAACCTACTTCCAGATGACCTAGAAGGATGAAATTTGGAATCCAGTTCGGTAATTGTGTGTAAGCGTAGGAAAAAATCTAAAAATAAAAAAGGTTAAAAAATAGGGGGGGTCCCTATACAAAAAAAAAGTTTTAATTGTAGCGTTGGAACCGTTACAATCAGATATTTGAAACTATCCCAATATATATATTATTATATTTGCTATATAACAGAAATATAAAAATAAAGTTA
Source organism: Catocala sponsa (assembly GCA_963564715.1). NCBI lineage: Eukaryota > Metazoa > Arthropoda > Insecta > Lepidoptera > Erebidae > Catocala > Catocala sponsa. Next base: position 833,509 of record OY751351.1, on the reverse strand, counting down.
ATTCAAAAATAAGTGGTGTCCCCGTACAAAAAACTTGTAATACGCGCTAAACAACCGGCCAACGTTGTGTCGTCGGCGGCGCGCGGCACCACATAATTATACACAGAACAAAAGTAAATCTACATAAAAGCACTCCCGAGCAACACATAAACATAGGCACCGCTTACGAATACCGATTTAGTTATTTATTGTTTTATTAATTAAGGCACAAGATAGTTCTATGGTAGACTATAACCGCCTGGGATCGTTATATCGCCCGGACTTGGCTAATTTAAGCATAAACAGGAAGCGTATTAAAAAGGTAGTAGATAATGAATGGGCAATGCGCACTATTATCTCTAACATTCAAGAGAATGTAGACAATAGCATAAAAAAGAAAACCATGCAGCGGAAACGCAAGGAAAAACATTAAATCTCAATACCTGCCTAGTTTTCTTTACAAAAAGTAATGATATTCCACCAAAAACATAAATGTAAAAAAGGAGAGCCAAGTTCAACACAAAAATTATGCTTGGCTGTGGGCTTCGCCGCAAAAAGAATGGAGATCTAAATGAGTGCCAAGTTCTATGCAAAATCCAAATATGTATTTATAGGAACAAAATAGTATTATGAACAAGTATTTAACTCTATTTCTTTGCTTTGTTGGATACCTATAACAATTGCTGTTATTTAAAAATGTGAGATCTTAAAGTAGGTTAGATTAAGTATATTTTTTATATTCGTAATTTATTTTCGTTATATTATATTTTAGATATAAGTTAGTTATATTATTACTAGATATTCTCCGCGACTTCGCTCGCGTTAAACTAGATTTAGTCAATAAACGGCTATCCTTCGGGAACAATACGTTTTTTTGGATGACAGATTTGTCCTTTTCAGTCCCCTGACAACGTGTGTATTGTGCGAAATTTCATGATGATCGGCTGAGTAGTTTAGGCAGGAAGGCATAACATGCAAACAAATTCACTTTCGCATTTATAATATTAGTTAGGATTATTATTCGTTTTGTTGATTAATAAAATGTATATAGCGTAATCTATATATTAACACGTGAAGCGAAAACTTTGGATCCCTTTTTACGAAAATTGGGCGGACAGAGGAGTATGAAATTTCGCACACTTATAGTTTATACAGAGAAGATGTGACGAATCCTAATATTTATATAAAATATGCACTAGAAATACATTAAATTAATGAAAAAACACTACACGCACACAACAATGCATTTGACACACGCAGTCGAAGCGCGTAACTATGGTTACATATATCAATATATAATGACATATATTAGCAATATCTTACAGGCAAACTGGTCGAATTTCGAGCACTAGGCGATCGCTAGTATAATTATATAGGCGTATCATATTAACCTTTTGAACGCTAACGTCGGCTATACTCGACATACGCAAGCGTGCCCTGTGCGCCAACGTCGTCTATACTCGACAAAAACAGATCACAGAAAAATACAAAATAAACATACCTAATAAGAAAAAATAAAAAAATGAAAAATTATTTATTTATAGCGTTTAACATATTAGAAAACTTATCAATTTAAAACACCTTATAAAATAAAATAAAGTAATTTGCCAAGCGCTGGCAAAATTAAACAAAAATACTTCTGTGGTTTTCACACTAGGCAAGCCTGTGTATCGTGTGCATTAAATCATTACTTTTCTGTGTTTTATTGATACAACTTAAAAATTTAATCCCCAATTATTACTTAATTGTACACAGCAAACAAAATTGTATATAAGAATATATTATGTATAATTTATCGATTTTCGGGCTTGCGTACAGGACATGGAGGTGCCGTTATGGCGTGGCGTTCAAAAGGTTAAAACCATCGTATTTTCCAATAGTTATATATATATAGTTGTCAACAAGCGTGGCACGGTTTGGTGCTCCGATAAACATTTTATTACCAACTGGTTTTATATACATAAAGCGATAACCGATAAGCGGTTTAATTAAAATTAGCTTTATCTACTTATTAGTGCAATATTCAATATAAGTTATTTGTAAAACTATACAGATTGTTTTTCTAGATAACGCCTTGTTAGTACCGAAGTACCTACGTTTGACTATACGGATGGCAAGTGGCTTAAGTGGTCGCCGCTGAAGGTTCGATTCCCACACGAGACAAAAAATTATGTAGTCTGCAAATAGTTGTTCTAAGATGAGACGGCTGCTTAAACCACTACGTCATCCATGCAATCAACTAACACTGATTCTAGAGTAATCCATGTCTCGACAAAAATAGCGTGGGGCACCGTGAACTGAAGATATACTTAGATTAACTGGCATTGCTTGAAAATAAGGCTTAATTTAAGCGTTGCCTATATCTAGCAGTGACTGAGACTAGCTGATTATCATGATGACGGTCTGCCTCGTTGTTTGCGTGGCATTTTTTTTTTTTATTCTATTTTTTTAGAGACTTTTTGCCCATGGGTATGTCAGTCTCCTTAATACAGATTGGCTTTATATGTCAAGAACCCCAATAAGCATTCCCGCCATTTCTGATGTCGGCTCTGCAAGTATGCTAAGACATATTCCGACATCATACTTATTTATTTTGGAGTCTTCAATGAATCTCCTTCTACGGTCCTCGTACCGAGCACAATCCATCAACAGATGTTGCACATCTTCAATAACACCACATGTACCGCAATTTGCTAAGCCAGCACGTGCCATTATTTTACGATTATGCTTGCGTCCGATCGTGTGTCGGAAATTTGGGTTCCTCTGTTACAAAATTCATAGTGTAAACATGTACCCATTAAACAGTAACAGAACCGTACCCTATTACGTGGGATCCAAACACAGCTGGTGAAATGGTTTTTTACCTCTCTTACTACTAAACTAAAGTTGTCGACATAGCTGTCCGGATAGCCAAGCTGAAGTGGCAGTGGGCGGGGTACATAGCGCGCAGAACCGACGGCCATTAGGGCAGAAAGGTTGTGAAATGGCGGCCACGCACCGGAAGACGCAGCAGGGGTAGGCCGGTGACACGGTGGACCGACGACCTGGTTAGGATCGCGGGAAGAGGTTGGACGCAGGGGGCCCAAGACTGGTCTGTGTGGAACACCTTGGGGGAGGCCTATGTCCAGCAGTGGACGTCTTTCGACTGAGATGATAATTATGATGATGTCTCCTGTTATTTCAGTTATGGCAGGCTTCTTTTGACTACTACACCTTATTGATTGATTGATTCGACTGATAGTTCAGAGTCATGAATGTGAGCATATGACATATCGCAACATGAGTCCAGAAGATCTGGAGTTTTCATAACTCTCAACGCATGTTGACACGTTAGATAGCCGACATATCTTCGTACCTACTTTGGTACCTTCGCCTAACAGAAGCTCGTAGCTAAATAACCTTGTGTCGTGTTTCTATGGTAAGTCGGGATTCCAGACACTAAAAAACCGTTTGCAATCAGCATGACCTTTGTCTCTTGCCCTTGCTAGCGTCCTGCTGGACGGCGGTACTGGTATTGAAGGATTGGCATCGCATGAGTAACAAGACATCATAAGCAGAGGTAGCCGCTTACCGTCATTTATGTTAGTTTGTCATATTGCTAGTATTGTACTACTAACTACTAATTTGTAGTGTAAGACACTGAATAAATCCCTACTATATTACCTACGCTAACATGTGAATTAGCGGTCATTCATCTACGGCCTGACCGCGACACCGTTCCTTGACCGCGGAGATCGATAAAGATTATACTAACATTTATGTTCTAAGGGCGTTCGTTCGACCTAGAATCAAATATCGCGTGCATTAACTTATTTTTTATATCTTTTAAAGCAATTTTACTTAGGTAATACCGTCATATCTTACTGGCTGTGAGACAATGGCGAGACGAGCTACACGGCTAATATAATATTAACAGGAATATGTGAGAAAAGGAGAGGTAGGCCGTTGCCCTGGAGTTGGACAATACATGGTGATTTTAATAATAATATTCTTGTGTACATAATACTATTTTAGAATTACTTAGGTAGGTATAAGACAATAAGACAGAAATTACGCACGTCTTTGGATTACTGATCCTAGCATCATGACTTTATTTCCTCGAGGGTACTAGTAGGTATAGTATTATATTATCTGTGTCGAGGGTTAGGAAGAGGCAGGTAGGTATATCAAACATCACATCTAAGATTCATATTTCGCCGGCTGAATGGCATTCGTACCTAATTGGGATTATATACCTAATAGCACCTTATGCTTATCTACTGAGAATTTCCTGAGAGTAAAATCCGGTGACAATGTCATTGAAGATAGTAAAACGATTTATAATAAATGCAAAGCTTTATGTAAGATAATTTTGTTAGAATAAATGGGAAAGCAACTGAAAATAACAGGATAGGTAAAAACACAAATTGATGTCTGAATTACCTATAGGTACCTACTTTGAAGAAATATTCGGATTAGGTTATAAAAACGAAGTGCCTATCATGGCTGCAGTATTTGTAATACAATAATAATTTGTTACAAAATTGTAAGTGTAGGTCGTGTGTAGTCCGAAAATGGAAATCTTGTATATTTCGCCAGTAATTTGTGCTACCAGTTATCAGGTTACCATGACGATACTTAATAGAAAAATAATGTTAAAATCATACCTGATATTTTGTCGTGCGATAAAACTTCTTCAAGTACAGCTCTGCATTCGTCCAACCGTGAAAAATCACTTGAATCAATAACAAAAATCACACCGTGCACTTCGCTATAATATTGCGACCATATTTGGCGAAAGTGAGGGCCTCCGCCTAAATCATATATGGTCACAGGCGCATCCTTATGCACAAGATTCACGGCTTTGAAACCCACTGTTGGCAAAACCTTGTCATCTTTTTCACCAGCTAGGTTATTGACAGTTTTTGTTTTTCCCGCGTTATCTAAACCTATCAATATTAACACGATGTGACGACGCTGGTTACGGCGGCGAAAAATACCACCCCAACAATTTCCCATTATAAACACAACTTAAACAACTAGACTAATGATAAAAAAACACTCTTCACATCACAAATACGTGTTTCAAATTTGAATTTGTCACCAGTGGCCATTTGTAAACAAAATACTTTTGTTGACACAAGTTGACACAACGGTTACCAATAGCGATCGAGGTGAATGTGGCCAGTGTTATCATTGTCTGTTCAGTGTTCTCTTTACCCTAAACACCTTTTTTTTTCTGTTTTACCGGATTTTTTTATTATGTAACAATAAAATCAATTAATATAATTTTAATTCTTGTATAACAACTTAATCCTTCGTCGAAAAATATTTATATTATAAAAAATATTTTCGTTTATTTACGTTAATTATGACACTATTTTCACATCATTTTCACTACAGTAGCTGCCTGCTTGGATATCACTGTATGATGATCAAATTGCCCATTTTCTTTCAGAGATTCCTCAGAATGATTAAAATGCAACACTACTACTTTGAATCCAACAATAATAGGTATATAGGTAGTAATTATTGTTCAATATAAGTTTTTTTATTTATTTATTTATTTATTTATTTATTTTAAGGTACATCAACAATATACATATACAAAATCGGTTCACATAAGAAGCTGAAAGTAGAAACTTATATGTATATCTATTATAGATATACACAACATTTTCTGTACAGAATTATAAAGAATAAAAATTAAACATAAATTAAGAACTTAATACAAATTTAAAAAGACATAATTATTATTTACAAAATGGAAAGGTAAAAAAAAAAAAACAAAAAACAACAACAGTCAACGAGATCTAGCACAGCATTTTCTGCACTATCTTTCGCTTAAACACTTTGAATGAATCACTTTGAATGAATCATAAGTTTGACGCATTCATGATCAACTTACAGCCGAGTTTAACACACAAGATAGATAGGTACATTACAATAATTATAGTTCTATAGATATACGTTAAGCTGAGTTTGAATTATTTATGTTTTCACAATGTTATGTCCTTAAAATTAATTTGAAACTGATTACAAATGGGACATATAGGTACTTTCGTAATTATATTCTCAAGGCGACAGCTGGTTTTAATTAATTCTACATAATAACAATAATAATTATGAATTAAAGGTCACAGCTGTTTCGGCGTAGTATCCTTTAACTGAGTATTTTTATATGGATCTGTAGGTATGACTACGCAATGTGTCGTAACTCGTAATTCATCACAGCGAAATTTATTACTCAGCTTTCCCTTCATGCCGCGCCTTGTTCATTTTTATTAGAATTATAACCAAGGTTGTCCGCCAGAACATTCTTAATTGTAGAACATTATCTGGAATTGTGTTTGATGGACGCCAATAGGCTTTCCTAGTGGTTTCTGTGCATAGCCGGCCTGACACGAGTGTATACCTACACTTCTGTCGGACTTCACAGAGATATACAGGTTCACGGTCTTATTCATAAAATTATCTTACTAATAGCTTGATACGATGGGCAGATAAAATACTTAGTATGCCTAATAAATGCATTGAAACCAATCGTTAATTTTCTGTAACCTTTATGATATACAGGATCGTTGTTAGTCAAGCTAACATTCTTATGAACAATACTTTATAGAATTTTTACTTATAACGACGTTTTCTGTAAGTTTTATGAATATGTCAGATAGTATGTTTCGTCATATTACAATATGGACGGGCAAATAATGACTGTTCCTTGCGTCATGCTCGTGAACGCGTGCTAATAGCTGAGCATTATTTAAAGTAAAAACGAGGACTATTTATGTTTTATTAGTTATTGCTGTTAGCAGCAAAACATGAAAAGGAAGGAGCGCATTGGACTTATGGCACTCTCGCTTACCATAGAAAAGTGTGTAAACTGTGACGAACTTTATTCTGTGTATGGGTAGTTCTAAACTTTTTTTTACGTGGGTAATGCATTGACGCCTACCCTTCCGCGGGGGCGGGCGGAGGATTACTCAACGGGGTAAAAGAAAGATGTTGAAATGATGATAATAGACCTCCCGGAATAACCTACCACGGTGTTCCTCGACAAAACCGCAATCGACGGAGCCGCGCGAATCACTTGCACATGTAGTCGCGACCCCGCCGAGGTTATGGCCCGCCGCGGCGCTGTATGAAACGGCAGGCCACTACACAACAAGACCTACCATACTTTAAAGCCCTACTGTCCTCCGCCTCCCCTCCTAGAGGGGAGACGGACACGACACAGAGACGCGCGTGGCAACACGCACGGCGCCTCTCGGACCTGATCGGATGGCGGGCAGGCCCACGAAGCCCACCATCCCCAGGTCAAACCTCAGGGTATGGGTAGTACTACCCTAGTCGAGCTGCATTCATGCTGAAACCACAATGCTGACCTACCTTAAACATAATATTGTCTTACGTATACATTAATGTTATTTTTTTCAAATTAAAATACTGTTTACGAATTTTATCACAATTTTGTTTCTATATCGTAATCATTTCACTTAGAATCTTTACATTAGCTTGTCACTAGGACGTCGGCAACAAAAGAATCATACCTCGCTAATCCGTAGTAAATTTAAATACTTACTGAGATGCGAAGGACCCAGCGGGCCAGCTGGAAATTTACTTACTTATATGCAGAATATCGCAGATACATATCTTTAAACAAAAGTAAACACCTGGGGCTATTCCAGGTGTTTACTGTAAAATTTATAGCACACGGACTCACACTGTTTGATCAACGGCACCTTTTTATGTTTTGATAGATGTTCCCGCGGTTTCACCCGCGTTTATCGTTACTGTGCCGCCCCCGTGGATCGTAGCGTGATGTTATATAGCCTATAGCCTTCCTCGATAAATAGGCTATCCAACACTAAAATATTTTTCAAAATCGAACTAGTAGTTCTTTAGATTAGCGCGTTCAAACAAACAAACAAACAAACTCTTCAGCTTTATAATATTAGTATAGATTAGTTCAGCGATGACGTCGCTTTGGATGGTTTAAGAAAAATTTATACATGTTGACAACCAAACTGAAGTGTACCAAGAAAATAAAAATTCAGGCTGTTTGCTTTTCTTTGCCATAGCTCATACACCGTCGCCAAAACAAAAAAATCTTAATAAGAAGAATTTTATAAAAATACATCTCGAAATTGAAAATAAGTAATAATCATTGTACATTGCATGGCAGTGCCGGATTAACCACGTAGCAAGAGTAGCAATTGCTACGGGCCCCACGCGAAAGGGGGCCCCGCATATTTAAGCCCACTCATCTCTGCCTGAGCGTAATTTTTGAGTGAAACTTATTACCTACTTAAGATGTGGTACCTATATTGAATTTACTTGATGTCACAAAAACGTTAAACGTTACAACTTTTCCTAAGACAATCCACGTCAGACAATCAGTAACCGACTATTTCCTTGGCGTAAATAAAACACCGAATTTCATACGGTAAACGCACAAGTTCTACAAAAAGTCGCTTGTATAAATGTGTATATAATCTATTTAATTTATTAAATCTCTCATTAATTATATTTATTAAATAATTAAGAATCAAAACCTGCAATTCAGTGTATAACTCAGCAATCGACTAAAACAAAGCATACATTGATATTTATTATGAAATTAACATATCTATAGAATATGATATTATTGTATCGGAATAGTTTATGTTTCCTCTCTCCTACGTTGCTGCGCCCGACAGGGTCCATAATGAACTGTTATACTATTTAAATTACCACCTAAGCCTACATTGTGGAACGCAATAAACAATTGAGTATTGAGTATTGTAGAATATCAGTCGGCTCAATAATCAGCTCTACAAAAAGTCTGACGTATGCAAGAACTCTTACCCGAAAGAATTTGTTACGGGCCCCGCGTTTGCTTAATGCGGCACTGTTGCATGGCTACCTTTATTCAATTATACATCTGTGATGTAAAAAATAAAACCACACCAATAAAAATACATAATTGAACATTTATTTTGAGAAAAATAATATTCACCATAAATACAGGTACAATTTCGACATAACATTATTTACAAAGCTCAATATGATTATAAATAAATACTTTAAAATGCGCGCCAATCATAATCAACGACCATATTGTTCACGGAAATGAAATTATCTGAATTTTGCGATTATGGTATCGCCAGATTTGACAGAATAGTAGGCGAGATCTTTCATCACGTTTTCTAAACATATTTCCGCTCCTTGCATCTGATCGTCAACTAAATATAATATAGGAGTTCCAGTGTGGCCAGCTGTCTTGAACAGTCTTTGTGCCAGTGTTACCAGTTTTTGAACCAACATGGAAGATGGGAATTTCTTCTTGAGTGACTTTCCGTTTTGGTCTTGAAGCATGATTTCTAGTAGTTGGGATGTGAGCGTCATGTTTTTGAGTTTTTTTACGAGTAAGCTGTCTTCTGGGATGCCGTATTCTGGAATAAAAGTAATGCGATAAAAGATAAATGTAATGTATCATGTTACTGATTTTATAAAGAAGTCAGGAAGCGAGTGGCCTGGCTCTATGAACTTTTTACCGTACTAGCCATGTATAAGTTGGCAGACTTCTTTTAGGCATAGAGGATGTCATGCACGTGACAATACGTATAGTCTTGCTTGGAGAGGTTAATGTTTTGCGACATAGTGTCACTAGATAGCGCTGTTAAATCTTTCTATCTGGAATTGTCCTGTTAATAATAATCATGATATATAAAAATAATACTAACTGTTAATCAAGTCAGTGAATCTGCAGTGCTCGAGAGTAAAGGCCCGCTGTAGCGATGGGTCCTGTTGAGCTTGTTTCCACTCGGCGCCGTAACGTTTCATATAGTCGTACTCCGCGCCGCGTCTCAGCTCACGGGTTATTATCGAGCCGTTTAGTTCCTGGACAATTAAAAATATATATAACAATAGCTTTTGCGCGCAACTCCGCCCGCGTGGTACCTACATCAATAAAAAATGTCCTTCCCCAGGTTTTAACCTATATCTGTACCAAATTGCATCTAAATCGGTTGAGTGGTTTAGCCGTGAAAAGGTAACAGACAGACAGACAGATAGACAGACAGAGTTACTTTCGAATTTATAATATTAAGTAAGGAAGTAAGGATTACGCAAATATAAACATCCGTATATCTTACAATAGCTTGTGAAGGAATGTGGAGTGACGTGCTTTCAACACACAGGGAGAACCCTCCGACCAGGCTGGGTGATCGTGGCTGGCGGGTCACGGCCCCGACTGTTGACGTCCAGAACTTAGTGTATACTTAAACGCTGTGTAAATGTCACGTGTGCGATGCAGGATTGTATGGAGAACGTATTTTAAATGCGCTTATTGTGTACACCGCCATGTCTTGGATGTCGTCAGAACTTCTTCGTCTGTGCGGAGTGGCCACAGGGATTACTAAGGTGTTTTGCAACCATATCATGTTAAGATTATGTCTAATATAATAGGGAGTAAGCCTATTGCTCAAATTACTGCATAAAATCAAAATCAAAAATATATTTATTCATGTAGGTCACAAAGTAACACTTATGATCGTCAAAATATAAAACTTAGTGAGTTTATTAAGTTACTGTAGCTAAATTTAGAATCATGCTAGGTTCAGGTAGAAGAATTTTCAATTCGGACCCGTAGTTCCTGAGATTAGCGCGTTCAAACAAACAAACAAACAAACTCTTCAGTTTTATAATATTAGTATAGATTATAATAATAAAGAAGTTATCATAATCCCAATAACTTTTGGTTGGCTACTAAGGTAGGGATGTTACCTGTAACGTGTCAATCTTAGCGATGATGAGCTGTGAGCCAGTGTCGTAGTCTTCAGTGTTCTGTATGGGGTTCTTCAGGAAGTAAAGCTTTTTTAGCCGGTGCAGTTTGTTCAGCTCGCTCAATGATCGCCACTAGAACAAAAAGTTTATGGAAATGTTTTTAAAAATCATGATTGAATTGAATTGAAAAAAATCATGAAACTCGCGTCATCATCACGCTTTATTATTTTTTTTAAATATTAACTACTAGATGTTCCCGCGGTTTCACCCGCGTTTATCGTTACTACGCCGCCCACGTGGGTCGTAGCGTGATGTTATATAGCCTATAGACTTCCTCGATAAATAGGCTATCCAACACTAAAAGAATTTTTCAAATCGAACCAGTAGTAATCACGCAGAATAAACCAGGAGAAACATCGTTTGTACTATGTCTGTAATGGGTAATTATTTTGCTGCGATGTTATTTTAAAACTGCGATATCTCCTAAGATATTCATTGAAATCGAATGATGTAAAGGGCAATTTTGTTTTAAATTAATTACTTGTGATGAATAACGTATTTATTTGGATAAGGATTAATATCATGTTTATAAAAATACCTTCGCAAATAATGCATTATTTTAGAACAAATTTCGTTAGCATAAAAATGGTTATAGTGAGCCAACCTTAAAAGATAGACATATGCTGTCGCGGACTTTTTTTTAGAACTTTTAAAGTGGAACAATTCTGTAATACATGATTTTTGCGAAACTTTAACTGTTTACGCAGCGCACGCAGCGGAAGCTCTCAAGAGGAAACAGATCCTCCGATTTTGAAACATTCTTCATTGGTGCTCCGCTCCTATTGATCTTAGCTTGATGATTTATAGCCTATAGCCTTCCTCGATAAATGGGCTATCTAACATTGAAAAAATTTTTCAAATCGGACCCGTAGTTCCTGAGATTAGCGCGTTCAAGCAAACAAACAAACAAACTCTTCAGCTTTATAATATTAGTATAGACATCTCAGAAATGGTGCGTCCTACGCAAAAAATAACGAAATTTTGACCCCATAAGAGTATCAGGAACTAGAATCCGACCCGGCCACCTTTTTTTTCTTGTGTGTCGATCTACCATAAGCACCCATGTCGGTTAACCCACTGGGCGTCATCCGCAGGCAAGACGAAATAGCTTAAGACCTAAAAGAATTAATATGCCCGATTGGTCTGACTTATCACAAAATATAAAGTAATGGCGTCCTTTAATGTCGGCGACCAAGGTTCACTTTGGGTCGCGGAGCCAGCGAAGTAAGTTAGTGTCTGTTAGTTAGTGAATATGATTTGTATTCTATCATAAATATACTCACATCATTAATCCAGTTCCTATTCAAAAACAGCACCTCCAAATTCTCGAAGACATCCACTTTCTCATTAGGATTATCATTGAACCTTATTTCAGCGATCTGACAATCATTTAAACTCAACGTCTTCAAATTCTTCAACATTCCGAGATTCATAATTTCGTACCACGAGTCTAGTGGGTTCCCATCCAATCTGATTGTAGTCAGGGTTCTCATAGTGACCGATGGTGGTATTATCTTTTTAATTCTATTGTATGCGGCGATGATTTCGGTGACTTTTGGCCATAGGTGTGAGAGAGAGAGGATATCGGCCCATTCGTAGTCGCACACGGATATGTTTAGCTTCTCAAGGTTGGCGAAGTTGATTGACAGTTGGCTGAGAGTCTCTTCTGGCATGTCAATGGCCATGCGGTTTTGGCTGGAAAATATAATGTTTTATTACTTTTCGCGGGGATACACTCCTCTAGCAGTGCCCTATGACACTAGTCTAGCCTTAGGGTATCGTTGGTCTTCGGCTTGCGGAGGTCAGATGGCAATCGCTTCGTGTAAAAACTGATATCCAGTCAAATCTGGTTAGACTAGAAAGCCGACCCCATGTGACTTGGGAATAATAAAGGCTAGGGAGAAGAAGACACTCCTCTAGCACGTAGCCGGGGTATTGCAGGTAGTTCGTGTCTGCAGGACGGCGTATTTGTGTCTCCGTCAGAAAAAGCATGTCGGCCGAGCCATCTCCAGGTGGTGATGGACGGCCTTGAGGTTAGCGTGGAGTCCTCCGATATTAATAAACTCCACAACACAAGAAGAAGAAGCAGTGGTGGGGTTATGGAGGTTGGCTGCTGTTGAACGACAATGCTTTGTTCGTACTGCCATAGAGTAAAAGGAAGAGGAAACGTGAATAAAAGGCAACTATTCTCGCAGCAATACGGGACAAGGCGCAGAGCAGCAGTTTCGTCATAATATATTGTGGTATGGCGATAGCCGATCTGACGGTCAAAAGGACCCTCCGTACCCTCACGAAAGTGGTCGCCGGGACCCACCCTCCGGTCATCATCCGGCACGACGAGCCACCTTGAAATTACGCGCGGCATGATGAGGCAGCCAACCAAGTTGGTTGGATTGATCCGCGTAATGAAGTAAAGTCTTGTATCTGCCTAAAGAACTTAATCCACGGGTCTCCCCGAACATCCAGACTCAGAACAATAATTTGTATCTGGGCATAATTACTAAGCGTGGTCATAGGTCCTGTGATCGCCGAATAACCGCCCAACAACCCTGCGATACCAGGATCACGCAATGAATTACTTATTTAGTAAACTTGTTTGAGTCTGCTGATGCACCCGGAGATGAAAATCTCAGCCTCTATAACGTGGAGCCTAAGCGTAACTTGTTATAACAGCTTTTTCTCGTGGAAGTAGTCCTACCCACCGAGTTTTGATACTCATGAAGGGACAAGGTAAACTATCTTGAGATCCGCAATGAATTTAATCAGAAGTATAGGATAAGTTGGAAAAAGAATTTCAAGAATTTGGTAAAATGGGCTGTGGTGATGTCATATCACATTTCGTTTACGAATAATACGTATATTTCCCTGCATTTTCTGCTAGGGATACTATTATGATGAACTTTGTCTAGGGTCTCGTGAACATACTTATTGTTTATGTTGTTAAGGTCCTATTTGTTGTTAATGGAACGGTGTGTTGTGAATAAAAACGAACGTCCTTTCTTATTAATGTGTTTATTGAGACTGCTGCTGAGGTGCATCAAATCTACACTTATATTATGAATTGGACATACCGCCCACCAAAAACAATAGTTTTTAACAAATCTGAAATGTACAACAAACATACATAATTACATATAGTGAATTTCTTCAGGTTATCTATCTTTAAGTGGACTGTAACAATATCAAAATATGTTAAATAACTCTAAACAACAATACAGACTAATAAATGTTCAAGGAATCACTAAATAATATTTGTTGTATTTTACATCATTTACTCGTTTCTATTATCCGCCCACCATTCTCACTCGCCACTTGGGTCTTTCGGCAGTGGTATTAATTTGTTCAAAGGTCTTTTCAACGGATTGTTTCCCATAGTCCGGACAGTTACTACTCTAACCAAACCATCGGCACCAGGATGCAAATGAACAATTTTGCCTAATAGCCACTTCGTTGGAGGCAAATTTTCATCTTTGACGATGACTACATCTCCAATGTTAGGCGATGGAATCTTAGTTTGCCATTTGTACCTCTGCTGCAAGGTATGCAGGTATTCGGATTGCCATCGAACCCAAAAACCTTGTGTTATTCTTTGAATTAATTGCCACCTCGTTAAAAGCCCAACCTTACTGTCTTCATAAGTAGTATCAGGAACACCAATAAGTGGCTCTCCTATCAGAAAATGCCCTGGTGTGAGTGGCGTTTCGGTACAATTATCGATTAAACACAAAGGACGTGAATTAAGCATCGCCTCAACTTGCGACAAAAGCGTGGTCATCTCTTCATATGTCAACCTTGTGTCTTTGTTTATCCTGGATAAGTGCCTTTTTGCTGACTGAATCCCTGCCTCCCATAAACCTCCACAGGTTGGCATTTTGGGTGGTATGAAATGCCATGTAGTGCCATCATTTGCTAAGAGCTCAGCCACTTCTTTAGCAATGTTGTTCCTACCTGCCTGGAACATTTCTCGCAATTCCTTTGCGGCGCCAACAAAATTAGTGCCGTTGTCGCTCCATAAATGTGAACAGTGGCCTCTTCTTGCTACAAATCTGCGAAACGCCGCTATAAATGCTTGGGTAGTCAGATCGGTAACCGCTTCCAAATGAATGGCCCGAGTCGCCATGCAAACGAACAAGTAGATATATCCTTTAGTCGCATGGTGACCACGACCTTTAGAAGTTCGTAGAAATATGGGCCCAGCATAATCTACGCCACTGTTTTTAAAAGCTCGGTGTTGTGTTACTCTAACAGCTGGCAACTGACCCATAAACTGATTTCTTGCTTTGGCCTTATCGACTATACATACTTTGCACTGATGAATACACTTTTTCACAGCAGATTTTAGGCCACCTATCCAATACCTACTTCTCACGTATGCCATCATCACTTGAATGCCACCATGTAGTGTCCTTGTGTGTGCTTCATTAACCAATAATTTAGTGATGTGCTGATTAGCAGGAATAATTACAGGATGTTTAGTAGCATCTGGTAAAGACGCATTTTTCAACCGCCCTCCTACTCTCATTAAACCATTCTCATCTAGAAACGGTGAGAGTGAGATCAGTGAACTTCATTTTTACCTGTGCATCTTTCCTTAATTCTTCAATTTCCCTTTCATAGACTAAATTTTGATAGTATCTTATGCATTCTACTAATATTTTGTTAAGTTCTGTTACTGTTAAGTAAGTTTCCCTTCTCTCAAGATTGTTTCTCTTTAAAAATCTTTTACAATATGCTAAAACCCTCTTCATTCTCGATAGTGATGAAAACCTCTCCCATATTGGTTTGTCTTCAAGAGTAACATGACATGTTGTTTTTATCTCTAGTGTAGTTTCCGGAATGTCATATCTAACAAATCGGTTTGTCGGTTCCTTTAGCCAATCAGGGCCATTCCACCATAAATCTCGAGAAGTTAATTCGCTTGCCTTAGTGCCCCGTGTTGCTATATCCGCTGGATTGTCAGCAGACTGGACATGATGCCAAGCATCCTTGTCTAATGTTCGTGTGATCTCTGCAACTCTATTTGCAACAAATGTACGCCACCGATTAGGTTGAGATTGTAGCCAGGACAGCACGACCATAGAATCAGTCCAAGCATAGATGTTATGTTTAGAGATCTTCAAAACATCAACTACATCAGCTATTAGTTCTGCTAGTAATGCTGCTGCGCATAATTCTAATCTTGGAACTGAGAGTTGCTTTAATGGGGCGACCTTAGTTCGAGACGCGATTATCGTCACATAGATTTTACCAGAATCATTCACCTTGAGGTAAGTAACCGCCGCATATGCTTGAGTGGAAGCATCTGCAAAGCCATGCAATTCTATTTGCGTAAAATTATTCAGCGTTGTTCTAAACCATCGTGGTATTGTAAGGTTTTGCAAATGCTTTAGCTCATCTCTATAGCTCATCCAATCTTCTCTTACATCAGGCGGTAGTTCATCATCCCAATCCAAGGTAAGTAACCATAATTTTTGAATCAAAATCTTGGCTGTAATAATAACCGGTGATAGCCAACCAAATGGATCAAATAGACGGGCTACGTCGGAGAGCACAGTTCTTTTCGTTATAGGACATCTGAGTTCAGGTAAGTTCACTGTAATTTTAAATGTATCGTCTTTTCTATCCCATGTCAGACCAAGAATCTTTACTATTTGATCTAGTTTGATGTCTATTTTATCTTTGGTAGGTTGATTTTCTTCTTCTAGATATCTCAAAACCTCTTCAGAATTGCTAGACCACTTTTGCATTTTAAAACCTCCTCTTTCTAGTATTGTCTTAATTTCTTCACACATTCTCTTTGTTTTGTCTATATCTTCATCCCCTAACATCAAATCGTCCATGTAAAACGACTTCTTGATTAGAGAAGCTGTATTAGGATACTGCAGAGCCTCGTCATCAGCTAATTGGTTTAAGGTGCGCACCGCCAGATATGGTGCAGCTGCTGTTCCAAAGGTAACAGTTGTCAATTTGTAACATTCTATATCTTCTTCAGGGTTGTTTCGCCAGACTATACTTTGTAAATTCATGTGCGCATCTGTCATGTTAATCATTCTATACATCTTGACGATGTCTCCAACCACACATATCTTATGTGTACGCCAAGAGATAACCAAGCTGCGAAGATCGGGTTGTAAAGTAGGTCCAACCATCATGCATTCGTTAAGGGAATACCCGTTAGAACCCTTGGCAGACGCATCGTAAACCACACGAACTTTAGTGGTCTGTTTGTCATCGCGAACAACAGCGTGATGAGGAAGAAAGATGGAGTTCTTGTCGTCAGTAGACCTTTTCATGTGACCCATGTCTATGTACTCGTGAATGACTTTGGTGTATTCTGTCTTTAACGTTGGTGTTTTTAGAAATTTCTTTTCTAACTGCTTAAATCTATTTATTGCTATTTGTTTCGAATCTCCACATAACTTTACTGTGTCTTGAATGCTCTGTTTTAAAGGTAAGTGTACTGTGTATCTTCCATTTATTCTTTTCGTTGTGTTTTTGTAGATTTCTTCACATTGTTCTTCTTCCCGAGTCAATACACTCCTTTTCTTGTATAAGCTTGTCTCTATCTCCCAGAACTTCTTTAACATATTGTTGTCATCTGATACCGTACGTGTAGCATGTAGTGTAGTTATTATGTGTTTGTCGCTAGTTGATTTGTATTCGCTTTGACCAGATAGTATCCAGCCTAAACTTGTTTTCTGAGCCACTATGCCATCAGACAGTCTTATCAAACCGACTTCTATTATTTTACAAAATATGTCGGAGCCGAGTAATATATCAATTTTACCCGGCGTGTTAAACATAGGGTCAGCCAATAATAAAGTTTGAAGTTCTGGCCAGTTCATCGAAATGTAATTCGCAGGTAATGTTGTTGACACCGATTTCAATACGTAGGCTTTCACTTGAATAAAATCCTTCTTATTATATCGCGATGTAAATGACAGGTCAACTACATGTTTGATGGGTACCAGGTTTCCTTCTCCAATCCCCGAGACTACACCATGTATTTTAGTCCTCTTTAATCCCAAGAGTTCCACTACTCTTGAAGATATGAATGAAGCCTCTGAGCCTTGATCGATCAATGCACGAAGTAGATGTGTTGTACCGTCGCATGAAGTAACATTTACTTGTGCTGTAGCCAATAACACTTGTCGACCAGGTTGTTTCTTAGAGAAGTGTGCGCTTGTAACCCTTTGTTCTGATAATTCTTCTTGTTTACCATTCTCCTGTGTTGTTTCCTTGACTTGGTGTAGAAGAGAATGATGTTTTCTACCGCAGACTCGGCACGTCCTCTTTTGTTTACAGTTGTAGACATTGTGATTCGGTACTAGGCAATTGTAGCATAGGTTTTTATTTTTAACGAAGTCACGTCGCTGCATTACCGGTTGTTTTGCAAATTCTTTACAGCTGAATATATAGTGTTCAGCCTTACAATACGAGCACGACGGTGGAGAACGGTTGACGGTGTGTGCAGACGGTAGGATGTCGTTCGCATTATCCTCTGCTGTGACGTGGAATGTTTTGTGGGATTGTGCCTTCTCCTTTGTAGTCGTTGACGTCATGGGAGCAATTAGTTCGAGCGTACGGAACTTAGACTCGAGAAATTTCTTAAATTCCTCCCACGTAGATAACTCATCGCTTTTCTCCTTATAAGATTGCTCTTCCCAATCCTTTAACGTCTCTGAGTCCAGTTTCTGCCCAACCAGAAAAACGATTACAGGATCCCAAGAGTCGGTGCATATATTCATGTTACGTAGACTGTTGATACATTGAACTGTATTGTCCAGCAAAGCTTTAATTTGGCTAGCTGATTGGGTAGTTATCCTTTTCTGGGTAAACAATCTTTTGAGTATAGATGAGACAATCATTTTTTTGTTGCCGAACCGTGCCTTGAGTAGTTCCCATGCTTGTGTGTAATTGTTTTCTGTTATTTGGATATGACGTAATAACGTTTCGGCTTCTCCGGAAACGCTTGTCTTTAAATAATGCAACTTCTGCACGTCGCTAATAGAAGTGTTGTGGACAAGCGCTGTAAACAAATCTTGATACGTAGGCCATTCGTCATACCGCCCCGAGAAAGTAGGTAACTGTATTCTTGGTAGCTTAGCAAACGGCAGCTGGCCATTTTGTGATGAAATAGACATATTAGAAGCTTCTGCTAATCTTTGTTGTGATTGCAACTTTGATAGAAGATCTGATAAGTCGGCATGTAAACAAAGATACATTTCTTCATATGTGTAATATTCTTCATTAAGAAAGTATGGCAACACGCCGCGCTGCTCGCGTGGAGTAATCTTCATAAGGTTGTTATTAGTTTGTTTAAATGTATCCCAATACTCCTCAATGCATTTAATCCTTGCCTTAATATAACCGTCCGTCAATCGTTGTTTCGGGCACTTTTTTATGTTAACTTGAGCCTTCTGTATCATTCCAGCTACATCCTCCAATGTAGACAAATATTTTGCTTGTTCCGAAGTAGGTGACGTCATTTTGCAAGATCAAATAGTCCAAAATTCAGCACAAACACGTTCACTACAATGTCTTTATTCACGAACTATTTTTAATATTATATTAAATGTGTTCACTAATGAGTTGTAAACAAGTTCTGATTCTCGGAATCGTTCGATTGTATTCGCGCGGCCGAGTCTACCAGCCGTTCCATTCAACAATCCGGCTCGTTTTAGACCATATGTTTATGTTGTTAAGGTCCTATTTGTTGTTAATGGAACGGTGTGTTGTGAATAAAAACGAACGTCCTTTCTTATTAATGTGTTTATTGAGACTGCTGCTGAGGTGCATCAAATCTACACTTATATTATGAATTGGACACTTATACTAACGGTCTTGGAGCATAAGCCTTACCTGACATCCAGTTCCCTAAGATCCGGGATCTGAGCAGACAGCTGGATGACCTCACGCCAGTTGGAGAACAGGTTGCGAGAGATGTCCAGACTCCTCACGTTGGGGCAGAGCGCCGCTACGTCCCCGGGCTTCACTATGTTCTGGTCGCGTACGCACACTTCTAGAAGGCGGTCGAATTTTCTGGAAGGAAGATATTCAGTCTAAGTATATGCTGGTTTTAATCGAGCTGAACGAGCGTAAGAGTATAATAGGCGACCGTTCGTGTGTCTGGTATAGCTTAGAATCATCTCGAATATATGATTCTTTTACCTTATTACACAGTGATTATCATACTTTCATCTACACTAATATTACAAAGCTGAAGAGTTTGTTTGTTTGAACGCGCTAATCTCAGGAACAACTGGTTCGAATTGAAAAATTCTTTTAGTGTTGGATAACACATTTATCGAGGAAGGCTATAGGCTATATAACATCACGTTACGACCAATAGGAGCGGAGCAGCAATGAAATATGTTGCGAAAACGGGGAAATTCTCTTATATTAAGCAGACGAAGTTGCGTGGGTCAGCTAGTTTTGCATAACATGCCATTTCTTTGAAAGGATTTAGGTTGGCAAAGCTTATAAAGTTAAAGTGATTAAGGTTCAATATAGATTGGCGGGCTTCTTAGAAAAAACACACACGTCTTCACTGTCAGATGAATTTATTTGCACTGAAGTTAGGTGAGCATTATATTTAATTTTATAGTATACGAAAGGATCGAACATACCGCCCACCAAAAGGGATTTTAAATACCTTTTACAGTACTACATTTTGAACAAAGATCGTAAACAGTTATACCAATTTTGAAACAATTGAAACATGCAATTCAAGCTTAGGTAGGATTTTAGCTAATCATATTAGCTTATACTCGCTGGTAACAATCAATATAATAATATGCATTTTTTTAAACCAACTACAACATTAGTTTTATTAACAAAAAACAGATTGAGAGTTTGGTTGTAAAAATATAAAATCTAATTTATATCAACGAATATTTTAACATGATTACCAATTGGGTACTTCACAACTAGTTAAATCAAACAAACAATACTTATGGTTTTTGTATGATACATTGTCTAGTAACTAGGGCATGCAATTATCGAAACTTTCCGATAAACGATAATATCGAAAAAAAGAACGATAAAAATCGATAATTATCGGTTTTATCAAAATAGTTATAGTTAGTAAAAACTAAGTTACTAAGTTGCTTTTTAATGAACATATTGATAGTACAGTTACTAAGGCTTTGCGAGCGTTAGGGTTTGTGATGCGAGCATCTAATAGTTTTAAGGAGGCTAAAACTTTTAAAATCTTATATTGTACTTTTGTGCGTAGTATATTGGAATACGGAAGTCAGGTCTGGAACCCGAGATATAATACATACGCAACTCGAATTGAAAATATACAACGCAAATTTATAAAATTTCTATGCTATAAGTTGAAAATAAAATATGAGTCCGATAATTACTTCAAACTATGTGCTAAATTTCATATCTTGCCGTTAGCCAACCGCCGTATGATAGCAGATGTCGTGTATCTAATGAATTTGTTATCTGGCAAAATTGATTGTCCAAGCCTACTTTCTAAAATAAATTTTAACGTACCTACAAAAAGCACGAGACAATATAAGCCTATACACATGCCTTTAGTATCCACAAATTACAGACAGAATACATTTCTCTGGCGAGCGGGTGATACTTTAAACGAACAAGCAAGAAAGTTCGACATTAATGTTTTTAATACTCAACCAGATGCAGTGAAGCGCATGCTCAGTCTTGATTTTTTTACAAGGTTTAATGCTGATTAATTTTACTTTATTTGTTATATGTTAGATGTTTAAGTGATAAAATAGTTGCTGTCCACGCATTGTTATTTAAGAGTTAGTCGTGGAGACCTATCATTGGCTCTCTGTTGCATATTTATTTTCACTACTATGTATTTCAAAGCTGTTGGTCTTCCTAATACATAAATAAAATAAAAAAATACATATTTTTCATATATATGGGTACGTACTACGTACACTAATGCAATTACCTAAAATATTGCCATGATATAGTTATATTGAAATAAATATTCAAACAAATAAAAGCCCATTTTAAATCAACGATTGTATTTCTTAATTATATACTATAAACTTAACAAAACATAAAATCAACATTTTGCATTATTATAATCGTTGGTTGAATTCTTATCCTTAAAAACTTTAAAACTGCTTTGTCGATTAGCCTTAACATAAAAAAATATCTCTAAATATGAGATCTTTAACAAAAATATTAGGAACTTCCTTCTCAATTATAAAAATGAAAGAACTTGTATTAAAATTAAACTCATATAAAAAATATTTTACTTTGTTTATAAGACGATTGTCCACGTTTAAGCGGGTCGGTACCCACTGGTCCCCTGAAATTCGCACCCTGTGCCCACTCGTCCCCTCAAATGTTTGAGGTTCCCACTCGTCCCCTGATCTATTATTTATTTAAAAATCATTTATATTTCCCATTCACTCTGCTAATTTAGATATTTCCTTTCGGTTCCTGTGGTTGTGGTACAGTCGCGTACAAAAGGTAAAAAAAAAAAAATAGTAAATAATATTTATGTCAAAACACAGATAATTAGATTTAAAAAATAGGTTTTACTCATAATCAGCCCTCTAGAAAACAAACGATTCGTCTTATTTGTACTTTTTAAACTTGCCTATAAACATTTATTAACAAATTAAAGATCGTGCACGTCACAGATTACTTAACAGTCACATTTACAAACAATAAACCTAATATCTATATCAACAATAAATAATCAACTCTTAGTTTTTTATATATTTATAGAGATCAACAAAAATACTTGCAGAATCACAATATCTTATACTAACAAAATATAACCATACTAACAAAATATTTTACTAAAATCACAGTCATTATCGAACTCCAGATAAATCAACATAATTGAAGTATAAAAATTGTTCCAAGATTTGCTTGTTTATATTTAAATTAAGCATATTATATGCATAGATATCTTTCAAGAAATTAATTGACTAACTATGCGATTTATTATTGCTTCCGTTTACATAGATTCAGGTTTCCGATTATTTGTTTGCAAACCCCTTTGTACCTGATCTATTTTAGATTTTGCAACTTGACAACTCACTTAATTTTGTAGTTAATTTTATAAAATACATTAATTAATATACATACACTTTCACCCGAGACACTAACACCACCCTTCCTCTATGACTAGTCCAGTTTATGATATAGCGTTCACCTACACCTACCTTTCGATTTATTAGGAGAGCCGCTGTACCTTCCAGCGCCCGAAAGCACCTTCCGGGAACAGTTATAGACAGGTCTTGTCCCCAAATCTCGACTCTCCACCCTATCCTCAGAGATTCGGTTCTCGTAAGCGAGCTACCTCGTGCCCAAGTGACACTACCTATTCTCCAGATAGGTACCGGAGCAATAAAGCCGCTCACCACTCGCAACTCCTAAGAGATGCTAACGAAAACCTCGCTGAAGCCGACGGAGAAGCCGCCTCCCATATCTCCAGTATGGTACCGGAGCTGTATAAGGCACGCTCACTTCCCGACGTACGTCCGTACGCCTACCCATATAGGCCTACAGACCGGGTAAGGCCCGAGTCAATCTAGGTATGACTCTTACTTGCTAAGCAGGCAAGCACCCGAGATGCGTTGCGGCAGCGAAACCACGCTGCCACTTCGCTAAGACAACCCTGTGCCTCGCGCGACCGACTGGTTCGCACTAGCCGCGCCTGAGTCCAACGTTCGATCGCTACGTGCTTGCCGAGCAAACAAACATGTCGTCCTCAGCGGCTAACCACATACCCCTGCGAGTCCAACACCATGTCAGGCACCGCGCACTCTAATCAGCGGCCGATAGAACACGCCTTTCGAGGCGCAGTGGGCTTCCTGACCCCGCAGTACCCTGGTCCTAAGGGGGAGACCCGTAGTTCTCCCCCCGAAACCCTATCTACTCGGGTCCTGTAGATAGGGACACTAACAGTGGATTTGCAACTTAAAGACAAACTAAATGAATATTGACAAATTCCTGGAATAATTAAGCGAACGATGGCTAGCAATATTGTTAACCATTCAGGTGCGAGTCCCTTCATCGAACGGCCATTGTGTTGGTTTTGTAAATTTTGGCACTTGGAATGCTATAATGTTGCAGCGCGTGAATAGTCTTTTCATTTTTCAACGATCTAATATAATTTTTTTAATTTCGTTGAAGTGTTGTTCATAACTGTACTGTCAATACCTACACCTACTTTATAAGTAAAAATATGGCTTTTTTTCTATCAGGGAACCAAAAGGTACCTGAGCAGGTGCCGAGTATATAATTTTTATTCCAGGGGACGAGTAGGTACCTTAAAAAGAAATTAATATTGACTGGTCTCCTACCGGGGGACCAATGGGCACCTATATAGGGGCCGAATCTACAATTTTTATTTGTGGAGACGAATATTAGGGGACCAGTGGGTCCCGACTCCCGACCCGTTTAAGCCGAATATGGGCGGTTTCCTTTATGTAACATGAACGAAATGGCAGCTACCATTTAGGCCACTAATCTTACTATTATCGCTTTGTAAGGTATTTTAAAACAATTTTTGGACAAATTTTCAATTTAAATACTAAATATAATAAGAAATTGAACTTAGTAATAAATGTTGAGTCATTATAAAATGGAAACATAATTAAAATTACCATAATATTAAAATTTTTGTCGCGTTTAAATGCAAAAGCGACAAAGAAGAGAAGACAAGATAGGAAACATGTCGTCGTTGTATCAAATTCTTATACGATTTTTACCTTAAGTACATTATCGATAATTTATCGATATTTAGACTTTTATTTCGATATTTATCGGTTTCGAAAATGGCCCGATTATCGATAAATAATCGATTATCGGTTATCGGTTTGCATGCCCCTACTAGTAACGTCACAGATTTCTTGCTGTTAAGTACAGTACTAAGTTTATTAAATGACATAAAAATATGAAATAATGCTAAAAGTTAATTGATGAATGAAAGTAACATTATTTTCGGACGTTTTATCAACTAACACGACTAAAATAATTTATCTAATTTGCAGAAAAGTACCCATCTAATTATAGTTATCACTATGGAACTATGTATTATCAATTGGCAAAAAGCAAAGCTTTGAGATACACCTTTTAACTATATTAGGGCCTCACTTCACACTATAAACCCTAGTGATGCCATCGGGTTCAGGATGTTTGTCTACAATGCGTCCTAAAGGCCACTTTCCTGGTGGTAAGGTTTCGGTTTTGATGAGAACAATCTGGCCAATATCAAATTCTTCCTGTCTCTTTAACCATTTGGGTCTTTGTTGAAGTCTGGAAAGGTACTCAGTTTGCCAGCGATGCCAAAAGTTGGTAAGTAATTTTTGACTGTATTGCCACCGTGATAAACTTGACAGAGAGGTATCACTCAAGGTTGGGGATGGTATAGTAACTGGAGCCTCTCCAATAAGAAAATGTCCAGGCGTTAGTACATTGATATTCTCTAAGTCTGCATCATCCAATGGGTAAAGAGGGCGTGAGTTGAGGCATGCTTCAACTTGACAGAGTACTGTGGTCATTTCTTCGAATGTCAAGTTCGTATTCATGATCCGTTTGAGATGATATTTTATAGATTTCACCCCTGCTTCCCATAGGCCTCCAAAATTAGGGCTATATGCAGGAATGAAATGCCATTGCGTGCCGTCAGATGCTAGTAAATCGCATACATGGTCTTCGAATTCAAATTTTGCTTCTTTGAAAGCTTCTGCGAGCGCTTTGTTGGCTCCGACAAAGTTTCGTCCCTGGTCGCTCCACAAATGACTACATCGCCCACGACGAGCAACAAAGCGACGGAAGGCTCCTATAAAGGCTTCGGAAGTCATGTCTCCCACCAGCTCAAGATGAATAGCCTTTGTCGACATACGTATGAAAATGGCGATGTAAGATTTATTTGTCTTCGCACCTCTGCCTTTGGACATCAAGACGTCGTATGGACCAGCAAAATCTACGCCACTGTGAAGGAATGGCCTGGCTGGCGTTACTCGCACCTTGGGTAGTTCTCCCATCAATTGCGTGCGAGATCTGGCATTCAACTTCGCACCAACAAAACATTTATGTATATATGCCTTTACAACGCATTTGGCTTTCAGAATCCAGTACCTTGACCTCAAGTAGTTCAACATAAGTTGTACTCCTCCGTGCAGAGTTTGTTTATGAGCTTCGGCGACTATTAATGAGGTAAGTGAGTTCTTGTTATCTAATACTATAGGGTGCATGTTCTCATGATCAAGATATGCGTTCTTCAATCTGCCGCCCACCCTGAGTATCCTTTTAGCGTCCAAGTAGGGACTAAGGGTCTTCAAACGACTTTTATTTTTATTTTATTTCTTTCCAATAAATGTCTAATTTCTTCGTGGAATACAACATTTTGTGTGATTCTTATACAAATCTGTAAGGAATCTTCAAGCTCATCTGTGGTGATTGGTGCATTAATTTCAAACTCATATCTTTTCTTTAATCTTAAAAATCTCTTTGCGTATGTGATATTTCTTAATAATTCAGGTAAGTTGTAAAAATTTTCAATTTTTTTATATAATGAATCTATTTTATCCGTTTCAATTGTCAGGTAAGTATGCATGGTTTTTCTTTTTCCAGGTCTATATTTTCATTTATTGATATCATATGTATTTCTTTCTGTTGCAGGTGTTCAGGACCGTGCCACCAAAGTAAGTACTTTCTCAATTCAGGGGCCAACATTCCTCTCGAGGCGACATCTGCTGGATTGTGCTGCGACTCAATGTGATACCATTTGTTTCCAATATTGTCAAGTATAGTAATCACCCGATTTCTGACAAATGTTTGCCACCTGTTCGGATCTTCGTTTAGCCATGATAACACTATCGTAGAATCAGTCCAACAGAATATTTGACTCTTGGGTATGCGCGTTGCTTCACTTACATGTTTTAACAATTTCGACAGGAGAACGGCACCACATAGTTCCAGTCGAGGAAGAGATAATGCTCTAATGGGAGCCACCTTTGTCCTGGCAGCGATAATGCCAGTCTGATAATCTCCTTTGGCATCTCGAACTCTCAGGTAAGCTACTGCTGCATAGGCTTTTGTTGAAGCATCACAATAACCATGAATAGACACAGTGCTTCGATTTTCCTGAGCAGTATGAAGCCACCTGCTTAATTTTATATATTTTATATCTTCAAAACTGTTTCTTATGTTCAACCATCCATTTTTTATTTCAGGTGAAATTTCTTAATCCAACTGCGTTTTTTGAATCCATAATCTTTGGATCATGATTTTTGCCGGTAGCAATACAGGAGCGAGCCAACCATGAGGATCGAAGAGTCGTTGAACTTCTGCTAATATTTTTCTCTTTGTAATCGTTTCAGATGAGGGTGGCAGTTTAAGGTTATATTTCAATACATCTTCTATGTTCCAGGATAAGCCCAATGTCTTTATCAGGCCATCCAACTTGATATCAATATTAACATGAGCGCTGAGCTCAGTTGAATGAAATTGCTGAAGAAAATCTGAGTTATTGGATGCCCATTTCTGCAGAATAAATCCTCCTTTACCAAGAATTTCCTTTACTTCTTTAGCTACACTAATTACCTCTTGAACAGTGTCCTGGCCTGATATCAAGTCGTCCATGTAAAAATCTTTTGTAGTCTTTGTCGCTACAGGATAATTTTCACCTTCATCCTTTGCTACCTGCTGCAAGGTCTTGACTGCGAGGTATGGTGCACATGCCGTGCCGAAAGTGACACGAAGAAGCCGATACTCTTTGACAGGGTCATTAGGATTATTACGCCAGACAATTCTCTGGTAGTCAGTGTCTTCATTTGAAACGAGTATTTGTCTATACATCTTTTGAATGTCGGCTATAAAACCAATCCTCTTCAGACGCTAACGCATGACCAGTGACCTCATGTCGTCTTGAAGTTGTGGCCCAACCAGTAGCACTTCATTGAGTGATATGTTGGTGGTACCCTTGTGAGATGCATCAAATACTGATCTAACTTTTGTAGTCTCACTTTCTTCTTTAACTACTGCATGGTGGGGTAGGTAGACTGCTGGTTTTTCCACTTCATCTCTTGTGACCTCCTTCATATGTTTAATTTCACAGTATTCATCAATTGCTTTTGTATATT
This sequence comes from Catocala sponsa, assembly GCA_963564715.1. Lineage (NCBI taxonomy): Eukaryota > Metazoa > Arthropoda > Insecta > Lepidoptera > Erebidae > Catocala > Catocala sponsa. The sequence goes on along the minus strand of OY751351.1, from coordinate 805,625 downwards.
ATTTTTTTTAGATTGTCATTCTTTGTAAAACGTCTTTCTAAGTGTAGTAATCTTCTTATAGCTCCTTCCTTTGTATTACCATGCGGAGACTGCGGTTCTTCAATTTTAAATGGTAGTTTGACTATATAGCGACCTTCCTCATTTCGTATATGTGTGTCTTTGTATATTTTCTCACATTTTTCTTCTTCCTTGGCGAGTTTTCCCTTTGTGTCTATTTCCACTGCCCACATAGATTTTAAGATATCATCCAGATCTAACGTATGATGCATTACTAGCATTTGTTTCTCTGAAGCTTGTGCTTGTATCTTCCAAATAAGATCCAACCCAAGCTTGTATTTTGGGCACATGGGGAGCCAGGTGGACCTTTGATTATTTCAGCCTTTAAAATTTGAGCACAAACTTCTACTCCTAACAGCATATCTACTCGCCCCGGTGAATCAAAACTTGGATCTGCCAAAGCGTGTGTTTGTAAGTGTGGCCAGGAGTGCACTGTACCAGTAATTGTTTTGGATGGTAAGTACGAGGTTAATCGTGTTGGCATTACGTAAGCAGTAATCGCAAGCTTGAAGTCATCGTCACATCTTGAATGAAGCTTCATATGTACCATGTGACTAACTGTGGTCTGTGTGGTTCCAACGCCAGCAATCGTTCCCTTGACAGCAATTCTTTTGACCATTAATAATTGTGCAGCTCGTTCACTCAAAAAATTTGCTTGCGAATCTTGGTCAACTAGAGCGCGCAGTATCGTGCTGTGTCCCTGTTCATCATAAACTCTAACCAATGCTGTGGCGAGCAAAGCTGTAGACTTTTCAGACACAAAGTGCGTAGATATTGCTATCTCAGGTTTATCAGCGTGTTCTGAATTTTGTTGTTGCTGTTGTTCTTCTATTTGAGTGTGGTGAGTTTTCAAATTGTCTGATTGATCACCGCTGGACTGGTGCAGCAACGTGTGATGGCGGCGGTAGCATCTCCTGCAGGACATTCGATTGCGACATTTCATGACAGAGTGTCCTGACATCAAACAATTGAAGCATAAATTGTTCTTCTTAATAAAGTCACTGCGTTCACTTGGTTGTAAATTGCAAAATTCCTTGCAGTGACACAAGGTGTGCCCAGCGTTACACATACTACACGACTTAATTGGCGATGAAACATTCTTCTCTTCCGTGGATGTGGCATGGAATGTCTTCGTCTTCATAACCGTCTGCTCCCTTTTAACTGCAGGTTGAACCATCTCAAGTGTCCGGTACTTCGTCTCAAGAAAAGTATTCAATTCATCCCAGGTAGGTGACTCAGCAGCCTTTTCCTTGTAAGATTCTTCTTCCCAGGCCGTGTGTGTGTCTACGTCGAGCTTCTGTACAACTAAGTAAATAATCAGCTGATCCCAGGATTCGGTAGGTAATTCTTGATTTTTCAGACTATTTAAACATTGAGAGGTTGTATCCAACAAGTTCTTAATTTGGGTAGCCGATGGAGAGCTAATTCTCTTCTGGGTAAATAATTTCTGCAGTACGGAGTTGACTATCATCTTTTTATTTCCATAACGTTGTGCAAGTATAATCCAAGCCTGATCATAATTATTATCAGTAACGTTAACATGTTCCAACAATGCTTTAGGTTCACCGGCAAGGCTCAACTTCAGGTAGCGTAACTTCTGAACATTACATAAAGACGTATTGTTGTGTACCAGCGAGGTAAACATATCTCGAAACATAGGCCAGTCATCGTAACACCCAATAAAGGTTGGTAGTTCAACACGTGGTAATTTAACACTTTGCTGCATCGGTACTTCATGGGTTTGAATGTTTATCGTTTTCGTAGATATTGATTCCAACATATCTTTCAAATCGCCTTGTAAACATGAATATAAATCTTCAACAAGAAAATAATCTTCATTTGCGAAATAAGAAACATCATTTCGTTTACATTTAGGCGTGCACTTCACCAATGCTTGATGTGTTGTATTGAAAGTTCGCCAATATCCTTCGAGACACTGCAACTTTGTTTCAATATAACCTCTTGTCAATCTCTGTTTCGGACACTTCTTTAAATTACTTTGTGTTTTTTGAAGTAATAAAAATGTATCTTCTAACGAGTTAACTAACTGTTGTTGTTCACTAGTTAACGTAACACTCATTGTTCACGTGATATGTACTCGTAATAATCTTGCAAATGTTTTCATAAGTTGAGGTTAAGTAGGCTCGTTGTTAGTTATTATTAACGTAGTAATGATATCTTCGATAATTTGTTATAAAATGTTCACACTAATGACACCTCGATCGCTCAGGAATGCGGCCTATTGTTCTCGGCTTGCCGGCCGGTTCGCCCAGATGTAGATTTTTATGCGGCTCGTTTGGACCATATGTTAAAGTGATTAAGCTTCAATATAGATTGCCGGGCTTCTTAGAAAAAACACACACGTCTTCACTGTCAGATGAATTTATTTGCACTGAAGTTAGGTGAGCATTATATTTAATTTTATAGTATACGAAAGGATCGAACACAATCACATTTCGCTTTAGGTCCAAGTAATGGACTATAGACGGCAACTGGGCAGGCTTTCAGGCTTCGTGCTGCTACTAAGAATTTCCTAAGAGAAAAACCCAATAACACTTTGCTTTACACAGGTATCGAACCTATGACCTCACGATTGCACGCAAACATAAACAAACCAATGAGGTTGTCGTTTTATATAATTACGATTGAGTTTTAAAACTCGATGCTAATACGAAACATATAAGGACGGACTGGACCCCATCTAATGTAAGCCGTATGTTGAATTGCCTTTGGTAAGTAAGTAAATCTTACTAATATTATTAATGCGAATGTGAGTTTGTTTGTTTGTTATGCTTTCACTCCTTAACTATTCAATCGATCATGACATTTCGCATACACGTTGTCAGGGCTGCAGAAAAGGACAGAGGTTATGTTGCGAACACAGCTTTGTAAAAAGGCATATCGAAATTTAGCTTTTGTTTTACGTCAGGCTAACCAATTTACAAACATTAAGGCTTTGAAAGCGTTATTTGAGGCTCTCGTAAAAAGTCACCTGAAGTGTAACGCAGTCATTTGGTCTCCATACGAAGCCAAATACAAATATATGTTAGAGCGGCTACAAAATAAATTTATGAGATTTTTATATTTAAAATTGTACGGCGTTTACCCGGGATATCCACTACTGTATCCTTCTCTATGTACCCTTGGAATGGTAGGCTATCATAAACTAGAAGTACGTAGAGAAGCAGCCCTGGTCTGCTATTTATTTAAACTTATAAGAGGTAAAATACATAACCCAGGCAAAATCTAGGAAATTATTTTTTTTATCCTAGATGAATATAGGGGGCGACAGCGGCGGCCGGCGTTGTTAGTAGTGCCGCGCGCACGCACTAATCTCTTACAGCACGCGCCGTTGACGCGGGCGCTGCGTGCGCTCAATACAGTATCAGATCTTATCGATCTATTTTCAGCGTAGACGGAGAAAACTATAGACAAATTGATAACATCTGTTTCATTCACACAAGAGTAAGAAGGAGTTATGAATTTGACGTGTATAGAAACGCGACAGCATGAGAATATTTTGTCTCGCGTTGCGTGCCGGTTTTTTCAAGGTCAGCACAGTACTGTGCTAAACAAATTTGACAGTTGAGAGTCGCTTGCTTACGTTTTAGCGTTAATTTTTGTTTAATTTCAATAAAAGTGCACAATTATTGTGAAAATGACATAAGGAAACACTCAGTGAACTGGTTATTCATATATATTAAAGACAATATGGTTCGTTGTAGTGTATTAGGATGTAAAAGTGATAGTGAAACGAAAACACCAAAATTGTCCTTCCACTCGTAAGTATAACAAGTTTATGCCAATTTTAGCTTATTAATGTTTTAATTGATTGTCTTACACACATAGATTCACGTCAAGTACAAAATAATCGATTTAGTAGTCAAAATATGAAATAAAATCATTCATAACCTCAAATTTCAGTGTTGCCGCATTCCAGTTGTTTATTCTCCCACAATTGTTGTGGGAGTTATATTTGATTATGATGTCTAGTATTGCGTGAGCCATCAATTTCAAATCACATTTAGATAATGTTATGAATTAATTATAATTACACAAAGCGATTAATTAAACTAAAATATCTATTACTTTGCAGTTTTCCATATGATGACAAAGTTTTAAATTTTTAAATAAAATGTTTAAATGTTTTAAAATAATAATAAACAAAGTTTGTGTATTACTTATTGACAGTAATCCTACAAACTAACATAGTAAATTAAGTAGGGAGTAACGTACATGGGTGGCAACACTTCTTTATGAATCGTTCTATCTCATGTGGCCACGCGCACTATTCGTCTATAGTTTTCTCCGTCTACGATTTTCAGGTTCATTGAGCGAATTCACAAAGGCTACATACCTACTGGATATTAAGTTATGGTTAATATAATAGATTTAAGATGTTTTATTATATTACCGTTTTAAATGTTAGATTTTAGTTATGTTACTATACTATCGCATTAGGTTAAGAACCTGTAATGATAGATAATAGTTTTTGAAATAAATAAATAAATAAAACACGCATAGTTTGGAGATTGGTCTATAATTCTCTATGTCATTATTTAGGCTATTTTGTGTATCGGCGTTATATATGCCGAGTTCCAAACTAAGGGCACGACACCGGAGTCAAGGGATAACCGAAACAAGATGGTGAGTGGAACTGCAAGACATTCCGCACAGTTCTTAATGAAGACTAGTGGCACGTTGTCCGGGCCCGCAGATTTGTTAGTGTCGACCTTTATAAGCAGAATTTTTATCCAGGAAATAAGTATTGTTCCCAAAGGATATAAATTTATGAACAAAATCTACATTAACACGAGCGAAGCCACGAGCAAAAGCTAGTAAAATATTTATACACGTACACATCTTTAAACATGTTAATGTGTGTTATATGTAACTAACTATAAAGGTTAATCTCCCTTGTATTGCAAACAACATTCTTGATAAGGAGTTATTGACATTCTTGTGACAACATTGCCTGGTTAATTCAGAAACATAATGATTACCTATGGTTGTTGCTGGTTACGAGGGTTTAATTTCAGCTATGGATAATATTTTTTGTATGGGTCATTTAAATCCTATCTTAACTAATATTATAAAAACGAAAATGAGTTTGTTTGTTTGTTGCCTTTTCACGCCTAAACCACTGAACCGATCATCCTGAAATTTTGCATATACGTTGTCAGGTGTACAGAAACGGACATAGGCTAGGACCTTTAATCCCGAAAAAAATTACTGTTCCCGAGGAAAACAACAATAACGTTCTTATGATATTAGATGGCGCCACGCGTCTTTTGAATCATCATTCAATTATATTATTACAAGCAGAGTACAACCCGAATTGATTGTCAAATCCTAAATTGACGCGAGCGAAGCCGCGGGCAAAAGTTTCTTAATAGTTCTGTAGATAGCAAGACCTAAAGATAGCTGACAAATTGTGAGTGCAATATACCTGTAGTTAACACTTTGGGCATATACAGTTGACTAGTGGCATTCAACAACAAAGAAACAACTCACTGTTTCTGATGAATCTTCTCAAATCCAACCATCTCGATAAATGGTGCTCCCATCTCTCTCTTCCATTCATTAATGACTGTTCTGCGGTGAGCTGCTATTGTTTCATCCTAAAATTAAATATTTAAATGTTAATTTTGATTTTAAATTGATTTAAAAGTAGCCATCTTATCTTATGTGGGGGCCAGTCAGTGCAGACTGGCGACACTTCGACCCAGTGGGATCTTTTGTGTCGACACTTTCCCAATAACAACTGGCATAGATGTGCCAGCCGGCATCATCATGGCAGCCGGGACCAACGGCTTAACGTGCTTTCCGAGGCACGGAGCAGGCAATAATTGTCAATCAATACGCACATATTTTCAAAAAGTCATATAACTTCCGAAAGTCAGAGGTGCGCGACGTGGGTTCGAACCCGAGACCCTCTGCATTGCAGTCTGTTGGTCTCCCCACTGAGCTATCGCTGCTCTTTAAAAGTAGCCATACTTTAGAGATAATGGGGTCGGCAGGAGGCACTGGCGTAGCAACTAACTGTTATCAGTGCAGGCATTGCAACAACAGCTACCTGCAGTGTTACTACAATATTTATAATTATTATTGTATTTATATTACTGCACACATTCACGCACGCACGCAAACACGCACGACGCACATATGCATTTTATTTGTTTAAAGTCAAACAAACTTTTTGTGGAGTTTTTATATTTATACTCTACTATAATAATGATACTTAAAAGGAGTACACCTACTATTGATTATCAAATAGCATGTAAGAAAATGATAATAAACAATTCATTGATTTCATTTTACTGCAGTCTGGTATAGCTCCCGAACAAAGCCACTTAGTGCTGGAGTTTATGGTGCCATGTAGTAGCACAGTTTAAACTATATTTGCAGAAGTAGTTTGTGTATTGTGCACACAAAGAATATGTATTTAGTTACATTTATAATATTGTATTGAAAAGCAAAAGCAAGAAATTGTCTCAAGCGAATAAAGATTTCTTTCTTTCTTTCATAAAATTTACTACTCTCAATAAAGGTAATTAGTCTGTCAATGGGTATAATCCAGACAAAATTAACAATCTATTGTCTCTGGATGCCAGCAGGCTGCTGCAACTCAAGATGTTAAAATGCATCTGAGGGCTATGGGTTTTATAATGACATTTAATAAATGTGGTAATCCCAATCAAACTATGTCACATTCACATCTATTAAAATGCCCGAATTGTCCCTGTAGGTGCACCATGGAGGACTTGATGGACGCAACTACTGATGCAATTGCCGTAGGTACACATTAGGCAGGACATATTTAAAATAATTGTACCATTGACTCAAGCACAAGAATGTAGGAAATTTTCAATCCCACAAATAAACAATTACAAAATGGAGATCCTTTCTTTATCCCGTCAACTGTCGAGCGGACATACGCTGTCCGCAAAAATGAGTCATAAAAATTTAAAAAAAAAATGCAAATGTATGTCCGCTGCACACTTGTCTCGTTAATGGGTCAAGTGTCGAGCGCACATACATTTGTCTGTTTGTGTATTGTTTGCACAATGAATTTTTAATTATTTTTACGTATTTCACAAAAAGACATTCAAGAAGTTTTTGGTTATAAATTATAATTATAACTCTAAAGCTTTTATGTGTCCGCCTACACTCCTAGATATAATGTGTGAGGGTCTATGTATTCTATATAGTATATACAATATTGAATATATAGTACACCCTCACACATGGTGTGTAAGGTCTATTTATATTGTGCAAATAAAAATAAAAATAAGCAGGGTATGCAAAATGGAACCTATTAAATTTTCTTATGTTGCTTATGAAATAACATGATATTGCAATTGTGCAAGCAAACAAGATATAACAATTGCGCAGACCTGGGTGAGATATTCAATACAATAAAATGGCTACTCTCTTTAAAAACATGACAAGCATTAATATCATTTATGTAATTTGAATACCATAATCATCTGGTTTTGAGGATGTTTGAATATCCCCAAAAGCAGCCTGCATTGTTACAGACATTTTTCAGTGTTAATCATAATTATGTACTCCATTAGACGTTATGATATGAGCTATGTGAATAAATCTCCATTTAAATATACATAGGAATTTCTAGTTTATCCATTTATTTAACACATCAGATCTTTCAAACATAGAGAAACATGAAAGGGTAACTGATCCCTTCACCTAAGATGGAATGTGATAACACTGCCTCGGTGACAGTGAATGAGACTGCTGAGCTTCCATGATGACTCAAGTTCATACCCAGATTGGGCAAAGTGTCTGTGAGTTATGCTGTCACAAAACTCTGAGTATACTTAGTCCTAAACTAAACAATAGGTAGCAATATCATTGTTGTGCATTCAGAAATCGCTATGTGTTTTGGAGCAACTTTTCAGGAACAACAAAAAACTAGTTAAGCTTAGTTAAATTCTTTTGGTGTGATAAATTTAATAAAACATTTACGTAGTTTAAGACTGTTTTCGTTAGTGTAATTGCCTTGCTATAAGGATCAAAATTGCATCAAATACCAAAAATCGAGAAAAATCACATAGCGACTTTTGCAGGCTCAACAACGATATATTACTCTATATTATATGCCCCATATAATAACCATATCTAGTGAAATACAGGTGCAGTATTTATCTGCCTATCCTATGGGTTATCCTAACATCTTGAATATTTATTATTTTAGAAACAAATAATATAAGTATTAAAATTTGAGCAACAGAAGATAATAATATTACAACAGTTACATAAATGGAATGAAGTACATTTTCCATCCAATAGATAATCTTTGTTTCTAAAATACTTTTGTTATGATTTATGAAATAAGAATGCAAGCAAACAAAGGCAATATGTTAAGGCCAACAACTACAAACAGAATACAGTAGAACACTCAAAAGTATTCAAACAAGAATAACAAACTATACTAAACAAAAAGGAACCTTGACATGTAGCAACCAAGTCTCAAACAAGCACAACACCCACACAGGAATATACTTATTACATTCTTTTTACACAGGACTTTGTAGTGTGTAGGTGGTATGACCTAATAAATAACCGCGACAATTCTCTATTTAAAAAAAACGTTTAAAGTAATAAGCTAAACTCACCTCGCGATCACCGTAATACTTCCGAATAGCTTCAGCACAATTCCGGAACGGACTTATTTTGTTCGGACGAATGAAAGAACCTGCACCAGGTTTCGACGCCTTGAAGTATTGAACGTCATCCAAAGATCCATCATGTTTCCCTCTTGCGGGATCATCCCATTCCACGCCGTACCAAACACCTTTATACCCCTGCACTTCACCAATATACTTCACTGTACCAAAATCATCGTTACACTTTACGCGACTACCAATATGAACTTGAATTTCGCTTTCGTCAGTACCATTGTGAATGTCCATGGTACCGTTGCAAAATTTTGGTATTAAATTAACAGGCATTGCGCCCACCATTATTTTGGTATTTTCGAAAAAGGAACTGTTTATCAAAAGAAAAACAGGCTGACTTCTTTTCCCGAAAACTGTTGTCATTCACTTGTCAAGTTATTTTATTGTATCATCAAGAGAATAGAGAACTGAGAAAACTACTAAGTCTTACTATGTTATAGTTAGTCAATTTTAATCGACTATATTAATGTATAATATAAAGGAAATTATAAAAATACTGATATTGGATTATTTTCCACAAGAAAATTTTAAGAGAAATATGTCAAGTATCATATAATACCTGTTTTACATATAATTCTTAAAATAAAATTGAAATGTCCTTGTCTTGCACTGGTCAGCTGTTTTAAATCATAAGCTAATAGTAAACTTAGATTATAAAAGCACAGGCATTTTTTAACTATAAAGAACAGAAGTTGTCTCAACAAGTCTCAACATCATCATTTGTAGATAACATTTTCAAATGAGTTGGTTTGGTAAATTACATAGGTATATAAGTATATTTTGTTGCTATTAAAAATAGTAACGAGTGTAATGTTGCCATAGTCATCAATTATTTTTCTTATAGACGCAATATGTCAACGAGTTGGTAGTTCATACTACTGCTCACAAGATGGCAGCACGCATGCCGTTTTGGAATATTGTCTGAGAGGTGATTGGCGGCCGACAGGAATAGTATATTATCCGCCCAAGTATGGTAGAAACACCGAATAAGGACGAAAAATGTTAATTTGCGTTCCGAATCGCATACTGAGATCCAAAGCTGCCACTTTAGCCAACAGTCGATTCAGGCGTAACGTTCGACGTGGAAGCTTTTAGCGGAAGCTAAGTTAGATTTTATGGTGTGAGTCGGACATCACTATACCTAGGATTTGCGACCGCCCGGTTCAATGTTCCATTTATTTTCATTCGTTGTCTCGGTGCGGCGCTAGCGTCATCTCGCTCATAGTTTTCCGAAATCGGGAATCGGGACGTAAAAAGTGTTTTTTGACAAAAATGGCTACCAAAAGTGTCCCAGCCGTATTTGCCAGTCTATAATACGGAAATGTCCGTTTGTGTCAGTGGAAATATGCAGTTTATAAGTGAACAATTGTTTCGTGCTGTGCAGTAGTGCATACGGATTGGTCACGACAAAGGATAAGAGCGTCAAAATGAGGTATGTACAACGAGTTCATCGTACCAGAGCTTTCGTTAGCAAAACAAATAAATAATTACCACGATCATCTTGCACGCGTCGATCTATTTACGTCCATTTAGTATTTACTGCAATACCGGGCTTTCATTTTTGTTCCTTGGTTGTTTTTTTCATAGATAGAGAACGTAAACATAGCACGGGCGTGCGGTCGTTACGGTTCATCGATTAGTTGATTACGATCGTAATTACACACGTTTATGAATGACATTGTAATTACAGACTGTAAAAAAGTGTGCCTTAGCAATTCTTTGATGCTTACGAGAAATATTGAGACGTTTCTGATTCATATTGATTTTTTCCTTGCATTGTGAAGAGAGCCCCACACGATGTTATTTACGATTATTTTCTTGTCTGATATTGCATTAGCGATTTTGTAATGACCTTGTGCAAGTTTAGAGGTAATTTTGTTAAATTGGGGCATGGTTTGTCCAAAGGGGATGTGCATATGCGTAATGTTTCGCCGAAATGGGGTTCTCGGACCCCCAGGAAGGGTGTACCAAATGCATATTATGACTAATAATACACACCCTACAGTAGCTGCCGCGTAATATATATCTCTGTGAAGTTATTCTAATGTATAATTCTAATGTAAAATGTGTTACCTGAAATGACTTACTTACCTATCTAACTTTTTATCATTCATAGATAAGTGCAATACTTAATTTGTTTAATGAGATAAGAGGCTAAAGAATCAGCAATAATTACGTATATGTTATATTGAGTCATAACATTGCCAGTGATTTATAATTTTTATAAAGAAATATAATATTTATCAAAGTTTATTTTGATGACAACATGACTGGATTTTTCTGAATGTCAGTTATAGGAACATACAAGGGAAAATAAACATGCATAGAATTGTATGCAGTACTTACCTGGTCTAGTATATAAATAGATTATGATTTAATATATTAGTCATTAATGGTTGAACCATTAATTGACTAATAAATTAAACCATATCAATAATTGTTCAATTGATGCACAAGGAATATTATATAAAATGGCAAGTGATGTAAAAAGCTATATTTCATTTAGCATAATCAAGGCAGATTAAAAACAAAATGCATAAAATTAACTATGTATGAAGTTAGTATATAATGTATGGTGCACATACCATCTTGCTTAGTATAAAGGCTAAAATTTAAATAAGTGTACTTTTATGAAGGAATACCTAACTGAGGTACCTACCTACATAGAATTATTTTTTTATTTTAGAATTCTTAGCATGTTATATCCATATACTTTATGTAGTAAGATGCAGATATTTATTTAGTGCCTTGTGACTATTGATTTTATTAAGACATTTTTTAAGAATTAATTGAATGGCTAAAAACATTGTTGTTGACTAAAAAATATATTTCATTTTAGGATATAGGTAGGTACTGTAAGTATATCAATTTCAAAATCTGTGTCAACAAGCAACCTGCATGTCAAACCTTGACATAAATAATATAATTAAAAATTTTGCCATGTCACAGAATATTTCAACAAATTCATGCACAATTTTAGATGACTTATGCATTACTTAGAACTGATTGTCTCAGTATGGTGAGTAATCAAGGCTTTTTGACTTGACACAAGCCTTTTTATTTTTATGTAAAGTAATTCTAACTTATCTTATCCATTGGAGAACTGGTATATGACACATTACAAAAAAAATATTTAACAAGTTTGCTAAACTGGACTGGACCAATCATAGTGCAGCTAATTAATAAAAAAAGTAAAACTGTTGAACAGATATTTATGACAGACATGTTTGATTATGAACAATTATTCATTTTTTAAATCCTCATAATTCTCATCATTTAATTTATATTTTTTAGCCTGAACATACTGGTAAACTCAATAGGCAGACTAGAAACTAGATTATCTAAAGCTACTTGGAAAAATACTAAAATCAATACATACATGGAAATTAATACTTGTATAAAGACATAAACATTTGAATATTTTTTTTACAGAATTAAGCAAGTAATCTCTATAACTTCATACCATGTCATATGGTATGCCATGTCAATATGGACATGCTATTACTTCCTTATTAGTATATGTAAAGAACATGCCATAAAAGAATATCAGTACGACATACCAGAAAATAGTTAATAGAAAAGAACACTAGCGTATTGATTGTAACAATAGTGTCTATACTGCACATGCAGTGTTTTATTATCCATGCAATCTAATACAAAAATTAATGGCCTATCTTTTGATAGTTTAGCCTATTAGATATTTGACATAACTGCTATACAGCTTCTGTCAAACCACATCAAGCAAGTGATTAAAATATGATAATTTATGTATGTTGGCATATTGTCTTGCTGTGAAAGTGTTGAATGGTTAAAGTAACCCTTATCTCATCGGGCTGGCTGTACACATGACACCTTAGTCTTTCAAAAACGTCAAATTCAAATAAGGAAGTTTGTTTATAAAACAACAGTTATGACTTATTTTGAACAACAGACTCAAACAGCCCGTCCATGTTACCTCTTGTACTAGTTTTTATACAAAATGTCTCTCGGGGCTTAATAAATATTTAATTATTGCAAAAGAATTCAACAATATGGCCACTCCCTTCTGTGGCAGGTCCATCCTCACTGACTGGTTTTGTCAAGGCAGTTTACAGTTAACTTATTCATATTTTATTACTGTTTTATATCTTGTGTTGAAACAATTTAAGTGTTGGTACATTTTTGGGTGTGTCAACTGTTAAGTTGTGTTATGTGGTAGCCTTTTAATTGCAAGTGAATTAACTAATTTGTTTTGTACTAAGTTAATTACTTGTAAATGTGTATGACTCATGTGAATATTTTCCGTAGTCAGTATGGGGTGTCATAACTGCCTACGCCTAATGAGTAGGCAAAGGTATACACCGACATTTTCCCGCCATTTTTAAGGCCTAACATAGGTCTAGATTCTGTGCAAATGTCAATTCAAAAATTCCTAATAGAATATCCCGATAGCACTGTTCGATTAGGGAATCGAACTTGGGTCATCATGCAAACAGAAGCGCAAATATGCCGCGGGCCCAACGAATCAGTGTACAGTGTATTAACGATCTTGTGATCAAAGATATTATGTTTCAAATAGATGTCGTTATTTGACTGAGTCAACAAATAATCGTATAAAGACAACAAGGAATGCATCACGAACTTGACATTTTCTTCTCAAATTACACGCTACGCTTTGCATAATTATATTATGAAAGCTTTCAAACCATGATGAGAATAGATGTAAACTGCTTTATAATGAACAGGAGCTATATTTCTAAAATATATTGTTAATATTATAATACTGGCAAATACCTACACCTGCGTTTGCGTTAGGTATTAGGCTTGTGTCATACGTACCACAACCGCGACCACACCACGTGAGCGGGCGCAGTCTTGTATTGAAAATGAATAGTAGAATTTACACAGACCACATTTTGCCGTCATTATCGACCACGTGGGTGATACTGACCACATCGCAACCACAACGCAACGACCAGCGACACCGCGAACTAGTGTCCGACCACATCGCAGATAACGCTGCGTCGACGCACCGACACTGCGCTCGACAACGAAAACCGGTGTTGAACTGTCTGTCTGCACTCGTGAGCGTCATTGCGTCGTCGCAACCACATCGCAACTACTAACGACAACTCAACTATATCTACATTTTGTAGGAACCACAACGCAACTGCAAAAAGCTGCAGCGACACTATTCACACGTAACCACTGCTTGATCACCTTTTGTCGCGTCGATGTGGTGTGGTTGTGTTACGTGTGAATGAAGCCTTAGTCTTGTCTACGTTCGTCCCCATATTAACTGCATACGAAATTGTAATATGTACCTACCTATGTGTTATTTTTTTACTACTAGTGTAGTTTTCACCAGATTTCACTGTGTGGTCTTCCGAAAATAAGATTTCAAAATTTACGAAGCATTGGTCGTAGTGAGCATAGAAAACCACCCACAGTGGGTGTAAGTATATCGCATACGAACATTTATGTGCTATATGTAGGTATTTCTGCAGTGAGCAGATTTTCCAGACTCCTTAAGGACGTGCTGTCAGTAAAATACTAGTTCTCGTGATTCGTAAGACGTCATCATAATCCTAATTCTGTAGATTAAAATTTCATGTTTTGATTACGAACTAATTAGATTAATTACTTGTTTCTGCCTCCGGATTTAAGTATCGGGATCAAAACCATCCTATGTGTTAATTTAAGACATGTTCTATATATGTGCTACATTCGCCAAATCCGTTCAAAGGTTTACCCGTGATTGAATAATAAACTTTTCAAAATTCAGAACCGTTCACATTTATGATATTACATGTCCCTGCAAGCAGCTGCACTCGCGTAGATGCAACGAAAACGCATACAGTGTTGAAATCCAGAACATGATCTTTCTGTATCCAAAGTTTTATCTAAATATATTTTATCAAAGACCGGCAGTTCGAATCGTCATTGATCCCAATCTCACGGATATATTAAAGTCGTTGGAGCAACGGAGAGACTTGGGGTCTCTGCGTGTTTTACCGACTCTTTCACGGGGAGTGCTCTGAAGAACTGTTTGATTTGGTACCAGCGGCTCCTTTCTATCACCGTACCACTCGACAACGAAGCAGGATTCATCCATATCACCTGGAAGCGTTCAAATCCAAGACGGTACGCTTTCAGCGATCATTTCTCCCACGTACATGCAAGCTCTGGAATGAACTGCCTGCTTCCGTGTTTCCCGAGCGCTATGATATGTCCTTCTTCAAACGAGGTTTAAAGAGAGTTCTTCTTTCACGGTAGGCAGCGGCTTTGCTGTGGCCTGACATTGCTAAAGTCCATGAGTAGCGGTTACCACTTTCTATCAGGTGGGCCATTTGCACGACTGCCACCAATGGCAATAAAAAAGAAAAATAAGTTTATCGGTTTATGCGTACCTAATTGAAGTAACAAAAATATCCAACCATCTGTAGAATCTTTTACATCCTTTCAAACACTTCAAATGCTTTTTTAAAGTTTGTTTGTTTGTTACGCTTTAACTACTAGACTGATTGTCATGAAATATTGCATACACGTTGTAAGTGGTACAGAAAAAGATGATCATCATCCAGACAAAGAGAACGTTGCCCGAGGTACAGAAGCTTATTGGCAACATGTAGATGATCGTGAGAAGCCGCAGCTTAGTTTATATTTATAATATTAGCTTTTGCTCGCGGCTCCGCCCGCGTGGTACCTACATCAATAAAAAGTAGCTTACGTCTTTCCCCAGGTTTTAAACTATATCAGTACCAAATTTCATCTAAATTGGTTGCGTAGTTTAGCCGCGAAAAGGAGTTACTTTCGAATTTATAATATTAGTAAGGATATTCGTAGGATTTATTTCGACTTTTATCCAGCTACGTTTTAATCGAGCGTATCTAATATTTATTTAATCGATTATCCGAGCCTACTGCCGCTTCCAAACATATTTCCAGACACCGCGTGTCCCGTTGACCTATTCAAATCTCTGTTTATTCAATAAGACGAAGCGGTTTATTGTATAAATTCTTGATATAGACTCAAGTTCACAATCTGTTGTTTATTGATGTGACTTGATATAAATAAACTCACTTTAATAAACGACAGATTATAAGCATATCTTATTTATATGTTATTTATTATAAGACTAGCTTTTGCCTGCGGCTTCGCTCGCATTAATTTAGAATTTGACAATCAATTCGGGTTGTACTGTGCTTGTAATAATATCATTCAATCATGATTCGAAAGACCCGTGGCGCCATCTATTATCATAAGAACGTTATTATTGTTTTCCTTGAGAACAGTAATTTTTTTCGGGATGAAAGGTAGCTCATGTCCGTTTCTGTACACCTGTCAACGTATATGCTAAATTTCAGGATGATCGGTTCAGTGGTTTAGGCGTGAAAAGGTAAGAAACAAATAAACTCATTTTCGCTTTTATAATATTACTTAAGATTAGGATATTGATAGGTCAAGCGCGGGTGATCATTCTCTTTGTAGGATCTTATGTGAAAAGCAGCTTTCGGAAAGGCTAGCACAAATCTGTTAGTTATTGGGATGTTTGTGATGCGTAAATGTAAGACAATACTGAAGATTCTTCGTCTTAAGAAACAGTTTTAAGAGGAGAGTTGATTACTAGCGGGCTCAGGCGTGTTTAATGATTATGGAGACCTAGTTCCTGTGTTGAACTGCCATAGGCTTATTGCGAAAAAATCTGACAAAGATACATGATAACCTCTAGACAAAATTGGCAAAAATCCCAAATCAATATTATAAACTTGAAAGTAACTGTATGTCTGTCTATCTGTTACCTCTTTACAGCTAAATCATTTGAATGAAATTTGGTACTTACAGAGATAATTTAAAACCTGAGGATGGACATAGACTTTTAGGCGACTTTTTATTTATGTAGGTACCACGCGGGGCACGCTGGCAGAGCCGAGTGCAAAAGCTAGTGTTAATTATTTCCAATCGAGTGCTATGGGTTCGATTCCCATATGTGACAAAGTTTGTGCTGTGTCTGTATGTTATTTGTGCCCGTTAAAAACATTTGTTAATGTCACTTGTTGTGTGACATAAGACTGTGTCCAGTCAATAGATACAACGTTATGTTCCCAAACGGTGTAATATCCCACATCCCGAAATTACGCGGCATGACGGGACATCCTCCCAAACAAACGGACACATAATTAACTTCAATTAATATTATTTTACAGAGTTTAGGGCTGACACTGTTTGTATAGACATTTTGACGATGACCTTTACAATGTTTGATTTTAGTTTGTTTACGTGACTTCGCTTGTTGGGCTAGGTTAGTCAGAAGCATAGATTCAGTTCCAGCGACTCACCCACCAATCAAGGCAGCAAGTGGGCCGACCGAGGTATGACCCCAAGGTGTCTGCACACCAATTTACAAGTCAATCGGTCCAGTAGTTCCGGAGCTATGCCTGTCACTAACAGACAGACACACAGACCCATATAGTGCCTACCTATCTTTAAGAAAAGAGCGTACTCCTTTTTAAAAGGACGGCAACGCATTTGTGACTCCTCTGGTGTTGCGAGTGTCCATGGGCGGCGGTGATCGCTTACCATCAGGCGATCCGTCCGCTCGATTGCTTCCTATCTCATAAAAAAAATAACCTCTTCAAAGAAGACTCTGAGGTTAATTTAAGCTGCAGAATCTGTTTTTAGTTTGAACATGCTAATCTCAGGAACTAACATTCTGGCGGATAGAAAAGTCTGACCGTGGCACGCAGTAAGGCTATGATACAGTATAATACAATAGGGAGCCACCTGCACGTTCATAATGTAACAAACAAGTGTAAACTAAGTGTGCTGTGCTAGCCATGTTTACAATAATATGAACATGTAGAAAGAATGGATGAGGAAGGACTGACTAAGAAAGTTTATAAGGCTAGTGTGAATGGAACAGTCGCAAGGGGAAAACCTAGGCGAACGTTTCTCGATCGGATCGGAGGCGTTCTGGACAAAGGCCAGGTTAAGAGCACCTTGAACCGACGGGCGTGTATGAGGAATGTGATGAAAGTGAATGAAGCCAGAGAAGTGTGTCAGGATCGTAGCAAATGGAAAGCCGTAGTCTCTGTCTACCACTCTGGGAAACAGGCGTGAATCTATGTACGTATGTATAATATTGCAATGTATACTATGTATAAGGCAAACGTAGAGTTTCAGAACAACACTAGAACGGTTTGTGCATTTTTACTAGTACGTAAATGATAGTGTCGTATCTAGCGGCAGTGTATACGGCTGCTGTGTTTCAGCTCTCTGGTTTACTTTCCGGATCAGGCAGAGCTATTAGTTTTTTTATACATCTAAGGTCAGCGATAGCTCAGTGGGGAGACCAACAGACTGCAATGCAGAGGGTCTCGGGTTCGAACCCACGTCGCGCACCTCCGACTTTCGGAAGTTTTATGACTTTTCGAAATTATGTGCGTATTGATTGACAATTATCGCCTGCTCCGTGCCTCCGAGAGCACGTTAAGCCCTTAGTCTCGGCTGCCATGAACATCAATGGCAGTCGTTATTGGGAAGTCAGTGTCCTCTAATATCCTGATACTGGTCTAGCCCCTTAGGGTATCGTTAGCCTTCGGGTTGCGGAGGTCAGTTGGCAGCCGTTCCGTGTAAAAACTGATATCCAGTCAAATCCGGTTAGGCTAGAAAGCCGACCCGGCAAAATCTGGTATGTATAATATATTAAAAGAGGTTAGGGTCATGAACCAGCATGCGGTTTGTCCTTAACAAGAAATTTATACCGATAGGATTATTTCAATCAAAACAATCTTGGTAGGGTCTAAGAAACCGCAAAACCACATAATATGGTAGCTACCTACGGCATTGATCACGAAATACGGTTTACTAGATATTACGTCAAAGTTATTTCTTCTTTATATCTATACTTGTCAGCCTCGATGGCGTAGTGGTTAGTGTAACCGACTGCCACGCCTGAGGTCACGGGTTCGATTGCTGCACAAGTCAAACATTTGTGTGCATGAACATGGATGTTTGTCTTGGTCTGGGTGTTTCTATGTATAATATGTATGTATTTACAAAAAGAAGTACATATGTATGTTTATCCATTGTCTGGTACCCATAGTACAAGCTCTGCTTAGTTTGGGCTAGATGGTGTTGTGTGTATGTGATAGAATATTACTTAATATTACTACTACTATTACTACACTACTATTTTACTAGGTATTTAGAGAGTATGGCATGCTCTAAACGCCATGATAATTTGAAGTCCTTAAACAATCCATAAGATTGGCAGTGAAGAATTTTCCCATGGAGAGAGTGCGTGTTTATATTGATAACCGGCCTCAACGTTTAAAGGACTTTCTTCTTTAAACGTTGAGGCCAAATAAAGCCAATGGAGATCATTTTGAATGAGCTTCATATTCTTAATCTTCTTTATATATATAATTCTACTGTGCGTGTGTATGTCACTGAACTCCTAAACGGCTGGACCGATTTTGATGAAACTTTTTGTGTATGTTCAAGTGGATTCGAGAATGGTTTAGACAGGTTTTTTTTTCTCTTGTGTACAGGACAACGTCTGCCGGGAGAGCTAGTGTTATTATATTATCGGTCGCCTAGTGGTCAAAATTCGACCAAAATGCCTAAGCTTGCTACTTTGTTTTCTTTTTTTCTTTATTACATATAAATAAGCTATACCTTATTTATTGTAATAAAGAAAACTTATTACTATGGTTACCCATAGGTAACCATAGTAACAAAGCATTGTACGACGTCCGTCGAACAATGCCGAAATACTACGAACGCGATTCGACTGCGTGTGTCAAATGCATGGTTGTGTGCGTGTAGTGTTTTTTCATTAATTTAATGTATTTCTAATGCATATTTTATAAAAATATTAGGAGTCGCCCCTCCTTCTTCATATAAAGTTTAACTGCCAAATTTAATTCTCCTGCGTCAGCGCAGTTTTCGTTCAGGGTACAAAGTTTTTGCTTCACGTATTAATATGTAGATTCCTTGTAACAATATTTATGGTTAGACTAAGTATATTCGCTCGTGTAAATATAGATTTTGTCAATTTTCTATCCCTCGGTCGGGATCGGGAAATTTTTCTGAATTAAAGGTATCTTTTGTCGTTTTCTGTTCCCCTAACAACGTGCATGCGAAATATCATGAAAATTTATCGAGTAGTTGAGGCGCGAGCTCGTAACAACCTCACAATATTAGTTAGGATTAATAAAAGAAAAGATTTTTATTTTTGTTTATAATGAACTAGATGTTCCCGCGGTTTCACGCGCGTTTATCGTTACTGCGCCGCCTCCGTGGGTCGTAGCGTGATGTTATATAGCCTATAGGCTTCCTCGATAAATAGGCTATCCAACACTAAAAGAATTTTTCAAATCGAACCAGTAGTTGCTGAGATTAGCGCGTTCAAACAAACAAACTCTTTAGCTTTATAATATTAGTATAGATAAACACCAACTACTAGACCGTTTTGAAAATATACTTCATTTTATGAAGACTACTTTATACTAAAGTCATTTAGGCTATATAACATCACGCTACGAGCTACGGAAGCAGAGCAGTAATAACAGTTCTTGAGGAGAGTTATTGAGGTCTGTACCCTATAACCTTCCTCAGGAGATGGGCTATGCTATGCTCTCGTGGGTCAAAGCGTGTAGCTATCATCATGGTACGAACCGCGGCAGCGGAGCAGGTATCATTAACGTGGGTGAAACCGCAGAGGAAAACTAGTCTATACTAATACCTATTAAAAAGAGGAAAGATTAGAATTCTGTTTTCTTTTTTGTTTACAATTCAATCATTTATTTAATCAAACTTAATAATTTATTTCAGGATTTATAGTCTACATATACATAATTATGTATCTAACCTATATAGTTACAAATAATATATTATTAATTTAAAAATGAATAACAAAAATAACATAATTTCAAAAACACAAATATTTATACTACTAAATATTTACAAAAAATGTTTAGGCATCGTAGAATTCTTCAGCATCGCTGTCAACTGGTAACGTGCCCAGAAGACTGGCAGCATCGCCACGTTCAATGGCAATGCTGATTTTTTGGGCCAAAAAAAGACCAGCCTGTTTGTTTGTTTGTTTGTAAGGATTTAACTCAAAAACGAAAACACTGAAAAAAAAAAATTTTAAATTCTTTCTTCATTAGATAGCTATATTATTTCACCGAATAACATAGGCTATATTTTATTTAGAAAGAAAAAAAACTGTTACACCTAACGTAACGCTATTTTAGGCGAGGGAAGCCGCAGACATAAACTAATCTAAAATAAAAAAGCCAATTAATTATCGAACTCGCCATTACACGTTAAGTAGTTGTACAACCGCTTACATCACTGAACTGTCGACACATAAATTATATGTTAATAGTACTGTGGGAAAACGTTCAAGGAAAAATAGTGCGCCATTCATAATTATCGCGTATCGTCAGATTGAATGGAGGAAACTAGGCGGTGTAGCGGCTAATTTATAGGTCAGACATTTAATTGGTTTAACTTGTTAGCAGATAGAGATCAACTGTTTGATTTAGTCAGTCGCGGAGTTGTTAATTCCGGTTGAAGTGAAGTGAAGTTGAAGTCACGAATTCGAAGCCTAGGTTGGGCATAGTGTTGTTGGGTTTTATTGTTTAGAAATTATTAGTTGTAGCATTGAATCTTAAACTATGATCGGCATACGGAAAGAACTACGACACACTTTTTACTACATACTACTATAAATATGTAAGTTGTGTAATAACTGAACCGAATTTGATGATTTTTAGCTAGGAGATAGCTTCTATTCTGGGGAAGGCTTAGGCTACCTTTTATCCTAATGTGTTCCAGTGCCAATCATGCGGGCAAAGCCGCGGGGATCTAGTTCTTTAAAAAGCAAAAGGATTAAATATAATGACCACCAAAAATACTAATTGCACAGCTAAATATGCTTACTAAAATATATCATAACGAGCACCTATACGCCTCAAATCACTGCATTCCGTCTCGGAAGAGTTAGGTTATGTTAGGTTCCTTCTTAAACCCACCCAAATATAGTTTAAGTCGTCGACTTAGTTTGATCTCTTTAAAATATTTTAGTAAGCATATTTTGGTGTACAATTTTAGTATTTTTGGTGGAACAAAGGCAAAAAATTGAGGAACAGTTAAATACTACCCGAAAGCAAACAGTGGTACGAGGGCGAAAACACTTTGTGACAAATGCAAAGGTATTATGTGACTGAATGTGGTTTAACAAATTGTCATTATAATATTACTTAGTCTTAAAGAAAAAATATTGAACATATCACAAAGTGCATTCATATATTATAATAGTTTTATTTAATACTAGCTGACCCGCGCAACTTCGTCTGCTTCACATAAGAGAATTTTCCTAGTTTTTGCAATATTTTTCATTTATGCTCCGCTCCTATTGGTCGTAGCGTGATGTTATATAGCCTATAGCCTTCCTCTATAAATGGGCTATCCAACACTGAAATATTTTTCTAATTTGGAAGTTTTATTTCATCTATATCTTGTGTGTTTATAAACCGATTCCTATATTTTTTTTTATAATATAAATATTAAAGTGTACTTTTTGAATATGGGAGTTTGATAAAGATATATCTATGTGAAATACAATATATTTATGTATTTTAATATACTTTGAAGAAATGCCTAACGATTAAACACGTTATTGTGGCTAATTTATAAAAGATAGATATATACTATTAAGGACTTTTTTGTAGATCTTTTGAAGACCATCATCTTTGTAATACATACTTTTGGTGTATGATCAACGTATGCGAGGATAAGAGCTCGAAAGCGCATTTTCATCCGACTTGCTTCAAATTTATCGTCACTGCTCAGCTCCTATGTGTCTTAGCGTTATGTTATATAGCCTATAACCTGCCCAGAAGTATGGACTACAATCGTACCAAGTTTGGTTAAAATCCCTTCAGTAGTTTTTGACCCATGCGTGCACATACAGACAGACAAAAAATTTACTGATTGCATTTTTGTCATCAGTATCGATCACCATTCATCCCCCAATATTATTTTGAATATATATTCAATGTACAGAATTGACCTCTCTACAGTTTTATTATAAGTATAGATAGCTTTTGCCCGTGGCTTCGCTCGCGTTCATTTAGAATTTGACAATTAAATTCGGGTTGTACTCAGCTTGTAATAATATAATTCAATCATGATTCGAAAGACACGTGGCGCATCTATTATCATAAGAAAGTTATTGTTGTTTTCCTCGGGCATAGTAATTTTATTCGAGATGAAAGGTAGCCTATGTCCGTTTCTGTACACCTGACAATGTATATGCAAAATTTCAGAATGATCGGTTCAGTGGTTTAGGCGTGAAAAGGTAACAAACAAACAAACTCATTTTCGCTTTTATAATATTAGTTAGGATTAGGATTTGACACAAAAGATCCCACTGGGTCGAAGTGTCGCCGGTCTGTACTGACTGCCCCCCCCCCCCCCCACACAAGATAAGACAGGATTAGGATTAAACAAACAAGAAATGAATAATCGTTTTCTGCCCATATTGTTGTGTATGTGATTAGTTCAGAGGTGCAGTGGTAGAGAATGCAAATTCTGTACTTAAATACCTCTTGGGTTTTATTTTCGGGTCAGACAATGTAAATAAAATGAATCAAAGTCAAAGTCAAAAGTCGTTTATTCACTTAGGTCACAAAGTAACACTTATGAACGTCAAAGGGGTTAGTGAGTTTGTTACATTTACTGAATTTACATTTATGTCAGTTGCAAGGTTCAGGCACAAGGTTGAGCCTATAAGAAGATACCTGCAAGAAACTCAAGGCCACTCTTTTAAATCAGCATCAAATTATAATTTCAGTATTTTACAACTCATTTATGTACCAGGTGTTGTGCAGTCATTATGCCATATGTCACACTGATCAGTAAAAATAATAATTCTGAGCAGCTATATGGAGCCAAACTTGGCCTCAAACTCGATATCTCGGCATGACAATCATAACTGTCGCCCACTATTATATAATTATTTATTTAATCGAAATATTAATTGATTTGATTGAGATCGATGTAGTCATTTATTTGCTCGAAGTTGCTACACGACGTTATGATCGCTCTCTCAAGTATTTCATCACTTAGTTAAGAAGGGCCCGCTCGCTTTTACTTTTTAAATGTCAAGGTGAAAACTGCTGAACCTATTCTAATGAACTTTTGTTGCTTAATACTGTTTGTAGTCACAACACACGTGTATTACAGAAGATTGACTGTGGCTTACAATTTTGTATCGGCTGTCCATACTAATCTTAACTAATATTATAAAAGCAAATTTGGCTTCGTCTCACGCCTTAATTACTCGACCGATCATTATGAAATTTCAGATACACTTTCTTAGGAGTACCTATCATTTTGAAAAAAAGGAGAGCGAGCAAAACTGCTGCTAGGTCTCCGTGTTGATACTGGACCTTCTTGATAGAAAACCTCAATAATATAATATTCTACCACATACACACAACACCATCTAGCCCAAACTAAGCAGAGCTTGTACTATGGATAAACATACATATATACTTTTTTGTAAATACTTACATATTATACATAGAAACACCCAGACCAAGACAAACACCCATGCACACAAGTGTTTGACTTGTGCGGGAATCGAACCCGCGACCTCAGGCGTGGCAATCGGTTACACTAACCACTGCGCCATCGAGGCCGACAGTACAGATGATATGATAGATACCCAGAATCGAATCTGGACTCTCGTGCTCGGCTGTTAAGCGTAAACGCTCTCTTCTTCATGACCGATGAACCAGAATTATTGTCTAATTCGATTTGATAACATCGACCAATAAACAAACCAATCTGAATAGCCCATTATATATTATTGTTTAAATAATTATACATAGCTCGCTATATTGGCCTTTGTTAGACATCGTTTGTCCTTAAAAGTCACAATAAACAATGGGTACACACAGGTATACGTTCTCCATGTCATCACCAATTTGTTTGAAAATACTAGTTGTTGAAGTAAATCTAGGTTTTTGAAAAGTATTGGGCATTCATAACAGGTTTCTCGTAATGTAATATTGACTTCTGTTTACGCGAATGTTATTTATTGAAATTAAACTACTATATACGGATTTTATCGTGTTGTTTATTTGACACTTTATTACAAAATTTTGAAAACTGTTACACTACTATTACTATTAAACTTTACAAATTTTTAAGCTAATTAAATTATTTATATTTATGTTTACACTTTCCTCGACGTTTCGGTTGCTTTTCAGCAGCCATGGTCACGGGGAGACTAAGATGGTAGTTGTCTCAATGTTCCAGTGTAGTTATTTCAAAGTACCCGAACATAATTTAATCATGGGTGTTTCTATTTACGCAGAATGAGCTCAAAGTATCATGAAGTCTAGTTGTAATAGTATAGTAACAGTTTTCAAAATTTTATAATAAAGTAAACAACGCGATAAAATCGGTAAGTAGTTTAATTTCAATGTCTCGTAATTTGTCTGAAGAAGTATATTCAGGATGGAAGCAAGGAAGTACCTCTTACAGGAACCCGGTGTAGGCATGGTACCAGCGTTCCTGCGTTATACCCGGTGAGTAATAGTTATAAGGTTTATATATACGAGTATATCTACCTCTCTCATTCTTTTCCTTTTATCTGATTCTATCTTTTGAAAAGACTATACCCGCAGTAGTAATAACTTCTGTGTCGCGGGCGACTTTACAAACATTCGAACAAGGACACGAAGAACCTATACTCGGCACAACTATTTGGGGATCACATAATTTTTGTCCCGTGTGGTTTACAAACCACAAAGGTGGTGGTGCGCTAGCAATAACCAGGCAACCAATTAAAGGCCTGTTCAAACCTAAGCGGTATTCGCTACCCTCTGCGGTAGAGAAAACCGAGTGGGTATGCGGTAATATTACTGTTCACACCAAAGCGGATTTCGCTATCCTTGTGGGGGTCGGTATCGCGCGGCAGGCACTTCTACCCACAGCGGCAGCGAATACCGCTCAGGTTTGAATAGGCCTTAAACCACTATGGTCCGGTTCCTATATCAAACGAGTAGTTTTTGCTAGTGGCATTTAAATTTTGACACATTTTTTATAGAATATGTGTCAAAAGTAACTGCCGTAGGCAAAATGAGTCGTTTCTTGAATAAAGGAAACGGGCTTATGATATCCGTGCAGTCATCTTATCTTGAACTCCATTTTCCTAGGGTCGGTAACGGGCAACTGAAACTCCTGATACTACAAACGGTCTACATCTTAATTACGATATGCGGATTGGCAATGCGCGAGTGACAAAACTGGTATTTGCTACACCAGCTCCTTAAGCTACAGGTTTATCATTACGCGAGGGAATCCTCTTTGTGACTCTAGTATAAAAAACTAGCTTTTGCCCGCGGCTTCGCTCGCGTTAATTTAGAATTTGACAATCAATTCGGGTTGTACTCTGCTTGTAATAATATAATTCAATCATGATTCGAAAGAAACGTGGCGCCATCTATTATCATAAGAACGTTTATGTTATTTTCCTCGGAAACAGTAATTTCTTTCGGGATAAATCTATGTCCGTTTCTGTACACCTGACAACGTATATGCAAAATTTCAGGACGATCGGTTCAGTGGTTTAGGCGTGAAAAGGTAACAAACAAACAAACTCATTTTCGCTTTTATAATATTAGTTAGGATTAGGATTCAAGTAAACTTGTGTTCCCAGATCTTATTCAGTAGACATTCTGGTGTTAACAGGAACAGGGACCTTACCACCATCTCTTAAAGCACTGTCATTGCAGGTACGAGAACGTAACACAGCTCTACAATGATACTGTCCTCCTATCCCATTCTGGTGTTTGCCATGACAATGCTTTACCTTATTGAGTCCCAGCGGCACACCGGCGGCCAGATACAATAGATTTTTAATTATGTCTGGTATTCCTTTTGCAAGGTCAGCCACGCGACACTGGTACTCCTGGTATTGTTAACGTCTATTGACATACATACATACAAAGATTCACGCCTGTTTCCCAGAGGGGTTGGCAGAGACTACGGATTTCCATTTGCTACGATCCTGACACACTTCTCTGGTTTCATTCACTTTCATCACATTCCTCATACACGCCCGTCGGTTCAAGGAGCTCTTAACCTGGCCTTTATCCAGAACGCCTCCGATCTGATCGAGAAACGTTCGCCTAGGTTTTCCTCTTGCGACTGTTCCATTCACTCTATTGAATATTTAGCATCTGTCGTGACGTTTACCTACTTCGTTGATAATATGCACTGATGTTAGTTTCCCGGAGAGATGGGTGGTGATTATGGCTTTTCATTTCCTACAATCTCGGCATATCTCTATTGCTTAATTCACTCTTATTACATTCTTCGTGCACGCACGCCGGTTTAGTTTACGTACTCTTAACCTAATATTTTTCGAAAAAGAAAAAAGAAGAAGTCAAGATATCAGTCAGGTCAAAGTCAGTGAAAACTGCTTGCTCCTTGAACCTATGTGTACAAGCAGTTTTCTCTGTTGCACACTATGTTCCTTACCTAGCTTACCTTATTCAGGTTAGTTTTACAATTTCATTATATCTTGACGCTTCAAACTTTCAAAGTTACGAGAAACTGTGTAATTAGAGCGTTGAATTTAATGAACAAAAAAGTATGCTCGCAGTTTTTGACTGTAGCTCTGTGCAAAATTTGCAGCTTCAAAGTTCCTTGACAGTTCATTTTCACGGAAATTTTACTGCAGTCCGCTTATATTTTTTGTGTGTTGGTGTATGAAGATTGTGGCAAGTGGTAAGCGTAGTTGTAACAAAGTTCTGAGCTTCGTGTCTACCTGGATTACCGGCTGTGCCGGTGTATTAAACTTTTGCTGGCGGGAGATACAAGTTAATATTTCTCTAGACTATATCGCATGGCAACACTAAGCAGTCTGTCCACGGTCTTATAATGTGGTTGCTTGCGAAAATAGTTTAAAGTTTAACACGAGCGAAGTCGCGGGCAAAATCTAGTGTTTATGCAGAACCTGCACGTTAAACTTTTCAATAAAAAAAAAACCTATCCCTCGGGATCAGTGCTTTTTTTCTTAATGAAAGTTACACTATTTGTCCTTTTCTGTATTCCTGACAACGTCTATGCGAAATGTTGTGATGATCGGTCTAGCAGTTAAGGCGTGAAAGCTAACAAACAAACAAACTCACATTCGCATTTTAATATTACTTAGGATTTACAGTTTAACGTGTAGGTTCTCCATATACACTATTTACTAAGATTTGTCTGCGATTTCATTTACGTGGCTCAGATATGCGTATATCTGGTTCTACTGAAACTGAATGACATCAAATGAAACGTGGCTTTGATTTTAAGCTGAACTTCAAGCTACTAAAACTGAATCAAAATCTGTTCTATTCGTTTTTGCGAGAAACTGGAACACACAGACAAACATTCTAAAAACCTTTGCTTAGGTTCAGATAGTTTTAATAGGCGACCCACTTAGTCTTTCAGAAATAACTGCAAGGAATTGATACAGCCATATTATAGTTTTATAATAGTGTAGATTAATCAATAACAGCGATAGCCTAGTGTGAGACTATTGGACTGCCACGGAGAGGTCTCGAGTTCGATCTCAAGGCGCGTACCTCTAACTTTTCCAAGTTATGTACTTAAAAAAAGGTTATTATCGTTTAGTTTAACGGTGAAGCAAAACATCGTGAGAAAAGATGCATGTCTGTTCCCCATAAAGTTTTCAAAAATATGAGCAGTCAGCCAACCGCGCGGGCCACTGGGCCAGCGGTGTGGACTTATGGTCTAACCATTCTCGCACTGGATAGAAGCCCGTTTCAATAGTGGAACAGTTTATATACAGAGCTGATATTATTACATAGATAGATTTATTATGGTTTTCGTACAAACTGTGACAGAACCTCGCATCCAAACAAATTTTGAAGCCATCCTATAAATTCCAACCTTCCTACTAAGGAATCTAATATAAATATATTATATACATAATAGAAATACTAATTAATCGAGTCAAGCAGCGATAGCTCAATGGGGAGACCAACAGATTGCAATGTTGAGGGTCTCGGGTTCGAACCCACGTCGCGCACCTCTGACTTTCGGAAGTTATATGACTTTTCGAAATTATGTGCGTATTGATTGACAATTATCGCCTGCTCCGTGCCTCGGAGAGCACGGTCCCGGCTGCCATTAACATCTATGGCAGTCTTTATTGGGAGAGTGTCGATACAAAAGATGCCACTGGGTCGAAGTGTCGCCGGTCTGCACTGACTGGCAGATAATAAGATAATAGTATTAATCGAAGACTGTGAATCTAGTTTCCTTAGTACCTACTAAGAAAACTAGATTCTATTATCCTCAATGTATGTATGATGTATATATATATATGTACATACATACATCAGAGGTATCGTAACTCTTCCCAAAAGGTATAATACCCCTCTAATCGAGCAGTAACGTGCCTTGTGTATTATTAAATGTTCAAGGATATAAGAACGTACCTCGCTGACAGCAGTGCATGAGAGTTTAGCTGCGAATCAGGTCAGGAAATTCAAAGTCTGGAACTATGCCCTGTAAATTCATAGCTGGCAAAATGTAGATTACAATCTATTTTCTCCTTTGAGCATAAAGACGTGAAATACTGTATAATATACAATAGTCGTATAATATTACGATACAACCAGTATCGTAATACATAACGCAATAGGAATGCCATTGTTCTGAGTGACGTTATTTGTGTCATCACTCTTACTCGGTTTATCTCGGACATCGTAATTTGCATACAGTAAATTCGATTCCCATTGCAGTAAATTGTTCCCATTGTCAGTAGGGCAATGGGAATGGGAAAAGCTTTATTGCAAGTGGGAAATATAGGCATCTTTCTCCAATCTTAAAAGATTCTCTCTCACGAGACTCTTTCACGGGGAGTGCTCTGAAGAACTGTTTGATTTGGTACCAGCGGCCCCATTCTATCACCGCACCACTCGACAACGAAGCAGGGTTCATCCATATCACCTGGAAGCGTTCAAATCCAAGACGGTACGCTTTGAGCGATCATTTCCCCCCACGTACGTGCAAGCTCTGGAATGAACTGCCTGCTTGTGTGTTTCCCGAGCGCTATGATATGTCCTTCTTCAAACGAGGTTTAAAGAGAGTTCTTCTTTCACGGTAGGCAGCGGCTTTGCTGTGTCCTGATATTGCTGAAGTCCATGAGCAGCGGTTACCACTTTCCATCAGGTGGGCCACTTGCTCGTCTGCTACCAATGGCAATAAAGAAATAAAAAAATAAGCATTTTTGAAGAAACCGCTTTAGTGGTAGGTATGGGTAACGCAAGGCTTTGAGTACGTCGAGTGTAACGAGTTTGATTCCCACACGAGACAAAAAATATGTCGGTTATTTATTTGGTTGTGTCCAGCACAGATTATGTTTTTTAAAGAAAACTCGCATTATGGATTACTCCTGTATATTAATTACTAGCTGTTTCCGCGGTTTCACCCGCGTTTATCGTTACTGCGCCGCCCCCGTGGGTCGTAGCGTGATGTTATATAGCCTATAGCCTTCCTCGATAAATAGGCCATCCAACAGTAAAATAATTTTTAAATTCGAACCAGTAGTGCCTGAGATTAGCGCGTTCAAACAAACAAACAAACTCTTCAGCTTTATAATATTAGTATAGATTTTAAACATTGAAACAAAGAGCACTCGTCCTTGGAACAATCTGTGGATCACACATTTTTGTTTCGTGTGGGAATTGAAACCCAACCCAGTGTAGTATCAGTGGCGAGGCAACAACTTTAACCGTTACGCCATCGGTGCACGTCTATCACGTGGACCCAGTGTGGTCAATATGGTAGGTGTAGGTCGTACATTGGGACCTAACGTGAGACCTCTGCGTGGCAGTTTTATGGTCTCCCACAATTTTTAACCGACTTCAAAAAAAGGAGGAGGTTCTCAATTCGACTGTATTTTTTTTTTGTTTGTTACCTCATAACTTTCGACTGGGTGAACCGATTTTGATGATTCTTTTTTTATTTGAAATCTGGTGCTTCCCGTGTGGTCTCATTTAATTCTGATCAAGGTTTGATCATTCGTTTTCGAGTTATCCTTAATAATGCGTATTTGGCTACATTGATGATGTTCTCATTTTTGGCACGGTTCAATAAAAACCGAGAAATAAACAACATTTTAACAAAAAAGAACCGACTTCAGAAACGAATATTCTAAAACTTAAAAATGCACTAAAAGGTTAATAAATAATTGAATATTCTTGTGAATAATTAAATTATTTTTATTTTTGGAGTCGGTGTGAGCCGCCTGCGCCGCGTGCTGCGTCTATGTGGTAATTGTGCATTATGATTATAGTAAGACATCTCATGTTTAATTAGTTACAAACCTAACTTGGCTGACACCGACTTTATTTTGTTTATTTCCTTATAACAGGGCAACTAGAGCGGGTCTATAAATAAATCATATGTGTCGCGGGGGACTTTACAAACATCCAAACAACGCAACGTACGCAAAGAGTATTATTAAGACTCGGAACAACCATTTGTAGATCATACAAATTATTGTCCCGTGTGGGATTCGAACCCACAACACTCGGCGCAGTCGCAGCGGCGAGGCGCTCACTTAAATCACTACGACATCCGTGCAGTCAGTGCTGATGAAATTCAATTTAGCTCGTCGTTTTTTAATCTTCATTTCTGCTTACCCCCATACCTGTTCCAGAAATTTATAAACATATCTACCATTAAAACGTTCCAATTAATCGCGTTACAGCTTACCACGTGATCGTTAACAAATAAACAAGGTCTGTAATCCAACGGAGCGCTATCCCAAAATGTTACTTTGCCCATTAATTTGTTTTACGAACTTTCCTGAATATGTATGACAGCAGGCGAGGGTAGTTCTATTTTTAGCTCCCACATGACAAACAACTCGAGATTACGTAGTATTTTTATATGCTACTAGCTTATGCCCGCGGTTTCGCTCGAAAACTATATTTTTTTCCGGATGAAGGATCTTTTTCTGTACCCCTTGCAACGTGTCTGCGAAATTTCATGTATTCTATATTGTTGGCGCTCAAAATGACTAATCCGCCTGATGGTAAGCACTCGTGTAGTCCATGAGCAGCTGCCTCCACACCACGACTTCACGTGAAGTGGAGCCGAGATCTCTACTCTGACAGCCTAACGAGATCCATTTTACGTTAAATGTAAAAAGCGTCTCCTTTGCCTGAAAGCGGAGCATCTTTCATGCGCTGAAATAAGCATTTGACAATCTAAGCATTCGTTGAAGTAAATTCCTCCTAAGGAAAAAGGTCTAAGGGTGGTAGAAAGTTTGCCTGTGGCAAGCAGTGGTACCATAGAAAGTTTAAGTCAACATTATCTAGAACAATTTCTCAAAAGAAATCACGTTAAAAACGTTCTAGTAAACGCAATATAACGCCCTCCGACCAGGTGGGATGACGATTTGCGAAAGACTGCAGGCAGATGCTGGATGCGGCAAGCTGAAGACAGGGCGCTATGGCGCTCTTTGGGGGAGGGCTATGTCCAGCAGTGGACTATCATAGCCTGATGATGATGATGATGATGAAACGCAATATAATAATCTTATCTTATGTGGGGGCCAGTCAGTGCAGACCGGCGACACTTCGACCCAGTGGGATCTTTTGTGTCGACACTCTCCCAATAACGACTGCCATAGATGTTCATGGCAGCCGGGACCGACGGCTTAACGTGCTCTCCGAGGCACGGAGCAGGCGATAATTGTCAATCAATACGCACATAATTTCGAAAAGTTATATAACTTCCGAAAGTCAGAGGTGCGCGACGTGGGTTCGAACCCGAGACCCTCTGCATTGCATTCTGTTGGTCTCCCCACTGAGCTATCGCTGCTCTCTAATATAATAATAATATTTTTTTATTGATACCAGATAGATCATAATCTATATATTAATACGTGAAGCGAAAACTGGATCCCTTTTTACGAAAATTGGGCGGACGGAGGAGTATGAAATTTCGCACACTTATAGTTTATACAGAGAAGAAGTGACGAATGCTAATATTTATATAAAATATGTATAATAAATACATTAAATTAATGAAAAAACACTACACGCACACAATCATACATTTGACACACGCAGTCGAAGCGCGTAACTATGGTTACATATGTCAATATACGAGTATATTGACATGACATAATCTATACTTCTTAGTCCAGTCATTATAGTAAGTTCACCTCGGATTTCGAGATACCCAGCTGTAAGTCTGTAAATACTTTTATATTGACACCCTAAAAGTTGTCTCAAAACCTACATATGGTAGGGTGTAAGCAACTATTAAATTTCAAGGTCAAAGGTCACAAAAATCGGTATTTTGCGCTTTTTTTTGAAATATCTCATTTCCTATGGGTTTTTTGCTATTTGTATTTATTATCAATATTGTAGAATACAAAATTCTCTACAAATTTTGTTTAAAAAAATTTTTTATACGGTGAACCGTTTTCGAGATAGAGGGCGGAGAGCACGCGGTCACAGCATCACTTCAGGTCAACCGGTGCCTCCGGTCGAAAACGCGCCATATATAGTTGATGAACTATCGATAAATCAATGATTATAAATATTTGTCAATTTTTATTAACTATTATATTATATTTTATCATTTTCTTCATGCATTAAATCTATATCTATTCAATAATACTGATAACCGTTTACTAAAATTAAAAAATAATTAAGAGAAAAACTTAAATCATAATATAATTATATTCTCATTTACACTAATGACATTTTAAATAGAAAATAATTTAGTGCCTCTTTAAAATCTGTAAATTTTAAAATTCTTCCACTACGTCGAAAATTATACCTGGGAATTGGGTATCTCAAATTCCGAGATTCTTACCTAATTTAAGCTTAAATGACTGGACTATTCTATTCGGCCTCGATGGCGTAGTGGTTAGTGTAACCAACTGCCACGCATGAGGTCGCGGGTTCGATTTCCGCACAAGTCAAACATTTGTGTGCATGAACATGGATGTTTGTCTTGGTCTGGGTGTTTCTATGTATAATAAGTATGTATTTACAAAAAAAAAAAGTATATAATATGTATGTTTATCCATTGTCTAGTACCCATAGTACAAGCTCTGCTTAGTTTGGGCTAAATGGTGTTGTGTGTATGTGATAGAATATTATATTATTATATTATACTAATATTATAAAGCTGAAGAGTTTGTTTGTTTGTTTGCTTGAACGCGCTAATCTCAGGAACTTCTGGTCCGATTTGAAAAATTCTTTCAGTGTTAGATAGCCCATTTATCGAGGAAGGCTATAGGCTATATATCATCATGCTAAGATAAATAGGAGCTGAGCACCAATGAAGAATGTTTCAAAATCGGCGGGTGTTTTTTCCTTTTGAGAGCTTCCGCTGCGTGCGCTGCGTGAACAGTTAAACTTTCGCAAAAATCATGTATGACAGAATTGTTCTCCTTTAAAAGTTCTAAAAAAAAGTCCGGGACAGCATATGTCTATCTTTTAAGGTTGGCTCACTATAACCATTTTTATGCTAACCAAATTTGTTCTAAAATAATGCATTATTTGCGAAGATATTATTATAAACATGATATTAATCCTTATCCAAATAAATACGTTATTCATCACAAGTATTTAATTTAAAACAAAATTGCCCTTTACATCATTCGATTTCAATGAATATCTTAGAAGATATCGCAGTTTTAAAATAACATCGCAGCAAAATAATTACCCATTACAGACATAGTACAGACGATGTTTCTCCTGGTTTATTCTGCGTGATTACTACTGGTTCGATTTGAAAAATTCTTTTAGTGTTAGCCTATTTATCGAGGAAGGCTATAGGCTATATAACATCACGCTACGACCCACGGGGGCGGCTCAGTAACGATAAATGCGGGTGAAACCGCGGGAACATCTAGTATAGATATATCAGTTGGTCGAATTTCGAGCACTAGGCGACCGCTAGTAAATATAATTTCTTAACCTAAAGGACAAAAACTGGATGTATACAATGTTTAATGAACCCTAACATCTAAAATAGGCCGAGCCTGTGTTAGACGTTAGTTTCGTTCCAATAAATTATAGAATATACATATCTACATGTGTACTATTAATATTAGAACTAAAGGTCTCTTCTCCCTAGCCTTTATTATTCCCAAGTCACTTGGGGTCGGCTTTCTAGTTTAACCGGATTTGACTGGATATCAGTTTTTACACGGAGCGACTGCCATCTGACCTCCGCAACCCTAAGGCTAACGATACCCTAACGCTAGACCAGTGTCAGGATATTAGAGGGCACTGACTTCCCAATAACGACTGCCATAGATGTTCATGGTAGCCGGGACCGACGGTTTAACGTGCTCTCTGAGGCACGGAGCAGGCGATGATTGTCAATCAGTACGCACATAATTTCGAAAAGTCATATAACTTCCGAAAGTCAGAGGTACGCGACGTGGGTTCGAACCCGAGACCCTCTGCATTGCAGTCTGTTGGTCTCCCCACTGAGATATCGCTGTTTGTATATTACAACTAAAGGTACAGAGGAAAAATGAGGGTAAATTATCCTATCCTAATCCTAACTAATATTATAAAAGCGAAAATGAGTTTGTTTGTTTGTTACCTTTTCACGCCTAAACCACTGAACCGATCATCCTGAAATTTTGCATATACGTTGTCAGGTGTACAGAAACGGACATGGCTACCTTTCATCCCGAAAAAAATACTGTTCCCGAGGAAAACAATAATAACGTTCTTATGATAATAGATGGCGCCACGTGTCTTTCGAATCATGATTGAATTATATTATTACAAACAGTACAACCCAAATTATTGATTGCCAAATTCTAAATTAACGCGAGCGAAGCCGCGGGCAAAAGCTAGTACAATATAAATTAAAGTAGGTAGGTAACTCATATTTGGAGTATGCTTTGAAATAAAAACATTACTGTCGTACCTACAACAAACTATCGTATAGATATCAAGAAAAATAGCAGCGTTTGTCGCGATACTAGACAGTCCTAGTTTTTACTGAAACGTATGTAAAATGCAAGCAAAGCACACAACTATGTTTGCTGAACGTATGCGTGTGTGTGTAGTGAGTAATGTATGCCTGACTCGGTGCAGTGCATTGTGACGTAACTGTGTCGAATGGAGGGTAGTCGGCGAAAGTTATGCAGTAAAGTGTTGCGGGTAGTTGTACTTAGCAACTTGTCGCGGTTGTACGTTGTACGAGACAGGCTGAGATCTAGTGTGGTATGTGTAGTTAGGACTGTATACTGTAGTAAAGGTTTTTAGACGTTCGCGATTTGTGCATATATGCTTAATTTATTATTAGGTCTTCTTCTTTTCGTGTGGTTAGTGACCAACCGGTTGTCAAGAGTTATTCAAGCCACCCGTAGGTTTCTGACATGGCTTAAAGATTGCTGTCAATTTGACAACAACCGGGACCGACTTTTTACGTGCCCTCCGAAGCACGGAGACGCTCAGATGAAATACCACTAAGCGGTCATCCATCTATAGACTGACTGACCTGAGCGAGGTTAAGCAACGTTGGGTTTGCTTAACCTCGCTAATTGTTTACCGACCAGTGAGTGCAACTGGCTATGATGATTATTAGGTAACGGGTCGCGTTGGTAAAGCTTAAGCTAACACCAGTTAACCCGTGATCATGATCGATACAAGACGGTCAAAAAGTCAAGAAATATATTTATTTTTACCTTTATATAATCGCCAACGCGATGAGGACCCGTTGTCTAATATTATATGATGCATACTGCAGTGGTTTGAATGATCATTTTGTAACAATTTTGTTGACAAAGATTCGTAAGGTTTACACGAGAAGGTATCTTGAAATATGTTTTAAATTACTGCACGGATAGTAATTTCAGTGGTCACTAACTCAATGCTCAGTCAACATGTTGTATGTGTAAAAAGATGTGCAGTCCACAAATATTCCGGTTGTCTATTACTAACATAGTAGCGATAGCCTAGTGGTCAAAATTCAACCAAAATTCCTAAGCTTGCTGCTTTGTTTTCTGTTTTTATCTATTACATATAAATAAGGTATAGGTAACCATAGGTACCTAGAAAGAATTGTGCGATGCGCGAAGTCCGACGAACAATGCCGAAATACTACGAACGCGATTCGACTGCGTGTGTCAAATGCATGGTTGTGGGCGTGTAGTGTTTTTTAATTAATTTAATGTATTTCAAATGCATATTTTATAAAATATTAGGATTCGCCCCTCCTTCTGCATATAAACTTTAACTGTGCCAAATTTCACACTCCTCCGTCCGCACAATTTTCGTAAAAAGGGGTACAAAGTTTTTGCTTCACGTATTAATATATAGATTTGACTCAACAATTACCAGGCTCTACTATTCAAAGCTTTGCTGGTTTCAACATGAATGGGCTGGCTTGTTCTTGGTAGTATACGATATTGATGTATATTAGGAGTAGGTGTGTTTACTGTTCCGTTTTAGTGAGTTAGTCGGCTCGTGTGCGACCAACAAATGCAAAACAACTGAACGAATTTAGCTGTTTCCACAATTTGGTCGCTGGTTTTTACTAACAAATTCTATACTAGATGTTAAGTGACGCAGGCACTTTACAAACATACAACTAACAGGTATAGCACACTCAGACTTGGAACAATCATTTGATGGATCGCACAAAAAAGTCTCTCGTAGTTTCGTATGGGATTTGAACACAAGGCACCACTACCACCCACTACGCCGTCCGTGCAAACAATTATTTTATCATTTTACAAGCTTTAGCCCGCGGCTTCACTTGCGTATAAATAGGTTAAGCTATGTTAGTGACAATACTATTCTTAATTATAAAATATAGCCTATTTTACTCTGTGATAACATAGCTTTCTAATAGTGAAAGAATATTTTAAATCAATTAAATAGTTTATGAGTTATAATCATTACACACAAACAAAAATAAAAATTTCACTCTTTATACTATTACTAGATGTTCCCGCGGTTTCACCTACGTTTATCGTTACTGCGGCACCCTCGTGGGTCGTAACGTGATGTTATATAGCCTATAGCCTTCCTCGATAAATAGGCTATCCCACACTAAAAGAATTTTTTTAATCGATCCAGTAGTTCCTGAGTTTAGCGCGTTCAAACAAACAAACAAACTCTTCAGCTTTATAATATTAGTATAGATAGATTAGCTGTCCTCCGCGGTTTCATCCACGTTTATGATAACTGCTCCGCTCCCGTAACTCGTACCGTGATATTTTATAGCCTATGTTGTCCAGTTGTTTTATAGTTTATTTATTTCAAACAATAATAGTACTATTTCCTCTTTATAATATTAATATAGATCCTTAGTTCTCAAAGTGGTCCAGGTGGACCCCAGGGGTCCACGGGAAACTCGACGGGGGTCTACATTGGCGTGACAAAAAATGGGGGTTCACAATTCGTAAGCGGCGGTCCACGAAATTTTTTTCGCTTTCGATAGTGAAGAACTAAAATGTTAGTAATATTTTAAGAAGCTCAGCGACTGTTATACTATACTGTTATATATGTTCATTACCAGTGGTCTCGAACCTACCGATTTTCCGGTAGAGAATTACTAAAAAGAAAAAGGTCAGCCCGCCTACCGTGAGAGTATATAGGTTCAGTCCCGAGAATTAAAAACAAAATGGCATGGAATATGGTAGAAATGTAGCTGCAGGCGGACCACCGGAACCAGCTAAATTTTGAAAGTGGTTTGTGATAAAAAAGTCTGGGGACCTCTGATATAGATTAAACCATATGGCTCACACTATATAAACCACGCAAAAAACGAGTGTTTACCCATAGTCCCATTAATTAGGTAATTTTCTTTCCCTGTAGTTCCACTGCAATTGTATAAACGTCATTCAATATAATATCTAATAATAATATTCTATCAAATGCGCGCAACGCCATCTGGCGCAAACTGGGCAGAGCTTGTGCTATAGGTACTAGACAATGACGTTTATGTAATTTAGAACTTTAATATAAAAATTGTTATATTATTGCCACTAGATGGAGCTATGCCTTTTTCACCCCCTCGCTGAATCGCGGTGTTAAGATTCTCCGAGAGTAGTACATAAGCAAAATTATAAAATGTCAAAACGTCGACAATACACCTGTGGAAAAGGAGTTTGTTTTATTAACATCACCCCAGTACACAAAAGAAGTCGACCACAACACTTCCCGCGTTCACCCTAACTGGGCCGAACAGCAATAAAGATTGCTTTTTTCTTATTTAATCGGCACTTTCAACGGATCCACTGGTATAAACTGCACTCTACGCGAACGAAACCTCGGACAAAAGCTACTTATCTTTACTACATCATATTCAATACTTCGATTATCTCCAAGAACACTTAGTTTTATAACTTTCGGCAAGCAAATAACTTTAACAATCAAACGGTTTCTACCAAGTCGATAATATCTTGCACTGCGTTAAATCCGCGAGCTATTTCCGTCCTCCGCTTTCGATTTAAACTTTGATGCGTCACATTTTTACTCATTGTTTTGCGTTCCTAAGGAGTTAAATCAGCGACAAAAAGGAAAAAGGAGTTAAAAAGAGCTGTAATGTATGTGTGGCTTGGTCGCGACGCATACCGATTTGCGCTCATTATATACGACTAGCTTTTGAACGGGGCTTCTCTCGGGTACGGTACTTTTTTCTATATAAAAGGACCCAGACAATGTGTATTCGAAATTTCATGATGATCGGTCGAGTGTTTAGAACGTGAATGTGTAACACAAACTCACATTCGCATTTATAATATTAGTGAGGATGGAGGTGTATGTGAGGAGTAGTCCCACATAATATCACTCTCCATCAGGTGGGCCACTTGCTCGTCAGCCACAAAAAGCAATAAAAAAAAAATATTGATGACGATGTCTAACGGCGTTTTAAAAGAGTTTCTTGAATGTATCTTCTCATAGGCTCAACCTTTTGCCTGAACCTATGACCTTCATACGTGATACTAAATGGATAAATGATTTTAACTTTGACTTTGCCTAACGAATGTCGTATAAAATCGTGCACCAGAGAATTATCAGGTTGAACCCGAGACTTCAGGATAGCTATAATGCGTAACAGTAATTTAAATATTAACAACTATTCATTAAAATGCGGCAATGCGGCGGATTGATGTCGCCCATCCACATTATAACCGCAGTAAATTCCTTAACCTCGCTAAACATTTACAATGAGGGCTATTCGACATGAGCCTCTACTATTAGTAGTTATTTTACATTCCTGCTGGTGCTCAAGGCAGTCTCGGTAGCTCGGTAATTATAGTTTGTCTTCAAGCATTTTGTTGGGAACTGTGTGGGCAGGATTGTCTTGTTTTGTGGGCGATCTTGTTTGTTTGGCGAAGAATTTAGCATGGCTTGGGTTAGTATTGTCTTATGTTTAGTTAATTTTTACATATTTATATACATGGCTATAAGAGGGCAAGCCTATTGCGGTTCACCAGATAGATCCTGTGTAGTGACAACACAGGATCTATCCGGTTTATCATTACAGAATTTTTTTTTTAATAACCCTAGTGCCTACAGTTGGCCTCCTAAACCTGTTTGTTCTTTTCCTATTATTCCTTTATGTAATAGACATCTTCTGCACTAGTAATAATTCCTGTGTTGGGACTTTAATTAACCAGTATACCATCCATAGAGTCAAAGGCTTGAATGTATTTTTACGTGCTTTTTAGTTATTGAAACACTTTTGGATCCTTATTTCAACCGTGAGGAATGAATTTTGTTTTATTTTTTTTTATAATTACATAGTTAGTTAAAGCAGCGATAGCTCAGTGGGGAGACCAACAGACTGCAATGCAGAGGGTCTCGGGTTCGAACCCACGTCGCGCACCCCTGACTTGCGGAAGTTATATGACTTTTCAAAATTATGTGCGTATTGATTGACAATTTTCGCCTGGTCCGTGC
The DNA here is from genome assembly GCA_963564715.1 of Catocala sponsa. Classification (NCBI taxonomy): domain Eukaryota; kingdom Metazoa; phylum Arthropoda; class Insecta; order Lepidoptera; family Erebidae; genus Catocala; species Catocala sponsa. The sequence goes on along the minus strand of OY751351.1, from coordinate 764,872 downwards.
CTCGGAGAGCACGTTAAGCCGTCGGTCCCGGCTGCCATGAACATCTATGGCAGTCCTTATTGGGAGAGTGTCGACACAAAAGATCCCACTGGGTCGAAGTGTCGCCGGTCTGCACTGACTGGCCCCCACATAAGATAAGATACATAGTTAAACGAACAGACAACAGATAGGATACAATTTCAGACCTGGAGTCGAATTACATCCGTACACATTAATGTTTACGCAACATCAAGCAAGAAAGTGAACTACAAAAATTAATAGACACAATTTAAATCATTTTACACCTTAGGTTACCTTGTCGATAAAGGTAAAATTCGTTTATTTATTTTAGAGTATTCTACGAAAATTTGACCTAATAGAACCATCCTAAATATACTCTTCATTCATTCTTGCACCACCAACCCACCCTAGATTACGCAAAGTGAAATCAAAGCTTTTATGAATAAAGGAGCTTAGAGGAGATTTCTGGAGTCCGTTATTTGTGCTGTGCGTTGATACGTCAGCCAGTTCTTTTAAGTATAGAAAATTTTAATTTCCTTTTAATTTCTGTTTCAGGTATGTCAACAAGTGATATTATGAAAATATCTTTGTAAGTATAATAATAAATAATAATACCAGCCCTGTATTAAACTGTCCCACTGCTGGGCACAGGCCTCTTCTCAGTGTGAGAAGGGTTAGGCCATAGTCCACCACGCTGGCCCAGTGCGAGTTGGCAGACAGAGTTTGATAGCTAAAGACTGGTGAAAACTAGCGCATAACAGGGAGATGTGGAAAAGCGAGAGGGAGGCCTTTGTCCAGCAGTGGGACAATACAGGCTGAGATAAATAAAGTTCCCATCAAGTAAGGTAAAATAATAACCGCGAGATATACCGCGTGCTGATGCCAACAATATAAATAATAAAATAAACTTCATTGAAACACGTTCACAAAACAATGTCTTTCAACTAATGATGTTATTGAAGTTTGTGTATAGCCAAACAATCTTGGGTTATTTTTCTGCTGTACCAATTGCGATATTCTTTAGGATAAAGACACTTGCCCAGCCGGCTGGTAGGTACTATTTAACCAAAGTCCTATGTTCTGGTTATACCTTACCTGTTAAAAGCATTACATTTCCTATCACTCAAATTATTACCTCCTTGGTCTCGTGGCATAAATTTGCGTTTTGCGTGCGACCGACAGGTCCCAGTTTTAACTCTCAGATATGGCAGTGTTCTTGGTTTTTTTTATTTTTTATTGCCTTTGGTGGCAGACGAGCAAGTGGCCCACCTGATGGAAAGTGGTAACCGCTGCTCATGGACTTCAGCAATGTCAGGCCACAGCAAAGCCGTTGCCTACCGTGAGATAAGAACTCTCTTAAAACCTCGTTTGAAGGAGGACATATATTCTATTAGGAAAGGGAATAGCTACTTCCGGCTTTGCGTGGACAAATTGCTCAGTAAAAATCTATTTACAAATAATTATAACTAATTAATTAAAAAATATTAAACAATACCTCGTTGCAGGAAATATTTCGGTAAAAATGGACACATAAATAAATATTTAAACTGATAACAATCCGCCATTTTTCTTCTTTTGCGCTCCGTTCTGGGTTACCATACAAATAAACGTGCATTATTAATGAGATACCTACTTGTTTTTCTTAACATGTTCTTCTTTATTACATAAATAAGGTATTATTTTTATAATAAATATAGATATTATTCAATCAATGAAATGCTCATTTTCAGTCAATTATATAAGTGACAATATTGCAATATTATGTATATCAAGAAAAGGCATATTTTAACAACATTCTGCAGCTTTATTATCATATTTAGTTTGTTTTGGGAATAATATATTAAAAAAGGAATGCATTTATTACTATAATTAATGTCCACGCAAAGCCGAAGCACCCTAACAAACTGAGCAATTCCCTTTCCAATAGCAGCACGCATACCGGATATATGTCTCCGTTAGACAACAATAGGCACACCACATATTACGCGGGACATACTTGAAAACTTAGCTGGCGATATGTAGACGTCATAAATGTGTGCCTACCCTTTCGACGATATATAAGCGTGAGCCTATGTATGTAAAGGAAAGACTATTAACCTTTACATAAAGAGCACTAGACGAAAAGCCGACAAACTTATTTTTTTCATACGATCAAAAAGAAATTCACGTACCAATTTGAATACTAGCGTTTTAAAACAATAATTTTATTTTAGGAACTATGCGATGTGAGACCATAGTGCTTATATTATAATAAAGAACAATAGCACGTGTCACACATACATATTAAAAGGGCAGGAAACGTCGCGGTATATCGTTATACGTATACGTAGAATGTAGGTGATGGTGAGAACAAAGGATGTGGCATACATCTATGTACTATATGCGTGTCACTAAGATGGTCATATCAGTCGGTCTACACGTAATCTATGGAGATCAGAGGTTCCCAGACTGTTTTTTTCATAGACCACTTACAAAATTTAGCTGGTTCCGGTGGATCCCCGCAGCTACATTTCTATCATATTCCTTGACTTTCGTATTTATATTGGTGAAGATTCAAACAAAGATCAAATCTTATAAATGTTCGGGACTGGTTACCCACCAAGGTAGGCGGGCTGACCTTTTTTTTTTAAATTCTCTACCGAAAAATCGGTAGGTTCGAGACCACTGGTACTGAATATGGAATATGCAAGTTTTTTTAGACCCCCGTCGAGTCACCCGTGGACCCCTGGGGGTCCACCTGGACCACTTTGGGAACTAATGATGTAGATTTTGACCGCAGCTTCGCTCGCTTAATGCAGTTTTGTCTATGAATTTTTATGTCCGATAGTACTTTTTCTGGACGAAAGGTATTCTAAGTTGTTAACGCAACTTGGACGTTGGCCTAACGACATCGATCGCGCTTAGCCGACTCTTCAAGAAAAAACCCCGTGGGTCGTAGCGTGATGTTATATAGCCTTATATCCTTCCTCGATAAATAGGCTATCCAACACTAAAATAACTTTCAAATCGAACTAGTAGTTCCTGAGATTAGCGCGTTTAAACAAACAAACAAACAAACAAACTCTTCAGCTTTATAATATTAGATATTAGTATAGATTTCTCTTAGAATTAAGAAATATCGAGTCGACGTGTTAAAACAAGAAAAGTTTTCTTTCGTGTTTTTGGCGACACGGGTTGTCGAATATAATATTCAATACCACGTCCATCGGGCTAGCCTCACTATGCGGGCACGTCATTGTTCCGACTAAATTAGGCTCAAGCTTTAGTATCGATATAGGAACTCGATTACGTCATATAATCGAATTGAATTTAGGGTATCTAATCTTAACTGCGGGTTATAAATTCGTCGGTTCAATTGAGGTTTATCTGTTTTCTTTGATGAGAGTAATATGTAAGAAGAGGCATGGTGTAAGCAGTGTCTTTGTTTTTTGAGTGAGTGTGAGTTAAGTGTACATATGAGCAGCGATGGCACAGTGGGAAGACCAACAGACTGCAATGCAGAGGGTCTCGAGTTCGAACCCACGTCGCGCACCTCTGACTTTCGGAAGTTAAATGACTTTTCGAAATTATGTGGGTATTGATTGACAATTTATCGCCTGCTCCGTGCCTCGGAGAGCACGTTAAGCCGTCGGTCCCGGCTGCCATGAACATCTATGGCAGTCGTTATTGGGAGAGTGTCGACAAAAAAGATCCCACTGGGTCGAAGTGTCGCCGGTCTGCACTAACTGGCCCCCACATAAGATAAGATAAGTGTACCTACACACACTTTGTGGTACTTACCATAATAGGCCTGTAAGAATGTCAACCCGCTCTGCACAAGCGTGGTGGAATATGGCCTAAGACTTCCCTACTGAGAAGAGGCCCGTACCCAGCAGTGCACCAATATAAACCTAGTAGCTTTTGCCCGCAGCTTCGCTCGCGTTAATTTAGAATTTGACAATCAATTCGGGTTGTACTCTGCTTGTAATAATATAATTCAATCATGATTTGAAAGACACGTGGCGTCATCTATTATCATAAGAACGTTATTATTGTTTTCCTCGGGAACAGTAATTTTTTTCGGGATGAAAGGTAGCCTATGTCCGTTTCTGTACAGCTGTCAACGTATATGCAAAATTACAGGATGATCGGTTTAGTGGTTTAGGCGTGAAAAAGTAACAAACAAACTTATTTTGGCTTTTATAATATTAGTTAGGATTATTGTTATCCTAACAGCCCATTATTTGCCTTTTCCTTTAAAACATCAAACACTTAAAGGTAAAAATTATGCATGATCGTGCTAAATCCCGTTAGTTAGCAAATGCATCTGTCTTCGAAGATTTTGCTATACCATTTCAACTTGCTAAATATAAGAACTTTGAGAGAGGAATGCCGTTATTAGTTCTCTTGAAAATTTATCAGTAATGCCAATTCTATCGTGTAGAGGGAGAATTTTTTCCAAAAATCTGATATCCTTTAAATTATACGACAAAATGAATTGCTATTGTATAAATCTTAGTCATAGTTCTCTTAAAGTAGGTCAAATATTAGTGTTCCTACATAATTTGCACGGGAAATGAATATTTTCATGACTTCCTTTATGGCGAACTACGGACGTCCCGCCCATAAAACTTACGTTACGTACGTACGGTAAGGTATTCTTTTAAAATGGTTAACGTACATAGAAAAACAGTTATTCAGTGTAAGCGTAAGGTGTACTCGTATTTTAGGTTAATATGGTATCCGAATAAAGTAAATTTCTCAAGTTTAATTGATAAATACAGAGTAAATATGTATTCTGTGGCGTAAGCACTGTTATAAGTATCTATGTTTTCCTTTTTTAATTTTCTATCTCTATATCTTTTTGCAGTAATAAACAATATTTTTTACTTTAAACAAAGGTGCAGCAACTAATCAGAAGAGTGCCTCGTCTGATTAGTTGTTGCCTAGTAAAATACAAGTATATAATAATTATGCTGAATGACGGAAGCCAGCGCCAGGCGCAAGCAACTGTCACTATGTGTGTGTGTCACTTGCCTAGTGCTATATTTAGAAAAACACCTGATTCCAATTGGTTTTTGCAAATGTTCAATATCAGCTACCCAGTTAAATATTAATTCACTATGGCACTAGATGTTAATCAAATTACTGAATGTAAGAAAACTTGTCAAAATATTGGGTAAGGAATTATTTTAGGACAATCAGAAGAGGAAAATACTAGGCGAACGTTCTCGGACCAGATCAGAGACATTCTAAAGTCAGGTATGTGGCAAGTCAAAATTTGAAGTCTTAAATACATATAACATAATAGAAGTTTAAATAGGAAGTTGCCGCGTTGTATGAAGAAAATGTCCGCCTTCCCAACCAGCATAAAGGCTTGAATCCATGTATGCACCAAATGTTTGGCCACATTTGTATGTCCTCCACTCTTCGGTCATATCCAACATTATGAGGTAATTTTAAACCTAATGGAAATGGAAATCCGTAGTCTCTGCCTACAGGGAAATAGGCGTGAATCTATGTATGTATTTAAACCTAATTTTGACAAGCACAACTTTTACCAGACTGCTATTGAAATAAAATTTTAATTAAAGACCAAGTTTGTAAATTTTGTTCTGTTAACAACTCTTCACGATTCACAGCTGTTGGGTTTTGCAATTCCATCAGAAAGGCAAGTGGTTGTTGCAAAAAGTTTTTAAAGAGTAAGTATGTCTGTTTGTGACGACGGTCAGTGCAACCTAGCCAAAACCTTAGCCCTTCAAAAATACTGAGCATGATCGTGTTAATACCCGTTTTCAGTTATATAAAGTTGTAAAAGAGAGTGTCGTGAAGTGACAGATGTTTTTAATAATAAAATAAAGTTATAAAGAGTTTAGTAATACGTATTGTGTTTAGTAACTCTACAATAGGCAAGCCTGTCCTGTGGTTGCCGACGATTACAATTTGCTCGGCGCAGTATTTGCTCGATCGTATTCAATAAACAGATACTAGAGTTCATTTGTTAGAAACTAGGTTTACGTACTTACGTACGTGGATCTAGTTTCTGATAAAATTAATAATTAAGTTTCAGTGCCATGAATATAGTTTATACTAGCTTTTGCGCGCGGCTCCGCGCGCGTGGTACTTACATCAATAAAAAGTAGCCTATATCCTTCCCCAGGTTTTAAACTATATCTGTACTAAATTTCATCTAAATCGGTTGAGTGGTTTAGCCGTGAAAAGGTAACAGACAGACAGACAGATAGACAGACAGAGTTACTTTCGAATTTATAATATAATTTATAATTTATAATATTATATAAGTAAGGAAGTAAGGATTACCTAAACAAACAAACAAGCAAGCAGACAAGCATAGCGCTCGTCCGATGGGAAGCGGTTACCATAGCTTTGAACCGCTTGCAATATTAGAGGTATCTATATGCCCTTCAATTAAGTTTATTTATTTCAGCCTGCATTGTCATTGCAGGGCAAAGGCCTCCCTCTCCCTTTTCCACGTTTTCCTATTATGCGCTACTTTGTACCAGTCTCTTCTACAGCTATCTATAGTCCGTTTCAAATACGAAGTCCCATTTGACAGATGATCGTTGAACAGCAATAGGGAAGAGACCGTTTCAATCGATACATCACGAAATCGATTACCGATTAACTTTCCAAACAAACTGTAATCGTGGGATTAGAATTGAAACAAATTATACAAACAGAAAAAAAAAGGAGTCCAACCAAGTTTGAAATATCGAAAGAATAGTTACATCAAAATTACATATAACGTGTTTAAAAAAAATTTGTGTGTGTACCAGAGTACACAGGTAAGAAGTGAAACTTCTTTACGACATATCATTTTTTCATAACTTAATAAAAATAATTCAAAGCAGATATTTAATGACTTAATCAATTACACAAGTTATGAATAAATAATTGGAATTATCTTTTCAAAGTAATACAATTATATGATGACAGTTAATCTTGTAGAAATGCAACGATTTTATAAAATTAAAAATGAATAAATAAATCATTAAAAACGAATAATTAAAAAAGATGTACGTATACATATTTTTATTTTCTAATCGTGTTTTGTTTTATTTTTAAATTATTATTTAATTTATATTTTTTATTGTTTTTAGAATTAATAATGTTCACTAGATTTACAGTCATATTTATTAATACTTGCTAATTTTAACAGATTTATATACATTCACTGATACTTACAATCAAAAAGTGAGGTTAACCTCAAATAAATATTAAAATCATGCTCATACGTGTTGAATTTATAAAACGAAATATATAATCACTCTCACTTTTCTTGTAAATTCACTTAAATTTGAATAAGACTTTTTATTTTATCACTTTCAAATTAATATATTGTTATTCTTATTTCAAACCAAACTTCAAAACTAATATATTGTTGTTATTATTATAATATATTACATTATATTCTTTACGTCACTATACTAAACTTTGATAAAAAAGCAACATGGTGCGTAACCGAAAAACATGACGATTTTTTTTTTTACACTGCTACAAAATTTCTCCCATACGTCGATAAAGAAGTTTCACTTCAAAAATCTGGGCTTATCCTTGATTAATTCCTAGTATGACATACTTACTTCATACTTAGTATAAGGATGAAATATATGTGGTACAACAGATTTTGATTGGCAAGACGGCTACTGTTTAAAAACTATGGGATATTTAAACCATACGTCCAATATCGTATCTTCAAATCCATTTTTTTATAAAGAAAATATTCAAAGAATTTACAGAATGGGGTTTAAGGTACGTTGCCACCTCATAATAATTAATACAAAATACAAATTGAGAAAAGTATATCTCGGACAATTGTTTTTACCTCGAATTAGTTCGATTTTATCCGATTCATACTGTCGCGTCACTGTGAGTGACAGTAAAAGAATTACCCTAGTGCGTAACCGTGGTAGTAAAAGGTTATTTTATTTTGATGTTTAAATTATTTAAGATTAATATCTATAGAAATTACTACTTGATTATGTTTGTGAAATAATTATATCAGGTTTTGTATTGATTTTAATTATTGTGCTATATACTAGCTTTTGCCCGCGGCTTCGCTCGCGTTAATTTAGAAATTGACCATGCCAAGAAATATGGTAGAAATGTAGCTGCAGGGGGTCTACCGGAACCAGCTAAGTTTTGAAAGTGGTCTATGATAAAAAACTCTGGGTACCTCTGGGTTACACTAACCACTACGCCATCGAGGTCGTCAAACTATATCCTAACACTGTTCGCATTGAGAAAAGATCCATGGTCAGCAGTGGGCAGTTCATGCACAGAGTTGATTATTATATATAATAGACTAGCTTTTGCCCGCGGCTTCGCTCTCGTTAATTTAGAATTTGACAATCAATTCAGGTTGTACTCTGCTTGTAATAATATAATTCAACCTTGATTCGAAAGACACGTGGCGCCATCTATTATTATAAGGACGTTATTGTTGTTTTCCGCGGGAACAGTAATGTTTTTCGGGATGAAAAGTAGCCTATGTCCGTTTCTGTACACCTGACAATGTATATGCAAAATTTCAGGATGATCGGTTCAGTGGTTTAGGCGTGAAAAGGTAACAAACAAACTCATTTTCGCTTTTATAATATTAGTTAGGATTAGGATAGGATAGGATTAGGATAGTCTGTAGTACCATAAGTAATCATTGTTTATTTTAGCAATTTATACGGAATATGCAGACTTACGTGCTATAAAGTGTCAGAAGGGACTTTGTATTTGAAACAGACTATAATTCCTCTCACCATGAACGTCTCGGTCTACCATAATGCTGCTTAGCACTAGAGGATCTCTGCTGTTTTTAGCTCAAAGCTAAGTTTGTTGTAGGAAACTATGCGATCTTAATACCATTAGTCATTAGACCTTCTCACAGAGTCATCATGCTTCACCTTATGATGCAGAGATGACACATTCTAAATACCTATATGTATTGTAAACTATGTTGTAATTAAGTTGATCTTATTGGTATTTAATTACTTATGCTTTTAAGTCACGATAATTGAAACGTATATATTATACTAGCCGTCTCCTTCGATTTCACCCACGTTTATGCTTACTGCTCCTCTTCCGTGGTTGGTAACGTGATGTTATATAGCTTTTAACCTTCCTCAAGAATTGGGCTATCAAACAGAAAAAGAGTTTGCCATATCCGACTAGTACTTCCAGAGATTAGCACATTCAAATAAAAAACAAACAATTTATTATAATTTACTAGTATCGGCCCGCGGCTTCACTCGCTCGGGATCGCTGCTTTTTTCTAGATGAATGTTACCCTGTATCCTTTTCAGTTCCCTTGACAACGTGTGTACGAAATTAAATGGTGATCTAGTAGTTAAAACGTGAAAACGTACCAAACAAACAAACTCACAACCGCATTCAGAAGATTAGCTAGATAGATAGGATAGATCTTTTTATTACAACACATTTGTTTATCCACAACACCATCTAGCCCAAACTAAGCAGAGCTTGTACTATGGGTACTAGACAATGGATAAACATACATATTATATACTTCTTTGTAAATATGTACATACATATTATACATAGAAACACCCAGACCAAGACAAACATCCATGTTCATGCACACAAATGGGCACTTGTGACTCCTCTGGTGTTGCGGGTGTCCATGGGCGGCGGTAATCGCTTACCATCAGGCGATACGGCTGCTCGTTTACCTCCTATACAAAAAAAAAAGTTGTGCGGGTATCGAACCCGCGACCTCAGGCTTGGCAGTAGGTTACACTAACCACGCCATCGAGGCTGTCCCTGCTGAATTAACAATATCTTTATGTGCCGTATTTACAGTATTATTCATCTAACTACGATGCCATCATCGATGCACTTGCTTCTATTTGCGGTACATATAACGTAGATTCTGTTTCATAAATCAAATTACTTTTTAACACAACTAACGGTATGTCAGCAAAAAGTGTTTGGTTAACGATAGTATAATGAGTATTGGACCAACTACTATTCTACGAGGCGAATATTTTTACAAAACGAACTAGAGTATTCAGGTCTCGCTTATCGTCTTACGGCAGGATCTCGACTTGCGTTCACTTGTAAACAACTACGTTAATATTATAAAGAATTACGCGCTGCAGTTGAGTCGGAATGAATCTGTAGTAGATGTCAGTACCGGTAACTTCGTATGACTTTAGCCCTGAGGGGTGACATTGGCCCTTAATTGGAAAAGTTGTTTAATTGGAAGAAGCTGTTTTACTGACAGTTTATAGTGCTATCTATTGATTTCCACGTGTATTTTTTCGGCAAAAAGTATGATAGTGGTCTGGTTGGAACTTCAAACTTTTTCCAATTAAGGGCCAATGTCACCCCACAGGGCTAAAGTCATACGAAGTTACGGTATAGCTTACATCTTCACAGTAAAAATAGCAGCTTTGCGCTCGTTACACGTTTAAAATAACCAATACACGTGAAAGATCTCGTCGTTACCAATTCTAAACCGACCCGCGCGGGAACAACACACTCTCAGCAAACCGGCGTAAGCGTGGTGATACTGATACTGAGTTATGTCCGGTAAGTCAAAGTTCCGAAGGCTCACATACTTGCACGTCCCCTTTCATCCCACTTTTGAATCCTCGTTTCCTATAGTCGGAAAGTTGTTATTTTTTTTTTGTGCAACTAAGGTGGCAAACAAGCATACGGCCCACCTAATGGTAAGTGGTCACCGTAGCCTATGGACGCCTGCAACACCAGAGGCATCACTTGCGCGTTGCCGACCCTTTAGGAAGAATAGGAAGTGGGAAGAAGGAGCTGGAAGGGGGAAAGAGGCTTCCGGCACTCTCACTCATCAAACGAAACACAACAGTAGGAATACTGGTATTTCACGTCGATATTCTGTGAGAGGGTAGTCCTTCCCCGGTCGAGCCGGCCCATTCATGCTGAAATCAAAAAACCTACAAAATGTTGTAAAATAAACAAAACATTTAAACGAAAACCGAAATCAAAAATACTTGACGTAAATCAAAGCTACGTAAATTGAGAACTATCTGTAAATGTATAACATTTTTGTATACAAAAACGGTCATTACTCATACGGACAATGGCTCGTTGACGGACTGCGGTAAAAGTGGGTAATGTTTTTTGAACCTATTTGCTTGGACGCGGACGGCGCCGATGTCAAAGCTTTCTTCTATAAGAATAGTGCGCTGATGTGATTTATGTTGTTCTTCGTGCTGTGATGGCGGCACAGCGGTTACGAACGAATGTACCAGGAATGTCATTATTTATTTACATCAAATAGAATGACTTGCGCCAATTACACTATTTAATAATATAATATATAAATTTAAAATTTAGCATTCATGCATTCTGCTCTTAGTACCTCATACATTCTAATAATAATAATTATGTGAATGTTAGGTTATGATTTGGTTCAAAGTTACGTGCGTTGGGCCAAAGTTAGACTTCCGAGGCTTATAACGTTAACCTCTCGCTCTAGGAATAAATCCTGTATCGCGGGGAACTTATAAACATTCGAACAACGAACACGAAGGACATCAAGACTTTTTGGTACGTACAGGGTTCGACCTCACAACTCTCGCTATAGTATCCGCGATCCGTGTACTAACTTGGCTACGTTATTATTTATAAGCTACGTAAAAAAGAAAGGCGATCTGTTCTTACTATCTAAATTCGAAAGTAACTCTGTCTGTCAATCTGTCTGTCTGTTACCTTTTCACGGCTAAACCACTCAACGGATTTAGATGAAATTTGGTATAGATATAGTTTAAAACCTGGGGAAGGACATAGGCTACTTTTTATTGATGTAGGTACCACGCAGGCGGAGCCGCGCGCAAAAGCTAGTAATATTATAAATGCGGATGTGAGTTTGTTTGTTACGTTTTCATGCCTTAACTACTCGACGAATCATCATGTTATTTCGCATACACGTTGTCAGAGGTACTGAGAAAGGGGCACTGAGCGACGCCGCGGGCAAGAGCTATGCTATGCTATGCTATTATAAAACTAGGCTTTGTTTTTACATTTCTGATATTTTATAAGTACAACGCTGACTTAATGATTTTAAAATGTTGGTCTCTCTGTATGTTTCAATATCGCTCAATACTCACTTCACAATTCGGTAGCTTCCTGTCAACTAAATACTAAACTAAGGTTCATTCAAGTCTGGACAGTAGAAATGGTGAGATATGGTTCTTAACGAAATCTAAGAACCATAAGTTTTTACGCATAGTTACGTTTGCATAACCATTCGAAACACAAAGTTCTCATGCACAAACGTCATTTAACGGTCTGTTAATACGAAATGACGCGTGTCGGTCCGCCATGATGTATGATAGATGACTGCCTACGGTTCTCACAGCCAACACTGGAGGAATGTCTGACAGACATCAGGAAATGCGTGGTATAAATGCCTGACGCCTTTATTGGAGTGGAATTCCGAGAGTCTGTGGTTATTGGTGTCATTGTTGAGATGTATAGCTGTGTACAGGGTTGGATGTTATTGGGTGTCTTTAGCTGATGGTTTAGTGGTCATCTTGATATGCCTAATGTTGTGAGTTCGATCTTTACGAACAAGAAATTGTACCCTGCAAATAATTATGACGATAATTCTTTGTTTGCAATGTTTGAATATACTCTGCAATACACAAATTATTAATAACTAGTTTTCACTCGCGGCTTCGCTCGCGTAAATGTAGGATAGGTTAGGTTAGGTTTGCAACAGTAATTTTTTCTGGATGAAAGGTACCCTATGTCCTATTCTGTACCCCTGACAACGTGTATGCAAAATTTCATGTTGATCGGTTGAGTAGTTAAGGCGTGAAAGCGTAACAAACAAACAAACAAACTCACTTTCGCATTGATAATATTAGTTAGGATAGTTAGGATTAGTTAGGATGAGAAGTAAATTTTTTTATGGGTCATGCCTGTTCAAGGTATTGCATTCGCATATGAATTCTAATACACTTAAAGCATGCTGTGTTCGTAAGAATGCAATTGTGATCGAAAATCATTCGAAAGCAATTAATGCATGATCCTGTCCTATCGGTTGAATTTGGTTCGAAAAGATAGCTCAAGGATTAAAGTGGTCCAAAAAGTTAAGTGGGACTTCGAGCAGCGATAGCTCAGTGGGGAGACCAACAGACTGCAATGCAGCCCTCTGCCCGAGACCCTTCTCGGGTTCGAACCCACGTCGCGCACCTCTGACTTTCGGAAGTTATATGACTTTTCGTAATTATGTGCGTAATTGATTGACAATTATCGCCTGCTCCGTGCCTCGGAGAGCACGTTAAGCCGTCGGTCCCGGCTGCCATGAACATCTATTGGCAGTCCTTATTGGGAGAGTGTCGACACAAAAGATCCCACTGGGTCGAAGTGTCGCTGGTCTGCACTGACTGGCCCCCGCATAAGATAAGATAAGATAAGTGGGACTTCAATCAGAAAATTCTACGGTCTACAAAGTAGTATGAAATGTTTATTTACATGAATTAAACCAAATGCGGTTCTATATACATATACATATGTAGATGTTTCTACCTCATTATTATCATCATCTTCTTTATCTTTCCTTTATTTAATAAGAAATTTCCGCACATGGAATTATTTCTGTGTCGCGGGGGACGTTATAAACCATTAGCGAAAAAATCTATGTTATACTAAGTTTATGTTATAAACATTTAAATAGCGGACTCAAAGTACACCTAGGCTCGAAATGACCATTTGTAGACCACAATGTGATCAGACCCACGACGTGACGGCATCAGTGGTGAGGTGACCATTTAAACCACTACGCCATTTCGGCTGAGATGATGATGATGGTTTGACTGCAGAGCTTTCAGCCGAAAGACCGCCACTGATGGACATAGACCGATTTCCACACAGACCGGTTTTAAGCGGTCTTCATTTCTACATACCCGTTTAAAAATTCATAAAAATAAAACTAGGGTATATAAGTTATTCTACAGTAGTAATTTAGCCCGTCCTTCAGCACGACATGTTTATTTGTTTCGCATGACATCTATAGAAAATAATACTCGTTGGTTTCAATATGGCTAATGTATAAACAGACCTTGTACTTATTGATCACTGCCTGTCCTCGATGCACCTATCATCAAGGTTTCCATTGCATTTATATAATCATATTCATTGTTACTTTCTATGTTTACTGTGTTATGTAATTTGTTATACAGTACTGAATAATGTCAGACCTGTTTATAAGATTCAAAGCTTTGTTCCGGGTGCCTGTCAGTGTGAAAAGGGTTAGGCTTCAGTCCACCGCTATCTCCACCGCTGTCCCGGTGATGGTTGGGATTGTTGGCAGACTTCACATAATAATATGAACAACTCTTAAACACGGAGGTTTCGTTTCAATGTTTTCCTTCACCGACAAGATAAGATAAGATGAGTTTATTACTTCAAAAGAAAAACACTCAATCTAAGTACAAAACTAGGGCTTAAGGAATACATGACAAACTGGAGACCCTGACTTCTAAACTAGGTATGGACCTGTATCTTAGAAGCCAGTGCTACCTTCTGATAGTAACATTAATATAAGCCTCACAAATGGTTACAATCATTGATATTCTCATAAATAGTGAGAAAATACTAAGTACAAAATAGGGTTAGGGAAGATGGAGAAAACTATCTGTCTTTATCAAAACGAATCTATCTATCTAATCTATGAAAACGAGTGATAGTTTAATATTTTATTATTAATTGTCCAATTTCTAAAAGGCCGAGCTCAGGATTTAAGAAGATTTCTGTAGAAGTCCAAGGATCTGGTATAATGATGTGTACCATGTTGCCATCTACCTGCCATCTTCTACCTATATTTTCAAAGTAATTGGTTAACAAATTACTGCCTCGAACATCCCATGACATGATATTGGGATTATACAATAAATATAGTTGTTTATACATTTTTTGTGACAAATAAGTATACAGCCTGCCTGCTGGTAAGCGGTTACTCTGGTCTTTGGTCACTTGCTACACAACTATATATATGAAACTTACTTGAGTTGCCGATCTTTAAAAAAAGGGGTTCTTTGTACTGGTCTCTTACTGACAGCTTAGCATCTCCTTAAAGACATCGCCTTAGTTCAAAACCCTAGGCCACTTTAGGAATTTAACACAAGGTAGTTTGTCTGAGATCTGCTGTAAAATACATGTACTTTCTCAATCGAGCTGCCGTCAGCAAATCCTAGCTATGAGCAAAAATATCGCCCTCATAAACTCAAATTATAATGCAATGTGTTAGCATTATTGTCAATTTAACAATGGAAAACAACACCCAGTCTCAGTATACATATCTTTAGATGACAAAGAGTATAATATTGTACAAAATAATAGTAGTAAATCTAATAGTGTGGTACGTAGCGCCGCGCTGCCATCACGGTTGGCCAATTTTTTAGCTGCCACCGTTCAATGCTCGGAGCTGAGCAATTAAGTGTGGAGCCTGTCATGGGAGATAGCGGAGGACGGCTCATATCATATTATTTAAAAAATCTGCACGAAAGGCGCAGTGGTTTAAGTGGTCGCCTCGCCACTGCCACGGCGCCAAGTATTCTGGGGTTTGGTTCTGGATTTGTGTAATCCACAATTGTTTGTACCGAGTTCTCCCTCGATACAGGCAATAATCCCAGCGCAAGCGCTATCCCAGAGGACCCCATGACCTTAGAGATTTTTTGCTTATCACATGGCAAATGCTTTAATTTGCGTAGCTTTTAAAGCAAATATTTCTAAATCTGAAAATGTCATGACTGTAAGCTGGGTATACTATAAGTCCAGACAAAAACTCGATTTATCCGGATAATCGAGATACGCTGAAAAAATCCAGAGATATGATAACACTATCTTGACAGCTAATGAAGACATAGGGTCCCAGAAGGCGAGGTGTTACGGGTGTTTCTGTTCGGCAATTCTCAGTACCAGCACAGAATATGGAATTATGCATGAGCGATCTTTGTAATAGCGATTTAAACCTGACCGTGAGCTTCCCGTAGGCACCTTCTCATAAGCTCACCCCTTTGAAC
This sequence comes from Catocala sponsa, assembly GCA_963564715.1. NCBI lineage: Eukaryota > Metazoa > Arthropoda > Insecta > Lepidoptera > Erebidae > Catocala > Catocala sponsa. The sequence continues at coordinate 748,850 of OY751351.1, read as the reverse complement.
TAAACGTAGCATGTGTAACAACTAACCTAAATATTACTTCAGTGATCTCGCTAGCTAATACATTTTGACGTATAAAAGTGTTACTTTGTGACCTAAATGAATAAATTAATTTTGACTACTGTCAACCATTATTCGGCGTATTAGCAAATTAAATAACAAAGCACTGCTCATTGGAATACGATATACATTACTGTGGAAACAAGGTAATTATTATACTAAATAATGATTCAGTTTCAACAGGAAAATATTTATTTATTAATAACATATGATATTGATTACTGTAATTACCGTTCTATTTTGCCATATAAATAAGGAAAATCTAATTTTATACCTGTAAGCAAAACTATTAATGGTTACCTATTGCATCAGAGCAGATTTAGTATCTCGCTTTTATTAGGTTCAGGCTTAAAACCATAGCTGGCGATGTGGGTGTAAAACACCTCTGCTTACTCCTTGAGGCATATAGACAAGATGCTATGTATGTGTGTATTAGCTTCATTTGAACTTATAAGTCATGTCAACACACAATGGACATCCATGATCATCTAAGCCTCATATATCACGGCGGTAGACAGAGGAGAATAACATACACACAGGTACATTTGTCAGCTATTTAAGACCCTCGTCATAGGGGGTTAGTTTATTGCCATCAAGTACTAATAGCACATTGACAGAAACATCCAATAAAACTTTACACGCTCCGGTTCCGGCTTCCGGATTTACAGGTATGTAAAATATGAACACAACTTTTTGTTAGAAGCTGTACAATTAAGAAACTACATGTTGTCCGTAGCTTAATTCGCTTAACCCCCTAGAGGGGTATGCCGAAATCAAGCAGCCATGAAATAGTATACATTTCTAAAATCTGCTGTGTTTTATAAATTGCACCATACATTTACAGTTAGGGGCCCTGACCACGTATGATTTAATAGGCTCATCCGTCCGGACGTTGTTGTGCCGCAATTCGGTATTATCCGCCCGAATTCGGCGCACGCTGCGCACGCGCACAGCTGGCACATATTCGAGTTATTTTAATTTGGTCGGGTTATACACTCACTAGGTACGTCTAATGAGGTATTTGTATGATGTAAATAATGTTACTTTCATAATTAATTAGTAGTTTGTTTTTGTTGTATGTGGGTCATTTTGGATTTTTGTTGATATGCTTGGGTGGGTGTGGTTGAACGGATGTTATTTATTTATATTCATACATAGTCGCACGTTTATATCCCGGAATGGGAATGCAACGACATGCCAGATCATTCGACAGCCTGCAGGAGAGCGAAAATTTCATTACAATCGCCTATCCTTCAAAGTTTTAATCCCTGTGTCATGGATAATTTTACAAACATACAATAAATTCATATATTAAACTATTAGTAACTACACAAATAATTGTCCCGTGTGGGCTTTAAACCCGCTACTCTTATCGCGGCGGCAGCGTCCTTGCCTATTGTGCAATTCGTAAAATCAATTAGTATACTTTATTCTACTTATAGGTACTTTACACTTTTTACACTTGATACTACTCTTATAGGTTCTCTAGCATTTGCTTTAACCTAGGAACTTACCTAGATGTAAATGAAGTAACCACTAAACTCAAGAACTCATGAAGATAGACGTTCATATGTTCATAAGTGTTACTTTCTGACCTAAATCTATACTAATATTATAAAGTTTGTTTGTTTGTTTGAACGCGCTAATCTCAGGAACTACTGATTGAAATTAAACTACTATATACGGATTTTATCGCGTTGTTTATTTGACACTATTACAAAATTTTGAAAAACTGTTACACTACTATAATCACTATTAAACTTTACAAATTTTTAAGCTAATTATTGAAACTATTAAAACTATTTATACTATTACTATACTATTATACTACATATTTATATTTATTTTTACACTTTCCCCGACGTTTCGGTTGCTTTTCAGCAGCCATGGTCACGGGGAGACTAAGGTGGTAGTTGTCTCAATGTTCCAGTGTAGTTATTTCAAAGTACCCGAACATAATTTAATCATGGGTGTTTCTATTTACGCAGCATGAACTCAAAGTATCATGAAGTCTAGCTGTGGTTTGCTTCTTCTTGGGTTTTACTAGTTGAATTACTGGATCCCAAGCTGGAGGTACATTCCTGGATCCCAAGCTGGTGGTACATTCCATTCAACTAGTCAAACCCAAGAAGAAGCAAACCACAGCTAGACTTCATGATACTTTGAGATCATTCTGCGTAAATAGAAACACCCATGATTAAATTATGTTCGGGTACTTTACAGTTTTTCAAAATTTTGTAATAGTGTCAAATAAACAACGCGGTAAATTCCGTATATAGTAGTTTAATTTCAATGAATAACATTCGCGTAAACAGAAGACAATATCAGGAACTACTGGATCGATTTTAAAAAATCTTTTAGTGTTGGATAGCCTATTTACCGAGGAAGGTTATAGGCTACATAACATCACGCTATGACCCACAGAGGCGGCGCAGTAATCATAAAGACGAGTGAAACCGCGGGCACATCTAGTTAATATATAAGTATTGACGTTGATTTTGAATTGAACTTAGACAGCTCGTGAACTTAGCAGAACGCCTTCACGTCTTAGCTACTCAAATTCATCATGAAATTTAGCATATACGCTAAAGAGGTACAGAAAAGGACATAAGATACCTTTCCTTCAGAAAAATGCAAACGTAGGTGCGGGCAAAATGAAATTATAATAAAAAGTACCTTTTCACCCGAAATAAAATTACAATTATACAAAAACAAAAGTTAAAAAGAATAAGAAAAAGTTAAAAACAAAAGTTAAAATAGTAATCCCGAGCGAAGCCGCGGACAAGAGCTAGTGCAGAAGTAACTGAGCGCCATATACCTACGCGCTACGTACTGTATGAGGCTTCACTTTCACACTCCAGTTCACGCCTTATGGCGCCGCATCAAGTTGCGCCCAACAGGTGTTGCCTTAGCTACTCACTACAATCATTATTATGCACAGATGACGAAGCAACTTCACATCAGCAATGCCCCGAAGGTTTCGAGTTCGATGCTTTTAAAGAGACAACTTGCTCTAGGAATAATGACTGTAATGCCCACTAGAAAAATGCCTGTATTCAAAAAACAGACACAATTATTAATGGATTACACGCATTTTTGTTTTATTTGGATATCGAATCTATAACTCTCGGCGAAATTACAGACACGATGTGTAAATGATTGCGTCATATGTTCAGTTAAAAGTTACCTTATCCCCCTGGTGTATATTGTCAAAAGAGAAAATTTATTGCCTGCCAAATTGAAGTTGATGGCAATAGAGCTCGCTCATTATTACACGAGATGTGAAACTATAGCTGAACAAATGTAGGTCTAATAAATCTCGGCCTACCTGTGAGAAACAGGCGTGATGTTAGAACCTGTGACTAATGTGCAAAAGCTTTCAAAAATTAATGGCAATATAATTTTTAATGCAAAGATATTATTTTGAAACTTATAATATGTACTTGAAATCCAAAACCATATGGTTCTGGATGTTATAAATCTCTCTAAAATATAACTACACGATTACTTTGACGCCCTGCCTTTTATTAAAATTCCATTGTTTTAATATGTATCGAGGGATCTCGATATAACAAAGAGAAAGTTTCCAGATAGATGGAAAATTAGGTAAAACGTGTAAGCTATTTTAAGAACGACTTTTATAGACAAACTATGTAGCTTTTGCCCGCGGCTTCGCTCGCGTTAATTTAGAATTTGACAATCAATTCGTGTTGTACTCTGCTTGTAATAATATATAATAATATAATAATTCAATCATGATTCGAAAGACACGTGGCGCCATCTATTATCATAAGAACGTTATTGTTGTTTTCCTCGGGAACAGTAATTTTTTTCGGGATGAAAGGTCCGTTTCTGTACACCTGACAACGTATATGCAAAATTTCAGGATGATCGGTTCAGTGGTTTAAGCGTGAAAAGGTTACAAACAAATAAACTCATTTTCGCTTTTATAATATTGGTTAGAATAGGATTTCTGGGGACATTGTTAGTCTTTACAAATGTACTAAAACATTATAGGTATTTATAGTCAGTAATATATGGTACAATGGCTGCAACACCTGTTGTAAAATACTGAAACTATATTTAATTGGCGATTTAAAAGAGTAGCAGTGAGTTTCTTGCAGGTTTCTTCTCATAGGCTCAACCCTTTGCCTGAACCTACCAACTAACCTAAATGTAGCTTCAGTAACTTCGTGAACTCACTGACCTATGTTTTGACGTTCATAAGTGTTACTTTGTGACCTAAATGAATAAATGATTTTTTACTTTGACTTTGTAATTTTCTACGAATAGTTATGTTGAACGTCTCACAGGCACGGCATACGACATTATACTCAAAGTCAAAAATCATTTATAAAATATATATATTTTTTAACGTATATATTATCGTTGCTGTGGTGGTTATGGTAGAAGAGCCAGAAGCTAATTTGATGGTAAATAGTAATCCGCTCATGTCAATGGGAGTGGTTTCTTGACATCACAGAAGCAGTTAGCAAACACAACTAAGCTGGCTTTCGTAAACCACATAGGTGGTAAAGAAGCACATGGTCTGCCTGATGGTAAGCTGGTAAGCGTAGCGTATGTGAAGGAAGAAGCCGAAGAGCGAGGGTGCTAATGCGTCCGCAGCGCTCTCTCACCAAATGTACAGTGCGTAACTGCGTAACTATAATTGAACGCTAATATTCTGTAAGTGGGCAGTACTTCCCCGGTCGGGCCGACCCGTTCGTGTTGAAACCAGCAATGATCTACTACTATCCCCTAGTGTTAGGTAATGCAAATCTATTGCCCTCTCGCATGTTTTAAGACCTCGTGCTGCTACTGAAAGTTGTCTATCCGAAATACCTACAACTATACTTAATACACACATACATACATAGATTCACGTCTGTTTCCCAGAGGGGTAGGCAGAGACTACGGATTTCCATTTGCTACGATCCTGACACACTCTTGACACACTTCTCTCTCTATACTTTTACTAATATTAACGTATTGACTGATAGCGGCATACCGGCGGCCAGACACAATAGATTTTGCATTATGTTTGGCATTCCAACAATAGACAGGTAAAAAAGAGTGAGTGCGAATTTTGTGAGTTTATATATTGTATATCGCACTCTTGATAAAATAATCACTTAACTTGAAATTTGGAAGTGAGGTAATTTGAACTCTTTTGTTAAGTAATTGCGTCTGAGTTCTAATTATGTTTAATCCAAAATACTCAAATAAGACTCAGTTTTATTAAGAGTGTGGAGTGTCATCTTCAGAAGCGCAGCATCTATTTGAAAAGTTCTTTCATTATTTGATAAGTACATTATTCCAGAAGGACACAGGCTAATTATATTACACTAACATTTGCACGCGGCTCCGCCCGCGTGGTACCTACATCAATAAAAAGTAGCCTATGTCCCTCCCCAGGTTTTAAACTATATCTGTACCAAATTTCATCTAAATCGGTTGAGTGGTTTAGCCATTAAAAATGTAACACAGACAGACAGTTACTTTCGAATTTATAATATTAAGTAAGGATTCAACCTGAGCGAAGTCGAGACGGGCCGCTAGTAAAATATAATTCCAACTACTGTCTATTATACTATAACTGCCATACAATCTAAATAGCAGCCGTTATATTTAACAAAACGTATCAAACAACATGGTGTAATCAAATACATATTAAAATATTAACAAAGGATTTAGGAACGCTGAACCGTATCTCAAACACAGGATATTACGTCCGGAACTCTGCAAGATAATAACATGCAAACAAACTGAGACTATCCGGATAAATATCTAACGTATGGCGAATTTATATTTATACACATCGGAGCTGAACTTTGAAGTAGCTAGCTATCGAATTTTTTAATTGTTTGGTTTACTATATAAAAATATGTATTAAACTGTGCCACTGTTGGCACGGGCTTCTTCTCAGGGTGTGCAGGGTGCAGGCCATAGCCCATCACGCTGGCCCAGTGCGGGTTGCCAGTCTTCACATATTTTCGAGAACATTATGGAGAACTCTCAGACAAGCAGGTTTTCTCACGATGTTTTCCTTCACCGTTAAAGCGAGAGTTAAATTAACTATTTAATACGCACATAACTTCGTAAAGTCAGAGATACGCGCCTTGGGATCGAACTCGAGACCTCTGCGTGGCAGTCCAACCGTTTCCCACTTGGCTATCGCTACAATTACTAATTGTCGGTACAGAAAAAATACAGCCATACCTAAGATGGAGAGGCTGTCACGTATCGTAAAGTAAAGTATATTATTTGCATTGGTGTATCTAGGATTATTTTCTAAGAAAAAGTCACCTCGACTTTTTCTTAGATTGGTATATCAAATGATCCCCTTCCCTAGGCGGCACGAAGTGTAATTTCAGACTTCTACAGACTAAAACACACCCGTTTTTCTACTTTTTTTCTTTTTGTACTTGCCCTTTACATTCAGTGGTCGCGGGATTCCTTTTTCAGCAGGGCGTGTCCAACGTGTCCATCCTAGCAGGCACCAGCCCGCCACCTATTGGTTAAGACATAAGTAATAAGTGGCGAAGCCATTGCCAGCTACCGAGTAGTACACCCTATACTGTTATTATGACTGTAAAACCTGATAACAGGACCCGAGAATAAAACCTGAGACGGCATACACAGCAGTTGCTGCCTTGCGACCTAATAGAATTCTTTAATTTATTTGTTCTTGTTATATATCTATGTAGTACGTTTAATGCAGTAGTGTTAATAAAAATAGTGACGGCATTTACTAAATGGAGTTCCATAAAATAAAGTTCTTTGAATTGCAAGCGAGAGGGCTCTTCAACATAAGCTTCGGCCACACTGACTGTTTGTGCAATTGTGACACTTAGGATGGATTTTGACCCTAATTTTGCTTAAAACTGTTGTAAAGGTTTTCTATGTTAAATATTTATTTTATTATGTTTATTGTATATACCTATATACTGATACTATCAAGGGGATGTTTGAAACTATTAAACGGATTTTAATAATTCTTTCGCCATTTAAAATGCTATTTTATAAAGAAGTAACTAAGGCTGTAACACCACGCTATGAGCTAAGGGAATGCAGCAGTAATCATAAATAGGGATGAAAAGTAGTAGAGCCTCGCTGATTTCAGCATGAATGGGCCGGCTCGACCGGGGAAGGACTACCCTCTCACAGAATATCGACGCGCGACGTAAAATACCAGTATTCCTACTGTTGTGTTTCGTTCGGTGAGTGAGAGTACCGGAGGCCCAATCACCCCCTTACCCCCTTCCCGCTCCTTCTCCTTCCCACTTCCTTTCCTAAAGGGTCGGCAATGCGCAAGTGATGCCTCTGGTGTTCCAGGTTTCCATAGGCTACGGTGACCACTTACCATCAGGTGGGTCGTAAGCTTGCTCGCTTGCCACCTTAGTTGTATAAAAATAAAACCATAGGGACAGTATTTTTTTAATTTTTGGCGTTAGGTATATTAGGCCTGAGACTATATATGTAGTCGTAGTGGCTGTTAAAAATTAACTGCAGTAAAAGCCTTATACCGTAGTTTAATATGAAGGTAACAATATTATAACCGTGGGCAAGTGTAGGTGCGCAGTGTGCTCGAGTCCTAATGGTGAATGGATCTAGGACATCGGCCGGGTCGCTCCAATTCTCCACCGATGCAACGTTTAATTTCCGCCCCCGATGCGTTGGATGCTTAATAACTTAGTGCAACGGTTCAATGTTTATATACCGGGTCAGTCCGGGTCACAATAGGATTTACTCTTATTTTAGGATCTTACTTTCATACATTTGGAATTTTACGATAAACCTTAATTTATCAGCATCCTCCAGAATAAAATACAGTTACTTCTAATCAGTTTATCTACTTGTTAAGAAGTATACTGTACTAGCGACCCGCCCTGGCTTCGCACAGGTAGTACAATACCTTAATAGATTATACTCCTGAACCTTCCTCCTGAATCACTCTGTCTGTTGATGAAAACTGCAGGAAAATCCGTTCCGTAGTTTTAAGTGTATAGCGAACAGAGAGACAAACTCGATGATAAGTTAAATATATATAGGGCATATCCTAACTAATATTATAAAAGCGAAAATGAGTTTGTTTGTTTGTTACCTTTTCACGCCTAAACTACTGCACCGATCATCCTGAAATTTTGCATATACATTGACAGGTGTACAGAAACGGACATAGGTTACCTTTCATCCCGAAAAAAATTACTGTTCCCGAGGAAAACAATAATAACGTTCTTATGATTATAATAGATGGCGCCACGTGTCTTTCGAATCATGATTGAATTATATTATTACAAGCAGAGTACAACCCGAATTGATTGTCAAATTCTAAATTAACGCGAGCGAAGCCGCGGGCAAAAGCTAGTACTGTATAATTTAAATTATACAGTGTATATCTTTACATATACGAGTAGATAAGCTGATTTGAATTATATTTAAGTTACTATTGAGGAGGCTAATGTCATGTCCAAATATGTCCATAATTATGTTTGAGTAAAAATTACTGATATCGAAATGAAAATAAACTGAACAATGTGTATCTACTCCATTCAAATAGCAATTTTGATAAAAATTTTTTTGCTTGTCTCTGACTTTGACTTGAAAAGCTCTGGCCTAAATACTAATTAGTAACTTCTAAGTATTTAGGCGAGTTGGCGAAATAATGGTCGCATCCCTCTGTCTAGTGATATCATAACACTTGCTTCATGAAACTCGCATTGTGTAAATCACCCTAAATAATTAAATTAATATAGCTCTGTATATGTATCAACTGACCCACAGCTGGGCAGTCCATAGTCCAATATTAAGGCATTGGAAATAAAATCACGTGCATTTCTACCTATTTCTCGATCAGATCGGAGGCGTTCTGGACAAAGGCCAGGTTAAGAGCACCTTGAACAATGTGATGAAAGTGAATGAAGCCGGAGAAGTGTGTCAGGATCGTAGCAAATGGAAATCCGTAGTCTCTGCCTACCCCTCTGGGAAACAGGCGTGAATCTATGTATGTATGTATGTATTTCTACCTCAATTTGTGCATCAATTTTTTACAAAGACTAGGTACATTTAAATTGCTTACTACCAATAAAATCCAGCTATTTTTCAGTAGTTGTCGTAACTGAACATGTAGGGTACCGCAACATGTATCCTTTAAGTTCCCACAAAGGTTGGAGTAATTGTGAACGTAGCCGGGGGCGCGGGTGAATTCTTTATAAGGAAAAGCCATTGTTGCGCTCGGAGCGAGCTGCAGTCTTTATACAGGCTACGTGGTCTATGTACGGGTAAATGTCCTGGCACAGTCTGTGGATAACACGCCATTTGGAATTGTGGTATTAACTGCAGTTAGATACCTATAAATAATTTAAAACTCGGTTTTGCCCGCGTAAATCTAGATTATAATTTTCTAGCCCTCTTGAACATTATTAGTTCTGGGTAAATGATCTTATCCTTATCTTATGTGCACTTCGACTCAGTGGGATCTTTTGTGTCGACATTCTCCCAATAACGACTGCCATAGATGTTCATGGCAACCGGGACCGACGGCTTAACGTGCTCTCCGAAGCACGGGACAGGCGATAATTGTCAATAAGTTATTTCAGTAATTCCGAAAGTCAGAGGTGCGCGACGTGGGTTCGAACCCGAGACCCTCTGCATTGCAGTCTGTTGGGTCTCACCACTGAGCTATCGCTGCTCCTGGATAAATGATACTCTATGCCCTTTTTTGTACCCCTGATAACGTGTATGCGATATTTCATGATAGTGCAAGCGTATAAACAAACAAATAAACTCACATTCGCTATAATATTAGTTAGGATGAAACCATTAGTTACAATTCATTAAGTTTTGAGTTTGTAGGCACTGAAATGTAATATTTATTTCCGCTGTTAACAGTAATTTGGTGATGGTACTGTTACACAGCACCGTGAAGAAGTGTTTATAAAAAAATAAACTTTAACTGGCTAAACGAAGTTTATTAAACACTTGAAATATAAAATAGAAATAGCTAATAAAGAAATAGATATAATCTATATATTAATACGTGAAGCAAAAACTTTATACTCCTTTTTAGGAAAATTGCGCGGATGGAGGAGTATGAAATTTGGCACAGTTAAAGTTTATATGGAAAAGGAGGGGCGAATCCTAATATTTATATAAAATATGTATTAGAAATACATTCAATTAATGAAAAAGCACTACACGCACACAAACATGCATTTGACACGCGCAGTCGAAGCGCGTAACTATGGTTACATATATCAATATATAATGACATATATCAGCAATATCTTACAGGCAAACTTTGGTCGAATTTTGAGCACTAGGCGACCGCTAGTGATATAGAAATGTATCTAGCACACTAAGGAATAGTAAGTTGCGTTCGCGGCGGAGGATGTGCTCACACTCGTGTACGTTAGTACTGCGCTTAGGATGAAGGCAAAGGTGCTGACACGGGACTTTTAGGCATTAGCAGGGGTTTCTGTCGAGTATAGGGGATTTTGGACTAGGTAAGGAAATTAGGATACAATAGGGATTTGTAACAGTACGAATGAGCCGACTTGTCCGCTGGGGTACCGTCCTCTTACAGGGTCCTGTGTATAAGCAGTAAAAAGGTTTACTGCGGTTCACTTCCATTAAGTAGAGAATGCATATTTACTTTCCTATCTCTCCCTTATTTTAATTTTAATTCTATCTTAATTTTATTAAATATTTTTCTAGAAATTTTCAAAATTATTTTATTCATTTAGGTCACAAAGTAACACTTATGATTGTCAAGGGTTACGTACATTTATGTTAGCTGCTTTTGCTTGAACCTAGCAAGTTTCAGGCAAAAGGTTGAGTCTTCGAGAATATACCTGCAAGAAACTCACGGCTACTCTTTTAAATCGCCACCATTAAATTTCAGTATTTTATAACTCACTAGATGTTCCCGCGGATTCACCCACGTTTATAGTTACTGTGCCGCCCCCTGGGTCGTAGCGTGATGTTATATAGCCTATAGCCTTCCTCGATAAATAGGCTATCCAACACTAAAATAATTTTTCAAATCGAACCGGTAGTTCGGGTAGTTCCTGAGATTACCGCGTTCAAACAAACAAACTATTCAGCTTTATAATATTGGTATATATTTACGTACAAGGTGTTCCGCGTGTTATCCTGGTTTTGTTAACGATAAAGGTAATATCTTACCATCCGATAGGCCACGTGCCTGTTACCATATTATAAGAATACACATAGGTGTTTCACCATATCTCCATATTGACAAAACTACTTAGCGATAACGAAAACACGTATGACCTATATATTAATTCTATAGTTTATCCATTACCGACTTGCATTTGGACTAGAATGGTTATTAGGCGGGTTGAATGTTCGTTTGTTACCTTGGTTCTATAAACTAGTTTTTGCTCGCGGCTTCGTTCACGTAATTTTAGTTAGGTTAGGTTAAATTAGTAATCGCTGATGTAGTCTGAGTTCCAGCGACCCACCCACCAGTCAAGGCAGCCAGTTGGCACACCGTGGTAGGTTGTACCCGGGACATTCCATCTTAACCCGGGTGAGCCCGACATAACCTCTCCGCTCCCCTCTCCGGGGAGAGATATGGGTCAATGCGTTCATCATGTTAAAAACAAAAACAATTTGGATTAGTAACAGTACTTTTTTTTTGGATAAAAGGTACCCTATGTCCTTTTCTGTGCGCCTGACAACATGTAAGCTGTCAGGGGTATAGAAAATGACAAAAAGTACCTACCTTTCATCCAGATAAAGGTAGGTACTGTTTCCGAAGTATATAAATTTATTAAAGAAATTTAGATTAACGCAAGCGAAGCCGTGGGCATAATCTAGTAGCTTAAAAAAGATTTCCAATTAAAATTGTAGTAAAAGCCAAAGATGATCCGTTTTACCTAGGGTCGTTCTCAAGAATTATATACACAAAAAAACTATTTGTAACTTACCATGCTTGAGCGCCTTAGAGCGCCATCTATTATCAATACATTAATAACTATGGTCCCCGTTTCGTTCGTGACATCACGGTTTTAAATATGGCAGCGAGCGCTTCCTCGTATAGGCGTTGCGATAAGCAAATTGGCCGGCTCGATGTCGTAATAGTTCACGGGAAATGTGAAGGATGGCGCTTTACGCAATAAATATGTATTTATATAAATGTTTGTGCGGAAAATAAGGTTAGTGGAAATTCGAAGACTGTGCCTTGCGAGTACTGGATGTAATGTATGTCTGTTTGTATCTAAAATAGGGGCATATGTATCTATACTAATATTATAAAGCTGAAGAGTTTGTTTGTTTGTTTGTTTGAACGCGCTAATCTCAGGAACTACTGGTCCGAATTGAAAAAATATTTTTATTCGGTTCTGTGGTGACAGAGACTACATACAAACGAACAGTTTATTAATGAGTATTGGTATAAATGATAATATTTGCAAAAGTGTTTCAAACCCTATATTTTTGAAAAGCACTTGGTAGTTTTGGTTACTTTTAGACGTTTAAAGATATTTATATTTACACTGTCCTCCACGTTTCGGTTACTTTTCAATAGCCATGGTCACGGAGACACTAAGATGGTGATCCTCTCATTGATTTATTTGAAAACATAATTTAATGTTTGGAGCTTCTATTTACGCAGAATTAGCTCAAAGTATCACGATGAAGTCTTGCTATATTTTGCTTCCTTTTGGGACTGCGTTAAAAAAAATCAACGGGTTGCACTCCGGGAGTGCCGGCAGAAGTGAAAACTTGAATATTAACGTTGTGCATTTTTGATATTTTGGAATGGTTAGGGAATCATTTTGCACGAATTGCTTTAATTATCAGTATAAAAGTACTATCATTTATGTGGCAAAATACAATATTCATTTATTGCGCTATCGTACACAAACATGACAATTCTTCCTCCGTCTTACGAATTTTCGATCAGGTCACGTGTCCTGACGCGAGTTTGACAATTCTCCCTCCGTCTTACGAATTTTTGAATGATGTAATTGTTCTGTTCCAGGTATGTCCACAAATAGCTAAATGCACGCAACATTGTAAGTAATTAGTAATAAGAATTGAAGATATACATTATTAAAAACTAATTGAGAACTGCTGTGCGTCATCTAGTTGTAAGATATTTAATAAACGAGCGCGGTTTTATACTCTTTATTATAAAGTCTCAAGTTAAAACTAATATTGTTGTCTTTACTTAATTTGTGATAGCTGTTCGGTCAGATTGGGCGTATTTATTTTAAAAATAGTTCGGACACCGGTTCGCATTTCAAATTCTATTTAATGTCACCAGGCTGTCCTATTGCTAACTTGCAAGGCAATAACTACGCGCATGCAAGGAATCACTCCCCGTTATCTTGTCCGCTATTGTTTAGTTCCACTAATTTCACTCGTAATATTGCACCGTCCTAAAAATAATCACGTCGGGTTCGCCACTATTATAGCTCTACTTAATTTGTATAGATGTGCGTGTCTAGTCTCTCAGCCGAGAGTCAATTTTTTTTTAGCTCTTCAAAATGACCACACTCCACCTGATGGTAAGCAGTCGTGTGGTCTAAGAGCAGTGGCCTCCACACCGCCCTCATAGCAGCCGAGGCGATGTTGAGGTCTGAGGCGGCCTGAGAAGGTGCTTTTTCACGCCCCGCTTAAAGGACCCAGGATTGAAGGAAGAAGACAACACTTTCCTCCCGTGAATGTAACAACTTGTATACTTGGTTTGATTCCGCGCAAATAAATGCGGTTCACATAAGCACCGTTTTATTTCTGTGACCCTCGGCTGAGAGACTAGACACGCACGTCTATACAAATTAAGTATAGCTATAACTAATATATTTACTGACGCTTGTATAGCCCCTATAGGGGTAGGCAATGAACTCAGAGACACGTGTTACGCCAGCATTTTAAGTTTTACGTAAGAAAGCCAATTATTACAATGAACTGTTTATATTATTAAACTTTAAACTGCTGCGCAGAATATTGTACCTGAAGAGCTACTCACAACACTCCCACGTATTCACAGCTATGTGGAGTTGTGAGTGTGGGAGACAACTAAAGTGTAGGCATAAAGTTTGTCTCGCGAGGGTTTATTAGAAATGTTTTAAACATTGATATAATAAACTCAAGAATACCTAGACACGTAATTATTGCTAGAACACAGAGGCCCTCATAGCCAACTGCAGGGATGTTATGGAGCTCCGCAACCGTACCCGAAACTACCGGATATCCGAAATAAAAATATATCCGTAACCGTAACCGTATCCGTTTCACAAGTTTCGGATAGTTTCGTATAAGAGGGAGTCTAAGTAATTATTTTAATAAGTAGATAAAACTAAAATTGAGTAGGTATATAATAACTACTTACCTATATGACTGATTATAATACCAAATGATAACATAAACTAGATAAAACCTATAAATAAAACCAAATTATTAGGTACATACTATTTGTGTCTATAATTTATATTTTTTATTATATTACTTCAATCTAATATCCGTAACCGAAACTAACGGATAATCAGAAATAATCACATATCCGTAACCGTATCCGAAACCGATATAATTTTATTCCTATATCCATATCCGTATCCAGATCCGAAATATCATATCCATAACATCTCTAAGTTGCACCCACTGATCGGTAAACAATTAGCGAGGTTAAGCAACGTTGGTTGCAGTCAGTTTATAGATGGGTGACCGCTTAGTGGTATTTCATCTGAGCGTCTCTGTGCTTCGGAGCGCACGTAAAAAGTCGGTCCTGGTTGTCGTCAAATTGACAGTAGTCGTTAAGCCATGTCAGGTCTACGGGCGGCTTGAACAACTCTTGACAACAAGTTGGCCATTAACCACACGAAAAGAAAGAAGACTAGAACATACAATTATTTGTATCGAATCGAATCCACTACACTCGTCGCAGAGACATTGGTTTGATGACTTTAAACCATCCGTCTAATAAAATAATAATAATATATAATATTAAACAGTTCCACTGCTGGGCACGGGCCCCTTCTCAGTGTGAGAAGGGTTAGGCCATAATCCACCACGCTGGCCCAGTGCGGGTTGGCAGACTTCCCATACATATATTTGAGACATGCAGGTTTCCTAACAATGATTTCATTCACAGAAGCGCGCCTTGGGATCGAACTGTAGACCTCTGCGTGGCAGTCCAACGGGCTCCCACTAGGCTATCGCTGCTTTTTATATAAATTATACTTCTATACATTGCCTTGCGATCGATCTCGACACCACTCTGAGGTCCAACGGTCGACTAAGACTAGATCATATTTAAATTATTATGTATCAGTCGAACCTACAATGCAGCGATAGCTCAGTGGGGAGACCAACAAACTGCAATGCAGAGGGTCTCGGAATCGAACCCACGTCGCGCACCTCTGACTTTCGGCAGTTATATGATTTTTTGTAATTATAAGCGTATCGATTGACAATTATCGCCTGCTCCGTGCCTCGGAGAGCACGTTAAGCCGTCGGTCCCGGCTGCCATGAACATC
Source organism: Catocala sponsa (assembly GCA_963564715.1). Taxonomy (NCBI): domain Eukaryota; kingdom Metazoa; phylum Arthropoda; class Insecta; order Lepidoptera; family Erebidae; genus Catocala; species Catocala sponsa. The sequence continues at coordinate 733,287 of OY751351.1, read as the reverse complement.
TATTGGCAGTCGTTATTGGTAAGTCAGTGCCCTCTAATATCCTGACACTAGTCTAGCCTTAGGGTATCGTTAGCCTTCGGGCTGTGGAGGTCAGATGGCAGCCGCTCCATGTAAAAATTGATATCCAGTCAAATCCGGTTAGACTAGAAAGCCGACCCCAAGTGACTTGGGAATAATAAAGGCTAGGGAGAAGAAGGAGGAGTCGAACCTACAACACAGAGGTGAGACGGCTACTTAAACTATTGCGCCATCCGTCTAATAAAATAAAATGTACATTTTACCACAGAGTACTTCTAGAATAATCAACTCTCGTACTATGCAAAAACGTAAGATCTCCAACGGTACCCAAAAGTATAATTTAAAGTAACAAAATTTGTACCGTCGTATCTTCACGGCATGCCCACAAATGGTAGTTACAATTATTATGTATGTCGTGTGCAGCTAGGCTCAGCACTATCGTGTGTCGTTGACCTACATACCGATATCTAAACATACTAATATCAACCCTATTGCCTTAACATAAGACTTAAAGGGAATGTAATAGATGTTTGTCTTTCTAATGACATAAGTAAGGAAAAGATTTTTTATGTGTTTTTAATTGCTTAGATAACGATAAGATGTTTCTTTTTTGTATTTACTTTGGTTAATAGAGAAGTGATCATTGTTTTTTTGTGGCCTCGATTGCGTAGTGTTTAGTGTAACCGACTGCCACGTCTGAGGTCGCGTGTTCGATTCCCGCACAAGTCAAACATTTGTGTGCATGAACATGGATGTTTGTCTTGGTCTGGGTGTTTCTATGTATAATATGTATGTATTTACAAAAAAAAAGTATACATATATTATGCATGTTTATCCATTGTCTAGTATCCATAGTACAAGCTTTGCTTAGCTTGGGCTAGATGGTGTTGTGTGTATGTGGTAGAATATTATTATATTATTTGTCTATTATAAATTTTTTATTTAAATTGTTAAGTTTTGGTAGTGATACTGCTAACGCCATCTAGCGAAGGTAATGGAAATTAAAAGTGGAAGCTTTGTTTTTTAACACCAAATTAATAAAATTTGTTTATATTATATTAATGCTTATAGTTATATTCCATTAAATTATTTCGTTTTCGACTGTTTCTAATCATATGAAGTTTTCGTAATTTCCAAAGTTCTAAATGCGTTCCATACAATTTTTACGAAAGACGCGTGATACCTAAATCCTATCCTATGTTTGGATTTTTGTTACAACACTGTTACGCGAATATCGTTAAATAGATTTGGATATAACACAAATAGATCATGTCCTAGTTTAACAGATAGGACATCTACATTTACTCTGGTAATGTGAAAGCGTGCAATGCTGAGAAGTCTTGGGATATTGTTTCAATTTAATATGACTTTCGCAACTTTATTTAGTGCTGCACTTGCCAGTAGATGGCGCTGCCCAAACACATAGCAACTTTTAAATATCGCATCCATGTAACACACTTGGCTTCTATATCTTTATATATATAAATCTGTGCGTGTGTTTGTAATTAAACTCCTCCTAAACGGCTGTACTGATTTTGATGAAATTTTTTGTGTGTGTTCAAGTGGATTCGAGAATGGTTTAGATTTGTATTTTTTTATATTTCTTTTTCGTGTGTAGGTACAGGACAACGTTTGTCGGGACAGCTAGTTTAGTATAAATATGAATTTAAATATACAAACGTAACACTGTAGTGAATATCTAAGACAAAGTTACCGTATCATAATTGAAAGTAACGCTAATATATAATTAAATGCTCGGCGGAGGTAAAACGGAGCGTATCATTTAAATGAGCTGCTTCAGATTTACATGAACCGACGATGTCGTCCATATTTGCTTCAGAATGGGATCATTCAAGCTGTCATGGAGACTACAATACCATAGCATAGCGTAATGTTATAAAAATATCAGTTCTGTGAAAACTGGGCCGTTGGTAGGCATTCGGGTGTCAAGTCATAGTCAATACCATTGATGCCTTAAAATCCTAATCCTAACTTCCAAATTAATATTATAAAAGCAAAAATGGGTGTTTGTTTGTTTGTTACCTTTTCACGCCTAAAACACTGAACCGATCATCCTGAAATTATACATATACATTGACAGGTGTACAGAAACGGACATAGGCTACCTTTCATCCCGAAAAAAATTACTGTTCCCGAGGAAAACAATAATAACGTTCTTATGATAATAGATGGCGCCACGTGTCTTTCGAATCATGATTGAATTATATTATTACAAGCAGAGTACAACCCGAATTGATTATCAAATTCTAAATTAAGGCGAGCGAAGCCGCGGACAAATGCTAGTATAAAATAAAATAATATTGCCTTATTGCGCAAAGTATTGGTCGACAATCAAAGGTGAAGTCAAAACTCATTTATTCATTAGGGTCATAAAATAACACAAATAAGTGAAAGTTAGTGCGTTTACTGAAAGTTACATTTATATTAGTTGCTAACTTCAGACATAGAGCTGAGCCAACGAGACGATACCAGGGTTTCAGAATAAGCCAATCCCGATACATGTTTTAACAGTACCCTCTTACTATTCAATGTCACTTGCATGTCGTGGATCTGCTAAGCAAACCACGAAGGCAGGCTAGTGCTACATTTACTACAATACTTTATTTTAGTTGGACCAGCCAAACTTTTGATCTAATATAAAAATACTGCTACTGTATCTGAGCACTCTCAGTACGAGAAGAGTTAGGCCTTAGTCCACAGTTGGCCCAGTGGGTTCAGCTTTACAAATGTTAGAGAGGTAGTATTAAGATCTCTATAACATGCAGGTTTGCTCACATATTTTTTTTCGTTTATATATTCATATTTATATTCTATCACATGCACACAACACCATCTAGCCCAAACTAAGCAGAGCTTGTACTATGGGTACTAGACAATGGATAAACATACATATATACTTCTTTTTTGTAAATACATACATATTATATATAGAAACACCCAGAGCAGGACAAACATCCATGTTCATGCACACAAATGTTTGACTTGTGCGGGAATCGAACCGTTCACCGTTAAATAACCAATACGACCTACAAACCTTCAAGTACTCCTTTTTAAAAGGCCGGCAACGCATTTGTAACTCCTCTGGTGTTGCGGGGTGTCCATGGGCGGCGGTAATCGCTTACCATCAGGCGATCCGTCTGCTCGTTTGCCTACTATCTCATTAAAAAAATCACTTTATTAAGTACCTATACATAATTTAATCTATATGATCTTCCTTTTTGTCTATGACTAGCTTTTTATTTCCAAACAATTAGGCAGAAGTATAATTCAAAGACATTACACCAGTTCCACGTAGTGCGTATACCTATTACAAGGTTCAAAGTGCCGTGTTGCTGTATGTATCTTGATTAAAAACCGGATGGCATTTCGCACGAAACGGGATTTGAACTTGGAATCTCATTACCGGTAGCTATAATGTAAATTATGCTCACGCAATAGATCAATGAACGTAAAAAGCGTAGTATAGACGCTTGGCACATCAGGGATATAGAAAGATGGCTTCCCTATAAAAAAATATTCTTGCTAAAGTATCTGCTCTCTGGCACCAAGTGTAGTTCGCGGGAGCGTTACAAACATTCAAACTATGGACACAAAGAAGACTTGAGACTCGGATCTACTATTTGTGGTTCACACAATTTTTTGTCCCGTGTGGGGATCGAACCGAACACCTGGCGCAGTGGCAGTAGCGATACCACTTAAACCACTACGCCATTTGTTGCAAAATATAGTACATAGTGCCATGACAATTGTCCCAATACGCTATCCGCGCAATGCGTAACGTTACAAGTAAATCATTAAAAGTTGACGAAAAACAGTATGCACTTGATTTTGCCCTGACAACATGTATACGAAATTTCATGCTGATCGGTTGAGTATTTAAGGTATGAAGGCATAACAAGCAAACAAAATCACATTCGCATTTATGATATTACGTAGAATTGCATAAAAAAACCATAACTATAATGTCGCATCTACTACTATTAAACTAATAATCTTTGACAAGCTCCTCAAGCATACCCAAAACAGTAGCGGCTGTAAAGGATATGAAACATAAATTAGCTCGCTAAACAAACACACTATTACAATATAAATCTCGTGTGTCGGTCGTATCCTCTGACAGATTCATCTCAATATACGCAGCCGTGGCACTCGCTGTAAACATACACCACAATGATTATGTAAATGGTAAATATAGATGAGACACTCTTGATTGTTTTGTGCCTATTTTCTTAAATATACTTTGTGTTTAGGTTAAATTGTTTTGACGGCATAACGATTAAACAGTACCTTCCGCCTTTCTTTGTCTGCTCTAAGAAATAATTGTCGATGTATATACATAAATCTGTTTCTTGACGATGACGTAATCAGAATCTTGTACCATACGAAGTACTAATGACTGTTGGTTAGGACTTTTTAAGTAATATCACGGCATTACGTGAACTGAACATAGCACTGGAGACATTTTTGACTCGCTTTCTACTCAACCTATATGAAACCATCATGAGAATTTAAGAGCCCGGTATTTCCTTAATCTAGATCAGTTGTTCTGTTGAAAATATTCTGCTCTCATGAAGTACTCAGCCTTGTTTTGTGAGGAGGATTTCCTGGCTCCTTGACTAGGCGTTGTGCTGTCAAAAGGGGGACCGGTGTGATCTTTGTCCCTTGTGCTGGCGGGACATCTACTTCTTTTTGGAACATTTGCTAACCCACGAGTGATTCTTTTATATTTGTAAGCGTCTTTAGCTAAGGAAATACTTTAGCATCAGACGGACGTATACACCTATACGTATAGCATAAAAACGGTAATCGTCCAGTCAAAAACGAGTAGATTGGATTGGAACTGTAAGTGAATATGTGTGCAAACGGCTTACCCATTTCGAGTGGTTGGACGGCGTGTCAACAGTATTAAATCGTTCACAGTCGCTGTTCGCGCGGGTCGCCGCGGTTGTAACCGCGCGTTGTTCCTTTTGTGTGACCCACTGATGTGTCCGCGTCCAGTTACATTTTTGTTCCGGGAACAAGCGAAATCTGCATGCGGATTTTTCTAGATTTTTCTTTTTATATTTCTCACGTAAACCGTGATAAAATCCGTTTAAAATGGTTACGCTTATAATTTCAATGTGTTAACGTATTACTATATTAAATTTGTTAAAAACACTTTGCCTTCGTCAGATGAAGAAAATACAAATAGACACTGTAGTTCATTTGTATATAAACGAAGTATAACCGGGCTTAATTAATATCTGATACTAGATGTTCCCGCGGTTTTACCGACGTTTATCGTTACTGCGCCGCCCCCGTAGGTCGTAGCGTGATGTTATATAGCCTATAGCCTTCCTCGATAAATATAGCCTATTTATCGAGGAAGGCTATAGGCTATATAGCCCAACACTAAAATAATTTTTCAAATTGAACCAATAGTTCCTGAGATTAGCGCGTTCAAACAAACAAACTCTTCAGCTTTATATGTAATATTAGTATAGATAATAATATTGTCTTCAAAGGTATTAATTATTAGGAAAGTAATGCCCGTTTCTGTGGGAATTTCGGGATAAGTATATAAAATCAATCTCTTAATCACTTTAAGTTAATTCATTGATTACTTTTCGAGTTTTGTGGCAAACATACGGCAGCAAAATTTTCTTTTATTTCAGTTGAACTTCATAGCGTCGACATTGTTGTCTCCACAATACTAAACTAAACTTGACCTTTCTACGAACATTTTACTCTACACCCCAGATTACAAATATTATTTAGACGAGACATAAACAAACCACTACCCATCTTATTCGTCCGCCATATACGCGTCTCGTTCTCACGCGATGTTTACAATTTTCTCGCGCGCTGCACCAGTCGCGCGGAGACCCTGCGCGGGCGCAGCTGTATCGGTCGACACCGTGGATTCAGTTTCGAAGTGTAGTTATTTCTATTGTGCGAGTGATACACTAAAGTGGTTACAACGATCTATTGTGTTTGTAATGGCTGGTAGAATGCATTCCAGAGAGTGATTTTAATTAGTTTTTTATTGGCGGTTTTTTTGTCAAGTGGTGTAAAAAAGGTAACATTGCAATGTGGTGATTAATTGTGTACCATAATGGTCATTTAGTAAGATTTGAGGCGTATACTACAAAATATTTTATGTAACGAGTGACAACTGTTGTCAATTTAAGGGTTGTATCTTATATTAGGCGGATAACTGTGTTCTAATAATTCATCTTCTTTTATTCTAGAGCTCTCTTTTGATGAAATAATGGACATCTCTTTCTCGGCATTAATTTTGACCTCCTGCAATTTTTCTTTGACTTGTACTTTTTAGTTCAGTCATAAAGTATAGGGGAAAGATTTTAAGTGGCCAAGAAACATACATTACATTTACTTCAGATGATAATATACATAAATATAGAGCAGCGATAGCTCAGTGGGGAGACCAACAGTCTCGGGTTCAAACCCACATCGCGCACATCTGATGTTCGGAAGTTATATGACTTTTCGAAATTATGTGCGTATTGATTAACAATAATTATCGCCTGCCCCGTGCCTCGGAGAGCACGTTAAGCCGTCGGTCCCGGCTGTCATGCACATCTATGGCAGTCGTTATTGGGAGAGTGTCGACACAAAAGATCCCACTGGGTCGAAGTGTCGCCGGTCTGCACTGACTGGCCCCCACATAAGATAAGATACTACATAAACATATCTAAATATTAATACGTGAAGTGAAAACTTGGTACCCATTTTAAGCACATTGAGCGCATTCGAGTTTGAGATTTGACATAATTAAAGTTTATACGGAGTGTAGAAAGATACAATTTAAGAATTACGATTTACGGTTATATTTCGACTGCTTGTATTAAATAATTGGTTTAACTTTTCACTTTCATGATCGTTAAGTATACATTAAAACGTTTAATAACTCTTTATATGACCACAGTATTGTTACTCGTTACATTTTAATTCGCAGTTTACAAATTATGTACGTAATTATAATTTTATTGCATTTTTTCACACACAATTTAAGATCGCGACCAGGAAATTGACTTTCACTTATTTATATTATTCTTATCAGTGTAGTAATCCACTTTTTGGTCTCCATATATGTGGTTTATTGACGTTAATTTGTCCATTTTTGTTAATTTATGTTATTTTCGTGTTCCGGCGATTGTTTTAAACTTTCATTTAAAAATACAACGCATTAAGAATAATTCCTGTATCGCAGCGGGCATAACAAACATTTAAACAACGGACACAGAGAACACCTAGACCCTAAACAATCATTTGTGGAGCACATAACACAGGTTATTATTATTGAATATTATATTTATATACATCATACTATTGCGCCAATTTATTTAATTTATATGTTATATATTAATTATATACCTATTAATTATATATCAATTATAATTTATATATATATATATATCTCTTACGTATGTATTTTGTTTAATTTTTTATCTTTGTAGAATATTAAAGAGTAGCTGATGTACGTCCGGGCGTCACTTGGGGTTACCACATAACATCAGGGTTGGTTTGAGGTATAAACCGCAAACCAACAACAAACCTGAGTGGTAACCTCGTTTTTCATTATATATGTACTTTTTGTTCCTGTGTTATATAAATTATAATAATTGTATAAGAACGTGTACGTTTAAAAAATAAAATACTTACATAAATTGAAGTCCCGTGTGGGGATCGAACCCTCAACACTCGGCGCGGCGAGGTGGCGAGGTGACTACGAAATAAACCACTACGACATCCGTTAAGTCTAAAAACTTTTTATGTGTTAAGATTTATGTTCACGTACCATCGTGAGTTACTGTGGCTATTTTCAGCAGTTGCACGAACTTTGCCAATGTGTCCGGTAGAGCAAGAAGTAATAGGGGTGAGGTAGTACGGGGACCTAATAACATAACTAGTGATATGTGATGTAATACATTACTGTCTACCCTTTTAAGGCTGTACAGGCGTTAGTCTATTTATATATCTATTTCGTTTCATCCTTAGGATAACAAAAGTTATAGCGCCGGCGTGCGGCGGGCGGCCGGGGCCTGGGGTGCGTTTCTGTACGCCCGTGTGTTTCGGAAAAGGTGGTTAAGTTTTTAAACTGTTCTCGCCGGTCCTGCTAAACCTAGCTAGTTTTTACATTGCACATTTTTTTAGTAAGTTTTGTTTTGCGGGAATGGAAAATATTAATACGCTATGAAGTACGAACTGTTAGATTAACGTGAGAGAGATTTTATAAAGAGAGTTGATGTAGCAATAGAAATAGTTTAAGGCACCGAGAACTATTAGGGATATAAATATGGTAAGCAGACCATGATGAAACAAGCGTAGGACGGCTTCTAAATAGGGAAGTTATGGCGTAGTAAGAGCGGCAGGAAAGCGTTGGAGTCACATTGCATCATTTTGTTTGCTGTGGGAATGAGAACCTATGAATGGTCACTTATCCTATAGCCTAAACTGTCTTTCACCTTACTTTTTACTGAAGTTAACTACGTACAGCTGTGATCGGTCGTGTGAGGTTTTAATCCCGGGCAGGGCAAACAACAAGTTGTTGGGTTTTCTGAAATGGAATTCCTAGTACCTAGCAGTCCTGAAGTTGGTAATTGACGGCGTTTCATTCACGTGCCTTGGCCAGTAGGTATCTATTTCAACGTGTTGTTTCTAAGTTAGATTTATTTACATTGTCGGATTGTCGTCTTATTGGACTACAAGAGTTAGTAAATAGAGTTAGCATATGTGTCTGCGTACATAGTATGTGCACTGTAACATCTCTGGCGTTGATGCCTAGTAGTGCCTGTTGAGTTTTGCCGTAGTGCATAAATACTAAATTCATTATCATTACATATCATTCAATATAATACTAAACTAGATGTTACCGCGATATAGTTACAAGAATAGAAAAGGGTATGTTAAGCTGGTTTGGACATGTAGAAAGAATGGTCGAGGAAAGACTGACTAAGAAAGTTTATAAGGCTAGTGTGAATGGAACAGTCGCAAGAGTAAAACCTAGGCGAACATTTCTCGATCAGATCGGAGGCGTTCTGACAAAGGCCAGGTTAAGAGCACCTTGAACCGACGGGCGTGTATGAGGAATGTGATGAAAGTGAATGAAGCCAGAGAAGTGTGTCAGGATCGTAGCAAATGGAAATCCGTAGTTTCTGCCTACCCCTCTGGGACACAGGCGTGAATCTATGTATGTATGTATGTTACCGCGGTTTCACCCGCGTGTATAGTTACTGCGCCGTGCCGTGCCCGTGGGTCGTATATATAGCCTGATGTTATATATAGCCTATAGCCTTCCTCGATAAATAGACTATCCGACACTAAAATAATTTTTCAAATCGAACGTGTAGTTCCTGAGATTAGCACGTTCAAACAAACAAACAAACTCTTTAGCTTTATAATATTAGTATAGATTCGGTCTGGAACTTATTGTTACTATTAAAGAATATACATATTTAAGATCTTTTATCCTTATCTTATCTAAATTTTAGTTTTGTAGTAATGGTGACTAAATATTACATGGTGAATTTTCAAGACGATGTTGTTTTTGTTAAGCTCTTAAGAAGCGTAGCGTCCTTTCTATAGATGTGAGCCTGTAGAGAGAGTTGAAACTAAAAAAAGATATTTAAGTAACTAAATACATATATACTGAAACATTAAGAAAGCAAATATACCATTTAAATTCAAAAGCGTCATTTTTATTTTTAAATGCAGGGACTTTACGAAGAATTACTATATTATTAATAATAACAATTTTATAACTGATTTTACGCCAGCATAACCGCACAAGTTAAATATAAATTATAAGTTATAAACGCATATAAGCCGAGCCGATATGAACTACATAATATATGTTAGGTACAATACCGTTTACGATAAACGGTTCGTAGTGTGCTTTATACAAACACACACGCACAGACACACACGCACGCACGCACACACACACACGAAACCCATTGTTTCCCCGGCATGCTTGGCACGATATGCGTCCGAATCATAATTGTTTATTAAACAAGGAAGGACGTACAATAATACCACATTTAGACATGTACATAGGTTAAAGTGACGATGATGTGTGGTTACAAGTTATTGTTTTATGTAACGTATGTGAAGGGCTAAGCAGACTTCTTAAGAGGAAACACAATGGCCGTTTTTCCATACAAACGTAGTCCTCTGTTTCTTCCCTGGATAAAGCCAGTAAAGCAATTTTTTTCCAAAAAATGTTTGGCCTCTATTGGCATGACCCTATGTTTTCCTTTTTTCATAAATTAATTATTAAAAGAGCCTTCAAAAACCTCATAAATTGACCAGATTTTCCGCTGTGTTCAAACATCCAGATAACAAATTTGACTAGATTATATAAAAAAAGGAAAACATAGGAACACGGCCAAATCGGTTTTAGTTGTTAAATCGGTCAAGTTTTGGAGAAGGAATCAAGGGACTACGAAATGTTTATTTTGTGTACTTTTAATAGGTATGTCGGTCCAGCAGCGGTTGTCTGTATCGCGCTCATGATACCATACATATGGCACTGCGCGACACCAATAGATTTTACAAATACCCATTTTTCAATTCTCTCGCCCTTAGTGTTTCCTCTTAACCTTCGTCTCTTAACATAATGTTAATGTACGCTGAGCGTTAAAGTATCTTATGAAGATTTCAGAGTAGTAGAGCCTCGCTGATTTCAGCATGAATGGGCCGGCTCGACCGAGGAAGGACTACCCTCTCACAGAATATCGACGTCAAATAGCAGTATTCCCACTGTTATGTTTCGTTTGGTGAGTGAGAGTGCCGGAGGCCCAATCACCCCCTTTCCCCCATCCCGCTCCTTCTCCTTCCCACTTTCTTTTATTACTAAAAGGTCGGCAACATGCAGGTGATGCCTCTGGTGTCGCAGGCGTCCATAGACTACGGTGACCACTTACCATCAAATGGGCCGTCGCATGATTGTTTGCCACCTTAGTAGTATAAAAAAAAGATAGAGATGCTATGATCACATTCGTCTTTATACACAGTTACATATGCTATTCGTAGACTAATGCACACAGATGTCATGATTTGCGACAAGCCTACGACTGCTCTATGTACTTGTGTGACGTTGTTCTAGCACGCTTGTCGACTTTAAGTATTCTTAACCTGGTCTTCTTCAAGAATGTCTTGATGTGGTCAGAGAACATTTGCCTAATACACTTTCTTAGTAAATGTAATGTCGTCCATTCATCCTAAATGTGCAAATACATCTTATTTTATAAAAAGACAATTTTCGACCTGGCAATGAATGACGTGATTTTTAATAATATTCTGAAGGTAATACCAAAAAATCACAGTTTATTATTTGATGAATTTAGATCGGTATTTTACACACCATTAGTACCGTTTACCTGCCAAAGCCACGGTAGGTAACCCAAACTTCATAATGGTCCATCGTTCTTACCTGTGTTGGGAGCATGCGCTGACAAACTTTTAGCTTTTATAAAATAACGAAGGTCTGGGGTTCACGGGACTAACATGATCTATCTCGTAACGATTTCCATCAGTAAGCTCGACACATTTCTAGCGGATTCAGAACACTTTGTCAAAAACAGCTTTCTCATCTACGTTTATATTTAAAATTGAATAACTTGCCTCATCATACAGATACGTGGTCATATGCGCTAGTTTCAAACCAAAGTTCTCAGATATGCTCGAAACGTGCCCGTGGACACAAAAGCTATACCTGTGAGTACTATTGCATTTAGTTCCGTAATTAATATCCCCGAGGATCCAATCACCCTCTCGATCCCATCTTCACCTCGAGGTCATTATATAAAAAATGAAATACCAACATGTACAAACTAGAACAAGATCCGAAGACGATACGACGCGCACGCTATTATTTCATCAACCGCACTTACGTAACATTGAAGATAATAATCTAACCACAATGTACAATGCCATTAATCCCTTTGTTGCATACTAATGTGGTCGGAGCGCTTTCAAATCAAATCGTAAATGTTTTTAACGTCGGAAACAAATTGACCATTATCGATAATCCTTTCACCTTTGAACAAAAGCGGGTCGTCGTGGTACACAAGTGAAAGTGGTGCAATGCTAGTAATGGCAGGAAGGAACCGACAGTAAATAACACAAATTGATGTAATCATTATTTTAATGGTGGATATCCATCCATCGTGGTGAGAGGATTAGTCACCTAGACTCTGCGTTACCGAGTGCTAGTTGTCCAGGGTGCGCCGGACGTTGGGACTCTTGATCGCTTTTCTACGTCGCTCGGGGGGGCTCCTCTCATGCACCATGGGTCATCTGTTGTCGTGCTCCGTGAGCCCAGAATCGTGCACACTGGATGACCTGTACCAGGCTAAACCAAATGCAATCCGCGTTGCCAAAAACTGGTCCAAAATTATATAAAACTAGATGTTCCCGCGGTTTCACCCGCGTTTATCGTTACTGCGCCGCTCCCGTGGGTCGTAGCGTGATGTTATATATATCAAACTGGTAGTTCCTGAGATTAGCGCGTTCAAACCAACATACAAACTCTTCAGCTTTATAATATTAGTATAGATAGCTGACCCGCGCAACTTCGTCTGCGTCACATAAGAGAGAGAGTGGGTCGTAGGCACCTATAATACAATTTTAAAGGAGCTGAAACTTTCTTTGTTAAATCCACGAACCACATAAGAACCATTGAACAAAATTTTACAAATATACCTACAGTGCTAATTTAAAATCACGCAGAATAAACCAGGACAAACATCATTTGTAAGTCTGTAATGGGTAATTATTTTGCCGCGATGTTATTTTAAAACTGCGATATCGGAGATATTCATTGAAATCGAATGATGTAAAGGGAAATTTTGTTTTAAATCAAATACTTGTGATGAATAACATATTTATTTGGATAAGGATTAATATCATGTTTATAAAAATACCTTCGCAAATAATGCATTATTTTAGAACAAATTTGGTTAGCATAAAAAAGATTATAGTGAGCCAACCTTAAAAGATAGACATATGCTGTCGCGGACTTTTTTTAGAACTTTTTAAGGGGAACAATTCTCTCATAGATGATTTTTACGAAACTTGAACTATTTACGCAGCGCACGCAGCAGAAGCTCTCAAAAGGAAAAAAAGCCCTCCGATTTTGAAACATTCTTCATTGGTGCTCCGCTCCTTTTGATTTTAGCGTGATGGTATATATCCTATAGCCTTCCTCGATAAATGGGCTATCTAACACTGAAAGAATTTTTCAAATCGGATCAGTAGTTCCTGAGATTAGCGCGTTCAAGCAAACAAACAAACAAATAAACAAACAAACAAACTCTTCAGCTTTATAATATTAGTATAGATGTGTTGCCATCGACACGATAAGTAATGGTGGTTATTGATTTTATATCGTCGAAACAGTAGGTTGAGTTATTAGACTCATAATTACATTGCCAGCCATGTTTAAATTTCATGTAATGGAGAAATATATTACCGTCTAGTAAAAATAGTGTCTGACTCTGTGCTTTTGCTGATCATTGTTTGATAGAAAAATGATAACGGTTTGTCCAACAAAGAATCTAACTCAACGAAGAATATAATATTGATTTAACTTATTATAAGTGTGTATAAGATTTCAGATTCTGTTGCTGGAAAATCCTAAATGGGACGTTTCTATCAAAAAATTCTGAATAGAACCACGGAGTCGAATGTGCCAAGTGGACGGAATGCGTAAATGCGTCTACTGTGTATCAGATCTCAAGTCTCATTGCCAGATCATCAAGAGTCTAATTGGAACTTGGGACGCTTTTATTAAGAAATTCTGAATAGCAAGACGGAGTCCGCAAATGTGCCAGGTGTACAGAAATTGCCATTTAGTTGGACGTTAAACCATAACTGGTGAAAGGTGAATATAATACCTACACCTCTGCTTACTCCTACGCGAATAGAGGCACGAGTGTTTATATATTTCGGTTACTGTAAAGGTAGGTGGCGATATTCCCAGAAACAAAACGGAAGGAAAGCTGAAGCAGGTTCATTAACGAGAATATAGCGCGGCAATAACCAGTCGAAAGTCATGTCAGTTTGTTTATAGTTTTACCTCGAACTGTACGATATCGACACACATATTATATGGTAAAATCAAACCTTTTAGTAGTATTGGATGGAAAGATGAGAAGATTCTTGTACAAGACCCCAGAGCCAACTGACCTACGGCTTTTTAGCAAAGTGGACTGTTCTGCAGTAGATGGCATATAGGTAAACAGTGTGTGTGTAGAATCGGTAATTTAATAGATTATGTTTTTATTTAGTTTGTTTTGGGCTTCTTTAAGTTTAATTAATCTCACCTAGGTCTCATATAGTTTAAACTCGTGTTGCAATTGAAAATTGCCAGACACACATTGACATGTGTGTCTGGCAATTCTATCAATGAAATAGTTCCTGAGATGAATCTTGGCCTATCTATTAAAGCAGGTAAAACTACGGTGCACAGCTATTGATACACAGTAATACTAATTCAATCCTCTCTTCTTCGAAGTTTTCTTACACACCATGAACGCTTCATACGAATGACTTGATAATCTACCCTTTTTTACCTCCATAAAAGTAATACACCATAACGGGGTCAGCAGACTTCCTACTCCTAATCGCATTCCTCCAGTCGCCGTGTAAGTATGTGAAGAATCTTAATGGGATATTGCAAGACTTCCATGGACACGGCTGCCTACCACACAATGATATTACGCATATTGTAGACCAGTTATGGAATAAATGTGCCTTTTTATTGCCAGTTACTTTGAAGGAATAAGCAGATGCGTTCAATAGTTTTTTGTCCAACCATTCTTGTTTAAATACTTGTTCTAATGTCAGTGATTCTCAATAGGTATGCGGACCCCAAGGGATCGTGTTGGTGCACGCGTCATATTCTTAGGTCAGAGTAAGGAGTTATGCGTTAAATTATGATGTAAACTATGCCAGTCTGCCAAGTGTTGTGGGTTTGGAAGTGCTACGAAACATATACCTAGGTGTTTCGGTATAGATATCCTTTGTGTCTGTTGTTCCAATGTTAGTAAAGGCAACCGTGACATAAGATTTTTGAAAATAGTCATTAGGAATATTTATTGTATGAATCCATATAATCATATCTAGAGACAAAACATTGTCCCAGAGTCCGATTGTCGATTTAGAAATTAGAATAAGGCAATTCTCATTACCGTCTCATAGCATAAACCTGTGTCTGAAATTATTATTTGGATCGTCTATAGTTAATCCTTCTAGGGCTGGGTGCGTTATTTTAATGTTTTAACAGAGCCTAACTTTACGGTGGAAAAATCAACAAGGTCTTTTAAAAAACATAGCTTTTGGTAGAAGAAAATAATTCTTTAATACGACAATGTATGCGGTCATATACCGAGCATATCTACTTGAAATAAAAACTTATATGTCTTAGTATTTAACTGTAATAAACCGTTTTATGACGCAGACATAAAAAGCTGTAATTTGTAAACGGGTGAATGTAAATTTGGTTTGTAATTCGTCATACGGATTTATTTGATAAATGTTACCAAGTTGTGCAAAATTTGCTCAAACCATATTAACAACATTACAGATAATACCGAAACCAATTTTGCAATAAAACGATATATCTTAGCTATCTATGATAGATAGCTAATCCTAGCTAATCTTGGCCACGTTTCGCTGTGGCATGTTCTGTTATTAATAATTAGGGAAGTAATATCCGTTCCTGTGGGAATTTCAGAATAAATAGTATACAAAAACACCCTTATATAGAAATAAAACGTTGTGTTATAATTTCAAGTCAATCAATCGACTACTTTACGAGTTTTACGGACACAAACATACAAAAACAGATTTTAAGTGTAAGTTATTTGCCAGTCTCAAACTGGGTTCTTTTGTGCTTATTCTCTTCAATTTTTAATAGAACAGTATGGACTTAGGTATTTTACTACTTTCGCTATAGGAAATGAGCTATTGTCCAAGGGCTACGCCCTATCGTATGAATGGGACACCCGGACATATAACATCCAAATTAGCTCCCATGTAATAATTAGCCCCACGTATCTATTTATGAATTCCGTGTTGCTGTTAAGAGTTGGTTAACAGAAAATCTCAATGATGGTATCTTGGAAGCAAACTGGAGTTAGGATCACATCTCTGGACTTTAGAAAGCACGTAAGCCGAGGCTCCTGCGCCTCATCTTAATAGATGGTCATATCCGATAGCTGTTCCATTGGACTATACGAGTTAGGGAATAGAGAGTGCACTTGTATTTGTGCACATCCCGCTCTATAATATCTTCTGCGAAGCCACCGATAAAATCGGCCTCGGTGACCTAAATTCGGTCTGCAGTATATCTATTATCACTGCAATTGGATAGGTTTTAACCAGGACAATCCATCTACTACTAAACCGACTAATTACTGCTGCAAACGAAGTTTGAAGCACCAAAAACATTGAATAGCTTTGCGTATTCAGTTCACACAAGTGCTGCGCAAAAACTGAAGAGAGTTCGAATCGTTTGGAAACTGTCTCCATTCCGAAATCTAATTAGTTCGCGTACTAACTCCTGATTTACGTACTTGGCAACCAGTTTTCCAATAAAAACGATGCTTTTGCTGTATAGTAAGCTTGTGGAACTAGGGCGCGTAGAGTTTTAGAATCTGCCTGTATTTTAACATTAGATGTAGTTGAAACTTTGGTTTTTCTTTATTTTTCAATTATACACTTGTATGGCATGTATGAACTAAGAAAAGCACACTAAGAAGCTTGTAATAAGTTGGTTTGCTGGTAAAGCAGGCTGGACTTTTAAGGGCTTATTAACCTTTTGACCGCCACAGCATAAAAGTAGCGTCGTGCCCCCTACGCCAGACGATGATTAAGGTAGTTTTAAATAATAGGTAAAAGGAACACAACAAACATATTTTTGTACGTATAATTTTATTTTGAACGTATAATAGTCGTATTTTCGACGGGGGCGTCGTGAGCACGGTTTAATTTGACGTGAATGGACGTCCGTGGCGGTCCAAAGGTTAAGGTACTGACTTGTGGTGTTTATTATTGTTAACTTTGAAATTCTCGCGTTGTGTAAATATATATTATATAAATAATTTGATCCTTAACCACACCACGTTAATATTTTCGAGTTAGAACTACTAGTTTTTAAACCAATGGAGGTCCACAATAAACAACGCAACCGGTGGCAGCGGTGTCTGGTGTGTTGGTAGATTTTGCAAATTTTTATTCTAGTGCAATGATCAGCAACCATACGGCTTGTTTTATAGTAAGTACGCTTCGTATGCTGTGGATATATGCCAAAGCTATAGCTTAAGCCAGAGGTTCCTAGACTTTTTTTTCTCATAGACCACTTTCAATATTTAGCTGGTTCCGGCCGAGCCCCCGCAGCTACATTTCTACCATATTCCTTGACATTCGTATTTATATTGGTGAAGGATCAAATAAGTTCATGCAATTACAAAATTTGATCAAATCTCTACGGGCCGACCCTTTTTTTTTAGACATTTTCTATCGAAAAATCGTTTGGGTTGGAGACTTGGTACTGAATATGAAATATGCAAGTTTTTAAAAGTAAATTAAGTTTCTTAAAATATTATCTGCCTGCATTGATAAGTGAAGTCAAGCCAACATTTTAGTTCTTCACTATCGAAAACAAATAAATTTTCGTGGATCCCCGCTTACGAATTGTGGACCCCATTTTTTGTCACGCCTACGTAGACCCCATCGAGTCTCCCGCGGACCCCTGGGGGTCCACCTGGACCACTTTGCGAATTACTGGCTTAAGCGATGTAAATTCTGCAAATTAGAGTCTACCGGGCACATTTTCACACTATATTGTTACTGAAAATTTTCATACATAAAAACTCAACATCATTTTCTGATCCGAAATTAATAAAATCCTGGACCTCAGGATATGCCACAAACAACTGTAGCACCTGTCAACGTAAAATTTACTATTTATTGATGTGAAACATCTATAGCCGCACGTAAAATCGATTGCTGGCGTGGCGACGCATGCCGTGGCGCCGCGTCGCCACGCTATATGATAGTATTTTACATTATGCCATATTAGTTCCTGTCGTAATCTGTTCTTATATGCATATTACTTATACAAAATATTGTTTTATTTAACTGCCAACGGACTTGCCCTCAATTGATAAAACTGCCATGTTTACGTAGAGTCAATGTTAATAATTAAATTACGCAGCGGCCGTCATATATTGCTATAACATTGATTGATAGCAGCCACTCACGCGATAGCGCCTCGTACTAGACACAAGTGTAAATATGTTTTTGTGCATGTATACTCGTTAATTAATTAATATATATCAAGCGGTATACCAATAGATTAAGCATTGGGTTTGCGATTGAGGGGTCGTAGGATTGCACTATCTACGTGAACCCAGTCTAAAGACAAGCTAGCTTAGCTGGATCAGTTAACGAGAATATTATCTGTAGAACCACTGCGTTGTAAATACATGATGGAAGGAGAAGTTATTCCGCGAGTCATGATGGTGCGAGACGTCGGTGTCTTATTCTCTGCCAAACTGTAATTTAGACAACATACATATATATATTTTTTTTATTGACTGATGTTTACAATAATAATACCATGGCTTAGACCACTCGCTAAACCACGAGGGTTTTTATGCGAGTGGTAGTTCATAATTATATAATTAATATCTGTAAGAAGCCCTATCAGAACTTAGGGTTTATCATGCGAGAGACAAAGGATTTCCATAACACTAATGCTGTAAAGTCTTTGTATAACTCAATGGTTCGGAGTAGGTTAGAGACTAGTGCTATCATCTGGAACCCCCATGAAACTAAATATAGTTTGATTCTAATTCGCCCCACCTGTTATTTAGAGCATGTCTAACGCATAGGAATAGGGTTGAGGAGTCAATAGATGATTGTGGTAGTAAAGCTTTGCTGGTTATAGCATATGTTGGCCGATTCGATCACGGTAGTGCTATCCTTACACAGTACATCCACTTTAAGTAGCATTATACGTTCAAGGAGTAAAAGCGTGTGCGCTCCAAACACCCTCTTAGTTCACTCCGCGTCTTGTATAATGAGTGAGAGCGCTGGTACCTAGTCATCATGTCTGTCCTTGACGGCGATCAAGTAAGAAGCAAATATATGTATGTAATATGACTACTTTATAACAGAGTATGATATTTAGTTATCGATTGCGATGCGTCACTGGCTCTGTTTGTGGTCAATTGTATCAATTGTCTTGCGAGCTCGTCGCACATGGCCAATTCGCAAATTGATGTTGTAGCCAGCTTGTGAGTTTTGAATAATTTATTCTGTTACGTAACAATAGAGGTACGACTGTATGCTGCCGACGGGTTAGGCAGGGGAGCGTTACGGCTATTTTGCCAATTTTAAAATTCATGTAAGGGGTTGAGCTTATAGCTGTGTATGGCGAAAGCCATAGTATATCATAGTATAGTATAGTACATGCAAACGTGATATATATAACTTGTTATTAGCAAAGCAAAATACTACGTGCCGTAATACATAATAGTTAATATTGTTAATTATGCAAATAAAGTAAACATCATAATTTCCCTTTCCTATATAGGTCCGTACTACGTATGTATAATAACTTAGTATATAAGCCTTAATTAAGTAACAATAAACCAGTCAATATTCAATCACCACATCGTCGTTTATATTTCCACATCCCGCTTCCTTCATTTTTCTCAAGAGTTGGGAAGGCTTTTGGTCTCCGAGGTCCATTTCTGATAGTAGTCTGTGAAAACGTCGGTGTTCGCTCTCTTCGTAGCAGTTTATTAGACGTTCCTTGATGGTGGAGTACTTATTATCGCTGGGAGGATTAGTCAAAATGTCACTAACCTGATGGACTACCTCTTTTGGTAATTTAGATATTACCATATTGTATTTGTAGTCTTCGCCCTGTTTTTGTGGTGCCAAGATGGCTTCAAACTGAGCGAACCATAATCGTGGTGAGTCTGTCCAAAATTGCGGTAGTTTTTCCGTGACCGTGATTGCAGCAACAGTTTCGCAGCCTGATTCGCCTTTTGAAGGAGTTATTGGTGGAGCCATTTTTCTTCTGACGTTATGAGGATGTGATAATATCGTAATACTATTGTTAGAGAACAATATCAATATCTAGAGAGATTCACCGCTGAAAACCAAATTGGGTTCCGGTCGTCCCGATATTATATCAGCACTGGAGACCAATAGATCACTTCGGGGTCACCAATTATTGCGTGTTTGGTAGGTAGGTTCATCGATCTAGGCTTTGTAATGTCTTCATATTTCTCTGGTTCAGCTACGGGCAGAACGTGAAAAGCTTTCTTTATGTCTATTTTGCTGAAAATTCCTTTTCCGCTTGCCACGTACGTAAAATCAAGTAGCCTTGGAAGTGGGTACCTGTCTGGTACTGTTATTTTATTTAGTGCGCGGTAATCTCCACATGCTCTCCATTCGCCATTCTTCTTCTTGACTAAATGAAGTGGCGATGCCCATTGACCGCTTGACGGTCGGCAAATTCCCATATCCATCATGTCTTGGAATTCCTGTTTTGCAATTCTGTATTTATCAGGAGGTAATGGACGCGCTCGAGTAAATACTGGGAAACCTTTTGTTATTATTATATATTCAATATTATTATTATATATTCAATATTATATAGTCAATATTCAATCACCACATCGTCGTTTTAATTGGTTCATAAAGCAACACGCAATACTGTGCACCTGGTTTTCCAGATACAATGCTGCTAATGACAATACCTTACAGAAAAAGTGAATAAAACTGCCCCAGCCGGGGTCTAATCCAACGGGGTCTAATACTCTATCAACCTAAAAGGCAAACGAATTCGCGAGACGCCCGCCTACATGATCGGGAACGTGTACTCCGATCAAGCGTAGATCTCATTTTAAATAGATTACAAAGACTAATAAATAAGTGTCTTTATATTATGTCTATAAATCTTTTGTGCGTGTGTTTGTAATTAAACTCCTGCTAAACGGCTGAACCGATTTTGTTGAATTTTTTTTGTGTGTGTTCAAGTGTGTTCGAGAATGGTTTAGGTTTGGTTTTTTTTTCGTGTATACAGTACATCTGTCGGGACAGCTAGTAAGTATATATGATCTAATAAGACCCCACGTAGCAAGGAGCAAGGCCGTCCACCAAGCACATTGCCAAATCTGACACATTCCGCACAGCTACTGAGAATTGCTAGACAAAAGAACTTAATAACAGTTCAACAATAGGCCACCTGTTACAGGGGCACTCAAACCATACCTGGTGAAATGTAATTATTATTATAACATACCTCCATATAGCTCATCTGGGATGTAGGCGTGAGTCTGTATAATATGTATACATTTGTTCATACTTGCGTAGACCTCGATTCTTTTTACAAAAGTCCTATTTCAACGTCAAAATCTCCTAAACCCACGGCCATTCACCTTCCCCGCTTCACATTCTTCAATCAGTACAATAATTATATAACCACATAACAACCGTATTGGTATCTTCACGGTGTCCGTGGGTAAGCAGAACAATGCACAACGGTACTAGACACGTTCCCACGATTCGGGAGGTAATTATTTTTATGGTTTATTAGTGAGATTACTTGTATGGACATTTTAACATGCTTTTTTGTTCGCTCTAAGATTTCAGAACGGTTTGGATATTGCACACTGATTGTGTGCGTGTCTGTTTACTGGCTAGGCAGAGATAACTGATTGTATGCATGTCTGTTTACTGGCTAGGCAGAGATAACAGATTTTCTTTCAAATGTATTCGAATAATTGTACAAGTCAAAATCCATGTAAAAAATCATTTATCTATTTAGGTCACAAAGTTATATTTACAAGTTATGAAATTGAGCCAATGAGAAGATAATTGCGAGAAACTTAAGGCCACTCTTTTAAATCGCCATTCGATTATAATTTCATTAATTATTTTATATCTCAGTGATCAAGGTGTTGCTATCTTCTTGCTTCTAAGAATTTCTTGACAGAAGAGGCGATAACATTTTGTCCGACACAGAATACGAATCCGAGACTTATAGATACAGATCAATAATATTACAAATACTGGTTAAGATACCGATTCTTCCTTTACCAAGTGAATCGAGTAGATTCCCTGTCTAGAAACGAGTTGTAGTATCAAAGTGAAATGGAAACAGATCGGTATCGAGGGCACACCGCAAGCCCGGATGACGGTACCGAGGGCACTTGGCGCTTGTATTGTTTGTTTTAATCACAAATGTTTGTTTGTCGGTGTTTAATGTCCTCTACAAGAACAGAGAAGAAGAATATTGGCTGTATTTTGTTGTGCTATGCACTTTTTACTATGATGTTCGGTAGTGGAAATATAGGCGACGTTTTCTTAAAGTAAATCAGTATTTATAAATTATTACAAGAGATACGAAAGTAACACTTTGTCTTTTATGTTTTTACGGTTTAATTGCTAAATCGGTTTTGATGTAGGATTTCGCATAGAATTAGCTTGAACCCTGGGATATAGGTAAAGCAGTACCGTGCATGTTTTCAGAATAAGGCAAAACCTACCTGTATTGTTAACAGTAAATAGTGAAGAAAATATTCTATCTTTATTCTTTAACTAGGGGCCTGCCCCGACCTTGTACATATACCTATATCCTAAGTCCATCGAGAATAATATCTTCTAGATATTTAAAAAGATTTATTTACGTCGGATACATAAATAGTTCCGCAGATTACCATCCATAACTCAATATTACAAACATTCAGTTTTTGCTATAATTCCTGTGCCGAACTTTACAAACATTGAAATTGTCACAAAGAACAGACACGGAACAAGTTTTTGCGTTACACACAAATGCTTATTGTGTGAGGATCGAACTCACCACACTCAGCGCAATGGCCATCTATTAAACCATAACGCCATCCGTGCAATCAAAATTGATATGATAGTAGTACAGGACAGGATTAAGTAGTTGCCGTCATTACCAATTAAAGCGTTGTAGTACAGTTTTGTGACTGGTTTATTTACAAGTACGAGGAATGAATGTGAGCGCGGTTGAGCTCTCATTACTCAGCAGGTGCAAATAGCTTACTGCGCCGTAATTAACAAATAACTTACTAATTATTTGTACTGTATTTAATCTATACTAATATTATAAAGCTGAAGAGTTTGTTTGTTGGTTTGAACGCGCTAATCTCAGGAATTGAAAAAATCTTATCCACGCGGTAACATTAATTCGCTATGTCGCCTTTCGTCCAGTTTGAAGTGTGACTCATTACAGTCAAATTTGCATTTGTCTAGACAGCTGAATAAAGTTTTCAAACCAACTCTTTAATGATTGTAAAAAGCTGACTAATCAAACCTTTTAAAGGCAAGCTTTAATAAGTAAATGTTACATCGAACCGTTAATAGCGGTTCAAAATGTCAATAACAAATCTAAACCGTACGTATACCCAAAACAGACATTTGTGGCGCTAAACCGCACCCACGCGCCATTTTATTTGTTTCATGTGGGTAGTTCGAATTTCGAACACGAGTTTTAAACTGGGAAAGTTGCATTAAGTCAGTCTCGCGTTGGCGTTTAACGCGCCTGGACGTCTTATATGGTTTTTGGATAAATATTTATGGTAACAGATAATAATTTAAAAGGTTTTTGTTTAGTGGATGTTTGATATGGAGCTATGTTTTTGCTTAACATTTTGATAGCTTTATTAGGTTGAGTTTTTAGATAACATCTTCTTTAATATGGAGTCAATGTTTTATTCATAAATTCATACATTTGACTCATAGTTGGCTAGTAATGTTTGGGTTCCGTATTGTTTTAGATAACGCGCCTATTGTCATATCCTGGTGACGTTAAGGAAATGTGGACTCCTACAAATACTTAAGACTGCGCCGAGCGAAATGTGCCAAAACAGGCGGTCACAGTTAAGTTGATAAAATTAACACTTTTTGTTTAATACAAATATAAAATATACATTTACCATAACAATGAACGTGTTTACAATTATTCCGTGTTAAAAACTTTAAATAATTAATATTTTTGTCTACAAAATTACGCAAATTTGCACGAAAAATGAAAAACGTAAGCTCGTATTAAGTATTTTTTTAGATTAAAACCGTGGAAATCTATCCTATTTTACAACTTAAACGAAACAAATAGTTATATTACAATTTGTCATTCAGTCCAACCGCGTCTTACGCTCGGCGCAGTCTTAAGAGACTGAACGACTGTATGATTTTTTAACAGACAGGCATTTGTTCTTAAAACTAGGTTAGCATATTTTTAAGTATTTGCAGTACTATCATACATTCAAGCAAACATAGTCTCGCGCCTGAGTATCTGCAAAGGTATAGGCAGAGGAGAAGCATAAACATATTTCGCCAGCTAAGGTTTAGGTCCTACGCATTATAATAATATTCTAATAATAATAATATTCTACCACATACACACAACACCATCTAGCCCAAACTAAGCAGAGCTTGTACTATGGGTACTAGACAATGGATAAACATACATATATACTTATTTTTTTGTTAATACATACATATTATACATAGAAACACCCAGACCAAGACAAACACCCATATTCATGCACACAAATGTTTGACATGTGCGGGAATCGAACCCGCGACCTCAGGCGTGGCAGTCGGTTACACTAACCACTACGCCATCGAGTCTATTAGAGTAGTATTCTTGTTTACCAGGCATATTGCCAGACTCCGTGATGTTACTGCTATTTTCTCTACAGAAAATACCTATTTATTAACACTACGTCCAACTCAGGTATCGGGAATCAATTCCTCAACGCCACCAACGCAATTCCTCGGATCACAAAACTCATACTCTAAAGGCCTATTTACACGACGACAGTTTCTTGAAGCAAGCGAACATTGACAAAGCGTGACATAACACGCTGTCTTTTCTTTCGCCAAATAACAGGAAAAACGCACGACTAATCACAAGAAACTGTCGTGGTGTAAATGGTCTCTTAGTATGAAACTATAGGAATGTTGCCCTACCTCTGTTATATAAAAACTGTGTAATAAAACGTTTTTGTTCGGAATGTGATTATCCACAGTTGTCCTCGCTCGTATACGTGATAGCTCGTGGCTTATTCTCTATGGTACACCGTGACTGGGACGCTGGCATGGAAAAAATGTGTGGCGTAAGGTGTAGGCGGGTAGTGGGTTCGAGGAAAAAGACGTCATTGTGTAAATAATAATAAATAATGTCCTCCAGACCGAATTTCGGCCACGGCGGCCAGTCTTAATGGAGACTGGCCATCTGCACAGGAGATATTATAGTGCACAAGTGTGTGCACAAACACAAGTGCACTCTCTGTTCCCTAACTCTCATGATCCGCTGGGACGGTAATCCGACACGACCGGAGGGAGATCAGGCGCAGGACCAACGGCGACACGTGCTTTCCGAGGCACGGAGGCGTCTAACACCGCCAACTTCCTAACTCCGGGCTGCTATTGAGATTTCTTAACAGAAAATCTCAATAACTTTTTGTTGGCCCGACCCGGGATTCGAACCCGAGACCTCATGCACAGTAGTCGCATAGTCGCATTCACTACCGCTGCGCCACGGAGGCAGTTAAAAAGCCATATTATAAAGGCATTGTGTAAAAGAGTGAAGGTGGTCATATGATTTTACAAAATAATAATAAGTATAGTTTATTTCGTTGTTGTTAAGTTCTGTTTGTATGTGTGTTTGTGCCGACGTCACGCAAAAATCACTAAACAGAATTTTATGCGGTTTAATCAGTTTAATAGTTTACGGTTCTAATTAAAATTTGAACTACATTTTATCCAATAATCCTGGAGAAGGACATGTTTGAGCAATACATGGCTAAAATTGAAACAGATATCTCTAAGGACCCACGAGCTTTTTGGAGATATATAAAATCTAAAAATCAGTCCCATTCTTATCCTTCAGTATTAAAGTACAAGGAACGGTCAGCTGGGAACGGAGAGGACATATGTAATATGTTTTCTGAGTATTTCTACTCTAATTTTCTGTCTCCCGGCCCTCAGGATGCTGACGTGCCCGTTAGTACGTGGGACAGCTTGCCGATTCGAGGAGATCACTCTGATATTAGTTCGATTGAAATAGAGGAAGCCGAAGTGTTTAAACTACTTAAACAGGTCGACCTCAACAAATCTGCAGGCCCCGACAACATCCCACCAATTTTTATCTTTAACTGTGCCAAGTGTCTTTCTACTCCTATCACGATTTTATTCAAGCGATCTCTTGCTGAGGGTGACATGCCTGTGATCTGGAAGTCAGCGTATATAACTCCAATCCATAAAAAAGGTCCGAGGGACGTGGTGGAGAACTATAGACCGATCTCCAAGCTATGCGTATTCGCGAAAATACTAGAAAAAATTGTTTACAGGCAACTCTATGCGGCTATCAAACTTAGCTTCGGCGAATATCAGCACGGTTTCCTCAGTGGTCGTTCTACCACGTCGAACCTTATTGTTTCTAGTGATTATATATCGGAACATATGTCACAGCGGTTACAGGTGGACGTTGTATACACTGACTTTTGCAAATGTTTCGATCGGATAGATCATTCCATACTTAAGCAGAAACTGTTACACGCAGGTATACGTGGTAACCTGTATAGGTGGTTTTCGTCATATGTTGAGAACAGGAGCCAAGTCGTGGTTCTGAACGGTTATTCATCGACTAGGGCAATGTGTATTCCGTCAGGAGTTCCACAGGGGTCTTTGTTGGGTCCTCTTTTGTTCAATATTTTTATAAGCGATGTTATATCCTGCTTCCATACATCCAAAATATTGCTGTACGCAGACGATATGAAGATACTGACTAAAATAGGCTCCAACGAAGACACCCTTCGCCTGCAAAGTGACCTAAACCGCTTTCAAACGTACTGTACTTTTAACAAACTGGACTTGAATGTCTCCAAATGCTATGTTTGTTCCTTTACACGCAAGCCTAACCCAATAACTTATCATTACACGCTGTCGGGTACCGCAATAGCCAGAGTTAACTCTGTCAGGGACCTGGGAATAATATTCGACTCCAAACTACTATTTGATGCACACATTTCAAATATAATTAATAGAGCTAATAAAGCATTAGGTTTCATTTTTAGAATATCCAGGGATTTTAAAAATATCAAAACGATCAAAATTCTGTATTGTGCTTACGTCCGTAGTCACCTCGAATACGCTTCACAAGTGTGGAACCCGAACTACGAAATCTACATAACGCGCGTGGAAAGAGTTCAAATGAAGTTCCTGAGGTACGTACAATTCCGGTCTGGCATATATTTGTCAGACTATTTCAGCCGATGTAGAAAATTCCACTTGCTGCCTCTACAAGAGCGAAGGAAAATAGCCGATATATCTCTGTTATTTAACATTATGAATGGGTCGACGGATGTAACCGAGTTGACGAATAAAATTGGTCTGCGTGTGCCATCTGCGCTGCTGCGAAGGCATAACCTTTTATATACCCCCGCCTGCCCGAGTACCTACAGGCAAAATTCATTTTTGATCAGGGCTAGTCGTTCGTTCAATTCAGCGTGCCGGAGAGTTGACATTGATATTTTTAACACCAGTGTCACCAAATTAAAAAAGACTATGTGCAATAACTTTTTCTCACATGCTTCCTAGAAATCGATTAGTAATGAGTGTGTGTATGTGTTTTCCTTTTTTTTATTTTTTTTATTTTTTCCCTTTTTTTTGTAATTATTATGTGCTTATTTTGTCCTCCTACTTAAAATAATTTATTTAAAATCAATATTGTTTTAGGTAGCCGTTTCACAATTTTTTTTATAAAAATACTATAAGTGAAAACTTGTAATTGGCCATAGTTTAGTCAAAGATATACATACTTGTTAACTAGCTGTAAGTTTCCTAAATTCGAAAATAAAATAAAATAAATAATAAATCTGGAGATACATCGTCTATGCGTTGTTTCTCCAGATACATGTAGTTACACCGGGACGTTGTTTTTTGAAATTATATCTATTACTAGCTGTGACCTGCGACTTCGTCCGCGTAGATTTTAACTAAAAAGTGTTTGTCTCCGCGGAACCCCATTTTTTTTCTAAAATCAATGTAGCCTAAGTTACTCCTTATAACATCAGCTATCTGCCAGTGAAAGTCCCCTCAAAATCGGTTCAGCCGTTTCGGAGATTAGCCGGAACAAATAGACAGACAAACAAGCCGACAAAAATTAAAAAATAGATGTTTTCGTATAGGTACCTTATATACTTTCATATGCATTAGATAAAAAGCTGTTATTTTGACATTACAAACAGACACTTCAATTTTATTTATTTGTATAGATTATGATTTCCGAAAACAACGTCCCGGTTGAACTATATGTCTACGAAAGCGTAGTGATTCACAAATGCTAGTTAAAATCTTAAATTAATATTAATTCGTGTTGATAAACAAGTGTGTCAGTGTACCAATTGTTGGCTCAGTTATCTAAATACCATTTGTTTAAATCAGTCCGTATTCCGATTGACTCGTCCGTCCTCCCATGGCGTATATTAATTGTTTATATCGTTCATACATACAATCAGTTATATAAGATGCTTTGAATGTGTGCCTACAATACCACACATATTTTCATGCTCACTATTTTATTTGCATTCCTCAATGGAGATGTAGTTAATAGATCGCACGAGTGTGCTTGACACCGCCGACTTACTAACCCCGGGTTGGGATTAGGATTTAACTCAAAAACTATTCAACCTATTTTATATCAATCTATCATCATTAGAAAGCACCGAATAACAGAGGCTATATCTATACTAATATTATAAAGCTGAAGTTTGTTTGTTTGGTTGAACGCGCTAATCTCAAAAACTACTGGTTCGAATTGAAAATTATTTTAATGTTGAATAGCCTATTTATCGAGGAAGGCTATAGGCTATATAACATCACGCTACGACTCACGGGAGCGGTGCAGTAACCATAAACGCGGGTGAAACCGCGGGCACATCTAGTTTTATTATGAACTAGATGTTCCTGCGGTTTCACTTGCGTTCACGGTTACTGCGCCGCCTCCGTGGGTCATACCGTGATGTTATAATATAGCGTATAGCCTACTCCGATAAATAGGCTATTCAACATTAAAATAATTTTTCAAATCGAAGCAATAGTTTCTGAGATTAGCGCGTTCAAACAAATAAACAAACTCTTCAGCTTTATAATATTAGTATAGATGTTTAAGTATTTCTACTAACATAACTTAACCTAACTTACTTTTACGCTAGCAAAGCCGCGGGCAAAAGCTAGTGTATGTAGTTACTCCATAATGGAGTCGGATCCGACCATCTCACACTTGCCTCTCTACAGCAACGAACAAGCCTTTTTTTCTATCAACATCTGCGTAAACTTTAAACCAATTACAAACTTAAGGTTTTAACACTTGTACCAACTCCCAAGTTCCGCGCCAATGCTCCAGATATCAGACATCGGTTCCACAACAGATGTCGCAAGAAACACCAGAACATACAACCTTCAAACACCTTATCCCGTCGTCTTAAAGACTATTATCCAATAAACCAATGACAAATCGTTTCGTGTCGAAGCCAAAAGCATTGTTAGGGAGGTTTCCGATCACAGTTTTGTAAGGAAACCATTGTTTGCTAGTAAATCCGATTAAAAAGTAAAGTTGTTGAACTTTCTATCGATATTGTTGATGGAGAAAGAGGATTTTGGTCACGGATGGATGGTACTGCGAGTACATAGGATGGGTAACACCTTCATTATGTATTTGTAAACAGTCCACACCGAATGGTGTGGGCTCGAATGCCGCACGGAACAAAAATTCTTATGATCCATAAATAAAATAGTTTACTAATTAGTTTTTTTAGTTTACCGCAGAGAGCACGTTAAGCCGTCGGTCCCGGCTGTCATGAATATCTATGGCAGTTGTTATTCGGAAGCCAGTGTCCCTCTAATATCCTGACACTGTTCTAGCCTTAGGGCATCGTTAGCCTTCGGGTTGCGGAGATCAGATGGCAGTCGCTCCGCGTAAAAACTGATATTCAGTCAAATCCGGTTGCAAATTTCTCTTAATTTAGGTACTCGAGAAAGCCATAAACAATTCAT
The DNA here is from genome assembly GCA_963564715.1 of Catocala sponsa. Taxonomy (NCBI): domain Eukaryota; kingdom Metazoa; phylum Arthropoda; class Insecta; order Lepidoptera; family Erebidae; genus Catocala; species Catocala sponsa. The sequence continues at coordinate 703,125 of OY751351.1, read as the reverse complement.
ATAAGTATCAATAAGAGATCATCGTTTCATCATATTTTCTCACGATGTGTTCCTGCACCGTAAAAGCAAGCTATAAATTAACTGTTATATATATATATATATATTTTTTTTTTGTACCATCATGACATGCATCATCAATTATTATAGAATGTGGGTGTAACAAAAAGTAAATAAAAATATGTAAGTATAAGGAAATTTTAAAAACAATTAAAATGTAAATATGTGCAGATGCACGCCCCCACCTGACAGCACAAAAACAACGGTGATGCGCTCAGCATAATGCTGTGGCACTTGCATTGCTGCAAGCACTACACAGCGCTGATTTTCAGCGAACACAGGAATCATTGACGTTTGGTCCGCCAATAGTGTACTGTGCGTATTACTTGAAAAAATTTAACTTAATCTTCTGCGTGACAGTCTAACAATCTCCCAATAAGACTTTCACTGCTTTCTCTCCTAAAATCTCTTAAATAAACTAGTTCTAATGATAGCAAAAAATAGTCTATTTTACACCGAGTCCATGACCGCGGGTCTCCACATACATTTTCAATGCGCAAGTGTTGTAGACCGAGACGGTCTTGCGAGCTCGCCTGAGGCCCCTCCATGAATGGCGCTCCTACATACACAAGCTGCCAGACTTGACGCAAATATCTTGAGGCCTGGCTAATATTTGAGCTCTGCGTAGATTGCGGGTTCAGACTGCTAGCTGAGTCTCGACAAAGACTTAGTTGTAAGTTCCAATTCTACCAGAGTTAGTTCTACTAGATTTCAATTGACTGCTCGGATGACGTCGTGGTTCAAATGGCTGCCTCATCACTGCCACTACGCCGAGTGGTTCGAATCCTACACGAGTCAAAAATTTACGTGGTTCACAAATGGTTGTATCGAGTCTTGAGTGTCCGTTGTTTAAATGTTTGTAAAGTGCCTCGTTACCAGAACTATTCCTGGTGCCGCAGATATCATTATAAAAATAACTAGATTTACGCCTACGACAGAGTCTTATCGCACCCACAATTTGTGGGCTGTTTTAAAGCTTTATATAAAGTGAGTCTTTTACCGTCCATGTGGCACAAGCCTGCTTGCTGCTACTGGCAATGTTTGACAGAAAATGTCAATAACACTTAGCGTTACCCGGGGATCAAATAAAAAAACCACTCGAGCGGCCACAAACAAGCGTTAACAACGTCATAGGTTCAACTAAGAAGTCACATTAAGAGGAAACACTAAAGGCGAGAGAATTAAGAAATAGGTATTTGTAAAATCTATTGCTGTCGCGCAGTGCCATGTACAGTATCATGAGCGCGATAGAGACAACTGTAGCTTGGACCGAAAATACCTATTAAAAGTACACAAAATCAACGTTTCGTAGTCCCTGATTCCTTCTCCAAAACTTGAGCGATTTAACTACATTTTCCATTAAAATTAAGTAAAGACTGGCCGTATTTCTGTTTTCCTTTTTTTATATAATCTAATCAAATTTGTTTTCTGGATGTTTGAACACAACGGAAAATCTGGTCAATTTTTGAGATTTCTGAAGGCTCATGTCTCTTTTAATAATTAATTTATGAAAAAAAGAAAAACATAGGGACATGCCAATAGAGCCCATACATTTTTTGAAAAAAGAATTATTGCTCTACAGGCATTATCCAGGGAAGAAACAGGGGACTACGTTTGCATGGAAAAACGGCCCTTATGTTTCCTCTTAAATGAATCTCCAAATGTTATATCCGGAGGTATGCGTCATCTTAAGAAATTTGGAAGAACGACTTAATTTGTGAATCAAAACGGGCATTCTTGATGACTCACCGTTTCTTGTTATACGACAAAACATTAATTATAATCCTTATTTAGAAGTAATTAACAAATTTTAATCCTTATTTATGACGGATTTTAAATTAACTAGTCTTATTTAGCATCAGTTATAAATGTCAAAGTCGAATTGATAGACGCCTTGTAAATATATCACCATTAACCAAGCCATTCATAGGTAGGTAGATCAAGATATTTATATAAGTCATTATTTATTTTAAATTTGACTACAAATTATTTAAATATACAACGATTATGACAATCAGAATCAAAATGTTACAAAGCCTATTCGCTTTACACCTATACTAACACCAGCTGTCCCGACAGACGTTGCCCTGTACAACAGAGAAAAAAAAGCATGTCTAAACCATCCTCGAATCCACTTGAACACACACAGAAAGTTTCATTCAAATCGGTCCAGCCGTTTAGGAGGAGTTCACTGTCAACATACGTACAGAAGAATTATATATATAAAGATTATAAAGCTGAAGAGTTTGTTTGTTGGTTGGTTGAATGCACTAATCTCAGGAACTACTGGTTCAAATTGAAAAATTATTTCAGTGTTGGATAGCCCATTTATCGAAAAAGGCTAAAGGCTATATAACTTCACGCTAAAACCAATAGGATCAGAGCATAAATGAAAAATGTTGCAAAAACGGGAAAAATGATCTTATGTGAAACAGACGAAGTTGCGCTGGTCAGCTAGTAAGGCTATATTCCTCATGAGGTTGGCGCAGGCGCATTCTCTTTTTTATTTTTCCAAAACTATATAAATAATATATTTTAAGGTTTTGGTAGGTTGGTAATTGATTTTTCAGTAGTATATGATTGGTACTTCTTTGTGTCCCGAACATAGTTTTACTTGTGTAATTATTTTTGAGAGCAGTTCAGTTCGCTTATTTATTTATATCTGAAATAAGTCTTATTGAATATAAAGTTACTTAATAAGCCGAGCACTGAAAGGAATCTTGTGACCAATATTCAGTTAATTGTCAGAGAGTAACAACATGGTTTATTAATCATTAAAATGAAGACTGCAAACATAAAACAATCATAAACTACTGTGTAAAACTAATCTGATTTTGATAAAATGAACAAATTAAAACAAATGTAGCAACTGTGCATCATTATCAATAATTTAACTTTCAACATTCATAAGTTCTACTTTGTGTAGCAAACTTGACTTAGATTTATTTTTTTCTAGCTGTGCCCGCGGTCTCTCCCGCGTCAGTGGTATTTGTGGTTACTGCGCCGCTCCAGTGAGCCGTAGCGTGATGTTACATAGCCTATGTCCTTCCCAAGGTCTCAGGGAATCTCCATTCCAAATTTCATCTAAATTGGTTCAGCGGATTGAGCGTGAAAAGGTAACACACAGAAAGACTCGCTGATTTCAGCATGAATGGGCTGGCTCGACCGGGGAAGGACTACCCTCTCACAGATTATCGACGTGAAATAGCAGTATTCCTACTGTTGTGTTTCGTTCGGTGAGTGAGAGTGCCGGAGGCCCAATCACCCTCATTCCCCCTTCCCGCTCCTTCTCCTTCCCACTTATTTTCCTAAAGGGTCGGCAACGCGTACGTGATACCTCTGGTGTCGCAGGCGTCTATAGGCTACGGTGACTACTTACCATCAGGTATGTCGTATGCTTGTTTGCCACCTTAGTTGTATGTATAAAAAAAAGACAGACCGACGGACAGACAGTTACTTTCGCATTTATAATATTAAGTAAGGATAAAAAACAAAAGCCAACCCCCGCACTAAGAGTAACTCCTGTGTCGCGGGAGACTTTACAAACATTCAAACAACGGACACAAATAACACCCAGACTCGTAAGAACCATTTGTGGAGCACACAAATTTTTGCCCCGTGTGGGGTACGTACCCACAACACTCGGCGCAAAGGCAGCGGCGAGGCGACCACTTAAACAACCACGTCGCCCGTGCAGTCAATTTTCGGGGAGAGCTGCTTCCAATCTTCTTTTAATCAATCATAATCCGTGGTCTAGTTAACCGATGGTTATCGATACACGAATCACACATAGCTGGCATCGATTGAAAGTAGTGTTATGGCTCATTAGCCAGCACTTTCATGCGTGCTGCTCTGTTTATCGCCACTGTAGGTAATTAGTTATTATGATTTAATGACCATTCGTTATGTACGTCAAGTTTAATGACAAGGTTTTATTTATTGGTTTAGCAAGTTATGTACTGCTGTCTGTGAGTGTTGAAATGTTTAATTAGGCTTAGGCCTATCACTCATTTACGATTGGAGACCATATTGGTCGATAAAATACGTTTATTTATTTAGCTCGCAAATTAAAACTTATGACCGTCACAGTTGTACTTATTAATGTGAATTTACATTTACCTGCTGCCATGATCAGGAATGCAAGGGCTTAGACATAAATACATACATAGATTCACGCCTGTTTCCCAGAGGGGTAGGCAGAGACTACGAATTTCCATTCGCTACGATCCTGATACACTTCTCTGGCTTTATTCACTTTGATCACATTCCTCATACACGCCCGTCGGTTCAAGGTACTCTTAACCTGGCCTTTGTCCAGAATGTCTCCGATCTGATCGAGAAACGATCGCCTAGGTTTTCCTCTTGCTATTGTTCCATTCACACTAGCCTTATAAATTTTCTTAGTCAGTCTTTCCTCGTCCATTCTTTCTACATGTCCAGAAGAGCGTAGAATAGGCAATTAACGCACGGCCTCTCTTAATTTTAAGCGATACGTCCCTTAAAATGAATATATAGCTCACACAGATGTACGAGTATAATTGTCACGTGAAGGTTTCGAAGTCACGACCCTTGGCGCGAAACCTGCGTCCGCTTGACCGCTATTCTGTCATGCAGCTAATTCTAAATTCTAACCCTGTGGCTCTCAGAAAACTCGTAGCTATGATCGATTTAGGGCCACAATATTGACCAGTCCGATCGTTAAGTGGACCAGACACAACCAGCCGATAAAAACTCTTATTAATTACATAAAAGGAGAACTCGCCAAGTCAATTTTTAATTTAGTACAGTGTACACGGCTTCAAATGGTCAGATCCGGCGGATGTCATACATTGGTTTGTTTTTTATCAGCTCATAGTCTCATCGTACGTACACGCAGCTACTTGTATAGACGACATTACACGATTCTTACAGAGTTAGTAATCGTCTCTCATGGGCATGGCTGTAAGATAATTCCGACATTACTTGCAAGGGAATATATATTATAAGGGAAGCAAAGCAAACGGCTAAACTTTCTGTCCATCATAAGAATACAGGAACTGGTATTGCATCCAACACATAACATTCACGCATTGACAAAGTAATCATTTAGCTACATGTTAGTATAATAATATAATAATAATAAAGTTATTTACTCCATAAGAAAAACACTTAATCTAGATACAAAATTTAGGGCTTAAGGAATACATAACAAACTGGAGACCCTGACTTCTAAACTAGGTATGGACCTGTATCTTACAAGCAACCTCGATATGTTTCATCTGTCAAATCTCAGAATACTAGGCATTTATTAAAAATTTATTGTTTCCGGCAACCGGTGTGCCGCCGCGACTTAATGCGTTAAACTATAAATTAAGTGAAATCCTGCTTGTACCCTCTAAGATGCTTGATCAGTGTGCTTTTGTCAGCTTATACATTCTCTTCAATTTAAGAGCCAAGCTCTTGTCGGTGGAGTCTCTTCCATAATGTCTTATCTTCAGCCAACGCTTTGACTTCTTGACACGACGTAACTTTTACCTTTTCTTTCACTTGATCTATGAACGTCCTTCTTGGCCTTCCTCTTTCCCTTCTGCCTTCTATTTTTCCTTCCAAGATGTAAAGCTTATACATTACAGCTTACAAAATCACACTAAAGTGTTTAATGTTAGATTGAACATGATAAGTTATTTTAAGAAGCAAAGCCAAGCGTTTAGCCTTAATATGAAGGTGGGCATACTCCCAAGGTGTTTAGACTTTACCACACCTTACACCTTGTATCCAAGCTCATCTAAGTTTTTAGAGGACGGGAAACGTACATGTTTATCGTCATCTCGATACGTCGGAGTAATAGCTGCGTCACAATTATACACCGGATGTGCGTTAGTTGGCAGGAAGACGGCAATCGTGCCCGCTCCCCTCTCCCTCCCCCTCATCGGACGACAATTAGTGGAGCACTGACATCGCGACATTTATCGTCACCCGAGCCGCGGGTCAAGTTGCAAGTGTTGGGTGCGCTTGAAGAACGAAATAGACGGTTGGCTTATTAAAATCAGCTCTTGTGACGCAGACGAAGTACGCGAGACAGCTAGTATTTAATCTATACTAATATTATAAAGTTGAAGAGTCTGTTTGTTTGGTTGAACGCGCTAATCTCGGGAACTACTGGTTCGAATTGAAAATTCTATTAATGTTGGATAGCCCATTTATCGAGAAAGACTATAGGAAGCTGAAGAGTCTGTTTGTTTGTTTGGTTGAACGCGCTAATCTCAGGAACTACTGGTTCGAATAGAAAAAATTTATTAGTGTTGGATAGCCCCTCGAGGAAGGCTATTATATAGGCAATATAACATCACGCTACGACCAATAGGAGCGGCGCATCAATGAAACATGTTGCAAAAACGGGGAAAATTCTCTTAAGTGACGCAGACGAAGTTGCGCAGGACAGCTAGTACTAAACAATACTAGCTTTAGCGTGCGGCGCCACCCGCGTGGTGCCTACAACAATAAAAATTTGCCTATGTCCTGCCCTAGGTTTTAAGCTATATCTGTACCAAATTTCATCTAAATCGGTTGAGTGGTTTAGACGTGAAAAGGTAACAGACCGACAGACAGACAGTACTTTCGAATTGATAATATTAGTACTTAAGGATAAGATTTCCTCGATAAATAGGCTATCCAACACTACATTTTTCAAGTCGGACCAGTAGTGCCTGAAATTAGCGCGTTCAAACAAACAAACAAACTCTTCAGCTTTATAATATTAGTAAAGATTGTTAGGCACTAAGTTATAAGCACTATACACTCATATCTTTGTAACACCTCGTGTACACTTAGTTGACAATAAATGATTTGAATTTCAATTTGCGCTTTTGCCAACATTTTGGTTGCTTATCAGCAGCCATGATCGCGAAATGTCTAAAGGTATTGGTTATCTTGAAGTAAAGTTATTTTAAGTACTCTAACATAATTTAGAAATACTTCAACCAATCCGTAGTCTCTGCCTACCCCTCTGGGAAACAGGCGTGAATCTATGTATGTATGTATGTACTTCAACTAATTCTTGTATTGTATAATATTGTCTTCAGTTTACGCGAATGTTATTTATTGAAATTAAACTACTATATACGGATTTTATCGCGTTGTTTATTTGACACTTTATTACAAAATTTTGAAAACTGTTACACTACTATTACTATTAAACTTTACTAATTTTTAAGCTAATTAAATTATTGATACTATTAAAACTATTTATACTATTACTATCTTATCTTATGTGGGGGCCAGTCAGTGCAGACCGGCGACACTTCGACCCAGTGGGATCTTTTGTGTCGACACTCTCCCAATAACGACTGCCATAGGTGTTCATGGCAGCCGGGACCGACGGCTTAACGTGCTCTCCGAGGCACGGAGCAGGCGATAATTGTCAATCAATATGCACATAATTTCGAAAAGTCATATAACTTCCGAAAGTCAGAGGTGCGCGACGTGGGTTCGAACCCGAGACCCTCTGCATTGCAGTCTGTTGGTCTCCCCACTGAGCTATCGCTGCTCTTACTATTACTATACTATTATACTATTTATATTTATGTTTACACTTACAATTAGTAAAGTTTAATAGCAATAGTAGTGTAACAATTTTTCAAAATTTTGTAATAAAATCTTGTATTTTATTTTAAAACCGTTACTTTTACCCACACAATAATAAATGTCTCCGTCTATCAAACAATTTCCCATGGAAGAGTGCCTGGACAGTCTGTAGGTGTGGATAGATAGAGTAAGTAGGCAGGAAGACGCCAATAGCGTGATCTCATTGAGCGACAATTAGCGAGCGTTGACGGAGGATGCCGACGTAATGAGATCGAGGAACTGGTCTTTAGACCATGTGGCCTGTTTTGTTATGGCTGTTACTGACCCTGTATTTTGTACTAGTTTTCACCCGCGGCTTCGCACGCGTATATGTAGGTTAGGTTAGGTTTGCAACAGTTATTTTTCTGGATGAAAGGTACCCTATGTCCTATTCTGTACCCCTGACAACGTAGATGCAAAATTTCAAGTTGATCAGTTGAGTAGTTAAGGCGTGAAAGCGTAACAAACAAACTCATTTTCGCATTTATAATATCAGTTAGGAGTAAACATCATACGTACATAGTAATGACTGCGCAGATGACGTAGTGGTTTGAGTGGTCCCCTCGCCACTGCCGCCACGCTGAGCGTCATGGGTTCGATCCCCACGCGGGACAAACAATTCTAGGATCCGAGTCTGGATGTTCTTTGTGATCTATCACTACTGCTGCGCCACCGACCCGGTCATGTATCGAAAATCTATGTTAAAATAGCAAATACAGTCATACCTCGACTTACGCTACCCCGACATACACGACCTCGGAGTTACGCGATTTTCAAATCTCGTCAATTCGACTTTTCTATGATCATCTCTCAAATATCGATTTTAGACCTACTCTCTCCTCTATTGTTCAGAAATTGGGGCAATATTGCAGGAGAAACAGTCTTTGAGTCGTCAAACTACTTTCTTAGATTTTATGAAGCCTTCTACATCACAATAACGACAGTTGGCGATTTTATATTTGTAAAATCCAGTATGTATTTATATGCTAAACTGTACCCCGACTTACGCGGATTCGACTTACGCGGTTATCGCTCAGTCCCACCTATCGCGTAAGTTCGGGGTATTACTGTATTACTCAGTCTGTTCATTTGTTGTGTTTTAATGGTAAACTACTGAACGGATATTGTTAAAATTTGGTAATGTTGTAGGTTGGCTTAGTTCTTTGCTGTAGTCCACAAGGGACGTTACCACTAAACCGTCTTTACAATCTTTCTTTTATTTTATAAACTAGATGTGCCCGCGGTTTCACCCGCCTTTATGATTACTGCCGCCCCCGTGGGTCGTAGCGTAATGTTATATAGCCTATAACCTTCCTCGATAAATAAGCTATCCAACAAAAAAATATTTTTCAATTCGAACCAGTAGTTCCTGAGATTAGCGCGTTCAAACAAATAAACAAACAAATTCTTTAGCTTTATAATATTAGTATGGATGTGAAAATTCGTGAAAACTTTGTACGTTTTTTACTCGGTCACGCGTTGAACAGAATTAGATCCATGTCCTGGATTAATAAATATAATTTTACTTCATAATTACTGTTTATACCGGTATACGTACCCGTGGACATCAGACTGGCAAACCAGGGCTGACTGACGCTTTCCCGCTAGTTACACACGTAGAATCTCTACTAATATTATAAAAAGGAGGGGTAGGCAGAGACTACAGATTTCCATTTGCTACGATCCTGACACACTTCTCGCCTACCCCTCTGGGAAACAAACGTGAATCTATGTATGTATAATGAGGAAAGATTTAATTTGGTGTTTGTCTCAAAAACTACACAACCGATTTAAAAAATTTTTCACCACTGGATAGCTATATTATCATCAAATAGCATAGGCTATATTTTATTTTAAAAAAGTACTTTTACTAACATAACCTAATCTACTTTTACGCGAGCGAAGCCGGGGACACAATCTAAGAACAAATGTTCTAGTCCAGCTAGATAATACAATGACCCCTTACCTTCAACCATAAACGATATCCTGACCTATTTGGCACGCACGTCTCCATGCAAAAGGTTGACAATCGGCAGCGTTGTTTACTACCGCGAACAATGCTTATAGTCGGATTCGAACTGACGTCATAGCCGTCCGTTTCTAGAAACCCTTTCACGTCAGAACACGTCTACTGGTGGTGGTATTCTTTTAAGATCATTATTACTTTTTGAGATGGGCTGTGAAAGGTTTCTTCCTTTTCGTGTGGTTAGTGGTCAGCCTGTTGTCAAGAGTTGTTCAAGCCGCCCGTAGGCCTCTGACATGGCTTAACGACTGCTGTCAATTTGACAACAACCGGGACCGACTTTTTACGTGCTCTCCGAAGCACGGAGACGCTCAGATGAAATACCACTAAGCGGTCACCCATCTATAGATTGACCGCACCCACCGTTGCTTAACCTCGCTAATCGTTTACCGATCAGTGAGTGCAACTGGCTATGAGCGTTTGTTGATTGTTTGATAGGTTGTAATATATATAAAAAAAATATTTCTAGGTTGTCTTTTACGAATCTTGATCTTTGGCTATAGATTCTCCGAAATATTTGGTCAGCTCACTGCCAGTTTAACATATTGACTGCACGGATTACGTAGTGGTTTAAGTGATCGCCTCACCACTGCCTCTACGCCGAGTGTTGTGGGTTCGAATGCCACACAGGACAAGAATTTGTGTGAGCCACTAATGATTGTGCCGAGTCTGGTACTTCTTTGTGTACGTTGTTTGAATGTGTGTATGACCCCCGCGACACAGGAATTATTCCTAGTGCCTATTTGACCTTTTTATATAAAAAAAAAAAACATATATATTGTCCTGGGAATATGTGTTTTAAAAAGGACCGAAAGTGTCAAAACGAGAAGTTTTAGGCACAGTTCCTATACCAAGGAGTCAATTTAGACACGGGCAGTTAAATTTTGTCATATATTGCATATATGTGTCAAAAATTTACTGTCAAGAAGCAAGCAACTCCTCTGTCATCTGGATTTTTTTTATCCTGCCTTGATACCACTTGACTTCCACATTTTCCTTCACTTGGTGGATAAAAGTGCGCCTGGGTCTCCCTTCCTCTCATACCTTAAACCATCTCAATATAGGTAAATATGCTTAAAATAAATACAAGTTATCGTCCAACTTCGTCAGAGATATCAGGTGTGATACGTACCCTATGTTCTGCACCAAATTTGTAACGTGTTCATCATATCAGCACTCAAAGTTAATCAAAATTGGTTTAGCTATTTAGGCATAACAAACACACAGTCACTCTATATTAGTAGTATGGCTGTATAATCTGTCGGCGCACGCATTCTTATCGCTGGTTGCTACATACACTTCCGCCATGGTTGCTGATGTGCTCGTCGTGATAACAAATGTATCAGTATTTTGTTATTTAGTTGCGATGTGCCCGCCGCCTATATCATAACTACTAGTTGCTGCCCGCGACTTCACTTGCGTAAATTACTGTATAAAATGAAAAGGATGACAACGTATATGCATATAAATCTCGAACGATCATCATCTAAAAGCTGAAGAGATAGTTTGTTTGTTTGTTTGAACGCGCTAATCTCAGGAACAACTGGTGCGAATTGAAAAATTATTTTAGTGTTGTATAGCCCATTTATTGAGCAAGGTTATAGGCTATATAAAATCACGCTACAACCAATAGGAGCGGCGCAGCAATAAAAAATGTTGCAAAAACGGGGAAAATTCTCTTATGTGATGAAGCAGACGAAGTTGCGCGAGTCAGCTAGTGAAATATAAATTGCATGATGATCGTTCGAGTAGTCAAGACGTGCAGTCGTAACAAATAAACAGTCACATTCGCAGTAACTGATAAGTCATAAGTCATTTATTTCAGAACAAATTACATTTGTGTAGAAAATAATTTTGCATTAAGTAACATAAAAACAAAAACAAGCACATTAATATTATGAAAAAGTTAAATACAATTGAAATATAATATAATAAGGTCAACAATAATTAATTATTAAAACACAATCTCATTCATTTCATGGAAAAAAAAAATAATAACCAGTCAGAACAGTGTTAAAGTCAAAAATAAACACTAGAATACACAATATAATTAGCAGTCAAAAGAAATATGCCTTAAATGGATTTAGATGTCAATATAAATTCAAAAATATCAACATTAAAGTATATCCTTATAATATAATTACTATTCGACAAGATGAAAAATAAATTTAAATAAAATGGAATTTACTACAATATACGTTCTTTATCATTTAAAAATTCATCTATGCTATAATAGCATTTTCTTAGTAAATATGTTTTTAATTTATTTTTAAATATAATTGAATTTTGTATGACTTTTGGTTTTGTTGGTAATTTGTAATATTAGGTAGGATATAAAATACGAATTCTTTATTTATTGGTCACCGATGACTTCACTGTTTTGATCTCCATGCCTTAAAAAAATGTCTTTTCAGACACGGAGATCAAAACAATTACACCAAGTTAGTAAATTGTTTATAGTGATATTATTACCTGACCGGGTAACAGGCGACCCATATACCTTATCTATATGTAAACAAACGTTATGTCGGCTTACTTCACAAATAACTACTTCACTACTTAATACGTTTATCGCGTGTTTTCAGTTTTGTTTACTTTACTTAATTGGTGTTAGTTTAAATGTTTGGTTATTGGGAGTAAAGGTCATACTCATAGCTCATTAGAGCCTCCCAGCACCGCCTCGCCTCGAGCCGTTAGTATTCTTTCTATGGGTAGACGCTCACTACATCAACTCCGGAGCGCCTCGACCGCGAGCTGACCGCGCGCGGACGAGTGGGCCACTCGGTGACCACCCGTTGCCAGCACGCTTGCCTTTCGTTACCCACGCGCAGTTATCGAATGGATCGCGCGCCGTCCGCGAGTGATCACTTCATAACAGTTGTCGTGCCCCCAGCGCCCGGCACAGTGAATCGAAAATAAATACTACAAAAATAAATACTTATTTTTAGGACTTCTAATTATGAGACTAAAGTGTATTAAATTGTAAATGATTACTTAATTATCTATTTACACAATATAAACATTTTTTTGATAGAAAACACCGTAATTAAATAAAAAAGCAGATTAAACGAGCTGTGGTATCTGGTATAATATACGACACTGGCGAAATGGACACGAAAATATTTGTCGGATTAATCCGACGTAAGCGGTTAAAAGGTTAAGCGTGACAGCTATGAGAGCCAATCCTCGGTTTGTAAAGTTAGACAACGATATTCACGTGTAGACCTAGTAATGATCCCTGATAAACTACTCATCTATTCGCTGACAATGCAATGTCAAATCGTTGACCACGCGGCGTGCACTCGAGGACCACCTGACGTTCACTGGTTGACACGTGGCCTCTAACCGTGGATCACCTGTCGTCAAGGAGTGGACACCGAGCGACGAGGTGCTGCTTGTCGGGTGCCGGGTGGCTCTAATGAGCTATGACCTTAATGAGAGAACTATGGAGGGTGATTGGAGAGGTTAAATGTCTTTATTTGTTCAAAATTTATCAATGGAAGTAAGATATATTTCAATAATAATTAAAACAGGTATTGAAGGTCTATTGCGTGTGGTAATACTCGTAATTAATAAAGTTTGTAGTTATCAGCTCAGTTTATAAGCTGTTACGTCAACCTGCCTTGGACCAACGTGGTGGACTATGGCCTAACCCTTCACATACTGAAAAGAGACTGTTTTACACGGGACATCTTCTCAGTGTGAAAGGGTTAGGCCGTAGTCAGCCACGTTAGCCCAGTGCGGGTAAGCAAACTTCACACATGTTCGTGAACATTATGGAGAACTCTTAGACATGCAGGTTTCCTCACGATGTTTTTCTTCACCGTTAAAGCAAGCGATCATTAACTATTAAGCCTAACTTTGGCAAGAAAAAGGTGCGTGCTGTAGGATCGAACTCAAAACCTTTGTATAGCAGTCCAACAAGCTGTTGACCACGATTATGCGATTTCTTCAAGTAGTCTTTGTTTAAAATTTGACCCTAGTCGGTTCAGCCGTATAGCCGTGTAAACGTAAGATGCAGACAGATATATTTTCGTATTAAAATATTAAGTAGCGTGGACGTCGATCTTGCCCTATTGTGGACCTTATATTATATTATATCTGCCATTATCCTTTAACCCTTTTCACAAAGCTGACACACAACAATTCCTCACGATATTTTCTGGTTATAATTACGCACAATAACTGCGTATCATTGTATCATTATTGACTATATTTCTCAGAATACATTTAACTTCCCTTATCCTTATAAAGTGTAGATATTTATCGAAATATCTGCTGGTGTGACGTGGCACTGGTTTATTTATATACTATGTATACATAATGTGTATATGAATCACTTCCTATAAGGACTTGCCGCACCCACATAAATTACTGTTTTGATGACTACTGTATGATTATTTTTTATTTAAGAGTTTTTGAGGCTAATACCTATACCTCTTCACTTCATTTCATCCTATCTTTTATTTCTGTTCACTTTATCTTTCTACTAGCTGTGCCTGCGGTTTCACCCGCGGCTATGATTACTGCACTACTCCCGTAGGTCGTAGCGTGATGTTATATGTTATGCCTTTAACCTTCCTCGATAATTAGGCTATCCAACATTAAAATAAGTCGGCTTCGATGGCGTAGTGGTTAGTGTAACCGACTGCCACGCCTGAGGTCGCGAGTTCGATTCCCGCACAAGTCAAACATTTGTTTGACTTGTGCGGGATTGCAGAGACGTAAGTTGCTCCTGCAGAATGAATGCGCGAGCGATCCTTGCGCCCCGGCCATAGACCGTGTGAAGGAACACCGTGGTAGGTTTCGTCGGTAGGTCTCGGGACTTTCTATCTTTCTCCGGGTGAGCCCGACATAACCCCTCCGCCTGCCCCCGCTGATGGGTACGCGTCACAGCATTCCCCTACGTAAAAAAAGGCACAGTTCTGAACCGTAATTACTTATAATAATGTCTGAAAATGGCGGACCAAATTTTGGTATAATGCATATACCTTACCTACCTCTGCTATACTCCTTCTGGATGATAGTCGTGATGACGTATTAGAGTAAGCGGACATTCACTCTCTTAATTAATCAGCGTATGAAGACGTTAGTGTTAATTTATTACAATTAGCTCGAAGACTGAGTAGGTAACAAATCTTTGTCAGTCGCTCTTATTAGGAACGAGAGACAATTAGATAAAACGGTACCAGGAATAAGATACAGCGCGTATTGTACGATTCTTTAACTAGTTCCGCGATTTGTCGTTGATTTTTGGTTGGTCGTTGGTCTGTATGTGCGCTAAGAGTAGCTTATGTGTAATGCAATCACATTTTCACAGCTATCCGTAAGCCCCAAGTAATTAATGAGTCTGTTCCAGATTAATCGATCAATCAATCGGACTGTTCTGTGTTATAGCGATTTCCCTTTAAATAATTTTCAATATAGAGTCTGGGAATGTGGGTAGATATATAGTTAGAAGCTTAGCACTAATATGCGGGACTAAACAGCTTGAGCTAAATCCGTGTAAACTAATAAGTGTTATTATACCTTTAGTGACCTCTAATATATTCAATGTAAAAGTTTGTGGGATGTTTTTTTTTATACAACTAAGGTGGCAAACAAGCATACGGCCCACCTGATGGTAAGTGGTCACCGTAGCCTATGGACGCCTGCGACACCAGAGGCATCACTTGCGCGTTACCGACCCTTAAGGAAAGGAAGTGGGAAGAAGAAGGAGTGGGATGGGGGAAAGAGGGTGATTGGGCCTCCGGCACTCTCACTTACCGAACGAAACATAACAGTAGGAATACTGCTATTTCACGTCGATATTCTGTGAGAGGGTAGTCCTTCCCCGGTCGAGCCGGCTGAAATCAGCGAGGCTCTACTACTTTGGATGTTAGTGGCTCAATGATGCGTAAATCCTAGACCAGCTTTTGATAAAACTTAACGCACGGATAGACCATCTCTTAAATAAACATATAGGTACTTACTTTTATCTCAGTATTGCTCTGCTCTACTAACTAAAATTTATATTTGGGTACCGCGACAACTACCCGTTCGGCACAATCAACCGTTAGAATAACCTCGAGCCCGCACGATTTACCAACAAAATTCCTTTATTATCCGTGCGAGTAGGTCCGTCAATGACATCTCTAAAAGAAATAGCGAGTTTAAGATATCCAGAACTAAACCCTAGCAGGTGAAAAATGTTCTATCTCGACTTTACACTTTTAAATTCTATTTGCGAATACCTGTCTAAGCTATGATGTATGATGTTACCTGTCTAAGCTATGATGTTATTTGTTTAAGTATTTATCATTTGTACTTCTAGCTGTTGGTATACCGAAAACAATAAAATTAAATAAAATATACGGTCCCTTGTAATGGCAGAAAGTAGTAAATGATATTTTGTACAAATGTTCAGTCGCATAATGCGCGGGCGCAGTAATTTCTATCTAAATGATGTCAGCTCAGAAAGCGGGTAACAATTCTATTGTTCTGTAACTAATATCACTTGCACTAATACACTTGTATGTATAATATAAAGTTAACTCTTATATAATGGTTATTTAACTGTTATGTTAAGACTGCGCCGAGCGTAAGACAGATACTGACAGAGCTCGTGCGGCGCATATACAAATCCTATAAAAAATTGAAATACTGTCTTACGTTTACGCGAATGTAAGACATTGAAATTATATCAATATTTATCGCATTGTTTATTTTAAAACATAATTATTAGATAAATTTGAAACTAGTAAACTACAAATTTTAAATCTTACTATTATTAAAACTATTAAGATTTAAGTTTAGACTTTCCCCGACGTTTCGGTTGCTTTTCAGCAGCCATGGTCCGGGGGAAGACATATTATATTCATGATCATGTCATATCCTAATCCTAACTTCCTAATCCTAACTAATATTATAAAAGCGAAAATGAGTTTGTTTGTTTGTAACCTTTTCACGCCTAAACCACTGAACTGGTGATCCTGAAATTTTGCATATACGTTGTCAGGTGTACAGAAACGGACATAGGCTACCTTTCATCCCGAAAAAAATTACTGTTCCCGAGGAAAACAATAATAACGATCTTATGATAATAGATGGCGCCACGTGTTTTTCGAATCATGATTGAATTATATGTATTATTACAAGCAGAGTACAACCCGAAGTGATTGTCAAATTCTAAATTAAATTCTATTCTAAGCAAAGGTGTAAATCTGTCACTTTTCAGCAGTTATGTTTCAGTTCACCTACACAATTACACGTTACAAAGGGCGAGCCTGTTAGCCCCTCACGGACGTTGCCAAATTTAGTCTTTATAAAATACTACTTAAATACATTACTGGATTCGAGCATTGAACCCTTACAATCGGTCAAATATACTTTCGTTAGTCAATATCTTAAACAAAAGAGTTTTAAGAGATGTGGTCCAACCTTCTTTGGCCACAATGCGACGTTATGGAAAAATACCATTGTTTTGACCTCCACGCTCTGTGAACAATGTCTTCCATAAAACGATGCATCGAAACCCATATATGTACTTATAAAAAATATGCTCATTGATACAGAAACAACATGAACGTATTATGTTACTGCTTTCCCACCCAGTAACACTGCACTCGTTTTACAATAACCCACTAACTAAACATTTCTACAACGAAACCTTTCGATTTTAAACCTTATTTCGTACCAATAAGCCTCACTTAACCGCATAAAGGACAATTGTAAAATATTTGATCGATCAATGTCCCTACGATTGATAATTAAATTTTTAATAACTCTTATTTGTATAGCAATAAGCTCGATTTTAAATTGTGTGTATGTCAAGATAACGGACGAGGTTCTCGTGTCGCATTGATAACTATGTCAGTTGGTAGTCGAGCGGCTGCGCAGGCGCACGTACGGACGCCTTTCGCTATACACGAGTTAGTATCGATGTTTTCCTTGCGGAAATTTTCGATACATTAGCTCTGTGTTAATAGTTTTGCGAGTTGTGTGTGAAAAATGTATTTAGTTATTTAAAAGATTACCGTTTGTGGTTATAAGCCGACAATCTTACTTAAATTTCTAGTTTATTGTGGTAGTGAATTGACTGTGATATAAAACATTCCGAAATGCGTCGAATAAAAATGAATATAGATCCGGATTTGGGAGATTTGGAGGAGATGCTGGCACACGTCCAGACACAGTTGGAACATGAGATTGACTTGGAGAAAGAGAAAGAATCCAAGATGCCTTCTCTTGTAAACGTTCAGGAGTCGCCTAAGATGGCAAAAAGGACATCTTCTTTTAGTAGGGGTGATAGTTACGAGTACCGAAGAACTGCACCTAGACCGCCCCCTGCTAGATCAGACTCCGGCAGTCTTTCTTTAAATGGAAACTATGGAGAGTATCGAAATGGAAGCGATAGTTATAAGAGCGAAGAGTACTGCCAACCAGAAACGAACGGGAAATTCAAAGGGTCCCAAACGAGTCTGAAGTCTGATGAAGGCTCCCAGACTTCCTTTCAATCGTTTCGTTCGGAGCCGTTGCAGCGGCACTCTGTGCTGAGTCTCCGTGATGATAAGCGAGGGTCTTATGCCTCGTTGAATGGTAGGTCCAGGACTGCTACGCTGCCTAGAGGATATGGATCTACTAAAGAGAAAAACTGGGAAGAATATTGGTCGCAGTAAGTATTTGCTTAAGTTTTTTTTTTCAGGGATATCTGTGTGTCTTTGTATGTATATATAAACTTTTACGTCTCGACTACGACTCCGTCTTTAAATTTTAGTATTAATGAGCCCAGGTTTAGTGGACCCCTTAAGGCTATAGATAGGTATATCTATTTAAGCGAGGTTAGCCAATTTAATATTTTTATAGGTACACCGAGCACCATTAGACTCTCCTGAGAAAACGTGGTCGTTTTAGCTTTTTTAATGTTACGTGATTTGTTTTGTTCCTATGATGAGTGATGACAGATCAGTGATTACTAGTAGTAGTATTGGAAAGTTATGTGCGCAGCCATGGAACATGGCCTTAGTACAGTTTGGCAATTTGTGATAAATAACATAGGGGCGGTTTTATGTGGTAGATTAAATAATTGTAGGCAAGTTGCGGATAAATATAATACAATGATGTATATGATTTCAACGGCATCCAACATGTATTTCCACAAACTATGTGATTCATTTGTTGACCAGTCAAACTGATGACGCCACATGAATCTTATCTCCGTTTCCGAATAACTGAACATAAATTATAACAAATTTTCTCATTTTACGTATGTAGGTTATTTACAGAAGAAAAATATACGATATCGACAGTATATGTACCTATAGAGATATTTCGTGTATTACCGAAATTTTATAACAACGAATACAAGTAACATCCAAGTAGACTATATGAAACTAGCTTTTGCGAGCGGCTCCGCCTGCGTAGTACCTACATCAATAAAAAGTAGCCTATGTCCTTCCCCAGGTTTTAAACTATATCTGTACCAAATTTCATCTAAATCGGTTGAGTGGTTTAGCCGTGAAAAGGTAACAGACAGACAGACAGACAGAGTTACTTTCGAATTTATAATATTAGAAAGGATTTTAAATAAATTTTATATTTATTTAAGGTGTAATGTTATATAAGTATAGTTTGTACGGAGAGCTACGCGCTTTTATTGCGAATATTATTAACACTATATGTATTTAACTTTATACCTATATGTATATACATGTAGCGAACTGTATACTGTTTTCCTTTATAACATGTATATCATATTTCTACATTTTGTACCCCTGACTTGGCTTATTGATACTAGCGTAAGCAGGTATAGTGTAATCAGGCTTATTATTATCTATATATTAATACGTGAAGCAAAAACTGTACCCCTTTTTACGAAAATTGCGTGACGGAAGAGTATGAAATTTGGCACAGTTAAAGTTTATATGTAAAAGGAGTGGCGAATTTTAATGTTTATATAAAATATGCATTAGGAATACATTAAATTAATGAAAAAACACTACACGTACACAACCAAGCATTTGACACACGCAGTGGAAGCGCGTAACTATGGTTACATCTATCAATATATAATGACATATATCAGCAATATCTTACAGACAAACTTTGGTCGAATTTCGAGCACTAGGCGACCGCTAGTTCATTTTATTATTTAGCGAATTGTAAAAATTGATTTGAGAGAGTAACAAAATTTCAATAACCAAATGTTCTACAACCTCGACATATTTAAGTTTGAACTTATGTTCGCTTTGAGCAGTGTTATTGTGAACTAGATGTGCCCGCGGTTTCACCCGCGTTTATGATTACTGCGCCGTCCTCCGTGGGTTGTAGCGTGATGTTATACAGCCTATAGCCTTCCTCGATAAACGAGCTATCCAAGACTAAAAGAATTTTTCAATTCAGACTAGTAGTTCCTGAGATTAGCGCGTTCAAACAAACAAACAAACTCTTCAGCTTTATAATATTAGTATAGATAGGAAAATATTCAGCAGCAGCACAGCTTCTAGTATTGTTCCTAGTAGACGTCTATAGACTATGTAACAAGTCTATTGATGGATCTGAAAACATAGCGGAGTGTGCGTGTAAAAGATCTCTGCCTAGCCCTTTTGAAATATAAAGGCGTGAGATCATCTTTGTATATAGTTTTTTATATCAGTTAAGTGGCAAGCATACCTACCACATACATGGTGGTCTGCTAGGTTGAAAGCGGTTACCGTACCTTATGGATCACTTGCGTTTTTCTGACCTTATTAATAACAGGGTTCGCTTTGTTGTCAGCACAAATAACACAGAGATCTGGTCCACCTGCTAATAACACGGTCTCAATACACGGCAATTTCTTTATGCACTCATAGTCAAAGTCTAAAGTCATTTATTCATTTAGGTCACAAAGTAACACTTATATACCTCGAAAGGGTTAGTGAGTTTACAAAATTTACATTTATGTTAGTTCCTCAGGTAAAAGTTTGAGCCTATGAGAAGATACCTGCAAAAATCTTAAGGCTGCTCTTTTAAATCGCCATCAAATTATAATTTCAGTATTTTACAACTCGTTTATATAATAAACCGGGTATTTAAAAAGCAGTTAACTATACATAGCTGTTTTCTATTTAACTCTTTCTCAATTTAACACTACATAGTAGAAAAATTAGTCGCCTTTCTTTTACCTTTTTTTTCTTACACTTAGTTTTTGACACGGGCTTTAGAAAAAGGAGGTTTATTCATAGAACCGAATACTTAGGGTAATGACCTCATTGTAGGCTGAATACGGTTTTGTCTGGTGGTCTTTTCATTCTCTGTGGATTTTAACTAATTATTTAGTTTTAATTTGTCATAGACATTCTTTGTCGTTGAAAGTGGTTTAAACTGTAAATGTATTTTGAATTGTTTGTATTTTCCGTTTTGCGTTTAATTGTTGTTTTTTGAAATTGCTTCTTGTTTCATTTAAAGTTATAAAGTAGGAGTAGCGGTTTAAGTAGTCGCCTTGCCTGTGCCATTGCGCCGAGTGTAGTGGGTTCGACCCCGCCAGGGATCAAAAATTGGTGTGATCCACAAACTGTTGTGTTAAATCTGAGTGTACTTTGAACCATTGTTTAAATATTTGTAAAGTCTACTGCGACTCAGCATGTATTCCAAGTGTGGAAGGCGAAATAGGCTATCTAACACAAAAATATTTTTTCAATTCGAACCAGTAGTTCCTGAGATTAGCGCGTTCAACTAAACAAAAAAACTCTTCAGCTTTATAATATTAGTATAGATGTGTATTATTAGTATATATTCAATAGGTGAGGCATTGATAGGTATATTATGTTTATAACTTGCGCCATTTTATGATTGACTCATAAATCATAAACGCAATAGGAATTTTATAATTGTATATTCCGGTTGTTGGTGGTTAGTATTGTAATAGTTAATTATTCATTTGCGCTTTTCATTATTGTTATTATTTATTAGGACTAGTGATGTGTACTAGACCCTTTTCAAACTGAGAAGGGTCTGTGCCCAGCACTGGCCAATTTATATACAGAGCTACTTACATTAATACTCTTTTTTTTAAACTAACAGAGTGACATCTTTCACAAACTTATACACAATGTGAGGACATCATAGCATAGTAATAACAAATACATCTTACTCCCATACATATACACATACCTACACATACCGATACACACATATACACACATATGTATATATACACAATACACACACAGACACTCACTTACAAACACATCTTCAATATAGGCACAAATTTATTTAAAATCTATACTTATATTATAAAGCTGAAGAGTTTGTTTGTTTGGTTGAATGCGCTAATATCAGGAACTACTGGTTCGAATTGAATAATTATTTTAGTGTTGAATAGCCTATTTATCGAGGAAGGCTTATAGACAATATAACATCACGCTGCGACCCACGGGTGCGGCGCAGTAAGTCAGTAACTATAAACGCGGGTGAAACCTATCACATCTAGTCTATACAAATAAATAAAATTGAAGTGTCTGTTTGTAATGTCAATATAACAGCTTTTTATCTAATGCATATGAAAGTATATAAGAATATAAGAAAGTATATACGAAAACATCTATTTTTTTAATTTTTGTCTGTCTGTCTGTCTGTTTGTTCCGGCTAATCTCCTAAACGGCTGAACCGATTTTGACGAGACCTTCACTGGCAGATAGCTGATGTTATAAGAAGTAACTTAGGCTACTTTGATTTTAGAAAAAATAGGGTTCCGCGGAGACAAACACTTTTTAGTTAAAATCTACGCGGGCAAAAGCTAGTTTATAATATTAGTAAGGATAATGTACACAGTGTACACTCGCGAGCTAGTCTGTTCGAGTCACACGTGATACCTGCGCTTCATTGTTTCCTTATGTATGATCCAAGGATATATACCTTACATAGTTTACCCGTAACAGAACCTACAACATGACCGCACATTTCAGTTACACGCTTAGAAAACGATGTTTATCTATTGTATTAGGCAATATCCTTATATACGAGGATGTATACGTTTAAATCGGCAAGGATTTCAAAAGGAAACTGACGAGAAATACTTGGTATGACGCGTCGGTGCGCGTGAGCATGATGTTGTCCACGACTACCCAAGGTTGGCATTTGCATCGTAAGAACAGCTGTTATGAACTTATGATATAGTCATGGGGTTTTCCTTCTAGTAATTTTGATAACATGTTATAAAACAAGGTTAAGAGCTCGTTGATAATGTTAGGGGATTTTAATGGTTGGGTGGGAGTAAAGCGTGAAGGATACGAAAGGGTTTTAGGCAAGTATGGGGACGAAAGCGTGAATGAGAATGGAAAAAGGTTGCTTGAGCTATGTTTGGAGTGGAATCTCTGTGTGACAAACACTATGTTTGCCCACAAAAGAATCCACCAGTATACAAGAGAAGCAAAGAATGTAAGAAGTAGTATGATTGACTTTGTTGTAGTGGATGAAAGATTGAGAAAGAATGTCCTAGACACTCGGGTATATAGAGGTATTGGTGTCCATACCGACCATTTTTTGATTATGAGCCGGATACGTGGCCTCTTCAAAGGATGGCGACACCGTATACCTACCCGAACAAGTGTCCAAGAACGAATAAAAGTAGAAAATTTGCAAGATGAAGTATTGAAAGACGAGTATAAAAATCAATTGAGGAAAAGATTTGAAAGATTTTGTGACACTGATGATATAGAAGAATTATGGCAGTCGTTTAAGCATGAAGTGGTTGTTGTAGCGTCAGAAGTATGCGGTGTGAGCAAGAAGAGGAAAGTTATAAAATCGAAGAATGCGTGGTGGGATAAAGATGTGCAAGGGGTAGTACGTGAGAAGAAGCAGGCATGGTTGGACTGGCTATCTGTCAGAGCCAATGAAAGAATGCAAGAAGCAACGAATGAGGATGTGAATGAAGCTAGGAATAAGTTTATAAGAATGAATAAAGTAGTGAAAGATGTAATTAAATGGAAAAAAGAGGAATTGAAAGACGAGTTTGATAGAAGATTATCTGAAGATTTCCGGACCAACGCGAAGTTCTTCTGGAAATCCATTCGCTCGGTTCGAGGTAAAACCGTAACCACAGAGCTGAAATCAATCAGAGATAAGAATGGAAGTTTACTGAATGAAGAAAAGAGCGTACTGAAGAGATGGAAGGAATATTTTGAAAGTTTATTTGAAAGAGAGGAATGGCAAGGGCAAAGTTTCGAAATGAATGATAATGATAGTAGTGATGAAAGCCCTATTAGTATGGATGAAATAATGAAAGCATTGAAAAGCATGAAATCAGGAAAGGCTGGTGGGTATGATAGGATTACAGTCGAAATGCTGACAGCTGGACAGGGTCTTATAGCAACTCAGTTGTGCCGCCTTTTTAACTTGTGCTGGAATACCGGCCGTGTACCAAGTGATTGGTGCAAGGCTGTCATAGTACCTTTATACAAGGGAAAAGGCTCACAGCAAGAGTGCAAAAGCTATAGAGGCATTAGCTTGCTCAGCGTCGTCGGTAAATTGTATGCAAAAGTGTTAATTGAAAGGATTGTGAAAGTAACCGACAAGAAAATATGGGATGCACAAACGGGATTTCGAAAGGGTATGGGATGTACGGATCAGGTCTTTTCCTTACGGAGCATAGCCGAAAAAGTTTTGGCCAAAGGTCAAAAGGTCTATTGCGCATTCGTGGATCTGGAAAAGGCTTATGATAAAGTGGTGAGGAATGAACTTTGGTCGGCATTGTCCATGTATGGAGTGAATAGCAACCTCACGCGAGCTCTGAAATCTCTTTATGATGATTCCAGAGCTTGTGTTAGGATAAATGGGACCTACACAGAGTGGTTTAGCATCGATAAAGGTGTTAGACAAGGATGTGTAGCGTCACCTTGGCTGTTTAACCTATACATGGACAATTGTTTGAAAGATTTAAAAGATTGTGAATGGGGATTAAGAATGAATGAGTTACTTGTCAAATGTCTTCTTTATGCCGATGACCAAGTAATACTTGCGTCATCGGCGGAAGAGTTGCAGGCGATGGTAACTATTATGCATGGTGCTTTTGAGAGTAAAGGAATGAAAATAAATGTAAGCAAGACGAAAGTAATGGTATTTGAAAAGGAAGAGTGCGTGACGATGTGTAATATTATGATTGATGGAGAAAAAGTGGAGCAAGTGAAAGAGTTTGTATATTTGGGTACTTTGTTTACAAGGGATGGTAAACATGACGGAGATATTGAAAGGAGAACGATTGCTGGCAACAAAGTGAATGGAGCCCTACGCGCTTTTATGAACAGTCGAAATGTATCCGAAAAGGCACGTTTGGCTGTTCATAGAGGACTATTAGTGCCCACACTTATGTATGGAAGTGAAAGTTGGGTATGGCAAAAGAAGCATGAGAGCAGAATAAATGCTGTAGAAATGAGAGCGTTGAGAAGCATATGTGGTGTGACTCTGAAAGATAGAATAAGAAATAGTGTGATTAGAGAGAGATGCGGCATGAAAGTGGATATAGTTACAAGAATAGAAAAGGGTATGTTAAGCTGGTTTGGACATGTAGAAAGAATGGACGAGGAAAGACTGACTAAGAAAGTTTATAAGGCTAGTGTGAATGGAACAGTCGCAAGAGGAAAACCTAGGCGAACGTTTCTCGACCAGATCGGAGGCGTCCTGGACAAAGGCCAGGTTAAGAGCTCCTTGAACCGACGGGCGTGTATGAGGAATGTGATGAAAGTGAATGAAGCCAGAGAAGTGTGTCAGGATCGTAGCAAATGGAAATCCGTAGTCTCTGCCTACCCCTCTGGGAAACAGGCGTGAATCTATGTATGTATGTATGTATGTATGAACCGACGGGCGTGTATGAGGAATGTGATGAAATCGAATGAAGCCAGAGAAGTGTGTCAGGATCGTAGCAAATGGACATCCGTAGTCTCTGCCTACCCCTCTGGGAATCAGGCGTGAATCTATGTATGTATGTATGTTATAAAACAAATAAATCGTAATACGATGTATATAGATACTAGTTCTTGCCCGGGATAAAAGTGTTAAGGGCATGATTTTTATGAGTGGCAAGTATTATCCAAGTTTCACGTGTGACTGAGTTATTAACGTCTAATTATCATCAAATTTAAAATAAATATATTAGTAGGAGTAATCAGAAATATCTAATTTAAAGTAGTAACAATATTTAGGCATATATATCTTATCTTATCTTATGTGGGGCCAGTTAGTGCAGACCGGCGACACTTCGACCCAGTGGGATCTTTTGTGTCGACACTCTCCCAATAACGACTGCCATAGATGTTCATGGCAGCCGGGACCGACGGCTTAACGTGCTCTCCGAGGCACGGAGCAGGCGATAATTGTCAATCAATACGCACATAATTTTGAAAAGTCATATAACTTCCGAAAGTTAGAGGTGCGCGACGTGAGTTCGGACCCGAGACCCTCTGCATTGCAGTCTGTTGGTCTCTCCACTGAGCTATCGCTGCTCTAGAGATATATAAATAATAATAATAATAGTATTCTACCACATACACACAACACCATCTAGTCCAAACTAAGCAGAGCTTGTACTGTGGGTACTAGACAATGGATAAACATACATATATACTTTTTTTTGTAAATACATACCTATTGTACATAGAAACACCCAAACCAAGACAAACATCCATCTTCATGCACACAAACGTTTGACTTGTGCGGGAATCAAATCCGCGACCCCAGGCGTGGCAGTCGGTTACATTAACTACTACTCCGTCGAGGCCGCCTATGTATTTACTAGATGTTCCCGCGGTTTCACCCGCGTTTATCGTTACTGCGCCGCCCCCGTGGGTCGTAGCGTGATGTTATATAGCCTATAACCTTCCTCGATAAATAGGCTATCCAACACTAAAAGAATTTTTCAAATCGAACCAGTAGTAATCACGCAGAATAAACCAGGAGAAACATCGTTTGTACTATGTCTGTAATGGGTAATTATTTTGCTGCGATGTTATTTTAAAACTGCTATATCTCCTAAGATATTCATTTAAATCGAATGATGTAAAGGGCAATTTTGTTTTAAATTAAATACTTGTGATGAATAACGTATTTATTTGGATAAGGATTAATATCATGTTTATAAAAATACCTTCGCAAATAATGCATTATTTTAGAACAAATTTCGTTAGCATAAAAATGGTTATAGTGAGCCAACCTTAAAAGATAGACACATGCTGTCGCGGACTTTTTTTTAGAACTTTTAAAGGGGAACAATTCTGTCATACATAATTTTTGCGAAACTTTAACTGTTTACGCAGCGCACGCAGCGGAAGCTCTCAAAAGGAAAAAATACTCTCCGATTTTGAAACATTCTTCATTGGTGCTCCGCTCCTATTGATCTTAGCATGATGATATATAGCCTATAGCCTTCCTCGATAAATAGGCTATCTAACACTGAAAGAATTTTTCAAATCGGACCAGCCGTTCCTGAGATTAGCGCGTTCAAGTAAACAAACAAACAAACAAACAAACAAACAAACAAACTCTTCAGCTTTATAATATTAGTATAGATTACACCAGCTACGTTTTAGCTCCCTTATAAATGGAGCCTCTTGCTATATATCAAGCATATTTTTTCTGATCCCGAGGCACTATTGAGAATTATTCTTACATAGAATAATATTTCGTCCAATCTGGGTATCTAATCCGAAAGCGCGAAAATAAGTCACGGGGCTAAGGACGTCCTGCCTAGGATGTTCCAGTTTAAACAAAATTCTAGGTTTAAGCAATAATCATGCTATCCTAAATGTACTACTGTCAAAACATCATGAATGTCCATTGGTACATTCATGGTCATTATATTATTTACTGAATCATTTACTAATCGATTGCAGATTATACAGATTACGTGTTCCCGTAATTTTAACTGTCGCACTACTAATACTGCTCATTACTGTAATTAAGTTAGAACTTATAATTACGTGCGAAATGCAAATTACGTTTTTTTTAAGGTGCTGTTAATTAGCTGTATGCTATTAGCATTAATTGAGCAGCGATTGGGAGAGACCGTTAGACTCACACGCAGAGGTATCGAGTTCAATCCCACGCGCACTTTTGAGTTTTCTAAGTTACTAGATGTGCTCGCTGCTTCACCTGCGTTCATGATTACTGCGCCGCTACCATGGTTCGTAGCGTGATGTTATATAGCCTATAATCTTCTTCGATAAATTGACTATCCAACACTGAAAGAATTTTTCAATTCGAACTAGTAGTTCCTGAGATTAGCGCGTTTTTTTTTTACGTGTCACCATCTAGGCCAAACTGAGCAGAGCTTGTACTATGGGTACTAGACAATGGATAAATATACATATATACTGTTTTTTTTTTGTAAATACATACATAGAAACATAAACAATATAATAAAGCTGTCTTTTTAGTGAAAAAGATTTTTTTGAATAAGTAAAGTAGTTGTATAGCAACTCCTGCATATAAACAATATATCCTTCCTAGTTGTTCTATCTATCATATATGTAATATATTTAATGACAGGAAAAATGTGACATATTTCCAGAATTTCAAAATTAATTACAATATAAGGATATATGACCTATTTTTATTATACCGCCAATGTTAACCTACAATGATCGCTTGAAGATAATTTTATATATATATATAAATATATATCGCTCGCGGCTTCGTTCGCGTAAAAGTAGGTTAGGTTAGGTTAGTAACAGTTCTTAAAGTGAACTTTTTCTTCGATAACAGACAAGGAAAAAGTAAAGCTAACATTATCAAAGAACTTTTGAAGTAACTTGGGAGGCTACAGGTGTTGAAGGACTAGACTCACTGAACAAGACATCATTATATTAAATTCAAAAACAACAAAGACATGACCCAATCAATAATCTTATTAAAATATCTAAAACTGCAATCACAATAATAAAATATGGCGCTTCGTCATAAAGTAAACAAACATTGAACACGTCGTTTGATATCGTTATGGAGTACAGAGTATTGATCTGGCTAGTTGCTAGGCTGCTGAGTGCAGCTAGGTCCCTGGAAATGTCTACAACCCTCGGCACCAAGCCCTTACTACGCATGTGCCGGGCCCCGGGGACCGAGCCTTGATTCTATAAATAAATCAAAGCGCAACGGGTGTCTATCACGACAACCAAATATCGGTGCAAGTGAAAATTTATTTGTATTTACTTTTTACTTTGGAAATTAGTGCTAGTTCATATGTTAAATGAGATTAGCGTGCGTGTGATAATGATTTAGGTTTGTAATTTGTGTTCATTTATGGTGTGGTAAATAATACACTCGCGTAATAATACAATACATAACAGACGTTGTAGACAAACTTACTTACAATATACATACGTTATATACGTTTGTTGCAAGACGTCTTCGACCGGCGCCGGCGCCGGCGCAATGGCAGGTAGAAGTTATGAAATTATAATTGTTTTATTTTAATGTATGATAACATTGATAACTGAATAGTTCAGTTGGTCGTAGGAAATTTTATTTGATGTGTTTATTTGATATGACATGATCTTTATTGTATACAAATAGGAGAGTAAGATCTCTCCACTGGGTCACGGTAATGATATCTATACAGTATTCTATCTTCATACAAACGGTCGGAACTCGAGTCATACCTACGCGCCTCGGCGCGGCGTTGGTATGCGCTTGGTACGCAACCAGTTGCGAATGCCCCGCAGCGACGAACGGACGGTGTGATTGTTTTGTAAGCAGTAAACGTGCGATTTGTGAATATTTTATTGAAATAACTAGAAGTACTTACGTAATAATTATGTCAAAGTGCAATTATAGAATATATTGTGCTGTTCATGGTTGTTGGAATTTTTCAATAATGCACCCAGAAAGATAATTTTTTAAATTACCTGGCGGCTCCGAAAGTATTTTTTATTAAACTTTTTATCCGAATGCGGATTTTTTATAATATAATATAATATTTAAAATCACTAAACTAGAAAGAAACTCAAGTTGGTAGATAAAATTAAATGTCTACGAACCGCGCTGTTGTAGGTAATTATTTCAAGGACAGGGCCGAGTTACAATACTGTATTACCTATACAGTATTGTAACTCGGCCCTGTCCGTCATAACCGTGACTGGGTTTCGTAAAATTAAATATTTAGTACCTATAGTTGTTTTTTATCAATTGGATATTTTAAAAATAAATGCTAGACATCACAATTAGTACGAGAGTAGTATTTCAATACCATAATATGTTTTGTTGAACTGATATATGTCTATATATTTCAAAATTATAAAATCTTGAAATGAATAAAAACGAAGGCTTACAATAATGGACAACATGTTCTATCAATGTTTCCTTTAAGTACAGAACTTTACATTGTGTACTTCGTTAACAAAATGTAATAAAACTATATCATCTGTCCATTGCAATCGTAACTTATTGTTTTTAATGCTTGTGCGTGTTTTGTTAAGGATTACAACAGTTAAGAGTATGTTTTAACAGAGAATATCTGACGATCTGAAAACAGTAGTCGTGGTTTCTTCAAACATTATTCTTATAATGCCTTTTGTTTACACTCGGCAACTGTAAATGTTATTTCATAGTTTTACATTCAGGAGTTTTACTTGTGACATAAGAATAAATTATATTTAGTTTGGTTTTTCTAGTATACAAAACAGGAGATATTTTTTGGTTATGTCGCATGACACAGTGTTAAGCAAACACATAAGTGTGACATTTATGTCCGCTTTATTAATATTATAACAGTAATTCCATTATCACTACATATTATAAAACATAATCACCCGCCGCGTTTGTTTGCGACAAACTCAAAAAGTGATTAATGAAGAGGTTTAGGTGTATAATTTGTTTAGGTTTTGTACTAGCCGGCCCGTGCGGAGCCGAGGTGAGCACTAGTAATAGATAAAGTACTTAGGTTCGTCTAGTTCATTAGTTCCCAAAGTGGTCCAGGTGGACCCCAGGGCTTTACGTTGGCGTGACAAAAAAATGGGGGTGCACAATTCGTAAGCGAGGGTCCACGAAAATGTATTTCGATAGTGAAGAACTAAAATGTATGCTTGACTTTACCGACTGTCTGACAAGCTCAGAGCGACTGTTACATGTAAAAACTTGCATATTCTTTTTCGATATTTCAGTACAGAATAACTAAAAAAAATAAGGTCAGCCTTGTCTAGCTGCAAGGGGTCCACCGGACCCAGCTAAATTTTGAAAGTGGTCTATGAGAAAAAAAGTCTGGGATCCTCTGGTCTAATTAAATAATTAAGACAGTTAATTGGCAACGCTTTCTTGAGATACTAAGTTCAGTAGTAGTTTACAGCATCCCTTTTAGGTTCTGTCTCGGTTTAATACTTTTTATTTAAACGGTTTACGTGACCTCAAAACAGTAACAAATATTTTATGCAAACAAAATGTATAACAATTTATATCATATTGAAATGCGGTGTAGAGATTTTCGGGGTTGTGATAAACGACCGAACTATGTACCTAGCTTGCATTTCAATCAATCAACTGATGCATGCGCGCTGCGTTTGGCCGTTCGTTTTACAAGGATGTACTGGGCCATCCAGGACTCGTCCGTTCCCCGCGGCTAATAGTCGCGTAGGCTCGCGCGCCCTCTACCGCGACTCAAAGTGCACTTTTAACTTTAGATTAATTCACAAGTTTCTTCAGTGTCTAGTTAGTTTTTAATTAGATAGGTGTTTTCGTGTGTTAAAGTGTATTTTAAATGATTTACCATAATTATGCTTTTCTAACTTAATTTTACTTTACAAAACGAATTTCGCCGCGCAATAATACCAATTTTGTTTTCTTTACGAAGTCTAATATTAACTAAATTTGCATTCTTATGGATTCTAAACAGTGTTTAATTTAGCGTAGAGTATTGGTATGTTAAACTTTTTGCCTAATCTCCATTGTCTGTCTGCCGGTGCACATATGGCGAACATCTTGCACCGCCCGCGCCGTATGCTCTCGCAAACCTGTTGCCTTGTAGCCTGAGCTTTTAAAGTTTTGTTTATACACAGAGTTGCGCGCGAAATGGCGTCGTGATACCATTTAGTCCTGTGATAGTTTGTTAAGATTATCATGTCGTCTAAATACCTGAACGATCTTTTATATTAAAAATTAAGTTTTATGTAGCTTGATATTTGAATATAATTGAGTAGGCAGTGAGTGCTAAAATCGGTTTCAATATCAAGTTTCAATTAAATGCGACTAAAATAAGTAAATTGTATTTTTTTTGGAAATTATTCTGATGGTAGTAAGTTACATAAAATATTTTAGATTTTTGATATTAAAGAAATGGTAGGTTAGTAGTATCATCAATATTAACATAACTCATATAACGTAATATTAATAAAAAAGAAAGTATAAAATGTATAAATAGAGTCAAACGGGCAAACAGAGAGGTGTACATTTTATATCTTTCAATTTAGATATGCCTGAACGAAGCCTGCGCACTCGGTACAGGCTTCTTTCAACGCATACCCTGTGTTACCTGTGATTATGTAATATATATGTATAGGTACATAAAATCTACATAGGTGTAGTAAAACAATTTCTAAGAGATCGGCATTATGCAATTTTGCCCTTGGATTTGAATTCAAGAAGACATTAAAATAAAGAGATAAAAATAATGTTTTTGAATGCCTGATTAGGCAATTCCTAGAAGAACCTGCGCACATCGCACACGCTTCTTTTAACGCATGCGCTGTAAAGGTCTCTTTGTGTGTGTCTTTGAAAATAGTAAACCTAATAAAAAGGTTTCAAGATTTAGTATGACCGTTTGCATTCTAGAATATTCCTTAATTAGTCTCTCCTATATGCAGTGTCTGCAGTTTGAGCGCTTTCTTACGATCTCTCTGTGCTGTGTGTGTGTGCGAAGTTCCTAACACAAATAGTTAGTATGGTGAATTACATGTGCTACATGCTTTTTGGCAATGGAGTATTAAGCGTGTAATGGCGTGAAACTTAGTAGACTTTAAAACTTTAGTCGATATACCAAACAAAATCGTTCGTAGTTCGCTCGGTGATAGCTGGACTTTGCTTCAAACTGAATTTTCCACTTATGTTTAATGCTTAGCAGCTTAAACAGTGAATTTTTATAGTTATGTAAGATCGGTCATAATGTGACCAATATGGCGGATGTATCTGTTATTAACAATAGAAGTGGTCGTGGTGTGGAGAGAGAGGCCATATTGCGTGTTGCAAAAATTATCTACAGTTGCGCTTTCGTGTATTTTGTCGTCTGGCCGCGAATCCGCATAGTCACGTAAGTACATACCTTTATATTATGATATGGGTATGATAGTTTTCGATTTGAAGGAAATTATAAATACCAGCAATGTGCTGCGGCTATTGGTGATTTAGATTTTGATAGCTGGAACGATTCTTAGTTTTAGCAATCTTCGTGGCTATAGATTGTTCTGTGACATTTGTTTCTCTTTCTCGGGTATATTCCTAATACGTTAGGAAAATACCCGGTCCTTTGGGAGGCTTACACGGAGACATGGGTCCAACGTAGAGGCCCTTCGAGAGTTTTAATCAAAGGTGGGTTGGAACACCTACAGTGGCACTAGCCGCAGCAGGCGTAGGACTATTGCTACTATTGGATTCTAATATATGGGCTATCGGTATGGGTGTTTGATGGACTGGTATATTGGTAACTATGGATGATAAAACGGATATTA
Source organism: Catocala sponsa (assembly GCA_963564715.1). Taxonomy (NCBI): domain Eukaryota; kingdom Metazoa; phylum Arthropoda; class Insecta; order Lepidoptera; family Erebidae; genus Catocala; species Catocala sponsa. The sequence goes on along the minus strand of OY751351.1, from coordinate 669,783 downwards.
TTATTATGAAATGTAAACTTAGTTTTGAGACTGATCTGTTGATTTGTTAACTGCATATACCTATTTTTAATTACCGTATGGTCTTACAAAGTTTTAATACAATGAATTAACAAGTCCGTAATATACCATCAAAATTATTTGTTTTTATTACTGTCTATATAGCCTAGCCTGCAAGCATCCATAGGCTAGCAACCAGACACTATAAAAGAAGCAATTGTATCTGGGCCTCGGGATTCCGGCACTGATCAAGGCATTTTCTAGTTTTTAGTTTGTATTTAATAAAGCGCGTTTTTTTAAATTTTTAAACTATTATTTATTTATTTTTTAATTATTGTGTTACATCGATCCTGAATAAGTCTACAACGTGTAAATAAAATCTGACCGTTTGAAGTGGGTCAAAATCGAGCTCAAAGAAGTCGGTTACGTACAGACAAACATACAAGTGAAACTAATAAAAGCGTATTAAAAAGGATATAAACTTGGCATTGAAAATAAAAACGCCTGCTTGAGGAGTAAAAGCAGCTAGCTCTGAAGAGAAAAAGCAGGCAAGAAATACATGAACAATTTTTAGACTATAAATATGTATCAGATCATAATTTGTTGGGAGAACTGCAAAATTTCGTCAGCAATGTCGTCTTACGTAACTAATAAACATCGAGTCTACAGCTCTCAACCGGCTTCATATGCAGCCTTCTTGCTGCAACTGAGAATTGCCTAGCAGTCTCGTCACATATGCATACATTAAGTCAAGCAATGAAAGATTACAATCGGGTATTGCATCTGGTTACGTTGCATAAGAAACCTGCCGTATTTAGATCACTTGTCTCGTTGACATCGTGGTACAGGTTTGCTGCTTATTGTAAGGACCTGAATTCGGTGCTAGGTATGTGCAATGTTTTATGATTCAACTAGCGACCAGCCCCGGCTAAGCACGGGTAACCTTATACTATTGTATACCTACACCTTTCCTTTCCTCATGAATCACTGTCTATTGGTGACAACCGCATGAAAATATTATTACTCAAAATATTATTTATTTTTTTAAAGATAACAGCTCTCGTCCTAGGAATATATCCTGTGTCGCGGGGATCTTACGAACATTCAAACAACGGACACAAAGAACGTCCAGACCCGGAACAACTATTAGTGGAGCACACACATTGTTGTCCCGTGTGGGGGTCGAACCCACTACACTCGGCGCAGAGGCAGCGGCGAGGCGACCACTTAAAACTACTACGCCAACCGTTTAGTTTAGTCGAGGCGCTCATAGCCAGTTGCACTCACTGATCGGTAAACGATTAGCGAGGTTAAGCGACGTTTGGCGCGGTCAGTCTGTAGATGGATGGTCGCTTAGTGGTATTTCATCTGAGCGTTTCCGTGCTTCGGAGGGCACGTAAAAAGTCAGTCCCGGTTGTTGTCAAATTGACAGCAGTCGTTAAGCCATGTCAGAGGCCTACGGGCGGCTTGAACAACTCTTGACAACAGGTTGACCATTAATCACACGAAAAGAAGAAGACCGTTTAGTCAAGTTCTTAGCAATATTTTTTTAAACAAATATTTGAATTAGCTGTCAATATATTTATACGTACGTAGCAGGCGCCTGTCGTAAGCATATGCGCACCATGCATACACATTGTCCTCGTTACCTTGATATGCACGAGTGCTTATTTACAACAATACTCCTTTAACGTCAAACAATCATACATGCATATTGCATATGCATGCATTGACACTTAACTTTAGCTCCTAGGCACCGAATATTAATTGCGATATTAAACTTTTTAATTTCTAGACGTTGGCAGGTTGATTGAAATGGTATAGAATATAAATTGTAAAATTTAAATATTTATTTGAAATAGGCTGTATGTGTGGTCTAAAGCTAGGCACTAAAAATAATAATAAGAAAAGTATGTGTGTTTATAGTTTAACTAGTCGATGACTGTGGTTTCGCTCACGTTTTTTTGCCATAATTCTATCTCTATTTCCACAAGGCTCACATTATATACATGTGAAACTTAACCCTCATCAAATTGGGTCCGGCCGTTAGGGTCCCATTCCGGTACGCCTTGCCCCCGGCCGACAGTTAAAAATTTGTTATTCCGCTACGGCCGAGACGCTCACATTGTAAAACAACCGGAGAAGACACTTGAGCAAACATTATTGAAAACAAAAGTGCTTTACAACAATATTTTTCAAACATATTTTGAAAGAGTACCTACCTATACTTAAAACTAATCTTACTAATTCTAAAGCTAATACATGATAGTAAAAACACTTTTGTTTTCAACAGTATTTGCTCAAGTGTCTTCTCCGGTTGTTTTACAATGGGAGCGTCTCAGCCGGGGGCGTAGCGGAATAACAATTTTTTCACTGTGGGTGCGTGCCGGCCGGGGGCGCGGGCGTACCGGAATGGGACCCTAACGGCCGGACCCATTAAATTATCTTGATAAGAAAGAAAAGCTGCCTCAATAGTCCCACAGGCAGGTAGCCTACCCAAGAATTGTGACGGGAAAAAAATAGTCAACCTGACGTTTGCATTGAAATTAAACTACTATATACGGATTTTATCGCGTTGCTTATTTGATAGGATAAAATCCGTATACTATAGTATTTTAATTTCAATGAATAATATTCGCGTAAACAAGACGATACTGACGTTTGTATATTCTATAGGCTTCATACTTTCGATTGGTATGGAATTTGTCTATTAACAAAACCAGTTAAATGTTTCAAAAAAAATTGTTGAATTATTTATATAATAATTAATCATATTCTGGACTGACATTTTTTAGTCAACCCATTTGCAATATATTTATTGACATATATTTAATTTGATATAAAATACTGTTCATCCATGAACCGGCTCGGTGAAGGTGAAGCTCGTTTTATACTGGGATCTTATCCTTACTATTTAATATTATAAATTCGAAAATATCTCTGTCTGTCTGTCTGTTACCTTTTCACGGCTAAACTACTCTACCGATTTAGATGAAATTTGGCACAGATATAGTTTAAAACCCGGGGAAGGACATAGGCTATTTTTTGTATGATGGTGATGATGTAGGTACCACGCGGGCAGAGCCGCGCGCGAAAACTAGTAGACTACCTATAAATATACATGAATAAGAAAACAAGCTTGTATGAAAAAATAAGATTGCACACTGTTCCGCTTTTACTTTCTACATCGGTTCAATTTAAATGATAAGAGAGTTGTACTTGAGAAACCGTTTACAGAGCCTGTTTTGCGTAATCTCCCGACGTGTTCATAAGTTACGCGACGTCTGTATTTTGCATATTTAATTGCCGATTTTTATCTGCAATATTATTAACAAATGCAGTTCAGATTGTTTGAATATGAAATGAGGTGATACGTGTTATGTCTTAAGTGTTATTTAGAATTATGCCTATTAGGCGTGTAACTGTAAGAGGTGGTCGTACTTTAAGATCGTATAGTGTACCTACCCAGTGACTAACATAACGCTTAAAATTGTATATGGTACTAGCAGCTCGCCCCGACTTCATCAGACCTTCTTCTTCTCCTTAGCCTTTTTTATTCCCAAGTCACTTGGGGTCGGCTTTCTACTCTAACCGGATGTGACTGGATATCAGTTTTTAGACGGAGCGACTGCCATCTGACTTCTGCAACCTGAAGGCTAACGATATCCTTAGGCTAGACCAGTGTCAGGATATTAGAGGGCATTGACGTCCCAATAACGGCTGCCATAGATTCTGATGTTCATGCCGGACCGGCTTGACGTGCACCTTGAGGCACGGAGCAGGCTAAAATAATTATTAATATTGTCGCCTACAAAATTACGTAAATTTGCAATTAAAATAATGCAAAAACGTAAGCTCGTGTTACGTGATTTTTAGATTATAACAGTAAAAATCCATCCTATTTTACAGCTTAAACGAAACATTTATAGTTTTATTACAATTTGTCCGACCCAAATATTTAATTTATTGGTTGACAATAAGGATACATATTTATCAAAAAAGCACTTCAAATCCTCCATACAATTTTACTATGGCGGCCGCGCGCCGATTTGAATATGCGCCGCACGAGCTCTGTCATTATCTGTCTTACGCTCGGCGCAGCCTTACCAGTTCTACTAGGTACTAGCAATAAGTGAACACCATTCACATGAACGTACTTGACACACATCATACAACCACTTTGCTAAACATCGAGACGACCAATTTGAATGTTAATAATAATTTAGGTTAAGTACTACCCACTTAAGCTTAACCCGGTCTTGTAATACACAAAAAGGCGATCCGTTACTGATGTGACCTTCTGTAGCAATCGCGACCCACGTCCGCTCTTGACTGCGGCTGTTGCGTAACTGAGTTGTTCTTGTTCTTTTTTCAATTATTGTATACTAGCTTTTGCCCGCGGTACCGCCTGCGTGGTACCTACATTAATAAAAAGTAACCTATGTCCTTCCCCAGGTTTTAAACTATATCTGTACCAAATTTCATCTAAATCGGTTGAGTGGTTTAGCCGTGAAAAGATAACAGACAGAGTTACTTTCGAATTTATACTATTAGTAAGGATTGTGCTTTTGTGTTCGGTTAATAGATGGCGGTATATTTGGTTTTAATTGATACTTAAGTATAAATTAATTATTTTACCGAAATTATATTCTTCATACAGAGATGTCGGTGGATACAAATTCTTATTACTTGTGATACCCAATTATATTCACTTTGATTAAAATTTTATAGCATGTTTGATTTAGACTATGTGTTACTTGCTACTGAGAATTTTATAACATTATAAGTTTTGCCCGCAGCTTCGCTCGTCAATAATTTCTATTCCTCGGGAATAGTAGGTACTTTTCCCTGTCCCCTTCTATATTCCTGACAAAGCGCTTGCGAAATTTCATGACAAGCCAACAAACTCAAATTCGCATTTAGGTATAATTAGTTAGAATAACTCAATAATATATGCGGTTTCACCCGCGTTTATCGTTACTGCGCGGTCCCCGTGGATCGTAGCGTGATGTTATATAGCCTATAGCCTTCCTCGATAAATAGGCTATCCAACACTAATATAATTATTCAAATCGAACCAGTAGTTCCTGAGATTAGCGCGTTCAACCAAACAAACAAACTCTTCAGCTTTATAATATTAGTAGGTATAGATTTAAAAAAAGACAGCACTCGCACTAGGAATCATTCCTGTGTCGCGGGCTACTTTACAAACATTCAAACAACGGACACAAAGAACACACAGACAGAGAACAGCTATTTGTGGAGTGTGTGACACACAAATGTTTGACCCGTGTGGGATTATTATTATTATTATTTTTTCATGCAATAAATAAATAAAAGTCTTCACAAATCACATTACAGGCTACTTATTGTATTAAATTCACATTATAACTAAATTTAATCTAAAGAAAAAACTTTACAATTTAAAAATTTGACTCAAAACGTCTTATTTATAAAGTCTGTTTTTACGTTTTATTACCTGAACTAGGTCAGAGACCTGTGTTTTAGGCTGTTTCTAATATTACATTGTTATTCTATTGTTAATAAAGTAAAGGTCTACAAAAAACATTTAACACTTATACTCATGTACTGCAAACATATATAGGTAGTTAAGTATACCTATAATTAAAATATTTATAAACAATAACAATTATTATAAATGAAAAATTGCTTAAACAATAAGAAATTATTTTACAACGGGATTAAATATAATGACCACCAAAAATACTAATTGCGTAGCAAAATATGCTTACTAGAATATATCATAACGAGCACCTATACGCCTCAAATCACTGCATTCCATCTCGGAAGGGTTAGGTTCCTTCTTAAACCTACCCAAAAATAGGAGTCCCGCGAAGCGGAGCTCCGGCGACTTAGTTTGATCTCTTTAAATATATTTTGGTGTGCAATTAGTATTTTTTTGCTGTGCAGTTAAATACTACCCTTTTACAACTACTAGCATTATTATAATAACAAATATGTAGTAATGATTAAATGACCTGTATATATTAAGATACTCCTGTGGTGCAGTGGTAATCAATTATCCTTATATTTGCCTTGCAAATTTCCACATACGTTTACCTTCCTGTTCATACAGTCACATTGCATAAGTAACCTTATGTCTGTGTACATAAATCACTATCCACTTTGAAGCTTAAATACAGATTAATTTTACTGCAAATAAGCATTCGCTTAGCGGTAAGCGCTGACCGAAGCCTAGCTGTGTTACTAACCTATTACCGGTGCTTTGACTGTCTGACTGCTTCGTTGTCGCAGTGATAATGAATACGACACGACAGCTGTTCATGAGGTCTCGGTTTCGAATTCCGGATCGGCCAACAAAAATTCATTCGGCTTTTGATGTGAATCATCTATAGTCACAGGTAAAACCGATTGTTGGCGTGGCGACGGCTATATGATAGTATTTTTTATGCCATATTAGTTCCTGTCGTAATCTGTTCTTTTATGCATATTATTTGTACAAAATCATTTCGATGTTTCACATCTGCCAGGCGTCCCGTGACGGCTCACAATTTATTTTTTCTATACAGGGTGATTTTGAAATCGTGTAATTCCTTTTAACCACGCATTCTACTGGTGATATAGAATAACCCTAACCATATTTAAAAAAAAATTAGAATTATGTTTTTGGAAAAATGAATGTACCGATTTTTTTCGTGAAATTAATTACGACATTAATTATTGATATGTTATTTTTTTTTAATTAGTAAATCGTTAAAATTGCCGCGGGTGATTAACATATGACTATCTGAAAAATTCTATTAAACCAGCTCACAAAAGTAGCAGTTTATTGCAAACACCGCTAAAATAGGTAGTCCATTTATATTATGTCTTAAATGTTTTTTTGAGATTTACCATTATTTTGTGAAAAGTATTTTAGAGGATTTTGAAACTAAACTACTCACATGTCGCTACATGTCTCAATAAGAGTAATTATTAATAGAAAATTTAATAACACTACCGGACCTGAATCTAAAATCTCACATCCACTTACAAAACGAAGAGACTTTTATAAATATGATTATGGACATAATATTTTGTCAACGAAAGCATAATGGTTACGATACAATAGTCTTGGCCTTTCGGTCGTGCATTAATTTACGTAGGTGCCGCGTAGGTCGCTGGGTCGTTGACGTAAACACTGTTACACTGCTTTACGTAACATATGCATAGGTACACGATTGTGACGGCTCACTGTAACCTTTGACAGATTTTCGTTTTACGACCAGAAGTTACTAGAAATTTATATGTTTTGCACAAAAGATATGGATTGTACAGCGCAACCGTACTTAGTACTTACACACTCATAAACCAGTGTCAGGATATTAGAGTGCACTGACTTCCCAATAACGACTGCCATAGATGTTCATGGCAGCCGGGGCCGACGGCTTAACGTGCTCTCCGAGGCACGGAGCAGGCGATAATTGTCAATCAATACGTACATAATTTCGAAAAGTCATATAACTTCCGAAATTCAGAGGTGCGCGACATGGGTTCGAACCCGAGACCCTGTACATTGCAGTCTGTTGGTCTCCCCACTTCTACCTGGGTCTTATGTGAAGATCTAGGATTTGTATTTCGTATAAGGATTGAATCCTACTGCACTGGTACTTGCAAGGTTGCCTCTTCTACCAATATTCTGCCTATAACTGGACAATTTAAGTAAATACTGTATTCTGGGTATCACATATGTATAGTTAATGTTATTATAAACTGTGAAATGGTATACATATGATGATATGTTGTTTGAAATGTGCAGTTTTTGAATAGAAACCTGTTATATCGAATATAGTTTAATCTTCAGGCCAACGCTCAAACCTCGGGGTACAGACGCAATCCTTTTATTGTGGCTGGAATTTAGGCTAATTTATTAATTATCCACAGAAAACAATGGATTAAGAATAAGAAAGCGTACAACTGCTTAGATGCATGACTGCTCGTATGGAAATAATAATTAGCTTAATCTTTCTTCGTGGTTAAACTATGGTTAATATCACGGGCCGTAGACGTATCGATATTATATACAATTGAAGAATTTCTCTTTAATGTATGCGTCTTACTATTTTATTCATTCGATAGCAATGAAAGTTTGATGAATGAATATTTATGCGAACAGTCAAGGAGGCTGCAACGTATGGCTAATAAGTTTATAACGGCTTTTGCAAGTAATGTACATATGTCATAAAACCGTTCTGTTACTTTGCATTAGTAGATACGCTTGCATGAAAATAGTTTAGTGTTGCAGCGGCTCGTCGGAGCAACCAGACATCTTTGTCTTTTAATATGTGTGGCTTTCCAGTAATTGACATCTTCTTCTCCTTAGCCTTTATTATTCCCAAGTCACTTGGGAATAATAAAGGTTGGGGCCGACTCTCTAGTCTAACCGGATTTGACTGGATATCAGGATTTACACGGAGCGACTGCCATCTGACCTCCGCAACCCGAAGGCTAACGATACCCGAAGGCGACCAGTATCAGGTTATTAGAGGGCACTGACTTCCCAATAACGACTGCCATAGATGTTCATGGCAGCCAGTACCGACGGCTTAACGTGCTCTCCGAGGCACGGAGCAGGCGATAATTGTCAATCAACTTCTTTTTTTATTAGTATAGTATAATAGTGTATATCTTCAATATTTATCAACTGCAAAATAAAACCTCCGTGTAATTATTCGTCCATTAAAAGTAACTCTTGTATTTTAGCGAACAATCGATAAGCAGCGCGCGGGCGTCTGTGATGGTATACGACGATGGGCTCAAGCGCTGGGTGCCGTCAGGATCCAGCTCCGGCCTCTCCAAGGTCCACATATACCACCACACGCAGCACAACACCTTCCGTGTCGTGGGAAGGAAACTCAATGATCACGAGGTACGTGGTAAAAACATCATCGTATATACGTGATCATCGACTTTTTGGGTCATTAGTTGTATGAGCTGAATATTGACGCGCATGGTCAGCAATCATATTATACATCAAGGTCAAAAGAGGTTAAAGCACAGACGGGATCTGGATTTTCGCTTCGACTGGAAAATTACTGAGCTATTTCTTCAGATTATCCTCCAGAAGATAGCAGTCAAAACTACATTGCTTTTCTGCGGTGAGAAGATTGCCAGTTTTCGTGAAGAGACGTCGTTTTGTGCACAGGGGATTAGAGAATGATCTTTGCCTCCTAGCGCTCCTAATATTGTCCACTACAATAAGTACTTAGGAAGAAGCGATATTATTAGCCAGAGACCTACTTTTAATGTATTTAAAAATTACATCTGATGTGTGCTGCAATCCTATAAATTGATACCATTTTGATTGTGAATCTTATATACATTATGGATGTACATATATGCCAATGTTTTCTTTGTCCGTACAAAAGAGAAAAGGTTATCAGAATACCATACTGCTCTACAAAACTTGAAATTGAAATAAATGTTTTGCTACTTGAGAGGTATATCTTCCCCATAATGTCTGAACTACAATATATAGTTAGGCGGAAGCTATACTCTCTAGTAGTAGGACTTCACTCCAGGTCCACATCTCATCGTATCAGTAAGTTTAATGGTTATACCTGTTGTCGTCGGTGTTGTGTTCTGCTTAAGCCCCTATGCGTCAAAGCGTAATGTGACATCGCCCTGGCCGTTTTCTTGTGAATTCTTCAGAACTTTGTGACTAATCAAGCATTCCTAGACTTTATAGTTTGCCTTTAAATCCTAATCCTAACTAAATAAATGCAAATGTGAGATTGTTTGTTACGCTTTCACGCCTTTAATACTCGACCCATTGGAATGAAATTTCGCATACACGTTGTCAAGGGTGCAGAAAAGGACATAGGGTGCCTTTCATCCAGAGAAAATCCTTTCCCAGAAAATTAACATAACCTACGTTTACGCGAGCGGAGCTGCGGGCAAAATCTAGTTTATGAATGGCGTAGTCGTAAGTAGCAATGTAGGTATTGTCTTTACAACTACATAGGCGGCAAATCATTAAAATATTTAGAAATATGAAAACAAATATTATAAATAAATTAACATCGAAACTAGTATGATATCAAATGAATTAATGACAAAAATGATATCTTAAGAAATGTAGTTAATAATGTTTCTGTCTGAAACGATCAATAGAGTTTTATATGCGTGAAAAACGAATTATATAAAAGGTTTGTAAAAAAGTTTACCTGAAAGTAATACGTTAAAAGATGATAAATATGCCAGTTTTATCGGTTAGCCAATTGTTATCGATCAAGATAATGTCATCATATTATCTTCTCAACTTCAGATCTTTAAGACCTTGAGAAGCGATCATGGAAATCGTACTGAGATCACAATAATAGTGAATAGGCTATATTGTTACTAGCGGAGTTCCACAGGGCTCAAACATCGGTCCTATAAATAAAAATTAATCTACTTGAATATTGGTTTTTATATTATTTATCTTAAATAAGATATGTATGTTAAACCACGTGACCATTCTTTGAACGAAGATAATCTTTTATCTAAAGGTAAAATTTTCAAAATTTTAAACTAAATTAAATATTTAACGCGCAGATAGGTGCCTTAATACATATGTATAAGAATATGTGGCAAGTATAAATATTTTATACTTTGACCGCCACCTTTCACATGCCCGAGTTGCAGCGAATCGCGTCGCCTATGGAGATTGGACCATACGCTTACTGTGGAGGAACATCCCACCACGTTCCTCCACAAAAACTTACCAATATTTGTATAATCTGTCGTCTGTCCTGAAAGCTGTTCTTCCATTTTCCATTGCATGTACATAAAATGTCAGTAGTTAGCAGTTCTTAACAAGACAATTAAAACAACATCGTTAAATAACTTGGAGCGTATTTTCGTAGGTGGTCATAAACTGCGGTATAGTCCGCGGCCTGAAGTACAACCAGGCGACGGCGACCTTCCACCAATGGCGCGACTCTCGTCACGTGTATGGCCTGAACTTCTCCTGCCGGGAGGATGCCGACAGCTTCGCAAGAGCCATGATGCACACACTCGAGGTAACCACCTGCGTTTATTACTGTTGCCATTTTCTCATCTTCATCATCAATATTTCTACCAACAACTTCTGCACACGACCCTGTTATGTTTATCGATATAATAGGGTAGTTGCCTGCCTTACAATTATTAATTATTTAAGTTAAAGAGTTACATTACCCAAACTCTAGAATACAAATAATTTTTGAAATGACTCGAGAATAAATAATTTATAATAATTATATCAAAGGACAGAAAAAGGATGCACGATACAAACTATGACGTAACCGTACGATGGAAATAGCGAGATACCACCGCTACCTCCCTGTTTTTCTTATATCCAAATATAAAATATTAATGCCTCCCTTATTTTGCAATTCATTTTGATACTGTTTGCTCAAAATATTCTTTTTATTCCTGTTTGCTCCAGTGTGTAAAATAATGAACAAAATCAAACAGGCGACTACCCAATTATTCTGGTCTAAATATATTTTAGATGACTAGTTGCGATTCAGTAATTTACAACAACTCAGCTATAAATCGATTTGATTAAATATCATACGTGATATTTAATCAAATCGATTTATAGCTGAGTTGTTGTAAATTACTGAATCGCAACTAGTCAATATTAAATTCTGCTGCGTATGCTACAATTAGTGTTCTAATACTGGTTTTAAATATCTGATCTTGGATATTTAAGATTTGGATTGTGCAGTTCATGAATCCTTTTTCCAGGATGAAATACCAGGGCAAGATCTAAAGGCATAAATGCTCTGGGCAAAGAAATAGAGAGGCTCGAATAATTTTTGTACCTAATCGAAAGGGAATTCAAGTAACTTGCAAAGTAATTACAGCAACATCCTTTAAGAAGACCCATCTTGTTTGCGATGGAAAGAGATTGGAGCCTCCTTTATTCAGCAATAATAAACTATCGTATGCTGGTATATACCCTAGTCTTCTTCAATTTTTTTTTGTTTTTATACAACTAAGGTGGCAAACAAGCATACGGCCCACCTGATAGTAAGTGGTTACCGTAGCCTATGGACGCCTGCAACACCAGAGGCATCACTTGCGCGTTGCCGACCCTTTAGGAAAGGAAGTGGGAAGTAGAAGGAGCGGGAATTGGGGAAAGGGGGTGATTGGGCTTCCGGCACTCTCACTCACGGAACGAAACACAACAGGAGGAATACTGGTATTTCACGTCGATATTCAATCAAATCAAAAATCGAAATAAAAAATCAAATGCTGATGATAATATGTTCTGTGTGGCAGATTCTTGCGAACAAACCAAGCGGCAACTCTGCACCGCCGCCTCCTCAGCCGCCGAATCCGCCGGTCCCGTACAACGGACACAACAACGTGCACAACTACGACGAGGATATGGGGTACAGGTCGGTAGTGTATGCAAGGACGATAGTGTTATGAGAAACATTGGTAAATCTACAAGGTTATTCTTAGTGAAGTGAAAACCTCTCAGGGGTGATTATACTTGTTATTATGAACAACTTTTGTTCTGAGATATTGCCGAATTCGCGAAAAAGAAAACAGCTGTTCCATACATTTTGCCGAGGTCAAAGTCCAATTTTGTATGGAACAGCTGATTTTTTTCTCGATTTCGGTAATGTCCCTGAACAAAAGTTGTTCATAATTACAAATACAATCACCCCCTGAGAGGTTTTCACTTTACTAAGAATAACCTTGTATACTACATACAAATAAATAAAATTGAAGTGTCTGTTTGTAATTTAAAAGTACAAGCTTTGTACTGAATACATATGAAGGTATAATGGTACTTATGTATATAAATTAAACACGCACTACTGAACAACTGTTCACTAGGAACACTAGCTGGTCCTAGTACAGTACACGCAGGGCAATACAAATCTGCTTATTAGTATTTTTATTGCCCTCAGATTTATAATGCCTTTTGGTGATGGCAATACAAATTTGCGTGCTACTGTTGATAATACATATTTACAATTGTTCTCGATGAATGCTTTCCTTCAGTAGATTTTAATTCATCATCGCAACATCTCTAGTAAATACGTTGTAAGTTATTGTGTTCCACGTTGGCTAACAGAACGATGACCCGCGAAGACGCAGCGATATTCCAGCAGCCTCAGTACCATGCGCCTCACAACCAGCAGCACCAACACCCGCACCAGCCGCCGCAGTACCACGCACAGCCGCAGCCGAGCCAGTACCATGCGCCGCACCAACACCACCAGGTAGACTTATCACCATACCACAGACACCTTCAACCCCAACAGACAACACGAATAACTTTATCGATGTACAATAATTGATGCCGCGTCCGAATGTTGATTATAGAGTATTTATTCGGATTTCGATTCGTAATTCAATATTAAAATTTCGAATCCAATATTCGAATGGTAATCGAATATTCGAATTTTGAATCGTATTCGAATACTTATTTAAATTTTGAATCGTAATCGAATATTTAAATTTTGATTCGCAATCGAATATTCGAAATTCGAATCGCAATCGAATATTCGAATAATGTATTACACGTACGTTATATTAACGATTTAATGTATTCTATTAATTAATTTATCAAAATGACGAATATTTTGAGTGACTTGAAGATTTAAATAATTTGAATTTTAATCAATTTTCGTCATCGTTAAGCATCATACTAATACCATATTCGGGTGTAACCGCCAGAACTTTTTCTCTTTAAAAATATAGCCTTTAACAGGTTTTGTTCAATGTTAGCCAACCTGCACTGGGCCAGATGGAACCTGAGTGTTAGACTATTTTCTTTCATTAACAGAAGTACCAAACTATGCTTGAGATAAATCGCCGCAGATATTGGTCAAGGACCACATTGAGTCTATGCTGACAACATAACGTTTCCTTAACGAGATAGTATGGAAAACTCACAGGACTGGTATAAAAAATAAAGTTTAGGATGGCACTGTCACGATACATTTTGGGAGTGCTGTTGACAACGTGTTGTGTGCAGGCGCAGCAGCCGACGCCGCCGGCGCCGCCGCCGCACGGCGTGCACCACACGCTGCCGCACCAGCCCAGCCAGCCCGCGCCGCACCCCACGCCTGGACACCACCGCACTAGCAGGTCAGCATCTCTTGAAACTTTTACCACCTTTTACCAGGCTTCGGCAGCAGTTACATTAAATTGGAACTTCAATATCTCTTTGAAATGTTACCAGTGGCTTCGGCAGCAGGGTGCAAGGATGTGCACTTGCACACTGCTGCCAGAGGATTTATTTACATAGAAACGATATTTTTTTTTCGATGAGTGAAATATCTTGACTCGAATACCCGCTCGATTTGAATTTGACATTACATTTTACATGTATAATTCTATATTGTTTACCAGTTAATAGGTAATAGTATAGATGAAGGCGTTGCCACTGAATCTTACTTATTCTTTGAGACTTTACACTCGGTTCTTTTGAGAGGTTAAGAGTACTGTGTGTTGCAGCGCGCCCATGCCGCCCAACATGTCGCTGTCGGCGGCGGGGGTGGGCGGCGCGGTGGGGGTCGTGGCTGCTCCGGGGGCGCCCGCTCCCCCTCCCGTCCCCCCGCATCAGAACCTGCCGCCCCCCGCCAACGTACGTATCATTATCATCAGCTTTACAATCTGCCTCGTCATTCTACTCTTGTTTTGACTAAAGTGGCATCATGCCCAGAATGGTGGTTCATTATTTCACGAAATATTGTATCGGCAGTATATTGTAATTTTTTAACATGAAAATGTGGTATTATTAAATTAACTGCGATGTTGAAAGATGGGTGGAAAGGAAATGTTGTGGATGAATGAAATGATGATGAAATGGATACTCGAATTTTTTATTGAATATATTTAACGAATCATTATGTATATTCAGCCCAGAAAGTAATGAGAACTTAACAATGAAGAGTAGGTATTCCCATAAGTTCAAGTTCTAAACTTTAATATTAGCATTATGTTTTAGGGTCCACTAGCGCCACCTACACCGCCAGCCGCGCCTCAACCACCACCAATGGTAAGGTTCTTGTTTTTATATTGCTTAGGTGTTCTAGCACTATTTGTGAGAGGGATGTTTGATAGATTGATATTTCTATTTATCAGTCAAAAATTCATTTGTTTCATTTAGGTCACAAAGTAATACTTATAAACATCAAAATATATAGGTTAATAAGTTTACAAAGTTACTGAAGCAACATTTTAGGTTTGTTGCTAGGTTCAGGCAAAGAGCCTATGAGAAGAAACCTGCAAGAAACTCACGGCCACTCTTTTAAATCGCCAATTTAATATAATTTCAGTATTTTACAACTCATATCAACAAGGTGTTGCAGCCATTATACCATATGCTACTGACTTTAAAAACAAAAGTTAATAACAATAATAACTTAATAATATTATAGAGATGAAATAATTTGGGTTTGGTTATATTTTTTATATAAATCTAAAATAGACAATAGGATGGCATAATGGCGCATACACTTACACTTTGTGACAATACAAAGGTAGTCCGTGACTAAATTCAATGTGGATATATATTTTCAATAATAATCAAAATAAGAAGCAAGATAACCTGACAAATAATCACGAGGTACCACTTAACTTATAAGTAATTCAGATCTTTGAAACTACATGCAACAAGCGACTAGTTCAATGAGTTTTTGTCATTTAATTAGTCATTGACTGAATAACAACCCTTCCGAATGAGCTGTAATTTAACGGCGCTTTTAAATTTAAGCTTATGGTAAATTAATAGTATTTAAAAAAAATCGTGTACTGCGTTTGAGAATTATAAATGCTACGTACTGCACGTTTTTAGTGAATAAAAATTGTCTCAATGTCAGCTGCCTTGCTCCACAATAATATACCGTAGGACATGACACTGTGGAAGTAACTAAAATATACCAGTCTCACAGTGTCAAGACACGATCTTTGAGCGCCCACTGAACTTTGAGATCTAAAGTTAAACCTAGAAATTTGTCGATTGTACGAAAGTGATAATTTCATTATTTATATTTATGTTAGGACTCTTTACATATGGCAATGTAAACTTGATACATTTTGTTTTTAGAGATTAGTAGTAAACCATTCGATGTAAACAAGTGTAGGATTTGCGCGAGTGAATTATTAACAGTATTTATATTTGTTACTCTTCTGTCTACTTATAAATAAGGGATGTGTCATTCGCGAATAAAACAATGTCACACAAATCCTGTACAAAGAACGGCAAATCATTTACGTACACTAAAAACAGAATGAGTCCTAAAATCGAGCCCTGTGGCACGCCCATTGTGACTGGTAATCCAGAAGATCTATTTCCGTTGATATCAACGTGTTGTAATCTATCGCTTAGATAGGAATCAACTAAGTCAAGTGCAGTATCTCGGAAGCCATAATGCCTGAGTTTTCGCAACAGCGTATGATGATCAACGGAGTCAAAGGCTTTAGATAGATCACAGAATACGCCAATGACATCTTGCGAATGTTCTCAGGCACTGAATATATGTTTTAAAAGCGTAACACCCGCAGTTATCGTAGAACTGTCCTTCCTAAAACTATATTGATCTGCATAAAATAACATTTTTAAATAAAGGTATTAATTTACTATATTTTATTAAGTTTGGAAAAATGACCATATCAACGCATTCGTTGAATATTGCGGCTAGGTGTGGCGCTATATTAACAATATTATTTTCAACTAATTTTACCGAAATACCCAAGAAGTCGGCTGTTTTCTTTTTATTTGGGCCACTTAAATACTTTTAATAAATCATATGGATGTACACGTCCAAAACTAAACAGTATCTTGCACTCTTCCACGTTGTTCGAAACTAAGTATTCTGCTCGAGCTGGGCAAGACGTAATAACCCTCTACTAACCTTCACCTAATAAATTAAACCTTAGACTGAGGATCGTATCTGAAACTTGTATTTGTCTGATAGATGCAAGTCCAGCAGCAGTTGGTGGTGGCCGCACCGGTAGCGGCTGTGGCGGCTTCGGCCGGGCCCCCGCCGCCGCCGCCGCCGCCCGCGGCGAGCGTGGTGACGTCACCGCCGCCACCGCCGCCGCCACCCGCGCCGGCGCCGCCGCCCGACGCCAGCGGGCTCGCGGCGCAGCTGCAGCAGGCGCGACTCAAGCGGCAGGCCAAGGTGGACGCTCACTGCCTTATGGTTATACCACTACTCTACTTAAACCTCTTACTTACTTAGCGACCCGATGCGCCATTCAGACCAATCGACCACATTCATCTCTTTCAGCGGTACCTTGGGCCACCCACCGGACGACGCCTATACCTATAAAAATCTGTAACTACAGGTCACCAGAGCTCTCCCACAGCAATTAATCTATATGAGGCTAATTCTGTACGATTATGGCGTTTAGATGAATGAAATAGAGACACAATAAAATAAAAAACAGTGTCATGTTTTGTCAAATAGGCAGAGAAAGTGGGCGTTCTAATAATTTAGTATCTTATCTTATCTTATCTTATCTTATGTGGGGGCCAGTCAGTGCAGACCAGCGACACTTCGACCCAGTGGGATCTTTTGTGTCGACACTCTCCCAATAACGACTGCCATAGATGTTCATCGCAGTCGGGACCGACGGCTTAACGTGCTCTCCGAGGCACGGAGCAGGCGATAATTGTCAATCAATACGCACATAATTTCGAAAAGTCATAACTTCCGAAAGTCAGAGGTGCGCGACGTGAGTTCGAACCCGAGACCCTCTGCATTGCAGTCTGTTGGTCTCCCCACTGAGCTATCGCTGCTCTAATAATTTAGTAATTTCTAGTTGTAAAATTTCAAAATATGTGACGTCACACTATAGAGAGGGGAGTCTCATAAATGTGACCAGCAGTGACAAGGACGGGGAAGGGATCTTAAGTCATAAAGTTTGTGTTACGTAATTTATGAATGGCCTCTAAAACTTATTTTTCAGTTGCAATTATTTTAATAACCATTTAATCTTCTATATTTTTCTACAGCAACAAACCAATGGCCAGAATACGGAAGCGGCGTCACCTCCGGGCGGCGCGGAACATTCCGGGTCATCCTCGTCGTCGTCATGCTCGGCGGCGCGCGGCACGTTGTCATGCATGATGAACGAGATGCAACGCACACTGGCCAGGCGACGAGCTCACTTGGACAAAGCTGAAGTAAGAGACGATTAATAACTCTTTGACGTCATGCTCGGAAACATGATATCATGCTCGATAGTATGACATCATGTTCTATTTAAGTTAATATAAAGAAATCAAATATAATGTCTGGATGAAAATATTTAATAAAATAATAAGAAAAAAGACGAAGAAGACAGTCAAGTAACAGCTTTTCAGTTTCAAATCTCACCATAGCTGCGAACTTACTCTGAAATTTTATTAAGCAAATCAAACCGCCATATTAAGATAAATTAGTAATAAAAGTGTCATACACCTCAACCATTAGCAAGAAAATTAAATCGCAGACATAGCGAACAAGCATACTCTCGTACAAAAGACTCCCCGCTGCTGCAAAACAAATCCTAGCAAAACACGCAGATCTTATCATAGAAACTGGTCAATTCATCGCAGCACTACCAGTGGTCATCATCAGCTCGCTCATCATGTTAATAATGTCTACCAACACCACCATCCACAAATAATTCTTGTATAGTGGCACTCTTCATAAAACGGACATAACTCGAAATGTTTGAGCACGGTAATATCAACTCTAATATAGAGCAGCGATAGCTCAGTGGGGAGACCAACAGACTGCAATGCAGAGAGTCTCGGGTTCGAATCCACGTCGCGCACCTCTGACTTTCGGAAGTTATATGACTTTTCGAAATTATGTGCGTATTGATTGACAATTATTATCGCCTGCTCCGCGCCTCGGAGAGCACGTTAAGCCGTCGGTCCCGGCTGCCATGAACATCTATGGCAGTCGTTATTGGGAGAGTGTCGACACAAAAGATCCCACTGGGTCGAAGTGTCGCCGGTCTGCACTGACTGGCCCCCACATAAGATAAGATCAACTCTAATACTGTGGCAATAAATTCTAATATCATATTTGTGTTATATTGAATGTCTTTAACTAATGTATATACATGTTCCGCAGGAGTCTTCGACGGACAACTCGGTGAGCAACACGCCGCTGAAGACGTGGGAGCGCTCCGCCACGCTCCCGCACCGCCTGCCCAACGCAAACTGTAATGGCAACGCTAGTGAGTCGCGACGCTTCATACCTTGGTTTCGCGCTTATTTATAACTAGATGTTCCCGCGGTTTCACCCGCGTTTATCGTTACTGCGCCGCCCCCGTGGGTCGTAGCGTGATGTTATATAGCCTATAGCCTTCCTCGATAAATGGGCTATCCAACACTAAAATAATTTTTCAATTCGAACCAGTAGTTTCTAAGATAAGCGCGTTCAAACAAACAAACAAACTCTTCAGCTTTATAATGTTATTATAGACTAGCTGTTACCTGCGACTTCGTCCGCGTAGATTTTAACTAAAAGTGTTTGTCGCCGCGGAACCCAACTATATTTCTCTGCCCAAGTTACTTAAATGGCGTAGTTTTTATAGTGTAAAGCTAGATAATAGCATGGCTTACTCAAAAACAACATTTAAATATGCGTCGTTAGATTACACGCTGTCACAGAATGCGTAAGAAAATAAAGATTCACAGCTCCTCCCCCGTAGGTGATAGCGTGATAATATGTAGTCTATATGTTGACCCGACCTGTTAGTAATATTCATGTAAAATTTGAAGTAAATCCATGCAGTACTTTTTGACTTTAGCCCGGACATACATACAGACAAACAGACAAAAATCTAAAAACTATATTTTTGGCTTCGATATCGATTGTAGATCACGCCCCAAGTATTCTTTTTAAAAAATATTCAATGTACAGTTTTGACTTTCCTACGATTTTATTATATGTATAGATAATATCGGCCCTGTATTAAACTGTCCCACTGCTGGGCACGGGCCTTCTCTCAGTGTGAGAAGGGTTAAGCCATAGTCCACTACGCTGGCCGAGTGTCCGATGGCAGACTTCATATATCTTTGAGAACATTATGGAGAACTCTCAGACATGCAGGTTCCCTCACGATGTTTTCCTTCACCGTGAAAGCAACGATAATTAACTAGTTAAACGCACATAACTACTTCTTATAAATATATGACACTAGCTGACACGCGCAACTTCGTCTGCTTCACATAAGAAAATTTTCCTCGTTTTTGTAACATTTTTTATTAATGCTCCGCTCCTATTGATCGTAGCGTGATGTTATATAGGCTATAGCCTTCCTCGATAAATGGGCTATCCAACACTAAAATAATTTTTCAATTCGAACCCGTAGTTCCTGAGATTAGTGCGTTCAAACAAACAAATTCTTCAGCTTTATAATATTAGTATAGATTTTAATATTACTTATTTCAAAGTGCTATTTAATATTATTAAGTACTATATTACTATTCGAATCTAGAATATACACATATATGTATGTGGCATAGAACCCTTAGTTAGAGAATAAAACATGAGTCACTTAATTATTTCTTAAAAGTAAAACAATATTATAAGTATAAAATATAAATCTATATGATTATGCTACTCACGATTCCTTTGCTGCCATTTAATCTATGTATCTAATAAACGCTATTGCTTGAAGCAATATATACGTAATACATAATGTAGTATGGCAATAGCTCAGTACTGTAACACAAGACGCGCTATGTTCCAGCGAACTCCGAGTCGACGACGCAGCAGGCGCCGCAGTCCCCGCGCTCCGTACGCAAGAGGTTCGGTTCCGCCAGTGAGGAGACTATTCTTAAGGTAAGAAATACGTACATATTTTTTTATTTAACTAAGAAGGCAAACAGGCGTACGGCCCACCTGATGGTAAGTGGTCACCGTAGCCTATGGACGCCTGCGACACCAGAGGCATCACTTGCGCGTTGCCGACCCTTTAGGAAAGGAAGTGGGAAGGAGAAGGAGCGGGAAGGGGGAAAGGGGGTAATTAGGCCACCAGCACTCTCACTCACCGAACGAAACACAACAGTAGGAATACTGCTATTTGACGTCGAATATTCTGTGAGAGGGTAGTCCTTCCCCGGTCGAGCCGGCCCATTCATGCTGAAAACAGCGAGGCTCTACTACTCAAAACATACTTATAAACTTTGTCTGTATGTATATATACATCTAATCAACAGCAAATGCTTCCTTATATACCAGCAAGTCGGCACCCAAGTATACGTTCCCCTGATGCGTTTACCGTAGCCTATGGCAAGGTTAAGTCTTCGACTATAGTCGAAGAAAGTTTGCGTCGGTCTCACTAATATTATGTATATATAGATCTTCTTCTCCTTAGCCGTTTTTATGCCCAAGTCACTTGGGGTCGACTTTCTAGTCTCACCGGATTTGACTGGATATCAGTTTTTACACGGAGCGACTACCATCTGACCTCCGCAACCCGAAGGCTAACGATACCGTAAAGCTAGACCAGTGTCAGGATATTAGAGGGCACTGACTTCCCAATAACGACTGCCATAGATGTTCATGGCAGCCGGGACCGACGGCTTAACGTGCTCTCCGAGGCACGGAGCAGGCGATAACTGTCAATCAATACGCACATAATTTCGAAAAGTCATATAACTTCCGACTGTCAGAGGTGCGCGACGTGGGTTCGAACCCGAGACCCTCTGCATTGCCGTCTGTTGGTATATATATTAATAGATATTAAAATAAATAAAAGCCGTTTCCTGTAGTCAAATGGTTGTGATATACGAACAGATAGAATGCAATAATGACACATTATGATGATGTTTGGCTACGTGAACCTAAACACAGAACTAGAACAAACTAATAAATAACCTCGTATATTTTTAAACTTTATCAGATCCTTCAGGATCAGGTCAACATTTATAACTGACATGACGTTAAAGCATTACAAACAAACTGACCATCACACTCATAATATGTGCGTACGAGCTGCGCTGTACACTGGCCCGCCACGCCGCGCTGTACGTGCGCGACATTTAGGCGCAGCAGCAATATAAGGAATGTTTATGTAGCAATAACATAACATTGAATATGTACATTAATTAATAATTTAGTAGCAATAAAAACAGTTCTACAGGACAACGCCGTCTACTCATTTCTAACAAACATACAAATCGTTAACATTTTAACATAATTATCTCTTAACCATAACAACAAACAAATACTGTTGGGATCTACAACCCCAACAATGTGATAGGATTATTTGTAATTAACAGCCTTCGCAAGTAAAAAAATAAAATAATTGTCTGAGAATATCAATATTTATTATGCCTTAATTTATTAATTGTAGTTCGTACGTATTTGATGATGACTTATGATATAACGAGTGCTTACGTTGTGTAGCAAGTGAACGGCGGCAACGAGGGCGGGTGTCTGTCTGCGGCGGAGATGGACGCCTTCAAACAGGAGATGCTGCGCGAGATCAGACAGCAGTTCAACCAGATGAAGAAGGAGCTTCTAGACGGTCAGTTACTCATTTAAACACAAAACTTATACTTTAAACAAGAATCATATATACTTTTTAACAACCTTTCGTTTGATAAATATGTTTAAATAAAACCAACAAACTGCCGAGTTCGAGTCCTCGTTCGACAAAATTTATTCACTTAATACATTTTTGCTAAGAAACAGTTTATGAGAATATGGCCTCAATCTTAAGACTGCGCCGAGCGAAATGTGCCAAAACAGGTGGTCACAGTTAAATTGATAAAATCAACGCTTTTTGTTTAATACAAATATAACATATACATTTACCATAACAATTAATGTGTTTACAATTACTCCGTGTTAAAAACTTTAAATAATTAATATTTTCGCCTACAAAATTACGCAAATTTGCACGAAAAATGCAAAAACATAAGCTGGTATTAAGTGATTTTTAGATTATAACAATAGAAATCTATCCTATTTTACAGCACAAAACATAAATAGTTTTGTCCGTCCCAAATATTTAAGTTATTGGTTAACAATAAAGATACTGTATCAAAAAAGCACTTCAAATCTTCCATACAGTATTACTATGGCGGCCGCGCGCCCATTTGAATATCGAGCTCTGTCATTCAGTCCAACCGCGTCTACGCTCGGCGCAGTCTTAAACACGGAAGCTGTAATTATTACAGTATTTATCCCTACTACTACACTAATAAATGATTGTGAAGGGTAATAAGATATAGTAGTCTATGTAGTATGACGTCACCATATTATATTAATGGCAGCATAGAGCTATGCAGCGTGTAACGTGTATAATGTTTGTTACAGCAATGAAGGCGGAGTTCGCGCGCAGGTAAGGCCGCGACGCGCGCCGAGTGATGCTAGTCGAGCCGCGAGCCGCGACGCGCGCCGCATGTGAACATATATGTTATTGTCCCGCCGCTGTCTGCCACTTCGACAAGCGTATGCTGTCGGTAACATGACTGCCACTTGGACCATAACGGTACCAACATTTTATACTTAGTATTGAATGTTTTATCTTTTGTATCTAATGATACATGTGGCAATGTTGTTGTGGTTATTTTCCAAAGCGTTTGTCTTTCTACGACATCGTATCTGCAGAACGGATGAGTCATTTTGAGTACTTTATTGGATTTTTGTACTATTTGCTTCGCCTGTGCACTATAGTATGATATTATGAAGCTTTTTGTATGTCAATAATTACCTAATATACATTTAATTGGTTTGTGAAATAGGGCCTATAGTAGGTATATATAAAACCATTGAAAATGTTATTGTACACATATGACGATTTCTAAAAGACAAGTTTTTTCATATAGCAATCTTTAATACAACTGATTTATAATGATATACATAATATAAATGACCTTCGTGGGAATAATTTTCTTTTTTTTTATAGAAAGGCCTCATTTTTTTGAAGCTGTTTAATCGAGTTTGTGATATATATTATTAATCTTTGATATAGCATTTAATATTGCTATTTTCCATTATATTTAAGAATAACATCAATTTATGGGGACATTTAAAATAAAATATATGTTCATAAGTGTAGACGCGATTAAATGTGATGAAATTGACGTATTACGTAATATATAGGTTTGCCCACCTAGGGCAAAGGCAAAGTTAAAAAAACAACGATAAACATGGCAACACTATTGTATTCAATGTTGCCGGTTATAATCGGTCTAGAACGTCACTATTCGTGATATCGATTTAAAAATGTTGTAAAAATAAATCGATAATCGGATCGTAAAAGAGCATAGACTTAACGCACGAATATCGAAAGCATAAAAGCAGTTGTGTTTTTTAATTTTATACTTAAATAAATATTTATTCGGATACGTACTATGTAAGGTCTCGGATGTATTGATCATGTCGCCGCTTTGGGTTTTACTTTTTATAATGAAAAACTGTATTAAAAAACATTAACAACACGTATAATATAAAAAAGCCGCATTAAGTAAAGTATAAACCAATTTGTGTCAAAGCTTTCGTATAAAAAGTAAAATTCAAAATGTATGGTTTTTAAATAAAAAATATATAATTGTAATATCCAATTAGTGTCAGGTTATATTAGTATTATTCTATATTTATTGACTTATGCGTAATAACGCCACACTAGTATAGGAATAAAATATTATACATGATATACTATGGGTAAACTATTATTAATGTATGTTACTGAACGACTTAGGTAATGAGCAGTCAAAAATAGACTAAATGTAATCGACTAATTTATGCATGGAAGTACATCACTAGCGTAGTTTGAAAAAGGGAATGAGACTAATG
Organism: Catocala sponsa; assembly: GCA_963564715.1. NCBI lineage: Eukaryota > Metazoa > Arthropoda > Insecta > Lepidoptera > Erebidae > Catocala > Catocala sponsa. Next base: position 645,013 of record OY751351.1, on the reverse strand, counting down.
TTATCTATGGAATTTAGTGACTGTTGTGGTGAGTTTTTTTTGACATAAACTATAGAAGAGGTAATGTGATAATCTTTTTTTTGTAGATTGTAAAATTTAAAATATAACATTTTCTGTATAAAAACATCTATTTATTAATAACTTTTGTAACTGTTCATTACCTAAACGAAAATTTTAACAATTCCAGGAGAAAACATAATAATTAAAAGAACATAGATACTATAATACCTAGGACACCCGTTTCGACATCTTCCCATTAGAACGTCTTCCATAAAACATAAGTTTCGGTAACCTCGGTTTTTTTATTTTTCCTCATGGCAATCCGCGCTTCCAGTATTGCCAGACGCGAAAATGACACTTCACAGAAACATTCCGAAAGACAACATTTTACACTTATTTACGACTGAACTTAAAACTTTTAGTCCGTTAGGACTATAATCATTCCTTCATAACAAATATTATTTTTAAAGTAACTCGCCGTTTCTAGAATTATTCGAGGCTAGTAGTATTGATGAGCACGATTGCATTCGAATGCGTTGACAATACTATACATAAGCACACGAGTAGTTCCATGATCATCATTGGTGTATTTAGGGCTATTGTCCCAACCAGCAACAACAACGGAATTTTGAACTCTAAATCTTACATCTCACAATTGTAAGGTAGGTACGGACCACCTGGTTGTCGCTTATTCGTTAGGAAGACGAATGTCAAGTCCACACTTAGTTGTATAGTAGAGAAACTATAGTTTATCTAACACTTCATTACTCAACGAAAGAGACTAAAGGCCATAGCAATGTAATATAATCTTACTTTAAGACAAAGAACGAACTAAAACTCTGTTTCGTTCTCGCGTGATGTAAGATTATAATAATATTCCTATAAGTGATCGTGATACTGCCCCGGTCCTCTTTCTGAGAAGTAATACTGTCAATATTTCATTACTGTTCGCAAATATTGTGTGGACCTCTAAAATTATATAGTTTGGAGAAAGGACCTTGTCATGTTTTAGGTAACAACGCCGCCGGGCTAAATAAAGATGACATTTTGGTTAGAATTAATATTTATTTTTAAAATTGGTTTATTTACTTTGATCTTGCTTGTAAATTCGGGTTAAATACTTTCTATCATTAAACCTTTGAACAACCTTGTTTGAAGATAAACAGAAATCAATAAATTTGTATATATTATAATATATACAAATTTATTGATTATTATTAATATAATATTTTAAAAATATTCAGTTTTAATTTCCATGAATAACTCCAAACAATACTATAGTACACTAAGTTCAAGTAAAATATATTATAAGCAAGAGGTCCACATAGTGCTTATGGAATCTTATAACTATTTCTTGTAGATTAGATTAATCATCATCACATATCATTATTTTTCATTCATTAGTATTTCATTCATATTAATTGTTGCATGTTAATCATTCATTTTAGAACTACATTTGATTTCACCTTATTTTGTATGCTTATTCCCGCTGGCCCCCATGAAATATTCCCGATGGGGGTCATAGTCATTTTTAAGATACGCTATCATAGTTTGAGATCCGATTCTCCCATTAGATTTAAATGGGGGTCATCGGGAATAGCACTACTAATTTTATTTACTCGTAATCCAAGTAGTTAAAAGGAATATAACACAACACCTCACGGCGAACACCAGTGGAACTAATGTAGTCCGCTTACCATTATAGTACTGAATAGAATACAAAAAGTAAAAACAAAAAGACTGAAAACGTTATGGAAATAACGGCAGCACGGGAACATAAACACAGATGCCATCTAAGTCCGCGTTAGTTGGGAAACATTCATCCCTGAATAATAATTCTATAAGCATATAACTCGGTATACTATTTGGTAAACTACTAAATAACCATTCAGCAAAAAGACTATAATCTCGAATCATAGCACTCACATCTTCGGGCAAATCGAAATAACTACCTTCTAACATATATAAGCCCCGAACAAAACCGCATTCGGCCTTTCTATCATTCATATTCAGAGAAACAAATCCTTTTAGCATAGAAATATAAGCACGAGCTATAGCATTACTCGTAATCCTTTTGCCATAATTAGATTTTAACAACCTCATAAACGTAGTGATTATGGAAATATATCCCAAACGACTATTCCATGTAATCGGACATAAAAGAGTTTCGTCACAAATAATAAAAATATGCTGTGAAATCCAAACCGCCTTTGAAGAAGATATAACATCAGTGCCGAAATCAAAGCAATGCTCTAAGCTATCACCTCGACTATTTGGAGTAACTGAAGCGATAAAAAGTCTATTCAGATCAACTCTAACGTCATGGAAAAGCAGTGGTACTCCTACTAAGGCGCAATACGCGCACCTTGATGTATACATCGCATGTAATACACTTAATCGGACAGTGTGTGAACCATGTATAAAAGACTTCAATATAGTAGATGATATAGTGTATACGTTAAATTGAATAGCGCGTAAATATAAACAGTATGCAAAAGATATTTCTATGAAATTAAACTACTATATACGGATTTTATCGCGTTGTTTATTTGACACTGTTACAAAAATTTTTGAAAAACTGTTACACTACTATAATCACTATTAAACTTTACAAATTTTTAAGCTAATTAAATTATTGAAACTATTAAAACTATTTATACTATTACTATACTATTATACTATTTAGATTTATTTTTACACTTTCCCCGACGTTTCGGTTGCTTTTCAGCAGCCATGGTCACGGGGAGACTAAGATGGTAGTTGTCTCAATGTTCCAGTGTAGTTATTTCAAAGTACCCGAACATAATTTAATCATGGGTGTTTCTATTTACGCAGAATGAGCTCAAAGTATCATGAAGTCTAGCTGTGGTTTGCTTCTTCTTGGGTTTGACTATTTGAATTACTGGATCCCAAGCTGGTGGTACACTCCAACCATCTTCTCTATTGAAATTAGGATGTTTCTTGATTGCAATAGCCTCGCGAAGCATCCTTGGTAGGAATCGGTGTTCTTTAGCGAGCATCTGTGGTTTGTCAAATCTCAGGTAGTGGTTGGTCCCCTGTTGCACATGTTCTGCGTAAATAGAAACACCCATGATTAAATTATGTTCGGGTACTTTGAAATAACTACACTGGAACATTGAGACAACTACCATCTTAGTCTCCCCGTGACCATGGCTGCTGAAAAGCAACCGAAACGTCGGGGAAAGTGTAAAAATAAATCTAAATAGTATAATAGTATAGTAATAGTATAAATAGTTTTAATAGTTTCAATAATTTAATTAGCTTAAAAATTTGTAAAGTTTAATAGTGATTATAGTAGTGTAACAGTTTTTCAAAAATTTTTGTAACAGTGTCAAATAAACAACGCGATAAAATCCGTATATAGTAGTTTAATTTCAATGAATAACATTCGCGTAAACAGAAGACAATATTAAGATATTTCTACTTTACCCGTAGCCGTTTGGACTTCGAATACAATGTTAAGAACATCATTTAAGATATCTCTGGTCATATCTATTGGGCCATAAAGTTGTAGAACGAGCTCTTGCGTCCTTCGTCTAACATCTAATGACAACTTTATCGTAGCTCTACTTGGGAAAAAGGTCTGAGCAGCCGTGTGAAAACTTAAATCATTTGGTTCACTTCCAAACGGAGATTCATAAGCATATTTAGTTGTATATATAATGACTAGTCTACTTTGATTATTTGCGCAAATCAGTTGACAGACTTCGGTTCTCAAAACTGTATGTACAGACCCCTAATGTAATATTGTTTATTATTGATCCGATGTATCCCGTCCCCCTTTTAATAGACGTATTAAGGGCTATGCAGTGCAAAGTCTATAATCATCACTTAGATAGCATAATAATATCCTGTAATAGACATTTGTTATTTTCTCGCCCAAACGTGTCTCGAACCCCGAGGCACGTCCCCCCGTGGGGGGACGGATTAGAATACAAATCTCCTCCGCCGCCGGGCAAGCGGATCGTAAGAGGCGATCGTCCCGGTACAGGTGGTAGGCTCTTACATCATCTCCCTAACTCAGGAGGTGGTTCAAGACCCGGCTGGTTGAAACACCACCCTCTTGCATAAGCCTGTGGGTGTGGGTCACCCCTGAAAGCAAGAGACGGTGTTGCCAACATATACATATATATTTCAAGATGGCTCAATCGAAATGTTCGATTCTTCTCGAAGTATATAGGTACTTAAATGTTTGGTGCATCGTTCCAGTTTAGTGCTTCAGTGTTTAGTTGCATGCTTCGACCTGCTGTATACTTCTGGTCACTTGTAACTCCCACTTCGTATTTGTTTTGCTGAGGAACTGATGTGGCCTGTAAATATCGGTGTTCTGGCCATTCGCACACCGACGGGAGACCTCTAGTCTGTTGACATCAAGACGATGCGGTCCGCCCGGCGGATCAGTTCCTTGGCTCCAGGAGCCGGTATGGGGTGCACCGAGTAGTTGTGTCGTGTTTGTGTGTGGTGGCGAACCTTTAAAACTTAATTTCTGTAGCATTCCGCTTTGAGGGTTCGCATACCCCGTACAGGCCGCCCGTCCTGACGAGACCCTAAATTGTTTGCACCGACTGCCATTCTTGCTCTCTGCCGATTGGAGGTCAGAAGGCATCACCGAACTCAATAAGATAATCAAACCCAGTTTGATACCCCAATCTTAAGATTTGAAAGGTTGCGTGCAAGAAAATCTTTTTAGTGAAGACTCTGTAATCGATGAAAAGTTTTTGATAACGTGTTTACTCCTTGTTGCTTGTACCGTAATGGAAACGTAACAAATGTTTTGAGTTTTTTTAATTGTATTTAATTTACTTTTCTTATGTTTTTAATATATGCTATAGACTAAGGTAAAATAGATCAGTATATGGCATATAATTGTAGTCCTTTTGCTATGTGACGGCGCGAAAGATTGGATCATTCTGACTACTTCCATCGATAACTTGTTCCATATGCCTAACGAGACCTTTTTTCTTACTAGTTGAACGGACCTTGTTAGTAGGACTAGTCGAACATAAATGGGTTTTTGAAAAATGGAATGACACATCATCAATCAATTCCAAGGAACTAATGAGACTTTGTTTTTCTCAATAGTTTGTTAAACCTCAATGGAATGAGCCAGTACGATTAGTTTAAGTAATCCCACCCATAATTAATTATTTATATTATGTAAATGATATTAAAACAGAAAATTGTTAAGGTGATTAAAAAAAGTAGTAATAACTGTAACCAAGAACTTAAAAATATTAATACATATATTAAAAATGCGTATTTGGCGGTAACGCAATGGAAAAGGCATTGGACTTACGATCAAGAGGTCGTGAGTTCAAAACCCGCCTGTTGCATTACTGACATGAACTCTTTCCTCCACCAGCATTCTTAACTAGAATGCTGGTTGGGTTGCGCGACTCGGTCAACTACGAATGTTTAATTTATTATTATATATAAGTTCTTCATTAGTCTTAATACTACGTTTTATAATCATAAAACCATTTTTTGTTTTAATTTCATTCACATACTACATATAATGGGTTATTGGGTGAGTCTACTATAACTAATCGTATTCAGGCACATTTCATTAAGATGTTACATGGAACTATTGAGAAAAATAATAATAAAGTCTCACTAGTTAGGTGAAATTATTAAACAATAATACCGTACTAGTAGTGAGAATAACCAAGATGACCTGTCTCTCTAGTACCAGAAGCAAGGTCCATGGAACTACTGAGAGAACAAAGTGTCACTAGTGCCATGGAACAAAATATCGATGGAACTGGTGAGAATAATCTAAAAGATTTCAATACGTAATATGCATAGTTAAAGGACTACAATTATTATGATATTTTATCTATGATAAAGTTTTATCATATTCTATAGAGTGTATTAAAAACATTTTGAAAATGAATCCCTATAAATTAATTTACATTTAAAAACCTCAAATATGACAATTATTTGCGACTGCCACTCGGAACTGGCTACAACGCGTTCACGCTTCTAACTTACTAGTTTGATATAACATTAATCTTCGGATTTCAAACGTCACATAGCGTCCAAGAGCTCTTTTATTGATTGCTAGACACAGCCGGCGATGGAAAGAGTTTCTTCAGCACCAACATTTGCATACACCATGGAATAACACCTCGCTCCCCCAATACAACACCAATCTTAAGATTTCAAACGTTTGTCTTATCGGATTGAGAGCGGGTATGTTAGTATGCCCTTTGATCAGGACTGCCGTATTCACTACGACGTCTCAGGTGCTAGGCTTGTGCATCTACCGTGACGGCGTAGGAGATATTTAGGAGCTAGAGTGGCACTAGCTGTGTTCACGTTAGCAGACTCGCGGGTCTCTCGCAGCCCCGCCATTCGACGGTGAGTCGACCGACCATCGACTCAGCACGGGCTGGCAGAGACTAGGGACTTGTAAGCATGTATATAGCAAGTTACTATCACATAGAGTTGTGCCAACGTATGGTAAGTCACACCGGCGCTTGAAATTCGTTTGTATAACTTTATACACAGCTTGTACTTCTCGCTGCTGGGATATTGGCATCACTAGACAGAAGTGGATGACAATGTTTCTGGCGGTACAGAAGTACGGCATTGGACTTGACATTACGTCTTCTTGATACGTACAATGGCTCCATGGACATGAACCGGCGAGTTACAACAACGAACATCCAAGTGGGATCTCTGTCTCACAGTAGCAGACGACTGTCAGCCAAGTCGTGTAACGTGGGGTCCTGTCGGCTTTCATTTTGTATATATTTAGATTTTGTATTTTGTTTCAACAGGCATCCCTTTAGTACATATAGTTATTGTACATATAGATTACTCTACCGGAACACCGGAGCTTTTCGTTTTTATATTTCTTTTCATGTAGGGGGACAGGCCATCGTCGTAATGAGGAGGGAGGGATGATAAGAAATATAAAATGTATTAGCGAAATTATATATGTACGAAACACTAATTATATTTCACATTTCGATATTTTATTTACCGATTGAAAATTCGGTTACATTAATATAATGCCGAGAAGCAAATGTGTAGCGCTATTCTATAATATAAATAATATGACATGGTTTAAATTGATTACATAAATTTGTTCACTCCATATACAATATTAATTTTGATATACATGTGCCGACTTGGACCCCACAATAACGCTCGAGGCTCCGCTTCGAACATATCAACTGCAATCACACGTTTTCGTCCGGAATTGAATTTTAGTATTGGCAACATTATATCGCCGCGCCGTCGCTAAACGTAGTATTACGGTCCTACTAATATTAAATACATACTCTTATGCGATACAACAACATGTTTCTATTAATATTTTGTTGTATGCCACACAGACTAGTGAAATTAAAAGACCATCAAGATAACACATTTTATTAACTGATCTTTCTAGAACAGTCGTAAAATGTTCGCTTGGATCAGTACTCAAATAAACGGATCTAATGTTGCCAAATTTGATCGATTATGTGGTTTTCTGGCGTAACTTTTCCAATTAACATATTTCAAAATATTTGTGATAAAAATGAACAAAATATGATCTTAGGCTAATCAATATTCAAAGTTGATATTGAAGATTGACGTGATTTGACATTGACATATAGAGAGAGAGCGGGAAAAGTTACACCATAAAGCTGCATCGTCGAGATCTACTATTTATGTGGTCGAGATTGATTTATGACGAAACTTAACCGCTTGAATGTTTTTATTTATGTATAAACTGTACGACTGTACTGTAGGAAACCTTTTATTAAGTGTTGATCGTTAGTAAAGCCTTAATCGTAAGCTGTTCAGCAGTGAGCATTTAGATTTTGTTAACTTAAACAATAACAATATTGAATAAGCCAGTTTTTAAATGACATAAAAAGAAGCGGCGATATGTTGTTGCGGCGAAATTTTGATTTTGTTCCTGTCACCGTCGCCCAAGACCGAAAGCTATCGGCCTATTCGTACAAAAATCACACATTATTACTAACTTATTATAAAAATAAACTGACTGTTTTCGAACGTTTTATGTAGTTGTATAATCCTTTTTTGGGATTTCTTAATCTCGACATTGGCTTTGTGGAACTCCTCGCAGTCCTTATCGCTTTGAAAAAGAAAGTTCATCACATAAAGGAATAATGAAGTATTATGTCCTTCACGCGGGTAATATTATGCTTGTGAAGTTGGAAGTAGAATGTGTACCAATTTTGTTATAGTCGAGTTCGCAAAAGCATCAAAATGTCCTCTATATACACCGGCAAGATATCATTTCTGATGATTGTAAAGCAACTGGTGCTCAAAATCATATATTTATTCCATTTTTAGTTATCGACTGAATAAGTATTTTATAATAGTATTTTTTATTTCTCTGCCTGAAAAAAAAGATCCGAAACGTACATTAACAAAATGAGTAGTGATGTAATAATATTATATAAGTAAGTTTTAAGTATTAAAATGTTAAAAAACAACTAACCAAATTTTAGTTGGGTTACTAATTTAATTATATTATTGGTCTCAGTTATGTCAAAGATAGAAAAGAATGTATGCCATGTAACGTGGATAGCTGAAAGGTAATTGTAACGCATTCACTCCAAATTATTTTAGTAAATATTATATTGGAGTGATGTAGTTATATAATATTATTTGAATAGTTCTCTGAGAACTTTGTTGATATTCGTTAGTCGATTTTCTAAGTCAGCGCTAGCGATGTTACTGTACTTATTTCCTAGCTTAGTTTCGAACTAACGAATTTTATTGTAGTTCAGACTTATAAATATACCTATATATAAATATATAATATGGATTCTATGCAATAGTCCTGATTGCTATGTAACAATCTTGTATGGATGCCTCAAATGGGCTTTAGAAAATCGACTATAGGAAATATCCAGTATTTTTGTTTATTAGAACGGCTTAAATTCATATTTTTGTTAGTAATTTTTTGTGGTGCATTAATAATGTAAGGCAATCAATTGGGAGGTGCGGCAGAATATATCTGAGAATTACTTATCTCTCTGACTGCTGAGATTAACGCGAAACTATAGTGATTTACAACAAATAGAAGCCTAGGACCCACAGTGAGCCTAGAATATTATCAATGATACTACAGAGACAATAGGACCGACTAACATCAAGATCATATTAACACTAATATGAATTGCCTTGAAGACTTACTTCCTCGGAGAAAGCAAAGAACAAGCACACAAACGAAGAATGTTGTATTTCAATATTATCTCAGATATATCATGTCGACCCAGCGTAATGTATATTGAAACGATTTTCTGTAATTTATTATGAGACGAATTCTCATTTGTAACGTATATTAAATTGTCGCTAGGGTAGGTTACCATAAAGTGTTGTACTGTAATTGTATCAATGTGTATTATTTCCAAGTCACATCATGTAAATAGATTTTTGGTATCGAATTATATTTTTTGTGATCGTATTTTGTTTTCTTTTTATTTCACATCCTTTTAGTAGATTTTTTGTTTTCTCGACTTATGTTCATTTAATCGACTAAATCGGATATGTTACAGTTTTTACTAAATTTCCTTTTGTCTATATATTGTTTATGAATTAATTGAACTAGAGGCGGTTCTACTAAGTTTTTGTAATTAATTTATTTTACCGTTTTGCTAGTGAACCCATATAAATAAGTACATAAGTCGATTGTTTACTGTGGATTATAAAAGGTATTAATGACTATAAGTAAGAGGTGTGGGAGCGATCAGCGACGGTATTATATAGTATCCGAGTGTTAGCTTATTGTTGTAATTGTACATAATGCTGGCGTCAATAAACGGATAAATCAATGATTATGTTTGTTTGATTCATACAATACAGGCATTACAGCCTGTCTTATTTTTTTAAGACAGTTTTCGTACTCGTAGTAACTCCTGTATCGCGAGGGACTTTACAAACATTCAAACAACGGACACAAAGAACACCCAGACTCATAACAACCATTTGTGAAACAAACAAACTTATGTCGAACCCACAACACTGCCAACTTAATCAAATAACCAATCGACATTAGCGATTAACGCATTCGAATTACTTTTTACAGTCAATCATTTGAATCAGTTGATAAATAATTGGAATTGATCTCTGTATTCATAAATTAGCCACCATTTTAAATTAGTTGACAAATAATTATGTGAATGGACAGTACATCTTTATTGTGTATCATCATCATCATCATGTCAGCTAAAAGACGTCCACTGCTGGACATAGGCCTCCCCCAAGGTTTTCCACACAGACCGGTCTTGGGCCACCCGCATCCAACCGCTTCCCGCGACCTTTACCAGGTCGTCGGTCCACCTTGTGGGAGGCCTACCCCTGCTGCGTGTATCGGTGCGTGGCCGCCACTCTAGAACCTTTTTGCCCCAACGGCCATCGGTTCTGCGTGCTATGTGCCCTTATTGTGTATACTTACATATAATAAAATCATAACCATACTTATTGTCTGGCTGTACGTTTGCACACCAATCTCTGTAAAGGCTGAATCAATTTATTTAGATATACATAGTTTGGGTGATGAATTGAGATAAGTACGCTGTGGCGACTCCGCACAGACGAAGTAGTTCCGCCGACATCCTACAGATGGTGCTGTATACAATAAGCGCTTAATATGACATTCCACATACAATGCTGAATCGCATAAGTGACATTTACACAGCGACTAAGCATTTATACAAGTTCCTGCCACGATCGCCCAGTCTGGTCGGAAGATCCTCCCTTTATGTTGGTGGGACATCAGACCACGTTACTTCACAACGTACTGTAAAATGTAAGTAAAGTACGATTTTACCCTCGCTGAAACTTCGAATATAGCTGAAGCTAAAACAGCTTATGAAATACAGCAGAAAGACCGCAGTCAAACATCCTCGTGGTGAATTCTTATACTGAGTAAAATTGCCAGCCACGTTATAGAGGCGTTATGCAGCCAGCAGAGGACCGGTAACTGACTGAATATTAACATTTGGTGCCCTGAAGATGTCTCGCGCTGAGGCAAAACATATTTTGTGCTCGAAGCGGAATACTGCAAGTTGGAAACGCCCGGCTTTTATCTTGTGCCCAGAGCTCGTTTACGACTCTAAGGAAGTAGGGATTATGTTACGAGCCTTTTATACAGGGCCTGCCGTATTTGTACAAGGGTTTCCCTTGTACAAATACCTACAGATTCAGAACTCCAATTGGTAGGAAGAGTGGGAATATTTTTTCACACAATTCTGATTGCGTTTTTTGTTTTTATCACTTAGCTTATTTCGCCAAAAGTATAGTGATCAATAAAAATAATAATGAAACTTTGATTCTTTACTCTTTTTAAATAATGTCCTATGCTAATTTCACCAGCACTAAGCAACATTTGGCTATTGATTAAAAATTCATCTCGCATTATACGCTCTTTTGTCTTCGCTTTTACTTCTAAGCCTCTCATTCCATAATGAGAGGCTTAGAAGTAAAAGTGTTGCAATATTTGCAACAAGTTGAAAAGACTTGGTGCCTTATTTTTTTTTTGTATTAACTTATTTGTGCCAGCACTCTAAATAATTGGTTAATTGGTGTTGCAAACCAAAAACTGACCAGGATACAATCAATGTTGAATTTTTCAGCCACTGCTTTATCATGTAATTTTTGAACATTTTCAATTTGGACAGATCTGGAATGACATTTATAATATACCACCCAACATTTAGGTATTATTTATATGTACATTTAATATTTAATTTATATTACCCACTAGACTGTACATATGCTGCTCAATCGGAGATGTGGGAAAAATATTCCCGCACCTCCTACCAATCGCAGTTCCAATCGTAAGACAGGGGATCGTAGGACCCTTGTACAATAGCGCCTCGACGTAATTTTTGCGACATTGCAAACAAATTTACTTAGGTACCTATCTACATTACAATAACCTATAGTTCCTTATTTCACTACAGTCATTAAATGCCTGCTTATTGCAAATGTGATGAGTATGCGTGATAAGGTAAATGGCTCTTGAGCATCGTTATATTTATGCATTCTCGCATAACGTTTGTTAAAAGAGAAACACGTGTGAAAAAAGGCATTTTATTAAAAAAAGAGGAAAAATAAAATTACATAGAACACATCGCGTAACATTTATAAATAATAATAATAATAGTATATTTTATACGGATCCACATAAAACATTATGCGTTAACAATCTTAGTTTACAAAAGATACAATTACATTTTGTCATGTATTATATTTATGAACCATTTCCTTTTTTAACATAAAAGTACTTATGCTACAAATATTATGTACGGGGGACCCGGAGAATCACACACTATATTATACATAAAATCAACTAAAATTAATCACTATTAGAACCTCAAACCGCAGATTTAGTAACAATTAAAATTAGTCGAATTAAAATTATGAATTTAGGCACACTCTGGCAATACTCGACTAAAACTTCAAAGTCACATCTGTCTTTATTGTTTAGTACCATACACTTCTCCGATCCTAGGCCTACACTTATTTACGCCTATAACTGGCCTTCAACATGGAAAACTAAGGCACAAAATATTTGTAGCAATCCATTACATTGTCAGTCACTCTAATAAACAAAAATCAACAATACGCGTTCTTACATACGAGAATATACGAACTATCACTGGAAATTTAGACATCTATGCCTGCTTCAAATATCATCAACGTCGAAATAAATATTTTTTGGAGAATCGTATTAGAAACGGATTTTATTTTTATATAATATGTTGTTTTTGATAGAAGTAATACTAAAATGTTGTCTCGATTACAATTTATAATCGATAAGTGCTGTTATTCGGTAAAGACTTACTTATTAAGTTTATCTCAATTGCCAGTAATAGTTCTAAAGAGTACTAGGTGGTCACTGTCAAGTTATGGCCAAATATTAATTTCTAAGACAGTAAGGTATAAATTTGAAAGCTCAAAGCGCGTGTTTTTATTAAATATTAGACTTATTGCACATTTGACGATTACAGATCACAATTTTGTGCGAAAAAGCACATTGACTACGAACTAAAAATAAATATTTCGAGTTAAACAATTCCATTTAAACATTTAGTATTATAAATAACAAAAAATAAACAAAGATATAATGGTAACTTTATTTTAATAAACTGTTGTAGCTTTGAAGAAATGAGGTAGAAAATTTTGTAGAAATTCAAATATTTTGGCTGACGTTATATCAAAAATTTATTAAGTATGTATTTATGTGGTAATGAAATCTAATATTTTGCTTCAAAATTGGCTTTGATGGTGGGCTCTAGCGATACCTAAACTAATCCTAACATTTTAACGCCAGGGGAAGTGTGATGCACTCAGACATTGGCAGTGAAACCTTTAGACAATTACTTTAATCTGCTGGGTTGTGTCATTACGTATTTTGACAACAGACTGCACAAACGTCAGGGAACTGTCATAGATAGGTATATAACTGAAAACCTTTATTTTGGTTCTGTGGAAACCTGGACGTTACAATTTGGTACCACGTACTGAGATTCAAGCGATCAACAATTTTTTGATTCTCCGATAGATCAACAGTTAACATGTTTGACGTCTGAGTAAACCACATTCCTGCAGTGACAAAAGCGGGTAACATTGTCCAACATTTTAAATAGTCAGCGACGCTTAGAAATCCTACGTATTACTTAAACACTAATTTTAAACTTCATTTTTTCATATAATTATATGTAAAAAAGCCTATATATTGTATATGTCAGCAGGGTACATAAGTATTGTACTTAGAGATTTTTTAAATAATTTAAGTAGATTTTTAAAAATGATGCTTTGTGCACATTCGTAAGCGTTCGTCATGAGATAATCACAGCATCCTTATATTTTTGTCTGCGTACGGAGATGCGATGTAAGTCCTGTGAAAGGTAAAATATATTTAAAATAATGGAATAAAATATATAGCCTTATTTTTTACAAAGTCAGACATTTAATGATCGTGGTGTTTAAATTTCTAGGCTGTAATCTGAAGATTATAACATTATATTTCTAATTCTACGAGCGAAACACTCTATTCTCTAAAAAAGTAGCTAGCGAGTACCTATTAGAATTGTTTTTCTTTCTATAATCTCCAGAAATTAAAGCCTTTTTGTTTGGTACAGGAAATAAATATAATAACTGGCAATAAATGAAATAATAATAAATATCTAGATAACATGCAGACGAAATTAAATATAATATGTACAAGAGTTAATAAGGACTTCTATCTATTAAAGTCATAAAATAATAATAATTAAAAATCACATATTTGCAACATTTTCCTTCAGCGAAAATAAAATAAATTTGACTATACTATAGATTATTATTATAACTCCATGCATAAAAAGCTGAACTAAAGTTTCACATCACGCACAAAAACAAAATTAAATATTTTATTAAAATTATAAAAGGTTTACGTAACAATGTCATGCCACACTAAAACAAATAAGTAAATAAATAGTGACGACTACAAACTTTAATAGTTTTAAAGAACCTGAGTGAAAATTGCTTGTAATCTTTTTTTTGTTTTTTTTTAGTTTTTCTTGCAGTCTTCTCGCTTAGCTTGACTATTCACTTAACACAGGGAGCATGGATCTAGAAAAACAGTATATACTTATGTTAATATGATATAAATATATATGTGTATTTACATAGACTGACACGACACATTAAGTTTGTTTATGATTTGCACTTTATTTTCATATACATTTTTGCGATGAATGTAATTGTAAACAAGAATAATAAAATACAATTTGCCACAATTCTTCCGGCATAGTGCAGATCATAAAAATGAAATACAGTATATATTTCAGAAGATAAATTAATTTGTACATATATGAATAGTTCGTGATTACAATATACAGTAGTATAAGCAAAGCGAGTCGATGTGACGGATGGATGAGTCGAGACAAACTATAATTTTCTAGTTTTCAATTGACTATATTTTGGTTACGTTACTTATTTTTTATTTGATGTTGTACCTAATTATTTTTACAATTGAACTAAATTACGGCCACGAAAAGAAAGTCGTTGGAAAATGCAGGAGTCCTACCAGGTGTGCCAATAGGACAATAGTTAGAGATTCAAATCCAATTCAATAAATATATATGGCGCGCGTGAATGCCAGCCACAAAATAACAAAACATTCGTTCAGGCGTTTCAACAGTACTTCTAATAACAATATGGCAATTAAAATGTATCAGGGGTGAAAATCAAGATGCCGAAATATAATGACTACTATGGTATTGAAGAATTCCATGCAGATGGTAGCGATTGAAAACCAGATTCTACTAAATTAGAATAAAGAACTGGCAACACTTTAGATGCAATCTGCATTAATTATTTTGCTAAATACCATGGGATCGTGGACTTAACGTTCGTGCTACAGATAAATAATAATAATATTTTACCACATACACACACCACCATTTAGCCTAAACTAAGCAGAGCTTGTACTATGGGTACTAGACAATGGATAAACATACATATATACTTTTTTAAATAGGTACTTATACTATTTTAGTGATTTACTTAGACCTTTGCTACACTTTTGAATTTTAATAAATATAATTTTATAAATAGGGAAACTACAATATTATTTACGTTACAGTAGGACGAAATAATAGTAGTAGTAGTAATGACTGTTTCCTGTTCAAAGATCCGAACGAATGAGCTACTGTTTGCTAATGGAATATTAAAAATGATAAAACTAACGAGTACCTTCCATTTCCAAAGCTATGGGAATGGGACCTTTGGCAGCGTTGAAAATAAAAATACATATAAGCAATACAGCATAGATGAAATAATTAAATGACCCGACCGAAATAGAACTTTTGTCAAATACGTTTTATTATTTTGAGTGATTAGCGTCCAAGATATTGGCGGAGCCAGGTAGTAAAATAAAACAAGAAAATCTAAATAATTGAACACTAAAATGTCACATAATAAAATAAAAAAGGACATTGATTCTAAATGTCACTTTACTGAAACGTTATTGGCAAGTCGCAATTTTCTTGTCAAGTTTAAAATTATCTTGTTTCCCTTCAAAAATATCCTGGCCACGCCCCTGTCAAGGATCTTGCCGACGTTTGCGATAGCGACCGCTTCTAAATAAACTATCTTTGCGGGGTTTTGTGAATGCAAATGTGATACCAATTTGTGGGCTTTAATTATTCATAAATTAGTGTTTATTTTGGTTGGACTAATAGAGTAAGTATTTATTTTGAAATTGACCTATGGTAATGATTGTATAATAGGCACGATGACAAGGTTAAAAGTAAGTGATTCTAATTAGTCTGTCAAAAATTATTAGACACCCATTTTTTTGTTTTAATTAAACAATAAAAAATTACTAAGATATAACTAGCATTAAAGCTCGAGAGTAAGAGCTTGTGACGTCACACTTTTGTAAAATTTGTAGGTATCTAATATTGACGTCACACAAAATTTAAACGCGTTGTATCTTAGTTTGTTATTAGTTTAGGGACAAAATAAAAAAAATACGTGTCCAATCTTTTTTGCTAATCTAAAAGACGGATTAAAAGCTTTTGTAGTCATCAGTATTGTAGGGCAATTCAATGTAATAAAATTAATTTGCTTCATTTGCCAGGTCCGATTTTCCTGCCGCAAATATCGAGATAATAAATATCACATACGCATTCGCAGATGTGAGGAGAAGCCACGGACATCAGTAACATTCTTGATATGTGTACGTTTTGAGTGTTATCATGGCGGCATTAACAATAACATGCATGTGTGATCTGTGTTACAAGGTGTAAGGCCATTTTAAAAAATACATGTAAACATCAGTGTTTACAAAGGCCTTTTACATTAAACAGTCAGCTGTATAATGTGAAATGATTTTGGAATTTTCTAGTACTGGTCCGCTGCACAAACGCTTACGATCACGGTGACGATCTCATACAAGATGACTATCTAGTGATCACACGGGTTTTCATGAAACGCACTTTTATTGGTGATCGCCACCGCTGCTCGTAACATCTGTCTTTCCAAGTTCTATTTGGTCGGGTTGTAAAATTGCGTCTAAATTGTAAAATGCGTAATTACTTATTGTTTACTTTTATCAGAAAATTAAAATAGATTTTTTATATTCGCAGCCAGGCAAAAGAGTTACACCAACAATTAAATCTGTATAGTATTTGGTATTTTTCTGATAAAAGTTTCAAGAATGGGAAGTTTCAATGACATAAGCTTTTATTGAATATTCTTCTACATAATATATTCTATTTGATTTAATAAAAGGCAGCTTATGTTCCGATACTAAAGGCATTTTGAATAAAAATATTAGTTAACTACTAATGTCATATAAATAAGAAATTTTTTAATGAAAATACTAAGGATTTGCGAATATACTAAATGCCTTGATAAATGTAAAATAAATAAATAAATATATATATATATATATATATATATATATGTATATATATATATATATATATATATATGTATATATATATGTATATATATATATATATTACTAAGTATTCAGTTTTGTTGTAAGCCCTTATTAATATTGAGTATTCATTATTTATTAATCTATTGAAAACATTTATTCATTAATTTATGAGTCTTCATAAATGTTTTCAGGATTATTATGACATGAGTATAATATGTGTTAGTTATGTGTGTAATTAAGAGATGTAACCAGTAGGGTGACATATTGCTGTTGTTACTGCTGCTATAAGCTTACTACTGCTATAAGCTTACCTGTACTGAAAACTTAAATTATTAAAGAAAATTAATGCCTTCCTTAAAACTATTTATTATTACAGATTCTACACAAATATTGTAACAGTAGAACCTGTAAAAATATAGTAAGTAGAACAGTAGAATATTCGGTAAGATCCCACTAAAATAGTAAAAACTATATTACACGCCAACATTGCACATTTATAATACGTGTGCGCTGCCATGTTTTAAGCCATACAACGATGCGATGTTTATATAAGTTCTGTTCCTAATCCTAATGATCATTCAGACATCTGTAGCCCTAATTAGGAATAATGACAGCGTCTATAACGATCGGTGTCACTGTCCAATCTATCGTTTTTGTCCTCACCAGTCAACGTCATTAGCGATTAAGGTCCTGTCAAGCCCTTGACAGCTGCTGTCAAAAGCCGTATTTGGCGGTAATAACTGTTGTAGTGACTATAGAGTATGACGTTTAGACCTTACAATCCACTAGCACCTCTAGCGGTGAATCTAAACGCGATAGCCGTCATTAAGCTGCAAATGTCTAAAGTAGGGGTTTCTATATAATAACTATATGTGGCCTGGTGCCTGCAGCACTTTGGAGTAGCCTGGCGTAGAGGAGTGATACTCACAGCTCCATATTGTGCACGGTGGACCTTGGGCAGGTGGCGGGCACCTTGACGTGGCAGTGCTTGTGGCACTTCAGCAGACAGTCGCGGCACTCGTAGCCTTGCTTGCCGAGCCGCCGCGCTATCGTCTTTTCGCATACTTCGCATACTATGCCACTGTAATTAGCAATGTGTTGTTTTGAAATAAGATGAATCTGTAGCCTGATAACCCTAGGCACGCGACTGGGTTGTAGGATTGCGTACTCTCTAGCCCTAGTAGTAGTGTTCAGACTTGCAGAATTAGGCACTTTGTTATGTAAGTATTTGTAGCAGTAAGGAGAGAAATCCATCATAATATACTCATTATCTCTTCAAGTCCATTTGCTTTGTATGGATCAGTACACCGAGGCACACTTGTGCTATGCTTGTGCTAGATTAAGGATCAAGTAAGGTAATCAATAAAATAGTAATTTTTTTAATGAGAGTTTACGTTTTTGGGTTTTTCAATCCAGTAGTCCATAAATAAAACTAATAAATATAATTTATGTCTTATGTTTTGATATTCAGCAACATTGTATTTAAAAGTTTTTGACTGTTTTCAGCGGCGATCAAATATGTACCTGAATTAATAATTTGATCGTGAGCTACCTAAAAAAATAATAATAAAATATGACTAGGTATAATTCCTATATCGCGGAGCGCTTTACGAACATTCAAACAACAGATACAAAGAACATCTAGACTCGGGACAACCATTTGAGATCACACAAAGTGTTGTCTCGCGTGGGATTCGAACCCACAACACTCGGCGCAGTGGCAGCGGCGAGGCGACCTCTTAAACCACTACGCCATCCGTGCAGTCAAAATATTAGAGATGATGAACTAGGAACGGCTAAGGTTACTCAAGTGTAGTTCACTCACCCACTTAGATGTTTAGCAATGAACGTATGTTCATTATAAATGTGCAGTTTAATGCCCTTCCGCCGCCACCTGGACCGCTGCGCGATCGTAAGCGGCACCAGGTAATGCTTCTTGATGCCAGCCTCGATGGTCTCCAGGACCAGGGTCGAGGCCTCGTGGATGAACGTCCTGGCTGACGCTGTACTGAACCCGGACACTTCACTGAGAGATGACCTTTAGGTTTAATTTTGGATGCAACCGTTGGTTTGTGAATTAAATGTGGGGATGTAAGTGATACACAAGGATAATATTGATGTTGATGAAAGGAAAGGGATGATTATAGATTAAAAATGGTGGATTATAAAAGAAAATGAAAATTTGATGCGTTTGAAAATAGGGAGTATGCAGGATTCAGACAAAATACAGTAGTTGAAAATTATTACAATATAAAAGAAACAAATCCATAAATAAAATCAAAAATAGTGCACAAGCAAAGATCATATCATTACATAAGTATAAAAAATAAAGCGGTTGACATTCAAGCGAATGTAATAATAGTTTAGTATGAAAAACCGGTGTTACCAGATTGCAGAGTGCCATTACCCCCAGCGCATGTGAGTGTTGACAGATGAAAAAAAGATAAAAATCCTTTATTAGTGTCGTTCATTGTTATAATCGTAGTTTTTAAATATATATCTATGGCAAGACAGCATTATTTGTCATCAAAAGCGGTGTGACGTTAGTAATGAAGTATTTAAAATAAATATATTTTACAAGATCTATTTATGATAAATAATGTAGTCTTGCCAAGCTTCTACATTAAAAATATGCCCTAATAAACTTTTAATTTGTTTATGCTCGGGCTATGTCAATCGGTTATTTTCAAGCTTAAAATAAACTTCTACAGCAAAAGAAGCATTCAACTTTACGTTGTTCCACGGAGTAAAACTTATTTTTTTCAGATTGAAGGAAATCTTTTGAAAATATTATTTTATGAGCCTACAATACTCTTTTAATACAAATGAACGAGTATTTTAAGAATTAAATCTGATGTACGAAACGCTGTCACCAAGATGTAATATGTGTGTCATTTTGCAGAATTGATGTTATTCTGCATAATAGATTATTTCATAAGATTATAAAATTTAAAGTAGAATTTATGAATTATTAACTGGCAATCTAATAAAGATTTTATTACGTTATTGCCCACGTATCTATTTCTTATCGTATATGTACATATAACGTATAACATTAACATATTTATTATAAAGTAAACTTATATAATAACTTAGTAACTTTACTACATATTACTAATAGCTAAGTAGTTTAAAAAGAAAAGAAAAATAAAGTGACGTCACAAGATTTGCTTATTTTTTACTACTAATTGAGTACGATTGATTTTAACTTTGCTAATACCCCGAAAATCTAATAGGCTGACGTGTTTTTTTTCCATGATTGTTTACTGCTAAATATGCTTTATAAATATCACAATACCTTTTTATTTTGCATAAAAATACCTATTCGTTTATATTAAGTCTAGCCAAGCTTAACAAAATTTACAAATGGAAACTCCTATGATACTTCATATTGTGTATTGCTATATCAGTGGCTATTGCAAATTTGTTTTACGTTAAAGCGATCGACACGTTTATGACCTTCAGCGCTCCGATTAGCCCGCTACAAGCTCAACGCGGTAAAAGTTTCGATCGTAAACGTAGAAACAATTCGCACTTGGCACCTCGAATGCTATCGTTGCCTATTCGAGTTATTTATGAAAATTGTTTTAAACAATGTTATAGTTTATGTTGAATGAGTGATGACTTGGTGTGAAGACCGTACCTCCTGGAAGTCCTAGATTCATCACCAGACTGCGCGGGTGATGCGCCCGCTGAGTACACGTTTCTGTTGGGGACGGATAGTGCTTTATCTGTGGATCAAAAACAGTAATTATATGGTTTTATTTAACTATAATAAAACAAAGGTGTCCGTTTATATTCATTTGATAATTAAATATTGTTGCATATTAATCAGTTTTGTTTGTTTATGTACTAGAACAATTATTGTTTCAAAAAGTTGTTGTCAATAAAACCGACCAAACAAGACAAAAGATTTTATCCCGTGTGCTGGCAGGGTAGCGACTCCCATTTTGTGGGTTCTCCTACATGCGTGTGGAACCTGAGACCGAATTAAGGAAAAGGCAACCGAGGCGGCGTCCTCAAAAATGAGACCTTAACTGAAACATAAAGTTACATTCCTTTTTAATATAGTCTAATAATTACTTGGGCCTCCACTCTTTAGCTTTCTGTGTGTAAATCAACCATACTTGTATACAAAGGTCCACGTAACAACCTGCTATAATTTGCACATCTGCTTGTTTACCTTGATTGTATAAAAATATTTTTCTTTATTTAAGCTTACCATGATTGTTCCTTTCAGCACTGATGCTGCGGATACGCGACTGATTCTCCAGTTCTGAATCAGTCAGGTCTAGCGACTGGCCGCGAGTGCGAGACCGGCCCAGTCTGGAAATTGTACAATACAACATAAATAATGTTTATTGAAAAAATATTCGTTACTGAAGTTCTATTCATATTTTCATAGTGATATTTAAATTTTTTATTACTCATAGCGCTAACAAACTAAACTGAAACGAGCACAGGCAACAGGCAAAATACTTAAAAACATCGGCTCAGCCCACCAACGCCGGACACACTTAGTTCTCGTAATAATAAGCAGATGGGAGTTATGGTGCCACTAGTAGGGGACAAGCTATTTGTTTGTTATAAGAATATATATTTTATCCAAAGATTTAAGTCATGTGAAAATTCAGTAGTAAGTATCTATATACACCGTGAATTTGTAGTCGTTTTGGAACCGAAGATCCTATACTCTATATCAATCATAGAATCGATAAAAGTGATTATTTTAATAAAATAAAAATATATTTATTTATAAACATTAAATTTAATGTCGTTTACGAAAAATAAATGAGAACTCGTGGTAACGCCACTCAATATCACGTACTACGATTACGCGTGTCACTACGATCGATATCATTCATGTTTAACTAAGCGGTAAAACATTTGCCAATAACAACACAGAAACCGCCGCGCCCGCGCCGCCCGCCAATCCGCGTTCACTAACTACCCTAATGTACCCCAGACGCGAGGCGCCTAGGCACGGCGGCGAGCGCTCCCGACCCCGCATCCCCCCACCCGCCCTTCAGTACCGCGGCAACCGACGCGCGAAATGGTTGCATAATGCATTGTTTATTGTCACGCGAAAATTACATAGTCGTCAGTACGAAAACTCTTTGACTACTTGGTTCAGCTGTATGCTGTTGCCAATTACAATTTGGAAGAGGCCAGACGGTTGTACTCCCAGCTGAAGCATTTGAATGTGCTGCGGCTACGAGGGATTGAAAGTCCTCAAGTTCCGACCACTCCCACCATCTTAGCTGCAACTCAGCGCCTTCTCGACCATGGACAATTCCGTACGCCGACTCATGCGCAAGGCCGAGGACTCCTGAATGACCCCCGGAGATCGAAGAGGATATTAGAGCGGGATCCGCGGCGAAGCACGAGAATGGCGGCTCGAGAATTTAATATTAGCCAATACTTTGTATGGAAAACATTAAATACTAATAGATAACACCCTTATCATTTTCGTCGGGCTCACGTAATTAACAACAACGATGCACCAGCAAGGATCGCCATGTCAGTGCAGTGGTTGTTAAATAATACGAATGCGAACATACTGTGGACAGATGAGTCATTGTTTACTCGAGTGGGACTGTACAACGCTATAATCGCAACGCTGTAAACCCTCACTTAATACAGGAAGACCACCTCCAAGTGAGGTTCAGTGTGAATGTTTAGGCCGATATTATAAACGACCATTTATTAGGGCCTGTTTTTATTGAAGGTCATCTAACGGGCAGCTCGTATTTAGAAATGTTACAAACTAATATCCGAGCTATTGGAGGAAGTGCCATTATCAATACACGATATGTATTACTAGCACAACGGCTGTCCCACTCATTATGCAAGTGCAGTACGTGCCTATCTCAACAATCAGTTTGGTGATACGTGATACCTATCACATAGGTACACAATAGGCCGCGGCGGTCCCGTGGCTTGGCCACCGAGAAGCCCAGACAAGCCTCAATGTCGGAAATAAAAAGACTTGTGTATTTTCGTGAGCGTGAAAGTCGTGAGGAGCTACCTAGTGCAATAGTGGAGGCCTTTAATAAACTGTCCATAGGTATGTAATTTAATTATTTTGTAAATAGCTCCAATTTTTGAAATACGCCCGAAATACTCACAGTTCATTCACCTGTGTTTATTTTATTACATAATAAATAAAGTTAGCTATTTATCGAAAAGTAATGTTTAGATAAAGTATTTCCGACGGTCCTAAGCCCGTGTAAAGTATGAAGGAGAAATTGGAGTATCCATTTACGTATTAATTGTGATGTTTCACAATGCAGAAATTACATAGTAAAAAGAGAAAACGTATTGACTCGTATCAGCTGATTCTGAACTGTGCTAAGCCTATTATCAATTTCGTCGCTATTGCATTTACCTAATTTTATAATACTTGTGTAGATTCACTAGTTTTTAAATGACGCATAGGACTCGGTCGTGGTACACGAGGTTCTGGATAGGTATCAGCTGATATACGTAGTTACCTATCGTGCGTCGTTCATAGCTTCGACTGT
This sequence comes from Catocala sponsa, assembly GCA_963564715.1. NCBI lineage: Eukaryota > Metazoa > Arthropoda > Insecta > Lepidoptera > Erebidae > Catocala > Catocala sponsa. Next base: position 621,058 of record OY751351.1, on the reverse strand, counting down.
GCGCGGCGGCGCGGCGGGGCAACGCGGACGCCGCGCCGGTGACGTATGCATGCGTTTGTGAATGAATTGTCCGTGCGTTACTACGATCAAACTCGAATAAGTGAAAAATATTATTTATATTCCAACTTTTTTATTATACGCAGTAGAATTATTTTGCTATTTTTTATTGATACTACTAATTATCCTAAGTTACCACGTTTCGGTTCCAAAACGACTACAAATTCACGGTGTATATATAATATATTTTTTTTTTATTTTTTATTTTGCTCGTCAAAATGACCACACTCCACCTGATGGTAAGCAGTCGTGTGGTCTAAGAGCAGTGGCCTCCACATCGCCCCCACAGTAGCCGAGGCGATGTTGAGGTCTCTACTTTGACGGCCTGAGAAGATGCTTTTTCACGCCCCGCTTAAAGAACCCAGGATTGAAGGAAGAAGGAAACACGTGCCTTGGCAGAGAATTCCATGCCTTGGTCGTTCGGCAGAGATATGAGGACCCAAACTTTTTGGTACGCGCTCTAATCGACTCTACCGTGTAAGGATGGCATCTGAGCCCAGCACGCGTTGTTCTGGATAGGAAAGGGGAGGGCGGGATAAGGTGGAATAACTCTTCAGAGCACTCCCCGTGGTATATTCTGTAGAAACATGCCAATGAGGCAATGTCTCTACGGAGTTGCAGAGGTTCCAGTGAACTCGTGACCTCTGGATCTCCGATGATACGGACAGCCCGCCGCTGTAACCGGTCGAGAGCGTCCAGCAAGTACTGCGCGGAGCCATCCCAAAGATGAGAACAGTACTCCACGCAAGGGCTCACTTGTGCCTTATACAATAGGCACAGTTGCCCAGGCGTGAAGAACCGCCTCACCCTGTTCAGAACTCCGAGTTTTCGCGAAGCTTGCTTAATGACGCTCTCGATATAGGTTTTCTGATTAAGGGAGCGGCAAAGATCCATACCTAAGATGGAGAGACTGTCACGTATCACCAGTGGAGTGTTCTTCAGAGAAGGGAGGGGAAGGAACGGAGACTTTTTTGTTGAGAACGCGCATGCCTGGGTCTTCTTGGCGTTGAACTCGACCAAGTTCTTGGCACCCCATTCATAGATGCGGTCCAAGGTCCGGTCAAGTTCAACGACAAGATTCTGCCTTTTTCCCTCAACCTCAGCCTGTTTGGCCGCAGGATGTCCGAGATATCGCCCATGCACGGTACTGTCGTCCGCATAACAATGTATGTTGCCGAGATTCAACATATCATTGATATGCAGAAGAAAGAGCGTAGGGGATAAGACAGAACCCTGAGGCACTCCTGCATTGACCTGCATAAATTTGGAAGCGCGACCGTCGCAAAGGACCCGAATACGACGCTTCTGCAGGAAACTTGCAATCCAGGTGCACAGTTGAGGGGGCAAGCCATAGGCCGGAAGCTTGGAAAGAAGAGACCGGTGCCAGACTCTGTCGAAAGCTTTGGCTATGTCAAGGTTGATAGCCAAAGACTCGCCGTGCTTGTCCATAGCCTCACCCCAGAGGTGCGTGACGAACGCTAGAAGATCACCCGTTGATCGTTTAGACCGAAAGCCGTATTGGCGATCATTGATCAACGATTGATCCTCCAGGTAGCGGACAATTTGGGTGTTTATAATCCGCTCGAACACCTTGGAAAGCACCGAGGTGATAGCTATGGGTCGATAGTTGCTTGGCTCGGAACGGTCCCCCTTTTTGGGAATCGGTTGAACGTTCGCTTCCTTCCAAGCCTCAGGCACAATGCCTGCGACGTAAGACGTCCGGTATAGGCGCGTAAGTGTGGGAGACAACTCCGCTGCACATTTTTTAAGAACCACAGCTGGGATGCCGTCAGGTCCACTGGCTTTCCGAACATCGAGAGACTGCAGTATCGCACGAACGGTTCGTTGCCTGATACATATATCAGGCATGGTGTAGCCGCAGTTGGCAATGTTAGGCGGCTGCGAACCGCAGTCATCGATTCGGGAGTTGGCCGCAAAGAGATTTGCAAGCAGATCTGCTTTCTCCTGCGGCCGATGAGCCAGTGATCCATTCGGATACCTCAGAGGGGGCAGCATGGTCTGGCAGAAGTTGGACTGCACGGCTTTGGCCAGGCGCCAATAGCTACGACTGCCCGTAGGATGCGCGTAGGGATGGATGCGAAGTATTACCGCATTCCATCCCAGTCTGCTGACGAGTAGTGCCACAGTCGTCGTCTTGCCTCCTCGGGTCGTGGGGGCGTAACAACAACAGCTGTGGCACAAACTAGACAGTGGTCTGAGGTGCCCAAAGGAGCACGAATCGACACACTGTACCGGTTCGGGTTACTCGTCAGCAGCAGATCGAGCAGAGAGGGCGCCTGACCTGCAATATCTGGTATCCGGGTGGGCTGGAGTACCAGTTGAGACAGGTCATGCGTGAGAGCGAACGCATGGGCAGTTCGTCCCGCGTGGTCTGTTTTGGGAGAACCCAACCAGGTCTCATGGTGGGCATTGAAATCTCCCAAGAACACTAACTCAGCGTTCGGAAACCGCTCCTGCGCGTCGTCTGCCGCCTGACTCAGGTAATTGAAGAGTCGAGTTGTCTCAGCGTCTCCTGAATGGGATCGGTAGAGGCATATGTAGATTTGGCTGAAAGAGCCATGATCTACGTGTACCCAAAGGACAGAGAAGGAAGGGTCCTCTAGGCATTGTAGACGGCGACAGCAAATATCCGCCCTAACAAACAAGCATACCCCGGCTTTCGCGAGGAAACACTCCTCTAGCACGTAGCCGGGATATTGCAGGTAGTTCGTGTCTGCAGGACGGCGTATTTGTGTCTCCGTTAGAAAAAGCATTGCCGGCCGAGCCGTCTCCAGGTGGTGATGGACGGCATTAAGGTTAGCGTGGAGTCCTCTGATGTTAATAAACTCCACGACACAGGAAGCAGCAGTGGGGTTACGGCGATTGACTGCTGTTGAACGACAATGCTTTGTTCGTACTGCCATAGAGTGAAAGGAAGGGGAAGCGTGAAAAAAAAGAGGCGGCTATTCTCGCAGCAAAGTGGGGCAAGGCGCAGAGCAAGTTTTGTCATATAACTGTATGGTATGGCGATAGCCGATCCGACGGACGGAAGGACCCCCGTACCCTCCCGAAAGTGGTCGCCGGGACCCACCACTTTTTAATGTCTTTGATAATATCCAACATCTAATACAAGACAATTAAAAAAAAGATACTTAATCATTGTGACATCTTGCGTTCGTTTTATTAAATATGATAAACATCAAAATATATCTTGGCCAAAACCATAATAACATTTGCGGTTATATATTTCTACACGACGGACTTTCAAAAAGCTGTCTTTAAAGACAGTGCTGTGCCGTTTAGACAATACCTTCTCTTAATGGTGCCGAAGAAGTCCCTCCTGCGCTTCTGTCGCGGCGCGGGTTCTGGCGGCATATTCTCGTTCTGATGGCTGACATAATCTCCTTGCTGCAAACGGACATTCAATACTGAACAATGTGATTGCTATTCGTATGCTTAGTTCAAGATGTTTACCTTCAACCTCTCGGCAATAAATATAATAATAAGGTAATTTAATAGAAATAAAATGTGCAGTAACAAATTATCACGTGATTTTTATATTAAAATCAATTGGTTCAGAGATTTAAATATAATTTACAAGTATAGGCAACACATGCATATCCAATCGATAAAACACACAAAAATAAAAACCATATTAATTAATGTTTTAGTTTCTAAACGAAATGAAAACACAATCAAAAACCTTACCTCAGTGTCCCCATTAGTTTTAGCACCGTTTTCCTTGATCCTTACAGTTTTTCCGGGCGATTGGTTAGGGCTTGGCGTCACCGGCTTTTCGTCCAAACTCTCATCAAATGTATCACTCTCTTGAGATATATCGGTTGCCTCGGCTCTCTCCACTTCGATGAATTTCCCCGAGTCGGTTATTTCAACCTTTCATGGTAGATTTTTTGGAGTGTTAGTGTGGCAACACAGCACACGGGGATTTGGTTGTTATTTTGTGACAGATTATCATAACACACGTCGATTAAAAATAATCTGTACTTGAGATAGAATGAGATGAAGTAGTAGTAGTAATGATGAAGTAGTATTGGGATGTAGAAATAATTAATAAAAAATAAGGAAGGACATAAAGTAAATGTGAATTAGACAAATGGAAGTCCTCAGAAAACGTTCTCTGATTAAACAGACACGTTCTGGCGAAGGGCTTGGTTAGGAGTTGTTGCCGAGCATAAGTGAAATAAGTGTACTATTTCGCGGAAATAAAGCTGTGTTTCGTGTGTGTAAATATTATGATTTTGTCACAAAATAACATCCAAAACTGACATGCTTAGGACAAAAACGTATTTACAAAATGTAATGTAACTGTAGATTTTTAATGCTTTTAAGCAAACTCTTAAGCGTCACTCTAACGCTGAGTTAGCAACATTTTACACAGGTCTACATGTTTAACTAATAATATTATTTACTAAGATTATTATTTTGCATAGCTGGCGAAAATTTATGTATGATCCCTCTGCTAATATCTTTGAGGATTTGCAGGCATGATTCTGTTATGTTATGATTATTATGGCAACATTGGTAAGATACTTTATGTTTTTAAAATACTCTAGGCACTAGAAAAAGCTATGCTTTTTTTAATTGGCCGAGGTAAAAATGCCATGCCTAGTATGCGATATTTTTTCTGCCTTGTTGCTATGTCAAACAGATATGTACGTGTAGTATGGAGACTCACCTTTATAGATTTCTTCGGTTCCTGTTTGTTATCACAGCACACGCAGGCAATGGAAAGAAAACCAAAACTTGTTAACATTAAAGGTCCACACTATTTACACAAATGTCAAAACTTGGGTGTTGCCAGGGGTGCTTAGGATAACGGAAATAGTAGAAAATAGGTATGTATCGTTTATACTACTCGGTATAAAAATGTCTATTAAGAATAAACAATACAATATAATTATGGCTATATTGAATGACGTAAAGATAACAAAGAATGTGCCACAGAAGATATATTTTTCTCAAAACATTTAATAACAAAAATAAACTTTGGAACTACTAAACCGATGCAGTTTGATTTTTAAAATACTTTTTTAAGGTAGATTGTCTGAAGCAATTTGGGCCTAACCCAAATTGCTTAGTTGTTTTCCTATGGATCGACGGCTAGGAATAAATCTAGGCAATGGAAAAATTGAGGGGGAACTCCATTATTTCCCCTAAACACCACACAACAAACATTGCCTCATCTATTCCACTAGACAGGCTATAATATATAATTAACATCATTCCTAAATACAACCTCTAACATAACTAACCAGAAAACAAAAGCCATTTTTAAAAAAAATTATTGATTTTCAACCACAGCGCGAATGACTACTATAAGTCGCGTTTGATTGCCCAATAATCAAGATTGATGACAAAGTGATCTAATAATTGCTTCTTAATTCTCTTCTTTATTGCAAATAATTTGGATGTTCTTTGTGTCCGTTCTTCAAAAGTTTGTGAAGTTACTTCTTCCTTTTTCAAAGAAAACACACAATATGCTTCTTTAAAAATACAAGGACTGTCACAAGTAACACCTAGTTTACTACATAAAATAATTATTTTGTCTGGTTGTGCATGTTTTCTGGTTAATAATGTGTCAGGCTGTGCGTTGTGCGTGCTTACCCTCTGCACAGAGTGTATGATGAGCGTGGACTTGTTGGCCGCACTGGCAGGGCTCAGCTCCAGCTCCCGGAGCGCAGACTCCGTCAGCTGCGAGTTGTCATGGCCTGCAGAGTACCAAGTACTATTATAATCCAGTTGGCAGATATTATCAAGTGACCCAGACCTAGATGGAATTGGAAAATCACGTAGCTCTGAAATTCCGGCGTCATGTGCGTATTATTTATAATATAAAAATGAATCGCTGAATGTGTTGCTAAGCGCAAATCTCGAGAGCAGTTGAACCGATTTTGCTAATTCTTTTTTTAGAATATTCCTTGAAGTACGAGGATGGTTCTTACGGAGACAAAAATTTGAAAAATTGCCTGAAAAGGTCTAAAAACAACACTTTTCTATACTCCTATATAATCGATTCGTAATAATACTTAAAAATCAATTTGAATTATATAATACCATACCATAAAGTTTAAATGTTAGTGGGGAGGTTCCGGGAAGGCAAAACAATTGAGTGACATAAGTATCGTATAAATATTAATGTCAATATTTGTCAATATTTATACGATGGTAAATTACTCAAAAATAAATTGTCTATGGTAAAATGTAAATTGTCTGTGGTAAAATGTCACTTTAAATGTAAACGTCTCTTTGCTGTGCATCTACACTAATATTATAAAGAGGAAAGATTTTTTTGTTTGTTTGTTTGTATTGAATAGGCTCCAAAACTACTGAACTGATTTCCAAAATTCTTTCACCATTAGAAAGCTACATCTTCACTGAGTAACATAGGCTATATCATATTTTCAAAAAAGTAGGGATCCCTACTAAAATTGAAATAATGTAACCCAAGGTTTGAAAACTGAGTCATAAAATGTCTGTCGTCGCATGCGCTGCGGAAACTATTGATGATAGAACAAAACAATGTTCTACAATATTATAATAATAATAATAAAAACATTTATTTCGGACATAGTCCATATGAGTTAGTAACAATTTTCTTACAAACTATGTTAGTAAAAATAAATAATGAAATAAATTAAGTACATGTACATTACAGTTTTCCCGTGACGATGCCCACCCAGCGTGCCTGTGTGGGACAATCGTCACGGGAAGCAATCATTTGCAGAATGCTGTTGGTGCTACTACGCAATTGAAAAAGTGACGCCGCTTTTTCCGCATTATAGCGTGATAGCCGTCAACACGCGCATCTGCAAACATCTGCGACGCACTGCAATGACGCGGGAGCCCCAACAACATTCTGAAAGCGTTAGTGTATTGTACACGCAGGACGATGTAGGCTCGTTGTGTTCACCGAACCCACAGGCCGCTCGAGTAAAAAGATTGACAATATGCCCTAAAAAAAGTTAATTGTACTTCATTAGTACATCGAGCAAACCTGCGGGCCAGCATATTACTCCTCACTGCCAACGCCCTGCGTTCCCTTTCTATACCTGGGTCATCTTTAAGATCTTCCGATATTACATGGCCCAGATATTTAAAGGTTTGCACAGTCTTCAGTACATTCCCGTCTATCATGATTGGAGGCACAGTATGGATGGGCCTCTGATTCCCCGCTTTAAAAATCAATACCTCACTTTTGCGTGAGTTGTAGCTGAGACCACGTTCTGAAGCGTACTGTTCACAAATTTGTATCAATGATCTCAGGGCGTTTACCGATGGGGCCAGCAGAACCATGTCATCAACATAGCGTATGTTGATGACACAGGTACTGTCAACGTAGCATCCGACATGCGTTTTACTGAGTCCCTTGATCAACTGATTCATATATAGGCTGAAGAGGCCAGGAGATGTTAGTCCACCCTGTCTTACCCCACATTCCAGTCTATATTCGTCAGACATTGTATCAGCCCATCTAACCTGATTAATCTGGTTATCATACCAAAATGTTAAAATGTTGATGTATGCCGCTGGCATGCCTGTCGCCTGTAGCTTTCGCCACAGTATATTATAGGCAACTGAGTCAAAAGCTTTTGACACGTCGAGGAAGCAGGCTTAGAACGTATCAATATCTACAAAAAAGTCCGCGATACCATATGTCTAACTATTATAGTTATGTCACTACAAGTACTTTTTTACATTTTAAAGTTGGTAAAAGTTCCGTCTAAATTCAGATGATGTTATTGATACCTACTTATGTCGCCATTGGGAATAACAAGGGGAAATGAGCATAATTTATTTACACTATAATAACGCAAACGACGTTGCGCGGGGCAGCTAGTTATTAATAATATTCTATGACATACATACAACACCATCTAGCCCAAACCACAAAATAAATAGGTACGTATTTATTTTGTGCCCAAACTATGCAGAGCTTGTATGTACTATGGGTACTACACAATGGATAAACATACTTTATAATAATTATTTTTTAAAAATACATACATATTATACATAGATAGAAACACCCAGACCAAGACAAACATCCATGTTCATGCACACAAATGTTTGACTTGTGCGGGAATCGAACCCGCGATCTCAAGCGTGGCAGTCAGTTACACTAACCATCGAGACCTATTGAGTCGCAGCGGCACACCAATGGCCAGACACCATAGAGTTTTAATTATTGTTTATTTTAAGACTTGACAGATTAATGGTGAAGAAAAACGTTATGACGAAACCTGCATGTCTTAGAATTCTCCATAATGTTCTCGAAGAAGTGTGAAATTTGCTAACGCGTGTTAGGCCGGCGGAGTATGCTATGGCTTAGCTCGGAAAACCCTGGGCACAATTCTATTTAGAATAATTAACTATCCAGCTAATCTATCCAAAATCTTATTATTATTCTTCATCAATAAGTGAGTACCTAAACTTGGCCAAAATAGGATCCAATAACTGTCAGAAAAGTAGACTCACGTTAATCAACATTAGTAAATTACCGTTTTGTTTAAATATAGTCTTGGTAGTGGTGGTGAGGTGTCCGTGTGGGGAGAGAGTGCGGAGACTCTCCTTGATCTTGACGGGGCGCGAGCCCAGGTCCGGGATGTCAGCACCTTCGATAAACAGGAACTGAAAACCAAATAATTGTCGCTTAACATATCTAGAATATATCTTTATTCAATTCATGTCGACTATTCAGAGGGTTTTTAACCAAACCCCACTTGGCAGCAAGTTTCAGATTACATCGTTGGGGACGCGGCTTGACCAGGATGAGATAGGCTCAGGATTGAAAGTGGTACAAACAAGGAGAGGCTTATCTTCAGTATTGGGTAGAGCCAGTCTTTGGATTATGGTGATAAAAACAAAAAAGGCTGTTAAAAGGTTTTTACAGGGTCGGCAACGCGCAAGTGATGCCTCTGGTGTTGCAGGCGTCCATAGGCTACGGTGACCACTAACCATCAGGTGGGCCGTATGCTTGTATGCCACTTTAGTAGTATAAAAAAATCAAAGCGATGGTTTGTTAATATCTTCGTATGTCATGCCAACGTCACATAACAATTCCTCAACAGCTTGTGATACGGTTTGCACAGTTCACAGCTTCAAGATCACATTTTATCAGATTTGATTTAGCAGAACTGGGAATATAGTACCTACGTTATAACGTGATCTCACAAGCTGTTCCTCGTAAACAATGTCACTGGATAGTTGGAAAGGAAGGCATACCTCGACAGTGAGGGTGCCACTGACGTCATGTTCCTCCATGGGTCTGGTCTGCAGTGCGATCTGCTGGCGCTGCGATGGAGCCGCCAGGAGCTCGTCGATACCCACCAGGCCCAGACCTAGGAACCTGCGAATACGAACATACTGGTTTAAATCACTAACACTAAATTTTGCCGTGGCATCGCTCGCGTTTGTGTACAGGATCCATGGCGCGTGCGCCAAATTTTATACAAACACGTTAACGCTTTTTACATCTATACATCTTTATATTATATATAAATCTTCTGTGCGTGTGTTTGTAATTAAACTCCTCCTAAACGGCTGGACCGATTTTGATGAAATTTTTGTGTGTGTTCAAGTGGATTCGAGAATGGTTTAGATTTGTATTTTTTTTTCGCGTGTACTGGACTTCGTCCGTCGGGACAGCTACTATAAGCGGGAAAATTTGGTTTTCTGTTTGTTTGTTTGTAAGGATTTAACTCAAAAAGTACTCAAGCGGTATACATTTTTTTCACCCTTAGAAAGCTATGTTATCACCGAGTAACATAGGCTATACCTATTTTATTTTTAAAGAAATTGCTGTTACTTACTTAATCTACTTTTACGCGAGCAAATCGCGGACACAAGCTGAGCTTATTAAAATATTTAGCATCTGGGTCACCGATCAAAGAGGTATTTAACAATAATATAAAAGATCCACTTGTTTGCAGCACACTATAGTCAGTATACAGGTATACTACCCAGACTGGGTGGGTTAAAACAGACTTTATACTATACATACTAATACATACGTACGAGTAAGTACATAGTTTCACGCCTGTTTCCCAGAGGGGTAGGCAGAGACTACGGATTTCAATTTGCTACGATCCTGACACACTTCTCTGGTTTCATTCACTTTCATCACATTCCTCATACACGCCCGGCGGTTCAAGGAGCTCTTAACCTGGCCTTTGTCCAGAACGCCTCCGATCTGATCGAGAAACGTTCGCCTAGGTTTTCCTCTTGCGACTGTTTCATTCACACTAGCCTAGCCTCTTGTTGTGACGGCCCGAGACTAAAATCTTTGTTGCTCTTATAGCCTGGAGTAGCTTAAGCTTCAAGCTTAGATTAACTATAAGATATGATATATAGTCACCGATGTTGAGACGCGCCTCCGCCGGGAGACGGGGGTCCCGTACGGTCGTACACCTCGAACAGTAGCTCGGCCGTCTGCGGGGACAGGTCACTGCCAACAAATAAAAGTCAGGTCAAGAACAGGTCAAGGTCACGCTAGAGCTCGCCAACTGCGAGTATTATTTGCCAAAATAGTTCTTACATAAGCTACAAGCTTATATTCGTAACCATTTACAAAAAGACAACCTTGCAATGAATTCACTGCACGGATGGCGTAGTGGTTTAAGTGGTCGCCTCGACACTCTGCCGCGCCGAGTGTCGTGGGTTCGATGCCCACACAGGACAAAACTTTGTGTGCTCCACAAATGGTTGTTCCGAGTGTGGGTGTTCTTCGTATCTGTTGGTTGAATGTTTGTGAAGTCGTCCGAGACACAGGAAGTAACTAAAATGCGAGAGACTTAAAAAATCCTAGAAAAAGAAAGAAGGGGACAGTATACGTACAATAAGAAGTGTTCTTCCCATTCAGGGCTAGTTGTCTCCTTCTTGAAGGCAGTCTGGTTCTTCTGCGGTGGTTCGTCCATCTCCACCACGCAGTACGGGGCTATGCATCCAGTTTTGCCTGCGAATATCAGACACAGATCTATTAAAATTCTATGCCCTACTCCCGCGTGATACCTACATCAATAAAAAGTAGTCTATGTCTTTCCCTAGGTCGAGTGGTTTAGTCGTGAAAAGGTAACAGACAGACAGACAGAGTTACTTTCGAATTTAATAATAATAATAAAGTTTATTTCACCACAAATAAAATAGCGGTACATAGTTTTAAAAATAAAATATTGATAATAAAACTATAATTCCTTATAACTATTACAGTCTCACATTATGTGGTGACCAGCACCTTTGCTAAGTTGTTGAAACAACTTGTATAAAAGGTGCCAGGCAATTTATAATATTAGTAAGGATATAATAATAATAATATAGTAAGGAATAGTAAGGATGGTATACTAGTCTGCCCGCGTGAGTGTCGCAGCGACTGATACACGTACACACTGGTCTCGGTACTGATACACTGGTCTCGGTTCCAATGCCCTGATCGGATAAAGTGTTGATGGGTTTTCTGTCAAAAAATTATCAGTAGCAATACGAAGCTGTATGTACCTGGTAGCTGATCATCTCGGCTCATTATTTTTTTTCGTTTTTTTACACACAACACCATCTAGCCCAAACTAAGCAGAGCTTGTACTATGGGTATTAGACAACGGATAGACATACATGTATACTGTTTTTTTGACCAAGGCAAAAATCCATGTTCATGCAAACAAATGTGACTTGTGCGGGAATCGAACCCGCGACCTCAGGCGTGGCAGTCGGTTACACTAACCACTACGCCATCGAGGCAACAAAACAAACTATAACACTTACAAGTGACCTAAAACCAGAGATGGCGAAATTTCGTTATGACTCTTCTGCCTACTATCTACTAATCCTAATCGTAACTAATATTATAAAAGCGAAAATGAGTTTATTTGTTTGTTTGTTTGTTACCTTTTCACGCCTAAACCACTGAATCGATCATCCTAAAATTTTGCATATACGTTGGCAGGTGTACATAAACGGACACAGGCTACCTTTCATCCCGAAAAACATTACTGTTCCCGTGGAAAACAATAATAACGTTCTTATGATAATAGATGGCGCCACGTGTCTTTCGAATCATGATTGAATTATATTATTAAAATCAGAGTACAGCCCGAATTGATTGTCAAATTCTAAATTAACGCGAGCGAAGCCGCGGGCAAAAGCTAGTGTTATATAATATAGGAAAGATTTGATTTTTTATCTGTTTGTTTGTAAGGATGTAACTCAATAACTGCTCAACCGATTTTAATTCTTTCAGAAAGCTCTATTATCACCGAGTCACATGGGCTACATTTTAAAAGTACTGTTACTGACATAAGCCATGTGTACGGTTGAAAGCTAGTGTATAATCGGAATACCTAAGTTTAATGGCTCACTTAGGTTACAGAGCTACCATTAGTAAGCCCACAAGAGGTAACGCGTGCCTTGATCATGTCTTCGCTAGAACAAAATTTACGTTGGAATCCCTTATTTGTGCCTCTTCAATCACAGATCATGATCTGATTATGACTGGTGTAAATATGGAAGGTTTAAAACAATCAAGTCATGGTTGCACATATCATAGGTTTGATCATGTGGCTATTGAATCAGAGTTGGAAAGGGTCCAATGGCAATCGGTCTATAATAAATTAAACTCAACTGATGCCTCTCAGGAATTTATGGACATACTGTCCTCTATAATACGTAAGCATTCTGAAATAGTGAACGTACGCCGCTCAAAGGTCACTCTCAAGCCCAGGATGACGTCTGGTCTCATCAGGTGCTCTGCACATAAGGGCAAGTTGCATCTGGTGATGCGTAAATACCCAAAAGATCCAGTCAAAACACTTATATATAAAAGATACAGAAATTTCTACCAAGATCTCATTCGTAAATTGAAGGCACAGTATCAGCAACAAGAAATTGAAAAGAATGCTAATAATTCTCGCAATCTGTGGAATGTCATAAAAATAATGACCTATGCCATTCCCAACAGAAGCGATGCAGTGCAACTCTGTAAAGCGAAAGATTCTCCTGTTGAATCCTTAGATCAGTGCAATGATTTCTTTATAAATACTGGACATCGACTAACAAACAAAATTTTAAATCAGTCAAACAAGACAGAAATATCTTTAGCTTCAAAAATTTGTACCACTAAATCACCTCTAAATTCTTTGTTCTTACACCCTACTACTCCAGCTGAAGTTGAAAGCCTCATCATCCAGTTAAAAAATAATAGCGCCCCTGGAATAGACGGAATTACCAACAGCCTTGTAAAATCAATTAGAAACTACATTATTTTATTTATTTTTATTTATTCAGAAAACTTACAGTTACTTATAGCTAATTACATAAATACTTTAATAACTAAAAACCATTTACACGTTTTCACATTTATACTTATTGTACTTGATCTTAAGATTATAAAGGATTTTTTATATTACACAATACATAACATTAAACATTAAACATACCTATCATTGAACCGATTCAAACCACTGGTTGGCAAGAACACGCCTATAACCTGAGGCCCTTGTATTGAATAAGTCTAGACTATCTAAATTTGCTAAATTATTTATATAGCTCGCAGTCCTTATAAAGTTAAAAAATATCAGAAGTTTGAAGTTGCACAGGACGGTTTTAATAGAATAGTAAGCTGGTTTAATAATAATATGCTATCGCTCAACGCTACTAAGTCTAATATAGTATGTTTTCATAAAACAGCTGCCTCAGCCCCAACTGCAGGCTTGGAAATTATAGCTCACTCTTGCTCCACTGACGCTGATGCAGATACTTCCCCAAGCTGTCAATGTGTGCACATAAGCAAAGTAAAGACAGTTAAATATTTAGGAATTATTATAGACGAGAGACTCACTTTTGGGGAGCACATTGTGGCCACATCGGCAAGAGTCAGAAAAATCATCCACATTATGAAAATACTACGTGATGTGGCTCCGGTGTGCTTGCTAAAGAATATGTATACGGCTCTTTGCGAGTCTATTTTAACTTACTGCATCGCGGCTTGGGGAGGTACTGCTGCATCCCATCTAATAATTCTGGAAAGAGCCCAGCGTGCTGTTCTGAAAACTATGCTGAGAAAGCCTTTCCGTTTCCCTACAACACTCTTATTTAAAGAAACTGAATTACTAAGTGTAAGAAAGCTTTTTATACATAAAATAACACTTTTAACTCATAAGTTAGTTCTTACCTCTAGTAACTACGAGGACATGATCAGGAAACGGGTTTTCAAACTTCCTATCATTAATTCAAATACTGCTTTTGCCAGGCGGTTCTGTGCCTTTATGAAGCCGTATATTTATAATAAAATGAACAGGTTATTGCCTTTAGCCAACATATCGATGTACGATGCTAAAATAGCTGTAAGAAAAAAAGTACTTACCTGGACGTACGACGACACCGAGAGCTTTTTAAAGACTATAGTTTGATTTTTGCTATTCTAAACTAAATAATTTTGCATTTATTTCTTGTTTTTGTGTGTAAAATTTGTTGAAATATCGCTGTATTTAATTATTTAATTGTATTAATTCTAATAGTTGCATGTTTATTTTTCTTGATTTGTTTGTTTTATTATTTAAATATTGTCATTTATCCAAATTGGCAAAATGTAATTTAAAGCTTTCCTGCGTGACAGGCTTTGCCTAGTGCAGGACGCTTTGCAAAAATCCGACATAACAGGTTCTTTTATATTAATATTTAATTTTTGATAAGCTGTCACTTATTATTATAAGAACTTGTATGTTATGTACTTATTGGCAATAAATTTATTATTATTATTATTAATATATAGCTCACCTCCAAGGTCCTTGGCTGCCACGATTTTGACCAGGAGTCTCTTGTCTCCCATCAGGGCCACGCTGCCGCTCGTGAAGTTTGGAGTGGACGTATACAGCTGCCGGTCTTGTTGCAGCTGTGAAAACTTTACATTTAAATTTATTATTACCAGCTCCTATACAATCAGCAGCTATAAGCCAATGGGTACACCGCAGGACTGGCGTCCAGAGGTCTCAAGTTCGAGCCAAGCACGTATATTTAATTTGTCTAAGTTATTGCCTCGCTGATTTCAGCTTGAATGGGCCAGCTCGACCGGGGAAGGACTACCCTCTCACAGAATATCGACGATAAATAGCAGTATTCCTACTGTTGTGTTTCGTTCGGTGAGTGAGAGTACCGGAGGCCCAATCACCCCCTTACGGGTTCCCGCTCCTTCTCCTTCCCAGTTCCTTTCCTAAAAGGTCGGCAACGCGCTAGTGATGCCTCTAGTGTTGCAGGCGTCCATAGGCTACGGTGACCACTTACCATCAGGTGGGGCCATATGCTTGTTTGCCACATTAGTTGTATAAAAAAAAGCAGAAATGGGCGTGTTAAATAAATATTGCTCGTTTAACAGTAAAGAAAAACATCGTCAGGATAACTAATAGACATTGAAACAATTGTATTGAGAATTGTCTGAATTTTTTGGACGATATGATATCTCTACCAATTTACGCTGGATAAACATGGTCTAACCCGCCTTATACCTGCTGGGAAGAGGTTTGTGCTTAGCCTGCGCTGAAGGCTGGGGTTGTTTATAAACAGTGGATAACTATATTAATATTGGATACTAAGATATATGTAAGTTTTGACAACTTCGAACATTTCCGAAAACAATACCTTCGACTAAAATCTTTAACTTGGATACACAGGCATATTTCCATATATGACGATCATTATATAAATCCACTCTTGATATATCACAGTAGTAATGGTGAATGCCTATTTCGAAAGTACTTTCATGTGGGGATATAGCTCAGTGGTAGAGCAATCGACTGCAGATCGATAGGTCCCCGGTTCAAACCCGGGTGTCCCCTGATTGTACTTTTTGGTAAATATACTTTTTATTATTGCTACATAAAGATGATTAAGTTATTTAAATTACTATTTATGTATTGTGTAATTAAATAATTTTTTATACCTATTTCTTTGCATATTTATCCACCAATACCGAGTATTTTTTGCTCGACTGCATTTTTGATCCTGCGTTATGTTTGCGTTTATGATATTGTGAGTTAGATGGCCGGGTTGCGCATCATATTAATGTGTCTTTCTATTAGGAACTTGTTACTAGCACCACAGAGTCAGGAAATGCGTTCGGTGTACTCTCCTGCTGCTGGTGGCGATTGAAACATGATGAGGAAATACTACTATTCCTAACAACATATATTTACAATCACATTTCATCTTCCCCCGCAGACTTTAAGAGAGATCATAAACATCTAATATAAGACCAGAATCCGGTCTATTATTAGATACTGTTATTTTAGAATTGCGGAGACCAAGCAGTTGGTTTTCAAAATCCGAACCACTTACCATCCATAAATCAAATTTATTAAGCGGTTGGCTGCTTGGTAGGAAAAAGGATAATGTAACCTACCATGGCATCATAGTGCAGGGGTAGCCTTGGGGGCGCAGCCTCCGCG
The DNA here is from genome assembly GCA_963564715.1 of Catocala sponsa. NCBI lineage: Eukaryota > Metazoa > Arthropoda > Insecta > Lepidoptera > Erebidae > Catocala > Catocala sponsa. The sequence goes on along the minus strand of OY751351.1, from coordinate 604,553 downwards.
TACCGGCGGAGTCGCGGGCAGGTAGGGTACTGCGCTAAGTTAAACTGGAGGTTGGTGCTTCGCAGAGCGTTCACCACGATGTCGCTGGAATACGTGGAACATAGTGTTAGACTGGTTTTTGGATGGGTCGTATGAAAGAACGACTATATCTTTATATTTTGTGGTTATGCCTGTCTCAAGGGTAGGCAGAGATAATACTGTAAAAAGATCTTTAAGATAATATTATGAAGAAATTAAAAAGAACACGCCTTTATTCAGAAAATTATTAATATTTTTTAAATTATTAATTATAAAATATAGTCAGAAGTATTGATATAAAGAAGAACATTTTATCTACCACATGTTTATTGGTAAATCAACATTATGAAGTATTTTATAATATATATAAAACAATGAATAAGGAGCAAAGTTACCCATTGACATAAGTATCTTTACTCCTAGACAGTGCCGGATTAAGCAAGCGCGGGGCCCGTATCAAATTCTTTAGGGTAAGACTGCTTGCATACGTCAGACTTTTTGTAGAGCTGATTATTGGGCCGACTGAAATTCTACACATTTATACGAGCGACTTTTTGTAGAACTTGTTCGTTAGGTACCGTATGAAATTCGGTGTTTTATATACGCCAAGGAAATAGTCGGTTACCGATTGTCTGACGTGGATTGTCTTAGTAGGAAACGTTGTAACATTTCACGTTTTTGTGACATCAAGTAAATTCAATATACCACATCTTAAGTAATAAGTAAGTTTCATTCAAAACGCTCAGGCAGAGATGAGTGGGCTTAAATATGCGGGGCCCCCTTTAGCGCGGGGCCCGTAGCAATTGCTACTCTTGCTACGTGGTTAATCCGGCACTGCTCCTAGATACAATTGTCAATCCATCTCAACTGTGAAAGTATTAGAAGCAAATTTACGCTTTCCTGATTACATATTTCCTAATAACATATTAGGCGATAAAACAGAGGAACATAATTACCCATAGGAGAGCAAAGTAGGTCCATTTTACTGTAGTGCATTTTTGCCACAGTAAGATATCTGGGTGTTAATTTAAAATCCAAGCTGCGATTCACGCAATTTCATTGAATAGAAGCGAAGAAATAGTACATAGTCTGATCTATCTAAATTAAATCGTCACCCAATAGTAGGTATCAACGCAGGAAAATTCTATCCGAGTTTTAACCTTAGAGCATACTCACTTGATGGCGTTTTGCAGGTTGTTCTCAGTGGCGTTGGGCCTCAAGGCTCCCACTGGAGCCAGGGCCACCTTGACCTCAGGCCAGCCGTCGCACTTCAGCTCACCAGTCAGTTTGTCTGTCACGCACACCACGTTTAGACGTGCACGGAACCTGGAACATAAAAAATACCGTTTCAGAAACGGAATTCCGACAAGATTCTGAGTACGAAGATAGAAAGTCACTTTTCTATTCTTTATTACGACGATGACAATCAATAAGTAAAAGAAAATGTCAGTGGATTTTCTTTTTCATATTTTATTGGGCGTTATTAAAAATATATCATATTACTCACAAAAAATAAATTGTCTAACCTTTCTTGTTTTGTAAAAATATTACCTACTAGCAATTTAGATTGCAAATGATTAGTCCTCTTGTAAAATCCTTCAGCTAACCTAAAACGCTTGTTCTTGAAGTGGGGTCAAAAAAAAAGGTAATGCAACCTTTCGATCGCAAGTGTATTGCCTTAACCTTTGGGCTGGCGTCGCTTCAAGTTGTCTGTTGGAAGTGACCAGACGCACTTACTTATTAACGTTGACCCTGTAGTGGGAGACTTCCACCTTCTCTCCGCGCTGGCTGAATGCTTTGAGCTGAAACGCTGGAGTCGCCTCGCAGTCACATGTGATTGTCTGGAATGAAATAAACACTGATTACTTGCTATGTTCTATTATGCAAAAACGGCGCCGGCGTCTATGGTATGGAGAAGTGCTAAGGAGCAGCGATAATCCGGTGAAGAGACTAATGGACTCGCACGCAGTATTCTAGAGTTCGTTGCTATAACACGCACCTCTTACTTTCCGATTTTACTTTTTCTCCCTAACCTTTATTATTCCCAAGTCACTTGGGGTCGGCTTTCTAGTCTAACCAGATTTGACTGGATATCAGTTTTTACACGGAGCGACTGCACTCTGACCTCCGCAACCCAGAGGGCTAACTATACCGAAGGTTAGACCAATGTCAGGATATTAGAGGACACTGACTTCTCAATAACGACTGCCATAGATGTTCATGACAGCCGGGACCGACGGCTTAGCGTGCTCTCCAAGGCACTGACTTTCCGATGTTACTTTTTTTTATACAACTACGGTGGCAAACAAGTATACGGCCCACCTGATGGTAAGTGGTCACCGTAGCCTATGGACGCCTACGACACCAGAGGCGCGCGTTACCGACACTTTAAGAAAGGAAGTGGGAAGGAGAAGGAGCGGGAAGGGGAAAGGGGATGATTCGGCCGCCGCTATATGCGATAAATAGTTAAAAGAGAAAATTGTGAGGAAACCTGAATGGCTAAGAGTTCTCCATAATGTTCTTAAATATATGAGAAGTTTGCCAACACACTCTGCGCTAGCGTGGTCGACTACGACCTAACTCTTTTTCTACTGAAACTCTTCTCGGTATGCAGACATCTGCCTACGCCCAGTAGTGGAACAGATTTTAAACAGAACTGATAGCTATTATTATTGCATAAGCCAAGTGATATTTTTGAAACATCGCTACTTTAATTTGGGACACATTGGTGCCAATTTTGTTGTCACAAAATTCACTAAACTTAACTAAAATCACTACAATTTTTTTTATTCCTGTCACTTTTAACGATTTCAGAATACGAAATGTCATTTGAGAGGACTAAACTAAATTTTGGTGATTTTTAGTTAAGCTTAGAGAATTTTGTGACAACAGAATTGGCACCAGTATTTCCGTTCTTTGACTGAAGACGTAACTGCAGCAGTGCGATCAGTGGTATATGTCTGTTGGGTGAGCAGTACGGCAACTTAAGCGTTATAAGCGCACCTTGGCTACAGCAACCGCTTACCACCAATCCGACTCTAAGCTTGTTACTCTTTAGTAGTAAAAAAGCCGGCAAATTGTATATTGTAGCGTAAACTGGCAGTAGCTCAGTAGATAGTAGTCTTACAGTGAGCTGTGACATGCTGATTGATTTAAAGATCGATTTTAGGTAGGTTCCTTCTTAAACCAATAACTTGTATAGGCACCTTAAAGTGACAAGAATTGAGAAGGGTGGAAATTATCAATAAAAGATTGATTAAGAAGAATAACTAGGCCAATATTCCATGACCAAATCAGAGACATTGTTCTTAAGACTGCGCCAAGCGTAAGACAGATAATGACGGAGATCATGCGGCGCATATTCAAATCGGCCGCCTTAGTAAAATTGTATGGAGGATTTGAAGTGCTTTTTTGATAAATATGTATCTTTATTGTCAACCAATAACTTAAACAATTGAGACGGACAAATTGTAACATAACTATTTATGTTTCGTTTAAGCTGTAAAATAGGATAGATTTCTACTGTTGTAATCTAAAAATCACGTAAAAAATCCATTTTTCGTTCAAATTTACGTAAATTTTAGGCGAAAATATTAATTATTTTATGTTTTTTACACGGAGTAATTGTAAACACATTCATTGTTATGGTAAATGTATATTTTATATTTGTATTAAACAAAAAGTGTTGATTTTGTTCACTTAACTGTGACCGCCTGTTTTGGCACACTTCGCTCAGCGCTGTCTTAAGCCAATGCGCGTGAATGAGGCACGTACCTAATGCAAGAGAACCAGAATCATAGCAAGTGAACCCATGGTCTTTGCGTCCTCCTCCGGGCAACAGACGGGAGTATATTCTGTCTTACATCACTAGAATAATCTAGAAAATCAGGTCTTTTCACATGGCCAATTATATGTGGCGTGTTCTCGCGTTGGAAAACCGTCAAGTTTATTCATTTATACTCCTCAGGAATTGACTAAAAATATTGTCCATCAACTCGCATTAAGATAAAATTAAACAAACATTATTGATTATAACGAATTGTTTTTAGAACATTGATGTTATTTCAAAATAATGAATAACAAAATCATTATATTATTTGTCTTACATTTCTTACTTTGTTTAATATCCTAATCGCTTGGTTTATCATGCTGTCATGCAGGACAACGTCCGTCGGGTCCGCTAGTAACCGTGTATAAATCACAGATTCCTAGAAGATATCCTTGATGTTGCCTAACTTTTAATACAAGAGACCCATTATTATATGACTACCGAAATAAAACATTGCTTTATGAATCACGAACCCGCATTTCCCAAAGAAAACATCACATAAATACTTATATCCCAGGCCGCTGTCAAGACATATAAGAAAGTTTATTGGACAATAAAAGAAGAAAATATCTAATATAAGTTGAGCTTTCTATCCAAATAGTGTAAGTTCATTTGAAACAACGGGAGAGGTCTAACTTAACTGGTTGTTATCATCCACCCACGCATTCAATTTTATCGCGTCTAATGTATAAACCTATTTGGATTGACTTCGGTGCGGGGATATAGCTCAGTGGTAGAGCAATCGACTGCAGATCGATAGGTCCCCGGTTCAAACCCGGGTGTCCCCTAAGCTTCATTTTGATTTTGAAATCAAGAATCATTTTTAAATAATTTTTTTTTTATAAATTTCTTTTCTTTTTTTATATCTTGTGACGTTGGAGACAATGTTTATGTTAGCTTTTACTTCAGGACTTTCCATTTACTTAAACTACCTAGTTAATGAAGTACAGATTTATTTTACCCTTATTTAACATCCTATATTATCTTATCTTATGGAAAATGTATGTTTATTGGTTTGTCAATTCTTACGTAGGTTTAGTTAGAGCAACGGATGGGCATCATTTTTTTAAAGTACAGATGTCTATGCTAGTGTTTGGTATCTTTAAATAGTCGCGATTTTATCTAAGGTAACTAGAGGAGAATTCCTTGTAGATTGCTCGGCACATGTTTAAATAAAAGCTCTCATAAATAGTAAAGAAAACCTTAATACAAAGGGATATCCAATGTGTGGATTCTCTGTCACCAGCGAGACACGAATGACAACACAAATGATAAGACAAGGAAGCAAGAGAGAGTATGACGCTATTCCACGGAACTTCCCAACTCAGAAACCGATTGATACATACCAAACAATATTTACTCGACCCAAGAATTGAAATAGATAAACTTATGCTAGGATACAGAATGCTTTTGTTATTTTATTTTTAATTAAAAAATACAACTCCTGCGCTAAGAATAATTCCTAGGACTTCAGAAACATTCAAGCGACGGACACAAAGCACACACAGACTCAGAACAACCATTACTTGTGGAGCACTCCCCGCGCGGGGATCGAACCCACAGCACTCGGCGCAGGTGCCATCCGAGCAGTCGATGAGTTGAACATGGTTATCGTCGAAGTAATAGATCAGGGAACATTAGTTTTTAAACAAAGCAAGTGCAACGCAGCTGTCCATTACACGCGCGCAACGATTCAATTTATCACAACTAGCAGAACGGATGTTATGATTGCGTTAAACGGAATGCATCCTTGCTCCTCTGATGCCAAAAAACTTCTTTATTTTGTAGCAGGAGACTAAAAGCTTTGGCTTTGTGTATTATGGCGCCAAAGGTTCGCCGTAAGTTTGTTTTTACTCATTTCTTTACCCGGGATTTCAGTTTTTATATGTTTTATAAACTTTTGCGATATCCTTTGTATATTTGATATCCTATTATTAATTTTAGCCTTTCCTCTCGGTATATTTAGGAGGTAATCTTTTATTTGTAGCTTCGCTTGTATGGTACTAAGAAGAAAGGAATATCCCACAGGCACAGAGCATTTTTTTGGAATAAAACATAACCTCGTTACTCTTGGGTCTATAATGTAACTCTCTGTGTAGCAAATTATGTCATTGCGTAATTATTTTATCGGACATCACATAAAACATAAGTGTTTTTCGTAATACCTAATATCGATTAGGTTATAGGGTATACAATGCATACGTATGCATTTTCTATTTAATTTAAATCTATCTATAAACAGACAACTGTTTCTGATTTGAGTGTGTGAAAACAGGCTATGTCATAAACGGAAGCGTCGTTAGCCCAATGGATAAATAACATAATAATAATAATAATATTCTATCACATACACACAACACTATCTAGCCCAAACTAAGCAGAGCTTGTACTATGGGTACTAAACAATGGATAAACATACATATATACTTTTTTTTGTAAATACATACATATTATACATAGAAACACCCAGACCAAGACAAACATCCATGTTCATGCACACAAATGTTTGACTTGTGCGGGAATCGAACCCGCGACCTCAGGCGTGGCAGTCGGTTACACTAACCACTACGCCATTGAGGCCGACATAAAGTATCAGACTTCTGATCAAGAGGTCGTTGGTTTGAATCTCAGTCATTACACTAGCAACTTTCATACACTTCTAACATCAGCATATTACCTTCACTGAAGGCACATTTTTCTGTCACGCCAACGTAGACCCCCGTCGTGTCTCCCTTGGACCTCTGGGGGTAAAACAAGCGTTTACCCCCAGAGGTCCATGGGAGACACGACGGGGGTCTACGTTGGCGTGACAAAAAAAATGGGGGTTCACAATTCGTAAGCGGGGGTCCACGAAAATTTATTTGCTTTCGATAGTGAAGAACAAAATGTTGGCTTGACTTCAGCGACTGTTACTTGTAAAAACTTGCATATTAAGTACCAGTGGTTTTCGATTTTTCGATAGAGAATTAAAACAAAAAGGTCAGCCCGCCTACCGTGGTAGGTTCAGTACCGAGAATTTCTAAAAAAGGTTCAGCCCGTAGAGATTTGATCAAATTTTTTAATTGCATGAACTTGTTTAGCTGCAGGAGGTCCACCGGAACCAGCTAAATTTTGAAAGTGGTCTATGAGAAAAAAAGTCTGGGACCCTCTGATCTAGAACATCAATAATTTGATCAAAGTATCTAGACTTGGAACAAATGGTTGTCGCCAGTCTGGGAGTTGTTTGTTCGTTGAGAAGTCTCGCATGATAAGGTTGTCGACCGTTCTATTGTCAAGTCAGTGTCCTATGTTATGTCAACAAAATAAGTACATAGGTAAAAATACTATAAGTATGCTACCTAGATGAATCACTTGTGGTAAGAAATGCGTTAGTTGTCTAATTTATGAAAGCAATATGCGTCGCGATCATAAGGTTTCTGATGATTACAATACTCTTCGAATAAATGCCATATTAATTGGAATGTCTTAAATTTGTATACCTATTTTAAATATGGTATTTTTTAACCAATAACATGTTGGCGGCCCTATCTGTGACACGGGGTTGTCTATTTGAAATGTATAAAATAAGATAATGTTAAATGTAGCTTAATGGGGACACCATTAAACAGCCACTCATAGGTCTTGAGTTCGATCTAACGGTATGCACATCTGACTTTTTGAAATATATAATTGCTCACTCATAAGCTAACATCTCCACTTGTAATTTCGTGGACAATATTGTGGGTTATACGTTTTCGATATTTAAATGCTAAGTTATTTGTAAACACTGCAATGTATAACTGTATTTTGTCCCAAATAAATAAACATTGAAAGGAAATCCGCATGTATGAGATTTTTCTAGTATTCTCAAAGACGTGTGTGGTCCGCCAACGTGCATTGGACCGGCTTGATTAACTACGGACCGGCATGATTAACTACGGACCGGCATGATTAACTACGGCCTATTCCCTCTCATAATGAAAAAAGAGCAGTGCTATCAGCAAAATATTTTTTTGAAAATGCTTTGATCATGTGATGATATGTCGGCTGCCCTATTCACAATTCAGGCGGTTGTCTATTTAAAAGATATAAATAATAATATAATAATAATGTTCTCCAGACCGAATTTCGGTCACGACGGCCAATCTTAACGGAGACTGGCCATCTGCGCAGAAGATATTATAGTGCACAAATGTGCGCAAACACAAGTGCACTCTCTGTTCCCTAACTCTCATGATCCGATGGGACGGTAATACGACACGATCGGAACTTAACAGAAAAACCCAATAACTATTTGTTGGCCCGAACCGGGATTCGAACCCGAGACGTATGCACAGCAGTCGCATTCACCACCGCTGCGCCACGGAGGCAGCTACAATAAAAGATATAGAAATATATAGAAGCAGCGATAGCCTAATGGGAGGCCACTAGACTGCCACGCAGAGGTCTCAAGTTCGATCCGTAGGCGCGCATCTTTCACATTTCGAAGTTATGAGCGTTTTAACTAGGTAATTAACCCTCGCTTTAACAATGAAGACAAACATCGTAGAAGAACCTGCATATATGAGAGTTCTCCATAATGAATTAGAATTTCAGCATGAATGGGCCGGCTCGACCAGGGAGTGACAACCCTCTCATAGAAAACCGACGAGAAATAGCAGTATTCCTACTGTTGTGTTTCGTAAGGTGAGTGAGACTACCGGAGGTCTAATCACCCCTTTACCCGCCTCCTGCTCCTTCTCCTTCCCACTTCCTTTCCTAAAGGTTCGGCATTCGCTAGTGATGCCTCTGGTGTCGCAGGCGTCCATAGGCTACGGTGACCACTAACCATCAGGTGCGCCGTATGCTTGTATGCCACTTTAGTAGTATAAAAAAATATTGGAAGTCTGCTAACTCACACTGGACCACATCGCTTGCTTTAGCGATGAAAGAAAATATCGTGGGGAAACATGCATGCCTGTGAGTTCTCCGAAGATATGAAGTCTGCTAACCCGCACTGGGCCAACATGGTGGACTATGGCCTAACCCTGAGTAGAAGCTCGTGCCCAGCAGTGGGCCCGGTTAATACAGGGCTGTTATTTAGAAGGTATACTCACGACGTCATCCTTGGAGTCGCACTCGCAGAACACGTTGGAGACGCTGGGGGGATGGCAGTCGAGCGCTCGCACCAGCTCCACGCCTATGCCTTGCTGAAACAACACAAATGCACGTTAGTACATCTACATACATCTATACTAATATTATAAAGCTGAAGAGTTTGTTTGTTTGAACGCGGTAATCTCAGGAACTAATAGTTCGATTTGTAAAATTATTTTAGTGTTGGATAGCCTATTTATAGAGGAAGGCTATAGGCTATATAATATTACGCTACGACCCACGGGGGCGTCGCAGTAACGATAAACGCGAATGAAACCGCGGGCACATCTATATGTATAATAAACTTTCACATTTATAATATTAATAAAATAATATGATTAGTAATCCTTACTGATATTATAAATGCGAATATGAGTTTGTTTGTCATACTTTAACGCCTTTAGTACTCGACCGATCATCATGAAATTTCGCATACACATTGTCAGGGGTACAGAACAGGATACCTTGCATACAGGAAAAGTACTTCTTCTTCTCCCTGGCCTTTATTATTCCCAAGTCACTTGGGGTCGGCTTTCTAGTCTAACCGGATTTGACTGGATATCAGTTTTTACACAGAGCGACTGCCATCTGACCTCCGCAATCAGAAGGCTTACGATACCCTAAGGCTAGACTAGTGTCAGGATATTCACTGACTTTCCAGTGACGACTGCCATAGATGTTCATGGCAGCCGGGACCGACGGCTTAATGTGCTCTCCGAGGCACGGAGCAGGCGATAATTGTCAATCAATACGCACATAATTTTGCAAAGTCATATAACTTCCGAAAGTCAGAGGTGCGCGACGTGGGTTCGAACCCGAGACCCTCTGCATTGCAGTCTGTTGGTCTCCCCACTGAGCTATCGCTGCTACAAAACGTACTGACAGAAAAAGTACTGTTACTAATCTAATTTTCTTTGAATGGTTAAGAATCCTTCGACGCTTACCCCTCCGCGGGAAAGGGGAACGGAGAGTTAATGTGGGGCTCACCCGGGAAAAGATAAGTCTTGGATACTACCGACTGAACCTACCATCTAACCTAACCTACATTTACACAAGCAAAGCTGCGGGCAAGATCTAATCAAATGATTTAATTATATTAATAGTTAATAGTCTTACTTACGTGTGAAAGTATATCGATAAATTTAAATCGATTTATCGGATATTCGAGTGAGAGTAACGTTCGTTCAACCGATGAAAGGATTAGGTACTCTATTAAGTAAATGAGAATTTTATCGCTTTCCACATAAATTGCTGATTCAATAGAGATAAATGTCGTTGGTTCCTTCGGTGCGAGAAATGACACAGCATTGTGTTAACCAGGATTTATGTTCTGTAGATAATATTTAGCTATTGTTCCTAAGGTTCAAGGGCCAAATAATTTATTTTTTAGTTTAGGCCACATATTATAAAACAAAGACGCCCGCAGCGTCTGTTCGCGATAAATTAAATAACAACAACGGTGTTTCATGCCGTTTTCACCAATAGACAGAGTGATTCATGATGGAGGTTAAAAAAATAATTATAATTTATTGAAATTAAACTACTATATACGGATTTTGTCGCGTTGTTTATTTGACACTTTATTACAAAATTTTGAAACTGTTACACTAGGTACCATTACTATTAAACTTTACTAATGTTTAAGCTAATTAAATTATTGCAACTATTAAAATTATTTATATCTATGTTTACACTTTCCCCGACGTTTCGGTTGCTTTTCAGCAGCCATGGTCACGGGGAGACTAAGATGGTAGTTGTCTTAATGTTTCAGTGTAGTTGTTTATTTCAAAGTACCCGAACATAATTTAATCATTGATGTTTCTATTTACACAGTATGAGCTCAAAGTATCATGAAGTCTAGCTGTGGTGGGCTTCTTGGGTTTGACTATTTGAATTTCTAGATCCCAAGCTGGTGGTACATTCCAACCATCTTCTCTATTGAAAATTGGATGTTTTTTGATTTCAATAGCCTCGCGAAGCATCCTTGGTAGGAATCGGTGTTCTTTAGCGAGCATCTGTGGTTTGTCAAATCTCAGGTAGTGGTTGGTCCCCTGTTGCACTCGCGTAAACAGAAGACAATATTATGAGAATAATTATAATTAGTTAAGGTTTTGTACTACCCATGCGAAGCCGGGGCGTGACACTAGTACTTTTATATTTTGGGTTGTATTGTTCTGTTGTATGCAATAATAATTTTATTAGAGATTGTGATTAGAAGGACTCTGACCTAGGGCCATACCTTAGGTCAGAATCCTTGCTGCCGCCAACATTTTCCAGACAGGAAAACGATGTTGTAGTATGTTGAATCTTTTTAATTACAAATTCTTAAAGAAGCCCTAGGTACCCTACTGACAATAGGAAAACAACACCAGATACTACCATGCACGTCCAGGTTCAAACTGAGCTGTGGCTTCCTCATACAACACACTTTTACCATTTATTACTACGCAATAAGGAATGGCTACCTCGACGAAATGCATGTCTAACTCACTTTGGTTATGCGTTGCGTCACATTGTAAGGCATTGTACGTGTGACGATCTGCCATGTAACAGTTAAGTGTGGTCATACTTTATTCTTGTAAAAATAGATAGATAGTAACGTGGGCTAAAATCTATACTAAAATTATAAAGCTGAAGAGTTTTCAGCTTTGAGCAAAATGTTGCAAAAACGAGGAAAAATCCTTTAGGTGCCTAAAGGATTTTTCCTCGTTTTTGCAACATTTTTCATTGAAACTCCGCTTCTATTGGTCGTAGCATGATGATATATAGTCTATAGCCTTCCTCGATAAATGGGCTATCCAACCCAAAAATATTTTTTCAATTCGAACCAGTAGTCCCTGTGATTAGCGCGTTCAACCAACCAAACTCTTCAGCTTTATAATATTAGTACAGATAGATCACAAGCTACGGAAAGCGTTTACCATCAGGGGGTCTGCAAGAATGTTTACCAACTTAGCTGATTAAAAAAATTCTTATGTATACGTCTGTTACGGTGGTATATAATACCTATATTTTTCCTTATTATAGTCTGTCGAGTACATTTTGAGACTCCTAACTGCCAGCAAGAATAAGATAAAAGAAAGACCATCGATTTGCTTCACCGGGTGTCAAACCTCAGACGTCTCTACCAGCCGTAAACTTAACCGCACATTTACGCCATACCTCCAACGGTCAAAGTATTACCCAATAAGTAACTTTTCTTTTTTTTATTGTAATTAAATCGGCATACAAGCATACGGCCCGCCTGATAGTAAGCGGCTACCGCAGCCTATGAACGCTTGCAACACCAGAGGCATCACTCATGCCGCGGCCACACATTGGATTCAACTTTGCGTCCAAGCTTGGTTCTAATTTGGAATGGCCAATATTGAATCAAACTACTGCACCACACATTGGTTTCAATACCAACTTTGCCCCAAACATTGGAAATAGACAAGCGCGGACCTTGTTGTTCAGTTGACACAGAGCGGACTATGGACGATAACTTATTTGCACTAGCGGCTTACGCATATGGTTTAGGTACATATGCTTATTATTTGCATCGTACAAGAAAACAACGAAAGAAAAGGCGGTGGTGGATGATTAAAATGGGCAATGAGTGGCGCGCGCGCGACGTTCTGTCCATGGGCAATGAGTGGCGCGCGCGCGACGTTCTGTCCAAGATGCCCGCACGCACTCCCCTTCCATTCCCCTCGCCTTTGAACTTGTTGAAAAAACCGACTCTTTGCGCGTCGGTGTTGGACACAGGACGGTGATTGGACGCAATGTTCACATTGTGTCAAAGACTGATCCACACACTGGAGTATTGGCCGCAATAAGCTATATTGGTGCAAATATAACCAATGTGTGAATGTGTTGCCGACCCCAAGACATTTGATCTTAAGTCTAATATGCACAGAAATTTGACTAGTTACAGTACGATTCTAACCGAAACATAATGGTGCACAATTTGCACACTACTACTTGGTGGTAGTATATGTGGCACTGTGGTGGCACCCACTTGGACGGCTCTTGCAAGAGACCTACCATCGGTGAAACCTTTCCAAATATGCAATCTTTTTATTGTTCAGAAAGTAAGTAGACCATACACAGCAACCATTAAAAATGACATAACCACTAGTGTGGTAGAGACATCACTATGTCTTGTATACGTCTGTCTCTGTCGGTAGGTCGTGACGGACTTGGCATTGACAACCAGTTTTAGTTCCTAATGGCTTGTCTTCTGTGACGTCAGACTGTTGTTTGGATGTGAGAGGTTTCTTTTGCCTGATTGTTGCTTAAAAATATTGGTTATTGGTAATCGCAACTTGTAATACATAAGTCACTTCTGTATACCATTGTGGAGAGTTACGGAGCGGTGTGAAACACTCACATTTCTCCAGTTATGTTTAGGTCCTATACGAGTACGTTCTAGAATCGAGCATAATGCCTAATCTTAGGGCTCTATTGAGAATTTCCTATAGAAACAGTGTGCTAATACCATAAGGGTTAGGGTGATTTTTGTCCTTTGCGCTGGCAACACAGCAACCCTAAGTGAAAGCAAGGTGTTTTTAAAAAGTATACTAGAAATTCTATTTAAAAATCATTTTTGTCAACCTCTTAGTCAAGCTATAATGCATAATAATATAATGTATAGAAGTAGGTCGACGTCAGTTCAGGATTCTCGCAAGTCCAATACTTTATCCAATGGGCTACCGTCGAAACATGCAAGTGATATCCGAGGTGTTGCCAACGCTACGGTAACCGCTTCCCAAGAGGTGGGTAGATCGCTTATGTACCATCTTGGCAGTATAACAATACATAGATACATAGTCTCAAGCCTTTATTGACGAAAGAGTAGGTATATTGACGGCCTCTATGGCGTAGTGGTTAGTGTAACCGACTGCCACGTCTGAGGTCGCGGGTTCGATTCCCGCACAAGTCAAACGTTTGTGTGCATGAACATGGATGTTTGTCTTGGTCTGGGTGTTTCTATGTATAATATGTACGTATTTACAAAAAAAAAGGTATATATGTATGTTTATCCATAGTCTAGTACCCATAGTACAAGCTCTGCTTAGTTTGGGCTAGATGGTGTTGTGTGTATGTGATAGAATATTACTATTATTATATTATACCCACATTTTGCCACCTATGGCTTTGGATCCTACGTTAATGAGGGCGAGCCTAGTGCCATTTACCGGGCACAGTTTAAAACGGCTTATGTTTAACTTATCTCCAGATACAGTAAAATATAACAGTCAAAATAGTAAATGATCACCAAATTGCACAGCAAAATATAAATGAATTAAATAAAAATAAAATTAAGAGATCAAAATAAGTCGACGGAGCCCCGCTTCGTGGGGCTCCTATTTTTCGATGGGTTTAAGAAGGAACCTAACGTAATCTAACCCTTCCGAGACGGAATGCAGTGATTTGAGGCGTATAGGTGCTCGTTATGATATATTTTAGTAAGCATATTTTGCTGCGCAATTACTATTTTTGGAGGTCATTATATTTAATCCCGTTTAAAACCAGACCTAAACTGTCCGGTGCAGTCAGATTCTTACCAGACAGAATTGAAACCGACTCAATCGCAAAATAACGGTGCGGTCCATTCTTAGTATTCAGTGAAACGCCATCAAGACATATCATAGGCCTCAGGCAGGGGTTATAGTTGCTACTGAGAAATTCTTGATAAATGTATTTAGAAGGCACACAAAACAAAACATAGTGCATACAGTATAAATTCTATAAACTACTAGCTGTGCCGCGCAACTTCGTCTGCATCACATTAGAAAATTTTTGCTTGTTTTAAAATAAAAAAAAACTATACTATCTTTTAAGTTGGACCAAATTACAGATGGTTACGAAGTTTGATCAAAATCGGTTCAGTAGTTTAGGAGTCCATAGCGGACAAACAACGTGACACGTAATTTATATATATTAAGATTAAACAGTTTTGGTTTGAACTATGATTCCAACTATGTGTACACATCATGATTATAACATAAAGTACAAAATGGCGCTGCTAATTTCTAATTTAAAAGAAATACACAAATAATAACAATTGACTCAATCTTACTAAGTAAATTATAATACGTACTTATAAATAATATACATATGTAGGTATGTTATGATGCTTATCTATACTATGAAAATAAAGACAAAATATGCCTGACAGTATTCTTTAAATTGTATAATTTTATAATTAAAAATTAAGTAAGTATTTATTTTCATAACATAGGTACACATTACTACACGAATATTTTAAACACAGAAAAAACAGAAAAGTACATATATAATGAAAATGTGGTTACCACTCAGGATTATTGTTGGTTTACGGCTTATACCTCAAACCAACCCTGATATTATTTGGTAACTCCATGGTAACTCCAAGTGACGCTCGGACGTACATCAGCTACACAAACACAGAAATATACCTAAGAAATACATATAAATTACAATCGATGAGTATATATACATATATAAATAAATATATAAATTAAAAAATCGTTTAAAGTATTATGATATTTAGGTAAAAGATCATTATACATAATAGAGAATGGATGAAACCTAATAACGCTTCGCCTGAGTTGCCTTAGGCAAAAAAATAGCTCTAAAAGCTGTTAATTTAGACGAAAGTACCTAATTCATATAATGGTGGTCCCAAAAGATTTGCCACACGCAAGATTTTCACGAGCCGTTCGATGAGTCGCGACGGCTTGAAGGTCAAGGTCATGTAGAAAGTCCAAATGTCACATCGTGTTGTATTATTTCAGTGAATCACGAATATTTACGTAACTAACACAAAAAGATACAAGCCATTATGCCTGGATATCCTTCTGGGGATTGCCAGAGGCGTATTACATAAAACTTGTTTTATTTCAAAGTCTTTTCCTGCATTAGGATCACGCCCTGTTTTCTTTTTTGTTTTTTTAAATACAACTCCTGCACTATGATAACTCCTGTGTCGCGGGGACTTTACGAACATTCAAACAACGGACACAAAGAACAGCCAGGTTTGGCGCAACCATTTGTGGAGCACACAATATTTTGTCCCGTGCGGGAATCAACCCGCAACGCTTGGCGCGTCGCCAGTGGCGAGGCGAGCACTTAAACACTACACCATTCGTGCAGTTTTTACATAATATTTGTCGAATGTCAATGCAGGCAAATACTTTAAAATAAATTAAAGTTTTTGCCTGCATTGGGATCAAGGCCTGTCGCAGGAGATTTTAATCCGTAAATATTTCGAATACCAGACATAATTGAAAACCTATTGTATCTGGCTGCCGGTGTGTCGCTGCCACTCAATAGGTTAACCGTCACATAGAACACCCAGACTCAGAATTATCATTAATTGTGGATTACACAAATCATTGTCCTGTATCGTATTCGAACCTACAAACGGATCTACAGCCATTTAGCTCGGCGGCTGAAAATTGCTGCAGAACCGCTAGTTGTTACGCACTTCATAGCCTCCGATAAAATCTCTGCAAGGAACATCCCGTAATCGAAGAGTTTGTGGTTTAAACTATCTAAAATCAACATGTACACATCCATTTGGCTTTTTAAAGTTGTGAGTTGTACCTCATCTATACTAATATTATAAAGCTGAAGAGTTTTTTGTTTGAACGTGCTAATCTCAGGAACTACTGGTTCTATTTGAAAAATTATTTTTGTGTTGGATAGCCTATTTATCGAGGCAGGCTATAGGCTATATAACATCACGCTACGACCCACGGGGGCGGCGCAGTAACGATAAACGCGGGTGAAACAGCGGAAACATCTAGTATTAACTAATATTATAAAAGCGAATGTGAGTTCGTTTATAAGTGCAGAGAGTAATCCTCTACTAACCAAACTTTAGGATTACTCTCTTTACTTATTAATTAATTAAATTAATAATTCGTACGTAATTTTAGTTTTATTAAACTGCATTTTCTTTGGGTGTTAGAAATTAACATATTTATTGTTCTCTCAAGGAATGTAATAATTTCTTTAATTATAATTTGTGTTGTTATGATATGAACAATTGACGTCGAGAGCTGATGCTCTCAATATCAGTGTGAAATTTGAAATAAAAAAATAATAAAAGATTCTAATACAATTAAAATCATTACATAACTGAAGTAACGAACACACAATAATCGCTACTATCTAAATGAAATTAATAAGTGATCTCAAATTGCCGCAGAACAGGCCGTTACACAAGCGATACACGCAGAGTGCAATGCCATTTAAAAGTGTAAATCTCTTGAAACTTGTGCACAATTAATTCCTTGAGATTCTCAGACGAAGTCGTCACTACAGTATAGAATAACAGACATATTCAATTTACGAGTACATTGTTTTAATATCTGTTTATTTTAAAAACAGATCATTTAATTAGAATATACAGGTTTAAGCAAATAAAGACCTATTCTATTCTAAAGCGAGTTGTTAAACATTAGTATGGCCAGTTGCACTCACTGATCGGTAAACGATTAGCGAGGTTAAGCAACGGTGGGTGCGGTCAGTCTATAGATGGGTGATCGCTTAGTGGTATTTCATCTGAGCGTCTCCGTGCTTCGGAGGGTACGTAAAAAGTCGGTCCCGGTTGTTGTCAAATTGACAGCAGTCGTTAAGCCATGTCAGAGGCCTACGGGCGGCTTGAACAACTCTTGACAACAAGTTGGCCACTAACCACACGTAAAAGAAGAAGATTTGCTTATGATCTTCCCTAGGGTTTTCTTGGCTAGGTAACTAGCCGAGCTGCTCCTTAGTCAAATTTTAAACTAAGGTCCCGAAGTGGCTCACTCTGTTATTATAAACTTTCTGAATGTCGGTCCTCAAGTCCAACCTCACAAAACCAGAGATGCTCTTTAGTAGTATTATATACCAGTGATTGCCCGCAGCTTCGCTCATGTTGATCTAGTATTAATCAATAAACTATCCTTCGGGAACAGTAGTTTATTTGGATAAAAGGACTATTCTATACCCCTGACAATCCTGATTTGTAATTAATTAAAAAATTTATAGCATGTGATTTAAATTATTTTATTATAATTTCCGTGTATGTAATTGAATAATAATGTAATAATATCGAGCATCCTTCTTTCTTTAAGCGTATTTATTTCTTAATGTTAATAATATTGCAATGTAATTTGATGTCATGTGTATAGACCTCAACAATTGTCAATAATACATTGTTTTTAAATTTAAATTTGCGTGCCAACTTTGGTGAAATGTGCAAACGAATATTATAATATGTAACAACCATAAATGTACCACATTTTTTTACAAATAAATTATTTTTATTCTTATTCAACGTGTAGGTATGCAAAATTCATGATGATCGGTCGAGTAGTTAAGGCGTGAAAGCGTAACAAACAAACTCACACTCGTATAAAATTTATAATATTTTAGTTAGGATAGTCTCATTTACCATTAACGGTATTTTATTTTATTTTTATATTATTTCATAGGAAAACGAACAATTGTACAATATACAGGGTGTGTCGTAAATAGTGGTCCAGAGTAAAGGAGTCGATACACTGTATTCTTATGTATCACATACCGAAATTTTAACCATTTTTTTTATGCCCCTAAAGTCATGATTTGCTAAAGATGAGTATTGAAATTGACTTTAAAACATAAAAAATGTTTGGGATATGATAGTACATATATTCAAGAGTAATAATAAAAAAACAGAATTAAAAAATATTGATATTTGTTGAAATGACAGCCAAATTCGTGAAGCAAGGTGCAGAAATTTTAAAAAAGAACTTATTTTTTGTTAGGAGACCCTTAACTGAAAATGCTTAAAATTTCGGTATGCGATACATAAGAATACAGTGTATCGACTCCTTTACTCTGGACCACTATTTACGACACAACCTGTATATTACGAACAGGAACACAAGTATAACAATGAGTAAATGTACAATCCACTAGAAAGAAAGAAAGAAAGAAAGAAAGAAAATTCATTTATTTCAACAGAAAACACACAACACATACTGCAGACAGCATGAACATAATAAGTATACAGTTATAAAGGAAAAGATAATAGGACACTATGACAAAAGTAAATGACAATTTAAAACACAATAATATTATAAATTTATGGCAATATTAATTAAAATAATTATTACATTAAATAGTTGAAAGCAAAAAAAAATAAAATAAAAAGATAAACACAAATAGTAAATAAAAAACAAATATGCAAATAAACAAAAAAAAAAGAAAACAATTAAACTCTTGGCTCGGTCCATTTAATAAATATATAACCTAGCGTATGCAGTGTGCGTCGCAGTGTCTGTCAAAAAAGATGTTGCTCAGCCCGAAGCTGTGTCCGCATAAGGGAAACAGCGCTGATTTTCAGCAACACCTTGGTGACTGATGTAATGTGGTGCGTTTGAGTGTGGAACATATAATCAATTCTTGTACAGTGTTTCCATAAGAATTCAAAAATGTTATGAGAACATATTATTATTATGAAACATAATATTGAATAATATAATTAAAATTATTGATAATCAAATTAAAATGATATGCGTGTTTGGCATAAATAAATAAAAATAAAATACTTCAATATCATAATTTAAGTAGGTATATTAATTAATTATTATTTTAAAAGGCAGGCTATTCAAGACGATTTTTGTATATTTAAAAGATACCTTTTCATATATACTTTAAAGTTGGCAATAGTTTTCAACTTACGAAGGGGTGGAGCGAGATCATTCCAACATCGTGTAGCCGCGTATTTAAAACTTCCTCTAAAGGCTGACGTATTGTGACTCGGGATGCTTAAAGCATGACTGGGTCTCAAAGAGTATGTGAAATAGTCATGCGTCCAAGTTAGTTTCTCATACAGGTGTGTCGGTTTCTGATTGAACATGAGACGATAGATCAATGTGGCAAAATGCAACTTCCTTCTGTATCTCATCTTGAGTATGTTATTTTCGTTGAGAAATGGCGTTACATGACTTCGTTTAGGTATTTTGTAACAGTATCTTGCACATGCGTTTTGTATACGCTGCAGCAGTTTTTCTGTTCTTGCCAGAAGGCATGGCCCGTATACGACGTCGCCATAGTTAAGCCTTGATAATACTAGTGTATCTACAAGACTTTGCCTTAGTTCTACACAGAGGAATTCACGTACTCTGTATAATATTTTCAGTCTGTAAAAACAATCACTTAGTGCATTATTTATGTGAGTTTCAAATCGTAATACAGGATCAATTTTTATTCCTAAGTTACGTGCCTCAAACACTCTGTCAATGTCATCTCCCATAATTTTCAGGGAAGGATGAGATTCCGCTATAACATTTATCTGATTTTTGCTACCCAGTATCATATATTTGGACTTAGCAGGATTTAAAACCAGTGCGTTTCTTTGGGCCCATTGAAATATCCTGTCCAAATCAGCATTTATAAACTGAACTGCAGTTGATATAGATAGCACTGTTGGTTCGAAAGAGAAGTAAACTCGTTCTCACATATTACTACTCAGTGAGGAGACGTACAGCGAGGTATTAGTACACTAACTCATTACACACTAGCTATTGCCCGCGGCTTCGCTCGCGTTAATTTAGAATTTGACAATCAATTCGGGTTGTACTCTGCTTGTAATAATATAATTCAATCATGATTCGAAAACACGTGGCGCCATCTATTATCATAAGAACGTTATTGTTGTTTTCCTCGGGAACAGTAACTTTTTTCGGGATGAAAGGTAGCCTATGTCCGTTTCTGTACACCTGAAAACGTATATGCAAAATTTCAGGATGATCGGTTCAGTGGTTTAGGCGTGAAAATGTAACAAACAAACAAACAAACAAATTCATTTTCGCTTTTATAATATTAGTTAGGATTAGAATAGGATTAGGATTAGGATTATCTATCTATGAGCTATCTTAGTAGTTACTAATTCTGTTATTATTATTCTAGAGATTTAAGGTTATCTACTATGGCTTTCGTAAGACTGCGCCGAGCGTAAGACGCGGTTGGACTGAATGACAGACCTCGATATTTAAATCGGCGCGCGGCCGCCATAGTAATATTGTATGGAGGATTTGAAGTGCTTTTTTGATAAATATGTATCTTTATTGTCATCCAATAACTTAAATATTTGGTACGGACAAATTGTAATATACCTATTTATGTTTCGTTTAAGCTGTAAAATAGGATAGATTTCTACTGTTATAGTCTAAAAATTACGTAACACGAGCTTAAGTTTTTGCATTTTTCGTGCAAATTTACTTAATTTTGTAGGCGAAAATATTAATTATTTTATGTTTTTTACACGGAGTAATTGTAAACACATTCATTGTTATGGTAAATGTATATTTTATATTTGTCTTAAACAAAAAGTGTTGATTTTATCAACTTAACTGTGACCGCCTGTTTTGGCACATTTCGCACAGGCGCACTCTTAAATACATGTCCGAGGTATGGCAAATATATCAGTATTATAGGTTTTAACGGTATAAACTTACATGCAAATTATGAGTAGGTTTAAAGTTGTAAACATCCATCATCAATCCTGTTAAGGTATTAGAATTGAATGGTTGCTTGTAGGCAATTTATTGGCTTCTTACGTATAACTTAATAGGCTTAGCAGAGATTTAGTTAACTGCTCATATTACTTACATTTTATATTTTAATGTCTCTAACAAAACAGGCATATTATCTTTCGTACTGCCTTATACCCATCTATGCGTAATACAGAGCACAAGCGTGTGCGTAATCTTGTGATTACGCACACGCTTGTGCTCTCTATTCCCTCGCTCTCAAAGCCCTCGTCAAGAAAAACTACCTCTTCTTTAATTTGCCGTTTTTTTATCCTTTAATTACTTAAATCGTAATCCTAATCCTAACTATACTAACTTCCTAACTAATATTATAAAAGCGAAAATGAGTTTGTTTGTTTGTTACCTTTTCACGCCTAAACCACTGAACCGATCATCCTGACATTTTGCATATACGTTGTCAAGTGTACAGAAACGGACATAGGCTACCTTTCGTCCCGAAAAAAATTACTGTTCCCGTGGAAAACAATAATAACGTTCTTATGATAATAGATGGCGCCACGTGTCTTTCGAATCATGATTAAATTATATTTTTACAAGCAGAGTACAACCCGAATAATTGATTGTCAATTTCTAAATTAACAAACAATCACTTAAAGATAAAGATAATTTATTTTGTTAAAACATGATTTTTTAAGAAAGCAATTGTCATGATTTCTTATTTTGTTAATAATTCTGTTCGGGAGTTTTTATTTATTCAACTGGCAACACAGCCAACCGTCATTTTAAAATAGTGGGGTTATTGTGGAGGGGAAAAATAACTCGTTCTCTCGGTGAAAGATCGCTCAGCAGTAAGGAACTAGCATTCAACTGAGTAAGACGTTCTCAATAGTCCGTGTAATTGCTGTGAGTTTGGTAATATAGTCACATAATATTTTAAACGATTGAGTTTCATTATACAATCCTCTTTATAATAATAGTTAATTTAGTTTAAGTTAGTACAAATATGAATAACAATAGGTCTTATACTTAAAAGTAGGATACAATACTTTGACGCCTTTACTAGGTTATACCTGTATCACAGGCGATATGTGCTATTATAGTGTAACTAGGTGTTCCCGCGGTTTCACCCGCGTTTATCATTACGCGCCGTCCCCGTGGGTCGTAACCTGATGTTATATAATCCTCGATAAATAGGCTATTCAACACTAAAAGAATTTTTCAATTCGAACCAGTAGTTCCTGAATGAAGCAGCGATAGCTCAGTGGGGAGACCAACAGACTGCAGTGGGTCTCGGGTTCGAACCCACGTCACACACCTCTGACTTTCGGAAGTTATATGACTTTTCGAAATTATGTGCGTATTGATTGACAATTATCGCCTGCTCCGTGCCTCGGAGACCACGTTAAGCCGTCGGTCCCGGCTGTCATGAACATCTATGGCAGTCGTTATTGGGAAGTCAGTGCCCTCTAATATCCTGACACTGGTCTAGCTTTAGGGTATCGTTAGTCTTCGGGTTGCGGAGGTCAAATGGCAGTCGCTCCGTGTAAAAACTGATATCCAGTCAAATCCGGTTTGAGTAGAAAGCCGACGCCAAGTGACTTGGGAATAATAAAGGCTAGGGAGATGAACCAGTAGTTCCTGAGATTAGCGCGTTCAAACAAACAAACAAACTCTTCAGCTTTATAATATTAGTATAGATAGAAAGAACATTCATAACAATATTTAACAAAGATAGATTGTTCTATAATTATATTTTGTCTAGTTATTAAACCCTATGGTGCGGTAACTTTACAACTAACTAATTAAAGGATACAAACTACATCCACATTCATTATAGATCATTTGTATATCACCAATATGTTTGTATGTCAGCCTTGATGGCGTCGTGGTTAGTGTAACCGACTGCCACGCCCGAGGTCGCGGGTTAATTCGCGCACAAGTCAAACATTTGTGTGCATGAACATGGATGTTTGTCTTGGTCTGGGTGTTTCTGTGTATAATATGTATGTATTTACAAAAAAAAAGTAATTATGTATGTTTATCCATTGTCTAATATTCATAGTACAAGCTCTGCGTAGTTTGGGCTAGATGGTGTTGTGTGTATGTGGTAGAATATTATTATAATGATTAATATCGTGCATTCGAATCATTGAAATAAATCAACACTTTGAACCATAGACAGTGGTAATACCCGACCATAATGTAGAAAATCGAATGACATCATTCGATGTCACATACTGGCACACAAGTTGTAACTCGATGGATTATTTTTAACAACAAAATCAGTTATGTACTTGAAAATAAATGACATTGATTGAGTACCTACAGTATAGACACGTTTTTTATATGCATTCACAATTTGTCTTAACTGCCAATAAACTCTGTCGGTTGTTTGGCAAGCTGTGGAGGAGGCTGGCATTCTGCCAGGCCTCTATTGTTCTACAACATTTATATTATATCATCTCAAGTCTCGGACTAAACGGTTCTGAGTTCCGAGTCGGTATCGCTGTTGAGTTTCGGGTACAAACCTTGAAATCTATTCTATTGACATATGATTCAAGTTCAATGGAATTTTAACTGCTTGAGTAGTTTGGCACTACCTCGCCGGGTATTGTAAGTTCGAACCCATAATACGGCGTTTAGGCAGTAACACAAATGTTTGTTCCAATTCGAATCTCGTAGAAAAATATTTCTGTGATCCACCTTTATTTGATCCAAATGTTCGTATAGTGCCAAGCGATAAAGGAATTATTTCTCCTAATCTAGGAATATACAGATATTTTACATTTTTCCTGTTTGTCCTAAATTTGTCCTAGTTTAGAGGGCATCCGGGGAGCGTCCGGGCGGGGCTTCATGTAGTCCGGGCTTAAAAAGTCTTGTGCTGCCCGCGACACGCGCACTGTGCCCGCACGCCGCGATCAACCGACGAACCGACTCGCTAAATTCACCGTCCCATAACTGTTTTTTATTACACTGACTATGTTTAAAAAATCCTGTTTACATGTCCGGGTTCTGGGCTCGAAAATCCGGGGTTTTCATGAGTCTTGTCCTGGTTGCCAAATTTTAGAGATGGCAACCCTACCTGCGTGTATATATCAAGAGCTAAACGGATTCTGATTAACTTTTGTACGCGTACCTATGTAAATTACATTATCATACTATTTGCCATGTAGGTGTAGGTTCAGACTTTTAATATCTTTAATCTATGCAGCATTATTAACTGAATATTATAAGATGGATCTTTAGGAAAGGTTACATTTTAATGCTTAATTTTTCAAGGCAATGCGCATAGATTTCTCTTAATGAATCTAAACGAAGTCGTACACTAGTCACTAGGCTAACACACTACTACTAAACTACGGCGAATTTAAAATATAAATAAGTAACAATGTTTATTTTATTTTAAAAAGGCGGCTCTGTAGGTAACTGATCCCGCGGGATGAGTTGACTAGTTCATTTATTTTATTATTTATCTTTTGTCAACTGGATCCGCTTTTAAATGAGGCAGAACTCTATTGTATATTTTCAAATTTGTGTACAGACGTGCGGAAAACGTTTAAGAAGTACTATAAAAACAAATATATATAATTATTAAAGTGCATAGTGGCCATATAATGCTTTCTCGCTCACACAGCTGCATAAAAAAGACTCGCTGCCCAGCGACAAACTCCCGTCTTTGATGCATGTGATTGGCTGAATCCAGGTATTCGTATTCTCACAATAGGACTATTTGACCTTGTTATGTACTTGACATGAGTGCGATGTGTCTCGGCTTCGTAGTAATTAATGTCTTGGTCATATTAATATTATTATTATATAAATTAACACTTTTCTCCGTGTTTGTACAAATTATAAAATTATGGAACGGGATCAGTTGACCAAGTCGAAATATACATTAGGTCAACTGATCCCGCGGGTCCAGTTCAAGCGGGATTAGTTAACTAAAGAGCCAAAAGACTACGCCCGTACCTACTAGGAATAGTTCCTGTGTCGCGGGAGACTTTACAAACACTCAAACAACGGACTCAAAGAACACCCAGACTCAGAACAACCATTTGTGGAGCACACACATTGTTTTCCCGCGTGGGGTACGTACCCACAACACTCGGCGCAAAGGCAGCGGCGAGGCGACCACTTAAGCCTTTACGGCGCCTGCGCAGTCAATAATGATGAATGATGTTACTTTGTACCTTAGTTAGCAGTAGCAGTTTCAAAGTTACAGTTTCTACACGTTGTCGATCTCAGTTACCCTTGAATCAGATGGAAAATCTAAGTTGATAGGAAGTCATTTTGCGTGGAAATCGTAAATAAGCAGGTAGCAACTACCTACACGTTATTTCTGTCGTTAAAGTTAACTGCTTATTACCTTCCTGAGTACCTACCACTTATACAAATGAAGAATACTTTACGTAACTAAACTTGGAGAACATTCTTGAAATACATTTGAACAGCCTTTATCTATACGAATATTATAATAATATAATAATAATAATCATTTATTTAACTTAAATTGGTACAAATGGATACAGAGCTTATGTTACATTGTAAAGGTAAATTATAAAGGGTGCCTGTACTAGGGTAAACCTGTGCCACAGGCATTAGGGGCAGATACTGTATAATAAAGATGTAAATTCTAAAACAATACTTATAAAACATTATTATTTGTATACAAAACTTATGAATTACGTTATAAACTAAGTGATTACTATGACAACTTAAAGACCTATTTTATTGCGTAACACTTATTGAACAACAGTCATCATATTTTCAGTTTGAAAAAGAGGAATTAATAAAATAAATATTAAATAATATTCTATCACATACACACAACACCATCTAGAATGATGAATGATTTGATTGTTGTTTTTTGTTTGTAATGATTTAACATAAAAACTACTAAGCCGATTTTAAAATTTTTCTTCTTTCGCCATTAGGAAGCTATATTATCACCGAGTGACACAGGCCATATTTAATTTAAAATGTACTGTCACTAACATAACGTAACCAACTTTTACGCGAGCGAAGCCGCAAGCAAAAGCTAGTATCAAAATATCGCAAAACCGTATGATTCAATTAATTGCTTTTTATATTTATTCAGTTTTTCTAGATTCGTAATCAATTCGTTTTATTTACAAACAGTTTCAAGCGTAAATCAATATCGTTTCTATTAGCATCTATGAGTGACGGCGGCGGATAAATATTATTTCTAACTGGCACCTACATACTAAATGGATACAGAGCGATGTTTGTGATTTTAGTAATACACTGATCTATTTGCAGTGCTATATCATTGGTGATATGTGTCATGGGAGATATTGAGACAGGGGTGGTTTGTGGGTTCGATCGCCACACGGGGCAAACATTTGTGTGACCGAGAGATAGCTGTTCTATGTCTGTGTGTTCTTTGTGTCCGTTGTTTGAATGTTTGTAAAGTCTCCCGCGACACAGGAATTATAACTAGTGCGAGAATTGTCTTTTCTAATAAATAAAAAAATTATGATATATGCGATAATATAACATATACATAAACATACATATATTTATATATTAGAGTAGTAGAGCCTCGCTGATTTCAGCATGAATGAGCCGGCTCGACCGAGGAAGGACTACCCTCTCACAGAATATCGACGTGTAATACCAGTATTCCTACTGTAGTGTTTCGTTCGGTGAGTGAGAGTACCAGAGGCCCAATCACCCCCTTTCCCCTTCCCACTTCCTTTCCTAAAGAGTCAGCAACGCGTAAGTGATGCCTCTGGTGTCGCAGGCGTCCATAGGCTACGGTGACCACTTACCATCAGGTGGGCCGCTTGCCTGTTTGCCACCTTAGTTGTATAAAAAAAAAATATATATATAACCGTCGGCGTTTATGAGGCATGTTACGAAAGTAAATGGAGCCAGAGAAGTGTGTCAGGATCGTAGCAAATGGAAATCCGTAGTCTCTGCCTACCCCTCTGGGAAACAGGCGTGAATCTATGTATGTATGTATGTATGATATATGCGAATGTAAGTTTGTTTGTTTGTAACGCTTTCACGCCCTAAGTACTCAACCGATCATCATGAAATTTCGCCTACACGTTGTCAGGGGTACTCCGTACAGAATATGACATAGAGTTAACTTTGATCTAGAAAAAAATCTGTTCTCGATGGATAGAAAATTATTGACAAAATCTGGATTTGTGAGCGAAGCCGCGAAGCCCGTGCTCAGCAGTGCGACAGTGTAATAATCGACTAAATGAGTTAGGGTGCATGCACTCAAGTTTGCGCTACAAAAATAATTCTCGATATGTTTCGTATAGTACCTACGTAGTAACTAACTCTATGGTACAGACTAATTACTTACTATAATATAATGTATAAAAATGACCCGTTTCTTCGAAATATGAGTCGCAACTAGGATTTATAACACACTTTCCGGAGTTCGATGCACCTATTAAAAAGTGTCAAAATGTCCGTCCCTCGGGAAAGCGCGCCAATGTAGGTCGATTGGCGGGAGATTTTAAATTTAGAACGCGGATCTGCGGCTCGCGTGATCCGCTCCCGATAACTTTCACTCGACGTTTAAAAATAATATCCTTAATTATTTTTCTTAACTATGTTTTGTTAAAATAAATAGAGTGTGTCTATTGCTTGTTTTAAATAAAGATTTATAAAATATGAAAGTGAGATGCTTTGCACGTGTGAATATGCATGTAATCACATTTGTTTCTGGGGGGAGTAAGCAGAGAGAGATAATAAAAAAGATTATAGAAGACATAGGAACAGAATACATTGGTTTTAGTTCCACGTAGGGCACAGACCGATTCCCTGAACTAAATTTGTTATGTCAGTCAAACTGAAGCAGTCGGGCGTGGGAAGTAATTCCACCCAACAGAAAATCGGAGCCAAATAGACTTCTGTTGTGGTTCAACAATGTATCTAAGTCTCTAAGCACGCAACTATGGCGTAGATAGATAAATAACTAATACTACATCTAACAAGTAATACTAATATTTGGACTGCGCGTATGGCGCAGTGGTTTAAGTGCTCGCCTCGCCGCTGCCACTGCGCCGAGTGTTGTGGGTTGGAATCCCGTATGGGGCAAAAATTTGTGTGATTCACAAATGGTTGTTCCGAGTCTGGGTGTACTTTGTGTCCGTTGCTTGGATGTTTGTAAAGTCCCCGCGACACAGGACCTAATACTAAAGGTAGAGCCGATTCTAAAAAAAACCAGAAGTAAACTGTAAGTTATATATCATTCCACTAGTCAAGTCCTTTCATTTGATACTCATATTAAGGGGGTTGTGAAAAAATATGTAATCCGCTATTTTGTGGCGGCGGCCATTTTGGACCGATTTTAATCAAACATAGCTAAGAACACTCCCAACTAATTCACATTTCAAACAAAAAAAACTATCAAAATCGGTTCATCCGTTCGGGAGCTACGATGCCAGGGACAGACACACACACACACACACACACACACACACACACACACACACACAGACACGTCAAACTTATAACACCCCGTCGTTTTCGCGTCGGGGGGTTAAAAAGTATCTACTAATTCTAACATAAGTTAGTTTCCTTTTATGCGAGAGAAGTGCGCATATAAGGAAGAAATAACGATAAATTTTACGCGCTTCCTATCGGTACATAACGTTTGTGAGGCGCAAATGTGCGTTAAAACTAGTGAACCAAACAACAGCGTCGATTTATGAACACAGACTGTATACTGTGATTAGCGTAACTGACTGCCATGCCTGAGATCGCGGGTTCGATTCCCGCACAAGTCAAATATTTGTGTGCACGAACATGGATGTTTGTCTTGGTATGGGTGTTTCTATGTATAATATGTATGTATTTACAAAAAAACAAGTACATATGTATGTTTATCCATTGTCTAGTTCCCATAGTACAAGCTCTGCTTAGTTTGGGCTAGATGGTGTTGTGTGTATGTGATGGAATATTATTATTATTATACTTGTTTGTTTGTTTATAAGTCTCGATTGTTGTGATCGCTTTGGTCTGTTATAAAAATATTGAATGATCACTTGGATTTGCTATTGTAATATTTAACTATAAATAATAAACAGATTTAATTATTCATTGTGGCAATACTTACATAGTAGAAAATAATAATTTAAGTGCTAATTGTATTTTTCTACACTGCAGCACTGAAAGGGCGGATGTGACGTAACACCGTCATTTCTGTGGTGACGTGAGGGAAATGTCATTTGATATTAGCCACTAGTCAGTAGAGTGAAGTCAGTTGTTGTTGAGCAGTCGAGAAGTGCAGTTGTGCAAACGTTATAAGCATTGATTGTGTGCCTACAGTCTTCTTCTCCATAGCCTTTATTATTCCCAAGTCACTTGGGGTCGGCACACAATCAGAAAAAGTAGCAGCGGTAGCTCAGGGGAGAGACCAACAGACTGCAATGCAGAGGGTCTCGGGTTTGAACCCACGTCGCGCACCTCTGACTTTCAGAAGTTATATGACTTTTCGAAATTGTGTGCGTATTGATTGACAATCATCGCCTGCTCCGTGCCTCGGAGAGCACGTTAAGCCGTCGGTCCCGGTTGCCATGAACACCTATGGCAGTCGTTATTGGGAAGTCAGTGCCATCTAATATCCTGACAATAGTTTAGCCTTAGGGTATCGTTAGCCTTCGGGTTGCGGAGGTCAGATGGCAGTCGCTCCGTGTAAAAACTGATATCCAGTCAAATCCGGTTAGACTAGAAAGCCGACTCCAAGTGACTTGGGAATAATGAAGGCTAAGGAGAAGATAGATAACCAGACATATTATACTTTAACAACCTTAATATTGAACCATGCTTGTTATTTGTTAACTGTTTGTTTTCCCGCCAATCTATCACGTAAGCGCCGACTCTTTGTTTGGCGCGCGCCGCCATTTTGAGACTAAACAAAGGAATAACACCAATACTGACAGCCTCGGGTTTTCTTCACCCAACGTTTATATTTAACGCTAGCTTTTGTCTACGGCTTCACTCGCGTAATTACTCGATAATAATATAGCTTAGTAATAGTGAAAGAAGTTTTTAAATCCGTTCGGAACTTTTTGAATTAGGTAAATTTTTACCAACAAACGAAACGAAGGATAGACAAAATTTTTAAGACCGATGATAGCGCTAACTATGTGCCACAAATAAATGCAGCAATATGTTTAGCGGCTGTATCCCAATGGATGAGGCAGACATACGATCAAGAGACGAGAGGTCGCGGGTTCGAATCCCACTTGACGTAAGCCCACGCCTAGCACAATCATTCTAGGTTAGTAGTAGTCATTTGTAACAGAAATTAATAGGAATCTTTTTAAGAAAATAAGAAAAATAAACGATAGCAAATCCTTGTCTATATTCATTCCTAGTTAAGAATGTGTAGATTACTTGAGATTACTTGTGCACACACTGGGCACACAGTACTATGAGAGATAATCTCATCGCCATGATGCAATGACTCCAAACAAACAGATTAGATAAAGGCAAGATTCCGAGATACGGATATTTTTGAATACCATTCCCTTACGTTTTGAAGATTTTATTTGAATCTTTTATACAACATTCAAACATAGACAGAATGAACATCGAGACTCGGATCAACAATTTGCGCATCACACAAAGGATGATGGGCACAAATGTATGGAATCTGGTCCCAGCGCCAATCAGAATGAATGATACACCGTTGAAAAGGTATTTTTGTGTAGATAAAGAATAACCATAGCGCTAGTCCCGATTCACTGTCCGATCGAAGTAATCCTACTTGAAAGTTATTTATTTTTGTTACATTCTATTAAGTACACATACTTTTATTGTCATTTTTATCCATGTTGGCGTGATATTATTATAATAATTATTAATGTTTTTCATTATTTAGGTAAATAAAACAAGTTCGAAATAAGTTGTATCGTTTATTTTTATATATCGTACTATACAATATCTATAACGATGCTTTTTAAAAACAATGCTGGCTCATTGAAGCCCTCGTGTCTAGCATATTCTAAATACCAAACAATCGATACTATATTAGTAAAAAATTTGTAAGAATTAGTAAAAACTGCGCAGCTGTGTACGTTCTTTTGTCGCTTTACTATCCTAGCCCGTAATAGTCTTGACTGTCGGCATCATACATACCGAACTTTCTAAGAAATCCGTTCTTTTGTTTACAAATTGGGATTGCTTGCACGTGTAGAATGTTGTTAGTAGAAGTCATGGATTATCTATATGTTATTATATTCTTAGTTGCTCACAACAAACTGTAAACATGGCAAGTAAGAGAAAATCACTGTGTACTGACAAAAAAGTTTTACCGATACGCGCAATAGAGGCGGGAGAGAAGATAAGTGATGTTGGTAGACGCTTTGGATTTAGTAGCTCTACCGTGTCCACAATATGGAAAAATAAACAAAAAATTCGAAAAGCTTTTTCTTCTCTCCATTTAACGACAACTTTCTATAACGTCAAAATATGCACAGTCCCTTGAGTGTCTTTATATAGAGTTACACTGTATTATCAATATCAAAATCGGTCAAGCTAAACAGGCGATATGATTTTTTAAAATTATATTTTGTACTAAATATCCAGTATCTTCTGAAGACCATATTTCAAAACGGACAATTCATACGGGTTTGTCGCCATAGTAGTTTTTTGTATTCTTGAAAAGAGCTATCCAACGATGGTAAATTCATGTTGATTGGACATGGGGCCCAAAACGCCCATCATCCTTTTGGTCCCGTGTGGGATTCGAAACCACAACGAATACATACCATTCCTATATATTCCCTAAAAGTGCTTATGGCGGTTTCGCACGATTCTGTAGGCAAGAATTGTACGTAACGTCACTTCTTAGAAATAATATTTTTATATATTTTTTTATAGTGTAATAGGCTTGCGTTTGATTACGATCTCACTTGATGTTAAGCGAAGATGCAGTCAATGATGGAGCACGCTTGCCTAGAAGATACCTATTCACTCGTGACTTGAAGACACCCAGATTGTACTCATCGGTAAACACAGACTTAGGTACCGAGTTCCACTCCTTTGCGGTACGCATTATAAAAGTGCAAGCAAAGCGCTTCGTGCGTAAATGTGGTATATCCACCATGTACCTGTGCCGCTGGTCTGTTTGTCTGGTCGTCCGATGGCAGAAGAAATCAAATTATGCAGTTCCTCTGCACACTCTCCGAAATGTATCCGATAAAAAACCGAGAGACTGGCAACCCTACGACGATGCTCCAAGCATTGGATTCGTGCGTAGACTAGTTGGTCGTCGCCGATAAATCTCCTGGCCTTACGCTCAATTGACTCCAAAGCCTCCAGCTGATATTTTGCAGAGCCATCCCAAACGTGAAAACAGTACTCCATGCAGGATCAAATCTGTGTTTGATACAAATTAAGCAAATGTTCTGGCATGAAATAATACTGCCTCACCTTACTGAGGATGCCCAGCTTTTTGGCGGCTAATTTGGTTTTTGCCTCAACATAGGAGCCACAGTTAAGGGTTGGAGTCAATGACTTATCCAGAAGCTCAAGGCGATCAGTTATCGGCACGGATACATCTCGGAAACTTGGAGCCAGTTGGAATGGGCTTTTTTTGCGGAGGTCTGTTCTCCGCAGAAAAGAGTCTCCCCGTGAACGTGGCTGCTGTAAAGCAACCGAAACGTCGTGGAAAAGTATAAACTTAAATAAAAAAATAATTTTAATTAATTTAAATAGCTTAAATTGAAGTAGAGTTCAATAATAGTAGTGTTATAGTTCAAAAATATGTAATAAAAGTGTTCTAAAATAAATAACACGACAAAATCCGTACAGAGTAGTTTTACATTCAATGTAAAGAGGTATTGCAACACATGCCGAGCACAAGCTACGCTATCTATAAAAAAACAACCTATGAACCGATTACGTCACCGATGACGTCATGAATTATGTGAGCTTTTGTTACTTAGTAGTAAAAGGTTTCCAACGAGTGGTTTATTATGTAAATTGTAGTTCAAATATGGTTCAAGTCTTGGAAATCGTCCATGTTTGTACGTAGTAGATAATCTGTAATAATAGCAGCCCTGTATTAAACTGTCCCACTGCTGGGCACAGACCTCTTCTCACTATGAGAAGGGTTAGGCCATAGTCCACCAAGCTGGCCCAGTGCGGGTTGGCAGACTTCATATACCTTCGAGAACATTATGGAGAACTTTCAGAAATGCATATAATGCTACGTTATGATTTATTTATTGACTAGCTTATACGCGCGGCTCCGCCCACGTGGTAATTACATAATAAAAAGTACCCTATGTCCTTCTCCAGGTTTTAAACTATATCTGTACCAAATTTCATCTAAATCCGTTGAGTGGTTTAGCCGTGAAGAGGTAACAGACAGACAGATACTTTCGAATTTATAATATTAAGTAAATATAACTGCAATCGTTATAAACAATCTCCATTTTGTAATTTTAATTAATTCGTTAGCTATACTAAAGGAACTGCAGTAATTTTACCGCAGTTAGTTAACTTTAAACATAAAATCTTTTATTACTTAGCTACTAGTAACCTATTTAAGCAGTAACTTTACAACTTAACGACGACTGCAAAGCTTCTGCATTACGAACCGTCCGCCATCTTGTTATAGCATACATTAAACTTAAAGACTAATACGCCACAGATAATATAGTTTTAACGTCATTGTTACCGCCCCCTGGCTGTATTTATGGTTGCCTTTACTTTTATGGCGTAATGACCAAAATAAAAAAAACACGATGGTATTCTAGATTTCATTTCTAGGTATTAGGTTAAGTTTTCAATAAAGTAGCGATAGCTCAGTGGGGAAACCAACAAACTGCAATGCAGAGGGTCTCGGGTTCGACCCCACGTCGCGCACCTCTGACTTTCGAAAGTTATATGACTTTTCAAAATTATGTGCGTACTGATTGACAATAATAATTATCGCCTGCTCCGTGCCTCGGAGAGCACGTTAAGCCGTCGGTCCCGGCTGCCATGAACATCTATAGCAGTCGTTATTGGGAAGTCAGTACCTTCTAATACCCTGGCACTGATCTAGCCTAAGGGTATCGTTAGCCTTCGGGTTGCGGAGGTCAGATGGCAGTCGCTCCGTGTAAAAACTGATATCCAGTCAAATCCGGTTAGATTAGAAAGCCGACCCCAAGTGACTTGGGAATAATAAAGGCTAGGGAGAAGAAGAAGAGGTTAAGTTTTCAATGTTTTCTGTTTATAAAACTATAATAATACATTTGTAACTTTTGTTTCTGTATCATCCTACTGCCTTGTGTCATGATTTCTTGTTTTTGTTAATGATTCTGTTCGGGAGTTTTTATTTATTCAATTGGCAACACAGCCAACTATCATTTTTAAATAGTGGGGTTATTGTAGAGGGGAAAAATAACTCGTTCTCTCGGCGAAAGATCGCTCAGCAGTAAGGAACTAGCATTCAACTGAGTAAGACGTTCTCAATAGTCCGTGTAATTGCTGTGAGTTTGGTAATATAGTCACATAATATTTTAAACGATTGAGTTTCATTATACTTGGTAGATAAGCATTTGTGCATGAGGTCTTGGATTGGATGCCTGGGTCGAGCAAAATTTTATTGTGTTTTTAGGCAATGAAATGTTCCGTTGCAGTCGCAGTTTGGTTAGTCTTCTAATCCATGAGACCTAAAAACAGTTGGCGATATGTAGGCGCGATACACCTCTGCCTACCCTTGCCGAGATGTAGTAACATGTACTATGTTTTAAATAGCCCTGCTAATACTCTCTGGTCATGAGTCGTATTGATACTATGTCTGAGTCACACCCGGTGACATCATATCAATGGCGTGCTTATTTCAAGGTACAAAAGAAATTAGGAGTCATAAAGCTTTTGTTACTTTGGTAAGTTAATAAAGTAGTTTATAATATTAACTAGCTTTTGCCCGCGGGTTCGCTTGCGAAAAAGTAGTTTAGTTTATATTAGCAATAGTAACATAGGTTATATTTTAAATTAAATATTACTTTATTTTCACGCTACCTAAATCACTAACAATCTTCTTCTCCCTAGCCTTTATTATTCCCAAGTCACTTGGGGTCAGCTTTCTAGTCTAATCGGATTTGACTGGATATCAGTTGTTACACAGAGCGACTGGCATCTGACCTCCGCAACCTGAAGGCTAACGATACCCTAAGGCTAGACCAGTGTCAGGATATTAGAGGACACTGACTTACCAATAACGACTGCCATAGATGTTCATGGCAGCCGGGACCGACGGCTTAACGTGCTCTCCGAGGCACGGAGCAGGCGATAATAGTCAATCAATACGCACATAATTTCGAAGTCATATAACTTCCGAAAGTCAGAGGTGCGCCACGTGGGTTCGAACCCGAGACCCTCTGCATTGCAGTCTGTTGGATTCCCCACTGAGCTATCGCTGCTTACCTAAATCACTAACAATAGCTATATTTTGTCGGTGTCCGACTACTACAATCGCAGTGCACTCGTCGCTGAGAGCTGACAACGTCGCGTAGGTCGTGTATCTACGAGACGTTCGTATCATAGAACTTTTTTCGGTATCGAAATTGTTTCAGATGATTAAAGGTTATATAAAGGTATACCGATACATAAAAAAATATTTCAATATTTTATACCGGTAGCGTAACCGCGACTCTCAACCGCATTCAGTGAACCTTTAAAATAAGCGCTACAGTTATTTTATACCAGTAGCGAAACCGTATACCTTAATCGCTAACGGTACCTGCCTTTGACCTATATTTCGTGGTTAAGGGGAATTTTTTATAGGAGGGAACATTTTTTAAACATTTGATGTCTAACTGCTGCATTGCAACGGTCGTCGTCACAAGCAGAATTAAATATCAAACATTCCAAAAAGGACTTTAGCATGATTGTGGTAGCTTTTTATTTGTTTTCATCAGTATCACGATCAGTACAAATTGTAAAACAAAATCCTCCGCCACGTCTATCTGTCTGTTCGCGATAAACTCAAAAACTACTGAACGGATTTTCATTTGGTTTTCTCCAATAGACAGAGTGATTTATGAGGAAGGTTTAGGGTTTTGTAGTACCCGTGCGAAGCCGGGGTGCGTCGCTAGTTTTTTAATATTTGTAGCAATTAAGTTTACAAATTATGTATTAAAGAACCCAAGTCATCTATACAAATAAATAAAATTGAAGTGTCTGTTTGTAATGTCAAAATAACAGCTTTTTATCTAATGCATATGAAAGTATATAAGGTACCTATACGAAAACATCTATATTTTAAATTTTTGTCTGTCTGTCTGTCTGTTTGTTCCGGTTAATCTCCGAAACGGCTGAACCGATTTTCACTGGCAGATAGCTGATGTTATAAGTAATAACTTAGGCTACATTCATTTTAGAAAAATATAGGGTTCCGCGGAGACAAACACTTTTTAGTTAAAATCTACGCGGACGAAGTCGCAGGTAACAGCGTAGTATAATATATGTTTGAATTCGATCTTCTGTAAAGTAGAAGTATGCAACCGGCTTAACTGGGGAAGTCCCAACCAAAGTAGATCAATATGTGCGCAAGCGCAATTATCCAGATTTATCCTAAGATCCCATGTGTCATCTATCAATAAAGCCCGCATCAATGAGCAGCTTGCGTTGTATATTTCGATATTTAAATACCTAATTAGCATTTAAATAACGAACAATTTGAAAAAACTCGTTGGTACCGCCATCTATGCGTACTAATAGTACTTGCAGCCACGTATAGATGTCGCTTTTTGAAAACGCGCATTTTTAATTACCTCGGCCTCACTTTACTTTATGGATGGCTATCAGATAGAGACATACAACTATTTGAAGCACTCCCAGTCACGGCCGTGTCGCTACGCGCTTAACTTGCCAGAAGATATAAATTAAAGGAAAATAGGGTTGCCACTAATATAAAGAAAATTTGATAAAATATTACAGCTTTCGCTTTTGCTTTTATCCAAATTCTAAATATATTTGTACAAATATCTAATATAATTATTATTGAAATTAAACTACTATATACGGATTTTGTCGCGTTGTTTATTTGACACTTTATTACAAAATTTTGAAAACTGTTACACTACTATTACTATAAAACTTTACTAACTTTTAAGCTAATTAAATCTATTAAAACTATTTATACTATTGCTATACTATTATACATTTTTATATTTATGTTTACACTTTACAACAACAACGCGATAAAATCCGTATATAGTAGTTTAATTTCAATGAATAACATTCGCGTAGGTAAACAGAAGACAATATATAATTATTAAACACTTCACCGTTATTTGAAGCTTACTAAATCGAGAGAGGCGCTAGTCGACTTCCGCCTTATTTTCGCTCTCTTTCGCTCTCCTCGTCGTTTCATATCTATCTTTCTCTCTCGCACATCCGGTTTCCCACCAGGTGCCTCGGCCGAACGTGTGTTCGGCGCGGCCATATTATTTTGTATTCATTGGCGTCAATTTGTCCGCCGCGAGCAGACGTTGTCGGAACAACATTGCAAATTGAACTTATTAGAATTTAGTGTTTAGTGAATACGTTAAAAGTGATATTCAGTGCATTCCATCGGATAAATGCAGTAAGTCTAAATTCCATAAAAATATTCGCATCTATGTTATGTGGGTAAAGAAATATTTATTCTAACGGTGTTACCGTTCGTTTTTACCTTAATACTATAGTATTGCTTATAATTATTTTATATTGAATTTATCCTTTTGCTCTTTAATCTTAGGAACTGTATTTTTATTATTTTGAACACCGCCCGAAATAGAAAATCTCACACGGCCGCGGTATTCAAATTGTTAAGCGTTTGAATTTTGTATAGGATGGAGGCGAGTGATAATATTATTGAACCGGCTCCCGGGCCATCTGGGCTACAACCCAGAAGGCAGACTTCGCGCCGGGCAGCACGGGGTAATACGAGCTCGTCCTCTTCTAGTGATAGTAGTAGGTCTTCAACCTCGTCATCAGAGGAGTCACCTCGTAAAAAACATCGCCGCCACCGGCACAAGGAAAGGGGAGGCAAACATAATCGCCAAGCAAGCTTACTTCATAAATTATCTCGTGAAATAAGGGAACTGCGAAATCGTATAGGTTATGGTGACGGTACGATTCAGCAGTCATATGCGGCATGTGTACCTTCACCTTGCAATGATTTCCCAGAAAGGCAAATCGATGATAACAACGATGTAATCTCCTTAATGGAGGATAGTCAGGATTACAGGTCTTTACTCGATTACGACGTGGAAGGAGATAAGCCAAATGACAAACAATTTAAATTTGATATTGAAATTAAATTGAAAGAGCCTGCCGTGGCCAAAGCGCCCGAAGGTTACCTTAAGCGCTAACAAAACATCCAACACTTTGACAAAAGTGAATGGTCTGAGGTAAGGTATTCAGAAGTGCAAAAGATATACAATCACACTCCTGGCTTTACTGACCTAGAGGCCAACGAAGAAGTCAAACCTTATGATAATGTTCGCCACTTAGCTTATGCCGATAAAGCTTATGGTGCTCTGACCTTTTGCGCACTTAAACAACGCGAGGTATTACAGAACAGTATGACTGATCTTATAACCTGGGCTCGTGATAGAGGTAGTTTAACACCTGATCAGTTGCATAGCAAAGTCACTGAGCTATTTTCAGATGGAGAATATCATAAGGTTTATACCGATATGCTTCAGCTCATTTGCGGCCACCGTGCTGAGACGATTCAAATGCGTAGAGACGGGATAATAAATTTTGTTCGTGACCCACTCATTAAGTCTGCGCTACGCAAAATCCCGCCGTCCAGTCAATATATATTTAATCCCGAGTCACTGACAACAGTTTTGGAGAAAAGTAGAGGCGTCAAAAAGGCCTTTTTCCCTCCAAATAAAAGTAGCTACAAACCTGGTTCGCAATCAGGAGCTAAGAAAGCTATTCGCTACCCCTCGCAGGGGCCAGCAAATCTTTGTGCATCCTCACAGGATGCCCATCACGCTTGTTGTAATACAATACAATGCAACCATCTAGCCTCTTCAGGCTATGGCCATAACCAGCCCCCGCAGGGCTGTAGACACAACCATCCCTCGCAGGGAGTAGGTTACAACAACAAAGCTGTTCGTGGGTCAAATTACAACTTTCGTGGACCCACCCTTTCGTCAACATGGATGTCAACAACGAGGGAATAAACAAGCGGTCAGCAATAATAGAAAGCGGATGTCAGCCACCGATAATCATGGAGGAAGAAAAAGAGGAAGATATTGACTTACGGGACTTCAGGGCAGGCCAGCTAAAATATTATGTCAATCGATGGAGGAAACAGGGTGCGCCAAGTACACTGCTCCGAATAATAAAAGGTTATCGCATACCTTTTCTCAAAAAGCCTGCCCTTCTTCTGCCCACTGCGCGAAGTCCATTCAAAACAAAGGAATCCAAGGAGATGTCCACTATCATTTCACAAATGACAACGCAAGGGGTTTTGGAGGTAGTTCCATGGTCCCCGAGTTTTGTATCGACCATGTTTCTAGTCCCCAAGGCCGATGGGACTTCTCGGCCAATTTTCAATCTGAAAAATCTAAACAAATACGTTTACACAGAACCATTCAGGCTGATAAACGTTTTTCGTGTCCCGGACTTCCTTCAACCCAACGACTGGCTTTGCAAGGTAGACCTCTCACAGGCCTACTTCAATTTACCAATAGCTCAGCCACACAGACGATTTCTGAGACTAATTTACCAAGGAAAACTATTGCAAATGACCTGCCTTCCGTTCGGTCTCAGTACAGCGCCCAAGGTGTTTGCAACCTTGACAAACTGGGTTGCACAAACATTAAGACGGGAAGGCATTCGGATACTAGTCTATTTAGACGATTTTTTAGTAGCACATCAGGATCATCAGATGCTATGTGTTCATATCCAAATAGTGCTAGACCGTTTACGCAACTTGGGATGGCAGACGAATATCGAGAAATCAATCACATCTCCTTGCAAAAGCCTGATATTTCTTGGGATTCATTGGGACCCATGGCTAAACGAGAAATCACTGCCGCTCGAGAAATTGTCAAAATTAAAGAAAACAGCATTGGATTTATTGAACAAGGCCACAACGACTACAAAAGTACTACAAAGTTTGACAGGCCTCTTAAACTTTGCAAGTATTGCTGTGCCACAGGGCAGACTACACTTTCGAAACACGCTATTGTTTCTAAACAATTTGCTAAAAGAAGCCCATGTCGGCAATTACGTACTACCGATAGAGGTTCAGGAAAATTTGAAATGGTGGCTCCTGAATTGCCATCGGGCTTCCCTGATTCATTTTCCACCAGCGTCTCACTTTTTAACCACGGACGCGTCAGATATAGCATAGGGGGCACAGCTCGACGGCTACGCTCTGACAGGGCAATGGACAAGGCAACAACAGCATCTCTATTGCAACCAGAAGGAAATGCTTGCAATACTGAAGGTTGTAAAGGAACACGGATCACGTTTAACCGCGTCAACAATACTCGTGCAGAACGACAACAGGACTGTTGTAGCCTTTCTCCGAAACGAAGGGGTACCAAATCTGCACCTCTAATGAGTATAACAAAAAAGGTTTTTCATCTGTTGGACAAGTACTATATACACCTAAAAGTCCATCATATTCCGGGCAAATACAACAGCCATGCAGATCACCTATCCCGTCATCGACGACCACCAGAGTGGCATCTCTTACCCCAGTGTACAGAGTAGATATTCAAGAAATTCGGGGTACCTATGATAGATCTGTTCGCATCAAAAACGGCAAAGGTGGTAGTGAATTACGTATCACTGGACCAGAACGATGCGCAAGCAATATTTCACGATGCCTTCTCTCGAACCTAGATATACCCCCTAGCGTGGGTGTTTCCTCCACCCTATCTGGTCCCCAAGGTGCTAACTCACCTCAATTCAGCGACCGGCGTGTTCCTCTTGGTAGTTCCGAGGTGGGAGCAAGTATTTTGGAGAGCAGATCTAAAAGCACGGGCGCTAACAGCGCCGTTTACAATCCAGGATCTACATCTTCACCTGATAGACACCGTGACCGGCCTCCCACCCCCCAGAGTTCAAGAAATGACACTAGAAGTATGGAAATGTGGGGGTGGTCACAGGACCTGATAAAATGGAATGATGCTCAGTTACAACTCTTAAAATCCTCTTGGCGTCCGTCTACCAAAAATACATATAAAGTAGCATGGAATAGATGGCTGGAATGGACTAAAAAACATAGTTTAGATGCCTTACATCCTACGGGTCAAGTCTTAGCTCGTTTTCTAGCAGATTTGTATATTATAGATGGTTTGGCATATAACACTATTCTGCTACATAAATCTGTTGTCTCCACCTTAGGTAACACTGATAATTCTGGTAAACTAAGTTCCCACGTTCTAGTTAATCATGTCCTAAAGTCTATCGCGTTAAAGAAACCGGTAGCACAAAAGCCTGCAGTTTGGAACATAGACAAACTAGCAGACTTTTTATGTAGTTATTCTGTAGATGAAAATAATGTTTTTGCTACCTGTAGACAGACAGCAACCCTACTACTTCTCTGTTCCGGTAGGAGAGTTCATGATTTGACCTTATTAGTCGTAGACTCAAAACACCTTACTGAAGGTAATGGCTATGTGATACTTTGGCCCATATTGGAGATTACCCTCTAATACTGACAACAAGAACTTGGATCCGGTATTCTGGGTAATGCGTTCTATATTTATACTTATGGAAAAACGTCAGTCGGGATGTTTTATTAATCTGTTTCTTAACATTAGAGGAAAACCTAGAGTTGCCTCTCGCACAGTAATCGCGGGATGTATTAAATCCCTGTTAGCTGAGGCAGGAGTAGTAGCGTCAGCTGGGAGTTTACGATCAGCTGTGGCTTCCAAAAATTGGGCTGATAACCTCCCATTAGATGAGATCCTATCTCGAGGTAATTGGAGAGCTCGAAGCGCCTTCTCCCGCTATTACTGTAGAGAGGTAATGCCATCTAATAATAGTTGTGGTATTACTAGATTGTTTGATCCAACTAATTAACTTATCATATTTCGCGGTTTCTTGATCTGATTTTAAATATAGTAAAGCTCTGTTAATTTAGGCATAACTATAACGTTATTATTCATTAGTCTCATATCTTTACACATAAAAACACTATTCAAATTTTTAGGCACTTCTTAGTTAAACAAAGACTAGAGAATACCTAGTACCTAATAAAGCTTTGTATTTGTGTGATTAATTCTTTAATATGTGCCCAGGCAATTGTGATTAAAAACGTATTTATACATGACTATTTTTTATTCACGAATTATCCATAGTGTGTTTATACTTCTCCACGCACATCTGTTGTTGGCAATTACGCTATTTATTCATTCACATTGGCGTCTTTTCCCACCAGGAGATAACAAACACGTCTCGATTTAGTAAGTTTCAAATAACGGTCAAGTGTTTAATAGCAGTGTTTTACCTGAAAATAAAACACATATTAAATACTTACCTTATTTGAAGCTTACATTTTAATTCTACCTGGTGAAGAATCTCAACTCAATGAATACAAAATAATATGGCCGCGCCGAACACACGTTCGGCCGAGGCACCTGGTGGGAAACCGGATGTGCGAGAGAGAAAGATAGATATGAAACGACGAGGAGAGCGAAAGAGAGCGAAAATAAGGCGGAAGTCGACTAGCGACTCTCTCGATTTAGTAAGCTTCAAATAAGGTAAGTATTTAATATGTGTTTTATTTTCAGGTAAAACACTGCTATTATGTTAATTAACTATTGAGACATTGCCATTATTGTATAAATTATAAATTATCTCAACTATTTTCTAATGTGATTTTATGCATGCCAAATAGGTAGAACAAAGAGAACTGTAATAATTAAGTAAAATTTGTATAACATCTATATAGTATACCTTTATTCAGTAAATAAATGGATTTGATATGATTTGAACAAAATCATTTTTATTTTGTAATTAAACTGAATGGCCGGTTTTTTTTTGCAATAACTCAACTCCCGCTCTAGGTTTAACTCCTGTGTCGCGGGAGACTTCACAAACATTCAAACAACGGACACAAAGAACCCCCAGACTCGGAACAACCATTTGTGGAGCACACAATTTTTGATTCGAACAACACTCGGCGCACTGGCAGCAGCAAGGCGACCACTTAAACCACTACGCCATCCGTGCAGTCTGTGGATACATTTTTTTTAAATGTTTTGTTTAAATACAATACAGTGGTAATTCAGTAACATTATACATAATACTCGCCAAACGTTAAGTTTAACGGCGAGACACGCTCTTAAATTCTAGTACAAATTATCACCATACATTAAAAAATAGCTCAGCTCACGATAGTTTTAAAAAAAGGAAACAATATTTAAAGTTAAAAAATTAGTTGTCTGTAAAGTCGGTTTATGGACGATAGTTTAACGTGACAACGTCATAACGTGCCTTTTGCTCACTCGTGTAGCGCTCTCGCTCCGATCGTAACATTACAATGAGCGTAACGGAACAATGAGCGTAACGGGACAATAAGCGTAACGGGACAATGAGTCATCCTTTTTCGTGCGTGCAGCCGGCGTTCATCGATTTATTAGAAGTTGTCACGTCAAAAACAAAATAAACTATGACAGACTTTACATACAATTTATATAGTTTGCATATATACTGACTGAAAGTTGCACTGCTAGACGACACATACGCCGTCCAGCAATACATCCATCAGTCTTTTCTTAAGTGTATTAATACTTATTTTAGGTGTTTACTGAAGTAACTGCCTGCATGTCTGATTGCATGGATAGCGAAGTGATTTAAGTGTGATTCTTTGCCACTGTCAGTGCGCCGAGCATTCTAGATGTGATGCCTACACGAGACAAAAATGGTGTTGTTCTGAATCTGGGTGTTCGTAGTGTCAGCTGTTTTCATGTTTGTAAAGGTTGTGGGCAAAGATATATATGTTATCTCCTCTTTTTATCCATTCGAGAATATAGCCGGGTATTTAATCTATACTAATATTATAAAGCTGAAGAGTTTGTTTGTTT
Source organism: Catocala sponsa (assembly GCA_963564715.1). Lineage (NCBI taxonomy): Eukaryota > Metazoa > Arthropoda > Insecta > Lepidoptera > Erebidae > Catocala > Catocala sponsa. The sequence goes on along the minus strand of OY751351.1, from coordinate 560,058 downwards.
CGTTGAACGCGCCAATTTCAGGAAGTACTGGTTCGATTTGAAAAATTATTTTAGTGTTGGATAGCCTATTTATCGAGGAAGGCTTTATAACATCACGCTACGACGAATAGGAGCGGAGTAGTAATGAAAAATGTTGCAAAAACTGAAAATATTCTCTTATATGAAGCAGACGAAGTTGCGTGGGTCAGCTAGTAGATTATAAATAAAGGAGGCCCTTTCCCCCATTCCCGCTCCTTCTCTTTCCCACTTCCTTTCCTAAAGGGTCAGCAACGCGCAAGTGATGCCTCTCGTGTCGCAAGCGTCCATAGGCTACGGTGACCACTTACCATCAGGTGAGCCGTATGTTTGTTTGCCACCATAGATGTATAAAAAATAAAAAAAAGTATCAGGCAATCCTCGTTTTCTCTTCGTACGAAAGAAACCGGACAGTCAACGATAATTACGTATAATAACAAAGAAATCGAATAATAAAATCGAATAAAAGCCGTGTTTACGACGCATAACAACAATACAATAAACGTAATGTATTGGTTGCGACAGCCCTGCGGCCACCGATGACGTCACAGTACACCGCGCCAAAACTATTATAACATTCATATAATTATTATTAGATATGTTATTGTTTATATACATACATACATACATATAATATATCTATATAATTATATACAACTCACTATGAATGAACAAACAGTCAGATAAGGAATAGTGTGATTACTTAGAGAGAGATGCGGCATGAAAGTGAATATAGTGACAAGAATAGAAAAGGGTATGCTAAGCTGCTTTGGACATGTAGAAAGAATAGACGAGAAAAGACTGACTAAGAAAGTTTATAAGGCTAGTGTGAATGGAACAGTCGCAAGAGGAAAACCTAGGCGAACGTTTCGCGATCAGATCGGAGACGTTCTGGACAAAGGCCAGGTTAAGAGCACCTTAAACCGGCGAGCGTGTATGAGGAATGTTATGAAAGTGAATGAAGCCAGAGAAGTGTGTCAGGATCGTAGCAAATGGAAATCCGTAGTCTCTGCCTACCCCTCTGCGAAACAGGCGTGAATCTATGTATATATATATATGTACAGTCAGATGATAAATGGTTACCCGAGCTAGCTTATTGATGCTAAATTTATTCGAATAAAATAGTACCTTTCATGTTTTCGATAGCGATAGCCTAGTGGCAAACCATTGGACTGCGAGAGGTCTCGAGTTCAATGCCAAGGCAGCTTTGAAAATCCCGGATCTGTACTTCGCTAATTTCGGGATTATTGAGATTACCATAACAGGTCTGATTTGCATTACGTAATCCGTTGCGCCTGGACCAAGCTCTTGCTTAGATTACATTAAAAGCACATATAATATAAGCAGCGATAGCTTAGTGAAAGACCATTGGACTGCGAGAGGTCTCGAATTCAATGCCAAGGCACGCACCTCTTTTCTTTTCTTTTCGGAGTTATGTTCGTATTAAATATTTGATTATAGGGTAGTTACCCTGGTCAATCTAGTCCCTAAAACTAGATTGACTAACTATAACATCACAATGTTTTCCTTCACCATCAAAGCAAGCGATATTTATGAATTTAAATATAACAGATAAGAGTACTTTATCAATAGCTTATAAAAAAAATTGTTTGGGAATATCAATTCAAAAACAAAAATACTTTGCGTTTCAACCATAGGATTGAAATGAGATCATGTGCACGCTAGTAGCGTGTTTTCATTTCAGTCTTTGGTAGTAGCGTGACGATACTACCAAAGACTATGAAATGAAAACAAAATAGCTTTGACATTTCATCCTAACTATTATTATAAATGTAAATGTGAGTTCGTTTGTTTGTTTCACGCCTTAACTACTCGACCGATTATTATAAAATTTTGCGTAAACGTTGTCAGAGGCACAGAAAAAGACATATCGTTCTCCCAGAAACAGTACTGTAAAGTTAGTACCGAATATTTATTAACTATATATACTATACAAACAAAGCAATGTTTATTTACCAGTATTTACCAAGGGCAGGTAATCGAATCTTGAACATATTTCATACTTTCATAAGCGAGCGAAGCCGCGGGCAAAACCCGCGGCTTCGCTCGCGTTAATTTAGAATTTGACAATAATAATTAATTCGGGTAATTCAATTATGATTCGAAAGACACGTGGCGCCATCTATTATCATAAAATGAAATGAAATGAAATTAAATGAAAATTAAAAGATTTTTATTTTTGTACCATCAGGACATGCATCATTAATTATTATAGAATGCGGGTATAACAAAAAGTATATAAAAATATGTAAGTATAAAGAAATTTTAAAAACAATATGTTTATGTGCAGATGCACATTATTATTATTATATACATATTATAAGAACGTTATTATTATTTTCCTCGGGAGCAATAATTTTTTTCGGGATGAAAGATACCCTATGTCCGTTTCTGTACACCTGTCAACGTATATGCAAAATTTCAGGATGATCGGTTCAGTGGTTTAGGCGTGAAAAGGTAACAAACAAACTCATTTTCGCTTTTATAATATTAGTTAGGATTAGGATTAGGATAGGATTAGGATTATGTATAGTTTACAACAAGTTAAGTACCTACGAGCAAACTAACTTTGTTTACAAAGACTCTACATCGAATTATCGATACTTCATCGATTAATCATTTTTGTAAATCCCTACGCATCACTTACGCACTATCTAATATTACTACGTCGTCCATACAAAACACTAAACATTCGTAATGGTTTTTAAATAGCTTAGCTGTGACCTAAGCCGAACGTCATCTAAGAGATTCAGTGCACGTTGGCTCCGTGCTAATAATATTAACTAAATAATAAGTTAGTATGGTACAGTGGAGTGAAGTCATACGCAAGAGGGCGTGGTTACATCAACGCAGTCTTTGTTCTAATTTAAAATTTAATAGTAATGACTTTTATCGATGAATACATGCAAAATATAGAGTACTAGAATATGCCCGCGGCTCGGCTCGTGTGAATGTAGGTTATGTAATTTTTTTATTACTCGGATCCAGTACTTTTTTGGTTGTCCATGTCCTTTTCTGTACCTCTGACAACGATTGCGTAACAAAAAGTCAAACAAACTCACCATCACATCCTTACTTCCTTACTAGTATTATAGTAAAGTATTATAGTAGAGCCTCGCTGATTTCAGCATGAATGGGCCGGCTCGACCGGGGAAGGACTACCCTCTCACAGAATATCGACGTCAAATACCAGTATTTTACTGTTGTGTATCGTTTGGTGAGTGAGAGTGCCGGAGGCCCAATCACCCTCTTTCCCCCTTCCCGCTCCTTCTCCTTCCCACTTCCTTTTTTTCCTAAAGGGTCGGCAACGCGCAAGTGATGCCTCTGGTGTCGCTAGCGTCCATAGGCTACGGTGACCACTTACCATCAGGTGGGCCGTATGCTTGTTTGTCACATTAGGCTTTCACGCCTTTACTACTCGACTGGTTATTATGAAATTTTTCATACATGTTGTTAGGGATACAGAAAAGAACATACCTAAGGTCCAATTATGAAAAAAAATGTTACCTGGAAATTTTTGACAAAAACTAGATTAACAAAATCTATTTAAAAATAAAGTTGATTATTTAGCTTAGAGGGTCCCAGACTTTTTTCTCATAGACCACTTTCAAAGTTTAGCTGATTCCGGTGGACCCCTGCAGCTACACCCATATTCCTTGGCATTCGTATTTATAGAAATTCTCTATCAAAAAATTAGTAGGTTCGAGACCACTGGTACTGAATATGGAATATGCAAGTTTTTACAAGTAACCTCAGTCGCTGAGCTTCTTAAAATCGTATCTGCCTCGCCCTACATTGATGGAGTCAGAGGTCAGATGTCAAGCCAACATTTTAGTTCTTCACTATCGAAAGCAAATAAATTTTCGTGGACCCCCGCTTACGAATTGTGAACCCGCATTTTTTGTCACGCCAACGTAGACCCCCGTCGAGTCTCCCGTGGACCCCCGGGGATCCGCCTGGACCACTTTGGGAACTAAGAATTTAACTTAAAATATACATGTGTATACGAGTAAATGTACTGTAGTAGAATAGGAAAACCTATACATTTTAGCCACTAGATTTTTCTATTCTTTCTATTCAACACAACTCCCGCTCTAAGACTTTTCCCGTGTCGAAGGGCAAACACACGAATGTTGTCTCGAGCGGTGATCGAACCCATAAGACTTGGCGCAGTAAGAGTGGCGAGGCAACCACTTAAACTATTACGTCATCCGTGCAATCAAAGATGATCAAACGAGGCGTTTGTAGGCGATGATTTAAATACTTAACAAGTTTCCTGTCCGATGTATCACATTATGAGCATAACAATAGATTTTCTATTGTGTCTATTACGGGGTAGCAAAAGGGTTAACATAAGGTCACCAACCAAAAATATACTGTTGCAACGTTGCTTAACGTCTTGCATTCTATGCGGTGACGATTGCATCACACACACCGTGACATATTTAATGTCACAAAGATAATATGCACTTAACCCTAAATAAATTTGAGACGCGTGGTAAACTTGGCTTTAGTTAGTAATTAGTTTTGTTTATGTTCGTCTAAAGTGGTTTAAACAGTAAGTAAGTAGTGTAAAGAGCAATTAGACATCAGTATTAAGTTTCATACTTGCGGTGATTCGTTAAATGTATTTACCATGTTTATATGGTTTGAAAACGGTTTCAAACTGGTTTCAAACGTAGTTCGTGCGAACATGATCCATACAATATAAATTTTACATACGCACTGCCGCAGTTTCGAGAACTGCAGGAGTGAAAGCTGCTGTTTAGAAGTGTGAGGTGGATTATTTTATCCTTTAAGAAAATCTTAGTAGCTAAACCGAACCTAAGTATGTGCTCCGTAAACTGCAATAGACTGACTATTACGTGTACATAATTCTAATGGTGTGTGCTTGTGCCTACCTCTGCGGGAATGACTAGTGAGTATGTACTTTCTATCTTGCTCATATTCAGTTGTCATCACAGTTTAAGCCCCGACGAAAATTTAAATTTATGACATGTGTGCTGTACGGTTACTATTTCAATATTGACGTTTGATTGTATCAAGTACTGTTCTGTGATTTAAGCTGTTTTTAGCTGCTATAATTATGTAATAACATACAATACCGACGTGCGCTCACTCCTAACATAAGCATATTAGCTTAGCTTAAGAGGTTAACTGGAATACTTGTAAATTGTAATCGAAATGCCTAGTAATAATTTAAAAGAAACCATAACATAACGCAATATTTCACTCGCATATCAGAAAACATTATGATTACACAGTAATTTGCAATATGCCCGTAAAATAGGTTTTATGCGCGGGTACATGCGTACACGATATAAACGTGGTACCATCGTAAAGATCTAAATTAATATATTATTAGCGTTTCCCATTTGAATAAAATAGCCTATCATTATATATTATGTGCTTTATTATTATGTAAACGAAGAAACGGGTAGCTCCTAGTCCTACTAAAATAAAAACCGTAAAGTTTGAAGATGTTTAAATGTTTGTACGAAATCACGCATAAACTGTTAAACAGATTTCAGTTAAACTTAGCACACTGATGAGACTTGTCCCGGATGCTATGTATTTCCGAAGGATTCGCGCGGGCGGAGCCACGGTCAAAAGCTAGCAAGCATAGCTAGCTATGCTAGCTATACATTATATAATATCAGCCCTGTGTTAAACTATCCTACTGCCGGGCGGGCCTCTTCTCCGTGTGGGAAGAGAGTGCGGGTTGGCAGACTGCACATATCTTCGAGAACATTATGTAGAACTCTTAGACATGCAGGTTTCCTCACGATGTTTTCCTTCACCGTTAAACAAGCAATAATTACCTATTATTTATAACAATAAGGCAGATAAGTAATGTTATTATTATGACTTGTAGAATGAATCATGATTATTTTAATATGTTTGTTATAACTAATTATTATTGTAACTGTTATTTTATGTGCGTTTCAGTTATCTTTTGTCCGATTACTAGATGTTATAAGGTCGACGTTTTATTATAAAAGCATGTGCTCGTGAACATACCCGCGTGAACAGCACGTTTCGGTTTTAATTCACGTGTATCTCTAAATTAAGATATGAATAACTAATATATATATACATAGTAAGAAAACTACAAATATAATAAATACACTTTGACTTTAGTATAATTTTAAGACGTTTATATGTATAATATAGCCCTAATAAAAAATAATAACATTAAAATATGACACTTATGTGCGATGACAACGCTTTTGAAACAGATGATCGAAATCAGATGACACTTGGATTCGTTTTTAAGTTGTACCACAATGTACCAAATTGTGAAACTGCAGTGTGTTTAGTAGTTTTTGCGTGATGCTGGGACAAAAAGATTAGATAGATATACAGGTAAAATATCTGTCATTGTTAAGGGTTCAACGTGTTTAATAGTTAATGCCAATTAATTTTAGAGGGTTAGGGACCGGAAGTGGTTGATTACGTAGACGTCAAGAGATAGTTAACTCGAATCCTAGCTATTGCACTTAGCATTCTAACTTCGTCGGAGGTAACAACAATACTAGTAATTAAGAACTAAATTGGCAGAAATATAAAAAATAACTGCAATTTATAGATAGAACCTCTTTAGTTTATTGAAATTATACTACTATATATACGGATTTTATCGCGTTGCTTATTTGACACTTTATTACAAAATTTTGAAAACTGTTACACTACTATTACTATTAAACTTTACAATTTTTTAAGCTAATTAAATTATTGAAACTATTAAAACTATTTATACTATTACTATACTATTATACTATTTATATTTGTGTTTACACTTTCCCCGACGTTTCGGTTGCTTTTCAGCAGCCATGGTCACGGGGAGACTAAGATGGCAGTTGTCTCAATGTTCCAGTGTAGTTATCTTTTGTTTAGTTTAATTTTTGAGTAGGGAAAAACTTGAGTTTTCTTCCCAGGAATTCTTAGTACCAGCACGGCTGCTGTGGACCTTTAGATGTTTCTTACTAAGATAATCATTGTCATCTCCACTGAAGGCATGTCACTGCTGGACATACGCCTCTGCCAAGGTTTTACACGCAGACAGGTCTTGCACCACACACATCCAACCGCCAAGATAATAATATAAAAAATAAGAAATAAAAGTAATAATGAATATTATTACTTCACCGTACACGTTGCTAAGTTAAAACTGGAACTATAAAAATTCCGTGCTATAATTTTACTATATGTACCTAATAAAAAGCCGTTTCTACGTTGAATATCCAATCGATTACATATGGCTGCAGATATTTAACATATAATTAACATACTAGTTCTACTCGTAAAATACGGCGAAAGAAACAAATTATTATCTGTATTTGGTAAATTGTGAGGTTCTGGTTCGATTCCCGTTTGACACAAGTGTGATTTGAGTGCGTTGTTGGTTCTTATGCGTAAGATTGCGTTAAATCGTACTGATAGTGAGGTTCCAAATGTCTTGATTCAAAAGCCTTTTTTCCTGTATTTTTTATTATTATAAAAGTTATTCCAACTATACTTGCTGTGTATAAGAAATATTTAACAGTTTTATAGAAATAAATCAGTATATTTATAATTAAATCTGCGCCGAGTGAAATATGCCAAAACAGGCGGTCACAGTTAAGTGAATAAAATCAACACTTTTTGTTTAATACAAATATAAAATATACATTTATCATAACAATGAATGTGTTTGCAATTACTCTGTGTAAAAAACTTAAAATAATTAATATTTTCGCCCACAAAATTACGTAAATTTGCAAAGAAAAGTGCAAAATCGAATGCTCGTGTTACGTGTATTTTTAGATTATAACAGTAGAAATCTATCCTGTAAAATATTACAGCTTAAACGAAACATAAATAGTTATATTACAATTTGTCCGTCCCAAATATTTAAGTTATTGGTTAACAATAAAGATACATTTTTATCAAAAAAGCACTTCAAATCCTCCATACAATTTTACTGTGGCGGCCGCGCGCCGATTTGAATATGCGCCGCCGCCGCACGAGCTTTGTCATTATCTGTCTTACGCTCGGCTCAGTCTTAAATCTGTGCTCTGGATTTCAATTTCATCTCAAACAAACAGACATGGAGAATATATATATATATATATAAATGTTTGTGTCTTTTTATTATATTTGAGCAGTTTTATAATGAAGTAGTATGAACTTGCGATCGAGATTTTCATTAAAGATAATAAATACACAATTATTATCTTCATCGAATATAATAAATTATAGACAGCCTCATTAAGATCACGAAGGTGAAGAAGAAAATCTTCAATGAAAATAATTATATTTCTTCAACAACATTCACTCAAAATAAAAACAGTTTTCACTTCATACCGGATCCTAAATGTCAGATCATTTGTAAAATTTCAACTTATTTAAATCTTTAGCAGTATTTTAACCAAAAATAAATTCTTACAAATCGACAACAAAAAATGGAATTGCGTCACGAGTACCTACACAACACGATCCCAGAATAGTGACATCACTATTTACGGTCTATTTATATTTTATCGATACGAGCCGTTTATTATGACCTAATAATGGACAACACTACTGAACAGGTCAATAATCTAACAAGTATCTTTATTTAGTTGGAATAAGGTCTATTTTTGTACAAAAAGGTATTTTTGTAATGGCAATAAGACGTATTATTGTCCCAGCATATGAATCAGCTGTCTCGCGTCTAATATGAGTCAACATAGATTAAAATTGGAGTTGAAGAAAAGTGGAATTGAACCTATGCTAATAGATGATGATATCACAGAGTTCAAACAGTTGGTTAATTATTTCTTATTACCAAAATTAGCAATAACCAAAGCGGAAAAACGTCTGTCCTTATACTACTATTATTATATTTCCTTATTTATAAAAAAGAAATCCGCTATAGTAGTACTTTCCGTGAGGGAAGGCTTATACATACACTAGCTGTGCCCGCGGTTTCACCAGCGTTTATCATTACTGCGCCGCCTCCGTGGGTCGTAGCGTGATGTTATATAGCCTATAGCCTTCCTCGATAAATAGGCTATCCAACACAAAAATAATTTTTCAAATCGAACCAGTAGTTCCTGAGAGTAGTGTGTTCAAACAAACAAACAAACAAATTATTCAGCTTTATAATATTAGTATAGATTTAAAATTTTAAACAAGTAAAACGTAACGTTGGCGTCAACGTGAATCTAACGTCATTTCGCCACCTATTGTTGTATACGGTATCTATACTAATTAAAGCTGAAGAGTTTATTTGTTTGGTTGAAAGCGCTAACCTCAGGAACTACTTACTGGTTCGAATTGAAAAACCTTTTTGTGTTGGATAGCCCATTTATCAAGGTAAGCTATAAGCTATATAACATCACGCTACGACCAACAGGAGAGGAGCATCAATGAAAACTGTTGCAAAAACGGGAAACATTATCTTATGTGACACAGACGAAGTCGCGCGAGTCATCACAATATTAAAAGTTGTCTTTTTTCCTGTTGTAATTAAAGTTCTACCTTAGCATGAGAAATACTCATAAAATAAATTTATATCCTAACTAGTAGTATTATAAATGCGAATGTGTGTTTGTTTGTTTTTTACGCTTTCACGCCTTAACTACTCGAACGATCATCATTTATTTATTTATTTATTTATTTATTTAAAAAACACCTTAAACTATCTTTACAGGACTTATCCTAATACGACAGCTAAGAACTAAACACTATTTAAAAACTACATTATTTGCAATCACGGTATTACATCTAAGTATTCAAATAAAGTAAAAATTAATATTATATATTATTCTGTTTGTAACATAGAATAAATAGTAATTCCTTTGCGAATTCACCAAAACAACATGTAAACACATCAATGTTAACATGTAGATCATTGATGGTACGGATAGCTCTGGTTAGGGGTGCTTTGGCGAGTAAGTTGGTTCTCGCTGTAGGTACCAATAGCAGAGGCGGGCTTCGTCGCCGCCACACGTAACGGTCCGGTACACACAGGCTCAAGCTCTGCAGTACTGCCGGGTGACTCTCCAATCCGCGAAGCACCTTCACCAAGTAGGCAACCAGTGCAAACTCTCGTCGGACACGCAGTTGATTGTAACCAACCATGCCCAGGACAAACAGGGTGGGATACATCAGTGGGTAAAACGGATATACCCCATATAGTTTTTTATACAAGTGGCGTGTAAACTTATTTTGAACGCGCTCCAACATTACCGCGTACTTCGCTTCATGTGGGGCCCATACGACCGCACTATGTTCAAGATGACTCCTGACTAGTGCATCATATAGGACCCTGACTGCTGTGATGTTGGTGAAGCTATGTGTCTGCCTCAGAATAAACCCTAGGTTTCTGTACGCTTTCTTACAGACTCTGTTTATGTGCTCCCGGAATGTCAGATCGGGAGTCATGAAAACACCCAAGTCTCGCACCTCGGTGACTCGTTGCAGTGGCGCCGTGTCCACCACATAATCATAGCGCACAGGTGTCCGAGCGCGGGTGAAACTCATCAGCGAGCACTTGGTTACGTTGAAGTAAAGCTTGTTTTCATGACTCCATTGTACTATGCGATCAACATCCTCCTGCAGGCGCCTGCAATCTGACTCGGACCTAATCTCCAACAGCAACTTAACGTCATCCGCAAATAATAAACAAACGCCATGCCTTACGACTTCCGGCAGATCGTTTATCATTATCAGGAATTCCAGAGGCCCCAAATTGCTGCCCTGACTTACCCCCGACCAGGTGTAATATGTATCGGATTCACATCCATTGCAGTCCACATACTGCTGCCTGTCTTGCATGTAACTAGCGAAAAACCGCAATAGATGCTGGGTGCATCCGAACTCAGCTAGCTTTCGCAGTAAGATGTCATTATCTACGGTGTCAAAAGCTTTTCTAAAATCAAAATAAGCTGCGTCCACCTGCACCCCAGCATCCACAGCCGGCACCACGCGTCCCATGAAGTCCAGGAGATTGGTAGCAGTGCTGTGCCCCGGACGGAATCCGTGCTGTGCATCTGATAACTGTCCGCGTACTTGCTCTTGCATACAGCGCTGAATGGCCGACTCGAACACCTTTGCCAGCGTCGACAAAACGGCTACTGGTCTGTACCCACTGATGTCAGGTCCCGCCCTGCCCTTGGGCACTGGAATGACTCGCGTAATCTTCCACCTGTCTGGGAACTTCGCAGATTGAAGACAAGTGTTAAATACAAAAAGTAAAGGTTCCGCGAGTACCCTACCACAGTCTTTAAAAATGAACGCTGGTAAACCATCCGGGCCCGCAGATCGCTTCGGCTTAAGGCGGTCGAGAGCACTTCTAACATCCTTAAGACTAAGCTTATTAATTTGTAAACACCGGCTACCAGTGTTCCCCGCTTCCGCTGCCGCCTTTTCTGCGTCTAGTCGCGGCGGAGCGTTACTATATACCGACCTAAAGTAACTCGCGAACTGCTCAGCACATTCCTCATCCGACAGATACTGACCGTCCTTCACTATGTCCTGCCTAGCCGCTGTACTTTTCTGTGAGCGTATATATTGCCAAAATGATTTAGGGTCCTTATCATGAAATTTAGCATACACGTTGTCAGGGGAACAGAAAAGGACATAGGGTACCATTTATCCAGAAAAAAGTACTGCTACCGAGGGCTAGAAATTTGACATCCTAACTCCTAACTTATAGTCCTAACTAATATTATAAATGCGAAAGTGAGTTTGTTTGTTTGTATGTTACGCTTTCACGCCTTAACTACTCAACCAATCAATATGAAATTTTGCATACACGTTGTCAGGTGTACAGAAACGAACATAGGCTACCTTTCATCCCGAAAAAAATTACTGTTCCCGAGGAAAACAACAATAAGGTTCTTATGATAATAGATGGCGCCACGTGTTTTTCAAATCATGATTGAATTATATTATTACAAGCAGAGTACGACCCGAATTGATTGCCAAATTCTAAATTAACGCGAGCGAAGCTGCGGGCAAAAGCTAGTAACTTATATTTACGCGAGCGAAACCGCGAGCAAAATTTAGTACCTATACAATAATTACAGTTAAAAGAACATACCCTATTCTAAAAGCGTATTACATTTAAAATTGTCAGAGTTATAAGATTTCAGATTTGAATACGGATAAAGATATATTTAGAATCCTATATTGGTTTCAGTTACCGGATATTAAGTTATTTCAGAACGATATCCGGTACCGCATACCGATTCGATAATAGATATCTTTCAATTGAAATCTTTTTAAATGGGTATGTTTTATATAACGCGACTGTTAAAATTAAAAATTAAATCACAGAATACTGTTTTCGTGGTATAAGTTTGCGTGTTACCGACCGTCAATGAGGTACTCAATTCGATTCCCGAGTCGTGCAGTTTTGGTCATATTCTGTTATGCGATTCTCAAAAGCAGAATGGTATCTATACTAATATTATAAAGCTGAAGAGTTTGTTTGTTTGTTTGAACACGCTAATCTCAGGAACTACGAGTTCGATTTGAAAAATTATTTTATTATTGGATAGCCTATTTATCGAGGAAGGCTATAGGTTATATAACATCACGCTACGAGCCACGGGGGCGGCGCAGTAACGATAAACGCGGGTGAAACCGCGGGAACATCTAGTAATTCTATAAAATAGCTACCATCTGTTATCTATATCTATACTTATAATAAAACTGTAGAGAGGTCAACTCTGTACATTGAATATATATTCAAAATTAATATTGGAGGATGAATGGTGATCGATACTGATGACAAAAATGCAATCAGTAAATTTTTTGTCTGTCTGTCTGTCTATCTGTCTGTCTGTCTGTCTGTATATGCACGCATGGGTCAAAAACTACTGAAGGGATTTTAACCAAACTTGGTACGATTGTAGTCCATACTCCTGGGCATGTTATAGGCTATATAACATAACGCTAAGACACATAGGAGCTGAGCAGTGACGATAAATTTGAAGCAAGTCGGACGAAAATGCGCTGTCGAGCTCTTATCCTCGCATACGTTGATTATACACCAAAAGTATGTATTACAAAGATGATGGTCTTCAAAAGATCTACAAAAAAGTCCTCAATAGTATATATCTATCTTTTATAAGTTAGCCACAATAACGTGTTTAATCGTTAGGCATTTCCTCAAAGTGTATTAAATACATAAATATATTGTATTTCACATAGATATATCTTTATCAAACTCCCATATTCAAAAAGTACACTTTAATATCTATTTTATAAAAAAAGATTATAGAAATCGGTTTATAAACACACAAGATATAGATGAAATAAAACTTCCAAATCTCGCCACGCCAGTATGGGTACACGGTTGATTTTTGTTTAACGCGCGAAACGGCCATCCGCTGCATTTATAAAAAGGCGGAGGCGCTCACGCGCCGACTTCACTCACATTTTGTTTGTTTAGTTGAACGCGCTAATCTAAGGAACTACGGGTAAAAATTAAAAAATATTTCAGTGTTGGATAGCCCATTTATAGAGAAAAGCTATAGGCTATATAACATCACGCTACGACCAATAGGAGCGGAGCATAAATGAAAAATGTTGCTAAAACTAGGAAAATTCTCTTATGTGAAGCAGACGAAGTTGCGCGGGTCAGCTAGTCATAAAATATTTTGAAACAAAATAAGTCAAGAAGCATTGAAACATAATCGTAGTGAATTCATAATCTCGTTGCATCCTACGTGCGACCTTTCAGTTACACCAAATTGTTTGCACAGATTAAAGCGAAGCATATTGTAAACAAAGTTATATTCGGATAGAATTAAACCAGCCACAACCGCTTCAAATATTCGTTATCTGTTACGATTGGCGCGAATATCAGCTGATATAACGTGTGCTTTTAAATCCCCAGTCAACATAAAAATATAATCAGCAATCTGGCAGTTTAAACTTTCTGGTGCTAATAAAAAAATAATGTCATTTTGACAGTTAAATAAAATTGGCGGGCTTTCATAAGGTTTCAGTTTACAATTATTTTATTGTGATTTAGTGTTGTATTACTGCAGAACTTTGAATAATTGTTTGCTGGGACTATTCTAAATATATTTGGCTAGTCATTTTGAAGTTTTATCGCTCCTAAATCTAGGCCCATAATGTTTCGTCAGGCAAACGTCATGCGGCCTTATGCCAAGGTCTCTGTGACTTTATTATTGTTTATACGTAACTCTAACCATGATTCCGTTCTGAAATCATCATTTCAGAACTTCAAGAACGGAGAAGTTGAAGATTTTGACGATGACTTTGTAAAAATATCTTAAAAGTAAAGCATTGTTTTGGTCGGCCGATTGTGTCAAGATCGTTTGTGAACTTTAAATTACTGTTATAAATGGCCTAAAGCGGTGCCAAATACCTAAATTTATTGACAATGTTTCTCGTGAAGGCATCAATCGACAAATGCCAATGGGAAAAATAAAGTAAAGATTAAAAAACTTACCTCTTCGACGGACTTCTTTGAGAACTCGTTCATGGACACAATCCATTGCTGTACAAGCTCATTCACAATAACTAGATCGTTATATAACCACGTCAATAGGTCGTTAACCCATTGCACACTGGGCTGGTCGGGTCCCGTACACGTAGGGACCAGAATACTTTGGTGTTTCTTGAGCGTGAGTTGTTCGGGGCCAGGTGACATGCGACCCAGGCGCCTCTTGTTCGGCGGGGTTGCCGGCACGAAGCCCGTGGGCTTCGGCGGCTTGCTGCTGGTAAACGAGGCACTTTTTACTTTAGCACTGGTAGCCAGAACACTGTCAGCACTTGATATAATTTCGGTCGTTGTTTTCTTCGGTATATCATCGTTCGGTTTTTGTTTGGTGTCGACCTCGGTGACTTTTTTAGCGAATCTAGCGTACGCCCATTTCGCTATGCCGAGGAGGACGATTGAAAATAGTATCCATATGAATATTAACATGACTAGGTTGTCCATGGCTGTGTCCATATAATCGAAGCTACATATGAGGTCGTCAACTGCTTCGGCCAGATCCGCCATAGCTTTCCATGGTGTTCGCCACCATTGAGCGGCGTCCACACCCGCCGCCTCACTCTCCGATACTGAACGCGAGCTAGACATTTTTTTTCTATTTTCGAACGCACTATTTTGGGACGCAGCTCTCTGTCTCGCTGTATCTGTCTCTTTCTATTTTGGATGCGTTCTGAAAATTTTATTGCGATTTTTTAATACATTTCGTTCGTTCGTGTTGTTTCGCAGTTATGTCTTTCCGTGGCTGATGATTTCAATCTCACTATCAGCATACTTTTGACAATCTGTAACAAATAATAATTGAAATTAAATCTCTAATATAGATATCTTATGACTCAAATCTTATAAGTGAGGACCTGTTAACGGCTGTATGCTACGTAATATTTTTGTATAAAAATTGTGATAATGCTGTAGGTGTTCCATGAAAAAAATATATATTCTCCCTATTATCTGATGAATCCTTTATCTACTGTAATTTCTAGTATCAATTATTACGTGGTTATACCGGTGACTTCGATCTTGTCCGATAAAAGACTAGGTCTACTCTCCGCCCATAAATTATCTTTATGCGAATAATCTACGTCGATCAGTTGCTGCGTGTAAGAAGGACAAACCAACAAAATAATACAAAAATGTTGCATTATTAATAATGTTATTAAGTATAATGAATATAATTATACGTTAGATGCCGAAAATTTATTGCTAAATAATAAAAATGTAATAAATATATTTTGCTCACAGTGTCGAAACATATTATTAGTAATCGAGGAAGCATACTGGATGTTGGTTAAGGTATGCTTTTGGGTCCCACATAATAGGCCAGGCTGGGTCTTCAGCTATTGAGCTGCTATTGAGAATTCCTAAAAAAAGAATATCATGCCGACCCGGGATTCGAACCCGAGGCCTCATGCACATCAGTCGCATTCTCTACCGCTACTCCACTGATGCAATCCGCAGATGGCCGTCAATGTCATGTATGTTATTGCTGATCGTTAAAAGAAGGCTAAGTACGTCAATCGAATGCAAGGGCGCGGATTCAATTGCCGACTCGTGTAATCTTGCGATTGTGAATGTCATTTTGTGTAGCAAGTATACACAAGTCTGATGCTATAACATATACATATATAATACTAACTATACAAGGTTAAGACAGGGCGTTATGGCGCTCTTTGGGGGAGGGCTATGTCCAGCAGTGGACTATTATAGCCTGATGATGATGATGATGATGATGATACTACAAGGGTATTCTTAGTAAAGTGAAAACCTCTCAGGGGTGATTATACTTGTTATTATGAACAACTTTTGTTCTGAGATATTGCCGAAAATCAGCTGTTCCATACATTTTGCCGAGGTCAAAATCCAATTTCGGCCTTGATGGCGTAGTGGTTAGTGTAACCGACTGCCACGCCTGAGGTCGCGCGTTCGATTCCCGCACAAGTCAAACATTTGTGTGCATGAACATGGATGTTTGTCTTGGTCTGGGTGTTTCTATGTATAATATGTAAGTATTTACAAAAAAAAGTATATATGTATGTTTATCCATTGCCTAGTACCCATAGTACAAGCTCTGCTTAGTTTGGGCTAGATGATGTTGTGTGTATGTGATAGAAAATTATTAAAAAAAAAAAAAAAAAATATGGAATAGCTGATTTTTTTTTCGCGATTTCGGCAACGTCCCAGAACAAAAGTTGTTTAAAATAACAAGTACAAACACTTTCTGAGAGGTTTTCATTTTACTAAGAATAACCTTGTATGTACCTACTACTAGCTTTTCCACGCGGCTTCGCTCACGTAAAAGTAGATTACTTTAGGCGAGATTAGTAACAGTGCTTCTTTCTTGAATGAAAGGTACCGTATATCCTTTTCTCTTTCCGTGAGAACGTGTACATAATATTGTCTTCTGTTTACGCGAATGTTATTCATTGAAATTAAACTACTCTAAACGGATTTTTTCGCGTCGTTTATTTGACACTTTATTACAAAATTTTGAAAACTGTTACACTACTATTTCTATTAAACTTTACAAATTTTTAAGCTTATTATTGAAACTATTTATACTATTACTATACTATTATACTATTTATATTTATGTTTACACTTTCCCCGACGAATTTCAAAATTTCATGATGATCGGTCGAGTAATTAAGGCGTGAAAGCGTAACAAACAAACTCACATTCGCATTAATAATACCAGTTAGGATTTTGAAGAAAATTTATGTTTAGTGGTAGAGGAAGGTGCTATTCATCACTCCCTCTATTTCCTTTCCTCCTCCCAAGACCAAGTATATTCTCTCTCATGTGTTACTAATTAATCTGTTAAGTATTTCCTCCTCTCTCGTTAAAAGGATGCTGTATGGCAGGTTATTCCTGGAGACCACACACATTACACATCCTCAACATCCTTTCCATAAAACACTACCGGTACTAATTGTATATTTAGACAGGATTTCTAGTAAATTACTTGTTTCGGCCGGCAGCTACGCTCGCGTGGTATGTCATTAAAACATAGTCTATGTAAATCAGGGATCATTAAGCTTATTCTTAGTGACAGAATTATTAGAATGGGTTCAGTAGTTCCGGATGGCGTAGTGGTTTAATTGGTCGTCTCGCCGCTGCCACTGCGCCAAGTGTTGTGGGTTCGAATCCCACGCGGGACAAAAATTTGTGTGATCCACTAATGGTTGTTCCGAGTCTGTGTGTTCTTTGTGTCTGTTGTTTGTATGTTTGTGAAGTCGCCTGCGACACAGGAATTATTCCTAGAGCGGGACATGTACTTAAAACAGAATAAAAATATCCTTTCCATAAAATACTACCGGTACCCATGGTATATTTAGATAGAACTGCTTTAAATCGTCGCTTCGCTCGCGTGGTATATCGTTAAAATCATCTACTTATGTCAATAAACTATCGTTCGGGAACAGTACTCTTTTTTTGAATGAAAAATACCCTATGTCCTTTTCTATACCCCTGACAATGTGTATGCTAAATTTAATGATGATCAGTCGAGTAGTTCAGGCGTGAGACGTACAGCAAACAAATATTTATTAAACAAATAAAATAAGTAAATACACGATCTCATATGTTTATGAAAAATATATTAAAATCGTCTTAGTTTAGGAGGATGAAATACAAGAATACTATAATAATTAATTGATGATGTCAAGAAAATACAATCGACCAGCCATAGTTCTCTTTTTTCGCACATTTAATCATTCTCGGTTAGTGTGACAGAAATAAACCTTTTCTTTAAATGTTTTGATGACCATATTTCTTGTTAAACAATAATTTGTCCTTTCAAACTACTTTGACACGACAGAATATTTAAACAAATATCCCGCTTGTAATCCGACGTGTATGCACAGTCCTCCCCTTAGAACAATGGTTCATAAAACCATTGTTTCATGATAACTTGGTATATGGTGATGTCGAGTTACCTTGACACGATGTTGATGTGGTGCTATTCAAACAAGCGAATTGATCCATCTATTTTTATCATGTAAAGGTCAAAAATCTATTCTATGTATTCATAGTGTGACGTCTGTATACACAGAGGCATAGCCAGAGATACATTAAACGCACATTTCCACTGATATTTTATTTATTTTATTTTTTTATACTACTAATGTGGCAAACAAGCATACGGCCCACCTGATGGTAAGTGCTCACCGTAGCCTATGGACGCCTGCGACACCAGGGGCATCACTTGCGCGTTGCCGACCATTTAGGAAAAAAGGAAGTGGGAAGGAGGAGCGGGAAGGGGGAAAGAAGGTGATTGGGCTTCCGGCACTTTCACTCACCGAACGAAACACAACAGTAGGTATTTCACGTCGATATTCTGTGAGAGGGTAGTCCTTCCCCGGTCGAGCCGGCCCATTCATGCTGAAATCAGCGAGGCTCTACTACTCAAAATTTAGAGTCCACGAATTCGGGCACAGTTCCAATAGACCTACAATAAAAGGTAAATGCTGAAACTTCGGGCGACTGTTCGGACGTGGACATTATTTATTTCGAAATTCCTTCTCAATATTGGTACCTCCTGATGTCCTAAATGAATGTTGGAGTCGTGCGAGAAAAGGAGTAATGTATGTAATTTTGAAAGAAAGAAAGGTGCGAATACTGTTTTGTAAGATTTTCGTTCGGAACGATGTTGCGGGTAGACATTCAAACTCTGTGAAGCTACCGATAATTTCGTGATAGAAAAAAAACTATACAATTAAATTACTTTCGTGATATTACAAAAATACTTAAATTTAAAAAATATTAATTTTATTAATTAATTACTTCATATTTTTTTATTATTATTTCTGTTAGATGTTAGGATGTTGGCGTCGTGAGACACTCCCGCACCTCGGCAAGCAGGTTAAGCCGTTGACCCTATCTTTCTTCAGTCGTGTCTGATTACCACCCCACCGTTGCATCGGTTCATAAAAGTTAGGGAACAGAGAGTGTACTTGTGTTTGTGCACACACTTGTGCATTATAAAATGTCCTGCGCAGATGGTCTGTCTCCATGAAGATTGGCCGCCGAGACCTAAATTCGTTCTGGAGGACATTATAAATTCTTTGACGCTTCTACAAAATAATCTGCCTTTTAAATACTGCAATCTCTCATTTGCTCGTTTGTGAAAATAGAATTACAGTGTTTTTGTTTTGTTCCGTCTAATTGACGTTAATCCAATAATGGTTAAACCAATTATAACTATTAAGATTGTTAGTGAAACAAGGTGGAATTGTTGAGTTTTACAGCGAGCGAGTCAGCCGACGAGTTAGTCATCAGTTCCAATATAAAGTATAGTGATATCACTTCATATTCCAAAGGACGGAAATATTAACGGATCAAATACAGACCTCTAAAGTTTCTGAATTGAGAAAAGTAGCATATAATTATCTCAAGTATCCTTTACAGAATCGAATTTCATCAAACCACTGTCAATTGAGTATTTGATGTTCAAATACCTCCTCAACTTTTATTACGTTTTAGGGAAACTGGATATAAAAACCAAATAATTGTTTAAGTAATATTTAAATAGAGTTTGAGTCGTACTCAACATGTAAATCTAAATTTTGTCTAATGCCTGACTGAGCCATTGAGAGTAACTGCCTTGGTGGCGCAGAATAGTTGAGGTGACTGCTGTTATTACTGGGAGACATGATCTCGAATTCAATTGCCGTTTTTAAGGATTTCGGATTTTCTGACAAGATATTCATTCATGACTAATGCGTGTATATCCTCGACGGGCTAGGCAGAAGTGTTTTAGGCCCACTACAGCCAGCTACGTTAAATTCCCTATAATAATATGATAGGCGGCGGGTACCATCTACCAGACAACCGCCCGACACGGCTTTCGAACCCAGAACTTCACGAACACACGCAACACGTCACGTGCGTTACGCCACGGGACCATCGAGGCAATATTGAAATACGTTTAATAAGTACAATAAATCTGTACTAATATTATAAAGTTGAAGAGTTTGTTTGTTTGTTTGAACGCGCTAATGTCAGGAACTACTGGTACGATTTGAAAAATTATTTTAGTGTTGAATAGCCTATTTATCGAAGAAGGCTATAAGCATATAACATCACGCATCATATTATATATAACATCACGCTACGACCCACGGGGAATGCACAGTAACGATAAACGCGGGTGAAACCGCGAGCACATCTAGTCTATAATAAGTATACTGCCAGCTATGGTGGTGCAAAATAGTAAAGGCGATTGCTGTGCTTACGGGGTAAGATTTGATTCCTGAATGAAGGATTTTTGCCAAAAAATTCTTAGTTGCAACTCGGAGTTTGGCGCACGGTAGATGAAAATAGCTTCACTCCTAAAACATGGAACCTAGACCTTGACTTCGTGGATGACGTACTGGTTTAAGTGATCGCCTCGTGCCACTGCGGCCTGCGCTGTATTGTGAGTTCGACTCCCACACGGGACAAAACTTTATGTGACCCACTAATGGTTGTACCGAGTCCGAGTGTTCTTTGTGTGCATTATTTGAATGTTTGTAAAGTGCCCCGCGACAAAGGACTTATGGCTAGTACGACAGTTTAAAAAAAAAATTATGTGGTGTCGTGGGACACCAGGTAGGAACGAAGTTCCTTCGGCTAATGTAGAATCGACACAAATTGCAAAAAAATCGTGCTCAATTCACTAAATAGAATAAAGAATATTCATTTATACCAATATATTTAAATGATTCCAAACATTTAAATATATTGGTCATTTAGTGATTTCTGATATCCTGGTATTATACACTACTCGCTTGTGTATGCGACTGTCGCGCCTGCGCACGTCTCATTTAACGGTTTTATTCCACGCACTTTTTTCCACGGATTTTTTCTTACGGTTTTACTATCACATTTTTTTCAGTTCGGTCGCGCAGCAAAATCCCTATCCCCCCTCCAAGCCTGCCGTAAGGAACTTCGTTCCAAAAAAAAGAAAATGTAAAATAACTAGCTAACGAAATATAGTGATTATACACCTCTGCTTACCCCATTATAAACATTAAGTAGTTTAACATTCCCATCGCCTATTTAAAAGTGCATACAGTTTTCACAATCATACAATTGAGTCACGATCGCCGACTGAAACTGGCGCAGCTTTGCCGGCGTGGACTAATTGTGGTCACTATCTGTAACCTTTGGCCTCAAATGTGAGGCCAATTACTTACATGAATGTTAACTTCATTGCTTAATTTATTCGATTAGGAAGTTATCTCACTGTGGAATGTTACTTTGGCCTCTCATTGTTGGGCTCATGTACCATAGTATAGGTTTACAGACAAGAAATATATATTTTTTTATTTTCTTGGTATATTACCACTGTTTCTTTATCTTTAACTGTTTCGGATGTGCAGCGACAAAGGTGACTGCTGTGCATGAGGTCCCAGGTTTAAATCCTGGGTGCAGCACAGTGTTATTAGATTTTATAATCACGAAACTTTTAAACATAAAATACGATTTTTCTTGGTGTAGATAGCCACATCACTCACAGCTGTATACCACTTTTTATAATTTATATAATTTCACGTGAAATTATTTTTCAGCGTTAGGTTATCGTAGATGTTTATCTATCAAATTTGAAATTGAATATATGCCTCGTAATCGCTATTCGGCGTGGTTATTAGATGGATCTTAAACTCTAGCGATATGTACTTGTGTAAATATGGGTATTAAGTCATGAGAGAAGGCGAGCTTATAGCCGTATAGGATGCAAATGACTAGGTACCAAACAAATTCTTTATTTTCAGAGAAAATTCTTGTAATCGGAATTCTTATATGATAAAAGATTCACAAATTATTAATATTCTAGTTAACCTCTCCAACTAACTAAACTAAATATCAGTATCTAGTTTAGTTAGTTTGAGAGGTTAACTGGTCAGCCATTGGCATGGACGAAACAAGTATTTGGGAAGCATACAAATACTTATTCGGTGTTAGAACTCTATATAGGCACTAACTATTTGTAAAGCACACAAATTTTTGCCCCATATGGGAATCGAACCTACAATACCTACTCAACAGACTGATTACGGCAAGGTGACCACCTTAACCATCCATGCAGTCTTTTTATAAACTAATAGTCGTATCAAAATGTAGGTACTATTTAGTAAAGTTAGAACAATAGGTATTACTAATGAGCCTAGTCGTAGGCTAGCATGCCTAGAGCTCATCAGTAAGGACTATTAGGTCACCGTGTCTGACAAATGCGCCTAGTTTTAGGCAGACTGTGACTCAGTTCGCCATTGCTGCCGATCTGGTGCTAATTACGTGTGGCATTTCAAGTCTATTAAAGTTATATACGACTAGCTATTACCCGCGAATTCGTCTGAGGTTTGCATAGGAACTCATTTAAGTGTTTGAAGTTGAAACCCATGCTGCTAAACTGTGAAATACGTTTAATGATTTTTATTAGAACATACAGACTGGCAGACATTATACAAGCCGCTCCAAATAGTCGAATTTACTTCGATTTTTATAGATATCTGCGATGTGCGGTACCTGCTCAGCATCATTTTATAATGTTATATGTACATATATCATAAAAAACGTCATCACTCACAGCTGTATACCATTTTTTATAATTTATATAATTTCACGTGAAATTTTTTTTAGCATAGTTTATCGACTTATCGTAGATGATTTTATCTATCAAATTTGAAATTGAATTAAATAGTCTTATAATGCCTAGTTACTGCTCACTGCAGGCATCCTGTTTTAGTCCCACTTTTATAAAACTGTTTTTCCTATATAATAATCATGTCGTGGGCGCCGCCAGCAGGGTGCGAGGGGATGCAGCTGTGCTGCAATTAAACATAATCTGTCTCCATATAATATACATGTATAATTTAATATTAGTTAATAGTATAATGAGTAGATGCAGATGCACCTCTCTGTAAGTACCTAATCCTGGCGGCGCCCATGAATCATGTTGATAACGACTGGCGAGCGATGGTATAAAGCGGCCATGACTTTTTTGCTTCGTTCATTTAATGTGCACTACTCTGATTCACTTTTAATTAATATGCAATTATTTTCTATTTTTACCGACTTCAAAAAAAGGAGGAGGTATTCAATTCGTCTGTATTTTTTTTTTATATTTGTTACCTCGTTACTTTCGACTGGGTGAACCGATTTTGATGATTCTTTTTTTATTTGAAAGCTGGTGCTTCCCGTGCGGTCCCATTTAATTTTGATCAAGATTTGACCATTCGTTTTCGAGTTATACTTAATAATGCGTTTTTGGCTACATTGATGATGTTCTCATATTTGGCAAGGTTCACTAAAAACCGAGAAATAAACAAAATTTTAACAAAAAAGGAAACCGACTTCAAATAAGAATATTCTAAAACTTAAAATGCACTAAAAAGTTAATAAATAATTGCATATTCTTGTGAATAATTAAATTATTGTTATTAGTCGGTGTCAGCCAAGGTAGGTTTGTAACTAATTAAACATGAGATGTCTTACTATAATCATAACATAACATTGGCATGCACAATTACACACATAGACGCAGCACGCGGCGCGGGCGTTTATACTACATATTTCTATACTAATATTATAACGAGTAAAGATTTGATTTTTTGTTTGTTTGTAAGGATTTACTCAAAAACTACACCACCGATTTTAATAATTCTTTCTCTATTAGAACCTATTATCACCGAGTAATATAGACCACATATTATTTTTAAAAAAAGTACTGTGACTGACATAACCTACTTTTACGCAAACAAAAGCTCAAAAAGTATGTTTTTTTGTATACAACTAAGGTGGCAAACAAGCATACGGCCCACCTGATGGTAAGTGGTCACCGTAGCCTATGAACGCCTGCGACATCAGATGCATCACTTGCGCGTTGCCGACCCTTTAGGAAAGGAAGTGGGAAGGAGAAGGAGCGGGATGGAGGAAAGGGGGTGATTGGGCCTCCGGCACTCTCACTCACCGAACGAAACACAACAGTAGGAACACTGCTATTTAGGTCAATATTCTGGGGTAGTCCTTCCCCGGTCGAGCCGGCCCATTCATGCTGAAATCAGCGAGGCCCTACTACTGTTAATAAAATGAATACCATCAGCAAACAGTAATGATCACCTATCTTGAACTTAACCTTCTCAACATTACTTAACCTAAATGTAATTTCACTGTATACCCATTACGTCAAAAATATTTGTTTTCAACCATTACAAGAGCCATAGAAATTTCTTCCTTATTGCTATCGTTCGCTTGCCACACACACACGTAATACCGCTCTCATGTCGACCTGACCTTGTGTGACGTCACCGCGAGGTCATGCAACAAAATTTTTAGTCTATGCTCACTGACTTTTAATATGTTTTAATTTGTCTGTAATGTTGTTTCATGTTGTTTCTATTTCTGTTTTAGCGTGTAAAGGTATTTAATTAATTAGTTATTTAGTTAATTACAAGCAGCAGCGATGGCATACCGTTGGACTACTTTGGACATTTCGAGTTTTTTTTTATGCAACGAACGTAGCAATCAAGCATACGACCCACCTGATGGTAAGTGGTCACCGTAGCCTATGGACGCCTGCGACACCATAGGCTTCACTTGCGCGTTGCCGACCCTTCGGGAAAAAAGGAAGTGGGAAGGAGAAGGAAAAGTAATGTAAAGGGTTTTTTTAGACATATTTTGATTAGTTATTTATTTATTGTTATTTTAAATAATTAAGTGTAACATTTGCATGCCAATTACGGTAAAATACAGTGGACTATTTTGCTTTGTGTACCATCATCTCTGACCTGTATTTAGCAAATAAAGACTTTTGATTTGATTTGATTTGAAGGAGCGGGAAGGAGGGAAAGAGGGTGATACGGCCTCTGGCACTCTCACTCACCTAACGAAACACAACAGTAGGAACACTGCTATTTCACGTCGATATTCTGTGAGAGGGTAGCCCTTCCCCGGTCGAACCGGCCCATTCATGCTGAAATCAGCGAGGATCTTGCGTATTAAATTCTTAATTTATTATCGCTCACTTCCACGGTGAAAAAAAACATTCTGAGGGAAAACCTGCATGCCCAAGAGTTCCTCATAATATTCTTAAAGATATGAGAAGTCTGCCAAACAGAACTGGGCCAGCGTTTTTTAAAAATGCAGTGTCGGTTAAATGAGATTAATAACAAACATTAGTAAACATTGAATTACTCTCTCAACGTAGGTATACATTTACTTATTAGATGGACTTGCAGTGGATTAACAATTATCGCCTGCTCCGTGCCTCGGAGAGCACGTTAAGCCGTCGCGCGTCGGTCCCGGCTGCCATGAACATCTACGGCAGTCGTTATTGAGAAGTCAGTGCCCTCTAATATTCTGACACTAATCTAGCTTTAGGGTATCGTTAGCCTTCGGATTACGGAGGTCAGATGGCAGCCGCTCCTGTAAAAACTGATATCCAGTCAAATCCGGTTAGACTGGACAGCCGACGACTTGGGAATAATAAAGGCTAAGGAGAAGAAGAAGGCTTGCAGTGGTAATTCTAGTGTAAGCTAGTCAGTTAAATTATGTAAAACCAAATTTTAGTTTACGCAGAATCGGAACTTTCGCGTACCATCGTATTATCTTTTTCTTTTTGTGCCTGCCCAGTGGTCTTTAATGTTATTTATTTATAGTGACGGCCTCGATGGCGTAGGGGTTAGTGTAACCGACTGCCACGCCTGAGGTCGCGGGTTCGATTCCCGCACAAGTCAAACATTTGTGTGCATGAACATTGATGTTTGTCTTGGTCTGGGTATTTATATGTATAATATGTATGTATGTACAAAAAGAAAAGTATATATGTATGTTCATCCATTGTCTAGTACCCATAGTACAAGCTCTGCTTAGTTTGGGCTAGATGGTGTTGTGTGTATGTGATAGAATATTATATTATAAGTATAAGCTTTCTTTCGATCCCAAGGCGCGCATCTCTGACTTTTCGAAGTTACGTGCGTATTAAATAGTTTATTATCACTTGCTTTTACGGTGACGGAAAACATCGTGAGGAAACCTGCATGTCTAAGAGTTATACATAATGTTCTCTAATATAATTATGTGATGTCTGCCATCCCGCACTGGGCGCGCGTGTTGGACTATGACCTAACCCTTCTCACACTGAGAAGAGGCCCGTGCCCAGCAGTGGGACAGTTTAATACAGGGCTGCTATTATTACAGATTATCTACTACGTACAAACATGGACGATTTCCAAGACTTGAACCATATTTGAACTACAATTTACATAATAAACCACTCGTTGGAAACCTTTTACTACTAGTAACAAAAGCTCACATAATTCATGACGTCATCGGTGACGTAATCGGTTCATAGGTTGTTGTGGTTGTTTCGACAATCTAATACAAGGCTGATATAATTATTATTATTATATACGGCAGGAGCTATCTTCATAAATAAAAATATGTACAACCCGGGAACGTAACCCGTTGTCATGAGCTCGCATTGCGCATGCGCTCATTCACCGCTACAAACAAACAGATAGAGCTACCTATAAACAGATATACGTAAAGGTTATTTTCGGCGAAGCCTTCATGTTTTAAAGTGATGTCACTCTTGTTTTGCAATATCAAGTTATAAGTTTGTATGCAATATATTTAAATATACATAAATGTATTCCACAGATATTTTAATGTGTGCTTCATCCACATTATATATTACATGTACACTAGCTGTCCCGCGCAGCTTCTTCCTTGTCTGCTTCACATTAGATCATTTTAGACCATTTAAAAAAAAAGAATCTGTCCTATCTTCGTCCTGGGTTCGAACTCGAGACCCCTGCGTAGCTGTTCAACAGTCTCCCACTCGGCTATCGCTGTTTTTGCTCCTGCCGTATGAATCAAGTATTGATAGACACAAAATACACAACATTTTTATTTCAAAGTCATATGTGAATCAGATAAATAAATAATTGTTCCGTTTGGGATTTAAACTCATACGATTCTTTGGGATTCTAACACTTCCAACAGTAACGGCGGCAGCGGTGAGACGACCGCTTGTAGTTAAATTCAAAAGCATTAATTTATTTATTGAGGATGCAATAAATTATTTATAAACATAAAGTTTAGTATCAAATAATTATCTGAAGTTACATTTATGTTATTTGGTAGCTTTAGGCAAAGAGTCAACACTTTGTCCGTGCAGATATATTGCCATAGACACAAAGGTACAAGAAGATACCTGCAAGAACGCCCAATATGTTTGTTTGAACCCGCTAATCTCAGGAACTACTGGTCCGAATAGAAAAATTATCTTTGTGTTGGATAGCTCATTTATCGAGGAAGGCTATAGACTAACAATAACATCACGCTACGACCCACGGGGGCGGCGCAGTAATCATAAACGCGGGTGAAACCGCGGGCACATCTAGTTATATTATAATTTCGGTAATTTACAACTCGTGTGGTCTGTATTCGAATCATGGGTCGGGCAATGTCGCATCACGGCATCTAGAAAAGAGCACAGTAGGCGGCGAGGCTTGCTCCCAAGGGCTCAGTACTCAGTACATCATAAGCTCACTCAAACAAAGGTAGGACTTCAACTTTGATGGTGAAATATGAGTTTATTGCACCTTCTGCCTACACCGTCGGGGATACAGCCGTATTACATATATACAGGTCCGTCACATGATAACGGGGGACCCGGGACAATCTTTCGAACTGGGGCCCCCCTCCACATACAAACTTGAAAAAAAGCTCTTTTTCAAACGAAAAAGTCAATCGAAAAATCTCATTGTTTCAAACGAAAAAGTTAATCGAAAAAGCGAGAAAAATAAAGTTTTGATTAAATACTTAACGGTTTGTTTCTATTTAATTTAATATAATATATATTATGCATATAATATATTTTCTTCTTATCTTCGAAAAATTAAAATTATTTTATTTTCTATCGATTTCAAATTTAATTTCCAATTTATTTCGCATTTGAAAAGATATCGTTTATGAATTTGGGGGCCCTCCTCATGCTGAGGGCCTGGAGCAATTTGTCCCAGCTGACCCCTCTTCCCTCCTCCCTTGTGGCGGGCCTGCCTATGTATTTAGCAAGGTATGGATTCAATTAGTACTATTTAGTGGATACGTTCATTATCAGTAGGAAGGTATAAATTAACAGAAGAACCGAAGGCCACCATTCGAGGTTGTGGGAATTCGATATCTTGTTTTGGAACGTGACTTAATGATCTAGATTTAGCTATTAATATTGATTTCCGGGTCGGGTGATGCGGTGTTTGTCTATATGGCATTTCTTAGTTATACTTAGCATGGTATCTGAAATTGCTGAAGGATGACATTATTTAAGTCTCAATTACTTATTAATTAATTCATATTACTTAAGTTATAATGTGCTACTGCTCTTTAGCTCTATTAGTGCATGCAGTGCCTGCCTTCAAAGGTAAACAACCAACAAAAACCTACAAGCATGTATTTATACTCATGTATGTTGTTGTAACCTGAAATGGTGAGGGATTTCATTATGCTGTAATAATATTATATCTAATTATCTATTTGACAAGGTAAGCATCAAATTTTAAACACGAATAAAATAAGTTTTGTTTGTATTAAAAGTATCGTCGGTGTTCGTGGCGTGTTTATAAATACAAAAAAAAATATTTATTACTAGCTTTTGCCCGCGGCTTCGCTCGCGTTAATTTAGAATTTGACAATCAATTGGGGTTGTACTCTGCTTGTAATAATATAATTCAATCATAATTCGAAAGACACGTGGCGCCATCTATTATCATAAGAACGTTATAGTTGTTTTCCTCGGGAACAGTAATTTTTTTTGGGATGAAAGGTAGCCTATATCCGTTTCTGTACACCTGACAATGTATATGCAAAATTTCAGGATGATCGGTTTAGTAGTTTAAGCGTGAAAACGTAACAAACAAACAAACTCATTTTCGCTTTTATAATATTAGTAAGGATTAGGATTAGGATTATATTTTATTTACGTTTCGTATATAAAATATAAGTTACTCTTTTGAAAGGTCTATGTGAATATAAAATATCTCAGTGACACACATGGTACAATAATTTCAATCAATGGATCACAGTGAACGTAACGCCAACAAAGTGCCATTGATGGGTCTTTTAATAGAATTTAGAGAACCGAGGGATCTCTGGCTACCTTTTATAGATGTACACGGAATATACTTGTGGGTTCGAATCCCGCACGGGACAAAAAAGTTTGTGATCCACAAATGGTTGTTACGAGTCTGGCTGGTCTTTGAGTCCGTTGTTTGTATGTTTGTAAAGTCTCCCGCGACACAGGAGTTACTCCTATCGGTATCTGTGTGATCCAATCATTGTTTGCCCGAGTCTATACCTACTTGTGGTTTCTCAGTACAATACAATGGCAATCTTCAGAATCTGTGAGATCCAAAAATCGTTATATCAAGTCTGGAAGTCTTTGTGTTGGTTGTTTCAATGTTTCTAAAGTCTTTAAAAGATCCATCTATAGGGCATAGATGGATCTTTTAATAGGTTTTACAGGATCAAGAGACCTCCGCCTTTTTATAAATAGATATATTCACTCAATATGACTATTCCATTGAGTACGTTTGAAACAAAATAAAAACTACAACCGCTCAGCATGAACACAAAGCTAATCTACCGGTCAAATGATTTCACGATAACGAGTAATGGCGACGATAACAGGCTTTGTTTATGTACACTAAAACGTACTTTATTGACATATACATATATACACACACGACTATGTATATCTTCGAACAAGGAAGTAGAAACGAATTGCATACAAACGTCGTTTTTATTTGAAAGATAAGTATTTTTATCTGATATTGTTAAATTTAAAAGAGCCGAGTAATGTGTCTGAACGTATATTGTAATCGTCACTAGACAGGCTTGCCTAGTGTGGGCCAATGGATAAGACCATTTACATTGTTATATTTTCTGAAAATATTTTTTTATTATTTATTAATTTGGGTTGCGAATTATTAGTCTAATTTTTTCAGCTAAGCTAGAATGTTGTAAGGAGTGGGTTTATGTCGGTAGTGTAATAAGCAACGGATAATCTCTTAATTGTAAATGCAATTCCATATCCATTGACATATCATCTTTCTTTATTTATTCAAATTAAAATATAATTAAAGGTCATCATGTCACGACAATCGTGTTATTCTAGAATAAGCACATCTCATGCCTATGTACCTGAAAAAGTAAATATAAATTAATGCATGCTCTTTTTTGAAACAGTAAATATACTTACGACTGCGCCGAGCGAAATGTGCCAAAACAGGCGGTCACAGTTAAATGAATAAAATCAACACATTTTGTTTAATACAAATATAAAATATACATTTATTTACAATTACTCCGTGTAAAAACTTAAAATAATTAATATTTTCGCCTACAAAATTACGCAAATCTGCACGAAAAATGCAAAAACGTAAGCTCGTGTTACGTGATTTTTAGATTCCAAATATTTAAGTTAAATTTTGACAATAATAGAGATACATATTTATCAAAAAAGCACTTAAAATCCTCCATACAATTTTACTATGGCGGCCGCGCGCCGGTTTGAATATGCGCCGCAAAAGCCACAAAAGAAATACGTATTTCTTTTGTGCAAAAGCTCTGTCATTAAGTCTTACGCTCGGCGCAGTCTTCATGAATATAATATCCAAAATCTAAGGTTGTAATTCGGAGATAATATTTTTAAAGTGCACATCGATAATCACGCATAATCCATAAAGATTTTGATGTAAGTTGAAACACAGCTAGACCATGTGCTGAATTATTAACAAACGATACTATTTATCCCAAAATACTTTCCTGTGAGATGTACGCAATCCAAGCCACCTCCGCTAACAAAAACTCACAAACTGCAGTTGTCTTCTCTAGCTCTGTTAATCCTACTTACTGGAGGAACACAAAAAATGGATACCTGGCTACATCCTTCGCTAAGGAGAAAATACTTCTTAAGCGGAGCTGATGCCTCTATCTCATGCACCTGCCTCCATGCAGCATAGACTCTATCTCTTCACTAACTCTGACTCTATCTTTTCTTTTTGTAAATGTCCCGCTCTAGAGATTAAGGGTTGTGTCGCGGGGCACTTTAGAAACATATGTACAAACACAAAGTACATCTAAACCCAACCCAATAATTTATTGATTACATAAACAATTGTCACGTGTGGGATAAGAACCCAAGGCGAACGCTATCCGCCTAGCCGTCCGGTAATATGTCGCCGCGCCCTCTATGGATACAAAATAGAGTAATGTTATGTAAATATGTTTATAAATGGGAATGGAGGTAACGTTTACCATACATTACGGTTATCTGAGCGGTAAGCGGCGGATGACATTGAGCGCTTGAAAGCACATGTCACTCCTTTTATCATCATCATATTTACATACTAGGTACTTGTATTTACAGTCTTGGTGACGCAGTCGGAGTGAATGCGACTGCTGTGCAGGCAGTCTCGGGTTCAAAGTCAACCAATAACTTAAATATTTGGGACGGACAAATTGTAATATAACTATTTATGTTTCGTTAAAGCTGTAAAATAGGATAGATTTCTACTGTTATAATCTAAAAATCACGTAACACGAGCTTACGTTTTTGCATTTTTCGTGCTTCACGTAATTTTGTAGGCGAAAATATTAATTATTTTGCACAGAGTAATTGTAAACATATTCATTGTTATGGTAAATGTATATTTTATATTTGTATTAAACAGAAAGTGTTGATTTTATTCACTTAACTGTGACCGCCTGTTTTGGCACATTTCGCTCGGCGCAGTCTTAACTTTGTTAGTGATAGGAGCCACTTTACACTCTTATAAAACGTGTAGAACCTCTAAGAAGTGACCATAGCATCGTAATACCTACAGTATTACGATGCTATGTGCTAAGTCACGTGTGATAAAACATACCAGATACAATGAGTGATATATTTTATCTTTTATCAGTGACTAAGAAGCACGCACCCTACTTTGATACAAACTTACAAAGTGAGTAACAAATTGATATGTGTGTGTGTGTGTGTGTGTGCGTGTGCGTAGGTGTGTATATGTTAAAATCAAGGGGTCTAGAAATTTGCGTTTTAAATTACTTGTAAACTAATTAATAATAATGAAAAAAATGTTTATTACTGACAAATATTTTACAAATTTCTCCTAAACTAGGTACACGAGAAAACCATAAACAATTTATATATCAATAAGAAGTCATCGTTGACGACTGTACCTATTAGTATGAACTGTATCACAGTCGATTGTCGAATTGTATGTTTGTCTTAGCTATATTATAGGCTATATTTGCACCTACTAGAAACTGCTTGGCTCGGGAATCGATCTGATTACACGACTGACCGATAGTTAAACTCAAACATTTTAGCGATTAACACACAGCACCGCGCACCGCCGCGGTAAGCGGTCAAGCAGATCTCATGTCGCATTGGTCTCTATTAAATCCGTTGAAGCCTAACACACGTACACCGCCCGACCGTGCGGTCGAACGGTGCTCTCACCGCCACCGCCCCTCACACACAGCCTCACACGGGGCGCCGCATAACCGCGCGGATCATAATTAGTGCAGGACTTGTTGCAATTTAAAAATGATCAAACTGGTTAAAACCGCGTTGAATCCATCAGCGCAGATAGGCGCATAAACCGCCTTACCGCGCGGCACCGTTACGATATTCGCTTGACCGCCACCGTCCCCCGCGGCGGTGCGCGGTGCCGTGTGATAATCGCCTTTTACGGATACGAGACAGTTTGAAATGAAATATAAATGAAAATGAAATGAAAAGATTTTTATTTTTGTACCATCATGACATGCATCATCAATTATTATTATAGAATGCGGGTATAACAAAAAGTAAATAAAAATATGTAAGTAAAAATAATTTTTTTTAAAAACAATTTAAATGTAATATGTGCAGATGCACGTCCCACCTGACGGCACAAAAACAACGGTGATGCGCTCAGCATAATGCTGTGGCACTTGCATTGCTGCAAGCACTACACAGCGCTGATTTTCAGCGAACACCAACTTACAGATCAACACGGCAAAATAATGATATTTATCACTATTTATAAATAGGTGGGTCAATCTTATCACAAACGACAACCCAAAGTTAGTACGAGTATCTAAATCACACAAACTGCTGTGTGAGAGAATTATAACCGCAACATTTAACGTAGCGATAACACCTAGGTGACCACATTAACCAATGTGTCATTCGTGACATCAACTAAAAACATAACTTAACTCCGACGTAGAACTTTATTGTTATATTGAATGCGAAAGCAACTGACTGTTTGTCACATATTTACGGTTTTCATCTATATTAATATTATAAAGCTTAAAAGTTTGTTTGTTTGTTTGAACGCGCTAATCTCAGGAACTCCTGGTTCGATTAGAAAAATTATTTTAGTGTTGAATAGCCTAGTTATCGAGGAAGGATATAGGCTATATAATATCACGGTAAGACCCACGGAGGGCGGCGCAGTAACGATAAACGCGGGTGCAACCGCGGGAACATCTTAAATATAGTTTGTTTGAACTCTGAGGAAGTACCACACGGGACAAAACTTTGTGTGATTCACAAATGGTTGTTCCGAGACTAAGTGTTCTCTGTGTCCAATGTTTGAATGTTTGTATACTCCCTTGTGACACAGGATTTAATGAAATATGTAAATAAAATATGTCTTTCAGAGTTCGAAAAAGTTTTTATACAACAGCTTTGTCCGTCTGTTTGTTATACAACTTTCAACTCAAGAACCGTAAGTGCTAGAAACTCGCGGTCAACGCTATTCGACTCAGCATAGTCGATATACCCCGAAATTACTATGACCTTTGACCTCTGTCCTTAAGGTCACGTGATGCCATTTTTTCAAACTCTAAAATTTACGCCAATTCATAGCCGTTTCTCACTTGTTATAAAATAAATAAAAAAATAATTGAATATAGAAACCATTGCAATAGAAAATAACTTGATCCGTAGCGCAGAGGATGTCTTAACTCGTCAAGTATCGGCAGGGTAGTGGTTTAAGTGATTGCCTCGCCACTCCCTGCGTCTAGGTTCGATACACAAACTTTATTTTTTTATGTATTAGGGGGCAAACGAGCAGACGGATCGCCTGATGGTAAGCGAGTACCGCCGCCCATGGACACCTGCAACACCAGAGGAGTCACAAGTGCGTTGCCGGCCTTTTAAAAAGGAGTACGACAAAGTGACAAAAATTAGTGTGATCCACAAATAATTGTTCCAAACCTAAATATTCTTCATCCATTGTTTGAATATTTGTAAACTCCCCCGCGACACAAGTCACTCCTAGCACGGGAATCGTCTTTTACAAATAAAATAAACAAATAAGCAACCAGACCTTCTAAAATGATTTTTTTAATTACTATTCCCGGACTTGGTATAGTTCCTGTGTCGCGGGGACTTTACAAACATACAAACAACGGACACAAAGAACACACAGACTCAGAACAACCATTTGTAGATCACACAAATTGTTGTCCCGCGTGGGATTCGAACCCACAACACTCGGCGCAGAGGCAGCGGCGAGGCGACACTTAAACCACTGCGCCGTCCGTGCAGGGCTGTATTGAGTCTTTGAAGTCCGAGCGTCGACTAAGAGGTCAAACAAAAATTAAAGAAGTATAAATGAAGTAAGAAAATATTAGTATTGTAAATTATTCTCACCGATTTTAATATGTCATCGACGTAAATATCCACACAAGTACACTTAAATATAACACGTTCACTCGCCTCGCGGCTCACGGACAGACTGACTCACTAAACACAAACTTATGTGTAACTTTACCGTTTATGCAAAGTATTATCTCATGGCGCATAATTAACGTTTTGTTGAGCTTTTAAGTGAATTGAGATAAATTATGTTAATTTATACAGGTTGATTTTGAAATCGTGTAATTCCTTTTAACCACGCATTCTACAGGTGATATAGAATAACCGTAACTATATTTTTTTTAAGAATTATTTATTTGAAAAATATAATGTACGGTTTTCTTTCGTGAAATGGTTTCAGATAGTAATATGTTAACCACCTGAGGAAAATGTAATTATTTACTTACTAATTTAAAAAAATTACAAAGTATACTATGTACCTATACTATTTGCTAAAAATAAGTCTTTTAAAGACTTTATCCAACAACACGATTATTATCAATGCATTAGTAAATGATTTAGATTAATACATTTTTGATAACTCAATGGCATAGTGGTTGATGTAGCCGACTGCCACGCCTGAGGTCGCGGGTTCGATTCCCGCACAAGTCAAGCATTTGTGTGCATGGACATGCATGTTTGTCTTGGTCTGGATGTTTCTATGTATAATACTTATGTATTTATATACAAAAAAAAAATATGTGTATGTTTATCTATTGTCTAGTATCCATAGTACAAGCTCTGCTTAGTTTGGGCTAGATGGTGTTGTGTGTTTGTGGTAGCATATTATTATTATTATACTGCCTTTCTTACCTTTAAGAAATTCTCTATAATACTTTGCTCTAGTCTGATATCGAATACCATACCCTACTATTAAATGTAATCTTGAATTTATCCCACAGCACCAGCGAAACAGCTGCATAAAAAATTATGAAATACCTAATTCGCTTCCGGTCAGCAAATTATTATAATTCACATGAACCGTCTGCCAACTGACCTTCAAAAGCAGAGGTCAGATCCGTCAGAACTAGTCTAGCCGTATGACGTCATTGCCATCTTCATCTGTCAACAGGTGCTGGCAATAGGATAACAACTCATCTTCTGGTCTTATTATTCCCAATCGCTTATTTTACATAATTAATAATAATATCAGGCCTGTATTAAAATCCTCCACTGCTGGGCACAGGCCTCTTCTCCGTGTGAGAAGTGTTAGGCCATAGTCCACCACGCTGGTCCAGTGCGGGTTGGCAGACTTGACATATCTTAGATAACATTTTGGAGAACTCTTAGAGATGTAGTTTCCTCACGATGTTTTCCTTCATCGTGAAAGCAAGCAAGAATTAACTATTTGATACGCACATAACTTCAAAAAGTCAGAGATGCGCCTTAAGATCAAGAATCTAAATTCGTAATTTTAATCTTATAATTTCACGTTCTTACGCGGAATATCTTAAACATACATACATAGATTCACGCCTGTTTCCCAGAGGGGTAGGCAGAGACTACGGATTTCCATTTGCTACGATCCTGACACACTTCTCTGGCTTCATTCACTTTCCTCACATTTACATGATTTGATCTCTTGTTTTTTTATTCTTGTTTTTTTTTTAATTCCTACGCACAGCGTATGTTATTTCCATCATAGCCTAAACATAATACTAACCACATATCTAACTATTTTAATACATCCGATATGAATTTGAACAGAACTTTCGCGTTGTAAAATTTTGTGTAACATCCCTTTAATATGAAGATCAAAACATGTCGCGATAATTCAAACAAGCATAACTACATATTATTAAACTTACGTTTCTCTGCTGGATACACATTCAGTACTCTACTTACTGCATACGCAAACCATCAAATAAAATAAAACGAATGTACATATTACAAATAAAATGTATTAATTGTAAAATACCTTTCTTCATCCGGAAAAACCATTTCTTCCGCACAGAAGGTAATCGCTCGGCGACACAAATTCCCAATAGGTACTATCCGTAGGACTTCATTTAGTCAGAAATTATTTTGTTTCCTTGAACGGTTCGTTTACAATAAAATAAATAAATTAATCACTAT
The DNA here is from genome assembly GCA_963564715.1 of Catocala sponsa. Lineage (NCBI taxonomy): Eukaryota > Metazoa > Arthropoda > Insecta > Lepidoptera > Erebidae > Catocala > Catocala sponsa. The sequence goes on along the minus strand of OY751351.1, from coordinate 522,769 downwards.
AGTTAACAGTAACAAACATAAGAGCAAAGATAACGTAAGGGAATGATTACTAAAACTATCATACGACGACACAGAGAATCTTCTTCGTCCAACAACATAACACACACACATACAAACACACACACACACCATCACACACACACACACACACATACACTCACATACTGATACACTAAGATATTAACTAATACACAAGTTATAGTTCGATTTATTATTATGCTCTAGTTCCTTAGATTGTTGTTTATTTTGTTTTATTTGTTTTGGAAGACTTTTATAGATAACTAGCTTTTGCCTGCGGCTTCGCTCACGTTAATTTAGAATTTGACAATCAATTCGTGTCGTACTCTGCTTGTAATAATATAATTCAATCATGATTCGAAAGACACGTGGCGCCATCTATTATCATAAGAATGTTATTGTTGTTTTCCTCGGGAACAGTAATTTTTTTCGGGATGAAAGGTAGCCTATATCCGTTTCTGTACACCTGACAACGTATATGCAATATTTCAGGATAATCGGTTCAGTGGTTTAGGCATGAAAAGGTAACAAACAAACAAACTCATTTTCGCTTTTATAATATTAGGAAGTTAGGATTTTGTTAGTAAATGTAAATGTACCCACGTTGTTTCAACATTATGTTATATGTCAGTTTTATAAATCTTCTGTATCCTGTATCATTGGAAGGTTGCTGGTACTTACGGCACAGGTCTTACCTAGCAAGTACCAGTTGCAGCCGCAAACACTTTGTACCTAGCATGACTAATACTAATCAGTGAAATAATAAATTCATTCATTCATTCATGTATTATGTGATTGTGCTATTAAATCTATACTAATATTATAGAGCTGAAGAGTTTGTTTTTTGAACGCGCTAATCCATGGAACTACTGGTTCGAATTGAAAATTATTTTTTTGTTGGATAGCTTATTTATCGAGGAAGGTTATAGGCTGTATAACATTATGCTACGACCCACGGGGATGGCGCAGTAATCATAAACGCGGGTGAAACCGCGGGCACATCTAGTAAATAAATAAACCATTTTGTTTTGTGTTCCTGCGATAACTAGATATGACAGGATCCTTAAATAGACGCCATGTTGTCGAGCAAACAACCGCTTTCACCCTTCTTTTCCTTGTTTCCTTGTACTTTTGCTTGTTTTAAGACACACATATAAACGTCTTTTTCAGAAAGCTGCTTGCTGCCCCTGTGTTTACATATTTACCTACAAGCGTGAGTCTATCTATACTAATATTATAAAGCTGAAGAGTTTGTTTGTTTGTTTGAACGCGCTAATCTTAGGAACTACTGGTCCGAATTGAAATTTTTTTTTGTTGGATTTCTTATTTATATAGGAAGGTTACAGACATCAAACACTTACAATTTTATTGTGTACTGGATTTTGCCCGCGGCTTCACTCGCGTAAATGTACGTTATGTCAATTTTATATTCCTGTGGAGCAGTACTTTTATCTGGATCAAATTTACCCGATGTCCTTTTCTACTCTCCTGACAACTTGTATGCGAAATTGCATGATAATCGGTCGAGTAGTTAAGGCGTGAAAGCGTAACAAACTAACATACGCATTATAATATTAATTAGGATATTATTATTATTTAAAAAAAAGCAGCGATAGCTCAGTGGGGAGACCAACAGACTGCAATGCAGAGGGTCTCGGGTTCGAACCCACGTCGCGCACCTCTGACTTTCGGAAGTTATATGACTTTTCGAAATTATGTGCGTATTGATTGACAATTATTGCCTGCTCCGTGCCTCGGAGAGCACGTTAAGCCGTCGGTCCCGGCTGCCATGAACACCTATGGCAGTCGTTATTGAGAAGTCACTGCCCTCTAATATCCTGACACTGGTCTAGCCTGAGGATATTGTTAGCCTTCGGGTTGCGGAGGTCAGGTGGCAGTCGCTCCGTGTAAAAACTGATATCCAGTCAAATCCGGTTAGACTAGAAAGCCGACCCCAAGTGACTTGGGAATAATAAAGGCTAGGGAGAAGAGTATTATTCTCAGTAACAACAAAAGCTAAAACCATTTCTGTTGATGTGTGATAGTAGTATAGTGCCACTTGATATATTTTAAAACCGTACATAATGTAGTAGCACTCGAGTTATTCCTGTAGCCAATCTTCACGCCTTGTGCTAGGTGGCCGGCAGTGTCCTCGCATACCGCTTCGGTTCGTCTATATCCAATATTTTGTGATGTTAGCTCCATAGTTAATTGGACTTAGTATTGGTAAAATAATAATTTTGAGGCGCTCATAGCCAGTTGCACTCACTGATCGGTAAACGATTAGCGAGGTTAAGCAACGTTGGGTGCGGTCAGTCTATAGATGGCTGAACGCTTAGTGGTATTTCATTTGAGCGTCTCCGTGCTACGGAGGGCACGTAAAAAGTCGGTCCCGGCTGTTGTCACATTGACAGCAGTCGTTAAGCCATGTCAGAGGCCTACGGGCGGCTTGAAAAGCTCTTGACAACAGGTTGGCCACTAACCACACGTAAAAGAAGAATAGAGAAATATGGTTACATGCACTGGCATATAGATGTAGTGAATGAGATTTGAGGTCGGTTTTGATGGCCAGGTCAGACTTTTCTATCTATACTAATATTATAAAGCTAAAGAGTTTGTTTGTTTGTTTGTTTAAATGCGCTAATCTCATAAACTACTGGATAGAATTGAAAAATTCTTTTAGAGTTGGGTAGCCCATTTATCGAGGAAGGCTATATTATATTCCAACCATCTTCTCTACTGAAATTAGGATGTTTTTTGATTTCAATAGCCTCGCGAAGCATCCTTGGTAGGAATCGGTGTTCTTTAGCGAGCATCTGTGGTTTGTCAAATCTCAGGTAGTGGTTGGTCCCCTGTTTCATTTTAACTTGTCAATAATTGTTGGAATGATATTGAAGACCTTTTGTTTCTGGTCGAGGGTATGTCGCTGCGACTTTATAGGTTAATTGGTATCATTATACATAATCACAAAGTCCTTAAAAGCAAAAACAGTTTCCACGAAAACCACACACACTCATTAAGGTCTTTAATTACATTAACATGCCGAAACGCATTTATAAGTGGGTCGGGCCATTCATATCACGAGGTCAAGGCCTCTTTGTTTAACGATCAAATCTTACCTACATTGTTTCATATCAATTAATATGTTATTGTTAATAGATCAACTTAGCACATATTCATTTAGACGTATGAAGTAATAATCAATCTGTTATTATGATTCATTCAAGCGTTGAGTTTGGTATCGCTAGATGGCGTTGTTTACCAATTGAGTTTACTAGAAGTTATTTTGTTAATTATATTGAAGAGGATGTGGGATTTTATGAGTGGAAAAGACTAAATAGAATGAGTCTGAAAGTTCACCCTGCAAGAAAATTTATACTATTGTATGCACCTACTTCTTTTTATCTTTGCATCACCCTACGGTTGACTGGTAGAGTATGCCCTTGGCATTAAGACTGCGCCGTCAAATGTGCCAAAACAGGCGGTCACAGTTAAGTGAATAAAATCAACACTTATTGTTTAATACAAATATAAAATATACATTTACCATCACAATGAATGTGCTTACAATTACTTCATGTAAAAAAACTTAAAATAATTAATATTTTCGTCTACAAAATTACGTAAATTTGCACGAAAAATGCAAAAACATAAGCTCGCGTTACGTGATTTTAGAATATAACAGTAGAAATCTATCCTATTTTACAGCTTAAACAAAACATAAATAGTTATATTACAATTAGTCCGTTCCAAATTTTTTTTGGTTGACAATAAAGATACATATTTATCAGAAAAGCACTTCAAATCCTTCATATAATTTTACTATGGCGGCCGCGCGCCGATTTGGATATGCGCCGCACGAGCTCTGTCATTATCTGTCTTACGCTCGGCGCAGTCTTAAGTCCGCCGATGTATTGTTTTGTCTATGAAGTTTTAAATAAATAAAGACACTTAGCTTCCCAATGGGGCTGTAGTGGATAAATAAATAACGTGTGATTTGTCGGTTATTTAAGCTGTAAAGCCCATGTAACTGCTGGTGTTAACAAAAATGCTACAAAAACCTACATTTTTATTCGTGCACCAATAAGTTACATAAAAACAAAATCCCCTTTTTACTTTTCTTCGTTATAAACACAACAAAATGCACATTCGACCTCCGATAAAACGCGCATGTTAAATGTTAATTATTATAAACTTAAATGTTTTCATTAAACATGGCAACAAGGTAAAAAGCTTCATGTTTATAATCTGTTTATAATGTAGATAACTAATTGATTAGATAAGCGTACAGCTAATAATAATATCAGCCCTGTGTTAAACTGTCCCACTGCTGGGCACGGGCCTCTTCTCAGTGTGAGAAGGGTTAGGCCATAGTCCACCACGCTGGCCGAGTGCGGGTTGGCAGACTTCACATATCTTCGAGAACATTATGCAGAACTTTTAGACATGCAGGTTTCCTCAAGGTGCTTTCCTTCACCGTTAAATCGAGTGATAATTAACTATTTAATACGCACATAATTTCGAAAAGTCAGAGATGCGTGCCTAGGGAAAGAACTCAAGACCTCTGCGTGGCAGTGTAACGATTACCCACTAAGCTATCGCTGCTTGTATACCGCAATACAATGCGCCAAATTGTACACAGTCGCATGGATGCGAGCGTACACCAGTCTGCGATTAAGCTAGATTGATGGAGGGACACACACACATACATACTACGTAAGTGCACGTGCATGGTTGTGTGAGTACAAAGTGTCATTTATAACGATTTCCCGTCTTCCCGATTTTATATTATATTCAGTCCGTTTCAATCGTTTGTTAAGTTAACACGTAATAAGGAAAATAATTACTAGTGAATATTGTGGCCTTTGAATACATATAAAGGAGACCGTCCATATTCGGCTTGCACGTGGACAATCGTCTTATAAACAAAGCAAAATATTAAAAGTTTTGTCTCAATATATAATAAATATTGGTTACCATTATGAAATTGATGTATTTTATTTATATATTATATCAAAATAATACACACAGCCTGGAAGTAATAAGGCAGGATTACTGCAACTGCATAGTCGGCCGAAGGATTGTTGGTTGCTGTGCTCACATAATGTCTGTAATATGGTACCTAAGCTGGGCAAGATATGAAAATGTCACTCCACCAGCCCAGCTTTTGGAAAATATTTTAATAACTTATGAAGGTGATGGTGACACATGGAAATAAATATTTATTTTAAACAATATGTTTTATTTTATTATTTAACGAACTTGATACTAAACTTCAAAGAATAATGTTTTCTACTTAGTTTAGGCTACTCAAAATTAATATTGTTATTACAATATAAAATTGTTCACGCCCAGGCCAGGGTCCCATACAAGGTGGTCGGTCTCCTTCTGGTATCGTTGCTCTTCTATTTATCTCTTTCTAATCGGCCTTAACTAGACAATTTCCTATATAACTGGACTAATTCCCTAAAATTATATTCAGACGAGTATGTAAATAGTATTATTTAATTTTATTTGTTAAACATAGATAAATACAATTCTAAGATCTAAATGTTACTATTTACTATTTAATTTGAGGTAATAGCGTCATAAAAAACACAGTGTAGATGGCCAGGTGTCAGATACGACATAGGTTTTATTGTCACTGTGTCTCTACCGAATAATATAGAAAAGTTACAGTTATTTATTCGGTAAGGTCACAAAGTAACACTTATGAACATAGATATTATGAGTTAATTAAAGTTCAAACAAGGGTTTAAACTTATGAAAAAATACACGTAAGAAAATCACGGCCATATTATCATTTCAATGGCAAATAAATACCTATAATTTTGGTAAATTCGAAGTGACTTTCATGCACAAGGACAAAGCGATCAATAATCGTTTAAATTCAATCTTTATTCTAGTAATATTGTCTGTCCAAAAATACTGTACCTCTCTATAGCCCTTTAGCATCTGTTAAAATAAGCAAAACTATTACTAATAGACTAGATTTTGTCCGCGGCTTCGCTCGTGTATATAGGTTAGTAACAGTAGGTAGGCACTTTTTTGTGGATGAAACATATCCTATGTCCTTTTTTGTTCCCCTGACAACTGGTACGTGAAATTTCATGATGATCGGTCCAGTAATTAAAGCGTGAAAGCGTAACAAACAAACAAACAAACATCTTCTTTTTTTGATGCATGCACTTACACATGTCTATCTGATTACTTTTTAAATTAAGCATACTTTTATGTTTAGACGCAGTATTTAACACATGATGTGGTCTCCTATAATTGAATAATTATATTTTCTTTTGTGAATAAGATGTGTACAGCCTTTGTTACATCCTTAAAACAAATCTATACTAATATTATAAAGCTGAAGAGTTTGTTTGTTTGTTTGAACGCGCTAATCTCAGGAACTATTGGTTCGAATTGAAAAACTCTTTTAGTGTTGGGTAGCCCATTTATCGAGAAAAGCTATAGGCTATATAACATCACACTACGACCAATAGGAGCGGAGCAGCAATGAAAAATGTTGCGAAAACGGAAAAATTCCCTTATATGAAGCAGACGAAGTTGCACATTTATAATATTAGTTAGGATATGACGTGTGTACGCTTCTGCCTTACCTCTTGCTAATATATATAGTCGTGATGCTTGAGTATATGTTTACTATTCGTTACGGTGGGTAATATTTTCCACAGTAGGATTGCTAACTATCGCCTTGTATATAAATAACTTCATTTACAAGCGAGATCTAAATCTCTACCATCTCAATTATTATGTTAATTGTGTTGTTTTGTTCTGTGTATAAAGTACTGGATGTTAAGTCATTGTGACGATAGCATAGATAACTGAAGGACTTTCGTTGTCTATGGTCGTTTATTTTGGATATACGATTTTCTTTTGATAGGTTTGACTGGCTCGCTAGCCCCCCGTAACAAAAGTTAGCTTACGACCTATTGTGAGGCGATAGGTCTCGGTCTGTGCTAATCGTTGTTGATTTTTTCTGTACCGACAATTAGTAATTGTAGCGATAGCCAAGTGGGAAACGGTTGGACTGCCATGCAGAGGTCTCGAGTTCGATCCCAAGGCGCGTATCTCTGACTTTACGAAGTTATGTGCGTATTAAATAGTTAATTATCGCTGGCTTTAACGGTGAAGGAAAACATCAAGGGAAACCTGCATGTCTAAGAGTTCTCCATAATGTTCTCGAAAATATATGGTCGGCCAACCCGCACTGGGCCAGCGCGGTAGACATGACCTAAACTTTCTCATACTGAGAAAAGGCCCGTGCCCACTGCCCAGCAGTGGGACAGTTTAATACAGAGCTGATATTATTATTACACTAGCTTTTGCGTGCGGCTCCGCCCGCGTGGTACCTACATCAATAAATAGTAGCCAATATCCTTCCCCAGGTTTTGAACTATATCTGTACTTACCAAATTTCATCTAAATCGGTTGAGTCAAAGTCAAAGTCAAAAATCATTTATTCATTTAGGTCACAAAGTAACACTTATGAACGTCAAAGTATATAGGTTAGTGAGTTTACTATGTTACTGAAGCTACATTTAGGTTAGTTACTAGGTTCAGGCAAAGGGTTGAGTCTATGAGAAGAAACCTGCAAGAAACTGACGGTCACTCTTTTAAATCGCCAATTACATATAATGAGTGGTTTAGCCGTGAAAAGGTAACAGACAGACAGACAGAAAGGCAGACAGATAGTTACTTTCAAATTTATAATATTAGTAAGGATTTAGGAGGTCTGTAGGTCTGTACGGATACATTCAAGTAACAGTACCGAGTCTGGGATTGTGGCCAGTGGACAGTTGATAAAAGGATATCTGGCGAAATAATAATAACTAAGCAATGGACACCCATTTGGTGTCTTCGACCAGCTATATAATGTACAGTTCATTGCGACGACATAGGCGTGAAACAGACAAATAAATAACGTCGAAACTAAATCTGGGTTAGTCCCATTCGCCACCCCCAGCATTCCTTCCTCTGGTGGCGAATGGGTTATTTGTTTTGGGTTAGTCCCATTCGCTACCCCCAGCATTCCTTCCTCTGGTGGCGAAAGGGATATTTTCAATATAAAGAATCCCATTCGCCACTGGAGGCGTCACCCCCGGTGGCGATCGGGATGTTTTTTTTTTGGAAAATATCCCATATGGCACCGGAGGAGGCATGCTGGGGGTGGCAAATGGGACTAACCCAAAACAAATATCCCATTTGCCACTGGAGGCGTCATCCCTTATGGTGAATGGGATATTTTGTTGGAAAATGTCCCATTTGCCACCGGAAGGGGCAATGCTGGGGGTGGCGAATGGGACTAATCCCTAAATCTCGTACTTTTATCTCGTATTTTCTTTTTTAAACTAATAGACGTAATAATGGATGTGTTTATTATCATTTATCGGAATCTAAATATAGATATTTGACGGCCTCGATGGCGTAGTGGTTTGTGTAACCGACTGCCACGCCTGAGGTCGCGGGTTCGATTCCCGCACAAGTCAAACATTTGTGTACATGAACATGGATGTGTGTCTTGGTCTGGGTGTTTCTATGTATAATATGTATGTATTTACAAAAAAAAAAAAAAAATGTATATTTGTATGTTTATCCATTATCTAGTACCCATAGTACAAGCTCTGCTTAGTATGGGCTAGATGGTGTTGTGTGTATGTGGTAGAATATTATATTATATCACTTGAAGACTTACGTAAAAATGCGGGATTTAAAAATGTAACCACAACAATTATGGTAGTATTTCTTCGGGAATGTAGTACCAGAGAATCCATTTATTTCATTTATTTCTGGTTATAAGTATACGTGTTCATTCATTTCCTTATTCCACATCAGCTCCCCAAATGTCTCCCAACTCTCTTCTGTATTATCTTCTGACATGGGATCCTTCTTGTCTTTTTTAATTTAATAAATAACAATATACTAACCAATGGTGATATTATACTATCATGAGGAAACCTGCATGTCTGAGAGTTCTCCATGATGTTCTCAAAGATATTTGAAGTCTGCCAACCCGTACTAGGCCAGCGTGGTGGACTATGGCCTGACCCTGCTCACAAGGAAAAGAGGCCCGTGCCCAGCAGTGAAACAGTTTAATACATGACTGATATTATTATTATACTAACCAAGCAGGTTGTTATTTAATTACGACGTAGAAACGCACGGCTAACTAAATTATTAAAGCATGATACAATTTATTTCCCCTTTTCAAAGGTCATCGCCAAATTATACAACTTAATGTATCATAATACTTTTTTATCAACCACATAATATATCACGTACAAATACATTTGCTATTACAAAAAATATATAAAACCTTTTTCACGGTCGTAGGCATAAAAGCCTATTATCGTGGCGTAAAAAAGCGCGGGCTTTGAATGATTACGTCATGTTGACAGGCGTAGGGGGTGATGACGTCACAAGATGGCGGCCAGGTTAACAACCCACGGCAGAAGGTCATATAAATTGATTTTCTTGTTATACATATTTAATAGGAATATGCCCCACGTTCAAAGGTTAAAAAATACATGCTTAGACTCAAGTTTATTTCGAGTTGAGCTGTGTTCGAAAGAGGCAGGCATTATGGTATTACTTCTTTATGTAGTAAATACATTGATATATAAAAACCCAGTAAATAGAGTAAACGTAGATGCTAATATAGGTTAACTAGATGTGCCCGCGGTTTCACCCGCGTTTATCGTTACTGCGCCGCCCGCGTGGGTTGTAGCGTGATGTTATATAGCCTATAGACTTCTTCGATAAATAGGTTATCCAACACTAAAATAATTTTTCAATGCGAGCTATTAGTTCCTGAGATTAGCGCGTTCAACTAAACAAACAAACTCATCAGCTTTATAATATTAGTATAGGTAGATTTACCGATTACTTATTTAAATAAACTAAAATTCGATACCTACCTGTATTATTAACAGTATATTGTGCTTATAACTTTATCGTTCGCTTTAACGGTTAAGGAAAACGTCATGAGTTGTACAACATGTTGATAAATGTTTGACTGGCTAGTTTGTCATACACATAAGTTTGCGATACTCGTTACATCCATTTACGAGGCTGGATATAATGGTTCAAGTGGTCGCCTCCCGCTGCCCCTGCGCCGACTGATGTGGACTCGATCCCCATGCATACATTCATGAGCTCCACTAATGGTTGTTACGAGTCTGTGTGTTCTTTGTGTCCGTTGTTTGAATGTTCGTAAAGTCCCCGCGATACAGGAGTTATTCCTAGTCCAGAAGTTGTTTTTCATAAGAGAAAAAGAGAGAGTTTGATTCAAGAAGATTGAAGTTATACGATAATATAATAATATAATATTCTATCACATACCCAGAGCTTGTACTATGGGTACTAGACAATGGATAAACATACATATATACTTTTTTTTGTAAATACGTACATATTATACATAGAAACACCCAGACCAAGACAAACATCCATGTTCATGCACACAAATGTTTGACTTGTGCGGGAATCGAACCCGCGACCTCTGGCGTGGCTGTCGGTTACACTAACCACTACGCCATCGAGGCCGACGATCTATCGCACCCTACCGTACAAAGATATTTGCAGAATGTTTTGAGGAATTTGTAATACAGGCTTCGCCACTGCGTCACGGAGGCAGTAATAATATCAAGAAGAACTTAAGTTTTTGCACAAACCTATATTGACGTTATAATTTAACGAGCTTAGTACAGACTCCAGCTCTCAACAAGGAACTTTGTATATTGTTTTTAAGTAGTTAACCCATTGTGCCTTGTAAGAAAGATATAAATTCTATTATTATTCTTATTATTAAAGATCTATACTCCGAACTGCTGTCTAGAATTTTTGAAGTGAAACTTCTTTATCGACGTATGGGAGAAATTTTGTAGCAGTGTAAAAAAAAAATCGTCACGTTTTTCGGTTACGCGCCATGTTGCTTTTTTATCAAAGTTTAGTATAGTGACGTAAAGAATATAATGTAATATATTATAATAATAACAACAATATATTAGTTTTGAAGTTTGGTTTGAAATAAGAATAACAATATATTAATTTGAAAGTGATAAAATAAAAAGACTTATTCAAATTTAAGTGAATTTACAAGAAAAGTGAGAGTGATTATATATTTCGTTTTATAAATTCAACACGTATGAGCATGATTTTAATATTTATTTGAGGTTAACCTCACTTTTTGATTGTAAGTATCAGTGAATGTATATAAATCTGTTAAAATTAGCAAGTATTAATAAATATGACTGTAAATCTAGTGAACATTATTAATTCTAAAAACAATAAAAAATATAAATTAAATAATAATTTAAAAATAAAACAAAACAATAGTAATAATGATGCTATCATTATTGATGAAATACAACAATAGCAATGATATTATAATAAGAACAATGATAAAATAAATTACTCATTAATTGTATGCATGTCTATAATAATAAAATTGCTTTAATTTAATACGGAAAAAATTGTTTTTCTTAAGGCCTTATCTACCCCATTTTCGTGAAGTTGCAAATAGTAGAAAAATGATATGTCGTAAAGAAGTTTCACTTCTTACCTGTGTACTCTGGTACACACACACATTTTATTTGACAGAAAAGCTCAATAAAACTTATCTCAGCCCGGGCATCGAGTCCAAGACCTAAAACACAACAGCTATATTAATAAACACAGCGCCACGGCGGTAAATAAATACACTAGAATTACTTTATTTTGATTGTCACCCCAAATTGAACAAGCTTTTTCATAAGTTTATAACTGGTTGCCTTTAATGGAATGTATGCCCCAAGGTCGCCACGACAGCCCCACGTGTCTGTTGTGTCAATTATTATTATAGGGGTGGGCCAATGTTGCCATTGCCACTGTTAATTATTCATTAGCCTTGTTGTGTTAACCCTGACTTTTGCCATACGATATTAATTGCTGTAAAAAGTCGAAAATAAACTTTGATATTTTTGGTATAAAAAGCGAAAGTACTATAATTCACGGCCACGGAAATATTAAATGAACTTTGTACTTATTCTTATAAGCTGGCTGTTTATTTTTAAACATTCATAAATATATATACTATTTGCTAAAAATAAGTCTTTTGAAGTCTTTATCCACCAATACGATTTTTTTCTCTTAATTTTACTATCAATGCATTAGTAAACGATTTAGAATTATAATACGTAAAAAGAAAACTTTGTCACCCTTTTAAGCATATTGTGCGCACGGAGGAATATTATATTTCACATAATTCAAGTTTATATGTAAAATACAAGCAGAAAGCTATAAAAAATAATATGAATTTCGGTCAAATTTCGACCGAAATTAATAAGCTCAGCAAAACTCCATATAATCTCATTTCTTTCTATTTTATCAGCTTACCCTAACTAGAAGCATTTGACATATCGATTTGGAAATACCGGTTACACGCACAGCCTGGGAAACAACAACTGTCAATAAATAATTGAACAATTAAGTCTGGAAAACCCATGGTTTCGCCTCTCAATTACACTTCATAAATTAGTGAAGTTATAAACCTAGGTGAACGTTCTCTAACTACATTTCGAGAGAGATTCTAGATAGATTCTAGGCCAGGGTTAACAGTGCATACTAGTCATACCTAGTCTCGCCTCCTCGATTGAGTAAACAGTGATTGATTGATTGATTGAACCTACATTTCGCCAGATTTAGGTCCCACGTGATAGGGGTCCAGCCTATTGCGGTTTTCCGGGCACAGTTCCAGAGTCCGTGCAGCTACTGTGAGAGACCTCGAGCACATCAGTCACATATACTTAAGCTGAGCCTCCGAGGTAGTCCAGATAACCAGGCCTCAACAATATTATGGGATTAAATTAAGCTATAGAGTTATTTCGAGATCATTACGAACGACAACAGGCGAACTGTTATCGATATGTGAAACAGTCAACCAAAAGATAATAACGTAATTAATATTAATTGAACATTACGTAATAATCCAATACTGATTACCATTCCGTTGTAGGATTTAAACATAAGGGGAGAGTCCTGGTTACGTGAACCCTCATAGCAACCATACCACAAACATTACAATTCCTGAGAATATACAATGGGGACATTTTACATTTCAGCTGTAAACTGATTGTGGTTTATCGTATTAAGAGAGCGCAACACGAAATTAAATAAATTCTAATATAATACTGTAATATTGTCCTTTAATTTTCAATTGATTTTTGTCTTTATTATTTTACACAACTTTAATAAGATTTTTTGTATTATATGTAATAACTAGGTGTTCCCGCGGTTTTATCCGCGTTTATCGTTACTGCGCCGTCCCCGTGGGTCGTAGCGTGATGTTATATAGCCTATAGCCTTCCTCGATAAATAGGCTATCCAACACTAAAACAATTTTTCAAATCCAAACAGAACTACTGAGATTAGCGCGTTCAAACAAACAAACAAACTCTTCAGCTTTATATTAGTATAGATATCAGCCCTGTATTAAACTGTCCCACTGCTGGGTACGGGCCTCTTCTCGGTGCGAGAAGGGTTAAGCCATAGTCCACCACGCCGGCCCTTCATCTTCAAGAACATTATGGAGAACTCTCGTCTGAGAGTTGTCTATGTCTATACAGGTTCCCTCACGATGTTTTCCTTCACCGTTAGCGGGAGCGATAATTAACTAGTCAGAGATGCGCGCCTTGGGATCGAACTCGAGACCTCGGCGTGGCAGTCCAATGATCTCTCACTAGGTTATCGCTGCTTGTTGTTTCCTTCAAGATAATTCATACTAATTACCCATTCGACTGCATAACAAATATATATTCATTGTACTAATACATAACTTGAAGTATATACCAATTCTGAACGGGGTAAGATAATGTGTGTAATTACATGCTTATTTGAACTACTATTATTTTTAGTTTCCGAGCAGCGATAGCTCAGTGGGGAGACCAACAGACTGCAATGCAGAGGGTCTCGGGTTCGAACCCACGTCGCGCACCTCTGACTTTCGGGAGTTATATGACTTTTCGAAATTATGTGCGTATTGATTGACAATTATAGCCTGCTCCGTGCCTCGGAGAGCACGTTAAGCCGTCGGTCCCGGTTGCCATGAACATCTATGGCAGTCGTTATTGGGAAGTTAGTACCTTCTAATATTCTAACATTGGTCTAGCCTTAGAGTATCGTTAGCTTTCGACTTGCGGAGGTCAGATAGCAGTCGCTCCATGTAAAAACTGATATCCAGTTACATCCGGTTAGACTAGAAAGCCGGCCCCAAGTGACTTGGGAATAATAAAGGCTAGGGAGAAGAGACTTAGCACTATTGACGCTTATATAATTCCTTAGTATAGTCCAGCCAACATGAAAGGAAGCTTTTAGTTTAATAATAATAATAAAATCCTAACTAATATATAAATGCGAATGTGAGTTTGTTTGTTACGCTTTTACGCTTCTACTACTCGACCGATCATCATGAAATTTCGCATATACGTTACGGGAACAAAAAAGGAACCGACATTTACGCGAGCGAAGCCGCGGGCAAAATCTAGTACTTAATGGATATTTGTAAAAACAACGGGCATATCCTATACAATCTATACAAAACCGCAGCGCCCCTTCCGTTTTTGAAGTCTGATTATATATCTGGTGATTATAAAACACCGGTTCGGATTAAGTTTGCGTACTATTATTATTTATTAAAAAACCTGACGTCATGTCATTAGCTGGCCCCAAGTGACTTGGGAACAATAAAGACTAAGGAGACGAAGATTATTTTTAGTTTCCATTTAATATGGGCCAAACATACTGCCATTTGAACAAACCTCATCCTGCTGCTGATATGTTTTAGCAAGAATGCCCAATAACTCTTTACCCGACCCGGCACCGAACCCGAGAGCTCAGCATTAATCAGCGCATTAACTACAGCTGCACTGTCAAACAAGTCACTACTATATTACGTAAAATATAGCTAAACTAATGTTGCTCACAATTATTTCATTCTCGAGTGTGTTTGTGTGTTCATATCAATGATTTTTATGTTGGTTTTGAAAACCAGCTCAAAAACATTGCTAAACCGATTTAGATGTGATAGAGCATTAGTTCCCAAAGTGGTCCAGGTGGACCCCCAGGGGTACAAGGGAGACTCGACGGGGATCTACGTTGGCGTGACAATGGAAGTTCGCAATTCGTAAGCGGGGGTCCTCGAAAATTTATTTGCTTTGGATAGTGAAGAACTAAAATGTTGCCTTGACTTCACCTATCAATGTAGGCAGATAATATTTTAAAGCACAGCGACTGTTACTTGTAAAAACTTGCATATTCCATATTCAGTACCAGTGGTCTCGAACCTACGAGAATTACTAAAAAAAAAGGTCAACCCGTAGAGATTTGATCAAATTTTTTAATTGCATAAACTTCTTTACTTATATATATACGAATGCCAAGGAATGTGGTAGAAATGTGGCTGCAGGGGGTCCACCGGAACCAGCTAAATTTTGAAAGTGGTCTATGAGAAAAAAAGTCTGAGAACCTCTGTGATAGAGTAACAAATAAACAGGATCACTTTTGCATTTATAATATTAATATGTATTAGTATACAAGTTATATTCAGTAATTATTTGACCATGAAGTAATGTAGTCGCTTTATTTACAAGGAAGTGAGTTGACCGCATCATTCTTAGTTACATAGTGTAAATAGCCATGACCTAACTAAATAGCCACACAAACAAACGGAGCGCACTTGTGTTTATAAATACGTGTGTATTTATAAACACAAGCGGTCGCCTAGTGGACGAAATTCAACCATAATTGATTTAAATTTTAAGTATGATAGTTATTATATTACCTAAGCTTTTACTGTCTAGAACTATATTCCCTTATAATCACATTTCATTTAGATTTCGATCTATACAGTTTAATTTGCCTATCTTTGTCAAACAAATTATTATATTGATACAATATGTAACTATAGTTACGAAGAATACTACTACATCAGCCGGACAATGCTGAAATACTATAAACGCCATTCGAATGCGTGTGTCAAATGCATGGTTTGTGTGCGTGTAGTGTTTTTCATTAATTTAAAGTATTACTAAAGCATCTATACTAATATTATAAAGCTGAAGAGTTTGTTTGTTTGTTTGTTTACTTGAACGCGCTAATCTCAGGAACTACTGGCCCGATTTGAAAAATTCTTTCAGTGTTAGATAGCCCATTTATCGAGGAAGGCTATAGGCTATATATCATCACGCTAAGATCAATAGGAGCGGAGCACCAATGAAGAATGTTTCAAAATCGGAGAGTATTTTTTCCTTTTGAGAGCTTCCGCTGCGTGCGCTGCGTAAACAGTTAAAGTTTCGCAAAAATCATGTATGACAGAATTGTTCCCCTTTAAAAGTTCTAAAAAAAAGTCCACGACAGCATATGTCTATCTTTTAAGGTTGGCTCACTATAACCATTTTTATGCTAACGAAATTTGTTCTAAAATAATGCATTATTTGCGAAGGTATTTTTATAAACATGATATTAATCCTTATCCAAATAAATACGTTATTCATCACAAGTATTTAATTTAAAATAAAATTGCCCTTTACATCATTCGATTTCAATGAATATCTTAGGAGATATAGCAGTTTTAAAATAACATCGCAGCAAAATAATTACCCATTACAGACATAGTACAAACGATGTTTCTCCTGGTTTATTCTGCGTGATTACTACTGGTTCGATTTAAAAAATTCTTTTAGTGTTGGATAGCCTATTTGTCGAGGAAGGCTATAGGCTATTTAACATCACGCTACGACCCACGGGGGCGGCGCAGTAACGATAAACGCGGGTGAAACCGCGGGAACATCTAGTATTTTTATAAAATATAAGCTCTCAAAAGGAAAAAATACTCTCCGATTTTGAAACATTCTTCATTTGTGCTCCGCTCCTATTGATCTTAGCGTGATAATATATAGCCTATAGCCTTCCTCGATAAATGGGCTATCTAACACTGAAAGAATTTTTCAAATCGGGCCAGTAGTTCCTGAGATTAGCGCGTTCAAGTAAACAAACAAACAAACAAACAAACTCTTCAGCTTTATAATATTAGTATAGATTAGGATTAGCCACTCCTTCTTTCTCCATATAAACTTTAACTGTGTCAAATTTCATACTTCTCCGTCCGCGTAATTTTCTTAAAAAGGGGTGCCTACAAAGTTTTTGCTTCACGTATTAATAATATATAGATATAGATAGTTACTAACTTACTATTTACTAAAACGAACTCAACAATCTACATAACTAAATAAAACCATGACAGATGTATGCGCGCCAAATAATAAAGGAACTAGAAATTCAGGTTGTGTAACCTTTCTTGTTGAACAAACGAAGTCTCTGGTTTCGGTCCAATGACATGACGTCAGGTTTTTTAATAAATAGTAATAGTACGCAAACTTAATCCGAACCGGTGTTTTATAATCACTAGGTATAATCAGACTTCATACAAGGAAGGGGCGCCGCGGTATATTTTTGTATAGATTGTGTAGATTGTATAGGATATGCTCGTTGTTTTTATAAATATCGATTAAGTACTAGATTTTGCCCGCGGCTTCGCTCGCATAAATGTCGGTTAGGTTAGGTTAATAACAGTACATATTTCTGGATAAAAGGTAAGTATCCTATCCTTTTTCGTTCCCCTAACAACGTATATACATATATGCGAAATTTCATGATGATCGGTCAAGTAGTGGAAGCGTAAAAACGTAACGAACAAACTCACATTCGTATTTATATATTAGTTAGTACTTTATTATTATTATTAAACTAGAAGCTTCCTTTCATGTTGGCCGGACTATACTAAGGAATTATATAAGAGTTAATAGTGCTAAGTCTCTTCTCCCTAGCCTTTATTATTTCCAAGTCACTTGGGGTCGGCTTTCTAGTCTAACCGGATTTGACTGGATATCAGTTTTTACACGGAGCGACTGCCATCTGACCTCCGCAACCCGAAGGCTAACGATACCCTAAGGCTAGACCAGTGTCAGGGTATTAGAGGGCACTGACTTCCCAATAACGACTGCCACAGATGTTCATGGCAGCCGGGACCGACGGCTTAACGTGGTCTCCGAGGCACAGAGCAGGCGATAATTATTTTCAATCAATACGCACATAATTTCGAAAAGTCATATAACTTCCGACAGTCAGAGGTGTGCGACGTGCATTGCAGTTTGTTGGTCTTCCCACTAGTGCTAAGTAAAACAATAAAAATAAGGCATTCTTAAGTTACTTACTTACGTAGGTATAGTCAAAGCGTCCGTAAATTCCTAAGTCATTGTTATTATAATTATAAAACGGGACAGGCTACCCAGACCCATCTCATTATTTGTATAATTCACACAACTATTTGCCATAAAGTGTGTAGACAACACTCTTGCGACCTCCAAGCAGTCAACTTTGTGCACAGCATAACAAGTATTTACTTTACTCAATTGTAAGATAAACACGTGACTTCTGATATTAAGTATTTAAAACAAATTTGGATATTAGCATATGAAACACTGCACAAAGGTTCACTCAAACGTATCTCGCCATCTTTATTCCATGTCACAAATTGCGCGGGAATCAGCCATAGATAAAGTAAATAAAATGTAATGAAAATGGCCGTCTATTATTAGTGATAAATTTAACGACTTAGGATTACAAGAGAAAAATAACAAGGTACTTAATTCTAATAACGCCATACGTACTTCAAGGTTGCAGAAACGAGTTATGTAACTTTACCGACGACAACGACAATGTTAAACCAACGAAAGTGACCATGAATATTTATTTATTTTTCCAGCGCCTTTAACTTTTCTTATAAGAAATACATAAAGAAAACCATTGTTGGAAGTTTAAATACACGCACTACGCACTGTTATATAAGGTAACAGAGCGTTACTATCTAATTTATAGGTACAATTTGGTTTCTCCTTCATAGCCCTTGGGACTTCTAGGGTTCTACCCTAGGGGAACTTGTCAACGAAGTGTCAAAAACAAATTCATATCAAGTGATTTCATTGGCCGAATTCAATCAGCTACTCACAGCAGTTAACAATATATTTACCCCTTTGTTGATGGCTTTGCGAAAGTGTATTAACTCTTGGCCGTGTGACTAAAAGTTCAGGCAAAAATGTATTACACCAATATTTAGCCATATCTGTTTCAGCTCCGCATTATAAGGGCCAACCAATTGAACCCTAATCTACCAGACAAAGAAGCAAACGCAGTACTGCTATTAAAAAAATTGTTTCAAAATCGAACCCGGTAGGTCGATCGACTGCATACAAAAATGCAAACTTAAGCCAAGGAGCCAACAGAATGTTCTCCTACTTCACGAAAGGCTCAAAAAACACTTCCCACTCCTTGGAAAACGTTAAGGACGTCCGTCCAACACTTAAAGGCCCTTGTGGAGATTTTATGTAAAGAGAGATGAGACACTTTGCACGGTCGTACCGCAGCTACACAATACAGAATGTAACAGAAAGATGAACGTATAATAAAATATATACAATGTTCATGATGCTACTTACGCAAACGTAACTTCAATAGGCTCATTAAACACCAAAGACTTCTTTGTCTTTGCTACTTTGTGACCTAAATGATTTAATTTATTGTTGACTTTGATATAATGTAATAATGATTTTATGTTACGATTGGCTTAAGTAGTATAACGCTTTCTGTTTAGAAAAGTATTTTAGGGTATATATTCGGCAAAATATATTTACGTAATTTCCTTTCAATTTCTAACAGTCCCTATTATTTGACATATCCTAAAAAATCTGAGCGTCCGTCAACATCTTCAAAATCTATGACTCTAAGTTTATATTATTATGTATTTTAAAAGTCGACTTCTGCACAAATATGTAGTTTCTCTATCGAAGTGATTTTACAAACAACCAATCAAGAAGAACACTCAAACTCGTAACAAGTACTTGCTGACTACACAAGTGTTCGTCTCATGTGGAGACCACTCACCATCTCACACCACTCATTGTTAATTATTATAGTGTACATAACAGACGACAACTAAATACATATAATATTACCGATACCTACCGTTAACAAGAACTAGTCATTTGTAAACGAACGTTGTTATTAATCTACACCAGATTTAAAAAAAAATGTTTTTCATACATACATACATAGATTCACGCCTGTTTCCCGGAGGGGTAGGCAGAGACTACGGATTTCCATTTGCTACGATCCTGACACACTTCTCTGGCTTCATTCACTTTCATCACATTTCTCATACACGCCCGTCGGTTCAAGGAGCTCTTAACCTGGCCTTTGTCCAGAACGCCTCCGATCTGATCGAGAAACGTTCGCCTAGGTTTTCCTCTTGCGACTGTTCCATTCACACTAGCCTTATAAACTTTCTTAGTAAGTCTTTCCTCGTCCATTCTTTCTACATGTCCAAACCAGCTTAACATACCCTTTTCTATTCTTGTCACTATATCCACTTTCACGCCGCATCTCTCTTTAATCACAATATTCCTTATTCTATTGTTTTAACGACACATAATCATTTTTCAAGTCGTCTCTTTTAGGGCCGCTTACAGAAAAGTGCCAAAACTTTCCAAGGACGACTTCATACAAAAAAGAAGGCTGGACTCACTTAGAGCTCTTTAATAATGATTATGGATATCGGCGGGAGCAGTAACACGTGGGACTGTACACGTGACGGCAACTATCGCAGCGCAGCTGTTATTATGAAAATGTGTGTCGTTTCCTCATCGATACACAATGTCAATGTCAAAATAACTTATGTAGTAATTCGCCACGCTTGCGCACACTGTTCGGTAGCACGAAACTATTGTTTTTCTTCTTGGATAACGTATTGAGTCGCAGTAGCACACCGGTGACTAGACAAAATAGATTTTTAATGTCTGATATTCTAAGACCTGACAGATTAACTATCAGATTTGCCATACAGATAAATAATGATAAAAGCATCGTGCCTAGACGCCGCGCGCCGGTCAAGCAACCAAAAAAAATTGAGTTGGTTGATTCTTTTTCACGCCGCTATGTATAACTAACAAACGATATTTTAGATTATATATAAGTAGTTTATGGGCCGTAGAATGAAATAAGCTATTTTTGTCATATTGCACAATTTTTGTGACAAGTACTGTACCTAATTACTTTTTTTCAGAATCAGGAAAGCAGAACCCAAAGCAGAATCATTTCATCTTAAGATCCTAAACCTATCGCCACCTGTTATAAATCCCTGTAATACGAGGCGAACCTAATGCCATCTACCGGGACTTAGTTTCTGTCTCTGTGCTGCTACTGAGAATTCTTTGACAGAAAACTCCAAGTAGGTCACAGTATAAAAAGTAATTACCTATTCTTTGCCATCCGCGTAGAATATGGATTCTTAAAGCAATTTGTAATGATTAATGATATATTATATAAAAAACATTACCAAAGATCTAAGATAAACTAAATTTATTTTTACTTGAAACCACGTAATCTTAAACGGTTTTAATTTGCCATTTTCTGACGTCACACATTTGTGAACGTCTTCTGCTTTGGTCTTCTGTCATTGCTTGCTGTCCAATATTTATTTACAAACGTGTTACGTCACTAGACGAATCGACGCCATATGGCCATATTGCCGGAGCAGACATTTGACAGTTTAAATAATCAGGGTATTTTGTAATGTAAACTTAAAATAAACATTATATTTTGTAGGGTCCATAAACACTACCTAAATGGTGTGAGTTGGTTTCCAGTAAATAGTCAAGTAGTCTATTATTCGAATGTATAAATAGCTGTCGTAAGTTGATTGTCTGATAACTTATCAACAACACATATCTAATCACAAAGGTAAATAGTCTAGTCGGATGAAGTCGGCATTATGGCGCTAAGAAACATAGATCTAGACAAACGTCAAAAAGATTTAAGTGTCAAAAAAAAGTAATCGATCACCAGAAACAAAAGAGGCAAATAAGAAGATTATCTACGTGATAGATTGTTAATCATACTGTCAATGTGTCATCCAGAAGTTGTCTATGTATAAAAAATACAAATACCAGCTTACCGAAGCAGGGACATACAGGTTGTTTGTTAATGTACATAATTATGTCATACATGTTCAAAAAAGTATTTACTACATTAATGACTAAATTTTGCCCACGGCTTAGCTGACGTTAAACTAAAATTTGTCAAACAGAAACTATCTCTCGGGAACAATACTCTCTTATTTCTGGATAAAAGGTAGTCCTCTTTTTTAACTTGTATGCGAAATTTTATGATGATCGGTCGAATAGTTACGGCCTGTAAGCGTAACAAACAAACAAACTCACATTCGTTTATGTGTAGTTTATTTTGAGACATTTGATAGTGATTTAAACATTATAAATATACCTAATTCATTTCTCAAATTTGAGCGTGAGCGTGGAAATACACATGTTAAGTAATAAACTCAGTATATCGATGAACAAGTTCTCATAGAGATACTATTTATAACCTAAAAAAGCTTCAAGATTACAATATACTTAAATATACCTATCTTGTTAACATAAGTAGTGTCTTAATTAAATGCTGAATATAGTTTGACACTAGAATCACTGTTAAATAAAAACATGAAGAACAATAGTTAAAGAATACTTATAATAATATCAGTCCTGTATTAAACTGTCCCACTGCTGGGCGCGGGCCTCTTCTCAGTGTGAGGAGGGTTAGGCCATAGTCTACCACGCTGGCTCAGTGCCGGATAGCAGACTTCATATTATTATATCTTCGAGAACACTATCCAGAACTCCCAGACGTCCAGGTTTACTCACGATATTTGCATTCGCCGTTGCGAGTGACAATTAACCATTTTAATACGCACATAACTTCGAAAAGTCAGAGAAGCGCGAATTTTGTGATTGAACTCGGATTTAATATAAAAAAATACTATATTTAATTATTACAGCGTGACAGTTATGTTAAGATATAAAACAGTAATCATTAAAACTAGATTTACAAATGTATTTATAATAAATTAATGCTAAAATGACAATATACTTATTTAGAGCATTTGGTGGGGAGAGATGTGCTGGTGAAGCTGATATTGTTGGGTTCCGTACACTTAACTCGCGCCTTGGGGCGAACTCGAGACCTCTGCGTGGCTGGCAGTCTAACGGTCTCCCTATAGGCATTCGCTACTTACTTAAAGACAAGAATACATATTAAGCTAATATAATATATTTGTGTATCATACGTTTGCCCCATTAGGTAATCAAACTCCCAACTATCAGCGTTTAACCACTGCGCTATATTTATAGTCACGGGTAAATTAATAAACAATTTAAATATTGAGTGGTCTTTAAACATTTTTTTTATTAAGTAACTACTTTATATTCTGAATCTGTAATACCATCTTGTCTATGGTATGAGGTCATCCGCTGTTTAAGTTATGACACCATCAAGGAAACTGAAAGTTTGACATATTAATATAATATGTAGATCTATTTATCAATTTAATCAGTTTAAACGATTTAATAAAAATATGAATGTCTGATTTTCTTATAATTAGTTAAATATGATTTCAAATCCATATCTACACATTATAGTAAAATCTGGTTAATGGACACAGGAGATATTTATGTTTGGGCATAATAGAAACCAAAACAATTATTTAGAATTATTTTTGTCTGACTGTCTGTCTGCATGTTGATACGTACATCACGACAAAAATATACATCGATAAGTAACTACTTCTAAATGCCACGCATAAGAAATCGCGGGCAAAAGCGAGTCCTAACTAATAGTTTAAACGCAAAAGTAATTTGTCTGTTTGTTACATTTTGACAAGTTGAACTGCTGAACCAAAATAATGGAATTCGGTTTGAAGATTTGACTTTAGCAATATTGAAGGACACCACTACATTTTAAAAGGCGTGACCGCCGCGATGGCGCGAATGATAAATTGTTTAAAGTAACTATAAGAATTAAAGCAGATGACTCGATTCGAAACATAAAATTTGTAAATGACATACAACTAGGACGTAGACACAAGATGACTTCTCATTCATACCTACGCACGTTGCTGCTGCAATGTTAGTGGTACATACAGAAAACAAATATTAGTACTTCACCTGTAGAAGGGGCATATAATATAGTGAAGCAGATTTATGTACTAAATACTAAAAAATAAACACCAAGATGAAGCTAGCAACATAGTTCTTCAACTTAAAATTGCGTCTACCAGCAGAATTACTGAGAACACAAAGTATGGAAATGCTCAGAAATTAATAAAATAGTGTCGTTATAGCTCAAATAGTAACATAACTTACAAATAATAATTTATAAAATATATTATGTTTATTCAAGAGCTGCAAGCATAAAATATATTTATACTTATACCTATTATGTACCTACCAATATTACATATAAACATTATGTACCTATATTTATAAAATAGGTACGTGTAAAGTCAGTTATAATATAAGCGCAGTTTTATCAGTTGCGACGTCAGTAGGCAAATAGGTATCCATTTATTGTAACTAATTAAAATTATCTATCACTTAATGAATTTTACAACTGTAGCTAGGTAGGTATTTCGAATATTTATTTATTTATTAAGATTCACCAAAAGTTACTACAATATCACATACACATAAGAAAAACATTTTGAGTCTAACCAATTGTATAACTAATTACAGGTGAATTCAGCATGCATTACATTTTAAACATTACATTAATAATATGACATAAGAAACAAAGATAAATATTAAAAGTAAAGAAATATCAATATAAAAGTTAAGTTTAAAATAAAATTATATCAAAGTATATATATTAAAAAAAATCTGATTAAAATGATATATTAAATTTTTTAATTAATGAAGATGATAAAATAATTCATTCAAAAAGACGCAATATGATTTGTCCTTTTGAAAAAGGAACCAAATTAAAAGGGATGGCGTAAACCTAACACGCTATCGTTATCGATTTTACGGAAGAAAACCATAAAATCGATTTCACTCAATGAACATTAATGAATAACACATAAATCTCACCTCATTTTAATTCCAAAAACAATTCCATTATCATCGCACATAACAGCAACGTTTTCAGTGAAGCACAAAATTGTAATTTTAAAATAAAAATGCAACGAAACCTCGACAACACGCGAACTAAGTCTTATTTTGTGAAGGGACAACGTATTATTTGTCACGTTTTCGGTGAAAAAACATCAAAATAACACAATGTCATACAGCAACGAGTAAAATCGATACACAAGCGCGCGAAATACGTCCCCGTTCAAGCAATGCTGGTGCCGCACTGACTGACTGACATAGTAGTCAAGTAACAAAATGGCGAGCCTGCTTGAGTTTGCGCAATGTATGTTTGTTTCTCCGCGCTGTAACACCACAACGACATGTTACTCGGATAGAATATATGATAAACTTAATAAAATAAGATATTTGCATTGTTTTAACGACTTCAAGTAGTATCTACATCAGCTGTGAACGTAAGGAGGGATGCCTTGAAAATCAATATTTACATATTTCACCTTTGTTGTGCTGCGGTCTTTTTAGGTCGACGACCTCTTGGAGAAAAGATTGCGGTTGAATCAGATAGGTATCTTTAATATAATATTATTATTTACACACAATTTGCTTGTCATTTATATGCAAATATGTGGGTATCTATAGAGCCGGTTTATTAGTCTTATTTTTATTCACGTCACCTTGGCTGTTTAACCTATACATGGACAATTGTATAAAGATTTAAAAGATTGTGAATGGGGATTAAGAATGAATAAGTTGTATGCGTGTATGAGAAATGTGATGAAAATGAATGAAGCCAGAGAAGTGTCTCAGGATCGTAGCAAATGGAAATCCGTAGTCTCTGCCTACACCTCTGGGAAATAGGCGTGAATCAATGTATGTATGTATTTTATTCACGTACACTATCTCGTTGTGAATAAGCACATGTTATAGGAGGGATATCGTAGCACGCTGCCGACCCTGACATACAATGATGTCAATATGCTGCCAGGGTAGGGACAAAATATTAACAGACTGACAGCGCTCTTAGGAAACCTGTAAGCCGGGCTCGCTGCTGGGGCTGGTTAATACAAGATATAAAATCTGCGATATTTTTAAGATAAAGGCATTTCCTCTCTGTTTTAATAGATGCCAGTAGGTTCGTACAACACAGTTTTATTTCAATCAAAGTGACTTGATTTGCCTCCTTATGAAAAGTGACGGAGGCAGTGCATAGCAGCTGTAGCCTAGTAGGAGGTCGTCGGAGGGCCACGCAGTGGTCTTGTCATTCGAAGTCGTGTGCGTAATAAATAGTTAAATACTACTTACTTTGGAGGTGAAAGAAAACATCGTGATGAAACCTGTATGTTTAAAAGTTCTACATAATGTTCTCGAAAATATATGAAGTGTTAGAACAATTAACCCGCACTGGGCCTGCTTAGTGGACTATGGCCTTTTTCTTACACTGACAGGGCATATTATTATTATTATCATATTACGACACATCGAAAATGTTACCTTAGGCAAACTTGGATTGTGAAACTCTCTTATAAAATGGAATTATTTATTTAATCATGCAAAATTCGAACCCTTTTACAGCAACATAAAATGTTATAATTACCTATGTGGTACCAAATTACGTTCTAATGCAAATGTCAAAGAAGCTCGACAATTAAAATAATAAAATAAGAATAATAATGATTACTTATATTTCTATTCTGGTTCACAATGACTGCCTGACTTGTGGTTATGTGAATTTTAAATAATATTTGTTACATGCCTCGTATGTCACGTATTGTAACTTTATGCTACAATTTACAGCGCATCGTGAGGTCCGAATTCGATTCCTGGGTAGCTAGATTTTGCACGCGGCTTCGCTCGCGTAAATGTAGCTTAGGTCAGGTTAATAACAGTACTTTTCCTGGATTGAAGGTCCTCTATGTCCTTTTGTGTTCACTTGACAAAGTGTGTATGCAAAATTTTATGATGATCGGTCGAGAAGATAAGATGTGAAAGCGTAACAAACAAACAAACTCATATTCGAATTTATAATATTAGTTAGGATTAAACACAAGTGTGTGTAAAGTACTGGATTCTAATTAGTGTTCCCCGACTGCACTTGAAGAAAGAGTTCATGTTGTACGCGAGTTTAATAAGCCAGGCTGGCTCATCACAGCCGCGCGATTGAGTTGCTAATCTTTATTTCTTACACGTTGATATCCTTATCGTCTATCGATATTCGATTATATTATATTAGCTTACAATTTACTTTTGTATTTGTGTAATAAATAGCACATCGGTTCCATCTATTACAGATTAAATTGATTGCATGGACAGCACAGTGGTTAAAATAGTCAGAGCATTGTCCATTTGTCGAGTGTTGTTTTATAAGGTCTACAGGTATTGCTGTCGAGAGCGTCGCCAGCCGATGGCCCAGGGGGTGCATGTTGATATGGAGAATGAGAAAAGTATGAATTGTAGGTAAAGTCGAGAGCACATGAAGCTTTTTTAGAATCTTTAGGGGTGGGGCAGCTGCCCCTTCCTGCCCCCCCTTGGCGACGCCCTTGATTGCTATTCATTCTGCACTCATTCGAGGCTTTGGCAGTCCAAACCGGTGAATGATATCAAGTCTACCACACAAAGGACAAAAATAATTAATTTGTTAATATTATATTATATATTTTAGGATGTGTGAGCTCACTCTTGTTAGTGCGTTTTAAGTACGGATGGGCACATCTATGATTTAAATCTGTAAGACGCTGATCTGGCACAGTCTGATTCCGTTGTCGTAATGTTCGTATTGTCCCCAGTCATATACACAATCTCATTTAATTCTATTCTATTTAAAAATACAACCTACTTATACATTCGGTATCGATCATCGCGGTATCTTTTTGTACAAATACTAGTTTGTACTAGTATTTGTAGATCATACATATTTTTGCCTTTTAGAGTTCGAAAAATCTCTTACGTATAGCTTTGTCCGTCCGTCTGTCTGTTATACAATTTTCAACTCAAGAGCCGTAAGTGCTAGAGACTCGCGGTCAACGCCATTAGACTCAGCATAGTCGATATATCCCCCGAAATGACTATGACCTTTGACCTCCGACCTCAAGGTTACGTCGTATCACGTGACCTTTGCATATACTTATTGTTTTGCGAACTCTAAGATTTACGGCAATTCAGTGCCGTTTCTCACTTGTTTTTTATCCAACTAGGGTGGCAAACAAGCATACGGTCCACCTGTTGGTAAGTGGTCACCGTAGCCTATGGACGCCTGCAACACCAGAGGCATCACTTGCACGTTGCCGAGCCTTTAGAGGAAGTGGGAAGGAGAAGGAGCGGGAAGGGGGAAAGAGGGTGATTCGCCCGCCGGCACTCTCCCTCACCGTACGAAACACAACAGTAGAAATACTGCAATTTCACGTCGATCTTCTGTGAGAGGGTAGACCTTCCCCGGTCGAGCCGGTCCATTCATACTGACATCAGCTCGGCTCTACTATTCAAGCCTTATGCGGGGACTGACAACACTGTACTCGGCGCAGTGCCAGTAAGGAGGAGATCTTTTAAAATAAAACACCATCCGTGCAGTCGAAAACCGACCACATTTTTAAGTTTCATCCGTGCACGAGTGATGATATTGCAAGGTTCCATATACTAGTACCCGTTGGCTATCAGATCGTATGGTTATTTCTCCGGCAGAAAAGGAGTGATTACACGGATGACGCAATAGATTAAGTGAATGGATAAACAGTGTTCCTCTTCTCCCTAGCCTTTATTAGTCCCAAGTCACTTGGGGTCGGCTGTCTAGTCTAACCGGATTTGACTGGATATCAGTTTTTACACGGAGCGACTGCCATCTGACCTCCGCAACCCGAAGGCTAACGATACCCTAAGGCTAGACCAGTGCCAGGATATTAGAGGGCACTGACTTCCCAATAAAGACTGGCATAGATGTTCATGGCAGCCAGGACCGACGGCTTAACATGCTCTCCGAGGCACGGAGCAGGCGATAATTGTCAATCAATACGCACATAATTTCGAAAAGTCATATAACTTCCGAAAGTCAGAGGTGCGCGACGTGGGTTCGAACCCGAGACCCTCAGCATTGCAGTCTGTTGGTCTCCCCACTGAGCTATCGCTGCCAGGGAACACAAACAAATATTTACTTGTGGATATGGGTATTCTGTGTCCATTGTTTTAATATTTGTAAAAGCCTTTAAAAAAGTGCCTCATATTTTTGAATAGCAAGCTGTAGTGTTACTACGTAGTACTTTTATAAAATCAAATAATAAATAAATACAAATTATTTACCTTGTTTGTCCAGTGACGTGGTATGCGCTTATGCTTATTGCTGATCATAAAGTCCCGGCTTCGATCTCGGTAGCAGCAAGTTGTGCTCGGGTTCAATTCCCGAGTCCGACACTTAACGGTTACTTATCGGTTTTTACTGTTAGGTACAGTATGCTGTGTTGCTACTCAGCATATCGTAACAGTAAATTGTAACAGCTGGGACTCTGAAACTGCACTGCCATGTGTGGTAGATCACAAATAGCTACCGCTCTATTATTTGGACCCTGAAACTATAGCTATAAAATGTGACTGTAATAGAACTCTGCCTATACGGCTTTAGGGATATAAGTATCAGACTATGGAGATATTTAACCATTTCTGGTGTACAAAACATTCATAATTAATTATTAAAATGTGTATACTGATTCCCATTTTAGTCTGTCAACTTTTAACCTTTCAAGCTTACAACGTTCAAAATGTTCAAATCCATATAATTTATTGATATCGGTCATGAAAGAACAGTTTAAATGTCAGGGTTATATTCACAAGAAGTAATTCTTATTTACTATTATTTGATTCAAGCAAAGCAAACTAGTGAAAATATAATCTAATGAATATGAGAAGTATACGTTAGGTACACCTTTTTAAGCCTTCACGCTTCTCCGTGAGCGCAATAAGAAGTGTGCGATATGCAGACACATTAAAAGTAGGTATTACTGCAAGTTGACATAGTTTTAAGATTTATATTGAGAAGCACTGCAGAAATCTCAAATGTATAAAAAAATACTTAGTCGAATTTCAACTACAGGCCATCCTTTCGTCATCCACCGGAAACAGTTTCTGACTTCGTGCTGTCATTGACAATGTCTTAGCAGATAAACCAATAACAGTTTCGCACAGTGTGCATTAGTAGTGAATGAGGTCGCGGGTTCCATTCACTAAATTTGCTTTTAGGTTATTCTGTAACGAAAATCTTAGTAATATGCTATTACTGAGATTTTTGTTTGTCTTGAATAAGAACTCTCCATAGTAGACAATTGCTGGCGAACACCTTACCCATGACATAGGTTTCAGGCTATGTTAGGTTTCTAAATCTTAACCTTTAAACAACTTAAAAACTTTAGCATCTAACTTTAACTTTATTATAAATACAGTTTAGTTAAACTTAAAACTAAAGCAAGCTCTATGAAGAATATAACGCCACATGATATCTTCAGATAATTATATTCTGTATGTGTCTGTCTGTAAAATAAAGATTTTTGAGCAGAAGCGCTGGTCGAATTTCTCGGCACGCTTAATGACATATTATGTCGTGCTCTTGTCACTGCTGGCGTTCCTGTAGGTACTGCTGCACTTGAACCCAATGGCTTGGTACGCGACGATGGAAAGAGACCGGACGGAATGTCATTGTTGCCTCGGAAGATGGACAGGCCTTCGGTGTGGGACGCAACGTGCATTGACACCCTTGCGCCATCACATCTTCCAAGCACTGCGGGATGTGCCGGCGCTGCTGCTGCAAAGGCGGAAACCCTCAAACAGCACAAATATAGTAATTCAGTCGGCAATTACATTTTTGAGCAGTTTGGAGTGGAAACCCTAGGTTAATGGGGTCCGAGCGCTCGTATTTTGTAGAGGGATATCGCAAAACGCCTGATCGACGTTTCGCGTGATCAGAAGGCTGGTCTTTTCTTGGCCCAAAGAATCAGCATTGCCATTCAACGTAGCAATGCTGCCAGTCTTCTGGGCACGTTACCAGTTGACAGCGATGCTGAAGAATTCTACGATGCTTAAATAGTAATAATTAGTATTATAATTATTTGTGTTTTTGAAATTATGTTATCTTTTTTAATACGTTTGTACATATATATTCGATTAATTCGCTTTAAAATTAATAATGTAAATATATTGTGTTTGTTTCTCGATTATAATTTTAGTATTGTGAAATAAATGTGCTATTATTATATTACGAAAAAAAATATTAAAAAATAACAGTTATAATTTGAAAACAAAGATTTATACTAGATTTAATTTTGTACGTATGTTAACACACCACGTCCTTTAAACCACACTTCTACAACAATTATCAGTATGCAGATTATTCGGTAGTCAGGCGTATATGTAAAGGTGTGCCTCTAGCACCTAGTAGATCATTTTTATTCGATAAATTAAATACAGATGAACACCAACCGTATTCCGTGTGGTGACGGAGTAAGAATACTACATGTCACCACCCCATTTCATCCCGTGGGTGTCGTTAGAGCCGACAAAGGGAACACATTAAGCAGACAACAGCTCTGCAAAGAGAGTGAAATCTCGAAACAAACCCTATACCAACCCGTCTGGCCAGCGTGGTATAGTAGGCTAAAATCCTCCCATGAAAAGAAAACCACGAAAATGGCCCCCAGTTCACGGCAGTCCCGCTATTCCTAGCCACGGCAGCGGTCGCGGTAACGGCGGGATAGGGGGTGCGAAGAATCTGCGGGCTACGGAAGGCTGCCAAAAACAAATACACCTGGCGACGTATAACGGCAGGTCACTTCGGCTCGACCAACACCTCACCGAACTCGAGGTAGAACTAAGTCGCATTAACTGGCATATATTGGGGTTATCTGAGGTCCGAAGACAGGGGGAGGACACGATAACCCTTGAGTCAGGCGACTTGTTCTACTTTCGAGAAGGTGATCGGCTCTCCCAGGGTGGTGTCGGTTTCCTGGTCAATAAGGCCCTCATAAGCAACGTTGTGGAAGTCAGTAGTGTGTCGACACGGGTAGCGTACCTTGTACTAAAGCTCACCGCTAAGTATACCCTAAAGGTGATACAGGTATATGCGCCGACCTCGACTCGCTCTGACGAGACAGTCGAGGCCATGTACGAAGATATTGCAAAAGCAATACATGGTACGGCCAAGGCTCACTACAGCATTGTCATGCGGGACTTTAATGCCAAAGTACAAGAACGCGGCGAAACGATACTCGGCCTCCACGGCCTGGGGCGTAGGAATCACAAGGGGCAAATGTTAGTCAACTTTTTAGAATCGCAGGAGCTCTTCTTAATGAATTCGTTCTTTAAGAAGAAGCCTCAACGAAAGTGGACTTGGCAAAGTGATACTGTGACAAGGAACGACATAGATTTCATCATTACGGACCGGAAGCATATATTTAGAGATGTCTTCGTGATCAATAGGTTCAATACCGGCAGCGATCACCGACATGTCCGAGGCACTCTAAATAGAGACTTCAAAGTAGAGAGGGTTCAAATGGTGAAATCTACTCTCCGACCTACACCACTCCAAATAGCTTTGAGCTCCGAAAAGTTTCAATTGGAACTTCAAAGTCATTTCGATTCGCTGGAAACCACAGGCAATGTTGACAAGAAAACCGACACAGAGGTCAGAACGCTACAAGAGCTGTCTCGGAGGTGGATGCCCGCAAAGTGCAAGAACAGGGAGTCTAAGCTCTCGCTCGACACTCTCGAACTTAAGAGGGAACGACGAGAAATGCCATTCACTGAGTCATCTTCGTCAGATAGGAGTCTTGAACCTACGTATCCGAAAGCTGATGCGACGTGACCTTCGTCGCTCTAACTCTCGCCTCATCGAGGCAGCGATTGAGCGAAATAGAGGGTCAAAGGTTTTCGCTCAGCAGTTAGGGAGACCCCATCTGACGAAACTCAAGACTACCGATGGCAGAGTCATAACCTCAAAGTTCGAGATACTCCACGAAGTCGAGAGTTTTTACAGACACCTGTACGCATCACGGATGGCGAGCCCTTCGGGACATAGCGACGATGACCACAGAGCCCCACTTACGCGCCACTTCACCGAGGATATCCCGGATATCGACCAGAGCGAGGTTAGAGCGGCTCTCGAGCAGCTTAAGAATAATAAATCTCCCGGTGATGACGGAATTACAACAGAGCTCTTAAAAGCGGGTAGGATCGCAATCCTGAAGGAGCTAACTAGCCTGTTCAATTCCGTCATCCAACAGGGCTTAACACCTCGGGCGTGGAGTGGGAGTGCGGTGGTTCTGTTCTTTAAGAAAGGTGATAAAACCTTACTTAAGAACTATAGACCCATCTCACTCCTAAGCCACGTCTACAAGTTATTCTAGAGAGTCCTCGCAAACCGTCTCGCTAGAAAACTTGACGAGTTCCAGCCTCCAGAACAAGCCGGGTTTCGAAAAGGCTTCAGCGCCATGGACCACATCCATACTGTTCGGCAGATTGTACAAAAGACCGAAGAGTACAATCAGCCGCTGTGTATGGCTTTTGTAGACTACGAGAAAGCCTTCGACTCCATCGAAACTTGGGCAGTTCTAGATGCTCTGCAACGATGTCGCATTGACTGGCGCTATATAGAAGTGTTGAGATGCCTGTATGACACCGCCACAATGACCGTCCAGCTTCAGGACCAGAAAACAAACCCGATGGAGTTGCGTCGAGGAGTGAGACAGGGAGATGTAATATCTCCCAAATTGTTCACCAACGCGCTTGAGGATGTTTTTAAAAGACTGGACTGGACTGGACGGGGAATTAATGTGAATGGTGAGTACATCTCACACCTACGGTTCGCCGATGACATCGTCATTATAGCAGAGTCGCTGGAACAGCTTAGCGGAATGCTGCACAGCCTAAATGGAGCCTCGCGACGGGTTGGTCTCGGCATGAACTTGGATAAAACCAAGATCATGTTAAATAGACATGTTATGCCGAGGCCCATTTACGTCGATGGGTCGATGCTCGAAGTTGTTCAAGAGTATGTCTACCTTGGACAAGTGATTCGACTTGGAAGGAACAACTTCGAGAAAGAAATCGACAGGAAAATCCATTTGGGGTGGGCAGCGTTTCGTAAGCTTCGTCAGGTTTTCTCATCGCCTTTACCGCAATGCCTGAAGACCAAAGTCTTTGACCAGTGCGTCCTACCTGTTATGACTTACGGTGCCGAAACGTGGACACTCACGGTAGGGCTAGTCCAAAAATTTAAAGTCACCCTGCGGGCTATGGAGCGAGCTATGCTAGGAGTTTCTTTGAGGGATAAACTTAGAAATGAGGTTATCCGTCAAAGAACCAAGGTTACCGACATAGCTCGCAGAATAAGCAAGCTGAAGTGGCAATGGGCTGGCCATATCTGTAGAAGGACCGATGGCCGTTGGAGCAAGCGAGTTCTAGAGTGGAAATCGCGACTTGGTAAACGTAAGGTAAGACGCCCCCCGGCCAGGTGGACCGATGACCTCAGAAAGGTAGCTGGGTTAGACTGGATGCGGAAGGCGGAAGACCGGATATTGTGGCGTAAAATGGGAGAGGCCTATGTCCAGCAGTGGACTGCGGTGGCCTGATTGATTGATTGAACACCAACCAACAATTGTTTGGCTAATTAGGAAAGTCTGGTATGAATATGTTTACTAGCTCTTGTTCTCTAGGGCTTTACTTAATATTTTATAGAACTAAGAAAATTACTTTGTTTGATCTTCTATTTCATATTATTTTTAACAGTACTATGCTTGTGATAACTCTTTAGACCAAACATTGGTAGGTACTAAACAATATATTTGCCTGATTCTCACTTACTGTAAATAATATTTTATTTATTGGTATTATAGAAAAATACTGTATCATACATGAAGGTAATACGAAGGTATCATACCATCATGTGTATAATCTATGGTGACCGAGGTGTCAAATCTATCAAGAGTATTAAGTGTCAGTGTCACTGTGTCATAAACTTATTGAACGAACTTAACTTGCCAAAAGTTTTGGCGGTTACATATAATTGTTCATGTTTCGCGCAAATAACAACTAGCTAAACTACATTCATTATGGCAGAAAAACTTGAAGATCTGAATCTACCTATGACTGTGGTTACAAGAATAGTGAAAGAAGCTTTACCAGAAGGTGTTTCGATATCAAAAGAGGCGCGAACTGGTCTAGCTAAAGCCGCTTCGGTTTTCGTATTATACGTTACTTCCGCCGCTACAAATATAGTTAAAAACAAGAAAAGGAAAGCTTTGACTGGTCAAGACGTGCTGGATGCGATGCGGGACATAGAATTTGACAGATTTGTGGAACCATTAGGTGAAGCTTTAGAACAATATAAACAAATGGTTTCTGCAAAGAAAGCTAGCTCTGGGAAGAAGAAGGACGAAGGAGACGAGGTGGAAATGATAGAAGATGACTGATGTGATATTTGGACTCAATAGTGTTAAGTATATTTAAGTATTTGTTAATAAAATGTTTTGATAATCATTTTGTTTTTACATAACCTAAAACCACACCAGTTCACCATAACAAACTATTTCGGTCATACCTGGACTGTAAATGTACATTTTACATGATTGTATTAGACAATTATTGTTGCCTTATCTTTTTAATAATTCTAGGAACTTATTGTAAAGAGCTAATGTATTTGGTCTGCATCCTGTTTAGGGGTACACATACACTTCTGTCTGTATTGATCTCCCGGTCACTGCTCATACCCTTGGGATCCTGACATAATGCTTTTCCATCGCCTTATTTTTTTATAGTTCTCTGCCTTAGTAATTATTCCTGTCGCAGGGACTTTACAAACATTCATATACAAAACCTTAGCAGATCGTCAAATAATTACATTCATATAATGGACAAAAAGAACACCCATACTCAGGACAACTGTTTTGGATCACACAATTTTTATTCTGTGTGGGGATGGAATCACTACACTTGGTGCAGTAGAAATGGTCAGACAACTATTTAACACACTTCCACACGAAAAAATAATGTGTGATCTACAAACAGTTGTTACGAGTCTGGGGTTCTTTGTGTTGATTATTTAAATGTTTGTAACATTAGCTGATCCAGGCATTTGTTAGTGAGTGTATTGTCCTTTTTTAAATATGAATGAAATGGTAGCATTAAAGATATAAATAGGTTCCATTATTATACTTAATGCCTTTTAAATCATGAATTGTTTACTTTCATATATTCAACTAGTTTTTGCCAGTGGCTTTGCTCGTATGAATGTGGATTTTGTCAATGCATTTGTATTCCTTGGGAACACATACTACGCTGACAATGTGTATGCCCAATTTTGCGATGATCTATCTTGCAGTTAAGGTGTGACTCACATTCACATTATATAATATTAGTTAGGATTAAAACAGTTGATCTTAATCTTTATCTACAGTCAGCGCCTTTGCCACTATGCTTTTCTTCATATCATGACGCTGGCTGTTAAGCTGTGCGTCAAAGAGCAGCGATAGCTCAGTGGGGAGACCAACAGACTGTAATGCAGAAGGTCTCAAGTTCAAACCCACGTCGCTCACCTCTGACTTTAAGAAGTTATATGACCTTTCGAAATTATGTGTGTATTGATTGACAATTATCGCCTGCTCCGTGCCTCGGGAAGCACGTTAAGCCGTTGATCCAGCTGCCGTGAACATCTATGGCAGTCGTTATTGGGAGAGTGTCGACACAAAAGATCCCACTGGGTCGAAGTGTCGTCGGTCTGCACTGACTGGTCCCCCACATAAGATAAGATAAGCTGTACTGCAATGCATGTATCATCCTTTTAAAAAGTAACACATTAAAGTAGAAAAATTGAAATACCCAGATAAACAATTTGTGGAAACATCTTGTCTTATGTGAGAATTGAACAAACAGCACTTGGTCATTGGCCAGGTGACCACTAAACCACCACAGCATGACTTATGCGGTCTATAAGACACATTATTAGAAATCACAAAGACAATATTCCTTAACCAATGTGATTATATTCATTGTAATTTTAGTAAAAAAATGATTGGTGAAAATATAAAATGTGCAAGCTGCAACTTCACCGCTGGCCCTACACTGTGAGATCAGATCAGATCACACTTATGAGATCAGATCTCACACTGGACCATTATTTGTCTGGAAATGGTTTGTCAAGTCTAGGTGTTCTTTTTATCTGGCAATTGTGTGTAAAATTCTTGCTACATATGCCATAAAATCTATTAAGCACCAAATAAAAAAATGGTATGTATATTTTGGTTTTGTGCCCTTTCAAATAAGCCTTCCCGTTAATTAGGGCCTATCGGCAAATAATACAATAGCATATATTAACCTCAATTGACTAATAAGCTACTCATTATGTTAGAAAGTTAATATTTTATCTTTTCTTGATTTGTATCTATACCTATACTTATTTTATAACATTCCAGGATTAAGGATTAGGGAACAGATGGGACACTTAGTCATAAAGTGGAAAATAATGATACAAATCAGTAGGTATTGATAGAGTTACAGTTGGCTTGCATAATAAAAGAAACACAATATTATTTTGTTCATCACTTTATTCAGGAATAAAATCTGTTCAGAAACAATCTCGAAATAACATTGAACTGACACTTGACCTCGGGATACACTACCGCTACCTACTCTCTCATGTACAACCTCCAACGAGCGCGCGCTGCCCTACCCACCTACCTACCTACCGTCTGATATAACGAAAATAAATATTCATATCTCTAATTTATCATTTCGAATGCTATTATAATCTAATTTATAATTTTCTCTGGTTATAATTCTTTTTTAACTTTTACCATTAACACTATGAATTTTATTAGAGAAAAATGGAAAGATCTTATTCTAAAATAAATTGTCAATATTTTGTACGAGCTATTCATACAAACTACAGGAAGCAAAGCTAATAACCGATATTACGAAATATCAAAATATTTAATTTTATAGGTAACACAAAACTGTCAAAATCAGTACAAGTCTTGCCAAATGGATTTTGACTGCTTTTGACAGACATTATTTTTAATGTGTAATCCCATTGCAGGTTTCCTTAGCCACAAACTTGAATTTTAAATATTTAATTGTAATTATTAACGGATAAATCACATGCGTATGCGTATGAGGTTCATTTCATAACATTCTAAACATCCAAAGCTCGTCATTATCGACAACCGATGACCACTATATTTTGTGACTTTTTACACTTGGTAGTCAGCTCTCCTTTTCAAAAACATTAGACTTTCCTGCATTGAGATCACACGAGCATAGAAGACTATATTTTTAGACATGAAATGTTCAAAAACCTAATATAAGATATTGGAAAATCCTGCAGCTCAGATCTGTCTACTAGAAATAAAACACTGAAATATTACGAGCATTTTATGCTAGTTTAAACATCTACACTTTTATTTTATTGTTTTATAATAGACTTTTAATGCCAGACTTTGTTTTATATATTTATTTTTAAATTCTAAAGAGTAGGTAATTATTATCATCAATTATTTTGATTTGTCGGTTGCATACTACCTATATGATTTATTGCGAATAACATGACCGTCGTACACTACATCAGTTATTTTGGAAATTTCGATTTTTGTTATAATATTTGTTTGTTTATTTTACTTTTCATCTCTTCCTCATAAGTAACCAACAAATCAAAACATATATTAATTTCAGTACTGGTGTTCTAGTGTTTCTTTAAATCTATTATTTCGAAATATATCTACAAATACATCTAAATAAGTACTAAACGGGACTATATGACCACAATATTTATACGCTATCCAATTTTTTTTATTACAGCCATTCTCAGTCCAACTGCCAAGCGTTTTGGCGTTCTCCATGGTAAACAATCATATTAACTAATTTATTATTTGATAAACCTTACAATCCATATAACTATTTTTTTTTTTTCTTATGAAATAGGTACTTTAACTTCAATACGTTATTATTTATAAAAAGTACATTATGAATAATATTTTATTTTGAAGATATAAATAATGTTAAAGGATTCAATACACATGTTGCACAATAGAAACAGACCAATCAAATAATAAACTTGATAATATGACCGAGTGAGCGAGAATAGATGACAGAGATAGTAGAATGATGAACGATGTTAGAAATGTGTCGTTTTGTTACTTCACGAGCTGGTAACTAAATGTTTATCAGGTATAAACATATTCAAAGACGACAGTGTCCGCCCTTTTACGATCCCTTTGATGAAACTTTGATATTGGCATAGACGCCATGTCTATGCCAATATCGAAGTTGATGCCATAGATAATATTTCAAAATGATACAGAAAGACTTGACTCACGTTCTTATAGGTCACGAAAATAAGTAACCTATTCGGGAACTACATTTCTTTAAAGTATTTTAACGTTGTCTTGAGGATAACATAAATCATGTCTAGTAAGAACAAATAATTTACAATGCATACTTATCTAGATAAATGCATGTAATCATTGTCTGTGTTAGTAATGTTTTAAGTAATGTTTGCCACCTTGTAATGATTACTTTTAAATACTTAGAAATTAATACAATGCTTAAATATACACATTATCAGGTTACGAATAAAAATGAATACACATATCAAAAATTATAGTACATTCATATTTTATAAAGAAAAATGGTGTAAAGGATAACAGAAAAAAACGAAACCAAATTGTACGAAATAATGTTTATTGGAAAGTATAAATAAAAAGGATTATTAAAAGCGAAACATACTGCGATTGTTTTTCTCACTCTGACAACGGAAATAAAGAAATAAAATACTTTTTGTAGATAACATTGAATTAGCACTTATCTCATTTGATATTAAAAATAAAAGGCTGGTATTTATTTATATTGAGATTACGTGTGCTAAATGTTAACATCATCTATTAAAATATAAAATAAATCGATATTTATTAGTTGTTTTGCTAAATATAAGAAAATACTATGCTGGTCTCCAATTTAATATAACGGGACCAGTTTTATACAATCAGTCTGGCAGAATCATAAAACTTAGTGTTCACTGTTTTTATTTAATAATAATATAATCATTTGACTATTGTTCAGTTTATAAAGAAAAAAAAAAACATTACATTTAAGAGAATTTCATAGAAATTAAATACACAACTAGGAATACCGCCAGGTTGATTGCTGCTATATCAAAACATCACAATAAGGATCTCACGTCACTGTCAATGAGCACTGGATATTATATATTCACAAAAATCCAAGAAAGCTGTATTTTAGTAAGGGATAAAACTTAAGGAGATTTAGATAGGGGCGGTGGACTTTGAACATCAGTTGCATAAGTCTTTAGTCCACCTTAGTAATACATGAAAACTGTAACTATAGGGACAACTATATCACAACTAAATTGGGACGATCACATTTATTTTATGTTATGATCGCAGTAATAAAAGAAATATTTGGTCTTAGGACCAATAATTATCGTGATCGTCTTATAATAGAGATCTCCAATCTCACCGAAAGCTAAGAAAATCACTTAATATAACATCTTAATGTTGATTTTCTTAACTTCCATTGAGACTAACCTTTAACTGTCAAAATCACCTTTAAATATTAAAAAAAAAACATTTTAATTACATTATCTATGACTAAAGATATTATACAGTTGCACTAAAACTAACTGGAATAATTATTATATTTACAAAAAACAAAAATACACAAGCGTTCTTTCACAAAATTATTTTGAAAAATGTCTTTTAATAAATTTTTCGTTACACGTAAAATCACAAGTTGTGATATAAATATTAAACAATAATTAAATAAAGATTTTCTATTTATATTTAAAATATAGCGAGTAAAAGATCTGTTAATAGTTCATTTTCGTTTTGGGGCTTATACCCTTTCATACAAAAAATATAAATAGATACATATACCAAATAAAGTGTCAACTGAAAATCGATGAAAATAAACTAACCAATAACTCGGCATTAATTTGGCAGTTTCTACATTTCTTTCGCTACATGAGTTTATTAGTTGTTATTTTACAAGGACTAGCATATTTTACTGTCATACGATGGCGCTATTTTATAGATAATTAACTATTACGCAGATTATTTTATTTTATATTTTATTGTGTAATATTGAAAAAAATCCTAACATACAATAGCTATGTAGAACATATCCATATTGTATGTTATCACTTTAATAAAATAATATAAAATCACTAATAAAACATCGGTAATATCGGAAAATTATTGAAAAAAAGTAAACACATGATTAAATAACCCGAATAATGTGTTCTCTTATATATTTAAGATTTTGTCCAAATTGAAGGTTTTGACACAATTATGTAAAGTTAAAGTAGCGACACCTAGAATGTAAACAGCCATCACTTGGATTAATCAATCACGACTTTATTTGGTATATAAGACACCATCTTGTTTGTTAAAATATATCTTAATATGATCACAGTTAATAACTGTTAGATATTAAACATAAATGTTATTTTATATTTCGTTCACATTACATTTTCATTGCAACATTTTGCAAGAAATCCATGACATTTAATTTTTACATGATGATAAAAATGCTGATATTTGTGTATTATCATATTTTCTTATGTATCATTTTAGTAATACGTAAAAGTATTTATACATATGCAACGGCAAAACAGAAAGATGTGGTCACTTTTAAGAATGGCATAATGAAACTCCAATAAATGAAGTCGGAGTTAATCAATTTGAGTAAATTTCTGTTTAAAAAATATAATTTAAAAGTAAACAGATGACATGAATCAAGTAAAAGTAATAAAACTTCCAATACCAACTACAAGAACATAATCCATAGCAGGTTTACTACAAGAACAGAAAGCGTCGCCAAGAGATTCCATTTTAAGTTTAAAGCTGTTACATAAAATCGCTAAATAATTTTACTTCGTATATATCAATAGTCTGGTTTTTTACTGGTTCTATAGTTCTATTCCCTTGGTCATACTTAAGGCTTAACAATGTCGCCAAAATTGCAAGTATAACAGTGTAAACGGTTACTCAGTAACAATGAATATTCATTCATCTTTTAGATAAATGAATATTCATTGTCATATAGTGTATCTACTACTAATCTATTACATGACCACGTCTTCCTGGTTTACGGTTACATTCTGTAAAATTTTCATAGACGTTGTCATTTTATTTATAAAATGATAGCTCAATGGTATCGTTTTCAAAACCCGTTCATTCAGCAGTAATTACAGACTGGAGACCACAGTATATACTCTTCCCTTTTACGTCTGTCCAACACTTAGCAAGCGTGAGTTAAGTAGAATTATTTTGAAAGCGGCATGTATGTATGATGTAATGTCAATCATTCTTCTTCTGGATTAGCTCAGGTTAATAATATACTAACTTACTCTAAAAGCTGTTAAAATTGCTTGACTTTTGACAGATGGTCACTGTAGTCGATGATATTTTGACAGTACACCAGTCTATAATTACTGTGAGACAAACGTGTGGCTTAATTGGCTATAGATTAATCTTCATAGTGTTGAGGAGACTGGGATCGCACCGGACGCCGTATTGGCGGCGATCCGGGAAATGCGCAAACGCGCTAGTTCTTCATTAAATAATATAATTTAAGAGGGACAGTTGTAATTTGAATTTAAACATTATTTTAATTATAATTTAATATTAACGTTTGCTAATCAAACTTATTGCTTTTCTGGAATGATACACTAAAATGGCAGTGATGTGGGGATCTCTTTTTATTATAATTAAATAATCGACTAATATTTAGTAAAATCGTTTCTATAGATGTTATAGGCATTAAGGATGTTTAAATGAAGTAAAGGATGTGACAACATCCTTATCAAATTTGTCAACAACATCCGTGGTTCTATTAATATTGCGAAGTTTTACGCGGATGTGATACAAATTCGAAGTGGCTTACCTAAAGCTAAGTCGGCACACGGATTCGGCTCATTATTTCAGTTTAATTTTTGTCAATATTATAAAACCTTACTATTAATATAAAATATTAAGATAACTATGGGTTTAATTTTCCTTACTTTTTACACGAAAAGCGCATCTTCTGCTGACGTACACGTCCGATATCCCACATTATCAACATCCTTTTTTCTCTTAGTGTCAGACACGTAAAATCTTAAACAACCTGCCTCGCGCGAGGCATCGCTCTCTTTCACTAACTCTCTAGTATTGCACGCAATATATGTATAGAGGGATTTAAATAATTATTAACAAGAGGAGACATTAGTTTCCTCTTCGACAAGACCGGGGCATGTATTATCACTCCTTCAGAATTAACACTGTTTCAGCCCGTAGGTCCGTAATGATAGTATATTTGGTATTGCCAACCTTTTCTTGTTCCAATCAAAAGTTGACTAGCAGTGAATGCCATATGTTTTAACCAATTAACTCTTAGTCCAAATCATTAGATTGCTTTTTAAAAATGTCTGTAGATCTAATACAATATTAGTATTATCAGTACTAGCTGTGCGCATTTTGTATTATATGCAGTACGCTCAGCCTAATAGCAGAGTGAAATTCTGAGGTTAGTTGTCAGAATACGGGGATTTTGAATATTCTGACTTCGCATAGCTATTGTCATAGTTTTGTCATAGCAGTTCAGGGGCTGACAGTTAAACTTTTCTCTCTAAAGTACACATTGAGTTATTCCTCAACAATTTCTATCCTTAATGGAAAAAAGTTGAGGAATAACTCAATATTGCTTGACAGAGAAACCAAAACACATTTAAAGACAGAAGACTTCTGTCTTTCTAAGTTATGAGTAATGAAAGACCAAATTCGATAGTTTCTATTTAAAATTGGTAGAGCACAGCAGCATCGTCACATGAAGCCTAGGGCTTGGCTTGTACCTCAGCTCAGTAGAAACTTGATGCGTCTTATTGCCATGAATTGACAGCTCTCTATTTTGTTTAAAAGTTAAGAACCGTGATATTATACCATCGCAAGTGCCCATAACAACCGTCACCGTGAAAGTGGGCGGAGGTTCCACTTAGTCGCTCATTTAGGCTAGGAAACCAGGAATAAGGAACTCTGGCGTAATTGGCCGATTACTGCTCGGTGTTCAAGAAATGGCGGCCATCTACCAAGCCATGAAACTTGTGCAGAGCCACAAAGGAAAACTCAGCTGGTATAAACTATTCTAGACATTTTATACCTTATTTACTCTTTAGGAGACCCATAATTGTATAAGAGTCTTTTGAATGTTGTATCAT
Organism: Catocala sponsa; assembly: GCA_963564715.1. Taxonomy (NCBI): domain Eukaryota; kingdom Metazoa; phylum Arthropoda; class Insecta; order Lepidoptera; family Erebidae; genus Catocala; species Catocala sponsa. The sequence goes on along the minus strand of OY751351.1, from coordinate 478,498 downwards.
ACATTATATTAAATTATGACATCGGTGGAGTAGGTACGCTGGTGCGAGTGCGCAGTAGTCCAGCGTACTCTTCGCACCTCTACGGAGGTCATAATTTGTTAAAAATTATTATAAATATTCATTTATAACAATTTTTAAGAATTTACTACAAATGTTTATCATCACACGCCGACGTTTTGTACTTCAAGATACAAGTCTTTACATTGAGGTCTCATAGTTCTTAACACATACCTATAAAACATATTGTAGACCCTCTAGGACTATTGGATCTACTATATTTGTCTACGTCTTGACGCGCATGTGTGTCTATATTATTCTTTATCTGTTAGCGATAATAGTGCAGCAAATGTTATAAGAGAGTCGTAAACTCCTCTGTCGTGAACTTCACAGCACAACACTTATTACAATGTAATTTCGACATCGTGTTTTTAAAACAGCTCAACTTTCTTTTTCTTTCAATCCTAGATTAAGTGGACGTAAAGACCGTAGTAATTTCTATTGGTTTTAAAAAGTCATATTGTGATGGCTGTCTGATAGATATCCCACTAGTGTAACAAACGTGTCAGTTCGTAAAGATATTTGGATGTTTGTCCATCAGGCGAACACCGTTCAATGTGTTTGAATAAAACTTGGCATACAGATAAAGACCATATTTTGAAGAAACACGTGGAAGTATTCTTGCAAGCGGTTTCGAGAGATTGACGTAAGTGAAGCCGCGGACAGAAACTAGTGTAGCATATAAATAGCTGCGCAACATAACAGCAAGTTATTGAGAATGACTCTTATATGTAATGACTATGCTTCATATTCGCGTATAACGATACATCTATACTAATATTATAGGAAGGAGTTTGTATCTGATAAGCTCAGAAACTACTGAACTGTTTTTAATCATTCTTTCATTATTAAAAGGCTATGTTATCACGAAATAATACAGACCATATAATATCATGCTACGAACCACGGGAGGGGAGCCATAACCATAAAACTTGATGAAACTGCAGGAGACAATGTTTATAAAAATAAATTAAAATGTCATCAAAGACTAAAAGAGTTTGTCTCATATTATTTTCATATCAAAGACGTTATTAAGAGACGCGAGGGGTAAGAATCCCCTGTAACGATAAGCGTGCTATGAATGTGATGACATGCTTATTCTAAAGCCAAATGAGATCATCAGGATCGCAGCAAATGGAAATACATAGTCCTTAGGCCCACAACGAAACAGCCGTGAATCTATGTATTTAAGAATGGTATCAATAATCCATGTGCCAAGCCATTCTATATACACCAAACCACGTGTTTTAAAAACAATACATAATATATTCATTCACCATATGTTTAAATATTGAAACGTTCCATCACATAGCTCTGTACTTGTGAGTCCACTCGTTATCAAAGTAAATAATTGCTTCAAGTTCACATGAGACATTTATTAACATAAAGTATCTCCCTCTCCTTCTCCTCTTAGAGAGAAAGAGAAACCGCCTATACACGTTAGTTATATTACATCTCATTTAAAAAAAATAATTTATACTCATATTAGGTTATAGATGTCGAAATACTGACTGCTTGTAACTCACACTGCTACCGGGCGTGGAGCACTTCGTGGTACTGGTTCGATGCCCAGTTGTGGCGCGTTCAGTAGGAGGCTTCGTGACCGGCCAGGATGTATAAGTCGTTGCCGTCTTCGCTCGACAACGTGTTGTTCTGTAGCGTGTGTGATTCTAACACGACCACCCTGCAAATTAAACGATACATAGTTGTATTACAACATGTTAATATCACGCCTTCATATGTTTAAAGAGATGGGCAGAAGTAGATTACACATTTCTTATATTAGTTACATAAGTCATTATTCCTTGCTCAGCCAAAAAATATCGAGTAAAATACCCGAATTTTTTACCCACAACGTTACTGAATCATAGAAACAGTGTCTATCACAGCATGTAGGTCGGGCAGACCGCACCAAGTCTGTTGGACTCAATATAACAAGCAATGTCGATACTAACTTATCGTGGGGCAACAGTGCACTAGTTCATAGACAGCTTTGGTGTGTTTAACACAGCATGAAGGTCTAGCAGATTCCAGCGAGTCCACTACACTTAGTAACACATGAAAGTCGATATTAACTTCTTTTAGGGCAACAGTGTTCTAGTTTATAGACAGCGTTGATGTGCATATCATAACATGCAGGTCTAGCAGACCTCACCAAGTCTGCTGGACTCAGTATAACACATTAAGGTCTACTTGTTCATACATGAAGGTCATCAACATGTTGGTCTGATAGACCACCGAGACCGCTAAACTCATAACACACGAGAGTCGAAACTAACTTGTCATGGGCAACAATGTTCTGGTTTATAGAAAGCGTTATGTGTACTATCGTTTTATTTTTGTTTCTTAATATTCATATGTGAAGGCTTGTTATTAGCAACATGTGTAGTCATTAAATGTATACTTTCTACAATTATATTAGTCTGTAACTCTTCCTAAGATTAAATAAATAAAGTAATAAAATGTAGGTCTGACAGACCGCATCGAGTATGCTGGTCTCAATATAACACGTAAAGTCGATACTAATTTAGCGGAGGTAACAGCTGGCTCTAAGGCAGCATTGATGTGTGTGCATTGACATACATATAGTATGTGTAGGTCTGACAGACCACACTGAGTCTGCTGGACTCAGTATCTATTATCTTATCGTGGGGCAACAGTTTGCTAGTTCATATATAAAGGTCATCAACATGTAAGTCTGTCAGACCTAACCGAGTCTACTAGACTCATAACACATGAAGTTCTACTAACTTGTCGTGGGGCAACAGTCTGTAGGAGCGCGAGTGGTCTGTGATCTCCTGCGTGATCTCCGCGTTGCGCAGCGACCGGCCCTGCACGCCGTGCCGGTGGAACGCCAGCACCGAGTCTGCTAGACACACTGTAACACAAGTACATTGGTTGCATTGACATATTGAGTTGCAGCGGTACACCGGCGGCTAGACACAATAGGTTTTTAATTATGTCTGGCATTTCAAGACTTGACAGGTTAGTATATGGATTTACGTATGTACGTATTAGGTTCGTGAGTTGAATACATGATCCCCGCTCTCCGTCTGCCTCGACTCGCACGCCTGCAGTGTAATGCTGGCATCAAATTCATTTATTTGTTAAAACTCACGTATGCTGTCGATGTTGAAGTCGAACTGTATGCGGCTGAGCAGCTTGCCGCGGCGCTTGTCGCTGTCGGCGCGCCAGCGAGCGTCCAGCGACGCCGGCAGCACCGGGATCAAGTCCACCACGTTCTCGTGGCACACCAGCACCTGCAAACACAACAACACTACTTAAACGGTCTGCACGGATGGCGTAGTGGTTTAATATTGCAATTTATTACCCTGTAGTGAAGGTAGACAATTCCTTGTTTTTGTGACAAGTCTTCTGAAAATCAGCACTTTAACCTATAAGAGTATCTGAACATTGTTCATATTGTCTTACCGAATCCTTGTTAAGCTGGTGTACCGCCCGCAGTGTGTGCAGTCTCTCTGGCCTCGGGATCACCGTGTTGGACCCTCCCACGCAGACCTCTAACTCGTCCGAATGGAACCACGTCGCACCTGGGTGGAAATAAACGAATATAACATCACGCTTTATAGCCTTAAAGGATTAGACAGAATAAGTGAACTAACAACGCAAGGAACTGCTAGGACATAGTTTTGGGAACGGGAAACACCTTACCTTCGCTAATAATAGTGTAGTTGACTCATATTTATTTATTACTAGCTTTTGCCCGCGGCTTCGCTCTCGTTAATTTAGAATTTGACAATCAATTCGGGTTGTACTCTGCTTGTAATAATATAATTCAATCATGATTCGAAAGACACCTGGCGCCATCTATTATCATAAGAACGTTATAGTTGTTTTCCTCGGGAACAGTAATTTTTTTTGGGATGAAAGGTAGCCTATATCAGTTTCTGTACACCTGACAATGTATATGCAAAATTTCAGAATGATCGGTTTAGTGGTTTAGGCGTGAAAAGGTAACAAACAAACAAACTCATTTTCGCTTTTATAATATTAGTTACGATTAGGATTAGGATTTATATCACCAAACTTTGAAATACAAACAAATTGTAACATCTGCTGAAAAATAAATAAGGTAAAATTTAAATCTGGTAGTAGAGGTAATTGTCGAAAAGCAGAAAAAGGACGCACGATACATACTGTCACGTAACCGCAAATTAAACGCAGCTGTGCGAGGGAGATAACGAGATATTACCACAACACCCCATTACTTCTCATATTAAAATTTTAATTAATTACTTTCTTATTCTTCTCCTTAGCCTTTATTATTCCCAAGTCACTTGGGATCGGCTTTCTAGTCTAACCGGATTTGACTGGATATCAGTTTTTACACGGAGCGACTGCCATCTGACTTCCGCATTCGAAGGCTAACGATACCCTGAGGCTAGACCAGTGGTAGGATATCAGAGGGCACTGACTTCCCAATGACGACTGCCATAGATGTTCATCGCAGCCGGGACCGACGGCTTAACGTGCTCTCCGAGGCACGGAGCAGGCGATAATTGTCAATCAATACGCACATCATTTCGCAGTCATATAACTTCCGAAAGTCAGAGGTGCACGACGTGGGTTCGAACCCGAGACCCACTGCATTGCAGTCTGTTGGTCTCCCCACTGAGCTATCGCTTAATTTTAATTACTTTCTTATTATGCACCCAATTTTGATACTGTATGCACAAAACAAAAAATGATTTCTTTGGATTGCTATTTGCTCTTGTATGTATATTAATGTACAAAATACTTGCTGTGATTACTTTATTTGTTTTAATATGTAATCTATCCTTTGCCAAGCTTTTACTTCTAAAATCTTAAATAAAATTATAGTAACAACTACACGTAGCAACTTAGAAACATATGTACTAAGAAAATAAAAAAAAATAAAAAGGTTTATTGCAGAAACTTTTACAACTTTTACATAATCTTACATAGGGACCTCCTTTTAAGTAATAAATTGATTTGTATTGTTAATAAACATTTGACGATTGAAAATACTGGCCATGAGCTTCTTGCCTGGCTCATGAAACCTCAATTCCTCAGACAGGCTTTATTTTTCAATGCAAAATTTTTATTTACTTCTATTAATATAATAGTTAGTTATTAGACGTGTCCAAGAAGGGTTTCATGTAAATAATAAAATAATAAATTTTTGTCTTTGGCTCAAACATAGACAAGACCCTATTAATCAGACTGTGTTACAGCGAATCGTAGCTAGGTAGGTAGTTTAGCTGAAGTCTCTCACCCGAGTTAATATTGAGCAGGTTGAGCCTCATGGGTTTCCTGGTGGCGCCGACGCACAGCAGCGGGTACTCCAGCTCCGGCGTAATGATGAGCTCGAACACCAGCAGCGGCGACGGCAGCACGCACTCGATGTTCTACCGACAGACAACACTACTCAGTTACTTGCGGCACCGGTAGCGTCACACGTATAGTTTTATTAGTCTTAAATATATAAATATAGCATATTGGTAGCTAGAGATAAAACAGACACCCTTCTCCAAGTATTCTTGTTTTTTGTCATATCTATTTATTATAGAACGCATATAGTCTGAGAGCAGGAACTGAATGATATTTTTTTCACGCCCCGCTTAAAGTACCCAGGATCGAAGGAAGAAGATCCCGCTTTTTCACCATAACCACAGCCTATATGTCCGAGTTATCGCCCATACACGGACTGTAGTCCGCATAACAATGCATGTTGCCGAGGGTTAACATATATCATTGATATGAAGTAAGAGTGTAGGAGATAAAATGGACCCCTGAGGCACACCTGCATTAACATAGAATCTCAAGCGTCACAAAGGATCCGAACACGGTGTTTTGGCAGGCAACTAGCAATCCAGGTGTTCGGTTAAGGAGGTAGGCCGGAGGCAAGGCAGCTCGCAGAGAAGCGAACGATTCTAGACTCTATTGAAAGCATGACGTACGCTGGAAAATAACTCGTTGGTCTTTTACATCGAAAGCCATATTGGCAACAATTATTCAAAGAGTGATGTTTCAGGTAGGGGACTATTTCTGTGTTTATCATCTATTCATACTTCTTGCAGAGCAAAGAGGTGACGCTTATATGTCTAAAATTGCCTGGCTTGGAACGCCCCATTTTTTTGGTGATCGGTTGAAGTTTCGCTACTTTCCAACCCTCCCGCACTATGCCCGCGACTATAAACATGCGGTATAGTGGTGTCAGAGTGTTGTTGACAATGTCAAAATATGTCCATAAATATATATAATAATAAGTATTGTTAGCTGTTGCCCCTGACCTTGAGCAGCATGAACTTCCGCAGCGGGTCGTACCACTGCATGAGGAAGAGGCCGGCGGGGGTGGCGCCGCACAGGTACTTGTAGCCGTTGTACGGGTTGCGCGCCACCGCGCAGCGGATACAACCTGCACAACACGGACATCATCATAGCCGTTTTTAATTTTTTTTCATAAATGACAACTCACGCACTAGGACTCCGCTTCGCAAACATTCAAACAGCGGACACAAGAACGTCTAGACTCGCAATAACTATTTGTGGATCTCAAAAATGTTTGTTCCGAGTGGGTTTTGAACCCACAACACGCGGCGCAGTGGCAGCGGCGAGGCGACCACTAAGCCACTGCGCCGCCGCGCCGACAAGTTATTTAAATGGAATCATCGTTGGGCGACATTACATTGGTTATGCTACAATGTTTTAGAGATAGCAAAGTAGAGCCCTTAAGACTCCGCTGAAATTTGAGTAGATCAGCTTCCAAACTTCCTTCTTCTAACCTACAGAAGATCATAGCTTTAAAGCTTTCCGTGGTTGTACGATGAGTAGAGGATCTCTAGGTTCTTTCTGAAAGTGCTTTGTTATTAGCAAGGGTCTTGTCATCCTTCCTATAACTGCTACTGCGATCAGCGCCAGTAGCTCGTGCCTGTATAGCGACGCGACGGAGTGTTGTCAGTAATATTACCTCTCGTATCAGGCACCCTGGTGGTGAGTGCAAACCTCCTGGGCAGCAGGCGCGGCGGCAGCACCCGCAGCGACCGGCCGCCGCGCGCACTTCCGATCAGCGCCAGGAGTTCGTGCCTGTATAGCGACGGAGTCTTGCCTGTTGACAATACATTCTATATAGATATCATTAAATATCTATAAGTAGAACAGAAAATAACAGTCGCTGTAGCAATCAGTGTTCTGGAATGTTGAAAATATCGGGACAGATTATTGTTATTCTGCTAGCGAAATTAGAAATCGAACGCAGGAATTCATAATGTGATCTTTATATGAACGAAAGTACAAGCCGTTAAAAGTTATCCATTAAAATGGTCCACGAATATAACCTTGTAGCACGCCACTTGGCCAATTGAATACACATTCGAGTTTAACATAATGTTTAAAGAAAACTTAGTGAAAATATAGTAGCGGTAAGTAATATACTAAAAATCTTTATGTAATAAATAATACTTCGTACAAGTACAAGATCAAAATTACTATAAAATTGTAGCATACTGAATCAAATGCCTTGGTTCTATTTCTATTTTATTAGACTATCTCGCTAGTCCTACTTGTAGATTTGTACATGGGAATACGATCTTAATGTCTTGTGTTGCCTTCTCAAGATGTTCTGTTAAACTCTGCGCCTTTTACATGGTACCAAAAACATAGTTGACATTATGTGGGTCTAATAGAACGTTATCTACTCCTTTAAGAATATACAGACATATAAATTTATATTTTATTAATATTATAGCAACTTCTATACTAACCAGAGAGCGACATAAGCACGTCCTTGATGACATGTAACCATATGGTCCGTCGCGGACACAGCTGGTCCATCGCAGTCTCGTGCAACTCGTTCAGATTTAATGTGTAGATACCTTCCTCCGCGCCTGCAATTAATTAATGGAAAACGAAATAAGATTAGTGCTTGCCTATTTTTGCTAACATTAGTAATATTGGTCGCAGATTGTAGCGACACTGCTGACGCTTCAGTCTTGTATAGTCAGGGGCAAGTGTACGAGTGCAATAGCACGGCGCGGCAGTCGTCCCCCGCAACCACTCTTAGGTCATAGTACAATATGTATTTATATTATTTATAACTGGTACCAGTAAATATATATATATATATATATATAACTATCAATAAATATTTTATTTGACCATCCACAAGAACACAACTGTCTACCCCTGCATTAGACAGCAGCAGTCATTGCGCATGCGTCAGCGGTGTCGCCACACGGATAACTAAAATTCTTGTTAACACTTTCAATAAGCAACATTTTTTAGCTTATGTTAGAGGTGGCATATATTTGTAGTGCATGGGGTGGGTGTCGAGACATTGGTTTCTAGATTTTGCCTCTCCCTGATCAGGAACCTTAACTATGGGTCTACTCCTGCTTTAATTATAAATGTACTGGTTGTATGAGACTAGTAAATATGTGTATTTAATCAAAATCAAACGTATTCAAAGTTTCATCATTGTTACCCTATACGTATCGTAAAAATTGTACTGCCTTCAAAAATCTGCAGCTTCATAAAACACTCACCGATTAATATATGTTGGTCTCTCGTGTCTGGATGTATCCAAGAGGCTGTGCAGTTGATCCTCAACGGGCATCCGTTAAACACCTGCCCCACAAACATACACAAATCAATATCCTAAGGTCCACACGAATACCAACACTTTTCACTGTTCTGCCACTAGCTTACGAAGACGTGTAGACGCGTGATCATCACACACAAATAGAGTTAACACTCTTTGCATGTACTGATCGATTATATTTGTTATCATGTAGATTGTACGTACGTCCGCCTGATGTATGAGGGTTACCTTAGAGAAGCACGCGCCCATGTGCACTTTGGGCGTGGGCGGCAGGCCGTTGGGCGCGGCGCGGGCCGGACTGTGCGCGCGCCGGGACCGCGAGCGCCGCGGGGGGACGGGGGGCGTGCCCGCGTCCACCGGGACCACTGTGGGGTCATCAAGATATTATTAACACAATATAAAAATAGGAAATACACAAAATAAATTCAAGGATCCATCTTCTGCTACTACACGCGCCTCTGACGCGCCCCGCGCGCACTGCGACTGTCAATACCATGTCGCAACAGATAGATTTATTAAACTGTACTATTAAAGATCCTATTTAGATACAATGTGGAACAAATTACAAACAGATAAAGAAAGATTAAAACAGAATCAGTAGAGATGGATTTTTCAAAAACTGATGTTGCTATAAATATAGAAAATATAAATATTGTACTTTGAATGTATTCACTAGGGCCACTTATTGTGTATTGTCTATTGGGTAGACATACACACGCATGTTTTGTCATAGTTTTTAAGTGGTAATATAATGTGTGATATAAATAAATAACTGTACAAAAAAGAAAATTTTTCAATGGTCGAATTTATAAAATCTGTAGGACAATAATTATTAATTAAGAAGCCACAATCGCCACAGGCCGGCAAGAGACCTACTTGTATCGAATTACCCGAGAGAAACCCAAGGTCTTCTACAAAACGTGTTGCGCCACAACCTCTCCGTCTAATATGTAAAGCCCGACTTACCCTTATTATCAACTTTGGCTTTATCCCTCTGACTGTCGGACAAACTCCTTTGTCTCTGACTAGTCTTACTCTCCTCGTCTATGGCCTCTGTCTTCACGTCCCGCCCGTTCTCGTCCACCATCTTGAATATTTCGTCCACAGACGAAGTCTTCCTTTTCACCTCCAACTCGCACTGACAAAACTGATTCAAATCAATTCCGACTGTCACGGAATCTGAATTATGCCTATTGTGTTTCTTCCTATGTTCGTATTTTTCTTCCATATTCAGACTTATGTCGATTTTCCTACAGAGATCGTCGTCTGACGTACCACCGTTTTGTAGTTTGTCGTCTTCGGATATTCGTAACCGGTTCGCGATTTGCAACGCCCTAAAGTTGGATACAGATATCTTCTGCTTTTTACAATGTTCACAGATCACTATGCCCGAGTCGGTGTTTTGGTTCGAACAATTTCTGTAATAGCTAAGTATGTCTCCGTTCGAATTGCAAACGTCACAAGAACACTTTGCCACAGATCTTTGTAAGTCGCTAAGAGTGTTATTGTCTCTGGGTTCAGGTTTGGGGCATAGACCACATTCACAATTTGCATTCCTCTGTGGAGTATCTATGTGTTCAGATTCTTGCTGGTCTACGTACAGAATATCTTCGCCAATTTTCCGACAGAGGGGATCGTCAATAGACACGCAGGAAGCACCGATGGGACTTTGAAAATTCGAAGCCAGATTCTGATAGATATTTGTAGTAGAGTTGTTCAAGAAATTCTGTTTTAATTGTATGCATTGTGAGAGGTGTTGGTCGTGGATCGAGAGCGCAGAGTTGTTGGCTTGCGCCATCGATGCTGTGTCCGCGGTTAACGGTAGCGTCGCCCTGCAATCATTAAATGGTTGATAGTTGTCGGTAGATACTTGTTGTCAGTTTTAGTAGCATTGTTGGGTACGCAGTGCTGTTATGGGTTTTCGAAGCTTTTCGAGTGCGGTTAGATACAAATGAGGATACTGTTAGGGGGCTTGTAACAAGCGTTTTTATTTATTTATTGGTGTTAAATAACAAGTGGTGCTGGTGGGATTTATTCAAAGTATTATGAAACTTCAAATAGTTTAACCATGTTCTTACGGGGCATGGGATTTTGTTTATACTTTTTATATTATTGTTCATTTTAAGCTGCTAAGCTGCATTTATTTATGTATTTGAATACATGCTCCATGCTACGACTAGGCTATTAAAGCAATTTAAATTTTCGTATTTTTTTAACGATCGCCAATGTTTATAATAGTTACAAACTTTTAAGTAGCTACCAGAAGTAATAGCGGCCCCAGCAGGTCAGGGACAACTATTAACATTAATAACAATGTCACTATTTTATATTTACATTTCTTTTATATTTTAGTAACTATCACAATCTGTTGCCTAGAATTCACAACTAACATTTCAACAGATTATTGAAAACATACTTGTTTAATATGCGCTTTTTTCGTTGTAAGCTCGCGTATTTCATATTAAGACAATATATTGCTGTAGAATTTGAAAGTGACCGTCCGAGGAGTTACGATTTAAGTATAGACTATGAACTAGAAGAGCTAATATAGAAAACATACACAAGAGTCGAATAATTTGTGATTCTAGTTTTATCTCAATCTACCCCTATTACTTTAAAAGTCTGTAAGTATCTTTATTTTTGCCTCGATGTGTTTAATCAAACTATTAATACATATTATCTACACACAAACTATTCGCTTAATTACTACAAGCTGTTCGGAATATTAAGATCCAATATTTTCCAATTATTATATAACATGATAATTTCCACTTCATGATATATGTATGTCAATGAAAGATGACTTCTAGTGATGTGATCTGATGTCATTTATTCAAAATGTAATTGAAATTATAAGTTTTAATCTCAAGTTCTGCTAAGGGCAAGATTTATAATTATAACATTTCTTTCAATAAAATACGCTTTTTTTATTAAGAGCATTATGCCGTTCTATCAAACAGATTTATTTTTCAAACATATAATCTAGATTGCTCATAGTGCATAAAAGAGCTTTTAACATAACGTTTATAAAAATGAGGAACAAAATTTGAAAGCTCTAGTACGTACTATACTTATAGTATTGTCGTACCTTTTACATTTTACAATACCAGTTTTAATTAATTGACAATAAACAAATTGTTAAATATTTATACCAGCAAACAACGAAATCGTTTTTTTTTTAAGAAAACGCCAATTCAAATTTAAGTTTATTACAATTGTTGTCGCCAGCAATTTATGTTACATGCTCAGTGTTCCATGAATATATGACATAGTCCGCGGTATAGCGTGCCGAATGATGTGCATACTACTGTACCTACAACATTATGAAAACGTATCAATTTAATACTAAAAGCGGAATCGATTCAATAGATACAAAAATACGTCTTTTCTTTCTCCCTAGCCTTTATTATTCCCAAGTCACTTGGGGTCGGCTTTCTAGTCTAACCGGATTTGACTGGATATCAGTTTTTACATGGAGCGGCTGCCACCTGACCTCCGCAACCCGAAGGCTAACGATACCCTGAGGCTAGACCAGTGCCAGGATATTAGAGAGCACTGACGTCCCAATAACGACTGCCATTGATGTTCATGGCAGCCGGGACCGACGGCTTAACGTGCTCTCCGAGGCACAGTATACAAAATACGTCTATTTAATAAAATAAAATCGATTTAACCGCTTTTAAAATTAACTCTTTTTATTGATTTGAGTTACCAATAGTAAGGTCGAGTCAATATCACTTGTTTCATATTCACATGTAACAATAATTACATTCCACCTTATAGTAACCAGTTATGGAGAAATAAGGCCAATAATAAAAAGGCCACAATCCAAATCAATATATAAAGTTTAATATGTATGATAGATGCAAACTGATAAATTTATTTACAAACTGACTATTACACTAACAGCTTACGCAGAACGGACCCTTGCTGCCCCATGGCCCCTATAAGAAAGCCATCAGCAATATGTATTAAGGCTGTCACCAGGCTGATCGATAGAATTTACAAGGAATTGACTTAACCTTTACTATTGGGTAGTATTTAACTGTTCCTCAATTTTTTGCCTTTGTTCCACCAAAAATACTAATTCCACACTAAAATATGCTTACTAAAATATTTTAAAGAGATCAAACTAAGTCGACAGACTATTTTTGGATGGGTTTAAGAAGGAACCTAACATAACCTAACCCTTCCGAGACGGAATGCAGTGATTTGGGGCATATAAGTGCTCGTTATGATATAATGTAGTAAGCATATTTAGCTGTGCAATTAGTATTTTTGGTGGTCATTATATTTAATCCCTTTACTATTTGAAACTAAAATTTTAACTTTATGGTGATGAGTGAATTCCGTCAACTTGAACTAAAATAATATGCTATGACATAAATGCCTGTAACCCCGAAGGCTCGAATAGAGCTGTGGCATATCTAAATTCCGTTATGTCTACTGTATCGACCACAGTACTAAACGTACTATACATTTCGCTATGTGTATACAATTTGGTATAATTCCGAACAGCCACCAAAGCTATGAACACAAAACACATAATATATATAAATATCATGCATTTGTAGAACCTCAGCGATTACCTCAGCATTAGTTCTTCGTCAATATACTGTAAGAGGCTCCTAAAACAAGAGAGACATACAAATGTATATACTTACTCTGTATCAATGCTACCACACGCGCTTATAGTGCGCGTACACGCTCGGGAATCGAACCCGGAACTACTCATTAAGGTTGTTTTATTAATGATTGAGACATAGAACCCACTATACTCCATCGAATAGTCTTTACCGGAGGATAACGTTTAGTTTGAGCGAATGCTAACTTACGACAGTTATCAGTTCAATCAATTCTAGCCGGGACAAGATATCAACCTGTAACCTGAACCGAATTCATATCGACCCCACACATCGCACACAGAATGAGCCCAATCCTTAGACGAGCATTTACTTAGACTAGAACTAACCCTAGCTATCCTAATCCTAACTAATATTATAAAAGCGAAAATGAGTTTGTTTGTTTGTTTTTCACCTTTTCACGCCTAAACCACTGAACCGAACGGACATAGGCTACTTTAATCCCAAAAAAAATTACTGTTCCCGAGGAAAACAACAATAACGTTCTTATGATAATAGATGGCGCCATGTGTCTTTCGAATCATGATTGAATATTATTACAAGCAGAGTACGACCCAAATTGATTGTCAAATTCTAAATTAACGCGAGCGAAGCTGTTGGCAAAAACTAGTAGGTTATAATTTAAAATTTAGTTAAGATAGAGCCCGTGGAATTGTCACGTAGAGATCTCGAATTCTATCCCAAGACACTCTGTACACCTCTAAAATTTCAAAGTTATGTGCGTGTTAATTATAGCCAGATTAAACACTGAGGAAAAGCTTTGTGTGACAAGCTGCCACCCCGCACTGGTCGGGGGTGGACTACGAACTAGCTGCTCGCTCACAGAGAAGAGGCCCAGCCAGCAGTGGAACACTATATGTGCAGCGCTAAATACTAAGTCCTCTACCCTAATGTTTCGAACGAGTAATCATTGTGTATTACTGTATTCGCGTCGGTGTTAGCCCCATTTCCTTGACACGATTGAGCTCTTGCCTAGCAGCAAAGAAGTAATGTCACCCATGTTGTTTTACAATCGCTAAAATATCGACCTCGAGGAAGTGTAGTTGGTTCTTTTCCTCTAATCATTATTTGACCGTCACATAAACACACTGTTTATTTTATCTCATGTATTCTTTTAAAGAACCACTTTATTTAATTTCGTGATGAATATTCTTCGATATAATGTCAATGTATGATATTCTACTATTTAAATATGGCTCTGTTCACTCAAGATCATTCTTGCATTCGAGTCTAAAATTGTTTAACGAGTAATTTCAATAATTACGTAGAGTTCACATTGGAAAATTTTAACTTTCTATGGCGAAGTCAGTACTCCGCTGCTCTAGGGAACAATATCCGTTGTCTCCTCTTACGTCTGAGTCTAACCAGACTCACACCAGTTCATCCCTGGAGCGGTAGGCAGATGCATTTTATTCACATTATATGAACCGACGGGTGTGTATGAGGTATGTGTTGAAAGTGAATGAAGCCAGACAAGTGTGTCAGGATCGTAGCAAAAGGAAATCCGTAGTCTCTGCCTACCCCTCTGGGAAACAGGCGTGAATCTATGTATGTATGTTTATTAGGACTCATGTAATCAGAATAACCGATCCTATTGCCGTTTACTCGAAACAATTCCGCTCTGCTATTGAGTTCTCGTATAAGACTGTTATAATAATAGTTTACCTGCAACCGTACCGGCTTTAAGCGAAAGCGACAGCTTAAGCGGCGGCACTGACGGTTAAATATCACTATTTAAATATACAAGTTATCATATATGTAGCTGTAACTGTATATATACGACAATATATAATATTCAATATATTAAATATTACATTATATAGCATACGGCTGAAACTCGCTACAATATAGCTGATACAATATATAGTTTTATATAATATTCGTTACATACAAGTTTAGACTCCAACGCAATATATATAAAAAAAATCACACTGAAAGGCAACACAGCGTCAAACACATATTGATTTTGATCGCCAATAGCTTACCTCCTTCTATGGGTCAGAACCCCATAGGAAACCATAAAAGCCATACAAAATCCATCGCCCAAACTCATGCGCATTATCAAAAGTGGAACTATGCTATTTTATTGTGCATTCACACAACAATCAGAAAAATCATCAACATGTTTTTTTTGTAAAAAAATAAACCTCCACCAAAAAATTAATCAGCACACTTGATTGAAAACCCTATCTGTTAGTTAGTAGAGAGCAGAAGAAAAAAGGAAACTAAAATTTCAAATTATTTTTTGGCCGAAAATAAATACATTTGAAAATACCTCAAGCTCATTTTCAATATATCATCACCCGTGATCACCCGACACCACTTGCTATAACATAATATATAAACGTATAGTAAAGAGCGGTAAATAAGTGGTATCAACGGTAGCGGCGGTGAGGCGGTACGTACTTCTCGCTCGAGGGCATGGTGTCCGTGGACAGCTCCTGAGACAGTGGGTTGTGTTTGGGACAACTCATCAGAGACGCAACGCTCCAGTCCTCACTGGACTGTCTGTGGTACACTGGAATATAATACAAAAACAAATATTATTTAGAGATTTTTTATATATCTTTTTTAAATACAACTCCTGTATGGCGTAGTTGTTAGTGTAACCGACTGCCACGCCTGAGGTCGCGGGTTGGATTCCGGATGGATTGAACATGGATGTTTGTCTTGGTCTGGGTGTTTCTATGTATAATATGTATGTATTTACAAATATATGTATGTTTATCCATAGTCTAGTACCCATAGTACAAGCTCTGCTTAGTTCGGGCTAGATGGTGTTGTGTGTATGTGGTAGAATATTATTATTATGCATAATTCCTGTCGCGGGGCCTTTACAAACATTTAAACACGGACATAAAGATCACCCAGACTCGCAACAACCATTAACTATGAGTGGAGCACACAAAGTTTTGTCCCGTGTGGGACTCGAACCTACAACACTCGGTGCAGTGGCGTGGCGAGGCTACCACTTAAACCACTACGCCAACCGTGCAGTCAGTATGTAGACAAGAGAGATGCAACACAATTTTGAATCTACACTGATATTATAAAGACAAAAGATTTGTATTTATGTTTGTAATACAAAATCTCAAAAACTAAAGAACCGATTTTAAAAATTCTTTCGTCTTCAATAAAGTATTTCATTCAGCAGTAACATATTTAAATTGTATAAAATCACGTTATGAGTAACAGGAGCATATCTGAACGTGGGTGAAATCGCGGGGAAACAGCTAGTCAGTAATATGGTCGTGTATGAGGAATGTGATGAAAGTGAATGAAGCCAGAGAAGTGTATCAGGATCGTAGCAAATGGAAATCCGTAGTCTCTGCCTACCCTCTGGGAAACAGGCGTGAATCTATGTATGTATGTGTGTATGAAGCTTACATTACGCTAAACATTTAATAATAAAGGTTTAGTTCTTCTAGTTTGTTATCGTATAATGTTGGAAGATTTCATTCTAGGGTTCACATTGTTACTGATTATATTCAAATAGACAATTTTAAAGATTTTGTTTGATGTAGGATTTGAACTCGCCATCTTATGCTCCGTTATCTATATATTAATACGTGAAGCGAAATCTTTGGATCCCTTTTTACAAAAAGTGGGCGAACGGATGAGTATGAAATTTCGCACACTTATAGTTTATACAATGAAGAATTGACGAATGCTAATATTTATATAAAATATGCATTAGAAATACATTAAATTAATGAAATACAACTACACGCACACAACCATGCATTTGACACACGCAGTCGAAGCGCGTAACTATGGTTACATATATCAATATATAATGTCAATATATATTAATATATCAGCAATATCTTACAGGCAAACTTTGGTCGAATTTCGAGCACTAGGCGACCGCTAGTATATTATATTAACGCATAAATAGATCAGGTATAGAATTAACAAATATATATACATGAATTTTGGATTGGTATTTACGTAGTTTGGAGTTAATTTGAAGTTTGATTGTTTCTAGAATTATTATTTTTGAAGGTTGTTTTGGTATGGAGAACATTAAACATTGTTTTATGAGGTATAAAAGAAGATGGGCAGGTGATGTGAGACAAATAGTTTTTATAATTGTTGTGATGTGATGAACTAAGTGAAGAACATTGTCGTAAATGGTAGTGTTTATGATTGAAATGTTTGAGTATCAATGAAGTTAATGCTATAACATTGTATGTGTAGGTGTGTTCTCATTCAAGTGTACGTATATAGTGATTTATTACCGGTCCTCTTAATGGTATCGGGCGCAGCGACGTGCGCGATATGCGTGGAATGCGCTCGCTCCGCGCTGTAGTCCCTCGCCTTAGGCATGGAGCGCACGCTGAGGTCATCGTCGGCGTCGAGGTCGACTATGGGCGAGTCGTCGTAGGCGGGCGGGCGGCGGCTGGCGTGCGCGTCGTCGTGCAGCAGCGAGTGCGGGCGCGGTGCGGCGGGCGCGGCGCGCTCGGAGAGCAGCGAGCGCGGGCGCGCGGGCAGCGCCGAGCGCGAGAGCTGCTGCTCGCGCTCGGCGCGCTCGGCCAGCACGCGCCGCGCGCCGCGCCCCGTGTGCTTCGAGGCGATGCGCTGCGGCACGTGCGACAGCGCCTGAGGGGATACCACAACTGTAGTGAACTATACTCTAGCCGCATTTTAATGTTTCAAAATAACTAAGACGAAAAGCTCCTGCTCTTCCACGACAACAAAAGTGAACAATTACATCACAGCTGTATCAACTAAACTATCCAAATTTAAGCAATATATAATAACTTTAAAAATAACCCCTTACTCGCCCACAATAACAATAATATTCAATTATTCATTCTACCTAAAAACAATAAATAATAAACACTTAATACTACTCAAAATACACTACTATACATATGTATAGTATATTGAGTACTCAATTATCATATTTATCTACACATTGGTAACAATATTTATATCAAAACCATAAAGAAAAATCTTCGTACCACTAATTTTCCGAATAATTTTCCACTAAATAAGTAATAACTCAAACCATTTAAACATATGTATAACACCAACTATTAATATCTCGTAATAAATCACAATGTTTAAAATCCTATATTCCGCAGTAAACTAAATACTTAACTTAAACAAAAACAATCACAAATCAGTTAAATATTATCTATCATCTAATAATAATATACAATCTATCTTTATATTTTACTGACCCCGTAAATTCTAGCAATTTTATTAATATCTATTAAAATAAATCTATCATAGGTACAATATGAATACCAAACCCGTAATTACTAATATTATAAAAACACAAGGTTCGTTTATTTGTTTGTAAGCATTTAACTCCAACTACTCAACTAATTTTAAACATTCTTTTACTATTAGTAAGCAGTGCAGCTTAACCAATAGTAAAAAAAAATTTAAATCATTCGATTGATAAAAAAATGATATTATTATTATTAGATGATGTATAATATTTAATTGATCTTTAATAGTCTTCACCACCACCGAGTACCGAAGACTACATTTTATTTTAAAAGGCAAGTACTGTTACTAACATAACCTAATCTACGCGAGCGAAGCCGCGGGCAAAAGCTAATTAATTATAAAAATATTAATCAAAATTGAACAAAATAATAATAAATCAAATTGCCAATAAACATCACAATATATACTCACTCCATCCTCGTCCTCCGGGTTGTTACAGTGAGTGGGCGGGTTCGAGTACTTGTGCAGCAGCTCTATCGCGAGACGTTTGCTCATGTCTTGTTGGAACAACGCGTGCTGAAACAACATATGTAGGTATAGCATCACATCACACGGGTGGCCTACTGGTTTCAGTGGTCGCCTCGCCGCTGCCACTGCGTCGAGCGTTGTGGGTTCGAATCAACAACCACACGGACCAAAAATTTCTGCGATCCACAAATGGTCCACTCTGGACTATTTCTGCGATCTACAAATGATCCACTCTGGACTATTTCTGCGATCTACAAATGATCCACTCTGGACTATTTCTGCGATCTACAAATGATCCACTCTGGACTATTTCTGCGATCCACAAATGGTCCACTCTGGACTATTTCTGCGATCTACAAATGATCCACTCTGGACTATTTCTGCGATCTACAAATGATCCACTCTGGACTATTTCTGCGATCTACAAATGATCCACTCTGGACTATTTCTGCGATCTACAAATGATCCACTCTGGACTATTTCTGCGATCTACAAATGATCCACTCTGGACTATTTCTGCGATCTACAAATGATCCACTCTGGACTATTTCTGCGATCCACAAATGGTCCACTCTGGACTATTTCTGCGATCTACAAATGATCCACTCTGGACTATTTCTGCGATCTACAAATGATCCACTCTGGACTATTTCTGCGATTCTACAAATGATCCACTCTGGACTATTTCTGCGATCTACAAATGATCCACTCTGGACTATTTCTGCGATCTACAAATGATCCACTCTGGACTATTTCTGCGATCTACAAATGATCCACTCTGGACTATTTCTGCGATCTACAAATGGTCCACTCTGGACTATTTCTGCGATCCACAAATGATCCACTCTGGACTATTTCTGCGATCTACAAATGATCCACTCTGGACTATTTCTGCGATCTACAAATGATCCACTCTGGACTATTTCTGCGATCTACAAATGATCCACTCTGGACTATTTCTGCGATCTACAAATGATCCACTCTGGACTATTTCTGCGATCTACAAATGATCCACTCTGGACTATTTCTGCGATCTACAAATGATCCACTCTGGACTATTTCTGCGATCTACAAATGATCTACTCTGGACTATTTCTGCGATCTACAAATGATCCACTCTGGACTATTTCTGCGATCTACAAATGATCCACTCTGGACTATTTCTGCGATCTACAAATGATCCCCTCTGGACTATTTCTGCGATCCACAAATGGTCCACTCTGGACTATTTCTGCGATCCACAAATTTTCCACTCTGGACTATTTCTGCGATCTACAAATGATCCACTCTGGACTATTTCTGCGATCTACAAATGATCCACTCTGGACTATTTCTGCGATCTACAAATGATCCACTCTGGACTATTTCTGCGATCTACAAATGATCCACTCTGGACTATTTCTGCGATCTACAAATGATCCACTCTGGACTATTACTGCGATCTACAAATGATCCACTCTGGACTATTTCTGCGATCTACAAATGATCCACTCTGGACTATTTCTGCGATCTACAAATGATCCACTCTGGACTATTTCTGCGATCTACAAATGGTCCACTCTGGACTATTTCTGCGATCCACAAATGATCCACTCTGGACTATTTCTGCGATCTACAAATGATCCACTCTGGACTACTTCTGCGATCCACAAATGATCCACTCTGGACTATTTCTGCGATCTACAAATGATCCACTCTGGACTATTTCTGCGATCTACAAATGATCCACTCTGGACTATTTCTGCGATCTACAAATGATCCACTCTGGACTATTTCTGCGATCTACAAATGGTCCACTCTGGACTATTTCTGCGATCCACAAATGATCCACTCTGGACTATTTCTGCGATCTACAAATGATCCACTCTGGACTATTTCTGCGATCTACAAATGATCCACTCTGGACTATTTCTGCGATCTACAAATGATCCACTCTGGACTATTTCTGCGATCTACAAATGATCCACTCTGGACTATTTCTGCGATCTACAAATGGTCCACTCTGGACTATTTCTGCGATCTACAAATGATCCACTCTGGACTATTTCTGCGATCTACAAATGATCCACTCTGGACTATTTCTGCGATCTACAAATGATCCACTCTGGACTATTTCTGCGATCTACAAATGATCCACTCTGGACTATTTCTGCGATCTACAAATGATCCACTCTGGACTATTTCTGCGATCTACAAATGATCCACTCTGGACTATTTCTGCGATCCACAAATGGTCCACTCTGGACTATTTCTGCGATCTACAAATGATCCACTCTGGACTATTTCTGCGATCTACAAATGATCCACTCTGGACTATTTCTGCGATCTACAAATGATCCACTCTGGACTATTTCTGCGATCTACAAATGATCCACTCTGGACTATTTCTGCGATCTACAAATGATCCACTCTGGACTATTTCTGCGATCTACAAATGGTCCACTCTGGACTATTTTTGCGATCTACAAATGGTCCACTCTGGACTATTTCTGCGATCCACAAATGATCCACTCTGGACTATTTCTGCGATCTACAAATGATTCACTCTGGACTATTTCTGCGATCTACAAATGATCCACTCTGGACTATTTCTGCGATCTACAAATGATCCACTCTGGACTATTTCTGCGATCTACAAATGATCCACTCTGGACTATTTCTGCGATCTACAAATGATCCACTCTGGACTATTTCTGCGATCTACAAATGATCCACTCTGGACTATTTCTGCTATCTACAAATGATCCACTCTGGACTATTTCTGCGATCTACAAATGATCCACTCTGGACAAAAATTTGTGTGATCCACAAATAGTTGTTCCGAATCTGGATGTTCTTTGTGTCCGTTGTTTGAATGTTTGTAAAGTGCCCGCGACACAGGAACTATCACTAGTGAAGGAGTTGTCTTTTACAAACAAATTTAAAAAATAGAGAATATTTTAATCTTACCTTGGGTACAGAGTTCAACAAATTCTATAATAGCTTGTTTTTTTATATTTGTACTGTGTTCATGCTAACTATAACTTTTTGAAAACTATATATATATATTATTTATTACTGACATTAAGACAACACAACTTTTCTACTTTTTGTTTTATATACCTATGGGTTTCACTTGACATGTTCTTAACACAGCAATATTTGTTACTAACCCGTGAAAAATGCTGTGGTTATTCCAATAATAATTACTAATAAGGAAAAATTACCATTATAATTGAGGTACATTGGATGTTGTTAATAAATTCGTGAGGTACATAGAACAAACAAAGCATTGCCAATCGTTTTTTCGGTGTAGCTCGAGTGGCCCCGCTAGATAGATATACATGTACTTCCTCCCACAACAACTGACATATACAGTATGGAAGCGAACGGAACTGCATGCGACCACTGTGCAAGCCTTACGTGAGTTGCGCCAAACAATGGCGATATCTACACGCGCCGCACCGCACGCGGCGAGCGTGTTCGTGGCGCACGCGCAGCTGTGAACACGCCTCACACACACGACGTCATTAGTCGAACTGCCAATTTGTTTAACACTACAGGTGTTCTGTGGACTGACAGTCTGAGCTGGTAAGTGTCAGTGTGTAAAGAGTAGCAGCAGTACCTGTAGCAGTTTGTCGGCCGTGGGGCGCTTCTTTGGGTTCTTGGTCAGCGCGAGCTTGAGGAAGGAATGGAAGAGTGCGGACCAGCGCTCGCGCTCCTTGAGCTGCGGCGGCTTGAAGCCCGACTTGGACATCAGGAACAGCACGCGCATCGGGTGCAGCTCGAACATCGGCGGCTGCAGCTCCGCCAGCTCTGCAGAGTACAACACCACACACTACTAACGGACTTTACACAACACGGTGATATCCTAGTGGCAGACCGTCGGACTACCACGGACACGTCTCCAGCTCGATCCCAAGTGCACCATCTCTAACTTTTCGTACAATTTGTACGCGCAGTACAAACTGTATAAATCCCGCATACAAAGTGTCCACAGAACATTTCTGAGGTATCTCGAGTGTAGAGCACACCGGCAGCCCGAGGGTTACAGTCACCGTTGCGAAAGATAACATTTTCTACCTCTGGATTCTATAGTCCAGGGGTAGGAAATGGTTTCTTTAAACGGAAAGTGAATGATATATGTCTGCTTATAAAGAACAATGGCGAAAAATTTTCTAACGTTAAGCGTCTAAAAGTGAATTACTTAAGAAAGAAATTCTATTAATTGTCTACATTTTTTTAAAGTATCACATTAACTAGTTAGGGCCGGATAAAAAAACATTATAAATGAAAAGTTATTTGATTTCTCCGTTAACTTCATATTAAACATGTTATTAAAAGTTATCTGCAGACATAACCTACAAAAGTTCATGACTGAATATCTATTATTCTCGGCCTTCTCGAACTAAAATTCTTGCACACATTAATTTAGAAGATGACGCTGAGTTAAACCAGATATTTTCATTTCTTGACGCAGGAGTTTAATTTCAGCTAAAACAATGTATGGGTTTCTGCCATTGCAAAAGGATCAATAGATATTTAAAGTGAAATAATTGCAACGATATTTTGGCAAGAATTGCCATCCTGTCAAAACGACAAAACAGAATTAGTCTAATACAGATTATCGTATTAGTTTATTTGTAAGCCTTATATCTATTAAGATGTAATGCTTATGAGTATACTAGGAAGGTAGACATCAACAGAAACGCGTAATGGTAACTTACCGATGGCCGTAATTCCGCACGCCCATATGTCGCACAGCTGATTGTAACCACCCTTGCGTTCCACCGCCGCCACCTGAAAACGTTATAATAAACCTATGTCAAAAATCCCATAAACGTCTTCGTCAAATGTGATACATCCGTCAATCAGCCTTTAGCAGCTAGACATAGGCCTTTCCCAGTCGGCATCGTGTTGGAAGTGCCTGCAGACTACTACAACATATACGTAGCATTTGAGCCGCATACCATCACATGAGTCGTACGCTCGTTCCACCTATTATGAAGAAGAAACACCTATTTACACAGCTTGGTAGACTTTCTTAAAAACTTCCATACAACACCTTACTGTGAGTTTGTTGGTGAGCACGAAAATATGTGTTTTTAGAAATTATAATACTTCATGTCAGATTTGTCAAGCCGCCTGAAAATTTGATCTGATTGACAGGATAATTTAGGTCAAGAATCTCGGTCAACGTTTATCGTCACCATACCATAGCATGTACCATTGCTTCGTTGGTATAGATCTGGATTCCTGATCTGATAACGTGTTATTGGGTTCTTCTGTCAGTGCAAACGTTAGTTGGGTCCTAAAAATAGTTATTATGGGAGACTTTACCAGATCAGGAATCCAGATCTATACCAACGGAGCAATGGTACATGGCAGTGCTGCACTTGAGGTCTCCGGTTCGAATCCCGGGTCGGACCAACAAAAATGTATAGGGTTTTCCTGTTAAAAATACTCAATAGCAGCCCGGAGTTAGTAAGCTGGCGGTGTTAGACGCCCCCGCGCCTCGCTGCGCACGTAAATCCCTAGTCCTGCGCCTGATCTTCCTCCGCCGTATGTGATCATGAGAGTTCGGGAACAGTGAGTATACTTGCGTCCCACACACACTTGTGCACTATACAATATCTCCTGCAGAGATGGCCAACCTCCGTTACCGTTTGGAGCCCTGAATCAATGGTACATGTATGTGTTACCTCTGGCGCCATCCAGTAGGGCGTGCCGATGAAGGACTTGCGCTTGTTGATGGTGGCGGTGATCTGCGCCGACACGCCGAAGTCTGCCAGCTTCACGTCCCCGCACTCCGTCAGCAGGATGTTCGCGCCTTTTATGTCACTGGAATGGATAACGGACAATATAGTGCGTCGGTCTCCATGCAGTCTCTACATAAGGGGCTGTCAGTGGTACCGGTGTTGAATAGGTGTTTGTTCAGTGAGCAGTGGCCTGTTATTATACCCAGTGCACTCACCCTATGAGAACATAAAAATGTTCGTGTTCCCAGGACTGTCATACGAGTCGTATCTATACGTAGCTATTGTTGACTCGTCGCCATGCCCAGCACCCGCACTTGAGTTAAAATCAGGTCCTCGTATAACACGACTCGGATGAGAGTTCTGGGCACAAGAACGATTTTTTGTTCGACTCATAGGGTGAGTTCTGGGCACTAAACGGTTTAAGTACATACATACATACATACATTCATTCACGCCTGTTTCCCAGAGGGGTAGACAGAGACTACGGATTTCCATTTGCTACGATCCTGACACACTTCTCTGGCTTCATTCACTTTCATCACATTCCTCATACACGCTCGTCGGTTCAAGGTGCTCTTAACCTGGCCTTTGTCCAGAACGCCTCCGATTTGATCGAGAAACGTTCGCCTAGGTTTTCCTCTTGCGACTGTTCCATTCACACTAGCCTTATAAACTTTCTTGGTCAGTCTTTTCTCGTCCATTCTTTCTACATGTCCAAACCAGCTTAGCATACCCTTTTCTATTCTTGTCACTATATCCGCTTTCATGCCGCATCTCTCTCTAATCACACTATTCCTTATTCTATCTTTCAGAGTCACACCACATATGCTTCTCAGTGCTCTCATTTCTACAGCATTTATTCTGCTCTCATGTTTCTTAAGGGTTAAGTAATATTATGAAAACTCTCTTCTACGTGAGGTCTTAAAACATAGCTGACGAAAAGGAGATGTAATAAACCTCCATTCACCATTTGATGGTTAGGCAGACATACATCTAATAATGTCATGTTGTGTTGGCAGTGACTGACATGTGTGGGGTGACTCACCGATGCATCTTGCCCATGCTGTGCAGGTAGGAGAGGCCGGTGAGGGTCTCGCGGCACATGTATGCGATCTGCAGCTCTGTCAGTGGACCCGTCACGTGGTAGATGTCCTGTAAACAACCACCGCGCACACTTTAGCAGAGGATAGAACAGCATTTATATAAATATAATATAATAATATCAGCCCTGTATTGAACTGTCCCACTGCTGGACACGGGCGTTTTCTCAGTGTGAGATGGGTTAAGCCATAGTCTACCACGCCCAGTGTGTGTTGGCAGACTTCACATATCTTCGAAAATATTATGGAGAACTCTACAGCATTTACATTGGACAAATGGATCACTGATGTGAGTACAGCAGTAATACAGTTCAACGAGGAGTGGTTTGTATAGTGGCACCTGGTCTTCTTGTCCCTCACTCTTCATTCGAGTATATCTTATGGCGTAACGTATGTGCAAGTGAGGATGGTGAAGTACTAAGTTTACTTTTTACCTTGTCATTTGTATGAATGCCAGACAAACCTATAGTTTTTGTCCGCCGGTGTGCCGCTACGACTCAATATAATAAATTATAAGAACAATAGGTTAAGAAAGATTAATGGGTCAATCAGTGCTATTGGTTTTTCTGTTGATAAATATTTAGAGTACATATATTTGTCTAAATGTGCTTCTACAACATTCCACATAGATAAAGGATTTTTGATAATTCTGTGAACCATCTCATATATATTACTGCGACAACTTTCACCTTATTTAGGCATTGATACAAAATCAGACAAATGTTTCATAAAATCAGCATTTATTGACATCATTTTATGAAATGTACGCAGCGGGAGCGTTGCGGCAGTACCTCTATCTTAAAGAAGACCACAGCCAAACTCCGACAGAGTAGAGACCTTATTAGATAGCCTAATTTGAGTTATCCTGGAAAGAGTGTAGCGACTACATTATTACACGTATTCCGATAGAGCACATCTTAAAATAAGTTAAAAATGCACACGCATGCAAATGTATACACGCGCCACACTAGTATATAAGCTTTACTTTTACTGAAATTAAATAGACTATAACACCATCTGAGTCTCGTTATACCTATTGCCAAAACATTAGGCAAAAGAGCATTAGCATACCTTAAATATGCTGTTCTGTAAAGGACCAGTAAACGTTGTTCCAGTAAAGAGTCAGACCCTAACCTGCAAGCTTCCACCGCCGCAATACTCCATGGAGATCCACAGCTTGTCCCTGCGGAGGTAGGAGCCGTAGTAGGCGACGATGTTGGGGTGCCTGCAGTCCTTCATCATGAGGATCTCCTGCTGGATGATGGCGAAGTCATCACCCGGCTCCAGCTTGATCACCTTGATGGCGGCCAGCTCGCCATTGCCATTAAGCCTTTTCGCCTGGAAAGGAAGAGAAAGCGCGTTTAGTTATAAACACCGAGATTTTTTTATGGATGATAATCAGATGGTAGCGATAGTCCAGCCCGCACTGTTGGACTACCGTACGCGAGGTATTTTTTTTCGATTCCAGGTCATGCCTGACTTTATGATCTTGCTAATAATATTATAATCTTTACTTTAAATGGTTTAAATACCGATGCGATTCAAAGACATGTTGAAGACCATTGTAGCGAACGATACGGTCTACACTAGTGCAGAGTGTGTTTCAGTATAAGTTATTGGATTTTTATGTGAGGAATTAATTTATGGCATTTGTAGACAAATGTACCTTGTAAACGGTTAGAGGGTCACTGTCACGTAACATCTAAAACAAGGATAATTAAATATGCACGCCGCCATTACAATTGCAATAGGTACATATAATGTTATATGTATTTACAATAATTAGTAACTAATATATATCTATACCGTGAGTGTGGTAAACTGGCACAAACGCAAATTGTTAGGAGCGCCAGTGAACCGTCTCAGCCGGTGTTAGTTCCACTCGACGGCTCATTCCTTAAGGAGCTTTACTGAACGTCGTCAACAAACGAACGAGGGGCGGTTATCCTTCAATTGACTTAAGACATCCTTACTGTATTTATTTATAAACATGCCAGTTATCTGTTCCATTGCTTCGACGGTCCGTGGCCATAAGTTTGCGCTAACTTTACGGCTGAGCGTGATATCACGGGTTTGATTTCCGGTCGGACAGTGTTTGTTACAGAAAAACTATGTTGTTACCGAAAACTGCCTAACAGACAGCTGTTAGGCAATAACATAGTTTAGTAATTACTCCGATAGACGACAATTAACTCGCCCTCGAATACATGAAGCCTAAATTTTGCTGCCGAACTGTGAATCGGGCGAGAAGCAGGCGAGTCTCATGTTTTGACAGTTTGATGTCTCGTCTACTTTTGACTCACAGATCATTATAAATGTGAAAGTTTGTGAGGATGGATGGATGCATGTTTGTTACTCTTTCATGCAAAATCTACGGAACCGATTGCGATGAAGCTTGGTATGTATGTAGATAGCTCGAGACCTGAATAAACACATAGGTGTTTATCCCGATATTCCTACGGCATCGGGACTTACGCGCGTAAAACCGCGGGGCGCAGCTAGTATGACCATATATGTCTGTGATATCACTACATATTATAAAACAAAGATCCCCGCCGCGTCTGTTCGCGATAAACTCAAAAACTAATTAACGGATTTTCATGCAGTTTTCACCAATAGACAGAGTGATTCATGAGAAAGGTTTAGGTGTATCATTTGTTAAGGTGTTGTACTAGCCGCGCGAAGCCGGGCAGATTGCTAGTGTAATAACGTGTAGTAAAGTCTAATCAACCGCGTCAATAGAAATCCGTTAAAATTATTTTAGTGTCATTAATATCTTATGTTGATTTCGAACCTAATCTAACCTGACCTACATTTATGCAAGCGAAGCCACGTACAAAATCTAGTCAAATATATGTATTTTTAAATTGTAAGCAATCCGTACTACTAATTGCTAGTATTGTATACTTGTTAATATATCTAGCTTAGCGACAGCTCAGTGGAGAGACCAACAGACTGCAATGCAGAGGGTCTCGGGTTCGAACCCACGTCGCGCACCTCTGACTTTCGGAAGTTATATGACTGCGAAATGATGTGCGTATTGATTGACAATTATCGCCTGCTCCGTGCCTCGAAGAGCACGTTAACCCGTCGGTCCCGGCTGCCATGAACATCTATGGCAGTCGTTATTGGGAAGTCAGTGCCCTCTAATATCCTGACACTGGTCTAGCCTTAGGGTATCGTTAGCCTTCGGGTTGCGGAGGTCATATGGCAGTCGCTCCGTGTAAAAACTGATATCCAGTCAAATCCGGCTAGACTATAAAGCCGACCCCAAGTGACTTGGGAATAATAAAGGCTAGGGAGAAGATATCTAGCTCAGCTAGAATGCTTAAAGAGAGTTCACATCATTAGTACATTGAGTAGATCTCTTAATCTAAGTCCAATAGCCGCCGCCGCGCCGTTTCGTATAATCGTTTAAACACCTAAATATAAACGGCTACATTAAGTTATTTGTATGCATACATCGTAAACACGACACGAATACCATTAATAACTGTATATCTAATTAGTTACATTTTCACAGGATTAATCACCAACCCACAGCGGTGATCCGTGTGTGTGGACTCTGTAACACTTAGTATGTGTGTATGTGCGCGTGTGTGCGTTATGAGTGTTGTGTGCGTGTAGGGTTGCCGACATTTATTAAAGGAAATGTACGGATATACATCACGCATATACCTGTAACTCTTTATTTTAAAAGAATTAATAGTATGTTTGGTTTGAGAACAGTCTAGCTAAAACTAACCTACATATATCTGTTAGCGATCTCGATAAATTGTTCGGGGTTTGCGGTCAAGTACCGGGTAGTCAAGCAATTAGCCGGTACGTCGCTGGCATCGATCGTTAATAGAAAATGATATCACACAAAAAACTACTGAACGGATTTATATGAGGTTTTCTGCAATAGAGAGTGATTCACGAGGAAGGTTTAGGTGGATAATTTGTTAAGGTTTAGTACCCGAGCGAAGCCGGGGCGCGTCGCTAGTAACTTTATAAATATAAATTTCAAAACGAAATCTTTATTGAAATTAAACTACTATATACGGATTTTATCGCGTTGTTTATACATTTTGAAACTGTTACACTACTATTACTAATTTTTAAGCTAATTAAATTATTGAAACTATTTCTACGACTATTATACTATTTACGTTTACACTTTCTCCGACGCTTAGGTTGCTTTTCAGCAGCCAAGGTCACGGGGTGACTATGGCTGCTGAAAAGCAACATTAAATATAAAAATTAGTAAAGTTCAATAGTAATAGTAGCGTAACAGTTTCTAAATTATTTAATAAAGTGTCAAATAAACAACGCGATAAAATCCGTACATAGTAGTTTAATTTCAATGAATTACCTTCGCGTAAACAGAAGAAAATATTACGAAATCTTTAAGTAAACAATATTCATTATGTTTTTATTCAGACTTAAAACGTCGTCATGTGTCTTTCAAAATATTGATCAAGACAATTATATTGGAACTGTATTAAACCTCACTTGAAGGCTAACGAAGTACTGCAGCTGCTAACGTACACATTTTGTAAGCTCGTTTCAATAAATATTTTAATTGTCAATAAAATGTCTAATATAGCACAGTTAATTGTACTGAAATATAAATTGGTGAGATGCCTCTGCTGATAGTTAGACTGCTTCGAACGCGTAGCAGTAGTGAATCAAACTGCTGTGTCTGAGGTTCAACAACAAATTGTTCTCGGAATTTTATAGCGAGAAATAGTGCAGTTCTAGACTATTTTCTTCTAAAGAACATGACTCAGACACCAGCGGGATACTGGAACTGTATTTGATAGACGGCAATTAGACTCAACCTCTTTTCTGCGTGATCTAAAACCATGTCTAGCGATATGTGAATTCTCTCTTTTCGGGAATAGTGGCATGATATGGTATATGTACATACATACATACATAGATTCACGCCTGCTTCCCAGAGGTGTAGGCAGAGACTACGGATTTCCATTTGCTACGATCACACACTTTTTGGCTTCATTCACTTTCATCACATTCCTCATATATACGCTCGCCGGTTTAAGGTGCTCCTAACCTGGCCTATGTCCAGAACGTCTCCGATCCGATCGAGAAACGATCGCCTAGGTCTTCTCCTTGCGACTGTTCCAGTCACACTAGCCTTATAAACTTTCTTGGTAAGTCTTTTCTCGTCCATTCTTTCCACATGGTATAGGTATGTACATACAATATTATAATATATTGTATGATTGGCAACCCTATGTACGCACGAGGTTAAATAAAACTCGGAGGTCAACGAAATGTCATATTTGTGGTCGCATCAGTGTGGGTACCTTTATTGCTAAACTAGTGACACCCGCGTATCTGAGACCTTACATTTTAGTGAACCCTAAAAAGTGTACACTGGCTTATCGGTAATGTATTACTCGAATAGCGAGCCCTTAGTGATACGTTGAATGGGGGATATTGGTAGAGGTCAGGCGAATGAGCAAGCCGGAAGTTAAGGTTTTCTGACCATATCAGTGAAGTTCATGTTAGGGTATCCTGAACGGACGATCGTGTATCACAAGTAAGATTGTGAGAGTAAATAAAACATATATATACCACGTCAGTGTCGTAGCAACTGAAAATCTAATAGCTTTCGAAAAATAGACCGGGTTATAAAATACTAGATGTTCCCGCGGTTTTACCCGCGTTTCTCGTTACTGCGCCGCTCCCGTGGGTCGCAGCGTGATGTTATATAGCCTATAGCCTTCCTCGATAAATAGGCTATCCGACACTACATACTTTTCAAATCGAACCAGTAGTTCCTGAGATTAGTGCGTTCAAACAAACAAACAAACATCAAACTCTTCAGCTTTATAATATTAGTATAGATATCCTGTTTTCTGCATCTTGTTTTCATATTCTTAATTACTGTCGTTTTTATATTATACCGTAGCCAAAGTTATAGCCTAAATCTATACTAATATTATAAAGAGGAAAATATGATTATTTTGTCTCTTTGCTTGTTTCTAACGATTTAACACAACTAATTAACCGATTTTAAGAATTCTTTCACCATTAGAAGTCTATATTTTCACCGAGTAACATGACTATAATTTATTTAAAAAAAAGAACTGTTACTAACATAAACTAACCTAACCAACTTTTACGCGAGCGAAGCCGGGCAAGAGATAGTATTATATACTAGCTGACCCGCGCAACTTCGTCTGCTTCACATAAGAGAATTTTCCTAGTTTTTGCAATATTTTTCATTTATGCTCCGCTCCTATTGGTCGTAGCGTGATGTTATATAGCCTATAGCCTTCCTCTATAAATGGGCTATCCAACACTGAAATATTTTTCTAATTTTTACCCGTAGTTCCTTAGATTAGCGCGTTCAACCAAACAAACAAAATGTGAGTGAAGTCGGCGCGTGAGCGCCCCCGCCTTTTTATAAATGCAGCGGATGGCTGTTTCGCGCGTTAAACAAAAATCAACCGTATAGCCGTACCCATACTGGCGCGGCGAGATTTGGAAGTTTTGTTTCATCTATATCTTGTGTGTTTATAAACCGATTCCTATAATTTGTTTTTTATAAAGTAAATATTAAAGTGTACTCTTTGAATATGGAAGTTTGATAAAGATATATCTATGTGAAATACAATATATTTATGTATTTAATACACTTTGAAGAAATGCCTAACGATTAAACACGTTATTGTGGCTTATTTATAAAAGATAGATTATTGAGGACTTTTTTGTAGATCTTATGAAGACCATCATTTTTGTAATACATACTTTTGGTGTATGATCAACGTATGCGAGGATAAGAGCTCGAAAGCGCATTTTCGTCCGACTTGCTTCAAATTTATCGTCACTGCTCAGCTCCTATGTGTCTTAGCGTCATGTTATATAGCCTATAACCTGCCCAGGAGTATGGACTACAATCGTACCAAGTTTGGTTAAAATCCCTTCAGTAGTTTTTGACCCATGCGTGCATATACAGACAGACAGACAGACAAAAAATTTACGGATTGCATTTTTGTCATCAGTATCGATCACCATTCATCCTCCAATATTAATTTTGAATATATATTCAATGTACAGAATTGACCTCTCTACAGTTTTATTATAAGTATAGATATATGTATTATTTGGGAGACTATTTGTAAAATGGACATTCTAATTGAAAAGATTATCAGTTCCAAGAGCAGAAATATAAAATAAATTGGCCCTACTTTAAAACTAGCAATACGTTATTTAACAAAATATGTATATTACACATTTCCGGTACCTAATAAGTCAGCGTTGTCAAAATGTCGCGTCACTTGTTATGTTCTACACCAGAGGTTCCCAGACTTACTTTCATAGACCACTTTCAAAATGTAGCTGGTTCCGGTGGACCCCTACAGCTAAACAAGTATAAGCCTTTTTTTTTTAGAAATTCTCGTGCTGATTTTTTTTGTAATTCTCTACCGAAAAATCGAAAAACATGTAATATGCAAGTTTTTACAAGTAACAGTCGCTGAGTTTGTCGAACAGTCGGTGAAGTCAAGCCAACATTTTAGTTCTTTACTATCGAAAGCAACAACATTTTCGTGGACCTCCGCTTACAAATTGTGCACCCCCATTTTTTTGTCACGCCACCGTAGACCCCTATCGAGTCTCCCGTGGACCCCTGGGGGTCCTCCTGGACCACTTTGGAAACTAATGTTCTACACAATCCGCCCGTGTCAGTGACCACTATGCAGGCTACACAAATATGCCACTTATATTGTCAAGAGAAGGCACATGAAGCCTAGGAGTTAGCCCAAACAAGCCAGCTTTTAGACAAACAGGCCAGCGACACTTCCTTAATTCTATAGATGATTGCAGCTAGACGATATTAGGATGGTGCTTGTGGTAACAAAGGTTTTGAGATTCCTTGTGAAGGCGCCGAGGACCAGTAGTCTTTGTTCCTTGTATTGGCATTTGGCAACAAAGGGATTTATATAGCTATACCTCCGGCATTCCAAGGGTACAGAAACTGTTTACTATTACTAGTGGTCGCTCCCTTTATTTCATAGAAGAAAACATAAAGGTATCCTTACTAATAATATAAATAAATGCCTATGTGAGGTTGTTTGTTAAAGAAGAAAGAAAGAAAGAAAGAAAAATGTTTTATTTGAATCTCCATACATACATAATTTAAAAAAACAATAATAAATACAATTAAGCAGAAACCGGTACATGGAGATCAAATTAGGCGACTGCGTCACGTTACGCTTTCAAGCATCAACTACTCGACCGATTATTATAAAATTTTGCGTACGTGTTGCCAGGGATAAAGAAAAAATCATGGGTACCAAGAAAAAGTACTGTACCCAAACGAAACCGCGGGTAAAAGCCAGTCAAGTAATAAAAGTTTAAAGAAGCTTGGGAACGTTTCACGCGTCGGCCGAGGTAGACCCATTGTTCATTACTTCACAACAATTACTAGCACTCCATCGAGTCGCCGAGTGTGTAGCGGCACACGACGACGCGGCGACACGGCGACGCGACGACAGCGCGGCGGCGTCGGCCGTGGGGGGAATATCGATGTTTTGTTTTTATTCTGCAGCTGGCTACTGCAGTTAGCCTCTATATATCATTTTAATACTGACTAGAGGATGCCCGCAGCTACGCCCGCACATGTTCTTTTATTTATCCATTTCTTCCCAATTCCGTGGGAATTTCGGGAAACCCCTACAGTACCCAAGGAACGTACATGCCAAATTTCAGCTTCTTGCGTTCAGTAGTTTCGGCTGTGCCTTGTCTGTCAGTCACTCAGTAAAGGAAGAGTTTTATATATATAATAATATATAGAAGATAGACTATAAAACATTGGGGTAAAAGGCGTCTTTAAACCCACTCCTAATATCTGTAATTTGCTGTACTAGCGACAGGCATTTGATATAATTATAAACTCTGTACAAACGAAGTCAAATTCCTGTCAGATAGGTTTCTTGGGAGAGTGGAGATATACCACGTGAAATTCTTCATGAGGAGGTATATACGGTCTCGGTAACGTACCATAGTTCCCAGCAGTATTGCAAGCGTCTGTCGCTATAGTAACCACTTACTATCAGACAAGCCACATGCTTGTTTGCCACCAGAGTGATATAATGATATAAAGACACTTCTACACACAAATGAACAAGTAAGTTGAAGAAGGGCTACAAAAGACTTCGCCTAAACATTTTCAAGAAGATAAGAAAGGCTACTACTTTTTTTACAGATGTATATGTAAATTTTGCATAGTCACACGTCTACCACGTGTAAGTTACATTCTTTGAATAGCCACACCCTTTTTTATTACAGATAGCTTATCACCAATTAGGTCCAAATTCTGTCACTAGATCTCTCCTGTGTCCATCTAGGCACGGCTGGCGAGGTATATCTTGTTATATTTGACATTATCATGGCAGTATCAAGGTCGAGGTGCTGTAAGGTGGCTCGTTACGAGCGCGAGAGGTAACGATAAAGCATTTGCGCCGCCATATTGGCTGGAAAACGAGCCTAAATGAGTATAGTGACGGCAGCTTTACTGAAACACTCACTAGGTCTATATTTTGTTGTACTTATATCATTATATAACACGCCTCTCCATGTAGATTTGGGCAGAAGTCCGTCGCACCTTTATTTTGTGGGTTATGCATAGGTAGTTTAGTTTAACCTACGTAAGTAATCAAGACAGTGCAAATGCTAAGCGAGCTAAAGTGTCAGTGGACTGGACATTGCTGAGGAACTGACACAAGTTCTTCTGGAAAACGTTGTATGCGGAAGGCGTAGTGGTGGACAGTAGGTGGCAAATGAAAGTGAAAGAAAAGAATAAAAGACTCAATGACGTAATTAAGGAAAAGCCAACGTCCAGCACTGATTTGTCATCATCTGATCATATTGTTTATACCGTGCACAATGCACATACTTCTTTATGGCGCTTCTACTGAATACTTTGAACAAAAATAAATAACCTTTGTTAAACCCTGTTCTAATAATATCAGGATTAAGTTGTTCAGTTGTAAGTGGAAAGACACGATAAGAATAAAAATGAATGGACAAAATGTGAAATTACGACGTAAGTTTGTTAAGCGTAATTAAAACTTATCCAAGGACGCAATATTTATGGTCATCACTGCATTACCAATGCACGCCGTGTCACGTTTGATTCCCATAGATTAATTTGTGTGGTCCATAGAGGTTAGTTCCATTGTCTCCGTTTTATGTATCTTCGTGTGAAAATGTACTATTGTTATACGTACGCTAATGTTATACATTTAAATTAAACACAACTTTACGAATAACTTTTCATTTCCATTATGTTTATAAGTTTTTAAACGTGCACTTTCTCCCAAGACACTTTCGAGTTGCACAGCAGACGTGAAATCAGATAAAATTAATAAAAAAATATTAAAAAATTGGCAATGGGTCATTGAACTCGCGATTGAGCTGTCGTGGGTTGGATCTCCACCCAAAATGCGTATGTAGTTATTAAATAAGCAATACATTTACCTATTGGGAGACCGTTGGACTGACACGCAAAGATCCTGTGATCGATCCCAAGGCACGCATCTGTGACTTTTCGAAGTTATGTGTGTATTAAAATTGTTAATGATCGCTTGCTCTAACGGTGAAGAAAAACATCGTGAGGAAACCTGCATGTCTGAGAGTTCTCCATAATGTTCTCGAAGATATGTAAAGTCTGCCAACCCCCACTGGGTTAGCATGGTGAACTATGGCCTAACCATTCTCACGTTGAGAAGAGGTCCGTGCCCAGTTTAATACAGGGCTGATATTATTATTATCAATAAACACAATTTACAAAAAGGTGACTGCATTTCTAAGAGAAACATTCTCCGCTACTTTACAATCCGTATTTAATTTACAACACTTGTCCTTCAATTATATCCAAATTAATCTGTCGAATATTAAACACCACGAATAATAACTCAAAAGCGCTTACGAAGCTCCGAAGTGCGCTTATAAAATAAAACACGTACCGCCACCCTCCTCCGCTCGCAACAATAAAAGTCGACGCTTTATTGATTCAAATGGGTAGACGGCGGGACGGACGGACAGACGGAAACGGCAACTTGCTAAGTCTGCGATATCATTGTGCCAAGTGCTGGCATTGTTCACGAGCTGATATAATTGTGTATCCACTTACCTACATATCATTGTGCTAGCTATTCAGTAGGCTACCGAGTACCGCTTCATCGCTGCTATACCGTCCAGATATGAGTTTTAAATTGTCAAAATTGTAATTTGTCATCTTAATTATATCGAGAAATTATGATAAACATTGTCTGGTCGAAGGCGTGATAGCGATAGTTCAAAGAGTGAATTTGAAAAGAGTGGCCGAAGTGATAGCTGTATTTTCATCTATTTATTCAAATCTAATTAGTAAACTCAGAAATTATTATCCATTTTTGGCATCCATAAGTATGTAGTATGTTGACCTACATGAATACATAGAAGATTTATAACAAAATATTGCAAGATTTAGACTTTTTCTATGATAGATATAATATAACTCGTATACAAAGAACTATTTATATATTACTATGCATATCTATACTAATATTATAAAGCTGAAGAGTTTGTTTGTTTGTTTACTTGAACGCGCTAATCTCAGGAACTACTGGCCCGTTTTGAAAAATTCTTTCAGTGTTAGATAGCCCATTTATCGAGGAAGGCTATAGGCTATATATCATCACGCTAAGATCAATAGGAGCGGAGCACCAATGAAGAATGTTTCAAAATCGGAGAGTATTTTTTCCTTTTGAGAGCTTCCGCTGCGTAAAAAGTTAAAGTTTCGCAAAAATCATGTATGACAGAATTGTTCCCCTTTAAAAGTTCTAAAAAAAAGTCCGCGACAGCATATGTCTATCTTTTAAGGTTGGCTCACTATAACCATTTTTATGCTAACGAAATTTGTTCTAAAATAATGCATTATTTGCGAAGGTATTATTATAAACATGATATTAATCCTTATCCAAATAAATACGTTATTCATCACAAGTATTTAATTTAAAACAAAATTGCGCTTTACATCATTCGATTTCAATGAATATCTTAGGAGATATAGCAGTTTTAAAATAACATCGCAGCAAAATAATTACCCATTACAGACATAGTACAAATGATGTTTCTCCTGGTTTATTCTGCGTGATTACTACTGGTTCGATTTGAAAAATTCTTTTAGTGTTGGATAGCCTATTTATCAAGGAAGGCTATAGGCTATATAACATCACGCTACGACCCACGGGGGCGGCGCAGTAACGATAAACGCGGGTGAAACCGCGGGAACACCTAGTATTCTGTATATTTCTATGCTGAAGATTTTCTTGTATGTATAGGTTAAAACATACATACACAGAGACTCGCATGTTTCCGCAAGGAGCAGGCAAGGACGGCTTCCACTTGCTACGATCCTAGCATTCCTCTCTTAGTAAAATCACTTTCATCATATTCTTTAAACACTCTCGTGAGTTTTGGGTATTTATATTGAATCAAAAGATTATTATTGCAAAAATACTACACATTTTATTATCATTTATTATCAATAGATATCAGCACCAGATTATGGAAGATTCCCCACTATGAGATATGCTGATATGCTGAGATACATAGCAAGGACTACTATGAGATATGCTGATATGCTGAGATGCATACAATATGCTGAGATACATAGCAAGGACTACGTATTATATTTTCCAATAGCACGATTTAATCTTCACAGCTTAGCTCAAGTTAGTTCTGGTGGAAAGAGGTTCAATGAGGCGAAGTTTTTTTATATACGAGGGATGCGGGAGCAGGAATAACGTCGTATATGTATATGCGAATACGGCTAAGTAATAACGTAGTTATGTGTGCGTATGTCACTAAGTGTAGACATGCCAGTGCGGAAGTGCCTGCCGCGCTGGCACCTCTTAACTCCTCGCACGAAGTGCATCTTCCTAGCCAATGTTATTGCTTGGTGACACCACTTAGCTTTAGTGGCAATAGACACAGTTTTGTTGCTTTACTTTGCCCTCACTCACCGATTGTCGTTTTTTGTTTTTGGTTAAAAGACCTCTCTCGTCTCAGGTTTAATTCCTGTTTCGCGTTACAAACATTAAAGCAACAGGACATGCAGACTCAGAACAAATATTTGTGGATCACACAAATTATTGTCCCGTGTGGGATTCGAACCCACTACACTTGGCGCAGTGGCAGCGGCGAGGAGACCACTTAACCACTACGCCAACCGTGCAGTCTAAACTTGCTTCGTGTATCCATGGCTAAAGGCTCTACAACAGTTAGTTAGCAAGTAATACATAGTGTCCCACATTTGCTTCAAGTGCAAGTATCGATCTATATTTATCTTGCTTGTGACTAAAACTGCGATAACCTTACACTTGCTTCAAACTTGCTTTGCGTATTTACATTTTTTTTAAAATAGCGGCCTGCTCCGTGTAGTACAAAACCTTAACAAATGATACACCTAAACCTTTCTCATGAATCACTCTGTCTATTAGTGAAAACCGCAAGAAAATCCGTTCTGTAGTTATTGAGTTTATCGCGAACAGACAGACAGACAGACGCGGCGGGGTCTTTGTTTTATAATAAGTAGTGGTGCTGATAGTGATATTACAACGTCAATGAAAGCCTTCACCGACGCGACGTCGTAACATTCTTAATAAATAAGAATAGGGCAGCTATCAAACAGTTACTTTGAATTGACTTTCAATAATAACACTATATGCAAACGAATGATAATCAATACTTAAAATACAAGAGGCATATCGAATTGAACAGCGCACACCGTTTGCAATTTGATTTAAAATAACCTATATGTGTATTCCCGAGGGCTTTAAACCATCAATTCAGTAACTTAACTGTGAAAACTAACAGATAGATAAAGTTACTTTTGCATTTATAATAATACTAGATTTTGCCCACGGCTTCGCTCGCGTAAATGTAAGTAAGGTAAGGTTAGAAACAATATTTTTTTCTGGATGATATGAATATTCTGTATCCCTGACAACGTGTATAAGACAATTAGTCAATTATTATTTGAACAAATAAAACTATGTGTTGCTTTGTATATCAAAGAAACGACATTTTTATGTTTATTTGTTTCTCTTTTAAAATTCAACAACAATTAATGAAATTATTTTAACAATATTCCAGTGACATACTGAAATGTCAACTCCCTAGAATAAAAAAAAACAATATTGTTTTTCGAATGTTCGTTAACTGGCCATCTATAGAATTAGATAAAACCTTTTCAAATATCAATAGTATGGGATCCTAGGCACCTCTAGGTATTCCTTTACACGTGTATGCGAAATGTCATGATGATCGGTCGAGCAGTTAAGGCGTGAGAGCGTAACAAACAAACTCAATTATTATATTAGTAAGGATAAGGAAGTAAGGATTAGTACGGCAGTATCTACATATGTACTAATATTATAAAGCTGAAGAGTTTGTTTGTTTGTTTGAACGCGCTAATCTTAGAAACTACTGGTTCGAATTGAAAAATTCTTTTAGTGTTGGATAGCCCATTTATCGAAGAAGACTATAGGCTATATAACATCACGCTACGATGAATAGGAGCGGAGCATCATTGAAAAACATTGCAAAAACGGGGTAAATTATCTTATGTGAAGCAGGCGAACTTGCGCGGGTCAATTAGTAGATACATAATAAAGCTTAGGTGATTTTGCAAACCTAAGTAGACAGCCGACTCGTCATAACAATGTAACTGTATCTTACATTGACGTCGATCTAAGATACAGTTACATTTTTATGATATACTATACTGATATTTTTATATTACACTTTCCTTAAACAACGTAAGCAGCAGTTCAAGAATACTAACTAACATTACAGTCATACGTTACTGTGTACCTCGAAGACATCTAATAAAAATGTTTTCTTTTGTATCATTAAAGTGGCCGCCTGATGATAAATGTGTAGCAGTAAAATAATTTTTATCTTCTTTTTGCAAAATCCTAATATTGTAGGCTCTTAGATTATTCAAAAGATATTAGAGGTAAATAGAAATCGGCTGTATTTGAAGATCAGCTACCGAAAAGTTCATGATAGAAGCGCGATTAAAGCGCAAAACACGCCTAAACAAGTCAGACTTTGGCAATACTTTCCCGATGACTTGAACACAGTCAAACACCCTTTAGGTGTATTCCTACACCGAGTAGGGACTTTAGAGATCCTAAATAAGTAGCTGCGTAGTCAACAAGAGACCCTTCCTTACGCAGTAACTCCATTTTGCAAGGCTATTAACAAGCTAGTCCTAGGGCTTATCCCACCATCTACAAATAGCATTTGTCTTTAAGATAAAAGTGTCGCCATCTCTCTTCTTTAACATAACAAGAGTGAGACAGCATGCGATTTATCTTTCGGATAACTTTTACCTGTTAGTTGTGGGACTGGCCATTAATCTTGTTATTACAAGCGTCTATGGGATATGGCAACTGCTTACCACCAGGCAGGTCAAAAACAAACTCAAAAATCTATACTTACTAATATTATAAAGCGAAGAGTTTGTTTGTTTGGTTGAACGCGCTAATCTCAGTAACTACTGGTTCGAATATTTATCGAGGAAGGCTATAGGTTATATAACATCATGCTAGGACCCGCGGGAGCGGCGCAGTAACGATAAACGTGGGCACAGCTAGTCATTTATAAATGTAAGTCACAAAGTATATTAATGTGTATTTGCTTAATGTTACTACTAAAGTTACATTTTTGATAAAATAAAACAAAATAATCTTAGTGTAAACCCTAACAAGCCACAATGCTTGTCGTAAACCAAAGTCTAACTGTATCGCACATCAATATTTTTTCACTTTCCTAAAACAACGCACAGACGTTGCAGGAATACTTAATACGACGTTACAGTAAGCGTATAACATTATTACATCTGTGGGTCGTTGACTCGCGCGGCAGTTTTACTAATTAGATGTGTTGTTCTGACCTACTGTTACTGTGCTGGACTGGGCTTATGTCAGGGTTATCACGTGACATGGACACAGCCACTGAAATACTGCGGGCTAAGAGATCTTTAAGCTATACGCCGAGTGGTGGATTGTAATTGCGCATGGGATTTTTTTTTATGATTTACAGATTAGAAAAAAATATATTGGATTTTGTTAATGCTAGTTTTTGTAGAGGTTTTTGTTAGGTAAAGATATATAATTACATATTTTGGTATGTTAAAGACTTTCTCTTATATTATGCGATCTATCATGAATGAATGTAAAAATTGAACGGGTGTACAAGAAACATGATGGTGTTTTAAAATGTAGGTATTTTATGTTTTATTCTACAATAAAGCAGTAATACAAGCCTCAAACCTTTATAGTATAAACTCAAAATGATGCCAGCAAATACTAGAAACCGTATTTTTCTAGTATTTGACAGAGTCAGACTTTTAACTGGCCGGCTTTTATGATGCTTAGATTTAGCAAAAAATATTTTTAAAATACAAAACATAATATGTCAGCCGCTGGAGGGAGGCTGCGTGCGGGTGCTAGTGCACCAATATTTCATACACTTACATAACATAGTTTCGTTATTAAATAACAAGTTTAACGAGCAATGCGTGAGCGGCGCCCGGGTACCGCGGAGACGCGGGACTCCGCCA
This sequence comes from Catocala sponsa, assembly GCA_963564715.1. Lineage (NCBI taxonomy): Eukaryota > Metazoa > Arthropoda > Insecta > Lepidoptera > Erebidae > Catocala > Catocala sponsa. The sequence goes on along the minus strand of OY751351.1, from coordinate 436,034 downwards.
AGCATCTCTGATCACGCGAGTAAAAGTAACAGCATGTGATCTATTTATTGTTTGTTTTTAATACTAAAGTTTCGCTTTTTAATCATTCATTTAATCTACTATCCGGATAACTCGGTGATGTTCTGGATATAGGCCTAGTTGTAAAAACTTTGAACTGAAGCTCAAGTGATATGGCTGAATAAGTCGATTTAAAAAATAAGTCCTCGCTTAGTTATCTGGCGTACGACAATGTATGTAATGCAAACAGGCTCTTAGCGTTACGAAACATTGATCTAAAATTTCCCTTTTTTCCATATACGCCAAGACAATACTAGAACAAGTCAGTAACAAAATTACACTTATAACACCAGTTTTTTATTGCATAAACTTAATACATATAATGCAATGTTCAGCGAAATTACCAAACCTTTTTGTAGAAAGGCAGATCTATATACATATAGCATGGAATTTAATAACTGCCTCGGAATGTGTAGTATAGTATGGGTACAATACGGCTTTGCCTCAGCGTTCGAGGAGATTGTAAGACTGAATGTATTCAATCCACAAAATGTTGATCCACAAGTGGCATTCAAGCATTGCCGAAGTGACCATTTAACTAGAGCGCCATACCTCAACTGTAATTACTGCAATCGATAGCATACCACTATAATTTAAACTTCATTTATGCATTTACAGGTTTCATTATAGAATTAGCGTAGCGTATTCGCCTAGTTGAAGTTTCAGTGGGCTGATAATACATCATTTGTCGCGAGCCTTTAACCGACCTTGTAAAAAATCCTTTAATGGCAAAAGATGATCGAGGAGATCTAGGTCATACGATGGCCAAAAGCCCTGAACAATAATACGAGGAGCTGTTGGATGTAATTTTTTTCTGTTTTTAGCACCACGTTAGTTTAATCTCACGTTACCACCAACTTAATTTCCTACGTGTCGCCTTCTGTGACCTCTCCTACCTATCTTATCCTCGGCATATAGCTGAACGTGCCTTACTATAGCAGTAATAGTATCTCACATCTATTATACCTAAAAAAAACATGTAATAAATAATTTTTATTTTTCGCTTAATCCTTTTAAGCGCTGTGATGGCCATGCCTAATAAGAGTGTTATCTATATCTGCTGCAGTACAACCTACGCAAGCGAATAAAAGAATCAACTGATTCATTGGACATATTATACACATTTACAAATCAATCGCATTTTAAAAGTTAGGAAGTACATATAATATACAACAACAAATGATTGTATCCAAAAGACTCGTGTGCAGGTGTTTTAACTAAACACTGCGGAGTACGGGTGGCTTACAAACGAATAAAACGAAAGTACGATTCTATTACATAGAATATATCGTGTATAAGGATCAAAGTTTTCATCCTAGCTAACCATAGGGCCCATGTTAACATTATCATGTTATACAAAAGCACTAAAGACAAATAAATGTTAGTATTGAGCTCACTTATTATTTACCCCCAAAGCGAGCAGTGCTGAAGTGATTGCAGCGCGGCGATAGTACACGAAGCGTAACAACGACCAACATGCACAGAATGTATCACTTTCACTTATTTTGTCAGACGACCTTGCCTGGGCATCGAACCGGCGGCGTGCATTGACAGTGCCACTCGACTGCTGCTCACCTTATCGTGTCAGTACTAACTTATGTGTAACTAGATTATTATTAACAATTACATTATATTGTTATTTGTAACTAGAGTATAATCATAATTATATTATATTATTATCTAAATTGTTTTTATCCGATATTTCTTGTTGAAAATATGATGAATGTCATAGTGGGTTAAATTATGCCGTCGTTATGTGCCCACATACCGAGTGTAACAGGGTTCGATGCTTCGTCTTTCGTTCGAATTAATAAAACAATTATTTTCAAAAGATAGTTGCTTCAAAAGTTTCGTTTCCGTTATGTTAATATTTGCAAGGCATAATGTAAGGATCCAGTTATTTCTTGTGTGTTTATAAGTTAAGCGGGCCGGTTTAAACAAACGGTGGTATCAATATTTCTTAAAATAAGAATTTCTTGACAATTTAAATAGTATTTTATTGATTGCTGAGTGGTAGGGTGAATTTAAAAAAACCGCAGCTATATGTGCATTTATATTTTTTTTAAATAGCGCATGTGGTAGTCCTTGATTTATTAAAGGTTGAAAGCTATTATGGCATAAGCGATTTAGTCAAACGTAACAAATTTCTTTCATATTTATGTTATTGCTTATCAGTTAATAGTGTGGGCTTGTTTTCTCGTCAAATAATTAAGTGATACACAACACACTTAAATGGAATTGACAATAGATGCTGCCATATTCACTACAGATGTATTGTGATTAATTATTTGTAGCGATATCATGGCCACCATTTTTCGTCAGCTACGTTTGGATTTGGTTATAAGGGTTATAATAAAGTTTCAGTCTACACGCTGCAACTAATAATTTTCTGTCCAGGACAACCCATAGCTCTGTACTGCACTGGATCAGAACCTAAGATCTCACGATCAGTGACATTGCTTGAGTCACAAACAAGAGACTTTAAATCCAGACAGAATCAATAAAATAAAATGATTCACTCTGTATACTTTCTTATAGGACGTTGCCTTACTATGTTAAAGGCTCAAGTTCAATGCTACAAGACAACCTTCGAATTTTCAACTTTGTGCACATTAGAGCCACATCTCACCAACGATCTTTAGATCTCATGTAATAAGGAGCGAGCCTATTGCCTTCTTCAGTTTGGTGCACATTAGAGCCACATCTCACCAACGATCTTTAGATCTCATGTAATAAGGAGCGAGCCTATTGCCTTCTTCAGTTTGGTGCACATTAGAGCCACATCTCACCAACGATCTTTAGGTCTCATGTAATAAGGAGCGAGCCTATTGCCTTCTTCAGTTTGGTGCACATTAGAGCCACATCTCACCAACGATCTTTAGATCTCATGTAATAAGGAGCGAGCCTATTGCCTTCTTCAGTTTGGTGCACATTAGAGCCACATCTCACCAACGATCTTTAGGTCTCATGTAATAAGGAGCGAGCCTATTGCCTTCTTCAGTTTGGTGCACATTAGAGCCACATCTCACCAACGATCTTTAGGTCTCATGTAATAAGGAGCGAGCCTATTGCCTTCTTCAGTTTGGTGCACATTAGAGCCACATCTCACCAACGATCTTTAGATCTCATGTAATAAGGAGCGAGCCTATTGCCTTCTTCAGTTTGGTGCACATTAGAGCCACATCTCACCAACGATCTTTAGGTCTCATGTAATAAGGAGCGAGCCTATTGCCTTCTTCAGTTTGGTGCACATTAGAGCCACATCTCACCAACGATCTTTAGGTCTCATGTAATAAGGAGCGAGCCTATTGCCTTCTTCAGTTTGGTGCACATTAGAGCCACATCTCACCAACGATCTTTAGGTCTCATGTAATAAGGAGCGAGCCTATTGCCTTCTTCAGTTTGGTGCACATTAGAGCCACATCTCACCAACGATCTTTAGGTCTCATGTAATAAGGAGCGAGCCTATTGCCTTCTTCAGTTTGGTGCACATTAGAGCCACATCTCACCAACGATCTTTAGGTCTCATGTAATAAGGAGCGAGCCTATTGCCTTCTTCAGTTTGGTGCACATTAGAGCCACATCTCACCAACGATCTTTAGGTCTCATGTAATAAGGAGCGAGCCTATTGCCTTCTTCAGTTTGGTGCACATTAGAGCCACATCTCACCAACGATCTTTAGGTCTCATGTAATAAGGAGCGAGCCTATTGCCTTCTTCAGTTTGGTGCACATTAGAGCCACATCTCACCAACGATCTTTAGGTCTCATGTAATAAGGAGCGAGCCTATTGCCTTCTTCAGTTTGGTGCACATTAGAGCCACATCTCACCAACGATCTTTAGGTCTCATGTAATAAGGAGCGAGCCTATTGCCTTCTTCAGTTTGGTGCACATTAGAGCCACATCTCACCAACGATCTTTAGGTCTCATGTAATAAGGAGCGAGCCTATTGCCTTCTTCAGTTTGGTGCACATTAGAGCCACATCTCACCAACGATCTTTAGGTCTCATGTAATAAGGAGCGAGCCTATTGCCTTCTTCAGTTTGGTGCACATTAGAGCCACATCTCACCAACGATCTTTAGGTCTCATGTAATAAGGAGCGAGCCTATTGCCTTGTTCAGTTTGGTGCACATTAGAGCCACATCTCACCAACGATCTTTAGGTCTCATGTAATAAGGAGCGAGCCTATTGCCTTCTTCAGACATAAAAAAGCACAAAACACTTTGCCTGACCTTGGAATCGAATCTGAGACGGCAGCACATACAACAGCTGCGCCCTTAAGTCGAGCGTAATAACTATTAAATACATCGTTAATTGTCGCTTGCTTTAACACTGGATGCACATATGTTGTGAGGGAACCTGCACGACTGTAAGTTATCAAACTGACACATACTTACATGTTGGATATCTAGTGGACAACGTGCAACGGCCTAAACCTTCACATATTAAGAGAAGACCAGACCACAATCAGAAACGGGACAATATATAATAACTAGATTTTGCAGGTTATGTAAATTTTTTAGTGATCTTTTTTTTTATGACATTGTGTACCTTCGATGTCCTTTTCTGTACCTCTGACATGTATCCAAAATGTCATAATGATCGTTCAAGTAGTTAAAACTTGAAAGCGTAACAAATAAACTCACATTAGCCTTTATAATATTCACTAGATTTTGCCCGCGGCTTCGCTCGAGTAAATGTAGGTGAGGTTAGTGTCAGTACTTTTTTCTGGATGAAAGGTACCCTATGTCCTTTTCTGTACCTCTGACAACGTGTATGGAAAATTTCATGATGACCGGTCGAGTAGTTAAAGCGTGAAAGCGTAACAAACAAACTCACTTTCCTATTTATAAATTAAAGTTAGGATATAATAATAAGGATAACAGAACATGTATTACACACGCCACAACATGTGACCTTACCACTAATACTACTCAGGGACGAATAATCACATTTTAAATACCACTATCGGATAAAGACGCTGTCCTTTAATGGTCTCCATCTAAATATAGAATCACAACACAAATGTTATGACGCGCTCATCATTCACTGGAACAATGTCTGGAGAGCACATGTTATAATGCTTGGAGCTGCTACACGCCGTGCTGTGCTCTTTTTGGATGGGTCTACTTATTGTTCTTTGGTATTGTTTCTGGGAGATGTGTTGGTCATGTCTAGATGATAAAGTACAGGAGTAGAACTGAGATAGAATGAAAAGTGAGAGTCTCAGCCAATGAGGGACAGAGCTAAGTGGAGAGGGCACATAAAAAAGGCTGACTTTACCAAGGGGTATACTTAGCCAGGAGAAGAGAAGGAATGCTTTGTTTATGCAAGGAGCGAATATAATATGTGTTTTATGTAGACGAAGATTAGAAGGCGATCCTAAAATAATTGCATGCCCAAAATGGTATGATTGATGTGTCTAGTATTATCGCATATGTGTGCATAAGAACTGTATCTACTCAATCAATAACAATAAAGTTTATTTTACTTTATTCGAAGAAGACAACTCCTGCGATACTAACTAATATTATAAATGTAAATGTAAGTTTGTTCTCTGTTTGTTTGTTACGCTTTTCCCCCTAGACTACTCGAGCGATCATCATGAAATTTCACATACACTTTGTCAGGGGTACAGAAAAGGATATAGGGTACTGTTCCCGAGGGATAGAAATTCATTGACATAATCTAGACTAACGCGAGCGAAGCCGCGACCAAAATCTAGTAACAACTATTTCTGTGTAACAAAGGATTTCAAAAATAACAAAATTTACATACATGGTAATCCGTAAGGAGAAGGTAAGCAGATGTGTATTACACTCACATTTCGTCACGTATGGCTTTAAATACAAATAATTTTTTTCCCGTGTCAGGATCGAACCCACAACACTTGCCGCGGCGTAGTGGCGAAGCGATCACTTAAATCACTACGCCATCTGTGCAGTAAGGAATCTCACAAACTTTGAATCAAAAAAGCAAAGCAAACCCACCCATACTCGAACCTAGTACCTACAGAATACAGATCACAGAAATATAAACCACGTACGGAGCCGAGACGAAGTGACAATGGTAAGCGGACAACATAAATAATGCGCTCAATTAATTTTAAAAGAAGATGATATTTTACAAAGTAGCTATATTAAACTTATCGCTATATCATGATGTAGAGCATCAGCAGTATTGAAGGGTGGGTAAGCACTGTAAGCAGGGCATTGTGAGAGCAGACTACTTTATCTCCGAGTGCGGAGTCAAGTGGACGCGATACGAGAACGGAGGGGGCTGCGCGCTACGTCTATCACCTACTTATATATGCGTATATATTTTATGCATTTTAAAACTGGTACATAGATGCGCCCGTATACCTCCCAAAGTGGCAATGGTGTCAAAAACTAAATTTCATTTATAATGTTTTAGGTACCAAGCTGAACTTATGCGATACATTTCAAAATTTCATGTTGGTACTGAAATTTCCTAAAAGAATATTTCATTAAAACTTAGCTTGAGCCAGGCGTCGACTCTGGACTTTTTTTATAAGACCTTATTAGCGGTCGATCAACAAGAGGTCATGAGTTCCATCCCCGCATATTATACAGCCATGGATCCATTCCCGAAGGCGTTTAGCGAAGATAGATAGTTAAGTATATATATTTGATGCTTATTATTAGGTGTTATGTAACACTAAATAATAACCCTTAAAAATAAATGAACGTGCCGTACATACTTTCACGCTGAAATGAGAAGGTAATAGTTCTATGATTTATTTTACCCATAGAGGCAAAATACCTCTAAATAACAAATATCGAAAGTATATCTAATTATTAGCGATCTCATTATTTAACTCCCTTTTAAAACACGTCTGTAGACAACAACCAAATTATCAAAATCTTAAATCTATACCAACATAAACAAGTTGCGGCATGAAATTTCCTAATAAAGAGAAACAGGCTTTTTACTCATAAACCTATATCAACAACCAGATGTCGAACTATATACAGCTATAGCCTCATGGTCTAGGCATTTTAAGAGATGACAAAATGTTTAATATAATAAACCTACAATCGTAAAATATTATTTAACCAGTTTCCAAATAAATACAATATTATGGAACTAGTTCTGTGGTAATTTGTATTAGTCTGCGCTTATGTTCGAAAATGATCGTGAGGTCATAGGTTCATGCCCAATGGTCCATGGTCCGGTTGCAAACATAGTCCAGGTACAACCATTTCTACTGAACGAAAATCCAAACCCAACCCGCTTTTGGGTAAATAACAATTTAACCAAAGCGTGTTTGGTTGACAGCAATAAGCTCTTCTTGTTTACTAATGTTAGTATATTACTCCTCTACATGAATTACCTTCTGGTACCTATACTAGATAAGCGGTTGGGTGCGGGTGGCCCAAGACCGGTCTGTGTGGAAACCCTTGGGGGAGGCCTATGTCCAGCAGTGGACGTCTTTCGGCTGAGATGATGATGATGATGATACCAGATAATAAAGTAGGCATAACAAAACAACACTTAATAGTATTTCTGTAACAGGCAATGGAAATATTGCCTCTTGGTAGTAAGTAGGTCTACTAAATAATATTTAAAATTCGGACTTTCTACTATAACGTAGATTAAGTTATAGACTTATAAGAAATCTTCAGAAATTCTACTTAAATGAGCGAATGTCATTTAAGTAGAATTTCTGTAGATTTCTGATTTAATTTAATTTATATTGTTTAGAGACTATCTTGAGCTGACTAACTTTAATTCTATGACATTAAACGAATAATTTCAAATTAGCAGATATGCAATTGTAATTTACTAACATATGCGCATTTACTGTAAAAAAATGAACTGCGGTAAAATGACGTAGGTAGGGCTCTCAGTCAATATATATAAACGAGCTCCTGTCAACCATAAATAAATAAATAAATAAATAAATAAATAAAACCATAATATAAATCGTAATAACACGTAGATATAACACAAATTAATATTTAATAAATGTGATTGCGTTGATCTGGGTACGAATTGTATATTGTTTCGATGACAGCTGCTACAATAAGCTGCGCGTCGCGTCCGCTTTTGATCACAACGTAACAGATTGCGAATTCAAATAATAACTTGTATTCATTTTAGTTTCGATAAAAGTCGAAATAAATTACAATTTTCAGATAAATTCCCTATTCTAGAATAGATCCTAACTAATATTATAAATGCAAATCGACGGCCCCTACGTATATAAAGACATGTCTAAAATAGCATTTTTTTTTATTTCATAATTTACTTAATTTTATTGATACGCATATTTCCACAAAATTTCGATTTTTGGTAATCATTTATTCAAAAGATACGAAAACGTATATGAAGACAAATATCAGAATTCTTAAGTATTTGTCATCGTATTTACGGACATCTAGACATAACGTCTTATACCGTGTTTTAAATTACGAGCTATATTGCGTGAACGCGGACTTGTCGAACTTAATGTCATTTACATCGAATATTAGACGTGAGCGTGTTTATTCCTGTTGTCGTGCAAGATTATATTTTAATAGCCATTGTATTTCGTAAGCTGAGTATTGTTCCAATTGATTAATTTATAACGATATATTTCTCCACGGTTTGTATAAACTATATACGGTGATATATCATTTTACTTTATTTTAATTAGATTTAACATTTCTTTTTACTTTTTTTAGATTAACGAGATAAATGAAGTCAAGTCTTACATGTCCGTTTATACGTTTATTGGAACAATTAATTTACAAAGTTTTTCCTATTTACGTTTAGTGTTCAACAATTTTATGTTTGTTTTAGCGGAACCCATGCTTCAAAACAACACCAACTCACACCAACTTCATTATCTGAATTCTGAATGTAAGGAACAACCAGCAATGGGAAATATTCGTCGCGCTTGAACCTAAAGCTTCATTTCATAGTGAACAAGCATCAACTTCATGTAATTTCCTATATCAAAGTGTTATTTGTAGCAATGAATTTGATGATATTCGTTGTGACAAAAATTAAACCAACGTAAACCATTCTTCTAACAACAACAACGACAACTTTACGCCTTTAGATGTTGATGAAGACTTTTGTTTAGACAATTTTTTACATAGCACGCCTGATAATATGATATACTTCGTTTGAAGATATCTCCAAAGGAAGTATATGGGCTCGGTATTAGTGTTTTGATTAGGCTATCAGGCTAGGTTCACCCATGTTTGATCGAACAACGTTTGATATAATATTACTAAATCGAACAACGTTTAAGAAAATCATCACTTTGTATAATATCGTTTGATAGAATTTTCAGTTCATCGAATATTTATTTGCTATAACAACATTTGCGCTAATGATCAAAAGGTATAATGTTCATTTGATGTAATGTTCAGATGGTACAACCATGTATTTTATCGAATATTCAATTGGTGTAATGTAATGCAGAAAAAAAACATTGTAAATATTTGAAAAATTATTTATTTTGAACAAGAAAACAGTTAAACTAATCTTAAATTATTGCTTTTAGTAAATCCAGTTCTGTATACGTTTCAAAATTGCGCAATATGGTCTCAATATTGTCATTTTTTTTAGTGCAAATCTTCTTCTGCTTTGCACTAGGTTCTCCATTTAAAATACACTGTATTTTTCCTTCAACTATATTCATTTCGGCAAGCAGTATAGTAGACAGTTCATAAAATCCGGGGTTTCTTTTATCGACTATACTATTTAACCTGTGGTGCCACACTTCCACATTATTTTGTGTGCGTGGCAATTTTAAATGGTTCAAATCATGACAACTCCATAAGCTAGGTGGAAACTGGGGCGGTTTGCCATTCTTTCCTACGACATAATTTTCTGCAAACCATTTGGCAATTAATGCACTTTTTTCTGAACAATTTTCTTCCCAAACTTTGAAGTACTGTGGTATTGTTGAATGTGGTAGGAAAGATAAAGCCATGAGACACTTAATTTCCAAGCTGAAGCTGTAATCCGTTCCGTACAGTTTTGCAAGGCCACTTGATTGAATCTTCCTATAAATAATTTGTCCAAAATGGAACGAACAGCATTTAACCATAATATTTTCCAAATTTTGTCGTGCACATTGAATTGCAGTAATTTCGAAGTCCATCATACAATATTTCACCTTTATAACAATATCGTTTTCACAAAAATACTCATTAATTAAGTCGAATATTTTATTGTACGTTGTTTTGTCCTTATTAGTGCACAACACAAATACTAACGGCACGGTGGACCTATGTTCATTCAAAATTCTAGAATGAATTGTATATAGTTGTAAAAATAATTCTGGTACAGACTTAAAGGTACCATCCATATACCACATCATGCTTTGTCCTAGTTGAGTCATCAATTTCTTTGTTGATAAAAGAATAACTCTCTTATTATCATTAAATATTTCATCCTTAATTACCAAGTTTCCTTTTTCTAATTTAAGATTATCATTGTTAATATCAAAATATATATCTTTTGGTTCAACAAACACAGGCTTATTTTTACGCTTTTCTTTGTAAATTATTTGCTTTAACGCACTGGTCGTTGGTAACTGTGATGCAATATCTGAATCTGTACTTTTTAAGACTGTTTGCAAAATCTGACACGGTTTTAAACGGTTGTTCTTAAGTGCTTCTTCTTTTAATTCACTTATTACACTTGAAGTTAGTAATTTACATGCACTGGGTTCGTGATTATGTTCGCCGTGGCTTAACACTGTATGTTGATCATTATCTGTGTCGCGTATAGTTATAGCACGCGACGAACACTTATCCTTGTTTCTTTGTTCACAGGACCAATAGTATTTATTCACCACTTCCTTATTTTTGTTGAACGAAAACCCATCTATATTTAGCTTCATTCCACCTCTCTTGCTAAGGAATATGCTGCACATTTCGAAACAATTTTAATTACCTATACTAAACAATTTAGCACAAAAAATAAATAATGTTTACTTAGTACTGACTTATGATGAGACACAAATCATTATAGTGCATGACAATGACAACCTGCATGATGCATTTTTCTTGGTACTACCTTCATATTTACAATTATAGTAAATCACAATATTGTTCCACTTGAAAATTGCTTGTAAATTGAGGTAAAAGTCATATTTCTAATTTAGGTAAAGAGCAGATGGGGAAAAAATGAAACATTCTTGTAACACAAACTGTCGATTGAAATTTTTTGTAAAGTTCAATACGTCCACCCGAGAGAAAATCTTTCATTTTTGGGATTTAGGTGATCATTCTCGTTAGTGTACTTTTATTGCTTCTAATATGAAAAAAATAACAAAATAGCAATGGACACAGAATTCCAAAAGGTTAAATGTATTTAAGATTTCTTGACTATGTCAATGGCCTAATAATTTGAAAGAAAAGTGTGTCCATGTTTAAAAATACTCTTACCGTTAGCAATACTTTTATCCAGTCTGCTATAAGGATATAATAAACAATGAGCTTAACATAGCAAAAATAAAATAAATAAAAGAATTACAATAATTAAATACATACATATTATACATTTCTATGTATAATATGTATGTATTTACAAAAAAATGTATATATGTATGTTTATCCATTGTCTAGTACCCATAGTACAAGCTCTGCTTAGTTTGGGCTAGATGGTGTTGTGTGTATGTGGTAGAATATTATATATCATATTATTATTGCCTTCCATTTGCCAAAGAAGGATCAATTTGGTATATGGCACGCAAATAAGAACAACACTTCACCATCGGAAGCTGATAAAATAAAATCGCAATCGTATATGCAAGCAAAACCTTTAAAAGAGTCGTGTGCCATCGTTTCTTAGAAAAAGGCCATACGCATAACGAGGCCGAGGAGTATGCACACGTTGATAGAACGAACAGCAAAGAATAAATTGACCTTAACCTGACGAATGGTATACTTTGGTTCGTTGGGCAAAACAAAACGGTCCTCCGTATGAAGTGATAGAAGTTGATTATAATTTTGTCCTAACTTCAAAGATTTGCTAAATATTAAATATTGGCTTAAAGGCACTAATGAAGAAAAAATTTGCTGGACTAAAATTAGAGCAATAAAAGTTTATGCAAATCAACCAGACATTGTAGAGTTTAAATACGATTTATTTGAAGAAGAGTATCGAAAACTGAATTGTACCTCAAACAGAAAAGTTACGAGACAAAGTAAAACAGCAGTGCAGGAAATAATATCTATAGAAAAATTATGTACAGAGCCCATTCTCATACCTGACGCTAAATATAATGTTTTGATTAACTTATGTGACACTATGATCATTCCGCAAAAATATAATAATTATTATAAAAATCTAAAGCACAGTAACTATACACATGTTGATGACGAAGAAGACTGATTACTACGAGTAATTTATTTTATTTTCTGATTCTGTCACATCTAAATCACATTAAATTACTTATATAGTTATATTTACTATGTCAAGTTTAGACTGCCTTTTTGTTGTTTTATATAACTGTAAAAATGTATATGTGATACTTAGTATTTATTAATTACTTACGGCCAAAGATAATAAAGCTGTGATTTAATAATTATCTAAGCATTGTGAGAGACTACTTAAAATAATTAAGACTTAATATCGAGAAAATAGTTAGGTACCTATTTTTTTTGTCGATTTTATAATTAATTTAAATTTAATGTATCACCGTGATAGTATAGTGATAAGTCAATTAGGTACAATTACCTTAAGTCTGACTAGTAATTAAAAAGTCACTGTGATTACTAAAAAGTTATAGCATACCATAATATACAGAATTAATAAAACCATTAACATAAACCATTAATATAAACCATTAACAATAAACGCGTAACGTTTTAATAGTTATTTACATATTTATTAAGAAGATGTCTTTTTTTTCGTTGTATAATAACAACTATAAGCCTGTTCTTAGTAGCCACGTATAAAAGGATATGTCTGCCTGTTTGTCATTTTTTACACTTGAGCATGACTCTCATCTACTTGAACGTAACTAAGTTAAAAATGGTAAAATTACACAACATTTTCTTAGACGTATATCTTGTTTACTTCATAAAATTATGTTTCAATATTTCCTAGGTACAAACGGATATATAAGACTTGAACTTATAAGACCTTTTTCCGCAGTTGACGTAAAAACGGTCATCATACAGTTTTGACAGGAAAATTGAGGATATTCAAAATGATCGTTACACCATTACAACCAGCTTATATTGAGTATTACAGATCATTAATAAAATATAGCAGTTATTCCTTATGAAAAACTTCAGACCAGTTTGAAACTTAAAAACGCTCTCCTGTAAACCACGACTTTTGCCATGTCGCTTTGTACTTAGGGGCCGTCGAAATGTGAGTTTGTTTGTTACGCTTTCACGCCTTAACTACTCGACCGATCATCATAAAATTTCGCATGTATGTACGTTGTTAAGGGAAAAGAAAAGGACATAGGATACCATTTATCTAGACAAACTACTGTTACTAACATAACTTAACCTACATTTACGCGAGCGAAGTCGCGGGTAAAATCTAGTAAATGTATAAAATGAAGCGCTGGATCGTTTCTGACGCCCTGGAGTCTAAGGTCTGACTAAAAATACAGTTATGCGATGACAGTAATGTGATAAAAGCTAATGAAACGACAGGTAGGTATGTAAAAATCGTGGCATGCCGAAATCCATCTTTGCTTATGCATTTCAGTTAAACAAGCGCCATATGAGATATTTAATGATTGACAGTCTGTCGATGGCAATAGTTTGGTGCAGTGAAAATCATCTCGTTCAGCACAGCACCACCTCGCAACAGGAAACCAACGTAACAGTTGTGACCCCGTCCTGCGCGCCGCTCGGTGCGCAAGAGCGCCGCCGCCCTCACGCTTATCTCTCCCATACCTTTACTGTCATCACATCTATCATTCGTTGTTCTTGGGTTGGCCACATGTTATACCTCTGGACTTGCAAGTGATCATACGTAACTTATTATCAGATGAGTTTTATGCTATGCTGTGTAAAAGAATGGATAATACATAACGGCTTCTGCAAAATCTCATCTCGGGTCGAGCAAAGCGTTATTCGGGTTTTCTGTCAATAAATTCTGAATAGCACCAGTCTGGGACTCTACCCGTTAAACAACAAAAGTCTCATCCTATATTATGTTGAGGCCTAAAACCATTAGCAGAAGAAATGTGGATGCAATATAGCACGTCTGTCTACACTCGGGTCGTGAGACTATGACTATGTATGTATGGTAAAAGCTTAATCTTGGTAGACCAAAACCAGCGCCAGTTAAATCCCATCATCATTGATGGTACAGAGATTTGGTGTGTGTACTATTGGTGGGCGGGGCCCTGTATGCACTATTTATCCAAACATTAATCAAACGCGACAATATCACAATGCACAATGGACGACGATCAAAATTAATCACTCATATGTTACATAACATCGATCTAATTTGAACTAACCCGAGCTAAGAATCTACACCGAGTTGCTCCCACGAGTTCAAACAATCCATCATCTATTAAGGGGCTGAGGTTTTGTCACTGGAATAATCATCGTGCCAATCTGTTTCCTTTTTGACCTCATGATAAATGTCAACTTCAATTTTCCTTTTGGGTCTTTTCATTGTCATGCGTGTTTGCGCCCGCGTGCAGGCCAGGCGCGCATGCGTGTTGCGGGCCGCACGCAGACCAGATATTTTTCGCCCCGCGCCCGTGCGCCGCGTGCGTGGTGCGCGCATGACAATAAAAACATGTATGATACGATAGGTTGCGGGCAGCACGCATGCGTGCCTGGCCTGCATGTGGGCGCAAACACGCATGACAATGAAAAGGTCCTTTCGCATGATCTCTACACTTCCGTCCTGGTACTTTGCTGCTTCATAGTGTTGTCTGTGTAAGAACCCCCTCATCAATTGACATGAAACATTTTGTGAATAAGATTTTCCTTTGGCTACACCTCTAGATATATAGCGTAAGAGACAACGATCTTTCTACCAAACATAACTAAGCTAACGTGTCATATAACTTTGGATAATTTTGAATTCTAAGCTAGACGCCCGGTATGCCACTCAAGTTACCACTAAACAAGAGCTACTAACAGAAGTCAGGCAATCTATGCATAACTGACGATGCAGAATACTTCCTTCTATAATTGATATCTTGCTGAAGAAACATACAATCCTAGAGATTCAAAACTATATATCAAGATTTAGCCATCTTGCTAGAATGGATATTTTCAAGAGAACTAAGGCATTCCCCTGCTTCTATGGCTTGATGGAACTGCTGTGTATGAGGTTTCGACTTCCATTCATGATTCAAACTAAATATGATAAGGTTTTCTGTTAAGAAATTCTCTTTAGCAGCTCGGAGTGTCGCTCGTAATACGTGGAACCTAAATCAGCGGCACAATGTGTGTGTAATTCATCTCTGCCTACCCCGTCGTGGACGTAGGCGTGCGACTGTGTGTATGTAAGGCATCCCACTTACATCGAATTGACGCCTTGCTAAGAGACTGTAATGCAAAGAACTTGGGATAAAGATAATACAAAGACGATGACGTTATATTGCAATGCAATTTTCGTGATATTTACAGTTTCACAGCGGCTATAATCTATATATTAATACGTGAAGCAAATACTTTGTACCCCTTTTTACGAAAATTGCGCGGACGGAGGAGTATGAAATTTGGCACAGTTAAAGTTTATATGGAGAAGGAGGGGCGAATCCTAATTTTTTATAAAATATGTATTAGAAATACATTAAATTAATGAATAAACACTACACACACTCAACCATGCATTTGACACACGCAGTCGAATCGCGTTCGTAGTATTTCGACATTGTTTGTCTGACGTCTTACAATTCTTTGTAACTATGGTTACCTACACCTTATTTATATGTAATAGAGAAAAACAGAAAACAAAGTATCAAGCTTAGGAATTTTGGTCGAATTTTGACTACTAGGTGACGTACGATAAATTAGGCTAAATTTGGACAGCGTCGTTACAACAGTGAACGGAAATAATTATTGGTGTTTATAACAAGTGTCCAAATTACTTGGTAACAGGTATTCTACTTTCACTGGCTCTTAAAAGCAGTATGTGTGTCAGATTTAATTAAAACGAGTATAACCCACTGCGATATGTCTGCCATCAATATTGACACCTGACTAACTTAAAGCAAGGTCCATCTCAAGCTTTCTTTCTTGTTTTCTTTTTTTATATGTTTTTAATGCGAGTGCATCGAAATCGTGGCATCGTGAAATCTGAAATCGTGGCGAGCCTTTGTTTTGGATGCTACATCCGCTGCGTAGCGAGATGAGTATTTCAATCATAGCGCTACATAAAATTAGTTGAATAATGACGCAAAGTAGATTATTAGACCATAATTATAATGAGTGCACGGCAGCGTGCTGGTCGCCTCCTCGCTGGCGGCGCCTCGCGGCTCCGCTCCACACGGACATCTCCGGGTGATCCAGAAATAGTCATTCCAAGTTTGGGTGTTCTGTGTCCGTTGCTGGAATATTTTTTTTTGGCGAATGCTTATATTAGGCGATCGGTCAGACTTCTGACTATTAGGAAACTATACATCTTATATGCTGTCTTGAAGTTAATAAATCTATAAGTTACAAACCTGATGACAGGCATCAGGCTGAAGTACTTAACAGAAGGCGGATACCTCATATACCTAGTGCGTGTCATTGCAGTAAAAAGTATTTTTGCCAAAAGGCAGTTTCTAAGACAATCGGCTCACTTGTATAATCTCATAAATAAACAAATTATTATCTATCATATGTATTACTAGATGTTCCCGCGGTTTCACCCGCGTTTATCGTTACTGCGCCGCCCCCGTGGGTCATAGCGTGATGTTATATAGCCTGTAGCCTTCCTCGACAAATAGGCTATCCAACACTAAAAGAATTTTTCAAATCGAACCAGTAGTAATCACGCAGAATAAACCAGGATAAACATCGTTTGTACTATGTCTGTAATGGGTAATTATTTTGCTGCAATGTTATTTTAAAACTGCAATATCTCCTAAGATATTCATTGAAATCGAATGATGTAAAGGGCAATTTTGTTTTAAATTAAATACTTGTGATGAATAACGTATTTATTTGGATAAGGATTAATATCATGTTTATAATAATACCTTCGCAAATAATGCATTATTTTAGAACAAATTTGGTTAGCATAAAAATGCATAAAAATGGTTATAGTGAGCCAACCTTAAAAGATAGACATATGCTGTCGCGGACTTTTTTTTAGAACTTTTAAAGGGGAACAATTCTGTCATACATTATTTTTGCGAAACTTTAACTGTTTACGCAGCGCACGTAGCGGAAGCTCTCAAAAGGAAAAAATACCCTCCGATTTTGAAACATTCTTCATTGGTGTTTAGCTCCTATTGATCTTAGCGTGTAGATATATAGCCTATAGCCTTCCTCGATAAATGGGCTATCTAACACTGAAATAATTTTTTAAATCGGATCAGTGGAACCTGAGATTAGCGCGTTCAAGCAAACAAGCAAACAAACAAACTCTTTAGCTTTATAATATTAGTATAGATAATGAATGTAAAAAGATAGGAAGAATAGTATGGTTAAAAATTAAAACTTATGACGAGACTGAAGCACTCGTGAGTAGTACCACTTAGATGAATTTATGTCGTCACACAACACACTCACTCACACACGCGCACCCGCATACACCCACGCGCGCGCGCACACACACACACACCCACACTCACATATACACATACGCGCACACACTCACACACACACAAACACATTTGCTACTTTTATACTTTCTGAACTTATTTTATAAAAACGCAACCAAAAACCGCACGATTCATCGCAAACAAAAGCGCAAAACTGCACGGATGGCATTCATCATTTAAGTGGCTTCGCCACGGGACAATATTTGTGTGCTCCACTAATAGTTGTTTCGAGTGTGGGTGTACTTTGTGTCCGTTGTTTGAATGTTTGTAAAGAACAAGAGTTATTCCTAGAACGGGCGTAATCTTTTAAATAAAAAATGACACGAGACCGAACGAGTCAATTTAGTCAAACTTACAAAAGTGTATTACTACAACACTAGTCAAACACAATAAAGTGTGATTGTCAGTTGTTTGACATCTAGAGGGTAACACTTAAGCACTTAGTGCGTGTAAGTCATTAAGCGACGGCACGCGATGTGATACCCACCCACACACTTGTGATATTGATGAATCATCGCCGCGTTACAACCGAAACCCAACCGTATTACATGAATCATATATTAGTTTTGACCCAAACTAACAATTTCTAATGACTCAGTTTAGGCTAAAAATATACTATGAAATTACTTTCTTTAGATTGTGACTAGGCATAGACCAATTTTTCTGGTCCTATTTGGTAAACAATTATTTTGTCATTGTACAAACTCATTCAGTAACTGCTTTCAGACCATATGAAAAATTAAATAAAAATATATGTATATTAAAAAAATCTCTGATAAATAGGAAATACGAACAAAAAGACAACATAATAATGTGTATGTACATAGAGATGGGTGATTATCTATTGTTAGACATTGTACATTGTACATAACAAAGGTAAAAAAAAATTGACTAAGTATATCCCTGACGCTGGGATATTTTTTATTTCGTTAGAAAGTTAAAAATAATAGCATGCAATCTGGTGAGTGAATGAAGTCTGCCAGACCAGACTGATAGCTATGGAAAAAGGCAGGCAATGCCTTGCTAATACTTTGTTCTTTATGAGTATCATAAGCTCTGATAGGGAAATACCTCTCGGGGCTCGAGAGGAAGACCATCTTCGTCTATAACTGACCAATTATAGGTCTACAGACCTTCAACACTATTACTATTATAGAAAAGCCTCAAGCCCAGTTTTCCTCAACTGTTTTCCTTCATCGATAAAGCAAGTTATAATTAAGATTGTGATCCACGTTTTAGCGATTACGATCTACATTGAAAATGACTAAGATAAATAATTGTTGATGCCAGAGAGATAGTTAGTAGAAGCGTTGCGATTCATAACATATAGCAGCCAAATACTGCTGGGAGAAATCCCAATAACACTTCGCCTGAGAACCTGAGAATCAAACCCAGGGTCAAAAAAACATTAAAATAAGCAGTCTAACAAAATATGTTTGTTTCCCCATTTTCATGAATTCTTTGCACATACCGACAGTGTCAGGGTTTATCTACACATTTGCTTTCCAAATCTAATCTATACCTTATAATAAAATTGTAGAGAGGTAAATTCTGAACATTGAATATATTTACACAACACAGACAGACAAAAAATTTACTGGTTGCATTTTTTGTCTGTCTGTCTGTATGTGCACGCATAGATCAAAAACTACTGAAGGGATTTTAAATTTTAATCAAACTTGGTACAGATATAGTGCTTAATCCTGGACAGATATAGGATACTTTTTATACCAAAAAAATAATTGGGAATTGAGGTATTCGTTCAATCTATACTAATATTATAAAGCTGAAGAGTTTCTTTGTTTGGTTAAACACTCTAATCTCACAAACTACTCGTTCGAATTGAAAATTCTTTTAGTATCCAACACTTATCGAGCCATTTATCGAGGAAGGCGATAGGCTTTATTATAACATCACGCTACGACCCATGGAGGCAGCGCAGTAATCAAAGACGCGGGTGAAACCGCGAGCACATCTAGTTTATAAATAAATGCAATGACTTTAATAAATGTTAAACAATCTGAGTAAACATTTGTGTAACCTTGTTGTTAATAAGTATTACTTTGTGACCTACATTAGTACACTTATTTTTGATTTCAATTAACGATAAGATTTATAATCCGCGAGTTACAATAATTCTAACAACATTAACTTATTTAATTACTTTTAACTATTTTTGTTAATTCCTTTGGTGTAATGCGGACGTGATGTTAATGGACAGCATTCATTTTTATTAAGTCAGCTGCCCAGCAGAGTATTGACTGTTACTGCAATGTATAAGGGCTCGGGTTCGATTCGGGTCTAGCAGTGTCATTGGGGTTTTCTGTTAAAATTTACAAGATTCACATATTCTTTATTTTCTGTCAATAACAGCAAGGAATTTTGTACAGTGCCCACCAGGCAGCATAAGCTCGACCCTGTTATGTCGACGTTCAAATCATAACCGACAAAATAAAAAATCAACAATTACTGTATGTTTATAACTACACGGTTCAATCATATTTAGTAGGTAGGTAGTTAATGTTGTCATACTACGATGTGAACTTGTAAGATCACGCGATGACTCAAAGTGAACTCACTTTAGATCCGTTTAACATTCTGATTCATGAGGTAAACATATCGTTTCATCAACGGTGGCCACCATTATTACTGACTACAGAGCTACGCATCTTACGGGTGTGACGATAAGATTATAACTGCTTATTTATTTATTTACTATCGGAAAATCAATTGCAGATAACAACATTATTTGATAGAGATTAATGCATATAAGCTAAATATAATAAATAAACATTTAATAAAGAAAAAACATAATTGTGATGTTAGAAATTTATTTGATTTGTAAGCGTATGTATGTAATTATATTGTGCAATAATAAAATAACAGACTTGTATAAACTTATAATATTATATGGTTTAGATGTAAGTACTAAGTAATATTAATTATAATTGTTAATAGAAAATATTTTTTAAATATTCGTTTATTATAATAATATTGCAATGCTTGTAAAAGGCACTAAGTTCTAAGCACTATAATTTTACTAAACACCTTATGTATCTACACTTAGTTCGCAATAAACACTTTGACTTTGACTGTGACTTTGAACGTTTATAATAGTGTGAATGGAACAGTTGCAAGGGGAAGACTTAGGCGAACGTTTCTCGATCAGGTCGGAGGCGTTCTGAACAGAGGCCAGGTTAAGAGCACCTTAAACCAGCGAGATGAGGAATGTGATGAAAGTGAATGAAGCCAGAGAAGTGTGTCAGGATCGTAGCAAATGGAAATCCGTAGTGTCTGCCTACCCCTCTGGGAAACAGGCGTCGATCTATGTATGTAATGCATATTACCTTAAGTTTGAAGTCCTTATAAACTTTACACATCCAAATGCGTGTACTGCTAAATACCACCAAATATCGAAGGTAGCCCAATGGATAAGGCATTCTAGTTGCGATCAAAAAAATTTCCAGGTTCCATTATGTTACTGAGAATATCATCATTAATTGGTAAAAGGTTATTACTAATTTTACACACACATTTCATTACCCTTTGTGCATCTTTAGATCCCATGTGAACCTCTGCCGGGTATCGAACCAGACTCATACGCTAGTAAATTCCCACTAATTGACTAATTGACAAAAAACTCCATGTAACGATCCTTGATCTAGCCTGGAACCATGACACAGTAGGCAGAGTATATTACACCGCCATTTCGACAACAAACAGTTTTAGGTTCCAGACAGAGTCCGTCCAACTACCGAGAATATCAAAGACCTCACGAGCACACGCAACCATAACCGCCATCTTCTACAGCCACATAAAATATTACTAAGTAAACCTTCAGAGCAGTACGTAAAAATAGCTCATCAACTTAAATAACAGTAAAACTAGTTAAAAAGTAACGCAGCCGTGACCACAAGTCGTTAGTCGTGAATATAAAATACGGTGTGATCGTGAACACAGGCTGCGGGCCCGACGCGGCCTGCAACATGGCCGCCACGAGAACCTTCTGTAACACCATAAGGCACGCGATCTAACTCATAAAATAGCTGATGTTGGTAACTGCCATGGTAAATTATTGAACGAGTTTCTGACTCACAGGTTTATATAACAACTTTTGCAGTATCACGTGTGGAAAACCCATATTGGATAGCTTGTTTACGTCCTATTAGAAAGTGCTTGGACCATAGAGAGCAAGCCCATAGTTGCGACCGGGTACACTCCAGGCTACGAGCTGCTACCGAGTATATCTTGACAGAAAAGCCAATAACACTGCCAAATCCAGAAATCGAACCGAAGACCCCATGAACAGAAGTGGCGCTCACTATCGCTGAGCCACAGAGTCGTGTAAGAGCACAATTTCCTTATTGTATGAATGCGTCACTTTTATATGTTTAGATATACAAATCACACAAATATTTTTTGGTGTTTTTCGTTATGCGGCAGTATTTTGTTACGAATTTATTTACAGCTAGCATTTACCTGTAACTTCGTCCGATGAACCACAGTTTGCTCGCACTTATACTATTAAACTAACGCACGCTACTATAACAACTTATATTTCTCAAGCGCCATCAAACCTATCCAAAAACCATCCTGTCAGAGATTCTATGGCACTATTTGACACGGATTGTAGAGAGATTGATACAATTATCTCAAACCTTAAAATTGACACTGCTACAGGCATCGATAATATACCGAGTCAAGTAATAAACATTTTAAAGAAGGCTCTTGTACACCCTATCCATAAAAGCGGTGATAGAGACAATGTTGGCAACTACAGACCGATATCGGTACTAACAGTGTTATTCAAAATACTCGAAAAATTAATAAATTCGAGACTCACTACATATCAGAACAATTTTATAGCCTCAAACCAATTTGGTTTCATTAAAGGTAGGTCAACAGAGGATGCGACGATACTGTTAACGGAGACGGTCGCAAAAAATCTTGACAGAGCATCAAAAGTCCCAGGTGTACATCTAGACTTGTCTAAGGCATTCGACACTGTCTCTGCACCCTTATTATTGCATAAACTGGAATGCATCGGTGTGCGGGGCATTGTGTTGGACACATTCCGTTCATACCTTACTAACCGTACCCAGTGCGTGAAGGTAGGTAACTACACCAGTGACTACAAATCTCTTACAGCCGGCTTGCCGCATGTTCTGTATTGTCTCCAACACTTTTCTTGGTGTATGTCAATAGCTTATGTACTAAATCTTTACCTAACTGTAAAATTATTTCATACGCTGACGATACCGCTCTGATAGTGCATGGCAGTACGTGGGAGGAGACCCAAAGTCATACAGAGCACGCACTTAGAGAGGTAATGATCTGGCTTAAAAATAACCTTCTCACAATAAATTTAAATAAAACCAGTTATATTGCGTTCTCTCACCGAGCAAATGCCCAACCACCACCACACTTCAACATTAAAGCACATACATGTCTCCAAGAACATACCTGCACTTGCCCGATGTTGGTACGAACAGACACAGTAAAATATATCGGTCTTATTATAGATAAAAATTTAACCTGGTCACCGCATATTAATAAGCTAACAGCTCGAATAAGAAAGCTTATTCCAATATTTAGGAAACAGGCGGTCAGCTGATTCAGATACTCTATTTTGTGTACATTATGCCCTAGTCCAGAGTATACTCCAGTACTGTATTATTACGTGGGGTGGAGCAGGAACAACAACATTACTTCCCCTAGAACGGGCCCAAAGAGGTATTCTGAAGGTCATACTTGGTAAACCAAGACGCTACAGTACAGAGCTCCTCTATACCGAGTGCCCTATGCTCTCAGTAAGACACCTCTTTGTCAAGGGTTTGATAATGCGAAAGCACAAATGCACAACTTTTATACCGCTTGTAAAACGCAACAAAATCAAAATTTACTCGGTGGCCCCCCACAAAACCGCGCTCACTCGGCGACAATACTATGTTCTTGGAAACTTCTTATACAATGCTGCAAATGCTGTAAATAACATCTACCCATTATCAATGGACAAACTCAAAACAGTAATAGTACGTTGGCTGAAAGGGCTTGACTATAAAACAACGGAAGAATTAGTAGATAATCAAAAACTTAAGTAGCTCTTACAGGACGCAAACATGCACAAACACATAGTTACATACATACACACTCACTCTCTCTCTCACACACACACACACACACACACACACACGCACACACACATACACACCCTGACATACACTCACACAACTCTCGACTGTGGTAAATGGAAGCTCAGTGACATACTTAGCTGTTTATTATTATACCTATAATTAATCTCCAAATAATAAATTGATCTATAAAATACTTCACAGATTTTAGCTCGTAATTAAATTCTATACTTATAAATTATTTTTATTTCTGTTATAATGTAATATTGTTAATCTATTTGATAATTTATTGTTTTTGTAATTATTATGAAGAACTTTCTAATATGTAATAATTTTTCAATATGAAACCATTCGTATTAGGGTGGAAGACGCTGACGACTGTAACACAATTAATATTAGTACGGTCTACGACGGCAACCTCTTATTATAAGTTCAAATAATGTCTGGTTTTAATTATAATACAATAAGAGAAAATTTTTAACACAAATTGGAAATATAAATATATTATTATTATTATAATTTCACGTAGTTGGTGATCGACTCAAAGTTTAAGCTACGCCACTAGAATTAGTATGATATGATTACTATGCAGAAGAATAGCTTTAACTTCAAGTCGAATCTCACTTCTATCCAATCGCGGCAATTACATAAAATCATTCAATGGTTATACGTGATAACTGCACAAATCGCGATATTGTCCGAGCGAGCGATTTCACGAACTTGAGTTATAAATAATAGGCAGGCCATATTGACCATAGAGAAGCTTTCATGTTGTTTGTTTATTGTTATAAAATATGCGGAAAACAACGGCTTCTTTTATTTACTTGAATTAAATCTTTTTAAAATTAACTGCTCTTCTTTTTGTTGTGATTTTGTTATTTTTATAGATAACCGTATAATCCTTGTGATGAAATGAATTTACAAAAAAATATTTTGTTTCATACACGGTTTTGACCTGTTTGGCGATCAAACAGACTCACCTTTATAACAAAGAATAATGGATGTTTGGAATGGCCGATGCATTCAAAGTTTTTAAGCTGGCCTACAGAGGTTATTGTATTATTATGGCACGCTACATGTCACCTGATCGTAAGCAGTCGTGTAGTCCACCAGCAGAGCTCTCTAGTCACATCCTCACGTGAAGTGGTATTAAGATCTCTAATTTCAAGGCCTAACGAGATAACTGTGCGCGCCCCGCATAAAGGACCCAGTATCAAAGAAAGAAGAAAACACGTGCCTGGCAGAGAATTCCAAGTTTTGCCGCAAAGATAAGAGAAATCTATCTTCTTGGTATGTTATTATCTAGTATGGAAAACGATCGTTTTGATTTTGTCATAAATTACTGTCAAACGTTATTGATGTAAGTATTAACGTAGAATGTAGATTCTATTTACACAAACACGTTTATAACAATGAACACTCACGTACACTTATGTACACTCATGAGTGGGCGCGGTTGTGGTTAGAGTTCGACAGACTAGAATAAAATATATGTGTGCTTTAGAAACTTTAATAGTAACGGAAGACTTGTTTCTTTTAGATATATCATACCTACAGATGAACACGCGATATAATAGTAGTGAAAAATTGAAAATGCCAACATATGAAAGGGTAAGATAAAAGACTTATAACCAAACAAGTAGGTAAAAGCGCATTACACTCACATTTCGCTAGTTATTTTTAGTTCTCACGAAATATATAAAGTATACTATTTTTACTTAGTCTAAAAAGACAACTTCAGCACTAGGAATCATTTCCGTATCGCGGGGACTTTACAAACATTCAAACAGCGGACAAAAAGACATCCAGACTCGGAACAATCATTTATGGATCACACAAATTTTTGTCCCGTGTGGGTTTCGAACCCACAACACTACACTCGGCGCAGCGATAAGGCGACCGCTTTAATCAGTACGTAATTCGTCAATCACGATCAAATATAACGTAAGTTTTAAGTTATTTACCGCATACGGTTCCAGATGTCGTTGCACTTAATAAAAAAATTATGTATGCAATTAATAAAGACATCTCGTGGGTCAATTACCCGTGAAATACATTTTTTGGGATCCCACAAGCATATAAGGAGTTTAATATAGCGAATGGCCTTGAACATCGCGCTCACTGTCAGCTCGCGTGGGTGTAAAAGAGATTCAGCGACAAGAGGTCATTAGCTATCTTTATGTATAAACAATATTACGATTC
The DNA here is from genome assembly GCA_963564715.1 of Catocala sponsa. Lineage (NCBI taxonomy): Eukaryota > Metazoa > Arthropoda > Insecta > Lepidoptera > Erebidae > Catocala > Catocala sponsa. Next base: position 409,931 of record OY751351.1, on the reverse strand, counting down.
ATTTCATAAAATATATCAATCTATTTGATAATGTTTCAAGTCGGCACAGGTGGCGCAGTGGTTAACATCTCTGCTACTCCCGTATTGTAGATTTGATACCAAGGAATATGGGACGAAACATGGGCGCCCTGTGTCCGCTGTCTCGATGTCTGTACACTCTGAAGTCCGACTCTAGTAGAGCCTCGCTGATTCAGCATGAGTGGGCCGGCTCGACCGGGGAAGGACTATTCTCTCACAAAATATCGACGTGAAATACCAGTATTCCTACTGTTGTGTTTCGTTCGGAGAGTAAGAGTGCAGGAGGCCCAATCACCCTCTTCCTCACTTCCCGCTCCTTCTCCTTCCCAGTTCCTTTCCTAAAGGGTCGGCAACGCGCAAGTGATGCCTGTGGTGTTGCAGGCGTCCATTGGCTACGGTGACTACTTACCATCTAGGCATCTCAAAATCGTTTTAATGCGTATACCATGCTAAACATACAGGTAGGAAGGCCAGTCGCAAAATATTGCCGTGCATTGCAAACTTAGGATGTTATTGTTGGCAAAGTTGCGGCCACTATTTTGCAATAAAATAATGGCCGTTATTAAAACAAATTATACAATAATAGATGTAATGCACATTACATTCGTATAAATGCCTGCAAAAATATCATCGCACAACTTATTCTTCTTTAAACAAGATGAATGCCGCCATAAATCCTGTATCGCGGTTGACTTTATAATAATATCAGCCTTGTATTAAACGGTCCCACTGCTGAGCACAGGCCTCTTCTCAGTGTAAGAAGGGTCAGGCCATAGTCCACCACGCTGGCCTAGCGCGGGTTGGCACACTTCACATATCTTTGAGAACGTTATTGAAAGCTCTCATATATGCAGGATTCCTCACGATGTTTTCCTTGACTGTTAAAGCGAGCGATAATTAACTATTTAATGCTCACATAACTTCGAAAAGTCAGAGATGCGCGCCTTGGGATCGAACTCGAGACCTCTGCGTGGCAGTCCAACGAGCTCCCGCTAGGCTATCGCTGCTGTTTCGCTGGTCGAGTTTACAAACATTCAAGCAACGGCCTCGAAGAACAACCAGCCAGAGTCGGATCAACTCCTGGTGGAGCACACACACAACTACGCGCATCACTAGTTACATATCATTTTGCGTAATTCTTAATGAGTAGTATTTAACTGCACAGCAAAAAAATACTAATTGCACACCAAAATATATTTAAAGCGATCAAACTAAGTCGACGGAACCTCGCTTAGCGGGGCTCCTATTTTTGGATGGGTTTAAGAAGGAACCTAACATAACCTAACCCTTCCGAGACGGAATGCAGTGATTTGAGGCGTATAGGTGCTCGTTATGATATATTCTAGGTAAGCATATTTTGCTGCGCAATTACTATTTTTGGTGGTCATCATATTTAATCCCATTCTTAATTAGTCGTAATGGTACGTACATATAATAATCGTTCGAAACAAACAGATCACCAGTACATACTTTCGTCACCGCTTAAATATTTCACGCGAACTGTTTCACGAAAGCGAACTAGTTTCAGTTAGAACAATTAGTTCGGTACCGCGGCCTTGCTGCATTTAATCACTGCTGTTTAGTATCGTTATACTGCATACTTTGTGCTGCATCACTGCTACGCATATAATGGTATAGCACGGATGGCGCAGTGATTTAAGAAGTCACATTCTCAATGCTCATGCAAAAGTCCGCCAATAAATGTATTTGAAGATTTACAAAATTAAATATTTAGTTTTCGTTGTGTTGTTTAACTTTTTCTAAAGTCTTAGATTGATATCCTAACTGATATTATAAATACGAATGTCTACTTGTTTGTGTCGCTCTCGCGCCGCAACTACTCGATCATCATGAAATTGCGCATACACGTTGTCGGGGGAACAGAAAAGGACATAGAATACCTTTCATCCAGAAAAAGTACTGTTGATAACGTAATGTACATTTATGCGAGCGAAGCTGCAGCTAAAATATAGTTTTATAATAAGTGGAGAACCCTCGGTCCCGTACCTAAGAATACGCTTATGTTTCAGTTACCCGTGTCGCTCAAAATGTAAAAGGATTTTTCTGTTAAGAACTCGTCAGTAACCGCACAGAGTCTGCTCTAGAACATGACACCGAAAAACGTGGTTGGCGACATGTGGCTGTGTATAACAACATCTTTGCGTACCCTTTCGATGATATTCAGGTGTGAGCCTATGTATGTACATAAGCCGTAGGACACAGTAGTACCTAAGTAGCGCAAGGTATATCATGTATACATATATACAAACGACATTAGGAGCGAACCACTCTTGTTAATATCATTTTTACGATCTTTATTTCATGATCTGAACATCCCTCGGGCACATATCTCTAGACAGAAGCCTCCATACTTTCCACAGACGTTACTAAAAATTGATGGGAGTGATGGGGTCGTTTCCCTCTCATGGGGGTCGTAGCACTATGGGATTGCATCTAACAAATGGAGATATACAATCCACGGAGTGATTTGTTTCAAACTTTTTCTATAAATTAGTTCTGTTGGTTGTATGTTGTGTGAGTGTAAGTGACTGCTGATCGCTAGTTATCAGGTTTGATTACCGTCATAGCGAAGGCGAAACTGCAATAACGATTTCTTATTTCTCTCCGTCGAAACTGCCCAACAAGCGTTGTTCAGGAATGGCTACTGCGTGACTATGGCTATCATAGTGTAATATATTCACACAATCAATCATTCAATCACTAATATCGACGTGATGTAACACTATGATACGGTGTGACAATGCGTATTGTTGGGTTTTGTTCGGTTAGTGTGAGCGCCAGAAACATTATGACTACCTCGGTTCTTTCCTTCTCCTACCCCTTTTTTGTTTTTCACAGAGGCTACAGTAACAGCTTTATACAGAAGCGATCAGGCAGCATACCATGTGTGCTTATGTGCTATGTGGTTTACTATAAAACCAAGCCGTACCGACTTGATTGTGTTTACCCTGAATTGCAACTGTGAATCCAAGACAATATTAATGTTTGAGATATCTTTATTTCTCATAAGAATTTACAATAATTCACTTACATGGGAAATTTTAAGACTGCGCCTGCGCGAAATGTGCCAAAACAAGCGGTCACAGTTAAGTTGGTAAAATCAACACTTTTTGTTTAATACACATATAACATATACATTTACCATAACAATGAATGTGTTTACAATTATTCCGTGTTAAAAACTTTAAATAATTGATATTTTCGCCTACAAAATTACGTAAATTTGCACGAAAAATGCAAAAACGTAAGCTCGTATTAAGTGATTTTTTTAGATTATAACAATAGAAATCTATCCTATTTTACAGCTTAAACGAAACATAAATAGTTATATTACAATTTGTGCGTCCCAAATATTTAAGTTATTGGTTGACAATACATACATATTTATCAAAAAAGCACTTCAAATCCTCCATACAATATGGCAGCCGCGCGCCGATTTGAATATCGAGCTCTGTCATTCAGTCCAACCGCGTCGACGCTCGGCGCAGTCTTAAGTTGTAAGTTTGAAGGTTCGTTTGGCACAATAAAAATAACAAATTCTTATGCTTAGATAATACTATTAACAACTATCATAATTATGTATAACGCACTTATGGTTACTGCGCGGTCCCCGTGGGTCGTAGCGTGATGTTATATAGCCTATAGCCTTCCTCGATAAATAGGCTATCCAAAACTAAAAGAATTTTCAATTCGAACCAGTAGTTCCTGAGATAAAGCGACGATAGCCTAGTGTGAGACCGTTGGGGTGCCACGCAGAGCTCTTGACTTTATTTTATTTTCTCATTTTCTAGTTCCATCCTAAGGCGCACACCTCTGACTCTTCGAAGTTATGTGCGCACTAAATAGTTATGTGGACTGTGGGCTAGCCCTTCTGGGAAGAGAGATCCGTGCCAAGCAGCGGGACAGTTCAACACAGAGCTGATATTATAATTAATCGTTGACAGATGATAAATGTATCATCTAATCAAATAATTAGCAGATACTTTCATCGCCAGTTTCGTCGACAAATCCACCGATTAACGTGTTCGTTAGCAGACTACGTGAATCATCATTAGCAATACTCATACTATTATATTATATTAGTATGAGTTCTAAACACACATAATAATACACGTATAGGCGGCTACAAAAATATTTACAATAGTGTATCGACAATGGACAACTTTTCCTTTCAGCGTTCGCTTTGTGGCACCACTCGGCGAGTGCCGCGGAATGAACGTGTTCTATATCGATAACGTACGACCACCACTAGTATATGATCGTAATCCTTACTAATGTTAAATTCGAAAGTAACTCTGTCTGTCTGTTACCCTTTCACGGCTAAACCACTCAACCGATTTAGATCAAATTGGGTACAGATATAGTTTAAAACTTAGGGAAAGACATAGGCTACTTTTTATTGATGTAGGTACCACGCGGGCGGAGCCGCGCGCAAAAGCTAGTATAATATATATATTATGTATGGATAATAGCGAGTAAGGAAAAGACAAAGACTAGGCAAACACATAATATTAAAATCGTTGATAAGTTCTGTAAGCGCAGACGTTCTCCGACAACAACTAAACATTGCTGAAATATCTTTACACCTGGTTAAGAACAGTACTCTCAAGCCGACGAGCATGCACGCGCTGTGCAGTCGGGTGATGAAGCAAGAGAGGCGTGCCCGCCGCCCGCATCCTAACAAATTCTGTACGCATTTGTTACGACTATACAAGTCAGGCAGCTCCATAAAACAACAACAGTCCTATTTCGCAGATAAATCTCAGAAAAAATAAACAGCAGCTCCAGAAGTCCTAAACCTTACAACAACAATTTATTTATATATTATATATTATGATATTTGTCGCGAAGCTCAAATGCAGTAGCGAGATTACCACAAAAACTGCTACGCCATTCGTGTAGTCAGACCTTTTCACAAACGAATAAAGTGTTTTTGAAAGAAGCGAAGCGATATGTTTATAATATTTTACACATGAAACACTGAAACCGTCGATGATACCACATTTTATCAGGTGTGCGGAGATTTATCTTAAGCCGAGGATTTACAACTTATGCACATAACGGTCAACTTATTTACTATCCTTTCATATGGATGAAAATTAAAATCATTGCATAGACATAAAGAAATAGGACATTACTTTTCAGAGTTATGAAATGAATCACTCCGACATGGAATGTAGCTCATACCTACCGAACAACGCAACAACGTGTTTTTTTTCTGTCCAGATAGTTCCTATAGGTCCTTGGAGGCGTTGTGCTATCAGCATATTGCTGGTAGACCAATGGTCTTTATTTCTTGCTACTAGACTGCAAAAGTATCTCCGACAGTAGACCACAGCCAAGCAACCTTATAGTATTGCGGTGAATACGAGACCAGTCTGATCTTTCTCCTACCGACTCTCTTTTTAATGGGTCGGCAACGTACAAGTACCTAGTACCCCTGGCAAGCAATTATAGGTGACAAAATTTTGCCCGCGGCATCGCTCGCGTAGGTTAGGTTAGTAAAAATACTTTTTCCTGGACGAAAGCTACCCTATGTCCTTTTCTGTAACCCTGACAACGAGTATACGAAAATTCACGATGACCGATCGAGTAGTAAAAGGGTGAAAGAGTAACAAACAAACAAACTCACATTCGCATTTATAATATTAGTTAGGATGACAGCAATTATAGGCAGTAGATAGTCTTTTTATTGTTAGATATTTATTGACCAACAACATTACAATAATAATACCATGGCTTAGACCACTCGCTTAAACCACTAGGGTTTTTTTTCATGTGCGTGGGCAACTAGATATAAAAAAGACAGGACAATGGGCAAGTTAGCTAGTCAAATATAAAAAAAAAACACGAGTTTATCATACAATTTTACATAACCCTGTTGGAAATAAAGTGACATTGAGTGTATTGACATTGTCGCAATAACAATAACATATTAAAATCAGTAGCAAGGCCGCAACACCTGCGGCGTGGTCATGCCGCGGGAATCGAACCGAAACGTATGTGACTCATGAACATTGAATCATCGTGTGTCATTGGTAGGTACTAGCCTGGTTTTGTAATATGGACATAATATTGAGACTCGTTAGTTTGTAGTTTAGGAGTGTGAAGTCTCAGATTCGACGAAACCTATATCTATTTTAATATTATAAAGGGAAATATTCGTATATTTGTACTTTTGTTTGTAAATAATAAACCCTAAAAATACAGTTATATTTATACAGGCTATATAACATCACGCTACGATCCACGGGAGCGGCGTAGTAATCATTAACGTAAGTAAAACCAGCTAGTAGACAGCTAGTTCCAACTTAATTCTCAATTGCAGCATACCTGAACTACTGAAGGAATCTGCACATGAATTGGTTCGACCCCTAGGCTCAAGTATCTAAGTCATTTTTTTATCTCTAGTAGCGACTAATTAGCATACAGCACACCTCATGGTGAATGGTTACCAAGGGCTATCACTCGTAAATTACCAACACAAGAGGCAATAATTAATGATGGACTGAAAGAAAAGGAATAGGAGAGGTAGGTAGTATATGTGCGCTTCTGGAATTCTTATATTCCGGACGAAACGCAGTACTGGGGTCACTACTCTTGTGACGGTGGATGAAGCAGGGTAGTAGTATCCAGGACAAGCTAAGCATTGGCACTAACACCAATTAATTAACAGAGCCGGGATCTTACACTTTAATAAATTGCATTTATTTTGACCAGCAAATTTCGATATTTAACGCTTTTAGAAAATATACAAATATCGGTGTTAGAGTCGTAGAGTGGTTTTATAAAGCCTATTATGTTATTCATCAATACCTACACTATACAATGCATAAATATTTATTCAAATCTGATTGAGTGTCAACGATTAGCGCGTTCAAACAAACAAACAATCACTTCAGATTAATTATGATAAATATAAATATCGACCCAACATTTAAACCATATATATCTACCGTACTTAGATCGCACGAAAATGTGTCCACACTATGAAGACTAAGTGTAAGTCGGGTGATAATACTATATTTATAATTGAAATGTGTTGTTAACATTGTGTGTCAGATAACAAATTAACGTCCAGAAATATGACCACATTTAAACGTAGTAGAGCGCATAGATTATGATTTAAATCCTTTGATGCCAACGATTTATCATACAGAGATGAATCGGGAGTTATAAAATCTTATGGCAGACCCTCGGTGGTCTGCAGTCATGCTCGTGCACTCGCCGATCTGCTCGTGCACACTCTCTGTGCACGAGCAGATCGGCGAGGGAGCCGGTGTTTTGTATAACCAGCCGAGTCTAGGCGTTAATTGAAAACAACCTTGTTTCCATCACCCATTGTATTTGCTTGTATTACTATTCAATGTAAGTTCAATTGTTTGCGACAATCACAGGGACTGTGCTGGAGACTCATTCTAATTATACGAGGATAACGTAACGACTGTAGTTTAAACTGCTATAAAACCGTTTTTTTATTTTATTTAAATTATGAAAGAGGAAAAAGACTTTGGAGCAGGACTTATAATAATAATATTTGAAATATCGCATTTCGGCCACGGCGCAGGAAATATTATAGTGCACAAGTATAAGCGCAAATACAAGTGCACTCTCTGTTCCCTAATTCTCATAACCGGATGGGATGGCAATCCGTCACGACCAGAGAGAGATCAGGCGCAGGACCGACGCGGACGGCGACACGAGCGGCGTGTAACACCGACAACTTCCTAACACCGGGTTGCTTATGAGATTGCTTTACAGAAAAACTCAATAACATTTTGTTGGCCCGACCAGGGATTCGAACCCTCACCTCATGCACAGCAGTCGCATTCACTACCGCTGCGCCACGGAGGCTGTTGCAGGATTTCGCCAAGCCGTGTCGTCACTTCACCGATTAAGCTATTCATGGTTTCACAAGTTGAAATTTACTCTACATTAAGTGTTTATAAAGTAGTTATTTTAATGGGTTCGGCTAATACAGTCCACAAATTGCATAGCCTCACGGCGCGGCTGCATAATCGAAAATGAAACACGAACGAGTTGTTGCAATCGATGGATAATACATTTACGACACACACACTGACAAACACTAGCAGAGGTTATCAGATGATATGGTTTTCAAGCTTCTTGTCAATTGTATTTATGTAAAATATGTTTGGTATGTCATACACGATAATTAATCAAGTATTTTTACACGTGATTGATATTTACGATAGCCGATCACTACTTACGTTTTCATTTATGGGTTCTTTTTCCAACTTAGTTCTTAATTGTAGCATGCCTGAAAAACTGACTCCTGCACAACTTTTCATTTTAAAATACGTCTCCCGCACTAGGCATGACACCTTTGTCGGGCACTTCACAAACACTCAAGCAACGGACACAAAGAACACCCAGACTCTGCACAACCATTTGTGGAGCACACAAAGTGTTGTCCCGCGTGGGATTCGAACCCACAACACTCGCCGTAGTGGCTGCCGACCACTTAAAACACTTCGCCATCCGTCGAGTTAACGTGGTAACGATCGATCATGGAATCCTTGGGGTAAAGTGTTAACAACAACGGAGTCTGTGAGCAATATGCCTAGTATAAGACAAATTGAGTGGTATAGCCGCTCTAGCCAATTATCTACGGACGGTACAAATAAGACGGTTCGCATGTTTCAATACCGCCCACTTACAGGATATCAGCATAATATTAGTAGATATATAAGAAACACTGTTATTGCGATTGACCCGGTGAATGAAAGTTCCAGAGAGTAAGCTATCTATACCAAAACCCTTCCTTTAATAGACCCTCCGAAGGGCCTGCAAAGTGCGAGTAATACTCTTGGTATTGAAAAAAATATCGGATTCGGTAACCGCTTACCAAAAAACATTTTATGATCCACAAATGGCTGTTTCGAGTCTGGGTGTTCTTTGTGTCCGTTATTTAGATGTTTGTAAAGTCCTGCGCGACACACGATTTATTCCTAGTGCGGGAGTTGTCTTTTAAAAAAGAAAAAAGGTTGAAAATGTTTGCTGGCCTATACATAAAAGAATTGCAAGTGGAAAACCTAGGCGAACGTTTCTCGATCAGATCGAAGGCGTTCTGGACAAAGACCAGGTTAAGAGTTCCTTGAACTGGCGAGCGCGTATGAGGAATGTGATGAAAGTGAATGAAGCCAGAGAAGTGTGTCAGGATCGTAGCAAACTGAAATCCGTAGTCTCTGCCTACCCCTTTGGGAAACAGGCGTGAATCTATGTATGTATGTATGTACATAAAAGTTGAAGCTAAATGCACACGACGAAATGTGATACAGTACTAGACTTTGTACTCTACGCCGTACTCCTTTCGGCAGATATATGTACTTATAAAGCATGATTTAATATAGATGTTGTTCTAATATTTGACACGACTAACTGACAAACAAACGTACGCTATGTCTGACAGTAACATCTTGCCTACGTGATAGTCTACATCACGAAATAGCTTTAGATACCTAAACACCTATTTGCTTGTTAAAATCTAGGCTGTGCTCGTGCTTAATGAACTGTGACTGAACCTGCCCTTGAGGCGAAAACAGTGACACTCGCTTATTTATAAACTTCACACTTTATTCATAATATTACAGCATACATAAATATCAATGGCAAATACTGAAAAGACATATGCAATACTAGCTTTACGCGCGGCTCCGCCTGCGTGGTACCTACATCAATAAAAAGTACCCTATGTCCTTCCGCAAGTTTTAAACTATCTTTGTACCAAATATCATCCAAATTGATTGAGTGGTTTAGCCATGAAAAGGTAACAGACAGACAGAGTTACTTTCGAATTTATAATATTACTAGCTTTTGCGCGCGGCTCCGCCCGCGTGGTACCTACATGAATGAAAAGTAGCCTATGTCCTTCCCCAGGTTTTAAACTATACCTGTACCAAATTTCATCTAAATTGGTTGAGTGGTTTAGCCGTGAAAAGTTAACAGACAGACAGACACATAGACAGACAGAGTTACTTTCGAATTTATAATATTAGTAAGGATAGTAAGGATATATTACTGTTGCACATATTTATAGTCTCCAATACAATAAGTAAAATATTAAATTTTTATTGCATAACATTAAAATATAATAAAGTTAGTTTTTAACCTTGCAACATTGTACATGTCACAAGCATTACCCAATTTACAGTTATTAAAAATAATGACTGCAATGTTCTTAGTTCAGGCAAAACAGATTATGAATATTTAAATAAACTAAATACAGGTTGTTTACATTTTGAGATTTATTTGAACACAAACATAGCACCAGCGAATCACTGAAGAATTAGGAGATGCTTTAACGAGAACAACATTTCAGAAGCAGAGCTGTAAGAGCCACAGCACAGAGCGTTAGCCTTTTACCATCTACGATATATGATCTGCAAATGGATCCTTGAACCTTACAGACAACATCAAGTACCCAGAAGAAACAAGACATTCTTAACTAATGGATTAATAAAAAAATGTATGGAGAAATTAGCCAAGAAAGGTTAAAAATCATAAAATGGTGTAAATTACAGAGGGAGAGAAAAAGCATAGACATTTCAGCAGCTATTGTCATGTAATAGTTTTAAAAAAATAAACTGCTGGAATATTCATAAGATAATTACATTTTAAATCTTTATAATATATTAAGACAATACTATGCTATTATATTATTTTGCAGAGTATTTTCTCTATCATTGTCTGAATAACAGTATTTGTAAAATACACCATGTTGTGGCCTCATATTAAACAATAAAATTTTAATAAAGTTTCATTTTGTATTGGAAGTCAATACCTGTAGAAGCTAGCAATGCTATTCAGAGACAAGGCATGCATTTCAAATTCCAATCAAATAAAAAGTAAGAATCTTGTCAGAACATGTGTTTGAACTTCTATCATGTCCTTTTGTATTATCAGTTACTGTTTATCCATTCCTTCTAAAAAACATTATTCAAGTATATACTATGGCATGTAGCATATTGAATGTCAAAAGTTAGATCTAATATCTATCTGATATTCCTACTTCATAGCTAGAACAACAATGGGATATACACACAATACAAAGTTATGGTTATACATATACTATTACTTCATGCCTGTTTCCCAGAGTCTTCAGTTTTCCATTTGCTTTTAATTAACTAAATAATTACATATATGGTCAAATATAAGATTAGGATAATGTTATAGTTTGTTTTACTCATGAGATTGTTGTATTTTTGACATTAAAATAATGGCTGACTGATCAACAGTACACTATTATAAATAGAGGAAAGTGGTATGATATTGTATTTCTATTTTAAGTTACATCATTAATCATTGTTATGATAACATCATCATAACATAATATGATCACACCTGTATATGCCCAATGAGTTAGGCAGAGCAGCATTATTTTTTTATTAAAGCTGAAGCTCTATGCTATCAGGGTGGGCATGCTTCTTTCTACCTGGTGCAGTCTTAGATTCAGAACTGCCACGGAGAATTGCCTGACAGAAAAAGCCAATAACACCTTGTGACTTTGATATGACAACATCAGCCTGTCAAGATGTCACTTTTAGACATCAGCACTGACCACACATTCTTTTGTTTGAGCACCCTTATATACATATGTATGTTATCTACTGCACTCAAAAGATAATGTCAGTCAAAAGCTTACAAATTAGGTCATTCAATAAGCACAGGCATACTATTTTTAAATGAAGCAAATTATTTTAAATTTTAATTATACTTGTATTTGTCTATATAAGACCTCGTCGTCTTTTCAAATAATTAAAAGCGATAGACGTAAAGACAGACAAAGATAAGTTATGTATTTTGAATAACAACATTGGGTGTGTTCAGCACTAATTAGTAAACCAAGCTTGTCCTGCGCCCAAGGTCATTCCAAACACGTGTTTTTATCACAAACACTACGTTATAAACAATAGAACTCATTAAATATCCTTTTTCATACGAATTACGTGTTTTACTAGGCGTTCTTCCAGTGAGAAAATTATTTCGTTCATTGAACAAGATTTGGACTGTCATGTTCTGGGTGGGAACGCCCAGGGAAGTATTTGTATCAAGTTCTTAACATATAATGAACAAGTCAAAGATAATAATTGCAGTTTAGAAAGGCCCCCTACCTTGTATACATCGCCGTAGGTGCCCGATCCGATTCTCTGTATGAGTTCATACTCATCTTGTGGGTTCCTCCGTGATATATCCGAACTTAAAACACCACCACTATGCGCCATAATCACTATTGAACACTATACTAACATTTATCTACACTTTCATCTCATCATTCACATAATTATTAACACAAAACGTCGTCAAATTAATTTTTCTAACACTCGACATCGTCTGACGTTTGCCACAGTGCCATTCTTGATGTTGCCATGTACAGTTATAAATTTTCAACTATTTACCTTGGTAATTAATTTGAAGAATTTTATACAGCAATAATTTGGATTTTCTAAGCAACATTTGTAATTACACACAAAGCCTTTTACTACTACCTAATAAGTCCTCCTACATAGCACGTCAATATCCCAATGTCTTCATTATGTTTTTATTATTGGCAGCACTATTCATTCTGTCACTATTAAATAATATTTATGGCTAACCATCGACATTCGGTTTATAGTCAGTTCTCGTTACGCATATAGTTAACTTAGTCGATTCTCGTTTAATACTGCTATTTATCCTCAATAAATCACTTACTCGCTTACTCCGTATGTGCTACTTTGTTGTGGATTCTGGCATATTGTTATGGGTTTTTATCCCGGATTAAATTAGACTAACCTGTACCATTTTTAAAAGTCTCGGTGGTAGAATTGGGTAAAATGACTTGGGCACTCATTGTGAGTCTAAAGACCGTCCCACAGGCGTGGTCATAGATAAGACACTAGCTGTAGTCCTACAGTGCCGATTCGTCGAAATATATTAATACAAAATTTTACGACGAGCCTTTTATTCTTTAGGTAATTCTGAAACAGTTTTATAATATTACTGAACACGTGTCTTGCGGCACACAAGTTTCGAATGCATACGATCTGACAAACTAACATGCGCTCAGCATTTAAACAAAAGGAAAGAACTGATTTCATTTATCAACAGGTACTGTATTTTGAAACATGGCAATTGTAACGTTAGTATAGTATGCAGACACATAGACTACTAGGACGTAGCAACCACCGTAAATGGCGAAAATAATACATTTCGCACATTTCGGTGATTTTAACAAATGCCTACATAAGTAATATGTCAGAAAGATTCTGGCGAAGTGCTTTGAAAATACAAATCTTCTACCTAAACTCGCTAAAGCATACGATATAGTTTTACTATTTACACACTAAACTAAAACCTCTCTTCCTGGCTAGGTATCCCACATGGTGGTGGGATCAGCGTTATTTATTTTAGCTCTACACTTTATTTTATATCTCTCAACATTACATCTTTCCACCTTGTCTTGGGTTGGCCTCTGGATCTCTGACAAGGGACGGGACGGCAAGCTGTAGATAGTACTAAGTTTTCTATACATTGTATATAGTCTGCTGGCTTTCTGTTCATATCATCATACCATTGTAGTCAAGTATCCTGCATATTTTCGGCGATGTTGCGTACTTATACTCATTGCCGATTTTATCGAGCCTGGTCACGCCGCACATCCAACACAGCATCCTTATTTCGGCCACTTGTATTGTACCTGGGCCGTCACGAAAAAAACGTCCTGACCGGACTTTCTTTTTCGTGATGGCCCACGTTTCACTGACGGACTTATGAAACGGTCTAATGATGCTTTTATATAGGTACTAGACCAGTGGTCGGCAACCTTGTCGTCCAAAAGAGCCAAATATTGACAATGCACAAGCGAAATCAAGTCAAAGAGCCATTTTTTTTAAGCTTTACGGTATATCTTTCGTCTAGGATATCGTACAGATTGTTCTCAGTAATGTTCAGAGTTTCAAACGTATCCATAATTCGAATAGTACCAGTTAAAAAATGCAAACTAATTGTTTCGACAGTATATTTTGCTCAAGTGTCTTCTCCGGTTGTTTTACAATGGGACTGTCTCGGCCGGGGGCGTAGCGGAATAACAAATTTTTCAATGTGGGTCCGTGGCGGCCGGGGGCGTACCGGAATGGGACCCTAACGGCCGGACCCATCAAATTAACAACTGATTGTTTTTTTTTTTTCATACAATAGGTACCTACAAAGCTCAGATGTAACACAGGTCTACCTAGTATAGATACCAGTCTCTCATACAGATTCAACTCACATCTTTACTTGTATAACTCCATATAGATTAAGGAATGATCTTTTGTAAACCATTTCTGTGTGAGAGAAAAATAAATAAATTATTATTATTATTATAGCTTAGCACTAGGTACATAGCTTAGTTTATTATATTAGAGAATGTCATTGCTACAGTAAGTAGGTACATCGTGCGTAAGAATCGATTGCGAAGATTGTTGAAGATTGTGTAGTGTGTGAAGATGTAGGAATGACCACAGAATATTCAGGCGTTTTTGTGTAGGGACTAGGTGATGTTGCTGCGAGTGGTCTAGCCGGCTGGTGAAGGCACAGTTTCGAAGCTGTAATCAGAAGGTGTATACACAGTCCTAGCACAGAGGGCGTTCTTACGGCATTTAGAGAGTATTGCCTGTATTTCATCCGTCACGTCGCATCTATTCTATCGATCGGCGGTAACTGTCTAAGTTGGAGTGTTACCTTCATGTCTTCCAATTACATCACATTCATCTTCTGATGCACTGGGAATAGACATTGTTAAACTGTTATATAGTTCTTTAAGTTCATTCACGGCTGACCGTGCTGGTGTGCATTTAATATTTGACCTTAGTCTTTTTGGTAGATTTATTGGTTGTTTGACAACAAGGGTGTGACTGCTATTGCTAAGAGTATCAGTTACTAGTTTGTGAAGTATCTTCAGACAGCTCGTTTCCTGGCGTTGATGCACGATGTTTCTGAAATTTACATGACCTTTTTCTTCAGATACCAAATATGAAAGAATGGCAAGATATACAAGTAGGATTCCATTCTAGGCGGAATTTCCCAGTTTGCTGTGGCGCTATCGATTGAAAGCACATAACAATTCAAGTACCACCAAACTGTGGCAGTCACTATTATAGGTACCTAACTACAAAGGAACAAATAGCATAGTGCTTATGGTTACGTCGCCGCGTCGTGGATCACGATTATTGTTTTAGATATATAGATATAGGCTCCTATGGTCGTAATGCAGATGGCGGGGTATTCCAAAACTGCTCTTGTATCCTTATCTACAAAACAACTTGTTGCCTGAAGGTGGTATTCTGGTTGGAGATGACGCCTTCCCTTTAAAAGCGTACATACTAAAGCCCTACAAACAAACACCAACTTTAAGTGAAAAGATTTATAATTATAGATTGCGCAGAGCAAGAAGGATTGTTGAGAATGGGTTGGGCATACTAGCATCTCATTTTCGTGTTTTGCGAACACCGATTCAAGTTAAAGAGAAAACAGTGATAAAGATTGTGTTATGTAAAATTGTTTTCAAAGTCGCTAGAAATGACGACTTTCGTGTATGTCTTAGCGACAAAAAATAAAATTTGTCGCAAAAAAATTTTAGCGACTTATCTGGCGACTTTTGGAGTACAAATGAAAACAATTTTAGGGCATGTCATAAGTACCTACATTTTTTGTTAATTCGACACGGAATTATACAATGCGAAAAGATATATATAGAAATCTCCAGGTTTTCGGTAGAAAGACTAAAAAAAAAAATGTCAGCCCGCCTACTGTGGACGCTCCACAGGTAGGCGGGCTGGCCTTAATTTTTTTCTTTTAGGAATTCACTACCTGAAAGTCGAAAAACGCAACCACAATCAGTTTTAGCTACTTTCTGGCGACTTTTGATATTGAATCTAGTGACTCGACTTTACAAGAGTTGGCAACACTGACTCGGATGCGAGCTACTAAACAACTCGCACATGACAGTAACTCGTATGATGTGGTCACACAATGCGAGTAGCTGTACTACAGTAACTGACTAGGCCAGCTCGCACTGTCATCTAGCCGTTAGGGCCGATATTTCAATCGTCAGATAACTTTTTATGTTGAGAATATGACGTTTTGGCAACTTTTATATGGAAAATATGTCAAACCGCCATATTTACTACTCAGACAAGAGTTATCCGAAGATTGCACAATCGGCCCAAGAAGAAAATGTGTTTGGTAGCAGTATCGATACGTAACAGTATGCAGTGGTGCGCTGCCGCGCGCGCCCGGCGCCACTCGTCGGGCACCGCCATAGATTAGTACACCTGTTAGGCACCGCTGCGTCGCGAGTACTCAATCACTCAGTGATTCATTCAGTGAGAACCTATTCTTTTTTTATATTATCGTTTATCTTCAAAATGTAGTACACACGACTGCACATCAAGTTAGACACCCTATAGACGCATAACTACGCTACGTACAACACAGAGAATTGTCGGCAAGGGACTGTACATAGTGGCGTCGATGTCATGGTATCTTCTTATCTTATGTGGGGGCCAGTCAGTGTAGACCGGCGACATTTCGACCCAGTGAAATCTTGTGTCGGCACTCTCCCAATAACGACTGCCGTAGATGTTCATAGCAGCTGGGACCGACGGCTTAACGTGCTCTCCGAGGCACGGAGCAGGCGATAATTGTCAATCAATACGCACATGATTTCGAAGTCATATAACTTCCGAAAGTCAGAGGTGCGCGACGTGGGTTCGAACCCGAGACCCTCTGCATTGCAGTCTGTTGGTCTCCCCACTGAGCTATTGCTCCTCGATGTCATGGTAAGGATAGAGCGTAACAAAAATATAACGCACTGTTTGCACGATTCGCAGCGTTCAACTTGTAATAGTTCAAAGTCCACACAGTGTGGGTAGATATGTCGCTGTGTGGACTCGTTCTAACTCACAAGATAATATCATTTCCCAAAAGTAGTATTACACAATCTTGTTGCGAGACAAACGAAAAAGTCGCAACAGGTCAATCATGTGAATAAACAAATAGATTACTAATACACACTAGCTCGGTCTGCTGCTCACACAACTCCAAGTCACGGCCAATGTGTTAGTTAATATTTCGACAATTAGACTTATATTGTCATCGTGCTATATACACTTTTATCGTTTGTCAAACATGGCGCCAGTTTGCTTTATCCCAGCGGCTCCTGCAGTGCGCTGCTGTTGTCTTCTTAATCGCACTATTGCGAGTTGCAGTTTAGTCTCTAGTAATAAAACGATATATAATGTTAAAATGGTATATTTATTACAATCCAATATCTCCGGCCGGCATCCACGTAACGTCTTACAAAATTTGTTTTACGCCGACACTTCTTAATAACTTCTAACACTTTATTATAAAATTATATAATCTTTTGGTACATTCCATTTTAAGTGCACTTTTACAAACTTTACCACATATAGTGACGTAAAGGCTACTCGAGTAAGCATTCGGGGAAATTTATAATTTCCGAAAAAAATCGTAATACGCGTCGGCACTACGTTGTATACAATCGCTTGGAAAACAATACATTATAAGCAGTCTATGGGAGCGCTTAGACAACTCACGTCGGCTGTAAATGAGTTTAGTTTATTGTTGAATGTATGTCATGTTACCTTGGCTAGCAAACACAGCAGTACATTCAATATGTCTGTTTTGTGTATAAATATTATCAGTTTCGCTCATAATCTGTTGGGATTTAACAGTAATACATAATTTGGTTAATAAATACTCTCATAGTCTCTTGTAAGTGAGAGTCAAGGTAATTGTTATTTAACATGATAAATCATATTTTACTTACGGCAACACTATGAAAGTACCCACAAACTATTAACTTGAATAATTACATAAATTTGTATATTTGTATTCTATAATATTTCGTCTAGAGATAACAAACGATGGGTCACTTAACTGGACTAATACCTGTGTAGTTGTTCAGTGACAGCAAATCATTTCAAACTTAACGGCTAATGCTTCGAGAACGTGAAGCGTGAATGGAATATAAACATGCGGCGTCACTTTTCATCTTTAGTTTGCTTTATCATTTTATTTTCAGCGGAAATGTAGTACAAACATACTGATATTTCATGTTTACAGTAATACAATTTTACATTTATTATAAAACATGCTAACGGATCGATTTAAAAACAGTTACAATTCATTGTACCTACACAATGTTAACAATAAGTTTTTGACAAAACCAACTTATATAATTTAACTTTTTACACTAACATATTTTATATTCGATCGTGTGCCTTATCGTATCACGACTTCGGTAGTAATAACACGAACATCTTGACAGTTGAGACTATTCTTCAATTATAAATAATATTTTTTTATAACTCTTCCACCGATTTTGTACTAAATACTATCATAGTATATTTACAGAGAAACGAATCGAAAACAACATAGTTTTTATTTGGTAAAAGCGCTTAAAACGACGAAAGGTTCATTTATAGACCGGTTGTTTAAAAGTAAGTTATTGTAGAGATTTCGTTTGGCCAGTGTGGAGAGACGGCCCTAACTAATTTCGTATCGAGAGGAGAAAGACTGGAAAGAGTTGATAAATATTTGAAGGCAGTGCAACAACAATATTGCATAGAGCTAACAATACATTACAAGCTAAGACAAATTCGTATTTTCAAACAGTACTTATATCTTTTTTGTACATCACTACTCATTGTACACCGCGAGCATTTAATAAACGTAAGTTCTTGAAAGTAGGAGTCGGAAGTAAAGAGAGCAGGCAGATCGCAGGGTGCGCTAGTGCTGAAGCAGCCCGCGTGTACAAACATATCATACAAACTTGTGAAAATAAACAATTACAAATAATTTCGAATGCGCATTGTTAGAAGCAGGAATTTTAAGCATGCTTTGGCACTTTCACCATATATAATAATATAAATAAATATATAATTATATCGATTTTTTTTACATTTTTTGCCAAGTGGAAGAAACAATAGTAATACAAACTCCTATTTATATTAAAGGGAACATTTACAAATTTAACCTATTAGTCTAGTCAAACAAATATACACACACAAATGAAAACATCTTGTATTTTAAACATGTTTGGAAAGAGATCTGTTCCGGATTTTATTGTTTTATGCAAAATGAAACGGAGTGTTTCACAGTGGATTTATAATAATTAATTACATTTGATCATTGCGGCAATTCGTCGAGTCGCGTCGCCATCGCGGCATGTCTGCAGGGAGCAAGCGTCGCGGCGCCTCGCGCACAATGACCACACATTGTCAGAAAGTACGTGGCGTGCTGTCACTCTTTAGAACAATCAATTATAATAATTCACAAAATAATTTTACTCTTACCACGGAAATGTGCTCAGTCACACCAATTTACCTATTTTTTTAATTAATTATTTTTATTATTCTAATCAAAAAATACATAATAACCAACTTCAAAGAATTATTTTCTAATGGTAATAATAGGACAAAAAGGTATTTAAAAATTAATAGTAACATTAAATAAAAGGATTAAAAAATAAAAACAGGTCTAACGTTAATTTCACGAACTAGATCAGAGGCTAACTACATTTTAAAGAAATATAACTTACTCTTTTTTCTCATGAATAAATAATTTCTTTTCCTCTGCTATACTACGCGTGAGCAAAGCGTCCATATTTGTATTGCATCACTATTTTGTCTCATTTGGAATTTGAGGTTAGCTGACGCCATATTGGGAAAATTTAAAACTAGAATATAGTCGCCGTGAGGCGCAACAGTCTATGAATTGTCTATACACGATAACAGCTGGCGCCGGGCGGGGCCGGCGGCGGGCCCGCGACGGTCTCACCGGCGCGGGGCGCGCGCGCGCGTCGGCCGCGCGGGGCCTTTCTTGGCGCGCGGGGCCCTCGCGCGCGCGCTCGCCGCGGTGCTCCGCTTGGAGCGCGCGCTCTCCGTGGCAGTGACGCGGCTCTCCGACTCGAACGAGCACGCCACCACGCGCGGCACCTCGGAGGGCGACAGGCTGACCTCGAGGCGGCGCCGCCGCGAGCGCGTCATGCGCACGTTCTGCGCCTCCTCCACCTCCAGCTTGAGCGGCGCGGTCTTCGTCTTCTTGGCCCTCACTATCTTACGTTCCGTGGTCTCCTGCTCGGTGCTACTCTTGCGCGAGGAGCGACCGTTCTGTCCCTTCTCTCTCAGTACAGGTTTCGTTATTTCCTCGTACCGTCTCTTGCGAGTGACCCTGGTCACCGCCGTCTTCTCGTTCTCGATAGATTCTTTAGTGGCCCTAGTCTTTTCTGTGACGCTCTTACTTCTGAGAACGCGTTTCTCTACCTCCTTGGTCTTCCTGCCTCTCTTGCCGTTCTCTACCTTACTGCGTAGCTCTCTATCTCCGTTGAGTTCCTTCTTAGTCTGCTTAGGCTCGACTTTTCTGCGTTTCCTGGGCACAGGCGACTTGGATTTCTTCGGGCGACTAGTTTTGGGGAATGCGACCTCGGTGCCTTCTAACGCTTGACTACTTTCTAGGTATACATAATCGTCTAGTTTAGATCTAAGTTTGGCGTAGGTCCGCTCGACGGGCTTGACGGGCGGGATGTCGTCGTCGTCGTCCGAGTACGCGGGCTCGGGCGTCTCCGTGACGGGCGTGTCCTGAGTGTTGGCCTTAATCAGCTCCACGTCGTTCTCTATAGAGTTCTTGTTCATCCTATTCTTCAAGTTGTTGATAGTTTCTATGAGGGAGGTCTCCTTGATCTCCTCCGGTTCGATGATCTCGGACGTTGAGGTGCCCGGTTCGGAAGCGCTAGATTTCCTTTGCTTGTTCTTGTACCGCCGCTTGTAGAGGTCGGCTTTGGTCATGTCCTGTCGGTGGAAATGTTATGTTGTTAGTTTCATATGTACTTAATTTATTATTTGATGACGCAGTGAACATCACCATGTTCATAACAAAGATCAAGTACAGTGCCAATAATGTATAGAAATATTAATCTACTGTGGGCAAGTAATGACGGTGATAGCTTACTTACCATCTCTCTAAATATTATGTGGACAAGTGTTAGTAACCTTTAAGGCTGTCTATTGTACATGTTGTAACTGAGCGGTTGTTGGCACACCATATGCATCGAATGATGATAGGTAATATTAATTACTGCACATCGCTATATTTAATAGATTTTACCTTAAGGATAACTTTATTGGCTGTAATGCAGACTAGTGGCAGTCTGCCAGATAGCAAGTTGTAACCGAATATGGATTTCGCCAACATCAGCGTGTACACGGACAAGTTGCCGCCTATAGTAATTATTAGTTATACTCCCTTTAATTCTCGTTTGAAGGACAACATTAAGTTAATACGTGACTCTGTACATATCTCGGCAAAGTTATCAAGGTAGCTGAACAAATAATTGCTTCTTATAAATTGATTTAGCGAAAAGGCCTTTTGTACAATCACCCTATAAGTTTGACGTACCAGATGTACACTTTTAAAAGGAACTTTGTATCTTATATATATTTTTGAGGGCGACATTTATGCATGCCGTCTAAATGAAAATGTTCTGTGTGTACAAAGAGATGAGCGTTACATGTATGTAGCTCGGGGCTAGGTGTATATCAACAGTGTATATGACGGTACTGACGGCGAGTTTGAAGCTGGATGGGTCCTCGATGTTGATGCGCAGCGCGGCCATGAGCTCGTCGGTGCCGAAGCGCCGCAGCGGGTCCACGGCCAGCAGCCCGTGCACGATGCGCTTGCTCTCCGTCGAGATCTTCTCCCAGATGGGACCTGCACACAACAAACATCACATTACTTTTGATTGTTTTCTCCCTTTTCTTGATGTACCTAAGCAATGTAATGTTTGTAATGTTAGGTTGGAAGACGCTGGCGACTGTAGCACAGTTTACACTAGTACGGATCAACATCGAATTCTCTTATCATCTATACTAATAAATAAAATTGAAGTGTCTGTTTGTAATGTCAAAATAACAGCTTTTTATCTAATGCGTATGAAAGTTTATAAGGTACGATATTATAAGGTACGGTATACGAAAACATCCATTTTTATAATTTTTGTCTGTCTGTCTGTTTGTTCCGGCTAATCTCCGAAACGGCTGAACCGATTTTGACGGGACTTTCACTGGCAGATTGCTGATGTTATAAAGAGTTACTTAGGCTACTTTGATTTTAGAAAAAAATTTGGGTTCCGCGGAGACAAACACTTATTAGTTAAAATCTACGCGGACGAAGTCGCAGGTAACAGCTAGTAATTATATAAAACACTTTATAATATATTCATGTATTAAATTAAGAGAAAAATTGTTAAACCCAAATGATGAAAATAAGTTATTCTTATTCTTAATACATTCAAACATTGCACTTCTATCGTATGTCTTGAATTACGGAAGTGTTAGACCAAGGTTCGCTCCAAGATCTTATTTGTATCCTGTGTTGACAATCAATGTAACTTGTCCAGCCCACTGTTGTACATAACCATCGAGTCACAACACTCCGTAAGAAAACAAAACACACATTCAGCATTGATTCTACTCTAGCCACATTTTTAAAATGTCCATCTTTCTCTTTGCGTAACATATCTTTGCTCAGTCTTATGAATAAAGTTTAAGTTACGAACATATAGATAAATTGCCAGAAATTTAAATGTGGACAAAGGCACAGCTCGGGTTCGTATATATGTATTGTTCATACATTGGCATTTAATTAGAATACAATTGTGCGCGCCGCTCGCCCATAATATAATAGGATTAAATATAATTACCACCAAAAATATATTATAACGAGCACATATACGCCTCAAATCACTGCATTCCGTCTCGGAAGGGTTAGCTAGCTTATGTTAAGTTCCTTCTTAAACCCACCCAAAAATAGGAGCCCCGCTAAGCGAGGCTCCGTCGACTTAGTTTGATCTCTTTAAAATATTTTAGTAAGCATATTTTGGTGTGCAATTAGTATTTTTGGTGGAACAAAGGCAAAAAATTGAGGAACAGTTAAATACTGCCCTAATATACTTAGTAGTAATTTAGTCTTAATTATTATTTATTAATTTAGTGATTAAATAACGCGTTAATAGCTTTCAATATTGTTGCTCATAGATGATCTTTCTTTTACTTACGAAATGGAATCGAAAATTATTATATTTGTATTGAAAATGTAACAGAAACAAACCTTCCATGGTGAAGTTGCCGCCTCTGATTCTGTCCATGAAGGCGGTGATCGGCTCCTTCTTTGAGATGGGTTGGAAAGGTGCTTTGCCCGACAGCATGTAATACTATAAATATTTAACACAAATATTACAATATATGAAAGGACAATGTAATGATGAGAGTGATTGTGTTTATTAGATGTGATCATATGATATAATTATGTTGCAGAACTCTAGCGAACTCTTAGTGGCGTCTGTAAGTAATGAAGCAGATATTTTAGAGAACAACATTTCCGAAACTAAGTATGTATTGTTTGAGCGCTACTGTCACAGGCTTTATATAACATGTTGGCTGACATTATAATAACAGTAAGAGTTTTACACAGCGCAGGTAAAAGATGCAGCATAATTGAGAAACTAGAGTATTTGACCTGTTAAATCTGTATGTATTTGACTGTGTCAGTAGTCTACCGGAGATTGTAGCCACCTGTTGTGTTGTGTTATATGTCTGCAATAAATCGGGTTTCCTTATGTGATATTGACGAGCTAGGTGACCTGTGTTTTTTAGTGCCAAGAAGCTAGTGTTTTCTATTTTTATGTGCAGTGCTCAGTGTTGCCCTTGCAGGCTGGTGGTGCGCGCAGGCGGGTAGGTGTGTACTCACATAGACGACGCCGAGACTCCAGAGGTCGCACTGCGGGCCGTAGCCGGGCGCGGCGGCGCTGCGCGCGCGCGACACCACCTCCGGCGCCGCGTACGGCAGGCTGCAAGTACACACACAATCTTACTCACATACTCACTCCTTCAATTTATTACATACCACACTTAAGTGTTCACAAGTTACTGGTTCTAGTTATCTTTATTTTTTAACAAAGACATCTTCCGCTCTAGAATTAATTTCTGTGTCACGGGAGAGTTTACAAACACTCAAAAAAGGACACAATGAACATCCAGAGTCATTTGTAGATCACAAAAATCTTTGTCTCGTGTGGGATTCGAACCCACAAAACTCGGCGCAGTGCCAGTGGCGAGGCAACCTCTTAAACCACTACGCTAACCATACAGCCAGTTATCAGTTCAATGTAATGTACCTGAAGCAAGGAGTCATCATCCTCGGTCGGTCGTCGCAGCAGTCGGGAGCGCGCCGCGCGAACCCGAAGTCAACCACCTTCACCTTGGCCTCGCTCAGCCGATGACTTGTCAGAAGAATATTCTGGAAAATTATAATACGGTCAGTTTTCTGGCACGAGTAACGTTAAACATGAACAATTGACCATTAATAAAGGATAAATAACAGCGGTCCAAATTCAAAGCCAATCAAAGAAATTTTCCTACAAATGTTATGTTATTCAATCAAATGGCTTAGACTAGTCTGAATTTAAATATTGGCCTTATAGCCACCATTTACAATTTCATTAATTAATCATATTATTTTTTATTACAGCAAAATAACAATAACATTTAACTCAAGTACATCTACGTACATTTTTTAGATGCAAGTTGAATGATGACGAATTTCACAATAATCAAAACTACGGATACAATTAGCACCTAGGATCGGAACTACTATTACTATATAATCTTATAAGTTGTGGACAAGAATTCTCATAATTTGGTAAACTAGCACAGACCCGGCACCTTCATTACGCCTGCCTGGTCTGTGCTAGTATCAGTCCTGTATCTGATTAATTGCGCGCTACTTAAACCATTGTTTAAGTAGCACACAATAAGTAGTGTAGTGTGTGCGATACGTACCTCAGGCTTGAGGTCCCTGTGCACGACGCGGCGCGCGTGCATGTGCCGCAGCGCGACACACAGCTGCGCCAGCAGGCGGCGCGCGATGCGCTCGTCGAGCGCCTGGTCGCCGAGCTGTGCCGACAGCTCGCCGCCCGCCGCCAGCTCCGTCACTATATACGTGAACGCCTGTCGACAATATCAGTACTTATATTAACTACTTATACAAAACTGCCTTCGGCGACTGTGCTTAAAAAAATCATATTATATTACTATATAAATAAATTCCGCCCATTTCGGCCTTTAACATCATCCTTCACCTAGGTATCTGAAGACTTTACAGGGCGCTCTTCCCGGCCCTTTATATTACTCTCACTACGGTGTCTAGGGATCCCACAGGGCGCACTTCTATGTCCTTTACATCATCCTCACTACGGTGTCTAGGGATCCCACAGGGCGCACTTCTCGGCCCTTTATATTACTCTCACTACGGTGTCTAGGGATCCCACAGGGCGCACTTCTCGGCCCTTTATATTACTCTCACTACGGTGTCTAGGGATCCCACAGGGCGCACTTCTCGGCCCTTTATATTACTCTCACTACGGTGTCTAGGGATCCCACAGGGCGCACTTCTCGGCCCTTTATATTACTCTCACTACGGTGTCTAGGGATCCCACAGGGCGCACTTCTCGGCCCTTTATATTACTCTCACTACGGTGTCTAGGGATCCCACAGGGCGCACTTCTATGTCCTTTACATCATCCTCACTACGGTGTCTAGGGATCCCACAGAGCGCACTTCTCGGCCCTTTATATTAACCTCACTAAGATGTCTAGGGATCCCATAGCGCGCTCTTCTTGATCCTTTACATGAACCCTTCGTCATATGGGTGTCTATGAGGAGACTTTATATAAGAAGATAGAGTTTTTAAATTATACTTATCGCCTTTTATAATCTATAAACGATAATCAAGATCCTATTCGTTATGGTAGTTAATAGAATACTGCAGATAACTATTCTTAAAAAATCATACTTACGGAATCATGGAATACTTCGTGCAGCGTGATGATGTAGGGACATCCTTGACACGCCTTCAATAATTCTATTTCTTGTTTAATGTCCTTTTTCTGTGATATGATCTGTTGAAAAACAATAAATAGTTTAGCTACAATAACTTTAAAAGAAAATTGTTATAACCAGAATACCTACCTTGTAAAAACGAAAGTGTACATACTGATGAGCACGTTAAGTGCAGTTACTCTACATTCAATTTATAACTGAAGATCAAATGATTTTTTATGTAGAACAGAATTTAAAATAATACAATATTAACCTTGACAGCGTACTCCTTGCCAGTCTGGCGGTGTATGCACTTCCTGCACACAGAGTAGGAGCCGTCACCGAGCAGAGGGGTGCTCAGTTCCACGGCGTACTTTTGGAAGAACGGTGAGTCCTGGAAGTAAAATTATTATTTGGTAACATTTTTTGATCACGATATCTAATCGTGGCAGATCAGGTGAAAGAGAAGTTTCACGGGCACAAATTAGAAATTTAGGCAGGGGATCGATGAAGCCTGCACTTGGTAAAGATGATGACAATGAAAATATGAAATCACAGCATTTGTAGAAAAAGAATTATCTAATTATCATCAACAAAAAAATATATTTCAAAATATATTTTTTGTATTATTCATATTGGAAACATCTGTATGCGGTTGTAAATGTATTGTCCAATTAATGTGTGTATGCCAACAAAACTTTACAAGTATATAACATCATGCTCTCTTTGCGCGCAGATTTCAACGACTATACCGACCTTGGCTACCCATCCCTTGAGCTTCTCATTCTTCATGCCGGTCGCTTGCATCCATATCTGGTCTGATATCACGTTCTCAGAGAACAGGATGCTTGGCGCCACGTACGAGTATCCTGAAATACAAATGTCACATCAGTATAAATCGTTTGGTCATCAGACGTTAGTTGACATTTGCTGTTACCCGGTGCTTCGTGATATAATGCCAAATAATGTGCGTTAGTTTGTTTGTTACGCTTTCATGCTTAACTACTCAACCGATCATCATGAAATTTTGCATACACGTTGTCAGGGGAACAGAAAAGTATAACCTAACCTACATTTACGCGAGCGAAGCCGCGGGCAAACTCTAGTGATCAAATATTATTTGGTGAAATATCTTAAAGTTTTATGAATGTTAACGCTTCGGTGCAGTTGAAAATACGACTACTGTGCATCAGATGTTAGTGTCACTTTCTGACTCTCGGTTCGGGTGGTGGATTTGGGCTTGGTCAATAAATTTTCCGAAGCAGCACAAAGACTGGTTCTTTCTTCAGTAGACGGTATTAGAGCTATTAAGAGGGACTTGAAACTATAGCTGGCGAACTGTGGGAGTAAGAGCTAGACCTATGCTTTTGGGAATATAAAGTATATGTATTGATGACTTACCAAGGAAGAGCTTGTCGTGGTGTTTGGGCGCCTGCGCGGGCGAGTCGGTGGGCGGCATGCGCGTGAACTCGTCGGCAAAGTTGCACGTGTCGGCCGCGTGCGACAGCACCGGTACGAACGGCGCCGACACCTCGCGCCGCGCCACCGCCTCCCAGTCCAGGTTCTGATCGAACCACACACTCATATAACAAATTCATCACTCACAAAAGCTATATTTAATTCAAAGATCAAATATCATTTCTATAATATATAAAATAATATGACGCAATCAGGCTTTTTGGTTGCGTATTAAAAAGTTGTGTGTGCAAATTAGAAGTTAGCTCGTCCATTCTTTTTACAAAAGTCATGTGTTGGTTTCCAGTCCGCCCCCTCATCTTGTATGGCTAGCGCAAGAGAGTGGACTAGCACAGTCCCTCCCTAAAAAAAAGTCGTGCTATAACTAAGACAAAAAAATTAAGGGAATCCGGCCTTTTAGTCCGGCTAAACTGGTTGCAACACTGAGTGTAGACAAAGAAGTTTCATTAAAATGAGAATGATATTATTTGTGAGTATAAGAATTTGCTTAGAGCGACAAGATTGGCCTTTGATTGTTTTAGTTTAAAATAATACGATAATTGGTATAATAATAACAGTGCTATGTAAAGGCAGACTGTGAATGTGTCCCTGCTGACCGATGCTAAGGAACTAACCTTGAAACATATATCTAACCTGGAAAAACGGATGGTTCTTGAGTTCCTCCGCATCAGCGTCGCCGCCGCCGAGCCGGCGCCGCGGGTCCTTCACCAGCAGTCTGCAACACACAACAACTGACTTAGCAACTACATAATAAATGTTAAAATTAAAGCAATGCTAACTAATATTATAAACGCTTTCACGCCTTAAAAGGAAACACAAGGGCCGTTTTCCCATACAAATGTAGTCCCCTGTTTCTTCCCTGGATAATGCCAGTAGAGCAATATTTTTTTCCAAATAATATATGGGCACTATTGGCATGTCCCTATGTTTTCCTTTTTTCATAAATTCATTATTAAAATAGACATGAGCCTTCAAAAACCTCAAAAATTTACCAGATTTGCCGCTGTGTTCAAACATCCAGAAAACAAATTTGACTAGATTATATAAAAAAAGACAGGAACACGGCCAAAGTCTTTATTTATTTTTAATGGAAAAAGTAGTTAAACCGGATAAATTTTGGAGAAGGAATCAGGGGACTACGAAACGTTGATTTTGTGTACTTTTAATAGGTATTTTCGGTCCAAGCTGCAGTTGTCTCTATCGCGCTCATGATACTATACAAGGCACTGCGCGACAGCAATAGATTTTACAAATACCTATTTTCAATTCTATCGCCCTTAGTGTTTCCTTTTAACTACTCGACCGATCATCATAAAATTAAGCATACATGTTGTCAGGAGAACAGAAAAGGACATAGGATACCTTTCATCCACAACAAGTACTGTTGCTAACTTAACATGACCTACAATTACGCGAGCGAAGCCGCAGGCAAAGTCTAATATTACAATAAAACAACATTTTAAATTGTATAGTGGTGTTTCCTACGAGTTAATAATATTCTACAGGTTATTTTAACACGCTATTCCTAAAAACCATTGGTAAGTATGCGACGATCGGAATCAGTTAGGATTTTAGCCACGAAACCTTAGTGGTTATCGTGGTGAGTATCGCTGGCACTTTAAAATATGTAGAAATAATGGAGAAAGAAAGTATAAGGCAAGTGAGACAGATTTATTAAATGGATTAGTTTACAGACATAAAGAAAATATAAAATTGTAAAAGAATAACTTCTATCAACAGCAAGCACTTAGTAGCAACTGCCTTAAATGAACAGCCATTAAAAAAGCCTACAAAACATCCGGTTACGTTTTTTACAGTGCAAAAAGCTCATGTAATATTCGTTACCTTAACGCTACATCAGGCATGCCGTATGTTTGTCAGTGGCTACTACAGTTTTGGTCACAACAGACACGATCCATAGCCGACCTAGTTGGAATGTTTGTCTACTCACTTCCTGATGAAGTCCTGAACCTCAGGACTGACATCGGGCGGCACAGGGTAGCTGCACCGCACGATGCGCTTGGTGATCTCTTGTTGGGTGTTCTTCTCCCCTTCCACGGTGAATGGCGACGCTCCCGTCAGCAATTCGTAGGTGAGGACTCCTACTGACCACCAGTCTACGGCCTGAGGACAAAGAGAATGAGAAATTAGTTTTAGCAGTGAAATACATGTTACCGTCTTACGAGCTAAAACTCAATGCTAAGAAAGGGTTTTCTGATAGAGACCATTGCGGTCCTTATTCGATGAACAGATTAGTTAGGTCACAAAGACAGGCACTACATTGACATAATATGACTGCCACGCTTTATTCAGTTGAATATGTAGTAAAATGTTACGTTGTACGTAATAAAATGTTAGAAATCCCTAAGGGTCACCGCCCATTGCGAAAAATTTAATGTTCAGGTAACAAATTCTGTTTGTTGGGTAACGTTTGGTATTCTTCTCTGTCATGTGGTTCATATTTTAAGAAAGTTAATATATCGTCTATAATATGGTCATTTCTTTAAAAGTAAGAAGATATACCAGAAATAAACATCACGTGTTGTGGTAGTAGACTCATTTGTCTCTGGTTTTGGCAAGATAAACCAAGGATTGCTGTTAAACGTCGTAAAATAGACAAAAATATACAGCTCTCACATACTAGAGTAGTTATAGTGACACGAGAGATTTGACAACTTCGAATCTAGTAAGAGCTAATATTTAAACAACCCTTCCACTTTAAGGAGCCTTCTTCCATCATATCTATAAGAAGGCAACACTGAGATCGATATACATTTTAAATGGGACTATAAAGTTACCACAGAGTCATTATTACTGACCGCGTTCGGGCCCACAGCTCCTATCACAAGTAACCTTAGCGACAATGAACGCGTATAATGGCTCCTTAAGCGTTTAAGCTGTTTCCAAATAAAAATTAAAATGAAATGAAAAGATTTTTATTTTTGTACCATCATGACATTCATCATCAATTATTATAGAATGTGCGTGTAAGAAAAAGTAAATAAAAATATGTAAGTTTAAGAAATTTTAAAAACAACTACAATGTTTATGTGCAGATGCACGTCCCACCTGACGGACAAACGACGGTGATGCGCTCAGCATGCTGGGGCACTTGCATTTTTGTGCACACAGCGCTGATGTTCAGCGAACACCACAACTATTGACGGTTGGTCCGCCAATAGTGCACTCAAAATAAAGAAATAAATAATACATAAATAGATAGCCACGAAAGAAAATATGGCATAATAAGTACTATTTTATTAAAAGAATACATTGAAAAAGTAGGTAATAGGTAAGTATAAAGTAAATAAATATTATTTATAAATATGTATGTAATTGTGTAAAAAAAAGTAAAACGATGCTCATGACGTAATGAGCGTCATAAGATGGCCTCATGTCTGAAAATATGTTTCTGGCACTATTATATTGATTTGTCTAAAATGCAGATACATGATACCCGTATATTATATTGACTACAATATAATATACGGGTATCATGTATCTGCATTTTAGATACATGATACCCGAAAACTACTTTGCATCATACATAAATAAATGATTAAAAGATCTGTGAAGTGTGTATTGTGAACGTTGTATGAGATTACTTGATTTATGCATGGTGATAAAAGTGATAATAGCTCCTAAAGGTCCCTGCTAATGCTACTCACAAGCATTTAATTAAATGCTTAACCTGAGAAGAATTCCTAAGAAAAGCCGCAGAAAAGGTACGACATGCAATACATTTTCCATCTTATGAAAAAGTTACCTAAAACCAACCAACTCACAACCTTAGATAATCTATTATAGAATCATAGAACAATACATCCGTATACAATATAAAAAATATAAAAATGAGTTTACATTAAACATATTATGGCAATCTTTATAAAATGACTATAAACTAACATGACAATGACTTCAACCGTTTAGTTACACAAAGATTACAGGAAACACCTGTTTAGATGTTTATATAATTACGATTAGTTAGGATGTATACTTTCTTTATAGCTCGGGACACATTGATCAATGTAATCGTCCCGATTATCGGAAGTAAATGGTGCGACACTTGTCATTTACTTAACATAAGGTCATTGTTGGCTTTATCGATCACACACTGCTGCGCTACGGTTCTTCGAAATCGAATATATTAATGGCCGATAGGGTACTGTTCGACTACTGAACAGCTGTGTGGGGATATCTGACATGTTGGCTTGTTTTGTGGCGTATATGAAACTCTCATAAGGTAAGCCTGAAGTTGTGGTTGATATATGGACATAAAGCCTTCTATTGCACAGGACCTAAACATTGCTGAGGCAATATTGTCGTGATGGGACACTACCCACGATTTGGGGTTATGACTTAAGCAAGCTTATAACTAAATTAAATAAATGGTGAAGTTCTAGTTGCATAAAAGGACGCTTCTGTATGATTGCTGAAGCCAAGCCAAATGCTTTTGTTGGTTATCATTCACAAACAGAATTTTTCAGTTTTGTTCATTTTCACTCCATACTCGACCGGTTTTTGAAATAATATCGCAAAACCATTTTCCGTTAACCGAGTTTTGACGATTATTATCGAATTACTTCTTCCTCTTCATTTCCTGATATAACCTACGTAAGGCCTCCTTGGATACGAATCAAGTAATTAACCGGATTATTCTCAAATTTGCTCTTCGAACTAAATGATTTTCTCTTATCCGGTTAACTATTTAAATGCGCTTCCGAATGCTGCGTCGTAGAAGGTATCAGTCTACCCTCGTGAGAAAAACGCGTGAAGTACAAAGGAATGTATTACTAAATATAATATGTAGCATTTGGAAGTGAACAACTAACATGTACAACAAACATACTAGCTATATTAAAACACATGCGATATCAAACTAAAATTCCATGCCGCACGTTCCTCGATTATCTAATAAGCGACCAAACATGAAGTGATGTGTGTATGTGGATGTAAATAAAGATACTATGGTTATCAGGGCGGCGCAAGGCGATTCGGCCGAGTCACGTTTTAACAAAAATAGACACATGTACAATGTACATTAAAGAAACACGTGAAAAATCGCCAAGAAAATATATTTTCCGAAGACACAATAACTTTTTCCACGTTGCGCCGAGTACGGGCGAGTATTTCCGATGTTTGCCGATCTGTGCCGAGCGTGCGCGGGCGCCGGCTTCCGCGCGAGAAACCTTGGCGACCGATATTAGCACCGGCACGTTACGACAATATTGTAAACAACTTTTTAAGTACTTTATTGTAAATCATATACATATGTAGATATGTACTCGTTATTGAAATATGCAAATTTATTAAATGGAAAGCATGGACATATCAAAACAAACTCAAAGAAATTACTAACGTCTGAAAGAAAACTTGTATGAGAAAATGAAAAGATAAGTGTATTTGTTTGTTCTCGTGAAGTGTAAATTTCGCTCTCCCAAAATAACATCGCAACCGCAAGTCATATGTTTAAGTACGGGTAGCAACGCGGGTAGGTGTTCATCTTTATTTTGTTTAGTGTTTCGTATGCGATGCTATGTTATATATGTATATATTGTTACTCATACAGTCGATTGGCCTGGTCCCCAACATTAGACCCAAGTCAGCTAAAATGTTACTTCTTCAGTCGTGCAATTTTTTATTACAAAGTACACTTTAATTGTCTGGTAAAATACGATAGGCTAGGACTTTGTGATGTTTGATTAAGTGAAAACCAAACATAATTGAAGAAAATATGTAATCAGAAATACACCTTTGAATGGCATTTACGACATAAACAGACCTATATATAAATTTATTGTCTAATTTAGATTAACGACCGAGTTAAATGCTCCTAAAAAGAGGCGCTATGTGGCTCGCTGAACCCGCGTTTATCGGAGCGACCTTTCTCCGCGGTGTCCTTAGATAAGCGCGTGCAGTTATATTTAGCAGTATCAACATGCGCGTGCTCTTAGCCTCGTGCTCGCTCGCCGCACTACCTACTACCTGCGAAATAAACAAATTACTTGCTAACTCACCATCAAGTCCGTTCCAATTATGTTTAAGTTGGATTTTTGTTACTACATAAAATAAAATCTATGAACATATAGTCTAAATTTTTTTGGAAGAATCTTTTTTTTTCATTACCAATGTTCCGAAATATTTGTAAATCACAATTTAAGATCTCAAAAACGCAACGTCAGGATGATAAATAAGAATTGACCACGACAATACTGCGTCTTCCGTGTAAGTGAAACAATGAAGGTTCAAGTTGTTGCCTAGCATTAATAGAAGCTGCTCCAAAGTTAGACCATTAATTGTACAAGTTCGGTGTAAACCCAAGATATAATACAGTACGAGGCGGCGACATTGTTAGCGCTAGTTATTAACAACACAAATAGTAGCGTCACTTCTCTACAGGCTCTGATAACTTATCACCTTGATTACTTCCGACTGATATAAACATAACTACATTTCGCGTGAACCTGCCACCTAGGTTGATGTCCAACTATTGCGTCTGCGCTATCACTGACACTTGTCACGGCGCAAGTCGATGTTATGAAGGCTCATGCGCAAAACGTCTCTTTCGCAGAATGTCTCTTACGCAAAATGGCTCTTTCGCAGAATGTCCCTTTCGCAGAATGTCTGTTTCGCAAAATGTCGCGATAGGGACTTAAGAATAAAATTGCGATTTTCAAAACAAAATCATTTATTAAAATTATAGAATAATTATGTAGTCAAAACCTTTGGTACACCTACTTAAATTTACTTAAGTATTCCAAATAAAAAAAATATCAATAGGTATCAAACATTTTACACACATTCAAAATTTAGGTCAAAAGAATCAATACTGTTAGTAACATATCCACAGATAAGATAATAGTAGCTATTACTAATAGTAACATAAAATGTATTTTAGTAATTTTTAATTATTGTTAAAAAGAAAATTTAATTAGATGTCAGTGTGACATGTCAAATGAAACATATCTTGAAATTAACTTTGGTTAATTATTAAACATTGCGAATAAAAATATTTCAATATCATTTTCATAAATAATTACAAAAATGCCTCTTCGCACTAAATTAACCTTAGTTATTAATTAGAATTTACTACATAAGTTATTTTTTTTCGTAAACGATTAAGAAAATAAATCTTTTATTAAATAAATTGACTTACTTGCTAATGAATTGTTGCAAATCAAAATAAACATAAACAACAGTAAAACCTAAATTTAGCTATTTGAACATTTGTAAAAAAAATATTTTTTTTAAGAATTGTGGAAGCGTCAGTTCCTTACGCTCAAATTGTTTCAATAATTTTTTGTATTTAATGTCAAAGTCCATATCTTTCTTCTGTCTGTTTTTTGTTTCTGTAAATAAATTATCTGTTATTTTTCTTTTCCAATATTTACTTTCTTTTCGCAGTTTATCTATAAATATGAATAAACTTGGCTTTTTTGGTATGCGGCCTGCATTTATACGCCGATGCCACCCTTCTAACGCGTTAGTTGTGCGGTGGCGTTGGTGGGTGCAACTTAGTAAGGATGGTGGCATTTTGGGGTACCATTGGTTTTCGTAATAAAGTCTAAACTGGTTCATCTGTTGTGTATCTAGAGCTATACTTAAAATGTACCCCCAAGCTGCAGGGATTTGATCAGCCGGTACCAGTGGTATTATTGCAGCTATTCTTGCAATATTTCGCCCTTCCCGTGTACGCAGTAATCCTTTTTTCTCTGCGTGTTTCCATATTGCTGCGTTGTAATGTCTATAACATCCTGTTATTTTTGCTTCAGGAAATACTGATTTTACAGCGTTTATTTGCGCCATTTCATAATCACTCTTAAATGTTTTAATAATTATACCCAATTTTTCTTTTAATATGTTATACAGCCGCATATATGTCTCTTGGGATTTATTGGGAAGCAATGTGTAAATTACTGGGATTATATTTGTACACTTTTTTGTAGATCCAATGTCCAAATGTAAGACATAAAACTGATAAAAAGGTGGCGGAGCTGACATAAACGTGCCATCTGCAAAATAGGATCCGGGTTTCTTCACAATCTTCTTTACTAATCGTGTTGCAAATACCAAAATTTTTTCACTTTATCCATCTTCACAAATAAGGAAATTTTTACCCAAAACTTCTGGTACAATTGTAGTTTCGGTACTGGTATGTTGTAGTCGATCCACGTTCAAATAAGACTTTCGTGCCCTATATAACGTGTCTTTAATTGATTTAAACGTAGGAATTTGATAGTGTTCACTATAAGATATTTTTTTACGAATTTTTTTTATCATTTTCTTCGTAAATTTGTTGTATGGGGCGAAAATCTTTGCAAACAATCTGTTTTAATAATGTTATGTGTTCTTTAATGATATTTTTAAATTCCATTGACTCACATGTATGCACCGATTTCAGTTTAATGATATTTTTTCCTCTTTTGTCTAGTGTTAGTGACGCATTACAGTCTCGCCTATTTATGCACCGCCAGAAAGTACTTCCACTTTTATTTGTTTTGCTCTTCTGATATCTGTACTCACAATGTATAAGTGTTCTATGTTCTTTTTGATTACGAATGTATTCGATTTCTTGATCCATGTTTAAACTTAAATTCACAACTGTTTTCAATTAAAAGTAGACAAAACACAACTCGGCAATAATGAATGACACATACATCCAGTTTTTTTCTAACTACCCTCAGATATTATATTATAAGTGTTGCCATCACCGAACTTTAAATTGTACCAATTTATTATTTTTA
The DNA here is from genome assembly GCA_963564715.1 of Catocala sponsa. Taxonomy (NCBI): domain Eukaryota; kingdom Metazoa; phylum Arthropoda; class Insecta; order Lepidoptera; family Erebidae; genus Catocala; species Catocala sponsa. Next base: position 373,729 of record OY751351.1, on the reverse strand, counting down.
ACTGTATCAAAATATATTTTTTTATTTGGAATACATACTTAAGTAAATTTAAGTACCAAAGTTTTGACTACATAATTATTCTATAATTTTAATAAATGATTTTGTTTTGAAAAACGCAATTTTATTTAAGTCCCTGGCGCGAGATTTTGCGAAAGAGACATTCTGCGAAAGGGACATTCTGCGAAAGAGCCATTTTGCGAAAGAGACATTCTGCGAAAGAGACATTCTGCGAAAGAGACGTTTTGCGACCAGGGGACATTTTGCGAAAGAGACGTTTTGCGAATGAGCCGTTATGAAGACCACTACACGTAGGCATTGTCCCCAGTACAGCCAAACTAAATAATCAATTAATTCCTTAATCTTTAAACTAGAAAATTGTTCCGTTGCTGACCAAATTCTAAATCATAAATCTAAAGATTTTGGATTTAATAGATTACTTATTAATTTGTACCGTAAAGGACTCATATGTTCGTATCATTGAATATGTTTGAATGAAGGCCACGAGCATCGCTGTCATGTTACATAAACTAGTTCATCACTCACATTCACAATTCACATAGAGTAATAATATTTTTTATTCGCTATTCACCTTCGAACGAGGCTTGACATGAGGAATCCCATACGTTTAGTCGTAAATTATAAAGCTATATTTGAGTGACGGTGACACCAAGTGTTATTGAAATGTGTTTAACTGCAATACTATATTCAAGATAAACAAAATATAAATATGACGGAGAAAAATATCTAACATAATATATACAGCATTTTCAGGTATAGTATGCTTCTAGTCTTGTTAAGTACCTATTCGACAGTGAAATACATAATGGACAACGCACACAAATATGTATTGTCAATGTCCCAGGAGTGAAGCTCGACTCACTTTGCCTCGCACTGACATATACGTATAACATTACTACAAACACTTACTAATATACTATTGTAGACTATAATAAATAATGAGCCTAATATTTTACTAAAGCAGACTAGGTTGTAATGTCTGTATACAAGAATTCATCTAAACCGTTTCAACAGTTGATACGTGAAACCATACTTGCATATTAGATAATATTAGCAAACTTAAGTAAGGAATGCACGAGTATATTATTAGCTCTGCTTGCATTTCAAAAGGAAAACGCGTGTCTCTGCTTATGCCGGACTACCCACGCTATTAAAAGGGTGTGACTTTTATACGAAGGAAATGAGCCACATGCGAGTGCACGGGTCCCGCGCGGCGGCGGCGGCGGCGCCTCACCTCGAGCAGCGCCCACTCGTTGCACTCGACCCTTATTTGCCGCCCGCTCTGCACTAGATAGTCTCGTGCTCTTGTAATCGCTTCACTTGTTCTAGCAGTATATAAGTGAACACTGTATACTTTAATCTGATTTTATTAGCATTCCAATTCCAGTTATTATTTCTCCAATGTAATTATAATCATTATAATATGTGATGAAATCATTTACTGTTACCAGAAAATGTAGGTTTCAGAAAACTTGTGAGATGTAGCGGTCGGTTTGAAAACGTTCATGCACTGTAGGTACACATCAATTAATATAGTGGACATGAGACATCACGTAATAAAACCTGTACCGGCTAGTTTCATAGTGTAGCAACAACTTCGTCTGTGTATACGCGCTATACCAAGTTATACTTGGATCAGTAGGCCAATATAATATTAGATGTAAGCGTTAAGTTATTTAAACAAATAACATTGGTGGTCAGTCGTAATGATTACTTAATTAATTAACGATAATTAATAATTGTTACAGCCCATGAAGTTTAATTAAACTCGACGATACAGCGCTAGACTTATTATTCATGCACTTGATCATATGTTTTATGCATAAGATATGTTAGCTTGAAGTTGGAAGACCGTCAGCTCGACATATACATATATATTACGGAGATTAATTTTTAAAGGCAGTGCATAGAAAGAGAGTACACAGAGGAAAGCTGGACAAGTTAAATAAAATGAAGCAGTAAATATTCCCGTTTTATATTTATTGTCAAAGGTTTACTTGCAGTCGTGGTACAGCTACATTGCATCATAATACAGGTACATGTATGTCTTAGATCCTACGTAACAACTGGTGAACCGACAGTCTCTTTTTACTAAAATCAGTGCTAGACTATACAAACAGCACAAATACGAGTCGGCTGTAAGAGATTCGCGTAGCAACAGCGATATAATAGTTTCTTTTTCCACAGATTGCAGAGTCCGCGAACCGTTACGCACACAATACAATAGTTTTCACCGACATCTAACTGCTGTTGCAAAATAAGTTTGGTTGCGTCAAAAACAGAGTTGAAATTGGTTTGCATGCAGCTAATAGGAATCGAACCTTGAACATGGCAGGAGCAAGGCCGCGAGCAGCAGTCTTGCGGAAGGTTACCGTCACAATGCATCTGTGCAATAATAAACTTTATAAATGTTATAGGCAAAAGCGATATTTCTTTGAAGATGGAACTTTTTAAGCTAATTTGTGTCGTATTTTTAAGTAAATAAAGTTAGTATTTCGCTGTTGTGTTAAGACGGTGGATCTGGATCGCTCGTGGCAAAATTTTTGGCAGCTTAATTGGATAGAAACAAAATAAATTTACTCGCGACTGTATAAAGAATACTTAAAGATGTTTTATTTTCTACCTTAGTATTATCTAACTGGACATATGTAGCTTATAACATGTGTATAATGCAAATATTACCATAACTTGAGACAGATGTATGACATCAACGTTTCGACATTGATTACCGGTAGACACTGTCAAAATACACGATGTATCTTAAGTAAATTCTGATTGAAATAATAATATTATGCTTGTCATATTACTTTGCGCAACCGGAAACCAAACCGAAGATAAGACGATTGGCACTTGTGTTCAGGAAGTCCGTTATATCGACAAATCAATATGCATAATATTGTTGTAATGCTACTAAGGTGGCAAATGAGCATACCCGAGACGGTAAGCGGTTACCCGTATATACCTATAAGGGTTTGGAACACTCGCTCGTCGTCAATCCTCCACACAAGGAATAGCTGTTCTGTCAGCCCAATAGGCACAGTATACCACTCTGAGCACACTGGGCCGACTCTTTGTCTGCTCAGGCAATGTCTATTGTCTAGAATGTCTATTTACCGCAGACACGCAACATAACGTTGTTGAGCTGCAATATTCTGTTAAACGGAGATACTACAGTCAAGTTATGGATATTTCAAGTTTAATTAGACACACTGGAGTGCTTGTATGCTCATCTTACAAATGTAGGTTGTTAATCTTCTCATTCTTGTTTCCAACTAATTGAATTTCATCACTTGTAGATCATTTCCCAAAAGCTTATTTGTCATTATGTTTTTGACACAAAAAGTGACTGTTTCATTGTGCAAATGCAATTCCAATAGTTTGCCATATTGCAGTATATATATTTTCTCATGTTTTAATTCAATAACAATAAGTAGTCGCACGGCACCACGGCACCACGGCACAGTTTGTGCATACCCTTCAAAGTAGTGTTTGTTGAACAGAATAGTTCCGCGACATGAAGACTCTTCCTTCTTTGTTACGAACACAAGGTCGGCAACACTGTATTATAGCCCCGATAACGTTATGCCTATTGCCTACTTATAACGTAAATACGATGTTATTGATTACAATTCCAGCTCAATAGCTGTATGTCACAACGAATATTCAATTTTTACAATTGTATCTACAATCTCAGCACTCTTTGTTTTACCTTAATATCTCGACAGGTTTGGCGTGTTAGCGAGTAGTACAAAACGAGTGCGCAATAGTAGTTAGTTATCGAAGTGTTCGCAGAAAGTGGGTTGTGACAGGGAATACAAAAAGATGATAGATTGATCGATATGCGGATTGTGGTGTCAATATTAATGCATCTGTGGATCTTAACATATATTAGAACCATTACCAGCAGCAACTTTCACTGGAATCAAGCATGTCTTATCTATCGAAGATAATTAACTTGACACCTGATACGTTATCGCGTATTGCTGCAATATTTCTGTTCGATAAAACGTGATTGTTTGACATTCGTGTACTTAATCTGTGGTATCATACAGTCTTCTCAATAACACAGTACACCTATGGACAAGACTTTGGGTTGTCGATGAAAAGGCCGTAGGTTCGATCCCCACATGTTGCATTAAAGTTATTCCTACCACAAGAGCTTAGTTTAACTTGTTAACTATTTGTTTATCCTCTACCTAAATTCAGTTTATTTTGAAGACAAACAAATATTAATATAAACAGCAACTAGCCAGGCAGGTCCCGTTCGAAGGTCTGCCTACTTATCCATGATTAATGCCTGATTCAATCCATGTGCAAGTATTTTAAAATAAAGCTATAACATATACATTATGTAAATTAATGCCATCTTAAAAATGTATACCATTAAATCAACAGAAAGTCTCGAAAGAGGACAATATAAAGAGCTATTTATTTTCTAAGTAATTTATGTGAACAGTTTGGCAACGGCCGCCCCCGACTGAATGCCAAACCTCGGCCATTTGAAATATCAACCCGTAAGGATAGCCTACAAATTGTAAACCCGTGTGCACACTATCGACGCAGTACGCAAACATATACTATATAGCTTTTGGTCTGCTTCATTGGTGGTTTTTACGTCACTTAGGTTTAAAACTAGCATATAGTTCAGCTTACAGTTACTTAAACCACTATCACTCAGTTTGTTAAAGGCAACACAAAAGTAGTTCTTTAACAAACGTCAAACGCAAGTCAACTGCTGGGATTGGTTGAATTAGTTAAAAATAGCTGTTTTTCATCAATCCAATTAACAAGAGTTTGATTTCGACACATCGTTGATTTGTCTTTTAGGAACCGACGACTTTGTCTGCGTCGTCTGCTAGGTGATGTACTTCTCCACTCGGGCTCTCGTGGACGTAAGTTCGTTAGTTGCTCGATACTGTCCCTCACACATGACTCTGACCTAATCATTGCTCACAAGTCACTGTGATACACGACTGCTGTACTCTTTAAACATACAAGGTCGCAATGATGTATTGGTTACAATAATCGAGATTATAAAACGATTTAACACAACATGACAATGATATAGTATAATGCTTTAATTGCTAAACACACGCTTCAAATAAGTTGCTCAACAAGACCTTTGTACTGCCAGCACAAAAATAAACTTTAATCCTCCTATTGTTGCCCTCCGACGTCAATCCTTATTTAGAATAGCTTGACTAATCACTACATGTTGCGACATTAAGTACCCCTGTTTTTTAAAATTAATATTGAATTTAATAAGTAAATATTTTCTTATACTTGAGGTTTATCTTACGCAATTTTGTTATAAAAGCCTGTGCCCAAAATAATGCATTCGTGGGTCAAATGTGTTCAGTGACGTAGCGTGAGTCAGCCGCTCCGGGGCGGAACAAATTTCTGCCGCCCTCTTATTTAGGTATTTTAATTTAAAAGACTATAATATACATACATTCTAAAGAACTTTTCGAAAAGAACCTTAATCATTATTGTGTACATCTGGCCATCCTCTTGTTCGTCATGAAACGGCTCAAATATTTACAAGATATTGTTATTATTTATTGTGATATTTCGCCGCCCCTGTCGCCCCCACTACGCTACGCCACTGTATATATTGGGCCATAAGAAAAGTAAATAATGAAGTACAAGTGAACAATATATGTAGTACGTATGCATTTGTAGATACATCCACCATCACCCGGCCTCGGGGTAGAACATAACGAACGTACGCACAGACCAAAGGTACTATAAACAGTAACATTACGTTGCGTGGACCCCTGCTCTACAATATTTAACAGTCCGTATCGTAGGATCCACTATCGTTGTCCCAGCTGTGGGCGTGCCCTAACGTTTTGCATGACATTGAGTCGGCTGTTTCACGAAATGATCGCCGCCACAAGGTCGCGCTGTTACTACGCCTCCACAAATTGCTAGACGAGATCTTACTGTAACGCTTCTTATTATTTATGGCTAACAAATTGTCGCGGTATACGATATCATAGTCTGGACGCTGAACATCACCTCCTCCGACGAATATAACACTTGGTATGATACGATTATATTTCTTATGTGCAGAAAAGATGTTTTCATTTCGTAAAAGCATAGTGGATTTTAGTGAAGCCAATTCTAGCGATATAACTTAAATGTATTATGATTTTATTGTCTTTGTTTCCATTTTGATATGATATTTGTTTAATTATTAGTAACGTTAAAATTTTTAAATTATTATGTTTATATTTAATCTTGATATACTTAGAAGATATTAGTTAAAGTTGTATTCAAATTGTATCCCAAATTATTTTCTTTAAGGTTATAAATCAAAATTATTAACGTCATTTTATATATAAATAACAACAAAACTTTGAACTTATTTGAACATAAACGTACATAATGTAATGTATTTATAAATAATTTTACTTGTAATTCGATAATCGTATTGTGATATAGACAAAATCAATAAGCTCGCGGAGTTTGCTATATTTGGTTGTTCAACAAACCCTTGCTCAATCCAAGGACAAACCGGGACGGTCTCAAAGTTGTTGAGATCCTACAAAGTTAAAAACCAAATACCGGTAATGTCCTTGTGATATTTCGACATCATAGTACCTATTATTTTGTGACTTATTCTTGTTTTCTATGCACGTGATTACTGAGAATAAACCGAAATAATATTGTACAAAGAACGTTAATTTATTAAATGATTAAGTAATTATTGGTTGAGCAGCTAAATTAATTGGCAGTGTCAGACATTAGAACAGTACGTGACATGCCTTTCGTTTAAGCTAATCTCGATCTCTGCCTACCACACAACACGTTAGTTCGCGTGAACCGAGGCCATTGTGTGAGTATTTGGAACAGTCGCACAAACCCACATAATTAAAATTTAATTTAGGTAGATCGGATATTGGATGTGTGTCAGGCTGTCAGGTCAGTTTGCGTGGACTACATTCTGAGTTAACGCGACGCTTTGTATATTTTATAGAATTAAGGTAGTATTATTTAAATGTATAGTGGCTATACTAATAATTAAAATGACCGACACAAGGAACACCCAGACATAACAACTACTGATATATCAAACTCACGGCTACGAGATTACATACAAGTGCAGTCAGTGTGTACTGGTAACGTTATGTTGGTATCGCGAGTCTAGTATGTCGTTGATTGTTGGCATCAGTTGTACCTTGTGTTATTTTATATTGACTGCTTTTAGACTAGCATCGTAGTGTGACAGGAGTCAGTCCCCTCATCGTCACGTACGTACGCCGTACGCCAGCACTAGTGGCCAAGAAGATCCTCCTGTAGGCAGCACAACGCTTCCTTGACAAATTAGATAAATATCGTTTTTTTATGTCGCGACATATGATCCTTTTGTAGAATGTAGAACAGCGTTGTTCAGGTAAGTAGTAAGTTGGGACCTTATACGAACTGGCGTAAACTATATGGTTAATGTTTACACGGAGAAGGAGGCGAATTCTAATATTTTTATAAATTATGCATTGACACACGCAGTCGAATCGCGTTCGTAATATTTCGGCATGGCTCGGCTGATGTCGTATAATTCTTCGTAACTATGGTTGCATACCTTGAGTACCTATTGCAATTTCGTGGTATATATAATAACGATTAAACTTAAAATTTAAATCAATTATGGTCGAATTTCGACTACTTGGCGACCGCTAGTAGAGATAACACAATTTCTTTGACAATACAAAATATATACTTAAATAAATAAATAAAATAAATAAATAAATAAAGTTTACTTGTAACAAAAACAAATCATACAAGTACACTTCGGCACATGAAACAGCGAAGTTGTACATTTAGTAACTCTATAGCAGCCGTGCGAGGTCACAGACCTGTGCTACAGCTGCTGCCACCCTCCTTACAAACTAATGATCAACTTACTTATAACTACAATGTATTAAGCTAATAACAAAAAAAATAACAAGTTAAAATTTAACTATCAAAAATAAAAAAATATAAATATAACAATCGGGTAGTTATAAATTATAATAACCAATATTAGTTAGCGCACTGCGTTGAGAACGTACTACGAGGCTACGATGTATGTCTACTATGATGCCATGGCACAAGTTTTGCCGTACGACTTGCCCTGCCAGTATAGGCTAGTCCTAACTAAAATAGAACTAACATTCTTTCACTCTGCAGAACAATTCCAAGAGCCTAATAGAAAAATACTGTTAAGTACATTGTCTTCCGTCTCAGATAAACTATGTGTACGACCTCATTCCAATCTATTTATATTACAAGTGATTTTACCATAAGCGAGATCCATTACCGCTTTAAATAGACGTTCACTTGTGTATATTGAAAGCAGCGCTCTATGGAGTGCGCAAACTCGAAGGAACACGTGTTTGGTACTTTTTTCACTTCATTATTTTTGTTTGAACACGAGGGGCTTGGTGTTCGACACGTTGTTTAGGAACGTGTGATTGTACAATTCCGTAAAGGTAATATTGTTGTTACACGCTTGACATCATGCCTGCAATACCAATACACACACACGTAAAACATTTCCACATATTAGCTATCTTTAAGCATACATAATCTGGGGGCAAGTTTATCGCCGTCTACCGAACCAGTTTCAGATTCCGCTCTGCTATTGAACATTCCTTGACACAAATACCCAAAGACTTTTACCGGGAAGTGAGGCGTCCTGAAAGCGTCACTGAATCTAGAGCCCTGTAGACCCAAACCTCACCCTCTACTGAGTGGGCCATAAAACTTATACCCGCTTACAGAGCGGCTAATCAACGACGTGTCATAATTAAACTCATATCAAGTGGTATAATTCGCTGCTGCTAATTCAGTCAGCCAATCACATCAGTTGACATGCGTTTGAAAGTCTGTTAACAATTTGTTTTGCTCATTTACATTTCCGAAGTCGTAGGATAGACTTGTGAGTTGTAGGAATGATACTACACGGGTGTGATGTTATTTTACTTTAATGGAAGGTTTATCTTGTCAAGACAAATCTTTTTAAGACAACGTCCATTTCATTCACTTAGCTTCGTTTAATGAGAAATATGGCTGCGTAAATATGGTCGTCTGTCTATATAAGGATAAGTTAGTAAGACGTCTGGAAAATCTGACTTTTTGCTTACACTACCAACGATTTTAATACATATAAGTTTATTTGTAGTCGTCCATTCGTCCTTCTGAAACGTGATTTGTCGGCATTTCAATTTACGTTTTAGTTATATTTGATCCGTAAAATAAATTGTATAATTAAACTCGGCGACAAGCGACACAGCAACAATCGCTGAAGAAATGTTTGTGAGATGACCATAAATCATCTCACAAAGATTACACATCACAATAACTATGTCAACACCATAGTTACTGTTGAAATGTTTATTCAAAACTTGAAGTCGTTGTTGTTCGAATGAATTTACTTCATTGTCAATATGAACGCGTAAAGAAAGTTCTGACTGCGAATAATGATATGAGTCACACAATGTTTTCCCTGGGTTGGGATCGAACCAGCAACGTTCGGCGCTATCAGACTAATCAAATAGGTATCAGAACGTCTTACATTTGGGTATTTGCACGAATCAGCTAGATATTCGTCGTTCCGTCAGGATAAGTGTCGCACAGACTAAATCGAACACATGACATAAACATTAGTTTCATCTCATATTGGGATTTGTGACAGTGTCCGTCGCAGCCCCGGCGGCGCGGCGCGGCGCGCGGCTCGGCGACAGTGTTCACAGACCGGGCCGGTCACGTGACGCTGCCGGCGACACGACACGTGAGGCACGTTGTTGCACGCACGCACACACGAACAACCGTACTACACAGACCAGTATCTGTGTGTGAGCTATGTAGTTCATTGTTTTGTGTTTGTTGAGAACATTTCTAAACGTGCCTATCTCAAAGACTGAAAGTATAGTGCAAAGGTTTATGTGATCATCTCGGTACTCCAAAGCACGCGAGTTCGATGGTTAAGGGATAAAAAAATGGCATGAGTCGCAAATAACTTGTCCCTAGTCTGCTTGTTCTTTGTATCCTTTGTTAGATACAGAGATTTTAACTCTAATGCAAGAAATTGAGAAAATAGAGAAAATGCGTTCTAAAAAATTGAAGTGGGCCTTTACAGAAGATACGTGTAAGTAAAATAAATGTGAGCTTTGAAAATATATCTGAAGTTCCTAAAATGGGAAACAGCGTCATGCAGTGACATTAAGTAAAAGTAATTGTGTCAAAAAATCATAAGAAAAGTTAAGAGTTTTTCTGTGAGTGCGAACGGTCGAGACAAAGAGAGAAAATCACCGACACACGTGCGCACGTTCAATGTGATAGTGAATGCGAATGAACGTGATAAGGATAAGAGTGAATGAAACAACAACTGCGCCAGTATCAGCAGGGCTCTGTGTCTAGTAAGCGGCAGTAGACTAGGACACCACTTAGTATACCTCAAGTAACTTTAAATAAACAGGATTGTGGCTGCGGTACATCTAAGCGTGATCTTTCCAAGTGATACTACTTCCTTTTTAAACAGGAATAATAATGTCATCAAGACCGAATTTCGGTTACGGCGGCCAATCTTAAAGGAGACTGGCCATCTGCGCAGGAGATATTATAGTGCAAGAGTGTGTGCGCAAACACAAGTGCGCGCTCTGCTTCCTCACTCTCATGATCCGCTGGGACGGTACTCCGACACGAGCGGCGAGAGATCGGGCGCAGGACAACGGCGACACGTGCGCACCGAGGCACGAGGGTGTCTAACACGGCCAACTTCCAAACTACAGGCTGCTATTGAGATTTCTTTACAGCAAAACTCAATAACTTTTTCTTGGCGCGACCCGGGATTCGAACCTGACACCTCATGCACAGCAGTCACATTGACTACCGCTGCGCCACGGAGGCAGTTAAAATAATATTATTATGTGTACTTGAAGGATACCTATCACCGGTGGACTGATTGCAAACTGACTAGTCGCGCACTGCGGTCACCGATATTATATAGACAGCGTGGATATCGCGCGCGGTCAAGGAAAACCTCAGAGCCCGCGTACGATAGTATTGTCATTAGTTGAACAGCGAGAAAAACCAATGAGCAACAATAATGCCATTATTTTTATATCCACAATGATAAGAGGCGGAGGTCAAGGACGCAGCCGACAACGTGATTACAACGGTGTCCCCACGTATTAGTAGACGTCCTCCTTCAAGTACACATTTTACTTTTCAACATATTATTGTTGGCAATAATATCTTGAACAAAAAAGCAGCGATAGCCTGGTGGGAAACCGTTGGACTGCCACGCAAATGTCTCGAGTTCGCTCCCAAGGCGCGCCCTCACGCATCTCTGACTTTTCGATGTTATAAGCGTATAAGTAGTTATTCGTTGCTTGCTTAAACGGTGAAGGAAAATATTGTGTGGAAACCTGCATGTCTGAGAGTTCACCATGTTCGCTAAGATATGTGCAGTCTGCCAACCCGCACTGGGCCAGCGTGGTGGAAGAGGCCCGTGCCCAGCGGTGGGACAGTGTTACAGGGCTGATATTATTATTATTGATGGTAATGATCTCGTGAGAGGAATCCTAAATCATTAGGATGCGTATTTTTAAATATATGAAGATAATGAATCGCAATGAATGTGAGTCAACTAAAAAAGCGGTGTAGGTAACAGAGTAAATAATCCGCACCCTTTAAAAAAGCGGTGTTTGTTGTACCTAATTAATTAGTATATGTTATTTAAGTAGACCGTAAGAGGTTTTGTACGAAGAGAGCTGTTACTTAAATATTCATTGGATCCTTCAAGGACCGTCTCAAGGTTGATGTTAAGACAGGTGGGGAAAGATTTATGTATTGTATCATTTACGGTTATTTACTTTAAAGAGTTCGTCTGGTTGACTGCGGCGCGGGGCCTGTTATGTGCGAGATGGTGAATTAAGTGGGATATGATGAATTGATGTTGTTGCTTAAGTCCACATTGTTATTATTAATTAGTCAAATTTCAGAAAAAAATATTACTTATTGAAAGGTTGCCTGCATTGATTACTTTTTCACAGGACTTAGAACTATGGATTCGACAATTTTAGATCGCTTTGCAGGATCAAACTCATGCCACACATTAAAATACTAGTAAAGTAATTACTCAATACTTTTATTGCATTCCACAATGTTATAGATGGACTTAAATAACAAATTAGGTTGTCATGGACCCAGGCGGGCACAGCAAATTAGGAGAGAGAAAGAGGACTACATAGCAATTAAAATAACCTGTTTTAAGTATATAAAATATAATGTATCTATCTAATAAAGTATGTATTTTATTATTATGCAATTAATATTATCGTTGATTACATATTTATAGCTGGTGTTATCTTTAAATAAAATGTGTGTTTAGAACGTTAAAGAAATAAATTGCACTAAAAATGTATTCGTTTAGTTTTATTTGAAGTTAATTTGTATCGTCGAAAAATTAGTTCGTGCCATTTAAAACAGACCAACTCCTATCATATCTATACTAATATTATAAAGCTGAAGAGTTTGTTTGTTTGTTTGGTTGAACGCGCTAATCTCGGGAACTACTGGTCTCAATTGAACATTATTTTAGTGTTGGAAAGCCTATTTATCGAGAAAGGCTATAGGCTATATAACGTGACGCTACGACCCACGGGGGCGGCGCAGTAACGATAAACGCGGGTGAAACCGCGGGCACATCTAGTCTTAAATAAAAGATAAAATATCCATTACAATAGTTGTAAGGAACTAACAAAAGTTAATGTCTCTCGGCATGCAATGTTGAGCTTCTTGATTGACGGCAGCAATAACTAAACGTTTTGCTTCGTGACTAGTTGCACTCCAAACTAGCGTCGATGCTACCACTCCATAACATAACGATTCTCAAACTATACGTGGGTGTACAACATATATTTAGAATACTTAAATTGACAAACAATTTGTTTTAATACTCAACATATTTTAAAGCGAATCTCTCCGTGCCATATGGCTGATGCTAAAAACAAACTGACACGCCGAGACAAGTGTAGATTAAAACATTTAAACAAAATAAACAGCGATATAGCTGTTAGGATTTGTTTCATTACAGTTTGTAATATTCACGTAAATATAAGATAATACTTATATTCTATAGATAAATATCTGCTAAATTAGATTATTTGAGTTGTATGTACTGCCAAATTTGTGTATTTGTTTGAATGTGCAAATAATACGGCGGTCAACATAGCAGATAAAATTATAACTTATTGTAGATCTGAAACCTTCTTACGAACATTACATTGATGTATATCAATGGACAATTACTTATATTTGGACCGACCACAGACAGCAATAACAATTGTTCAAGTTCGTCTTTTTCGAAAGAAAGGGAATCCTCTTTATTTTGAAATGGGGTCACAAACGGTTTGAGTAACGCAGAATGTACAAGTTACGACAGAGCTAATAGATTCGGTTGCAAATCGATGACTTGTCATGACAATAAGTGAAAGTAACAAACATTTTGCAACGTGTTAACGCTGTATTCTAATGTCAATCATCATTTGCGATGCCGCGCCGCTGATAACACACGATGAAGAGAAAGCGCTCGTTTCGTGCTTTATTCATTATTAATCTGTGAAAGACATAGAAAAAAAGCCTAAAGTTGATCATAACGGCAAAAAAGAATGAAGTCTCTAGATGGATTGATTAATTTATTTTTAAATTAGTATCAACAGCGCGGTCACAAAAGGAATTAAGAAGTATATTGAAGCGTAAGAAAGTATTCATAATAAAAAAGTTGTAGTACGTGAGAGTAAAGCAACGACGACCCTGGTCGTGTTGATACTGTTGATCATTACTAGCCTAGACAGTAAACGATCACGTATGCATGTCTATTTAGGTTATAAATTAAATGTATTTTAATTATTTACATTTTTATTGCTATCATACACACCCACAAAAATATAACTCTCTGACGCAATCGAATAAAAATGAAACAATACATACGCCTTTGTAATTCAAAGTCTTTATCTTTAAAATAAGAATGCTGTCAAGGGCAATTTATTATCAAAAAATCTTCACACTTCTATAATTTTTGGTGTTAGTATTGATCTCAGCATAGAATTCTGCAGTCCAGCAACAAAATGAAGATAAAAATTAGATAAAAAAGTGTTAGTCAATCACAAAAGTGTCTACTTTTGTGCCACTGCATACTGCCGGTGCTACCGCATCCGCATCAAACGATTGGAGTGCATATATTACTATGTCATGTATGAATGACATAACGTAGCAAATCCCAGAGCAAGTTCAGGGCTGTATGACCGGTCGGATCCGCGAGGCATACTTACCGCCGCCCTACTGACCTGGATTGTGGCGGCCTCTAACGTATACAGGCACTTCCATATCTAACTATCCAATAAAAACCAACTTTATTTTAATGTGATAGAGTTGGATTTTCTTTGTAGCCGTCGTGAGGATAATGCGATGTAACATTTTAGTCGCGTTCTTGATTTTAATCAAAGTTAATGATTTATTTTGTACAGGAGGAGGCTTAATATTATAAAGAGAGATTAGAGTTTCGCAATAAAGCGGGATAATGCAGGGATACAATACAGTTTATGTGAGACGCTCCTTATTTCATAATTTTCTGTTTAATTTTCTATAAACAGCCGCCGTTATTATGAGTTAAATCTGGTCGAAGATCTTTGTGGAGTAGTATTAGCACATGAATGTGTTCACGACTGCCTCGATGCTCTAGTGCGCGCGTGCTGTATTATTTGACTCGCGGGGTCGGGTAAACAGTTGCTAGATTTTTCTGTAAGCAAATGATCAGTAACTGCAGCATGGTCGGTAGACAGTAAATAAGGGTTTGATGCCTATGGAATATGTTCGTTAAACACCTCTGCCTGCCTCGCGCAGATATACAGCAGTGGCATTATAGGTACATCAAATATTTTAACTACGTTCTCATATGAGCTGGAATTTACAAGTCGATTTATCAGACACCAGCGCAAATAGGGTCACCTACTTAAGATCTCTAGGGCTAAGTGTGCAAATAGGGTGTCAAACAAAAGGCTAGCGGTGACGTCACACGTGTACCGAGCAGGGTTGGCACAAAGCAATCTAAAAATAAAGTCATTTTGAACGACACGCCCACGCGCCACGCTGCGCTCGTCCCACTCAAAATTACCATCTTATTTATAGACAGTTATTTAATCAATATTGTACACTGTAATCATTTTGTATGGCTTTTAAATGTTTAACCAACCATCGTAGACTTTTAAAAGACTCGTTTTGTAATTTAAAAGGTATATTGCCAATATTATACTTAAAGATCATTTCGATGACTGTTTATTTATATATTAACAGGAACGAGTGAAAGTAAAATTGCATTTACTTTTATGTATTATGTCACGAACTCATGACATAAATTGATAATGTCGTGACTATGTATGTCATTCACATCCTTATGGATATGGAGCCAAACACGTGGTTTCACAATAACTAATAACAGATGCACTCACATCTCTTGAAAACTAAAGCATACATACTTTTGGTTAAAATATTTACGAATCTTGGTAAATGACAATGCCAAACTAGAATTAATCAAGAACAAAGTGCTACTCGCATCATACTTGTCAGTCTATTTTAGATTAAAAACTTATTTGGTATCTGAAATTAAAATTGAAAGCGATACAAAAGAGATTAGTACAATGTTAGCCACAGTTTGCGTGTCATACTCCAGACAAAAGAAACAGTTGCGTCTGTTCGAGGAACAATTGAACTTCTTAGAGAGATACAGTCAGATAGGCGTCCGTACGGCGGCGGCGTACTGGCCAACTACGTGTGTGCCGCACGAGGCACGACCTTGCTCAGAGCTGGAGGTCGCGCTCGTGGGGACCTGCCCAACTGTAATGTTGCAATATTTACTTGTTGCCCTTTGGCATTAATGGTACAGGAAAATATATATTTAGAATTTTCCCTCTCGTTGACATTTCCTTCAAAGTGCCAAGAAAACACTAATGAAATAAGTTGAGTAATCTATACTAACATTATAAAGCTGAAGAGTTTGTTTGTTTGAATGCTCTAATCTCAGGAACTACTGGTTCGATTTGAAAAATTCTTTTAGTGTTGGATAGCCTATTTTCCGAGGAAGGTTATAGGCTACACAACATCACGCTACGACCCACGGGGGCGGCGCAGTAACCATAAACGCGGGTGAAACTGCGGGCATATCTAGTATACGTATAAAGTTACGCTAATTTATAAAACTAACTGGTTTAGTAAACAAATATTTAGGTCTTTGGTTATAAGTAATTACTTTAAAAGAAGTAAAGCGGGTCACAGTAATTATTAGAATGTTACACTTAAATAAATAGTTGTAGGCGTACAAGAGACCACGGCTGCGTCGCATTGTGTGGCGGGGGCAGGGCTCGTCATACACGACACTGGACGGGAACTTGGCACACGCGAACTTGACATTCGCGGACCGAAGCATTCCTCTGTAATATCATCAATAATAAAGCAGGGTAAAGCAATATTGTCAAATATATTTGTCCATTTTAACAACTTAATACAAGACTGTAATAAATATAATCGAATAATGACTTTTTGGATAATAATAATAATTAACCGATTATAGTAGTCAGATTATAAGTATAATTCGGAATGATTATAGAGAAACGTGAACTAGCTAGTAGGATCCATCAAAACACTTCATTATATCTTAGTACTGCAACAGAAGGCGTACAACAAAATACGACAGAGATTATTTCGCTTTTAACCTAGAATTTAGGTCTACGTAAATATCAACTTGACATTTTGAGAAAGTCTGTGACCAAAATTAGGGCCTAACAGATCCTGTACCTAGATGATACGTTAAGAACGAACAGGCGACGATCAAGATTAGCCCAGCGTGGAGGCCCCACGCGAGGCTGCGACCCACTGACCCAGATACGCACGCGCGCAGCGTGCTGTCGCCTCGCGCACCGCTCTCCTTACACCTATTGGTGATTCATATTGTTTTATCCTTTATTTTATTTGATATAACGTTTGTCGTGTGAAAGTAATGCAACAACAAGCTATTTAATTAATTAGGTACTTATAAAGTTTTGTATCATAGAATATATTACAACCAATCTTGTAGAAATGGATTTTAATGTAAAATTTTGGTATTTAGTTATATAAAACATATAATTCCACTAAAAGGCCTAAATACATTTTTAGATAACAAAGATAAACCAGCTCTGCGAGCTAAATTGAGTTCGCACGGACCGCAAATAACCTAGTTTTTCAATCAATCATTATAATAATAACTGTCGTCGCAAAAAATAGTTTGATGCCCTGAAAGCCCCAGACTGTATTGTGCCGAGGCGAGGTTATGAAAAGGCTTCCAGATTGGTAACGGCTAGGTACAACGTTTATCCCTAAAGAATAATCAATGTCTAAGACTGACCCGAGTTATTTCTAAAGGTTGTCTAAGGGGCCTTAGCCTTTGGGTTGTGAGAAAACCCATATTTTTGGAAAATTTGTATACTATGGTTTAGGATGTACTTAAATATGTATGTATGTAATTGATTTAATTACTTTTCCGACTGGTTTCTAGATACTAATATATCTATACATTTTCATGATTTGCTTCATCTGTATGTGTCCTATTAAAATCCACAAGGGAGGATTGAGCGCTGGCTTTTGCCTAATAAAACGATGACATTGACTGCTAGAATCAGCTGATAGTATTTTTCGTTCACACCAACATGGAAAGTAAACACATATCTTTAATGGTTTAAAAAGAAGCCACGCACTCACATCCGTGCCACATAGCTCCACAATCGATGAGTGAAATTAGGTTAGCAGTTACTCCGCAGTTAGTTATGAGTGTAACGAGTCGCTTTATTGCACTGTCAACTGATAATTAGCGTGAATGGGCTTTCAACCTCTGAATTATCGCCAAGGAAACTGCCAATTATACACAGAACCAATAGCAACTATGTAGTTAAATGCGTATTAAACTCTTTGGGCGAGGAGCAAAAAATGGCAAAAGAAAAAGACAAGATCTCAAATGGCCGGTCTGTCACCTCTCACATTTCCTCAATCGCGATTTTTTACGGCAATCTCGAGCAAGTTGCGCCACTCTAAACCATCCGTTTCACTTTTGCCCGAACACTTTCACTGGCAACGGTACGAGCGTACCACGCTTGAATTACAAGCGAATACCGACTCTACTCTCAAAGTGTTCATCGACTATGTTCAACGTCAACCTTTCCGCGGTTAATACTTTTTGGCATATAAATATGACGACAAAGGAGAAACAGACATCACAGAAATGGAATAAAGATCAAAATGGACTAGGATGATAGTGGAGCAGGAGCCGATGATAGCCGAAGGCGAGCCGAGCATCGAGCGGCGGAGCAATGGCTTTCGTGCGCGTGAGTTTGAAAGTCGAATGCGCCCCACCGCGCAGCGCCACCGCGCGCGCTCGGGTACCGTAACCGCTTGTGTCATCCGTTACAGAGCGGTGAAACTCTTGTTACGTCGGTGGACCGCTATGTTACGCCGTCGAGTGCGGATGACGGACTATCCAGATCATTATTTATTATTCTGCGTCTGTCTCCAATCTGGGAGGTATGTAAATAAAAGAGAAATGGGTCATGTGTACGAGGATAGCTAAACAAGTAAAGGCAGTACACATCAAGGTGTTCATTATGAAACTGATGCGTAATCTGCGGGTCAAGATAATGTTGTATTGAAACAATAAACAAACGGTATTGAATTCAAATCAGTCGGAGACGGAAACGATAGCGATCTGTTTGACATAAATAGTTTCGACCTTAGTGTGTTCAATAGTTGCTAAGCGTTAATCACGCCTCGGTTAATATTTTTGCATCAAGTGAACAGGAAAGACGATTCGCAAATGATTACCGGTTGACCCCGTTATAATTTGACGATGGCTTCCGCAATAGAAACTATTTTTAGACATACCTGAGTTTGCACTTGCAGGGTTCAGCCGTGTGTTAAATTAAACTTGTGTTGTATTGTAAGTATTGCTAAATATATAGGCAATCGTAGCAGGGCGCGAGATAACAGAGTCAATAATGACGACGCGCGACGGACCGTAATAAATACATGAGTGCATATTGTAATACCGTTATGTAAACAAGCGTAGATGCGTTTAGTTTAGTAACTTCACAACTGACTTTACATTTTTGCAGTAACGTATGTATAATGATGAATACCTTTACAGATAATAATTATAATCCTTACTTCCTTACTAATATTATAAATTCGAAAGTAACTCTGTCTGTCTATCTGTCTGTTACTTTTTCACGGCTAAACCACTCAATCGATTTAGATGAAATTTGGTACAGATATAGTTTAAAACCTGGGGAAGGACATAGGCTACTTTTTATTGATGTAGGTACCACGCGGGCGGAGCCGCGCGCAAAAGCTAGTAACCAATATAATAAAATCACAAAATTCTTGTAGCAAGTTCGTCATGAATGACTTAAACTTAACTTCAAGAACACGTGAGCACGGAAAGGATGACAATATATTTAACTAAGATAACGATGGAACTGACGTAACAATTAGTACGTCTAATAATAACTATCAGCTACTCTTCTATCGTATTAAACAATATTACCCACGTATAAGAGTGTAAAAATATAATATGTAATAATTATAATGGAGATAAAAACTAACCTAAATCATCTAATGTGGCTCACACTTATATACCTAACGGTTAGTTTGACCTGAATTGATGTATAAGAACAATTAATATGCGCATGATTTTTAACTTAAACATTAACATTTTAAACATATATTTGGTTTAACTATGAAAATATTAAGTAAACTCACCAGTTCCATGATAAATTCCATTCCAAGAAAAAAGAGATTCTTTGAAACTGATATTTCCTTTGGTATGCTACGAGGTTGAAGATCGCCACCATCTTTTGAAAACCCAATAAATGCCCATATTCGCCACAACCCAATCTACAGGCTGCTTCTGAGAAAGGGCGTTTGTACAAATTGGCAAGATATAGCGGACGTAATTAACACCCTCAAAGACAAACAACAAAAGGAATCGGACTTTAAAATCGAAGAATAAGGCTCATTATCCAGAAATGATTAATTCGCATGTCGCCGAAGGAAAGTGGCCTCGTGATACGGGGAAACCCGAGCTGCGGCACGCGAATCCGCCGAGACAGGTTCGTTTATGTTTCTCACTCTTTCTTTAACTTCGGTATTTTGTGCAAGTGTGAGAGGGATAGGCGATATTCGAGTAACGGAACTTATCAGTCTCTATTTATAATTGGTGCGATGCGATACCGGAGTAATAACAAGACCGCCAATGTGTCATTTGGGTTACCGCTCGTGGCCCGATAAGCAACATTATTTTTATGGAATAAATACAGGAACAGATAGTTTTAAATGTTAATCGTTGAAAACTCTTGTTATACTAAAGACAACAAACGAAACGAGACTGAATTACAAACGAGTACATTGTTTGTTCAACAATGGACAAACAATTACGAACACGTGCCCGAGATATGATTTTTAAGGAAGTTAAGATCGTTTTGATAATTGCGCAATATTTTTAGAAATTAAATTAAGATTAGAATACCTATAACAGAGATAAGCTTAACAAGAGTAGCAACAATACAAATAAAAAAACGTGTGGATATAGCAGCACAGTGTACATTTCGGGTCCCAACCAATGAGAGATTATTGCCAAACCGGAACTGCAAACGGAACTTTTAGACTAGAACGAATCAACGAAGGCATAGGCGGTAAATAAAAATTACAGTGAAAGTTCTAGATATTAAAACCTCTGACTGACAATCGAAATTTAAAATAGGAACGCGTCGACCTCATTCCGCACGCGCCTTCGTGAGAGAGCGGTCGTACGGGAGGCGACGCGAAAATAAATCATTATAAAATTAGCTATATGCAATAATAATATTCATTGACTGCATCTTTAAACAGCGAACGGTACTAAACGTTTTGTCAATGAGGTACATTGACGAAAAGCGTCACGCTCTGATAAATACATTATTTGGTTGGCTTTCACTTCTCATGGAAAGGAATTTCGCGAACCGTTGTGAGCTGAGATCCAATAGACTCGTTTCGTAACAGTATATAAAATATACATCATTAATAGTATCGCATTGAGCAACTGAATAATATAAAGACGTGATAAATAATGCACTCGAAGTACCGAAATGGCTTGTTTACGTGCATATATTTTATGTATACGTAATGCGAACCTCGTGTTCGGTCATATTCGTACTAGGAGCATTCCTCGTGAATGATTGATTTTCTTTGTTTGACAAACATACGAGAAAAAGAACCGTCGAATGCACAAGTATTGCGTTCAATAATAGCTCAATTCACACGCTATAATGGAGTTATTACACCGCTCTTCGAAAAAAATCGCGTGTAATTGGTAACAAACGATTTCACGCTTGTACCTCCTCGAAGGATAAAGCAGAGCTATTTCAGAATCCACGAACATATCTAACATCTTTATTGCTCAATAGGAGTACCTAATGGTTTTAAAGGACAACTCTACAAATGTAATAAGTACACTATTTTATATACTTTTATGCACGTTATCTAGAACAAGTTGGCAGTGTTTGTATACGTTGTTTAAAGCTTGTAAAGTGTCAGGGATGATCTTGAGTAAGAAATTTGTAATTGTATGACTATAAATACCGCACAATGTTTGCCTAGATACTTGTGATCACATGTCTATATGTTAGGCAGAGACATACTTTCCACATTTAAACTTCCAAAAAACTGTAATACTACCTATATTAATTGTAATATAGGTAGTATTACAGTTTTTTGGAAGTTTATGGCAATATTATTCTGGTTTTCACATTCGCAGGAAACTAAAAACAAACAAATAGCGGCGACATGAGAAATTCCTAATCAAACAAATCGAAAACAAAATAGAGTCGACGTATATCACACGTGTTGTGAACTTGTGAAACATGTGCAATCAAATCAAACTCTTACTTTTACACGGAGCTGTAAACATGTAAGCTCGTGATGAAGTGACACTTCATGATCACTGGCTATTTTGAGACAACTATTATGCAAATAGACAATATTGTAATCTTAGACTCTTTTACACCCACTAATTTTTTCAAGAAATGCCGTAACATCCTCCAGACCGAATTTCGGTCACGGCGGTCAATCATAACGGAGACTGGCCATCCGCGCAGGAGATATTATAGTGCAGAAGGGTGCACGCAAACAAAAGTGCACTCTCTGTTCCCTCACTCTCATGATCCGGTGGGACGGTAATCCGACACGACCGGAGAGATCAGACGCACGACCAACAGCTTTACATGCTGTCAGAGGCACGGGGGTTTTTAACACTGCCAACTTCCAAACTCCAGGCTGCTATTGAGATTCTTAACAGAAAATCCCAATAACCTTTTGTTGGCCTGACCCGAGATTCGAACCATCACCTCATGCACAGCAGTCGCATTCACTACCGCTGCGCCACGGAGAAATCCTGTACGAGGGGTATATTAGGCATATTTATAAACTGCACTACACGTGCCTCTCTACAAGATCAGATAGCTATTTTATAGTTCACTAATCTGGCCAAATGCGTATTAACAGAGTTCACACGCCTTCTGGAGAACGGTGTGGATTCCCCGTCATGTTTTCCTAACGGTAAAGCGAGGGACAATTAACCGTCCATCTTGGCATGCAACGATCTCCCGTCTAAGTGGACTATCGTTGCCTGGATACTACGAATATTTAATAAAATAACCAAAGCATTTTGCTTCTACGAGCATCGGTAGAGTTATTTTACTCTCAAGAATTTACATAACGATGTTATAATACTAAATAAACGATTCGAGCCAAATAAACGGCTCGTGTACTTAAAGTAAAATAATAACGTTCATCGTTTACATCTGTCTCCAGATATTGAGTATATGTCCGTGAGGCTCTCAACAATATTTATATTTAAGGTCTGGTTGAATAAACATTTCCATTTCAGTTTTTATTGCAAGTAAACGAGGTTAAGGAACACAAAGACGTAAGACTCGTGGAGAAAAGTGAAAATATTCGTTGTGTTCACGATTCACTAATGATCGCTCTCGTATGAACATTCTCTATGTTACAAAGCAACGACAGATGTCTTTAAACAGAGCATAACGTGAAGAAAGGGATCTACTAATAAAATTAGAAATACTTCGTAATGGATGTAATTTTTCGGATTATTTAACTTGTACGTTTTAAAGTAGGTCAAATTTAAACTGTAAGAAATATCAATATTGGGGTTAAGCTTAGAAGTATTTATCGATAAACGCTTTGAAGTCATAGATATACGTGTATAAAATTGACGATCAGTAGAACGTAACCTAAACGTTGTTAAGTTAAAGTAACAAGTAATAGAAGTATAACTTGCTTTAAATCAATAATATTAAGTTTAGTTCGTTCAAATAGACAAGAAATAATAGCATTACGGACAAAAAAGCAATACTAATGACTAGTGGTAGTGATAGTTTTTAATATAATTATGATAAAATTGGTCTATGGGGCCCGTCTAGCAGTAAGTAGTTATTGTAGTCTTTGGAGACAAGGGGTATCAATCGTGCATAACTGATTTTTAAATAACGAGAATTATCGAGACGTCGCGTCGCCAGCTGCTTCTAATATCAATGCATAGGAGGAATTATATACATACTTTATAACTCAACAGTAAAAACCAGTATTACTAATAATTAACATATTATTCCTTGCGTCTTACGTGTATACAATTCGCACCTACTAAGACATAATTATGGTACCTTAGATTAAATCATGTCTCTTCTGTTCCTATCTTATATGAAAAGTTTACTCGTCTGGTACACAGTTACACACACATTAAGTATTGCATTCGTTCACAGTTATTTATGAACATAATAATACAATATGTTCGGTCATGCAATAGCGAAAGAAAGGTGCACACAAACATGTAGTTCGTGCGCACACTATGTCATTTAATAGTTTTGTTTACATTTAATGTACACGAGGAAGGTGCTTGGACCATATACTAATAGCAGATCATGGTGCACAGTATTCTGCGGAATAGTATTAATGTAACGTAAATGTGATGACTTATTACAGCTGAGTAACTTAGTGTAGTGTTGGCACGGTGGCGGTGTTGCGCTCTCGAAGCTGATCGGGGAACTACCTGCACCTTACAAAAGATCGTAGGCACCCTTTTGTTGTGTTTCCATGTCATATGGTTCCTCAAGCTTCTAAATAAGACACTGTGCTGTTATCCAGTGTAAAGATGGCTAATAGTATATTAATTGCAGTGATGGCGGCGCGAATTCTATTTTGCAAAAAGCAAATAATGCTTCTGGAGATACAACGTTCATGTCTACGGTAAACGCTTACAATCAGCCTAGCCGTATTCTTCAACACCTACACATTCAAAATCATGAAAAGGTTTTTTTGACAAGTAAAACATTTGTCTTCTAACGTCGTTGCATTGAGTTTTTCTTTCGAGTACTACTGACCTCTATTCCCTCACCTAGATACCATTCAAATGTCCCGTTAGTTTTGTTGTTGGTATATTCTTTTAAATGTCAAGGCCAAGTGTTTTTACATAAGGATGTGGCATAAAAAATATAATAGCGTTAAACGTATCGTTTTGTATATTTTTTGTGTTCATTTATTATACCTAGTTAATTGTAGTTGTAATGTTCGGCATATACCGTTAGTTGTTGAACTTCAATCCAAAATTAGAGATAAATATAGTTCCTAAAATAAATATTGAAATTAAGCTTTCAAAAACGTCTTCTGCTGTAGGTATGATGCTAAGTACTGGGACGGGATGAAGATACACAGGTAAATAAGAACACTAATATTACGAATGATTATGTAAATCTCTATGCATTAGACCGATTTACCACTTAATCCATTCCCCAGATTATTCAAAATAATTAAAGAAATCCTAGAAAATATTGCAATCAAAGTTAAAAGAGGTTTTGGAATTAAAAATTCGTAAGAGCAGGCATCGAGCCACCGATCGCCGTGACCCACTTTACGACCGGCGCCATTTTGAATATTCTGCGCGCGCGCCGGTTTTGGTGGCACATTTCACATGATACCCGGCTTATCTGCTGTCGGCGTTTTCTTTTTTTGTTTATTTAACAAGTTTTATCGTCCTTTTCGAATGTATATTTAAGTGACGTGAGGTTTTGAGTCGTTAATTCGCTGTAATCTTAAAATACTGCTGATTTAACAACGGTCATTCTTGTACACATTTAAACTTATATTCTATTCTTAGTATTACATTAAATGTGGGTCAAATAAACGTATAGGTGTTAATCTAATAGAGGTATAGATAAAATGATACCATTAGTTACGTGCCGTTACTAATATTATTATTGTAATGCTAAATGACGAATAATTTGTCCCGAATCAAATATGTGGGTTGCGTACAGTAGGTACATCGTTACCACAAAAACAGTCATTCATTACCTACGTGGCCATTCTTCCTGTTGTAAATACATAAACAAGGACGTATCTTTTCGTACCGTAGTGTGCATTCTCAAACATCTTGTATAATTTAAGCAAAGATCTTTATCCGGAAAGAAAGTGGCCTCCAAAACATTATTCGCAATACCTACAGTTCGTTTAAATAACTTCTTAGTCAAAAGTTAAAATATTGAGATGGTAGTACTTAAATATATCAATTTGCCTGATTTTAAGCGGTGATGTAGGCAACGTCTTGACTGTCACCCTGTTCTCTTAAGCCCTAGTAAAAAGACGATGTTGCAATTTTTACTTTAAAGATTCTTGATATCAAAGAAGATCAAAGTCGTCCAAGAAAATATTATCTTAATTCGGATAGGTTTTTAATCGGTAGTATTACTGACATCATAGTAAAATCATTCAGATGACCATGGCGTCTTCTTCTTAATACACAATTCAGAAAGACAGTGAAATATTATATCATGCAAGTAACTTGAGACACAGAGTCATAGACGAGAGTAAGAGCATAATGACGCGTACCTACTTACACTTTCTCATAACTGTACCCGTGACTATTAATCACAACATTCACAACATACATGGCATCATGCCCGTATTGCCCGAAAATGTAGGCCATAGTGTACATCCCACGCTTAGTTACGTTTAAGTCTCACAGCAGTCAAGTAGCCATAGTAGACTGCGCGGACGGCGGCGTAGTGGTGTAAGTGGTCGCCTCGCCACTGCCGCCCCGCCGAGTGTTGCAGGTTCGATCCCCACGCGGGACAAAACTTTGTGTGAATCACAAATAGTTGTTCCGAGTCTGGGTGTTCTCTGTGTCCGTTGTTTGAATGTTTGTAAAGTCTGTTGTGTGTTGTGTTATCTTTATTTTTTTTAAGAATAATAATATTTCACCTTTTGCTCCTGATAATTTTCTGACGAAAAGCCTTCGTGAACGTATACGAATGTATTACGTTGTACATAAGTTCTGAATCATGCTAGTCGACCCGAGCCAGTATTGTGCAAGCGTATTGCAATATGAGTGCATTTCGAGTGCACTGTTATGGATTTCATTAACAAGATAATGAGTAGCTTTTGATCTTTCTTGATTGGTTATTATCGATATCGAAACTGAATAAATGAAACTGACATTAACTTATTGCAGATATTTTTTAATAAGTTTCTTTTACACTAGCGATTTCTATTTTTTTTTATCTAAATACTCATAAATCTTTGGTTCTATCATACTTGTCATAGTTTTAAATATTATATCTGCATATAATAGCTATAGATATGTATAGACTATCACCCAGTAGCGTGGTGAAAATAACTATCGTGAGGACAGCCCAGACAATATTCTTTAGGTGAATAAAGTCTGTCAGTACACATATTTGGGCAGCCTCTTACATCGGCCTGCAGTAAACTCAAGATCGACATAATGGTAACATAGTGACCGCAGCTAAGGCCTGACCAATGTTATTCTAATTGCAAATGTCAAGTAATCATACAGCCCGACTGATGGTAAGCAGGTAACATAGTCTAAATTATAATATTAGGCGAATTTATTGACTCTCAACAAAACCTTTTCATTCCTTTGCTGAAGAAATCTATACTTTAAAGAAAATCATAGTTGAGGTTGAGGTTTTATAACTTGGCCTGACACACCGCCAATCTCACAGAATATCTAATTGTACAAAATGTTGTAATAAACTAAACTACACATCATTAATTTATTAGCTGTTCTCCTAACAAATACTTCATATCACATGAAGCATGAGTCAAACAAGATTAAAGTTAATCACGTAGGTGTCGGTAACCACGGTCTTTCATTTAATCAAAGCCTATTCGTGTCGTAAGTTATTCAGAGATACGAATTTAGAGCACCCAAGTGGAGCATGCGAACGATGTAAAGTGTATCAGCCTACTGCACAAGGGCGTGTAATTGAACATTGATTTGGATAAGGACGAGATAAAAATCACACAATTTCGTTTATGATATGTTTTTATTTTTGCTTGATAATGTTATTAACATAATCGTTGGTTACGTTAAGTGGTTTCCTGGTGAGACAACGTATTTGGGTTGGAGAATAGGTGGATGATATAGACAGAATGAAGTTCAGAATCGTACCCAGTAGACAGCGATGGGCTCGCCTCGTATAACATAAGACTTACCGCTAGCGATTACTGTAACGTATACAAGACAAGACCTATTATAATATCATTTGATAGGTAGATTGACTTTCTGCAAGAATATTAAACACTCACTCACTAGGAGTCGACAAGGCAACAAAAATTTAAAATTTTACCTCTGCCCAGAAATTATTGATATTTCAAGAAATGGTTTTTGAACCGATTTATCCCTAATTCGTCGATATGATATAAAACTGAATAAATAGATGTATAGATGGCACACACGATGGCAGGCGATGCGATCAGCTTCCGGGAACCGATAAAAGCATATACGAAGAACGTCGTAAATTATATCGGAATGGAATATCCAACATCTAGAATTGAGTTCCAGTAAATCTCAGTAGAGTTTACAAGAGATTGCGATCTTGGTGTAGACTTGTGTTTGGAAAAGGATGAGCTGTTGAATTTGTTTATTTCGTTTTCGTTAAAGTAAACCAACATGTAGGGATTAAAGTGGAGAAATATACAGGATTATTTTATTCTAACGACGTTGAAGGAGACGATATTCGTTATTCATAATAAAGATTAGTATTTAAATAAATAAAATAATAAATATTAGTAAATAATAAACACAAAATTGTTCACATGTACTTTTGATAAACAGTTTGCTAAGAAATTTTCCAAAGGGCTGTGGTTGATGGTATAACTAGCTTGTTATTCTAGAACCTTGTGCTAGTAATAATGTGTTCGACAAATTAATATAAGCATGGATAATTACGTAATCTTAAATATTGTTATTTCGTATCTTAAACAACATATTTTAAAATATATTAATGTAATAAAAGATTTCACTATTATTATGGACCAATTTTACTCGAGTCTTGTCGAAAGTTCCAAATTAAACTGTCGAGTTCTGAGCATTGTATAGGTTTCTGCGAGCAGCATTTTATTTTATAACACAGAACGACAGCAAATTACATTTTAATCAGAAAATTGTTCTTAATTAACGAACTTCTGAATTCGGACAGTTTAAATAATTCAAGACGAAAAGAATAAGTAATTAGAGTTAATAGCAAGGAAGATAGTATAGTTAAATTCGTAACGGATTTTGCGAAAGCCTTTGGTTATGGCGGCATTCGCAAAGGTATACCAACTAAAGAGTTTTCAACGCGCCATTTCTTTCAATGTCGGAAATGAATACGATTTTACGTTTCCGAGCGAGAGCAATGAGAGAAAATGTTTAGTTCCTAGAATGAGAAGCAAGATTACTGCTAGTAATAGTTAGTCTCAAGCTCCTGCAGGACAAGTCCAGTAAGTAACAGTACTGTGGTCACTTACCTACAAACACACGACTACCTCCGAGTTACAACAAACACGCTAACAGATAAACTTAACATCTCTGCAATGTTACTGAAATAACTCAGAACCATGTATTACACAACGAATAATAAATAATAATTATACCTTATGCAACAAGTAGATAGTCTAAAATATATGTTCACACTGAAATAAAAGTAGTTAGTGAGGTACCTACCACATGGGATGCTCAACACAATATTAAAGAACATATCGCGGACAGTTAATCGCAGTAGGCCGGCCGATGTAAACAAAATAATTACTTCCTCATTGAAATCACTATTACGCTATAGTAATGTAACTTGACAAAAAACTGTCAAGTGCGAGTCGGCCTCGTGTGGCCTACCTACTGTAGCAGAATCACACAATCCTAAGTCCTAACCTTCGCTCGCGTTAATTTAGAATTTGACAATCAATTCGCGTTGTACCTACTCTGCTTGTAATAATATAGTTCAATCATGATTCTAAAGACACGTGGCGCCATCTATTATTATAAGAACGTTATTATTGTTTTTCTTGGCAACAGTAAATTTTTTCGGAATGAAATGTAGCCTATGTTCATTTCTGTACACGTTACAACGTATATGCAACATTTCAGAATGTTCGGTTCAGTGGTTTAGGCGTGCAAAGGTAACAAACAAACAAACAAACTCATTTTCGCCTTTATAATATTAGTTGGGATTAGGATATATGCGAATGAGAGCTTGTTTGTTGTTTGTTTATTCGTTCGTTACGCTTATACGCCTTAACTACTCGACCGATCATCATGAAATTTTGTATATCTACAGGTTGTCAGGGGAACAGAAAAGGAGAGACAGAGAAAAGTACTGTCACTAATCTAACCTACACTTACGGCAAAATCTTGTAACACAATAATGTTCTACAGTCGATTACTGTGAGGTACCGTAGGTGTAAGGGACCAAACCTTCCCTTTTATACAAGATGCCGCGAACTGCAATCTCGCTACATTACAGACCTGACTATACTGCGTGTATAAAACTACATACCTAATTACTTACTCTAAAATAATTTATATTTGTATAATAGTAATATGCTTTAGTGGAATAAAGACGAAATTGTGTTTTCTGAAATAACAAAATACTTTCATTCACAACACAATTAAATACACAGTTTTAACACAATTTACACATTCTAAACAGTAACTTACTGGAAATAACAAAAAACAACATTTAAAGCCTTTACTTCTAGTTTATATACTCCATGTATATCTACTGTTTTATATTTTTCTAAAATAACATAAACTAACTAACTTCTTAAAAATTGCCTCAATGACAGTCGGTCTCACTGACAGGACACTGACATCTATTAGAGATCTATGGATAATAGATCCATAAAGAAAAGGAACGACACCTAGTGTAGTGATATTCTTTACATGTGTATTAACATCAGGCCTGTGTTAGACTGTCCCACTGCTGGCTCGGGCCTCCTCACTGTAAGAAGGGTAAGGCCATAGTCTACCACGCTGGTCTAGTGCGGGTTGACAGACTTCAAATATCTTCTAAAGCATTATGAAGATCTCAGACATGCAGGTTTCCTCGCGCTGTTTTCCTTCACCGTCAAAGCGAAGGATAATAATTAAATAGTTAAAACGCTTAAGTATACTTAACTTGAGAAAGTCAAGAAATGCGCGCCTTGGGACCGAACTCGAGACCTCTGCATGGCAGTCCAACGGTCTCTTACTGGGCCATCGTTGCTTTTATAAGAAGTGTCGGCGTGTCGCATCTACACACAGCCAGCTTGTATGCTACGGTTGTTTGACGCGCGCCGCCATGCGTCCGCGTCGCGTCGGCGCGCCACATAAGCAAAGAATCAAAGATACATATTCTATTGCGCATGCGCGGCGTTTTTCTTATTTACTATCTAGAATATTCAACTACAATAAATGTCGCACATTCAAATTAATGTTGTATGATTAGATATACCTGGTAATATGACGTGTCAAAAATTGGCTAGAATAAAGATTAACGTGTTAAATTATGCATATACTAAATACATGTAGGTATATCAATCATCGAAGGGGTTATAACACACACATTAGGCAAGTACACTAAATTTTTCTTCATAAACGTCACATTATTTCTTTTAATTAGGGTAATAATCTATCTCATACAAAATAATAACGTATTCTTCAGTTAATTTCAACGTTTCTGTTTTTCATTAGTACATACGGAACTCTAAAAGCACATTGTCGCCTAGCCCTGACCGCCGCCACCCAGGCCAGACTGGACGTCTGTCATTAATAAAGATACATAGAAAACAATCAGCCTCACCCACCAGACGAAACGACAACCCTATAGCCGTCTCTCTCACACAGTTATGCGCTAATAATAATCTCTCGCTCTATTTTAACGTGCGCACGAGTGGCGAAGGTGACACATTAATAAAGTTGAATATTTACGTGGGTAAAGGTGTACATCATCTGATCATCTCCCTCATTGATGAGAACGATCTTAATTGAACACTACACTTATAGAAACAGTCGTTACAAGTAGCAGAAACCCGGGTACATACCGCCTACCGCCCGCGCGCCCGCACACCACGACTGCCTGGCGATTTGGAAATAACAAGTTCACTACACAATATAATGATTAAAAGCAAACTAATAACATTTCAAATGAATGCTTATTAATAAAGATTTTTGTGTATAAAATCATGTGTATAAAAGTGACGAATAAGCCACTCTACTATTGGTAAGCAAAAATATATTCGCTGTTAATTTCTAAACAGTTTCAGTGCATCAAGTGCACATGCTCTAAATGCACTTAACGTGCCTATTACATTCGTATTCATAAGCTGAATACATACATAAACCCACGCCTATGTAGTATTCTCGAAGGGATATTGAAGAGCTCTATTACAGCTATATTATGACACTTATAAACATACTGTAGTCAATAATCTGTAATTTGTAAGTGAACACAATAATTGTTGGCTAACCTAATTAAATAAATACTTCGTCGTTCATGTTTTAGTTACAATGTAATAGTCTACAGCCATCTACGGAGTAAATTTCCAGTAACTTTGTTGCCACAGGATATTTCTTGATAGAAAATCTAATAACTCTATGCCTAACCCGAGAATGAAACTCGTGATCTCACAATCTAAAATAAGCTTAAACTTATATCACGGGAGGACAGAAACACTTTATGAATTAAAGAATAAAGAATAATATCTTCCACATCGTATGACGCCTTTTTCGTTTTCAAATCTGTATGGGAAACCTTTACGAGTCCGCAGGTCTCAAAGGTGTCGTTTTCACATCGTGAAAAACGTGACTATAATGTAATAGTTGTTTTATTTCTCTCACACCCTTTGTGATGAAGAGAGATGTGTGCTTTTTATATTTAAATGTTGTTATCTGATCGATGTAGTACATGTTTATTCTGTTTACAGAGCCCTATTGTTTAAACTGGTGTTGGGAAATTATACTCTAACTTAGTATTACGCTTGTAGCAACATGAAAGATAAGAAAGACATGTGAAAACACATTTTGTCAGTTCTGTTTTCTAGTTACACATGATAGGAAGTCGAGTTGTTGGTTATCTTGAGAGCACAGAGCCAGACTTTGTGCTCCTATTGATCACCTGGAATCGATTAAACAACTACTTCTGCCTAACAACCTGATGAGATAAGTGTATGATGGATGATATGCTATGTATATATTTTCTAGGATAAAAAGTATTTGCTATCCCAGACCAACAGGCCATGTGTCAAAGTATTTTCTAATTCACTTCACTACAAGTCCAATAAACTAATTTACTTAAACAAAGAACTCATTAGTATTAATAAATCTATTTATATCAAGCAGCAATTCAAGTTTGTTGCAATTACTACTTTGTTTTACGACTATAAGATGCAATTTCGTTGGCAATGTATTCGTCAATACCTTCTATGAGTGTCAGACTTTGTCATAATTAACCTTTTGGTTAGATTCGATATGTGACTGTAATGTGTGAGGAGTAAGAGTGCTGGTGTGTTTCTAGTTATTGTTGCTCAGGAGAGCCGGTCAGCGACGTTCGCTACGCTTGTATACATTATTTTAATTTAATTTATTTAAAAAAAATATTATGGCTATCCAGTAGACCACTTTATAATTATTAATAAATTTTTGTTGTGATTCTAGCTGAAGCAGCGCAATAAGTGATGCCCTTAGAGAGGAGACCCGTGTCCAGAGTCCCGTGTAGGTTAGTTTGTAAAAGCCAGCTGATACCATGATGTGTGACAAATAAATATTTTCAAGATGACAAGCGAAATATTTGTATCTATCTTATACAGTAATAGCTAAACACTTAAGAAAAATTGGTTAATATGATTTCTATTATTAAGATCAGTTAATTAAATAATAAGAGAATACAATACATAACCCACTTGAACGTATTAAATCTTCATATAAAAATTGTCTTCGGGGAAATACAGAGAACAACACAGTTGAGCATTTCCCAAGCAAACATAAGCACGCGGAGGTAGCACTCCAAGGAAATACCTCCACAGCTTCACTCTTATAAATTATTTTCCTTTTAACGTTTCAAGATAATGTGCAAGTAAATTTAATAACGTTATACTTAGTATCTCAGCTTTATATGAGACCTAACTGAATATAACATTTAACTTGTTAATAAGCAAAGGGTTTGGCAGAAATATTAAAGTCTCACTTAATAAGAAATGAGCGCTCACATTGACATGTAGTTAGTTATTCATATATTCATTATTTTAAAATCCAGCAACCATAGCATGGAGCACAGTAGGGTTGCCAACTTGTCTTACATAAAAAGGTTATTCGGTTTAAAGTATTAGTGGCCTTACACGTCACGAATTTTTGCTAATATCCTCTTTTTTGAAAAAATCCTAAGAATGCAAACACTTTTGTCAATCATTGTAATATTGTTATTGCCAAAAGTATTACATTACTGCGGTCTGTCTTAAAGTATTGTTAAAAAAATATGACGATAATACACAAGTCTTTATATTGTAAGTTTTCAATCGTAAACTTTTCCATATAGCCAGACATGTTTGTATTAATATCCATTGGTTTTTAATCTGAAACAAATCAATCAATACAAAATTAAGGGCATCCGGTGTCCTCCTAACTATATGGGTATATTCAATCCGGCAGACTCGAAGGCATAGCTAGCCAACCTACATAAGTGCCATAGCTTGGCAAGCAAACTAGAGCTATAACTAAGCGATACGGTTCCTCAATGTTCCCATGGCGCATGGCGTGCCAACCTTGGTACACAATCGTCGTTGTGTAACATTATACTTGCATTTGCAATCGTTATTAGATCGATAGATTGCTTTGTGATTGAATGTAGATCGATTTCAAGTGTATACGTATAACTTGTACACGTTTCAGACGTGGTTGGTGAAATTACAAACGTTAAGAAAAATATTCAACACTTCCGTGACGTACAAACTATTATTTGTTCAGTTTCGGAAAGTCCCAGTTACACAGCTTTAGTAAATGTTGCTGCTGTGCATAAGGGTTTCGCGATCAATTTCCTGGTCAGGCAACATGAGAATTTTCATCTGCAGCACGGACTGCACGGAGCCAAGAAATTGCATAGCATTCAATCCCTATTTCGCGAGACCTGGTTGCTGGCGAAATGTGAATGTAATACCTATACCATTTAGGTCTTGTTGGTATATAATAAAATAACAAATAATACAATAGATAAGCAACAAGCGTGACATTCTGTAAACCAAAATTATCTTCTAATGGCCTGTTATCAGCACTACCTCGTGTTATCTAGGTCAGTCAGTCCAGCCAACCTGTGCAGGGATACAATGCTGACCTATATGCTATTACGGTCAACGACCTTTATAGTATAACAAATGCTAAATATCCTTTTTAGGGGCGCGATGTCACTGTTATTAGCTAACAGACGAGACGTCAACTATATATTTAATTACTATCGAAGTATAAAGAGAATAAAGTTTTAGTTACGTTAGTATCCGATTAGGTTTATGATTCAGAATGACAAACTGTCGTATATACTTCGTTTGCATATCGATATGTTCGAAATTGTACGGAGAAATGTCAACCGCGCACCAGGATTTTAACCTGCGAGTGCGGCCATCCGGGCACTTATAACAAATTGATGAGATTGGCATAATTAACACTACGGCTGCGATAAAAAAATTCTGGGCCTGCCCATAATCTGCTACAGCATTGTCATGTTAGTCATTGCATGCGTGACATTCAGACATAGCTATACACTCTGTAATGTGTTGTCTCGTTCTGTCGTACGCAATGACAATACGTTTTGAGATGGTAGGCCATGATCTATACGGCGAAGATAGGATATAAGGATATGTCCGAGTTCTAGTTTGTTATGTAAAATAAAATGTCCTTTGGAGTACTCTCTAGAAGCAGCAGAAAAGCAATACGTAGAAGTGTTGTATTCATTTTGTAGTTAATATTATATAAAGTGGGTACAATCCCTGAAGAAATTTCCAGTTTTCTCACGTTATCTGGGTCAAGGCTTAAACATCGCCGCGTTAGTGGTGGCTCGTGTTTCTCAAACTCCAGCGTGATAAGTGATATTTTAAAATTAAAAGAAAAATAAATCTATATACCTATATAACTCTATTTAGTAAGACTTCACAATTTCTATTTGAGTGCCAAGTAATCGGCGAAACCTTGTAAGCATCTACCGGCCAGTTTTAAACTCTCGAGTTGCTGATGAGAATTACCTAATGGAATGAACTAACAACAGAACAATCTACTTCAGCCAACTCATCACCAACATTCGAGCTAGTTGATCAAGCCTGTGGGACATGGGTACATTCATCTAATCAATCCAAATAATATACCAATATGGATCTCGGACATTCTTTTTACTAGAAACTTCTAGAAAATATAGTTAAGTTATATATTTTATTAGAATATTAATTGTAAATTATCTGAATGTCCTGTAATTATTTGTATTAAATGTTTGTGATTCGGACAGTGCATATATTTTGATTACCTAATAAATGTAAATTAAAACAACGTTAAAGGAAGGAAAGGAGAAGTTAAAAGTACACTGACAAGAATGTACGAAAAGTAAATAATAGAACAGAACAAATTCCTCCCTTAGGTTAAGGAAGGCGTGGATTTTTTATGTTTTAAGCGCAAACATAGTCTACCCTCACATGTGATATACACAGTATTGATATTATCTGCACAGCGACGACATTGGCGTCGAGGACATCAAACAAATGCGGATTTTCTACAAACAACACTCGCTTCCTTGTTGCAGTTATTATTAATTGTTTGCATTATACTTCAAATTACGAAGCACTTTTTAGATCCAAACATTTAACACATACACACATACATACATAATGTGTCTGCATATTGCACACACAGACGTTACATGTACATTTCGCCAGCTATGCTGGAGGTCCCACGTAACACAGGGCGTGCATATACACATATTGGGCATCTTTCCATCGAGAAGTATCTGACAATATAACCCAATAAAACTTGGCCCGCCTTAGGTATCGAACCCGGGACCGCACGTGAAAGTAAGCGCAGGCCTTATGCCACAGGACCACCGAGTCGGTAAACTGTCACTTTAATACATAATACGTATATGTATTGTAAAGACAAAGATAGGTGCCGAATTAGCGCAACATCGTCGCGACCATCTAGGTCACGGTCTGACGTGCGAGCGGGCCGGAGTATACGCGTCACGCGCTCGCCAGACAAGGATGGAGGGCGCCGCGTACAGGTTTTCTATCAAGCTAATATTTATATGCCCAGTTTTTAAAGGAGTTGGGCAAGAAACTACAAATGTTTGGTGACTTTATACCGTGACTCATTGCAAACAGCGCATTGATGACAGATTCGACCATTGTATGCATTTTTCGTGTTCACTACTGAAAGAAGTAACAGCGACGGAAGATCCTACGCCCCTTCATCATATTAGTTATGAAATGACGAAAAAAGATCAACATTCATTTGAAAATCCTAACAACATTGGTATTCCTTTACAAAATAATATGTGCAACATTCACATTACATCCGTTATGATTAGATCCCTCCAATATAATTTAATCGGTAGCCAAGCAAAGCGGGCCTACTAAAATTACTTCAATCAGACTACATATACATATGCCACATAAACATTAGTCAGCCAAAATGGTATGTGGAGTTCTACATCATATAAGGTGTTATCAGATCTTAAAATATACTTTCTGCCACCAACGTGGAGACAAACATGTCGCCTTTTAAAGTATTACACAGCTCATCAGCTCATGCGCCACGAATAATAGAGACCCCACTAACCGTGACAGAGACGCATAATTGCAAGCAATCAGCCAATTCACACGTACACACATCTGCCGTAAACACACACAACGTACTCATATACAATTATATACCTTATTAGTTACACATTAAAGTTGATAATGCCGCGAGAGAGATAGCCAGGTGATATAAAGAATGTCTTGTTTAACTTTCTACAATTCAGTTTCATTGAGAGTCCGAACAGCTGACTAAAGATTTTATAGTATCGAATTAGACTCACGCAAGTATACGAGTATCTCTAAAGGGGTATTACACCCAAAACTTCATTGGCTATCTTTTAGATACGTCATGACGGACAAACGTATTGATGTCTACCTGGATATTTACAATTTTTTATTGCTACTACGAATCGAATGATACTTCCAATAGGGAACAGGGCTCGCCATCGACTGTAAGTAAACTGATGTCACGAGACCATAGAGACAGCTCAGTCACTTTTTATGCCATTAACATTTTAGTAAATTTTACATGAATGCTGTACTTAATTAGAAAGTTACTTACAATATTTATGCATATTATCTTAATTTGTTTATCCAAACTACATATTATACATAACACATATACGGTTACACATCTAAATAATTAAAAAAGGAGCCTAAACTCTGAGATACGACAGACTGTTTCTGAAAAAGCGAAGAAAATGACTAAATCAACCAATGCACCATCTGTCTCATTTCTTTAGGAGCGCTGCAGTAGGTTTCGACATGCACATCGGATGCATCATTTCAATATTAAGTATAATATGACGAGGGATTGCACGATGTGGACCCGAGAGTCACAGCCAGTCGGCCGCCGCAACGAACACCATATACACAACCAGGGCAACATGGTTGCGCCACCGGCACCGCTAGCGACGTACTGACAAACTCCGCGCAGACATGGCGCGTGACAGGTGACTCATCTGTTATCTCTTGTGGACTGTTTTGATTTAATTTTACTTTCTATTGTATTGGTTTAGATTGGTTTGCATGTCTTCTGAACGGTCTGGGCCCACGTGACACAGGTACTATATTCGGCCCCATTACGTAAATCTCTTTTACTGATAGGCGATATCACTCTTCTAGAGTAACATTAGCTATGTTAAGATGCTACAGTTGGAGGGTAGTATCCTAATCCTAACTAATATTATAAAAGCGAAAATGAGTTTGTTTGTTACCTTTTCCCGAGGAAAACAATAATAACGTTCTTATGATAATAGATGGCGCCACGTGTCTTTCGAATCATGATTGAATTACCCGAATTGATTGCCAAATTCTAAATTAACGCGAGCGAAGCAGCGGGCAAAAGCTAGTATTATAATAAACGCAATATTCACTCTAGCTATTTGTTGTATAACCGATTTTAATGAAATTTGGACTTAGTCAATACTCGAAAACTGGATGAAGACATGGTTTTTATCGTGAACGTATGCTAGATCGAAGTGATCATAGTCAGCTACATTGTGAACGACTGTCAGTGTATCACAAATATGTTGGTACGATGCGGAGCAAGTTACGTGCGAGCGCATATAGCGAGGCGAGCACAATCCCAGTGCGCCAAACACGCTGCATCAAAATGTACCAAATTAATTAATTTGGCTTCATGTGTAATTCTATAACAGTGCACATTAATGGATCGAATACCACTGCTTGTTTACGTAATTAAGTAATTTTACATTAAAGCTAAAATGGTTAAGGTTTAAGTAGCAAAGGTAAGGTAGTAAACGAAAATTTCTTATTTTAGTAATAATCTTTAGCAAATGAACAGAACATACTACGAAATCGACTGTTTGTGTATGTTAAATTGCATCAATCGACACGTTACTTATTTGTAAAAAAGTAAGAAAATTAGTTTTTAACCTTCTATATAAAGGCGTCGCAAATCTTTTTGGAAAAACGCCTAAATCCCTCAAATGAGATAACAAAGAACTTGGTACCTAATGTCCTAAAAATAACTACCGCGATAGTCGTAGCATTTAATATGCGCTTGAGTGTTACATTGAAAAAGTAACTAATATAAACAGATAAACTTGCAGCAAAAAACGCGTAGATGGCTGCCCGCTGTAATTTCTTTAATCTTTTGGCAGTTAGCTTACTGCAAATCTTAGAAAAATAATATTAATAAAGTACTTACAATATCATGTCCCTGGCTGCCACTCCTCACGACCTCGGGCGCCATATACTCGATGGTGCCACAGAAGCTGTACGCCCTGCTCTCGCCGCCACAGAACTCCTTGGAGAGACCGAAGTCCGTGAGCACGATGTGGCCTTCAGCGTCCAGGAGAATGTTCTCCAGTTTGATGTCGCGGTAGATTATGCCGAGCTGGTGGACCACACAATAATTAATGAATGGTTATTAAAAGAAGACTTAGCGATCCATGGTAACTTCATACAAACTTGTGTTACTTTACACCTCCAACACGACAGAGAAGTAACTATAGGGTCGCTTTCAATACTAGGGTTAGTATTATCTCTTGCGCGTTATCTAGCCTATAGAAAAGGCTAAATGCATAATACTCAGCTGGCTGGTCAGTTACGCTCATAGCGTTTACATAAAAAGCTTTAGATAGTAGAATCACAAGCAAATTTAAAAATCATATTTATCCTACTCCAAATATTTCCTTAAGGAGCGATTACATTGCTGCGATAAATTGCAGTTATATTAGATTCATACGTAATATGAGGATATCTTATAGACTATTTAAACGATAGTGGCGTGCTGTACGAAAATGGCATGGCACCTCAAGTTTGACAAAAACTCGTTCACGCTGACGCCATCGGAACAGCGAAACATTCTATTGTACATGGTATAATGAACAATATTTGAGCTGTTGACTTTCAGACGTCGCGTCGCTTCACATCAGCAAAGTCATAGACTGAGTGCATACAAGTCGATGAACCTATTTTTTATTTTTGTAATTCCAACTAAATATACCAGCTGTCGCATAAATCATTGGCTTTTTGTTGACTCTGTTGTGAAATATGCGCTAGCTGCACCTGAGCAAATGTCTGTGACTCAATCATAACAGGTCAGAAGCATTCTTTGACCGTATTAAATGACAAAACGACGAATGGCACAGCCCGACATCCGCCGTATTGCTGTCTAAAAAAGCTACGGATAGTACCACTACTGGTGTTTGAATATTGAAAATGACAGACATATTATTATTTATAAAGTTGTGCAGAATGTCATCAGACTTCACTTGCAGTTTTATTTGTACTTATTGTGTCAACTACTCATCAATATTTTATCGTCAAATCATCATAATACAAAAATAAATCATTTAGAAGCGGTGTTATGTATTGTCGCAGTCACAACCCAACCTTTACTACAACAATATGTGACAGACTCGCGGTGGTACATACCTTATGCAGTTGCTCGAGTGCGAGTATAATCTCAGCGATGTATATTCTGACTTCGTTCTCGTTGAAGTGCTCGCGCTGGTACAGATGCGTGAACAGTTCGCCACCAGCCACGTAGTCTACAACAAACACACAATGTCACAAACACAAATTACACATTACTATTTCTTTACGTCTCTCGCAATATCAATGATTTTTGTGTCGTAGGGGACTTTAGAAACATTTCAACAAACGACACAAAAACACCTAGACTTGAAACAACTACTTATTACTTTGTGGCTCGCACAAATTTTCGTTGATTTTTCTTATATAGTTAAGTGAAGCAAAGTATTTGAGGTTTCAGATTGTATTAATTTAGGTCAATATTAAATTAAATTTCTTATGTTAACAGCATGATATCTGTATTCTTGAGAGATTCTTGAGACATGAAACATGTGCCATCCAATAACTGGCCAGGACAGCAAGCCGCGCCGTGTCCTACCCTTCTCTAGACAGCACCCGTTCTAACAAGTGGTACAGCCCTGGATCAATACATGCAACAGGCGGCGCTATATTTTAACGTTGTTGTTGATATTACATTGAGATGATTTTGTACCTTTAAAATAACGGTAAGTTTTTGCAGTCTTAAATCGAACATATGTATATTGCAGACTTAAATTGTTTAATTCTCTTAAAATTATGTAAACAAGATATCGCAAGGACATGTCATATCATAATATAAGATATTCGTATCCTTGTCTTCAAATATCGAAGCAAGGTCTTGTCTTGGAAGTAACAAGAAGCAAATAAATGTTTCGCAATAGTTGCGGACTTAGCCCATGATCACCATAATTGGCAATCAAATAACCATCAACTCACACAACCATTAGAAACTGCTGCCATGAAATTCAGGCAATAGTAATTTCTCTTATTTACAGTTATTATTCATAGAGTTTATGTGTGTCAGTAATAACTCTTCATGATGCGTAGGAGTACATTTGCAACCGCGCAATACTCATTTAAGAATATTAAATACGAGTTGCTCAATTGCAACACGATTCATAAGGATACCAAAACAAAAATAATGACAATGAGTTTTATTTAAATGAAGTATTTAACTTGTATAATTGTCACAATACAAATGACAATGCTAAGGTTGTCGCAACGTCGCATGAGCCATTATTGCCAAAATCTAATGGAAAAGTAACACGTAAGCATATCTCGAATATAAAATATTCACAAGGAGAGTATTTCCATTGGTGTATTGTCGCCCGACTGCGTCCGTATTTACTGCTATGATTTACTATCATAACTAATATAAAATGGTGTCAATTTATTCACATTAACTAACGAACGATTAATTTAGATTTTAAAAAAATAATTGGTTGTCTGTAAAGTCGGTTTACGGACGATAGTTTAACGTGACAACGTCACGATCGTGCCTTTCGCTAACTCGTGTAGCGCTTTTGCTCCGATCGTAACGTTACAGTGAGCGTAACGGGACAATGAACGTAACGGGACAATGAACGTAACGGGACAATGAGTCATCCTTTTTCGAGCGTGCAGCCGGCGTTCACCGATTTATTAGACGTTGTCACGACAAAAGAATAACATTTTCTTGTCATTTAATATTATCTATATGAAGTAGGAAGTATCATATAGATAAGAAGATATCTAGTCCAACATGACTTCGCGACTTTGTAAAATTACCACATTAGTCATTAACATAATGTAAAAGCAATGAAATATTTTTAATAAAAGCTGGCGACTATGATGGCCATGTCATCTCCTTTAATACTTATAACAGTTATAACTAAGCTACCTACGCGCTACGGCGCGCACTTAGTAATACAGTAAGTAACATTGGAGGCAGAAGTGTATCGAACGCTATTCCTGTCGTCGATCGGCTCTCCGCTTCAATTAAGGCGATCATGAAAGTTCCGTGTATGCTTCAGACCGAGGCACGCAGACCCACTTAAAAAGATGTAATGCGACAATCGTTTCGTGTACTATCTATCACCCGCCTCATGAACCTGAGAGTCAGTGTAAAGTCAAAGATGACACATAAAGATGTAACTAAAGAGCGCAAATATTTGAACTTGAATCGGAGCTAAAACAGCGGGCTGCACGATCTAGGTCGAAATATCAAGTGTTTGACCCACTTACTGCGGCCCACGATAATAAAAGTACTGGAGATGAATACTAGACTGTTTTCACGAACAAATTTATGCAGGGTAATAAAACCATGACGCCTAAAATGCGAGGAGTAATGAAGCGGAGATGTTTTACCATAAATTCTTCATCTGTATATAGCTCAAGTCTCTCTGAAGAGTCGCTCGTCTTTCGTAAAGCTTTGGTCAATTCTCACTTATATTACTTGCTGTCTGACTGTATTACTGGAAGTATGCCTTCAGGCATGTGTAAACTTTTAGAGGTTTAGTATAACCTACTCACCCACAAGCTTCCTCTAATACATTTGAAATATTTGCATGAAAAGTAAATAACCGATCGGCATAGTTAAAGCACATCCGAAATAGTAATATATATGTGTATATATTTTATATATATATATATATATATATATATATATATATATATATATATATATATATATATATATATATATATATATATATATATATATATATATGTGTATTTATATATTTTATACAGACGTTTTTTATATAATATAGATAAGTTTATTAGATAAGATTTTTGTCTTCAGATAAAACTATGCACACAATATAGTAAGTGTTTACCTAATAAATTTAAAACTATATTACTGTAGAAAACATAAATACTGAGACAAATAGGCATATACTTTATATTTATTTAAATATTTCTGTCTCAATTAGATCAACAATATATTGTATTGATGTCTAAACTGCAGGTGTTACCTACAGTTTCTCAACATCATATAGCAACTAGCAAAATAACGGATTAAGTCATAATCCCTTTGGTAAAGAGTGAAGAGGCTTTCAAGAATTATTATTATTTTCTATAGTGTTTATTCAAAGAGATTCTGAGCGTCGTGGTTCTCGAAATTTCGCGATACTAATCACGTGAAGTGAAAGTACCTTAACGTTATACTTCTAATGCTTCAAACGGTTTCGTTTTACTTTGCACTCCAAACTGGATCAGCAGGCCGACGAAATGTGTCATCAGGTTTATGGTTTTAATTCTTGTACTGATACCATCATCTGTGACGAGTAGATATTTATCTTTCTTGGATCTAACGTAAAGAATTGTCCTCTGTCAGTCAACGTCAGAACAGGTAGTTAAATTTATCCTCAGGCAATAACTATGAAAACAAATAGATACAAGAGGATAATCAGTTCCGTAATAATATCCAGTTAATAATACTAGCTGCCTATATACTGCTTATATATTTTCTTACTGCTCACCATTCTTTGCCAGGAATGAAAAAGATTAAGTCTGGCCCTGTGCTATTTGGCAGGCTTTGTATGACGGAGAACATTACAGAGACCTAATAAGCATAAGCTTTACTACCGACGTTTTCTTACATAACTTGTTCATGCAACACAACCAACTCTACTCATGTCATTAAATGATTGAAGTGAGTCGCGGTTTCAACACTAAGAGCTCTACAAAATTATATTATCATAGGGTTTTATTTTCATAGATTTATCGACATCAGATCACACGCAATTTTATATTATTTTTTACTTAAGTATATGTAGAAGGATCGTATGGATCGTATCTAATGAGTGGAACAGACAGAGATTCTGTGTCAAATGGAATATATAAATGATATTGTCCTCGATCTAAGTTCAAGTACATAGATAGAATATGAAATGGCTCGGACATTGAATACTTATGTCGCATCCAAATTGTTTTAATATGATAGATCGTTTGTAATTTGAATACATAACATCATAGTGTGTCTAAATATAGACTGTCTTCTCATGAGTGCTTGATTCCTCGGTCGATTGACAATTATTATTGAATCATTACAAAGTCTAGAACTATTGCGATAGTTCATCATCCACACATGATATAAACTATAAGGTATATATTACACTTCCGCTAGATAATTTCGACTTTCTCTTGGTTTATATACAAACAAACCTATAGAAGTATGGGTTTCGTCAATTATCCATTAAGATTAACCAGGTGTTAAATATAATAGCAGTGACAGAAAAAATAACATGCGTTTAACATTCTGTAGAATCTATATATTAATACATGAAGCAAAAGCTTTATACCCCTTTTTACGAAAATTGCGCGGACGAAGGAGTATGAAATTTGGCACAGTTAAAGTTT
Organism: Catocala sponsa; assembly: GCA_963564715.1. Lineage (NCBI taxonomy): Eukaryota > Metazoa > Arthropoda > Insecta > Lepidoptera > Erebidae > Catocala > Catocala sponsa. Next base: position 328,846 of record OY751351.1, on the reverse strand, counting down.
ATATGGAGAAGGAGGAGCGAATCCTAATATTTATATTAAATATGCATTAGAAATACATTAAATTAATGAAAAAGCAGTACACGCACACAACCAAGCATTTGACACACGCAGTGGAAGCGCGTAACTATGGTTACATACCGCTGGTCTAATATTACAAGGTTCTATGTTACATTTTTGACAAAATTGTGTTATGAATATTGCATGGCTCTATATGTCATTCCTTTTTGTTTCGACTAATATAGTAACAGATGGAAGCACTTACAACCTTACAATATTAAATCGCAAATAGTTCCAAGTTATTTTTTACGTTATTTTTACTGATATGCAAATTTTAAACCTTCCCCAAAGTAAAAAAAAATAACATAAAACCTTGTAATAGTGAGCCAGCGATATATCAATATATAATGACATATATCAGCAATATCTTACAAGCAAACTTTGGTCTAATTTCGAACACTAGGCGACCGCTAGTTTATATAGATTAACGAGCTAAATACACACGGTAATTTTAGATATAAACAGCAGAGAATCAGTCGCTGCAGAAATCTAAGCCGAGATCTCTGGATGTTTAGCAGTGCCGCCTTGCAGACAATTCAATGAAATGCTTAAATAATACCGCTAAGTAAAAGTATATGCTTGACTAAAAATATAAACGTTTCTTGGTTTTAGCCAGATATAGAAATTAAGAAACAAAGTAATATTAGAAAAATATAATTCTAATTTAAAATGATCTGACGAAGTTCACCTTCGAGATTAAGACGAGTAATAAAAAACTCGCTGAGAAAGTCTTGACCCCTAATAACTGCCAGCGCCCAGCGAGGCTTTAGCGGAATTCCGTGACGTCATTTTATGACGTACTACTGTTGTCATTTGCGTACTGCTTATAGTTTGTGCAAGGTTGCATCGTGGAACTTGCATCTTTTACTTTTCATTATTGCAAAAACACAAAGTTGACAAGTATAAAAATCTCTTGCCCACACTCGGACTCCGGGGTCCAGGTCCACGAATGATGAAATTATTTTATAAGTTTTATTTAATAGACTCATTATCACCATGAATGGGCAACTGAACAACAAATTGTATAACTACAGCTTGGACTGATTTTACTTTGACTGAAGAGGTGACGATCACTTCGTATTCCCCTTACCTCACTCACTTTCACTTCTCAAAAAGTAAACCGATGTTAACATTGTTATATTTTTTCATAGATAATAAGTATTTATATACCTACTATTTAGTGTCGTTAAATTGGATTGCTGGATGTTTGCAAACAACAGTTTTTAAATAAAAAGAAAAATCTGAACGAATTTTGGCTTTTCTAAAGGTCAATATATATTTTTAAATAAAATAGAAGTCTTTATAAGCCGTCATCAGCAGCACTGACCGATTTTGCTGATGAAGATAGCAATAATGGAATAAAGTATTTGCCTTAAAGATCTGGATAAGGAATCACACAGGGTACTGTTCTGGGCCCAACCTTTAAACATAAACAAACAAACGCGCAGTTCTAAGCATTTATTGTGGTGCATATAATATGTAATAGACAAAGTAATAATGACAGCAAGCACAATGTTGGCGACAACCTGACCGTGTCGGATATCAACACCCACCCACCGGTACGACAATGTTATGTCGAGCGTTTCCCAAAGCGTACTACTCTACCGCCACTGCGGGTGCTTACTATACCGAGTAGAACAGATACATAAGCATATAAAAATAAATATATTAATAAAGTGGTCTATGGAGTATCGTTCATCGCAGCAATTAAAGGTTGTGAGCGTACGGAACAAGTGGAATTGTTTTAAATCTATATTTTTGTATTTGTAAGTGATGTATGGCAAGTCTTCATAATACAACGATAGTGTTTAAATGCTTTGATTGATTTCCTTATGATTTAATATCATCCACTCGCGGTTTTGTGCCTATAAATGTATTTCTAAAGACGACGCATTTTTCGGGCTTAAAACATCCTCTAAGCCAAAAATCTTCGACTAGTCACATATATGTATAACATTGATATGGATATGTTTTCCTTAGATATTTATTCCATATTTAAAGGAATCATATTTACAACAGCCAAACGCAACATTAAAGAATATTTATTTTAAAGCTGAATTAGATCCAAGAAATCCTAAAACATCCACCAATAGAAAACACTTAGAGGAGGAAAGAGACTTCTAAGAAGTGGATAATCTAAATAGAGCAATCCAAAGCATAGTTATTTGCGATAAGCAATTGAGTGAGAACATCGGTAACACAGTAGGTAGTGGAAGTGGTTTGCACGTGCACCTAACAATGGAACCGCGACGCGCGACGCGCGACGGCCAAGGCGCGCTTATGAAACACTGTACTTCAGCTACGATCAAAGGAGATCACCCAGATTGGGCTAAATTGAAAAATGCCAGCAAACAAAAAAATCTTGTTATTTTAATAGAACATAATAAATATTTTTTATTATTACACCAAAGTTGTAAGTCCCGTCTCTGAGATATATTATTTGACTTAAATATCTATAAAAAATAATTAAATTACTTGATTATGTTTTTAGAACATCGCTACTTAACTACGTTGCCATGATTTTAATTTTCGGACTAAAGCGCAAATCATCATAGCAGGTAAGTACCTGCGCCAGCGTCACAAGCTGTCTCGCTCGCGCGCACCGTGCAACATGCAGAGAGCGAGGGGTGTGGCTGTTCTTTGTTATAGTTTCTATTGTTCTTGTCACGTATTCAGCTTACCTTCCCTTAGCTCAGATCAGTTCTTCATGCAACGTATGTTACATCGGACGGCTACTCTCTGTGCTCTCCGTTTTGTTTTCGTTTGTTTTTGTTTTGGCTGTTGCCGTTTTTATTGTTATTATTTTTGTTATCATAGCATAAAATTAAATGTGCATAAACTGTCGTGAACCATGTGAGGGTCGAAAGTCTAATACCTACGTGGAGTTCTTGAGAAGAACACCATAGCGATGTCGCGCAGATCGTTATTGAGGACCTTATAGCGAGACAGGTATGTAATTATTTCATATTAAGAGTTCGCACCCCGTTACTAGCTATTTTGTTTTTTACTAGGTACTCATAGCGACACATCAATCTAGACTGTTTGGACTTTGAACTACTAGAAGCTGAACGCTGCGAATCATGCGAGGAGAGTACGTTATATTTTTGTTATTTTGTCTCATTCACGCTGAACGGGCCGCAGGCGTCGCCGCACGCGCTAGTGCACGATGCGTGATGGGTTTACACCACTATGCACTGTCCCTTTCCGACAATTCTCTATTTTGTACGTAGCGTAGTTATGCGTATGGTGTCTAACTTGATGTGTAGCCGTGTGTACTTTGTTGAGGGTCTTCTCTCCGGAGAGGATATTGTATATCTTTGACTTTTTAGGGAAATTCATTTATTATTCATATTGACAGAATGTTAGGGAAGATACATAATTGTTTATTATGATTTTCAGGAAGAGCCCAGACTTTATTTGCCTACCTTGTTGGCAAAGAGAAACACGAAACATATCTTCTTGTTCCGCCACCGGCTGAACCTGTTGAACAAGTAAATCGTAACCACCTAACATTAATATTTCTAAGATTTGTTAAGAGTTCCTAACACTACTGTGAATTGCGTTTTTCAACATTGCCAAAACGCGAATAGACTTACTTACTTACTTATACCTAATAATGTCATTATTCTTCTCATTGGACGTGGACAATCTACTGATACCAGAAAATGCTCGCGTGTGTCAAGAGCATTTAGAGCAAAACCTGTGCCATACACTTCCTCTACAAAATAACCTCGTAGAACATTTTACGGCTTCTGAAATAATGAGTGTCTGCTCTGACAATTATGCGAGACAATATTAAAACAGATGTGCTGAACTTTGAGCAATACGAGCTTATAAATGCAAACGAATTCCACACTTGGACGGGACTTACTCATGAACAGTTTTCCAATTTACTCGCAACTGCCTTCAGTTTAAACAGTAACCGACACAAAAAGACTATATTGGCTGCAACATTGACTAAACTTCGAACTGGAGATTCTAATGCAAGGCTTGCTTTGATTTTTAGAACAAATGAATCCCGTTTTCAACGTTTATTAACTTTAGATCGTGAAGGGCTAGTGCGTGATTTTGTTCCCATATACATATGTCGGTTTTGATCATTTAAATCGACAAGAAGTGGCTAAAAAAACTTACCAGTATCGGAAAAATCATTTGGAAATCCAGGAAGCCCTATAGAAGAAAGAAACGCTATTGTGGTAATAGGTGGCATATATAATATATACAATCAGAAAAGCTCGAACTACTTTTTTCCAAGACTTACGTACAGCCACCATAAATACAGACATCTGACGAAGCCTTTCTTGTTTGCTGTGACAGCCACATTATAGAGGTATCTGGATCACATGCCGCAAACACTTCTGACGCTAGTATAATTAATGAAATTATTGGTAATGAAGAAAGTGTGTTTTCCTGGTTTTTTAGACCAGGAGATGTCTTTATACTGGAACGTGGGCTTAGAGACGCAGTACTTCCTTTAGAATCTCATGGATATACGGTACATATGCCTGAAACAAGAAATGCTAATGACACGCAACTAAATACTGAACAGACAAACAAATTCCGCCTTGTAACATTATGTCGCTGGTGGTTGAAGTCATAAATAGGCGACTTAAAAGGGACTTCAGACTATTACGAATAGTTCATTGCAATCGCGCCTTGCCCCACATGATTGAATATTTTAGGATAGCTGCAGCATTATTAAATGCTTACCATCAAGTGATTGTGGACAATGTCCGGGCCCTAAGATGTATAGAAATCATTAAAGAAAGAATTAATATTCCAAACATATTGGGGGATCTAGTAACGAGATATAATTGTAATAGAAGACGCGCACATTTTCAGTCTATAAATGAGCATATACCTGAGGTCCCATTTCCCGTGTTAACAGAAGAAGACCTTATTCTATTCGCCCTTGGTAAATACCAAATAAAACAGGCACGTAGCTATTATGCACAGCACACACAGGCAACTGGTATGTTTACAACTGAACTTGGAGGACAAATACCGACTGAATATCTGGAAGAGCTTGAAGGAAACGATCTTTTCATACTGAGAGGTCGAATCCAATCGCAGCATATCCGTCCACGATTATATAATGTTTATATCGGCATAGATAGAGCTCTCTCAGGTCGAGAAGCTATTGTGCATTATTATTTCACCAGCCATATTGGCAGAAGAACAATCGGTTGCTGCGCCCACGTAATGTGTATTGTATGGTACATGGGGTATGCACGGCATCTGTCTGCCATACATGTTCCTGCGGAAGGTTTAGAAGATGTTTTTGTGAGATTCGGTGAATAATAATAATCATAGTTAGTTAGTTGGACGTGTGTTATCCGCACTTAGCCCCACAATTGGGCCATTGTGCGAAAGTAACCGACGCGAAATATTGTTCGGCTACTCATACCACCTCAGCTCCATCCAGAAAGATAATAGGGTATCGATGTTGCGCAGTACCTCCTTCATCGTTTCTGCGACTGTTTAGAAATTTCGCCCGTTGGTTGCTCACGCTTTTACAATGTAGGAGCACGTGAGTCGGTGTCTCCTCGGTCTCCATGCAGCCTCTACATAAGGGACTGTCAGTGATGCCGATGTTGAAAAACAATCATATTGTAATAGGGAATGCAACCGATCATGTCGTCAGGTTTTTTTTAATAAAAACTGTTTTACCTTAATTTATTGTTTAATTACCCTAATAACCTAATATCCTTTCATGTTATTCTTGTTGGCTGCCAAAAAACAGCTCAATTAAAAACAAAAATATATTTATTACTAAATTTTTCTCCCAGTCTTGCTCTTTTTTTTGCGCCCTGCCGTCGCACGTCGAGTGCGAGCGAGACAGCATGTGATGTTAGCGCAGGTACTTACCTGCTAAAAGACTTTTTACATTCCGTCTCGCTCGCACATTATTCTAAGAATTTAAATCGTGGCAATTTAGTGAATTTCGGTAAAATATAATTAAGTTTTATAAATATTTTAAAGTCAAATCTCAGAGTCGTGACTTACAATTTTGGTGTATTAATAAAAAATGTTTATTATGTTATGTTCTATTAAAATAATAAGTTTGTTTTTGTTGACTTTTAAAATTAGCCCAAAAATGTATGAAAGCTGGGTGATCCCCTTATACACTATACTTCTTTGTACAGCGAACATACGATCATTTAACTAGGCGTATTATTCAGATATAAATAAATTAAGAGTTAACAGCGTGTAACACAGACGTTTCTAAGTAAGTATAGTTACGATAATTGTCCATATTTTTATAAACTCCGAAATAATAAAAAGAAATCAGTACATAGTAAAATTATTTGTTTATTTGTTAATTTGCTGATATTATAAACATATTATACATCGTTAATCAATAATGAGTAATAAACCCCGAGAAAGTTCATCAAGAACAAACATTACCGACATTATCAAGAAATAATACAGTATTATTTAAGCATTTGCATATCTGCGACTAAAAAGTAAGTTAAAAATATTGTATTTTGAACCTGGCACGACTTTTTGTCCTGTGTGTAAAAGTTACGTTACCCTTAAATATGAGCTAAGCTTTCTGTAACACGTTGCATCGCCGAGTTCCACACAATAGAAAGCAATACCAAAAGCTCGGTGTCTAGTGTGTCTACGGTGTCTAGACAACATTTTATCGTAGTTAAACTTTCTACACAGGATAAAAAAGCAAAACTTTCTTTTGATCGATAAATGTCATTTAAGAACTCAATCATTAAACTTTGATTGGGTCCCGAAATACTGTTGATGTAACGAGTTAATTTATTCAAAGTTTAACACTTTCAACAATAACGGACGTTCAAATTGAAGCAGGAAAGTTGCCAAATATCAATTAAGAGTTCGATGTCCGCGGTGTAATTAATATGACTGAATATCTAACAAGCGAAAGTGATGCAGATGGTAATGAAATAAACAATAAAATAAATATATTATTGTTGTGCTGCAATATATTACGCCAAGCCAACGGAAATTATTCGTTCGCGACGAACACTCTTTGAACAAATCAGACACACACAACAGTATATAAACATAATGTAATGCCAATTTCACTTCCTAACAATTATTTTTAATAGAAAGTGATTACATCAATGCCAAAAATATTTCGGCCCTCTTTATATAAAAGAAAACGACGCCGATAATATTAAGACTTGATAAATATCTTCTTAGATACTGATTTCTAAAAGACATCGTAATCACTATGAAATAAATACCGTTTCAAGGTGACGGCGAAATAAATCAAATACCAATACAATATAAAACTGCAAGTCCATTGCATAAAAGCAATACCCATAACCTTTAGAGTTCTTTCAACACAACCGATAATGGATCGAAAGACTTAAGCTTTTAGAATTCCTAGATCATCATTCTGATATCGTTGAAGAAAATATTATATACAATATAAAACAATGAAGATCTAAGTTTATGTGTCAAGGTAAGAGATGTAATAACTGAAACTGAAGCGGTTATAGTTCGAACAGAGATCTATCATTAATTATTAAAGTGTGAGCAAGCGTGAGCTGTTAGATTTTATTAAGTTGGTGCAGTGGGTCAAGGTGGGTCAGAAGTAGGTCTCTACGCCACATTGTTAGGCAATCATATTCTCAGGTAAATGCCATTTTTTTTTTAATGTGCAGAAATATTCTGTACACGTAATTATAGTATTGTCCACGGTGATTGAGGTTTTGACACGACTCCGTTGTTAGAACGGATTAGAAAATACATTTGAATGTGTCAGGCTCTGCGTGTCGCCTTGTCTGTGTGCCAATCTAAACTACGAACTTTGTTGTTCATAAATATGTGTACGGGATTATTTTCTATTGCAGTACCTATATAGAAGTTAGTATTCCTTGATATGCTATGCTATACTTGCATGTCATAATATGCTAATGCCATGATGTAAGTATTATGGAATTTCTTTAGAATAACTTATTAAAATCAGCATTTCTCTTGTTTATTTATAAGACAGTTCTTGTTTTGCCAACTTATTTGCATTTTAATACAATAGAAAGAGATTACACTGAATATAATTGAATATGCAATTTCGAAAAGGGCACATGTCGCATATTTTGACAAATACGTTTTTTTAAGTAAATATAATCTAAATGCCTCCTTGCACCTATTATGTACGAAAAGGATACAATTCTGGTATTAATTGTACTGTACACGTCATGGCGCATGGCGTGTACAGAAATAATTTCGAAAAGGTTACAACTCCAGTAACTATTAACTATCTGAAAATTGCAGACATTGTAAAGGTGAAACAATACCTACCGCCAGAACTTACAGACCTTTATGACGAAAAATTGCAATGGCCAACTACAAACGAAATCTCAGCCTCCAGAAGAAGATTTTTAAAGAAAGTCTGTTATTTATGTTTGATTTAAGTATTATGTTTAATTAAGATATTCGCAAAATGAATACGGATTTCTTCTTTAAATTTTATGTGCTCAATACTGTAAATTTCGAAAAGGTGACATCTCATCCTTACTAATTTTATAAATTCGAAAGTAACTCTGTCTGTTTGTTACCTTTTCACGGCTAAACCACTCAACCGATTTAAATGAAATTTTGTATAGATATAGTTTAAAACCTGGAGAAGGACATAGGCTACTTTTTATTGATGTAGGTACCACGCGGGCGGAGCCGCGCGCAAATATATAAATATATATTTAATAACATTTCACATCTGAACTTTCTGTAATTTTCCATAGCTAATTGAACCCAACTTGTAACTCAAACACATTTTATAAAGCAATTATTATCTATATAACAATTTTTATAAAGTAGTGTATACTTTAGAAAATAATTAGTCTTTTTCTTTTCTTGAACGCTTTTCATTTTCAGACATGTGCCCTTTTCGAAATTGCATATTCAATTACAGTGGATTTCGGGTATAACGACGAGATGAAGGGACCGCTGTAATTTCGTCATTATATCCGGAAGTCGTTACAGGCAAAGGTAAAGAGATACAGACATGTTAAGTATCAATTTGTAATTGAACCAAAATATTCCGAAACGTACACGCTTATCTACCTACCCACTACCCACTACCCAGCTAACATCTATACACAACAAGTAACAATCACCACAGTTGCTGACCATCTGTGTGGATGTAAATAAAAGATAAGAAAGCTCTTTGTGTCTTTGGCGGCCGACTCCGGTCGCAATATCTGCATGGGATTTCTACAAATTAATTATTCATTAAAAATAGTCTATACATCCAATGTTGCTATAGCTATATATTTTGTACTAAAGTATGCTTTAAATTCAAGGGACTTAGATTTAACGTCGTTATAGACAAATGGTCGCTACAACCAAGGTCGTAATAAATGAAATCCACTGTATTTATGTAAAATGTCCCAAATGTGATCATTAACACTTGATAAAAGCTTCTACAAAAATTCCGGATAAAGAAAAGCCACTTACTATATAAGCCTTAGGGAAACATTACAGTATTCATTCGATAATATATTCAAAACATGAACATGGACGAGGATAATTATAATCAAACAACGATAATACTTGCAAAATAAGGCAACATTGCGAGTAAAAAGGATTTAACTTTGCCGAGTGTATGCTGCTATCGACGGTGAAGGTCAAAATGGGGTATTAATTATTGTCATCAATACAAAAACATTGGTATATTTCAATGATAACATAATATAGTACAATCTGACAATATTACATCACATCAGCTTAAAATTATGTGGAATAGGGAATACCAGTCGCGCGTTGTCGATGTTTCAAGAACAAGTCGCTTTAACAAGTGCTGTCAGAGTAAGGTAAGTAAATATTGACTGGTTATGACTGATATCTTGCCGACAGCACAGCGCCTCCATATAGAGCATGATAATCCTACTTACTGCAGAAACACAACAAGGTTATTTGGCTACCAGCTTTTGTGCTGTTTTTCTGTAGGAGGAGCTATTTTCGCAGCCGGATTTCCGTTAAGGCGAAATCCCAGGTTCAAGCGTGCACCCCTTATATCCCCTCTCTCTCTCTCTCAATGATTAAGTCAGAAGTAAAATGACATAATTTTAATACTAGCGTTCCCGTATTTACATCAATGTTCCAAAATCGGGTTTTATGCTAATGTATTGTGTTAATTTTTTAATTTTTTTGACTGGTTTCAGCCATTGTAAAGAAGTTAACATTATTTATTTCATTGGCTTCAACCTTGACGATGGCACCGGCAATTTTGCAACCACGTTTTCATTCTGCCTCATGGTCGCACCTAAATACAGTGTTAAATAACAACCAGCGCGGTTTTGCACGAAATAATGTAGTTATTGAAACAATTTTACTTTTGTCAAAATTGAGAAATTGTTGGTTTATAAAATATAATGTTTTTGTGAAGTCAATTTTGAACGACCGTGACATTAATTGCAATGTCATGTTCAAGTTTGTGAAAACTCGTAAAATTTGGCACACTTGTGCGGACAAGTAATTTTAGGTACCATCATCATTACAGAGACCTACTTTACGAGTAGAATTACGACATTGCGCGTTTTGAAGAATTTCTATGGCTTTTGTTAATCTTACTTGAGAGTAGTAATAGTTATAATTCTTTAGCTAAGTGTGAGTTGAGACTTTCCCCTCATTTGTGTTTGGCTAACTGATTGCGTCTATCATTGCGTGAGCAAGAACTCGGTCGCGAACAACAACACGGCAAGGAACTGTTTATGATTCACCACAAGTATCGACCTTTGCAGAAGTCTTACACTGCAAGGGCATGTACTTACATGTGTAGCTCATTCAGTTTTCTTTGTTTACCTTGTCAATGTATATTTTTGTGTTCATGTTGTCTCTTGACTTCTGTACTTAATATTTCATATTTTTATAATCTTTGGAGAATATATGTATTTCATTAGATATTATCATGAAAATTTTGGCAGATGATTTAGGTATTATGTCTGTGAAATTAAGGCAATCTTTCAAAATTATTGATTTAATAATAAAAGAGCAGTCTTGACTGTCACCTCTTATTATTAATCTCTTTCTACTTTTATATCGTTAGCTTCCTCTTTCATTTCGTAATAATACAGAAGGTGATAACTGATAAAGCACTTTGCTGACGTATTTATTTTTCAAGTTCATATACATTTTATGTTTCGTCAATTTTGTGGGTAGTCATTTTGAGGTCAGGCAGTTAATCTTATGTCTTTATACATGTTAACCAACTGAATTTGACAAATACTAGTTATGACACGGCGCGCGGCGCTTACCAAACTGATCATCGTTAACTGAAGATATCGCATCGTCATCTTAAATTAAGTATTTATGTGCAAGACTGGTTGCGGTTGAATAGAAAACATTCCCTTGTTAATGTGATATCTATATATATGTATATGGGCCCGCCAGTGATCGGATCAATTTCGTTTGTTAATGACGACATTTGACACTAAGGCTGTCTTGAACCATAGACAAAATAAAAACATATTTGTTTCTTGTTACCACTATTGGATTTTAAAAATAGTTGGATCTTCTACGCTGTGGATATGTGTGTTTGTGAATAGTTTGTGATTTTGTTCATTTAGTGTGCTTGCATAAATGAAATGTCATATGTTATGGTATTGTATTGGTATTTCACCGTGTTACGTGTATAATTATAAAACATTGGGCACTGAGCAACTTGAAAATAAAAGCTACAATGAAAATTTCCTTCAATAATTACATGATTGTGGATAAAGAAGATAATTTCAGTCCAATTTAGCAGTTCTGTGTGCTCTGCTCTTGTTCTGTATTTAGATAGAACCGTACGACCATAATGCAATAGAATGTTGATGCCTGTTTCCTCTTATGACACTATACTAGATGATCTCCCGAGTCTAATCGGCAGTTAGGTACTCAGGTGTCGGTCATTATTGGCTGCCACGATAGCTTTAAGTCTTCAAAGACAAGACACACGAGCAAAATATAAAGCAATACTGAGCTAAATTCGCATCACACCGGACATAGCCGGGGCCGGTTAAAAACTGAATGTGTGTAGCAACCAGCCCGTTTCCCGTGACCTTTGGCGAAAAGACACCGGGTCAGCACAACTAGTTTTGATTTGTACCTACTCGCGAATAATGTGAAGAAATGTTTAAGTTTTACATAAGCTGCCTTGTACGTCCAGTGGCAGCTGCAAGCTACAAGCGGAAATCGCGCGGTTTGATTTTCGGTGTTGGTAATGAACCATTTACTCTAGAAGAAATCTTTTTGAAAGCAGAATGTAATCTGTAGTGCCATGTTAATCAAACTTCTTATATGTAACATTGTCATAACTGAAGAACGTCGAGTGTCGTCTGCCAAATTCCTCAGCATGTTGTGTATGATATTATACAAAAACGGAGGCATTGTCAATGAGAAATGTCTTTTTCGACAAATTTGACTCAAAAGCTGTCAATTGATGTGACCTTTTTTTAATAATCAATTCTAGATAGTACCGAGACCTTAACTTACACTGGCTACTTTTACTAAAACGATTTACATTTAAGTCAAACAAAATCGCAATGAACAGTTAGTATTTGTATAATTTCATATTCATTATATTCACATCAAAAATAAGCCTCTCACTGGCATCAAAATCAATCGATACGCGTGCGTATTTCGCGAATGGCGTGCTATCGGAATGTAGACCCAAGTGAGCCAGACGTAAGGTTTAAATTGACGAGTGGCTATCATTGCGTAAGTAGCGTCCGTACACCTTGACACGGTTGTTCGAGTTAGATTCGTACACCGAATAGAGACAATTAGTCATACTTACTTCGTACAATAGTTTGGTGAAACATTCATTAAAAAAATATCAGTCTCTTAGTGTGAAAGTCAATGTTTGTTACCCTAGGCTTAATGTGCATAAAAATCTAAAATAAAAGGAACCTTCCCGGTCGCGTTACGCCATGGACAATAGCATTCGTTTCAAGTTTAATCAGATACGACTGAATATCGGTTATTTCATGAATAGATTTCAATATCGGACAAAGTAAGTATCGGACAAATTGTGTTTGTTAATAGATTTTAAATTATCTGTGTATATTTAGTAAAATTAGGATAATTTATTTACTACGTTACTTAATACTTGAATCAATAGATACACAAATAAAATTAATAGATTTAATTTTAATTTCCGAAACTCAATCAAAATAATCTCAATGTCACTATACCAACTGTCATGAAAATCACAAGATTTCTAAATCGTCACTCATTTAATTAAAAGAAATCTTCTAACACGACCCTAACATAGCGGATTAAGCCCTAATTGCAAATATTATATAAAAAATAACCACAAAATCCTTAAGATTGTTTTTAAAACTCTATCAAAAACAAACACATGTAAGGATAAAGCTTATCTAATATAATTTCAAATATGGCGTCTTATATGTAACGGTTCTTAAGCAATGGTGCTCCATTTACAATAATTAAAAACGATGCTTTCCGTTGCATCAGTATATTGTTTGAACAGGATGATGAATGAGACCGGAGAATACAGATCAAAGTTTGCTTTTCTTGATGATTTATGTGCACCGGGTGATCGGGCAATTGCAGCTCATGTTTTATATCGAGAGCTTCACCTTGAACGATGTTTTCACGAGTAATATGCAAGCCTGGTATTTCAACAATTTTTGGTTTCATATGACAGGGCATCAGCTTTTTACCGTCTGCCAGGCACAGTTCTAAATTACGTTTGATACTGAGAATTTCAGTCAATTTCGATAGATTTTGGTTCAACCCGAGAAACGCACCTGCGGCCAATGAGAAATTTAATTATTTTAAACGACTAGGATACTATACTCTGGATAATGTCCGACTTACTATACATAAAATTGTTGATACAAGCCTTATGTCGACCTGGAAATTAAGAACGTAATCTCATTATTGACTTTCCAAAATGTCCTGTCTTGACTAAGTCTCAAATCTAGGTACTTTAATATACATGTGTACAGAATGTCTGCTTACTCCTAGTGTTCTAGTTATCTTTTAACTACAGAAATACTTTTTCTCCATACGCATACCACATTCAAAAGACAGGTGTTATTACACTCAGGGTTATGTAACAGTTTACCCTCATGAAGTTCAAGCGAGGTTGTCGTGTCAAATAGGGTCTTTAACCCTGGCTTGTGTAACAGTTGAAAGAACCTGGGGTCCGCGACACCCTGAGGTCGAAAGGACTCGAACGCACGGGTCACATTGGTGTATCGATTTAGGGCGCTAAGAGTAATGCGTCTGGTATACTTTTGTGAGTTCCTTTCGTAGACTTAGCTTTTTAGATTACATGTAATATAGAAATAAATTGCAGTCTTATTTATAAACCCACTGCTGGCACTCAGCGTGACAATTGTCACGCTGGCTTAGCGCGGGCGGGCAGTCTGGACATATCTTCGCGAACTCTCTCACCGTTCAGTGTATGTGTGAGTGACAATTAACTACGGACATAACTTTGACAAGACAAAGATGAGTGCCGAGATATTGAAATTGAGACTATAAGATTATTGCTTTACCCACACGACACGTTCATCGCGTTATTTTAAAATACACACCACAGTTATTTTCTGGTTACCTGACGTTTTTTGATAGATGTTATATTTTGGTGTAATTAAATGTACGTACATCATTGTTTGCGCATGCACCAGACGAGCACTAATTGAATATCATTCAATTAATACGTAATAAATAAAGTGCGGTGAGGTCTCGTCTAAGTATAGTCGTCGCTATCGTCGCGGCAGGCAGATGACTTGGCAATAAATTACTATTTATATTAAAATATTGAAGGTTTTACGGTTTTTATCCTTTTACGTCTGCATGTAGATGCTTGTTAACAGAAACATGCATTACTCACGTTTTGATTCATCAGTATTAGGATTGGCGGTGAAACTATTGCCGTCTACTAGGCATGTGCTGCAACTGAGAACTTCTCTAAACAAAATCCTAACCAAACGTATTTTGGTTTTATGGCGGCAGTCTTAGAGTAAGCTATGGTCGCTGGTCGCCAGAAACAACTAGCAGAATACATTTTGTAACATTATGAATTATCATGATGACTTGGTGACTACTCTAATGACATATTTTGTTGTATAGGTAAACATTTTTCAAGAAATAATAACTAAGATTTTAGTCTAATAAATAATTGTAGAGTTAGTGATATCATCGAAGATTAACAGATTATTTTACACACACTTGGTAGACCAATTTCGTAACTTCTTCAATCGAGAATATAGTACTATTTTTTATAATTGTATAAGCAGCGGTGACGAGCTTGTCTACCAATCACAAGTGACTACAAATAAGTAAAACATTAAGTTTGTTGTTCCGTTTGAAGCACAACTACTAGAACGCTCAAATGTTCAAAGAACAATTTTATAGATTCTTTAACTTTTGCTTTCGTCTTTGTCAACTTAAATAAACTTATGAAAAGTTCGTTATCATGCCACCACACCGTAATTGCTGTCTTGATAGTTCTAATGACTTATAAATACTATTACAAGAACATTGCCGTAATAAGAGTTCTGATAGCAGATTGCTAAATAATATGCCTCGGTTATTTACTAGGATTATATAAAACTGGTAAATAATCAGTGTTAAGTCGGCCAGTGACCGGAGCACCCGCACCTACCGCACGTCTATACTTAACCGATTAGTTTAATTAGTTTACTATCAATTATTATAATGAAGCAGTATTGTAGCTCACATTAAGTGAATGCTTTGACAATCACTACTTCTTTAGATTGAAATTACTTTATTGGCCTGCGTTTACTTGATTAGTTATCTGTTTATCTGTAACCACGGAAAATATTAGCTTCTAATGTCGTCAACAATATTGAACGATACTTGTCTATATTAATATAGGAAGTTGCACGTGTTATAAAATATTTTGGTGAGTACGTAGCTATGTCCGTTTTTGTCGTTAATCTCAGCGCCTCTATATACAAATTCTCATATATTTAATTTTAGCAAATTGTGCGTATGAGATTTTCTACAGCAATCAAATACATAACATTTCATGTTTCATATACATATGTAATAGAACCGTAGTATCGTATATAGCTGTCGAGCTTATACCAAATATCAAACATTGAGAATGGAGTCTTACTCACCAAGTATAAGGTGTAATTTCGCATCGGTCTGGAAAGCGTAGTGAAGAGTCACCAGGAACGGACACGCCCTTACTGCCTCCAGGACCTGTTGAGTTCGTTCAGTTTTACATACTTACACCAGATTGATTGGATTTTAATAGATTTAAATATAAAGGCCCTAAAAGACATCCTTGGGGCATTCGAGGATAGCCGTGAAGGTATTTTATCAACCTAATCATAAATATTTAAGGTTTTTACTTAGTTAACCTCATTCAATCTGACTTGATTGAAATGAGAGTGATTAGCAAATTTAAAAATATGAAAATGGCGGCGGAAAATTGATCAAGTGTGTATTGTCTCACGTATCAACAGCTTGTCTGCTTGTAATCGTTACTGTTACAATTAGCTCACCAAGGTTCTATTGCTCAAAGTATTTGAACTCGAAAGCTGTTTACATCATTGCGTGTTTAGTAGATATACCTATGTATATTCTTAGTAGTTGATGTGTTTAGGTAATTGCTCTAAGATCGCGTACCTTTATACAATGCTAATATTTAATATGTTATTGTTTGATAAGTTATTTTTGTATGTTATATTAGCTCACCTGTCTTTCAGTCCTCGTGTGCTCAGCAGTCTTTAATTTCTGCACTATGGATGCCTTTTTCAACACCTTCATGGCGTACAACTTTCCCTCGTCGATGCCACATCTTTTTCTAACTAGAAACACTTTACCGTACGCTGTAACAAAAGAGAAAACAATTAAATACACGACTATAAAGAGCAAATATTTAATAAACATAAGGGAATGTAAATCCTGTTCGTGAGCGGTAAAGTGCACTTGTGTACCTATGTATTACATAAGCGTGCAACGTTTCTCCGAGGCGACTTATACAATTTGTGCTGAATCAACATTTTCCTTTTGTTCCGTTCAACACATTTAATAATAAATACTCGATTTTCCTTTTATTCCACAATTGCCATGAAAAAATATAAGTAATCGCGTCACCAACAAGGTCCACTCTAATGTTACTAGAAAATGTTATTATATATGAACAATGGCGTTTTATAGGTCACTCCGAGTCACTCTCATGTAACAAGTGTGTCGAGTTAGAACAAAAGAGCGATTATGATACTTAGCTATACTATTTAATATGGCGTATGTTTGTTATAGAGTCAATCATTCTCATTCTCTTAAATACTAACTAAACTAACGACCAGCAGTCGTAAGAATTTACAAAACGGAGCAGATTTGTCCAAATTTTTCATAAGCTTCAGAAGCAAAGGAAATGTCCAATGAAGTTTATTCCAGCTGCCAATGACTTTTAAACACTTATTTAAGAGCATAGAGATCAATCAAATACATTTGGCTAATAGCCTTTCTGTTGATGAACGTAATAGACGCCATGCAACTGGAATCATCGAAGAAACCTGACCACGAAGAAGTAGGCAAGTAGAAAGGAAGCTGAAACTAATTTCACAAAAGCAGATCAGTTTGTTTCTCCGATTTACCGAGAACTCAAATCCATTGTTCGCCAGTTTATTGGTAAAAAAAGAAATGCGTAAACACATCGACGCAGTTTCCTTTCCGTTTTTAACAATGTTGTTATGGGAAGTGAGCAGGCAAGGATAACAATAGCTGCCATGCAACACAACCATCAGGTAGGCGAGCAGTGTCTGCAGATAGACGAGAACGACGAACAATGCGCTGAGGTTTAAACGACTGTGGGACAACTAGAAAGAAAGTAAATCGCGACTTTGTTCACTTAATTGTTTATGACAACGACCTCGGAGCTATTTGAATATAAGGATTGTAGATCCTTAACCTGTTGGTTATAAGAACCGGCCACGGACAAACATTTAACAACTGTTAGTTAAAGTAGCGTTATTTGTTGCTCCATATTTTAGTGTTGTTATGGATGTATGTTAACCCAATACGGTTTGTCGCTATGATATGGATACAAGGAAAAATGAAATGTAACGATATCAACTATGTATATAAATTTTATAGAAACAAATACGGGAATACTGAGAGCTAATAACAACTTTAAGATATAATATTGTTAGTGTGCATATAATGACATATTAAATCATGAACAGACATATCTGTGTACGTTCAACCGGCGAAAAGGTAGCCAAAGATGTAATACACGCACACTTCATCAGCGATGGTTCTAGGTTCACTACGTTGGACCGTGGAGGAGGCGACTCTATTGAAATCTACATCAAGTGGGTAAAGTTTCAAGCTCCCTGTTGCTACTGAGAACTAATTGACAAAACACCCAGAGGTTCGGGTTCGATTCCCAAATTATACACTTTGTCGAGCCGGGAATCAAACCCGCATACATGCACAGCACCCGCATTCAGAACTGCTACAACACAGAGCTAGTTATAAACGAACTTTATGTCATTTATTTTCATAACCAATAAAGTTCTAATTTGACTTTAATTTACAAACTAATTACCGCTAACTAGCACTCAGCAGCCCACCAACCGCGACTTTTGTCACAATTAATTAATTATAACTACTTTATAATAAGTCACCATTTTCTAGCACTTCTTAAAAACTTTTGTAGAAATAAACCTACTGATATTTTCTATGTATAATATGTATGCATTTACAAAAAAAAAAGGTATATATGTATGTATGTTTATCCATTGTCTAGTACCCATATTACAAGCTCTGCTTAGTTTGGGCTAGATGGTGTTGTGTGTATGTGGTAGAATATTATTATATTACTAGATGTTCCCGCGGTTTCACCCGCGTTTATCGTTACTGCGCCGCCCCCGTGGGTCGTAGCGTGATGTTATACAGCCTATATAGCCTTTCTCGATAAATAGGCTATCCAACACTAAAATAATTTTTCAAATCGAACCAGTAGTAATCACGCAGAATAAACCAGGATAAACATCGTTTGTACTATGTCTGTAATGGTTAAATTAAATTATTTTGCTGCAATGTTATTTTAAAACTGCGATATCTCCTAAGATGTTCATTGAAATCGAATGATGTAAAGGGCAATTTTGTTTTAAATTAAATATTTGTGATGAATAACGTATTTATTTGGATAAGGATTAATATCATGTTTATAATAATACCTTCGCAAATAATGCATTATTTTAGAACAAATTTGGTTAGCATAAAAATGGTTATAGTGAGCCAACCTTAAAAGATAGACATATGCTGTCGCGGACTTTTTTTTAGAACTTTTAAAGGGGAACAATTCTGTCATACATGATTTTTGCGAAACTTTAACTGTTTACGCAGCGCACGCAGCGGAAGCTCTCAAAAGGAAAAAATACTCTCCGATTTTGAAACGTTCCTCATTGGGGCTCCGCTCCTATTGATCTTAGCGTGATGATATATAGCCTATAGCCTTCCTCGATAAATGGGCTATCTAACACTGAAATAATTTTTCAAATCGGGCCAGTAGTTCCTGAGATTAGCGCGTTCAAGTAAACAAACAAACAAACAAACAAACAAACTCTTCAGCTTTATAATATTAGTATAGATTATTATTATTGACTAACGCCTGCAGAGGAAAGGCAGTGGACTTATGGTATGGACATATATTTTTATGGTAGCATATTTTAGGAGATGAATCTCTTGCGGTGTTTTTAGACAACTTTTAGGTATTAAGAATGTCGTAATATAGGTATAACTAATTGAAAGCAGTATTGAATCCGGCATCGAACGTTCAGCTTAATAGAGTAAGCACAAACTTTTGCTAATAGACCAATGACACAAGCTACAGAATCTACTGAAGTTTGAGTGCTTTACTTTTTAGGTAATTATAATCTAAAAAACTATGATCCACCTTACGCCAAAACGATATCACAAAAGTTACAACTTCCCTTGCACCTTTTCAGATCAGCCGAGGGTCTTCAAGATTTGTGGCACGATACAACGATCATGATATATTTAAGTAGCTCGAATGACAAATTAAATTCAGACATAGTACTAATCAAATGAGAGTTATTTTTAGAATCTATATTAAAACCAAAAGGAAATGTACAATCAAGTACACGTACATAAAGCAAGTCCTCGTAAACAAGGAAAATAAAAAGTTTAATAATCCTGAAACATGAACGCTGCATATTCAGTTGGCATTTGCCTTATTAGAATGTCGTTGGACCAGTCGCGCAGGCGGACAGAACTAGGCGAACGCATTCAGGGAGTCGACGACATCATAATGCTCCAATACACTAATGCTTCTAACCTGTTCAATGGTTTAATTCATTATTATTTGCTTGTAGCTTTTGCAATTATGTCCATATTTCTAAGATACTAAGACTATTTTCACCATCGGCCTCAACTTGCGTGACAAATGTCCTATTTGTAGTTTTACTTAGGTACATTTAAGATGTTGTATCTTTAAAAAACATTATATAAATATTTACAACTTCAAGGGCCCTGCCAACGCTTGTCGAGTACAATCCATTTGGATGGAAATGTATACTTACAAACCAAATTGATGTTAAATTTATCACATAATTACTTACTAAATGGAATAAGTAACACATTTTTCCAATTTTTTCGACGTTTTCACATGATATCTTAGTGTATTTTAAAGCAATTGCCGTTTGATTAATAAATAATTATTTGATTTGAAAAATTTTTGACGAAAAGTGAGGTTATTTGTCAGATAAAAAAATATCTATAATTTATGATTGCATAAGGTTCTACGCCAAGAAAAGATCGTTTATGTCGTAATATTTTTAGTAATTGATTAGTTAATCGAATTTTGTTTAACAAAAACTGTCAAACTGTCATTTTGTTCACTTTTCTTCGCTGATTTTTATAAGATATAATATATATATTTTAAGATATAATTGTAACAGTGTTTATGTCATTTATAAGACTTTCGCTGCATCAAATCGAATGATTCGATTAAGTAATTAATTGATTTACAATTGACGTTACAATTCTAGCAAATAAAAATTATTATTATTATTGGACATCACTAAAATGTCTATGGTCATGTCAATGAACCGTTTGTATAACTTTTGATTTTGTTGTATTGAAATTGACTATAATTTTATTTTCAGCTAATCATGTCAATCCGATACAATGTTTGTGATAGGCTAGTTACCGCTAATTGATATGTTTGCCAAGGTTTTATTTCAAGTCGATGTTTTTAATCGTTGTGACAGTTTGATAAGGTTCGACAATCTCCCATTCCCACATAACTCGTCACATAGGAGTTGACATCGCCGCTAGGCAGCTGGTGCGCGGTAACTGAATACGTCCGGTGCACGGTGTAGCACCGAGTGGCTACCACAAACAAAAGGCCCACCATTATGTGAGGAAACACCTGATCATGAGTTGATGGAAACGTTGACCCTTAGGGATTTTCTAGTGGCGACATGCTCATAGAAAGAGGGCTTATGTAAATACTTCACCGCAGAGAGCGTTTTTAAGGCATCATTGACTTCTAATATTTTAAAAGCTGCTTTCATAATTATCTATGCTATGGCTTAATTGGTCACTTTTTCCATGCATCCTAAATAACATACACATTTAGGAATTATCTTTTTTACACACTTGATAATATTTTGCAAGCAATGGTGCTAAGTCTCTAGGGTATATCTCAACCCAAGAAAGGATTATTGCTTACTACAATTTAATAAATAATGATTAAATAAGCAACATTAAGACTGGCTAATGATTGGCCGCCTGATTAACGATATTACATCCACCACGTGTACATGAACAGACACATCCACTAGTATTACTAGTTGGTACAATCTTGTTGTCATCTGCCAGTGACTATTTTTATATCCAAGCTTGTCAGTCTAGTTGTCTCAATTCAAAGGTTTATTGGTCAACCGCTTCACTGTCCTAGTCTCGATTAGTTTCTCAACGTACCGTTTTGTAATGACAGACCACTTAAATTACACTTTGATTAAAGACGGTCAAATATTTAAAGACAGTGAAATATTTAAAGATGGTTAAATTAGGAAATAAAAAGCATAACCCGACAACCAATTGTTTAAAAAAGAAGCTTTCATGAAATACATAAACTCTTTAGCATTTTCTCTATAAAGAAAGTTATATAATTTATTAGCATTTCTTTACTAAGAAATTTCTCAGTGTTGCATTAATAATATGTAGCTTCTATGGGAACCTAGTAGTAAATTTCTAAGAATCCATAGTAATTTCCTAGTACCTAGTGTATAAATAGCATAATAGTGAGCTGTCGCTGTAAAATATTATAATATTTATCTGAAAGGCTTATATATGCAAGGTATTGGTATTGGTTTTTGTGATGCAGCAATCAACTCGAACAGAGCATTAGCAACTACAAAAGAGGATGTAACAAATAGAGCAAAGCCTTCAAATAAAACAGCAACAGGCAAATCAACAAAAAGCCACCAAGGAGCGGATACAAACTGATTAAATATTATTAGCTAAACGTACTCTACGCTGTGTTTCAATAATTACAATTGGCAACTAAACCACAAAAACAAGACAAAATTATAAACATCCTGAAACCGCAGCCGTTTCGCACTTTCCAGATCCGAGTGCAGGAACGACCTAGACCGGTCGATGCTCCCGATATAATGCTCAAGTAAATAGCCCTCTCATTCCAAAAATATATTCCCCAAGCTGTTTAGTACTCATTCTTTGTTACACGCGCGAGGTTATTCATCATAATCAGAATCGGCATAACTTTCATTTTGATTGCGATAACGATGCCATCAACATTGTATTTCTGTTTTTGAAACTAATTCTCAGATGTGATCTTGCTCAGTGTTTTCGCGTAAATTCATAAAGGTCGATTGGTTGAGCGAAATGGAATGATCTATTTTCGTAGTAATCTGTGGGACTTTACACCTACGTGTGTATAGCTGAAAATAGTAACAATACAAATTTGTGAATGACGATGTCCTAGTTAGAAGCAGACAGTGAAATATTTGGTGTTATTCAAATGAGTAAATTAGTGAGTGGGTGCCTATTGTTAGTTTGTAAGGAAGTCATAGAAAATGAACCATAAATATAATACAAAACAGCGTAAATAATATCGCCTCAATATTCTGATGACAATGCTAATATGTATATATATATATATATAGATTCACGCCTGTTTCCCAGAGGGGTAGGCAGAGACTACGGATTTCCATTTGCTACGATCCTGACACACTTCTCTGGCTTCATTCACTTTCATCACATTCCTCATACACGCCCGTCGGTTCAAGGAGCTCTTAACCTGGCCTCTTTGTCCTAATATGTAATTTGTTGATAAACGAAAATGTCGATATTATAAATGTTGTTGTTCTTCAAAAGGTTATTTTTAAAACTTGGTTAATGAAGCAAGCATATAGTAGCAGCTCCAGTATAGTCAGTTGAACAAATTATACACAATCAATTAGCGTGCCTGGTAAAGTATAACATGTGATCATTATTTAAGGCAATATTTTTGAGTTGTTGCTAATCAATGAAGTATATGTATAGGAAACTGAGTACAACGAAGGCACATGTGGGTCACATAAAGAAGAAAATAAAACAAATCAAACTAGCCGATGGAATTAGAAATATACATCCAAATTCTAAAAAAACAGATATTATTTTTAGCAAAGGTCGTATTTTACCAATAACTTATACGAAACGCTAAAAGTTCGTCTAAAAAGTGAAATAATTGTATAATTTCCCAACAAAACATCAAAAATAACAGGCAGGTTCAAAGATTTTCTTGTAATAATTATTGGTACCACAAAGAAGCATTACAATCCTTGTGAAAAAAACAGTATGAAGCCCACATTATCGTAGGCGTCCTTACCGTGCGTTGAACTTGTTAAACGTGCGTGTCAATACTTTACGAACATTGGCCGGTTTGATTTGTTTTCAAAGTCAATTTATTATTACACATTCACACGAAATTCTGAGGTCAAGATCTTAGTAACGGAGAATAGAGCACGACGTTGCGAGATAATATACCGATAATTAAGCAATGAGGAAAATCCTACACGAATGTCACTTGTATTTTTTAAACTAAGGTCATAAAAGTTAAAAACGGCAGATTGTTCTTACTCCTTTGAAGATCCACTTCATATAATTATGTGCATAATAGGATTTAATAGCAATAAGCCGTAATAATCATTAATGGCGATGATATTAACATAAAACGTGTTATTGATTTAGGGATAACGTCATCCATACAGAAGATAAATTTTTCAAAATAGATAAATAATTACAAATGTCAATGCTTTGTGAATCCATCCACGAGATATGCGCTGCGATTAAATCATTCATTCAATGTGAATGTCGTAAGTGGCGACGCGACGTTATAATACCGTTGTACTAATTAACATATTAGTGGGATACCAATCTGCTCGAGCGATATGGTTGAATAATTTATTAATAAGAGAACACGAAACAAACATGTGCCGGTAGAAAGGCGCGTACAGCACGAAGTACTAGTGTCAGAGCAGAACAATCGACCACGCCGGGTTACTGCAGCGCCAGAAAACAGGCAATGGATTTGGCAAGCTGTCAACTTCAATCTCCTCATATTTATCCCAGACGGGTAGATTTCAAGTAGTGCTTAGGATATGACTCTACAGAGTCTACAAAAATATAGAGGAGATGATTTGTATAAACTATAACAGTGTATAGACAAATATCTTATTTTATGTATTTGTCAACTGGAAGATATTATTCGAATTGTTATCATTAGCCGGAAAATGTCGATATCACTCAAAACTCTCCGATGGCGTGGATCGCGTGCCCGCGTCGCGCAGCATTTTGATGATGACTAAACGGCTATTAGAACTACTGACGTTACATCTGTTATTTATTAGGACGCCTGTGTTGCGGTCTTAATTCAATATGGCTTAGCTATTGCCAGTAAGTCAACCTTTCAGTCAGACATAATTAATCTACGAGGACAAACGAGTTAATATTGAGGGAAAATTAATTAAATAACGAGTAAACGATGATCGTTTGTTATAAGTCGAACACTCGGGAAGCAATTACGGTGGCTGGTGACCTGAAACGAAAAGCTGTAAGGGATCATCTTGTGGATACGTCGCGTTTCACCGATTGTGAACTCTTCGATATTATTTAATTCATTGAACTTAAAAAGGGAGGCTTCTGATATTGAAAATATGGGAGTCATTGTTCGGTAACAACTTTCAAAGATTTTTGCTTGAACATTTATTGTTGGAGGCAAAATGAATCACGTAGTCGTTTGCTCTATAGGGCGACAAATTTGCGCCGAGATTCTTAAAAGATTAACGCGTACGTTTCACTTAGAGGATTAGTAGTGAGAACTTTGACAAAGCTACGTTTTACTCGAATTATTTATGGAGACATAGAGGCGCAAATTATTGATATATCCAATCTCTGTTTTTTAAAAACTGATCTCTCTTGTCAAGTTTTATGACAATAATGTAAATTTTTAACAAGAGACTTAACTCGTTTGAATATTGCTAAGCATTAATGAATTCTTTGTTGACCTAGAGACGTAAACCTGAGCGCATACGTAACTGCTCATCATTAGCTTACAATTGCGGTTCGCGTTCCGGGAAATTAAATTTGGTTTCCTGTCAAACGATTCTCGGTAGCATAACGCTATTTTGAAACATAGCCTGACTAACGGGCCTCTCCTATTACTTCTCTCTCTCTCAGCTTAATTAAAGTATGCAATGACGAAATATGGATATATCTCATGTCCTAGTGGCTTTCCTTTTCAGGATGTAGCTATTATATGAGTTAACAAATGTTTGGTCTTTCCTTATAAACGTATCTTTAACTACTTGGATCAATTGTAGTGCACCCGCTTAAGCACGATTATATTTAGTAGTAATAGGATGAACTTCGCTCTTAGAGTAAGTTACGACAGCGAACCAGAAATCAATTACGTTTGCAAACAATTTAAATTGAATATGGGAATTGTCTATAGGTCTGATGAGTTGATTGAATACTGACTGCAATAAGTTACAGTTTGGATTTTCTCGTGGATATCTCGTGCAATTTGTGTAACATACAACTGCTAAACGAGATGTCCTGGATTCCGTTATAAGGTTCGTGACATATGATGAAATTTTCTTTCAAGACAAATGATAATAATATAGTACCTATCTAAATAAAATATTTCGTCTACCGAGCACGATAGTCAAATTCTTTGCTACTTGCTGATAAATTCCTGACAGAATCGTATTATAGCGTTGAACGACTTTACTTGCCAGTTCTAAATTGTACAGCCATACTATAAATACATACATGCCTTTAATTATCCCAGCAATATTGACTATATCTAGCTATAATCGGTGTTGCTTATGTAATTACACATTTATTTATTTACATAAGCAACGCGACGTTTGACATTTACCACGCCTTGATAGAATTCAATTAAGTTCTGAATATGTCAAGCGAAATTTATTCATCGACACAACAATTTTATCACTGGCATCAACAAAAATAATCTTTGATAGGTTAGACAGAAAGTTGGAGGTTAAGCAATGTATAGCTCGGCCAGTTTCAAATGGGTGACCGGACAGAAAAAAATTTAATGCTACACAAAATTTATGCGTATCTTTGGAAGCAGTCATTTAGGGTCATACTTATTACATGTTGGTACACAATCTACATAGTATACAGAGTGATAATATTACGAAACAGTTAGGCAGAGCCCTATTACACAGTTCGCTAGCAACATTCAGATCTCACATAATAAGGAATGACATCATTGAGAATCCAGTGCCCCAAAAAGCTATAGAATATTTCCAATTCAGTCAGTTTCAGTCCGACATACTATACGAAACTGTTCACGTCTTCTATGCAAAGGTAAAGGATCTGTAGTGCTACCGAATATTGCCTGACTGGGATACCGAACTACTCAGTGCCTCACTCTCGCGTTATATACGTATGACGCTTAAGCTACTGGACCAACGAGGTCAGTCTTGTCTCAATCAAATATTTATCACCAAACGCCACTGCCAATGCGGCGGGTTTTGTTCGATCCCACTCGGGGCAAAAAAAGTGTGGTCTACAAATAATTACTCCCGGTCTAGGAGCTTTTGTGATCGGTGTTTCAGTGATTGTGAAGCTTACCCCGCCGTAGCAACTCTCACTGGTGCGTAAGTTAACATTACCAACAAAATATAAATAATTGATAAGCATTATAACATGCGAATATTAAAAATATACTGTTTTGGTTTAGAATAGTTGCTGGCGCCGTTCATAACGCTACTCTTTGGGTTCACAGACCGATGTCAATCGTTCAGAGGCGAATAAAACGGTTCATTGATTCTCTACGTGCTCCAGCTATGAATAATAGTACCACAATTTTATTTAATCTCGCGACGGAATTGAAAGAGTATAGAAACAGCTGATACTGTTTCAAAAATAGATAGTACCCGGTTAGAATTCACAAGATCACTTTTACCTGTTTACGCTTGTGTAACGTGTTAAACGGGTGCTCATACTAGCAGTGTTCGCATTCGTATTCCTGATAGTAGATACATCCATTTCCATTTTGGTAAATGTACACGCGTCTCTTCCTGCTGCGCAGCGAGATTAGTTCCTGCGAGTAGCCAGAGTGTAGAACAAGTCAAGAAGAGGTTTACGAAAATTAAAATATCGGCCACTTGTGTACCGAGCTAGTGTTGTTTGTGTTCGAGTACAACATTGAGTGTTATACTACATATTTGTACTAAACACAGAACCACTTCTTAAACAGTAAACCCTGTGCAACTGTAGAAAGAAGGCAGATAAAACAAGTATTCACTCACTTTTTTTACAAACAAAGTTATTCTGACGATACTCACATTTTTGATTAATTCTGGCTGTACTATTTACAATCTTAAATTAAAAAGAGATTGTGCAACATAATAGTGTTCAAGAAGGTAACAAATATCCTATTTATAAACAAAACCATTCTTAAGCGTTCCAAGCACCAGTTAATAACATCAATCTTGATCGGCAAGTACATAACACTAGTATTATCGTGGACACTAGTTGACCTTGATCTCTCAGGTCACCCTGAGATACAAAACTTTATAACATCTCACCAAAACCAGACGCAACTGAACAATAAGTGAAATCGTATTCAACAACAGTATTCTGAAGTCGACATTATAAAAACATTTTAAAAAAATAACATGATCCTCGTAGTACGAAACTCAAACGTTTTCTATTTCATAAAAAATGTCTACTACATAATATCATCAAGCATCTTATTAGCAACTATAAACAATGTTAAATGATTTATTAAAATCTATGTAAATGTTCAATACTGATATCGATATGATCAACAATGTCAAATGCTTTACTAGACTCCGAACACTAAACTGGAAACGGAAAATTGACTAATCATTGACGAGCTCGTGTAACAATACAGATACAGGCGACTCGCAACTCGCACACTTGATAAAATGCAAATTTGGCGAATATTAGCAAGGGTCATCGAACCCAATGACGTTACGGAAAGAACAATGAGAACTACTTGGAGACAGCGATATTACATTTAATATATACTAAACGACGGACGCGGCGAATGATGATAAGGTGAACTGAATAAATTAATTTTATTCATGAACTCACTTTAGAGAACTGGCTTAACTATAACTATTTAACGAAACTTGCATAATTATAACGGAAAGTCCTAAAAAATATCTGGTCATTTAAAAATAGCTTCGTCTCCAATAACACAGACCAAGATATTCTAATATCATTAACCTTTTAAAGGAAAAATCTGTTTAAACTAAGTCAGTAGCTAAAAATGAATATCTCAAATTGAACAAGAAAGTAAAGTTCATATCGATATTAACGACCGTATGACCTCCAGCCTAGACGACGAAAGGGACCCCGACCTTAGGCTCCAAAACGCGTACAAATATTTAATTAAAACGTTCAGAAACGGTTCGTGTAGTCTAGTAAGGTAAACGGCCCCAAAAGGTGAACATCTGCTTGCTGAGGGATAAAAAATACGCCACCTGGCTGCGGGTGTGCGCGCCCAATGGAAACGGACCTGTGTGACGCGTACCGCGCAACATTTTAGCAATATTTGTATCTGACGCTGTTGTACTTCATCTTTGATACTACTCTCATATTGATTATTATTAAACTTTACTTCATACGCTTCTTTATAATCTATAATGAATAAAATTTTAAACTATCGATTTACTACTGTGAATCTAATAAGCATAACATTGTTTGTAGGCATAGCAATGTGACCGTGCATTAGTATGTCACTCAGTTACCTAGTTTGTTATTTTATACAATATGTATTGAGTTTACAATACATGTGTACGTTTGAATAAGGGGGCTCCTCAGTCACGTGTCGTTGTACGACATCGCGCCGGTTTGTAGGAACTAGTTGTACACGCGGACTGGAAATTAGAAATAACTGTTTTCTACTCGATACTAGATAATATGCTATTGCGCCTCATTAACACCTAAATGTAAGGTGTAAAATAGTTGAGAGAGATTTATTTTTATTGGACTATTAGTCATCGCAATTTAACAAACCGTCAATCTTCTTTAATAAAGCGTATTTGGAATGCCATTTATCTTACCAACCGGTGTTACCCTGACAAATTACAAGACGCTTATTTAAAGAAAGAGACTACAAATTAACTGTCGAAACAGTACAATAACAAGAACATAACCTAAAAACAAAATTAAATAAAAAGTCAGCGCTTATAAAGTGTGTTCCAATAATAATTGTGACAGAAAGACAAATAGCCCGCGGTAATGTCAAATATGTTTAGGTTAAGTAGTTACTCTCAAGTTTTTAGTTGACAATATGGATAAATATTGCGGTAGGTCAAGACACAATGGATGCGCTTGCGCACAGGTGGTGGCTCAGTCGCTGCCTGTTGTGTGCATTCCCGAGCCAGACACGCAATCGGGCGGATGTGTGAATATGATCGGACGGAGGCGATTTTTGCACGAATATCGCATAATATGGTGTTTTATGTTGTGAATTATTAATTTAGTTTGTTAATTTAACACACTTTAATTTTATACAAATTATCGATTCAAAAAGGCTAGCATAGCTTCATAATTATTTAATTATACAAAAATACATGTATCGAATATGTACCTTTCATAACAATGTCACACTTTGTGATATTACAATTTCTAAAACTGATTATGGCAACAATTCATCATATTCGTTCCGATAACCCAGTTTTATGTCGCCTTACAAATGTAATTTATAAATCGACATATTCATATTTCGCAAATGCCTTAAACAGAGCACAACGTTATTAGATTGTACAATTTTAATAAAAGTAGATTGTCAAAATGTGGGCTATTATTTTTGGCAACATGGATGATTAACTAAAAGGCAAACAAAAATTGGCTCAAAGCAAGCCGGATTTCGAGTCGAAAGGCTTCAAAATTTCTAATTCCGCCCCACAATACCATTTCCTTGCGTGCATCCTGTCATTTCATCTGATTAGCATAAAATATTGCTTATTTATATTCACAAGGTTTAACATATGCGATTATTACACATTATATCAGGTCTGCTCTTTAACTAATTTACATAACAATATATTTGTGGCCATTTTGTGAATTGGTTTTGAAATTTATATGACGGATTATATCGTCAATATAAGCGAAAGTAGAAGTCATAGTTTAACGTGTGACTTTACATCGTGGACGTTACTTCCAACAGAAACGCTTTATCCATTGATCATATAGACTTGGCCCGTACCCTACACACAAATCATACTATAAATAAATGGATTCAATTATTTATTCATTTAGAGTAGTTTCTTAAGCAGTTTTTATATTCATTTAAATTATAGACTGACAATATAATGCATTTATCGAATAACTTATTTATAGCACTTGGTTTGTCTTAACTGTCAATTATACTATATAACATTGTAATCTGTGGATAACGTGAGCAGTGTTTGTCAATTCTATCATTTTACTCCAAAAATTGTTGCAATGTATAATACACTGTTGTTTGTTGTCCCAAATAAAATAAAATAAACTAAAACTTCGACCACACACAACTTAAATGACTGCCTTTCCGCTTTAACTGCAATGGATGACCCTAGTTCGATAGGTTTTTACTTAACCTTTCGGAGTGATAGATGTATGGTTTTATATGACGTAAGAATTTTGTGACTTTAGGGTACAAAGTGAACATGAGGCGTGAGCATATGTATGAAGCAAATGCGAGATAACGAGTTAAGCCGAGGGGGCTAAGCAACAAGTCAACACAAATATATTGAAAGCTTCGCTTGGGGTGAGTGTTATTCACATATGGGTGGGCTGACACGGTGTCAATGATCTACGCCCCGATATGGATATATTATGAGAGAGTTTTTAAGTCGTTCAGTCGTACGATTAACTAACA
Organism: Catocala sponsa; assembly: GCA_963564715.1. Classification (NCBI taxonomy): domain Eukaryota; kingdom Metazoa; phylum Arthropoda; class Insecta; order Lepidoptera; family Erebidae; genus Catocala; species Catocala sponsa. Next base: position 297,405 of record OY751351.1, on the reverse strand, counting down.
AAAAGAGAGATTTAGAACCTTTCGTATAATGCTAAGAAAACATTAGCATTACATTATGAGAGCACAATATAAGATAAGGATGCGTATCATGACAAAGGTGGCACATTAACAATACTAATAAATGCTAATGACAAATAAAATAGGGTGATAATTATTTGATTGCAGTGATGGCACAGCGGTTTTAGTTTACCTGCTTGCGCGGGTAGGACCCGGGAGTTCAATATAAATGATATGTGGTGTTGTGTACCTACCTACCTACAAAGGTATGCGTATCAATGTTCATAGTTCCTCGCGATATTGAAATTAAATAATAATTAAAAACCAAAGGACGTAAAACCAATCTGTCCTGTCTGGCATTTTACTCAAACGTTAGAAAGACAATCGCGAAATGTAGTTCACATAGACCGATATTCTATAATATATTTAAAATACGTATTCGATGCTTAATAAACCTGTAGAACAAGTAGAACATCGTTATTTGTTTGCATAATAATCGGACGCGATATTCGTATCCATCGCGAACTCCTTCGGGATGAAAACCGGTAACTGGGCGTCCAGCTGCCACGTACTCTCGGCAATAGAGTTACCGACTGACATAGAAACCAATAGTAGAAGTCTTTCGTTATATTTACAGTAGTCAGATACATTTTAGTAGCAGTTTAAAGCTGTATCTAGATAATAGCGGATGACGACGATATCAATCGAGACGTCAGCTTGATACTTGTGTATTTCTCCGTATCCATTTGTTAAATTTAGCTAAATTATCATTTTCTAGATCGCGAAATGTTTCCGTTAGTAAGTAAACACCAAAAATCTTCGACACGAGACCACACAGTTAAAGCAAAATTGAATGTTCAGAAGATATTACAACGGTTTTTAAACGTGTAATTTCCCGCATCAATAGTAAAACTACTAATAGTTCGACAAACAATCATAATAAATTAAGATTTATAATGTTAATGATTATTTAAACTGATTCTTACACAATAACACGAGTTATGTTCTCATTTATCTAATTTATACGTATACAAAGTGAGTGTGACAAATAGGCTTTGAACAGGAACTTACATCACAAATGTTGAATTTAACGACATACTAATTTCATTATTCCAGTTTACTGTTGGATCAAATAGGTAATGGGGTTAACAACCGCACATTCGGGCGTTATCAGATCGTTGCGAACGTACAATTTTCGCATGAAGGTCAATCGCTTATTGCTATGAATACCAGTGAAATTACAAATAACTAATACGTTTTATATAAATGAATGAGTATCAATCAGGATAATACACGTAGAAATCCGTAATATCTAGGTTTTCCTTCGTGAAACAAGTGTCATACCTGTGTCTCTCTATGTTTGAGTTAATATGAGTTAGAGCTTAAAATATATACGAGTACAATCTCCATAGCTCTTAATATATATTTACTTGGTAACTAAAAGTAGGAAAGTTGGTACAATACATATTTAAAATAAACAAATAATTGTAATATAAAACGCAATAGAACTTGCGGAGAATATTTTCTAAAGTACCAGGTGGGTATAGGTCGCGAGAACGTATAAGGACGGGCGCCGGGCGGGTAACGACCGGGCACCGCTACGCGCCAGTTTCGGGGGTCGTCGACCCGCGCGCGGACGACGTCCTGGGACGGCCTCTACGACGACATGCCAGCCTGGTAGCTAGCCGCTCTAACTCTACTACATTATTATTGATTGGGATTTAATTAGCTATACCTTTTACATTATGCGTATGACTAGGCGTTTTAATTTACTTTGCTGTTATTACTTAATTAAGCTAAAGCGACTATAATAAACATGTCTGATTTAATGATTATTATTATAAACAATATTAAATTACAAATCAACAAATAAAGTACATGTCGAATGGTAGAAAAATCGATATGAATCGAAACCACGCCGATGTGTTCATACCTAACTACCGTTTCACAGTGAACACTGAGACAATGCACCCCTATTCCACAGACAGTCACACAGTCACACAGTCGCACCCAACCGAGTTGTTAGAAAACGTCGCCCTTCACACAAGGGTAGCGCGCCGTACCTTGTATCTCGTAATACTTTAAGTGTACTTATAGAACTCCACGAATTTTGTTCTATTTGCACCACATTATTTTTTCCCAATGAGCGTAATCGAATAGATGTGATGAATTTATTCCTTATAGACAAGACAAATATTATACAAAATTTAAATCAAATGTAATATCGATAAATTAAATAACATAATGTATTCTGTTCAACATTGACTATATTGAATAACTTATATAATATGTTGCATGCATATATTATTTAAGAAAAGTGTCATCATTTTAAAACTTGAGCTATATTTCAGTTTGTGTGGATTATAATAAATAATGACAAATAGCCGACTGGATTTGGAAATCTATAGTTAATTAATTACTACTAAAATAGTATTCGTGTTAATTGTGTACTGTAGTGTACTCTAAGAGTACCTAACTAGTACCTACTACCACTCCACATCACTTATCTGTACTAATATTATAAAGCTGAAGAGTTTGTTTGTTTGAACGCACTAATCTCAGGAACTACAGGTTCGATTTGAAAAATTATTTTTGTGTTGGATAGCCTATTTATCGAGGAAGGCTATAGGCTATATAACATCACGCTACAATCCACGGGGGCGGCGCAGTAACGATAAACGCGGGTGAAACCGCGGGAACATCTAGTATACATACATATAAATGCCTAGTACCAAGATTGTTCAGACTACAAGCAGAGTGCGTGCAGAGAGCCATTTCGGCTGAATGTCAATTACTGCATTAGCCCGGCTTGATCCGAAATCGGTGTTCGTCTGCGAGCAGGCCGGCCATTTATTTCATTTCTGCTACAACGAAACTACGAGACAAATGACAAGTCAACGTTCGACCCAGTTATATACTATGTACTTATGTAGCAAATCATACAATCAATCACACAGCACGTGCTGGCTAATAAGCAATATTACTGGAGGGAATAATGCCATAAAAAACTTTAATGAAACGTCCGTCTGCACGCTACGATACGGCACAGGGGCAAAAGCTGGCGTCCAGCAAAACAGCGTCTAGACGAGGTAACAATTTTACAAGTATACGCGTAATAAAACTTGTGCCAAATTCGTATTAACATAACTGCGCTTTGTGATTATACAGTATATATGGCAGAAAGGTAAGGGGCCGAGGGACGCAGTGTCGAGCGCGCTGATTGACCCGCGAACTTGAACAACGTTGCCACCGTTGTTCTCATGGATAGGCGACCACGACGAGTCACAACGGTACGCGCTACGTTGCCGTGGCTACTTGCTGTCCAGTTCCTCATAGGTACACTGTTATACGTCACAGATGTACATCGCCAACGGAGCGAAACGGCACAGGTGTACAATATCTGCACTTCGTTAGCTATGTTAGGTGCCACGTAATTAAGAGGTCCCTTGTTCCATCACGCTAAGGCACTCACTTTATATTCTTACTAAGTAATCTTAACCAATTTTATACGAAAGTGAGCTGCGAAAAGCTTTTCTTGTGTTCGTTGTTTTGTTAAGATTATAATAATTAAATTTATGTTAAGTCTAGTTTTTCTTGTATATTATGAAAATGAACGCGTTAATTAGTATCTAACGTGTTATTGTCTAGAAAGCTTGTCGACTGTAGAGGTTTCAAAAACTGTTCATCTGATGTTCAACTTTCACATGACGCGATTATAAGGAAAATGTACTGACGGAACAGTTACCAATAATGTCATCAATTGTTGGCAACTGTGGCCTTTCTCTATGATGTAGTAGTTAACGGGAGAGGTGTCCGTCCACTCACTGATGCAGCATTTATTGATGCCGTTTTCTACAAAATTTATATATTAATTAATATTCAAGGAAATTGAATTCAAATTGCAAAACCAAAGCGACGGACATCCCATCACAGCTTGGCGAAAGCAAGCTAAAGTGGAAATAGGCTAGTCATGTGTCTGCGGAAGGTAAAGTCCAACTTAATATAATTATGATGTCTCCTCACGAGGTGGACCAAAAATATGCGGAAGGTGGCCGGAACAGACTGGGTGCGGAAATTAGAAGAGCGATTGTTGTAGTCCAGTAGAAGTGGCTGCGAAAGGAGCTTGATTGAATAGTGGAAATCTATGATGCCTGTCTAACTGTCCGTCAAAACGCGTCTGCGTATTTTCTATATATTTTATTAAATGCGAGTGAATAGTTAGCCTAGTGGCGCCTGCGTGGGCGCGCGCTTGATTAGCGACATGGTTATATTAACTAAACAGCTGTTTTGTTATATTAACTAAAGGAGACAAACAGTTAGCGTAGCTTAGGGACGGTGACACCAGAGTGCAGAGGTGGCACTCACCAGATGACCCTACCAAAGGCAATAAACGTCCATGTTGAAATACTATCTAATTGTGGGGATGTCATACCTCTAGCTCTCTCGTATCGTAACCTGTCGTGGCGACCGGCGCCGGCGTGTGCATATCATATAATAATTGACTGTTACATAAAGAATAGCTTGTTACCGTATTTACGTCAATCGTGATAATCCAATAAATTTTATCTAACATTATCTTCACCAGAAACAATACAATATTAATTTTTTTATTGAGAACCAAACTGTACTGCGGAATGTGTTAACAATAACAGATCAATACAATCAAGATTCGAACTCACGACCGGCGTCTATTGTCACTTGCGCTGTTCGCTCGTCAGCCGTATAAACGGCTTTGTCAAACTCGAACGTCAAATACATTTTATTTGATATTATAGAGAAATCTATACTAATATTAAAATGTGAATATTGCTCTGTCTATTTGTGACGTTTTATTGTTAATCCAATGCGATAATATTGAAGAACTTTAGTACAGATATAAGTCAAACGCTAAGGAAAGACCTATCCAACATTTTAAATTAAAAAGATACTTTAATAAAGTCATCAGTGATAGCCAGCATTATATAAACATCAAACAGACGAACAATCTACCAAACTATGATGCTCAATTAGCATCTGAAACAGATGCTAAAGATATCGATAGAAGTAATTGTTACCTGAGCGTGCTTTCGATACTCAGTTCAAGAGGTTCGCGGATGGCGTCGTGATCGCCACTACCAATTAAGAGATTCTGACGTTTCGGGTTTGGTACCAGACTAACTGATCGACGAAATGTGACCCAGAGATAATTGTTCCGAGGTTACATATTCCTTACATTGGCTTGGAAACATTGACGGCACTCATGCACGCAAATGAGAAACAAAACATACTTGTTATAGACCGTAAGTCTACCTAAGTTGTGTGGGATAAAACGTAATGTGTATCAACGTCATTAATGCTAATATATGCGAATGATCGTTAACAAACAACACGTCACGTATTTGTATACAAGACTATGACGTGTATCTAAGTTTAATATCTAAGCTGTTTGCTCCTATGTCTGAGCGTACGATAGTGGACGTTGCGTAAGCCACACGCGCTAATGTGGCTCAACGTACATCATTGCTGCGCAACGTGACATCGCGGCCGGCCCGCGGCCCGCCACGCGTTACGCAGAGGTGCATCACAACACGCTATGACGTCAGTTGCAGTGACGTCGCACGTAACACCCGGCGCAGTGCGAACGTTTATTCTCACTAATTGTCATACATCATGTATTTTTCTATATTTTCCCGAGGTTAGAGCAGGCTAATATTAGGTACTCTCCGTTCTTAGAATAAAAATCTTATTTAATAAATCTCGTCGTTTCGGTGTTTCGTTGCGAGGTGAGCACGTTCTTTCATTAATAAAATATTAAACGGGTGTTTAGCCGTAGGTTTCTTTAACATTACAAAGCTTCTTTAGCAACCTTCAACTAATGTTCGAGAAAGTAATAGAGGTCATCTTGCGTGTTCCCTATTTTCTAAGATAATTCCCTACCCGATATGTGTCGTATTTTTGGCTAGAACTTATCTTAGTTTGTACAAATGTTCCACGATTGAGCGTGAGTTGCCTTTTTCATAAACGCACATATTATGTATCAAAGTTAACGCGCATGACTTTATAAACTGAGAGCTAAGACTATAACATAAAACTTTTACGATCATTATACGTACTTAGATGATGGTTTCTAAGTAATTTGTTGTGAATAAATACTGAAAACGAACGGACGGGTTGCGTAAGCGCCGCGCCGCGCGCCGTTGACCGTCAGTAATCGTTTACTGCGCTTATCATATAACAATATAACACGTGTATGCTAGTAGCTGCTTTTTATTTATATTACGACTATATGAGGACTAAGTTGCGGATAGTGACAGTTACAACACACCTTGTATTCCTAGTTAGATGCACCTAGTACTCTCTTTTTATGTATTCCTGCACAAATACACGGGCTTAAGCCGCGTACAGGTGCCCGAGTTTTCTCCCGTTGTCAGTCGATTTATTAATTAAGTGTAGAATATGTATCTACTGTTTGAGATCTTATCTTATCTTATGTGGGGGCCAGTCAGTGCAGATCGGCGACACTTCAACCCAGTGGGATCTTTTGTGTCGACACTCTCCCAATAACGACTGCTATAGATGTTCATAGCAGCCGGGACCGACAGCTTAACGTGGTCTCCGAGGCACGGAGCAGGCGATAATTGTCAATCAATACGCACATAATTTCGAAAAGTCATAACTTCCGAAAGTCAGAGATGCGCGACGTGGGTTCGAACCTGAGACCCTCTGCATTGCAGTCTGTTGGTCTCCCCACTGAGCTATCGCTGCTCCAACTGTTTGAGATAGAACGAGCCATTACAAATTGAAGTAAACGACAGATTTTCTTTATTCCTTTTTAAATAGATAATACCTACAATAGAAATATATACGGATATTTGTGGGGATCGGTCTACTAAGTGCGCCATTCGTATAGTCAAGTGTGTATTAAGCTATACACTAATTTATTGTGTTTTGTTTACATAAAATGTTATATACATGTGTAACGAAATTTCGGCATGACAACACATTTGAAAATTAATGATGACTAAACATCATGTAAATAATAATGTATTGCTGTTTTACTAATTAATATTGTTCGAGCAAAACAACGGCGAGGAAGTTTACGAGAGTGTGCCCTACCGGCTACAGAGTATGTGCACTTACTGAGAATTCCCAAATTACAACAAACACAGTACTACTAAGACCCACACGGAATCTAAACAGAGGCCTCCGCTGACAATCCAGGCACTCCATTTACTTCAACAACGCGGATCTTATACTTTAATGTTGCAAGCAATCCGTAACGCAAAATTCTGTTGTTTAACCCCTACATAAACCACATTAATAGTTATCGCGCCCTGGGGGACCTAGGGACTCGGTCACATGGTCACCGTCATGTTCGACAAACAAACAACATCAGATAAGGCATCAAATAACAAGAGCACACGGCATACTTGTCGTTTAAACCTTATTGCTAATCGCCACATTCCTAGAACATTGTTTCTTGTATTTGCCTGTGACGGACAACATGTGCGTCTGCTGTTTTGTGTAAGCTTATCAAGTGCGTTGGGGTTGGTCAAGCGATAAAATAGATAGATATGAATGTAGAAATGAATAATAACAGTTCAAATCACTTAACGCTAATACTTTTGAGCATTTGCTTCTCATTGTCCACTACTATCTTGATCTGATACTTTCGAAGCTTATTGCTAATGATTTAAAGGTCTCTGAATAATATTTAATAAGTATTGAGACTTCCGACATCTTTTTCGATATTTTATGACTCAATAAACACTGAACACGCCTTTACAGTCAAGTAAATGATTGCATGTCAGTGCACCAACGAAGAACTTTTAAAACATTTCATTGTTATTTCTATTGCTTATACCTAAAACTGAAAACTAATACCATGAAAACATAATAATATAATTATAAAACAAGGCTGCAAAACGCTGTAATTTAAATAATCCTTAAGCTCAGCTAGCAGATTGAATTTGACATTGACACGCAAAAAGCAAGACTTATGCCCAGTCCCACAACTAACCGGTAAAAGTTATCCGAAAGATAAATCGCATGCTGTCTCACTCTTGTTAGGTTAAAAAAGAGAGATGGCGTCACTTTTATCTTATAGATATATGCTATTTAGAGGTGGTGGGACAAGCCCTAAGACTTGGTCAGGTAAACAAGTCCTGATAAAGACAGCTCTAAGATCCGCAAGGTTAACAGAACTCAGCGGTACGATTGGAGGAAGAACGTGTCCACACGAAAGTGGCACAAAACACGTGCGGTCGGCTGCGGCCTCAGCGAGCATGGCCCGAGTCACGTTTGCACGGGTCCTTAGTAGGGCTGCGGCCGGCATGGCGCCGGCTCTACCACAATTCGGTTTTTATACATATCCACAATATGCGACATCGCGGTTCAAAGGGTTAAGTTACAGTAGTATAGAGAATAATTAAAGTTGTAATTTGCCGTACGTAGTCAAATTATATAATTAATTTTAAAGTTAATTTATGCGGCATGAAAGTGGATATAGTGACAAGAATAGAAAAGGGTATGTTAAGCTGGTTTGGGCATGTAGAAAGAATGGACGAGGAAAGACTGACTAAGAAAGTTTATAAGCCTAGTGTAAATGGAACAGTCGCAAGAGGAAAACCTAGGCGAACGTTTCTCGATCAGATTGGCGGCGTTCTGGATAAAGGCCAGGTTAATAGCACCTTGAACCGACGGGCGTGTATGAGGAATGTGATGAAAGTGAATGAAGCCAGAGAAATGTGTCAGGATCGTAGCAAATGGAAATCCGTAGTGTCTGTCTATCCCTTTGGGAAACAGGCGTGAATCTATGTATGTATTTATGTATGTAATATGGAGTATATTTATATTGTTTTTTGAATTGCCTTTCAGTTTTGGCAGCCCTAAAACATGCTAATGTACATCAAGGCTTTCGTGCCGATACAGTGGCATATTTCATAATGAACTGTTTATGAACAAATGAACGATAGAAATGTTAAAGCAACGGACTAGCCGGACATCGCACTGAGTCAGCCACAGCTTTGTAGTGCTTCACCATTATGTTCCACTAAGAGCTAACTTATTGCTAATTACCTATGATGGCTGTTTGATGCTGAAATGGCATATGTTGCATAGGAATGGCAATAAGAGGACCAATGGTCGATGTCCCGTATGAGAGCAACGCAGAGTGCTATCACAGTAAATATATAAGCTATTGTTGTAAACGTCTATAGGGCCTTTGCCAATGTTGCCTACTGATAGAAAATTAAAAGAAATTCAAAATGCTGTTATATAGAGGAAGACCTAGGCAAACGTTTCTCGATCAGATCGGAGGCGTTCTGGATGAAGGCCAGGTTAAGAGCACCTTGAACCGACGGGCGTGTGTGAGGAATGTGATGAAATTGAATGAAGCCAGAGAAGTGTGTCAGGAACTCAGGATCGTAGCAAATGGAAATCCGAAGTCTCTGTCTACCGCTCTGGGAAACAGGCGTGAATCTATGTATGTATGTATGTTATAAAATTAAAATATAATACCCCAAGACATACAAGTAAATCTACTATAAAATATAACTCATTAATTTAGTAGCTATCTGATACAAGAAATAATCATCATATTCACGTAGAGTAAAATTCTATTCCGTGAATTTTAAAATATTTTCCTTTATTGTTAAACATCCCTGTATTTCATAAATATCCATTCGAAATATCATCCTACCGTTACTTGATATCGACATCGAGACAATACAAACAAATTGTATTTAGCTATTATAGTCTCAGCATTTCTATTATCAAGAGACACACAGTTAAAGCGTACTTGAGAGTCTTGGAACTACAATCGGCAAACGTCGGCGAAGTGAACGAGAACAAAACAAAGTGGCAGTATCAGAGTCAGAGTGCAGCAACTAGCGCTGCAGGTTCCTTCTCATTATCTTCTGTAAATTGAAATGTAGTTGTATGTACGTATACACCTTTATATATCTGTAGTCAAAGGTAATTTCCCTGCAGACAGACGGCGTATCCGAGCTCTGGACGACGCCACTAGAATAAAACTGGATACAATATAATGTATTACAGTTTGATACAATGAATGGTAAACATTTTCAGTCATTGCAATTCTGTTTAATTCCTATATTATCCACAGTGCAGTCCAGCATGGAAGTCAATTTATGTTATGTAACTAATTACAGTAATTACTCAATGAAAATCAAACGGAAACTATTATCTAAATGCCATGTCGGGCATATTGGCTGTGGCGCTTGTTTTTAAACGTATTCATAAAATATCTTCAAAATGTCTGAGATGCGTGGTGTGGGATCGAATGCAAGATCATTGCTTGGCTATCCAACCAGGCTGTTGCTGCTCTATATTCTGTATACCACTGCAAAAACGGAATCGCTGCAGCACGACGACTCTTTAGTGCTCGCTGCAGTAACTACTACTTGCAGCGACGACCTTCTATAGGGCGGTGGTGTTGCCCTATAGGACTGCTAAGCACCAATTCTTTGTTGAGCTCTCTGATCTCTCGTAACGTCAACTATAGTACTGAGAGTGCTTCTAAAACTGGTAATGTTTATTTTGTACAGTCAGAGAGACAAGAAACCGCTAGTGTATATTAAAAGTGTACGACCTCTAGATGCACGTAAGATTTAAATATCACGTGTCAGTGGAACGTGCATCGCATCAAAAGGACGAATAAAATATTTTTGTGTTTATTGAATCAGCTGCAGTGCATTTTGTTGTGTACTGTAAATAATAATAACAAAATGCACTGCAGCTGATTCAACTGTTTATTTGGCTAGAAATATGCCACTACGAAAAATATTCTTTAGGACCGAAAGGCGCTTCTTTATTTGCATAGATGTACTCGCGCCCGTATTACCTCGAAAGGGAAGACGATGGTGTATAAGACCCACATTTTGTCCCTATGTTTGAGTCTCAGGTAACAGAGGACGAGTCTAGACGTCGCAGGTAGAGTTTTAAACTTCTTGCTGCTACTGATAATTTTCAAATAGAAAATGCTAATAACACTTATGCTTATTATTTGATCAAACCTGGCTGTCGAGCGTAGGAATCAACCATTCATAGATCCGGCAGCCATTTATGCTCAACAAGTACTTGTTTAGCTTAAAAACCAACTGCAATTATGACAAAAAAAGAGTTGTCGGACATCGGCTGAGCACACAGCGCTCAGCAGGAAACATTGAACCTAGAGTGTTCATACCTGTGAGCACGATTATACGACGAGTTGTTATGTAACGGTGGTCAGAACGCATGGATACTCACGGAAATCAACACGGCGTAATTTTTTTTCTATTAATAGTCAAGTCAGATATTATGCTAGTTATATTGCCCAGGAAATGGAAATAAACAAGTGTATCTACGTTTGCGGCCGATCGTGGGATTTGATTCCAGATCCGAGTCGGTGCTGATGGCTAGTGCTCTATTATTTGGAACTGAAAACAAAACTGCCGAAATATGAGTGCGATACAACTTCATTTATTTCTTAGGATATACATGAATACATTTATGTAGTATATTCATTTATATAATGTACTAGCTGACGCACGCAACTTCGTCTGCTTCATCACATAAAATAAATTTTCGCGCTTTTGCAACATTTTTCATTGCTGCTCCGCTCCTATTGGTCGTAACGTGATGTTATATAGCCTATAGCCTTCGTCGATAAATGGGCTATCCAACACTAAAATAATGTTTCAACTCGAACCAGTAGTTCCTGAGATTAGCGCGTTCAAACAAACAAACAACCTCTTCAGCTTTATAATAACTTTTAAACTTTCGCGTTGCATGATTCTTGATGATGACGTTCAGCTTTATAATATTAGTATAGATAAAACTTGTTTCACAGTGGAATTATTAGTACGTTAATATTGGAACAATGAATTACTTCGACTATACGTAACAACACAGTCAAATACCCTTGCGTTGTATTCCTATGATGAGTTGGTCACGGCAAAGTTCATTGAAGCAACGCTGCCTGAGCCGTCAGCAAGGAAACACTGGTCTTCAAGCTTTGCACTATTGTTAGGCTACTAGGTACTATCAAAGGCTGGGTTTACTTGTTGCTCATTGTAGTCTATAAGAAGTGTCAGTAACTACCTGACAAAAAAACCTCGATAACACTTTTGTCTGACCCGGAAATCGAGTTCAGGACCTTACGATCGGCATTAATGCTCACGTTCATATCCAAGTCATTATCCCTTAACAGACCTTATATGAGAATCAAACCATTTTCAGCTGAACCAAGGTGAATTTTACGTCAATTTATCATTGTAAGTCACTGACCTTTGGTGTACAGTCAAAAAAAGCGAAATTAAAAAACAGGAAATGGAAAAATAACAAGTTTCTACGAGGTAACGTCACTTATTGGAAAGGACAAGGAACTGCCGCCGATAGCAATGTCCTGTTGATTGTAAATGTAGATCGAACCGATTAAATAAACTTTGTAATACAAGTTCATTTATATTTGCAAAGGGTCATTTTAAAATAGTTTCAAGAGCTTGTGTTTATAGTACTTTTATATACAACTTCCGATTACCTGCGATATCGCGTGACTTTTATTTAATGTACTGTTGCTATGGCTTTCTTTAGGGTTTAATCTATATCTATACCAGATTTTATTAAATTCGAGCTGTCGAGAAATCATAATGAACAGTCGGAGAGACTTACTTTCGCATTTATATAATTAAGTATGGATGATCAATAGTAATAGTAGTGGAATAAACAACTCGTGACCCTGTGACACCGGTAGTTCGTCCCGTACGGGATGGAAACCCTGGTACATAAGCGTGGTATACGTGGTCAAACCATTGCGCCATCATACACCATAGTTCCTTTGAAAGCCTTATTACAATTTTAATAGCTGCCGTCTACTTACTTAGCTATTTGGCTCCCGCACTACTACTCAAATTATACAGAAATATTTAATTACGCCTGAACTAGGAATCGATCCCGTTATTTCGCGCACAAGCATATGAAGTCTATATTTAACCATTTCAAATGTAATAATAGCAGTTATAACATTATCCATTAATACTGTAACTTTGAAATAACTGTTTGTTCACGGCTGTTTGGTAAAAAGGTACTTAGCTTATAAACTGAAGAAAATACCTACTGAATAAGATGACGTTGACGTTTTCTTAGTGTAGTTATAGCAGTAAGGTCAGTAAAAAGTACAACAAACAAGTTCTCAATACAGTTTGTATTAAAAGCAAAAAGCTGGTGCTAGTCAAAATTCGTCAATATACCGCTAGGCTACATTCCTGCGCGCCTCCTGTCCGGTAAGCGCGACGTCAACGACCCGCTCGCTCGCGGGCGCTCATCGCTTAATTGTTTGATACTGCATCTGTTATGACCGTGTGCCGTTACCGTTATTATATGAAATCTATGTTTTAGATTGAGCTAGACTCGCCATTTGGTGATAGGCGATTGAAGCTTAAAAGATAGCCCGAGGCTTTACACACATCGAAACAACGGATACGGAACACACGCTCGGTTCCATTACTTGTGAATCACAATATTTTTGTGCTATGCCGAGGTAGAAACCCGAATCACTTGGTGTAGTTAGAAGAGCATTTATGTAGTTCGCCATAGAGTTAAGCGAGTACATTGCTAGTTCAAAAATATTCCTCTATGAAAAACGTTCAAATTTTATTTATGACATCGACAAAGAAATGCGAATGGATCTATACGATCATGAGGCCCTGGTTTCCAAATACAGTTAGGGCAATGATCTTAGTCTCTCTATCAGTAAATACAGAGCAGCACAGGGTCCGACAATATGGCAGTAGTTCAGCCGGCGGTTACGCGGGACCTACGAATTTATACGGGCCGGCCGTCAACTTTTATAAACTTCTGTCGATTACTTCACTTGATAATCAAAGCTGCAAAACACGTTGCACTTGAGAAAACTATTAAAACGTTTATTTTAATGGGATCTAGTATAAAGATAAATGAGATTATCTTCCATGGCAGGATAGACAGGAAGCGAACTATTAACAGAAATTCTTAGAGCAATTTAAACTACTCATTAGACGTTTAAGTATGACTAAGCTATGTTCAGAACGAATATTATCTGCAGACGTATGTAAAGCTTTACCTGTTATTTCACACTGGACTTCAGGTTAAACATTTATTTATTCATAAAAAGAACACCTACAGTTCACTTATATTGAGAATCTATATAATTTTAGTATGTTCTATAAAATACAGTCTGAGTTACGTTAAGGTAAGAGATGATAAATTAATAATTTTTTGTGACAAAATCTAGTAAGTTTTTTATACAACGCTAGGGTTTTAGTGTTTCTTATTTCGTCTGGTAATTTGTTGTACAGTTGTGCTCCTTCGTATGATATGTTCTTTGTACCAGAGTTAGTTCTGGGTGTTGGTAGTTGTGGTTTGTGTCGTCGTGTGTGCTATGCGTGTGATTTTGTACTGAATTCTGGTTGTGAGTGTATTGTTCTTGATTTGGATATAATTACTAGGTTATATTTTAATCTCAAGTCTACTGAACTCGAAGGATTATTTTTATTGAGGGATATTGAGGGTTGGAAAGTCAAGAAATTTTGTGACTTGATATTTGAGAGTTACCACATTAATGTAAATCACGTTATTATACTATGTATACAACATAATTGTGTAGTTTCCGATAAATGAGGCCGAGATGAAACGCAAACCTAAATTTTGTTAGGAGTACTATAATTTAAGGCTCAACAACAATATACTTGGTCCATACATAACTGTATAAAATTATTTTGTATGGTTTCACTGCTTCCATACGAACCGCCAACCAACTTTTACTCACTGTGAAGGCTGGGTATTGTGTAGTTTATAGGATATAATATTTATGTTAGAATTTCACGTTACTTCTTCGCTCAGAAACACATTAATATAACATGAACTCCTTTAAAAATATATAAAGTATACTCACCACCAGTGCCAAGAACTTTGAGCAAGTCAAAATGTGATATGTCCACTTTGGATGGGCCGTTGAGGTTAACTGGAACAAAATTAACATTTTGCATTAATATACGTCTTTGTTTATGTGACTTACTAGCTTAACGAAGACCTCACTGCACTTAGTCTTAAGTAAGAGTGCGATAATGTTAGACTTCCACAAGAAAATGAAGCTAGGATCACGATCTGCACTTTAAGGCTATTTTTTATACTAGTACGCATGTTTGAAATTCAGTCAAATAACATAATATAATATATGTAGTATACTTTCAGATCTTGTGCCGAAAAACGTGCTAGAAATACTGACAAATTTCAAAGTACTAAGTAAATGTATATGCTCCCAGTTTCGATCATCAGTCATTAGTTCATTACTTTAGTTCGTATTTAGCAAGTTTTGTCTTACTAGGTAAACATCTATAGTGGTAGTGGTGTGGTAGAATATATATATTATTATATTATATTATTATATCTTAATTGCATATGACTAAGGTAACATAAAAAAAATATAGTTAATATTAATACAATCATTACCATTATATAGAATTTACGGACCCTCCTATAAATTGACTCATACAATAAACCAGAGCAATCCCTACAATTGAACACTTCAAATATAGCATACATAGAACTTACATAAAGTTTGTATCACAGATAAAATGTGTGCATTTCAAAACCAGTAGTATACGGAATGTTCATTACATAAGCACAAAAAAATTAAAAGTCGAGTATTTAAAGTAACTGTATCAAGTGAAATGTGTGCCGTCGAGTACATTAGGCGACGTGCCTTTCCCTCAGAACATTTTCACTTTTACTAAGCCCCTGCTTTGAATTCGCCATTACCTTATCACACATCTTACAGAGGCCTTTAGGAAACTGTACAGAGCGGATTTAAATCTATGTGAAAGAATTTATAAAAAATCCTATTAATTACGACTTTAAACACTTAGTTGCAGTCCGAGAAATGCTTGGTAGATGGCAAAAGGACCAGGGTTTTCATAGACTGGAGACTTGACAATTTGTTTGTAATCTAAAGAGTCTTTTTTGTGTAAGCATCCATACTAAATATTAAAAACGATGTCCACTCCAGTTAATATTACTCTCGAAACAAAAGGCTTGTCGCTACACAGAACTTAATAAACCGGTGTAACATAACACAGCAGAACTCGGCTGGAGTACTCACCTACACGTGTACATATTAAACCTCTACATATTATTCCAAGGATTTGTGACCTGGATTTGAGTGAGAACAAGGGCTGCAGAAATCCTTCTGTGCAACTTTACCGACCGGATTTACCCGGTAACGATAACAGAGCTATAAAACGAACTGCTTTATTATGTAACCGTTATTTGAGTATTACGAAACAGCAGCTTTTTATCGTAAAGTCTTTGGAATATAAACGACAATCAATATGGGCATCAGTAGTCTCAAACATTATGACAACTATATTACCTTAGAGAAGCTTTCGAGTTGTAGCAAAAATATAATATTTCCGGTGTATAACTACTGTTATCATAGACAGGCTCGACTAGGAGCCAATACGCTTGGGAATAGAGTAGGACGAATATCAGACAGGCAATGGTCAGCAGATTTATTTAAATGGTAGAAATAGCTAGTGCCTTACGTTACAGGGTTCAGGGCTGTTGTTATATTATGAAGTAAGTTTCTCATCCTCGGGAAGTCGGCACTACAAAATAGACAGACAAGTATATAACTTGTGTTCTACAGTGTTACAATTTGATTGCAACATTATGTATTTCTCGGGAAAGCGCCGCGACGTAGCTCCTGACGTAAGATCTTATATACTGTGACATCTGTAATTTAACATTTGCTTTGTAACAAACCGGTAAGTTAACAACTGATCAAAGTATATCTTGTACAATGATTCTCTAACAAGCACGGCACTGATGCAGCAGCACAATCTCTGAAGCTGTTCGCTCCTGTCGTACAGGACGGGTGGCGCATGCAGCATATTTATTTTCCGAGAGGAACACAAAAGACGAACAATTATTTGTATAATACACAATTGATTTGGATTTAAATTTTTCGTGATTCAGCTATACATTTTCAAGAACTGGATTAGTTTACTCTTTACTTGTTGTTGATATGTACAAAAAATGGAAGTGTAATACAATAGAGATGATAAATAATGGAGTAATTTTGACAATGTTGATAACCTTTCATTTGTTAGCCTATTTAGTAATAACAGAAGTCAAATATTTTTTAACAGAAGCTTTTTAGTATTGTGTTCCTTTGTGTGACAGTAACTTATTCAGCCTAGCATCTAGCTACTCCAGTAAACAAAAGCTCTCGTGACAATTGATATCAATGAAAATCCCGTGCTCCACAAATCGCAAAAGAGGATATCATTTGTGAAACACGGGCGCATAATCAATACGAATTGCGAGATGTACATGGGAGCACTTTAAACATATATTTCCTCACGGAATTGCGCATGCAAGGCACACAAGAATGAACCGATTTGTTCGGAATGCGATGATACTGGAGATCGCATCGATATATAATTTTCAATATTGGCTTTTAATATATGCAATTATTATTTTATTTCTCTTTGTTATGTTTTTTATATTTTTAATACATTATGAGTTTGGTTGTCTATTTAATTGTTAAACAATCTACTGGTCGCAATTAAGTTAACTGATCCCGCTTGAACTGGACCCGCGGGATCAGTTGACCTAATGTATATTTCGAATTGGTCAACTGATCCCGTTTCATAATTTTATAATTTGTATAAACACGGAGAAAAGTATTATACATTAATAATATTAATATGACCACGACATTAATTACTACGAATCCGAGACACATCGCACTCATGTCAAGTACATGACAAGGTCATAATCCTATTGTGAGAATAGGAATACCTGGATTCAGCCAATCACATGCATCAAAGACGTGAGTTTGCCGCTGGGCAGCGAATCTTTTTTATGCAGCTGTGTGAGCGAGAGAGCATTATATGCCCACTATGCACTTCGTTTTATAGTACTTAGACGTTTTCCGCACGTCTGTACACAAATTTGAAAATATACTATAGAGTTCTGCCTCATTTAAAAGCGGATCCAGTTGACAAAAGATAAATAATAAAATTAATGAACTAGTCAACTCATCCCGCGGGATCAGTTTAGAGCGGGATCAGTTACCTAAAGAGCCCCAATGCGTGCATCTGTCTGTAATCGACTTGTTTGTGCTAAATGTTATACTTGTGTGCGTGTGCTGTTGTCGATGGGTATGATATAAATAAATGTAAGTATACTATTAGGACTCCACATACGATGAAAGTAAGAATTGCCTACAGTATGTTGTAAAAGAAATCATTTAATATGCAGGTTAGAAAGTTAGGATATGGCAGATTAAAAGCCAGGAGACATTCCTCTAAATTAAATGACAGTAGTGATCAACTTATGTCCCTAGATATAGGGAGTAGTGGCACATTTCTGCAGGTGTAACAATACTAGTTTAACCAATCAGTTCACCCATGTATCGAATAATAATAATATTCTATCACATACACACTACACCATCTAGCCCACACTAATCGGAGCTTATACTATGGCTACTAGACAATGGATAAACATACATATATACTTCTTTTTTGTAAATATATACATATTTTATACATAGAAACATCCAGACCAAGATAAACATCCATGTTCATGCACACAAATATTTGACTTGGAATCGAACCCGCAATCTCAGGTGTGGCAGTCGGTTACGCTAACCACTACGCCATCGAGGCCTAATTCATAAAAGGCAAATTATCTGTCGGGCAGACACACAGTTTGTGGCACCACGGCCGCACGGTACACTCTACAAGAGAGATAAATTGATTGCACTGTAACGATCATTGCAATGTGGAATAAAAAAATACTGTTTGACGTCATGAAGCATGTCGGACCATTTAAAGAGCATTTGCGTAGTTAATAATCGCTATCTGTTACCAGTTTTGGAACAACGGTAATTAAGTATATAATTAAAATATATCATTAACATGGCGACTTGTGGAACTATTACCGAAATATTACTCACAAATAGACAGCCTTCGGTGAGCCCTTAAGAAAAACATGCAAATCAAGCAATGATAATAGTGATTCTGTTATCTTTTAAATATGTTTTATATTATGATAACAATTTACATAGGAATTGGCGATAAACAAACTGTACAGAGCGAATGTTTTTGTCTCACAAAGTCAACAGTTCATTGACACTCACTCAGTTGTAATTATTTAATCTGTGACATTGGTGTGCAAAAATAATTGCGCTATTACAATATATGAGGTTTATTGGAGCTAAATGGCAATTCCAGTATTGAAAATGAATCGTTATAATCGAAGTAATCACTAGAATTTATTGAACGAATGAAATCCTTATAGGAAAATTGAGGCTCGTAGTCTCTCATAGTTTTTGTTAATATTTAAATGTAACTCTTACAATAACAAGTATACTGTCTCGTTTCGCAAAGGTAACTGTTAATTCTTTATCGACACTGTACCGATTGATTACTCTTCGATAAATCGGCTGAATGACCTATAGCCGACAACATAACCCGAAGCCTGCCACAGTGGCACCTGTTCTCAGTAGCTATAACGCTAGACATAACACAGCTATACTAACAACGGCAGACAAACTACACTCATCTGCAAAGTCAATGGTGCGTCGACCTAATATTTACTAATTCATATTTCTCAAAGGTCGTAGCCGGTGGTAAGTTTACCATGGCGTTTGAAGGTGAAACTAAAACCCTTGGTACACCAATACAGGTACATTTCATGGTGAAAATAGCTGTTTAGTTTCATAGCAAAACGGTTAGTTATTTTGAATTCTCTCAAGATTACGTTATATATTATGATACATTACGTGAAACGGTTCCAATTAGAAAATGTTTGCTTAATTAGTTTCGAAGAATTTCTTTTGCCTTGGGCTAATTTGAAGTCGTATGTTTTTTATAATACTCGTTTGACAATAGAATCAGAAATGAACGTAGTATGTACTTGAATATTGTAGAGGTTGTTGGTTCTGTTCGCGGGATTTCCCCGTCATTGCATTACTGGTAAATAGTCAAGTACAGTATCAGAAGATAACACCTATTAGGCCTATTAATTAATAGAAATAGGCACTTACTAGTGAACCTATCGAATATGACAATCAGTTAATTATTTTGTTCGTCACTATGAAATACAAACAAAACACGACTGCTTACCATTAGGTGAAGTGTGGTCATTTTGACGAGCAAAATAAATAAAAATTGATTTGAAAAGTTCAAAAATAGTGAAAAGGTATAATAGCATTTCACATAAAACATTGACAGGATCTCTTGTGCTAACAACACGAATTTAATGTAAAAGAAAATGTTCGTATTGGAGAACATAAAGCACTTTTGTTTAATTTCAATTAATTACATTTTTAGATGGTTACCCACCTCCACAAGCAAAAGGACTAATTAGCTATTTATTACTACTATTGCAAAATAACAATTAAATAAAGGAACATACATCTAATTGGGGCAAGCATACTGACTCATACAGGCACAGTTCTATAGTACAATTGAGATCTCAATGGAGAAATGCACTCCACTATATCTGACCCTGTAGTTGCAGCTGCACATAATATGCTGATAGTCTTTGAAAGCACAAGACTACCACAACTAGGTGGCTAATATAATAAGCTTAATGCTGTAGCAAAATAGAGAATTGAGAGGAATGCCACAACTTAAAAGAATCACTAACTAAACGGTTATTTATAACAAGTAAAGCAAAACTGTGCATATTATACAAAGAGTGGGTTATGTAAGCATAAACTTGCAGAGGAAACTTTTCAGGTTAGTGCTAATTGGATTAAATGTGACATAACATATTTCCACTATGTAGCTACTGATAAATATATGCATCATACTGTCATTAGCAGTGTCATATTATAAAAAGTGGACTTGTGAATCCACTTCTCAAATGGACTATTCTGGATTCCCTGGTCCTACCCAATTCCAGAAATGGTAGAGAAAGAAGAATGGTTGTTGTCTAGTAAATGTGGCTATTGTAACTACCTGTGCTAGTTTAAGCTGACATAGACTCATTTCCTCTAGAAATTTAATAGCCTATTTCTGTTCCCCAGTTACAGATTAGCTGATCACCATGTAGAAGTGGTTAACCTTGCACAAAGGTTCAACTTACTACAGGTTTTGGTAAAATTAATGTCAATAAGTACCATTGTTGAAAGTTACATATTTTATGATTATTATATTGCTTCTTAATAATGTAATTAACAATTGGACAAGTATACTTTGCAAATCTGGCTCGCTGGCTTAAATGAAGTAGTGATGGCCACTCACTAATAGCTATAACTGCTATATTTGGTAAGGAAAGAGGTTGGCTTCAGCAATTTATGAAATAAGTTAGGTTTTGTTTTGCAGAATACCACAAAAATATCAGCATGTATTTGATGTATTTAATATTTATACAATTTTATGGCAAATCAGTTAAGCATATCTGATATATTGTAAATGGTGTCTTTTTTATGATACTTGTGAAAGAATATATTAATAAATATTGTTTTACAAATATGTATGGGCAAAATCTAATCTATTTTGCCTACTCAAAAGTAATAATACATTTTTAGTTCTGTATAAGGGTATTGTGGCATTAATAAGAAAAAAAGAGTTTTATAGCTATCTCCATTTCATAGCTTCTTTATTATAAAGAAACACTGTTTAATAATCCCTAAATTTTGCCTTTTAATAACTAAAACTTAACCATTAATAATTTACTCACAAAATTATATATACTTTTTGAATGAGCCTTTCTGGAAACTTAAATGATAAAAGAATGGTTTCTAGAACTACTAGCCATAAAATTTACAAAAATTATGAAATATGTGAGTAATATACATATTTCAACTTGTAATACTTAGGTATTTGAAATTGACTATAATAAAATGTTCAATGCATAAAAATATATTGTAAGAAATACAGTACATGTTAAACTATCATAAAACATCTACAATTTAGTGGGACTTGGACACCAATAAATTGATAAGAAAGTATGAGTTATCGCGGTTTGTGCCAAGGATTTGTGATAATGACAACCAACTGAACCAACCAACATCAATTTCATTCCCACGGCTATAACATAAATTATGTATGCATGAGAAATATAGAATATGATGATAATTGCTCAAAGATTATTTACTGCAATGTTCATGCAAGTTCTACTGCAAGCTCAACACAGATACAAGTGTATTATTGCTCAACTGATCTTGTTATTTAAAGTAAAGGCTAGACTTTACCATGGTGTTTTTAAAAAGGACTAACAGTCCACTATATCTGCCATTGTGAGTTATATTGGTATTCCAAGATCTTTAATGCACAAAATAGTGTTATTTTGTCCAGTTTTATCCTAATCTCAAGTCTGACACAGAGACATCAGTTTGATGTAATTCCCAATTAGTTAGACAAAACTTTCACCATTTCTAATGTTACTTTCACAAAGTGGCCAATATCATTGAGTGGAACATGTTTAATTATGTTTTGCTGGGAATGAACTTCCTCAATGAGCCAGTATTTAGTACCATGCTGAAGGAAGTAATCAAGACAAGATTTGAACATTCATATTACTGATAATCAATATCATACATAGTCTTTTTGCAGTTACACTAGGCTCAATAGTCCTTCAACAGATAGCTAATTTTATTAAGTAGTATATTTAGCTTTACATGTTTTATTTAATAAAACCATAATAATTTAATAAAACAGTAATTATTATAATGAATAATTTTGTTTTTATTTAAGGAAGTTTTGCAATAGGGAGTGTTCATCCATTACTTGATAATATAAAATAAATAGGTATATATATTTCTTACCATTATTAAGCCTATCCAGTAAAATAAGCAGAAACCGGAATCAATATTATTATATAAACTCAAGAGATCAGAAACATTAAATTCTCAAGGTTTTAGTAACACTGAATGGACTGGTTTTAGAATCAGAGGAAATAAGTAATATTTCATATCAACTAATTAACCTTCTGCAAAGACCATTGAATTACATAACTAATACACATAGTTATGAAGTAACTCAGTTTACTTATATATAGGAGATTTTTATTTTTAAATAATATTCTGTGTAGTGCCTGGATAAATGCCAACCACACAAATGAAAATATATAAAATTTTTGTAAAATACTTGTATTATAAGACTTATTAATAATTATTAGCTTAATAAAATGTTATTAAAATTGTCCAATGCAATATGCACTTTAACTAAGTACTATATTTTCACAAACTAAAAATTCAGTAATCATAAAACAATGTTATAATCAAGAAAGAACTGTAGATGAAATCACTTGAATTAATAGAATTACTATTTTATAATTTTTCACAATTAAAATTTATAACAAGACTATTACAATTTCATAGCTTCATTCTCCTATAGAAATTTAAGCTCCCTCAAAAATCCATAAGTGACATTGTATTGCATGATAAAACCATGTTAATATTATTATTTAATTATTAATGCTAAAATAAAATTGTACTGTAAAAAATATTATATATTTATCTTATTCTCCTAAATGATAAAGATATACAAACTACTAATTTCTACCATACTAATTTGCTACTGAATATAATTATTTTAAGAAATAAAATAATTAATGCAATTACATACTTACTATCAAATAAAGTACTTGATGACTCATATAATTTGTAACAACATATAAACTGACCTATTTAATAACTAGAACTCACCTTTACATCTTTTTCTAATTTTACTAGCATCAACCAGATTCCAGTCAACCGAGTCCCGGGCAGGGGCAGGTACGGTGCCACCAATGAGCTCCACCGAGCTGCTCCGCTTGGAGCTAGGGCCAGCCACGGGCGGGAGTTCCTCGATGTTTTTACAGTCCTTCACGGATGACGACACACTTGAGCATTCCACTATTTCCACACTCTTGTCCACATGTCCATTGTTACTCACACTGCAAAGTCCATTCATGGGAGGATCGGTCCTCGCCTTCTTGCATTGAACCTTCTTGTGCTTCTGAGCGCTGTGACGACGTTTCAGCTTTGTTGAGTGCGAGGAGTTCCGGGAACTAACTGGTGACGGGCACCCGCACTCCATACTGCCCTCCTGGTCGCTGCCTTCGTAATAACCCGACTCGTGTTCAGGCTTCTTGTCTGGCAGGCTCATCTCGGCGGTGGCCATGGCTCAGCCGTCGACCAAAACCATGTAGACTCCACCACTTCACCAGCTCATCAATTTTTTACCATCAATGGTCACCAGCGACAGGTAAACGTCGCAATTCCGACAGTTCGGCCGCCGCAAACCGTTATGAAAACGCAAATAAATTATATTGTAACTATTCCTTCAACTTTCAGCGAAAGTACAAACGACACGTAAAGCATTTCGCGAGTAGATACCGCAGTCCGCGACAACTTCACGCGGTATTTTAGTTACAGATGGCGCTGCATTATGCTATAACCCGCCCGAATCTGAGAGTCCCTCTACAATATGCCCAGACCGCACTACGATATGTCAATGCGTTTGGTCGATAGTATTTTCACTTGAAACTAATTTCACGCTATTAAAAACGTCAAAATTTTTAGTTTTGTCTTTTCTTTTAGTTTTATTTATGCCTTTATATCAAAATCACAGCCTCTTCGTCGTCCAGTTGCACGGGGTTCAACATCCACAACAATCCAGGTACTTGTTTCTACTCGTATAAAAGCTCACTACACCGTCAGCACAGTTCATTGCACACTATAACAGTTCGATATTTTGTTGGAATTCACTAGCACTATGTATAAATTGTCTTTTTCTACAAAACATGTATGTACATAATATAAATAAATTATAAAATGCTGGCGCGAATGAGATATCGACTCACTCAGCGCGCTAAAGTAACTGAATTCGAGAAACGCAAAATAGAAACCGTGCGACGGTGTGCGAGCGGCGCGCTGCCCCCACCATTTACGATTTACGAGGCCACATAGTGCATGCGAAACGTGCAGACAAATCGATGAATCGATATTTTATATTCATTTAAATATGACATTTAGCGATACAGTATATTATAGAATATGTATAGGTACGATTATGTAATAAAAAGAAAAATGTTTGCAATGGTATTACATTTATTTAAGGTTTAAAATTATCTTTAAATTAAGCGTTTACTATAGACTCAGCGTTTCATGGACGTAAACAAAGAGAGACGTGGTTATCGCTTATCTATTATATAGAGCGAGATGCCAGATATTAGTGTGCGACAAGGAGAATTGCGATCTCTTTCTTGATTCGCTGCAGAGTGACCGTGAAGTGGTCGAGTTAAACATGGATCACAGAGTACTTTTTATTTAGGGGAATGACTTATGATATGACATGGATTGAAACTTATTGCCTATTGGATTGAGAAATTATTTATTTTACCATGATATTTGCAATCTGTTTGAGTAGGTAATTAATTACTTGAATAATACAATAGAACTTACGTTGTAGATGATTTTGTTTGTGCAGTATATCAACCATACCAACTAGGCAGAACTGTTAAATTGTTAAATGGCACTTTATTAAGTGGTAAAGCAGTTCGACAAAACCGTTTGTTTTATTTCAAAAAATTAACGCTCCTGTGGCGATCCCGCAGAGACGAAGAAGTTCAGCCTACATTTAACAGATGGCGATACAATCGTACTTCACATGACGTCATACTATTCTGCATCGCACAAGTGGAGTTTACACGCGACTAAAGTATATTATACGAGCTCCCGACATCAACCGTCGGGCCGCGGCCCGCCAGGCACGATCAACCAGCCTGGTCGGAGGATCCTCCCTTTGTGTTGGAGGGACATCACACCCTGTTCCTCCACACTCTCATATGAATGAATAAGGTGATTTGATTTCCGATAATTAGAAACAAAGGAGATGTTTCATTTTCGGCTATGAAATGTACTATCTGCCAAAAAATACCAGGAATCGGGGAAAAATATTATTTCCTGAGTTTAAGTCGAATTACGTTTGCGCTTAAAAATAATAGTTTTTATATTCATCATCATCATCATCATCATCAGGCTATAATAGTCCACTGCTGGACATAGCCCTCCCCCAAAGAGAGTTTTTGTATTATTGCTGTTATATTCAATATGGCGGTGGTTCTCGGTCAAACGGTCATATAATTTTGTATGCGTTCATAAATCATATTATCAAAAACTGTACGAAAGTATAGAAGTTATATAGATAACAATGTAAATAATATATAAATATATATGTCAACCTATAAATATGTTTTAGAGTATCATTTATTCATTTCAACTATCATACACATCTTTTCAACCATTTTTCAACAAACAATCAATATAAAAAATATATTCATATAATATAATACTGATTTTGCAGGTTGCACTCCGGAACGAAACATTTTGTTTATTTTTGACATTAACTGTCAATGTCATATTGACTGATAATAAATATTCCAATTTCCAATGCTGAATTAGTGTTTCTTATTACACTTTTCTGAATTCATACGTTTTTCCTTTCATTTTTACAAGAATTAATTATCAATTCTTTGGTGAATATTATTCCAGCAAGAGCTCTTTTACTTCTGACAATTCTAGCATTCTAGGTAATGTATAAATGTCATCTACCAACTTGTCTGGTCATAGATAGTCCGCACGACAAACGTCAAACATATTATATTTATATATTTTATTTTGCGCAACGAAAATACTAAATATTAATAAAGAATTGCTTAACTAAATGTATTTAGGGATACATTCCCAGGTTTCTTGAGGATGTACAAGTTATAGCCGGAGTCCTATACAAAAGTGAAACATCCCCTTTATTAGAACTAGAACAATTATATGTTATTTAGTTAACCTAAACCACTAACTGCCATGTTAGCATGGTATTTTATCATAAACGATGGGTTACATACACAACTGAATTTCTTTTCATACCTAAAGATAAGGGATAGGCAACAAATTTTTTAATTATTTCTCAGTTTTAGCCTAACCACAGATAATATAATACTACTAGCGGTCGCCAGTGCTCGAAATTCGACCAAAGTTTGCCTGTAAGATATTGCTGATATATTATGTCATTATATATTGATATATTATACGTAACCATAGTTACGCGCTTCGACTGCGCTGTTGTTTTTTTATTTATTAATTTAATGTGTTTCTAATGCATATTTTATAAAAATATTAGGATTCGTCCCTCCTTCTCCATATAAAAATTAACTGTGCCAAATTTCATACTCCTCCGTCCGCGCAATTATCGTAAAAAGGGGTACAAAGTTTTTGCTTCACGTATTAGGTAATATATAGATACTAGTAGCCTAACTTTGTAAATCTCTACCTACCGCTACCGCATGCCAAACTATGTGTTAATCTTTAATTTATTTATCGATACCCAAATCTCAAATTGCGTGAATAAGCATTTTGCAATAATGGGGCAGCTATGTACATACATGAGAGCTTCTCCTGAAGCTTTCATTTGCTAAACTCAAATCGATCAACATATTAAGTCAGCATTGAAGTTAGGTAAATATAGTATGTATTTTCCTATCTTCGTTGGTTTCTACTAGCCATTTCGCCAAAATGGCCGCCAGGCATGCAAGATAGCTCGCATGTGACATGCCTCAGGATAGCATCCTAAGCACGTATATTGCCTACGGCAGTTATGAGGATTCTTCAGCAGTTTATTGTGGTGCAGTCTATTTGATGAAGATCTTTCCTGGCTGTCTTAATTGAGTACCTATCCATTATTTGATTTTTCACCTTGGATATCAAATAACCCAATAATTACCCAAGATTATATTTACAATGATAAGTGAATGCAATAAATCTATTAAGGTATTTAATTTAGGTTTCGTTTTAGTGGTATAATACTTTGTGTATTGTGACCAATCTGTTGACTAATATTGACCTGTGATGTGTGTATGCGGTGTTCACTGCACTTTAGTTATTAATTCGCACTTTAATTCCAATCATCTAGAATTGTAGTTTATTTTAAGTGCAGAGATATTTTTGTAGGTTTATAATATATAAATATACACCAACGAAGCAAACATAAATGAACATATGTATATACATAGCACAGATAAAAAAAGTTCTACTCAGTTCCTCACTTGGAGATTAAATTAATACTTATAAGATGAAATTTTAAACAGGCAAGGCCACAGCAGCGTATTCACTGAAATATGGGCCTTAGCTCATACTGGGTCTGGGACTGGAAATGTATAGGCTTATAAAATATAGCTAGCGGTCAACCATGTGCTTACCATGCCATGAATAGGGTTTCCAGGCTCCTTGAGAAGTCAGATTGCTCTTAACGTGCGAACTACTATAATCTTTACCGTATCCGCAAGCAAGGCAAAGATTCTGTTTTTAAATTTGTAATACCATTAAATTTGTGTTACAAGCGCCAATAGGCTGTGAGAGCCACTTACCATCGAGCGAACCGTATGGTCCTTCAGCACCGTGGTAGTAAATAAACCAACAATTAACCAAAGTAACTAGATACGTCGGTTACTTTGCCCCACGGTCACATCATAAGATTTGGCGGTTAAAATAAAACGTTGAAACAGATAACCGTTCTAGTATAATAGTTGTTGTGCGGCGCTAGTTATTTGGCAAACATATCGAAGGACGCCTTGGCTATCAGAGGCACAATAGTGGTATGCAGGAACGGAGGCGGGTAGTTCTGAGACTGTTGTGGCCACAGTGGGGGACACCTATACCTAGCATTTGACTTACGATTACGATGAAAAGAACCATTTTAAAATTGAATGCTCATGCATTAATTCAATATTTTACAATTACGACATTTCTAAAGATATTTTTCGTTATAAATAGAATTTTAGAAAATTTTACCCCACTAACAGATGATTTGATTAGATCTGGTACATTATTAGCCTAAGAACCAACGGGCACAAAAGATTATAAATATGTGGTTTATTTATTTATCTATTTACTACATTACACATTTTTATAATTGGCAGCGGCTGCCGCACTAAGCTCGAAGCTTGTATCGCGGTAACCACACGTTATACATTAG
This sequence comes from Catocala sponsa, assembly GCA_963564715.1. Lineage (NCBI taxonomy): Eukaryota > Metazoa > Arthropoda > Insecta > Lepidoptera > Erebidae > Catocala > Catocala sponsa. The sequence continues at coordinate 268,417 of OY751351.1, read as the reverse complement.
TCGCTTAACATCTAGAATATGCAGACATCGGTTTGAAAACAAATAAAATATAAAAAACTAACATAAATTAAACTTCTAACAAAATAACGTTCGAACGAAGTGAACATATTAACATAACAATTTTGGAAATAAAAAGGGAAATACAGTTGTGTATGTGATGAAAATGTGTGGGGTTTTATGATTGGTATGAATGTGTATGTGTGAGTGTGTGTGTGTGTGTGTGTGTGTGTGTGTGTGTGTGTGTGAGGGTGTGTGTGAGGGTGCGTGTGCGTGTGTGATCGTGTGTGAGTATTGTATCTTATAAAAGTGGAGTTTATGGCAAGTGTAGGAATTCGAAATACACGTTGTTGCGTTAGCTAAGTGAATTCAGGGGATTTTGCAATTTCTTTGTGCATTGAGATTATTGCCTTAAGAATAAATATCTGACGTACTCTAAGTACTTCGCAGTCATGGTACAGGTCATTAGTTGAATACCTAAACGGTTTTTTCAGCATTACTTTTAAGACTGCTCGCTGGGCTCTCTCAAGTTGGATCATTTTGGATTTTGCTGCACCACCCCATACAAGGGAACAATAGTAAAGGAGTGATTGTGTCAGTGCTTTGTAAATTAGTATCAGAGTGTTTTTGTTTGCGCTATTACGTAGTGGTTTGAAAATGTATATAGATTTTCTAATTCTACCTGATAATTGATCTATATGTTTGTAATATGTTAAACGTTCATCTAATATGACTCCTAGATAGCGGATAGAGTCCGTGCGATTAATAGTTTCGCAGTGACAGAAGACTCTACTGTCAGAATCACAAGTGTGTAGTTTTAAAGAAAGGACTGTGGGTTTTGATGCAAGTGTCTTATAAAACGTGATAAACTTAGTTTTTTTTAAAGTTTAGTGGTAATAGATTCGTCTCTAGCCATGTTGCGAGATTTGACATCCCTACCTCCGCAGTTGCGGCTACGCTGGACCAAGATTTGTTACGAAAAATTACTGCGGTGTCATCAGCGTAGAACAAAATGTTTGCATTTGACATGGGTATTTTTAAAATGTCATTTATATAAATGCAGAGTAACGTGGGACCCAGAATACTCCCTTGGGGAACGCCAACCTCAACGCGTTGTCGGTTGCTGGTTGTAGAACCAACTCTAACGCATTGGAAACGATTTGTCAAGTAACTGTGGAACCAATTTAGTGCGAGATCCGGCACGAGGCACGGACACGATGTCAAAAGCCTTTGACAAATCTAGAAAGATTCCTAGACAGTATTCATTGCGATCCAGGGATTTTGACACCACATCAGTTAATGCTACTACAGCGTCTTCTGTGGATTTAATACATCTAAAGCCGAACTGTTTATCTGAGAGTAATCCATTGTCCTTAAAAAGCCTCAAAGCCTTTTGCTTACGATCTTTTACAGAACTTTTGAGAAAACGTTTAGCAGTGAGATTGGCCTGTAGTTATTAGGTATAGACTTATCTCCATCTTTATGAATAGGAGTAATGACAGCTATTTTCCAGCATTGAGGTACTATATATACAATTTTAGGATGACCACATTCAATTAAAAGTGAATATAAGTCACGGACACTTCTGAATATTCCGGGAGGTCCATTATTATCATCCTTATTCTATCTTTCTCTTTTACCCCGGTGAGTCCGAAATAAAATAATATATCTGATAAAACCGTACACATATTGTAAAAACTGTAGGCATGGCAACACTGCGTGTCTCAGATGTAAACAATGGATGCCGATGTATTTGAAATCGTGAAAATACTTTTTAACACGAAAATAAGCATCGAAAGTGTCCATGAGATTGTAATGAATATGATTGATTATTTATTAAGTCATAAAATAAAATACTAATTATTGTTTAGGTGGAATGTGTGTTGATTCATAGGCCAAATTGTTTATTGTCCTTTGTTCCTTTCGAAGTGGTCAGCTTTTAATAAACATTATAAAAGAAAACCCACTTCTTATTATGTAATAGTAATAACATAATTTTGTTATGAAAATGTGCGTGTATATATATACGATTTCATATAGGTCTGTATGTCCATCATGGCAATATAACTATGGAATTTAGGTATCTACAAGTGTATAAATTACAGCTTCATGTTGTAAGCTTTTTTTAGGCTCCACGTAATGGCAGTGATTCCTTTGCGATTTTGTGTTGCTACAAGAGTAGATATATATTTATTTATTTATTTATTTATTCATAGGTTCACCTACAATTGTTACACATTTATTACAAGTATGAATGTACATAACAAATAAGGCATGGGTGCACAATATTAATCGGTAAACACAGCTTCTACGGAAAACATTCGGATTTGAGTATTAATACAGATAGGTTTATAAGACAAAAAAAAGTGTTACAATATTTCAGTAAAAATTGGTAATTTAAAATAAAATAAAAATAAAATTAATCACACACCTAACAAACAGTAATAGCCTATAGTTTATAAAACTTAATAAATAAATTGACACAGTTTAATTCAATTTAAATAACTAATAATAATTAGTTCTGTTGTTAACCTGGCTCTTAAATTTATAAAGACTGGTACTAAGCATATCAACCTGTTTGTCGAACTTATTATAAAGTCTGCTTAGTCTTGGTATTGGGGAGTTGAAACCGAGGACTGTTTTACGTGATGGTGGGTATAATAGATTGATAGGATTTCGGGGATACTTACGAGGGACATTAAAATTTATTGTAGACAACAATTGAGGGCAGTCAATAAAATTATTTACTAGTTTATAAAGAAAAATGAGGTCGAGTGATTCTCTTCGTGTTTCGAGCAATATGATATTAAAGGTTTGTAACCGCTCAGTGTAACTTCGGGTCCTTTTTGCGATACCAGTGAAATAAGCCAGATGATTTAAAAACCTTTTTTGAATGCGTTCTATTCTAAGAGTATGTGTAGCATAATGTGGACGCCAAACGACCGAACAATATTCAAGAATACTACGAACAAAACAGTTGTACAATAATATTTTAGTTTTGGGTCTGTGGAACGGTTTAGCGTTGCGAATTAAAAATCCAAGCGCTTTCGAAGCCTTTTTTATGGCTGTATCAATGTGAGGTATAAAAGTAAGTTTTCTATCGAGAATAACGCCCAGATCTTTTATAATATCACTTCTACTCAAACAAGCACCATACATGTGATAAGCTATATAATAATAATAATAATAATAATAATAATAATGTTTATTTATTAGGCAGTCCATTGTTTACAAAATAAGATATACAATGACAACCGCACTAGGCAAAGCCTGTATCGCGGCTTTATCTATATATTGTAGTTTTCGGGTGAATGTAATTTGGCTGCATTTATTAATGTTGAATTGCATCTCATTTCTGGTACACCAATCTAAAACATTGTTTATATCTTCCTGAAGCAACATTGTATCTAAATCCGACTCTATTACTTTGACTATTTTTAGATCATCTGCGAACAAGAATGGCACTGAATTTTTCAAACATCCCGACAGATCATTTATAAAAATAATAAACAATAATGGGCCCAGATGCGAACCTTGAGGTATACCGGAAGTTATTTTATATGTATCAGATTTATGTCCATGAGCTACAACGTAGAATGATCTGCCACCTAAGTATGAAGAAAGCCATTTTAGGAAAGATCCAGCAAAGCCGTATGCAGCCAATTTCCCAATTAAGATTTCATGAGGTACCTTATCAAACGCCTTGCTAATATCGGTGTAGATTGCGTCGATTTGTTTGTTTGAGTCAACCGCTTTAATAACATGTTCAATAAAAGACACTAAATTGCTACAGGTAGACCTACCCGGTATAAAGCCGTGTTGGTGGTTCGATAGGTACTTTTTGAAGTAATTTTGAATTAATGGACATATTAAAGATTCGAAAACCTTTGCTAAAGTTGACAAAATCGAAATCGGTCTGTAGTTACTCACTAAATTATTTTCACCAGCTTTGTATATCGGCACTACTTTGGCAAGCTTCCAAAGATCAGGAAAAATTCCAACCTCAAGGGATTTGTTAAAAATTAAATCTAAAGGTACCGCAAGTTCATCAGCACATTCTGATATAAAGCTCGGGGGAATTTGGTCGTAGCCCGGACCTTTGGTGATATCCAAAGATTTAAGTCTTTTTAGTATCTTTTCGCGGCTAAGATAAGTTATACTAAAGTATTCAGCATTATGGATATTCTTAAGATGAGTACTAACTACACACCTGCTTACTGGTTGGCTAGATGATGAATAAACACTAGAAAAGTACGAGTCAAACATATTGCAAATATCACCACCGTCGCTTGATGTTTCTGAACCATCAGACATAGTGGCCGGGTAAATTTTTGAAACACTGCGCTTTGTTTTTATGTAAGACCAAAAGAGTTTTGGGTTGGCCGAAATTTTTTGTTCTATATGAACAATATAAGAATTGTAGCATTCCACTGATAATTTTTTACATTGCTTACTACAGGAGCGAAAAGCAACTTTGTCCATTGGGTTTTTATACTTGTTATACCTCTTTCTATAGTTATTTTTTTCACGAATTAATCTCAGAAGACTTTTACTAAACCAAGGCGGATGTGAACTATTTTGGACTGTAGTTGAGGGTACGTGTTGTTTAATTATTTGATTAATAGCGCCATAAAATACCTCAAGCATAGTATTGGGATTGTCATTACCATAGAAAAGTTCATGCCAGTTAATTTTATTAAGTTCATGTTTAATACTAGAATAGTTTGCCCTTTTAAAGTTTAATCTTGTGGTCTTGTCACAATACCTTAAGTGATCATTTAATTTAGATTGTAAGACTATTTCTAAAGGAGGGTGATATGGATCAATTTTCACAAGACTATGATGGGCTTCTTCGACTCTGCATTGTGAGTATTCAGTAAGTACCAGGTCTAAAACCTTACTCCTATTATTTGAAATACAATTAAGCTGTTTAAAGTTATTGACATGCACAAAGTCTATCATGGCTTGGCTGATTTTACTATTAGATGTCATAGTGGAAGGCGCACGTAAGTCTGTGGTATCGTTTACAGCCGCCCAGTCTATGGCACTCAAGTTGAAATCTCCAATTAAGATACTTTGAGATTCATCAATTTCTGATACTGAGTTAAATTTATCTATAAAATGTTCTAACATACCATATTGTACTGGGGGCGGCAGATAAGCTGCACAGATAGAAATTTTGAAATTGGGCGTCACGTTCACAGTCACCCACAAATCCTCGCATTCACTTTCCCAGGCATATTGTCTTGTGTCGATAAACTTGTTAGCAACAGCGATCAAAACCCCGCCTCCATCTTTCGTTTTGTGAAAACCTGTCGCTTCTCTGTCACGTCTAAAAACATTATATCTTTTATCAAAAAGTTCAAAACTAAGAATACAATTATTAAGCCAGGTTTCGGTTAAAATCAAAACATCGTAATTGGAACAAGCCAAGTTACGATAAAATTCATTAGTTTTTGATCGCAGTCCTCGGGTATTTTGGTAATACATATTAAGGTAAGTGAATCTTAACAAACAGTACCATAGATATAACATGCCTACATAAAAGAAAAGTATAAACACAAAATTTAAGTTATTACACTCAAGGAATCAAAGTCTTTTATAATCTTATTTTCAGAACCCTCATTTTTCTTGACGTAGATGCGCCCATTTCGGATCCACACGTACTTGTAGCCCCTCTCTTTCGCCTTGAGGCGGGCGGCTGCATGTAGTGCTCTGTTGTTCGGACTTAGGTGCTCACTAATGTAGATGGGAGATTTTTCACCATCTAAGCCAAGATGGGAAGTGTTTAACTTTTCCTTTACGGGTTTAGATTTATTGAAGGCTATAGATGCGGCCAAAAAAGTGTCTCGTAATCTAGGTGTGTTAAATTGAACAATTATCGATTTTGGACGATTGTTGGCATTATTCTGTTTCATAACACGAGTACAATTAGTAATATTATCCTCCTTAATGTCGCAACTTATGGTTTCACCCAATTTGGATACAATTTTAAACAAATTTTCATTACTTTTCTGGGGCACACATTGTATTTCTAAATTATTTGCCCTAGCGTGCTGTTCTAGGCTGTTTATACGAGCCGACATATCTTTTATAGTGGTGGTTAGCTTAGTATTTTCGTCTTGTAATGCTTTCATCGTTTCTTTACTTTCATCTTTATCCTTTAATATGTCATCATATTGGTTGCTGATAAAAGCGACCGAATCCTTCAAGCTCTCGATATCCTCACGCATGACGTTTAGCTCTTGGCTCACTATGGTTCGCATATTTAGGGTAAGCCTTTCCAACATGACTTCCATTTGGGAATTCATTACATCCTCGATTATAGCGCGAATACCATCCTCTGTTATCGGTAAGTTTGATGGGCTTGGTGGAGATTGCAACGCTGGTCTTTTGTTGGTGCGTACGGTTATGTTTGTGTTAAACCGAGCAGGCGTTAGTTCTTTGATCTTGCTGCTGCTCATGCAGGAATGACAAGTCCACTGGGACAGCTCACAAGATAGGTCCAAACCCAAACATTTGTGATGAAAAACTTTACCACAAACATTGCATTGCAGAAATCTTCCCCCCGTGTTTTCCAAGGTACAGCATCCCCAAACAACCATTGGCTCACTCATGTTATCGATAGTACAGTTCAGAAATATATGAATATTGTCTCTCGCTAAAAGTGCACGCTAATAAAGGCCTCCGTACAAACACTTTCGTCCAACTAATTATTATTTAGTCCAAATTGCACACTAATAAATGCTCACGGAAGCACGGTATGCAGCGGTCGCGCCCAAAAGGTCGTAAGTGAGCGGCAACCGGCGTCACTTACGCGTTCGCACTAAGTCTCTCGTAACTAAATCGAAAGTGGGTATACTAAATAATTGTTTTGTGTTTACCAAACTTTTAGACTTGAATTATCTTAAAAATCACGACACACACGTAAAGTTATTATCGTTAACACAGAGTATGCTGTTTTTAGCAATGTTTTCACTATAACAGTTGGTTGTAACTTCACTTTTACCACGTAAATAACTTTTAATTCGACGGAGTGTCAGAAAAGCAACTTATCGATGCGATGTCCGAACGAAAAAAAAAAAAAAAAAAAAAAAAATATTTCGAATTAAGAATGTTATATATCAAAAGTACGAATAATGTGTGGCAGGTATTCGTTTTTATAACATCTTCTAAAGATCTCGTAATTATGACGAGGGGTGAACCGTAGTGTTTACCCTTCGTCATAATTACAAAATGTTGTCAACCTACCCTTGGTGACTGCTTAGTGCCCTGTTGATCATTTTGTATGACAGTAAACAAGCAAAGTAAATAAGCAAAATATTGTCCAAAAATTGTGTTGGAGAAACAGTCAGAACCTGAACTCCAGCTGTTCACAACTCCGTCAAGTTGACGCCTGGATCCAGATAGCTGAAAATAATCAACATTGCGCTACTTATTTATTAAAATATATAATACCTAGGGCTATTTGCACGACAACTCACAAAATACGTTTAGCACTAAATAGATTTAAAACATCGTGCTGTCGCAGTCATCCGTGTGAAGGTGAGTGAGATGTCAGATGCCACGATGTTTTAAATCTATTTAGTGCTAAACGTATTTTGTGAGTAGTCGTGCAAGTGGCGCTTAGTGTACTAGCAACGATGGGCACATCATAAATAAAAGATTCAGTTTCAGTGACAAGGTCACTGCACCTTTTGGAAAATATATCGATTGAGGTTAAATCTTTACACATTTACATTTTTATTGACTGAAGTTATGTTCTCTCTTTTATTTAATAATGTACCTATAGGTTGATTGAGTATGGCGATGGCGGTGCATCCAGGCGATCGGTCGTAATTAATAATGTACTTTAGAATATATTATTGTAGAAACAAGAAGAAAGAAAACACTTTTAGTAAACGAACTATAACATACTTACCTTTAGTAAATCCATATTGTAATGTGGATACGTTTTGCAGTAGTGGTCGGCGGTCGCCCAGTACTCGAAATACGACCGTTATTCACAATATTTTACTTTAAACTATAACTATGCCAAATCCCACACTTCACGTATTTTTGAATAGACTGTTTAGGTCATTTTACATAGACATATTCAGACAGATATATTTTTATCCAATAAAATATCTTACAGCAGTTCTGTGTTTTGAGTTTTTTTTTTTTATGGATTAGGAGGCAAACGAGCAGACGGATCGCCTGATGGTAAGCGATCACCGCCACCCATGGACATTGGACACCTGCAACACCAGAGGAGTCACAAGTGCGTTGCCGGCCTTTTAAAAAGGAGTACGCTCTTTTCTTGAAGTGTTGAAGGTCGTATTGGTCCGGAAATACCGTAGGCGACAGCTCATTCCACAGTTTTGTTGTACGAGGCAGAAAATTCCTGGAGAAACGCACAGTTGTGGACTGCCAACCATCTAAATGATGGGAGTGAAAATGCTGTCGCGTGGGACGATGGCGAAAAGAGGCGGCAGGGATCATTCCGAACAATTCCTCGGAACACTCCCCATAGTATAAGCGATAGAAGATGCATAGCGAGGCCACATCTCTACGCAGCGCCAAGGGGTCTAGCCGATTTGAAATATCCTGGCAGTCGACGATTCGAGTCGCTCTCCGTTGAATGCGGTCTAGAGGGAGAAGCTGGTACTGGGGTGCCCCTGCCCAAAGATGAGAACAGTATTCCATGTGAGGCCGAACCTGCGCCTTATAAAGTAGTAGGCGGTGGGCCGGCGTGAAATACTGTCTCGATCTGTTGAGCACGCCAAGCTTTTTTGAAGCTAATTTAGTTTTACCCTCTAAATAGCCGCGGAACTGGACTTCGCTCGATATATCGACACCAAGAATTCCAATATCGGTTGAGGCAGTTATGGGGATGTTCTCAAAACGAGGAGATACGACCAACGGCAGCTTTTTTGCGGTGAACGCGCAGACTTGTGTCTTTGTGGGGTTAAATCGGACTAAATTAAGCCTGCCCCAATCCGAGACTTTCTTCAGAGAGGTCTCAATTTCAGACACAAGTTTGTTTCGGCTCTCAATGACGTTTTCCCGAGAGATGTTAGCGCGGCCGGTATAAAGAGCATCGCTCGTGCTGTCGTCCGCATAACAATGAATGCTGCTAATTTGCAACATGTCATTGATATGGAGGAGGAACAGAGTAGGCGATAGCACACAGCCTTGCGCGGCACCAGCATTTACAGACATGGAGTCAGAGCATTCACCGTCGATTACGACCTTAATGCTTCTGTCTGCTAAAAAGCTAGTAACCCATTCACATAATCTCTCGGGAAACCCATAAGAAGGAAGCTTCGAAAGAAGCGCTTTGTGCCAAACACGATCGAAGGCCTTCGCTATGTCCAAACTGACCGCCAAGGCTTCCCCATTTGTCTCGATCGCCTGAGCCCAACGATGTGTCAGGTATACTAGAAGATCACCAGCTGACCGACACTTACGAAAGCCGTACTGCTGGTGACTAAGCAGCTGATGACCCTCCAGGTACCGTAAGAGCTGATGGTTGATAATAGATTCCATTATCTTCAAGAAAAGGGGGGTTATGGCTATTGGTCTGTAGTTGGACGGGTTTGAGCGGTCGCCTTTTTTTGGAATCGGGTGGACCAATGCTGTATTCCAAGTTCTCGGAACTACGCCAGAAGAGTAAGAGAGCCGAAAAAGTCGCGTTAAGACCGGCGCCAACTCTGGAGCGCACATCTTCAACACAATGGGGGGGATTCCATCAGGCCCACTCGACTTATGGATATCAAGGGACAGAAGTGCTAAGCGCACTGAGCGTTGGTAGAACCTGACATCAGGCATACAACCCTCACACCGCGGTATGGTAGGCGGTTCATGTCCCCTGTCATCCAAAGTCGAGTTGGACGCAAAGAGTTTGCCCAGAAGATCGGCTTTCTCTTTTGCGTCGTGGGCCAACGAATCACTTCCCATGTAAAGAGGTGGAAAGGATGGCTTGCAGAAATTTCCTTCGATAGCTTTGGCAAGAGACCAGAATGCACGAGTTCCTGAAGGAAGACGCTCAAGCCTTTCGCCCATTCTACCGATGTGCTTCGACTTCGCCCTTGCAATGTCTCTTTTGAAGGACCTGGAGGCAAAGTTGTACTCCTTTTTTAATGCGCTGGTATTTAAATCATATGCCGTCACCGCATCAGCCCAGGCTTGGTAAGCTTCCTGCTTCCTACGAGAAGCGTTTTTGGAAGATGGACCAAACCAAGGCCGAAATTTGCTACCAATGGGGACCACAGAGGACGGAATGTACCTACAAAATTACAAATCGTAATATAAATTAATGAATATATTTTTATTCTGTTTTTTTTTGTACACAGTTATTCTGCTTAATGCAAAACTTTCATTATTATCCTCGGGGTTTATTGCTTACAGTTGTCAGTCACTCGCGTAGTCGTTTTCTTCCAGTAGGGATTATCAATTGTGTTACTAATACACAAAAATACCTAAAATAAAACAAAATATTACCTAATGAACAAATCCTAAAAATATGCGCGTAGAACAAACGAGTGGAAAATACGGTACGCACTCACCTTATCCACTTATCTTATTTTCTTTTAATTCCCAAAAATAATATTGTTTATTTTTAATATATTTGAAATTTACATACAAGGCCACACCAGTGACAGTCTGAATGGTTTATCATAACGTTTATAAGGTCTAACGTATATGTTAAAATATCTCGTTCCATTTCACACAAGGAAGGATGTTCTGTATTTTCCAATTTCACGCTTATCCATTAGTATGAGTTAACAATTTAACGTAAGAACACGGAAGATATCAACATTTAGACGCGGAAGTTCGTTCGACCTTCGCACTAACATCAAAACGCACAACAAGCACGTAGCAACCATGTTTGTTGTGAAAACAACCGTGTACCGTTATCTTGGTTGTAAATCAAAGAAAGATAAATATATACATACTTAGGTACCTATATATAAAAGGACTTTTTAAATTGCCCGTATAGCATTTTCATACATTACATTACATATTTTCAATTTGGTTAAGTAGTCGTTAAGAAGACTCTGGTTTCTGAAACGCGAAGCAAATCGCAATAGCGAAGTTCACCAATATGACCTTATACTTTTCGATGGCAATAAAACATTTTATGTTTCATATACAGCGTTTCAGCTGTTTCGTCGGAGTATCCGACTGCTTGACCTCTGTCGTCTCACACTCGTCCATTCAGATCCTCTTCGGCTAACATTTCTTGAGAAGGGAAATATTCAGACCACACAATGTTTTTTAAACATTCGTATCCCAATTCCAAGTTTAGGCATGCATTACTATTCATTTTGTAATGTGGGTTAAAAAGCAATATTGCCTGCTCACACTTATCTTATGAATATAATTACAAAATGTTTAAAGATCTTATAATAATCTTTCAAATGCTGTCACAACATCTATTTTCACTCCACTGCTAATTTTATTAGGCATTCCTGTTGTTTTACACAACGGTTTTACGTATAACAGATATTCTATATTTTCACAAATTTATTCTACTAAGAACATTGATGTCAATGACTAAGAAAGTTTACCTAATATTTAAAGCTACTTTCATTTAATCAAATAATTTAAATCGTAATTAATACTTACCTTAAAGAGAATCTCTTCATACTTACTTAATTTCCTTGTTTAGTGTGATCTATCAAATTGTTATCTAAATTCTCACAAACTTTGTTATCTTAAACTACGAAACACTTGTACCGCAATGCGTAAACCTTAACCCTTCGATAAAACACGTTATCAAGTACCATTCATTCCTACCCTCTCCGCCAATTTTTATCAAACTATGAATGTTACACTTTTGTTGGTAAAACCATACCTTTCAATACGATGTACTAAAACTTCCTATAGGGTAAGGTTTTTATGATAGAGGAAAGGACGACTACGCGCTACGGTACGACTGCAATATCCACAATATTCTTTAAGATATACAAAGAACATTTTTATTTATGAAGTGATCTTGGAATCTCGAATTATTTGGAACTAACTGTCCCTAAGTAACACTGGCCAAACGTTTAATAACGTAACATGTGAACAAAGCCACATAGTAAGAATAGTTTTTAATAAAGTAGATGTTAATTGGGAAAACGAAAGAGACTAGAAAGAGGTTGATAATACTGAACTCCTCTGATGCGGAGCACGGGCGGAGCACGGCGAGTGCTTTGTACACGCGGGGACTGACGGCCATCGCACTGTGTGTCATTAATACTATTTATAATTTGGCAATGCCTAAATGACACCCTGATATTACAAGACCGAGGCTTGTTTGTCAAATTAGAGTTATTAGAAAAAATCACATTTTAATTACAAAAAGTGATTACAGACCTATGAACAGTGCACACTGATAAATATAATAATTATAAACTGTCATTTGTATACAAAATGCATATTACCGTTATCGGTCACCCTATCATCCGTTAGCAGCAAGCCATTAAGCGATTGGTAAACTGCCTCACGAGTACTTCTTACATAAACTATATATGTATAATCTATTTATACTATTATGAAATGTAAATAGGCTGTGTCTATTTATTAGATACACATGCCTATACCTATATAGCACTGAATACGTAGTAGCTAGAACATGGTACTGTACTTATATTAACTTATGCCTATTACTATTTAAGTATAATTAAAAGAATAGTTTGAGGCAGATATAAAATGGAACAATACTATTAAACAAATAATAATAATACTATTATTATTATTTGTTTTAGGAAAACATTATATCCCATATGTTAGAAGTTTATTCACCAACCGACACACGTAACGATGACATTCTTCTATGTAAAGCAATTTCTTCAACAACGGACACTAAGTCGGCTTTTCGAAGACAGGTACTTTCTTTGCTCCTTTTTCTTAATTACTACTTAAATAAAAACAATACCCTAGTAATGTGAAACCTGACTGACGGTTTTCACTGCAAATCAGAGGTTACTCTTGCAAGGTTAATAATTTCGCTACACTCATGTGGCTGAAGATGTTATTTTTACAAGCTATGCTCTAAGCAGCTTCTAAACGGACAATATTTATACTGCAATATTATTTTCGAGGATAGTCCGGCTATTTCAACAACATTTTTAACGTTGGACATGTGTAACATAATTGACTGGATATATAGCTGAGCTATTCGCAAGGTATTAACGTGTATTTCACGTAGCTGGCCACTATACACACATAGCAAAATAATAATGCTCGTATAGAAGACTTTTAAACAAGTGCAAAGACTCTAGTAATAATAGTGATGCGCATAATTTGCTTTCGAATGATATATTCGAATACTACGATGCCTGTTCAATGACACAATGTACGCACTTAGGTGTAGTATTAACAACACGTTCGAATTTAATTCGACTGCAATTGTGCTCATCACCAACTAACAATGAAATTAATCTAATATTTGTTTACAATCTTAAGACCTTATATTCGATAAAGATTTTAGATAGCAATGGAGCACTTCAACACTCTCCAGTATGAACGTGTGTCTACGTACTATGCACACGTGTCCTGTATCCGGAAGTAGTTACAACTGGCCTTATCTCGCGCTGCTTGAATGTCTATCGACTCATAAAAGGGCACTAATTGTCGATTGTAGGAAGATTTTTGCAACAAATTAAAGCGGTAATTACATTCACTGCATCTCAAAACGTGTATTTGAAGTGGTTACGTGAAGCATATCCGGTTCATCACGCACGACCTTTGGGAGGTGAACACGTGATATTATTAAAAACCCAAAAAAAAACATTTTATTGTATCAGACAATGATCGTTTGATTGATTAAGTCATTGACGCTTTTATCGACATGGCACGACCACATTTGGCGCATACCATTAACAATTCAATTTTGTCTTTTATTATTTTCGGCATAGATTATTTGATCATTATTGCCCTTATGGCAATAATGATTGATTTCATATTTAATACAAATTACTAAGTGTCGTATGATGTAAACAGGCGAGTTAACACAGCCCCATAGTGTGACCTTAGGGTCAAGATGACAAATAAATAGATCTACTCGACACCTCATATTAGCGGTAACTCTATGATATGACCGGGTCATTCGTGATTTGCTGATCCTATCACTTTGAAATGTAGTAGACAATCTTTTGCAGTTAATAGTCCAATAATTGCGCTACCTACGCTACGACATACTATACTACCGCGTCGTTTTATCTGCAAACGATGACGCAGGTGTGTGGCGACGCTACAGTTCACGGCGCAGCGGCGCTCCCGCTATGGCTGGCGCTGCAGCCGTCGACATAGTACAAAATTAATAGTTCAAAAAACTAAAAAACACGCATTAAAAAATAAAAAATAATATAATTTTATACCTGTAATGTAAAAAAAGGCGTGGAGTGCTTTCTAAGATATTTTGATAAAACACGCTTTGTTAAATAAGTACATATTATAATAAATAGTAAGAAATACCTGTTAGGAAATACTTTAGCATGTAGCTGCAGTTAGCACGCCAGCTCTAAAATACTTAAAGCCTATGTTTATATCTTTAAAATTATAGTAAGTTATAGTACATATAGGCTAAACGAATATTTATTTTTTTACTTTATTTATTTGGTTCACCAACATTTGTTTACACTAATTATCCTAATCTTAACTAATATTATAAATGCGAAAATGAGTTTGTTTGTTTAGCTTCCACGCCTTAACTACTCGACCGATCATCATGAAATTTTGCATACACGCTGTCAGGGGTACAGAATAGGACATAGGGTACCTTTCATCCAGAAAAAATAACTGTTGCAAACCTAACCTAACTTAACCTACGCGAGCGAAGCCGCAGGTGAAAACTAGTACACAATAAAAGAAGCACGAACAATAACAATAGTGTAACAAACACTTACAGACAAACACCACATCTGATTTGAATGAGTGCGGTAATCAACATTCAGCATTTACTTTGTTCATTTGACGAATTCTACCTTTGCCCTCTAAAGTCCAATACCTTCTTAGTACCTGCGCCATTTGTAACTCTCATGATTGGTTTTCGGTTATTTGTTTGATAGAGCTTTTATCGAAACGACCTTAAAACGATGTGTAGGTTCTTCGATACTATGAACGTCTTGTTTTATGTACGCAAATGGTGGTAAGAAAATGCAATCTCCATCAAAAATGCAAATCAGAATTGTCTCACTAATAAAAACGTTGCTTAAGTGTGTCATTGTGTTTGAATCCATCGCATGTATAAATACTTACATATACATATTATAAGTACTTATCAATTCCATACGTTTTATCCTCAGTTCTATAATTCTTCGTATTAATAAGTAATTTTGCAGTCTAAAAATAAAAATAAACTTTGTGTTTTAACCTATTTTACTGTTTTGGAGAAAAATAAGTCCAGTTGTGACTTTTTCTTAAGCAGGCAATACACGTTGGCCCAACGTTGGCGAGTGACAGCCAATGCCAACGTATAGACGGTGTATTTGCTTTGCCTTGCCACTTGCCAGTGCTTGGTATCACTCGCCTAGCTGGCCGAGTGAAGGCAACCGCCAACGTGTATAGAGCTTGCTTTGCGTAGCTTGTAACAACTCGCAATTGCTCGCGACCACTTGTCTCACTTTAGAAGTTTAGAGCAGTGTCGGTTCTACACAAATCACAGGCGTTGGTTTGCGCTCGGCCAATAGCGTCCACATGTTGGTCCGGCTGCCATTTCGTGTTTGGCGAACATCGCTGATATACGTACAAAATGTATTATTTTTACAAGTCTACTACGGTATACACTAATATAATAATTATATGCGCTCATTAATCGTGAATAAGCGTTGGAGTGCCATCATTAAATAAATACCAGAAGTTGCAATAACTTTTACAACGTCCATATTGCTTCAATGCTCAATAAAGACCAGGAGGGGGGGGACACTGCCCAATACCTTTCCTATATCCAAAGATAGGACTGACATCTGTGTTTTTGGCCCCGTACTTGTGCTGTAAATCAATCGCAGAAGATTTTTAATTTATTATTTAGTGTCAGTCTATACCTATCTATACTTTTATATTTTTAATTTATCTAGAATCATATTTTATTCTCATTTTAATTGTTTTATCATAAAAATGTCATAAAATACAAATTAGTAAATATGTTGGATAAAGACTATGATTCAAACATTGGATTTGTAAGTCAGTCACAATATGGCGACTGCATCTTGCCCGTGCGCACGTTTGTAGTTTTTCGTCATATATTGTATATTTTTCGACTGTGAAGGTCTTATGTAAGAGCGTTGAGTCATTGAGTCGAGCTCTGTGTTCCTCCACCTTGTGTCAATTAATCTTCCCATCGAAAACTGTTGTTATCAGTGTGCTTTTAGTGTTTAGTGTTGTGCGGTTTTCCAACTACAAAAATGCCGAAACGTTGCGCATTTCACTGTGAACCTAGAGTCCGCTGCACAGTTATATTTTAATAAACATAAACATAATAAAAAGTTATTTGTTGTTGTTTTATTCTTATATTACGATATGCACCCTATACTTATTGTATTTAAATTGTTTTGTTTGGATCTATTTTTGTAATATTCTACTTGTTTTATTTGCAATTTTTATTTGCATATTTTGATGTTACAAAAATACGATTGATACAAAACAATTTAAATACGAATTCTGGATTAGTAATACATAATATAAATAGCTATACGCACAGAATACGGAATAGCTATAGCTATGTATAGAAGGATTAGTTCGGGGCCAAAAGTTCAGATGTCGCTGTTTCAAATAGGGTTGGCTGAAATTTACCATAAGAGGGCTCTCTTTTCCCTATGTATTACTTTACTCTTTGATAAAGACTGACAGTGCCCAACGTGTGGACAGGTTTTCTTCAAACTTGCCTAGCGTCTAGCTTGAGTGTAGACGGTAGTACTTGCCTTGTATCAGTTTGGCCAACATGTATTGCCGTGTTATACATGTGGGCCATGTTGCCACTTAAACTAAAAGCTGCTTTAGTTTAAGTGGCAAGTATACTCTGGCTACCAGAGGCATTACCCACGCGTGTCCTAGCTTGCAAAAAAGGAGTTAGCGTCTGGTAGCGTAAGGGACATATTGTAGTTTATTATATTTTTACTTGTTTATACGATTCGCACATGCTTACAAAATCTTGACAATATGGTTTAAAATTATATAAATTGGGCCAGCCAAGATTTGTTCTTTTAATTAGTTTTGTACTGGGACATCAAGTTCCAGAAATAATTTTATTGAATGCTGTTTCGCTTATAAAAAGAAAAGAAATAGTACATCAATAAATCAAGTGTTTTCCTAGATGTTCATGCTCAGTAGGTAGTTTACACAATCATTACGACAGATAGGCTAAACATTTGGGTTAGGTAATTATTTTAACTATTATTTTATGACTTCGTTCTAATTATATAAATAATCATATCATCCCTGTCTGGTCACGGGCCTCTTCTCAGTGTGAGAAGGGTTAGGTCATAGTGCACCACCCGGGCTCAGTGCGGACTGGTAGACTTCATGTATATTTGACAACATTATGGAGAACTCTTAACATCGTGAGGAAACCTGCATTTCGGCACATATTCTCGCGATGTTTTCCTTTACCGTTAAATTATTAATTTACCATTTAATATGGAATAAACTCGAAAAGTCAAGTACTTACGTGTCTTGGGATTAATTATTGAAGAATTCTTTGTAGTTATGTTAATTCATAAATTAATAATAATGAGTGACTAATTTCCTAAGCATTTGTTAGAAATTAAGATTTTGGATACCTCTATCCAATTCTAGCATAAACAAGTGTGATAGTTTATAGCATGGAACGAAACCTTGTGGTATTTTCATTGACCGCCACACGACGTATTCATTTCAGTGTAACATTGACATTGAAACTGCATCGTAAGCGTCACCTTCGTGCATACATTTTTAAGCTTTGGAATGAAGGAAAAATATAAATAATATCATAGAATAGTCAATACATGACCGATGTTACTTACCGTAGCCTATTTCATGTCGGACTGTATCGGCCTTCACGATAACCGGTGTCTCTTTGTACGTAGTACCATCTGTCGGCTCCTCCGCTTCTTTATCATCATTATTCATTACCGAGTCTTCCTCGAAATATTCCTCGAATTTGTTTTTGTTGAAGAAATCGAAATCTATAGCAGCGCGTTTCATAGTCGGCGTCGCACTGCTCGCTTCTACTTCGAATTGTAACATTTTAGCGGGGGACATGACCTCCAGCACGGGAGACGGTTTAACAAACACATCATTTTCATTTTTCTTCGACAATGATAATTGCAACAATGTTTGTGGTTTTCGGATTTCCGGTGTAGATGCCGACATTTTCGGCGTTTCGATTATTGGCGGTGAGTTTCTTGTGGTGGAATCGGGAGGAGGAGTTTGAACGTCAGGCGTTGGTAACGGTGTGGATAATTCCATCGAAGGTGTGTAAGGAATACATGCTGCAGAAGTACTGACGTCTACCGATGGCTCCCGGCCTATTGTTACGTTCTCCCCAATCACAGAAAAGTTGTCTAAAGTCATGCGGAATGTATCATCGGGAAGTTCTAAGTTGTCAGGTATAAATTGGTTTGAACTTGAACTTGTAGACATGTTCGTTGTAACCTCACGGGCTTTACTTTCTGTCACCGGTGGCTCCATATTCACGGTGTTTAGGCAAGTTCAGCTTTCGTTATCATCAATATTTTTACGTTCAGGTTATAACAATAAATCATACGGCAGTCTCGACTAATGTCCTTGAAATTATCTTGCCAATCGATAAGCGTATACATAAGAATTTCACATCACTTACACGCACACATGCGCATTACGGTTGTGTTTGTTTGTGTGCATACGTGAGCTGTCAAACTTGTTTCGCGGCTACGTTTTCCTCAATCCGCTCACAGAAAATTGTCTTATTAGAAATGAAAATAGTATTTTTAAGACGAAAACTAATAATGGAATGTTTGTATGACACTGCTTTTCACTTCCAGCGTAAAAAACAGTTTTATCGCGCCACAGGTCCGGCTATAAATAGATTTGGTAATCGCACTCGCGCACTGATTTTGCCCGCCTTTTTGTTTCTTTACAGTCAGAGCAACGGTTGTAAATATTGTCTAGTACTGTTCACTAATACACAATATATCTTTCACAGTTAATATTTTATGTTGACGCAATAAAGAATATGTTAATTTCGTTAATAATGCCAGATACGGCGCGATGGCGCGTTCCACAACATAACTACATGATGTAGAAATGTCAACAAACAAGAGTATCCGATACTGCACTGTTCTATCCATTGCGCGGACGGGAAATTTTAGCATGAATATTTACATGTTGTAGTCTTATAACCGCAGTGAACCTAATGAACCAGTAAATTTATACAATAATTTAATGTTTTTGTTAATTTAAGTGACATGTTAATAAGAAAACAGTAATATTATTATTAAAAGTATTTCATTTGTTATCTGTTGAGCGCCAACGCGCGCATTGTAAACATAAACTATGTCAAACAAGTGGTTTTGTTTTATTTGGCAGAATCGAAATATTGACATTTACGGTCAGGTTACGACGCGCGACGTCTAATCTAATGTTAAGGTCAATTTCATTAGGGCCATCATCTCTTTTAAGCCATAATGAATCTGCCACGTTTTATGTTTTCTTTTCATTTAATAATGGTTCACTTTTATAAAAAAAGAGTTTAGGTGCATAGGTATACGATAATAAAATCGTTTATTATTGATAAGTTGTAACGAAATACAGTACAAATGAGCCCGATGTTTATTGTGGCTAGCAAATCTCTATTTAAAATCAATTTTATTAGGTGAATAAAATATAGTTTTACAAAGGTTGGATATTTAAATAAGTAGGTACCTACCATACACTATCGTCTCCATCTCTATCAACTTTCTTGAAGTAATTTATTAGTTTAAATCTACTAGGTATTACAAAAAAATTTAATGCGCAGTAGCACTACTTACAATAATTTTCGAGAAATTGATCATTATCGTGTTTCTACATATAACATATTAATATATGTATTATATTATTACCTATATGTTACCTACATATACTTAACATATATTACTTACCTATGTGAGTTACTCTAATAATAATACTCATTAGAGGAATTATTATTAATTTATTACAGATCGTAATATAATTACTTATTTGATATGAATCTTCCTAGAT
Organism: Catocala sponsa; assembly: GCA_963564715.1. Classification (NCBI taxonomy): domain Eukaryota; kingdom Metazoa; phylum Arthropoda; class Insecta; order Lepidoptera; family Erebidae; genus Catocala; species Catocala sponsa. Next base: position 248,251 of record OY751351.1, on the reverse strand, counting down.
GGTGAAATGAAAGTACAGGTGTATGCCTACATAGTAATCATTATGTATTAGTCTCATTACATTATCGATTGTTATTGTGGCTACATCACTATAGATTAATTTTTAATTTGACTCAACACCTCAAAATTCCTTAAATAAAATGCAGGTATATAATTATATCCTAAAGAAAGTAACTTTAGTACAGATCATATTATTATTTAGGTTATTTCTTTTTACTAACTTACCAAATTTTTGTATTACCTATTTGTTCTTGGCATTTATGACCTTTCGTTATGCGCTAGACTGGGCGCTCTATGTTCGTATGTCTAATGCTGGGGCTACATTAGCGGGCGAAGATTCGTGTCGCGTTGGCGCTCCAAAAACATCGTGTACGGGCATATTATGCTATGTTCTTCTCTACATTAAGTGGACGAAGATTGATGTTGCGTTGACGCAATACATCGCGCCGGGTTGCGTTGTTCGACTTGTTATGGATGAACGTAGGTAGGTGTAGCCATACAAGCGAATATTGGCGCGCCATATTACTTTGATGTGCGCCAGTTTACTGACAGTGCCCCGATAATACATCGTCTTCGCCCGAATACAACGCGTTGCAACGATCTAGTCGGCCATACTCATCGCGTTATTACGAATATTCGCCGTAACCCGCTAATGTAGCCCCAGCAAAGAAATTAAAATCAATGATTGATGTATGTACTCGTATGTATGTACTTAAGTCCTCGCCCTGTTTATTTATATAGACATTGGGTAAGTAATTTAAATTATGTTTGTGCTGGAATAAAAGAGCCAATGTATATTAAGTTTTTATTAGCAAACTAATCATTTCATTTTTTTCTTCTTGCCGCCTGCGCCGTCCATTCTGCCGGCTTTTCGTTTCCCACCCTTTCCATCAGCCATCTTGTTAAATCCACCTTTCTTGTCAGATTTAAATCCCTTTTTGTCTGATTTATTGAAGATCCCTTTTTTATTTTTGTTAAACTTTTTATTGCCTTTATTGCCAAGTATTTTTTTATTGTATCCCTTTATCCATCTGTCCCGCTTGTCTTCCCAAGCCAGTTGCTTAGTGCTCGCATTATCTGTGTTTGCTACTGCTTGACTCGAGCCTTGCTTTGTATTTGTTGCTGTGTCTTCTAGAAGTGTGGAGAACTCTTCGGCTGATGCGAATAGAGAGCCTAAGTCGTCGGTACCTGTTAGACAAATAAAAAACAAAACGTGTTTAATATAATTACTCCGTCAACAGATTTCATGGACGTGCACTATTTGTTTTATAAATTTTATCGTATACCAAATGAGCGCAAGACAGCTTCAACTCAATAAAGCAAGTTCTCCTACAGTTGAGCTTGCGTTACGCGAACTTATCCGATCTCCAGTAGAGCAGAGCTATTCACGGCGTCAAGTGTGGACCGTAGCTTAGTGCTTCCACATTTATGTGACCTACTACGAATTCGCGATGCAAATTCCTTTGTGTACGTCAGAGAATAGAGTACCACCGGTAGAGCGTGTGGAGCACCAGCCGAATGCTGGAGCCTGCGGGACTCGCGGTCTGCCTCACTACACTGCGCAGCTTCAGTTCGACACATGCTCCATCCGCCTAGCGTGGACCAATCTTACAAGTGGTTTACAGACATTACATGCTAATGAAAGGGACTACTAGAATCACTTGTAATATTAAAAGTGTTCTTCCAATCTATATAATTATATACATATTATATCAATAATGATATATGACAAGCATATATTTGAATTCTTGCTCGACACACACTTATCAATAAAATTGTAAGAACCGTACAACTGTCACTAAATATAATATCAATTATACGCGAATATTTTCGAATACTTATGGCCAGTTTCACAACTATCAAGTAAAACTTATCCGAGATATAAATCGCATGCTGTCTCACTCTTGTTGGGTTAAAGAAGAGAGTTGGCGGGACTTTTATCTTATAGATAAATGCTATTTGGAAGTTGTAGAACAGGCCCTTATTATGATTATATACGGGCGGTCCGCTAAGTACTTAGCCTCTCTTCCCGATGGCGCCACTATCGCAAGATAAATTAACTATCGTGTAGTACATTCTCTCAGACGGCTATTGTTAAAATTGCTGCCAAATCGGACTCATAGTTTTGTTTTGATCGCGTTTGAAAGTGTGTGTCCGTGGATTTTAGAGAAATAGAATAAGAGCAATATCTGTCGATGATTCGATTCTTGTTTTTGGAAGGAAAATCACGCAGCGAAATCAAAGAGTGCTTGGATGCTGTGTACGGTGACTCTTCTCCTTCGATGGCGACCGTCAAAAATTGGTTTAACGAGTTTCAACGTGGTCGCACGTCGGTTTTTGATGAGCCACGCCGATGTGCACCGAAAACAGCTACCATGTATGAAAACGTGCCAAAAATTCACGATCTCGTATTGGCAGACCGCCGATTGAAGGTGCGTGAGATTGCTGAGACAGTATGCATCTCAAAAGACCGCGTAGGTCACATCCTGCATTAAATTTTGGGCATGAGAAAGCTGTCGGCGCGATGGGTGCCGCGATTGCTCATTTCGGCCAACAAGCGCAACCTCACAGCAGTGTTTGACGCTGTTTAAGCGCAATCCGTAAGAGTTTCTGCGTCGTTACGTGACCGTCGACGAAACATGGATCCACTGGAACACACCAGAGACCAAGGAACAGTCAAAACAGGGGACTTTAGGGCAAAACGGTCACAGGGCTATGCTATGACGAATTATTGGGGTGATTCGACGCCGAATTGCAAAAAAAACAGCCCTATTTGGCTAAGAAAAAGTGCTCTTCCACCATGACAACGCACCGATTCACACCTCCGCCACCGCCACGGCTAAATTGGTCGAATTGGGCTACAAACTGCTGCCCCATCCACCGTATTCTCCAGATTGGGCCCCGTGCGATTTCTTTTTGTTTTCAAACTTGAGGAAGACACTCGCCGGGCAGAAATTTGTGTCGAATGAGGATGTTATCGCCGCCACCGAAGCCTACTTTGTAGATCTCCAGAAAACGTTTTTTTCAGACGTGTTAAAGAAGTTGGAGCATCGCTGGGCCAAGTGTATCGAGCTAAAATGAGACTATGTTCAGAAATAAAACGCCACTATTCCAAAATGTTCGTTTTCCTTTTCTAGGCAAATAGTTATCGGACCGCCCTCGTGTTACGAGTACACTACAAGCGATGGCAGTAGGTTAATCACTCTGTACTTCTAATTGTGAGGTGTCCATGGAATACCAATATTTTAGAGTACTGCACTGAGAATGATTCTAACTAATGAACACGAGGGACACCTAGGACTGCACCAACTATTTGTGGATCACACAAATTGTTCCACGTCATCATTTTCAGAAGCAGCAGAAGAGATTATTTTAAGAACAGGTACCTACGTCAGGTACCTACGTCAGGTGTAGAAACGTCGCTCATGGCAGTAACATTCACGGCACTTGAGTAAGTGTTGCAAAGCTTTCGTCTATATTATTATACGAGCTGACCCTTTCGTATGCTTCACATAAGAGAGATTTTCCCCCGTTCTTGCAACATTTTTCATTTATACTCCGCTTCTTTTGGTCGTAGCGTGATGTTATATCGCCTATAGCCTTCCTCGATAAATGGGCTATCCAACATTAAAATAATTTTTAATTCGAACCAGTAGTTCCTGAGATTAGCGCGTTCAACCAAACAAACAAACTCTAGCTTTATAATATTAGTATAGATTACAGTTTATATAGACCTCAATATTTGAGCGTAGTTGGTCATTGTGACATGATGCACACACAGGACACGTGGCACGGTCGATAACATAAATACTATTATTTGGTTCAGTACACTATGTAACTGTCTGAGCGCGCCTTCGCCGCCCTCACCAAACAGAATCTGTGTAAACTGCGTGTAGTGTTCGAGTTAGCCTATTGTTTATGTTAACTTGAAGATTATCTTCTTTTTTGTGATAAACGTCTGGTCTCGACTATTTTTCTTAAAGCAACGAAATAATGTAAAATGTGAGATATATTTTCAAAAGGCAAGCGTGTGTGTTGTTATATATTTGGACATTGCTGAACATGTTATGTTTACCTTTCAGTTTAAGTTTCCCCTTGCGTTTGGTTGAGGGAGCGCCGGGCACGTCGACCTTGTCATCTTCGTCGTCGCTGTCTTCTAACAACAGTTCTGTAAATAACGTATATTATAGAAGGTGACCTATTTTGTTTTTTTTTTAAACAAGACAACTGCCGTACTTGTAAAAATCCTGCATCGCGGGGGACTTTACAAACATTCAAACAAATGGTTGTCTCGTGTGGGGCTCGAACCCGCAACAGTCGGCGCGGCGGCACTTAAGCCACTGTGTCCTCTGCGCAGACATCAACTACTTATTTTAACAAATGATTACTTCAAAACATGAGAGGTAGATTACTGCAAATGGACTCGGGGTATATACCTAAGTATTATGTATAACTCAGACGAAGTCAGGGGGCCACTAGCTCGTTGGTACTAACTGCAATGTACTGCTTCCTGCAGGCGCCGCCGCGTCGTGTAGTATGAGCGGTTAGTAGCTCAACCGTCAGAAGTGAGTCTGAGGTCCATAGCGCTACTTGTTAAGTTTTTGTACTTAAATCAATGACAGAATATGTTTTGTACCTAACACAGGTCTCTGACCAAGTTCAGGCAATACAATATAAAAACAGACTTCATAAATAAGTTATTTTTGTGTCTAATATTTAAATTGTAATTGTTTTTATTTAATTTAGATGTAATGTGAATTTAATACAATAAGTGGCCTAGTAATGTGTGTATTTGAATGAATGTGTGTTTTTTAATAAAAATAAGTATATTGAGAAAAATTATTATTATAATTATATTATTACTAGCTTTTGCGCGCGGCTCCGCCCGCGTGGTACCTACATCAATAAAAAGTAGCCTATGTCCTTCCTCAGGTTTTAAACTATATCTGTATCAAATTTCATCTAAATCGGCCGAGTGGTTTACAGCCAGTTGCAGAAAGCTCCTAATTAACTCTTCATTAGTTAAAGGAACATTATCTCTAATGAGTTCATTATTTTAATGACGTTGCACAATCAAATTTCAGACTTCATTAAACTTAAATAAGTGCCCTTTAACTAATGTCGACGACTTAAACTATACATTCACATGTGAACGAAAAGAGTTTTGGTACCATTTTCAATTAACAAAACGTAATTACGTCTCAAGTTTGTCAAAGCGGTTGTCAAAAACTTGGCATGTTTATTGTTTTGCTTGTATTGCAATAGTTGCGCGGGAGCTTGTGGTGATTTTTTAAATTTAAAGTAATTGTTCAAAATTGTTGAATAAATAACAAAAATATGGCTGAGAAAAGGAATAAAAAGAGAGAACGTGGTGCCAATTACACTTCAGAAGAGAAAGCACTGTTGATTGACCTTATTATGCAGTGAGTACCATACATGATGATTTTTAAAATTATCAATTTCTATAAGTAGGTACATATGCCGTTATTGCTACTAAACTCGTCTTTATGTTGCAGATATAAGCATATTATTGAAGATAAAAGAACTGGTGGTCTCATTATCAACAAAAAGAAAGAAGCTTGGAAAGAAATTACATCAAAATATAATAGCAACAGTACAACTGGTTGTAGACAATCAGAGCTGTTAAAAGCTTTATATGACAACATGAAGCAAAAAACTCGCAAAAGTGTCGGAGAAAATAACGTAAGTAATACATAATAATAAAAAAAATTGATTTGAATTTGATTATTATTGATTTTATACACGTGTCATTTTATAAGTACGTTTAAGTACCTCGCGTGCCCTTAAAACAACACATGCTTATGCTTTTCCTTGTTTTCAGAAAAAGGAATACATTCAAATCCAAAATGGACAAATGGATGTCACTGAATGTGATCTATCAAGAGCACTTAAAAATGTTAGGGATGACAAGGTACTTATTGCGAATAATCACAATTGTATAACATTTTATTTGTATGTTATTTTCAAATACTATATACTTATCCCTTTTCTTTTAGGTGCAAATGTATAAGACTGGTGGTGGATTTTGGCGACCCAAAACCACAGAGAGTGATGCTAAAGTATTAGCATTAATACAAGATATAGCACCCCTAGCAAATCCATATGATAGTGGAGCTGTATATTTTAAAGGTACTTGTATTAAACTTGTAATATATTCAGAATAAAAATATTCATAAAATAGATGTGTTGGGTTACAAATTTTATGTTTTTATTTCAGACAACCATTCCTATAAAATAGAGGCAGAGATAGAAAGTGCAACTACGGAAGTAAACGTACAATTGCCTGATGTCGAAATAACTCCAGCACATAATAATATTGCAGAATTAGGTACTTATATTATTGTTATCAAGCTTTTAATCTTGTAAGTATAACTTCTATACCAGCTTCATGTTAATTAATTTTTATTATTACAGGCAATATAGAAACCCCAACAGAAAATAATTATGGAGATCTCTGTGTATCTTCTCCATCAATATTAAGCTGTAGTGCTCCAATGATGGCTATTAATACACCAGTAGTTGTGCCTGGTAAGTAGTTTTACTAAAACAGTACAGTTATATTAGTTATGTATGCTGTTATTCCAAATTGTCTGCTTGGCTAACTTTACAAAATAAATTGGTACAAGACCAACATTTTGGTAATCTATATATAATTTGAAATATATTAATATAATAAGACTAACTAGCTCCTGTCTCAGTGGTCCAGCCATAGTGTGACTGCAGATTCACGGTCCCAGGTTTGATTTGGAAATTCTCAATAGCGGCATGGAGCCTGGCTATGTGCCCAGAATACAGCAACAGGCTTGCCCCGTTACATTAGGACTGATAATGCAATTGGCATAATGTTCAAGTGATATTACACCTCTGCCTATCTCCTTGGGGATACAGTCGTGAAAGTATGTATGTATGTAATTCATTACTGTTTCAGTTCAGGATCAATCACAGCAAAGTGACAGAAAAATTATTTCAGATACACCTTCATGGAAAGTGAACAAAGCACCAAAAAAGTTGAAAAATAGAGGTATTATGATATTTTGATATTAATGTAACCAAGATCACATTGAGCTTATTAAATAGCCATAGAGCAATCTCTATGGCAATTTAATAAGCTCAATGTGATCTTGGATCTCTGTCCCAATGGACAGAGACACTTACACCCAATAATCAGTTACGTGATAACAATATATGATTGGCCAACCTCATCAAAATATTTGTTACCAACTGAAATAAACTTGTTTAATATTGTGCCTACTAATATTCATATTAATTATGGTTTCAGTGGTCAGTACTCAGAAGAAGGTGCATAAATCTATGTCAGCCGAGGCTATGAAAAGAATTTATTTTAAGAGAAAGGCTGAAAATGCATATTTGGAGCGGAAGAAACTTTTAAATGAAATACTTCAACAGAAAAAGAACACAATTTGGAAATGTTAATATTAAAAAAACAATTAGATAATTTAAATAAATGTTAAGTATTCCTACAATAATTATAAGACTAAATTGTTAAAACTATTCTCCCTAGATTAATTCTCCACACATTTCGAATTTATTTGTTGTTATTTGAATGACTAGTAGATATAAGTTAGAAAATAAGTAACTACCTTATTATAGCCAATGTTATGCATACCGTAACTGTCATATGTATCAGATGCAATACTATGTAATGTTTCCTATAAATGTATAAATACATATGATGTGGTTGTGCTAAATAAATAAATAAATAAATAAGTATTAATATACGTTTATTTTATTGCACCCAAGTTTTAAGTAAATATAGGTACTATTCTATAATACTATGAAAAGTCAATATTGTTGGTATTATATTAAGCCCAGTTTGTAGGTAAATATAGGTATTTAATATTAAGTGCATAGAAGCAAATAGATAGATAGCTGTTAGGGCACACTTTTCAAAATATAGGTATTAAATAAATTGCATACATTAAAGAAATATTATTTCACTTGTATTTGGCTATAAATATTCAATCAGATACAGTACAATCCTTTTTACATTATTAACAAAAATATCAGATATACAGTACAATTCTTTTTACATCATTAACTAAAAAATAACTTTTAAATGACGAACGATGATGTATATAATAATATGCTTATGAAAATACAGTATTTACAAGAGCAGTTCTCACAGAAGTTTCAGAATTTTGTAAGATTGTCTGTGAAGGCCCGTCATCTGATTCACTGCTTAGGAAAAAATCGTTAGGTGGTTCCAGTTCATCCAATTCTATGCATATATTGTGCAGCACTGCACTTGCTACAATGACCTGAAGTACTGTGGATGTTTTATTTAATGTTATGCCTTTCTCTAAACAAGGACAACGACGTTTCCATACACCAAAGCACCTTTCCACTGTGTTTCTTGTGGCAATGTGGCTTCTATTGTATGCTTGTTCTCCACTTGTTCGAGGTTGTAAAAATGGAGTCAGTAAAAAGTTTTTATTATAGTAACCACTGTCTCCCAGTAGTGGTAACTACCATATCTTCCCATTTCAAAATCTGCACATAAGTGGGAATTATTAAAAATAGTGCAGTCATGCACTGATCCAGGCCAATGAGCAATAATGTCTCTTATTTTTAGAGATGCATCACATACAACTTGAACGTTTAAGGAGAAAAATCCCTTCCTGCAACAGTATAGCTCAGATAGATGACCTCCTCTGCTAATAATTTTAACGTGCGTACAGTCCAAGGCGCCTGCTACACGTGGACATCCATCAATTTCATAGAAGCCTTCTCCAACTCTCCGCACTTCTTCCCTGTTTGGCATTTTGATATATGTTGGGCTTAATTTTGCAAGAGCACGGGAAACTCTTTGCAAAATTCGACACACTGTGGATTTGTGTATGTTAATCAAATCACCCAAGACTTGTTGAAAAGATCCTGTTGCAAAGAACCTCAAACAAATTAACAGCTGCGTCAGGCCATCAATAGATTTATTTCTTTGAGTCATGGGTTCCAAATCTAGAATGTTTCGTATTTGAAGAACTGCTTCCTTAGATATTCTGTATATTACACGAAATTCTTAGCCATCGTGTCTTGAAAATAAATCCACTCTGTCCGGAATTTGGCGACGAGGAAGATTTTCTTCAGGATCAGATAAAGACGAAAGACTAGTTAAAGACATCTTATTATTTTCACCGAAAATCACTTCAATTCCTACTGTCGAAAACACTACAACGCACAGAAATGTTATTGAACAGAGCAATACGCGGCAATAAACTTTACAATTTACGAAAAGATATTACAGAACAAAGCTCTACTCAGCAACATTAGGCCTTTAATGCCGCGCTGTCGACCCATTCAATTTTAAAGTTCACAACTGTCATATTTAAAATTCACACGTGTCAAATAAACGCTAACGGCGCTTGTGCAACGCAAAACGCACTTTAATGGTGTCTTTAACTGTTCATTAGTTAATTTTTAATGGAGCATTAAAATTTGCGTTGTGCACTGATTTAATGATTCATTAGCGTTTAATGTCGTCTTTAAATTTTAAAGATTGTTTCTGCAACTGGTTCTTGTCATATATTAGTACGCAGATCGTCGGCGCTCACGCACAAACATCGTCCTGGATGACAATGTAACAGTTTGTAAAATAAATTGTAGTCGTGTTTAATGATTGTTACGAGCAGCTGTAGTAGTTCTATATGAAGGTAAATAAACTGCAGTGATACATTACCGTCTTCTTCTCCAGACAGCGCCGGCTCGTCGTCGTCTCCAGATATGTTCAGGTCTCCGTCGCTGTCTGCGACACAAACACATTCCGATAACTTAACAGCGCCACGCTCGCGCCGTGCACTGTGCGACGGCGCGGCACTGCGTGTACAACGTGTTGACCACGTCACAGTTGAATGATGAGTGTTTATATAATGCTCGCACATCAATAATAATAATAATAATATTCTACCACATACACACACCACCATTTAGCCTAAACTAAGCAGAGCTTGTACTATGGGTACTAGACAATGGATAAACATACATATATACTTTTTTTTTTTGTAAATATATACATATTATACATAGAAACACCCAGACCAAGACAAACATCCATGTTCATGCACACAAATGTTTGACTTGTGCGGGAATCGAACCCGCGACCTCAGGCGTGGCAGTCGGTTACACTAACCACTACGCCACCGAGGCATCAATTACAGTTCATTGCGATTGAGTGTCTAAGATACACGCACTTGTTAGTGGCGGACTGTTTGCTCAACTTTCAACAGTTTAATAGTATATTTTATCTAAGTTATCGATTGTGAATCCAATCCTACCGGAGTTGGAACAGAGTTGCAATATAATGCAATTGCTATATGGTTCCTGTAAGTATGTGTGAGAGTTGTCACGGGGGGGACAGGAGCTGTTCTCATAATGTAATATAAGAATTAATGTGTTGTTTATCATTAAGTACTGGTACCACAGAGTCCACCGAGTCCACCGAGCAGGGCGCGGCTGTACTCATTCACTTCGTGTCGGCTCGTCGTTAATCATTGCATGCGGAGTGTGAACAGGAACATACACAGTAGTAGTTCTTTTAAAATTATAATTGTATTTATGCAAAATTACCTTCATTATCGTCATCAGACGCACCAGCGCCGCCACCTTCTTTTTCATCTTCCTCATCATCTTCATCTGTATCGAGTGCGGGCTCGTCATCATCAGGTATCTCCTTGTTCCCGCGCTGCTGTTTAGTCGCCGCCATGTCCGCCAAGTAGTCGAGCTCGTCGTCCGACTCCGCTGTGCAAGGTAACATTATTATTATTTGATGTATTGTGTTTAACATTGTGTATCATTTTATAAATATTAGCTTTGATTCGGTATTTCGAAAATAATCAACTACGTGACAAAATCGAACGATTTCATTGTCTGTTACTTATTCATTTAGTTAACTCAGTCCTCTATCTCATAGTTTGTTAATAAATGTTCATCTGCCTATTGTGCAAATCAACGAACTTCATACAACTTGGAATGCATTATGTTGACCTCACAGATATATAGGTTTCAACACAATATTTTCTTAGTCCGTTGAACGCAAAAATTATCTATTCTAAGGGCACATAAAGACAACTGATCTAAAGTCGTATTAGATATAATGTGTACATATTTATAATAATAATAATGTCCTCCAGACCGAACTTCGGTCACGGCGACCAATCTTAACGAAGACAGCAACCTGCGCAGGAGATAGTATAGCGCACAAGTGTGGCGCAAACACAAGTGCTCTCTCTGACCCCTCACTCTCGTGATCCGCTGGGACGGTAATCCGACACGACCGGCGAGATCAGGCGCAGGAACTACAGCTTTACGTGCGCACCGAGGCACGGAAGTATCTAACACCGGCAACTTCCTAACTCCGGGCCCGTATTGAGATTTCTTAACAGAAAACCCCTTAACTGTTTGTTGGCCCGACCCGGGATTCGAGCCCGAGACCTCATGCACAGCAGTCGCATTGACTCCCGCTGCGGCACGCAGGCAGTGCCATATATTTGTAATCATTCAATATAATATATACCTATATTTGTCAAAAAGTTATATTCACAAGAAAAATTATATGACTACCAGCGGTAAAATAGTATATTATAATGTTAATCTTTGTGGGCGCAGCTATGACAATAAGTCGCTGAACTTTTAACCAATTTGTGAATGCTCTTTATGACCTGTAATCCTAAATATTATTAAACTGTGGTTATACAAAATAACAGCGGTCATTATTGTGATTGTTGCACAGACGCGTGTTCGCGCGCGCGCACTAGCACATCTGCTGCGCGGTGCTCGCTCTCCTTTAAGATTGGCTGCGAAGACCGACATTCGGTCTGGAGGACATTATATTATTACTACTAAACTAAATTAAAAGCCCACAAGTGTGTATAGAGACATAATTATGTTGCCCTCTACTGGTGAGTTAAACTAGTACATATGGCCCCGCGGTGTTACCTGACGCCTTGGCCCCGGTGACGGTGTCGAGGTATCGCTCGAAGTCGTCGCTGGTGACGGACGCCGCGTCGCTATCCTCGTCCTCGTCCTCGCCCGGGCTGCGACGCTTTTGTAGGAAACTGTAACGTACACAAGTACGTATGTAACACTCTCACCCGACACGTGACGCGTGTTCACGCGCCACCGCCTGCCATCCCGTGCGCGCGGGTCCTATATTCAAGCATCGAGTTGTTTTAGCTACGGATAGTTAAATGAAAACAATTAACTGTCCGTAGGTAACTCGTCTTTTTGGATATGGGAACCGGGCCTTACATCATTAACAGGTTTCTTGTCCCATGAATCACATAATATGAGACATAACAGTAGATCTTCTATTGTGTCTATCGCGGGACAGCGAAAGGGTTAATATTGCTACGAAGAAAACGAAACGGCGCATTACGGATTGCATAACTTTGTCTCGATGTTGTGCATGTAACAATAGTAGTTGTAAGAGATGGTGGCGCGGCTCTCGTTGATGCTTGTCTGCCGGAGCGCGCGCCGTGCGATCAGCTTGTACTTGTGTGTAACACCGAGTATATTTAATATATCGTTCAGTTAACGTATATATATAATCGTTACACACTACACTCACAGTATCCCTATTACGTATGCTAGCCGACATGTCCGTATTCTTTCAATTACCCGACGCCGGTACAAAAAAGCGTCTTTGCGTATATTAGTCACGGGATTCCAAGTCGCGGATAATTTGAGAACCATCTTCTCTATTGAAATTCTCTGTCGTCGGAAGTTCTCTCCACCGATCGCCACTTTTATTGAAGAGTAGTGCGAGAAGCTATAGTGCTACCACTACGGCCACGCTGGTTACAGCATGAGTGGGCCGGCTCGACCGGGGAAGTGCCACCCTCTCACAGAAGATCGACGTAAAATAACAGTATCTGTTATGTTTCGTCCGGTGAGTGAGAGCGCCGGAGGCCCAATCACACTTCCCTTCCCAAACCCCATCCTGCTCCATTCCCCTTTTCTTCCCGGTAGGCAGCGACTTGCTTGTGTTTTCTTGACATTGCTTCTGTAATGCTAAGAAAACACAGGCATGTGTATGAGCCACGGTCCTCGCTTACTATCAGGTGGGCCGCTGGTTCGTCTGTCACCGACGAAAGCAATAAAAAAATAAAAAAAACATAAAACATAGAAATTTCAATAAGGAAGATGGTTTCGTGATTAATAATACGCAAATTCACTTTTTTGCACAATCGGGTAATTCACAGAATACGGGCACGTCGGCTAGCATACGTAATAGGGATACCGTGAGTGTAGTGTGTGACGGTACATGGACAAACAAAAATATGCCAAAAGTGAGGGTGGATCACGATTCTTCTGGCTCACAAACGGAGACGAGACGTCGCCGCACCAGTCAGCTTGTGACCGCGGCCGGTGTACCCTGCTCGAAACGTCAAGCAGGAAAAGGATTAAGTAATAAAACTACTTACTCATATAAGAATCTCTCGTCGACAGGCACCTTGCTGGCGTCTTCATTCAAATACGAAGCGGAGTTCACTGGTATACTCTTCAGACCTGACCATTGTAACATATAACATATAATAATAGTATGAAGACACCGTGAGCATTAAATATCTATATATTAATACGTGAAGCAAAAACTTTGTACCCCTTGTTACGAAAGTTGCGCGGACGGAGGAGTATGAAATTTGGCACAGTTTGGCAAATATTAGGATTCGCCCCTCCTCCATATGAACTTTTTATATGGAGGAGGGGCGACTCCTAATATTTTTATAAAATATGCATTAGAAATACATTCAATTAATGAAAAAGCACTACACGCACACAACCATACATTTGACGCACGCAGTCGAATCGCGTTCGTAGTATTTCGGCATTGTTCGGATGACGTCGTACATATTGTTCGTAACTATGGTTGGTTACATATATCAATATATAATTACATATATCAGCAATATTTTACTTGTTAAGCATTCGTGGTCGAATTTCGCGCACTAGGCGACCGCTAGTTCACATTTAAGAGGCACTCTCACAGCAGAGCGCGTTAGTGTTACAGCATGTTGTCAGTGCGCTGTCCTGTTCATGCCTGTTGCGGCGCCAGTATAGTAACACACCCTTTTCAGTAGGTTTGCTTAGTTTACTTAGATATAATAAATGAGACAATCAACAGGGAAACACCTACATTAATGAATGCTACTTGACCGGGTTACAATCATTTTGGAGAAGGGTCAGATAAGAGAGTGTCCCAAACTGGCGCCAGTGTATGAAGCCGGCGGCGAGCGGCACGCGTCGCTCGTGGGTATAGCTGTCCGTGACGTCACAAGGCACAAGGAAATACCACACAGCCAGTGTCTCAGGTTGCTTGTTTGAAATGGGTCAGAGGAGGCACCGCTGCACAGAGCACGGGTTGTTGTGCTGGCGGCGCCTTCTGTATCACAGCAATATTCTGTGAGAGGGTAGTAGGTAGTACCCTTCAGTCGCGCCGAGCCAATATCATTTAACTACGTACCTTTAGCAGTATAATTCTTTCTGATAGCGAACTTGGGGTGCGAGCCTTTGACCTTCTTGAGTCCCTCGTCCTGTTGGTGGTCGGCGCGCTTTTTGGGGTTCTTGAACACGAAGCGGTCCAGGAAGCGGATGCCCGCGAAGTCTTTCAGCGGGTCGCCGCTGTACTGGATTATTTGTTCTGTAGACATACAAACATTATGATTTAGATTATAATATTAATAGGTGTATTTTGTACAAAAGTACTTGTAGCACGATTACTGCATGAATATATAACAAATAGGTAGATCTTATTATTTATATCCGATGAGTGTAACACCTGCTAAATGATTGTCTTTTCTTATTAATGACTAGCTGTGCCCGTGGTTTCACCCGCGTTCATGATTGCTGCGCCGCGCCCCCGTGGGTCGCAGCATGATGTTATATAGCCTATAGCCTTCCTCGATAAATAGACTATCCAACACTAAAAGAATTGTTCAATTCGAACCAGTAGTTCCTGGGATTAGTGCGTTCAAACCAACCAAACAAACAAACTCTTCAGCTTTATAATATTAGTATAGATAGATAATAATTGGATCAATATCTAAACATATTATGATAAATGTTCGTTTTGTTAATACCAGCTCGACCCACTTGACTCCCTACAAAGACGGGCAGTTCGAATCGTCGATGATCCCAATCTCACGGATAGACTGGAGTCGTTGGAGCAACGAAGAGACTTTGGGTCTCTCTGCGTGTTCTACCGACTCTTTCACGGGGAGTGCTCTGAAGAACTGTTTGATTTGGTACCAGCGGCCCCATTCTATCACCGCACCACTCGACAACGAAGCAGGGTTCATCCATATCACCTGGAAGCGTTCAAATCCAAGACGGTACGCTTTCAGCGATCATTTCTTCCACGTACGAGCAAGCTCTGGAATGAACTGCCTGCTTGTGTGTTTCCCGAGCGCTATGATATGTCCTTCTTCGAACGAGGTTTAAAGAGAGTTCTTCTTTCACGGTAGGCAGCGGCTTTGCTGTGTCCTGATATTGCTGAAGTCCATGAGCAGTGGTTACCACTTTCCATCAGGTGGGCCACTTGCTCATCTGCCACGCCTGTCTATATCAATGGTGTGTAAGGTTATAAGGTATAGTTGTCGTAGTCGTCCGTCAGACACTGTTTATACTGTTACGTGCTTCGGGTGAGGGTCGCATTTGTAACACCGCTGTTAACGTACCTGTGCCTGGCTATCACGTGTTCAGGTAGACACCTGAACACCTCAACATAAATATAATTATGAAATGTGAAGGTGAATAAGTGTCGGGTAGCAAGTAGTGGCGTGTGGCGTGTGGCGTGTGGCGTGTGGCGTGTGGCGTGTGGCGTGTGGCGTGTGGCGTGTGGTGTGTGGTGTGCACAAACCTTGGATCAGCTTGTCCGCGAACAGTTTGACGGTGGGGTGGAAGTGGCGCGCCAGCGTCAGCAGCTCCACGTAGGCGGAGCGCTGCGCGCCCGCGAACGTGGGGTTGCGGGTCAACGGGTTGTACTCCGTTATCTCCTGCGGGTAGGCAAACAAATGTATGTTTGTTTGGTACAATGTTCAACTGACCGTCGCGGGTACTACGCTTACTGTCACGTTTCAAAATGACAAATGAAATCTGGGGTTTTGATTCCCGTCAAAATATATGTTTGATATTTGGATAAATACATCTCTCAGTAGTATACCGTACCCGACTTGGCAGCGCTAACAGCTGCAGCTTTGCTCGAAACAATTTATTGCTGTACATCCAGGTGTGCGTAAGGCTTTGCCATCGTTTGTGTTCACTTACAGTGCTAGGTTAAGCATCGGAGCGTTGCTGAGCCGACCCCATAGGGAGCAGCTGTACTACGAGCTCAAGAGACGAAGCCTGCAGCCTGCGCCCTGCACCTCTGACGGTTAGCCATGGTACATAAAGGCTGAGGCGTCACACTTCTAAACTCATGGATTCTAATCTCAGCCAGTGCACTATCAACGTAAATGTTCTCACAACACTTTGCTGCTCTTAACTAAACTTCCAGTCATTTTTAACGTAACTTGCAGACATTGTTAACTATAGACTTGGATGAAAAGACGCTTTGATAACCGGAATGCTAGTATGAATATAAAACGTGTCGGCATTAAGTCGGCCTTCGCCTTTATACACGTCTCATTAAAGTGCTTAATGTAGAACAAATTACCTTATCCATATTGACAGTCTTCTTCAGCTGTATCTTGGCTTCCAGGTCCTTGTCCTTGACCTCATCGTCGGCGCGTTGTGCACTGTCCTCAGTCTTGACCCTGGCGTGGAACCAGCCCGGCTGTACGGTGGAGTGCTTGCGTTTCTTTGGCTTTATGTTCCCCTGGTCATCGATCTTCAGATCCACGTAGGATTCCTCTTCGTCGTCCTCTGAAAAAATATTGTGTGTGCGCGTTTTTAAACAAGTTTCTGCTTATGCTCACAGCTAAACGTGACAGCCAGGGGGCGAGTTTTGGGTACGCAGTAATAGATATATATATGTATATATATATATATATATATATATATATATATATATATGTATAGATAGTCGCTAGACGATAACAGAGTTTCGCCTACTACGTAGGAGCTACACCTACACAAATGTGGATATCATACATTTCGGAGACGTGCAGCCATCAGTACATATGTATGTATTATGTTCAGACATGAAGTTGTTTAGTTGGACACTCGGCCACTACTGCGGCGTCGAGGCTAGCCTGCCGAGTGCCTGCGGCAGAGATACGAGCGTGATCTACTGAGCCGAGGCTGGCTGGTATTTGTGTTCACAAACTCTGATACTAACACCTTTCTTAAGACATTTTATTTTTTTATTTTTTTATGGATTAGGGGGCAAACGAGCAAACGGATCGCCTGATGGTAAGTGAGTACCGCCACCCATGGACACCCGCAACACCAGAGGAGTTACAAGTGCGTTGCCGACCTTTTAAAAAGGAGTACGCTCTTTTCTTGAAGTGTTGAAGGTCGTATTAGACATTAACCAATTGGAAACAAAATCTGTTCACTGTTGACAAATCCGAGCCTGGTCTAATATATGTACAACATGTGAGAGGTGCTGAGCAAACGTGACTGCAGACTGCACGGAGGGCAGTGGTTCAAGCGGTCGCCTCGCCACTAATGCCGCGCCGACGGTTGTGGGTTCGATCCCCGCGCGGGACAAACATTAGTGTGCTCCACAAGTAGTAGTCAGAGTGTGCGTGTTCTTTGTGTCCGTTGTTTGTGTGTCCGTTGAGCACCTCGCGACACAGGAGTTATTTCTACTGCGGATGTTGTTATTTTATACAATAAATAAGGAAATAATATAGCATCACTCCTTTATATTCCTAAGGGATATGGCAGGAATAGAGCATGCAGCACGTTGATATGGAAATTCTATGGAATCCCTACAGAAATGCCGGTTTGGGCACCACGCGTCCGAACAGCTCAGCGCTTTACATTTGTGCATTGCATGCACATTTGAGACGCGTTCATTTTATCATTTTATTTGACTTTCTAAGTCAGGTCGCAATCGAGCAGTGACCGAGCTCAACTACCATTAAACCAAAAGTTTACATTTAATTTACCATTTTTAATATTAATTTACCATTTAGTAACCAGTTGTTAAGTGATAAGTGTTTTTACCAATATTGACTTTAGAATGAATATTATCTCATAGGATACCATTCGTAGTATCCATTCAAACGCAGTTACTCCTTAAATCTACTCTATTAACCATAAAAGAGCTCGCTCCGCTACATACCCAATAACACTTTACATGATCTATACGGACACCCTTTGATGACACTACCTCACAAAAGAATGGATGCTACCTCTAAATAGAATTTCTTCAAAGCTTATCCATAACTTACCCAGTAACAAGTCCTTCTTGTCTCCGTGTAGGAGGTCCACTTTCTTCTGTTCTACTTTGACCTCGTCATCTTCGGTGCTGTCCAGAGTATTGTTTAATTCTGCCACTTTGTCTTCTTCATCACTTTGTTCTCCATTTTGTATGTTTTCATCGTCGTCAGGTATCTCTTCTTTTACTTCCTGAAATGTACATTGTCACAGTATTAGTCTGCACGGATGGCGCATGTGTAAAGTGATGTCTGTGCCCTGTCGTGGTGGTTCGTGCTGCGGGCTTGATCCTCAGAGGGGACCATAATCTTGTTGTTCTGTGTCCACTCTAGTGCCCCAAAATAAAAGGATTATTTCTAACCCGTGTTCATTATACAGCTCTTTTTGATAACTACAGTAAATAGATAACCGAGAAAAACACTGGTAATTTTTTAAATTTTATTACTATTTAAATTTATATTAGCATGTTGTATATTATATTCACACGATTGGAAAAATAAAGTTTTCTTAGCGACACGCGGAATAACTAAAATTGAACATGTCACTCGCAAGAGCATCGGAACTATTAAGGCGAACCACGGCAAAGCGAGACCTCAATAATCACACTGCACAGGAGGCTTAAACAAGTATCAGTTCGGTTTAAAGGTTTATAAAACCTACCTCTTTAATCTCTCTCTTAGTCCACATCAGGCGAACAGCCTCCTTCTTGTCTCCATCCTTGAGGACTTGCGAGATGAGGAACAGCATCCCGCAGGCCTGCGCCGGCGTCATGTAGCAGCACAGCTGTAGCAGCCGCTTGATGAACGAACACACGCGCGGGACGTTCTTGTCCTGCTTCAACGACTTGTATATGAGAGAGAACAGGAGAGCCGAGTGAGTGGTGTTGAAGATTTCCGCGTTCGTCAATTTTCGGTAGAGGGCGCTGTAGTAGCTGGAATGGTGATATTAGACTTGTTGTACGACGTGTCAAGCTACGGACAATATAATGATAATAATATTGTTTCACATACACACAACACCATCTAGCCCAAACTAAGCAGAGCTTGTACTATGGGTGCTAGACAATGGATAAACATACATATGTACTTTATTTTTGTAAATGCACACATATTATACATAGAAACACCCAGACCAAGACAAATATCCATGTCCATGCACACAAATGTTTGACTTGTGCGGGAATCGAACCCTCAACCTCAGGAGTGGCAGTCAGTTACACTAATCAGTGAAAGTTTTCTTAGACTAGAAATAGATACTGCAAAAGCGGGACTCCATATCTGACAGCAATATTCAAGAATTGATCTTACATAACAGTTGAAAAGATGCATAGGGATTTCATGCTTGTCACGGAACCTCGTTTAACGTATAAGCGATATATTCGCGAAAGTACAATTTAGCACCAGCCACAACACCTAGATCTCGTGTTCGTGTAAATTTAATGAGATAGAATTTAGAAGTATTAATCATCGTTCTATTTAAAGAGAACTAATTTATGTTTAAGTACGATTATGTCAGTTTGGAGTGAATTTATATGATTATAGTTCAATATTATAGTTGAATATAACATTAGATTGTCTGCATATATTTGATAACTGGATGTTACGGCAGAACATAGGTCATTAACATAAACCAAGAAGAGGGGTCCTAGGTGAGAGCCCGGGCGACTCCAGACGAGCTCTGATCTATTCATGAGGTAGGATTTACACCGTCTGAGTACTGAGCCACAAATCCTTGCGTGAGCCAACTACGTCACACACCTTTTAGGAATCGGTATAGATAGCATAACTCCTGTATTTTCCTTTTTCTTTTCTCCTTTGCAATTTGCATTGCTTCATAAATACACGTGACGTAGTTTAAAATATTCGACGTGGTAGACCTGCCTGGTAGGACCCCGTGCTGATTGATTAATATTGAATATGGGCTACAGATAAAAAAATTTTTTAATTTGAAGCACCTTTACCATCGCAAATACGATTGAGATGGATCTGTAATTTGCAATATTATGCCGGTCTTCATTTTTGTGAATCGGAGTAATGTTTGCGATCTTAAATGTAGAGGGAATAGTACCGCTAGATAGAGACTTAAAAATGTGGTAAAGTAAGTTAACAAGCTGAAACACACAATTTTGAAAAAAAAACTTAAGTAAATAATAGTTTCAAATAGGACAGAAAGTTTAACTGGACGACAATCTCCCACAGAAGATCACAGTCAAAGCACCTTGTGCTGTGGCTGATGAGTAAGATATTCAGGCGCCTTTAGGAGATTGTGTGCTGTTCGTACAGGGACCAGAGTCATTTTCTTGCCTTGCGCTGGAAGCTTGGTGTTGAAGGCATACAAACCGCGCGTAAGACCTGGCACTCCAAGTCCCTCCACTGCCTATGGACGTCTACAAAGCCACTGTTCTGTAGACGTCCATAGGCTACAATAACTGCTCAAGTGGCATGTGATGGTGTATAATGTGTAGCGGCAGGCGGTTACCGGTCGCTGGTGCCGGCGGAGGCGTCGCTGACGTGGAACAGCAGCGCGAGCGCGTGGATGGCGACGTTGAGCGCGGCGAGGTGCACGAGGCGGTGCAGCGCGTGCACGTGCTGCGGCGTCTCCGACAGGCGCTCCTTGTTCGCGAACGGGTACGCACGCTTCACGCCCGTCAAGATCGCCGACATCAGCCGGGAGTCGATCTCGCCCTGCAAACGTACGTCATACATACACATGCCTGTATACAATATACAAAGGAGTATACAGATACGTATGTTTCCTTTCCCCGCCAAACTTCTCAACATAAAAACCTAATAACAAAGTTCTCATCAAGACTCGAACCCGACAATATAACCTCATGCCAGGTAACCAAAAAAGTACTCAAAAGAGTAAATATAATAAA
This sequence comes from Catocala sponsa, assembly GCA_963564715.1. Classification (NCBI taxonomy): domain Eukaryota; kingdom Metazoa; phylum Arthropoda; class Insecta; order Lepidoptera; family Erebidae; genus Catocala; species Catocala sponsa. Next base: position 227,014 of record OY751351.1, on the reverse strand, counting down.
TACCCGTTACGTACACATACAGCGTTATTTTAGTCCCGGCTCGTATTATCGTTGGAAACTAAATAATATGGCATACGTTAAAACTCACAAAACTCTCCGCTGGTTTGGTTGCGTTCGAGCGCGTCACTAGTCACTCGCTCCCCGCGCGCGTAGCTATTTACTTACATGACTGTTATCATGGTGATAACATTTCTTATCACACAGGCTTTGGACTAAACTGACAAAACGGAACCTACTCATTTTAATATTACCAGCTCTTAGTAAAATATTAGAGAAGATTATATATTACAGCAATTAGAGAGCCACTTTAGTGTAAACAATTTATTTCATAAAGATTAATATAGTTTCGGGAAGAGCCGTTCTATGATAGATGCGGGTGTAACGTTTTCAAACATACAACAACAAGATGTCATTGGCATTTTCTGATATCTCTAAAGCCTTTGACTGCATTCACCACCATACGCTGCTACGAAAACTCATGCCTTATGGCATCCGAGATACTGCACTTGACCTAGTTGATTCCTACCTAAGCGATAGACTACAACACATTGATTTCAACGGAAGTATATCTTCTTGATTACCAGTCACAATAGGCGTGCCACAGGGTTCAATTTTAAAACTCTTTCAATTTTAGTGTATAATTATTTTTTTATGGATTTGGGGGCAAACGAGCAGACGGATCGCCTGATGGTAAGCGATTACCGCCACCCATGGACACCTGCAACACCAGAGGAGTTACAAGTGCGTTGCCGGCCTTTTAAAAAGGAGTACGCTCTTTTCATGAAGTGTTGAAGGTCGAATTGGTCCGGAAATACCATAGGCGACAGCTCATTCCACAGTTTTGTTGTGCGAGGCAGCAAAATTCCTGGAGAAACCACAGTTGTGGACTGCCAACCATCTAAATGATGGGAGTGAAAATGGTGTCGCGTAGGACGATGGCGGAAAGAGGCGGCAGGGATCATTTCGAACAATTCCTCGGAACACTCCCCATAGTATAAGCGATAGAAGATGCATAGCGAGGCCACATCTCTACGCAGCGCCAAGGGGTCTAGTCGATTTGAAATATCCTAATTTATCATTCTTCGTACAGGATTCGAGTGACATTGTTTAATTCGTGGATGACATATCCCTTATATTTAAAGTAGGCAGAAGAGCACCAAATTTAAATCCTGTTAATGATTTACTCGCGCAAAAACTCATTCTTGCTTATCATTTCGACTATTATTGGAATATAAAAATATAAATTCACAACCGCATTTAGCCACCGGCTACCTTTGTAACAAAGTGTAAGTGTAGGCTCCATCACGCCATCCTATTGTCTATTATAGATAAATATTAAATAATACTACTAAACCTTCATTATTTAATCTCCATAATACTACTAAGTAATCATTGTTGTTATTATAAGTTGTTATAGTCGGTATGTAATATGTGGTGTAATGGCTGCATCCCCTTGTTGATATGACTTGTAAAATACTGAAATTATGTTTAGTTTGCGATTAAAGGAGTGGTGGCCGTGCGAGCTCCCTGCACCTCTGTTCTCATAAGTAGCTGTCTGCCTGAACCTAGCAACTGACCTTAATGTAGCTTCAGTACTTAAGTAAACTCAAACTCACTACTCTATGTATTTTGACGTTAAACTTTGACTTATCCCTTTTTGCGTAAATCCTTGTGCACGAAAAACTTCCTTCGAGCCGACATTTGCCCGTACTCACAACTACTCATAAGGATTTTAAGTGTAATATAAGTATCTACGCCTAGAGCTTGATTGAACACAACAAATAAAAGTTAACACAAAACTAAGATAATGCCTATAAAATAATAAACTAACCGCAAAAACATATGAAATAACAACTATAGAATCAACTCAACATGAATCTGATAAAAAACAGTTTAATCCACAAACCAAAGCTTTTCACGCGCACGCGCCCGGGTCCCACGACGCGCCAGCTTTGATCATGCGAGCACTTTCAAAAATGAAATTGACAGCTTATGCTTTATTATGCAGGCATTTTATTTTGTAACTAGCTGTCTGCTTCACTTCTTCGTCTGCTTCACATGAGCGAATTTTCTACGCTTTTGCAACATTTTTTATTGATGCTTCGCTCCTATTGGTCGTAGTGTGATGTTATAATATAGCAAGCCTTCCTTGTTATCCAACACTAAAATAATTTTTCAATTCGAACCAGTAGTTCCTGAGATTAGCGCGTTCAACCAACCAAATAAATAAACAAACTCTTCAGCTTTATGATATTAGTATAGATAACTTACTACGAAACAATAAGTATTATATATTTTAAACTACGACGCGTAAGTACACAGTCGTGAACAAAAAAAATTTATTGCGCGCGGCAACTAATCTCTCCATTCGTTTCGTCTAATACCTACGAGGCCATGTTATTAATGCTTACATTTCATTAATTGTTTTGTAACGATTACAATAATAAGAATAACGTTGGATATGTACTACTAACATCTCTCAAAGGTCACAAGAAAAGCAATATCCTAGCCGCAACTCAATACAGTAAAAGTCATTTCAAAGAACTGGTTACCAAGAGAGAAAATATTGTTTTGTTCAGATTTTTTATATTTTAGTATCAAATGACTATTTTTCATGTTAAGTATGTATCGCTAGCTATACGTATACCACGCCTGCGCACAACAGCTCCAGTGCCGGAGGACGTGTAATTACTTTAACAGTTATATGGCCTTTAAAAATGCTCATAATTTTTTATTACAAGCCTTATTTAAATAACTAGCTGTTACCCGCTGTTGCCGCATGAAATTTAACGAAAAAGATTCTAAAGCAGAATTAGAAGTTACTCCTTATAACATCAGCTATCCTCCAGTGGAAGTCCCGTCAAAATCGGTCCAGCCTTTTAAGGGATTAGCCGGAACAAACAGACAGAACAATTTTAAAAAACCTTTTATCATATAAGTACCGTATATACTTTCATATGCATTTAGTAAAAAGCTGTTATTTTGACATTACAAACAGGCACCTAAATTTTATTTATTTGTGTATAGATGTATAATTATTTATTTGTGTATAGATGTATAATTATTATGATAAATGTTAACAAAATCTCATACCTTCTTGATGGACGCCTTGAAGAATGAGAAGTATATCCTAATGAGGTTCTCGGCTATCTGCGAGTCGTCCTTGCCCAGGAAGAACTGGTTCAGGAAACAGATGCCGTAGTACTGCGCGCGCGATGATATGTTCGATCTGAAATATCAGCAGAATTTATTAATATCATTTTGTAGAACAAAACTAACATTAGTATCAGACCTTTTATACACGATAGAAGTGCGTTTCTCTCTCCAAAGAATAAATGATATTGTACAAGTAGTGTGGAGGTAAGCACCTAATTCTCTAACTTTGTCAAACTGTTTGATTTAAACTTGAGAATAGCTGTAGTAACCAATTTAAAAAAATCAGCAATCGCCTAGTGTGATACCGTTGCGCGTTGGACTGCCACGCAGAGGGCTCGAGTTCGATCCCAAGGCGCGCATCTCTGACTTTTCGAAGTTATGTGAGCATTAAATAGTTAATTATCGCTCGCTTTAATGGTGAAGGAAAACATCGTGAGGGAACTTGCATATCTAAGAATCTCCATAATGTTCTCGAAGGTATGTGAAGTCTGCCAACCCACATTGGGCCCGTGTGGTGGACTATGGCTGTTGCCGACCACCACAACTAACGGTATAAATGACAACTAGTGGACGGTAACTTGAAAGATGTATATTGATTTAAAATAATAATTACAATATTTGCGTATTTATAAGAGCGCGAGAAACAATATCTAACATGATGCGCGAGCGCGCCCGTGTGCGTTCAGGTCTGTCGCTGACTCCTGGGCCGCCGGCGGGTGGGCGCCGGTGGCTGGAGTGGGGCGGCGGGACGATGACGTAGAGGTCCCGTTAGCGATGGCGAGTACTCGACAATGGCCTAACCCTACTCCCTCTGAGGAGAGCCCCGTGTCCAGCAGTGGGACAGTTTAATACAGGGCTGATATTGTTACTAACTTTAAATATCCTGCTTGACAGAACAGGTGGTGTCATAACAAAATAGAACTAAATCATAACTTGAACATACCTGAACAACATTTTCTCAATATCAGCCAACACGACTTTCTTCATATTTGGGTGGTTGTACAGTAGTTGGCACAGGTGGTATATGACCTTACTGGCCACCGCTTGGCACGGGTCACCCAATTTATTTATTATGTTTGTTAGCAGCATCTGTGGAACAAATATATATTATTTACTTATTACTATTATTTGTTAATTTATATTGTATATGGAAGACTTACAGCTTAAATACGTTTAGTAATATTATTATAAATAAAATTAATAAATACATAGTAAATAAAATTATTTATGTACGAGAAAGGAAAATAAATCTTTCTGGTTTATTGCACTGACAAGAGCCATCAAAACATAGACACAATTAAAACTCAGTGAGCACACTACTTAAGTTTTAAAAAGAGCTACCGCTTGTCTTTACAAACATTCAAACTACGGGCGCGCAGAACAGCCAGGCTCGGGGTGTGTCCCGCGCGGGAGCGAACCCGCGACACTCGGCGCCACTTACACACTGCGCCCTCCGTGCACTCAAAAGATAAAGCTCCTGCAGCGCACATACCTTCTCTCTCTCCGGGTGGTGCATGAGGAGGTAGGACATGGCGCTGACGGCTTTCTCCTTGTTGGCCTCCACCGAGTCGTGCGCGAACTTGTTCAGCGCCTCGACGTACGCTGAGAACATTTACTAACGTTAGCGTCGTATAACTTACGATTGACGACTTATATAACAATAGCAATTTTATTAGATACTAACTTTTGCTCGCGTCTTCGCTCGCGTAAAAGTAGGTTAGGTTATATTACTAACAGTACGTTTTTTAAATAAAATATGACCTATGTTATTGGATGATAATAAAGCTTTCTAATGGTGAAAGAATTTTTAAAATCGGTTGAGTAGTTTTCGACTTAAATTCTTACAAAGAAACAAACAAAAAACCAAATCTTTCCTCTTCATAATATTAGTGTGTATAGATAAGTGCGCCTTCTATGACGTCCTGAATACTGTTTAGCACAAGTAGGATAGGACTTAGGAGCCAAATAATGACCCGTGCGGTTAAAATGAAGCTGCGAGCAAGTTAACAATAGCAGTTTCATTTGATACAAGCTTTTCCTCGCAGCTTCGCTTGTGTCGTGTTGTCTTTGTCCTCGCACAATGGGACAATAATTATGGTAAATTAGATTTTAAAAATGTATAGTGTAGTGGCCCGTCGTTTCACAGGACGTCGGGCCGAAACGTCGGCGTCGGCGGGGTCGAGGGGGCGAGGGCGAAAGGTATGCGTGAAAGCGTTCCCCCACGTAAAAAAGGAGTAGGTTTAAAGGACTTATTTAAAAAAAAATAGAATATAGCCTACGTTACACGATGATTATATGTATAGCTTTCTAATGATGAAAGAATTTTTAATTCGGTTGAGTAAGTTTTAAGTTAAATCATTACAAACAGAAGCAAAAAATCAAATCTTTCCATAGAAGTATATTATAATAATAATAATATATACTTTATATATTATATAATTATGATCTTCTGAATACTGTTTAACAAAAGTAGGATACATAATGAGCCAAATAATTCTATGTCCAGCAAAAAATTAAGCTGCACGCAAGAGTTTCATTTGATATACTCACTTCCATACAACTCCTTCAACTGATCCTCATAATACCACAGCTTGAGTATATTCCGACGCGCCTGCTTATTGCCAGATGTCATCTCGTCTAGATGTGCCAGCGAATGTTGCTCCAGGGTACGCAGTTTGATGTCTGGGATGAGGAGCTCTGATATTAACAACTCTGATAGTGCATCTGTTAACATAAAAAAAGGATTTTCAACAATAGCCTTTTGTTAATTCCATCTCTGATGCCTTGTTGTGTCATGGCATGAGTTCACGCTTATTTTGGTTACAGCCAACCTTGCCTTCCCAAGGCAATTCCCGGATGAAGCATCATTTAATTCTCATCATTTGACTTTTCAAACAGAAAGTTCTTAGTGGCGGCGCAGTCTGGAACTATGCGCGGTATACGGCATATAATCGATTTCTACTGCATGGGACATAGTGATATAGTCTAAAACATGTACCTATTAGGTGTGTCTAAAACATTACTCTTAACTTTTACATTTTATATATAAAAATAAGAGAAAAGAGAGGAGTAAACTCTTTGTAAATTCAACTATCTTTAAGCATGACTCTGGTAATGTTTGTTAAGCTTGCAGGGTGATTGACCTGCATGGTCGCCTCTTTGACACATTTTCTCACTACTCACCAATTATAATGATGCCATCCTTTTTCTTTGCTGGCTTGACATTGTTGATTAAGTTTCTCAATGCAGTCAAATTGTATATGGGATTGTCCTGTAGTAAACATAGAACTTTAGCTGTGCCATATTTTGGAAATAATAACAACAAAAATACTAATACAAACTAAAAAAGTCATATCATTAGTAAAGCTAGCAATATGATCTGGATTTTAGCAATATATTTTCGGTGATACTGCTATACATTTAATAATAATATATACTATGACATACACACAACACCATCTAGCCCAAACTAAGCAGAGCTTTTAATATGGGAACTAGACAATGGATAAACATATATAATAATATATACATTTTTTTTGTAAATACGTACATATTATACATAGAAACACCCAGATCAAGACAAATATCCATGTTCATGCACACAAATGTTTGACTTGTGCGGAAATCGAAATTGTATCAGGATGGTGATAGTGTATGTTTGATCATTCAGCCACCACTTCATCTCCATGTTTTACATTGTGTCTGTATGCCAGCTACAGAAGCATTCATTAAATGCAGATAAGTACAAACCTGTATAAGTATAGTGGCAGCTGCTACCCTGTCTCCTATGGCACCTTTGTTCAGCAGAGTTTTTGCCCACTGGTGGTCTGATGAACCGCTTCTGTTTGTCTCTGAAAGAACGCCAAAAGCAATATTAAAATTGATTAAATTTTACTATAGCATCCATGTGTACTTATTATCTTCATCAATAAAAAGTAAAGATGTAAACGATATTGAATAGTATTTATATATTTTTAAATTTCTATAAGACAACTACACAACTACACAAGTACACCTGTACAAGTTGACATGCATTAGGTGTTAGTTTAGTTTGCAATGGTGACCACTGCTGTACGAGTACGCAATTAATAAACTAAACAATTGTAGCAAATTTGTAGACTCCACTTTCTACACCACCAAACAGGTGCAAGTTTATCCATGGACTCTATAAAAGATGACTAAGTCTCCAATAATTGTTTGAACATTTTTATGGAAATAAAGATTTTTGAGTTTGACTTTGACTATACTAACTTGTTTCATAAGCCATAGTGTCTCCATGCAGTGCACTGTTTGCTTCTTTTTTGATTTCCTCTATCTGTTCTTGTGTTAGAGTTTTTGATACGGAGGCAGGCTCCTCCGGCAACTGAAGACAATTGTCATTATAAGAAACAGGGCTTCATAGTGAAAGAGTGTAGTCACATTTCACCAGCTATATTTACATATGTTATGAAAAGATCAAGTTGCATGTTTTACAATTAGTGATATTCATACCCTATCGCTACGGCATTGCTTGAAATCATATATTTCTAAGGCAGTTAGGATTCTAAGAATAATACTAACTACTACGTAAAACAATTTCGTTTCATCTTTCATACACATTGGACAAAATTAAATGTCCACCAACAACTAGGCATTCTAAATGAATGGTCATTAATGATAGATTTTAAAATATTATTTAAAGAAAATAGTTATCGTCGTTACATGTACGATTTGGTAATGTTTAATTTTATGGTTATGTATTCAAATAAAATCTTATTATAATTGAGAAGTATTGAGTAAAATATCTATACAAATTCTATTCATCTGTCAGATAATTAATAAAATAAGTAGTTGATGATTCTTACCTGATGATACCACTTCTTTTTATCCTCATATTCTAACGTTTCTGCAAAATGCTTCGCAATACCTTGGCTTTTCTTCTGGTCGGCATTTCTATCAGTTTGACCATAATTTGTGTACGCCTCATCAACCAATATGTTCTCTTCAAATCTTTTGTGCTTCATTTTAAACTAGATATAACTGTATTAGATAAAAATAACAAAAACACGTGAAAATTCAATTCTTGCCATGCCTCATTGACATAATTGACAATTTTAGGTTTGACATTTCTAGAGTTGGACTAAGAACAACGATAAATACACTAAAACGTGTGTCTGTGGGCAATGGGCATATAGTGGCATATAGTTCCTGAGTGGTTTTACACTAAAATTATGTTTTTACAGACTAACATTATAGTATACATATATTATATAGTTATGTATACCCTCTTACTCCTGTACATACACTATACAGATTTGTAGGCCAACGCTACTGCTACGTGTGTAGTAGGACCTGTAGGACATTTAAGACCATGTTCGGTCTAGCAGTATTATTTTTCATTAAAGAAAAGATCTATAATTTTTGAGGTCACCGTCATCGAAATCGATGAGGAGGACTATATTCTAATGCTAACCATTATTATTATAATATTAAAATGTGAATGTGAGTTTGTTTGTTACGCACGCTTTCACGCCATAACTACACTTTGCCATGCAGAAAAGGACATAAGTTCTGCTAGTTGCTACTTTTACGCGAGCGAAAACTAGTATTTATATAGTACTGCCTTAACATTTAGCTGAAGATCTTGATCGCAGTGACTATAGAGTATAGTCTATACGACTATACTTACACATCTAGCAACCGGTTGAAACAATTTCAAAAACCTTTTTGCGAAAGGTAAGAGGTTCCTAAGAGTAAACCTCTCAATAATAACTAAAGGCAAGTTATTATTTGTGGAGTAAGATACAGTATACAGTGTGACCCGCGTTAAAGTGCAACCCCGAAAATGTGTGAAATTAGATCGAAAACTATCGACGAAAATGGGTCTAAAAAACTTCTAAAAAAAAAACTAATTTTTTTATACGCCACTGAACATTTGTTTCCCGAATTTTGACCTCTATGTACAAATAAATTTATTCCTCCCAAACTAGCTGGCCGATTTTGATGAAATAAACGACAAATCAATGCCAAGTATTTAGCGATGAGAATAAAACAAAAAAAAACAACAAAAAATGGCTTTAAATACTTCATTTTTTTAAATACTTGTGAAAAAAGTCACTATTTTTCACTGTTTTTTTCAATCAACTCAAATTTCTATGAAATAAACCCCTACATCTTGATTTGTTTTATAATTTATTATTATTCTTGACTGTATTAGCTTTCAAAAAAAAATAATCAAACATTGTATCTCTAAAAATACAGGAGTTACGAATTTTTAAAGTTCACTACTCAGAATGGGCAAATCCAGGTAGAGACCCTTTTTTTATTCCTTTGTTATACCGGTGGCCAGCTGCTATTGTATTTAATGCTTGGGGTGTATAACAAAACGAAATAAGCTTCCAATGAGCTTATTCCGTTTTAGTTGACAGTTGAAATAAAACAAAAATTTATCAAAAACAATGATTTATTATTAATTATTGTTGACTTAGATTATAATGTATTAGGTTTTCGAAATGTGCTCCGCGTTGTTGCAAACACATTGCCACGCGTAATGATATGTGTTGTGTGGCCCTCCGTATAAGTTGCGGTTCATTTTTCAATTCTTCAGCGCACCTCATGATGCGGTCATGAAGCTCAGCCTCTGAATTCACAGGTGCACTGTACACCTTTTGCTTCATGTGGCCCCATAGAAAGTAGTCGAGCGGCGTCAGATCAGGAGAGCGGGCTGGCCAGCCCACTGAGCCTTCGCGCCCAATCCAGCGATTGGCATAATTATTATTTAAAAATTCACGGACATTGCGCCCGTAGTGAGCAGGGCAGCCGTCCATTTGCAAGTACATGCCCTGTCTCGATGCCAGCGGCACATCCTCTAACAGACGGGGAAGCTCATCCCTTAATAAAGTTAGGAATCGTTCCGAATTTAATGTCGCTGGTAAAATTACTGGTCCTATCAACATGTCGTCGAGTAGACCTGCCCAAACATTTATTGAAAATTGCACCTGGAATGACGAGGCCCTCTTCAGATGTGGATTATCATGTGTCCACTCGTGCAAATTCCTAGCGTTCGTGATGCCATTCCTGGTGAACTTCGACTCATCCATCCATAAAATCTTTTTTAAAAATTGTGGATTGCGACGAATTTGTCGTTGTAGCCAGATCGACATAACGCACCTTGATTGGAAATCCATATCCCCGTGCAAATCGTGGACTCTTTGATAATGATATGGATGTAGACCTTCTTTCTTCAAGATTCTCCACGCTGAGGCTTGTGATATGCCGTGGAGTAAAGCTAAACGCCTCGTACTAATAGTAGGAGTGGCAAAAATGGTACTTAAAACCGCTTCTTCTATCGCTGTGTCGATTACAATGGATTCTTGTTCACGTCTTGTGTGTTGTAATCCAAGTCCGATGTCGGAGAGCTTCCGATGAACTTCCTGGAAGTTCCTTGCCGACGGTGCAAGTCTGTTCGGAAATGCATTTACGTATGCCGATCGAGCGACTGTTGTGCGTCCACCATACATTCCATAATAATAATGGATGTCAGCGATTTCTCGCGGGGAGAATGCATTTAATCGCGGCATCTCAACCCAGCACAACCACGAAAACAGTCGAGTAACGTAACAAACAGTCAATAACAAAAACGTAACAAGTAGTCAATAACGAAAAGTAACTTTAATGCGAGAACAACAGCTGACGTACAGCAGCAGCGATGTGATCGGAGCGGACTAGCGCGGGCGACTGCCGGACTGTACCAATACCCCTTCCCTTTTCCCCAAGCATTGAACACAATAGCAGCCGACCACTGGTATAACAAAGGAATAAAAAAAGGGTCTCTACCTGGATTTGCCCATTCTGAGTAGTGAACTTTAAAAATTCGTAACTCCTGTATTTTTAGAGATACAATGTTTGATTATTTTTTTTTTGAAAGCTAATACAGTCAAGAATAATAATAAATTATAAAACAAATCAAGATGTAGGGGTTTATTTCATAGAAATTTGAGTTGATTGAAAAAACAGTGAAAAATAGTGACTTTTTTCACAAGTATTTAAAAAAATGAAGTATTTAAAGCCATTTTTTGTTGTTTTTTTTTGTTTTATTCTCATCGCTAAATACTTGGCATTGATTTGTCGTTTATTTCATCAAAATCGGCCAGCTAGTTTGGGAGGAATAAATTTATTTGTACATAGAGGTCAAAATTCGGGAAACAAATGTTCAGTGGCGTATAAAAAAATTAGTTTTTTTTTTAGAAGTTTTTTAGACCCATTTTCGTCGATAGTTTTCGATCTAATTTCACCCATTTTCGGGGTTGCACTTTAACGCGGGTCACACTGTATACACATATACACATACACTTATTTATTTTAGTAAAATATGAGCTAACATTGTTGTATAAAGTTGGAGTTCCGGGCAAGGCGCTTTTGCTGTCCAAAGAAAAAGGTTAAGGCCATTTGACGACAAGGGGCCCAATCGGTTCATAAGATATTATTTGTTTTTTATTAACAACCCTTTGTTCTGGTGTATTTACATTTATATTATAAATTATTGGACTGTATAAATTAACTTGTTTTGAATGTATGCGTACCTAAATTCGTAAAATAGTCTTATCTATGTATTATTTATGAATACTTCCTTATTACTACGCTATTTTCAAACGATAACTGTACTAAAAATACCAGTATCCAAAGAAGATTTTTAAAGGTGTGTCAGAAATCAGGAACTTGTTTTGAGAAAATAAATGGCATCTTATGGTATTAGAAATAAAGGTTATTTTCGAGTAATACGTTGTACGTCGATTTGTCATTAATTAAAAAAGTAAACTTATGACACAGAGCAGCAGTGCGGGGGGCTATATCTTTCTGTTATTTATCGTAAAATATTTCAATAAAAACTTAATTGTAAGTGAAATTTGAATAAATTAAGAAAAATGGATGAGAAAGGAAGGAAAGTTATCGTTTGCGACAACGGCACTGGTGTAAGTTAATATAAAATTTGGATGTAATATGGTGGTGTGATAAGCAACTGAATCATCGTTTTCCTCATGAAATATTGTCGGTTTTAGTTTGTGAAGTGCGGATATGCTGGCAGTAACTTTCCTGCGTTCATATTTCCCTCGATGGTCGGCAGGCCGATTATCAGAGCAGAGAATAAAATTGGTGATATCGACGTGAAGGTATGTATCGAGTTTCGAAATGATCCGTTGAAGTTATCAATCAACCAGAACTAAACTGTATCCTGTTGTAGAAAAATTACATAGTCAAAGAATCGGTACTGAATTTATTGTACTATTTAGAAAATGGTTTAGTAAAATGTATGTCATAATAATTGTACCCAGGATACCATTTATTGGGCTCAAACAATAATTACTAAGATTTTACCTGTTTAGCCACAAAAATTAAGCTGTGTTTATGTTCCAGGATGTGTGTATTGGAGTAAGTCTAAGTTAAATATAAGCATGTCTATATATAACTGTTTTACAGTGTGTACTTTACACTAATTCATTAATTGTTACTGTTTTTATATTTTCTTTTAGAAACTAAATCCTAAGTCCTGATGGGCTATGATTAGGCTTCTAAAATTTAAGAGTATGAATGTTTTACTCCCTGGCTTATATGCCATAATTTTGCAGTGTATCTTTGTTTTACTTCATTTTACTTAACTTTTATTTGAGGCTTGAGAGCACATAGAGTAAGTGTGGCAGTCTATTGAGCTAGTATAATAAACATGTTTGTCAATATGGAATGAGAATGACTCGGCCCGTTGATATGCTGACAACCATGATTGTCTGTTGTGTTCTGAGTGTTATTGACAAAAACTAATATCTTTAACAGAAACATAGGAACAGCTATTGTGAACAAACTTGTAGTACGAATCAATCACTGAATGATGGGTTCCTTGTTGTCAGTCATAACTATGGATCCCATTCTGAGGATGACATTACACTTGGTACAATAATCTGTGGAACTCGTCAATATTTGTTTCACAATGTCATTCTATCAACACCTAAAACCATCTAATTTATTACTGGTTTTGAAAAGTATAATGTTTACTGATATGTATGAGAAAATAAGTACCAGTGTCTGTTAAAACATTTCATGCAAACCAGGCATTCAATCCCGAGGTGGTTCAGGTAAACATGTTTTAGAGGCCTCTGTGGTAGGTCATTGAATAGTAACCACTCTCGTCACATATTAGAATAGTGCTGTATAACTGCTCCGGGTGTACACAGACTGTTCTAGTTACATACACCACGCAGGCTACACAAAACTTTATCAAAATCTAGGATATTTGATACACAAAATGAAATAGTGTCCTTTTTTCACTAAAACACTAAAACTAATATCAATGTATCAAACAATTTATGAAAATAATTTAAACTAAAATCTTTATGATATGTTAGGCTAAAAGTGATTTTGTTTATACATACATACTTATTATCCAGTTTGTGGATAGGATAATAATTATTATAATCATTGTCAGTGTGAAATATGTAACTGGAAGTATAACTTGACTGAATGATTTACTAGGATATTAATGTGCTGCACATAATGCAGGATTCAGAGACTTTACATTTTATCAGTTTTTTAACCACATAATATGTACATAATTTGTTAAATTTAAATATCATTAGGATTCAAGACAAGAGATTAGATGTATAGTTAGAGAAAGTATGTGTACACCCTTGACCAACTCTGCCTATAAGCCATACTATGTTTAGTTGCATTTATTCACTTGTGTGTAGTTCTCTGGTACATGTGAGTATTAACATAAACATGTAGCTTCACAACATATTTTATTTGTCTTTTGTGGCGTTTTCCAGATTGTTTTATTTTCTACTTGATTGTATTGCAATAACTTAGTATATATTTTGTCACAGGAACCTATTCTGGTGTCACAATCTAATCAAATTTTATTCTCTTACATCTTTTTCTAACATTGAGCATTAAAACTATAACAAATTATTTAAAATAAGTCTAAAAAGTAAAAATACTGTCTTATTTATTATGTCATATTCAATTTTATCCTATGGGCACACTTTGTTTCATATAAACCAACTGAATCAGTATTTTATAGTATAATAAAATAATAATAGTTTAAATAGAAGACATCTTATTTGGTGTTTAAAATATATTTTCAATAAAATTGGTTGTTTACACAGGCTTACAAGTTTTGTAAAGAGATGTCAGAGTCAATCAGTTTGGTAAGATTTAAATCAGAATGGGAACTAAATGTCTTTAAGCATAATCTTTAAGGCTAAGAACTCACGGCGCAGTTTTAATGTAAGTTGAAGGCGGCGGAGGCTCCTACCGATTTCTTTAAATTTCTTAACTTGCCATAATTTGCCGTGTAATGTATGCTTCTGTCTGTGGTTATTGTTAGGCGTGGCTAGCTCGATAGTTATCATTGAAGACTAATGCAGTAGGACTGTCGGTCCATATAGCGTGACCTAGGTACGGTGGCGCACTTGCTCGTCGCGTAAACACCGGCACTCGTCTTATTGTCCAGCAGTTGTACACGAGCGATGCGCGATGTAGGTAAAAATCGCGTCGTGGGTTCATAGGTCTTAGTAGCAGCTGTTATATATGCCGCTTGTATAAGGCCTGGTTTATACAGTAGCGAGGCGTGCCCACGCCTTTTCGCTGGCGTATAATTTACCCCAAATAAGGCTTGCTTATACAAAAGCGATGTGTGGTGCGGCAGTGGCGGATGTGACGAATCTCTTATCGACGTGTTCGCGCCACGTCGCGTCGGCGTCGCCTGCGCAGTATCCTATAGAATACTAGCTGTTGCCCGCAACTACGTCCCCGTGGAATTTAACAAAGCAGTTGTAAAAAAAATGCCGCGGTACCTACCCTATATTTTTATCTATACTAATATTATAAAGCTGAAGAGTTTGTTTGTTTGTTTGTTTGCTTGAACGCGCTAATCTCAGGAACTACTGGTCCGATTTGAAAAATTCTTTCAGTGTTAGATAGCCCATTTCTCGAGGAAGGCTATAGGCTATATATCATCACGCTAGGATCAAAAGGAGCGGAGCACCAATGAAGAATGTTTCAAAATCGGAGAGTTTTTTTTCCTTTTGAGAGCTTCCGCTGCGTGCGCTGCGTAAACAGTTAAAGTTTCGCAAAAATCATGTATGACAGAATTGTTCCCCTTTAAAAGTTCTAAAAAAAAGTCCGGGACAGCATATGTCTATCTTTTAAGGTTGGCTCACTAGAACCTTTTTTATGCTAACCAAATTTGTTCTAAAATAATGCATTATTTGCGAAGGTGTTTTTATAAACATGATATTAATCCTTATCCAAATAAATACGTTATTCATAAAAAAATTATGTGGTGTCGTGGGACACCAGGTAGGAACGAAGTTCCTTCGGCTAATGTAGAATCGACACAAATTGCAAAAAAAATCGTGCTCAATTCACTAAATAGAATAAAGAATATTCATTTATACCAATATATTTAAATGATTCCAAACATTTAAATATATTGGTCATTTAGTGATTTCTGATATCCTGGTATTATACACTACTCGCTTGTGTATGCGACTGTCGCGCCTGCGCACGTCTCAGTTTTATTCCACGCACTTTTTTCCACGGATTTTTTCTTACGGTTTTACTATCACATTTTTTTCAGTTCGGTCGCGCAGCAAAATCCCTATCCCCTCCAAGCCTTCCGTAAGGAACTTCGTTCCAACAAGTATTTAATTTAAAACAAAATTGCCCTTTGCATCATTCGATTTCAATGAATATCTTAGGAGATATCGCAGTTTTAAAATAACATCGCAGCAAAATAATTACCCATTACAGACATAGTACACACGATGTTTCTCCTGGTTTATTCTGCGTGATTACTACTGGTTCGATTTGAAAAATTTTTTTAGTGTTGGATAGCCTATTTATCGAGGAAGGCTATAGGCTATATAAAACACAGAAATAAATAGTAGTAGAATGGTGAAGAGGGCGTGGCGCGCGTGCCAAGCTATTGCACTATAGTGCATATGCTTCTAAACGCATTCGCATTACGCAACGCGTCTCCCGTTCGCGCGCTCCGGAGGTAAAAAAACATTAAATTCGTTACAAATATGCCATATTGTGCAGTTTCCAATTGTAAAAATAAAAGTGATGCAATAAATATGGAAAAAGGAGGCATTTCATATCACCAGTAAGTATTTAAATTGAGTAAAAGTTAAGATTATTGAGATTCAAAATAAGTGTTCTACTTTTACCATGTTTGTCTAATAAGAACATCATCGTTCATTTCTTCGTTATGTTAAATATCCATTGCTTGAATTATGCGATACTTGTTTACATAAATATGAAACCCGCACGCAATGTACGTCGAGATAAGCGATATTCACAAGATGCCAAAAACAATAACAAATCAGGGGCGTCGGGTCAAATAAATAGTTGTGATTGGTCAGCGATTGCGCTAGTGATTGACATTCGGTTTATGGTGACGTCTTAAATTTATCGATAAATAAAATGAATATTAATTCGAAGGACACTCTTGAATTAATTATTATGTCGATATCAATACGTTTGTTAATATTAATCAACTGTTTCTTTGATCTGTAGGTTTAGTCTAATGGTAGTGTGTATACGATTGCTGATTAAGTCAGGCAGAATAATGTTGTTAAGAATTTTTTCATAATTAACAATTTATTTAAACGAATGTTTGTTAGTACCCTACACCCTTGCTTTGCTAAACGTGGCAGTAAATGTAAATTCACAGACAGAATTTAGTGTAACTTTGACATTCATAAGTGTTACCTTGTAACCTAACTTGAATAAATTTATTTTTGATATAATAATATACATTATATAAAGTATATTCTATAATATAGTCAAAAGTTTTGTAAGGTTTCAATACAGATTTTTAACTAAATACATACGTTTTATTTTAATAACATTATACTTTAATCAAAGTTTATATAGTACCTAATATGTTATCATCACTATTCATAATAAAACATTTTACATAAAAACAATAACATAATTTCATCTTCCACAGCTCTCAACATATCGATAATAATTCCATAGTGTCCCCTCACTATTTATACGTCACTGTAGGCGGGGCTTGTCGAAATGTGGCACGCGCGAAATGTGGCACGCGCGAAATGTACGCGAAGACGTGACATTCACCATTCTACTACTATTTATTTCTGTGATATAAAATCACGCTACGACCCACGGGGGCGGCGCAGTAACGATAAACGCGGGTGAAACCGCGGGAACATCTAGTTTAATATAAAGACGAAAAGTTTGTTTGTTTGAACGCAGTAATCTCAGGAACTACTGGTTCGATGTGAAAAATTATTTTAGTGTTGGATAGCTTATTTATCGAGGAAGGCTATAGGCTATATAAAATCACGCTACGACCCACGGGGGCAGTGCAGTAACGATAAACGCGAGTGAAACCGCGGGAACATCTAGTACTTTTATATGCATATAGTAAAAAGTCATTACAAACGGACACCAATATTATTTATTTGTATTGATGTAGGAGACAATGTGTCCATTTCGCAGCGGCAGCTGATATATAAGAAGTCGTATCATGTCCGTGCCACGGCAGCACCGAGTCACACACCCGCCTCCGCCCGCGCCACAGCCGCGCCACGGCCGCGCTCGGCGCCACATTCACGGCTAACGTCGTTTCATTATAAACTAGGCCTAACACTTAGTATATACTATTATATAATTATGTATATGTCTAGCTGGACAGTGTTGTAATGTAATGTTATGTTTTCAGGATTTGATGGTGGGAGATGAGGCCTCCAAGCTCAGGTCTATGCTTGAAGTCAGCTATCCGATGGAGAATGGGGTGAGTCATTGTATCTCTTAGTGATTGGTTTCTCTTGAAGCTTCTTCGCCTGTTAGTTAATAAGTAATCGAACCTAGTGGGATACCGTGGGACTGCCTCGCAGAGGCCTCGAGTTCGACCCCAAGGCGCGCAGCTCTTTTCGAAGTTGTGTGCGTATTAAATATTTAATGATCGCTTACTTTAACGGTCAACCTGCATGTCCAAGAGTTCTCCGTGATGTTCTCGAAGATATGTGCAGTCTGCACGCCCGCACTGGGCCAGCGTG
Organism: Catocala sponsa; assembly: GCA_963564715.1. Classification (NCBI taxonomy): domain Eukaryota; kingdom Metazoa; phylum Arthropoda; class Insecta; order Lepidoptera; family Erebidae; genus Catocala; species Catocala sponsa. Next base: position 208,796 of record OY751351.1, on the reverse strand, counting down.
CTGGACTATGGCATAACCCTCCTCACACTGAGAAGAGGCCCATGCCCAGCAGTGGGACTGTTTAATACAGGGCTGATATTATTATTATTATTATCACATACTTAAAGTATTCTATGTAATACAATTAAATGATGTTATCCTATCTCCATTCAGAATTAAATTATAACTAGTACAGTCATCTAGCTGTCAAAACGGCGGCTCACACTTCCGGGAAACCATTAAGTTTAGTATAGCTTACCATGTAACACTTAAGTATTGTGTCAGGTTGTCCGTAACTGGGAGGACATGTGCCACGTGTGGGACTACACGTTCGGGCCGAGCAAGATGAACATCGACCCCAAGGAGACCAAGATACTGCTCACTGAGCCGCCGATGAACCCCACCAAGAACAGGGAGAAGATGATTGAGGTAATTCTACTTTACTCTATATACAGCATACCACAGAAACGCCGAGTCATATTTAAATACTCCGTAAATACTCATTTTAATGGCTGAGTCCACCATTGTCGTTTATTTGCTGATGGTCCAGTTTGCACGAGGAAACACCATCTTCTTATGGACGATCGCGCAAGAGTGGGCAGCCACGCTGTTACTGCGCGCTGCCCGGCTTGTGAGCTCCGTAGACTCGCATACCTGCCTCTCTCAATACTGTGCTAACATTCCACGTCTAATGATTATAGTAGGACATCTCGTGGTTAAGTAGTTACAAGCCTACCTCGGCTGGCACCGACTTCATTTGAGATATATATGTTTTAGAATATACGTATCTGAAGACGGCTTTCTTTTTTGTTAAAATTTTTGTTTATTTATGGAAATAAATATTTTTGTCCTTGACTGTGAACTAGGACACCAATATTGCGAATGCAATTAGTTGTACGTACATTCGAATGTGTGTGTGACTATAGCGACTAATAGCGAGTGAAACGCACACATTCGCATGTTATAACGAATAATCGTAGATGTAATCTAAATTGTGCTTGTATTGCAGGTTATGTTCGAGAAGTACGAGTTCGACAGCGCGTACATCGCCATACAAGCGGTGCTCACGCTGTACGCGCAGGGACTCATCTCGGGCGTCGTCGTCGACTCTGGTATGTATTCACTTACTATTATATAATGTTACATATCATCAAATTGTACAAGTTGTTAAACAAATAAACTCTGCGATGGTAGAAGAGCTAGCTAGCGCGCCCGGCGCGGTGCGCGTAACAAGCTGGCCAAAGGCTTCAGTACCTAGTCATGTTATACATTTGTCATGTGACATGGCATACATATATAGTGTCACCTCTATATCCCTGAAGATTACAAATGTATGACATTGACATCTCGCTAGCTGTGCCGTCTAGCGGGCACAGAGGACAGTGTCGCCGCCGAGAATGTGTTGTGACACAAGTGCGCTTAGCTGCCGGTGTGCTGGGAGTGGAGATGAGTTGACACAATGAGCAGTGAGCGCGCACATAGTAGTACACGTGTGTTGTCCGCGGCAGGCGACGGCGTGACGCACATCTGCCCGGTGTACGAGGAGTTCGCGCTGCCGCACCTCACGCGCCGCCTCGACATCGCCGGGAGGGACATCACCAGATATCTCATCAAGGTAACGTTTTACAGTATTATTATTTGACGCAAACGCTTGCACTTGCGCGCGTCTTTCTTTCTCGCTTTAATGCGAAAAATTGCGGCGTCGCTTCTTCAAGGATTGCGTGGTAGCACCAGCAGCGTTCTGCACATGACAGCGTCCCGTCATCCCGAGATGACTGTCCCGTACAGGCACACTGGGTGGGCATCGTCACGAAATAATGTCTTTTCTAACATAGATTGTAAGGAAATTGTTTTATTATATTATTATTAACACCTCTCAAACTTTGGCCATTATCTATACTAATATTATAAAGCTGAAGAGTTTGTTTGTTTGTTTGTTTGTTTACTTGAACGCGCTAATCTCAGGAACTACTGGCCCGATTTGAAAAATTCTTTCAGTGTTAGATAGCCCATTTATCGAGGAAGGTTATAGGCTATATATCATTACGCTAAGATCAATAGGAGCGGAGCACCAATGAAGAATGTTTCAAAATCGGAGAGTATTTTTTCCTTTTGAAAGCTTCCGCTGCGTGCGCTGCGTAAACAGTTAAAGTTTCGCAAAAATCATGTATGACAGAATTGTTCCCCTTTAAAAGTTCTAAAAAAAAGTCCGCGACAGCATATGTCTATCTTTTAAGGTTGGCTCACTATAACCATTTTTATGCTAACGAAATTTGTTCTAAAATAATGCATTATTTGCGAAGGTATTTTTATAAACATGATATTAATCCTTATCCAAGTAAATACGTTATTTATCACAAGTATTTAATTTAAAACAAAATTGCCCTTTACATCATTCGATTTCAATAAATATCTTAGGAAATATAGCAGTTTTAAAATAACATCGCAGCAAAATAATTACCCATTACAGACATAGTACAAACGATGTTTCTCCTGGTTTATTCTGCGTGATTACTACTGGTTCGATTTGAAAAATTCTTTTAATGTTGGATAGCCTATTTATCGAGGAAGGCTATAGGCTATATAACATCACGCTACGACCCACGGGGGCGGCGCAGTAACGATAAACGCGGGTGAAACCGTGGGAACATCTAGTTGTTCATAAAGCTCACAGCGATGTCAAAATCCGTGCGGACACTACCGACGCATGATCAACACAGTTATTCAGTCTCTTTTTCATTTTTATTTGAATTACAGTTTTCCTTATGGCCTTCCTCGTTGTCCCGTGGAAATCTATTTTACAAATAAATAGTTTATATGTCTAATATTCGATTTACTGACCACAAAATACTCTTCAATAGTTAAATTAATTGTTATGTCAAAAGGAAGAGACTTTACTTCATTATAATTATTTGTACCATGACCATGAATAGTTGACCGTGATCTAAGAAATAATAATAATAAACGTTTATTTGAATAACCATAATTATTTACAATGATGAGCAGTGTCACGTAAACAAGGGTAGTCTGCGCTACAAGCAACAGTCACAGGTGTGAGGCAGCTGGTGCAATGTGTTGTAAGAATTGATATTGCATAAATAACACGCGGGAATTACGTCGTGGCGACGGCTGGAGCTGAAGGATGCAACTACATGCAACATTACTTATTACAAAACTGATTGAATATAAAAATTACAATTAATTATAGCTATTATGTCGACAATCGATCGATGCTAGATCCAAAGTGACGTGTTGAAGGGGCCGCGATGCCCGGTGTTCGGTATGCTGCTACTGCGCAAGTCCTCGGGGCACGTGTGCACCAGCAGATAGGCGCGTATGTCGCACGTGTAACGCTGTGATGTGTTGTTGGGGCACGTGTGCACCAGCAGATAGGCGCGTATGTCGCACGTGTAACGCTGTGATGTGTTGTTGGGGCACGTGTGCACCAGCAGATAGGCGCGTATGTCGCACGTGTAATGCTGTGATGTGTTGTTGGGGCACGTGTGCACCAGCAGATAGGCGCGTATGTCGCACGTGTAACGCTGTGATGTGTTGTTGGGGCACGTGTGCACCAGCAGATAGGCGCGTATGTCGCACGTGTAACGCTGTGATGTGTTGTTGGGGCACGTGTGCACCAGCAGATAGGCGCGTATGTCGCACGTGTAACGCTGTGATGTGTTGTTGGGGCACGTGTGCACCAGCAGATAGGCGCGTATGTCGCACGTGTAACGCTGTGATGTGTTGTTGGGGCACGTGTGCACCAGCAGATAGGCGCGTATGTCGCACGTGTAACGCTGTGATGTGTTGTTGGGGCACGTGTGCACCAGCAGATAGGCGCGTATGTCGCACGTGTAACGCTGTGATGTGTTGTTGGGGCACGTGTGCACCAGCAGATAGGCGCGTATGTCGCACGTGTAATGCTGTGATGTGTTGTTGGGGCACGTGTGCACCAGCAGATAGGCGCGTATGTCGCACGTGTAATGCTGTGATGTGTTGTTGGGGCACGTGTGCACCAGCAGATAGGCGCGTATGTCGCACGTGTAATGCTGTGATGTGTTGTTGGGGCACGTGTGCACCAGCAGATAGGCGCGTATGTCGCACGTGTAATGCTGTGATGTGTTGTTGGGGCACGTGTGCACCAGCAGATAGGCGCGTATGTCGCACGTGTAACGCTGTGATGTGTTGTTGGGGCACGTGTGCACCAGCAGATAGGCGCGTATGTCGCACGTGTAATGCTGTGATGTGTTGTCGGCGCCAGCTGCTGCTGCTGCGCGGCTACGCGTTCAACCACTCGGCGGACTTCGAGACGGTGCGCATGATGAAGGAGAAGCTGTGCTACATCGGGTACAACATCGAGCAGGAGCAGCGGCTCGCCTGGGAGACCACCGTGCTCGTCGAGCCATACGTCGTGAGTATACTACACCATACACTACTCACCTCTCTTACAACTTTTTTTTTATCAGCTCTTTTATATGTCCCACTGCTGGGCAAAAGCCTCTCCCTTGAACTTCTTAATTACTCTGTTGGTGGATATGCTCTGCCAGTCCTTTTCAAATGCGTCCAGGTCGTCCCGCCCTCTCTGTTAAGGTCTGCCCCGTCGCCGTCGACTGTCTTGTGGCACCCAAGTGATGACGATTGGTGCCCACCTCTCTGGCTGCAACTTATTACGTATATTTTTATTTTTTGAAAATGTCCTCTCCCGCACTAGGTTTAATTCCTGTGTCGCGGGCACTTTACAAACATTCAAACAACGGACACAAAGAACACACAGATTTGGAACAACCATTTGTGGAGCACACAAATGTTTGTCCCGTGTGGGAGTCGAACCCACTACACTGGCCGCAGCGGCGGCGGCGAGGCGAGCACTTAGACCACTGCGCCGCCGCGCACTCGATTATTCAATAATCGAAGAGTAACTAAATACATAAACAAAAATTCAAAACCCGTTTGCTTGTGTCACTTGTGTGGCTCATAACATCTTATTCGACAAATGAGAAGTATACGGCACCCGAAGCCCGACATTGAAATGGCTAGATAGCTATTTAATAACCGCCAGTACTGCTCTAGCCTGACTCCATCGATCGTAATTTATGCAAACCAGATATGGTATGCCGCTGGGCAGCATTTTAGGACCACTTCTGTTCATCTTATAATTCCACGATCTTCCAATCATAACACCGTATCACTCCATACTATTTGCAAATGACATTTCAGTTGTATCTTGTCGTTATCCAATATACAGGTGAGATGGAGTGCGGTGGTAAATTATGACACAACACGGAGCGCCATCCATTTCTAAAATACGAGCATCTCTCAGTTTAGGAATCGCTGTGTCCCTTAGTAGTATGCTATTGTACAACCATCATATGTACGGGTTGTTTAGTTAGTAACTCCGCACACTATAATAAGATTTTGAAGTATGTAGTAGAGAAAAGAATTATAACGTAAATAATTTATTTAAAGTATTAGTAGATAAGTTACAGTAAAAATAAAACTAATTCTTTCTCTTAATGCACTTGTCATGATAATATATATATGTTTAACGTGTATATTTTATATAAACTATTTAAGATATAAACTTATATGTAACTAAGGGCTTAAGTATTATTTTAAATAACAGACATTATTTTAGATGTAAACACTTTAATCAAATAAATCATTTTGTAACTATTGTCATATAAAAACTATCATAGGTACATCATTTTAGATAACAAACGTAGTATACTTATCTCAAGTTTACAGCTCACTGGTAAGATGTTTACTGTCCCGTGTTCGCCGAGCAAAAACGTCCGGTTGCAACGCGGCAACGATTTATATAGCAATACCCACACTACTCGGCGAACATAGGATGTCAATTGAATTACTCGATATATATTAAAATAATGCTTTTTAAAAATCATAGTATGCCTTAGAATATTTTAAATGGTGTTAAATGCTTATATCTAATTAATAACTATATAATTTGTTATATTATTCAATTAATTCAATAACAACCTATACATAATATTTTAACACACTCGTAAAGTTTGCTTATGTTTGGTTTACGTTCAACTGAGTCCATGTATTTTGTTGTATCGCTAATTTGTAGTATGTAGCACACGATACATGCTGAGCGCGCAGCTACACGCGCTGTGCAACTTGTGGGGTGGGCAGCAATGTACGGTAGTGAGACCGTACAGAATATTTATTATTATTATTATTAATTAGGTATTATCCCTAAGAAAGACATATCAAGTAATTTTGACATTATAATAAATACTGCAGTGGAGTCAATAATGTCATGGCTAGAATCAAATAATCTAGTTGTCAGTCGTTGTTAAGAACATGTCATCACTTAGAATGAAGGGTAACTGTTGTGGTGTGTTCCAGTTGCCGGACGGGCGCGTGATCAAGGTGGGCGGCGAGCGGTTCGAGGCCCCGGAGGCGCTGTTCCAGCCGCACCTCATCAACGTCGAGGGGCAGGGCATCGCCGAGCTCGTCTTCAACACCATACAGGTCAGTTTACCTCCTGTCCTGTCTTTATACATACATAAAATATCTTTATTTCAGACATGAACACATATTATATGAACAGTCACAGGTTGTTTAGTAATGGGTTAGTAACAGAACGTGCTTGTAATGTACGTTGGGCCTCGCGCCTCGCGCCTCGCGCCTCGCGCCTCGCGCCTCGGTGTGCTAGCACTATAGGCACGTCTACTGCTCTCCAACTCTTTGGGAATCACAGGTATGATGTCATGTGACCAAATTATCGATCTACGTGTATTTATAGCTATTTCCACTCAGTGCAAGCACGACAGTCTGGCCTGTTAACGATCAACTTTAGGATGTCGTTGCGAGTGTTACGCAAGTGGCGCAGTGAGGACGCGCGCCGCCGCCCTCGCGCGGCCGCGTCGCAGCCAGCTGTGCGAGCTTCAGCAACCAGGGCTGCTTCACATGCGCCGCGTGTAGTAGTTGTATTGTCACAACTTGTACTTTGGGTTACAGCACGATGTGTAGCCATATTGGCCGTAGATGGAATTTAAAGTAATTAGGGGACAATGTATTATAAGTTGACGTTCATAACTGTTATCTTGTGACATATATGAATAAATATTTATTTCGATTTCGACGATTTTGGCGTCATAGTAAGTCGCCACACGAAAGCTGATCGATCCATCGATATATAGCGTCTGGTCATATTTTAGGAACGTAATTTATATCTTGAAATGACTACACCTTTTTGTTACACGCTGTATAATGGTGAATAACGGAGCCATCGAATTATTATAGTAAGAATTGGCATTCGATATCAATAAATCTCATTTTTCTATCATTAGACCTCAACAAATAACGTTTTTCTATTATTCGACCTCAACAAATAACGTTTTTCTATTATTCGACCTCAACAAATAACGTTTTTCTATTATTCGACCTCAACAAATAACGTATTTCTATTATTCGACCTCAACAAATAACGTTTTTCTATTATTCGGCCTCAACAAATAACGTTTTTCTATCATTCGACGACAAAAGATCCCGTATTTCTATTATCCGACCTTAACAAATGTCGTTTTTCTATCGATCGACGTGTTCGATTCGTAATCCCTATATATAGGTATGATCTAACTTGTGTGTTGCAGGCGGCGGACATTGACATGCGCAACGAGCTGTACAAGCACATCGTGCTGTCCGGGGGCTCCACCATGTACCCGGGACTGCCGTCGCGCCTCGAGCGCGAGATCAAACAGCTCTACCTCGAGCGGGTGCTCAAGAACGACTGCGACAAACTCGCGGTGAGCACTTACTACATCTACGGCACTCCTACCGTGCCATACATACGTGCTACCACCGCATACTCCACTTGAGATCTGATCAAGGACTTATATAGATGGATATAACTACTAGCCGACTTGAACTCGGTGGTGGACATGCTGATCAAGATGGAGTTTGCTATCGAGTAGCACTCCAAGGTCACGCACTAAAGAAACCTTAATTAACGAAACATTGTTTAAATTGTAATTATAAAAAAAGGCTTTTTTATTTTTTGTAAATGATATTGAGCAACGCTTGGAAACACTTAAATGTAATTAATTTTTTATTAATTACATTTAAGTGTTTCCAAGTGTCATCTTCCATCCATTTTATTTCTTGCCGCAATCTGCGCTGTATCTAGATCCGCATTAACATCCGCATTGATTATTTCGGATGCGGATGCAGATGTCCAAATCGATGCGGAAGCTCCGCAATTGCAGATGCGGATGCGAATATTTGCAACATCCCTACAACATATTATAACGTCATTTATGAACAAGATAAATAAAAGAGGGCCAAGGATAGAGCCTTGGGGCACACGCACGCCGGATGTTTCTCTAATAGATGCTGAATTAAAACCTTTTATTACTACCTTTTGTGTTCTATTGGTTATATAAGATGAAAACCATCTGAGTAATCATCTGCCACCAATTCCATTAAATGCTATCTTGTTAAGTATTTCGTGGTCCACCATGTCAAAAGCTTTCCAAAAGTCCGTGTATACTGCGTCTAACTGAATTTGTTGGTCCATGTTGTTAAATAAGTAATCAGTAAATAGTCTTTCTAAAACGAAGATAGCTTTATTGAAGTATAACGCAAAATTACTTTTATAATATTTGTACTCTTATATTTTTTTATTTTGCTCGTCAAAATGACCACATTCCACCTGATGGTAAGCAGTCGTGTGGTCTAAGAGCAGTGGCCTCCACACCGCCGTCATAAGTGGCATGTATTTGTTTGAGCAGAAATTCAAGATCCGCGTAGAGGACCCTCCGCGGCGCAAGGACATGGTGTTCATAGGGGGCGCTGTGCTCGCCGAGGTGTGCAAGAACAGGGACAACTTCTGGCTCTCCAGGCAAGAATACCAGGAACAGGTAACTGCCATTCTTAAATACATCAGCAACTTTGTGATTGCGTGTGACGTCACATGCGGTGAGACAGCTGTCGTCGATGTGTCTCGTGTTAGTGTTGTACCCGCACGCGGGATACTAATTGTTTGATCTGTGTATGAGGATTCCAGAAGCGACACCATAGCTGTTTATTCTATACTTTAATAGTTGTTAAAAATATTTGTCTTATATTGTTGTTGGCAACGCCCGCACTAGGAATAAGCCTGTGTCGTGGACGGACGGACACAACGAATGCCTGGGATCTGTGCTCTACAAGCAACTACTTGTGGATCACAAAAACGTTTGTCCCGTGTGGGGATCGAACCCACAACAGTCGGCGCGGCGGCAGTGGCGAGTCGATCACTTGAACCACTACGCCCTCCGTGTGTCCGTGTGTCTGTGTAATGAGAATGGACGAGTTAGTTTTCTATACAAACTAGTTGGTTACCGCAGCCTGGGCGTGTCTAATGTCCTCCAGACCGAATTTCAGTCCTGGCGGCAAGTCTTAACGGAGACTGGCCATCAACGCAGGAGACATTATAGTGCACAAGTGTGTGCATGAACACAAGTACACTCCCTGTTCCCTCACCCTCATGATCCGATGGGACGGTAATCCGACACGAGCAGAGAGAGATCAGGCGCTGGACCACGGACGACACGGGGGTGGCTAACACTGCCAACTTTCTAACAGCTATTGAGATTTCTTAACAGAAAAATCTAATAACTTTTTGTTGACCTGACCCGGGATTCGAACCCGAGACCTCATGCACAGCAGTTGAATTCAGTACCACTGCGCCGCAGAGGCCTACTACAGATGTCAGGCACATTGCTGACCTCGTGACAAAGAAATGAAGGATGGGATGAATGGAATGGCTACGTAATGGTGAGCTTCCGAAAGTGTCTCACGGGCTCTTGTGGGCTCTTCTACTGTAAACCATATTATGTCGTGTATAATAATGAACACGTTTTGTTTGCAGGGTCTGTCCTGCTTGAGGAAGCTGGGAGCCCGCGCCAGTTAATGACTGAAACTATTACTTAATTAATTATCATTAATAATTAATATTAATGTATATTGATGGCTAGGTGATAGGTTGACAACAATCATTATAATACATTTTGGGATGATTATGTTAAAATGCATTTATGTGCTTGGTCGACTTTTGCATGAACGTGTCCTAGTCTTCTATCCCTTTTATGTAGTCGTTATTAAAAAGAGATGTATATAGTGATATCATGATATAGCCGGACATAACTAAATCTACTTAAAGTCGATGATCTGTTGTCGACCTGGTCGAACCATTCAAATGTTTAAAAGTATTCCGTTATTATACATTAAGTTTAGCGTTTATACACATGATTTTATTAATTTTATTATTATTGGGATATTCCTTTTTACTTTATTATATTATTTTACTATTATCCTAAAACCTTAATCCTGACCACCGGATGTAATTCACAAAGCATTTGCAGTTCTATCTATAGGTAGGTACTTATGTATTTTTTATACTTTCCTATACTTACTTAGTAGCGATGCGCGATTGTAACCGAAAGCAATATATGATTCCAACATCGAATAATCTTGCACTCAAATAACAGTTATTCGATTATTGCGGACGCTTTATTCGATGATGAAGTTCCGTTGAAACCGCTAGTTTTAATAAAACGAGTGGTTTCTTGTAGTCTTAAGTCGCGACTTCTCTTATAGCTTCTTGTTGGTTGTTTTAAATGGTCATACGAGAATGTGTCTCGGTCACATTCACATAATGTCCATATTGGAATAATACGGTTGTATTGTCAAATAATCGCACTTCGCCACACAGCACTGCTGGCTGCTGGCTGCTGGCTGCGGGGTGTGAGCGCAGTGGCGCCTCCCGGGCGCACTCGTGTCGTGTCAAGCGTTGGCAGGTCGGGTGTTGTTCTTTCGTAAACAATATTGATTCAGTTGCATTTGGTGACACTGTTAGCCGAAGTACTTCAACAAGAACATCTAACAAATGTATAGATTCATATCATAATCGCATTTATTTATGTAACTAAAGCATTTCGTTATTGTCTCTTGGTAGCTGTAGGTTTGATTCCTGTGTCGGTCAAATTACTATTGGATTTAAACCAAGTTGGCAAAATGTGACCATAATACACCTGTTTCTACTTGTTCAGCGACAAAACGGCGTGAGTTTACGAATGTATGTCTTTTTACAGAATAAATTAGACGGTATGATATTTATTCTGGACATCTTTGGGTGTTTGCACAAGCCCTTGTCTAATAATTATGTATTTATATTTTGTAATTATTTGTTATATTATTTTCAAATGTAATGAGATTCTTATTGCGGACGTCGTAATTGAAAGAATGTATGAAAATATTGTAATTTTTGTAATAAATTATAATTTAACTTAATGTCATTTAGTCCTTTTATTGCTAGCTCGTAATAGTGTGGAGTGACGCGTGACGGTGGCTCATGGCACAGTACATAAATATACAGTATTGTAACTCGGCCGTATCCTTGAAATAAATGCCTACAGCCGCGCGGTACGTGTAACATGCGATAGGGCTGCCCACCTACAGCAGTTTAATTAAATCTGCCTACTTTGAGTTTCTATCTGTTTAATATGTTGTAAGGTGGCTATCTAAGCTCGATTTATATAATAGTTTCCTATTTTGAATCAGTATAAACGAAGTAACTAAATTTTGGTAAGGTAAATTCACGCGACCAAATATTACGTAAGTTGAAAACATGATTTTTTGTTTGTGTAGTAATTGTGTTGTTTTTAGTGTCATTTGATAGGTTTAGGTCTAAAACGGATAGGGCAAAAGAAATTGTGTAAATAGGGTAATCCGTTTAAAGGTTATTAGGGATTTTCGATTGTGAAAATTGTCAGATGTAAAATTTTATGTTTTTGTTCTGTAAACTTTTTGTATTGTAATAGGCTATACTTGTAGTTATTTTTGTTAAAAAAAACGCGCGGTTACTGTTTAAAAAACAACACACCGTCCGTTCGTCACTGCGGCGCAATCGCGACTGGTTGCGTGCCGAGCGCATGCCGACGCCGGGGCGCGTAGCTATGACTCGAACTCCGACCGTTTGTATGAAGACAGATTACTGTACATTTATGTACTGTGCTCATCTATCTGCTATCGACTACTATAATATAATATATACAAGTTTAAACTCGTAAAAGGTTTTAGATTGATGCTTGTGTTTGTTTGAGTCGGCATTACGTATACGTACTTATACAACTCACTGGACTGAAAAGCGGGATTTTACAGCTTCAAGATAAGGTATAGGCTTGTTTCATCTGATTCTGTTCAGTAGAACCAGATATATGATGATTCAAGTAAATAAACACTTGTTTTGGTAACAGATTAGTTTTATTTTATAAGTGGTTACTGGAAATACACGGTCACTATGAGCTATGGTGTCACAGAGTAGAGAGAGCGCGCTATATTTTAAAGTGAGATAACATCAATCAAGGTTAAGCAAAGCATAACGCGCGATATTCAAGTTATATTAAACTACACCTCAGGCGCGCCGGCGCAGTTGACGCAGATGCTAATGTTAGTTATGTACTTGAGATAACATGATAATAATGTACAATCACTATAAACGCTGCTTTTCTATTAGATGTTTGCTATTAAACACCTCCACGTCACTACTTATATACAGATAGGTAATTAAACACCCAACGTTACACCAGCACATAACGTACTGTTACAGTACAAATATAATAATATCAGCTCCGTATTAAATTGTGCTACAAGTGGGCATGGGCGAGTGGCTAACGCCAGGTATACTAATCTATGACTAACGCGCACTTGCTGTGGCAGGACGTGTACGTGGAACCGGTTCTGTTTCATCTGTTATCGCGCGGCTAGCCGTTGTTTTTAGAATTGTTATGCTTTATATACCTGTTGATTATGGATAGTGATATGCAGTCAACTGACGATGATCGCGACAGCGACGTAAACAACTCATTAAGTGTACAAGAGGAGACTAACATTGACAATACGGTATTAATAGAAGCCAGAGTAGAAAATACATACGAGGAGGGTGACGGACGACCAGAAAAGCGATCTCGTGACGTAGATGTGGAGGAAATATGGAATGAGGCAGGGAGAAGAGGTAAAATTATGGCGTGCAGTCTTACTAATAATGATACGATAAGAATACCAGCAGAACTAATTGAAGTCAGTATGACATCTAGAAAAGAAAAGTTACCTAAACAAATAGGGTTGGCACGTACACTCAAAAGCGAAAATATATTAGATATAACGAGAATAAAATACGTTAACGCCTATAAAGTATTATTACAGTTTAGCAAAGAGGAGAGTGCAGACAAATTAATTAGTTGCAAGCACTTTATTGATAAGGATTACAAGTGCCAAAGAACATTTGAAGTTGGTGTATCTTATGGTATCATAAAAGATATTGAGTGTGAATTGAGTGAAGACAAGATCTTACAGGAGTTGAACAGCAATATCCCAATATTAAGTGTAAAACGATTGAAACGCCGAAACTTTGATAGCGGCCAGTTTGAAGACAGTGAATGTATACTTTTGTGCTTTAAGGGATCCTCCTTACCGTCACATATATCTACATATGGACTGCGTGTTCAAGTGGAACCCTACATCTTCCCCGTCACACAATGTTCTAAATGTTGGAAGTACGGTCATAACCATAAGACATGTTCGTACCGTGAAAACATTTGTCCAAAATGTGGTAAGTTTCATTCCAACTGCGAGACTACGTCCTTTAGGTGTGTGAACTGTGGTGGCAAGCACATGGCACTATCGAAAGTTTGTCCAATATATATAAAGGAAAAATGGATTCGGGAGTTAATGGCGGAGTTTAACTGCACATAAAAACGGGCAATTACGTTGTATGTTCCACCTTCCCCACAACCTGAAGCTCCACCTACAAAACCCTCTGAGATAACTGACAACACACAAGAATTCCCAACTCAATTCCTCAATTCGACCGTAGCCCAACATATGCAGAAGTGGTGAAGACTCCATCTCAGACACAGAATAAACAGAATTCAACACCTAAATCAGAAATCACAATACAGAAAGCTACTAAGAAGAAATCGAGTAAACAAAATAACAGATACGAAAGTAATGAGTTAGTAGAAGGACCATCATGCACAGATTGCGACGATAGTGCTGATGATTTGGGAAAGAGGGCCACACCAAATCACAAACAAAAAGAAAATACAAAGAAGTTCGATTCTCAACAATTAATACAAAAAATTAAAGGTATAATCTTCATGCAAAATATAAATTTCGGAGAAAAAATAAAGAGCTGTGGTTGGACGATATGTGAATGGATAATGCATTTAATTGCGAGTTGTTTTTCTGAGTGGCCCGTTTTTCAGTCATTAATACAAAATGGATTATCGAACCTATCACACTGTTAACTTGTTACAATGGAACTGTCAGAGTGTAATTCCGAAACAAGCTGAATTAGAGTTATTAATGTCACAGGAAAAAATTAATATCGCGATTTTGAGTGAGACTTGGCTTAAACCGGACTGCACATTGAGACTTAGTGGATATAGTATACTGCGGCATGACCGAGAGGATGGGTACGGTGGCGTGGCGATTATTGTTCACTCGACAGTTAAATATCAAGTATGTCAGGTTACTAATAATAATCCCGGTATACAAATCCTTTACATAAAAATTTTAAACTGTACTAACATAGAAAATATTATATCAGTCTACTGCCCGTCCTTTGTTCGAACGACATCAAACGATTGGGACACTATTTTCAACCTTTGTCAAAACAAATCTGTTATAGCTGGCGACTTTAATGGCTATCATTCTAGCTGGTCATACAAGACTGATGCTAGGGGCACACAGATTTTTGATGCAATATTGGACAAAAATTTTGTTACATTAAATGATGGATCCCCAACGAGGATGAGACTAGTGAGTGGTAGACTACAAAAATCATCTCCTGACGTTACTATCGTTTCTAGCGATATAGCGTTAAGATTTGTGTGGAAACTAACCAATGAGAACCTTGGCAGTGACCATCTCGTCATTAAATTTGCTACATACACGTCTCCATTGACAACTGGTTTTAAAAAGCGGAACTATAAAAAAGCACAATGGAGAGAATATACAGATTACCTTCATGATATATTCTCTACTATGACAGTGGTGGCTGATCCTCAGACTGCATATAACCAATTCATCGATGCGATAAATACGGCTGCGGATTTATTTATTCCTGATGTGAAAACTTGTCAAGACCCACTACGTATTAAAAAATTTACGGCTAAGCCATACTGGAACATAGACATCTCTCGAGCGGTTGCGGAACGAAGACTTGCTTTGGCGACATTTAGAGGCAATCCTACACCACAAAATTTAATAAATTTACAAATTAAAGTTGCGGCAGCACAAAGAATTATACGAAAATCCAAACGTGGGGCCTGGCAGGCGTTCTGTAGTAGCATCGATGAAACTACATCGGTTAATGAGATATGGCGCAAAATGAAGTGGTTAAAAGGCTACCGACTTGCAAGACTGCATGTTGATGGAGATACAGCCAATAAGTTGCTGCATAGCTTGGCGCCAGACTATGTTTCGCCGAAGACTCCACTCTTTTCTTCTACTAACTATGTATTAGGGAGTAAGATCTCACTCCATGAATTAAAGCGGGCTATTAAGACCACAGACACAGCGCCCGGCGAAGACGCCATATCCTTCTCAATGATAAAACATTTACCTGTTGTTGGTAAACAGATAATGATTACAATATTTAGTTAGTTTCTCGCTATAGGATTTGTACCTGAGCAATGGAGAAAAACTAAAATAGTCCCTATACCGAAACCTGGTACCGATCCACAGGCACTTAGTTCTAATGTTCGTCCTATTGCTCTTATGTCCTGTCCTTGTAACATTTTTCACACGATCTTAAAATATAGGCTAGAATGGTTCTTAGAGAGTCAGGGATAGTTTTCGGAGAAAATGGTAGGATTCAGAAAAGCTCGATCATGCCTTGACAGTATTGTGGGATTGGTTTCTCAAATACAGCTAGGTTTTTGTAATAATGCTATATCTATAGGTATTTTTGTAGATATAAGTAGCGCATACAATAACGTGGATATTACGATTTTATTAAATGCTTTGGATAGTCTCCAGGTTGGGTCAGAGATTTGCAATTATTTATGGGACTTTTTGAGATCTAGAGTATTAAGTGTAAATGATTCAGATCTTTGTAACCTTACAAGAATAACAGGACGCGGTCTCGCTCAGGGTGACCCGTTGTCCCCTTTATTATTATTATATAGCTACTAGACAAGTATGTCATGAGATTGTTAATGTGTGCATTTCGCAGTATGCTGACGATTTCTTACTGTATGGTACATTCAAAACAATAAGGGAGGGAGTTACTTGTCTACAGTCAGCTTTAGATATGCTTTGTAAATTAGTGGAGTGTCTGGGCTTAGGGGTGTCTGAGAGGAAGACTAAAGTCTGTCTATTTAGTAAAGGCTTTAACAGACATGATGTTAACATTACTCTTAATGGTACGCGGTTACAATTTGTAAATTTCGTTAAATATTTAGGTGTATGGTTCGATCGATCATTGAAGTGGGGCAAACACATAAATCAAGTTGTATATAAGACATTGAAATTTGTAAATGTACTTAAAGTTTTAGCGGGATCGAACTGGGGCTTACATACCAAATATTTACGAAAGTTATACATTGCTATAATACGGAGTCGCTTAGATTATGGGAGCTTTCTATATGATTCGAGCGTTAAAAGTCATTTGTACAAGCTCGACAAAGTCCAAAACCAATGTATGCGTGTTATTGGGGGATTTATAAAGAGCACCCCAATACACGTAATGCAAAATGAGTTGTGTTTACCTCCTCTAGATCTTCGTAGGTTTTATCTCGGTGGTAAGTTCTGGTTAAGAAGTCGCACATTAGAAAACAATGAGACTGTAAAATTAATAACCCAGTTATCCGATCACTGTCATAGACCAGGTTATTGGAGTCGAAAGAAAATACCACTTCTAGTAGTCGTACATACCTTCTTAAAATCTAACTCTATTCACTGTTCGCAAAGATTAGAAATGTTCTCTTTAGACACGTGGGTCCAAAATATTAATGTTGAACGGAATATAGTATGTGGTATAGGCGGCGTAACCGGTTCTAAAAAGGTGCTGGGAGCTTTGTATATAAAAGTGAAGTGTCAAGAATATATAGTTGATAAATATTGTGACTTTTATCAAATATTTACCGATGGCTAGAAAGAAAGGGATGGTATAGGCGCAGCTGTATTCGATCCACAATCACAAACAAAAATGCTATTCAAAATTGATGCCAATCTCTCAATAATGTACACGGAGTTAGTCGCATTGTCTGAAGCTCTTTCATATATAGAAAGTATAAATTATAACAACTTTGTAATTATGACGGATGCCAGAAGTGCACTCCAACACGTGGCTCGGTGCACCTCGAATATTCGAGGAGTGCCGATAGCTTACAATATTTTGAAGACAATTCGGCAGCTTACGGCGTCTAATAAAGACGTAATTATGCAGTGGGTGCCATCCCACGTAGGTCTGTGTGGTAACGAGGAGGCGGACCGTTTCGCAAAGATGGCGTCTCAGACGGAATACCCATCGATGTTACGCCATTTTATACTGATGCTATACCGTTGTTAAAAGAACATATTTTTGAGTTATGCGCAGATCATTTAAAAAGTAATGCACAAAACAAGGGTATATGGTATAACACTATACGAGCTAAACCTTTTCGCTCCCCTTGGTTTGATACAAGCAACCTCAATAGAAGTACCTTAGTTACTGCTTTCAGGATTCGTTCCGGCCACATTCCACTTAACAAGTTCGCCTTCTTGATGAAAAATATATTTAATAATATTAATATTGTTAATAATGTAGGTGGTTGCAATAGTGTGTTGTCTCAACCAGACTCAAAAGATGCCAAAGCATTATACAAATTAGTGGAGGTCTGTTTAAAGGCAAGATCATGAATAGATAATAAGTGTTACTAATAGTACGAGTATAAGATCCCAAATTATCATGTATGCAAAGTGTAATCTAAATGTTAAGTGTAATAATTATTGTACGTTGTATTACGAGGACGACATGGTCGCTTCTTTATTGTGAACCAAGTCCTTTAAATAAATAAAGATTTAAAAAAAAAACTAAAGTGGGCATGGGCCTTTTCTCAGTGTGGAGAGTTAGTGCATATTCCACCACGCTGGCCGAGTGCGGGTTGGAGGACTTCATATAATCATATAGGTTCGAGAACATTATGGAGAGCTCGCAGACGTGTCACGTGTGTCGCAGACCTTCACTGATAATCAACTATTTAATATGCACATCAATTCGAAAAGTTAGAGATGCGCGGCTTGGGGTCGAACTCGAGACCTCTGCGCGGCAGTCCAAGGGTCTTCCACTAGGCTATCGCTGCTCTATAATATTTATAACATAGAAAATTATAACAAATACACATTAAAAATGGTTCAGCCGTTAAAACGTACTACGCAAACAAATAGCTATTTTCGTATATATGGACTACTAGCTTTTGCGCGCGGTTCCGCTCGCGTATTACCTACATCAATAAAAAGTAGCCTATGTCCTTCCCCAGGTTTTAAACTATATCTGTACCATATTTCATTTAAATCGGTTGAGTGGTTTAGCCGTGAAAAGGTAACAGACGGACAGACTTTACTTTCGAATTTATAATATTAGTAATAGACAAGGGTCCACAATTTTTGAAACCAAAAAAAATAATAGTAGCATGAAACATATTGGAAAAGGAAGAGAATATAACAAAAATTAAAGGAAAAATAATTATAGAAGATGTCGTATTAACATGCAATCTTACGTTATTCGAGTAATTAAAGTGTAAATTTTAATAAATAGCTCAAAATTGTAATCTAGGATTCAAAAAAAATTTCGGAAGCGAGCTTTTTTCGTTTTTTTGTATTTTCTGAGAAAATTTACCATAGTACCTAATGTATATTTCTTTTACACCATCAGAAAGTAGAGATTTCAAAGAACAAAAAACCCCGACTTTTTAAAAAAAGCAGATATTTTGACGGGTGAATTTTCGATATTAAGTCAAATTAAGATTCAAAAATAAATATTTTAAATTAAAAAAAAATCTGTGTGTTTGGGACATAAAAAGGTAAGTTTTCAACAAACTTCGAGAAAAAATAATCTTTTTGCAAAAGATAAAAATAAAAAATCAAAAACTTGGTTATTTGAATTTTCATATAAATTTTGAGGTTATGTGAAAAAAGTGTAAATACAAAAGTTGTTGATCTTTTTATTACCTACAACTTGCTATTTAACTTTTTCCATAGGATTTCTAGTTTTGCTGGAAATCGAGATAAACCGTTTTTTACTCTTACCTCCCCACCCCCATCCACTTCCCGACCTCAGATCGCCCGTAAATTTTTGTTACATTCTCTTCCTTTTCCAATGGGTTTCATCCTACTATTTTTTTTTTACTTTTTACCATTTTCAAAGGCTTCGGCACTGGTCTATAAGGATTAGATTTATCTTGTGCGGCCCGCCGGCCCGGCTCGCGTAAATATAGGTTATCTCAATTTATTCCTCGGGAAGAGCACTTTTTTCTAGATTAAAGGTATTAAAGGTAAGTACGTCCTTTTCTGTATCCCTGACAACGTGTAGGTATGCTACATTTCAGGATAATCGGTCAGCAGTTAAGGCGTGGAAGCGTAACAAACAAACTCACATTCGCATTTATAGTATTAGTTAGTTTAGCAGCGACTTTACACAGATTATGAGATTTTAAATAGGTACTTAGTTAACTTTTATGTCTGTACTGTACACCACTCCACGGATGGTCCTGTAACTTAAGTGGCATCTAGACATCCAGTGCGCCCATAAGCGTTTAGGGTTTGAGGTCCACATGAGACAAATACTAATGTTATAAAGAGAAAAGATTTGATTTTTTGTTTGTTTGTAAGGATTTAACTTCAAAAATACTCAACCGATTTAATTTTTTTTACCATTAGAAAGCTCTACTGTCACCAAATAACATAGCGTAGATATATTTTATTATCAATAATAAACAAAATTTTAACAAAAAAGAAAACCGACTTCATATAAGAATATTCTAAAACTTAAAATGCACTAAAAAGTTAATAAATAATTGCATATTCTTGTGAATAATTAAATCATTGTTATTTTTTGTGTCGGTGTCAGCCGCCCGCGCCGCGTGCTGCGTCTATGTGTGTAATTGTGCATGCCAATGTTATGTTATGATTATAGTAAGACATCTCATGTTTAATTAGTTACAAACCTACCTTGGCTGACACCGACTCCAATAATATAAAATAGTGATGAAGACAATTGTTGATGATACATAAAATAGTGTACAATGTGTTCATAGTGCACGTCATTACTCACAAAGAAGTCCGCGATAGTATATGCCTAACTATTATAGTTAAGCCTCAATAACCTTTTGTTCAAATCATGAGGTACAAACACAGCTAGAATCGAGTAAGTAATTTTCACAATAACATATTTTTACCCGACTACGGCGAAGCCAAAAGGAAGGGTAATGATTTTGGCAGTCTGTGTACCTATGTATGTTTGTATGTTCCACCGTAGCGCCTAAACTACTGAACCAATTTTAATGAATGAGGTGTCAATAGATTCCTTATAATGATCCGGGTGACTTAAGCTGTATTACGAAAAAGTATTAAATAAAAAAATTAAGTTTAAAAAATATAACCCGACGAAATAATTCAGATAGAAATCCAGAAATGCATAGGTACAAAAATGGTCAAGGTAGAGCCGTGATCGCACCTACTGTATAAGTGTATACCTACTATGATTATGTGGATGCCAGGAACATTAAACAGACAGGGTATAGGTATACAGTAGGTGCGACCGCGGCTCTACCTTGACCATTTTTGTACCTATGCATTTCTGGATTTCTATCTGAATTATTTTCTTGTTTCGTCCTTTTTAGACCACTTTTTTACGTAGTCAGGTCATAGTTTTTAACTTTATTTTTTTATTAGACCCCTTATTATAAGGAGTGACCTCATTGCATAGTAGGTATCGGGCACAGTCTCAGGCTCCATGTTCTCCAGCGGTAGCGTATGCTACTGCTGTGCATGGAGTCTGAGGTTTGATTTCCAGATTGGACAAAGTGTTATTGGAATTTCGTGTGAAGTAACAGTTATAGCCCGGGGTCTGAAACGGTGACCGGTACATAGACATATGCTCACCTTGTATGTGCTATGTAATATATCTACCAATTTACATAACTATTATATAGCCGCCGTCATTATGTATTAAAATAATAATCCAGCCGCAGAACACAAAACATAAGTGCGTAAGGAAAACCCGCAGCGCGCAAGCTCAGTGTATTGAATGAAGGCTGTAGTTGAGGGGTCAATACTAATAAGTCCGTATTGTCGTACTCGTATACAACTTTGCAGAAGGCACATTTAAGACACCAAATCCGTGAAAACCATTTAAAAAGAAGTGAAGTTATTATCGTTTACCTCTCAGATGCAGGATATACGCATTAAGGACTTTAGCTATTCTGTAATTAGATAAACGTACAACTTATGTTGAGGCAGGCAGTCATTAAGTAATCATCGTTTATTGATTTAATATGCTAACAGGACAATGGAACAGGTTCTTAGAACACAATTACTATTTATGGCTCTCCTGCCATCAACTGCGTTCACAACTCATTAAACAGCTAAAAATAAATGTTTATCGAAATTAAACTACTATATACGGATTTTATCGCGTTGTTTATTTGACACTTTATTACATTTGAAAACTGTTACACTACTATTACTTACTATTAAACTTTACAAATTTTTAAGCTAATAAAATTATTGAAACTATTAAAACTATTTATACTATTACTATACTATTATATTATTTATATTTGTGTTTACACTTTCCCCGACGTTTCGGTCGCTTTTCAGCAGCCATGGTCACGGGGAGACTAAGATGGCAGTTGTTTCAATGTTCTAGTGTAGTTATTTCAAAGTACCCGACCATAATTTAATCATGGGTGTTTCTATTTACGCAGAATGAGCTCAAAGTATCATGAAGTCTAGCTGTGGTTTGCTTCTTCTTGGGTTTGACTATTTGAATTACTGGATCCCAAGCTGGTGGTACATTCCAACCATCTTCTCTATTGAAATTAGGATGTTTTTTGATTTCCATAGCCTCGCGAAGCATCCTTGGTAGGAATCGGTGTTCTTTAGCGAGCATCTGTGGTTTGTCAAATCTCAGGTAGTGGTTGGTCCCCTGTTGCACATGTTCACACACAGCAGACTTTAACGAGCGTTTGTGTTTTACATTAGCTATGTGTTCTTTTATGCGGGTGCCTATGCTTCTCTTGGTTTGACCAATGTATGAGAGTCCGCAGTCACAATCTATTTTATAGACCCCTGCATCTTGTAAAGGTAGTTGGCACTTGACGGATGGTAAAAACTGACTTATCTTCGTTGGCGGCTTGAAGTATGTGTTGATTGAAGCTCGCTTCAAGATGTAGCCAATCTTGTCAGTGACACCCTTTACATAAGGTAGTATAGCAGGCTGGCGCTCGACTGTGGCTGGCTTTTCTCGGGATCTGTGACAGCGGCGCGGCTGTTGGAGCTTGTTGTCTTGCAGTACTTGCTTGACATGTTGAAGCTCGGCATCCAGGTGTTTCTCGTCACAGATCCCGTGGGCTCTCTGAAACAAAGACATTCCCACGGTAGCTAACTGTTTAGGATGGTGGTGAGATTCACCGTTTAAGTACCTATTTGTATAGGTCTTTTTCCTATACACAGTGTGGCTCAAAGTATGATCAGGATTCCTGATGACAAGTACATCTAAGAAAGCTAATGAATTATTTGCCTCTAATTCCATAGTAAATTGGATGTTGTTATTAATGGAATTAAGATGTTCTAGGAATACACTTACACTATCTATTGGTAATATTGTAAAAGTATCATCTACAAACCTCTTATAAATCCTGGGTGTGATGGGGGCAGTCTGCAATGCTCGAGCCTCAAAGTCTTCCATATGTATGTCGGCAACAACAGGCGATACTGGGCAGCCCATCGCCACACATCGGCTTGTATGTAGAACTTATTGTCCCACCACAGATAGCCAGTTGTTAAGCAGTAGTTCTGCATACTCCTCAGGCATATTGTACTCTATTAGCTTCCTTTTAGTTATTTCAATACAGTCATGTACAGGTATGCATGTAAATGTCGGGGAAAGTGTAAACACATATATAAATAGTATAATAATATAGTAATAGTATAAATAGTTTTAATAGTTTCAATAATTTAATTAGCTTAAAAATTAGTAAAGTTTAATAGTAATAGTAGTGTAACAGTGTTGAAAATTTTGTAATAAAATGTCAAATAAACAACGTGATAAAATCCGTATAATTAAAGTAGTTTAATTTCAATGAATAACATTCGCGTAAACAGAAGACAATATTATAAAAATAAATATGTTTTTGATTTATTTATGAAACGTCTCTCTTGCCGTTATCGTGTACCTAGCTATAAAGCTTGAGGATGTTTCAGCGCAAACAGATGGCCTATGTTACAGTACAATATCTTTGTGCTGTATCTACAATCTACATCGCAATCTTATGATTTTTATCGCACGTTCAATATCTATTAAATGTTTCTACTATCCGTGATCAACACGTAGTCGTTAGTATATAAGATGCACCTTTGGATAATTATAACCAGACTATACTACAACTTTGTCTCATTTATACCTAATCATATACTGCCAAGAAGTTTGGCAAATTGGTGACCCCGACGAACGAATACGCAGCAAGAAACATGGCACAATCACCATGCAAGGCGAACATAAATCAGCAAGGAACACTTGAAGTAGCTGCTGGCACCTCGGTTTTATCTCGCATTCCGGAATTTTGGAAAGACCAACCAAGATTATGGTTCACGCAACTAGAAGCCATATTAGCACCACAGAAGCAAGGAGACGAATACAAATACTGTACAGTAATAGCAAAATTATCCAAGGAAGAAATACTACAAGTTAGTGACCTAATCACTTCACCACCGACTACAGATAAATATAAAAACATCAAGGAACGTTTAATTGATTGTTACGAAGAAACAGAACAGCGACAGTTTCAAAAATTAATATCAGAGACAGAACTCGGTGAACAAAAACCTTCGCAGTTATTACGTCAAATGCGAGTCCTCGGGAGAGGAAAAATCAGTGACGAAACAATTAAACTACTATGGTTCAGGCTTTTACCAACATCAGTTACTACGGTTCTAGCAGTTACGGAAGACATGGAAATTGACAAACTGAGCCAAATTGCAGACAAAATAATAATGAATTCAAAAGTAACCGAAATATCAGCTGTTAGCAACGACACTTCAAACGACAACAATACAGCATGCATTTTAGCCCAGCTAGCAAAATTACAGATAGATATTGACGCAATTCAGCAAGGTCAATATGGCTATCGACCCAGCACGCACAATCATTTCAAGAAACGTCAACAATTCCCGATTATGAGGCCGAGAACAAACTATAGAGGAGCAAATCGATTTTGTTACTACCACGAAAGATTCGGAAAATATGCAAGGAACTGCATTAAACCATGCGGTTGGAAACCAATGACTTACGTACGGAACCAGGGAAACGAATAAGAGCACAGACAACGGCGAAACTCTGTGCAATCCACCCATCCAATCGCCTCACCATTACCGACCGAAAAAGTGGTATGAAGTTTTTGATTGACACGGGCGCAAATATTTCAGTCATTAGCAAGCAACAGAGATATTCAATTTTACAAAATGAACAATACACACTATACGCTGCAAATGGGACTAAAATTAGGACTTACGGCGAGAAGACGCTTACCTTGAATTTAGGACTACAACGATGTTATAAATGGAATTTTATAATCGCCGATGTTACACAACCAATAATTGGAGCAGATTTTCTAGAGCACTATAAACTATTAGTCGACATAGCAGGTCGCAAACTTATCGACAAAGTTACAGAGCTGACAACGCATGTAACTTCAGAAAAAGCGACACAACAAACAATTCGTACTATCGCAGTGGGAACGAATTCACGTATTACGCAACTTTTAAACAAATACGAAGACATCACGAAAGAGTCCTCTCTACGCAATGCGCCCAAACATAAGATTGAACACCACATTATCACTACAGGACCACCCGTCGCAGCTCGGGCAAGACCATTACCTCCAGAAAAATACGACATAGCCAAAAAGGAATTTCAAAATATGATAGAGCTCGGAATTTGCCGACCGTCAGATAGCCCATGGGCAAGCCCATTACATATGGTAAAAAAGAAAAATGGCG
Source organism: Catocala sponsa (assembly GCA_963564715.1). NCBI lineage: Eukaryota > Metazoa > Arthropoda > Insecta > Lepidoptera > Erebidae > Catocala > Catocala sponsa. The sequence goes on along the minus strand of OY751351.1, from coordinate 183,545 downwards.
AATGGAGACCGTGCGGAGACTATCGAATGCTCAATAGCACGACAGTACCGGACAAATACCCACTACCAAGATTAACTGACTTTACATACATATTAGAAAATAAGAAGATACTAAGCAAGATAGATATACGCAAAGCATACCACTGTATTCCTGTTAAAGATATAGAAAAAACAGCCATCATCACACCTTTCGGACTTTTTGAGTATTTAAGAATGCCTTTCGGATTACGCAATGCGGCACAAACATTTCAACGATTCATGGATTCCTTATTTAGAGATTTAAACTTCGTATTTATATTTGTAGACGACTGTCTCATCGCATCGGACAACGAAGATTTGCATTATCAGCATTTAGAAACGGTTTTCAAACGTTTACACGAGAATGGAATAACCATTAATCTCGAAAAATGCGAATTTCTCAGAAGGGAAATAGATTTCTTAGGTTATCATATAACGAGCCAAGGAATACAACCTACCGAAGAAAATTACAAAGCAATCATGGAATTTCCCAAACCGAAAACAATTCAAGAATTAAGACGATTTTTGGGCATGGTCAATTTCTACAGAAGTAATATTCCACGCGCAGCGGAAAATCAAAGAATTTTAAACGAATATCTACATGGTTCAAAAAAGAACGATAATTCACCTGTTCCTTGGACAACGGAAGCAGACAAAGCTTACGAAAAATGCAAGGAAAGCATGAAAAACGCAGTGTTAACAGCGCATCCTTCCCGCAACGCATCACTAGCGCTCATGACCGACGCTAGTGCTACTTGCGTTGGTGGAGTTTTACAACAAAAATCCGGACGCAATTGGGAACCATTAGGTTTTTTTTCACAAAAATTGAGCGAAACTCAACAAAAATATTCTACGTTTGACAGAGAGCTGTTAGGAATATACATGGCCGTCAAACATTTTCACAGATTAATCGAGGGAAGAGAATTTACAATATTTACGGATCACCGACCTTTGACATACGCATTCTCCCAAAAACCATCATCAAACGATACACCGCGACGGGTCCGGCAGTTAGATTTCATTTCACAATACAGTACCAACATTCAACACATAAGCGGACGTGACAATATTACCGCCGATGCCTTATCTCGAATAGAGGAAATATACGTGCCATCACCTATCGATTACGCTGAATTGGAAAAATGTCAATCAACAGATAATGAACTAAGTAAATTACGTGACAATAAAAGATTAAAATTCAAAAACATTACGCTTCCGGGTTCCACAATAAACATCACCTGCGACACGTCTACTGGAAAAAGCCGCCCCTACTTACCAAAGCAATTTCGCAAACAAATTTTCGATACCATTCATGGTATGAGCCATCCAGGAAAAAGAACTACGAGAAAAATGATAACCCAAAGGTATTTATGGCCGTATATGAACAAAGATATCAATAATTGGTGTAGATCATGTATAGCCTGCCAAAAATCAAAAATACAACGACATACGATATCACCTCCTGGTACATTTATGACAGCGCAACGTTTTGAACATTTACATATTGACATCGTCGGACCACTTCCGATTTCACAAGGGAAGAGATATTTAATCACAATCATAGATCGTTGTACGTCATGGCCCGAAATATTTCCGGTAGAAGATATAACTGCAGAAACAGTAGCCAAGACACTTTTCGAAGGATGGATTACTCGTTTTGGATGTCCATTGCGCATTACTACGGATCAAGGCCGACAGTTTGAATCAAGAATATTTGAGTCACTCTCACAATTTTTGGGAATACATAAAATTAGGACAACACCTTATCATCCGCAATCCAATGGAATGATAGAGAGATTTCATAGAACTTTAAAGGTGGCGTTAATAGCAAGAGAATCCAACGAAAATTGGTTAAAAGAAATTCCAACAGTTTTACTCGGGTTGCGGAGTAGCTTGCGAGAAGACACAGGTTATAGTTCAGCAGAGATGACATATGGAACGCCAATACGACTCCCTGGAGGATTTTTTGAGTCATCAGCAGCACAGTTATCAACGTACGAAGAGTTTGTAAAACAAATTCAAAAGGACATCACACAAATGACATCAATTCCGAAAAGAAAAAACCACAACCAAGCTATATTTGTGCATCCCGAACTCAAAGAATGCTCACACGTATTTGTTCGGTGTGATAGAATTAAGAAAGCCCTGACACCGCCGTATGAAGGACCCTACCCAGTAATTAGTAAAACAGATAAAACATTTTGCATTAGAATTAGGGATAAAGAGACAGTGATATCAATTGATAGATTGAAACCAGCATTCATGATCAATGACGAATCAAACTACGTGCCAGATTCAAAGGATTTCTACAGACATTCACACACGTACACTACACGATCAGGACGTAAAGTAAAGCCAGTAGTACGTCTATAAAAATCGCTGATATAAGCAAGCTATTCGTATATATATTAACATAGATCTTAACATATACCATTAATTCACAACTACTCGTAACAACAAGACATCTAAAATGGGAAATCAAAGTTCTAAGGACCAGATAACATACAATACGGACAGTTGCCTCAATCAAAACGAAGCGGACAAACTCCGTAACCTGATCCAGGAGGACTTACGGTGGACAAGAAATGTTGCAATGGGACAGATTATTTTAACAATCGGCGTGATCCTACTTTACGGCATAATGAAAACACTGGTCAGAAGAATGAAGAGTTTAACGGAAAAAAATAATAAACACTCGTGCAACAGCTAAGTCAAAATTACACACGTCAGCAAATCACACCACAACAGGCGTCATCAAATTCCACCGCGTACAATAGCATTATTATTTATATACATCAGCAAATAACTAGTAAGGTCTAGGTCAAATTTATATTGTAAACACTATTACCATAATAATATTTTTTTTTTAAAGGGGGTTGTACTGTTACAGTACAACCCAATATCTTTGTGCTGTATCTACAATCTACATCGCAATCTTATGATCTTTATCGCACGTTCAATATCTATTAAATGTTTCTACTATCCGTGATCAACACGTAGTCGTTAGTATATAAGATGCACCTTTGGATAATTATAACCAGACTATACTACAACTTTGTCTCATTTATACCTAATCATATACTGCCAAGAAGTTTGGCAAAGCCTACATGGACTTCCATTTCTCTGTCTTCGCTTTAGAAACACTCGATATATTTCGGACTATGATTAATGTCAAGCACGACCGTCCGTCCCATTCCTTCAGTTCAGCCTGAGGGCTGTGCCCCGAGGGAAGCCCAGTGATGATGACGTGCACATTATAGCAATTGAGATTTTAATTTGTTTATAAATACAGATGAGCCCTAGCTTATAAAGATAAAGTTACGCGTCGTCCGTCCGGCACAAACGTGTTCCATCCAACTACTACCAAGTCCGCCGGCGCCGGCTCTTCACTTTGTTCATTTCAGTAGCGTTGACTTGAGCGAATACAATCGTAAATAAGACATAACAATCTGGGGCCGCGGGTGTGTTACACATGTTAGCTGCTGACTCAACATTGTGCATTACCATACAAGGCACAATTATTTGTCAGAGGATATCGAAGTACGGAAAGCAGGACAGTTGTTAATCCGTGCACTACGTTTGAATGACGACACGTTAGGTACATAATATTTATGTCCATGTATCTACCTAAAGCATATAATGAGATGATAATGAAACTGTCACTGTGAATGAGGTTTAGTCAGATGAAAGTGATAAATAGTTGAGAAGGCCACAATCATAATTGTTCGGGGACTGATAATAAATTCCAATGTATAACAAATCGGTATGTACTCGTATGTATGTAATTATGTCCTTTAATGGATAAAATTAGCATTTCAACAAATCCCTGAGTATAAAAACTGTGGTTAGGTTTGACACGGTACATTGTTGATATAGACATCGTTTCGATAACATCATGTATCGTCAAATAATTTCGAACATGTTCGCGGTTGCCGCCATTTTAATAATGTAAGTATCTTTGTAATTATCTATAAATCGTTATGTATAATCTGTGCTTCTCATTCTGTTCTCGATGGTCGATGGTTTTATAATATTGTTGTTATTTTGTTGCACATTCTTTTGGCCAACGTCCGGAACATGGCGCAAGCTCATTGCTTTTTTCACTTTGTCTCGTTACCGGTACGTGATGAGTTAAATACGAATACTTACTGAATTTTTCATAAATTCAAATCTCAGTAGGTACATCAAGTACCGTGAATGTATTAAACATATAACATATTTAATAAATTCACGGCACCTACTCGATGTACGCGGTCGTATTCATTAAATATTATCGCATACTTCAGTTCACTGTAAAATAATCTCCAATCTGTGGATAAGCTTAATGGTTGCACGTCACAAGTAGATATCATTTTCGTAAGGCTTTTCCGTTTGCGGTTTCGTTTTGTTGTAACTATAGTATAATTCATGTTCCAAATATGTATTTAGTTCCTTGACTACTTTATTTTTTATAATCTATAGTAACTGAAAATTGTAAAATATAATAATGTTACCACAAAAAATCTTTGAGTGTTTGTCTTTAGTAATCTTTCAATGAAATGTCTTACCCGTAGATTAGTACCTAGTTGGAGTTTCCCGAATAGTTCAAGAGTACGTCCGGTCATTATGTAGCGATAACAGAAAATACATGACTGTTTGTATTAGGTACTATAAATATCATATGTATACTTATTTACTGACAGCAGTGACAGCCGGCCGCGCGCGCGGCTGCGTAATACATAGCCTATTGTTTGTCAGCTCACCTACTATTTCGCTAATAGAACGATATTATTTATCTTAGAAGGTAGGAACTGATGGTCTCTAATAAAACTCTCTGTATAGGTACATATAAGTAGAGATTAATAATTTATTTAATATTATTTATAAACAAAATGTTACCTCTTAGGAACGGTATTTCTTTAGTGATTTTGTATAACTGAGAGAATGCTCGGTGGAAAAGATGCTGCCGTTAGTGCGCGAGCCAGTGTTGCCAATTTAGCGACTTTGTCGCTAGAAGTGACGACTTTCGTTTAGGTCTCAGCGACAAAAAATAAGATTTGACGACAAAAATGTTTTAATAGCGACATATCTGACGACTTTTCAAGTACGAATCAAAACAATTTTAGGGCTTGTAGTTCTATTCAAGAACCAAGTCTCTGCTGAACAGACCTTCACCCAGAATGTAATACAAGGTCTTGATTCCTTAAGACTCGTCAGTCTAGCGATACCACCGCACCGCAATAATACGTATGAATACTTTTAAAGGTATGATACATAGAGATTGTGTTTATGTGTACACTGTGGTTTTAGCCACTACGTAAGTGAGTATGACAGCCGCGATCGACTCTTACTCGCGGGTTACGAACACGCGCGGCCGCCCGCGGGCCCGGCCGCGTGTGTTACGAACACGCGCGGCCGCCCGCGGGCCCGGCCGCGCCGCACAGTTCGCTAACAACAAGCAGATATCTGACAATATCACAATAATATAGAACAGCGATAACTCCGCGGAAAGCCCGCGCCCCGAACTCTCGACCTTTACGAATTTTATCGCGATTTGTTTAGTTTGTATAGTGATGTCACTCCTAACCTATTAAGTGGCAGCGGCACACCGGCGGTCAGAAACTATAGGTTTTCAATTTTGCCTGTCATTTCAACAATTGATAGGTTAATACACAGACGCACATTATTTGATTTGATTTATTTTTAGATCGCTTACTACAGGAAGACGTCTTCCATTAAACAAATCTGCTGAAAAGTACTGTAAACATCAAACGTGCGCGTATACAGGGTGTGTCGTAAATAGTGGTCCAGAGTAAAGGAGTCGATACACTGTATTCTTATGTATCACATACCGAAATTTTAACCATTTTTTTTATGCCCCTAAAGTCATATGATTTGCTGAAGATGAGTATTGAAATTGAAAACAGATTAATTTCTTTAAGTACCTTTGATTTTAAAACATAAAAAAGGGTTTGGATATGATAGTACACATATTCAAGAGTAATAATAAAAAAACAGAATTAAAAAATATTGATATTTGTTGAAATGACAGCCAAATTCGTGAAGCAAGGTGCAGAAATTTAAAAAAAGAACTTTTATTTTTTGTTAGGAGACCCTTAACTGAAAATGCTTAAAATTTCGGTATGCGATACATAAGAATACAGTGTATCGACTCCTTTACTCTGGACCACTATTTACGACACACCCTGTATAATAACAATATGTTAAACATTATAAATTAACAAAATATATTTCGGCTGTAGTTTATTTACCAATAAATAATTAGAAAACATTATTTGTAACTAAACTATTTTTTTAAGCTGGTAAGTCGCGGGATGCGTTTGGATGCGGGTGGCCCAAGACACAGTACATAAATGTACAGTAATCTGTCTTCATACAAACGGTCGGAGCTCGAGTCATACCTACGCGCCCCGGCGTCGGCATGCGCTCGGCACGCAACCAGTCGCGAATGCGCCGCAGTGACGAACGGACGGTGTGTTGTTTTTTAATCAGTAACCGCGCGTTTTTTTTTACCAAAAATAACTACAAGTATAGCCTATTACAATACAAAAAGTTTACAGAACAAAAACATAAAATTTTACATCTGACAATTTTCACAATCGAAAATCCCTAATAACTTTTAAACGGATTACCCTATTTACACAATTTCTTTTGCCCTATCCGTTTTAGACCTAAACCTATCAAATGACACTAAAAACAACACAATTACTACACAAACAAAAAATCATGTTTTCAACTTACGTAATATTTGGTCGCGTGAATTTACCTTACCAAAATTTAGTGACTTCGTTTATACTGATTTAAAATAGGAAACTATTATATAAATCGAGCTTAGATAGCCACCTTACAACATATTAAACGGATAGAAACTCAAAGTAGGCAGATTTAATTAAACTGCTGTAGGTGGGCAGCCCTATCGCATGTTTACGTACCGCGCGGCTGTAGGCATTTATTTCAAGGATACGGCCGAGTTACAATACTGTATATTTATGTACTGTGTCCAAGACCGGTCGCGGTCTGTGTCATCTGTGTGGAACACCTCGGGAGAGGCCTCAGTCCAGCAGTGGACGTCTTTCGACTGAGATGATGATATTGATGAAACTAAATTTTTATTCTGTTATGGTTATCTTAAAACATTTAAATATCTATTATAGGTAATTAGTTAATCAAAAGTGTGGTTTTGCTACGCTTTGCTGATGGAATCAGTCCCACACGCACATCGGTTCAGGTTCAATGAGACGTGTCCAACCCCCGACCTCACAGTAACGCGGCGCGGTCGCACTTACGAGTCATAGTCATCGTACATCATTGTTTCATACATCGACAAGTTACTTTCGCATTCACAATATAGATGTTACTCGCTATATCTGACATGTATTCATTTTTTAAATGTCTACACACCGTGTCGTGTAGGTACCGTACCTAGTGTGTTGTTGTTACTGTGATGTTGTGTAGCACCTATAAATAACATACGGAGCGCGATAAAGATATTGAGTATTGAGTGTGTCAATGCGTCTTCATCCTTTGTCTTGCTTCTCTTTTCTCCGGAGCACAAATTAAGACATGCTATCAATATCCGCGCGAGTACATTATCTAACAGTAATTGTTACAGTTCATTTCACCCAGTGCAACTATCTAAAGATTGTATCTATCTAATGACTCTAATGAGTGTAATGAGTGTATCAACATTTTACAAGGACCCATTCCGATAGTTAAATATATACTTTGAGCAATTAATATTTTGACTTGTATGATGTATCTACGCGCTACGGTCGTACAACCTCTCGTCCTAACAAATCAAAAATATATTATTTCTCCTTCGCTTCGTTAACTCGGCCCAATGTTGTTATGATGCTAAAATGTAGAGTAGGTACTGTGAGTGATCAAAGTAATCACTTTCGATTTATACCGCCATGCGACATGCGACATAACTAAAATGTTAAGCGTTCCAATAATGTTTGCACCTACGCACGTAGGAATCAAGCATGTAATACTTTCCGTTAGCAATTAACGAAATAAGGATATTTTACAATAAGCCCGTAAATATAACAGGCAAATACGGATCATCTTTTTTAAGGAGACGACGCTAATTTGTTTGTATACATAAATCATTGGGATTAAGAACTAGAATTAACGGGTGGTTTGACATTGACGCTACAAGAATAAACAATCCTTTAAAAAAAAAAGTAAATCCGACTTCAATAAAAAAAAATCAGCACTAAAAAACGAAAAATAAATAGACAAGTTTAGACTTAATCTCTTAACTATTAATTTAAATAAAGTATTATTACACCTGCTACGTACCTACTGGTCTGTTTGAAGTCGGTGCCAAGCCAAATAGGCTTGATAGGCCCTGCGCCGTCGCACAGCGCGCGGCGCGCGGCGCAATACGCGTGAGAAGGAGGGGGTCGTGCCGAGCGATACAACCTAAACGGGCAGACACGTGCGGGCATTTGTACATTACAGTTTTTGTAGTTATTAGGTCTTTGTAGTGATTTTCATTAGAATTATTTTTCGTTTAAATTTAAATTTGCACATAACAACAAATAGGTGTTAATATATCTCTCTTATTATTTTTGGGCTTGGCACCGACTTCAAACAGACCAGTAGGTACCTAGCAGGTATAATAATACTTTATTTAAATTAATAGTTAAGAGATTAAGACAAAAATTGTCTATTTATTTTTCGTTTTTTAATGCTGATGTATTTTATTGAAGTCGGTTTTACTTCTTTTTTTTAAATATTGTTTATTTTTCAATTTTTAGTTAATTTATAGCATCATGGGTAGACCAACTAAAGGTGCCGCACGCATAAGGGGAAAAGAGAGACAAGAAATCGTTTGAAGCAAATAAAGAATGTTTATCCAAAAATTGCAAACGGAATGCCATATCTCGTTCCCAAGAATCACCATTGACACGTCATGCTAGATTATCTCAGATGAGAAATGACATACGTTCTCAATTTTATTGTCACAGGAATCGCAAAGTGATAGGACCCGTCGACTCAATCGTATTCATGAGCGTTTGAGTGGCAAGTCATCTGAACAGCGCGAGCATCGTTTAAGTATTTTACGAAACCGACTGGCTAACGAGACTCCCGAGCAGCGCGAATATCGTTTAAATGTCATACGAGACCGATTGACCAATGAGACTCCCGAACAGCGGGAACATCGTCTCAGTGTTATTCGAGAACGGATGAATAATGAGACTACCGAACAGCGCGAACATAGACTCGATCTAATAAGTTTGGCTGAATTGCCGTTCATTACGAAACCGTTTCGAGTACATTTTAGGACGATGATAATGGTGATGTTCAGCTAAGAGTCAAGTAAACGAGAGTACGACATACATCCAATTGCGCGATAATACAAGAATGCGAATCAGAAATCAGGCGGCAGTTCTACGCACTCGCTACTACACTTTAAATAGTGACCGAGAAGGATTTTATTATAGTCTGATTGTATGTCACAATCAGACTGTAGTGAAAGTGAACTTATTGAAGAGGGCGAAACTGCTGAAGGTGGTTTCTTACGCCAACAATCAGAGTTAAGGCCTCTTCTACATAATTTATCTGTAGAACAATTCGCGCATGCCGAACAAGTCATCCAACAAGCTCTGGTTCAGGCTGTAGCACTGAACATTGTGAACCAGGATAGAGACGTCAACGGTTCTACAGAACATAATGTAAATATTTACGCCGAACATCAAATCAATGTGAATAATCTTAAGCAACTTTATTACACACTAGTTATCCACGCCGCGACTACGCCCGCGTTTAATTAGGTTTTCCCGTGGTAAAAGTAGCCTATGTCCATCAGGGATAATATAGGATTCTAATGGTGAAAGAATTTTCAAAATCGGTTCAGTCGATCCAGAGATTACCCCCTACAACCTCACAAACTCACAAACATACATAAAAATACGCGTCGAATTGACAACCTCTTCCTTTTCTTAAAGTCGGTTAAAATGATTAATACTTCTAGTTGCTAGCACTCACTTTGTTGTCTCCAGAGAAATCAATTATCGAAATCGACAATACTCTATACATTATTCTAGAACAAGAAATCCATAACTCCTAACCGTTAAAGAGTTGTACCTTCCTTCATCAGCTCAGCGTCATGAGATGATGATGGCCATACGCAAATGTCTCAATAGCTTTAGAAAATATATGAAAAACATTGTTACTACCTATAACATTTGAGGGTTGCCCTCGATTTCCCTGGGATTCCATCATCAGATCCTGACTTGGTGCCAATGGGACCACCCTTGGGATATCTACTTTCAAACAAGAAAATAATCATCAAAATCAGTTCATAAACGACGGAGTCATCCGCGGACACACATAAAAAAAATATATACGGTCGAATTGAGAAATCTCCTCCTTTTTAGAAGTCGGTTAAAAATGCCTGCGTGTCATCCTACTTAACATTAAAAATGTGAAAGTTTGTGAGGATGGAGAGATGGATCGACGTTTGTTACTCTTTCACGCAAAAACTACTGAACCGATGATTGCGATGAAACTTGGCATGTAGATACCTGGAGACCTGGATTACCACATAGGCTACTTTTTATCGATATTTCCACGGCATCGGGACTCACGCGGGCAAAACCGCGGAGCTAGTATTAAAATAGTAACTAGCTATTAATCTTTCTTTTACAAAAATGATTAGATTTTTGATTTGACATACATATCATCCGATTGTATCTTTTGGTATAATAAATTGTGTGTTAGCTGTATAATTAAATAGTACTCGGTGACTCTTTAGTTTCGGTTGTCAGTAAGAATAAATATATTCTTATCGTTAATAAGTTAATAAGATATCAGAATATGGAAGAGCGTTCCGTATTTAACGGACTAATTAAATTGATTATACATAAACATTATTCTGCTAGTTTTTAACAATTAAAATTAAAATTGATATAATTATTAAATGTCGTCGGTACATACGTATTAAAAATAATAATAATACATATATAATAAATCTATACTAATATTATGGAAGCTGAAGAGTTTGTTTGTTTGGTTGGTTGAACGTGCTAATCTCAAGAACTACTGGTTCGAATTGAAAAAATATTTTAGTGTTGGATAGCCCATTTATCGAGGAAGGCTATATAACACCACGCTATGGTCAATAGGAGCGGAGCATCAATGAAAAATGTTGCAAAAAAGGGGTAAATGCTCTTATGTGAAGCAGACGAATATCAGTTTTGCTATGTCGTGTCGTGTCGTGTCGTGTCGTCCCATTGAGCCGAATAGGAAGGAGGACGAGGTGACAAATGAACGTTATACCTCTGCAGATGTATCAAATAAATCTTATGATCAAACTTTAAATTCCCTGCTTGGTGTTATTATTCGCTTAACGAGAGAGCTAGATGACAGAGACCCACAATTAGCTGTAATCGTAGGTCATTTGTTGTTGTAACTTAATGAGTATCGACAATTTATCATGTGCTCGATGTGTCAGACTCCCTAGAAGCTTTAATCAGTGGGGAAAACATGCAGTATACATTGACATGACATTTCGCCTGTGATTCTTTGAATCGTAATCGATGTTTTACACATCTTACGAATGATGGCCCGATAGTACTGGGCACAGTTACAAGCTTCCTGCTGCTTCTGGCAATTAGGCATCTGTGAATATATCGATACCATTACTTGCGCCGGCAATTGAATCTCGCATAAAGCAAAAGGAAATTACGAAAATAAATCAGTCAATAAATGAGTGATGGTTGTACAAATTTTTCAGCACCGCCATTACTCGTGCTTCAAACATAAAGTTCAGTGTCATAGTTCGCGCAGGCGCTCCCTGCCAGTAGACAGTGCCGAGTGCGACGTGCGTACTAACGAGCACATTACTGGTGAATCAACATATTATCTATTAGCATCGGGTTACAGAACTGCCAGAGGAATCCCCCAGTTACGATTATTGATAAATACACTTTATTAATGAATTGATTCGCGTCAGCCAATGCGCAACTGCGAGTTTGAGGTCACGACTCACGAGACGGATCCGCAGTCGGACGAACATTCAGCTTGCTTGTTTCTACTGTTAGTTATCCTATTCTTATCAGGAAATACAATACATTTTCTCTTTTGCAGAACAGCAAAGTTATAACATACATAGCCTTCAATTTTAAGCAGCGGTGTGGTATCTCATCCACATTTTGCCAATTATGATTTTAAATCTCACGTCCTATAGGGCGGGGCCACTTCCATTTACCGAGTGCGACTCTTCACTCCTGATGATGTCTTGACAGAAAAAACCAATAATATTTTGGCTGACGTAGAAATGAAACCTGCGACCATATTTATGTTACCAAAACAGTTTCATTCAGTGCCGTCGCGCCACCAAGTCATAATATCTATACCAGAAGGAAGTGGAGAAACCGGACAAGTGCGAATCGGACTCGCCCACCGAGGATTCCGTACTTATAAAAAAGGGAAAAGGTTCATTCTTCGTCGTAAATCGAAAACTATACATCATAAAAATAGTTAAAAATCTGTTTTAGCTATCTTCAGGTATAATCTAATACTGGGTAGGGTGCTTGCGGTTCAGGGATACTGGTTGAAGGTTGAAGGCAGTAGAAGTGATTCACAGTTAGCGTTAACGGACGCGCTCGCAGGCTCCTCACTGGAACACCAGCACTGAGCACTGAGCAGTGAGCACTCAGCGTGACGCAGCGTGTGTGAGTTATACACAAATACTGTTCGTAACTGACTAACGCCACACTGACTCAGGGTCAAGAGTTTGAAAGGGAATTCCAGTCCGCAAGTGGAGTGTGTACGATATCGGCTGTTCCCCGCGGCTGACGTGTGCATTTCTATTTAATTATCATCGGTAGGCTAGTTGCTAAGGTGAGGTCCAATTCATGACAATAATAACTTAGTCTAAGTGGATTGCATCAAAACTTCATTTACGCGTGGCTGCTACACGAATACGATATCTACGGCGAACTATTGTCACTCATAGTCTCATACAAGTATATTCACTCATTCATTTGATCAATGCTGTGAATAAATGTTAGATTTGTTTGTTCTAAAATATGTATTGACTCTAAACACATAACATCAGTACGGCATGCGGCATGCGGCATGCGGCATTCGGCATGCGGCATGCGGCATGCGGCACAATCTATCGAGTGTTGTTATTGTAGATATTTAATACTAGATGTTCCCGCGGTTTCACCCGCGTTTATCGTTACTGCGCCGCCCCCGTGGGTCGTAGCGTGATGTGATATAGCTTAATCTTTCTCGATAAATAGGCTATCCAACACTAAAATAATTTTTCAAATCGAACCAGTAGTTCCTGAGATTAGCGCGTTCAACCAAACAAACAAACTCTTCAGCTTTATAATATTAGTATAGATTAGTATATTTTCGTTACAAACTTTAATGACCTATATATAGCACTCGTGCGTGGGGACATTAGAACTGCGGTGAATCAATTATTTATTACTTATAGTTATTCTTCTTAGTAAATAGTTATTAAGTCGGCCTCGATGGCGTATGATTAGTGTAACCGACTGCCACGCCTGAGGTCGCGGGTTCGATTCCCGCACAAGTCAAACATTTGTGTGCATGAACATGGATGTTTGTCTTGGTCTGGGTGTTTCTACGTATAATATGTATGTATTTAAAAAAAATATTATTGATGTACCTATGTCTATCCATTGTCTAGTACCCATAGTACAAGCTCTGCTTAGTTTGGGCGAGATGGTGTTGTGTGTACGTATGTGATAGAATATTATTATTGTTATTAGGTTATTTCACTAATAAAACGCATTTGCTCATTACAAACTTGACGTGCATCTGTTAAGTGGATGACATTGGAACGTAGTTTAGTTAAGTAGTTAGCATTTTATTATATGGATCAAGTTGTACCTGTATGTGCCAAGTTTTAAGTTTTAAGCAAATATTACGACGGAATTACATTTTCCATAGAAACGGAACTTCAAACAGTCTCTCAAGGACGGACGTGCATAGGTAGACGTTAGCAAAACTACAGATTTCAGGTCTAGTCTAATCTATACCAATATTATAAAGCTGAAGAGTTTGTTTATTTGTTTGCTTGAACGCGCTAATCTCAGGAACTACTGGTCCGATTTGAAAAATTCTTTCAGTGTTAGATAGCCCATTTATCGAGGAAGGCTATAGGCTATAATAATATATCATCACGCTAAGATCAATAAGAGCGGAGCACCAATGAAAAATGTTTCAAAATCGGATAGCTTTTTCCCTTTAGAGAGCTTCCGCTGCGTGCGCTGCGTAAACAGTTAAAGTTTCGCAAAAATCATGTATGACACAACTGTTCCCCTTTAAAAGATCTAAAAAAAGCTTCAGCAGCATTCTCTCTTACTAAAAATATAACTGAATATATTGATGAGAAAATTTCGGTGGTAGCCATATTCTTTGATATGAGTAAGGCTTTTGATTTGGTAGATCATGGGATCTTGCTCACCAAATGCGAAAAATATGGCATTAGAGGTGTAGCTTTAGATTGGATAAAAAGTTTTATAACCAATCGAAAGCAATATGTCGAAATCACTAGTTTAAATTATATGAATGAATGCAGTGTACACAGCTCTCCATCCAGGGTCAATAAATATGGCATTCCACAAGGGAGCATTTTAGGACCTTTGTTATTCTTATTATATGTATATAAATAACTTACCAGATTCAATAAATTGTCAAAGTGTCCTATTCGCGGACGACATATCTATAATAGTGTCAAATAAGGATAAAGATACATCTCACGAAATGAAAATAAGTAAAGAGGTACAAACGGTGTTAAGATGGTTAAAATCAAACAAATTAAATGTAAATCTGTCAAAAACAAAATTTGGTACGAATAAAAGTAAACAATCTTATTATATCTATTTATTTATTCGTTGGGCACCAACAGCATTACATGTTACATTTACATAATTATTGTTAGAATAATGAGTCAGTTCTGACATACATGCCTATCACAGGTATACACAGCAATCACGTTAAGACAACAATCTGTTCCTAGTTGTATATTAACACATAAAAAAGTTCAAGCAACAATAAAAAATTAAAAACAAAAAAAGATACAAAACACATAAACAAAAAATACAGCAAAGTTTAATGAAACAATACAACAAATCATGACAAACTATGCGCCATCGTTATGTTCCTGCACCTCTAAAACGGTTTTCCTGAATTTGTTCAATGACAGACCGTGAATATCTATATTTGACCTTTTGGAAACTTCATTGTATTCCCTACACATTCTGAGCAGGGGTGCATTACGACCGAGATTGGTTTTGCGGAATGGTGTGTAAAACATTCTGGTGTTTGGATGTCTGGGAGGTTTTGAAGGGACTGAGTACGCGACACGTTCACTAAGTCATTGCATTTTGTGATTCTGTTTGTAATTTTATATAGGAGAATTAAGTCTCAGGATAAACGACGTTCTCGTAGGGTTTTTATTTTAAAGTGCTGTAAGCGCTGCTGATATGGAGAACGGTGACTGATATCGTTGGACATAAAAGCCAGATGTTTTGTGAATGCCCTTTGGATACTTTATTAGGATTATATCATTAACATAAAGATAGAAAATGACAGTATAGAAGAAGCTGACAGTATAACATTTTTAGGTATAACTTTGGATAAATTATGTAACTGGAAACAACATATAAGTAACGTTTGCCTCAAATTAAGCAGATTTGTCTACGCCCTTAGAAAGCTTCGGACCATATCAGATGAAAAGACTGCAGGTATAGCATATAAAGGCTATGTAGAGTCAATCCTTAGATATGGTTTAATGATATGGGAGAATTCAACTGATGTTGGTCAAGCATTCATTGCACAAGAGAAATGCTTAAGAGCTATATGTGGAGTAGGTCCACTTGACTCCTGTAAACCTTCGTTTAAAAAACTTAATTTGCTGACATTGACCTGCATGTATGTTCTTGAAGTATCAGTATTTGTAAGGAAGTATAACGATTTTTTCAAATTTAAGGGGGATCATGTTACTAAATACAGACCAAGAGATCCTACTAAAATATTAATTCCATTTTGTAGAACAACCTTAAATAAAAGGAATGTTTATCACATGTGCATATCACTTTTTAATAAACTGCCTAGGAGTCTAAGAGAACTTCCATTTAAATACTTTAAACTCAAGTTAAGAAAATGGGTAGTAGATTAAGTGCTTTTACACAATAGAAGAGTTCATGCAACATAAAACCAATGAATCTGATTATTTATAAATTTTAATATAATGTAATATAATAATGATTAATATTCTAAATAATAATATAGTTTGCCATTTTGTTACTAATATTTTAAATGTTTTATATAATTATTAATATTTGCATGCCTAATATAGGCAGAATATAGCCTGAACTATTCACCACTGTTAAGTCTGGCTGTATTCAGTGCAAATAAATGTTTCTTTCTTTCTTTCTTTAAAAGCCTAATACCGAAATATGAAATAATGAACGAACGTAACTTCTTTTTTAACATTAAAATAATTCACATACCTACTTTTATCTTTTAAAATGAATAATTTTCATGCTACTGTCACTATTTTAATCCTTGTTGGGAATATACATATATATTATATAGTATATACATATATAATACGTAACGGGTATTAACGCGATCATATATAATGTTTACCGTTTCCTGCTAGACGTTTCGAGCAGGGTACACCGGCCGCGGTCACAAGCTGACTGGTGCTGCGACGTCTCGTCTCCGTTTGTGAGCCAGAAGAATCGTGATCCACTCCACCCTCACTTTTGGCATATTTTTGTTTGTCCATGTATATTTTATTATTTTTGTAAAACTTATATACATACAGCTAACTTGGTACAGCATACCTACACAGTGATAACATAGATACAGAGTACGGACAATTAAAAGTGTTCACTGTTAATAGCAGTGAGACCTGAGCAAAGTCGGAGAAATAATAATATGTGTCTGGCACATTTGATCATGTTGGTCGCTTCACAGCGGAATGCGCGACGTTGAGCTTGAACAGGTACTTGTATGCTAGTAACTGCACATATTATGTTTCTATTTCTAAAACATTTTCATGAAATAATCATGTTCTTGGTATTTGAATTATTTACTGAAATAGAAAACTGATTCATCAAGTGTGAAGCGTCAAGTCCAAACATTTAGTAAATGAGGCGATAGTTCTCAGAACCGGCATTGTGTGAGTGGCAGACGGGGCGGCGGCGGCGGCGCGGGCGCAGCGCGGCGGCCGACGCCGGCGCGGCGCGCGCTACGTTACTCATTTATGTACATTGTTCGCTGTTGTTGAATGAACCGAACCGAAGGGGTACAGATAAAGAGAATTATTTATTGCATAAATGTGTACAGTACCTAACTGCTCGTATTAATAAAACATGTGTTTTCGGAGCCGACAGTTTGTCCATATCGGACATGCAACAATAAGGACATAACGCAACAAAACTTAAATATTATAAATACATTTCTGTTGCTTTTCAAAACACTCTTGGATGTTGTAAAATACATTTTCAATTAAGTAACCACTTTTTAACTTCATTTTAAATATACTACCATTTAATTTCTTTATAGCTGTTGATAATTTGTTGAAAACACTAATAGCGGTGGTACCAGTAGCAGTACTTAAGTATAGAACATCATATTATTTATTGTGGGAGAAACATTGATGTATGAAAAGCCTTTATATATCAATGGGGAAGAATTAATATTGTGTTTATATGTACTACGGATATATTGCTCCTTGAAGCAGATTTAAAATTAAAATATTGCATGTTATTTTTCACGAATAGGCTTAATTCTAAGATGTAGATGTACTTTTTAATGTAAAGTGACCCTCAGCTTTAACAGTATTTCGTAAGTAGTAGAGTCTCAGTCTACTATGCATGTTATAATTATTGTTCTAATACACCTATTTTGGCGAATAAATGTGGATTGAATGTTTGTCGTGGGCCCCAGTAGATTATATACCATACAGCAATAAGGGATAAACATTTCCAAAATATGCATTTCTGGTTACATTAGTATTTGTTGTTTGAAACAGGATCGATAAGGCATAGCAGGCGCAGGTGTACAGGTTCTTTATGTGCAACAATATATTACACATTGTTAACTCTATAGAATGGATGGAGATGCGATGCTACGGTTCAACAGGTCTCAAAGCGGTTTTTGGCGACAAATATTATTTATACCAATTATTGTGGTGCTAATATCGAAAATGAAGCTTTCTAGGACTTATCCTAGACAGTAGACACACTACACTCGTACTCGTACTCGTGATGGTGATCGTCGAACGCAACGACCACGATTATGAGTTGAGATATGTTTATAATATACACGATTTAAAAGCAGTTTATTAAATACTAGCTTTTGCGCGCGACTCCGCCCACGTGGTATCTACATCAATAAATAGTAGCCTATGTCCTTTCCCAGGTTTTGAACTACATCTAAAATTTCATCTAAATCGGTTAAATGGTTTAGCCGTGAAAAGGTAAAGGACAGACAGATAGACAGAAAGACAGACAGAGTTTGTTTGTTTGCTAATTTTTCACTAATTTTTCACCCGCGTTTATGATAACTGCACCGCCCCCGTGGGTCATAGCGTGATGTTATATAGTCTATAGCCTTCCTCGATATAAAATATTTTTTCAATTCGAACCAGTAGTTCCTGAGATTAGCGCGTTCAACCAAACAAACAAACAGACTCTTCAGCTTTGTAATATTAGCATAGATTTGACGGTCGCTGATGTCACTGCGCGTTTGAAGCTGAAATACCAAAGTATTGAGTGAGCGGCAGCGTGTCACGCAGACGCGTGGTCAAGATTAAGTGTACACTCAACGATCAGTCGTTTTATCGTTTATTAAACTTAAGTAACGATATTTATCAACTTAAAATGAGAAATATAGTAACATGATTATGTACTTACTCAAAAAAAATAAAGAGATAATAAAGAGTTCCTAGATTATAAGTTATAGATATGTTATGTTATAATGGGAAATAATAATAATAATGTTAATTTAAATAGTATTAATTGTTTTTCTTTTCTTTTTTTTAATTTATGTATTTGTAGTGAATTTGTAATAAGTAATGAATATTTCTACACCGTGTACACGGTAGTATATGTGAACTATTCTGTTATTGTACCACCTGTAATACCATATACTCAGAAATAAACGATATTCTATTCTATTCTATTCTAAAAAGAAAATCTCAATTATTTATCTGTGCCAAGGTTGAGTTTTATATTGTGTAAATGTTATTGTAAAATATAATATGTGCAATTAGCACCATATCGCATCCGTACCGTCATATCGCATCCGTACCGTCATATCGCATCCGTAGCGTCATATCGCATCCGTAGCGTCATATCACATCCGCACCGTCATATCGCATCCGTAGCGTCATATCGCATCCGTAGCTTTAATTAATTACGTAAAGATGATCATGTGCATTTTTGATTTCCATGAGTATAATAAGATAAAATTTCTTGCATTTCACTTCTATTTCTTACATTGCTTTCGACAGTTTCTTTTAAACAACTATTAAGTAAAAACACTTAAATATCGTTGGAAAAAAGCCAATAAAGGTGACTTGCAGCTTTTCAATATTTTTATACAACATAAAATAAAGACAACATAAAATAAAAGTATTAGGAAAAGAGGAACCCGCCACGCACGCTCGGATTACCCACACCAACTATTGCAATAGAGAAGATAGACAATACCGAACTGCTCTGGATAGGGACAGCCACGACGGCGACGCGGCGACGCGGCGACGCCGACGTAGGACCCAGCCGGGCCCGCGCGTGCTCCAACGTGCAGTATTGCGCTTCGAACATAAAATATGCGACGACACGTGCTTCGCCTCAGCGCGAGGCATCTTCAGGACCGCTTGGCAACGGATGAGCCTCATTCATTTCGAACTCATTCGTTATCAAATCCGATCCAACCTGAGGGTGTGCGGCGGCTTCCTCTCTTCCTGATCATTTGATTGCAATGGATTTCCGCCTAGTAAAACCTAATTCGATTTAAATAGATTTTATCAATCTACCTTCTTAAACTGAGAAGAGGCCCGTGTCCAGCAGTGGGACTGCAGTGCTTACATCCAGGTGTGATCTTATATGTACCGAGTATTGTATAGTACGGAGTTATTGCCGCTATACAAGCCTTGAGCTTAGTGCGGCAGTCACTGCTAATTATAAAATAAAAAATGGAACTAAATGTGAATAAATAAATATAACTAGATCCGAGGAATAATCTAAATTTCAATTAATACGAAAGCGTCTAGAAACCTTGACTGCCGTCGGGAGTAACACGTAGATAATGAGTGAGTGGCTCTGTCACCTGAGCCTGTCATATACTTGTGCCAGTGTGCCTGTGATCTACTCCAGCTTCACCCTTAAGAAAAATAAAAACTAATGATATAATATATGTATGGCAACTTTATTTTGAGCTCGAGAATTTTTTGTAGAAATCCAACCATCTGTTATTTAACATAGCGCCGAGCGCGTTAGTGTTTTACAAAACGTGTTACTACAAGGTTACGTCGCCGTCGCCGTCGTTCGAGTTCGTGTGTGATTTGTGTTGTCTGTGTCCTGTGTCCTGTGTCGCCAGTTCACCACGAGTACAGAACGTGAGTGTCGACAGATCGATGCTGCAACAGCGGTAGACCACAATTGTAACACCATCTAAACCAATTTACTGTTTGATGTGCTCGTTGGTCCGCGTAGCGTAAGTAGGGCGCTTGTGCAACCAACATCCCGGGTTGTAGGGCTGCTTTGGGAAACAGCTTTGTGCTACGGTTGAAATATGTCGTCCGCAACAAAATACACGTCTTAATAAATAAATAAAACACAGTTTATCAAACATTGTAATTGAAGACGTCATATTATTAAGTTAACACGACACGACAGATTAGTCATTACAATGTCATCCATATCACTTTAGTCAATATTATCTAAATATGACAAGTTCCTAACTCAATGCAATAGCATTTTATGAATGGTTTTCCTCTTGCGATGGAAATAAACAATAGTCACTCATTAGGTATAATGAGCGCACAGGCAACGTCGCGCGGTTGTCTGTGTGCGGTGCACCGCTTGAAGTAATAATGTATCAATAATGCTGATAGCACAGAGAGCCCAATTAGTTTACATTTATTTGTTTGTTCAACTTGTCACTTACATATATGAACTCACGCGTGATCTAGCACAGACCACAGCACGTCAGTGCTGCGTGTTCCTGGCGAGATCAATTGAGAAATTTAATTTTCACTTGTATTATTGTTAGACCCTCACCGAGTTGTGGCCTCAAACGCATCGCTGCTTTGTTTTAAAGCTTCTGGTTTTGTTGCAAAACAGATTTGCCAAACAAAAAGCAAAAATACTACCAAAGACTGTTCTTTCACAGTCACAGCTGTTCTGCAGTTATTCCTTTTCCTCCTTCCCTTACGGTTGGCAGCCGCTTCACAGCATTGCAAGCATGATTTTGGCGATACCAAAAGGACACCACTATGTCTAAGATCGTTACTGCTGCCTATCAGATAATCCGCTGGCTCAATTACTACCAATAAGATGAAGTGACAGGATATATAACTTTTTTCTGTCTATAAATTGACTTTATTATTTACTAGCTTTTGCCCGGGGGTTCACTCGCGTTAATTTAGAATTTGACAATCAAGTTGGTTTGTACTCTGCTTGTAATAATATAATTCAGTCATGATTCGAAAGACACGTGGCGCCATCTATTATCATAAGAACGTTATTATCGTTTTCCTCGGAAACAGTAATTTTGTTCGGGATGAAAGGTAGCCTATGTCCGTTTCTGTACACCTCTCAACGTATATGCAAAATTTCAGGATGATCGGTTCAGTGGTTTAGGTGTGAAAAGGTAACAAACAAACTCATTTTCGCTTTTATAATATTAGTTAGGATTATTACTATTGTTGTTTTCCACTTGCTTAGACCGTTGCTCTATATTACGTTTTTAATATTATACGTACTGCAATTCCATCATTTCATATTGTTCTATTGGTTGCAAAATCCCTCAAGTCTGAGTTCAGATTTCCAGTTTGCGACGCATGTGACTCGAAAAACCAATGTTACAGTCAGTGCCGAGTGCGACTGATGAATGAACATGCTATCGAGAATTACAAGACGTTAATCAGAATCACACTCACTCGCACTTCAGTGAACATCGCGCCGAACACCGGATGTACTGATACTCGTACATACATGTGTTCATCAATTAAAACACACATGTAATATAATTAATATATAATTGTACATTATATTATCTTAATAATTTGATTGTCTTTTAAGCAGCCTATACATAACATATTTAAAATAGGTATTGGTATAGGTATAGGTGAACTCTAATTAAATATTTTGTGTTGTGTTGAGATCATTGATGTATAACATTGAGATAGATGCCAAATTTAAGTGGGCTTTAAGTGGCATTAGTAGAAAAATAAGTTGTTTGTAAGTTGTAGACAATGATTGTTTTTTAACTTTTCAGTGCATCTTTGTTTTAGAATATCCTTACATGAAGTCGGGATTTCTTTTTGTTCAAATTAATTGTGTCAAAATGAATGTCGAAATTGTGATTTTGACTTGTTTTTATAATTATAATCTTGACATAAATTTATATAAAAAAAATAAAAAAATATGAAAATACACATCCCTGCTAACAACACTGCATAAATGGACAAAGCATATTATGTTTGGCCCCACGCATTTATAATAATCAGTTCACTTACCAAACTAATTGTTAAATATTACGTATTTTATTATATTTAAACGTGGTGTAAAAAAAATTACTGCTTGCCATAGCCTACTATTCTGTCAAGGAATATCTAACAGATAAATGTCTATAAAAATATGACTGTGACATTATTTAAATAGTATGACATGTTGGATTTGTTTATACTTTATAATTTTCTGTTTGATTCTGACATCCTTTGTAATTATTTAATATTTATTCATAAGTTATGTAATAAATGCTGACATGCTTGTGTCTAATAAATAATAATGTTTAAAAATTAAATAAGTACTTTGTAATGTTATAAATGAAATTTTGCATGCTTAAAAGCTGAGTATGGTGATACCCTGTATTAATTTAAGATCCGCTTAACCCATATTTCGCAAATAAATGATTTGATTTGATTTGATTTGCTTTGATTCAAATTTTGCTGTAGAGTAGGTATAGACTGTACCTATCTACAGATTCTTTTATATTACCTATAAGTAATATCTACTTAAAACATTATTTTATATTACCTATAAATAATATCTGATTAAAACATTCTTTTAAATTACCTATATTCACTTAAAACATAGAAATTCTGTTATTCCTGTGTGTATGTAGCTTTTTTGGGTGTGGTCTTTTTGGAATTAAGGTTTTCTCCACAGTGTTGCTGCAAGTTCCCATTGTCCTTTGACTAGGTAGGTAGGTACCTAATTTGTATGAGGTCACAGACCTAGTTAATAAAAGTTGTTGCTAATTTGGCATACGCATGTGCTAACGTGCCAATTTAGAATTAGTAATAACTAATAGCCAACAGTGCGTGCGTACGTCACCGGTATGGTTCACGTTATCACGTCACACAACGTTCAATGTGTGACATTCACTGTGACGTGTCTTGACGTGTCTGACGTGTCGCTGACACTAGTTATCAGTCCCCGTGGAGCCGTGAGCTCAAACACCAACCAAAGGTCACGTCTCTTAAAATAATTTAAAAAAAAATATATTATATACTGACAATTAACACTTAAACTTAGGTATAGAACATATTTATTATACATAAACAATATTAAGAGTGTACCGGGCGGCGCGCGGCGGCTCTCACGTCGGACTCCTACACTGGCTGAATGACCTGTATCTTAGCAGCCATGACCATCACCATGCTACTTCCGGATATGAACTTAGTGCAGCGTCATAGACTCCATGGGTTACTCAATGGGCTAAGCACAGTTCTGTTACGGGGACATATTTAGAAATACAATGTATTAAGTACCTATGTGAGCAGTTATGAAAAACCACAGTGAGATTTTCTGTAGGTAAATGTATTTACCTGGTAACGTAGTTCTAACAACATCCGACTATGTTACAAGTTCGGTATGTGAGTAGTACCTCGCTGGTTCAGTGGCGCAAGCACACATGTAAGTACTCATCGTGAAGTTAGTTTTAATTATGATCGTTGTGTCTAAAAGCTTGCCTACTATCTTTGTGTCACTTTTGTACAAAGTCGCAATATGAGTATGAGTAGACCAGGTAGGTACATATTGCGAATAGCTACATTTTAAAGGATCGTATTTTTACTAGGTACTTACTTAGTTATTTTAGTTCAAATTTGCACCTTTCAGTTTTTATCGCAACATAATATTATGTTTATTGTACATTACACGTACTCACGGCTACACATCAAGTCAGACACCTATAGACGCATAACTACGCTACGTACAACACAGAGAATTGTCGGCAAGGGACAGTGCATAGTGGCGTCGATGTCATGGTAAGGATAGAGCGAAACAAAAATATAACGCACTCTCGCACGATTCGCAGCGTTCCACTTCTAATAGTTCAAAGTCCAAACAGTATTGTACATACGTTTAAGGTCACATAATTGACACATACCGCACATACGTCATATGTTCGGCAAATCCCGGCGTACACGGTACAACTGATTGGTTGGTAGTGGGCCGGGCTCCGCGCCCGCCGCCCGGGGTCGCGGGCCGGCTCGCATCGCCCGCCGCGGAGTACCTACGTAACGTGACGTTGACTTGACTCGTTCATGTTCAGTGCCAAATGCCAACTGCCAACGCTAATGGCAAACATTTAACATTAAATATCGTACCGTAGTTGTGTTTTGCTCGCTGAACGGTCGTCACGTGCGCGCCCGCGTCGCGCCGCTCTCGGACGACTGGCTCGTCATAACCGCGCCGCGTGCAGTGCATATAATATCATAATTTACATTAGTTGTGTTTACGAGTGAGAGTCCGACATTCTATTGTGTGCAACCAAAAATAAACGTACGTATTATCAATGAGCTATACAGATACTGTCCTATACCACAGAATAAATAGTATTAACGCAGCTCTACGTACCATAATAATGTCATTTTAGTTTCTACTTTTAAATGCTTTTGTTCGTGGCTCCGCATCCGTGTGGATTTTGGTACCTAGTTAGATGCTTTTCAGGCTATCTTCATTAAATCACGAAAGGTCCTAGATATGATTGTTTATAATTAGCTACCTTCTTGTAATTCAAGTTTTATTTTACGATTTTGTAACATTCATCATTATTTTATTCGGAGTCCGGCAGAAGACAGTTTTATTAAATATTATTACATATTAAAACAATTTTTAAATCGATGGGAGTAACTTAAATTTTATATCAAATGAATCCAAAATTGTGTAAAGGTAGACTTATAAAAATATGGCAAAGAATTATAATAGGAATAAGTAATCAGTGAACCACATGATATCGTATTATATATGTATTAGATTTACATAATATGATGTACTTAGTAACAAGTTCATGTGCGTGTTGGCTTCAGCGGCGGCTCAAACGTAGCGGGTTCAAGCGCCGCCGCCGCGCGGCGCTCCAGACAGGAATAGTTATGTGTGAATCAGTGTTGTTCGCCGCGCGCCGCGCTGTTTACAGTAAATGTAATAAATGTTGTTTTCGAGTGTCTAGTACACTACGAGTTCACCTGCATTGTTACCAAATCGGGCACAGATAGTAACAGGTAAATTTAATCATACGAAATTAATATTCCAGTGCGACGTACATATATATTCATAGTCAGGTCATAAGTTCTGTCACATGTTTAATATGAAATAATTGAGATATGTTTATTATTGATATAAACATTTATATACCAAAATGAACTTAATAAAACACAGATTCTTATGCTAATAAAGTTTATTCAAAATGACCCCCGCGATTTTGAATACAGGCCTTCAACCTGCGCGGCCAGTCGTCTATCGCAGCACGAACGAGGTCCATCTCAATTTCGGCGGCTGCCTTAAACAAGGAAGCCTTTTCCTCCAAGTGTTGCCATATCTTGTAATCTAACGGACTCAAATCTGGACTGGAGGAGGGCCAGTCTTCGTGCCGGATGAAGTCAATTTCACGCGCCGCCAGCCAGTCTTGAGTGCTTTTCGTTCTATGAGCTGGCGCAGAAAGTATGAGAAACAGGTTCCACAAGGTTCGTGAGGACTGTATTTTGATACACAACTGCATTCGTTTTTACGCCTTTCTCACAAAAATGTACCTCAGTTAAGCCCCAATAAGAGACTCCCAACCAAACCATGAGTGAGGATGGAAATGGCCACGCGGAACACGGTTGCTCGCTTGCTCACTGCTGTGTGCGTACACCTTATCATTTTGTTTGTTGTAGCTCTCTTCCACATTAAAAATTTTTTCATCCGAAAAAAGAATTTCCCGATGCTTATTTCCCGCGTACCACTTCAACAAAGCACGACATCTCTTCAACTTCAGGTCCATTAAACGAGCGTCCAAACGATGTCCTGTTTTTCTTCGATATGCCCGAAGCCCTAAGTCTTCATTTAACACCCTTTTCACCGTGGTTCTGCTTAAACCCATCTGAACTCTGAAGGGCCAAAAGTTATTGCTTACATATGGGATTTCTTTGAATTCGCGCTTTCACAGCTTTTATCACTGCTGGAGTCTTAACAGAGCGAGGGCGACCACTTCTTGACCTGTCATCTAAACTAGAGTCTTCATTGTATCGTTTGATGGTAAGATAAACGAATCTTATGGTTATATTAAAACTTTTCAATATGTCAAAAATCTGATTGGGCGCGTAACCGCAACGATGCAACGCAATAACCACAACACAGTCTTCTTTAAGTGTTCACTCCATATTTAAAAATTAGTAAAATTAAAAAAAAAATACATTTTTATATTCATGAAAAATTCGAAATTCTAATTCAATAAACTTTTTTGTGGCCAGCATTTAAAATTCTAAAGTTTTTATTGTGTGACAGAACTTATGACCCGTCTATGTATATAATTATAGTAATAGTAGACATACCTTTAATTAATGACTTTGGATAGTAGGTACCATGTAGGTACATAATAATAACGGTACGCATGCGCGTAATAAAATAGTACCTACTTATTGCTATAGTAGCCTGTTGAAAACCCCCTCGCCACTTGGGGAGTCGAGAGGGCTATGTCGGGCTCACCTATCATTTAACAACATCTATACAAATAATAACGGTACGCATGCGCGGTAAATAGTACCTACTTATTGCTATAGTAGCCTGTTCAAAACCCCCTCGCCACTGTCGCCACTAGGGGAGTCGAGTTCGAGAGGGCTATGTCGGGCTCACCTGTCATTTGACAACATCTATACCATAGACTTAAAATATTTACTAAGTCTATGATCTATACAAATAAATAAAATTTAAGTGTCTGTTTGTAAGTTCAAATAACAGCTTTTTACTAAATGCATATCTAAAAGTATATAGGTACGTTCCTAGTTAGAAAAATCTATGTATTTTTAAATTTGTCTGTGTCTGTTTGTTGCGGCTAATCTTTGAAACGGCTGGACCGATTTTGACGGGACTTTCATTGGCAGATGGCTGATGTTATAGGGATTAACTTAGGCTACTTTAATTTAAGAAGAAATGTGTGCCATGAAGAAAAATAGCCACACGGACGGTGTCAGTGACAGCTAGTGGAAAATAAAATGAGATTTTAAGATATACGTTTAACTCTAAAGATTATAAGTTCAGTGAAAGCAAATAGGTTTACCTTTAGGTGTTACCTGTAGGTGTTATCTGTAGGTGGAGCACCTTTAGGTGTTATCTGTAGGTGGAGCACCTTTAGGTGTTATCTGTAGGTGGAGCACCTTTAGGTGTTATCTGTAGGTGGAGCACCTTTAGGTGTTATCTGTAGGTGGAGCACCTTTAGGTGTTATCTGTAGGTGGAGCACCTTTAGGTGTTATCTGTAGGTGGAGCACCTTTAGGTGTTATCTGTAGGTGGAGCACCTTTAGGTGTTATCTGTAGGTGGAGCACCTTTAGGTGTTATCTGTAGGTGGAGCACCTTTAGGTGTTATCTGTAGGTGGAGCTGCATCGCGATACGGTTACTAGCCATATAATATAAGGTCAAGACATTTATGTAAATGTGTTTGTTCTGAGTACGTGATGCTGATGATTCTATGATTCGTGTTCAGAATGAGCGTTATCGCCGCTGTAGCCTTTGTAAAGATACGAGAATGCAAACATCTTGCATTGTACCCACAGACACAGACACAGCCTGTGATTGTACCTAACACTCGATGGAATAATCAATTTAAATTATTCTTTATGTACGTGAAATTAGCTGGTGTCGCATAACTTATGTCATTGCATCAGCAACTTATGACTTAAACTTATAATAATTATTTATTGTGGTTTACAGATCGAGTCCCCGCGAAGGTGAAGGATTGCCACATCGCTTAGACGGAGAGAGCTTCGACACACTCATACCGCGACACAACTGGAGGAATTCTGACCTGTTGCAAATAATGGCGTCAAGCGCAAAGAAACGAGATGTAGAGGACGTGGCAGATGGGTAAGCAGTTTGATCAGAAATGACCCCAACAGCGCGAGGAGCACACAGCAGTCCGCGCATCAAACTGCTCCTGGGCACCAAAGTGATGGTAACATTGATCGAGTGTCAGAAGAGCCAGTGTGACGTGTCGCCTCTCATACTCATTATATTCAATACCTACAATCTGTTGCGCCAATGAAAGAATGCCGTAACGCGTTCTAAGTCCAAGTGTACCGAGTAGTGTGCATGTCTGGTGGAGAGGTTTGTCCACAATGATGCAGAGAGCGGCTCGGTGAGCGCACTGCGCCGCGATCTGTCACAGCGCTGGCGTCGTCGCCGAGAACGTAGACACCCAACATAACGAACTACGACGTGGTACACGCTCCATGTGCTCCCTGCGCTCTCTGCGCTCCCTGCGCTCCCTGCGCTCCCTGCGCTCCCTGCGCTCCCTGCGCTCCCTGCGCCCGTCACTGACAGACACTCATGTGGTCATGGAGGGCGCGCCCACAGATACTTGTCGGAACCATCAGCTGTCACTCATTGTTACTATCTCATCCGTTTATTTTAATTTACAGGAATTCTTTGGACGGAACGGTGCCACAATTTGGGGAAGATGTGGGAGGCGATCTCCTTGATGGTGATGAATCCAATGAACAGAAGCCCAGTGAAGGCAACTCCGCGAACTACGCGGTACTACCGCAGGGTACACAGGCAGTAAGTACCGACGCCGCCGCCGCCGGCTCTAAAAACTCGCTATGAACTCACACTTGTATTCCCACCTTTGTTTTAAATTAAGAAATTACACGTTGAAAGTGTTTGTGGTGGACTAAGTAAGAGTTCGTATGCTTTATATATGCTATCAAAGGTAGTAAATTTGGACACTGTGGTAGCTGCATATCATGCGTATGTGGAGTCGACTTTGCGATATGGTGTCTTATTCTGGGGAAACTCCACGGAGTGGGAGATGGCATTCAAGGCCCAAAAACAATGTGTTAGAGCCATTCTAAGACTTAGACAAACAGATAGTTGCGCATCACACTTTAAGTCTCTAAAGTTACTTACTTTGCCATGTATTTACATATCTGAAGTTGCTATCTTTGTCAAAAAGAATATTAATCAGTTTAAAAAGCTAAGCAGTAGTCGGCAACAACACAAAACTAAAATGATTACCAATAAGACAGCATTATTAAACAAAAGTGTTTTCTGTATGGCTACACGAATTTACAACCACCTACCAGAAGAAATATGTAAAATTAGAAATGTAGAAGAATTTAAACGTAAAATGAATAATATGTTGGTACGAAAATCTTACTACAGTGTAAAACAATATTTTGACGATAAGAATGATAGTTTATAAGATTGTTGACTTGATTGTTTTAATGTTGACATATTGATTGATTATCTTTGCATGCCACATTGGTTAAATATGGAAGAACTTGTAACCTGTATAACACCTCATTAATGTACCTATATTTGCAAATAAATGGATTTGGATTTGGATTTGGAGAAATAGAGAAAATCTTCTGTTATGTTGTGACTGTTAACTTGTAAGACTTATTTCATGGTAAGTTACACCATACGACCACAACTTTTCGTTATATATCATACAGCAATATTACACTACACTATACGAACATACGTAGAGGCGCTTTATCCATTCGCCATCAACCATCACGTGTAGATATACATAATATACATATAGTTGAATTAATAAGGATTTAATTAACAACATTGCACAACGCATTGTTTTCAGGACCACTTGCCACAGAAAACGGTACAAATGATTCTGAATCGATCGAAGATATAATACAAAATTATTTAAGATGACTAGCATGTGCCAATGGATACAGAAAAATGTGTAATTATGTGTATACGAGGTGTTCTGCACTCCTGCCGCCGCCGCCGCCCGGGGGCCGCAGCCACTTGTCTGTAGTGTCGATCACCATTCACAACTACATATGTACAAGCAGTATCATCAGCCACGAGACTCTTCATTCATACCGTTCAGCTGTCCCGGCGCTGAGAGCTCTGGAGGCTGGAGACTCACCAGCAGTCGGAACACTTGACTCTCACACTACAATGTCGCACCTCCACGCTCACTTGCTCTGTAAACATCTTAAATTCAGTTCTCCCATTTAGAATTTCCGTTAGGACATAACTAGCTTCTTGCATAGGAGGGAAGGATCTTCGACGATTTGTACTTGCAATATTTACTGGACATTGAAACACTCACACATAAAGACATTTCGACAAGTTAGGTACTTATTTATTTGTGTTCACATGTATATTGGCGAGTGTACATTTATAGTTTCTGTTTGTAAACAATGTGATGCGCTCTACAGCGCGCAGCGTGTGAAGTAACTTATCATCAAATCTCAACTTACGAACGTAATTTTTTTATTTTTATAGTTTGATAACTATTAGTTGTGTTACCGAAGAGTACTGAGTAGCATAACTTTAAATAGAAGGTGCTGCACTTTGTTGTACGTACCGAAGCGTGCGATGCGCGATGCGCGATGCGCGATGCGCGATGCGCGATGCGCGATGCGCGATGCGATGGTACAGATCTGAGACTGAACTGACTGACTGTTTGGTCTCACTACTATTAGTTCTGCAGTTATTCACGAATAAAAGTAAGTCGAAAGTGTGTCGCTTATTTTAGATATAAATGATAGTTGATTGAGTTTAATGAGTGTGACCTCTACAATTCCGAGTTTATATTGTAATAATTTATTATAGCTTTTAGTTATTACTAGTCCTACCGTAATACTTTTAAATGTTATTATTTTAGGTTTAAGTATTATCAGCTAATATACTGTAATCTTTACTAGAAAAATATAAGCATGGTCTTCGTCAAATTGTGGAACGATTACATCCGAGTCATGGGTTTGTGAGTGCATCGTTCGTGATGTAGTCCAAGCACTAACTGCCGCATGTCTCTGACTATAAGTTATAATAAATGTGTAATGGATACCATCTGCAATTTTTATAAATTGGAACAAATTAAAGTGTTACGGTAACGATGATGTCGCCAAACAAGTTTATATTTTTCTGTCAAGTTCATGCGTGCTCACAGTTGTTGTTTAGTAAACCGACGATATATTTTACAATCAATTAGATTACAAGGTTAATAATTATTTTGGATACATTCGATTTTAATTGAGATGAATATACTATTTATTTGTATTCTAATTTAATTTTGGGAGAGCAGCTCTTCGTGCAACATATTTAAATGAACAAAGTTTATAAACATAGTTTATTTTTGCACGGAGACGACTTCATCCAAAAATAGGATAATGTTGTGCTGGTTGTGCACGACACACGATGTACGCTTTAAAGTGTGTTTTATTTGGAGCGGTCTACTAAACATTATGAGCAATATGTAATGATATTTTGAAAACATCAAACTAATATTTACTTTTGTTGCCGGCTTGCGATTTACGCTTACTAGTAGAAGAACTATGATCATAGTTTTGCGCACATTGATTACTACAGAGTACAGTGTGATTATGTTTGTTGATAGGTACCTTAGACAGGTATATGTATTGTTTATAGTTTAGTACATAATGTTTAATGTTTTAATGTTTTGTATTATAAGACATTTCAATTATTGATTTTTGTAAAATCGTTCTCGAGATGGTAGTTTTTATTTATTTAACATAAGGCTTATTATTATGTGTTATCTTTATAATTATTTGTAAGATCTGCCACGTCAATAAGAGCACACAACAGTACCTCCTCACAGCCAGGCGCCACATGCGCCACATGCGCCACATGCGCCACATATGCGACGATAAGTTCGCTACCGATTCCACTCGACCTGCACTGTGCACATAACAGATGAACGTGTGGTAAATGTGTGGAATGTCATCACTCTATAATCCTGCTGCAGATGCCTCGTTAGTCACATTGTATGTGAACCAAGCGTGTCAATGACAACTATGCAGGTTATAACCTCGTTATTTTTTTGAGATGACTACTTAATGTGACATTAATATTGTCGGCCTGATGGTGCTTTGTTCGCTCCAGCGTGCAGCGCGCGCGCCAGAAGCACGACTATTATCTACATCTGTAGCTTGTACATATGCATCAGTTCGTGCTCTGTGCCGCACGCGCGCACGCAGAGACACTCACACGCACGTCTGTAAGCTGTGCTGCGGTGCTGCGTGCTACCAGCTCATAAAGCAATGTTACAGACTGTTCACTGTAGACAGGTACAACGCTGAGTAGATGGTGGTAGTGCACTAGTGCACTAGTGCCTCTTTGATCTTACTACTTTTATATGTAATATCTATGTTAACCTTATAGTTTGGCTATTTTTGTCAGTATTATTATTTAGATTGTCTGTTAGTCAGTAATTCTATCACATGCTCATGTTCTGAAGTAAAGTAATCGTACGTACGTACTTGTTAAATGTAACATAAAATACTTAAATAAATTATGCACTTATTTATGTGTTTATCAGAAACTATTTTGTTTTATTTTCGAAAGTCTCCCGTTATCTGTGTGTATGAATGTTGTGATGTGTCGCGAGTCGCGATCAATAGCTCATTTGCCAGAGGAAGCGATATTTTTATATAATAATAATAATATAATAATAATAATAAAATTTATTCGGCTAAAAAAAAAGAGTACAACAGTGGACTTAATCAACTTCAAATTAAATCTTAATATCTAACAATAATTCAATGCCTTAATAAACTAGTTTATAACCAATATAATAATTATAGTAATCTATTATGTCAAGAAAGGATAATTAAACATCTTTAAATTATTATAAGCTACTTGCCTGAACTAGGTTAGACCTGTGTTTCAGGCGATCACTTGTCTATCTATTTTAAAGTGGACATTTATTTAAATATCTATTTGAACAATAATATAACTAAATATAAACTTAACCTGACCTGTGCCGCGCTTACGTCAGCCTATAAACATCGGTCGGCCGGGCCGGATGTTTACATTATCGCCCGTTATCGCCGCGTGCCACTTGAGACTTTATTATTGTTAATTACGACCCACTCATAGCTCGTAGAATCAAAAAAATGGTACTACAGAATTCGTTATGATGTCAGCTACGTAGTAAAATATAAACAAGAGCATTTGTGTTCAATTGTTTATATTATTAGACCGGTTGAAATGAGATAATGTAAACAAATGACGACTCATATGATACGTGTGCATTGTGTGCTTGATATAAATAAAATTATGATATTTAACCTATCGTATTTATATTTTCGTAATACCTTATGATATTTCCTTTACAAAAACATAAAGTAGTGACTAGACTTGCCTAAAAAAATGTTATAATTTTAGCGTTTGAAAATTACAGTACAACCGTCATTATTTAAAAAAATGCTGCGTTGCGTTTATGTTTTAAAAAAATCATCCTAAGCGAATTAAAGCGTGGATATAGTTAATTTTACGTTTTTATTGCATGAAATCTACTCAACTATGATAATCAAATAAATAAATAAAGAAATACAACTTATAATTCTATCTAAAAAGGCATTTTATGAAAATAGGCAAATAATTATGAAAAATCAATGGTATTATTCTCTTCATTTTATATATATAGAAAGAATACAATTTACTATTAGTTATATTGTTTCTAAAAGTAGAAAAATATACCTTTCTAACAATGTATAGCACATATATCATCCTTAGGCAAAATAAAATGAAAAAAGCGTGTCAAACTGCGGGTCAAGGGTCCGTTTTTTGTTTAGAGAGGGTCCGTTTTTTTTAGAGTCGAATTATTCATATTTCTTGATATATTTTATAATATTACTTACAAATTATTACTTACAAATATCTTAATCTTATTAGAATTGCAATAAGAATACATAATAATCTTATTAGTTTAGCATAAATATAGCATAAATATGACACGGAGAAAAAAACAAAAGCAGGCGCCGCCTCCCATCTTGTATTAAGTTTTATACAATGTTAACATTATTAAAACATTGCTATTGCTACTAGAATCATTACAATAGTAAATAGAACAACAATTACTTACGTTTTAATGTACTTCCAAGCACTGAAATCCATTACACAGACACTTATTCACAACACTCACGACATAAAAACTCGCACAGCCGCCATTACGGGCGTTCCGCGTCAACTAAAAACATTCTAGAATATTTTAATATTATTTTTCTGTCTAGAGGCGTTCTTATTGGTTCGTGGCGTAGCGTCATTCATGCCTAATCCATCCGTAGCCAATAGGCAATCAGTTTCGAACGAGAAGTTTGTTGAAATGCGATATTAAGTGCTGGCGTCGGGCGACGTTTTCGCGCGCTTTTGCTGGCTCGCATGCGAGCCGCTGGCCGACGACGGGTACAAATGTGCCGACTCGCATGCGAGCCGCTGGCCCACAAGAGGTTGCTAAAACTGCCTTTACACGTATAAGCAACTGATAAGATAAAGATAAATTTATTTGTGTGTCATACAATAAAATGCTTAGGTACCAAAATTATAATTACATCATTTTAATATTTGTAACAAATTCTCTGTGTCTGCATAATTGAGTTTACCTAAAAATTCCGTTATCATAACATTACAATTTTTATTACTGACGCTGTACATATATACTTAGCAACTTATTAAAATTATTATACAAAAATGGACCCAAGAATATATAAAATCTGTTTACAAATGCATGCCTAGTTTGAGATTTGTTACAAACCAGGTATTTCTTTCTCTTATCTGAAGGTGTAGGGATAAAAGGGAGTTCAGTGTGCTGTTTCAGTATCGTGTGTAGAATAAATAATTGTCGGACAGTTAGTACCTCACATGTCGTATAAAGCTGATGTGTTGGAAATAAAAACGGGCGAAAGGTGGCTACCTTTAAAATTGCTCTTTGAGCACGTTCTAAAGGGAGTAAAATTGACTTTGCAGCCCCACCCCAGGAAGTAATGCAATATGTTAGTATGGATTGACACAAAGTTAAATATCAGGTATATTAATGTGTAGTCGGCTATATTACGGAGATTCTTAAATATATATATTAATTTACGTACTCTCTTGTACATAATAAATCGATGTGTTTACGGAAATTCAGATTTGTGTCAATAGTGATACCTAGATATTTGATATCATTTGCTTTCGCTAATGTGGGACAAGAGCATGCAATGTCGGCGTTTATTGTACAGTTATGTGCGTATATGTTTGGATTAGTGGTTGGCATGTTTATGTTCCGCATTGTAAATAAAATGTATTTAGTTTTATCAGTATTTAAGGTTAGTAAATTATTGTGAAGCCAGTTATTTACTATGTTAAAACCAGTCTGAGAGTTCATAGACATCAATACGTGATTTTGCCGAGAAGAGTAACGCAGTGTCATCCGCGTATGACATTATGATACCATTTTGAACTTTCAAGCTGCAGAGGTCATTTATATAGATAAGGAACAGAGTAGGCCCTAAAATGCTACCTTGAGGAATTCCGTAAGGGCTATTTTTTTGTTCAGAACTTGTGGACTGACCAATTTTTATGCACTGATAGCGATCACTAAGATAATCAGCAAATAATTTATATTGGGTTCCCCTTATTCCAAGTGTTTCAAGTTTGTGCAATAGTATAGAGCAAGAAATAGTTGCAAAAGCTTTAGCAAGGTCCAGAAAGATACCAATGGAGTGCATACCCTTATCCAAATTGCTAGTTACATAGTTAGTTAATTGATGTACTGCTTGGTTAGTTGATTTATTAGGTCTAAAACCAAATTAATGTTCCGATAGCAAATTGTTATCTTCAAGGTATCTTACTAATCTAGAGTTTATGATTTTTTCTAGAATTTTGGACAGGCCTGATAAAATTGAGATAGGTCTATAATTATTTATACTTTGTTTGTCCCCAGATTTAAATATAGGGATAACCACTGCTTTTTTTAACAGTTTAGGGAACACTCCTTCTTGTAGGCATAATTGAAAAATGTGTGTTAATGGAAGAGCCAGTTGGTGTTTAAATGTTTTTAGTATATTATTGGATATGTTATCCCACCCAACGGCACAAACGTCTCGTAATCCCGAAATAATACTTAATACTTCATCGACATCGGTATCTAACAAAACAAAAGAATTTAATGTAGAAGAAGACCTCATCAAATTCAGAGCAGAAGAGCTCCTAGAATGTAAGGCATTTTCTGCGAGGTTTTTACCAACGTTAGCAAAATAGTTATTGAGTTTATTAATTGCTTCGGATGGGCTTGATTCCGTACGAAGTAATTCAAACGGTTGTTCAGCGGTTTTTGTCTGGAATGTAGTTGATTTTATAAATTTCCAAACTAGTTTACTGTTTTTACCTGCCTTTTTTAGTAAATTTTTTCCATGTTGAGATTTTAATTTTTTCAAAAGATTATTGCAGTAATTTCTATACCTTTTATACGATATCGAAAGTATTGTATTATCAGGTGCGAGTTTAGACATTTGGTGCAGTTTGTCTCTGTGTCTTATGCAACGAACGAGACCGGGCGTAACCCATGATTTGATGTTTTGTATTTTCTAGGCAGGTTTGTTGTATAGGTATTTTTTTGTATTGCACTTTGCATCGAATTAATAAAATAGTTTAACGAAACATTTGCATCGTTTGAATTATAAACGGGGTCAAAATTTATGCTATTTATGTCACTTCCAAGTGTTTTTATATTGACTTTAGTGTAGCTAAGCATGCAGTTATTTCTAGGTATTGATAATTGTAAATTTAGCAAAACAGTTTGATGATCTGTAAGACTAGAGTTAGTGACTAATGTTATGGAAGGTTTATTTGTTTTTATAATGAAATGATCTAAGCATGAACCGCTTTGATGGGTAGGATGGTTATGGGCTGGTAAAAGTCCATGGAATGAGCAAATATTAAGATAGTTATGTGCGTGTATATCGGTCCTCCCAGCAGCAATGTTAATGTTTATATCGCCCGTTAATATAATGTTTTTATACGACGACAAGTTTTTTAAATGGATATTAAGAGATTCCAAAAACATGTCAATGCTTTGAGAGGGTGGTCGATAAACAGCTAGCACTACTGTATCGGGATTTATACGAATTAATAAGCAATTACAAGCGTGAAAACTAGGTTCTTCTATAGTTATATTTAAATTGCGTTTTGTATAGATTACTAAACCATTATTTTGGTTCAAGGATATATTTGTTTTATGAAGCGAATACCCATCAAGAGACGTCAAGTGTATTGTTTGGTCCGACAACCAACATTCAGTTGGACAATAATGTCACAGTTTATGTCAAGACTATGTAACAAAACCTCAAAACCATTCATGTTTCTGTTTATGCTGCGAATATTTTGAGTGAGTATTGTCATTGAATTCTCAATAGCCGGTATAAATTGCTTACATTCTTCAACTTTACAATTTTTTACATCAGATATTGAAAAACTATCTAAGTCACAGAGTAATTGATGAGACATGACTGTTAAAAGCCGACAAATATATATAAAAGATAAGCTAGTGTCTAAGTGCTAATATAATACAATAGCTGGCGCTCTTAGGCGCCTTCATAATCTACAGAATTTATGTACCTGTCCTCTGCGTATTTGCGTGCCGGACACGTTGCATCACCAGTTTGGTGATTACATTTTCTCTTAAAACGTTTGCACGTTGCAAATTTGTGCCAAAAAATCATCTTCACCCATTTGGGTGAAGATGATTTTTTGGTACATTCCTTAAAGGAATGTCCAACTTCTCCACAATGATTACAGGAAGGGCTGCTTTCTCGACAGTATTTGGCTGCATGTCCGTATTGTTGACAATTAAAGCACCTAGTCACAAGTGTGAAGTCTCTGACTGGACAGGACGTCCAATTTATAAAAATTCGACCTTGGTTAATTAGAGCTTTCATAAGGAAAGCTCTAATTAACCAAGGTCGAATTTTTATAAATTGGACGTCCTGTCCAGTCAGAGACTAATTAGAGCTTTCCTTATGTTAGCGGGAACCTCCAGGACATAGTTGCATGTAGAAAGATCTTTCTTACCCGATTTGTGGCTCAGCTTAATTGTACCCAAAAAGGACTCACATGTAGAGTTCGGAAACTTGTCGGCCAGATTCTGCTCATATATGCATTCGTAGACCTCATTCTCACTAAGAGTTACTGGCACACCAATAACAGTGATCCTAGGACGGCGTTTGGTCGGTATTTCGAGAGTAAGGCCTGATGATACAAATTTTTCTGACTGCCTTAGTTTTTCGATGTCCCCTTTAGATTCGGTGCTAATAATAACACCCCCATTTTTAACTTTTCTAAGTCCACGAACACGAAGTTTTAGTTCTTCGGGCGAAATAATTTTCTGGACGAGGGACTTAGTATCGTCGCTAGTTTTAGTCTTGTTACAGGGGTAAATAGCAAGCGAACTCAGATTACTCGGACGGACAAACTTATCGGCACCTTTCTTTACCATGTCGGCAAATGAGGTATTTTCTTGTGGCCTTAGCTTATCGACTACATCATCTTTAAATTGTTGGAGCGAGTTTAACATATCTGACTATTCCTGCAGGTGCTCTATGGTGGTGTGAGCATGGACAGCCTTCTGTTTCAGAGACTGGTATAAAACAGCCATCTGAGATGTCCCAGACATGACCTTACGACAATTATTTGTGACGCGGAGCTTCTGGTCCGAGTTCATTTTACCCTCTGCGACTATAGAACAAACCTCACTTAATAGGGTGTCAATAGTCGTTATCCATTTCTGGATCTCCGGCGTAGATACCGTATCGGGGGGTATTTCGTTGTCCTTCGGCAAAGGAGGGTTTTCCACTGCAGGATAGCATTGTTGTGTTGGCGTTGGTGGAGGACTACGCCGTAATAACTGACTACGGCTAAACGGACTAAATCCTGGATTAGACATACTAACACAGATTCACACTATTAGTCACTCAAAGTATATATAATTAGTTCATGCTTGTAGTTTGTAAACAATAATTACGATTCACTCGCGACACACTTATCGAAAATTACTTACGCCGCGGAATAATTATATTAGTTGTATTTGTTTAAATACATTTTGTTGTAAACAAAAAACACGTCTGCTTAGTCAAGCGATCTACATCTATCTATCATCTATATGATTTTAATCTGCGTTAATTGCACCCATGCTAAAACATTCTTTGCTTATTGAAATTAAACTACTATATACGGATTTTATCGCGTTGTTTATTTGACACTTTATTACAAAATGTTGAACACTGTTACACTACATACTATTACTATTAAACTTTACTAATTTTTAAGCTAATTAAATTATTGAAACTATTAAAACTATTTATACTATTACTATACTATTATACTATTTATATTTATACTTTCTTTTCTTATAATTACTTACGTACAGGGAGTCCGGTAATTAATGGATAACCTTGAAATGTCTCATAGTAGAACTGACGGTCCTTCAGAAAAAAAAAGATAAAAAAACTGTCTGTCTATTAGCATATAATTATGCTAATAGACAGACAGTTTTTTTATCTTTTTTTGTACCAGACGGGCGAACTCGGGGCTGAGGTTACTATATGATGATGGTTACAAAACAACCGTCGAGTCGCTGACGTCCTGTACACGATGTGTAGACTGTACTATAGCGATTACTGGTTACGATGTCGGAGGCTCTGAAAGGCGTGTTGTTGCGGGTTCGATGTGCGGGTCAGGATCAGGACTTCAAATAAATAGAAACAAGCTTCATAGTTCAGTTGGTTGAAGGCTTCTGGCTGGCTCCGTTTGGTTCTTGAGGCTTGAAGATGAGGTTTCTTGAGCACCTGCGGTCGATCGATACTGACTGTACCGCTTAAGTACCTCTAATCTTTACCGTAACGAGAGCCGGCCAGAAACCTCGGTCAACAAGTTTATTTTTAACTATATATTGTACATATTTCTGCTTATAACTACGGAACTATACTAGCTAGCGTGATGATACAAAAACCGCCGCGTAGGGCACGATAAGACCTACCTATTTATATCTGTTTTATCTATCGGAAGTTAGGTCTAGATATAGTTATTCTAGGTTTTAGGCTAAAAATCTATTTTACGGTAACATTTATATCAAAAAAGGTGTAACAACTTTTTAACTATACTATGTAGGAATATGATTCCTTCAGTATGTTGTAGTGCTTTTAGTAGTGTACAAAATAAAACACACAAGTGAAACCTTTTATTAAAACCTTAAGACCTAGGAACCCTAACATACCTAACTTGAGGTAAAAATGCATTTTATTGGCAATATTTATGCTTTAAACATGATATTCTTATAAACTATATAAAAGAAACATAATATTATGTTATTTACACTATTTATCTACACTTTTTAAGTCTATATATGACCTAATTCGGCACTATTGTAACGATAAACTTTATTGATACGTCACACTTATGTATATTCACACTCACAATAACACAATTCAAGCTAATATTAACGTTGTCGCGAACATTTTTTAATATTAAACACTAATGTGTTTAATAATAAAACAACAAAAAACCGATGGAATGGTATACAAGAAAGTTAAATATGGTAATTATAAAAAAATCATATCTCAGGACACCATGGACTCTTTTGTAGCAGGAGCGCTGGTCGAATTTCTCGCCACGCTAATCTTAATGACATAATACGTCGTGCTCTTGTCACTGCTGGAGTGAATTTCCCAAATGACTATTTTTTTTGTCTTCGGTGAAATTCGTATTTTAAAACAAGAATATTGAATTGAATTATTTTTTTCAGTATAGAACAGGTACCTAATTATTGGGTTGTGGCAAAAATATCATTTGACTAAGACTATATGTAAAGGTAGAAATAAATACATAATCGCCGAATTTTGTCATATCGGTGCTGTCCCCCTTCTTTTTTTATAGACAAAAAGGCTTATACGACTATAAATATAGGTAAATTAAGTTTACAACCTATTCTTTTTTAAAGAATATTAGTGTTATTATTAAAAAAAAAACATTTTTTATTCTATAACTAACGATAATTTTTGCTCGGAGGCACAAACGTACTTGTCCTGCAAAA
Organism: Catocala sponsa; assembly: GCA_963564715.1. Classification (NCBI taxonomy): domain Eukaryota; kingdom Metazoa; phylum Arthropoda; class Insecta; order Lepidoptera; family Erebidae; genus Catocala; species Catocala sponsa. The sequence continues at coordinate 141,971 of OY751351.1, read as the reverse complement.
TGGTGTCATATCGGTGACCAAAAGTAAATTAGACCTAATTTTGCATAGTCGAGTCCGACAGTGTCCGTCTCCAATTTTGTTTCACGTTAGTAACGTGCTATTGCGTAGTCCGGACGGACGCGTGTCATATCGCTGCGTATTCCCGCCAATGAGGTAAGTACGCCATTACAGTTGCTCCCGGACAATTATTTTATAATATCGGTGGTTGCTATAACTACTCTTATGAGTACTTATATTGTGGTTGTTTGTTATATACAAAGGTAGTTAGTGAATTAGTTTGATTGATTGTTATTAAATTTATCCTAGTGATAATGCATTCGTTGTAATTTTCGAAAACGTGTTTTTTATCACGTCGGTGTTATCATATCGGTGAAATCGGTGGTCTTTTTTTCCACCGACGTGATAATTTTCAACGATATGATAAGAAAAATTGAATCGGTGGCTAATTTCTCATATCGTTGTTTTAATTCATGATTCGACGCACAGTTTCATAACATCGGTGGATTACTAAATCATATCGGGGGATCTTTTTATCATGTCGGTGAGCGTTTTTGTCAAGTCGGTGGTTTCCTAGTCATTTCATTTGCTTCTAGAACAGGGTTTCTTAAATTGGGGTCCTCATCACTGACAAGGGATCCGTGGAGCCTTTGCGATATAAAAGTGGTACGTGACTGCAAAAGTTTAATAAATCCTGTTCTAGAACATTTTATTGATATCATCTTTAACCAGTAATGTTCATACCACGGTTCATACACATTAATATAATAATAATAATAATAATAATAATATTCTATCACATATAACATGGGGTACCGTGGGGATGTAGATGTAAGTACAAGAGTATCATTAGGGGAGGTATGTGTTCATTAATGGACGTGTACAGGCTGAGATGACGATGGCAATTAAATGAAATTTAAAGATTTATTTAGAAAAATATTTTCTTGTTCTGAGATATTTAAGGAAAAATATTTTTTAAGGATGCAGTGGCAAAATCTTAGTGAGGACGAAAAGAAAGAGAGGAAGAGATTATGCGAAAGAAGAAGAAAAGCCAGAATTAAAAATGATCCTTTATTGAGAGAAGAGACAGCCCTTAGAAAAGACAGAGAACGTTTAGCTAGACGAAAGGTAGTTGGACTTATCCTATCACGAAGCCAAATGACTACACATATGCACGTCGGGTTGCACAATAAAATAACCGAATCTATGCCCGCGCATATTATCATGCTAATTTTTCTTCAACCGCTGTAACGAATGCTATAGACAGACATTTCTATTTTTATGTGTATTTAAGAAAAAAGAACGGAAAAATGTATAATAATTTATAATATTCCAATTTTAAGTGTAATAAGTACAAATATTATGTCAATTAAAAATTAAAAAACTGATTTAAACCTAAAGCCTTAGAATAAAGGAAATCATACTTAAAATAATAATCTTTTTTTATTATTTATAATAGAAAGCATTTTAATTGGATTACTAAGAGTTCAGTTTTCGTTGGATGTGATCTTCTGACATAAGACCTTCAGTTCTAAGTCAACTCCACTGTTGTAAAAATATCTAGGTACCATCTATTTCCTTTAATGTTAAAAGGTGAATCATATCGGTGGATAGACATATCATCTCGGTGGTCAGCCTTGTCATATCGGTGCACAGAAAAATTTATCGGTGGACAGCGTATCATATCGTTGGCAACTAAAACTCAATCTTAATTTTGTTCTCGGTCTTGAATGATACGTTGATGTCGATAAATGTGTGAATAGTTAATATAGTAAAGAATACATAAAAGCTAAAAAATATACAAAAAAAGATAAATGAAAAAGTTCACCAATATGATAAAAAAATCACCATTTGTTGAAATTCAACCGCTGGCGTTCCTGTAGGTACTGCTGCACTTGAACCCAATGGCTTGGTACGCGACGATGGAGATACCGGACGGAATGTCATTGTTGGCTCGGAAGATGGGCAGGCCTTTGGCACAGTACATAAATATTTATGTACTGTGCCTTTGGTGTGGGACGCAACGTGCGTTGACACCCTTGCGCACTCACATCTGCCAAGCACTGCGGGATGTGAATTATAATTAATTATTATTATAGAATATACAAACAAATAAACAAAAAATAAAATAAAATATCTCAGGTAGTAGTTAGGATAGATTTTTTTATTTTTTTTCTGAACGGCTGTTAGTTCTAATATAAGACATTTCAAGGTTATCCATTAAACTGTCCCATTGTTGGGCAGGGACCTCTTCTCACTGTGAGAAGGGTTAGGCCATAGTCTACCACGCTGGCCTAGTGCCGGTTAGCAGACTTTACATATCTTTGAGAACATTATGGAGAACTCTCAGACATACAGACTTCCTCGCGGTGTTTTCCTTCATCGTCAAAGCGTGCGATAATTAACTATATAATATGCACATAACTTCGACATCAGAGATGCGCGCCTTGGGATCGAACTGAAGACCTCTAGATGGCGGTTCAACGTTATAATGAAATATTACATAACGTACCTGTTTGAACTAATAGACACTGTGCAGGTTCGGCCAGAGGGCTGGTGTTGTATGTCACGAAGTTGTCGGTCGCCGGTCGCGGTAAACTGTGTACCTACATCCTTTTAATTGTGCGGAGTTAATGTTTGTAATAATAACTTAAATATATAAACTTAAACTACGGACATATTTTGTTCACGGCAGCTAATCTTAATGGAGACTGGCCCCGACTGCGCACGAGATGTTATTGTACAGGAGTGTGTGCGCATGCGCAACACCAGTGCACTCATTACTCACACACATGCCGCTTGCTTGTGATCAGCCGTCGCGACAGCCGATTGATTGGCGTCAAGCCGAGTAATGTGGTGATACGCACTCGGCTTAAGCCGATTCCGCGTCGATAAGTAGCATGTGGGGACTCCCTAAGGTGTTGCGTGAAGTACGGTGGAGACCAACGCCACTAACTTCGGGCAGTTATTGAGATTTTAGGTATCGAAAGAAAAAACCAATATCTTTTGATTGGTCCATTCTAATGATCAAACCCGATACCAAACGCGGGAATGGAATCCGCGATCTTACGAGCGATAAGGAAGGACGCACAACTAACGAGTAACTCATTTGCAGATTAGCCGCTATCAATAAAACACATATAAATAGAACAGTAATATAGCATTATGTTATTTGTACCGCGCGGTGCGCGCTACTACTGGCCGGTGCGCGCTACTACTGGCCGGTGCGCGGTGGCGCGGGTGCGCGGGCGCAGCGACCGTGGATGGGACTGCTGTGCATCACATTTGACTACCTGTTAGGGCAAAATATTATTGGAATTTCATATTTAGATTTTTGATATTATTGGGATGTGAAAATATTCTCAGTGTAGGCTGTGCTTGAAAGACGGCAAAATAAACTATTACGTTAACTATTGCTTCAGCAAGCTAATACAACTTTTATCTTTTCATTCTCTTTGGCGACACACGAACCGCCAGACTACCTCATGGGAACGTCTAACCGCAGCTCGAAGCCTGGCTCCATCTCGGGCGTACTCCTTTGCCGCTGCCTACCATAAAGGGCAAGGGGATACGTAGGCATGCCTAATCTGCTCGACAATTGTTTGACATTGTCAGAAAGGCAGCAACTCGTTCCGTAAAAGCAAACCCCACTTGCTGTTATGACTGCCCATGTAGTAAAAGGATGAAATGAGAGGGGCGATATAGGTACACCAAACCCTCGCCTCGGTGACTGGCTCAGAGTTCCATCACAGCCAACCAACTCGAATATATATAGTTAGGTACCTACATAGTATAAACATTCACGATACCGACGCGACGCGCGACGGCGACGATATACGACTAACCCTTTTGTAAATATATCATGGTGGCACATCGTCCTTAAATGTCGGCCTCGATGGCGTAGTGGTTAGTGTAACCGACTGCCACGCCTGAGGTCGCGGGTTCGATTCCCGCACAAGTCAAACATTTGTGTGCACGAACATTGATGTTTGTCTTGGTCTGGGTGTTTCTATGTATAATATGTATGTATTTAGAAAAAAAAAAGTATATATGTATGTTTATCCATTGTCTAGTACCCATAGTACAAGCTCTGCTTAGTTTGGGCTAGATGGTGTTGTGTGTATGTGGTAGAATATTATTATTATTATTATTATAAATAAATGTATATTAGAACTAGCGACCCGCCCCGTCTTCGCACGGGTACGAAACCTTCACTTTTTTTGAGTAGCAGAGCCTTGCTTATTTCGGCATGAATGGGCCGGCTCGACCAGGGAAAGACTACCCTCTCACAGAATATCGACGTGAAATAGCAGTGTTCCTACTGTGTTTCGTTTGGTAAGTGAGAGTGCCGGAGGCCCAATCATCCTCTTTCCCCCTTCCCGCTCCTTCTCTTTCCCACTTCCTTTTCTATAGGGTCGGCAACGCGCAAGTGATGCCTTTGCTGTTGCAGGCGTCCATAGGCTACGGTGACTACTTACCATCAGGTGGGCCGTATGCTTGTTTGCCAACTTAGTGATATTACGAAAAAATTATGCACCTAACCCTTACTCATGAAGCACTCTGTCTATTAGTGAAAACCGCATGCAAATCTGTTCAGTATTTTTTGAGTTTATCGCGAACACATGCGGCGGGGGACTTTGTTTTATAATATGTGGTGATACTGAAACAGAAACAGTACCTGCTACTAGCCACTGAACACGCGTTTATGAATGCACATCTTTACCGTTGTATCTATCTGCTATTGTAATATGTGGTGATACTGAAACAGAAACAGTACCTGCTACTAGCCACTGAACACGCGTTTATGAATGCACATCTTTACCGTTGTATCTATCTGCTATTGTAATATGTGGTGATACTGAAACAGAAACAGTACCTGCTACTAGCCACTGAACACGCGTTTATGAATGCACATCTTTACCGTTGTATCTATCTGCTATTGTAATATGTGGTGATACTGAAACAGAAACAGTACCTGCTACTAGCCACTGAACACGCGTTTATGAATGCACATCTTTAACGTTGTATCTATCTGCTATTGCCAATTAACCCGCCATTGATTTTAATTTGATTTGATTTGTTTATGGTACTACGAGTAATACAGTAATTATCTTGTTTCAGATGGAAGAGCAATCTTTAAAGGCGAGGTCACCGGACGAGACCGAACAAAAAAATGAATGTGTTTGTAGGAATATGTGTATTATGTGTTAGTCAGCATAGATTAGTATACCTGTTGGTCAGGTAAGGTGGCGTGCCGCGTGAGGCGACCGCGTGACGCTACCGATGTGATAATTAAATAAGTATATAAACAAGTATTATATTATCTATAGAAAACTCTTAACTCTTTTATTTATTATCCTCTTTTCACTGTTAAATGTTTAATCCTGCAGAGGAAATTGAGTACCTACTTGACTCTTAAATACATAGGTACCTAAATAGTCTAGTCTAGTAGTAGGTAAATAAGTTTTCGCAAGTGATCAGGAAGTTGTGCTATGTGCCTTATTTGTGTGATATGGTGGCCATTTTGAGCTACGTCTTATAAGACGAGATAGATTGTAACTATTGTAAGGTAGGTAAAGTTTATATTCTTCGCCATGATTATTGTTTGATTTAAGTTGGAATTTATATTTGTTATTTACTGTGTGTCTCTGCGTCGGGTCTTTCGTCGATTCACACCACGAGTTCTTCGCACCACGGTGTGAATCGCAGAAGGACCCATTTTGAATCAGTTGTTTCGCACCATGGTGTGAAACGGTGAATGCTTTTTTTGTACTTCGTCGATTCGCACCATGGTGCGAATCACCGAAGAACTATTTTTGACTTCGTCGATTCGAACCAATGTTATTTTACTACTATTGAACAGTCTCGCATAAAAGTGTTAGTACACCAATTTATTTTAATTGATTAATCCACTACTAAGCTATCGCTTTGGGTATTCAAACTATGTTTCATGCTTAGATGCAATTAAAAAAAAAACAGTTCTTTGGTTACTAAATACTAAATAATAATAATAATAAAAAAAGAAAAAAAAAATATATATATATATATATCGGAGGAAGCTATTGAGTCGGGTTGATTGTTATTTGCACGTATAATTCACAATATAAATTGTCTACGTTTTCATTAACGGCAACACAGACTGAAGTGAACTGTTAGGCGCCTTACACATAAAAATACCTAACCGAATTCCAAGAAAAAGTAATTATAACCTATTGGATGTTCCATTCTCAAAAACCAACCTGGGTCATTACGCTGCTGTGCCAAGGCTTTGTAGGCAATACAATAATTTATCAAAGTCTCACGATATTGATATTAGTCAACCCTTGCCAAAATATAAAACACACTTAGAACGGGTTATTTAAGTTTTTCATTAAGTTTCACATTGTTTATTTCTTTTGTTAAGTTAATTTCTAACGTGTATTAATTATGCTTATTTTAATTAATTAATTTAAAATTTTTCTATTTTATGCTTTGTTGTTATATGTATGTGCATGCTGTGGTCTCCTATAAGTAAAGGAGTACACTATACAAAACTAATGTCCATTTGTCTGTGCAATTTTGTGTATATTCTTTGTTGGAGATCCTTAATAAATAAATAAATTACTTTTAAAATTCTTAATTTAATTTGATTTGTTAAATTATTCTTTAGCTCAAAAACATTATTAATCTAATAAAAGTTATGAATATTGTAATTCACGTAACGACCAATCAGAGCAGAGCGCGTGCTTGCGTGGGCTCGAGGCGCCATCTTTACTTTAGGAAGGCCGACAGTTATTGAGACACATTTGAGCGATAGCGACTGATCGAGTCGGAACATTGAGTTGTGAGTTGTGTAAAAAGAAGTAAGATCAGTGCCCTGAACCCACTGCTCGGTCTTAACTGTTATTTTTCATTCGACATTATTGTGAAGTGAAAATACTGTTTATTCTAAATACAAATAGTGTAAAATCGGCATCGTTGTGTTTTGTGCTCGCATATTACCCAGATAACGCCCACTAAGCCCGCAACCACTACTGACGTTTCCATAGAGAACAATACATCTCCGACATCAGAACTGGGATCTGAACTCCATTCTCACGGGTATACTACGTTTGAGATGCAGCAAATGAATATGATGCAATTGATCGAGCTCAACAAGCGAACGCCGTGTGGACAGCTGCGAGATGGTCTCTGTGCTATTAGTTACAAAAATCCGGTGAGTCGTTTTCATTTTATTTCGATTCCGGGGCCGAATGTTCTCTTGTATAATTATTAATTAATTGTAGCAGACATATTTAAACGCACTCGTTATGATAATTCTGTTCAAATAACTGGTATTGATAATTCCGCTATTTATTGTACCGAGGAACTCTGATTGAGGTTATTTTTAATAAGAATAAGCTTGCAATTTTGTTCCATATTCTACCCGAATATGTTATAAAACATGAGGTTATAATAGGCCGTGATATTTTAAAATAAGGATTTACAATTACAATAACTTAGTTACTATTTGTGAAGTACCTTCAGTAGGTAATTATTTTTCATAATGTTGATTTCGAGGTCTACTCGGACAACATGCGAATGTTAATGTTGTTTTAGCTTAAATTTCATCGTAAATGGTTAACGAAAAATGCGTGTGATTATTCGGCTAATCAATCCAGATCTTATTGTTCAACATCGTCCATGCCAATTAAGCTTAGATAACAGGCAGGTTGTACGTACTAAAATTAACGAATAATAATTGTTACAAGCTAGAAGTATTGGTCCTAGTTGTTAGACTTTCGCGAGTCCCGTTTTATTAGTCAAAAAGCGCAACGGTAGTGATCGTATAAGCGTGGACTATCGCGTGCTTAATAGAAATACTTACTGTGCCAGATGGTTTTCCTTTGCCTTTCGTTTCGAATTTGATTGTGAGTCTGTTTGGTGCTTAGTTTCTTTAGCTGACTGACTAACAGTGGCAAAAATGACAGCAAAGATTACATAATTGTTATTACTGACGCTTTTAATAAATTGTTTTATTGTTTCACTAGATTTTGCCTGCGTCTTAGTTCGCATAAATGTTGGTTATGTTGAGTTAGGTTAACAGTCCTGGATAAAGTCCTACAAGTTACAAGCCCCTTTGTCCTTTTCTGTTCCCCTGACATCATGTATGTTTTGTGATGATCGGTTGAGTTGTTGGGGAGTGAAATTATAACAAACAAATTCACATCCGCGTTTGTAATACGTTGCGTATGGACATACCTAGCGTAATTAATGCACTTAAGTTTAGCATTTTTTTTCAGTGTACCTTATCGCATAATAACTTTATTGTTTCTTTTTATAACGGAGGTAGTAAATGGTACAGAACAAATTTTATGTTATTTACAGATTAAGGCACTCCTATTGTCTAAAATATTACGAGGAAATGATTGAACGCGACAATTTAAAAATTGTAGTGGGCTTCCAGTTTATACAGTTCATTCGATAAATAGCATTTTGCTTTTTTTTTACAAAACCAATGAACGTTGATACGTGTAATGTATTTCCGTCGTAAATTTTAACAGTAATGCAATATTGCTGTTGATAGTTTTTAGTTGCGATACTGAGTAATTCTCGAATTATTATATCAAGGCCTTACGCCGCACTCTGATAACCGTGGGTGATTTAAAAAAAATAGGCTATAAGACTCGAACCGTACTGTCTACCGTCCATCTAATAGGCTCAGCCTTAATGCAAATCGTACAAAGTATACTAAAGGAATTTCTAGTATCAGATATTAACAGTTCCAGTCAATCCTGGTAAAAAAAAGCGAGATAGTATGGATGTCATGGTGATATATTATCGCGAACCGACTTGAATACTATCCCCGATAGATTTTCTCTTCCATTCTTAGCTGATCGGATATCACAACAATCAAGGGCAGATTTTTGCATTTGTCTATATGCTAGTAGCTATAATCAAATTCCTATTTTAGAACCCGATTGTATCAAACTCAAGGCTTTATTAAGCCCGACAGGCGGTTAGTGGCAACTAAGGGATGCAGAATTTTAGTCCTTGGTTATACACAGACCTGATTTCAGTTATGTACCTATAGTACCACAAGCCTTTCGGTGGTCTGTCATTAACTATGTTTACAAGCATAAAGCATCTTGGGTAGGAAAAGATGTCTGTGACTACAATTGTTTTAGTCACATAATTAATTTCTCCATAATGTTCTTGAAGATATGTGAAGTCTGCCAAACTGCACTAGGCCAGCGTGGTGGACTATGGCCTAACCCTTCTCACAGTGAGAAGAGGCCCGTGCCCAGCAGTGGGACAGTTTAATATAGGGCTGATATTATTTTTTTGTTTGCCTTTCTATGGGCTATTAAGGCCTACAGGCGTACAGGATTAGTAAGGCCCTTAAGGCGAACGTTTCTTTTTGGTACTCAGTTGCGTATAGTCGCTGACTAAGGTCTATGTTCTGCCAGCAAACATTTTAGAATTTTGTGGGCCCAACTGTATTAACTTTCATTTGAATGCTACTGGTTAAAATGGTAACGCGCAAGTTACTTTAGAGGTAATACTATCTTATGTAGAAACGGCGTGATAAGTAGTAGCAGGATGCGTTTAGAGCTAAAGCAGGCGAAGTTTAGAGCTAGCATAAGCTGGACGTGTACTGCATGACAAGTGGTAGTCATCTTGAACTTTTTATCTTATCTTATGTTGGAGCCAGTCAGTGCAGACCGGCGACACTTCGACCCAGTGGGATCTTTTGTGTCGACTCTCTCCCAATAACGACTGCCATAGATGTTCATGGCAGCCGGGACCGACGGCTTAACGTGCTCTCCGAGGCACGGAGCAGGCGATAATTGTCAATCAATACACACATAATTTCGAAGTCATATAACTTCCGAAATTCAGAGGTGCGCGACGTGGGTTCGAAGCAGAGATCCTCTGCATTGCAGTCTGTTGGTCTCCCCACTGAGCTATCGCAGCTCATCTTGAACTTATAATAAGACATGTAGCGCGACCTTTGGACCTTTCAGTAATTAACGATATTAAAGTAGCAGTAGCTATTTAGAAAACGAAAGAACAAGCAGCAAGGAACTTGGTTTGACTGTAATATAGCTAAACTAATAAAATTCCCGAATGGTGATCTAGTTCTGACTCAAAATGAAAAAAACCGAGTCAAACTCTGTTGAATCCTGAGTATGCCATTTAACATTGTGAAATTGCTTGATGAAGGCCGTTATCTTTTGAAGTCCCTTACTGGCAACTGAACTTACAAGTACGCTCGCGTTCGTATAAGAAATATGCCTTGAAGTGAAGTTCCTTCCGAATTAAACTGCTGTGATTGGGAATCCGATGTTGAGGACATTGGCGAAGGTACCATTGGGAGTACGTAGACACATGCCATGGCCATTTGGTGGCGCTGTACGCACTTGTCTGTAGTCGTAACTGTAACTCTGATGTGAGGTGTTCAGGGGGCGATGTGCAGCTGGTGGTGCAGCTATGACATGGGTCTCAGAGGAGACTTTTGTTGGTGGTAACTGTTGAAAAGGCCATGTCATGTCATTGTATGTGATCGAGATAGGTTAACTTTTTATCGTTGGTTCATTTGATTTTGCGAATGATCTTCACTGAGAGGATGAGACATTTAAGTGTTGTAAATAAATAAAGAAGTTACCTTAACACAATTTGATCAGGTAGGCCGAGGTTAACAGTTTACTCCAAGATTATTTCTTGTTCACAGATGCACAATGGGACGTTGCAGATCAATGTGCGATTTGATGGCATTAAGGCTCAATTAGTTCAGCTTTCTAACAAAAACAAGGAAGCCGCGAATTGGCTAAGCGAGACAGTGCTACAATTGTGTTAACAATGCGCCGCAACAACCTAAGGATGTCGGACTCCAGAAGAAGCCACTATTGAATAACAATACTGCAACAAAAAGAAATGCCGCATCGTGACGCACTGCCCGAAAAAGGAAGTCTATGCAAGTTTGGAGCATGTAGACCGTCGAGTAGATGTTTGTACAATGCAGCCAGTTATGGATCACGTTTTATAAAGCCCGGTGAGAAGTTTTCATGTTGTTTCGATGCAGGCGCAGCCCAGGCAAAGTGTAGCTAACTGATTAGCAGGCATAGGACAAGAAACTAAATTTACTTTGATAGCTATAGATGTCTTCGTTTAAAATGATTAACTATCGGCGTGTGTCTGTGTGTGTGTGGCGAATAGTATCTTTATAAGATATCTTAGCAACATGGTGGTTGTTAAGCTTTAGTTAGCTTTGCGAAAGGCAAGGTGGCCACTGAACGCGAGGTGGCCATTAAAAAAAAAAGTCTGGTTGTCGTGCTTCATGGTAGGCGAGGAGGCCACTGAAGTGAGGACATTAAAAAAAAGTCTGGTTGTCATGCTTCATGGTAGGCGAGGAGGCCACTGAAGTGAGGACATTAAAAAAAAGTCTGGTTGTCATGCTTCATGGTAGGCGAGGAGGCCACTGAAGTGACGACATTAAAAAAAAGTCTGGTTGTCATGCTTCATGGTAGGCGAGGAGGCCACTGAAGTGAGGACATTAAAAAAAAAAGTCTGGTTGTCGTGCTTCATGGTAGGCGAGGAGGCCACTGAAATGAGGACATTAAAAAAAAGTCTGGTTGTCATGCTTCATGGTAGGCGAGGAGGCCACTGAAGTGAGGACATTAAAAAAAAGTCCGGTGGTCATGCTTCATGGTAGGCGAGGAGGCCACTGAAGTGAGGACATTTAAAAAAAAAGTCTGGTTGTCGTGCTTCATAGTAGGCGAGGAGGCCACTGAAGGCGACGTGGCCACTGAAGGCGAGGTGGCCATTGAAAAGTGAAATTAGTAGAATAAGAGGCAAGGTGGCCATTTAGATATTAATAATAATATTCTACCACATACACACAACACCATCTAGTCCAAACTAAGCAGAGCTTGTACTATGGGTATTGTTAATAATTCAAAATGTGTAACGCAATAAACGGCGAGGTGGTTGTTTCGATACTACTGACTTGATGTAGTATGTGGTATGGTCGTATGGAGTCTATTAAGAATCAGATTCGGTAGCGAAAGGCTTATCATTATAGAGCACTTATTCAATGAAAATATCTAAAATGAAGTTGTTGCGCAGAAGATAAGATGTACACGATCTCCTTCAGTAGGTCAGGAGTGGCCGAACGATACACCAGTATCTCTTCCTTTTTTTTCTGCAGATAACGATGATGTGCGGTCTTCAACAACACACGAGGGCGTGGGATATGTCAGGACGGCTGTGTCGGAGGAAGCTATTGAGTCGGGTTGATTGTTATTTGCACGTATAATTCACAATATAAATTGTCTACGTTTTCATTACTTTTAAAATTCTTAATTTAATTTGATTTGTTAAATTATTCTTTAGCTCAAAAACATTATTAATCTAATAAAAGTTATGAATATTGTAATTCACGTAACGACCAATCAGAGCAGAGCGCGTGCTTGAGTGGGGTCGAGGCGCCATCTTTACTTTAGGAAGGCCGACAGTTATTGAGACACATTTGAGCGATAGCGACTGATCGAGTCGGAACATTGAGTTGTGAGTTGTGTAAAAAGAAGTAACATCAGTGCCCTGAACCCACTGCTCGGTCTTAACTGTTATTTTTCATTCGACATTATTGTGAAGTGAAAATACTGTTTATTCTAAATACAAATAGTGTAAAACCGGCAACGTTGTGTTTTGTGCTCGCATATTACCCAGATAACGCCCACTAAACCCGCAACCACTACTGACGTTGCCATAGAGAACAATACATCTCCGACATATATATATGTTTATAATAATTATTATTATTATTCTCTTTTTTTATAATATATATTTCTTTTATATGATTAAAGATAATCAATATTTTGTCATGTGACTAAAAGAAACTAAGACGACATTAAACATTGTTTTTTACAACTGCTTGTTTCAATAAACGTTTTCTACCCGTCAGTACCTAGAAAGTACATTTAAAAAATAAAAATGGTCCTGGTTCGAATCGACGAAGTCAAAAATAGGTCTTCGTCGATTCATCGACGAAGTACAAAAAAAGCATTCACCGTTTCACACCATGGTGCGAAACGACTAATTCGAAATGGGTCCTTCTGCGATTCACACTGTGGTGCGAACAACCCGTGGTGTGAATCGACGAAAGACCCCCTGCATCTATGTCGTCACAAACATTTAGGTACTCGGATCTTCTAGGTAGGTAAGTATTTGCAATACACGCAGGCATTTTCTTGTATGAAGATCAAACTCACAGCGCTTGTCGTATGGTTAATTAGTTTACTTATTAAATTACTGCTAGCGATGCAACGATATATCGAATATTAGATAATATCGATTCTAAAAATATCGATATTTTTATCGATATCTAACCATCATCGATACGATATTATCATACCGACAAGAAATTAAATATAGATATCGAAATATTTAAAATAATATTAGGTAATATTTATTATTTGCTTCTTATTTACCCACTTCTACTACTAACTTGAAAGTTCTGAATTATCGATAATATCGCATTGAAACTGTCGATATTATCGATCATCGATATTTTCAGGCCTTCGATATAAATATCGATATTTATAACGATATTTTCGTCTCCTTGCAACCCTAATTACTGCGCCATACGTGCCATTGATCTTAGTATAAATCAAAACGAATAAAACTTATTTTGCTAGTACGTTTACGGATAGCTTACGGGTGAAGGATTAAGTTCAATTTTCTTTTATTTGTTACGTATTTAGACAAACTAAATCGCTGTACCTATTTAAAGAAGAATATATCAGCGACTACGATAATTTAGCGATAGTAAGACACGCAAGTCTCAATTGACTTCAATGTACGAGCGAGAGCGGAAAACGTGTCGTCAACGAGTCACGTGAGCGCAATCGTTTGGTGAGGCGATAGTTTTATACCTACAGGGTATTAGGGAAACGCTTCCGAACGAAGACAGGTGCTGGTGATTACTAGGGGTCGGAATAGGTAGAGTTTTTAAGTACCAAATGACGTTAAATATGCTACTACGAAATCTTAATATGGATAAGCCTTTTTTAATCCCGGGATTGAATTAGTATTCTTTTGTTTACTTTCTTTGGACACAAAACATTTATTTTCATTCGAAAAAACATAATTAAGAAATAATTTATTTATACAAATATACAGGATGACTGGTTAAACATTGTACATACTTAAGGACATGGTAGTTTATGGTCAGAGGTAACGTATAAAAAAATTATCTGTGTAAACTGCAAAGAAAACCTTTATGAAAATTTGTATGAAATATCCATAAAATGTGGACACTGCGCGCATCGCACACAGCTGTCGAGCGCGCCGCCCTACCGAGGCTAATGACCTTTGATAAGAAAAGGATTTTCCCATCATACTTCAATCCTAGCTTAGAGCAGGCAAAGAAAGTTGGTACTAGTATACGATCAAATAAATAATTATTTTATTGCTTTACTAATCTAAAATGTACTAGAGACAGATTTAAAATAGAGACAGAGAACTTTGGAGAAGTATGTACGTGTAGTACCTTTGTATTTCTGGCCATTGATTTAATTAAACTACAAACACAGTTAAGATAGTATGAAAAAAATAAAAAATGCTCACAGTCTCGCGTAACTTCCATAAAATGTCACGAAAAACAACACTTCATCACGAAAATCAACATAGTCTCAGGTAATTTCCGCAAATTGTCACTATAAAAAATCATTTTAACCCTTTACCGCATAGGAAACCATATATGGTTTGTCATGTTTACAGTTAAATTATTCTAAAAAATTTAAAATCTGGCGTATAAATCCTAATGGGGTTTGTTTGTCATATCATTAACAATAACAAAACGCAACTATTTTGTCTACGGTCACATGTCACGTGGGTATAACATCACTTTTCCAGACATTGTCAGTGAATGTTTACATGCGCGTGCAACACTCAACTTTGCAAAAAGAAATCAAAATGAAAAGGTGAGTTTTTCGAGCAAAAAGAAATGTTTTGTTGTGTGTTATAATCTCTAGTTTGTATGTACTGTAATAGATTTTCACTTTCTATTCGATTTCACCCATTTTCAACACCAATTGTTTCGGAACCATATCTGGGTTCGTATGCATTTTTCGCTTTTTTCGCTTATACTTATGTGGTTTCGTATGCACTCAAGCATGATTATTAATTAAGCACGAGGATATGGTTTCGTTTCAATATCCTCTGTGTTTTCTTTATGCTAAGCTATTTTTTCTTTCTTGGTGGTAGAATGGACCTTGGGCGCCTTGGCTTGGACCTTATTTTAGTCGCCTGGCCCCCCACCTGATGGCGGCAGCGGGAGCGCTTAGCTCTCTGCTGCCAAATATCGGGGGGCCGAGTGTCGTCTGCCGCCGCCTCTATTTGGGGGTGGTGCGGTCGATTGCTCTTAACGGAGCGCCCA
Organism: Catocala sponsa; assembly: GCA_963564715.1. Lineage (NCBI taxonomy): Eukaryota > Metazoa > Arthropoda > Insecta > Lepidoptera > Erebidae > Catocala > Catocala sponsa. The sequence goes on along the minus strand of OY751351.1, from coordinate 126,574 downwards.
TCTGGGCTGGCGCCCTCGATCGCCAAAATATCGCCCTCCTCAGGAGACCTCAGAGGGCGATGGCGATCAGGGTGTCACGGGCGTACCGCACCGTCTCCTTTGAGGCGGCGTGCGTTTTGGCGGCATCGCCGCCCTGGGATTCGGAGGCGGAGGTCCAAGCGTCGGTGTATTACTGGCGCGCTGACCTCCGGCTCCAGGGAGAGGAACCCACGCACAGGGCGGTGGAGACGCGAAGGTCTCAAGCTCGACTGGTCCTTGAGGCGAAGTGGCAGGAGAGACTGGCCAAGCCCCGCTACGGGGTGAGGACCGTCGAGGCTGTCCGTCCGGTACTTAGGCAGTGGACGGACAGACGGCGCGGACCGCTCACCTACCGGCTTACTCAGGTGCTCTCCGGACACGGCTGTTTCGGAGAGTACCTTTGCAAGATAGCCGGTAGGGAGCCGACAACCAGGTGTCACCATTGTGAGGAGTGTGACCGGGACACGGCGCAGCACACGCTGGAGGAGTGCTCGGCGTGGGCCGCGGAGCGCTGTGCCCTGGTCGCTGTGATTGGCCCCGACCTCTCCTTGCCGACCGTCATATCCAAGATGGTCGGCGACGACAGGTGCTGGGGCGCAATGAGGTCCTTCTGCGAGTCTGTCATCTCGCAGAAGGAGGCGGCGGAGAGGGGGCGTGAGGACGATCCTTACGCCCCGGAAGTCCGCCGACGGAGGAGGGGGCGCAGGAGACGCGCTTATGTCACTCTCCTGCCCCCCACTTAAGGGTTCCGGGTGGCAAGGCCTCAGGGGGGCCTGCCACCCGTAAACTAAAAACCCTGAGAGGGCGCGCGCGGTGTTCCCGCGCGCTTTCCAACGTCGAAAGGGGAGAGCGGTGAAGCTCTCCCCTGGGGACAAGAGAGGGTCGGGTCCTAAAAAGAAATGACCCGGTTAGGTTTTTTTTTTTTTTTATAAAAGCACCCGCCATCACAGGGTGTTAATGCTTTTTCTTGCTGCTATTTTTTATGCAGCACTTGTATATTTATTTTATTAAACATTATATGCATTTATAATTATTACATATATCATACTACATTTTTTATTTTCTTAACTAATGACTAGAGTGTTTTTGATGTTGCTCTGTTTTGCCTCCTGATCTATAAGGAGTATTTGCTTTTTCATTACGTGTTAATTTTGAAAGTAGTGATATCATACAGGGTTAATACTTTTATTTAAATTTAGCTGAAATGACATTGAAGTAAATTAAATTAGGTTAAAAATAAGTTAATAGATTTATAGACTAGGTTAATAGATTACATTAATAGATTAGATTAGATTAAATTAGGTTGAATTAGATTAAGTAAAATTGGATTACATTAAAATAGATTACATTACATTAGATTACATTAAGTTAGATTTCATTATTAAATTAGATTTCATTGCATTACATTTACTTACATTATAATAGTAAATTCAAATTGATTGTTTTATTACATCCGATGGAATCACATTTTATTTATAAGATCGTGTTTAATACTTTAATACTTTGCCCCGTTAGCTATACCTGCTCTTTTCACTATTTCTTTTGCGAAATCTAGAAACGACTTCCTGCAATCGCTATTCCCGACAAGAACATGTAGGTTCTGTTCTTTTATCTCAGCCTCCATTCTGCATTCGCAATTGTATCTTTCTATGTTATATTTTGGGCATTCAGTCAAAATGTGTATTATGGTCTCTGGGGTCTCATCATCGCAAGTGCAGAAAGGAGACTGAGACAGTCCTCTTTTAAAAAGGTATGACCTGAAACCTCCGTGGCCTGTGAATATTTGCGCGAGGCAATTGTCTACATCGAGCCCTTTTAGAATTTTGAAGGCATCCTCCGCTATCGGGAAAAAGAGCCTTGTGATGGCTCCTCCTTCTGCCTCCTCGTACCGCATCTGCCACGTTTCTATAGATTTGCGTCCGATTTGGTGCTTCGCGAACGAAATCGGAAAGGCCTCATATACATGGGTGGTTTTGGTTTTAAGAGCGGCTTCCTTTGCTAACTCATCCGCTCTCTCATTTCCAGCGAAATCTGCATGTGCCTTAATCCAATAAAAGAAAACGTTCCTACCCTCTGCACGTAGTTGCGCAAGGTCTTGTTTTATGTTCACAGCGATTGGGTTAAGACTGTCCGGGTCGGCGATACACTCTAGTGCCGATCTTGAGTCGCTGATTACGACCGCTTCCTCTCCCGCCGGTCTGTTTTTCATTAGTTTAAGTGCTCGGTAGATTGCTGCCATTTCAGCCTGAAATACAGTGCAGTAATCGGCCAACGAGAATTTTTTGGTGCCGAGCTCTCGATCTCCGTGCCATTAGGTGACTGCTCCTCCGACCTTACCTTCTATTTTACTACCATCTGTGTAGTATAAAGTGGTGTGCTCCTTTTTGATGGCGTCTACTTCCTCTTGCTCAGTAATATATCCGAAGGTGGTTTTGGTTCTTTGAGCAGGGTGTGGGAGATCGAAGGGGCTCATAAAGGCTTCCAGTTGTCTCCCTGGAAGCTCAGGTAATGGCGCTCCTCTCTTTATCCTGTATAGTTGCTCCTGTTCTTCTGCTCTTATGTCGAGCGGGAATACACCCGCTATGATGCAGCTGGCAACTAAGGAGGTGGTGCGATGTGTCTTGGCAATTATGTTGGCGAAAGAGCGAGTGGTCCTGTTTAATCTTGTGATTATTTGCTTTCTTTTTCGCCACTCTTCCCCACACGTTAGCTCCATATAGGATCGTTGGCTCGATCACTGCACTATAAATGATTTTTAAGATGGCTGTGTTAAGCCCCCACTGTGCTCTTGCTGCGCGACTCACAGACTTGAAGATCCTAGTCGATTTTCTGGTCACCTCATCAATATGTTCAAATGTCGGTCGATGGTCAGGCCAAGAATTCTGACGGAATCTGTAAGGGTGACTTGTGTATTGTACTTTGTTATTTCTGGCTTCTCGGCGGGAAGCTTTTTGGTTATGAGGACCGCTTGCGTTTTATGGGCTGCAAATTTAAGTTTTTTACTTCGTCCCCATTCGGCTATTCTTGCCAAACTAGGGTTTACCTTCCCTCAAGTTCTGCCCCGGTTTTCCCTGTGGCTATGATCAAGATGTCATCAACAAAGGCCTGGACATGGACCGGCATGTCGTCCGCCATTTTTAGTAGGGAGTCCAGCAGCACATTCCCAAGGAGAGGTCCGCAGGTGGATCCCTGAATACAACCTTTTGAGGTTATTTTTGTAATGTGAGCTCCGGCATAGGAGAGCTCGATGCTTCTTTCAGAAAGGTAACTCCTTAAGAGTGCCTGCATCTTCTGGTTGACACCCTTTTGCCGGAGCTCTTGGAGTATGGCGGGCCACCAGGCTCCGTCGAACGCTCCCTCGATGTCCAATGAGACGAGCACCGCAATTTGCTTGTCTGTTCGAGCAGTCTCGATTATCTCCACGGCGTCGTACAAAGCGTCTTCCGTGCTTCTTTTTTTGTTGTGGTTCTTGGTAAGTAATGCTGCTTGTTTGAGGTGGCGACCAAAAACTCGATCTGGCGATGGTCTGTGAGTCTCGCAGTTTCTTTATTTACGTTCTAGCCCTCTATTCTGTGCAGCATGCTTTCAGAGCATGCGGTTACGTCTATGATACTAGTGCAGAGCCTGTCTCCTCTATACGTGCAGAAGGTAGGATCGTTTCCATGATTAAGGATTTGAAGTCCCATTTGCGCAATCAAGTGCATAAAAGCAACCCCCCGATCATCATCCGCGTCACTACCCCACCAGATGCTCCTAGCGTTTATATCGCCTGCCAATACGATGTTTGCCTCTCCAAGATTTTTGACGACGTTCTGGATCTACTCCAAATAGGACTCGATGTCAACAGTGCCCTCCAGATACACGTTAATTATGGCCATGGAGAAATTTTTGACCCTCAAAGTGAGGGAGCTAATGTTGCAGGTTTGAAGGTTACTGTTTTCTATTATTAAAATGTTCTTGTCAAGAACAATGATCGCAGATTTTACAGGTGTTCCCTGAGTTGCATTTGGCCTTTGTATTATCCGGTGATTCGCTGTTACGAACCCTTTGGCTCCCACTTACGGTTCTTGGGTAAGTAGTATGTCTATGCCCCTCAACTCTGCTTCGGCTATGGCCTCCTTTGTTGCCGCCAGGCCCCTACCCAGGTTTACCTGTGCTATGTTAATGCCTTTTGGAGATTTCTCGTGGGAGCCCTCAGCAATACAGTGTTCCTCGCCGAGCAAGTCTGTCCCATTTTGCCCATTCTGGGCATTCGGGGCTGAATGCTCTATGGTGAGCGTCGAGCTTATGTTTTGAGGTTGTGCAATTTTTGCACTTTGGGGGCACTTCTCTGTTCGGACAATCTCTTGTATCATGGGCCTCCGCGCAGTGGCCACAGGCTGGTGGTGACTCGCAGACCCTGGCTAGATGGCCGTAGCCCAGGCACCGGTAGCACTGGCGTACCGGTGATTGGTCCACGGCTTTGACCATTTGGTAGCCTAGTCTGATTCGCCGCTCATTCAGTCTGGACCACAACGCGCCTGGTACCTCCAGGATGACATTAGTCATTTCAGGGATCCTGCCTCTCGTTCGCCTCACTACCCTCACCTTCTTCTTCTCCTCTTTAAGGCCTGCGATTAGGTCACTATTCTGTCTTATTACCGCTATGGCGACTGCCTCGTCATCGAGGTCACGGGCAACGCCCAACAGCCTGACAAGCGGGTTTCGCATATGTGGGCTCGATATAGTGAGATCTTGGGCAACGCTCGAAATTTCTTTGTGTAGAGCGTTCTTGCCGGCTTCTGTGTCACAGGACAGCGCCAGTTTCTGATTTCTCAGTTTTCTGACGCCGTTCACTCCGATGCCGAGTCGAACTACATCCACTTTACTCTTGATTGAGGTGAGTATATCGTCACTGGTGTGCCTGGGATCCACCGATTCCACCACTATGGCGTAGTTGCGTGCTGTCGCTTCCGCATATGTTTTTGGACCTGCGGTACATATATTAGGAGCGCCCGTGTGACCAAGAACAGGAGGTGCTGATGTTTGGTGGGGCTGTGGGGAGTGAGGCGCACGAGAAAGAGGCCGTTCTCCCAGGACCATTTTTACCTCTTCAACCGCTGTTCTGATTGGAGCTGCGGTGGCGACCGTCAAGTCCTTTAGCTCTTTTACACCTGTTTTTAAGTCTTCTAAATTAGCCCGAACAGCTAGGGACATCTCAGTAGGGGCGGTTCCGCTTTTGAGCTTCTTCAGCTCCCGGAGGACGTTATCAATTTTGTTATCCGCGCTATCGATTGATGTTCTCAAATGTTCTATGGGTGCGAGCAGCGGTTCCTCGGATGTCTTTGTCCTCAACAACGGGTCCAAAAGAGCCTCCCGGACCACATCTCTTATTGCCTCGAGGTCGACCCCCCCGCGGTCCATCCCAGTGAGTCCTTCCCCTCTCAGGGATATTTGGTCTATCCCGCGGTGGACTCGGCCCATCTCGGCCCTAAGGTCGGCTAGGTCGGTCTGGGCATAGCTCATAGTCAGCCTCTGAATGTTAGCCTCCATTGACCCGAGCAGCTTTGAGGTCTCCTGTCCGCTAGCCACCGAGCTTTGCCCTATCTGGTTTAAGGGCTCGTAGAGTTCAATCAGGAGGATCTGTCCCGAGAAAGTTTCTCCATTCCGCTTTCAATTGTCCTATATCTTCCCAGATTTCTCTCCAGCGCTGTTCCGTGCTTCTTTGCCGCTCTCGCTTCCACTCTCGCCCTATCTGCTTTGAGTCTATTTGACTCCAGCATATGAAGGGTCCGAGAGTCCGAGACTTCAAAACCATTTCGTATAGGGTGTGTAGCGACCCTACGACGTTTTCTCGGATATCCCTCTTTAGGTTGCCCGAACGCTCGAGTTCTGCTTTGGCTCTCTGTAAAACTTGGTTTGCCTGTCTAGGCATTTCGTTGAGCAGAATTCTACATCCGTCCACCGTGCGAACCGAGGTGTCTATGGAGATATCCGAGTCCGCGTCTATGTCACTGTACGCGTCGCTATCCCTGAAGTCTTCGGGACCGACCTCCGGAATCTCAGCTGTTTTTGCCTTCCTTATTTGCGCCTGAATTCTCAGTTCGCGGGAATCCGACCGAGTTAGGGCGGGCCAATGGGGAGCGTCTCCGAATGGGGTCGAGGTGGTAAGCTCGACCTCCATTCCCGGGCTCTCTCCCATCGGCTCATCCCCAGTTATCAGGTCGCAGGCCTGAGTTGGCAAGTTTGTTGGATCTGGTCTTGTGATCGTTTCAGTGAGCACGGGATTCTTTTGGGCATCTGGGGGCGTGGGCTTCTTCCGCTGGACTAACGGGGCAGACTTACCTGAGGGTTTCTTGGGCTGAGTCGAGGATTGTCCTGACTTGGATGACATTCTTATAGCGGAGACTAGTCTGTTTGTCCTCGGGAGCTGTTTAAACAGTATTCCAAGATGGGCCAATAAAAATAAGCCCAAACTCGACTAGTCCAGCTCAACCGATTTGCTCGTCTTGACCGTTTTAGACCTTGGCCGTAATCCAGGCCAGTAGCCCCACGGGACTTTACGTCTCGGCTTAGTGCTCACGGCAATGTAAGTAATGTCGACGTAGAAATGTATTGCTGTATGATCGATTTTATTAGATTATGCGAGAGTATAGCCCCCTAAACACAATTTCCCAAGAATAATTAATTTAAAAACAAAATTATAAAAACAAAATTTTCTTTACTATAAGGGCTCTGCATAGAGTTCATTCAGTCGGGTCTGGAGCAATGCCAGGTGCTATACTATGTACTCGCTTTAATTTTGAAAGAATCCAAAAAAGTATTTGAAATTTATTTTCGGCTCTATGTAGAGCCGAAATCTATATTTATGTTGATAGGTATTTTGGTGCTGAGTACTCCACAAGAAACTAGGTAGCTCTAGGTTGCTCCGTTCCGGAGATATATGCTTTTAAAGTTTTGCATCTTTCTCCAATGAAGGGCGGAAATATGTCTGCTGAGTCCTATCTTACTAAACAAGTCTTAACGTAATGTCCCGTGTTTTACCACAGAATCTTTGCCCTGGTATGTTTTCAAAGTTCGCTATAACTCTGTCGGTCTACACAACTGAGAGGTCAGCTTAAGCTGGTCGAAGAATAATAAATAGGGGTAGGGGTTGAAAATTGGGGGGTGGGTTTAGGAGGGTTAAAAGTGTTGAGCCGTAGGCGAAAGGGGGGTGGGGTTAGGGGAGGGGGAGCAGAAATTTGGTTAGTTTTTGCGTAGGACGCACCGTTTTCGAGTTATGCGAACCTCCAAAAACCCAAAATACCTAAACAAAGTTATCTGTCTGCGGCTATATCTGAGGTGGCACAATCTTTAAAAATTTATCAAAAACTATACTAATTATCCTAGGTCTGTGCAGTAAAAATTTTTAGAATGTTGAAATACTAATTTTCAACTTGTAAATTTTTCCAGGGGGTGGCACCGCTAACTAAGCCTGCACGGGGCTGGGAATATAGGGGTGATGTTTTGCCAACTACGTTTGGTTTGTTTCGGGGTTCAAAATGTGATTTCAACCTCGGGAAAAAATCTTCAATATACAGTATGTCCTGAATTTACTGACGAACAAGCGAGTGTGTCTCCTGAAATCCAGGAAACCCGAAATTTTTACTGTTTTTTGATTAAATCTTCCCGGGGGTGGTTTTTGACAACCCCTAAGTGTTGGTCCACCCTATTATCGCTTCAGGATGCCTGAACGAAGACCCGGTTAGGTTAGGTTAGGTTAGGTTCCGGGACACGGCGCAGCACACGCTGGAGGAGTGCCCGGCGTGGGCCGCGGAGCGCTGTGCCCTGGTCGCTGTGATTGGCCCCGACCTCTCCTTGCCGACCGTCATATTCAAGATGGTCGGCGATGACAGGTGCTGCTCCCAACAGGCCCCCCCATTGGATGAGAGAGGGAACACCCCAGGTTTTTTAGTGGGTATACCAGCGCGTTTCTTGCTGGAGAGTCCCACACGCCCCGCCGGTGCCGTCCCCTAGCCGGCGGGTAGTGCATCAAGCATTTTTCCTGGGTACCAAAAATAAAAAAAAAAAAGGTTAGGTTAGGTTAGGTTAGGTTTTTTTTTTTTATAATTGCACCCGCCATCGCAGGATGTTGCGCAATCCTCCCCTAACATAATCAGGGACCTTATTTATTAATTTATGATTCTATATCTGAAATCTTTTCTTTAAAAATTATCAATGTACATTAATTATCTATCATTTATATGCATGTTGTTAGTTCCATTCTTTCTAACCATCTCATTAAGTCGCAGACGCTTACAACTGTTATATTTACCTATTACAATTCATATTAAATGCTTATAATCGCATTCGCTAAATGCCATTATATTTACCTATTAATTTACATACATGATATGTATATACTATACATGATGAATACCGATGTGTTAATATATAGATATCAACACATCAGCACTCATCATGCTGTGAACACAACTATTATTTTAACTTATAAATATTCTTGTAATAATCATATATTATAGCAGTATCGACATAATCTATATAATAAGGGCATCGGTATAAATCATGTTGTAAACAAGATCATTAAGTATTGTCATACAATATCTATACTTATAATAAAACTGTAGAGAGGTCAATTCTGTACATTGAATATATATTCAAAATTAATATTGGAGGATGAATGGTGATCGATACTGATGACAAAAATGCAATCAGTAAATTTTTTGTCTGTCTGTCTGTCTGTCTGTCTGTATGTGCACGCATGGGTCAAAAACTACTGAAGGGATTTTAACCAAACTTGGTACGATTGTAGTCCATACTCCTGGGCAGGTTATAGGCTATATAACATAACGCTAAGACACATAGGAGCTGAGCAGTGACGATAAATTTGAAGCAAGTCGGACGAAAATGCGCATTCGAGCTCTTATCCTCGCATAAGTTGATCATACACCAAAAGTATGTATTACAAAGATGATGGTCTTCAAAAGATCTACAAAAAAGTCCTTAATAGTACATATCTATCTTTTATAAATTAGCCATAATAACGTGTTTAATCGTTAGGCATTTCTTCAAAGTGTATTAAAATACATAAATATATTGTATTTCACATAGATATATCTTTATCAAACTCCCATATTCAAAAAGTACACTTTAATATTTATATTATAAAAAAAAATATAGGAATCGGTTTATAAACACACAAAATATAGATGAAATAAAACTTCCAAATCTCGCCGCGCTAGTATGGGTACGGCTATACGGTTGATTGTTGTTTAACGCGCGAAACGGCCATCCGCTGCATTTATAAAAAGGCGGGGGCGCTCACGCACCGACTTCACTCACATTTTGTTTGTTTGGTTGAACGCGGTAATCGCGGTAGAAAAATATTTCAGTGTTGGATTTTGTCATTTATTGAGGAAGGCTATAGGCTATATAACATCACGCTACGACCAATAGGAGCGGAGCATAAATGAAAAATATTGCAAAAACTAGGAAAATTCTCTTATGTGAAGCAGACGAAGTTGCGCGGGTCAGCTAGTGTTAACATAACAACATAGATATATGGTGTCACAGCTGCTCACCATTACCTGTGTAACTAGCTGTGACGCCGTACATGCTACAGTACACTGTCATTATAAACATTCCTATCAAACAAATAAATATAAATACGATTATCTACATAGACATTGATTTAAATATAGGCTAATCGTTGTAAAAGTGCTGTCAAGTACGCTTACATTATTGTGCTTATCATATTATAGTTAACTGTAATTAGTTTGTATTTTATATAATAATATGTATTTATAGCAAATTGACTTTTTGACTAATTGTTCCTAATATTAATGCTAACGAATGTAATAATATGTATAGTGTCTCCTGCCCGCCCTCTATTCAAAAAACCACCTCCATCATGAGGCGAGGTCTATACGTTCCAATATGTATTAGCAATATACACTGACTGTATCCCCCCGCCCCATAGTGAACCACTTGGTCTTCGTATATATTTGGTTTTTAACACTAAAAACGTATGTATGTACTCGGGTGGGTTGAGGTCATAAGTTTCTATTCTGAAGGCCCGAGCCTGGAGAAGTGTGTGTGTATGTGTGCCGTGACGTGTATATGTGAACACAATACCGCACACTAGGCAGCACTGTGTTACACCCATACTATATACTATATAAATAACATAATATAAACTAATTATACTATTTGAATACCGTAATTTATTATTATTATATATATATATATATTAGCTTACTTAGATAATTGTGATATGTATAGATTGTAGTGTTTATGAATACCATATAAATAACATAACATAAAGTACTTATACAATTATTTCTTACTTTATTTGTTAATGCATTTCTTGAATAAGTCAATGATTATTTAAAGGTTAAAATGCGTCTGTTATTTTTTAAGCTGTTTCACATCCGATTCCTAACATCAGAAATGGGATAAAGATTCCTTTGCTCACAAGTAATAGACCTAGGTTCTGACGTTAACAAATAAAATGAACACAGCACATCGTTCTCGTTAAGGTAAGGTCTGACTACGTGAGGCTGTCACGAAATATTTGAGGACGGCCGAACGGTTACGCGTGAATCGAGTAGAGCAACAAGTCATCCAGCAGCTTCCGCACCACCACTATGAGTTGGAGCTCTTGGCGGGATCCTATGGCAAGAGGATCCAAGCAGCTGCGGAACACATGGTTTTATGGCGCGGAGAGTGGAAGCCGGTTACGTGTGCCTTCTTCACTGGTGGTGAGTGGTTTAGCCACTTGCGCTTGCCGATGGCAGCTACCTATGGCGTGTGCTTTGTTGTTTAGAAGCCACGTGCGCTTGCCGACGGCAGCTACCTATGGCGTGTGCTTTGTTGTTTAGAAGCCACGTGCGCTTGCCGATGGCAGCTACCTATGGCGTGTGCTTTGTTGTTTAGAAGCCACGTGCGCTTGCCGACGGCAGCTACCTATGGCGTGAGCAGTATTTCTTAAGGGAGGTTACGTACCTCGCAACCACATGCGCTTGCCCCACTGCAGCTTCCTATGGTGTGTGTTGGCAAACTATACTAGCTGGCATAGCGTTGCTATGGGGGACATCTCATTAGTTATGATTTCTGAATATGTTTTGTGAAACTATTGGATAGCAATGTTCATGCACCGGTCATGGCTGTTTGAATGCACGCTTACGCTTGTGACGCGGGGCTGTTTATTGTTATCACAAATGAGGTATACGAACTTGGAGCCTATGCCTACAATGTTTGAATCTGTGTGGTATGCGAAGTTTGTGCCTAGGCCTACTAGAATGAAGTGAAAATGAGGAACCAAATTCTACACTGAGACTGCCAGTCAGGTTAGGCATGTTCATCTTCCAGACCTGACGAGGACCTCAGAGTGTCAGGAGAGGCCGTGTTAGTTGCGGAATGCGACGTAAACAAGTAACGTCACGAATCATCCGATCGAGCGTGCTATAAAAGCGCGCTCGGCGCGCAATGACTCACTTTGACATCGAGCGGCGGACGGAACGGACGTGCTGTGTGATCGCTGTTGGGTGATATCAATTATTTCTTACTTTATTTGTTAATGCATTTCTTGAATAAGTCAATGATTGTTTAAAGGTTAAAATGCGTCTGTTATTTTTTTAAGCTGTTTCACATCCGATTCCTAACATCAGAAGTGGGATAAAGATTCCTTTGCTCACAAGTAATAGAACTAGGTTCTGGCGTTTACAAATAAAATGAACACAGCACATCGTTCTCGTTAAGGTAAGGTCTGACTACGTGAGGCTGTCACGTAATATTTGAGGACGGCCGAACGGTTATGCGTGAATCGAGTAGAGCAACAAGTCATCCAGCAGCTTCCGCACCACCACTATGATTTGGAGCTCTTGGCGGGGTCCTATGGCAAGAGGATCCAAGCAGCTGCGGAACACATGGTTTTATGGCGCGGAGAGTGGACGCCGGTTACGTGTGCCTTCTTCACTGATGGTGAGTGGTTTAGCCACGTGCGCTTGCCGATGGCAGCTACCTATGGCGTGTGCTTTGTTGTTTAGAAGCCACGTGCGCTTGGCGATGGCAGCTACCTATGGCGTGAGCAGTATTTCTTAAGGGAGGTTACGTACCTCGCAACCACATGCGCTTGCCCCACTGCAGCTTCCTATGGTGTGTGTTGGCAAACTATTCTAGCTGGCATAGCGTTGCTATGGGGGACATCTCATTAGTTATGATTTCTGAATATATTTTGTGAAACTATTAGATAGCAATATTCATGCACCGGTCATGGCTGTTTGAATGCACGCTTACGCTTGTGACGCGGGGCTGTTTATTGTTATCACAAATGAGGTATACGAACTTGGAGCCTATGCCTACAATGTTTGAATCTGTGTGGTATGCGAAGTTTGTGCCTAGGCCTACTAGAATGAAGTGAAAATGAGGAACCAAATTCTACACTGAGACTGCCAGTCAGGTTAGGCAGGTTCATCTTCCAGACCTGACGAGGACGTCAGAGTGTCAGGAGAGGCCGTGTTAGTTGCGGAATGCGACGTAAACACGTAACGTCACGAATCATCCAATCGCGCGTGCTATAAAAGCGCGTTCGGCGCGCAATGACTCACTTTGACATCGAGCGGCGGACGGAACGGACGTGCTGTGTGATCGCTGTTGGGTGATATCAATTATTTCTTACTTTATTTGTTAATGCATTTCTTGAATAAGTCAATGATTACTTAAAGGTTAAACTGCGTCTGTTATTTTTTTAAGCTGTTTCACATCCGAGTCCTAACATGTTAATTAAGGAATGCAACGTAAACAAGTAACGTCACGAATCATCCGATCGAGCGTGCTATAAAAGCGCGCTCGGCGCGCAATGACTCACTTTGACATCGACCGGCGGACGGAACGGACGTGCTGTGTGATCGCTGTTGGGTGATATCAATTATTTCTTACTTTATTTGTTAATGCATTTCTTGAATAAGGTTAAAACTTGTAGAGATGTCTTAGGCACTCTACACACTTGTGTTCGTATAGTGGGAAGATAAAATCAAAGGTGGTATTCTAGATAAATGTTTATTGTCACTCACACGGTTACATTCACTCTTAAGCTAATTTAATTATATTGCGCGGATTGTATGCGCAACCTGACTCAGAGGCGGGCGCGGGACGACTACTTAGCCCACTCGTGAAATGTGCCTCGTAAGATAATCGCGACGTCATCCTGTCGCTACAGTATTCCCCCCTTATTTTAAAAAGAAAATTATACAGTTCAAAAAAAAGAAAATATAAAATAAATCATTCAGTTTATTCTTAATCAAATTCTAGCGTGTAACTGGCCTAATGTTTGCAATGTTGTGGTCGCTATCGTCGCATGACGCATGCCGAGTCGTGTTGCATCGGAAGTTAAATGTAAACATTGTTCTGGAATAAAATGTTATCACATGTTAATATTTTAACTTAACCAACTATTCTCTGTACTATTTTTTATGTAGTTTTAAGCTTTACAATGTACATCAAGTTATTTCATAGTTAATTAATTTATGACGATATAAACGGAAAAAGCTGAAAAAAATGGTCAATTTTTTAAAAAAATTTGAATGAAAAATTCGATGTTTTTGTTCTACAAAATTTTTTTAAATGATAGTAACACTGTTAAATTTTATTGCGTTTGACAGAACAAACAGAAATACAACTATTAGCGAAGAAACCCGACGAGAATCGAACAATATTGACGTAAAATGTACTGTGATGTCGATCCACCACTACACCTCGGTATGAGGAGAAAAGTTCAAAATATTTCGGTTTCCCACTATCTGGGGTGGCCCAGAAGAGTGCCAATCGACGGGGATGGATTATAGGCGTTGATTTATGACAATATAAACGGAAAAAGCTGAAATAAATGGTCAATTTTTGAAAAAAGAATGAAAAATTCGATGTTTTCGTTCTACAAAATATTTTTAAATGATAGTAACCCTGTTAATTTTTATTGCATTTGACAGAACAAACAGAAATACAACTATTAGCGAAGAAACCCGACGAGAATCGAACAATATTGACGTAAAATGTACTGTGATGTCGATCCACCACTACACCTCGGTTTGAGGAGCAAAGTTCAAAATATTTCGGTTTCCCATTATCAGGGGTGACCCAGAAGGGTGCCAATCAACGGGGATGGATTATAGGCGTTAATTTATGACGATATAAATGGAAAAAGCTGGAAAAATGGTCAATTTTTGAAAAAAGAATGAAAAATTCGATGTTTTTGTTCTACAAAAATTTTTTAAATGATAGTAACACTGTTAATTTTTATTGCGTTTGACAGAACAAACAGAAATACAACTATAAGCGAAGAAACCCGACGAGAATCGAACAATATTGACGTAAAATGTACTGTGATGTCGATCCACCACTACACCTCGGTATGAGGAGGAAAGTTCAAAATATTTCGGTTTCCCACTATCGGGGTTGGCCCAGAAGGGTGCCAATCAACGGGGATGGATTATAGGCGTTAATTTATGACGATATAAACGGAAAAAGCTGAAAAAAATGGTCAATTTTTGAAAAAAGAATGAAAAATTCGAAGTTTTCCTTTTACAAATTTTTTTTAAATGATAGTAACACTGTTAATTTTTATTGCGTTTGACAGAACAAACAGAAATACAACTATTAGCGAAGAAACCCGACGAGAATCGAACAATATTGACGTAAAATGTACTGTGATGTCGATCCACCATTACGCCTCGGTTTGAGGAGGAAAGTTTAAAATATTTCGGTTTCCCACTATCGGGGGTGGCCCAGAAGGGTGCCAATCAACGGGGATGGATTATAGGCATTAATTTATGACGATATAAATGGAAAAAGCTGGAAAAATGGACAATTTTTGAAAAAAGAATGAAAAATTCGATGTTTTTGTTCTACAAAAATTTTTTTAATGATAGTAACACTGTTAATTTTTATTGCGTTTGACAGAACAAACAGAAATACAACTATTAGCGAAGAAACCCGACGAGAATCGAACAATATTGACGAAAATGTACTGTGATGTCGATCCACCACTACACCTCGGTATGAGGAGGAAAGTTCAAAATATTTCGGTTTCCCACTATCGGGGGTGGCCCAGAAGGGTGCCAATCGACGGGGATGGATTATAGGCGTTAATTTATGACAATATAAACGGAAAAAGCTGAAAAAAATGGTCAATTTTTGAAAAAAGAATGAAAAATTCGATGTTTTTGTTCTACAAAATTTTTTTAAATGATAGTAGCACTGTTCATTTTTATTGCGTTTGACAGAACAAACAGAAATACAACTATAAGCGAAGAAACCCGACGAGAATCGAACAATATTGACGTAAAATGTACTGTGATGGCGATCCACCACTACACCTCTGTTTGAGGAGGAAAGTTCAAAATATTTCGGTTTCCCACTATCGGGGGTGGCCCAGAAGGGTGCCAATCAACGAAGATGGATAATAGGCGTTAATTTATGACGATATAAATGGAAAAAGCTGGAAAAATGGTCAATTTTTGAAAAAAGAATGAAAAATTCAATATTTTTGTTCTAAAAATTTTTTTTAAATGATAGTTACTCTGTTAATTTTTATTGCATTTGACAGAACAAACAGAAATACAACTATTAGCGAAGAAACCCGACGATAATCGAATAATATTGACGTAAAATGTACTGTGATGTCGATCCACCACTACACTTCGGTATGAGGAGGAAATTCAAAATATTTCGATTTCCCACTATCGGGGGTGGCCCAGAAGGGTGTCAATCGACGGAGATGGATTAAAGGCGTTAATAAATGACGATATAAACGGAAAAAGCTGAAAAAAATGGACAATTTTTGAAAAAAGAATGAAAAATGTTATATTTTTGTTCTACAAAATATTTTTAAATTCTAGTAACGCTGTTAATTTTTATTGCGTTTGACAGAACAAACAGGAATACAACTATTAGCAAAGAAACCCGACGAGAATCGAACAATATTGACGTAAAATGTACTGTGATGTCGATCCACCACTACACCTCGGTATGAGAAGGAAAGTTCAAAATATTTCGGTTTCCCACTATAGGGGGAGGCCCAGAAGGGTGCCAATCGACGGGGATGGATTATAGGCGTTAATTTATGACGATATAAACGGAAAAAGCTGGAAAAATGGACAATTTTTGAAAAAAGAATGAAAAATTCGATGTTTTTGTTCTACAAAAATTTTTTATATGATAGTAACACTGTTAATTTTTATTGCGTTTGATAGAACAAACAGAAATACAACTATTAGCGAAGAAACCCGACGAGAATCGAACAATATTGACGTAAAATGTACTGTGATGTCGATCCACCACTACACTTCGGTGTGAGGAGGAAATTCAAAATATTTCGATTTCCCACTATCGGGGGTGGCCCAGAAGGGTGTCAATCGACGGCGATGGATTAAAGGCGTTAATTAATGACGATATAAACGGAAAAAGCTGAAAAAAATGTACAATTTTTGAAAAAAGAATGAAAAATTCGAAGTTTTCGTTTTACAAATTTTTTTTAAATGATTGTAACACTGTTAATTTTTATTGCGTTTGACAGAACAAACAGAAATACAACTATTAGCGAAGAAACCCGACGAGAATCGAACAATATTGACGTAAAATGTACTGTGATGTCGATCCACCACTACACCTCGGTATGAGGAGGAAAGTTCAAAATATTTCGGTTTCCCACTATCGGGGGTGGCCCAGAAGGGTGACAATCGACGGGAATGGATTATAGGCGTTAATTTATGATAATATAAACAGAAAAAGCTGAAAAAAATGGTCAATTTTTGAAAAAAGAATGAAAAATTCGATGTTTTTGTTCTACAAATTTTTTTTAAATGATAGTAGCACTGTTAATTTTTATTGCGTTTGACAGAACAAACAGAAATACAACTATAAGCGAAGAAACCCGACGAGAATCGAACAATATTGACGTAAAATGTACTGTGATGGCGATCCACCACTACACCTCTGTTTGAGGAGGAAAGTTCAAAATATTTCGGTTTCCCACTATCGGGGGTGGCCCAGAAGGGTGCCAATCAACGAGGATGGATAATAGGCGTTAATTTATGACGATATAAATGGAAAAAGCTGGAAAAATGGTCAATTTTTGAAAAAAGAATGAAAAATTCAATATTTTTGTTCTAAAAATTTTTTTTAAATGATAGTTACTCTGTTAATTTTTATTGCATTTGACAGAACAAACAGAAATACAACTATTAGCGAAGAAACCCGACGATAATCGAATAATATTGACGTAAAATGTACTGTGATGTCGATCCACCACTACACTTCGGTATGAGGAGGAAATTCAAAATATTTCGATTTCCCACTATCGGGGGTGGCCCAGAAGGGTGTCAATCGACGGAGATGGATTAAAGGCGTTAATAAATGACGATATAAACGGAAAAAGCTGAAAAAAATGGTCAATTTTTGAAAAAAGAATGAAAAATGTTATATTTTTGTTCTACAAAATATTTTTAAATTCTAGTAACGCTGTTAATTTTTATTGCGTTTGACAGAACAAACAGGAATACAACTATTAGCAAAGAAACCCGACGAGAATCGAACAATATTGACGTAAAATGTACTGTGATGTCGATCCACCACTACACCTCGGTATGAGAAGGAAAGTTCAAAATATTTCGGTTTCCCACTATAGGGGGAGGCCCAGAAGGGTGCCAATCGACGGGGATGGATTATAGGCGTTAATTTATGACGATATAAACGGAAAAAGCTGGAAAAATGGACAATTTTTGAAAAAAGAATGAAAAATTCGAAGTTTTCGTTTTACAAATTTTTTTTAAATGATTGTAACACTGTTAATTTTTATTGCGTTTGACAGAACAAACAGAAATACAACTATTAGCGAAGAAACCCGACGAGAATCGAACAATATTGACGTAAAATGTACTGTGATGTCGATCCACCACTACACCTCGGTATGAGGAGGAAAGTTCAAAATATTTCGGTTTCCCACTATCGGGGGTGGCCCAGAAGGGTGACAATCGACGGGAATGGATTATAGGCGTTAATTTATGATAATATAAACAGAAAAAGCTGAAAAAAATGGTCAATTTTTGAAAAAAGAATGAAAAATTTGATGTTTTTGTTCTACAAATTTTTTTTAAATGATAGTAGCACTGTTAATTTTTATTGCGTTTGACAGAACAAACAGAAATACAACTATAAGCGAAGAAACCCGACGAGAATCGAACAATATTGACGTAAAATGTACTGTGATGGCGATCCACCACTACACCTCTGTTTGAGGAGGAAAGTTCAAAATATTTCGGTTTCCCACTATCGGGGGTGGCCCAGAAGGGTGCCAATCAACGAGGATGGATAATAGGCGTTAATTTATGACGATATAAATGGAAAAAGCTGGAAAAATGGTCAATTTTTGAAAAAAGAATGAAAAATTCAATATTTTTGTTCTAAAAATTTTTTTTAAATGATAGTTACTCTGTTAATTTTTATTGCATTTGACAGAACAAACAGAAATACAACTATTAGCGAAGAAACCCGACGATAATCGAATAATATTGACGTAAAATGTACTGTGATGTCGATCCACCACTACACTTCGGTATGAGGAGGAAATTCAAAATATTTCGATTTCCCACTATCGGGGGTGGCCCAGAAGGGTGTCAATCGACGGAGATGGATTAAAGGCGTTAATAAATGACGATATAAACGGAAAAAGCTGAAAAAAATGGACAATTTTTGAAAAAAGAATGAAAAATGTTATATTTTTGTTCTACAAAATATTTTTAAATTCTAGTAACGCTGTTAATTTTTATTGCGTTTGATAGAACAAACAGGAATACAACTATTAGCAAAGAAACCCGACGAGAATCGAACAATATTGACGTAAAATGTACTGTGATGTCGATCCACCACTACACCTCGGTATGAGAAGGAAAGTTCAAAATATTTCGGTTTCCCACTATAGGGGGAGGCCCAGAAGGGTGCCAATCGACGGGGATGGATTATAGGCGTTAATTTATGACGATATAAACGGAAAAAGCTGGAAAAATGGACAATTTTTGAAAAAAGAATGAAAAATTCGATGTTTTTGTTCTACAAAAATTTTTTATATGATAGTAACACTGTTAATTTTTATTGCGTTTGACATAACAAACAGAAATACAACTATTAGCGAAGAAACCCGACGAGAATCGAACAATATTGACGTAAAATGTACTGTGATATCGATTCACCACTACACCTCGGTATGAGGAGGAAAGTTCAAAATATTTCGGTTTCCCACTATCGGGGGTGGCCCAGAAGGGTGACAATCGACGGGAATGGATTATAGGCGTTAATTTATGATAATATAAACAGAAAAAGCTGAAAAAAATGGTCAATTTTTGAAAAAAGAATGAAAAATTCGATGTTTTTGTTCTACAAATTTTTTTTAAATGATAGTAACTCTGTTAATTTTTATTGCGTTTGATAGAACAAACAGAAATACAACTATTAGCGAAGAAACCCGACGAGAATCGAACAATATTGACGTAAAATGTACTGTGATGTCGATCCACCACTACACTTCGGTGTGAGGAGGAAATTCAAAATATTTCGATTTCCCACTATCGGGGGTGGCCCAGAAGGGTGTCAATCGACGGCGATGGATTAAAGGCGTTAATTAATGACGATATAAACGGAAAAAGCTGAAAAAAATGTACAATTTTTGAAAAAAGAATGAAAAATTCGAAGTTTTCGTTTTACAAATTTTTTTAAAATGATTGTAACACTGTTAATTTTTATTGCGTTTGACAGAACAAACAGAAATACAACTATTAGCGAAGAAACCCGACGAGAATCGAACAATATTGACGTAAAATGTACTGTGATGTCGATCCACCACTACACCTCGGTATGAGGAGGAAAGTTCAAAATATTTCGGTTTCCCACTATCGGGGGTGGCCCAGAAGGGTGCCAATCGACGGGGATGGATTAAAGGAGTTAATTTATGACAATATAAACGGAAAAGCTGAAAAAATGGACAATTTTTGAAAAAAGAATGAAAAATTCGATGATTTTGTTCTACAATTTTTTTTTAAATGATAGTAACACTGTTAATTTTTATTGCGTTTGACAGAACAAACAGAAATACAACTATTAGCGAAGAAACCCGACGAGAATCGAACAATATTGACGTAAAATGTACTGTGATGTCGATCCACCACTACACCTCGGTATGAGGAGGAAAGTACAAATATTTCGGTTTCCCACTATCGGGGGTGGCCCAGAAGGGTGCCAATCGACGGAGATGGATTATAGGCGTTAATTTATGACAATATAAACGGAAAAAGCTGAACAAAATGGTCAATTTTTGAAAAAAGAATGAAAAATTCGATGTTTTTGTTCTACAAAATTTTTTTAAATGATAGTAGCACTGTTAATTTTTATTGCGTTTGACAGAACAAACGGAAATACAACTATAAGCGAAGAAACCCGACGAGAATCGAACAATATTGACGTAAAATGTACTGTGATGGCGATCCACCACTACACCTCTGTTTGAGGAGGAAAGTTCAAAATATTTCGGTTTCCCATTATCGGGGGTGGCCCAGAAGGGTGCCAATCAACGGGGATGGATTATAGGCGTTAATTTATGACGATATAAATGGAAAAAGCTGGAAAAATGGTCAATTTTTGAAAAAAGAATGAAAGTTCGATGTTTTTGTTCTACAAATTTTTTTTAAATGATAGTTACTCTGTTAATTTTTATTGCATTTGACAGAACAAACAGAAATACAACTATTAGCGAAGAAACCCGATGAGAATCGAACAATATTGACGTAAAATGTACTGTGATGTCGATCCGCCACTACACCTCGGTATGAGGAGGAAAGTTCAAAATATTTCGATTTCCCACTATGTTATCTATCTTATATCACTATCGTTAAATGTTACAGGTAGGCGTCGGGTGTACTGGTGGTCGGACCATATCGCCGTCCTGCGCCATGCGTGCGTGGCGGCCAGGCGCCAGTACATCCGGCTTCGAAGGAGGCGTCGCCGCCCTCCCGATTTTGACGCCAGGGAGGCGGAACTGTACGAGGTCTACAGAGCGGCCAAGAAGACCCTGAAGATCTCCATCAAGCGGGCCAAAGATCAGGCCCGCCAAGAGCTGCTGGGGACTCTGGACCGTAACCCCTGGGGGCGTCCATACCTTATGGTCAGGGGCAAGCTTCGCCCCTGGGCGCCCCCCTTGTCCCAGAGTCTCCGGCCACAGTTGGTGGAGGAGGTGGTGGCCGCTCTGTTTCCTTTACAGGCGGAGCACACTCCTCCGTTGATGGTTCCGCCTTCCATGGCGTCCAGCGCGGACTTTGACGACGACGTGGTTCCCGAAGTGACCCAAGTAGAGTTGCGAGCGGCGGTGTCGAGACTTCGCTCGAAAAACACCGCCCCAGGGCCCGATGGCATTCCAGGCCTTGCGTTGGCCCTGGTCCTGGAGGAGCTCGCGCCCCGACTCAGGGGGCTCCTCAGTGAGTGTCTTCAGCGGGGCCAGTTTCCGCGCCAGTGGAAGGTGGGGAAACTGGTCCTGATCAGGAAGGAGGGGCGCCCGGCGGACTCTCCGTCCGCCTACCGGCCCATTGTTTTGCTGGACGAGGTGGCTAAACTCTTCGAGTTTATTATTGCGGAGCGCCTCGTCCAGCGTCTTTCTTCAGTGGGCCCGGATCTGGCGGAGAACCAGTATGGTTTCCGCCGCGGGCGCTCCACTATTGACGCTGTCCAGCGTGTGAGGAGCCTGGCGGAGGATGCGGTGTCCCGGGGCGAGGTCGTCTTCGCGGTGTCTCTTGACATCGCGAATGCCTTTAACACCTTGCCCTGGAGTTGCATTAGGGAGGCACTCATTTTTCATCGAGTGCCGACCTACCTCCGCCGCATTGTCGGGGCATACTTATCAGAGAGGGTAGTAGTCTACCCGGGTCACGACGGTTGGAGTCGGCGAGAGATGTCGTGCGGTGTTCCACAGGGATCGGTTCTGGGTCCGCTCCTGTGGAACATCGGTTACGACTGGGTGCTGCGAGGTGCGCTCCTCCGTGGCGTCGGCGTCATTTGTTACGCCGACGACACGCTTGTCACGGCGAGGGGTAAGTCGCACCGGGCGGCGGCCATATTGGCGACCGCTGGGGTCGCACAAGTCGTCAATCGTATCCGGCGGTTGGGCCTCGAGGTGGCCTTGTCCAAATCCGAGGCCGTTTGTTTTCACGGCCCTCGGAACCGGCCACCTCCAGAGGCCCATATCATGGTGGGAGGGGTCCGCATCGGCGTCGAGTCAACCCTAAAGTATTTAGGTCTCTTGCTCGACGGCCGGTGGGACTTTTCAGCCCATTTTCGACGTTTGGCCCCCATTCTTCGGGGCGCTGCAGGCGCGCTCGCGCGTCTGCTGCCCAACCTTGGGGGGCCAAATACCTCCTGCCGGAGGCTCTACGAGGGGGTCGTGCGGTCCATGGCCCTGTATGGGGCCCAGTTTGGGCGGATAACCTGACGGCCCGTAACATTTCGGCGCTTCGTGCACCACAGCGCGCCATGGCCGTCAGGTTAATAAGAGGATACCGCACGATCTCGTTCGAGGCTGCGAGCCTCCTCGCCGGATCGATGCCATGGGACCTGGAAGCGGCGCTCCTGGCGTCGCTCTATCGTTGGCGCCAGGAGGCGCTAGCTCGGGGCGAAGGACCTTCTCTTTCCGCTGTCGAGGCGGCGAGGTCCGAGCTCCGCCAGGTCCTAGTGGCGAATTGGAAGGAGCGACTTGTGCACCCCAGTGCCGGGCACGCCATGATTGTGGCGGTAAGTCCCGTGTTTGAGGAGTGGCTGGAGAGGCGGCATGGCGCCCTCACCTTCCGGCTGACACAGGTTTTGACCGGCCATGGTTGTTTTGGCCGGTTCCTGTGTCGGATAGGCCGGCAAGAGACGCCCGGTTGTCACCACTGCGGCGACTGCCGCGACGTTGTTGAGGACACGGCGCTGCACACATTGGCGGTTTGCCCCGCCTGGGCATCGCAGCGCCGTGAATTGATCGCGGCAGTCGGATCGGTTGCCCTCTCGCTCCCGGCCGTAGTTCTGTCTATGGTCCGGAGTGAGAGGTCGTGGAACGCCGTCGCCTCCTTTTGTGAGGAAGTCATTTCCATCAAGGAGGCGGCGGAGCGGGAGAGGGAGCGTTTAAACCCTCTCCCCAACCGCAGAGCCGGGCGCCGGAGGGCGCGGGACGACCTCCAGCCACCATGAGGTTTGACCTGGGGGTGGCGGGCTTTGTGGGCCTGCCCGCCATCCGTTCAGCACCAGGTCCGAGAGGCGGCGTGCGTGTTCCCACGCGCGCCTCTGTGTCGAGTCCGTCTCCCCTCTAGGGGGGGGACAGTAGGGAATATTTAGAAGGTACCAGCGGGTAGATCTTTTGTGTAGTGGCCTGCCGTTTCATACGGCGGGCCGTAACCTCGGCGGGGTCGCGACTGCATGTGAAAGTGATTCGCGCGGCCCCGCCGATAGTGGTTTGTCGAGGAACACCGTGGTAGGTTTAGTCGGTATTCCGGGAGGTTCATTTTATCGTTTAACATCTTTATTTTACCCCGGCGAGTCCGACATAACCCCTCCGCCCGCCCCCGCGGAGGGGTATGCGTCATAGCATTCCCCCACGTAAAAAAAAAAAAAAAAAAAAAAGGTTAGGTTAGGTTAGGTTGGGGTGTGGGTCAGAAAACCTCCTCGTGGTACACCCTGGGCAACGTTGGCAATAATGCTCTTCATTATTGCTGGCGGCTAATATTCTGACAACCGGTGCCTTGTGCCGTCGCGTTTGGCACCGGTGGCGGGGGGATGGACGCTTGTCCCATCCCCAGGCCGGCGGCCCTTTCTTTGGGCCCGGCTCTCCCAGTACCGCTCTGTTTTAGAGTGGACATGGGAGAGCCTCTTTGACGGGTTCGGCGTGCACTCACCCTGCCGCTGAACAGACAACGGGGTCTCTTCTCGTCACTCTGACGACTCTCTCCCCTTTCTTTGCCCCCCCCTTTTTGTTTTTTGTTTTTGTCTCTTGTTTTTGGTCTTGTCCCCTTTTTGTTTTTTGTTCCTTTTGGTTCTGCGTCCATTTTGTTTTTGTCCCCTTTTGTTTTCGTTGTTCCCCCTTTTCTTTTGTCTTTTGTCCCCGTTGTCACCGTCTAGAGCAAATCGTAACCCCGTATTGTGCAGTGTCGTGGATCACGTCTCGCGGCTGCTGACGGGAGCGAGGGTCTTGGCTTCACCGCCCGGACTGCGAGGGAGTGGCCCTCTATAAAAACCACCCCGAATCTCAAGTTGCTGCCGCACGGCGAGGAGATGCATGGCTGATGGGTAGTTCAGTCGTTAGTGCGGCCCCTCAGGGTACCTGCCGTCCCCCTGTAGTATTAGGCTTGCCCGGGTATCGGGATCTCTGCCCGGGTCGACGTTTATTTCTCCCGCACTCGTGGGTCGTATTATGGAACCAATAAAATCTATTTAAAAAAAAAAGTCGTTGAGGGAGAGTAGGTCGCGCACGCCCAGTACTGCGCGTTCCGAAGAGGATGAGGAAGAGTACGTGCCGTCTGAGCATGAAAGTGACGTTGTGGAGTTAACTTCGGAGGCTACTCCGGAGAAAGCTCCACGGAAGCGGTTGCGGTCTGCGCAGCCATCGGAGTCGGACGGCTCAAGTGACGACGCGGTGTCGGCTGCGAAAGTGCCAACAGCCCGACGTGGACGTGGTCGTCCGCCCACCCACGGCTGATACGTGGGTCTGGGCAAGGCCAAGGCCGAACTTGCTGCTGCGTTGCAGAAGGCCGAAGCTGAGGAGCGCACGTCCGAGGAGGACAGCGTAATTGCTGAGGCAGCGCGGCGAGTTGTGGCGGCTCGGAAGCAGCAGGTCGTGGAGCCGGATGCGGAGGACTTGCCGGTAACACAATTAAAGACCCGGCTGGAAGACGCCTTGGAGGCGATACGTTTGGTCTCCAAAAAGTCGAAGGGTCTTAAAGGCACGTGCCAGAAGACCCTTAAAGAGTCGATGGAGGCCATCCGGGAGATTGGGGAGGCCGTATTCAGCCGCACAGCCAGCGAGGAGGTCCAAAAACTGCAGGCCGAAAATGTTAGATTAGCGCAGGAGGTTGCCGAGCTCAAGTTACGACAGGAGCAGTTTGAGAAGCGGCAGGACCAAAACACCAACAGGAAGGAGTCGGAGCTCGTGGCTCTGGTCCGGCAAGAGCTTGGCGAATTTCGCGCCAAGCTTTCGGTTATGGAGGGCCGGCTGCTGCGCCCTCCTCTAGCAGCAGACAGACTCAGAGAGCCTATCCTGCCTGCTCCTCCGAAGCCCACGCCGCCAACATATGTGGCTAAAGCAAGGGCTTCGCGGCCCCCGGCGGCTGCTCCATCGGCCGACACCATAAATCTGGCAAGCCCAAAGGGCAGAAAAAAGACGAAGGCGAAGCGCGCACCCGCAGCTGTCCAGGATCGCCCTGCCGTTACCAGCAGGCAGCCCGCTACAACCACACGCAAAGCCAACGACTGGGAGGTCGTCGGCCAGAAGAAGCAGGAGGCCAAGAAGAAGAAGAAGGCGGCCAAAAAGGCCAGGCAGGCGGCCAAAAAGGCGGCGAGGAAGCTCCAAGCCCCTCGCTCAACTGCAGTGGTCCTTACACTGCAGCCCGCTGCCATCGAGCGAGGGACCACTTATGCGGAGCTCCTCAAGAAGGCGCGGACAGCGATCGACCCCGGCAAACTGGGTATAACAACAGGTTTGCGGTGCCGGACTACCCAGACCGGTGCCCGCCTTATTGAGGTGCCGGGAGTCGCAAGCGGCGACCAGGTGGACCGCCTGGCGGAAAGTCTCCGCCAGGTTTTAGAGGCCGAAGAGGTCCGCGTCTCCAGGCCCCAAAAGTGCGTGGATATGCGCATCACGGGCCTGGATGACTCCATCACAAAGGAAGAGGTCGTCGCTGCCGTCTCCAGGACCGGAGCATGCCCTGCGGATCAAATAAAGTGTGGTGAAATAAAGCAGCGCCGCTCCGGTATGAGGACGGCCATTATTAGCTGTCCCGTCGTCGCCGCCAAGAAACTGGCCGATGGCCGTCGTCTTTTGGTGGGGTGGGTGTCGGCGCAGGTAAAAGTGCTGGAGCCCAGGCTTGCCCGGTGCTACCGCTGCCTATCCAGCGGCCATGTGGGCGTCATGTGCCCCTCACAGGCTGACTGCACTGGCCGCTGCTTTTTCTCTGCGGTCAGCCTGGTCACATGGCCGCTACATGCGAGGCCACGCCGCACTGCATTTTGTGTGCGGCGGCGGGCAAATCTTCGAAGCACCGGGCGGGTGGCAAGGAGTGCGCCGCCACCCAGAAAAAGCTAGCCCCACGTTCTCCTGCCTCCTCGTTGGCAGCAGCAAGGGCCGCCGCTCCCGCGGTCGGAGGGGCGGAGGTTAGTATGGAGACATAATGTCTCCACGCCTCCGTCTCCTCCAAGGGAATTTAAACCACTGCGCCAGAGCTCAGGACCTTCTCCTCCAGAGCATGGCGCAGTGGTCAATTCATGTCGCCATCGTCGCCGAGCCCTATTTTGTCCCTCCCAGGGCTGACTGGGTAGGGGACCTTGATGGCTCGGTGGCGTTAATTTCGCCGGCCGCCGCCGGCACCCCGTCCTTCGAGAACATCGTCCGAGGACGGGGCTGCGTCGCAGCACTCGTAGGAGAAGCGGTTGTGGTGGGCGGCTACTTCTCACCCAACCGACCTCTCGCCGACTTCGAGGAGTATCTCCTCGAACTGAACGTCGTCGTCGCTCAAAGCCACCCTCGGCCCGTGCTCTTTGTCGGGGACCTCAATGCCAAATCCTCGGCTTGGGGTTCCGCGACCACGGACGCGAGGGGAGAATTGCTTGAGGAGTGGGCCGTAGAAAACGGCCTGCTAGTCCTCAATCGTGGGTCAGTGCACACGTGCGTGCGTCAGCGGGGCGGGTCAGTTATTGATGTCTCTTTTGCTAGCCCCGCACTAGCACGCCGTGTCCAGGGCTGGCGCGTCGTTGAGGGGGTGGAGACGTTGTCGGACCATCGTTATATACGGTTCGACGTCTCCGCCCAGACCTCCGACGCCCCAGCCCCGAGGGCCCCGATTGGGGGCGGTCTGCGCTGGGCTTTGAAAAAGCTAAATCGGGAGGTCCTCCTGGAGGCCTCCATTGTTCAGGCCTGGGTGCCAGCACCGGCCAGGCCTGACAACGTTGATATGGAGGCCGAGTGGTTCCGGGAGGCCCTAATTCAGGTTTGTGATGCGGCGATGCCTAGAGTTCCTCGTAATTTACCAGCTAGGCGTCGGGTGTACTGGTGGTCGGGCCATATCGCTGAGCTGCGATATTCTTGCGTGGTGGCCAGGCGCCAGTACATCCGACTTCGTAGGAGGCGTCGCCGCCCTCCCGATTTTGACGTCAGGGAGGCGGAACTGTACGAGGCCTACAGAGCGGCCAAGAAGGCTCTTAAGTTAGCCATCAAGCGGGCCAAAGATCAGGCCCGCCAAGAGCTGCTGGGGACTCTGGACCGTAACCCCTGGGGGCGCCCATACCTTATGGTCAGGGGCAAGCTTCGCCCCTGGGCGCCCCCCTTGTCCCAGAGTCTCCGGCCACAGTTGGTTCAGGAGGTGGTGGCCGCTCTGTTTCCCTCACGGGCGGAGCACACTCCTCCACCGATGGTTCCGCCTTCCATGGCGTCCAGCGCGGACATTGACGACGACGTGGTTCCCGAAGTGACCCAAGTAGAGTTGCGAGCGGCGGTGTCGAGACTTCGCTCGAAAAACACCGCCCCAGGGCCCGACGGCATTCCAGGCCTTGCGTTGGCCCTGGTCCTGGAGGAGCTCGCGCCCCGACTCAGGGGGCTCCTCAGTGAGTGTCTTCAGCAGGGCCAGTTTCCGCGCCAGTGGAAGGTGGGGAAACTGGTCCTGATCAGGAAGGAGGGGCGCCCGGCGGACTCTCCGTCCGCCTACCGGCCCATTGTTTTGCTGGACGAGGTGGCTAAACTCTTCGAGTTTATTATTGCGGAGCGCCTCGTCCAGCGTCTTTCTTCAGTGGGTCCGGATCTGGCGAAGAACCAATATGGTTTCCGCCGCGGGCGCTCCACTATTGACGCTGTCCAGCGTGTGAGGAGCCTGGCGGAGGATGCGGTGTCCCGGGGCGAGGTCGTCTTCGCGGTGTCTCTTGACATCGCGAATGCCTTTAACACCTTGCCCTGGAGTTGTATCAGGGAGGCACTCGTTTTCCATCGAGTGCCGACCTACCTCCGCCGCATAGTCGGGGCATATTTATCGGAGAGGGTAGTAGTCTACCCGGGTCACGACGGTTGGAGTCGGCGAGAGATGTCGTGCGGTGTTCCACAGGGATCGGTTCTGGGTCCGCTCCTGTGGAACATCGGTTACGACTGGGTGCTGCGAGGTGCGCTCCTCCGTGGCGTCGGCGTCATTTGTTACGCCGACGACACGCTCGTTACTGCGAGGGGTAAGTCGCACCGGGCGGCGGCCATATTGGCGACCGCTGGGGTCGCACAAGTCGTCAATCGTATCCGGCGGTTGGGCCTCGAGGTGGCCCTGTCCAAGTCCGAGGCCGTTTGTTTTCACGGCCCTCGGAACCGGCCACCTCCAGAGGCCCATATTATGGTAGGAGGGGTCCGCATCGGCGTCGAGTCAACCCTAAAGTATTTAGGTCTCTTGCTCGACGGCCGATGGGACTTTACAGCCCACTTTCGACGTTTGGCCCCCATTCTTCGGGGCGCTGCAGGCGCGCTCGCGCGCCTGCTGCCCAACCTTGGGGGGCCAAATACCTCCTGCCGGAGGCTCTACGAAGGGGTCGTGCGGTCCATGGCCCTGTATGGTGCCCCAGTTTGGGCGAACAGCCTGACGGCCCGAAATATTTCGGCGCTTCGTGCGCCACAGCGCGCCATGGCCGTCAGGCTGATAAGAGGATACCGCACGATCTCGTTCGAGGCTGCGAGCCTCCTCGCCGGATCGATGCCATGGGACCTGGAAGCGGCGCTCCTGGCGTCGCTCTATCGTTGGCGCCAGGAGGCGCTAGCTCAGGGCGAAGAACCTTCTATTTCCGCAGTCGAGGCGGCGAGGTCCGAGCTCCGCCAGGTCCTAGTGGCCAATTGGAAGGAACGACTTGTGCACCCCAGTGCCGGGCACGCCACGATCGTGGCGGTAAGTCCCGTGTTTGAGGAGTGGCTGGAGAGGCGACATGGCGCCCTCACCTTCCGGCTGACACAGGTTTTGACCGGCCATGGTTGTTTTGGCCGGTTCCTGTGTCGGATAGGCCGGCAAGAGACGCCCGGTTGTCACCACTGCGGCGACTGCCGCGACGTTGTTGAGGACACGGCGCTGCACACATTGGCGGATTGCCCCGCCTGGGCATCGCAGCGCCGTGAATTGATCGCGGCAGTCGGATCGGTTGCCCTCTCGCTCCCGGCCGTAGTTCTGTCTATGGTCCGGAGTGAGAGGTCGTGGAACGCCGTCGCCTCCTTTTGTGAGGAAGTCATTTCCATCAAGGAGGCGGCGGAGCGGGAGAGGGAGCGTTTAAACCCTCTCCCCAACCGCAGAGCCGGGCGCCGGAGGGCGCGAGACGACCTCCAGCCACCGTGAGGTTTGACCTGGGGGTGGCGGGCTTTGTGGGCCTGCCCGCCATCCGTTCAGCACCAGGTCCGAGAGGCGGCGTGCGTGTTCCCACGCGCGCCTCTGTGTCGAGTCCGTCTCCCCTCTAGAGGGGGGACAGTAGGGAATATTTAGAGGTACCAGCGGGTAGATCTTACGTGTAGTGGCCTGCCGTTTCATACGGCGGGCCGTAACCTCGGCAGGGTCGCGACTGCATGTGAAAGTGATTCGCGCGGCCCTGCCGATAGTGGTTTGTCGAGGAACACCGTGGTAGGTTTAGTCGGTATTCCGGGAGGTACATTATTATTTCAACGTCTTTCTTTTACCCCGGCGAGTCCGACATAACCCCTCCGCCCGCCCCCGCGGAGGGGTATGCGTCATAGCATTCCCCCACGTAAAAAAAAAAAAAAAAAAAAAAAGGTTTGCGCTCCTCCGTGGCGTCGGCGTCATTTGTTACGCCGACGACACGCTTGTTACTGCGAGGGGTAAGTCGCACCGGGCGGCGGCCATACTGGCGACCGCTGGGGTCGCACAAGTCGTCAATCGTATCCGGCGGTTGGGCCTCGAGGTGGCCCTGTCCAAGTCCGAGGCCGTTTGTTTTCACGGCCCTCGGAACCGGCCACCTCCAGAGGCCCATATTATGGTAGGAGGGGTCCGCATCGGCGTCGAGTCAACCCTAAAGTATTTAGGTCTCTTGCTCGACGGCCGATGGGACTTTACAGCCCATTTTCGACGTTTGGCCCCCATTCTTCGGGGTGCTGCAGGCGCGCTCGCGCGTCTGCTGCCTAACCTTGGGGGGCCAAATACCTCCTGCCGGAGGCTCTACGAGGGGGTCGTGCGGTCCATGGCCCTGTATGGGGCCCCAGTTTGGGCGAACAGCCTGACGGCCCGAAATATTTCGGCGCTTCGTGCGCCACAGCGCGCCATGGCCGTCAGGCTGATAAGAGGATACCACACGATCTCATTCGAGGCTGCGAGCCTCCTCGCCGGATCGATGCCATGGGACCTGGAAGCGGCGCTCCTGGCGTCGCTCTATCGTTGGCGCCAGGAGGCGCTAGCTCGGGGCGAAGGACCTTCTCTTTCCGCTGTCGAGGCGGCGAGGTCCGAGCTCCGCCAGGTCCTAGTGGCCAATTGGAAGGAACGACTTGTGCACCCCAGTGCCGGGCACGCCACGATCGTGGCGGTAAGTCCCGTGTTTGAGGAGTGGCTGGAGAGGCGGCATGGCGCCCTCACCTTCCGGCTGACACAGGTTTTGACCGGCCATGGTTGTTTTGGCCGGTTCCTGTGTCGGATAGGCCGGCAAGAGACGCCCGGTTGTCACCACTGCGGCGACTGCCGCGACGTTGTCGAGGACACGGCGCTGCACACTTTGGCAGATTGCCCCGCCTGGGCATCGCAGCGCCGTGAATTGATCGCGGCAGTCGGATCGGTTGCCCTCTCGCTCCGAGCCGTAGTTCTGTCTATGGTCCGGAGTGAGAGGTCGTGGAACGCCGTCGCCTCCTTTTGTGAGGAAGTCATTTCCATCAAGGAGGCGGCGGAGCGGGAGAGGGAGCGTTTAAACCCTCTCCCCAACCGCAGAGCCGGGCGCCGGAGGGCGCGAGACGACCTCCAGCCACCATGAGGTTTGACCTGGGGGTGGCGGGCTTTGTGGGCCTGCCCGCCATCCGTTCAGCACCAGGTCCGAGAGGCGGCGTGCGTGTTCCCACGCGCGCCTCTGTGTCGAGTCCGTCTCCCCCCTAGGGGGCGGACAGTAGGGAATATTTAGAAGGTACCAGCGGGTAGATCGTTCGTGTAGTGGCCTGCCGTTTCATACGGTGGGCCGTAACCTCGGCGGGGTCGCGACTGCATGTGAAAGTGATTCGCGCGGCCCCGCCGATAGTGGTTTGTCGAGGAACA
Source organism: Catocala sponsa (assembly GCA_963564715.1). Classification (NCBI taxonomy): domain Eukaryota; kingdom Metazoa; phylum Arthropoda; class Insecta; order Lepidoptera; family Erebidae; genus Catocala; species Catocala sponsa. The sequence goes on along the minus strand of OY751351.1, from coordinate 95,051 downwards.
CCGTGGTAGGTTTAGTCGGTATTCCGGGAGGTCCATTTTATTGTTAACATCTTTCTTTTTCCCCGGCGAGTCCGACATAACCCCTCCGCCCGCCCCCGCGGAGGGGTATGCGTCATAGCATTCCCCCACGTAAAAAAAAAAAAAAAAAAAAAAGGTTAGGTTAGGTTAGGTTGGGGTGTGGGTCAGAAAACCTCCTCGTGGTACACCCTGGGCAACGTTGGCAATAATGCTCTTCATTATTGCTGGCGGCTAATATTCTGACAACCGGTGCCTTGTGCCGTCGCGTTTGGCACCGGTGGCGGGGGGATGGACGCTTGTCCCATCCCCAGGCCGGCGGCCCTTTCTTTGGGCCCGGCTCTCCCAGTACCGCTCTGTTTTAGAGTGGACATGGGAGAGCCTCTTTGACGGGTTCGGCGTGCACTCACCCTGCCGCTGAACAGACAACGGGGTCTCTTCTCGTCACTCTGACGACTCTCTCCCCTTTCTTTGCCCCCCCCTTTTTGTTTTTTGTTTTTGTCTCTTGTTTTTGGTCTTGTCCCCTTTTTGTTTTTTGTTCCTTTTGGTTCTGCGTCCATTTTGTTTTTGTCCCCTTTTGTTTTCGTTGTTCCCCCTTTTCTTTTGTCTTTTGTCCCCGTTGTCACCGTCTAGAGCAAATCGTAACCCCGTATTGTGCAGTGTCGTGGATCACGTCTCGCGGCTGCTGACGGGAGCGAGGGTCTTGGCTTCACCGCCCGGACTGCGAGGGAGTGGCCCTCTATAAAAACCACCCCGAATCTCAAGTTGCTGCCGCACGGCGAGGAGATGCATGGCTGATGGGTAGTTCAGTCGTTAGTGCGGCCCCTCAGGGTACCTGCCGTCCCCCTGTAGTATTAGGCTTGCCCGGGTATCGGGATCTCTGCCCGGGTCGACTTTTATTTCTCCCATACTCGTGGGATTTGTTATGGAATCTTTAAAATCAATTTTAAAAAAAAAGTCGTCGAGGAAGAGTAGGTCGCGCACGCCCAGTTCTGCGCGTTCCGATGAGGAGTACGTGCCGTCGGAGCACGAGGTCGAAACTTTATCTTCGGAGGTTAGTCCGGAGAGAGCTCCGCGCAAACGGTCGCGGTCTGCGCAGCAGCTTGAGTCAGACGGCTCAAGCGATGACGCGATACCGGCGCCGAAGGTCGCGACAGCGCGACGTGGACGCGGTCGTCCGCCCACTCACGGAAGATACGTGGGCCTGGGCCAGGCGAAGGCTGAACTTGCCGCCGCGTTAAAGAAGGCTGATGACGAGGAGCGCACATCCGGAGAGGATAGCCTCATCGCTGCGGCAGCCCAGAGGGTCGCCGAAGGACGGAAACAGCCGTTGGTGGAGCCGGATGCTGAAGAGCTGCCGGTGACGCAGCTAAAGACCCGGCTTGACGACGCCCTGCAGGCAATTCGCCTAGTATCGAAGAAGTCAAAGGGTCTTAAGGGCACGAGTCAAAAGACCCTCAAGGACTCGATTGAGGCCATAAAAGATATTGCGGAGGCCGTCTTCAGCCGTACAGCCAATGAAGAAGTGCAAAAGCTGCAGATGGAAAATGCTCGCTTAGCGGCAGATTTGTCCGAGCTCAAGCGACGCCAGGAGGAGTATGAGAAGCGGCAGGACCAGGACTCCAACAAGAGAGAGTCGGAGCTCGTAGCCCTCGTCCGACAGGAGCTTGGCGAATTTCGTGCCAAGCTCTCAGTCATGGAGGGCCGGCTGCTGCGTCCTCCTCTGGCCGCAGACAGAGCCAGAGTGCCTCCCCCTCCTTCTCCCCTGATGCCTGCACCGCTATCATACGCGGCTAAAGTAAGGATCTCGCGGCCTCCAGCAGCTGCTCCAGTGGCCATTGCGGGTGTTCCTGCCAGCCAAAGGGGCAGGAAGAATCAGAAGACAAAGCGCGCCCCAGTAGCTCCCAAAGAGCGTCCCGCCGCTCCTACAGCACAATCCGTTGCGCCCGCGCGAGTAGCCGACAACTGGGAGGTTGTTGGCGAAAAGAAAAAGGAGGCCAAGAATAGGAAGAAGGCGGCCAAGAAGGCCAGGCAGGCGGCCAAAAAGGCGGCGAGGAAGCTCCAGGCCCCTCGCTCCACTGCAGTTGTTTTAACACTGCAGCCCGCTGCCATCGAGCGAGGGACCACTTATGCGGAGCTCCTCAAAAAGGCGCGGACAGCGATCGACCCCGGCAAACTGGGAATAACTACAGGCTTGCGGTGCCGGACTACCCAGACCGGCGCCCGCCTTATTGAAGTGCCGGGAGTCGCAAGCGGCGACCAGGCGGACCGCCTGGCGGAAAGTCTCCGCCAGGTTTTAGAGGCTGATGAGGTCCGCGTCTCCAGGCCCCAAAAGTGCGTAGATATGCGCATCACGGGCCTGGATGACTCTGTCTGTAAAGAAGAGGTCGTCGCTGCCGTCGCCAGGACCGGAGCGTGCCCTGCGGATCAAGTAAAGTGCGGGGAAATTAGGCAGGGCCGCTCCGGTATGGGGACGGCCATTATTAGCTGTCCCGTCGTTGCCGCCAAGAAACTGGCCGATGGCCATCGTCTTTTGGTGGGGTGGGTGTCGGCACAGGTGAAAGTGCTGGAGCCCAGGCTTGCCCGGTGCTACCGCTGCCTATCCAGCGGCCATGTGGGCGTCATGTGCCCCTCACAGGCTGACTGCACCGGCCGTTGTTTCCGTTGCGGTCGGCCTGGTCACATGGCCGCAACATGTGAGGCCCCGCCGCACTGTATTTTGTGTGCGGCGGCGGGCAAATCTGCGGAGCACCGGGCGGGTGGCAAGCAGTGTGCCGCCACCCACAAAAAGTTACCCCCAAAATCGCCTGCCTCGTCTTCGGCAGCGGATAAGGTCGCCGCTCGCGCGGTCGGAGGGGCGGAGGTCAGTATGGAGACATAATGTCTTCACGCCTCCGTCTCCTCCAGTGTAACTTAAACCACTGCGCCAGGGCTCAGGATCTTCTCCTCCAGAGCATGGCGCAGTGGTCAATTCATGTCGCCATCGTCGCCGAGCCCTATTTTGTCCCTCCCAGGGCTGACTGGGTAGGGGACCTCGATGGCTCGGTGGCGCTAATTTCGCCGGCCGCCGCCGGCACCCCGTCCTTCGAGAACATCGTCCAGGGACGGGGCTGCGTCGCAGCACTCGTAGGAGAAGCGGTTGTGGTGGGCGGCTACTTCTCACCCAACCGACCTCTCGCCGACTTCGAGGAGTATCTCCTCGAACTGAACGTCGTCGTCGCTCGAAGCCACCCTCGGCCCGTGCTCTTCGTCGGGGACCTCAATGCCAAATCCTCGGCTTGGGGTTCCGCGACCACGGACGCGAGGGGTGAATTGCTCGAGGAGTGGGCCGTAGAAAACGGCCTGCTAGTCCTCAATCGTGGGTCAGTGCACACGTGCGTGCGTCAGCGGGGCGGGTCAGTTATTGATGTCTCGTTTGCGAGCCCCGCACTAGCACGCCTTGTCCAAGGCTGGCGCGTCGTTGAGGGGGTGGAGACGTTCTCCGCCCAGACCTCCGACCCCCCAGCTCCAAGGGCCCCGATTGGGGGCGGTCCGCGTTGGGCTTTGAAAAAGCTAAATCGGGAGGTCCTCCTGGAAGCCTCCGTCGTTCAGGCCTGGGTGCCAGCACCGGCCAGGCCTGACAATGTCGAGATGGAGGCCGAGTGGTTCCGGGAGGCAATAACTCAAGTATGTGATGCGGCGATGCCTAGAGTGCCTCGAAACGTTACAGCTAGGCGTCGGGTGTACTGGTGGTCGAATCACATAGCCGACCTGCGCCATTCCTGCGTGGCGGCCAGACGCCAGTACATCCGGCTTCGTAGGCGGCGTCGCCGCCCTCCCGATTTTGACGCCAGGGAGGCGGAACTGTATGAGGTCTACAGAGCGGCTAAGAAGACCCTGAAGATCTCCATCAAGCGGGCCAAAGACCAGGCCCGCCAAGAGCTGCTGGGGACTCTGGACCGTAACCCCTGGGGGCGTCCATACCTTATGGTCAGGGGCAAACTTCGCCCCTGGGCGCCCCCCTTGTCCCAGAGTCTCCTGCCACAGTTGGTGGAGGAGGTAGTGGCCGCTCTGTTTCCTTCACGGGCGGAGCACACTCCTCCGTCGATGGTTCCGCCTTCCATGGCGTCCAGCGCGGACTTTGACGACGACGTGGTTCCCGAAGTGACCCAAGTAGAGTTGCGAGCGGCGGTGTCGAGACTTCGCTCGAAAAACACCGCCCCAGGGCCCAACGGCATTCCAGGCCTTGCGTTGGCCCTGGTCCTCGAGGAGCTCGCGCCCCGACTCAGGGGGCTCCTCAGTGAGTGTCTTCAGCAGGGCCAGTTTCCGCGCCAGTGGAAGGTGGGGAAACTGGTCCTGATCAGGAAGGAAGGGCGCCCGGCGGACTCTCCGTCCGCCTACCGGCCCATTGTGTTGCTGGACGAGGTGGCTAAACTCTTTGAGTTTATCATCGCGGAGCGCCTCGTCCAGCGTCTGTCTTCAGTGGGCCCGGATCTGGCGGAGAACCAGTATGGTTTCCGCCGCGGGCGCTCAACTATAGACGCAATCATGCGTGTGAGGAGCCTGGCGGAGGATGCGGTGTCCCGGGGCGAGGTCGTCTTCGCGGTGTCTCTAGACATCGCGAATGCCTTTAACACCTTGCCCTGGAGTTGCATTAGGGAGGCACTCATTTTTCATCGAGTGCCGACCTACCTCCGCCGCATTGTCGGGGCATATTTATCAGAGAGAGTAGTAGTCTACCCGGGTCACGACGGTTGGAGTCGGCGAGAGATGTCGTGCGGTGTTCCACAGGGATCGGTTCTGGGTCCGCTCCTGTGGAACATCGGTTACGACTGGGTGCTGCGAGGTGCGCTCCTCCGTGGCGTCGGCGTCATTTGTTACGCCGACGACACGCTTGTTACTGCGAGGGGTAAGTCGCACCGAGCGGCGGCCATACTGGCGACCGCTGGGGTCGCACAAGTCGTCAATCGTATCCGGCGGTTGGGCCTCGAGGTGGCCCTGTCCAAGTCCGAGGCCGTTTGTTTTCACGGCCCTCGGAACCGGCCACCTCCAGAGGCCCATATTATGGTAGGAGGGGTCCGCATCGGCGTCGAGTCAACCCTAAAGTATTTAGGTCTCTTGCTCGACGGCCGATGGGACTTTACAGCCCACTTCAGTCGTTTGGCCCCCATTCTTCGGGGCGCTGCAGGTGCGCTCGCGCGCCTGCTGCCCAACCTTGGGGGGCCAAATACCTCCTGCCGGAGGCTCTACGAGGGGGTCGTGCGGTCCATGGCCCTGTATGGGGCCCCAGTTTGGGCGGATAACCTGACGGCCCGTAACATTTCGGCGCTTCGTGCACCACAGCGCGCCATGGCCGTCAGGTTAATAAGAGGATACCGCACGATCTCGTTCGAGGCTGCGAGCCTCCTCGCCGGATCGATGCCATGGGACCTGGAAGCGGCGCTCCTGGCGTCGCTCTATCGTTGGCGCCAGGAGGCGCTAGCTCGGGGCGAAGGACCTACTTTTTCCGCTGTCGAGGCGGCGAGGTCCGAGCTCCGCCAGGTCCTAATGGCCAATTGGAAGGAACGACTTGTGCACCCCAGTGCCGGGCACGCCACGATCGTGGCGGTAAGTCCCGTGTTTGAGGAGTGGCTGGAGAGGCGGCATGGCGCCCTCACCTTCCGGCTGACACAGGTTTTGACCGGCCATGGTTGTTTTGGCCGGTTCCTGTGTCGGATAGGCCGGCAAGAGACGCCCGGTTGTCACCACTGCGGCGACTGCCGCGACGTTGTCGAGGACACGGCGCTGCACACTTTGGCAGATTGCCCCGCCTGGGCATCGCAGCGCCGTGAATTGATCGCGACAGTCGGATCGGTTGCCCTCTCGCTCCCGGCCGTAGTTCTGTCTATGGTCCGGAGTGAGAGGTCGTGGAACGCCGTCGCCTCCTTCTGTGAGGAAGTTATTTCCATCAAGGAGGCGGCGGAGCGGAAGAGGGAGCGTTTAAACCCTCTCCCCAACCGCAGAGCCGGGCGCCGGAGGGCGCGAGATGACCTCCAGCCACCCTGAGGTTTGACCTGGGGGTGGCGGGCTTTGTGGGCCTGCCCGCCATCCGTTCAGCACCAGGTCCGAGAGGCGGCGTGCGTGTTCCCACGCGCGCCTCTGTGTCGAGTCCGTCTCCCCTCTAGTGGGGGGGACAGTAGGGAATATGTAGAGGTACCAGCGGGTAGATCGTTCGTGTAGTGGCCTGCCGTTTCATACGGCGGGCCGTAACCTCGGCGGGGTCGCGACTGCATGTGAAAGTGATTCGCGCGGCCCCGCCGATAGTGGTTTGTCGAGGAACACCGTGGTAGGTTTAGTCGGTATTCCGGGAGGTACTTTATTCTCATTCCATCTTTGTTTTACCCCGGCGAGTCCGACATAACCCCTCCGCCCGCCCCCGCGGAGGGATATGCGTCATAGCATTCCCCCACGTAAAAAAAAAAAAAAAAAAAAAAGGTTAGGTTAGGTTAGGTTAGGTTCGGGCACGCCACGATCGTGGCGGTAAGTCCCGTGTTTGAGGAGTGGCTGGAGAGGCGGCATGGCGCCCTCACCTTCCGGCTGACACAGGTTTTGACCGGCCATGGTTGTTTTGGCCGGTTCCTGTGTCGGATAGGCCGGCAAGAGACGCCCGGTTGTCACCACTGCGGCGACTGCCGCGACGTTGTCGAGGACACGGCGCTGCACACTTTGGCAGATTGCCCTGCCTGGGCATCGCAGCGCCGTGAATTGATCGCGGCAGTCGGATCGGTTGTCCTCTCGCTCCCGGCCGTAGTTCTGTCTATGGTCCGGAGTGAGAGGTCGTGGAACGCCGTCGCCTCCTTTTGTGAGGAAGTCATTTCCATCAAGGAGGCGGCGGAGCGGGAGAGGGAGCGTTTAAACCCTCTCCCCAACCGCAGAGCCGGGCGCCGGAGGGCGCGGGATGACCTCCAGCCACCATGAGGTTTGACCTGGGGGTGGCGGGCTTTGTGGGCCTGCCCGCCATCCGTTCAGCACCAGGTCCGAGAGGCGTCGTGCGTGTTCCCACGCGCGCCTCTGTGTCGTGTCCGTCTCCCCTCTAGGGGGGGGACAGTAGGGCTTTTGGAGTGGTATACCTAGGGTAGGAGTTTCGTGTAGTGGCCTGCCGTTTCACACGGCGGGCCGTAACCTCGGCGGGGTCGCGACTGCATGTGAAAGTGATTCGCGCGGCCCCGTCGACAGTGGTTTGTCGAGGAACACCGTGGTAGGTTTAGTCGGTATTCCGGGAGGTACATTATTATTTCAACATCTTTCTTTTACCCCGGCGAGTCCGACATAACCCCTCCGCCCGCCCCCGCGGAGGGGTATGCGTCATAGCATTCCCCCACGTTAAAAAAAATAAAAAAAAAAAAAAAAAAAAAAAAAAAAAAGGTTAGGTTAGGTTCGCTGGAGGAGTGCCCGGCGTGGGCCGCGGAGCGCTGTGCCCTTGTCGCCGTGATTGGCCCCGACCTCTCCTTGCCGACCGTCATATCCAAGATGGTCGGCGACGACAGGTGCTGGGGCGCAATGAGGTCCTTCTGCGAGTCTGTCATCTCGCAGAAGGAGGCGGCGGAGCGGGGGCGTGAGGACGATCCTTACGCCCCGGAAGTCCGCCGCCGGAGGAGGGGGCGCAGGAGACGCGCTTATGTCGCTCTCCTGCCCCCCACTTAAGGGTTCCGGGTGGCAAGGCCTCAGGGGGGCCTGCCACCCGTAAACTAAGAACCCTGAGAGGGCGCGCGCGGTGTTCCCGCGCGCCTTCCAACGTCGAAAGGGGAGAGCGATGAAGCTCTCCCGTGGGGACAAGAGGGGGTCGGGTCCTAAAAAAAAAATGACCCGGCCCGCACCCACACGGGGGGGCCTGCTATGGATGACTCAATTCTTTTAAGAGCTCCCAACAGGCCCCCCCATTGGATTAGAGAGGGAACACCCCAGGTTTTTTTAGTGGGTATCCCAGCGCGTTTCTTGCTGGGGAGTCCCACACGCCCCGCCGGTGCCGTCCCCTAGCCGGCGGGTAGTGCATGAAGCATTTTTTCTGGGTACCAAAAAAAAAAAAAAAGGTTAGGTTAGGTTAGGTTAGGTTAGGTTAGGTTGGGGTCGTTGTGGGTGGGGCGACAGCACGGGACTTTTTCCTTCCGGCTGGTGCAGGTATTATCCGGGCACGGGTGCTTTGGATACTACCTGCACAAGGTCGCGAGGAGGGAATCGAGTCCCGCCTGTCACCACTGCGATTGTGGCGAGGACACGGCGCAGCATACGCTGGAGTTCTGCCCGGCGTGGGCGCAGCAGCGTCGTGCCCTCGTCGAGACCATCGGTGTGGATCTCTCGCTATCGGCCATAATCCGCTCCATGGCCGATAGCGACAGGAATTGGTGTGCGGTCGCATCCTTCTGCGAGAACGTCATCTCGCAGAAGGAGGCGGCGGAGCGGGCCAGGGAGGAAAGTCTCCTCGCTGACCCGATCCGTCGCCGGCGAGCTGGGCGGCGTCGGCGCGCCGATGCGCGTCTGATGCCCCCCTAGCGATGGCTGAGGGTGGGAGATCGGGGTATTTTTTCTCCCACCCGCACCCTTCCGTGTAGGCGCGGCGTCTCTGGTGCACCCAGACGCCGCCGCAAGTGTTGGTGCCCGCGGGTCGTGGGCAGTCGCTGGGTGGGTCGCTGATGTTGTATCAGGTTCCGGTGGCCCACCCGCTAAGGCGAGGCGACGGTGCACAGGGGGGTTTTAGTCGGTATGCCGGCCGTTCGCTCTAGGCCGGAGAGCCCGACATAACCGTCCCACCTCCCCGAGTGGGGCGGTATGCATCAGGAGCATTTCCCCCCTCCCAAAAAAAAAAAAAAAAAAAAAAGGTTAGGTTGGGGTGTGTGGCCAGAGAGAACCTCCTAGTGTGCCTGACGGTTGCTAGTCCTTTCCACATTTTTCGTGGATGGGAATGGCAGACGTTGGGCCGGTACACCCCGGGCAACACGGGTAATCATGTCCTTTCGGGGGCATTATTACTCGTGGCTAATACTCTGGCACGCGCGTAGGGAACCCGAGGCATTTTGTCTCGGGGTTATCGGCCCGCGAGGGCCGCGTTTTGGGGGTCTCTCCACGTGTTCCTCTGATTAACAGAGGACACGTGGATTTGAGACAGGGGGGGATAGAGGAAGAAAACCTCTTTAAAAAATCACCAGTGGGGGCCCTAAGGCCGGGGCGGTTTATTTTATTTTATTTTATTTACTTTATTTTATTTTTATTTTTATTTTATTTACTTTATTTTATTTTATTTTTATTTTTATTTTATTTTATTTATTTTTACATTATTTGTACTAGTAGCACTAGTAATACACAAGCTCTTTTAGTCGGATACCACATCTGGTATTGATGGATTGTGCGTAGAGTTGAAGGCTGCCAGTAGTCCTGGCATTAGACGGTGGCACATAGGGGAGGGGAAACCTAACCCTGCCTCCGTCTTCACATCGTTACCCGTTGAGTGTCGTTGATCACGTCTAGCGGCTCAACGGGACCGAGGGGCTTGCCTTAGTTGGCCGGCCCGCGAGAAGGAAAACTCAGACCACCCAACAGCGAAGTTGTAAAAACCTCTGGGTACCTGCCGTCCCCCAGCAGTATGTAGGCCTTCCCTCGGAATGAGCGTCACCCGAGGGTCGATTCTAGATCGTCTCTACTCGTGGGAATTTAATGGATAATTCACAAACAAACAAAAAACTCGATGAGAAGGAGAAGAAGACGGAGGAGCAAGGAGTCCCTTTGCGCGACTCCAAAGGGCGCTTTAAGCGCCCTTTACGACCACGTGCCAGCGATGGCGGAAGAATGGGGGCATGCACGCCCACCAGTGCGTGCCCTTCAGAGAGCCGGACGTCATTGGCGTCGACGCCGAACGGAAGCCGGAGGAGCTCCGTCAGCCTCGGCGTCGAGTCTGAGTCCGAGGACCTGGACTCCCGCGAACTCAGCGGTCGGGTCTCTAAAACCCGGAAGCGCAGTAGGAGCAGGTCACCAGAGGCGGAGCGCAGCGCACCAGCGATCAAGGTGCCCGCCCCCAGTTCGCCGGTACATGGGTCACGGTCAGTGACCCCGAACCCATTTAGTAGGCGGGAATCGGTCGCCCGCACCCGACAAGAGGGGGAGCGCGCAGCAGAACAATTTGTTGCGCAGCTCCTGGACGAGAACTCAGATGGAGACCTCGTCCAGTCCGCCGCAGACTCTGTGGCCGCCATAATCACGGTGGCCACAAAAAGTCAGAATTTGAAGGGCACGTTCGTCAATGCCCTCAAGAAGGCGGCCTCTCACCTCCAGGAGGTGGTGCAAACGCTCGCAGAGCGCACCACCTCCGACGAGACGAGGCGGTTGCGGGCGGCAAACGACCGCCTGGCAGGGGAGGTGGCTGAGCTCCGTGCTGAGCTCAGCCAAGTTAAGGAGTGTTTGCGGCAGCCGAATGCCGTAGCTCGGCAAGGAGAGGAGCAGCGCTCCCTGCTAACCGACGCGCAGCTGCGCCAGGTCATGTCGTCCGTTGGGACAATGATCAACGTGCGGCTGGGGAGTCTGGAGGCAAGATTACCTCCAGAACCGCGTCGCCGTCCACCACTCGCAGCGGATAACCACGCGCCCGCTGCTAGGGACCCAGTGGTCACGTCGGGCCAGCGGTCCTACGCGACGGCGGCGTCAGCGTCGGCCAGCGTCCCCGCAGGGTCGAGACCTGCGGCCGGGAAGAAGGGGACTTCCAAAGCCCCTTCCCAGTCCCAGAGGGACTTCCCGCCATTGAGGCTGACACCTGCGGGCTCAACTCGCGCCCCGGCGCCGAAGGAACGGGCACCAACCAAGGGTTCGCCAAGACTGGTTTCTGTCCTTGGTCCGTCTGCGTCTTCCAATGAGGGCTGGCAGACGGCCGGGGAGGAAATGGAGATTCGGCGTCGGAAGAGGCGCGAACGCAGGAGCGCTGCGAGGGCTGCGGCTGCCGAACGAAAGAAAGAACAAGTGAAGAAGAGTAAGAAGGCGAAAACGAAGAGGCCCGGGAAGCTCCGGCCGCCAAGATCGGCCGCCGTGGTCGTAACGGTGTCGCCGGAGGCGGAGGAGCGTGGCTTTTCCTACGCCGCCGTCTTTAAGAAGGCGCGGGAGAGCGTCGGTGTGGCGGACTTAGGCCCCACCGGCATCAAGACCCGCCTTGCCCAAACGGGGGCTCGTATTCTCGAGTTCCCCGGTGCGGAGGGCGCAAAGACGGCGGACACAATCGCGGAAAGGCTGCGAGGGTTGTTCGGGGCGGAGGAAGGCGTAAAGATCGCCAGGCCCGTGAAGTGCGTGGAATTCCGTGTCACTGGCCTGGACGATTCTATCACGCCTGACGATGTCCGGGAGGCCATCCAGGCTAAAACTGGATGCAGCCTGGACAACGTCAAGGTTGGCGCCATCCGCCCCGGTCCTGGTGGTGTCGGAGCCGTGGTAGCGCAGTGCCCCGTCGCAGCGGCCAACACTTTGGTTGCTGCAGGAAGGCTCCTCGTAGGCTGGAGTTCCGCCAAGGTCTCTTTGTTGGCGGCCAGGCCTGCGAGGTGCCATAAATGCATGGCCGAGGGGCACGTGCGCGCCACATGCAGAAGTGGCTTCGACTGCAGCGGACTATGCTTCCGCTGCGGCCAGCCGGGGCACAAGGCGACGGATTGTTCCGCCGCCCCCCATTGCCCCGCGTGTGCGGCGGGTAAATTGCCCGCCAATCATATTATGGGGCGAAGGGGATGCAACCCTCCCCGGGCTTCCAAGCCCAAGAACGTCGCGGGTAGCCAATCGACCCAGGCTACCCCCGTCGTCGTCGCCGCTCTTTCGCCGGCACGGATGGAGGAGGATGTGGTTGCAAGTACTTCGGCCCAATAATGGACCACGACTGCACCCATCTCCTCCAGGCGAACCTCAACCACTGCGCCGGTGCACAGGATCTCTTCCTGCAATCCATGGCGCAGTGGTCGATTGGTGTGGCCGTAGCCGCGGAGCCCTATTATGTTCCTCCCCGCCCAAACTGGGTGGGTGACCGGGACGGCTCCGTGGCAGTCATCAGCTCCACGGCCCCGCGTTCCCCGCCCTTGTCGCTCAAAGATAGGGGCTCGGGATACGTGGCGGCCGAATGGGGGGGATTACTCGTTTTCGGGGTGTACTTCTCCCCCAATCGGAGTCTGGCTGATTTCGAGGTCTTCCTCACATCTTTGGAGACCTCGATACGGCGTTTGGCATCAGGCCGCGTCCTGGTGATGGGGGACTTCAACGCAAAGTCCGGCGCGTGGGGGTCTCCCAGAATGGACGCCCGCGGTAGAGCGGTGGAAGAGTGGGCAAATTCGGTGGGCCTCTGTCTGCTCAACAGAGGCACCACCGACACTTGTGTTCGGCAGCAGGGCGGGTCGATAGTGGACCTCTCGTTCGCTAGCCCTGCTGTCGCGAACAACGTAAGGAACTGGCGAGTCCTAGAGGAGGTCGAGACTCTCTCGGATCACCGCTATATCCGAGCAGAGATCTCCCGGAATCCTCAGGACCCAGTTAGGGGTCACATGGCGGACAGAGCTCCCCGGTCTCCGCGGTGGGCTGTGGGTCGTTTGAACCGGGACCTGTTAGAGGAGGCAGCCATAGTGCAGTCGTGGCTGTCTCCAGTGCCTCCTGACGAGGGGGTTGATGCTGCGGCGGTTCGCATTCGTGTTGCGCTTACGCAGGTGTGCGATGCGGCCATGCCGCGCGTCCGACGTCGGCCTCCTAGGAGGGAGGTCTACTGGTGGTCCCGGGAGTTGGTGGACCTCCGCGAGGCCTGCATTCGTGCCCGGAGGTCCTACACCCGCAGCCGGCGGCGACGCCGCGATGATAACGGGGAGGGCCAGCTGTACGAAACGTACCAAGCAGCGCGTGAGGCTCTGAAGCTGGCCATCTGTCGCGCCAAGGAGCAGTCGCGGCAGGAGATGCTGGAGGGTCTCGATCGTGACCCCTGGGGTCGCCCATACCGCGCGGCGCTGAGCAAGCTCCGCGCGACGGGCCCCCCCCTTACCGAGTCCCTTCAGCCTAGCTTCCTCACCGAAGTGGTCGAGGGCCTATTCCCACCACAGGCGGAGCACACGCCCCCGGCGATGGCCGCAGAGGCTGAAGTCCGGGAGGCCGACGAAGAGGTGGTGGTTCCGCCTGTCACGGAGGCGGAGATGGGGGCGGCCGTTCTGCGCATTCGCTCGAAGCGGACCGCCCCCGGGCCGGACGGAATTCCGGCCCGAGTGTTGGCCCTTGCCCTTGACCACATGGGCGACCGCCTCAGGGAACTGTATGACGCGTGTCTGTCGTCGGGGAGGTTCCCTGAGTGCTGGAAGGTGGGGAAGCTGGTGCTCCTGCCCAAACCTGGGAGAGCCCCGGACTCGGTCGCGGCCTACAGGCCTATCGTACTGCTGGACGAGGCGGGGAAGTTGCTGGAGAGGATTCTCGCTGCCCGCATCGTCCGGCACCTCGAGGAGGTGGGGCCCGATCTGTCGGACGCCCAGTTTGGTTTCCGCGCCGGGCGTTCGACGATCGACGCCATTCTGGCCCTGAGGGCCGCGACCGAGGAAGCCGTCAGGGGAGGCGGCGTACTGTTGGCGGTGTCCTTAGACATCGCCAACGCATTTAATACTCTGCCATTCGGCAGCATCAGAGAGGCACTCCGATTCCATGGGGTGCCCGCATACCTGAGGCTGCTGATGGCAGACTATTTGGAGCGGAGGTTTGTGTTGTGCGAGGACCGAGCAGGCGACGAAGTGCGCAGGGCGATATCGCGCGGTGTTCCACAGGGGTCCGTCCTTGGCCCTCTCCTGTGGAACATCGGCTATGACTGGGCACTGCGCGGAGTCTTGCCCCCCGGGCTGGGCGTATTCTGTTACGCTGACGACACGTTGGTAGCAGCCCGGGGACGCAACTTTGAGGAGGCGGCTCGCCTGGCCACCACGGGGGTCTCTCAGGTGGTCGGGCGAATCGAGGCGCTGGGACTTAAGGTGGCCCTCAACAAGACGGAGGCCCTGTTGTTCCATGGACCCCGTCGCGGGCCGCCTGCCGGCGCCTCGATCACCGTCGGCTCGGTCCTCGTACCGGTTCAGGCCCAGATGAGATATCTGGGCCTGGTGTTGGATGGGCGATGGCTCTTCGACGAGCACTTCCGCCAGCTTGAGCCGAAGCTGGACGGCGCGGCGTCCGCCCTGGGCCGATTATTGCCCAACCTGGGCGGACCCAGTTTGGCGTGCCGGAGGCTCTACACGGGGGTAGTCCGGTCGATGGCGCTGTACGGCGCACCGGTGTGGGCGGGGTCCCTGACCGCCCAGAACCGCGCGCGGTTATGCCGACCGCAGCGCACTTTGGCGGTCAGGGCAATACGCGGGTACCGCACCGTGTCCGCAGACGCGGCATGCGCGCTGGCCGGTACACCCCCGTGGGATTTGGAGGCGGAAGTGCTCGCCGACGTTTATCGGCGAACGGCCGAATTTCGAGCAGGCGGAGGCGGTCGCCCTCTGCTCGAGCAGGTGCGCGAGTGGCGCGAGGCCGCTCGCCGAGCCATCGTGGCCCGATGGTCAGCCCGGCTGGAGGCTCCACGTGCGGGTCTTCGCACGGTGGAGGCGCTCCGGCCGGTCCTTTTGTTGTGGGTGGGGCGACAGCACGGGACTTTTTCCTTCCGGCTGGTGCAGGTATTATCCGGGCACGGGTGCTTTGGATACTACCTGCACAAGGTCGCGAGGAGGGAATCGAGTCCCGCCTGTCACCACTGCGATTGTGGCGAGGACACGGCGCAGCATACGCTGGAGTTCTGCCCGGCGTGGGCGCAGCAGCGTCGTGCCCTCGTCGAGACCATCGGTGTGGATCTCTCGCTATCGGCCATAATCCGCTCCATGGCCGATAGTGACAGGAATTGGTGTGCGGTCGCATCCTTCTGCGAGAACGTCATCTCGCAGAAGGAGGCGGCGGAGCGGGCCAGGGAGGAAAGTCTCCTCGCTGACCCGATCCGTCGCCGGCGAGCTGGGCGGCGTCGGCGCGCCGATGCGCGTCTGATGCCCCCCTAGCGATGGCTGAGGGTGGGAGATCGGGGTATTTTTTCTCCCACCCGCACCCTTCCGTGTAGGCGCGGCGTCTCTGGTGCACCCAGACGCCGCCGCAAGTATTGGTGCCCGCGGGTCGTGGGCAGTCGCTGGGTGGGTCGCTGATGTTGTATCAGGTTCCGGTGGCCCACCCGCTAAGGCGAGGCGACGTTGCACAGGGGGGTTTTAGTCGGTATGCCGGCCGTTCGCTCTAGGCCGGAGAGCCCGACATAACCGTCCCACCTCCCCGAGTGGGACGGTATGCATCAGGAGCATTTCCCCCATCCCAAAAAAAAAAAAAAAAAAGGTTAGGTTAGGTTGGGGTGTGGGTCAGAAAACCTCGTGGTACACCCTGGGCAACGTTGGCAATAATGCTCTTCATTATTGCTGGCGGCTAATATTCTGACAACCGGTGCCTTGTGCCGTCGCGTTTGGCACCGGTGGCGGGGGGATGGACGCTTGTCCCATCCCCAGGCCGGCGGCCCTTTCTTTGGGCCCGGCTCTCCCAGTACCGCTCTGTTTTAGAGTGGACATGGGAGAGTCTCTTTGACGGGTTCGGCGTGCACTCACCCTGCCGCTGAACAGACAACGGGGTCCCTTCTCGTCACTCTGACGACTCTCCCCCCCTTTCTTTGCCCCCCTTTTTGTTTTTTGTTTTTGTCTCTTGTTTTTGGTTTCGTCCCCTTTTTGTTTTTTGTTCCTTTTGGTTCTGCGTCCATTTTGTTTTGTCCCCTTTTGTTTTCGTTGTTCCCCCTTTCTTTTGTCTTTTGTCCCCGTTGTCACCGTCTAGAGCAAATCGTAACCCCGTATTGTGCAGTGTCGTGGATCACGTCTCGCGGCTGCTGACGGGAGCGAGGGTCTTGGCTTCACCGCCCGGACTGCGAGGGAGTGGCCCTCTATAAAAACCACCCCGAATCTCAAGTTGCTGCCGCACGGCGAGGAGATGCATGGCTGATGGGTAGTTCAGTCGTTAGTGCGGCCCCCTCAGGGTACCTGCCGTCCCCCTGTTGTAATTAGGCTTGCCCGGGTATCGGGATCTCTGCCCGGGTCGACGTTTATTTCTCCCGCACTCGTGGGTTCAAATATGGAATCTTTAAAATCTATCTTAAAAAAAAAGTCGTTGAGTGAAAGTCGGTCGCGCACGCCCAGTACTGCGCGCTCTGAAGAAGATGAGGAGTACGTGCCATCTGAGCACGAGAGTGACGTTGTGGAGTTAACTTCGGAGGCTACTCCGGAGAAAGCTCCACGGAAGCGGTTGCGGTCTGCGCAGCCAACGGAGTCGGACGGCTCCAGTGACGACGCGGTATCGGCTGCGAAAGTGCCGACAGCCCGACGTGGACGCGGTCGTCCGCCCACCCACGGCAGGTACGTGGGTCTGGGCCAGGCCAAGGCTGAACTTGCCGCCGCGTTAAGGAAGGCCGATGAAGAGGAGCGCACGTCCGGAGAGGATAGCCTCATCACTGCGGCAGCCCAAAGAGTCGCCGCGGGACGCAAGCAGCCGTTGGTGGAGCCGGATGCGGAGGACCTGCCGGTGTCACAACTGAAGACCCGGCTAGACGACGCCTTGGAGGCGATCCGTCTGGTCTCCAAGAAGTCGAAGGGTCTTAAAGGCACGTGCCAGAAGACCCTTAAGGAATCGATGGAGGCCATTCGAGAGATTGCGGAGGCCGTCTTCAGTCGCACAGCCAACGAGGAAGTGCAAAAACTTCAGGCGGAAAATGCTCGTTTGGCGAAAGAGTTGTCTGAGCTCCAAAGACGACAGGAGGAGTTATAGAGGCGGCACGAGCAGGGCGCAAGCAAGGCCGAATCCGACCTTGTGGCTCTCGTCCGACGGGAGCTTGGCGAGTTTCGCGCCAAGCTCTCAGTCATGGAGGGCCGGCTGCTGCGCCCTCCTCTGGCTGCAGACAGAGTCGCTGAGCTTCCTCGTTCTTCTCACCCGACGCCTGCGCCGCCTACGTCGTACGCAGCTAAAGCGAGGGCTTCGCGACCTCCTGCAAATACCCCAGTGGTCGGTGCTACACCTCCGGCCACACAAAAGGGAAAGAAAAGGCCGAAGGCAAAGCGCGCACCCGCAGCTGCCGAGGAACGCCCTGCCGTTTCCAGCAAGCAGCCCGCTACGACCGCACGCAAAGCCGACGACTGGGAGGTCGTCGGCCAGAAAAAACAGGAGGCCAAGAAGAAAAAGAAGGCGGCCAAGAAGGCTAGGCAGGCGGCCAAAAAGGCGGAGAGGAAGCTCCAGGCCCCTCGCTCAACTGGAGTAGTCCTTACGCTGCAGCCGGCTGCCATCGAGCGAGGGACCACTTATGCGGAGCTCCTCAAGAAGGCGCGGACGGCGATCGACCCCGGCAAGTTGGGGATAACGGCGGGCTTGCGGTGCCGGACTACCCAGACCGGCGCCCGCCTTATCGAAGTGCCGGGAGTCGCAAGCGGCGACCAGGCGGACCGCCTGGCGGAAAGTCTCCGCCAGGTTTTAGAGGCAGAAGAGGTCCGCGTCTCCAGGCCACAAAAATGTGTGGATTTGCGTATTACGGGCCTGGATGACTCAGTTGTTAAAGAAGAGGTCGTCGCTGCCGTCGCCAGGACCGGAGGGTGCCCTGTGGACCAAGTGAGGTGCAATGAAATCCAACAGGGCCGCGCCGGAATGGGAACGGCCATTATAAGCTGTCCCGTGGCCGCCGCCAAAAAGCTGGCCGATGGCCGCCGAATTTTGGTGGGTTGGGTGTCGGCGCACGTCAGGGTCTTGGACCCCAGGCCCGCCCGATGCTATCAATGCTTTTCGAGCGGCCATGTGGGCGTCAAGTGCCCCTCACGGGCTGACTGCACCGGCCGCTGTTTCCGCTGCGGTCAGCCTGGTCACATGGCCGCAACTTGTGAGGCCCCGCCACACTGTATCTTGTGTGCGGCGGCGGGCAAGTCAGCTGGGCATCGGGCGGGTGGCAAGGAGTGCGCTGCCACCGACAAAAAGTTACCCCCAAGGTCGCCTGCCTCATCTTCGGCAGCGGATAAGGTCGCCGCTCCCGCGGTCGGAGGGGCGGAGGTCAGTATGGAGACATAATGTCTCCACGCCTCCGTCTCCTCCAGTGTAATTTAAACCACTGCGCCAGGGCTCAGGATCTTCTCCTTCAGAGCATGGCGCAGTGGTCAATTCATGTCGCAATAGTAGCCGAGCCCTATTTTGTCCCTCCCAGGGCTGACTGGGTAGGGGACCTCGATGGCTCGGTGGCGCTAATTTCGCCGGCCGCCGCCGGCACCCCGTCCTTCGAGAACATCGTCCGGGGACGGGGCTGCGTCGCAGCACTCGTAGGAGAAGCGGTTGTGGTGGGCGGCTACTTCTCACCCAACCGACCTCTCGCCGACTTCGAGGAGTATCTCCTCGAACTGAACGTCGTCGTCGCTCGAAGCCACCCTCGGCCCGTGCTCTTCGTCGGGGACCTCAATGCCAAATCCTCGGCTTGGGGTTCCGCGACCACGGACGCGAGGGGTGAATTGCTCGAGGAGTGGGCCGTAGAAAACGGCCTGCTAGTCCTCAATCGTGGGTCAGTGCACACGTGCGTGCGTCAGCGGGGCGGGTCAGTCATTGATGTCTCGTTTGCTAGCCCCGCACTAGCACGCCGTGTCCAAGGCTGGCGCGTCGTCGAGGGGGTGGAGACGTTGTCGGACCATCGTTATATACGGTTCGACGTCTCCACCCAGACCTCCGACCCCCCAGCTCCGAGGACCCTGATTGGGGGCGGTCCGCGTTGGGCTTTAAAGAAGCTAAATCGGGAGGTCCTCCTGGAAGCCTCCATCGTTCAGGCCTGGGTGCCAGCACCGGCCAGGCCTGACAACATCGAGATGGAGGCCGAGTGGTTCCGGGAGGCCGTAACGCAAGTTTGTGATGCGGCGATGCCTAGAGTACCTTTAAATGTTACAGGTAGGCGTCGGGTGTACTGGTGGTCGGACCATATCGCCGTCCTGCGCCATGCGTGCGTGGCGGCCAGGCGCCAGTACATCCGGCTTCGAAGGAGGCGTCGCCGCCCTCCCGATTTTGACGCCAGGGAGGCGGAATTGTACGAGGTCTACAGAGCGGCCAAGAAGACCCTGAAGATCTCCATCAAGCGGGCCAAAGATCAGGCCCGCCAAGAGCTGCTGGGGACTCTGGACCGTAACCCCTGGGGGCGTCCATACCTTATGGTCAGGGGCAAGCTTCGCCCCTGGGCGCCCCCCTTGTCCCAGAGTCTCCGGCCACAGTTGGTGGAGGAGGTGGTGGCCGCTCTGTTTCCTTTACAGGCGGAGCACACTCCTCCGTCGATGGTTCCGCCTTCCATGGCGTCCAGCGCGGACTTTGACGACGACGTGGTTCCCGAAGTGACCCAAGTAGAGTTGCGAGCGGCGGTGTCGAGACTTCGCTCGAAAAACACCGCCCCAGGGCCCGACGGCATTCCAGGCCTTGCGTTGGCCCTGGTCTTAGAGGAGCTCGCGCCCCGACTCAGGGGGCTCCTCAGTGAGTGTTTGCAGCAGGGCCAGTTTCCGCGCCAGTGGAAGGTGGGGAAACTGGTCCTGATCAGGAAGGAGGGGCGCCCGGCGGACTCTCCGTCCGCCTACCGGCCCATTGTGTTGCTGGACGAGGTGGCTAAACTCTTCGAGTTTATTATTGCGGAGCGCCTCGTCCAGCGTCTTTCTTCAGTGGGTCCGGATCTGGCGGAGAACCAATATGGTTTCCGCCGCGGGCGCTCCACTATCGACGCTGTTCAGCGAGTGAGGAGCCTGGCGGAGGATGCGGTGTCCCGGGGCGAGGTCGTCTTCGCGGTGTCTCTTGACATCGCGAATGCCTTTAACACATTGCCCTGGAGTTGCATTAGGGAGGCACTCATTTTTCATCGAGTGCCGACCTACCTCCGCCGCATAGTCGGGGCATATTTGTCAGAGAGGGTAGTAGTCTACCCGGGTCACGACGGTTGGAGTCGGCGAGAGATGTCGTGCGGTGTTCCGCAGGGATCGGTTCTGGGTCCACTCCTGTGGAACATCGGTTACGACTGGGTGCTGCGAGGTGCGCTCCTCCGTGGCGTCGGCGTCATTTGTTACGCCGACGACACGCTTGTCACGGCGAGGGGTAAGTCGCACCGGGCGGCGGCCATACTGGCGACCGCTGGGGTCGCACAAGTCGTCAATCGTATCCGGCGGTTGGGCCTCGAGGTGGCCCTGTCCAAGTCCGAGGCCGTTTGTTTTCACGGCCCTCGGAACCGGCCACCTCCAGAGGCCCATATCATGGTAGGAGGGGTCCGCATCGGCGTCGAGTCAACCCTAAAGTATTTAGGTCTCTTGCTCGACGGCCGATGGGACTTTACAGCCCATTTTCGACGTTTGGCCCCCATTCTTCGGGGCGCTGCAGGCGCGCTCACGCGCCTGCTACCCAACCTTGGGGGGCCAAATACCTCCTGCCGGAGGCTCTACGAGGGGGTCGTGCGGTTCATGGCCCTGTATGGGGCCCCAGTTTGGGCGGACAACCTGACGGCCCGTAACATCTCGGCGCTTCGTGCGCCACAGCACGCCATGGCCGTCAGGTTGATAAGAGGATACCGCACGATCTCGTTCGAGGCTGCGAGCCTCCTCGCCGGATCGATGCCATGGGACCTGGAAGCGGCGCTCCTGGCGTCGCTCTATCGTTGGCGCCAGGAGGCGCTAGCTCGGGGCGAAGGACCTTCTCTTTCCGCTGTCGAGGCGGCGAGGTCCGAGCTCCGCCAGGTCCTAGTGGCGAATTGGCAGGAGCGACTTGTGCACCCCAGTGCCGGGCACGCCACGATCGTGGCGGTAAGTCCCGTGTTTGAGGAGTGGCTGGAGAGGCGGCATGGCGCCCTCACCTTCCGGCTGACACAGGTTTTGACCGGCCATGGTTGTTTTGGCCGGTTCCTGTGTCGGATAGGCCGGCAAGAGACGCCCGGTTGTCACCACTGCGGCGACTGCCGCGACGTTGTTGAGGACACGGTGCTGCACACATTGGCGGTTTGCCCCGCCTGGGCATCGCAGCGCCGTGAGTTGATCGCGGCAGTCGGATCGGTTGCCCTCTCGCTCCCGGCCGTAGTTCTGTCTATGGTCCGGAGTGAGAGGTCGTGGAACGCCGTCGCCTCCTTTTGTGAGGAAGTCATTTCCATCAAGGAGGCGGCGGAGCGGGAGAGGGAGCGTTTAAACCCTCTCCCCAACCGCAGAGCCGGGCGCCGGAGGGTGCGGGACGACCTCCAGCCACCATGAGGTTTGACCTGGGGGTGGCGGGCTTTGTGGGCCTGCCCGACATCCGTTCAGCACCAGGTCCGAGAGGCGGCGTGCGTGTTCCCACGCGCGCCTCTGTGTCGTGTCCGTCTCCCCTCTAGGGGGGGGACAGTAGGGCTTTTGGAGTGGTATACCTAGGGTAGGAGTTTCGTGTAGTGGCCTGCCGTTTCACACGGCGGGCCGTAACCTCGGCGGGGTCGCGACTGCATGTGAAAGTGATTCGCGCGGCCCCGTCGACAGTGGTTTGTTGAGGAACACCGTGGTAGGTTTAGTCGGTATTCCGGGAGGTCCATTGTATTGTTTAACATCTTTCTTTTACCCCGGCGAGTCCGACATAACCCCTCCGCCCGCCCCCGCGGAGGGGTATGCGTCATAGCATTCCCCCACGTAAAAAAAAAAAAAAAAAAAAAGGTTAGGTTAGGTTAGGTTTTTTTTTTTTTTTTTTTTTTTTTTTTCTCTTAGTATTTTTGGATTATATAGTTTGTATCTCGTCATATTGTGCGCCCGCCTTTGATGGAGTTTTGCAGGCGACAACACAAAAGCAATTTTTGTTTTGTTAATGATGACTCTAGGTAATTTTATTTCGTGGATGATATTTTGGCTGAAGGCCATTTGTGCTTTTTCTTTGGCTGAGGGCCTTATCTTGTGAGGCTGAAGGCCTGTTGTAAGAGGGGGGGCTATAATTTTGCTGATGGCCTAATTTGTCGGCTGAAGGCCTTATTTTAAATTGGCTGAAGGCCTATTCTAATTTTTGAATTTTGTTTTTTGGCTGAGGGCCTGAATTTGTTGGGCTGAAGGCCGTTTTGATGGGCGTCTTGCCGTTGAGGAGTGAGTTGTGTTCTTGTCATTTTACCGTCTTGGTTTGGTTTGGCGGTTTGGCATTCTGCCTTGTTGTCACTTAATTTTGTTTTGTTTTGTCGTGTCCGGTTTGTCGTTGTTGCTGGTTTGGTGTATGTCAATTTATTGTTTTGCCGCTATTTCTACTCAGGTTTCCCGCTGGTACTCTGAATCTGAATCTCAGGGCTTGTCGCGCTTTGTGGTCCTGGATTTCCTCTGACTTCTCTGTACAGTGTTGTCAGTTTCTCTATGGTCTGGTGATCCCGATGTTTAATGGCCATTTTGAGATTGTAGTCCAGGATGTTTTTGGCGGAAGATGTTGTTGCCCTTTTAATCAGATTTCCTGTCGCGTCGTTGCTTTCGTCGGTGTAGTAGACGAACGTCTCTGTGTGACGCGACATTGCGACCACCGCATGGGGGACACTGTCATGGATCCGTTGTCTTCTGCTAGCACACTTGATCAAAAGTACTTTGCCGTATGTTTGCCCTTGGGCTTCATGTACTGTGAGAATGGTCGATCCTTCTCCTTTGCCGTACCCTCTTTCCGAGAGTGTTTCCTTCTCTGCCTGGCTGAAGGTGAGGTAGAGTGTATTTGGCTCGGATTGGGGGATCGATGCGTTGGTATATGAAGTTATTTTTAGAGATTTTATGACTGTTTTGGACGAGTAGATGCTCTCGTAGATGGTGCTGAGGGCGAACGCCACGTCCATTGGGCATCTGTGTGTGCAAAGCAACTCTTGGTTTGTGTCAGTCAGGGAGTTTGGGCGGAGGTATGTGATTTTAAAGAGGTTTTCCCGGTCAATGTATGGTAACTGGTTCACGTCGCCGATAAGCAGCAGCTCGCTGGCCCCTACGATTCGCGATAGCATCAGTATTGCGCCGAAGTGGTTCATCAGTGCTTCGTCTACAAGTAGCCGACTGCACTGTTCTCGGTCTCGCTCTTTGACCCCGTTTACCAGGGTTGATGCCATCGTTCGCACTTTCCTTGCTGCGTCTGCCCCTGCTCGGCGAGTGATGCGCTGGACCAGGTCTCTCTGTGCCTCCTTGGTTGTGGTGACAACGATGTCTTTTGCGATGTTAAAGTTGTTTATGATCCATGTTGTCTTACCGCATCCCGGAACTCCGTTTACCCACGTAATTTTGGGCACTTCCCATTTCTCGGGCGGCTCACTCTCGGACAGCTTCTGGGCTCTTTCGAGTATGCTGTCCGCTAGCCATATCTCCGTGTCTTGGGTCGTGACAACGATGGGGTCGTTTTGGGGGGTGCAGTAAGTGAAGTGTCCGGAGCGCTGCGTTTCTTCTCTGTCCAGGGGGACGATTCCCGCTGTGGCGCTGTATGCCGCCATGTGTCTCGTCATCGTCCTTCCTTTTATGACTTTGGAGGCGTCACTGTCGTATATGGTGGCTTCTGCTTCCTCGAGTCTTACGTTTAGTAGGCCTTCTTGTTGGTATTTGAAGGCCCTCAAAATGTCAACACATTTCTTGATGGAAACGGTTTTTGTCTCCCGTAAGATTTGAGTATACTCGAGGAATGCGTTGGCCACGTGGTCTTGTGGAGTGACGGCCTGCTTGAGGTTTGGCGCAGCGACTATTCCCATGTCGGCTTTTGTTCTTGCAGTGGTCGCGGCACCATTACCAGCTCTCGAAGTTGTTTGTGAGGGAGTTGGCGCCGGGTGGGGTGGCGTCTTTTTCCCCCATAATTGTGAGCTGATGGTGTTTAGTAATGGTGTCATGATTGAGTGTTTGGTTGGGGTTTCTCTGGTTGTGCGGGTCCTTTCTTCTAACAACCTCTTCTGCAACTTTTCTGAACTGGTAGGGGGGGTGGCAATTGTGACAGATGTTGGAGTTGATGGCGTCGTGGAGAGATGAGTCGCAGATTGTCTGGGTTTTGGTGGTCTTAAGAAGCTGAGGTCTTGGTGCTTCCCTTCGTAGACCACCACTTCGTGGTACTCGGCTGCACTGATGCTGCCGGTGTAGTCTGCGACCTCGCCCTTCTCGAAGTCGGCCATCATGGCGTCCACGCTGATGATACGCGGTGTGGTGTCGTTTATTCTGCTTGCCTCTGATATCGCTTGGAGTAGAGAGTTTGCTCGAGTGAATGGGGACTCGTTGGCGTTCCAGTCTAGTAACAGAATCGTCTTGTTTTTCTTCCGTACAAGACGACTCTTTTGTCCCGCAACTTCCAATTCACTGAGTTCCTCAAACCTTTTGCGCTTGATGGTGGTGCGCGTGGTGCTTCCTTTGATTATCAGGGCTGCTCCTGGTGAAATTGCCACTCTCTTATTCCCGGTTGCGTTGCAGAAGCCTATCCCGAGCCGTTCATAGTTAGTGTTCATGAACAGGACCACGTTTCTTGTTCTTAAGCCCGGGGCTCCGCGCTCTGCACTCTCCAGCAGTTGGAGTTCTGAAGAGTGATGGACGCAGGGCGTGTTGGGTTTGTGTGGTCCTTGGCTGGTGGTGGGTGTGATAGCTGTTGTCGTAGGTTGGTCCTGAGTAGGGGGAGGGGGAACGGTGTTTGTGTTCCCTGTGCTGTGTCGTTTGGTAGCGGTCTTGAAGATTCTTTCAATGAAGTTGAGGGTTTTCGCTCTGGATTCTTTGTTTTCTAACAGCGCTGGTAAGTTGGTCTCTGACAGCTTGATGTTGAGCTGGTTTTCAAGATCATAGCGGTGGTTTAGAAAACGGGGACAGTCTAAGATGTTATGCAAGGACGTCTCTGGGATGTTGTCGTCACACTCGCAGCCCGGGCTTGATATGAGATTGAACCGATGCAGGTATTCGGCTATACCTCCATGACCTGTTATCGCCTGCACCTGCAGCGGGGTCATTTTTGTCCCTCTCACTATTTGATAGGTGGTGTTTATCTGGGGGAGGAACTTTTTGGTGACCCCTCCGGTGTTGGAGGTCTCATATCGGTCCTGCCATTTTCTGACGCTCTCCCGTCGGATCATCAGTTTTATGAATGACAGGGGGACTTTGTCATAGTCTGGCCCGGTTGACGGTGTTAATGCTGCGAGTTTCGCGAGCTCGTCTGCACGCTCGTTTCCGATTGTGCCCGCGTGAGCTCGTAGCCAGAAGAGTCTTAATTTCTTGCCTTGTTCCGTTATTTTCCTGATGTTTAGCTTAATGTCTCTTGACAGGGCTGTGGTGTACTGGGGATTTCTCAGCAGCTCGAGCGAGGATCTTGAGTCGCTCAAGATGTTGATTATTGGTTCGCTGCTGGTACTCGCCATCTCCACTGCCCTGTGTAGGGCGTACATTTCAGCTTGGAAGACAGAACAGTGTGTGTCTAGACTAAAGGATTTGGATGTTATCTCCTTACCACCTTCCCACCACGTTAGGGCAGCTCCGGTCTTGCCCTCGATTTTGCTGCCGTCTGTGTAAATTTGAGGGCCGGTGATGTGGTGGGTATCTATTGTTTCGGGATCCATATTCTCGAGGAGCTCGAACTCTGTTTTTAGAAGCTCTGAGGGGTGAGGTTTATGGAGGTAGCTCACCTTGTGCTCGAGTTGTTTCCCTGTGGGTAGGTAGTCTAGACTGATGCCCTTTTTGATCTCATAGAGACTTGCTGATTCCTGAATCCTCAGGTCTATTGGCAGCAAGCCTGAAAGGGCTAAGGCAGATGTTAACGAGACTGTCCGGTATGCTTTGCATATTTTCAGTGCGAACCCTCTTTGAGTCGAGTTGAGGATGTCCATTACGGTGTTTAGCTCCGTGGCTGGAGCCCAAACACTGGAGGCGTACATGATAATAGGCTCTATGACTGCTGTGTAAATTGTCCGAACTATTTCTCCGTTGAGCCCCCACGTCACTTTGGCTGCACAGGCTAGCTGTTTGTATATGTCTGCAGCCTTTTTGCAGGTCTTCTGCACGTGTGATGTGAAGGTGAGTGGGCGGTTGATGGTGAGGCCCAGGAGCTTTATTTCTTCCACGAGGTTTATTAGGTTGCCAGACATGTAGATCGCAGGGGGGTCGAACTTTGTCTTCTTGGTTAGAACCATAGCACTGGTCTTGTGTGCTGCGAAGTGTAGCTTGTTTTTCTCCCCTCAATCTACTACAGTCTGCAACGTCTCGTTCGCTGACTGCTCTAGGGCTGTGGATGTGTGCTCGGAGAATAGAAGGACAACGTCATCGGCGAACGCTTGGCAGTTCACTCCTTTGCCAGTTAGTTGTTGTAACAAGGAGTCCAGGATGATATTCCAAAAGGTGGGGCCTCCTATGGAGCCTTGAACGCACCCTTTGGAGGTTCTCTTCTCACTTGTTGTTCTGGCATAGTTGACGACGATACTGCGGTCTTCGAGGTAAGAGCATACCATGTTGTAGAGGTTGTACGGGCATTTCTTTTGCTTGAGTTGACATTTCAGCGCTGGCCACCACGCATTGTCAAAAGCCCCTTCAATATCCAGTGAAACTAGGAGTACTATCTTCTTTTCTCGAATTTCCTCTCTGATCTGGTTCACTAGACTGTAAAGGGCGTCTTCCGTGCCGCGTTGGGGCATGAATCCGTACTGTTTGGAGTTCAGAGTTGGTAAAATGTGCCACTGGATTCTCCCTATCATCAGTTTCTCCACTATCTTTCCGATGACTGATAGGAGACCAATGGGCCTATACGACTTGGGGTGAGTGTAGTCTTCTTTGCCGGGTTTCCGTAGGATGACGACGTGGGCTACTTTCCATGCTCTGGGGAAGTATGCTAGTTTCAGGCAAGCGTTTGCAAGTGCCATGAATACTTCCCTGTCGCAGGCGATGGCTTTGGTGGCGATGTCTGCTGTGATGCCATCTGGGCCTGGTGCCTTTTTGGGATTTAGTGCTTGGAGCACTAGGTCGAGCTCCCCTGATGTAAAGGGAGGGTCGTCTCCTTTCAGTTGTTCCGGTTGACTCTCTTCCGCCATTTTACGGAGCTGAGTGTGATGTGGGGTGTCGGTTTCTATGGTGTCGGTTGGGTAGAACGTTTCCGCCAGGAGATCCGCCGAGTTTTGCGGGCTCAAGGTTTTGCCGCTGTTGTCTCGGAGGAGGGTGTCTTCTTGCTTCCTGGCGGTTCTTCTCAGTATCCTATAGATTCCGTCCCACATGCTCTCTTTTTCCTGGGTCGTGCAGAACTCCTTCCAACTTTTGGTTTGTGCCTCTACTGCTTGCTGGGTGTACGCAAGCTTTGCCTCTAGATATTCTTCGATGACGCACTGCCTCCTGACTGTTGCCGCGTTTCGGATCCGTCTCTTCTTCCTGAGGACTTCTCGTTTGAGTTGTCCGAGAGACGGCGTCCACCACGGAGGCGTTGGTTTGCCTTTGTAGGATCCTAGTTTCGGAATTGTGTGTTCACATGTTTCCGTGATGGTGGTAATGTAGGATCCTACTATGGACTCTAGTTCGGTTTGTGAGGTTACTTCGTTGATTCTGACAGGAGTGATGTTGTTAGCTGCCAGGGTCGATGTGAAGAGTGGAGTGAAGTTCAGCCAGTTTGCCTTTTTCACATTGTATACACGCGTCGTCTGGGGTCTTAAGGGTTGGAGAGCCCCTTCGACGCGTAGCGCAAATGTGATGGCATTGTGGTCAGATGTGGTCAGGTGTTTATTGACTTTCCACTCTTCTATCCTGCCTAGTAGCGTTGAACTGCAGGCTGTTACGTCGACAATGCTGGAGTACAGCCTGCCTCTCCTGTAAGTTTCGAACGTTGGTGTATCTCCGATGTTTAGAATTTGCAAGTCCATTTCGTCGATGAAGGCACTGTAGGTAGCTCCCCTCTGGTCTTCTGAGGAGCTTCCCCACCAATGACTCCACCAGGAACATCTTGATCACCAGGTAGATCACCAATGAGAGGGTACTCGATCACTGATATATCACGAATCATGTTGAACACAAAACTAAAATCACAAGGTACGGTTACCAGTTTATATAGGACATGCCCTTTCCTAAACTCCAACATTACACACGCCAGACTGATTAAAATTCAAGCCTCATTACTAATACAGTGACAGAATTCATTATAAACCACTATTGCGCCGTGCCTGTTTAATATTCGAACTCGATTACAAATACAGTAACAAGCGCAATAAAAGCAACTATATGAAAGTGAAAGTAGGCCATATCGGCTCGCAGGTGCACGCCGCATGGTAGGGACGCGCGCTTTATAAACCAAGTAATATACGATCAGAGCACAGTTATGTCCAGCAAGCGAATCTACGTCTACCACATCATCACCTCGACGAATATAAATGAGTTAATTCAATGTACTAAGCCTTATCCTGTTGTACATTTGCAAAATGAAACGTGTAATATCCTGTGTAAACCTATCCAAAAAGAAGACGAAGCGAGATGTAAATCTGGACCAATACAGCCAGAAATCGACGCCGCCCAGCAGCCCGAGCAGACCGAACAGCCCCGAGACGATGGACAACCAAGAGGAGACATCCCCGAAGATGAACTGGGAGAAGTTTCGCAGCGTAGCAATCCAGAATTATGCCCTGGACCAGATGGGGTTATCGAATCTAAAGACGAAAGCGGATATAGAATCAGATGGCGAAACGGACGTTGTCGAAAATATTCCTACGGAGGAGGAAGTAGAGATCGATATGACCAAGGTCATGAAAAAATGGGAACAGGAATATCTCCCGTCGGTACGTATTCAACAATCAATGAAGGTCATTTTGAGAAACTTTATGAGGGACCTTATAAGCTCATCGCTTACCATACAGGAACAAGAAGACCACACTGGCATCTCATATACTACAGTTACAATAAACAGTGGGGATCTAACTCTAGACTGGGACGAACTATTCGAGCAGGAACCTACAAAAATAAATCAGTTGACTGCTTGTCTTGTATTCGCGAGTATCTTTATTCCGGCAATGGTCGTCAAGTATTACAGGACATTCTCAGCGAGGAACATCTTGAAACTTGTCAGTGTGCAAAACATTACTGTGGAATGGTTGGCGAAAATCAATGGAAAAGACAAGCATACCAAAATGACTGTGCCGAGGGGGGAGATTCAATACTTCGACCAGAAGGCAAGTCATATCAAAAAAGGAACTATGGAATGGTGGATGCAGCTTATGAAGCCGATGACGGTGAAACTGGAGAACCCCGACATAAAGTATCAAACAAAAACTGGCAAATTTTGGATGGATGGAAAACCGGTACAAACTGTGATGACACCAGAGAAAATCAACACGTATGTAGTGGAAATGCAGATATTATTATCTTTTTATGCACAAGAGGTGCTTTCACAGAATCAGAAGCTATGGGAGTGTTTACAAAAACAAATAAAGGGATTGACCTTATGTGCAGCAAACAATATAATGAAAAAATCAAAAACTGGGTCCACATCGCAAGAGTTTTGGTATTTCAAGAATCGATAAAACAACGATTTGAACGAGCAAAAAAGAAGTTTGAAGAAGATTATGAACATTTAATGTCTCCAGAAATACAAGATGAAAATAAAATGATGTTTATAGAAATTTTAAACTTGAATAAAATCGATTTGAAACAGTTTTTCATTAACACCTATAAACACTTTACACGACAAAATGAAAAGAAGAATAATCTATTCTTCTTAGGTCCACCATCAACTGGTAAAACCATGATAATGAATAGTTTAGTAGAATGCCACTTTAATTTCTGTAGACTGACTGGCTTAATATCAAACTCGAGTTTCAACTTTAGTGGCTTATTACACACAAACGCTTGTCTCATGGACGAGTGTAAATTAACAGACAACCAGTTCAAACAGTGGAAATTGTTAGCTTCAGGTTTACCAATGTCAACAGATGTAAAGTATAAAGATCGGTGTGATGTCAAAGATGTAGTATTGTATACATGTAGTAATTACCCGATCGAAATGTACTGTAACACACCAATGGCTCGAGAAGCCGTACAAACTCGTACAATAAGATATGAATTAAAAGTAAACTGTCCATGGTTTTTAAAATTAAGTCCCCATATATGGGAAAAATGTTGGGCAGAATATGGGTTGGATTTATAAAATGTAACCATAGTCTTAAGTTTGTAATCATAGATATAAGTTTGTAATCATAGTGTAAGTTTGTAATCATCATGTAACCAAGTGTAATCGCAAATATAAAGGCAAAATGAAATAATGTTGTTTTCTTAATCAGCGTCAAATTTTAATTTTTTTTTTCAAGGTCACATGCAAGAAAGGTTAGGTCACATGCAAGAAAGGTCAGGGCATATGCAAGTCAGGTCAAGGTCACATGCAAGTAGGGTCAAGGTTAACTTAAGTGTTGTTAAGTTAAGGTTAACTTAAGTGTAAGTTAGGTTAGGTTAGGTTAGGTTAGGTTAGGTTAGGTTAGGTTAGGTTAGGTTAGGTTAGGTTAGGTTGGGGTGTGGGTCAGAAAACCTCCTCGTGGTACACCCTGGGCAACGTTGGCAATAATGCTCTTCATTATTGCTGGCGGCTAATATTCTGACAACCGGTGCCTTGTGCCGTCGCGTTCGGCACCGGTGGCGGGGGGATGGACGTTCGTCCCATCCCCAGGCCGGAGGCCCTTTCTTTGGGCCCGGCTCTCCCAGTACCGCTCTGTTTTAGAGTGGACATGGGAGAGCCTCTTTGACGGGTTCGGCGTGCACTCACCCTGCCGCTGAACAGACAACGGGGTCCCTTCTCGTCGCTCTGACGACTCTCCCCCCTTTTTTCTTTTTTTTGTCCCCCTTTGTGTTTTTTGTCTCTTGTTTTTGGTTTGGTCCCCTTTTTGTTTTTGGTTCTGCGTCCATTTTGTTTTGTCCCCTTTTTGTTTTCATTGTTCCCCCCTTTCTTTTGTCTTTTGTCCCCGTTGTCACCGTCTAGAGCAAATCGTAACCCCGTATTGTGCAGTGTCGTGGATCACGTCTCGCGGCTGCTGACGGGAGCGATGATCTTGGCTTCACCGCCCGGACTGCGAGGGAGTGGCCCTCTATAAAAACCACCCCGAATCTCAAGTTGCTGCCGCACGGCGAGGAGATGCATGGCTGATGGGTAGTTCAGTCGTTAGTGCGGCCCCCTCAGGGTACCTGCCGTCCCCCTGTTGTATTAGGCTTGCCCGGGTATCGGGATCTCTGCCCGGGTCGACTTCTATTTCTCCCATTCTCGTGGGTATTATTATGGAACCTATTAAATCTATTTTGAAAAAAAAGTCGAAGGAAGTAGAAAGTCGGTCGCGCACGCCCAGTACTGCGCGCTCCGAAGAAGATGAGGAGTACGTGCCATCTGAGCACGAGAGTGACGTTGTGGAGTTAACTTCGGAGGCTACTCCGGAGAAAGCTCCACGGAAGCGGTTGCGGTCTGCGCAGCCAACGGAGTCAGACGGCTCCAGTGACGACGCGGTATCGGCTGCGAAAGTGCCGACAGCCCGACGTGGACGCGGTCGTCCGCCCACCCACGGCAGGTACGTGGGTCTGGGCCAGGCCAAGGCTGAACTTGCCGCCGCGTTAAGGAAGGCCGATGAAGAGGAGCGCACGTCCGGAGAGGATAGCCTCATCACTGCGGCAGCCCAAAGAGTCGCCGCGGGACGCAAGCAGCCGTTGGTGGAGCCGGATGCGGAGGACCTGCCGGTGTCACAACTGAAGACCCGGCTAGACGACGCCTTGGAGGCGATCCGTCTGGTCTCCAAGAAGTCGAAGGGTCTTAAAGGCACGTGCCAGAAGACCCTTAAGGAATCGATGGAGGCCATTCGAGAGATTGCGGAGGCCGTCTTCAGTCGCACAGCCAACGAGGAAGTGCAGAAACTTCAGGCGGAAAATGCTCGTTTGGCGAAAGAGTTGTCTGAGCTCCAAAGACGACAGGAGGAGTTCGAGAGGCGGCACGAGCAGGGCGCAAGCAAGGCCGAATCCGACCTTGTGGCTCTCGTCCGACGGGAGCTTGGCGAGTTTCGCGCCAAGCTCTCAGTCATGGAGGGCCGGCTGCTGCGCCCTCCTCTGGCTGCAGACAGAGTCGGTGAGCTTCCTCGTTCTTCTCACCCGACGCCTGCGCCGCCTACGTCGTACGCAGCTAAAGCGAGGGCTTCGCGATCTCCTGCAAATACCCCAGTAGCCGGTGCTACGCCTCCGGCCACACAAAAGGGAAAGAAAAGGCCGAAGGCAAAGCGCGCACCCGCAGCTGCCGAGGAACGCCCTGCCGTTTCCAGCAAGCAGCCCGCTACGACCACACGCAAAGCCGACGACTGGGAGGTCGTCGGCCAGAAAAAACAGGAGGCCAAGAAGAAAAAGAAGGCGGCCAAGAAGGCTAGGCAGGCGGCCAAAAAGGCGGAGAGGAAGCTCCAGGCCCCTCGCTCAACTGCAGTAGTCCTTACGCTGCAGCCGGCTGCCATCGAGCGAGGGACCACTTATGCGGAGCTCCTCAAGAAGGCGCGGACGGCGATCGACCCCGGCAAGTTGGGGATAACGGCGGGCTTGCGGTGCCGGACTACCCAGACCGGCGCCCGCCTTATCGAAGTGCCGGGAGTCGCAAGCGGCGACCAGGCGGACCGCCTGGCGGAAAGTCTCCGCCAGGTTTTAGAGGCAGAAGAGGTCCGCGTCTCCAGGCCACAAAAATGTGTGGATTTGCGTATTACGGGCCTGGATGACTCAGTTGTTAAAGAAGAGGTCGTCGCTGCCGTCGCCAGGACCGGAGGGTGCCCTGTGGACCAAGTGAGGTGCAATGAAATCCAACAGGGCCGCGCCGGAATGGGAACGGCCATTATAAGCTGTCCCGTGGCCGCCGCCAAAAAGCTGGCCGATGGCCGCCGAATTTTGGTGGGTTGGGTGTCGGCGCACGTCAGGGTCTTGGACCCCAGGCCCGCCCGATGCTATCGATGCTTTTCGAGCGGCCATGTGGGCGTCAAGTGCCCCTCACGGGCTGACTGCACCGGCCGCTGTTTCCGCTGCGGTCAGCCTGGTCACATGGCCGCAACCTGTGAGGCCCCGCCGCACTGTATCTTGTGTGCGGCGGCGGGCAAGTCAGCTGGGCATCGGGCGGGTGGCAAGGAGTGCGCCGCCACCCACAAAAAGTTACCCCCAAGGTCGCCTGCCTCGTCTTCGGCAGCGGATAAGGTCGCCGCTCCCGCGGTCGGAGGGGCGGAGGTCAGTATGGAGACATAATGTCTCCACGCCTCCGTCTCCTCCAGTGTAATTTAAACCACTGCGCCAGGGCTCAGGATCTTCTCCTCCAGAGCATGGCGCAGTGGTCAATTCATGTCGCAATAGTAGCCGAGCCCTATTTTGTCCCTCCCAGAGCTGACTGGGTAGGGGACCTAGATGGCTCGGTGGCGCTAATTTCGCCGGCCGCCGCCGGCACCCCGTCCTTCGAGAACATCGTCCGGGGACGGGGCTGCGTCGCAGCACTCGTAGGAGAAGCGGTTGTGGTGGGCGGCTACTTCTCACCCAACCGACCTCTCGCCGACTTCGAGGAGTATCTCCTCGAACTGAACGTCGTCGTCGCTCGAAGCCACCCTCGGCCCGTGCTCTTCGTCGGGGACCTCAATGCCAAATCCTCGGCTTGGGGTTCCGCGACCACGGACGCGAGGGGTGAATTGCTCGAGGAGTGGGCCGTAGAAAACGGCCTGCTAGTCCTCAATCGTGGGTCAGTGCACACGTGCGTGCGTCAGCGGGGCGGGTCAGTCATTGATGTCTCGTTTGCTAGCCCCGCACTAGCACGCCGTGTCCAAGGCTGGCGCGTCGTCGAGGGGGTGGAGACGTTGTCGGACCATCGTTATATACGGTTCGACGTCTCCGCCCAGACCTCCGACCCCCCAGCTCCGAGGACCCCGATTGGGGGCGGTCCGCGTTGGGCTTTAAAGAAGCTAAATCGGGAGGTCCTCCTGGAAGCCTCCATCGTTCAGGCCTGGGTGCCAGCACCGGCCAGGCCTGACAACATCGAGATGGAGGCCGAGTGGTTCCGGGAGGCCGTAACGCAAGTTTGTGATGCGGCGATGCCTAGAGTACCTTTAAATGTTACAGGTAGGCGTCGGGTGTACTGGTGGTCGGACCATATCGCCGTCCTGCGCCATGCGTGCGTGGCGGCCAGGCGCCAGTACATCCGGCTTCGAAGGAGGCGTCGCCGCCCTCCCGATTTTGACGCCAGGGAGGCGGAATTGTACGAGGTCTACAGAGCGGCCAAGAAGACCCTGAAGATCTCCATCAAGCGGGCCAAAGATCAGGCCCGCCAAGAGCTGCTGGGGACTCTGGACCGTAACCCCTGGGGGCGTCCATACCTTATGGTCAGGGGCAAGCTTCGCCCCTGGGCGCCCCCCTTGTCCCAGAGTCTCCGGCCACAGTTGGTGGAGGAGGTGGTGGCCGCTCTGTTTCCTTTACAGGCGGAGCACACTCCTCCGTCGATGGTTCCGCCTTCCATGGCGTCCAGCGCGGACTTTGACGACGACGTGGTTCCCGAAGTGACCCAAGTAGAGTTGCGAGCGGCGGTGTCGAGACTTCGCTCGAAAAACACCGCCCCAGGGCCCGACGGCATTCCAGGCCTTGCGTTGGCCCTGGTCCTGGAGGAGCTCGCGCCCCGACTCAGGGGACTCCTCAGTGAGTGTTTGCAGCAGGGCCAGTTTCCGCGCCAGTGGAAGGTGGGGAAACTGGTCCTGATCAGGAAGGAGGGGCGCCCGGCGGACTCTCCGTCCGCCTACCGGCCCATTGTGTTGCTGGACGAGGTGGCTAAACTCTTCGAGTTTATTATTGCGGAGCGCCTCGTCCAGCGTCTTTCTTCAGTGGGTCCGGATCTGGCGGAGAACCAATATGGTTTCCGCCGCGGGCGCTCCACTATCGACGCTGTTCAGCGAGTGAGGAGCCTGGCGGAGGATGCGGTGTCCCGGGGCGAGGTCGTCTTCGCGGTGTCTCTTGACATCGCGAATGCCTTTAACACCTTGCCCTGGAGTTGCATTAGGGAGGCACTCATTTTTCATCGAGTGCCGACCTACCTCCGCCGCATTGTCGGGGCATATTTGTCAGAGAGGGTAGTAGTCTACCCGGGTCACGACGGTTGGAGTCGGCGAGAGATGTCGTGCGGTGTTCCGCAGGGATCGGTTCTGGGTCCGCTCCTGTGGAACATCGGTTACGACTGGGTGCTGCGAGGTGCGCTCCTCCGTGGCGTCGGCGTCATTTGTTACGCCGACGACACGCTCGTTACTGCGAGGGGTAAGTCGCACCGGGCGGCGGCCATACTGGCGACCGCTGGGGTCGCACAAGTCGTCAATCGTATCCGGCGGTTGGGCCTCGAGGTGGCCCTGTCCAAGTCCGAGGCCGTTTGTTTTCACGGCCCTCGGAACCGGCCACCTCCAGAGGCCCATATTATGGTAGGAGGGGTCCGCATCGGCGTCGAGTCAACCCTAAAGTATTTGGGTCTCTTGCTCGACGGCCGATGGGACTTTACAGCCCACTTTCGACGTTTGGCCCCCATTCTTCGGGGCGCTGCAGGCGCGCTCGCGCCCCTGCTGCCCAACCTTGGGGGGCCAAATACCTCCTGCCGGAGGCTCTACGAAGGGGTCGTGCGGTCCATGGCCCTGTATGGGGCCCCAGTTTGGGCGAACAGCCTGACGGCCCGAAATATTTCGGCGCTTCGTGCGCCACAGCGCGCCATGGCCGTCAGGCTGATAAGAGGATACCGCACGATCTCGTTCGAGGCTGCGAGTCTCCTCGCCGGATCGATGCCATGGGACCTGGAAGCAGCGCTCCTGGCGTCGCTCTATCGTTGGCGCCAGGAGGCGCTAGCTCGGGGCGAAGGACCTTCTATTTCCGCAGTCGAGGCGGCGAGGTCCGAGCTCCGCCAGGTCCTAGTGGCCAATTGGAAGGAACGACTTGTGCACCCCAGTGCCGGGCACGCCACGATCGTGGCGGTAAGCCCCGTGTTTGAGGAGTGGCTGGAGAGGCGACATGGCGCCCTCACCTTCCGGCTGACACAGGTTTTGACCGGCCATGGTTGTTTTGGCCGGTTCCTGTGTCGGATAGGCCGGCAAGAGACGCCCGGTTGTCACCACTGCGGCGACTGCCGCGACGTTGTTGAGGACACGGCGCTGCACACATTGGCGGATTGCCCCGCCTGGGCATCGCAGCGCCGTGAGTTGGTCGCGGCAGTCGGATCGGTTGCCCTCTCGCTCCCGGCCGTAGTTCTGTCTATGGTCCGGAGTGAGAGGTCGTGGAACGCCGTCGCCTCCTTTTGTGAGGAAGTCATTTCCATCAAGGAGGCGGCGGAGCGGGAGAGGGAGCGTTTAAACCCTCTCCCCAACCGCAGAGCCGGGCGCCGGAGGGCGCGAGATGACCTCCAGCCACCCTGAGGTTTGACCTGGGGGGGGCGGGCTTTGTGGGCCTGCCCGCCATCCGTTCAGCACCAGGTCCGAGAGGCGGCGTGCGTGTTGCCACGCGCGCCTCTGTGTCGAGTCCGTCTCCCCTCTCGGGGGGGGACAGTAGGGAATATTTAGAAGGTACCAGCGGGTAGATCTTTTGTGTAGTGGCCTGCCGTTTCATACGGCGGGCCGTAACCTCGGCGGGGTCGCGACTGCATGTGAAAGTGATTCGCGCGGCCCCGCCGATAGTGGTTTGTCGAGGAACACCGTGGTAGGTTTAGTCGGTATTCCGGGAGATACATTATTATTTTAACATCTTTCTTTTACCCCGGTGAGTCCGACATAACCCCTCCGCCCGCCCCCGCGGAGGGGTATGCGTCATAGCATTCCCCCACGTAAAAAAAAAAAAAAAAAAAAAAAAAAAAAAAAAAAAAAAAAAAAAAAAGGTTAGGTTAGGTTAGGTTAGGTTAGGTTGGGGTGTGTGGCCAGAGAGAACCTCCTAGTGTGCCTGACGGTTGCTTGTCCTTTCCACATTTTTCGTGGATGGGAACGGCAGACGTTGGGCCGGTACACCCCGGGCAACACGGGTAATCATGTCCTTTCGGGGGCATTATTACTCGTGGCTAATACTCTGGCACGCGCGTAGGGAACCCGAGGCATCTTGTCTCGGGGTTGTCGGCCCGCGAGGGCCGCGTTTGGGGGTCTCTCCACGTGTTCCTCTGATTAGCAGAGGACACGTGGATTTGAGACGGGGGGGATAGAGGAAGAAAACCTCTTTAAAAAATCACCAGTGGGGGCCGTAAGGCCGGGGCGGGGTGCGTAGGCGTCCTGCCCAGTCGGGCAGTTTTGGGGCGGGTGGATCGGTCCAGCATGGACCCCCATCCGGCCCAATACGGGGGGGAGGGATAGAGGAAGAAAACCTCTTTAAAAAATCACTAGCGGGGATCGTAAGGCTGTTGCGGGTTGCCTTGGCGTCCTGCCCAGTCGGGCGGTTTTGGGGCGGGTGGATCGGTCCAGCATGGACCCCCATCCGGCCCAACACGGGGGGGATAGAGGAAGACAACCTCTCTAAAAAATTACTAGTGGAGGCCGTCAGGCCGAGGTGGGAACCATGGGTTTCCTGCCCAGGCGGGCGCTCTTGGGGCGGGTGGATTGGTCCAGCATGGACCCCCATCCGGCCCAACCCGTAATCCTGAACTGACAGGACCGGGGGCCTTCGGGCTGCGAGGAAGAAAACCTCTATAAAAATAACCCAAAGCCTAAGCTTTGTGGCCCGGCGAGGGGCTGTATGGCTGGGGGGAACCCAGTCATGAGGGCCACCCAAATGAAAATATGAAAAATGAATGTTGGCAAAGGTTTGAAACTACCCCAGGAGGGTACCGGGTGCGCCGCACCCGGAGAATCCCTCACGGAGCGTTCTAGCTCCGTCTGCCCCTCGTATTCTGGGGGGGGCAACCAACATCACAGTGCCGTGCCTCGCGAAACTTTAGGCACCAAAACCCCTGCGAAGGGGAATAAGGGGAAGGTTGGGGGGGGTATGCCCCCGCCAATAGTTGGGGATAGGGTCCCGGACGTGCCAAGGACACGGTCGAGGTGTCGGGTGGCGGCGCAGGCTCGCAGCGACTCTATGTCGAGTGTGTTTAGCGCCGGCACCGGCACTGACATGGACGTCGGGTCGCGGGCGGGCTCCGGCTCTGAGGCCAGTCGGCCTCGGAGCCGGTGCTCGTCGGCGGCTCGACTGGAGAGTGAGGAGGGGAGGGATAGCCCAGCTTCCCTCGCCCTCAAGTTCCGAGTGACGCCCGGCGCTTCCGCGAAGCGCCGGAAGACGTCACATCACGCGCCGTCCGATTCTGGCTCGGACACGGAGGTGGAGGCAGTGGAGGGGACGCCCTGTGTGGGAAGGGCTGGTTCCCCGATGCCGCCTCCCTCCGCGAGGAAGCTCCTCGGGCAGGCAAAGGCTGCCCGAGACTTTCTGAAGAGGGCTGGGGTCCCGGATGCGTCCCCCTCCGGGGGAGACTCGGTTGCCGACCTCAGGCAACGGTTCGAGGCTGGAGCCGAGACCGTCCTGAGGGTGGCGGCCCGGTCCGGCAATTTAAAGGGGGGGTTCGTCCGGGACCTGAAAACCGCGACGGCAGACATGAAGGAGGCCTTCTTTCATCTGTGGGGGCAGACCTCATCTGACCTCCAGAGGCGCTGGAGGGCAGAGAATGAGGGGCTGCATCGGCAGCTTGCGGAGCTCCGGGCGGAGGTAGCGTCTATGAAGGCGGCCGCTGCCACTGCCGCTCGGGCCGTCGCCGCAAAAGCGCCCTCGGCCGCTGCCGGGGCGCCTGCCAGGGGGCCGCGGGAGGAGTTTCCGCCCCTTCCGCGACGCACAGCGCAGCCCATTGCTCCCGCGGAGGAGCGGCGTCCCGCCTGGGCGGAAGAACTGATGCGGGCCACGGTGGCTCAGGCGCGCAATGTTGTAGAGGCGTGCCTGGCCAACTATGGCCTCGCGCCCGTGCCGACCCCGGGCCCTCCGCTTGGAGGTCGCCCCCGAATGGTCGGGGGCGCGCCAGCTGGCCCCGCGCCCTCCAGCCAACCAGTGGCACGACAAATTTCTGCCCCCACACCGTCGGCTTCCTCTTCAAAGGGGAAAGGAAAGGGCAAGGGGAAGGCGATCGCCACTGTGGCCCCGCCGCGCCCTGCCCCGCAGCTCCAACCTGCCCCGGTGGCCTCTACCTCGGCTGAACAGCCGTGGACGGAGGTCACCAGAAAGAAGAGGAAGAAGAAGAAGAAGAAGGCCTCCCGGGCTCCCCTGGTAACAAATAAAAAAAAGGGCCCCCGCCCGGCCGACCTGCGGCCCCCGCGCTCTACCGCCGTTGTGGTAGAGCTGACGGAGGAGGGGCTCCGGCGGGGCGTCAGCTACGCAGGCGTCCTCCGGCAGGCCACTCAGGCTATGCAGAGTAACCTGGCTGAGATGGGCCTTGCTGGAGGCGTTATGTTTAAAGTTGCCGCCACTGGGGCCAGAATCTTAGAGGTCCCAGGTGCCACCTCCGGCGACAAGGCGGACAGGGTAGCCGCTACTATTCGGTCCCTGTTTACGCCCGAGGAGGTCAGGGTGTCCCGCCCGGTGAAGTCCGCAGAAATGCGAGTAACCGGGCTGGACGACTCGGCCTCCTCCGAGGATGTCGCCGCTGCGGTGGCACATGCCGGAGCCTGCCCTCAGGACCACGTCAGGGTGGGGGAGATGCGCCGCGGCGAGAGTGGCTTGTGCACGGTAATGGTGCGCTGCCC
The DNA here is from genome assembly GCA_963564715.1 of Catocala sponsa. Taxonomy (NCBI): domain Eukaryota; kingdom Metazoa; phylum Arthropoda; class Insecta; order Lepidoptera; family Erebidae; genus Catocala; species Catocala sponsa. Next base: position 55,402 of record OY751351.1, on the reverse strand, counting down.
CATCGCCGCGGCGAAGAAGGTGGCGGCCGGCCGTTTGCTGGTCGGGATGGTCTCGGCTCAGGTGAACCTCCTGGAGCCGAGGCCCAGGCGGTGCTACCGCTGCCTCGAACCGGGGCACGTGAGGCAGCAATGCACCGCTGAAACTGACCGCAGCGACCTTTGTTACCGCTGCGGCCAGCCCGGCCACAAGGCCGCCGCCTGCTCCGCCGAAAAGTCTTCCTGCAGCATATGTTCGGCTGCAGGAAGACCGGCGGAGCACCGGATGGGGAGCAAATCTTGCTCCCCTCCAAAAAGACGTAGGGCCAGAGGGGCGGTCGCCGGGACTCCGGCCGCCCCGGCCCCTCCCCAAGCAGGGAGCAGTGGGACGGCGATGGACACATAATTAATTATGGCCCATCGCCTCCTACAGGCGAACGTTGGCCGCTCCGCCAGGGCGCAGGATATTTTGCTGCAGCACATGGCGGAGTGGTCAATAGACATCGCCGTGGTCGCCGAGCCTTACTGCGTCCCCAACCGGCACAACTGGTTTGGGGACCTCGGGGGTTTGGCGGCCATTGTTTCGTCCGGACCCTCGCTCCTGGTGATGACAGACAGGGGCGAGGGCTATGTGTGTATTGATTGGGAGGGAACCGTCCTGATCGGGGTGTATTTTGCTCCGAACCGGCGCCTCGCCGAGTTTGAGCGATTTTTGGGCGCGGTGGGGGCCGTGATTAATCGGTACCCGTCGCGTCCGGTCGTGGTGGCGGGGGACTTCAATGCCAAATCAACGGCTTGGGGATCCCCTGTCACCGACGCTCGCGGCGACGCGCTGGAGGAGTGGGCGATTGCGACCGGCCTCGTCGTTCTTAATCGGGGGTCGGTCGCCACATGCGTGCGCTGGCAGGGCGAGTCCATTGTGGACATCTCGTTCGCTAGCCCTGCCGTAGCGCGCCGCGTCCGGGACTGGCAAGTGCTGGTTGAGGCGGAGTCTCTGTCGGACCACCGTTACGTGCGGTTCGACATCTCTGCCTCGCCAGCGATCCCGGACGATCGCCCGAGGAGAGCGCACACCCCGTCGTCCCCACGATGGGCGTTGAAACGTCTCGATGCAGACGTGCTGGTGGAAGCCTCCATCGTGCAGGCCTGGACCCCGATGGTCCAAGGGCCTGTGGAGGTTGAGCAAGAAGCAGAGTGGTTCCGGGGCGCGATGACGCAGATTTGCGACGCGTCAATGCCCCGGGCCAGTGCTCAGCCTCCGAGGCGTCAGGTGTACTGGTGGTCTGACGACATCAGCCGGAAACGCGCCGCGTGCATTGCGGCGCGTCGCCAGTACACTAGGTACCGCCGACGCAGGCGGTACCGTGACCCGACCGTGGAGGCACGGCTGCGGGACGCGTACAAACAGCGGAAGTACGCCCTGCAGTCCGCCATCAGCGAGGCCAAAACCCAAAGATGGGAAGAGTTCCTGGGGACTCTCGAGGCAGATCCGTGGGGCCGTCCGTACAAGACGGTCAGGGGCAAGTTACGCCCCTGGGCCCCGCCGGTCACCGAGAGTCTCCAGCCCCGGCAATTGGAGGGTGTGATCTCCGCTCTCTTTCCTTCGAGGGCGGAGCACACGCCTCCCGTAATGGCACCACCCGAAATTGAGGAGGGCGGTGCCGATGCCGGGGCGCCAGAAGTTACAATGGCGGAGCTCGGCGCGGCAGTGATGCGGCTTCGGGGCAAGAACACCGCCCCGGGGCCGGACGGAATTCCTGGCCGCGCCTGGGTTTTGGCTTTCGACGCCCTAGGGGACCGGCTCCTCAGGCTGTTCAGCGCCTGTTTGGAGTCGGGACGGTTCCCTTCCATGTGGAAGACGGGCAAGCTGGTCCTCCTGAGAAAGGAGGGCCGCCCCGCGGATTCTCCCTCCGCGTACCGCCCCATAGTGCTGTTGGATGAGGTGGGCAAGCTCTTTGAGCGCGTAGTTGTTGCCCGCCTCTCCAAGCACCTGGTGCGGGTGGGCCCCGACTTATCCGAACGCCAGTTCGGATTCCGGGAGGGCCGATCGACGATTGACGCGATCAGCAGCGTCAAGGCCCTCTCGGAAGAGACGGTCGCCTCGCGCGGGGTGGTATTGGCGGTGTCCTTGGACATCGCCAACGCTTTTAACACCCTGCCGTGGGCGACTATTAGGGAGGCGCTCCGATTTCATGGGGTGCCTCCCTATCTACGCCGAATAGTCGGGGACTACCTGCACCAGAGGAGTGTGTTTTGTGTGGGGCGGAACGGAGAGACGTTCCGGAGGGAGATGTCGTGCGGTGTTCCACAGGGTTCGGTTCTGGGTCCGATACTGTGGAACATCGGCTACGACTGGGTGCTGCGGGGCGCCCTGCCCCCGGGCGTCGGCGTAACTTGCTACGCCGACGACACGTTGGTTACGGCCCGGGGAGCGGATTGCGGGGCAGCTGCCCGTCTTGCCACGGCTGGAGTGGCCCTGGTTGTCGGCAGGATTAGGATGTTGGGACTGGAGGTGGCGCTGGATAAGTCCGAGGCCCTGTTATTTCACGGGCCTCGGCGGGCGCCACCTCCCGATGCCCACATCATCGTTGGAGGGGTCCGCATCGGGGTGGAGCCAAGCATGAAATACTTGGGGCTCTACCTCGACGGCCGCTGGAACTTTCGCGTCCATTTTAGCCGTCTGGCCCCCCGCCTGATGGCGGCAGCGGGAGCGCTTAGCTCTCTGCTGCCGAATATCGGGGGGCCCAGTGTCGTCTGCCGCCGCCTCTATTTGGGGGTGGTGCGGTCGATGGCCCTATATGGAGCGCCCATCTGGGCTGGCGCCCTTGATCGCCAAAATATCGCCCTCCTCAGGAGACCTCAGAGGGCGATGGCGATCAGGGTGTCACGGGCGTACCGCACCGTCTCCTTTGAGGCGGCGTGCGTTTTGGCGGCATCGCCGCCCTGGGATTTGGAGGCGGAGGTCCAAGCGTCAGTGTATTACTGGCGCGCTGACCTCCGGCTCCAGGGAGAGGAACCCACGCACAGGGCGGTGGAGACGCGAAGGTCCCAGGCTCGACTGGTCCTTGAAGCGAATTGGCAGGAGAGACTGGCCCAGCCCCGCTACGGGGTGAGGACCGTCGAGGCTGTCCATCCGCTACTTAGGCAGTGGACGGACAGACGGCGCGGACCGCTCACCTACCGGCTTACTCAGGTGCTCTCCGGACACGGCTGTTTCGGAGAGTACCTTTGCAAGATAGCCGGTAGGGAGCCGACAACCAGGTGTCACCATTGTGAGGAGTGTGACCGGGACACGGCGCAGCACACGCTGGAGGAGTGCCCGGCGTGGGCCGCGGAGCGCTGTGCCCTGGTCGCCGTGATTGGCCCCGACCTCTCCTTGCCGACCGTCATATCCAAGATGGTCGGCGACGACAGGTGCTGGGGCGCAATGAGGTCCTTCTGCGAGTCTGTCATCTCGCAGAAGGAGGCGGCGGAGCGGGGGCGTGAGGACGATCCTTACGCCCCGGAAGTCCGCCGCCGGAGGAGGGGACGCAGGAGACGCGCTTATGTCGCTCTCCTGCCCCCCACTTAAGGGTTCCGGGTGGCAAGGCCTCAGGGGGGCCTGCCACCCGTAAACTAAGAACCCTGAGAGGGCGCGCGCGGTGTTCCCGCGCGCCTTCCAACGTCGAAAGGGGAGAGCGGTGAAGCTCTCCCCTGGGGACAAGAGGGGGTCGGATCCTAAAAAAAAAATGACCCGGCCCGCACCCACACGGGGGGGCCTGCTATGGATGAGTCAATTCTTTTAAGAGCTCCCAACAGGCCCCCCCATTGGATGAGAGAGGGAACACCCCAGGTTTTTTAGTGGGTATCCCAGCGCGTTTCTTGCTGGGGAGTCCCACACGCCCCGCCGGTGCCGTCCCCTAGCCGGCGGGTAGTGCATGAAGCATTTTTCCTGGGTACCAAAATAAAAAAAAAAAAAAGGTTAGGTTAGGTTAGGTTAGGTTAGGTTAGGTTAGGTTAGGTTCGTCGAGTCAACCCTAAAGTATTTAGGTCTCTTGCTCGACGGCCGGTGGGACTTTACAGCCCATTTTCGACGTTTGGCCCCCATTCTTCGGGGCGCTGCAGGCGCGCTCGCGCGTCTGCTGCCCAACCTCGGGGGGCCAAATACCTCCTGCCGGAGGCTCTACGAGGGGGTCGTGCGGTCCATGGCCCTGTATGGGGCCCCAGTTTGGGCGGATAACCTGACGGCCCGTAACATTTCAGCGCTTCGTGCACCACAGCGCGCCATGGCCGTCAGGTTAATAAGAGGATACCGCACGATCTCGTTCGAGGCTGCGAGCCTCCTCGCCGGATCGATGCCATGGGACCTGGAAGCAGCGCTCCTGGCGTCGCTCTATCGTTGGCGCCAGGAGGCGCTAGCTCGGGGCGAAGGACCTAGTCTTTCCGCAGTCGAGGCGGCAAGGTCCGAGCTCCGCCAGGTCCTAGTGGCCAATTGGAAGGAACGACTTGTGCACCCCAGTGCCGGGCACGCCACGATCGTGGCGGTAAGTCCCTTGTTTGAGGAGTGGCTGGAGAGGCGGCATGGCGCCCTCACCTTCCGGCTGACACAGGTTTTGACCGGCCATGGTTGTTTTGGCCGGTTCCTGTGTCGGATAGGCCGGCAAGAGACGCCCGGTTGTCACCACTGCGGCGACTGCCGCGACGTGGTCGAGGACACGGCGCTGCACACTTTGGCAGATTGCCCCGCCTGGGCATCGCAGCGCCGTGAATTGATCGCGGCAGTCGGATCGGTTGCCCTCTCGCTCTCGGCCGTAGTTCTGTCTATGGTCCGGAGTGAGAGGTCGTGGAACGCCGTCGCCTCCTTTTGTGAGGAAGTCATTTCCATCAAGGAGGCGGCGGAGCGGGAGAGGGACCGTTTAAACCCTCTCCCCAACCGCAGAGCCGGGCGCCGGAGGGCGCGAGACGACCTCCAGCCACCGTGAGGTTTGACCTGGGGGTGGCGGGCTTTGTGGGCCTGCCCGCCATCCGTTCAGCACCAGGTCCGAGAGGCGGCGTGCGTGTTCCGACGCGCGCCTCTATGTCGAGTCCGTCTCCCCTCTAGGGGGGAGACAGTAGGGAATATGTAGAGGTACCAGCGGGTAGATCTTTTGTGTAGTGGCCTGCCGTTTCATACGGCGGGCCGTAACCTCGGCGGGGTCACGACTGCATGTGAAAGTGATTCGCGCGGCCCCGCCGATAGTGGTTTGTCGAGGAACACCGTGGTAGGTTTAGTCGGTATTCCGGGAGGTACATTATCATTTTCAACATCTTTCTTTTACCCCGGCGAGTCCGACATAACCCCTCCGCCCGCCCCCGCGGAGGGGTATGCGTCATAGCATTCCCCCACGTAAAGTTAGTTTAGGTTAGGTTAGGTTAGGTTAGGTTGGGGTGTGTGGCCAGAGAGAACCTCCTAGTGTGCCTGACGGTTGCTAGTCCTTTCCACATTTTCCGTGGATGGGAACGGCAGACGTTGGGCCGGTACACCCCGGGCAACACGGGTAATCATGTCCTTTCGGGGGCATTATTACTCGTGGCTAATACTCTGGCACGCGCGTAGGGAACCCGAGGCATCTTGTCTCGGGGTTATCGGCCCGCGAGGGCCGCGTTTGGGGGTCTCTCCACGTGTTCCTCTGATTAGCAGAGGACACGTGGATTTGAGACGGGGGGGATAGAGGAAGAAAACCTCTTTAAAAAATCACCAGTGGGGGCCGTAAGGCCGGGGCGGGGTGCGTAGGCGTCCTGCCCAGTCGGGCAGTTTTGGGGCGGGTGGATCGGTCCGGTATGGACCCCCATCCGGCCCAATACGGGGGGGGGGGATAGAGGAAGAAAACCTCTTTAAAAAATCACCAGTGGGGACCGTAAGGCTGGAGCGGGTTGCTTTGGCGTCCTGCCCAGTCGGGCGGTTTTGGGGCGGGTGGATCGGTCCAGCATGGGCCCCCATCCGGCCCAACACGGGGGGATAGAGGAAGAAAACCTCTCTAAAAAATTACTAGTGGGGCCGTCAGGCCGAGGTGGGAACCATGGGTTTCCTGCCCAGGCGGGCGCTCTTGGGGCGGGTGGATCGGTCCAGCATGGACCCCCATCCGGCCCAACCCGTAATCCAGAACTGACAGGACCGGGGGCCTTCGGGCTGCGAGGAAGAAAACCTCTATAAAAATAACCCAAAGCTTAAGCTTTTGTGGCCCGGCGAGGGGCTGTATGGCTGGGGGGAACCCAGCCATTAGGGCCACCCAATTAAAAAATGATAATGTCGGATAAAGGTCATAGACTACCCCAGGAGGGTACCGGGCGCGCCGCGCCCGGAGAATCCCTCACGGAGCCATCTGGCTCCGTCAGCCCCTCGTATTCTGGGGGGGGCAACCGCCATTCCAGCGTAGTGCCGCGCGAAACATCTGGCACCAAAACCCCTGCAAAGGGGCAAAAGGGGAAGGTTGGGGGGGATATGCCCCCGCCAACAGCTGTGGATGGAGTCCCGGCCGTGAGGACGCGGTCGAGGTGTCGGGTTGCGGCGCTGGCACGCAGCGACTCCGCGTCGAGTGTGTACAGCGCCGGCACCGGCACTGACATGGACGTCGAGTCGCGGGCGGGCTCGGGCTCGGAAGCCAGTCGGCCTCGGAGCCGGTGCTCATCGGCGGCTCTACGGGAGAGTGAGGAGGGGAGGGATAGCCCAGCTTCCCTCGCCCTCAAATTTCGAGTGACGCCCGGCGCTTCGGCGAAGCGCCGGAAGACGTCTCATCACGCGCCGTCCGATTCTGGCTCGGACACGGAGGTGGAGGTAGTGGAGGGGACGCCCTGTGTAGGAAGGGCTGATTCCCCGATGCCGCCTCCCTCCGCGAGGAAGCTCCTCGGGCAGCCTTTGCCTGCCCGTCGAGACTTCCTCAAGAGGGCTGGGGTCCCGGATGCGTCCCCCTCCGGGGGAGACTCGGTTGCCGACCTCAGGCAACGGTTCGAGGCTGGCGCCGAGACCGTCCTGAGGGTGGCGGCCCGGTCCGGCAACCTGAAAGGGGGGTTCATCCGGGACCTGAAGACTGCAACGGCAGATATGAAGGAGGCCTTCTTCAATCTGTGGGGGCAGACCTCTTCTGACCTCCAGAGGCGCTGGAGGGCAGAGAATGAGGGGCTGCATCGGCAGCTGGCGGAGCTCCGGGCGGAGGTAGCGGCTATGAAGGCGGCCACTGCCACTGCCGCTCGGGCCGTCGCCGCAAAAGCACCCTCGGCCGCTGCCGGGGCGCCTGCCAGGGGGCCGCGCGAGGAGTTTCCGCCCCTCCCCCGGCGCACAGTGCAGCCCGTCACTCCCGCGGAGGACCGGCGTCCCGCCTGGGCGGAGGATTTGATGCGGGCCATGGTGGCCCAGGCACGCAATGTCGTGGAGGCGTGCCTGGCCAACTATGGCCTCGCGCCCGTGCCGACCCCGGGCCCTCCGCTTGGGGGCCGCCCCCGAATGGTCGGAGGAGCGCCGGCGGGCCCCGCGCCCTCCGGCCAACCGGTGGCACGGCAGATGTCTGCCCCCACACCGTCGGCTTCCTCTTCCAAGGGGAAAGGGAAAGGGAAGGGCAAGGGGAGGGCGGTGGCCACTGTGGTGCCATCGCGCCCTGCCCCACAGCTCCAACCCGCCCCGGTGGCTTCTACCTCGGCTGAACAGCCATGGACGGAGGTCACCAAACGGAAGAGGAAGAAGAAGAAGAAGGCCTCCCGGGCGCCCCCGGTCGCCAATAAGAAGAAAGGCCTCCGCCCGGCCGACCTGCGGCCCCCGCGCTCCACCGCCGTTGTGGTGGAGCTGACGGAGGAGGGGCTCCGGCAGGGCGGCAGCTATGCAGGCGTCCTCCGGCAGGCCACTCAGGCCATGAAAGGTAATCTCGCTGAGATGGGCCTTGCCGGAGGCGTCGTATTTAAGGTTGCCGCCACTGGGGCCAGGATCTTAGAGGTCCCAGGTGCCACCTCCGGCGACAAGGCGGACAGGATAGCAGCTACGTTACGGTCCCTGTTCACGCCTGAGGAGGTCAGGGTCTCCCGCCCGGTGAAATCCGCAGAAATGCGAGTAACCGGGCTGGACGACTCGGCCTCCTCCGAGGATGTCGCCGTTGCGGTGGCACAAGCCGGAGCCTGCCCTCAGGCACAGGTTAAGGTGGGGGAGATGCGCCGCGGCGAGAGCGGTCTGTGCACAGTGATGGTGCGCTGCCCCATCGCCGCGGCGAAGAAGGTGGCGGCCGGCCGTTTGCTGGTCGGGATGGTCTCGGCTCAGGTGAACCTTCTGGAGCCGAGGCCTAGGCGGTGCTACCGCTGCCTCGAACCGGGGCACGTGAGGCAGCAATGCACCGCCGAAACTGATCGCGGCGATCTGTGCTATCGCTGCGGTCAGCCCGGCCACAAGGCCGCCGCCTGCTCCGCCGTTAAAGCTTCCTGCAGCATATGTTCGGCTGCAGGAAAGCCAGCGGAGCACCGGATGGGGAGCAAATCTTGCTCCCCTCCAAAAAGACGAAGGGCCAGAGGGGTGGTCGCCGGGACTCCGGCCGCCCCGGCCCCTCCCCAAGCAGGGAGTAGTGGGATGGCGATGGACACATAATTAATTATGGCCCATCGCCTCCTACAGGCGAACATTGGCCGCTCCGCCAGGGCGCAGGATATCTTGCTGCAGCACATGGCGGAGTGGTCAATTGACATCGCCGTGGTCGCCGAGCCTTACTGCGTCCCCAGCCGACACAACTGGTTTGGGGACCTCGGGGGTTTGGCGGCCATTGTTTCGTCCGGACCCTCGCTCCTGGTGATGACAGACAGGGGCGAGGGGTATATATGTGTTGATTGGGAGGGAACCGTCCTGATCGGGGTGTATTTTTCTCCCAACCGGCGCCTCGCCGAGTTTGAGCGATTTTTGGGCGCGGTGGGGGCCGTGATTAATCGGTACCCATCGCGTCCGGTCGTGGTGGCGGGGGACTTCAATGCCAAATCAACGGCTTGGGGATCCCCTGTCACCGACGCTCGCGGCGACGCGCTGGAGGAGTGGGCGATTGCGACCGGCCTCGTCGTTCTTAATCGGGGGTCGGTCGCCACATGCGTGCGCTGGCAGGGCGAGTCCATTGTGGACATCTCGTTCGCTAGCCCTGCCGTAGCGCGCCGCGTCCGGGACTGGCAAGTGCTGGTTGAGGCGGAGTCTCTGTCGGACCACCGTTACGTGCGGTTCGACATCTCTGCCTCGCCAGCGATCGCGGACGATCGCCCGAGGAGAGCGCACACCCCGTCGTCCCCACGATGGGCGTTGAAACGTCTCGATGCAGACGTGCTGGTGGAAGCCTCCATCGTGCAGGCCTGGACCCCGATGGTCCAAGGGCCTGTGGAGGTTGAGCAAGAAGCGGAGTGGTTCCGGGGCGCGATGACGCAGATTTGCGACGCGTCTATGCCCCGGGCCAGTGCTCAGCCTCCGAGGCGTCAGGTGTACTGGTGGTCTGACGACATCAGCCGGAAACGCGCCGCGTGCATTGCGGCGCGTCGCCAGTACACTAGGTACCGCCGACGTAGGCGGTACCGTGACCCGACCGTGGAGGCACGGCTGCGGGACGCGTACAAACAGCGGAAGTACGCCCTGCAGTCCGCCATCAGCGAGGCCAAAACCCAAAGATGGGAAGAGTTCCTGGGGACTCTCGAGGCAGATCCGTGGGGCCGTCCGTACAAGACGGTCAGGGGCAAGTTACGCCCCTGGGCCCCGCCGGTCACCGAGAGTCTCCAGCCCCGGCAATTGGAGGGTGTGATCTCCGCTCTCTTTCCTTCGAGGGCGGAGCACACGCCTCCCGTAATGGCACCACCCGAAATTGAGGAGGGCGGTGCCGATGCCGGGGCGCCAGAAGTTACAATGGCGGAGCTCGGCGCGGCAGTGATGCGGCTTCGGGGCAAGAACACCGCCCCGGGGCCGGACGGAATTCCTGGCCGCGCCTGGGTTTTGGCTTTCGACGCCCTAGGGGACCGGCTCCTCAGGCTGTTCAGCGCCTGTTTGGAGTCGGGACGGTTCCCTTCCATGTGGAAGACGGGCAAGCTGGTCCTCCTGAGAAAGGAGGGCCGCCCCGCGGATTCTCCCTCCGCGTACCGCCCCATAGTGCTGTTGGATGAGGTGGGCAAGCTCTTTGAGCGCGTAGTTGTTGCCCGCCTCTCCAAGCACCTGGTGCGGGTGGGCCCCGACTTATCCGAACGCCAGTTCGGATTCCGGGAGGGCCGATCGACGATTGACGCGATCAGCAGCGTCAAGGCCCTCTCGGAAGAGACGGTCGCCTCGCGCGGGGTGGTATTGGCGGTGTCCTTGGACATCGCCAACGCTTTTAACACCCTGCCGTGGGCGACTATTAGGGAGGCGCTCCGATTTCATGGGGTGCCTCCCTATCTACGCCGAATAGTCGGGGACTACCTGCACCAGAGGAGTGTGTTTTGTGTGGGGCGGAACGGAGAGACGTTCCGGAGGGAGATGTCGTGCGGTGTTCCACAGGGTTCGGTTCTGGGTCCGATACTGTGGAACATCGGCTACGACTGGGTGCTGCGGGGCGCCCTGCCCCCGGGCGTCGGCGTAACTTGCTACGCCGACGACACGTTGGTTACGGCCCGGGGAGCGGATTGCGGGGCAGCTGCCCGTCTTGCCACGGCTGGAGTGGCCCTGGTTGTCGGCAGGATTAGGATGTTGGGACTGGAGGTGGCGCTGGAAAAGTCCGAGGCCCTTTTATTTCACGGGCCTCGGCGAGCGCCACCTCCCGATGCCCACATCATCGTTGGAGGGGTCCGCATCGGGGTGGAGCCGAGCATGAAATACTTGGGGCTCCACCTCGACGGCCGCTGGAACTTTCGCGTCCATTTTAGCCGCCTGGCCCCCCGCCTGATGGCGGCAGCGGGAGCGCTTAACTCTCTGCTGCCGAATATCGGGGGGCCGAGTGTCGTCTGCCGCCGCCTCTATTTGGGGGTGGTGCGGTCGATTGCCCTTTACGGAGCGCCCATCTGGGCTGGCGCCCTTGGTCGCCAAAATATTGCCCTCCTCAGGAGACCTCAGAGGGCGATGGCGATCAGGGTGTCACGGGCGTACCGCACCGTCTCCTTTGAGGCGGCGTGCGTTTTGGCGGCATCGCCGCCCTGGGATTTGGAGGCGGAGGTCCAAGCGTCAGTGTATTACTGGCGCGCTGACCTCCGGCTCCAGGGTGAGGAACCCACGCACAGGGCGGTGGAGACGCGAAGGTCCCAGGCTCGACTGGTCCTCGAGGCGAAGTGGGAAAGAAGACTGGCCCAGCCCCGCTACGGGGTGAGGACCGTCGAGGCTGTCCGTCCGGTACTAAGACAGTGGACGGACAGACGGCGCGGACCGCTCACCTACCGGCTTACTCAGGTGCTCTCCGGACACGGCTGTTTCGGAGAGTACCTCTGCAAGATAGCCGGTAGGGAGCCGACAACCAGGTGTCACCATTGTGAGGAGTGTGACCGGGACACGGCGCAGCACACGCTGGAGGAGTGCCCGGCGTGGGCCGCGGAGCGCTGTGCCCTGGTCGCTGTGATTGGCCCCGACCTCTCGTTGCCGACCGTCGTATCCAAGATGGTCGGCGACGACAGGTGCTGGGGCGCAATGAGGTCCTTCTGCGAGTCTGTCATCTCGCAGAAGGAGGCGGCGGAGCGGGGGCGTGAGGACGACCCTTACGCCCCGGAAGTCCGCCGCCGGAGGACGGGGCGCAGGAGACGCGCTTATGTCGCTCTCCTGCCCCCCACTTAAGGGTTCCGGGTGGCAAGGCGTCAGGGGGGCCTGCCACCCGTAAACTAAGAACCCCGAGAGGGCGCGCGCGGTGTTCCCGCGCGCCTTCCAACGTCGAAAGGGGAGAGCGGTGAAGCTCTCCCCTGGGGACAAGAGGGGGTCGGATCCTAAAAAAAAAATGACCCGGCCCGCACCCACACGGGGGGGCCTGCTATGGATGACTCAATTCTTTTAAGAGCTCCCAACAGGCCCCCCCATTGGATGAGAGAGGGAACACCCCAGGTTTTTTAGTGGGTATACCAGCCTTTTTCTCTTGCTGGGGAGTCCCACACGCCCCGCCGGTGCCGTCCCCTAGCCGGCGGGTAGTGCATCAAGCATTTTTCCTGGGTACCAAAAAAAAAAAAAAAAAAAAAGGTTAGGTTAGGTTAGGTTAGGTTAGGTTAGGTTGGGGTGTGTGGCCAGAGAGAACCTCCTAGTGTGCCTGACGGTTGCTAGTCCTTTCCACATTTTCGTGGATGGGAACGGCAGACGTTGGGCCGGTACACCCCGGGCAACACGGGTAATCATGTCCTTTCGGGGGCATTATTACTCGTGGCTAATACTCTGGCACGCGCGTAGGGAACCCGAGGCATTTTGTCTCGGGGTTATCGGCCCGTGAGGGCCGCGTTTTGGGGGTCTCTCCACGTGTTCCTCTGATTAACAGAGGACACGTGGATTTGAGACAGGGGGGGATAGAGGAAGAAAACCTCTTTAAAAAATCACCAGTGGGGGCCCTAAGGCCGGGGCGGTTTATTTTATTTTATTTTATTTACTTTATTTTATTTTTACTATATTTTATTTATTTTTACATTGTTTGCACTAGTAATACTAGTAGTATACAAGCTCTTGTAGTCGGATACCACATCTGGTATTGATGGATTGTGCGTAGAGCTGAGGGCTGCCAGTAGTCCTGGCATTAGGCGGTGGCACATAGGGGAGGGGAAACCTAACCCTGCCTCCGTCTTCACATCGTTACCCGTTGAGTGTCGTTGATCACGTCTAGCGGCTCAACGGGACCGAGGGGCTTGCCTTAGTTGGCCGGCCCGCGAGAAGGAAAACTCAGACCACCCAACAGCGAAGTTGTAAAAACCTCTGGGTACCTGCCGTCCCCCAGCAGTATGTAGGCCTTCCCTCGGAATGAGCGTCACCCGAGGGTCGATTATAAATCGTCTCTACTCGTGGGAATAACATGGAGAATATAGAAATAAACAAAAAACTCTTAGATGAGGAAGCGAAGAAGAAGGAGGAGCACGGAGTCCCTTTGCGCGACTCCAAAGGGCGCTTCAAGCGCCCTTTACGACCACGTGCCAGCGATGGCGGAAGAATGGGGGCATGCACGCCCACCAGTGCGTGCCCTTCAGAGAGCCGGACGTCATTGGCGTCGACGCCAAACGGAAGCCGAAGGAGCTCCGTCAGCCTCGGCGTCGAGTCTGAGTCCGAGGACCTGGACTCCCGGGAACTCAGCGGTCGGGTCTCTAAAACCCGGAAGCGCAGTAGGAGCAGGTCACCAGAGGCGGAGCGCAGCGCACCAGCGATCAAGGTGCACGCCCCCAGTTCGCAGGTACATGGGTCACGGTCAGTGACCCCAAACCCATTTAGTAGGCGGGAATCGGTCGCCCGCACCCGACAAGAGGGGGAGCGCGCAGCAGAACAATTTGTTGCGCAGCTCCTGGACGAGAACTCAGATGGAGACCTCGTCCAGTCCGCCGCAGACTCTGTGGCCGCCATAATCACGGTGGCCACAAAAAGTCAGAATTTGAAGGGCACCTTCGTCAATGCCCTCAAGAAGGCGGCCTCTCACCTCCAGGAGGTGGTGCAAACGCTCGCAGAGCGCACCACCTCCGACGAGACGAGGCGGTTGCGGGCGGCAAACGACCGCCTGGCAGGGGAGGTGGCTGAGCTCCGTGCTGAGCTCAGCCAAGTTAAGGAGTGTTTGCGGCAGCCGAATGCCGTAGCTCGGCAAGGAGAAGAGCAGCGCTCCCTGCTAACCGACGCGCAGCTGCGACAGGTCATGTCGTCCGTTGGGACAATGATCAACGTGCGGCTGGGGAGTCTGGAGGCAAGATTACCTCCAGAACCGCGTCGCCGTCCACCACTCGCAGCGGATAACCACGCGCCCGCTGCTAGGGACCCAGTGGTCACGTCGGGCCAGCGGTCCTACGCGACGGCGGCGTCAGCGTCGGCCAGCGTCCCCGCAGGGTCGAGACCTGCGGCCGGGAAGAAGGGGACTTCCAAAGCCCCTTCCCAGTCCCAGAGGGACTTCCCGCCATTGAGGCTCACACCTGCGGGCTCAACTCGCGCCCCGGCGCCGAAGGAACGGGCACCAACCAAGGGTGTGCCACGACAAATTTCTGTCGCAGGTCCGTCTGCGTCTTTTAATGAGGGCTGGCAGACGGCTGGGGAGAAGACGGAGATTCGGCGTCAGAAGAGGCGCGAGCGCAGGAGCGCTGCAAGGGCTGCGGCTGCCGAGCGGCAAAAAGCAGTGAACAAGAGCAAGAAGGTGAAAAAGAAGAGGCCCGGGACGCTCCGGCCGCCAAGATCGGCCGCCGTGGTCGTAACGGTGTCGCCGGAGGCGGCGGAGCGCGGCCTTTCCTACGCCGCCGTCTTTAAGAAGGCACGGGAGAGCGTCGGTGTGGCGGACCTAGGCCCCACCGGCATCAAGACCCGCCTTGCCCAAACGGGGGCTCGCATTCTTGAGTTCCCCGGTGCGGAGGGCGCAAAGACGGCGGACACAATCGCGGAAAGGCTGCGAGGGTTGTTCGGGGCGGAGGAAGGCGTAAAGATCGCCAGGCCCGTGAAGTGCGTGGAATTCCGTGTCACTGGCCTGGACGATTCGATCACGCCTGACGATGTCCGGGAGGCCATCCAGGCTAAAACTGGATGCAGCCTGGACAACGTCAAGGTTGGCGCAATCCGCCCCGGTCCTGGCGGTGTCGGAGCCGTGGTAGCGCAGTGCCCCGTAGCAGCGGCCAACACTTTGGTTGCTGCAGGAAGGCTCCTCGTAGGCTGGAGTTCCGCCAAGGTCTCTTTGTTGGCGGCCAGGCCTGCGAGGTGCCATAAATGCATGGCCGAGGGGCACGTACGCGCCACATGCAGAAGTGGCTTCGACTGCAGCGGACTATGCTTCCGATGCGGTCAGCCGGGGCACAAGGCGACGGATTGTTCCGCCGCCCCCCGTTGCCCCGCGTGTGCGGCGGGTAAATTGCCCGCCAATCATATTATGGGGCGAAGGGGATGCAACCCTCCCCGGGCTTCCAAGCCCAAGAACGTCGCGGGTAGCCCATCGACCCAGGCTACCCCCGTCGTCCTCGCCGCTCTTTCGCCGTCGCGGATGGAGGAGGATGTGGTTGCAGGTACGTCGGCCCAATAATGGACCACGACTGCACCCATCTCCTCCAGGCGAATCTCAACCACTGCGCGGGTGCGCAGGATCTCTTCCTGCAATCCATGGCGCAGTGGTCGATTGGTGTGGCCGTAGCCGCGGAGCCCTATTATGTTCCTCCCCGCCCAAACTGGGTGGGTGACCGGGACGGCTCCGTGGCAGTCGTCAGCTCCACGGCCCCGCGTTCCCCGCCCTTGTCACTCAAAGATAGGGGCTCGGGATACGTGGCGGCCGAATGGGGGGGATTACTCGTTTTCGGGGTGTACTTCTCCCCCAATCGGAGTCTGGCTGATTTCGAGGTCTTCCTCACATCCTTGGAGACCTCGATACGGCGTTTGGCATCAGGCCGCGTCCTGGTGATGGGGGACTTCAACGCAAAGTCCGGAGCGTGGGGGTCTCCCAGAACGGACGCCCGCGGTAGAGCGGTGGAAGAGTGGGCGAATTCGGTGGGCCTCTGTCTGCTCAACAGAGGCACCACCGACACTTGTGTTCGGCAGCAGGGCGGGTCGATAGTGGACCTCTCGTTCGCTAGCCCTGCTGTCGCGAACAACGTAAGGAACTGGCGAGTCCTAGAGGAGGTCGAGACTCTCTCGGATCACCGCTATATCCGAGCAGAGATCTCCCGGAATCCTCAGGACCCAGTTAGGGGTCACATGGCGGACAGAGCTCCCCGGTCTCCGCGGTGGGCTGTGGGTCGTTTGAACCGGGACCTGTTAGAGGAGGCAGCCATAGTGCAGTCGTGGCTGTCTCCAGTGCCTCCTGACGAGGGGGTTGATGCTGCGGCGGGTCGCATTCGTGTTGCGCTTACGCAGGTGTGCGATGCGGCCATGCCGCGCGTCCGACGTCGGCCTCCTAGGAGGGAGGTCTACTGGTGGTCCCGGGAGTTGGTGGACCTCCGCGAGGCCTGCATTCGTGCCCGGAGGTCCTACACCCGCAGCCGGCGGCGACGCCGCGATGATAACGGGGAGGGCCAGCTGTACGAAACGTACCAAGCAGCGCGTGAGGCTCTGAAGCTGGCCATCTGTCGCGCCAAGGAGCAGTCGCGGCAGGAGATGCTGGAGGGTCTCGATCGTGACCCCTGGGGTCGCCCATACCGCGCGGCGCTGAGCAAGCTCCGTGCGACGGGCCCCCCCCTTACCGAGTCCCTTCAGCCTAGCTTCCTCACCGAAGTGGTCGAGGGCCTATTCCCACCACAGGCGGAGCACACGCCCCCGGCGATGGCCGCAGAGGCCGAAGTCCGGGAGGCCGACGAAGAGGTGGTGGTTCCGCCTGTCACGGAGGCGGAGATGGGGGCGGCCGTTCTGCGCATTCGCTCGAAGCGGACCGCCCCCGGGCCGGACGGAATTCCGGCCCGAGTGTTGGCCCTTGCCCTTGACCACATGGGCGACCGCCTCAGGGAACTGTATGACGCGTGTCTGTCGTCGGGGAGGTTCCCTGAGTGCTGGAAGGTGGGGAAGCTGGTGCTCCTGCCCAAACCTGGGAGAGCCCCGGACTCGGTCGCGGCCTACAGGCCTATCGTACTGCTGGACGAGGCGGGGAAGTTGCTGGAGAGGATTCTCGCTGCCCGCATCGTCCGGCACCTCGAGGAGGTGGGGCCCGATCTGTCGGACGCCCAGTTTGGTTTCCGCGCCGGGCGTTCGACGATCGACGCCATTCTGGCCCTGAGGGCCGCGACCGAGGAAGCCGTCAGGGGAGGCGGCGTACTGTTGGCGGTGTCCTTAGACATCGCCAACGCATTTAATACTCTGCCATTCGGCAGCATCAGAGAGGCACTCCGATTCCATGGGGTGCCCGCATACCTGAGGCTGCTGATGGCAGACTATTTGGAGCGGAGGTTTGTGTTGTGCGAGGACCGAGCAGGCGACGAAGTGCGCAGGGCGATATCGCGCGGTGTTCCACAGGGGTCCGTCCTTGGCCCTCTCCTGTGGAACATCGGCTATGACTGGGCCCTGCGCGGAGTCTTGCCCCCCGGGCTGGGCGTATTCTGTTACGCTGACGACACGTTGGTAGCAGCCCGGGGACGCAACTTTGAGGAGGCGGCTCACCTGGCCACCACGGGGGTCTCTCAGGTGGTCGGGCGAATCGAGGCGCTGGGACTTAAGGTGGCCCTCAACAAGACGGAGGCCCTGTTGTTCCATGGGCCCCGTCGCGGGCCGCCTGCCGGCGCCTCGATCACCGTCGGCTCGGTCCTCGTACCGGTTCAGGCCCAGATGAGATATCTGGGCCTGGTGTTGGATGGGCGATGGCTCTTCGACGAGCACTTCCGCCAGCTTGAGCCGAAGCTGGACGGCGCGGCGTCCGCCCTGGGCCGATTATTGCCCAACCTGGGCGGACCCAGTTTGGCGTGCCGGAGGCTCTACACGGGGGTAGTCCGGTCGATGGCGCTGTACGGCGCACCGGTGTGGGCGGGGTCCCTGACCGCCCAGAACCCCGCGCGGTTATGCCGACCGCAGCGCACTTTGGCGGTCAGGGCAATACGCGGGTACCGCACCGTGTCCGCAGACGCGGCATGCGCGCTGGCCGGTACACCCCCGTGGGATTTGGAGGCGGAAGTGCTCGCCGACGTTTATCGGCGAACGGCCGAATTTCGAGCAGGCGGAGGCGGTCGCCCTCTGCTCGAGCAGGTGCGCGAGTGGCGCGAGGCCGCTCGCCGAGCCATCGTGGCCCGATGGTCAGCCCGGCTGGAGGCTCCACGTGCGGGTCTTCGCACGGTGGAGGCGCTCCGGCCGGTCCTTTTGTTGTGGGTGGGGCGACAGCACGGGACTTTTTCCTTCCGGCTGGTGCAGGTATTATCCGGGCACGGGTGCTTTGGATACTACCTGCACAAGGTCGCGAGGAGGGAATCGAGTCCCGCCTGTCACCACTGCGATTGTGGCGAGGACACGGCGCAGCATACGCTGGAGTTCTGCCCGGCGTGGGCGCAGCAGCGTCGTGCCCTCGTCGAGACCATCGGTGTGGATCTCTCGCTATCGGCCATAATCCGCTCCATGGCCGATAGTGACAGGAATTGGTGTGCGGTCGCATCCTTCTGCGAGAACGTCATCTCGCAGAAGGAGGCGGCGGAGCGGGCCAGGGAGGAAAGTCTCCTCGCTGACCCGATCCGTCGCCGGCGAGCTGGGCGGCGTCGGCGCGCCGATGCGCGTCTGATGCCCCCCTAGCGATGGCTGAGGGTGGGAGATCGGGGTATTTTTTCTCCCACCCGCACCCTTCCGTGTAGGCGCGGCGTCTCTGGTGCACCCAGACGCCGCCGCAAGTATTGGTGCCCGCGGGTCGTGGGCAGTCGCTGGGTGGGTCGCTGATGTTGTATCAGGTTCCGGTGGCCCACCCGCTAAGGCGAGGCGACGGTGCACAGGGGGGTTTTAGTCGGTATGCCGGCCGTTCGCTCTAGGCCGGAGAGCCCGACATAACCGTCCCACCTCCCCGAGTGGGACGGTATGCATCAGGAGCATTTCCCCCCTCCCAAAAAAAAAAAAAAAAAAAAGGTTAGGTTAGGTTAGGTTAGGTTAGGTTTTTTTTTTTTTTTTTTTTTTTTAAAGGCACCCGCCATCGCAGGGTGTTGCAGCCTCCTCTGACATGAGGATCAGAGACTTTATTATTAGGTTATTTGTATTAGTTACTACATTCTGTTATTAAATTTGCTATTTTCTAAAACATGCCTTATTCTAGATTTCTTACGTTACAAGTTTATATTTGCTAATTTATAGTTTGCTTATAATTATCTACATAATTCTAACAGCTATTCGGGTGAGTTACTGAAGTGCATTTCTAACACTTAAGAGCGATGTTTATACATTATAATATATGATACTTAACCTATGTGATGTTTATATTACCTATTTACAAAAGAAAAATTACTATACTATATTTACATATACAATTATATGTTAATTAGTATAATTTATGTGCTTTTATTTCTCTTTGCGACTATTTTTGCAATTTTTATACAGTAGTTAATAAACATGGTTCTACTTTTGGTTTCACGTAGTACTGCTCCCACAGTGTTAGGTGTTATGTTTATGTCAAGTTGGTTTTCGAGTGTTAGTCTGTCGCTTGTGAAGATGGGGCAGTCAAACAGCAGGTGGGTGATACTCTCACCTTTGCTTGGTTCACAGACACACGATGGACTCTCCTTACACTTGAATCTGTGCAAGTATTCGGAGAAACCACCGTGCCCCGTAAAAACTTGTGTAAGACTGTTGCTCAGCTCCACCCTCCTCACAATTCTGTATGCCTCAACTGCATCTGGGAAAAAGACCTTCGTGGTCCCAGCGACCTCCGCGTCCTGATACCTCCGGTTCCATTCGTCAAACGAGTCCTTCCGGATCTGTCGCTTGACGAATGAGACCGGGCACTTATCATATTTCGGCTGAGTTTTAAGTCTCTGCGCAGCCTCTTTGGCCAATTGGTCAGCTCTTTCGTTACCCTCCAACCCGGCATGTGCTTTGATCCAAAACAAGGATATTTCCTTGTTCTGGCTTTTGCCCATATCTAAATATAGCCTGGCTTGGCTAGCTAAGGGATGGAGGGCATCGTATCTGATCACGGACTCTAAAGCCGATCGTGAGTCACTGACGATTGCGTATTTTGTTTGGGTTCCTGTAGACGCCACCCTTGATGCTTCACATATAGCCAACAATTCTGCCTGGTACACGGTACAGTAAGATGGCAGTTTAAGTTTGGTGGCTTTGTTTTCCTCTCCATTTATCCATACGGATAATGCGGCGCCAACCCCGCCAGCAATCTTACTGCCGTCGGTGTAAATCACTGTACAGTCCCGAGTGTACTCGGCGACTTCCGTGTCACTTTGGAGGCTAATGAATTGTCGGCGTATATGTTTCGCAGGGTGGGGTCTCGTGGTGTACGCAACCCGGGTCTCAACCTCGGCGTGCCCTGGTGCCGACTCGGTCATCCCCCTCCTGGCCTCGTACAGGGAGGCGTTCTCCCTTATGCGTATGTCAAGCGGGAGTAATCCAGCCAGCAACAGAACCGCGTTCAGCGAGACTGTCCGGTAGGCCTTACAGAGCTTCTGCGCAAAGAGTCTTTGGACAGTATTGAGCTGCCGCTGGACCATCTTTTTATTTGTCGCTGGTGCCCACGCACTGGCCGCATACGTGATGATTGGTTCCACCGCGGCATTATAAATAGTCCTCACTACCTCAGGGTGGAGACCCCAACTGGTCCTGGCGGCTTTCGACAACTGCTTGTAGACGCCCAATGCTTTCCTGCAGACATTTGCAGTGTGTGCATTGAACGTCAACCAGCTGTCTATCGTTAGCCCCAGAAGTTTAATCTCCTTAGACATGGCAATGTCCACTCCCGCCATGTTCAGATGTGGGGTGTCGTACTTCAGCTTGTTGGTTATTACCATGGCACAAGTTTTGTGTGGCGCAAACTTTAGCTTGTTTACGACCCCCCACCTCCGAACGCATTCGAGAGTGGCATTACCCTGTCTCTGGATCTCCATTGCTGAGTCCCCCGAGAACACGAGAACTATGTCGTCCGCAAAGGCTTGACAGTAGTCGCCTCGTTTCTCAAGGCCCCGCAGTAATGGGTCCAGTAGGAGATTCCACAGTATGGGACCACTTATTGATCCCTGCACGCATCCTTTCTGTGTCGACTTAGTGTACTCACATCCAGCATACCTAAGTCGGACACATCGGTCAGTGAGGTAGCTATTGATGAGGCATCTGAGTGCCCCTGGACATTGCTCCTCAGTCAACCTGACCTTTATGGCAGGCCACCATGCGCTGTCGAAGGCGCCCTCTATGTCCAGCGACACCATTGTGATGAGTTTCCTCTTTTTGAGTTCACCCCTCACATGGGCCACTAGGTCGTAGAGGGCGTCCTCGGTGCTACGCTGTGGCATAAAACCGTACTGGTAAGGGCTCGTCCGTGGCACCAGATGCCACATCAGTCTCCGGACCATCATTTTCTCAAGGACTTTCCCCATCAGTGGTAATAGGCCTATCGGTCTGTATGCCTTGGGGTTGGTGTAGTCGTCCTTGCCTGGTTTTCTTATAATGACCACAGTGGCTTCTTTCCATTCACGTGGAAAATATTTTAAGTGGAGGCATTTGTTGAAGACCGCGAGATGCAGTCGCAAGTCACCCAGGATCACACGCGAGCAGATGTCCGCTGTAAAGCCGTCTGCACCAGGGGCTTTTTTTGGATTAAAACTGACCATCGCTGTTCTGAGCTCCTCCTCTGTAAATGCTGGGTCACAAAACTCATTTTGAGCCAGTTCATTTGGCCGATCCGCTTCATTTCTTATTCGGCGATGGTCAGAATCGTCTTCCTCCTCCCTATCATCCGGGTAAAATGCTTCCGCTAACATTCTCGCGGACTCGTCCTGCTCTACCAATCTCCCGTCTTTGGCCAGCGGTGAGTCCTCCTCTCTTTTCCCAGTGCATTTTATCACCCGGTATATGCCTTCCCAAAGGCTTTCCTTATCTTGGCGTTCACAAAAGGACTTCCAGCTTCTGATCTGTGCAGCCTTAGCCTCAATCTCGTATTGAACCTTTGCCTCCAAGTACTCATCAACGACTGCAGCTCTGCGGACAGTCGCTGCGCATCGAATCCTGCGTTTTCTAGTGACGACCAAACGTTTCATGGCCTCCAACTCCTCAGACCACCATGGAATGGCTAATTTTTGTGTCAGTGACTTTTGCGGCATTGAATCTTTGCATGCGGATGTAATTGATGTTGTTATATCTCCTATTAGTACATCTAGGTCGTGTTTAGCTTGAATGTTCTCTATTATATTTATGTTTATACATTTTTGTTCAAAATTCTCAACCAGTCTGCTGTTAAAAAGTGCCCAATTGGCCTTCTTCGTATTGTATTTTCTTGTAGTTCTTTTAATCTCTTTGTTTTTGTCACGCCGCAGTCTAATTTTAAATTCCATTCCATTATGGTCCGAGCTAGTCAGGTCCTCCACGACTCTCCAGTCGTCAACCAGGTCCAACAGGTCCTCGCTGCAAGCGGTTACGTCCACATAACTTGTCAGTCGCTTACCCCCTCTCACAGTATCAAAAGTGGGGGTCGTGCCATTGTTGAGCACGTGGAAGCCCAGCTCAGCCAAGACTCCGGCCATTAGTTCCCCTCTTGAGTCCTGTTTTATACTGCACCACCACGGACTCTTTGCGTTCGCGTCTCCACCAATAATGATTTTTGGATGGCCTGTTGCGCGTATTATATTAGTAAGTTGCTCCAGGTAAGCTTCTATGGGGAGGTCCGGCTCAAAGTAATACGAGACGGCAAGGAGCTCCCAGGCTTCGGTTCGCATTTTCACCACCACGATGTTATCGGTGGTGAATTGAGGGCACTGCACCACCCCAATGCCGTCATCAAAAACGGCAATTGCGGCCTTTACAGGGTCCCCACTGCTACCGGTCTTCTGGAATATCCTCGCCCCCCCGTACGCCTTCATCGCCTTTATACCTCCCACATAGGGTTCTTGTATGAGAGCGAACGCGTACTTGCGCTTTTGCGCTTCGAGCATAAGTTCCGTGGTGGCCAGTTGTTTCCGCTGGAGGTTGGCCTGCACAACTCCGTATGATGCTTGGGAATTGCTGG
Organism: Catocala sponsa; assembly: GCA_963564715.1. NCBI lineage: Eukaryota > Metazoa > Arthropoda > Insecta > Lepidoptera > Erebidae > Catocala > Catocala sponsa. Next base: position 32,705 of record OY751351.1, on the reverse strand, counting down.
ATACCACCTTAGCAGTACGCGACTTTTGCTCTAGCTAGTGCGTCCCACTTCCGCCGCACCGCACACTCGGCGCTGAAGGCGCCATGCTCGATAGCACTCATCTTTGCCGAGGTACAGTTGCAACAGGTAGGGGCCGCGCCAGCGAGCCAGTCAGCGCACTTGTCCTTCAGGTGCAGTCCCCCACAGTGGCTGCACTTGGGTACGGTCTCCTTACAGAAACGTTTGCTGTGACCGTAACTCAGGCACATGGAGCACTGCACGAGCGGAGATTGGTCCTCCACCCTGACTTTTTGCATGTCAATGTGCAGTGCTCCTAGACCTATGACTCTTGACCACACCGGGGGCGATACCCTCAGCACGATATGGCTAAGGTGGGGGTTCCTCGCTTTACGCCTGTAGCGCACAGCTGCTCGATCGTCCTCCTTTCTGAGGTCGCGAAAGACCGCCCCATTCTGGTTCCTCAGGGCCATGACCACGTCCTCATCACTGAGGCACGTCAGCACGTCCCTAAGGACAATCAGTGGGTCTTGGTTCTTCACGCTCTCAACCAGGAGGTGATCCTCTGTGCCCTTCAGCCGTTCCCGTAATTTGTCGGTTTCGTCCTTGCTATGACAACCAACGATAATTTTTCGATCCCTGCCTTTTCGCACCCTTTCTATTGCGATGCCGCCTTCTTTTGCTTTCACAGAATCTCTAACCTTTTTAAAAACGTCCTCTCCTGTATCATTTTCGTCTTTCGACGAAATAATCAGTGAGTGTAGCGCGGTCGTCCCGGGAGGCTGCCTTCTCGGTGCCGCTGCCACACTTGCGTAGCTTGGCTGCTGTTTGTCTAAGCACTCTTGGAGGGTTTTCATTTTATCAGACGTTTCTTGTAAGAGCTTTGTATGCTCTTCTAGAACTTTAGTTAGTTCTGTCGTTTCATTTTTGTCCGCCAGCGCCACCGGGTGAGATGGGATAGCTTGCGAGGCTGGCTTCCAGTCTTTGCCCTGCGATTTTCCGCTTTTTAGGCGGGCTGCCTCAGCCTCCTTCACGAGCTGGTAGAGCCTATCCAGTGCCGCAATTATGCCCTCCTTAATATCAGTCCTGGTGTTTCTAGAACTGCTGAGGTGGGTCTTCGCCTTAATTACGCAAGCCTTTGCCTCAGCAGTTCTATCCCCACTGGGAACGGAGTTTTGGAGCGGGCTTTTTGTGGGGGCGGCTCGGGCGGTAGCGATTGGTGGTGGGCTTCTGGCCTTGCCGTCAGCTTTGCCCGCTTCCCACTCCCCTATGCTACGCCTGACTTTTTGTAAAGGGAGCGCCTGTTGTGAATCCGCCGCTTTTCGGGATGGTCCTGCCATCTCCATGTCTTGCGGCGGGGTTTTGCACTGGACCTGCTCTGACATCGGTTTTTTGGCCGGTGTGCGGTGACCAAACATTTTAACTGTAGTGTTGATGAAGGGTTATGAAGCAGTATTGCCAGTTGTAAAAAGAGTGTCAAAAACTTGTATAAAATATAATAATGCAAGAAAAATAAAAAGCAATAGGCTTTTCGCCACTGGCGAAGTCTTAAATTGTGTATAATTTATACGAGTCTTAAAACTAATGACCCTTGCAAAAGCAGGGGAGGTCAAGTACGGTAAATAAAGTAAAAATAAAACAGAAGACAAGTTTTTTGCTCTACAAAGTAGAGTCAGTCTTTGACTCTACGTAGAGGCCTCAAACCGGTCACGCGGATTAGCCTAGGACAAGCCGACCACTTTGCAGAAAACCGCGTCCCACTACGACGAACGGTTACCGAGATATCGTGGGTTTTAATTTTCCAAGATGGCGGACGGAATTGTAGCAGAGACTTGTTTGCCTTATATCTCGGCAACCACCCGCCGCAGATCGACGTGCGACGGCTCGCGGCGTTCTGGCTGAGGTCCTCTTCCCCGCGCAAGGGTCAAATTCCATGCGTTTTTGGAGTCTCTATGTAGAGTCAATTTATATTTAGCCCAATAGCCCAGCCTAAGCGATTCCCGAATCCGAAAGCCACAACTTTCTACGGGTCAAATTGACTGAGTTATGGATGGTTCAATTTTTTCCAAGATGGCGGCCAACGTGGCAGCTAAAGCTTTGTCCGGGTGTTATTTGGAGCCTATTTACTCGAAATAGGCCGAGTTTGGGCTCGTTTTGTTCAGAAACCAATTTCCTTCCCTGTGATAATATTATAATTTACAATTTTGTGATATTAAATGGAAAATTCGAAAAAAAATTTAATAAAAATAAAAATACTGCAATAAAAATTTGGAAAAATTTTTAATTAAATTTGGAAGTTGGTCTCTAAACTAGATCCGCTATTGGAATGCACATGAAAATGCTAGTCTTAATGATAATACTTAAAAACTAAAAAGTTAGTTTTTCCCTCCCAGGGGGTACAAAATTCTTAGAGAAAAATATGAGTTCAAAATATGTTGTTCACCACTTTAGCGCGCATCCGGGACCACCGAAAAAATAGCATGTAATAGATCGCGTTCTGGCGTTTGATAGTCTTAAAGTTTTAATATAAAATAATTTTTCACTGAAGAACTGTTCGTAATAAAATTTTTCTGTAACTGGTGAATTGATGTGGTTGAAGCACAGTACCTGTGGGCACGGCGTTAGCTTCCGGGCTCCCTTGCTTCTTTGACCACGTGGCCACGTGGTCACAAGTTTTTCTTCAGTAGATTCGTTTTCCCTCGCCGGAAAATTCCGATCAAGGTATCCGTGAGTAGGGCTCCCAGAGGCCCTTCCCCTGGCAGTCTTACAAACTTTGTCACTTAACTATCTCTTAGGATATAACACTTTAAAAGGTTATTATAACCTATAAATCACTGTTTTTCTATAATAACTTTTTTACCGGTCGCGTGCGGATGAAACTGCTTACAGATTTAGATGTGCCTCGTCGTTCCGCTTCTAACGGTATATAACAAGGCCTTGAAAACGCAATTTTACCCACTTTATACAATTTTTAGCGCGGAGCTAGTAAAAATCGTGGCGTTTCGGGCGGCGGAACGCACGAGACTGGTTAGGTTAGGTTAGGTTAGGTTAGGTTAGGTTAGGTTAGGTTAGGTTAGGTTAGGTTAGGGGTGTGGGTCAGAAAACCTCCTCGTGGTACACCCTGGGCAACGTTGGCAATAATGCTCTTCATTATTGCTGGCGGCTAATATTCTGACAACCGGTGCCTTGTGCCGTCGCGTTTGGCACCGGTGGCGGGGGGATGGACGCTTGTCCCATCCCCAGGCCGGCGGCCCTTTCTTTGGGCCCGGCTCTCCCAGTACCGCTCTGTTTTAGAGTGGACATGGGAGAGCCTCTTTGACGGGTTCGGCGTGCACTCACCCTGCCGCTGAACAGACAACGGGGTCTCTTCTCGTCACTCTGACGACTCTCTCCCCTTTCTTTGCCCCCCTTTTTGTTTTTTGTTTTTGTCTCTTGTTTTTGGTCTTGTCCCCTTTTTGTTTTTTGTTCCTTTTGGTTCTGCGTCCATTTTGTTTTTGTCCCCTTTTGTTTTCGTTGTTCCCCCTTTTCTTTTGTCTTTTGTCCCCGTTGTCACCGTCTAGAGCAAATCGTAACCCCGTATTGTGCAGTGTCGTGGATCACGTCTCGCGGCTGCTGACGGGAGCGAGGGTCTTGGCTTCACCGCCCGGACTGCGAGGGAGTGGCCCTCTATAAAAACCACCCCGAATCTCAAGTTGCTGCCGCACGGCGAGGAGATGCATGGCTGATGGGTAGTTCAGTCGTTAGTGCGGCCCCTCAGGGTACCTGCCGTCCCCCTGTAGTATTAGGCTTGCCCGGGTATCGGGATCTCTGCCCGGGTCGACTTTTATTTCTCCCATACTCGTGGGATTTGTTATGGAATCTTTAAAATCTATTTTAAAAAAAAAGTCGTCGAGGAAGAGTAGGTCGCGCACGCCCAGTTCTGCGCGTTCCGATGAGGAGTACGTGCCGTCGGAGCACGAGGTCGAAACTTTATCTTCGGAGGTTAGTCCGGAGAGAGCTCCACGCAAACGGTCGCGGTCTGCGCAGCAGCTTGAGTCAGACGGCTCAAGCGATGACGCGATACCGGCGCCGAAGGTCGCGACAGCGCGACGTGGACGCGGTCGTCCGCCCACTCACGGAAGATACGTGGGCCTGGGCCAGGCGAAGGCTGAACTTGCCGCCGCGTTAAAGAAGGCTGATGACGAGGAGCGCACATCCGGTGAGGATAGCCTCATCGCTGCGGCAGCCCAGAGGGTCGCCGAAGGACGGAAGCAGCCGTTGGTGGAGCCGGATGCTGAAGAGCTGCCGGTGACGCAGCTAAAGACCCGGCTTGACGACGCCCTGCAGGCAATACGCCTAGTATCGAAGAAGTCAAAGGGTCTTAAGGGCACGAGTCAAAAGACCCTCAAGGACTCGATTGAGGCCATAAAAGATATTGCGGAGGCCGTCTTCAGCCGTACAGCCAATGAAGAAGTGCAAAAGCTGCAGATGGAAAATGCTCGCTTAGCGGCAGAGTTGTCCGAGCTCAAGCGACGCCAGGAGGAGTATGAGAAGCGGCAGGACCAGGACTCCAACAAGAGAGAGTCGGAGCTCGTAGCCCTCGTCCGACAGGAGCTTGGCGAATTTCGTGCCAAGCTCTCAGTCATGGAGGGCCGGCTGCTGCGTCCTCCTCTGGCCGCAGACAGAGCCAGAGTGCCACCCCCTCCTTCTCCCCTGATGCCTGCACCGCTATCATACGCGGCTAAAGTAAGGATCTCGCGGCCTCCAGCAGCTGCTCCAGTGGCCATTGCGGGTGTTCCTGCCAGCCAAAGGGGCAGGAAGAATCAGAAGACAAAGCGCGCCCCAGTAGCTCCCAAAGAGCGTCCCGCCGCTCCTAGAGCACAATCCGTTGCGCCCGCGCGAGTAGCCGACAACTGGGAGGTTGTTGGCGAAAAGAAAAAGGAGGCTAAGAATAGGAAGAAGGCGGCCAAGAAGGCCAGGCAGGCGGCCAAAAAGGCGGCGAGGAAGCTCCAGGCCCCTCGCTCCACTGCAGTGGTCCTCACACTGCAGCCAGCTGCGATTGAGCGAGGGACTACTTACGCGGAGCTCCTCAAAAAGGCGCGGACGGCGATCGACCCCGGCAAACTGGGGATTACGACAGGTTTGCGGTGCCGGACAACCCAGACCGGTGCCCGCCTAATTGAAGTGCCGGGTGTCGCAAGCGGCGACCAGGCGGACCGCCTGGCGGAAAGTCTCCGCCAGGTTTTAGAGCCAGAAGAGGTCCGCGTCTCCAGGCCCCAAAAGTGCGTAGATATGCGCATCACGGGCCTGGATGACTCTGTATCAAAAGAAGAGGTCGTCGCTGCCGTCTCCAAGACCGGAGGGTGCCCTGTGGACCAAATAAAGTGTGGGGAAATTGGGCAGGGCCGCTCCGGTATGGGGACGGCCATTGTTAGCTGTCCCGTCGCCGCCGCCAAGAAACTGGCCGACGGCCGTCGTCTTCTGGTGGGGTGGGTGTCGGCGCAAGTGAAAGTGCTGGAGCCCAGGCTTGCCCGGTGTTACCGCTGCCTATCCAGCGGCCATGTGGGCGTCATGTGCCCCTCACAGGCTGACTGCACCGGTCGCTGCTTTCGTTGCGGTCAGCCTGGTCACGTGGCCGCTACGTGTGAGGCCACGCCGCACTGCATCTTGTGTGCGGCGGCGGGCAAATCTGCGGAGCACCGGGCGGGTGGCAAGCAGTGTGCCGCCACCCACAAAAAGCTACCCCCAAGGTCGCCTGCCTCGTCTTCGGCAGCAGCTAAGGTTGCCGCTCCCACGGTCGGAGGGGCGGAGGTCAGCATGGAGACGTAATGTCTCCGCGCCTCCGTCTCCTCCAAGGGAATTTAAACCACTGCGCCAGAGCTCAGGATCTTCTCCTCCAGAGCATGGCGCAGTGGTCAATTGATGTTGCCATCATAGCCGAGCCCTATTTTGTCCCTCCCAGGGCTGACTGGGTAGGGGACCTCGATGGCTCGGTGGCGTTAATTTCGCCGGCCGCCGCCGGCACCCCGTCCTTCGAGAACATCGTCCGAGGACGGGGCTGCGTCGCAGCACTCGTAGGAGAAGCGGTTGTGGTGGGCGGCTACTTCTCACCCAACCGACCTCTCGCCGACTTCGAGGAGTATCTCCTCGAACTGAACGTCGTCGTCGCTCGAAGCCACCCTCGGCCCGTGCTCTTCGTCGGGGACCTCAATGCCAAATCCTCGGCTTGGGGTTCCGCGACCACGGACGCGAGGGGTGAATTGCTCGAGGAGTGGGCCGTAGAAAACGGCCTGCTAGTCCTCAATCGTGGGTCAGTGCACACGTGCGTGCGTCAGCGGGGCGGCTCTGTCATCGATGTTTCTTTTGCTAGCCCCGCACTAGCACGCTGTGTCCAAGGCTGGCGCGTCGTCGAGGGGGTGGAGACGTTGTCGGACCATCGTTATATACGGTTCGACGTCTCCGCCCAGACCTCCGACCCCCCAGCCCCGAGGACCCCGATTGGGGGCGGTCCGCGTTGGGCTTTAAGGAAGCTAAATCGGGAGGTCCTCCTGGAAGCCTCCATCGTTCAGGCCTGGGTGCCAGCACCGGCCAGGCCTGACAACGTCGATGTGGAGGCTGAGTGGTTCCGGGAGGCCCTAACTCAAGTTTGTAATGCGGCGATGCCTAGAGTTCCTCACCATTTACCAACTAGGCGTCGGGTGTACTGGTGGTCGGGCCATATCGCCGAACTGCGCCATTCCTGCGTGGTGGCCAGGCGCCAGTACATCCGGCTTCGTAGGAGGCGTCGCCGCCCTCCCGATTTTGACGCCAGGGAGGCGGAACTGTATGAGGTCTACAGAGCGGCCAAGAAGACCCTGAAGATCTCCATCAAGCGGGCCAAAGATCAGGCCCGCCAAGAGCTGCTGGGGACTCTGGACCGTAATCCCTGGGGGCGTCCATACCTTATGGTCAGGGGCAAGCTTCGTCCCTGGGCGCCCCCCTTGTCCCAGAGTCTCCGGCCACAGTTGGTGGAGGAGGTGGTGGCCGCTCTGTTTCCATTACAGGCGGAGCACACTCCTCCGTCGATGGTTCCGCCTTCCATGGCGTCCAGCGCGGACTTTGACGACGACGTGGTTCCCGAAGTGACCCAAGTAGAGTTGCGAGCGGCGGTGTCGAGACTTCGCTCGAAAAACACCGCCCCAGGGCCCGACGGCATTCCAGGCCTTGCGTTGGCCCTGGTCCTGGAGGAGCTCGCGCCCCGACTCAGGGGGCTCCTCAGTGAGTGTCTTCAGCAGGGCCAGTTTCCGCGCCAGTGGAAGGTGGGGAAACTGGTCCTGATCAGGAAGGAGGGGCGCCCGGCGGACTCTCCGTCCGCCTACCGGCCCATTGTTTTGCTGGACGAGGTGGCTAAACTCTTCGAGTTTATTATTGCGGAGCGCCTCGTCCAGCGTCTTTCTTCAGTGGGTCCGGATCTGGCGGAGAACCAATATGGTTTCCGCCGCGGGCGCTCCACTATTGACGCTGTCCAGCGTGTGAGGAGCCTGGCGGAGGATGCGGTGTCCCGGGGCGAGGTCGTCTTCGCGGTGTCTCTTGACATCGCGAATGCCTTTAACACCTTGCCCTGGAGTTGTATCAGGGAGGCACTCGTTTTCCATCGAGTGCCGACCTACCTCCGCCGCATAGTCGGGGCATATTTATCGGAGAGGGTAGTAGTCTACCCGGGTCACGACGGTTGGAGTCGGCGAGAGATGTCGTGCGGTGTTCCACAGGGATCGGTTCTGGGTCCGCTCCTGTGGAACATCGGTTACGACTGGGTGCTGCGAGGTGCGCTCCTCCGTGGCGTCGGCGTCATTTGTTACGCCGACGACACGCTCGTTACTGCGAGGGGTAAGTCGCACCGGGCGGCGGCCATATTGGCGACCGCTGGGGTCGCACAAGTCGTCAATCGTATCCGGCGGTTGGGCCTCGAGGTGGCTCTGTCCAAGTCCGAGGCCGTTTGTTTTCACGGCCCTCGGAACCGGCCACCTCCAGAGGCCCATATCATGGTAGGAGGGGTCCGCATCGGCGTCGAGTCAACCCTGAAGTATTTAGGTCTCTTGCTCGACGGCCGATGGGACTTTACAGCTCACTTCAGTCGTTTGGCCCCCATTCTTCGGGGCGCTGCAGGCGCGCTCGCGCGTCTGCTGCCCAACCTTGGGGGGCCAAATCCCTCCTGCCGGAGGCTCTACGAGGGGGTCGTGCGGTCCATGGCCCTGTATGGGGCCCCAGTTTGGGCGGATAACCTGACGGCCCGTAACATTTCGGCGCTTCGTGCACCACAGCGCGCCATGGCCGTCAGGTTAATAAGAGGATACCGCACGATCTCGTTCGAGGCTGCGAGCCTCCTCGCCGGATCGATGCCATGGGACCTGGAAGCGGCGCTCCTGGCGTCGCTCTATCGTTGGCGCCAGGAGGCGCTAGCTCGGGGCGAAGGACCTAGTCTTTCCGCAGTCGAGGCGGCAAGGTCCGAGCTCCGCCGGGTCCTAGTGGCAAATTGGAAGGAACGACTTGTGCACCCCAGTGCCGGGCACGCCACGATCGTGGCGGTAAGTCCCGTGTTTGAGGAGTGGCTGGAGAGGCGGCATGGCGCCCTCACCTTCCGGCTGACACAGGTTTTGACCGGCCATGGTTGTTTTGGCCGGTTCCTGTGTCGCATAGGCCGGCAAGAGACGCCCGGTTGTCACCACTGCGGCGACTGCCGCGACGTTGTTGAGGACACGGCGCTGCACACACTGGCGTTTTGCCCCGCCTGGGCATCGCAGCGCCGTGAGTTGATCGCGGCAGTCGGATCGGTTGCCCTCTCGCTCCCGGCCGTAGTTCTGTCTATGGTCCGGAGTGAGAGGTCGTGGAACGCCGTCGCCTCCTTCTGTGAGGAAGTAATTTCCATCAAGGAGGCGGCGGAGCGGGAGAGGGAGCGTTTAAACCCTCTCCCCAACCGCAGAGCCGGGCGCCGGAGGGCGCGAGATGACCTCCAGCCACCCTGAGGTTTGACCTGGGGGTGGCGGGCTTTGTGGGCCTGCCCGCCATCCGTTCAGCACCAGGTCCGAGAGGCGGCGTGCGTGTTCCCACGCGCGCCTCTGTGTCGAGTCCGTCTCCCCTCTAGGGGGGGGACAGTAGGGAATATTTAGAAGGTACCAGCGGGTAGATCTTTTGCGTAGTGGCCTGCCGTTTCATACGGCGGGCCGTAACCTCGGCGGGGTCGCGACTGCATGTGAAAATGATTCGCGCGGCCCCGTCGACAGTGGTTTGTTGAGGAACACCGTGGTAGGTTTAGTCGGTATTCCGGGAGGTCCATTGTATTGTTTAACATCTTTCTCTTACCCCGGCGAGTCCGACATAACCCCTCCGCCCGCCCCCGCGGAGGGGTATGCGTCATAGCATTCCCCCACGTTAAAAAAAAAAAAAAAAAAAAAAAAAGGTTAGGTTAGGTTAGGTTAGGTTAGGTTAGGTTAGGTTGGGGTGTGGGTGGGGTGTGGGTCAGAAAACCTCCTCGTGGTACACCCTGGGCAACGTTGGCAATAATGCTCTTCATTATTGCTGGCGGCTAATATTCTGACAACCGGTGCCTTGTGCCGTCGCGTTCGGCACCGGTGGCGGGGGGATGGACGCTTGTCCCATCCCCAGGCCGGCGGCCCTTTCTTTGGGCCCGGCTCTCCCAGTACCGCTCTGTTTTAGAGTGGACATGGGAGAGCCTCTTTGACGGGTTCGGCGTGCACTCACCCTGCCGCTGAACAGACAACGGGGTCTCTTCTCGTCACTCTGACGACTCTCTCCCCTTTCTTTGCCCCCCTTTTTGTTTTTTTGTTTTTGTCTCTTGTTTTTGGTCTTGTCCCCTTTTTGTTTTTTGTTCCTTTTGGTTCTGCGTCCATTTTGTTTTTGTCCCCTTTGTTTTCGTTGTTCCCCCTTTTCTTTTGTCTTTTGTCCCCGTTGTCACCGTCTAGAGCAAATCGTAACCCCGTATTGTGCAGTGTCGTGGATCACGTCTCGCGGCTGCTGACGGGAGCGAGGGTCTTGGCTTCACCGCCCGGACTGCGAGGGAGTGGCCCTCTATAAAAACCACCCCGAATCTCAAGTTGCTGCCGCACGGCGAGGAGATGCATGGCTGATGGGTAGTTCAGTCGTTAGTGCGGCCCCCTCAGGGTACCTGCCGTCCCCCTGTTGTAATTAGGCTTGCCCGGGTATCGGGATCTCTGCCCGGGTCGACGTTTAGTTCTCCCGCACTCGTGGGTTTTATTATGGAAACTGTAAAATCAATTTTAAAAAAAAAGACGTTGATAGAGAGCAGGTCGCGCACGCCCAGTTCTGCGCGTTCTGAAGTGGATGTGGACGAAGACTACGTGCCGTCGGAACACGATAGTGAAGTCGTAGAGCTCAACTCGGAGAGTTCTCCTGAGAAGGCTACACGCAAACGCTTGCGGTCTGCGAAAATATCGGAGGAGTCAGACGGCTCAAGTGAGGAGGCGGTTCCGGCACCGAAGATGGCTACAGCGCGACGCGGACGCGGTCGTCCGCCCACACACGGTAAATACGTGGGTCTCGGCCAGGCGAAGGCCGAACTTGCCGCTGCACTGCGGAAGTCCGAAGACGAAGAGCGCACGTCCGAGGAGGATAGCCTCATTACTGTGGCAGCCCGGCGAGTTGCTGCGGGAATGAAGCAGCCAGTGGTGGAGCTGGATGCCGAAGATCTGCCCGTGTCCCACCTCAAGACCCGGCTCACTGATGCCTTGGAGGCCATACGGCTCGTTTCTAAAAAGTCGAAGGGCCTGAAGGGTACTTGCCAAAAGGCCCTTAGGGACTCAATCGAGGCAATTCGGGAGATAGCAGAGGTAGCCTTCAGCCGATCGGCCAATGAGGAGGTTGCCAAACTGATGACGGAAAATTGTCGTCTCGCTCAGGAATTGGCCGATCTTAGAAGACGACAGGAAGAACTTGAGCAGCGGCACGAGCAGGGCGCAAACAAGGCCGAATCAGACCTTGTGGCCCTCGTCCGTAAGGAGCTTGGCGAGTTTCGTGCCAAGCTCTCAGTTATGGAGGGCCGGCTGTTGCGCCCTCCTCTGGCCGCAGATAGAGCCAGAGGGCCTCCCTGTCCTACTCCCCCGACGCCTACGCCGCCTACGTCGTACGCGGCTAAGGCAGGAGCCCCGCGGCCTCCTCCTGTTGCTCCGGCGGGCGATACTCCAGCTCCAGCAGGCCAAAAGGGCAGGAAAAAGACGCAGGCGAAGCGCGTGCCCGTGGCTCCCAGGGAGCGCCCCGCCGCTGCTGGAAAGCAACCTGCAGCCACCCCACGCAGAGCCGACGACTGGGAGGTCGTCGGCAAGAAGAAGGAGGAGGCCAAGAAAAGGAAGAAGGCGGCCAAGAAGGCCAGGCAGGCGGCTAAAAAGGCAGCAAGGAAGCTGCAGGCCCCTCGCTCCACTGCGGTTGTCTTGACTTTGCAGCCGGCCGCCATTGAGCGAGGGACAACCTATGCTGACCTCCTTAAAAAGGCGCGGGCGGCAATTGACCCTGGCAAGTTGGGGATAACGGCGGGCTTGCGGTGCCGGGCTACCCAGACCGGCGCCCGCCTTATTGAGGTGCCGGGAGTCACAAGCGGCGACCAGGCGGATCGCCTGGCGGAAAGTCTCCGCCAGGTGTTAGAGGCAGAAGAGGTCCGCGTCTCCAGGCCCCAAAAGTGCATAGATATGCGCATCACGGGCCTGGATGACTCTGTATCGAAAGAAGAGGTCGTCGCTGCCGTCGCCAGGACCGGCGCGTGCCCTGCGGAACAAATTAAGTGCGGGGACATTAAGCAGGGCCGCTCCGGTATGGGGACGGCCATTATTAGCTGTCCGGTCGCCGCCGCCAAAAAACTTGCCGATGGCCGGCGTCTTTTGGTGGGGTGGGTTTCGGCGCAAATTAAAGCGCTGGAGCCCAGGCTCGCCCGTTGCTACCGCTGTCTGTCCAGCGGCCACGTGGGTGTCATGTGCCCCTCTCGGGTTGACTGCACCGGCCGCTGTTTCCGTTGCGGTCAGCCCGGTCACGTGGCCGCAACGTGCGGGGCCACGCCGCACTGTGTTTTGTGTGTGGCGGTGGGCAAACCAGCGGAGCACCGGGCGGGTGGCAAGGGGTGCGCCGCCACCAGTAAAAGACTACCGCCACGGTCGCCTGCCTTGACGTCGGCAATAGCCAGGGCCGCCGCTCCCGCGGTCGGAGGGGCGGAGGTTAGTATGGAGACGTAATGTCTCCACACCTCCGTCTCCTCCAGAGTAATTTAAACCACTGCGCCAGAGCTCAGGATCTTCTCCTCCAGAGCATGGCGCAGTGGTCAATTCATGTCGCCATCGTCGCCGAGCCCTATTTTGTCCCTTCCAGGGCTGACTGGGTAGGGGACCTCGATGGCTCGGTGGCGCTAATTTCGCCGGCCGCCGCCGGCACCCCGTCCTTCGAGAACATCGTCCGAGGACGGGGCTGCGTCGCAGCACTCGTAGGAGAAGCGGTTGTGGTGGGCGGCTACTTCTCACCCAACCGACCTCTCGCCGACTTCGAGGAGTATCTCCTCGAACTGAACGTCGTCGTCGCTCGAAGCCACCCTCGGCCCGTGCTCTTCGTCGGGGACCTCAATGCCAAATCCTCGGCTTGGGGTTCCGCGACCACGGACGCGAGGGGTGAATTGCTCGAGGAGTGGGCCGTAGAAAACGGCCTGCTAGTCCTCAATCGTGGGTCAGTGCACACGTGCGTGCGTCAGCGGGGCGGCTCTGTCATCGATGTTTCTTTTGCTAGCCCCGCACTAGCACGCCGTGTCCAAGGCTGGCGCGTCGTCGAGGGGGTGGAGACGTTGTCGGACCATCGTTATATACGGTTCGACGTCTCCGCCCAGACCTCCGACCCCCCAGCCCCGAGGACCCCGATTGGGGGCGGTCCGCGTTGGGCTTTAAGAAAGCTAAATCGGGAGGTCCTCCTGGAAGCCTCCATCGTTCAGGCCTGGGTGCCAGCACCGGCCAGGCCTGACAACGTCGATGTGGAGGCTGAGTGGTTCCGGGAGGCCCTAACTCAAGTTTGTAATGCGGCGATGCCTAGAGTTCCTCACCATTTACCAACTAGGCGTCGGGTGTACTGGTGGTCGGGCCATATCGCCGAACTGCGCCATTCCTGCGTGGTGGCCAGGCGCCAGTACATCCGGCTTCGTAGGAGGCGTCGCCGCCCTCCCGATTTTGACGCCAGGGAGGTGGAACTGTATGAGGTCTACAGAGCGGCCAAGAAGACCCTGAAGATCTCCATCAAGCGGGCCAAAGATCAGGCCCGCCAAGAGCTGCTGGGGACTCTGGATCGTAATCCCTGGGGGCGTCCATACCTTATGGTTAGGGGCAAGCTTCGTCCCTGGGCGCCCCCCTTGTCCCAGAGTCTCCGGCCACAGTTGGTGGAGGAGGTGGTGGCCGCTCTGTTTCCATTACAGGCGGAGCACACTCCTCCGTCGATGGTTCCGCCTTCCATGGCGTCCAGCGCGGACTTTGACGACGACGTGGTTCCCGAAGTGACCCAAGTAGAGTTGCGAGCGGCGGTGTCGAGACTTCGCTCGAAAAACACCGCCCCAGGGCCCGACGGCATTCCAGGCCTTGCGTTGGCCCTGGTCCTGGAGGAGCTCGCGCCCCGACTCAGGGGGCTCCTCAGTGAGTGTCTTCAGCAGGGCCAGTTTCCGCGCCAGTGGAAGGTGGGGAAACTGGTCCTGATCAGGAAGGAGGGGCGCCCGGCGGACTCTCCGTCCGCCTACCGGCCCATTGTGTTGCTGGACGAGGAGGCTAAACTCTTCGAGTTTATTATTGCGGAGCGCCTCGTCCAGCGTCTTTCTTCAGTGGGTCCGGATCTGGCGGAGAACCAATATGGTTTCCGCCGCGGGCGCTCCACTATTGACGCTGTCCAGCGTGTGAGGAGCCTGGCGGAGGATGCGGTGTCCCGGGGCGAGGTCGTCTTCGCGGTGTCTCTTGACATCGCGAATGCCTTTAACACCTTGCCCTGGAGTTGTATTAGGGAGGCACTCGTTTTCCATCGAGTGCCGACCTACCTCCGCCGCATAGTCGGGGCATATCTATCAGAGAGGGTAGTAGTCTACCCGGGTCACGATGGTTGGAGTCGGCGAGAGATGTCGTGCGGTGTTCCGCAGGGATCGGTTCTGGGTCCGCTCCTGTGGAACATCGGTTACGACTGGGTGCTGCGAGGTGCGCTCCTCCGTGGCGTCGGCGTCATTTGTTACGCCGACGACACACTTGTCACGGCGAGGGGTAAGTCGCACCGGGCGGCGGCCATACTGGCGACCGCTGGGGTCGCACAAGTCGTCAATCGTATCCGGCGGTTGGGCCTCGAGGTGGCCTTGTCCAAATCCGAGGCCGTTTGTTTTCACGGCCCTCGGAACCGGCCACCTCCAGGGGCCCATATCATGGTAGGAGGGGTCCGCATCGGCGTCGAGTCAACCCTAAAGTATTTAGGTCTCTTGCTCGACGGCCGATGGGACTTTACAGCCCACTTCAGTCGTTTGGCCCCCATTCTTCGGGGCGCTGCAGGTACGCTCGCGCGCCTGCTGCCCAACCTTGGGGGGCCAAATACCTCCTGCCGGAGGCTCTACGAGGGGGTCGTGCGGTCCATGGCCCTGTATGGGGCCCCAGTTTGGGCGGATAACCTGACGGCCCGTAACATTTCGGCGCTTCGTGCACCACAGCGCGCCATGGCCGTCAGGTTAATAAGAGGATACCGCACGATCTCGTTCGAGGCTGCGAGCCTCCTCGCCGGATCGATGCCATGGGACCTGGAAGCGGCGCTCCTGGCGTCGCTCTATCGTTGGCGCCAGGAGGCGCTAGCTCGGGGCGAAGGACCTAGTCTTTCCGCAGTCGAGGCGGCAAGGTCCGAGCTCCGCCAGGTCCTAGTGGCAAATTGGAAGGAACGACTTGTGCACCCCAGTGCCGGGCACGCCACGATCGTGGCGGTAAGTCCCGTGTTTGAGGAGTGGCTGGAGAGGCGGCATGGCGCCCTCACCTTCCGGCTGACACAGGTTTTGACCGGCCATGGTTGTTTTGGCCGGTTCCTGTGTCGGATAGGCCGGCAAGAGACGCCCGGTTGTCACCACTGCGGCGACTGCCGCGACGTTGTTGAGGACACGGCGCTGCACACATTGGCGGTTTGCCCCGCCTGGGCATCGCAGCGCCGTGAATTGATCGCGGCAGTCGGATCGGTTGCCCTCTCGCTCCCGGCCGTAGTTCTGTCTATGGTCCGGAGTGAGAGGTCGTGGAACGCCGTCGCCTCCTTTTGTGAGGAAGTTATTTCCATCAAGGAGGCGGCGGAGCGGGAGAGGGAGCGTTTAAACCCTCTCCCCAACCGCAGAGCCGGGCGCCGGAGGGCGCGAGACGACCTCCAGCCACCATGAGGTTTGACCTGGGGGTGGCGGGCTTTGTGGGCCTGCCCACCATCCGTTCAGCACCAGGTCCGAGAGGCGGCGTGCGTGTTCCCACGCGCGCCTCTGTGTCGAGTCCGTCTCCCCTCTAGAGGGGGGACAGTAGGGAATATGTAGAAGGTACCAGCGGGTAGATCTTTTGTGTAGTGGCCTGCCGTTTCATACGGCGGGCCGTAACCTCGGCGGGGTCGCGACTGCATGTGAAAATGATTCGCGCGGCCCCGTCGACAGTGGTTTGTTGAGGAACACCGTGGTAGGTTTAGTCGGTATTCCGGGAGGTCCATTGTATTGTTTAACATCTTTCTCTTACCCCGGCGAGTCCGACATAACCCCTCCGCCCGCCCCCGCGGAGGGGTATGCGTCATAGCATTCCCCCACGTTAAAAAAAAAAAAAAAAAAAAAAAAAAGGTTGGGGTGTGGGTCAGAAAACCTCCTCGTGGTACACCCTGGGCAACGTTGGCAATAATGCTCTTCATTATTGCTGGCGGCTAATATTCTGACAACCGGTGCCTTGTGCCGTCGCGTTTGGCACCGGTGGCGGGGGGATGGACGCTTGTCCCATCCCCAGGCCGGCGGCCCTTTCTTTGGGCCCGGCTCTCCCAGTACCGCTCTGTTTTAGAGTGGACATGGGAGAGCCTCTTTGACGGGTTCGGCGTGCACTCACCCTGCCGCTGAACAGACAACGGGGTCTCTTCTCGTCACTCTGACGACTCTCTCCCCTTTCTTTGCCCCCCCCTTTTTTGTTTTTTGTTTTTGTCTCCTGTTTTTGGTCTTGTCCCCTTTTTGTTTTTTGTTCCTTTTGGTTCTGCGTCCATTTTGTTTTGTCCCCTTTTGTTTTCGTTGTTCCCCCTTTTCTTTTGTCTTTTGTCCCCGTTGTCACCGTCTAGAGCAAATCGTAACCCCGTATTGTGCAGTGTCGTGGATCACGTCTCGCGGCTGCTGACGGGAGCGAGGGTCTTGGCTTCACCGCCCGGACTGCGAGGGAGTGGCCCTCTATAAAAACCACCCCGAATCTCAAGTTGCTGCCGCACGGCGAGGAGATGCATGGCTGATGGGTAGTTCAGTCGTTAGTGCGGCCCCTCAGGGTACCTGCCGTCCCCCTGTAGTATTAGGCTTGCCCGGGTATCGGGATCTCTGCCCGGGTCGACTTTTATTTCTCCCATACTCGTGGGATTTGTTATGGAATCTTTAAAATCAATTTTAAAAAAAAAGTCGTCGAGGAAGAGTAGGTCGCGCACGCCCAGTTCTGCGCGCTCCGATGAGGAGTACGTGCCGTCGGAGCACGAGGTCGAAACTTTATCTTCGGAGGTTAGTCCGGAGAGAGCTCCGCGCAAACGGTCGCGGTCTGCGCAGCAGCTTGAGTCAGACGGCTCAAGCGATGACGCGATACCGGCGCCGAAGGTCGCGACAGCGCGACGTGGACGCGGTCGTCCGCCCACTCACGGAAGATACGTGGGCCTGGGCCAGGCGAAGGCTGAACTTGCCGCCGCGTTAAAGAAGGCTGATGACGAGGAGCGCACATCCGGAGAGGATAGCCTCATCGCTGCGGCAGCCCAGAGGGTCGCCGAAGGACGGAAACAGCCGTTGGTGGAGCCGGATGCTGAAGAGCTGCCAGTGACGCAGCTAAAGACCCGGCTTGACGACGCCCTGCAGGCAATTCGCCTAGTATCGAAGAAGTCAAAGGGTCTTAAGGGCACGAGTCAAAAGACCCTCAAGGACTCGATTGAGGCCATAAAAGATATTGCGGAGGCCGTCTTCAGCCGTACAGCCAATGAAGAAGTGCAAAAGCTGCAGATGGAAAATGCTCGCTTAGCGGCAGAGTTGTCCGAGCTCAAGCGACGCCAGGAGGAGTATGAGAAGCGGCAGGACCAGGACTCCAACAAGAGAGAGTCGGAGCTCGTAGCCCTCGTCCGACAGGAGCTTGGCGAATTTCGTGCCAAGCTCTCAGTCATGGAGGGCCGGCTGCTGCGTCCTCCTCTGGCCGCAGACAGAGCCAGAGTGCCTCCCCCTCCTTCTCCCCTGATGCCTGCACCGCTATCATACGCGGCTAAAGTAAGGATCTCGCGGCCTCCAGCAGCTGCTCCAGTGGCCATTGCGGGTGTTCCTGCCAGCCAAAGGGGCAGGAAGAATCAGAAGACAAAGCGCGCCCCAGTAGCTCCCAAAGAGCGTCCCGCCGCTCCTACAGCACAATCCGTTGCGCCCGCGCGAGTAGCCGATAACTGGGAGGTTGTTGGCGAAAAGAAAAAGGAGGCCAAGAATAGGAAGAAGGCGGCCAAGAAGGCCAGGCAGGCGGCCAAAAAGGCGGCGAGGAAGCTCCAGGCCCCTCGCTCCACTGCAGTTGTTTTAACACTGCAGCCCGCTGCCATCGAGCGAGGGACCACTTATGCGGAGCTCCTCAAAAAGGCGCGGACAGCGATCGACCCCGGCAAACTGGGAATAACTACAGGCTTGCGGTGCCGGACTACCCAGACCGGCGCCCGCCTTATTGAAGTGCCGGGAGTCGCAAGCGGCGACCAGGCGGACCGCCTGGCGGAAAGTCTCCGCCAGGTTTTAGAGGCTGATGAGGTCCGCGTCTCCAGGCCCCAAAAGTGCGTAGATATGCGCATCACGGGCCTGGATGACTCTGTCTGTAAAGAAGAGGTCGTCGCTGCCGTCGCCAGGACCGGAGCGTGCCCTGCGGACCAAGTAAAGTGCGGGGAAATTAGGCAGGGCCGCTCCGGTATGGGGACGGCCATTATTAGCTGTCCCGTCGTTGCCGCCAAGAAACTGGCCGATGGCCATCGTCTTTTGGTGGGGTGGGTGTCGGCACAGGTGAAAGTGCTGGAGCCCAGGCTTGCCCGGTGCTACCGCTGCCTATCCAGCGGCCATGTGGGCGTCATGTGCCCCTCACAGGCTGACTGCACCGGCCGTTGTTTCCGTTGCGGTCGGCCTGGTCACATGGCCGCAACATGTGAGGCCCCGCCGCACTGTATTTTGTGTGCGGCGGCGGGCAAATCTGCGGAGCACCGGGCGGGTGGCAAGCAGTGTGCCGCCACCCACAAAAAGTTACCCCCAAAATCGCCTGCCTCGTCTTCGGCAGCGGATAAGGTCGCCGCTCCCGCGGTCGGAGGGGCGGAGGTCAGTATGGAGACATAATGTCTTCACGCCTCCGTCTCCTCCAGTGTAACTTAAACCACTGCGCCAGGGCTCAGGATCTTCTCCTCCAGAGCATGGCGCAGTGGTCAATTCATGTCGCCATCGTCGCCGAGCCCTATTTTGTCCCTCCCAGGGCTGACTGGGTAGGGGACCTCGATGGCTCGGTGGCGCTAATTTCGCCGGCCGCCACCGGCACCCCGTCCTTCGAGAACATCGTCCAGGGACGGGGCTGCGTCGCAGCACTCGTAGGAGAAGCGGTTGTGGTGGGCGGCTACTTCTCACCCAACCGACCTCTCGCCGACTTCGAGGAGTATCTCCTCGAACTGAACGTCGTCGTCGCTCGAAGCCACCCTCGGCCCGTGCTCTTCGTCGGGGACCTCAATGCCAAATCCTCGGCTTGGGGTTCCGCGACCACGGACGCGAGGGGTGAATTGCTCGAGGAGTGGGCCGTAGAAAACGGCCTGCTAGTCCTCAATCGTGGGTCAGTGCACACGTGCGTGCGTCAGCGGGGCGGGTCAGTTATTGATGTCTCGTTTGCGAGCCCCGCACTAGCACGCCGTGTCCAAGGCTGGCGCGTCGTTGAGGGGGTGGAGACGTTGTCGGACCATCGTTATATACGGTTCGACGTCTCCGCCCAGACCTCCGACCCCCCAGCCCCAAGGGCCCCGATTGGGGGCGGTCCGCGTTGGGCTTTGAAAAAGCTAAATCGGGAGGTCCTCCTGGAAGCCTCCGTCGTTCAGGCCTGGGTGCCAGCACCGGCCAGGCCTGACAATGTCGAGATGGAGGCCGAGTGGTTCCGGGAGGCAATAACTCAAGTATGTGATGCGGCGATGCCTAGAGTGCCTCGAAACGTTACAGCTAGGCGTCGGGTGTACTGGTGGTCGAATCACATAGCCGACCTGCGCCATTCCTGCGTGGCGGCCAGACGCCAGTACATCCGGCTTCGTAGGCGGCGTCGCCGCCCTCCCGATTTTGACGCCAGGGAGGCGGAACTGTATGAGGTCTACAGAGCGGCTAAGAAGACCCTGAAGATCTCCATCAAGCGGGCCAAAGACCAGGCCCGCCAAGAGCTGCTGGGGACTCTGGACCATAACCCCTGGGGGCGTCCATACCTTATGGTCAGGGGCAAACTTCGCCCCTGGGCGCCCCCCTTGTCCCAGAGTCTCCGGCCACAGTTGGTGGAGGAGGTAGTGGCCGCTCTGTTTCCTTCACGGGCGGAGCACACTCCTCCGTCGATGGTTCCGCCTTCCATGGCGTCCAGCGCGGACTTTGACGACGACGTGGTTCCCGAAGTGACCCAAGTAGAGTTGCGAGCGGCGGTGTCGAGACTTCGCTCGAAAAACACCGCCCCAGGGCCCGACGGCATTCCAGGCCTTGCGTTGGCCCTGGTCCTCGAGGAGCTCGCGCCCCGACTCAGGGGGCTCCTCAGTGAGTGTCTTCAGCAGGGCCAGTTTCCGCGCCAGTGGAAGGTGGGGAAACTGGTCCTGATCAGGAAGGAAGGGCGCCCGGCGGACTCTCCGTCCGCCTACCGGCCCATTGTGTTGCTGGACGAGGTGGCTAAACTCTTTGAGTTTATCATCGCGGAGCGCCTCGTCCAGCGTCTGTCTTCAGTGGGCCCGGATCTGGCGGAGAACCAGTATGGTTTCCGCCGCGGGCGCTCAACTATAGACGCAATCATGCGTGTGAGGAGCCTGGCGGAGGATGCGGTGTCCCGGGGCGAGGTCGTCTTCGCGGTGTCTCTAGACATCGCGAATGCCTTTAACACCTTGCCCTGGAGTTGCATTAGGGAGGCACTCATTTTTCATCGAGTGCCGACCTACCTCCGCCGCATTGTCGGGGCATATTTATCAGAGAGGGTAGTAGTCTACCCGGGTCACGACGGTTGGAGTCGGCGAGAGATGTCGTGCGGTGTTCCACAGGGATCGGTTCTGGGTCCGCTCCTGTGGAACATCGGTTACGACTGGGTGCTGCGAGGTGCGCTCCTCCGTGGCGTCGGCGTCATTTGTTACGCCGACGACACGCTTGTTACTGCGAGGGGTAAGTCGCACCGGGCGGCGGCCATACTGGCGACCGCTGGGGTCGCACAAGTCGTCAATCGTATCCGGCGGTTGGGCCTCGAGGTGGCCCTGTCCAAGTCCGAGGCCGTTTGTTTTCACGGCCCTCGGAACCGGCCACCTCCAGAGGCCCATATTATGGTAGGAGGGGTCCGCATCGGCGTCGAGTCAACCCTAAAGTATTTAGGTCTCTTGCTCGACGGCCGATGGGACTTTACAGCCCACTTCAGTCGTTTGGCCCCC
Source organism: Catocala sponsa (assembly GCA_963564715.1). Lineage (NCBI taxonomy): Eukaryota > Metazoa > Arthropoda > Insecta > Lepidoptera > Erebidae > Catocala > Catocala sponsa. Next base: position 11,864 of record OY751351.1, on the reverse strand, counting down.
ATTCTTCGGGGCGCTGCAGGTGCGCTCGCGCGCCTGCTGCCCAACCTTGGGGGGCCAAATACCTCCTGCCGGAGGCTCTACGAGGGGGTCGTGCGGTCCATGGCCCTGTATGGGGCCCCAGTTTGGGCGGATAACCTGACGGCCCGTAACATTTCGGCGCTTCGTGCACCACAGCGCGCCATGGCCGTCAGGTTAATAAGAGGATACCGCACGATCTCGTTCGAGGCTGCGAGCCTCCTCGCCGGATCGATGCCATGGGACCTGGAAGCGGCGCTCCTGGCGTCGCTCTATCGTTGGCGCCAGGAGGCGCTAGCTCGGGGCGAAGGACCTACTTTTTCCGCTGTCGAGGCGGCGAGGTCCGAGCTCCGCCAGGTCCTAGTGGCCAATTGGAAGGAACGACTTGTGCACCCCAGTGCCGGGCACGCCACGATCGTGGCGGTAAGTCCCGTGTTTGAGGAGTGGCTGGAGAGGCGGCATGGCGCCCTCACCTTCCGGCTGACACAGGTTTTGACCGGCCATGGTTGTTTTGGCCGGTTCCTGTGTCGGATAGGCCGGCAAGAGACGCCCGGTTGTCACCACTGCGGCGACTGCCGCGACGTTGTCGAGGACACGGCGCTGCACACTTTGGCAGATTGCCCCGCCTGGGCATCGCAGCGCCGTGAATTGATCGCGGCAGTCGGATCGGTTGCCCTCTCGCTCCCGGCCGTAGTTCTGTCTATGGTCCGGAGTGAGAGGTCGTGGAACGCCGTCGCCTCCTTTTGTGAGGAAGTCATTTCCATCAAGGAGGCGGCGGAGCGGGAGAGGGAGCGTTTAAACCCTCTCCCCAACCGCAGAGCCGGGCGCCGGAGGGCGCGAGACGACCTCCAGCCACCGTGAGGTTTGACCTGGGGGTGGCGGGCTTTGTGGGCCTGCCCGCCATCCGTTCAGCACCAGGTCCGAGAGGCGGCGTGCGTGTTCCCACGCGCGCCTCTGTGTCGAGTCCGTCTCCCCTCTAGAGGGGGGACAGTAGGGAATATTTAGAGGTACCAGCGGGTAGATCTTTCGTGTAGTGGCCTGCCGTTTCATACGGCGGGCCGTAACCTCGGCAGGGTCGCGACTGCATGTGAAAGTGATTCGCGCGGCCCTGCCGATAGTGGTTTGTCGAGGAACACCGTGGTAGGTTTAGTCGGTATTCCGGGAGGTTCATTTTATCGTTTAACATCTTTCATTTACCCCGGCGAGTCCGACATAACCCCTCCGCCCGCCCCCGCGGAGGGGTATGCGTCATAGCATTCCCCCACGTAAAAAAAAAAAAAAAAAAAAAAAGGTTAGGTTAGGTTAGGTTAGGTTGGGGTGTGGGTCAGAAAACCTCCTCGTGGTACACCCTGGGCAACGTTGGCAATAATGCTCTTCATTATTGCTGGCGGCTAATATTCTGACAACCGGTGCCTTGTGCCGTCGCGTTCGGCACCGGTGGCGGGGGGATGGACGCTAGTCCCATCCCCAGGCCGGCGGCCCTATTTTTGGGCCCGGCTCTCCCAGTACCGCTCTGTTTTAGAGTGGACATGGGAGAGCCTCTTTGACGGGTTCGGCGTGCACTCACCCTGCCGCTGAACAGACAACGGGGTCCCTTCTCGTCACTCTGACGACTCTCCCCCCCTTTCTTCGTCCCTCTTTATTTTGTCCCCCCTTTTTTGTTTTTTGTCTCTTGTTTTTGGTTTTGTCCCCCCTTTTTGTTTTTGTTTTGGTTCTGCGTCCATTTTGTTTTGTCCCCTTTTGTTTTTGTTTTCGTTGTTCCCCCCTTTCTTTTGTCTTTTGTCCCCGTTGTCACCGTCTAGAGCAAATCGTAACCCCGTATTGTGCAGTGTCGTGGATCACGTCTCGCGGCTGCTGACGGGACCGAGGGTCTTGGCTTCACCGCCCGGACTGCGAGGGAGTGGCCCTCTATAAAAACCACCCCGAATCTCAAGTTGCTGCCGCACGGCGAGGAGATGCATGGCTGATGGGTAGTTCAGTCGTTAGTGCGGCCCCTCAGGGTACCTGCCGTCCCCCTGTAGTAATAGGCTTGCCCGGGTATCGGGATCTCTGCCCGGGTCGACTTTTATTTCTCCCATTCTCGTGGGTCTAATTATGGAAAATCAAATTAAATCTATTTTAAAAACGAAGTCGAAGGTAGAAGAAAGTCAGTCACGCACGCCCAGTTCTGCGCGATCTGACGAAGATGAAGATTACGTGCCGTCAGAGCACGACAGTGACGTTGTGGAGCTTACTTCGGAGGCTACTCCGGAGAAAGCTCCACGCAAACGCTTGCGGTCTGCGCAGGAATCGGAGTCGGATGGCTCCAGCGAGGACGCGATTCCGGCGCCGAAAGTTACGACGGCGCGACGTGGACGCGGTCGTCCGCCCACCCACGGGAGGTACGTGGGTCTGGGGCAAGCGAAGGCCGAACTTGCTGCAGCGTTACAGAAGGCCGACGCCGAGGAGCGCACGTCCGAAGAGGACCGACTAATTGGTGCAGCGGCCCGGCGAGTTGCCGCAGGACGAAAACAGCAGGTGGCCGTGCCAGATGCTGAGGACGAGCCGGTGACGCGGCTGAAGACCCGACTAGACGACGCCTTGGAGGCGATCCGTCTGGTCTCCAAAAAGTCGAAGGGTCTGAAAGGCACGTGCCAGAAGACCCTTAAAGAGTCGATGGAGGCCATTCGGGAGATTGCGGAGGCCGTCTTCAGCCGCACAGCCAGCGAAGAAGTCCAAAAACTGCAGGCCGAAAATTCTAGATTAGCGCAGGAGCTTGCCGAGCTCAAAAGACGTCAGGAGGACTTTGAGAAGCGGCAGGACCAGGACGCTAACAGGAAGGAGTCGGAGCTCGTGGCTCTGGTCCGGCAGGAGCTTGGCGAATTTCGCTCCAAGCTCTCGGTTATGGAGGGCCGGCTGCTGCGCCCTCCGTTGGCAGCGGACAGAGCCAGAGAGCCTCCCCGTTCTACTCCCCCGACGTCTACGCCGCCTACGTCGTACGCGGCTAAAGCGAGAGCCCCGCGGCCTCCTCCTGTTGCTCCAGCGGGCGATATTACAGCTCCAGCAGGCCAAAAGGGCAGAAAAAAGAAGCAGGTGAAGAGCGCACCCGTTGCCCCCAAGGAGCGCCCCGCCACTGCTACGAAGCAACCTGCAGCCACCCCACGCAGAGCCGACGACTGGGAGGTCGTCGGTAAGAAGAAGGAGGAGGCCAAGAAGAGGAAGAAGGCGGCCAAGAAGGCCAGGCAGGCGGCCAAAAAGGCGGCGAGGAAGCTCCAGGCCCCTCGCTCCACTGCAGTTGTGTTAACACTGCAGCCGGCTGCCATCGAGCGAGGGACCACTTATGCGGAGCTCCTCAAGAAGGCGCGGACGGCGATCGACCCCGGCACACTGGGTATAACAACAGGCTTGCGGTGCCGGACAACCCAGACCGGTGCCCGCCTTATCGAAGTGCCGGGTGTCGCAAGCGGCGACCAGGCGGACCGCCTGGCGGAAAGTCTCCGCCAGGTTTTCGAATCAGAGGAGGTCCGCGTCTCCAGGCCGCAAAAATGTGTAGATTTGCGCATTACGGGCCTGGATGACTCAGTTGTTAAGGAAGAGGTCGTCGCTGCCGTCTCCAAGACCGGAGGGTGCCCTGTGGATCAAATAAAGTGCAGCGAAATCCAGCAGGGCCGCGCCGGAATGGGGACGGCAATTATCAGCTGTCCCGTGGCCGCCGCCAAAAAGCTGGCCGATGGCCGCCGAATTTTAGTGGGTTGGGTGTCGGCGCAGGTCAAGGTCTTGGACCCTAGGCCCGCCCGATGCTATCGTTGCCTTTCGAGCGGCCATGTGGGCGTCAAGTGCCCCTCACAGACTGACTGCACCGGCCGCTGTTTCCGCTGCGGTCAGCCTGGTCACATGGCCGCAACCTGTGAGGCCCCGCCGCACTGTATCTTGTGTGCGGCGGCGGGCAAATCAGCTAAGCATCGGGCGGGTGGCAAGGAGTGCGCCGCCACCCACAAAAAACTACCCGCTGTCTCATCGTCGGCAGCAGCCAAGGCCGCCGCTTCTGCGGTCGGAGGGGCGGAGGTCAGTATGGAGACATAATGTCTCCTCGCCTCCGTCTCCTCCAGTGCAATTTAAACCACTGTGCCAGGGCTCAGGATCTTCTCCTCCAGAGCATGGCGCAGTGGTCAATACATGTCGCCGTTGTAGCCGAGCCCTATTTCGTCCCTCCCAGGGCTGACTGGGTAGGGGACCTAGATGGCTCGGTGGCGTTAATTTCGCCGGCCGCCGCCGGCACCCCGTCCTTCGAGAACATCGTCCAAGGACGGGGCTGCGTCGCAGCACTAGTAGGAGAAGCGGTTGTGGTGGGCGGCTACTTCTCACCCAACCGACCTCTCGCCGACTTCGAGGAGTATCTCCTCGAACTGAACGTCGTCGTCGCTCGAAGCCACCCTCGGCCCGTGCTCTTCGTCGGGGACCTCAATGCCAAATCCTCGGCTTGGGGTTCCGCGACCACGGACGCGAGGGGTGAATTGCTCGAGGAGTGGGCCGTAGAAAACGGCCTGCTAGTCCTCAATCGTGGGTCAGTGCACACGTGCGTGCGTCAGCGGGGCGGCTCTGTCATCGATGTTTCTTTTGCTAGCCCCGCACTAGCACGCCGTGTCCAAGGCTGGCGCGTCGTCGAGGGGGTGGAGACGTTGTCGGACCATCGTTATATACGGTTCGACGTCTCCGCCCAGACCTCCGACCCCCCAGCCCCGAGGACCCCGATTGGGGGCGGTCCGCGTTGGGCTTTAAGGAAGCTAAATCGGGAGGTCCTCCTGGAAGCCTCCATCGTTCAGGCCTGGGTGCCAGCACCGGCCAGGCCTGACAACATCGAGATGGAGGCCGAGTGGTTCCGGGAGGCCGTAACGCAAGTTTGTGATGCGGCGATGCCTAGAGTACCTTTAAATGTTACAGGTAGGCGTCGGGTGTACTGGTGGTCGGACCATATAGCCGACCTGCGCCACTCGTGCGTGGTGGCCAGACGCCAGTACATCCGGCTTCGAAGGAGGCGTCGCCGCCCTCCCGATTTTGACGTCAGGGAGGCGGAACTGTACGAGGCCTACAGAGCGGCCAAGAAGGCTCTTAAGTTAGCCATCAAGCGGGCCAAAGATCAGGCCCGCCAAGAGCTGCTGGGGACTCTGGACCGTAACCCCTGGGGGCGCCCATACCTTATGGTCAGGGGCAAGCTTCGCCCCTGGGCGCCCCCCTTGTCCCAGAGTCTCCGGCCACAGTTGGTTCAGGAGGTGGTGGCCGCTCTGTTTCCCTCACGGGCGGAGCACACTCCTCCGCCGATGGTTCCGCCTTCCATGGCGTCCAGCGCGGACTTTGACGACGACGTGGTTCCCGAAGTGACCCAAGTAGAGTTGCGAGCGGCGGTGTCGAGACTTCGCTCGAAAAACACCGCCCCAGGGCCCGACGGCATTCCAGGTCTTGCATTGGCCCTGGTCCTGGAGGAGCTCGCGCCCCGACTCAGGGGGCTCCTCAGTGAGTGTCTTCAGCGGGGCCAGTTTCCGCGCCAGTGGAAGGTGGGGAAACTGGTCCTGATCAGGAAGGAGGGGCGCCCGGCGGACTCTCCGTCCGCCTACCGGCCCATTGTGTTGCTGGACGAGGTGGCTAAACTCTTTGAGTTTATTATTGCGGAGCGCCTCGTCCAGCGTCTTTCTTCAGTGGGCCCGGATCTGGCGGAGAACCAGTATGGTTTCCGCCGCGGGCGCTCCACTATTGACGCTGTTCAGCGAGTGAGGAGCCTGGCGGAGGATGCGGTGTCCCGGGGCGAGGTCGTCTTCGCGGTGTCTCTAGACATCGCGAATGCCTTCAACACCTTGCCCTGGAGTTGTATCAGGGAGGCACTCGTTTTCCATCGAGTGCCGACCTACCTCCGCCGCATAGTCGGGGCATATCTATCGGAGAGGGTAGTAGTCTACCCGGGTCACGACGGTTGGAGTCGGCGAGAGATGTCGTGCGGTGTTCCACAGGGATCGGTTCTGGGTCCGCTCCTGTGGAACATCGGTTACGACTGGGTGCTGCGAGGTGCGCTCCTCCGTGGCGTCGGCGTCATTTGTTACGCCGACGACACACTTGTCACGGCGAGGGGTAAGTCGCACCGGGCGGCGGCCATACTGGCGACCGCTGGGGTCGCACAAGTCGTCAATCGTATCCGGCGGTTGGGCCTCGAGGTGGCCTTGTCCAAATCCGAGGCCGTTTGTTTTCACGGCCCTCGGAACCGGCCACCTCCAGGGGCCCATATCATGGTAGGAGGGGTCCGCATCGGCGTCGAGTCAACCCTAAAGTATTTAGGTCTCTTGCTCGACGGCCGATGGGACTTTACAGCCCACTTCAGTCGTTTGGCCCCCATTCTTCGGGGCGCTGCAGGTGCGCTCGCGCGCCTGCTGCCCAACCTTGGGGGGCCAAATACCTCCTGCCGGAGGCTCTACGAGGGGGTCGTGCGGTCCATGGCCCTGTATGGGGCCCCAGTTTGGGCGGACAACCTGACGGCCCGTAACATTTCGGCGCTTCGTGCACCACAGCGCGCCATGGCCGTCAGGTTAATAAGAGGATACCGCACGATCTCGTTCGAGGCTGCGAGCCTCCTCGCCGGATCGATGCCATGGGACCTGGAAGCGGCGCTCCTGGCGTCGCTCTATCGTTGGCGCCAGGAGGCGCTAGCTCGGGGCGAAGGACCTACTCTTTCCGCTGTCGAGGCGGCGAGGTCCGAGCTCCGCCAGGTCCTAGTGGCCAATTGGAAGGAACGACTTGTGCACCCCAGTGCCGGGCACGCCACGATCGTGGCGGTAAGTCCCGTGTTTGAGGAGTGGCTGGAGAGGCGGCATGGCGCCCTCACCT